>JALGPY010000001.1:166410909-168910909 GCA_023055425.1 Linanthus parryae | reverse complement strand
ATGAAAGGCGCAAAGCAAAGCTAGCACTCATATAACGCTCATCTCATGTGAATCCGGTCTAACAGTGAATGCAGCGATACGAACACGTTCGTCTATTGCGGAACGGTCCTCAACAACGGCTGGATATAAACAAGTCAAGTATACAGTCTATTAGCATTTACCCTCTATATGAGGTTGTATGCAATAATGCATTGGAATGCGGGTCATGCAAACTAACTTGACCAAAATGCCCCTGATACTCCAAAACCGTTTAGTACAGTGTCTGAAACATCCTAGATCCCAAATTATACTCATATTGGCCCGAATACATGCGAGAATTAACTCCAAACTTTTCCATATGAACTTAGCAACGAAATCTATAACTTTCAATAATTTGCACTTAGGCCCCTAAAGTTTGGTAAAATTGCAAAAAGACCCCCCACCATTGATTTGATAACTCCCGATTCAAATAATTCGTTCTTAAGGATCCAAGTATCCTTCTAAGTCAGGTTGTTGGTCTCAAAACATTAACTTGTTCAAATGCGAAGTTTTAATTAATTGCACATAGGCCCCCCAAGTTTAGTAAAACTGCAAAAAGACCCCCAACATTTGACTTGGTCAACATTGAGAATTACAGACGAGTACTCCAAATACGCATACAATACATGCTTACAAACTCCAAGTTTCTAAACAAACTCGATTCAAAGTTTAAGTGAAATGACTATTTTGCCCCTCCTATACAGTTCAGTCAAACTAGGGTTTGCGAAAAGTCAAACTTGGTCAAACATGATGTTTAGACTCAGAATATGCATACGAGCAAGTTTCGTGAAGAACACTAAGGCTAGAAACGTCATTTAGAGTGTCGAATTCAAAAATCAAATATAGAAGAAAATCGACTCAACTAGTCAACTTTAGAGCTGATTTGTGATCAATTGAGGGGGATACTTGGAAATCTGAGAATAGGGTTTTGAAGACGATAGTTCAAGGATTCCAGAACATATTTAAACTCCTAAAAACCCCAAGCATTCAAAGAGATATCGCTAGTCAAAGTTGGACAAAAATCACGATTCAATACTTAGAAAAATTCGAGAGAGTTTCATGAGTTGGAACTAGCAACTTTAGGCTCGTTTTGTGAGCAATCCGTTATAAATTTGAACATGACCCAGAGACGATGATTTGAAGTATTATATACCAGCTACACATATGAGAAAACAGATCTAAATTTCATTAAGTTTTGAAGAAGATACAAGAGTTACAAAATGGATGTTTCACCATAACATTCAATACTTAGAAAATTTTGAGCACTTGACACCCAAGAACACAACATTTTTTCTCAACTTTAGGCTCAGATTTAAACTAGTTAGAGGGAAGATTAGCTCAAGAATTCAAATAGATGTTGTAGAGCTAAGTCTAAGCTTTCCAGAAAGTCCAGAATCACTTCAAACGGATTAAAAACGAGGAAGATACAAGTGTCCAAAGTCGGCAAGAAATGCAGCAATCAAGAGCATGAGTCTCAAGAACATGTCACTGCAGCTACTTCGAACACAAATTCAAGGGGTTTAGAGATCGAATTGAACCACGAAATTAAAACAAAACTTGTAGACAACACACCCAGGAGTACACTGGAAGAAACCACGCATGATTTGGTCAAGGATTGAGGGAGTTACAGGCCGACGAACAGGGCAGGTTTTCAAACCGTAAAACTCAACATGCACGAATCAAACCCGTCAAATTCGTTGTTACAGTCATGATTTGATGATTCAAATGAGTTCAGGAGATGATTAGGAGCATGGGCAAGCTTTTAAACGATCAAAAACAGAGAGAATTGAAGCCGTACCGAGCTTTGTTCTTCCCCGGCGGCCATGGTGGATTCCGACGAACAGCTGCCCGGTTCCAGGCCCTGCAACGCGTTCCTAACAATTGCCGAGTTGGTTCCAGAGTCCTAGGATGATTAAGGAAGGTCTGGGGATCACAAAGACGCGAGAATCGCTCGAAACGACGAAGAAATGAGAGAGTTACCTCTCTTCCGCTGGTCCGCGCGTTTCCGGCGACGGGACCTGCAGAACACGGCGGCTGGTAGCGAATCCGGCGAGTTACGGCGCGATCTTGGTGTCTTCGAGCTCGCCTGGAGATGGAGATCACGAATACGCCCTCCAAACACGACAATTTGCTATGGTAGATGAGAATTTGACGATCAAAGAGTTAGGGTTCTTCAAGTTTCATATCAAAATTCTCTCTCCTCGCGCAATGATTCTTTAAATTGATTTGTGGGTTTTGCTCACCATCCGGTAGTGGTTCTAGGTTAGTAACAGTTTTGGAGTGGGTGTTGGTTTGGTGGCGGTTTCAATGGTGGTGGTGGTGGTGTTCTTGGTGGTTGAGGAAGAAGAGGGGAAAAAACAAGATGATGGGAAAATAGATGAAATTTTTCTGTTGAAAAATGATGAATAGAGTTGTTGGGTGTTGCCAACTCATAGGAATTGTGTCAAAACACTTAAGACAAGTGTCCATCATGCATAGGGGTTAGAAGTGTAGTTTTACAAACTTTGGGGTATAAACTAGAATTAGAGCTTCTACTTAATTTATGAGAATTGTACAACCACCCCAAGTATTTCTAGTGCCTCAAAATCATTCTAACAACTTCCGAATATTGCTAACACTCCGAAATTCAAGCTTTAAAGCCGTGAAAAACTATTTACAAATTCGCCCCCAAAGTCTTGATATTGCACTAAGAATCCTCTCGGAAATTAGGGGTGTTACAGAATACCCCCTTCGGTCGATCTAAAGCCCGTGACCTGCAAAAGTGGATCGAAGAAATTTTTACAGAGCGAAGTAAGGAACAAAGACAGATTTGGGCGACAATTGTGTGGAGCTGGTGGAAAAAAAGGAACGACAGCACATTCAATAATATCCCTTTCACGACAGAAGAAGTAATTGAGAAGATCATATTTCACTTGAGGAAATTCAAAATCTCTCTACAAATGACCGAAAGGCAAGAACTCGAGCCGAGAAGGACTGGGGTTACCTGGGAGGAACCGCCGGAAGATTGGATTAAAGTAAATACGGATATTGCATGTTCAGCAGATAAGACGATAGCTGAAGCTGGCTGGTTACTCAGAGATTCAACAGGAAGTTTCGTTGCCGAACGATTTGAAAGAATTCCGACCGACGAATCGATTCTACTGCTAGAACTCCGAGGTATAGAAAAGGGTCTGAAGATGGCGAAGGATGCTAAATGTCGAAAACTACGGGTCGAATCGGATTCAAAATCATCAATTGAGCTGCTATTGAAATGGAGCGGTCAACGGAGAAACTTCGAAGGAAACGAGGAGGTCTTCTTGGTTGCAGAGAGCTCTGCAAAATTGATGGATGAGTTCGAAAGGATAGAGTTACGACACATATTCCGATAGGCCAATACCTTTGCAAAGAGGTCTCTATTGTTCTCTAATTTTAGTTTGTATACCCGACCACCTGATTGGGTAATCGATGTACTTGAGAACGATAGAGTTGGTCGATCACTCGGCCTTTGAATGAAGATTCTTTTCCTCAAAAAAAAAGAAAAAAATACATGTAACTAGGGTGGTAGCTCAAGTAGTATACCGTTGGAACCCCCTGCATGAGGTTCCGGGTTCAAACATAGTTGGCGATAAAAAAAAATCTCAAAAAAAAAATACATAACAAGCACTACTACATAACAAATTTGACCAACACAAAACCACCTTAAAATTGTTGAAAAGTTCTCCAACTCCGTTATTTTGGGACGAAGGGGGGAGTAATAATTTATTTTAAAGAAAAAAAACATCGCATCGTTTTTTACAATCTTTTTATGATGTTGTAGAATAAACGTTGCTCTATAACACGGTGAACAAATTATTAAAAAGTCGCATCGTTTTGCTATCCAAATCACCCGGTCAAAGTGACCCACCTACGAACGAAAAGTCAACTTGGAAAGAAAAATTGGGACGGAGTATATGTTTTGCATTTGGACAAGTCTAGAAACCTTGATTAATTCAAGGTGAAAAAGCTAATTAAATACTGGGCCTAACATGACTTTATTTTGTGGGTCTGACGGTCTGATCCATGAAGAAAGCCTACTTCTTTCTTCTTTTGGTCCAATAAAGGAAAGGCCCTTTCAAACAATTCATTTCAATCGAAGCTGGGCCCGAGCTCGAATGTTGTGCTGCTTCATAGAAACTAAACTCGATGGTAAAATATCATACATTTTTTTTTCACCAACAACGAAAGAAATTCATTAATAAGGAAAATATTTACAAAGAGAAACGGAGCATACCCTTAAAAAGAAGACCAACTGTCTCAACAACAACTAAAAACCAAATTCTATGGCACCCACATAAACCAAAAAAAAAGGCCCACAAACACCAAGAGCCTCTTATGCCCACAAGACAAAATGGAGCCCAAACGAAAAAATCCCAAGAGACTACACACTAAACCCAAGCCCAAAGAAAGGCCCAAAAAATGCAGTATCCCTAAACTTCAAGATGCAAACTGAAAGCAGCCATGCTCAAGGATGGAGGCGGCGTTGACGGAGGCGGTAGACCTCAACTCGACGGAAACCATGCCACAAGAGGGAGGGGACTTTGGGGTTGCACCAGTCAATGGGACTCGTTCTGCTCCCCACACCGACGAAACAAAAACTTGGGGATGGGGAGCAAGGAGAAGAAACCGAGAGCTTTAAAATGTGCAGCAATAATTCCCACGAAAACTTGTGGATAGGAAGGGGATTGGAGGGGCACCACAGATGGAGGCGACAGCGGCGGGAGCGACGACGGTTGCTGGGAGGCAGCAAGGAGCGACGGCGGCTGGAGCTGCAGATCTGGCGCGATGGAAACACGGCGGGAAGAGATGGGTCGACATCGCGGGGGGTAGAGATAGCTCACTTTGGGAACGGATGAGGGGGGTAGGTGATATGACCAACGAAATCCACTCATCCCACTGAGGGGAGGGGAAAGAAATCAACGAGGAGCTCTCGACTTCGATTCCAGAATTCCGGCGGCGCACCTGAGATGTTGAGAACCGGTAGGGGCTAGGCCCAGGAGAAATCGGCGGAGAGCAGGAGGCTAGAGGAGGCGGCAAGGTAGCTAGAGCTACGGTGGTGGGAGGCGGCTATCGCAACGCAAGAGTGGGGGAAGAGGAAAGACCCGATGGTAGCTCCATAGTGGAATAGAAGCCCCCGCCAGGGTAGGGGGTGGCAAGGTTTTTCTAGAGAGGAAAAGGGTTGGAGAGAGCAAGTTTTGCTATCCTTTTAATGCTTAGATTCCGCCACAATCTTTTCAATACATCATTTGCTATTTCACTTTGGTCAACTAATTTAAATAACGATATGGTACGAAGACGTGATACTCTTTTTCAAATGGTGTATCTAACGCTACAATATTATAAAAAAAAAATAATAAAGTTATGTATCATATCGTTAATTAAATTCGTCGGTCAAAGTGGCATACATAAAGTTAAAAGATTCTGACGAAACAAACCAAGTCTATTATTATTATTATTATTATTATTATTATTATTATTATTATTATTATTATTATTATTATTATTATTATTATTATTAATTTGGTTTTTGAGCTTCACAATTCCGACATATGTTTTCAAGCATGTTCCTAATTTGGAGGGGTGAAAATGCTTGAAAACATCTTATCAGTGAGGATACTGTTCGGACACATGTTTGCATTTTTTGTAGTGCTTTCAAGCATGTTTCCCTGCAAGTAGGGCTGGTCATCAACCTAGTGGCCCGACCAACCCACTCAACATAGCCCATAATATTAAGGCTTTGGATTCGATCAATTTTAGCCTGCCATGGGGTTGGGCTCGATATTTGAGCCTAAGGAACATATGTATTTTTCGGTTTGGGTTTCGTATTTTGGGCCAACCTAGCCCAGCTGAACCATTTCTTTATGATGTTTATAATAACATAAACAAGTACTATGTAACTAAACGTTTATTACAAAATATATGTTTAACATGTAATGTTAATTAGTTGACACAGAAAAAGATGTTCAAAATGATTAAATGCACGAATAATTTCATTCATATTATATTTAACAATATTAAGTAACTTTTTTATTTTTGATGTTATTATTTAAAATAAATAATGATATAACTTGTGCGTGGGTTGGGTCTGGGTTCAAAGCTTTTCGAATGGGTACGGCTTGGATTCTGAGTGTTGACCCGGTGGATGGGTAGGGTTTGGATTCACGTTTTCAAATCTATGGAACAGTTCAGCCCGACCCACCCAACCTAACCCGGCCCGGCCTATGCCCAGCCGTCTGTGCAAGGCAGGAGCACTATGACAGTGGTTGGATAGAACACTGCATGTTTCTCTTGGTTTGATTTTCTACCAGTTTGATATAGTTGTGATAGAAAATTAGTCGAGCATTTTAGAGGGCACTGAAGTGCACAACTTGTGCACCATAGGCTTTTTGTTAGATTGTTAGAAGACATTTTAATCGTTCAGAACATTTTGGTACTGAAATGAGGTGATGCATATACACAAGGGCACATACAGACATGCTTTTATATTGCCTTATTGGTCAATCTTCGTAAGCAAAATGGGAAATATCACACCTTAAATAAACCGTGAATCCAAACGGAGAATTAGATAGAAATCCAGTCTAAAATCTCAGAATATTAAATCACATTACTTTCTTGTTTTGGTCCTAAAAAGGAAAGCCCACTTCAAACAATTCATTATAATCAAATCTGGGCCCAGCTCAATTGTTTTGCTGATCCGCAGAAGCTAAAATCATGTCAGCCAAGCAACTGATACCAATGGAGTAGAAGTGTCTATTTCTCCTTTATTCACCTATTTTGTTTGTTCTACCTTAGTTCTATTTTTTCTGGAATCCACTTTCGTTTCTCGTCACTTATTCACCATCGGGAAAGTGAAATAGTTTTCTCATAACAGGAAAGCAAAAATTGGGTATTTCTACTATAATTTTAACTTCAATTGTTTTCTTATACAGATGAACTCGTGGCGATGTCATAAAATATAAAAATCACCTTTTATACTCGGTGCCAATGTCATAAAATATGAAAATCAGTATGAAGGGTTTATCTGCTTGTTGCAGTTTATTTCGTTAGTTATGACAAATAAACTTAAACAAACAATTTAACTTTATGAGAAACTACCCCTAATTTGCACAACTCACGCAATTGCAATTCCTTGAAAAGAAATGACAGCTCCGAACATCATGAACTCGATACTTAAGTTCACTACACATGAAGGAGATATGTTTTCACCTCTTCTGTCCCTCGTCATACATTTTACGTCATTTAAAAGTCAAACACATACACTCGTACCTATAAACATGTGTAGTCAAATACGCAAAGGCATCAAACGAAATGATGTAGTGTTATACCAAAATTCGCACCAAGTGAATGGTAAGTGACATTAAAGAGCAAAAGCGACGCCTAGAAACATGACCTGCAATTTTACTTAACATCAAAGAAGTAGGCGCATAAAGAAGCAAACAGCGACCCCAATGAGGCGATGAAGTTTGCTACTAGTTGATCATGTCCCATGATTCATGATTGTAAACCTAACCAACTAAAACAATGGTATTAAGCGATACTTGACTCTCACCTTATTTTCTACTTCTGTTCAAGCACAATCATATATATTCATACATACCGAATTCGGACCCCAAAAGAGATTCAAAAAGCCTATTTCCAAGGAGAAAGTTGGGGGGTTTTCTTTCTCCTTTTGGATGAAATATGCACAAAGTGAAAATGACTATAGTGCTATCATGTACACGTCTAATCTTCAAGGGGCTTTTTGCCACATCTCTCCCTATCATTCTAATTTCAACTTGGCACCAACTTGGTAAGGATAACTTTCTTGAAGTGAAACTATGAATGAGGCTGGTAAGTTATCTTGTTGTTGGAAATGACAAGTGATGGTAATACGAAACGCTAGAAGATTAAGAATTTTAGTGTTTTGGTTGTCGTGATCATCCTAATACCACCTCTATACATGTGCTACGGGAGTGGACAGCCCTGCCATATAGCTAATTCTTACAGGTGTAACCATGGGCGGATCTTGAAAATTACTACAGGGCGGCCTAAAACTTCGTAGTAAGTTTAAAGTGTATCGGTGTCCCAATTCTCTCTTAATAATGTGCACATTGTTCCGTTTAACTTAATATATGTAATGCGATTTATTAACAATTTTACAATCTCTTAGGAGTACAAATAGTTCATTTAATGAAATAAAAGTGGAGTACTAAGTACTAACTGTAATTTTGTGGGGCGAGCCGAACTAACTCAATAAATAGTAGTTTAGAATCTGAGTTTCTATTCTTTAGGCTATGAATTTCCTCTAAAAGCTGGGCAGGATAGATTGGTCCCTCAACCCTTACTAGATCCGTCTGTCTGTTGATATATATCGACATAATATCAAAGGGAACATTCGACATATAACCCTAATGTGGTATATGATCGTTGACAGTGTAATGCATGCACTGTAAGAATTGATAAATTGACAGTCATAACTCCCCGTAGTTTTAACTTTCTTGAAATCGCGCACCAAACTTTTTGATTTTACTAGAATTACACACCAACCGTATGATAACAAACAGTCGCTTACCTTATAGTACAATGTGTATGAGTTATCTGTCACTTCTCAAAGTGCATGTACCACATTGTTCCTTAACATATATTGCATGAGAGTTATATGTCATAACTTCTATCAAATGGTTTCTGTATCCCACATGAGTGGTCTCTATAAGTCACTATTTTATCTCTTTCACAAATGTGTCATTTAATGAATGATCTGTGGTTATGTGCCCAACTAGTACATTAAGTAGAAAGCCTAAATGGGCAACTATATAGTTGAAATGAAGCGCATAAGATACACTATAGTTCATCAACTCCCCCTAAGGAATCAATTGAAGTAGTAACATTATAGACTTTTCCCCCACTTAGGGTTGAAAGATACAGTTCACTGAGGAATTTGTATCCTTTGGGACCTAGCAATTTGGTTCTTTTGGGTCAGATTATATCCTCTATTCCACTTGGAGAGAGACTCCACTGTGCGAGGGAGATCATGTCCATGGTAGGGAAGGATTGACTAGATGGAGGAGCGCATTGAGGAAGAATAGCCAACGGTTAGGTAGATATACACACATGCATACAAACCCCACTAACCACATAGCTGCAACATGTTCCAATCAACGTTGCAAAACACCCGAAAACAAAAAATTCCCATGCATAGCACTGGAAATTGCAAGACTCCCATGAGGATATACACCTTCTGGAAGAAAACCACCGATCGGTTAAATTGTTGTTAAGCATGGCAATTGGGGGAGTAGCTCAACTATCTTATTAGGCACCGACGAAACAAACATTACTCGTGGAACAAACAATGATCCTACACGCACACGCTCATGCGCAGCGGGTGAAATAGACAGACAAGAGCGGATTCAAACAGATTAGACATAACAAAACACGCTCTGTACCTCACAGGTTTAGGGGTGCGTTTCATCCTCAAATACTAACACTTCCCACAATCAATTGACCGCATACACTTTTCGGTCTCGGTATTATCCGCTTCCATCAAAATTGATCATTCAAAGTAAAATGCGAAATATATAAACTGTTCCAGTGAATAGGATATTGGTGTATGGTGGTATATCTCAAGGACTATGCATGCATGTGATACCAACCCCTCAAACAATCATTTCAAGAATATTAGATTTGAAGGGTAGGGGAGGAAAAGAAAATATCTTATCTCTACTTGGCTTTCTACACCGAAAGGGTTCTTTGGTGTTGACTTTTTCTCAAGGAAGGTTTTGTCTAAAACCCAAAAGTCTCAACACTATTTCAAGTCAATAACAATCACCAACATATAAATCAAAGTTGACTTCTCAAAGAAGACCATTTTCCTGGGCATCACATCAAGAATACGGTTTTATCTTACCATTCTTGGCAATGGAGTCTTTAGCATCAGTAGGATTAAAACAGCCATTGTGCTAAAGTTGACGACAATGAAGTCCGATATGGCGATATTTGGTGTTACGATCAAATTTCGATTGTAACAACCTCATCAAGAGAAATAAACCGGAGGATATTAGTACCGCATCAACATTACCCGAACACTTCCTCAACACAGCATTTTACCTGGGTAAAGAGGAAAAAATGACTTGAGCAAAGAGGACATGGCCTACTAAACAAAAGGGTAAACAATAATCACACATATAACAGTTCGAAGACAACGCGAAACTCAATAAGTTTATCAGTTTAGTTCTTCAAAGTTGAGATTTTCGTTAAACATTATCTGATTTCCTCTTATAACTGTCCCTATGAACCATCTTATTTAAATTTCTCTGACATATATATACAGAATCTATATCATTACTAGTGGGGGGTTGACCCTAATTTGACAAACCACAAGACCAATTGTGAATATGGAGGGGTCATAGTCACTTGAATTTCCTCTAGAAGGTTAAGTACTCCACAGAGTCTGTATAATTTTCCATGTTACACACAAGGTGAACATCATTATCAAGGAGTAAGGACTACAAGGATCCACATATTATAGGCATCTGTTATAGTCTCCCTATAACTCTTATCTCTAATATTGCTCTGTTTCTTCAACCTCGGGGCTTCACAGTTGACTCATTAAGTCGATTTTTGTGTGAACACCTCCTTAATCATGAGAAGCAAGAGTTAAAACTGTTCAGATCTTCCTAGAGCATAATTTGTCTTATGAACACCTTTCTATTAACTACCGTAATCATTGAAAAACATCTGGTTTTCTACTAAAAAAAATCATAGAGATACTTCAGAGTTCAGACAAACAAAACATATAAATCAAAGGAGAAATGTGTCAAGAATTTCAGAAAAGTTAATCAACTAGTTACAACTTACAACTAATATGACTATCTACTGCTACTAAGAAGAAGAGGATCACTAGGTTCCCTCTGAATATGAGCCCCAGTGCTACCTAGTAACTTCACCCCTGCTATATAGATTGCCACATGTAGGTGTGTAAATTTTCTATTTCCAACTCTTATAATATATGTGCTCTTTTGTAGGCTCACCGATCCTGAGTCTTACAGAAGGTTGGTCAGATAATGAGAAGTGAAATCCGTGATCAGGCATACATAAGAAGAATTTACAAGTAGGAAAATGGAATAGAAATACCAAAAAGACTAACAATTTCATCACAATCTAACATTATGTGTACTGGCGAACCACAAGTCAAAGAGAGAAACATGTATCCACAGGGTAAACAATTCAAGGAATGCGCATTTCTCTACAATTCCCCAATACCAAACAAGGCCTGATTACTGAAAAGAACTCATCATAGGCACAAACAGTGCACACACTAGGCAGGCAAAAGAAATGTGCTGGCTCCATGTCTGAGTGGGGAAAGAAGCATATATGAGAGAGCATTCAGGTACTGACACTAACAATACATGCAAAATTGGAAGCCTACAAATGGCCAATGCGCTTGTCTTTCAGTTATTGACCAACCAAGGAACGAAACATAAGTAACTAGCTAGTACCGCTACTGCTACTCTTTTTATCAGATTATGCACCCAACAAGCCCCATAGGAATAAGTCTCCGTCGTTATCATTACTCATTTTTAGTGAGCATTATTCCAGAGAGCATAGTACTATATATCTATACCCCTCACAATACACACGACAGATAGTAACGTAACACCACATGACTGACTCCCATGACCAATTTATGCAGACAGAGAGAGAGAGAGAAGATGCTATGGGGACGTTCCCCACTGTCATGGCTATGTATAAATGCGATTTCAGTTCTGAAGATTCTTCAAAGTATGTATCATTGCATATGAATACCCTTGAGTCAACACTATATTCCCTTTTGAGGTTTTTGTGGCTTAAAACTTGTGCTATGGTGAGAGCGGGGTGTGCCCGGCCGGGCCGGGTTTAGGCCGTGTCGGAGGAGAGGGGGGCGGGTACGAGCCGTGTCGGAGAGTGGAGACATTAAACCCACACGGACCCGGGCCAAAATATAAAACTAATAAAAAATAAAAAGAAAAAAAGAAAATATGATGTTTTTGAGCGGGGCGGGCCGGGCTCACTGGAGAATATGGACTCGTGCGTGCCACGGGCTGGATGAGGGTGTAGGCGGGCCGTGCCGGGCTGAGAAGGAGGGGGCTGTGTGTGAGGTAGGTTAACCCAATATGGGCGCGGGCCGGGTCATTTTAACCCGCGGGTCGGCCCGTGATGTCTTATACGAGTTGATGATCTCAATAATATATGGTGAAAGAGAATGATGTTTGAGGTATTTCAGCATATAGTTGGAGATTATCAGTAAAGTGGGTTGAAAAGTTAATCTCGAACAACCTTCTTGGTAAGAGCATAACAGAAATTAGGCGTCACGTTCAGAAGCCGGATTCTTCCCTCCACGACCCCTAATACTGTTCTTGAGTTTTAGAGTAGAAATTCGAGGAAGAGTATCAACTTTTCGATCCCAAAATTAGGTACGATATGGAAAACCAAGTGGTACGAAAATATCACGGTCTAAATCACTGTCTATTGTAAAGTTGTATTATTTTATAACTTCGAATCAGTAAAAGAAGTTCAAAGTGAATCTACCCCTATGGCTTCAAGTTAGTGATTAAAATTATAGCTTTAGTAAATTGTGCTATCAGCCACCCAAACATTTAGATATTGGAGATTCAGGGTCTACAAAAAGATGAAGACACTAATAGTAAAAAGAAAACAGCTAAAGTATAACTGAATCCCAAAAGAGTAACTCTAGAAAACAATCCCATATGTAAAATTAATTGACCAGCAGTACATAACATAGTGGAAGATAAGTTTAGGTTGTACTTTCATTTCAAGTGAAAGTTCAAACCTAGTGAAAACATAATTCTAACCCTGCAGATAAACCTGGCTTCACAAGTCAGCTTAGAAATCATTATTACCAGAGAAATAAGGAGAGAAAAAAAGATTCTAGGAGTCGAGTGAGTACAGTGTGTGTGTACGTCTGATAAGCATGATTTAACTTTAATCAAAGCTAAGTATGCTTAAATTATGAATTTCTAGGCCACATTGTCTCATTTTAATGATGATTAACCTAAATCTAATCATCTCTAACCTATGGCAAGTTGTCTATATACTGTATGCTCTGCACATGGGCATCTATTAAACTATGCACATATTACTCTCTCTATTCATATGGTGGGGTCTTCCTCCATTTGTTTTCAAAGTGCAAGTTGGTAATGAATTGATGTCTCCATGAGGCAAAGAAAATTTCAAAGTTTATATTTCATAGGACCACAATGGACAAGGTAGCAGTACAATTTTATTACTTGAATAATTTATAGAGCCATGTCGTTTGAACTTTGACCAAATGTGAGTGACTCAACACTAAAGATTTGTGAGAAAACACATGATTAGAGCACTTAATAATTTTACTAAGTACTTTGTGCAAGTCTCTCAAGTTCGAGCAATAATTAACTCAAAAGTGTCCATTGCTTTTGTCTGTGAATGAAATGATTCACGAGTTTTTAAAAGTAACGTCAAGCAAAGTGCCATAATGCACTATCCCTAGTAGTAAATGCTAAAACCGAAATAAAAACCATTTACGCATATTCCACTTCTCAGTTAAAAGTGTGAAAAGAAAGGAAAAAAGTAGCATACTTTGATTTTAATGAGGAAAACCGAGCATGCAACCCTCAAATGAAGTCACAATCAGTTTATGTTAATAGTGTCAATAAGGAGTAGTAGTTACTATTAACAATAAGATTAAAGTTAAATTATGCTAGCAACCCTGATATTTGGCTTTTGTACAATGTACTCATTCAAAGTTTCGCACAAACAGAAATTCTAGCCTGATGCCACCATTGACGACATCTCTTCAATTACTACATTGCCCTCGCATCTTCCACTCCGTATTAAGAGTGGAAACTGCTAACAATCTTCAATGATATATAAGTCAACCGATTAACAAAGGGTGTAAATTTTATTAGTGCTACTGAGGTGTTGGACAGATGTTTCTTATTACCAGGGCAGAGAGAGCTATATTTCTTCAACGTTCGTGAATGATGTCTAATACGCCCTGCTACCACCCGAACTCTATCTTTTTACGCCCTAAAACCTTCCTTAACACTAATCACCACCAATAACATGAAAACCCTCTTTCATCAACAAATACAACCTCAATGCCTCACCACAGTCCACAACTTCTTACTCTGGAGCCCTAATTTTCTCGACTTCATTTATACCGTCTTTATGTCATGTGGCCACAGTAGCAGTAGCAGCAGCAGCAGTAGAATTTACTATTTTCTATAAAATATTCCAATAAATAGGAGTACAACGCGTCCACGACCATTATGATCTGAAATTATCCTGAATGAAAACTAAATATATGCTAAATGGTTACACAGGGAATATTCATTACTTTAGGAGCATTTCTGTTAATTCAGAATTTATAAAAAAAAAAATCTCTTTTCATGTAGAAAATGAAATTTGTGTGGTGTGGACAATTATTCTCGCCCCTCAGTAAGTGGGTAAAGAGATTTATGATGGCATCTCTTCATTTTCATGTTAAGAAACCTCAAACCTGTCTGAGAATTACAGATCAAGTGGCCAAAAGAGACCAAAGCAGGACTCAAAACCCAAATCTAAAGCCAGCTAGAACACACAACTTATCAACTCAATTAACTCTTGCTAGTATCTATTAGTTAAGGATTATAACAGAAGTTCAGTAAAATATGTTCATTATTTACACTCCGAGGCTATTTGCTATCATGCCTAATCTTCGACAACCACCTGACCCCTGCTTTTCACCCCCAACAAACGCGCCCTTAATGTAAATGATCACAACATTTGAAGAAAAATACTCCATGAGTGATATAACTTGTGGGCTGTGGCTGTAAGATTCCATGTGGGGGCAAGTCAACGCCTACAAGTGACGTCCATGCCATGTCACAGACCAGCTTGTCAAGTGTCTTTAAGTACCAAACCATTTTTCTCAACTCCCTCACTCTTCTGTATCAAAACACATCTCTCTTTGGGAAAAAAACTAAAACCAACCTCTTAAGACGCCTATCGAGCAATGTACGGGCACAACAACCATTACACATACAACTCCACATCAGCTGATCACTTCCTCAGCCACCTGCCTTCACCGGACACGACGGTGACGCCGCTGCCACCACCAAACTTCCCATCACTGCCACCTTTGACAGTCCCTACTGGGAATGATTATGGATACAACAGCAGCAGCGGATGCAGTAGCTATGGTTCTCCTAGTTACTCAACACCTAGCCCGAGTTTGATTCAAAGGAGCCTGAGCAGTCACTCTCTGCCGAAAAATATTAATCAGCAGCTACCTGTAACATCACAGGCAGAATACATGGAGTTGGATACTAGCCCCGTGAGAAGAGTCTTCAGCACCGGTGACCTGCAGGTGAGTTTTCAAAAGCGACGCATTTTTCTACAATAGTCTCCACATTAGCCATGCATACTGGCAGTTAAAAACATAAGGCTCATTTCTACAAATCATTTACATTTTCACACGTAAAAATACATGTCTTTCAATTCCGAAAATAGCATTTACGACATGCTTGGCTCAGATACACTCAGTGTTGATCCCGAGGCTGCAAGGCATGCTATCAAAGCCTTCACTTTTGGCCAACCGAGGTCTAATCCTTTCATGAACCTAGTTTTGACATCGGATACAGGACTCTACTAACCTGGTCCATGTGACAGGTTTACCCTCCGAAGTAAAGGTGCAGAAAATTCCAAACAAGCTTCTAAGTACAAAACAGTAGTGTAACAAAAGTTGCTACCGTCTCCACAGATGTTAAACATCAACCAACATTAGGTCTTTGGGCGCTCACCAAGCGCTACATTATGCGCTAAGAAGTGGTGTTCATCACCAATAAGTTCAACGTACAGTATATGGAGGTTGGGTGATTGATTTTGCCCCGAAAACATCCAAATAATCTTTCTAAAATGTAATCATTCAATGCTTTTATCGAGTCTCTGTAGTTAGGTCACATCACTAACAGTATGGAGTCATGTCAATCTCATGTCAAACTTGAACCTTGATTTGAAAACCTTATCCCGAGTTCCCAATTACGAAAACATCTATTCAGACATAGTTAAGGTACACCTTTAATCAGCGCTAAATCATAGCATTTGTGCCTGAACGTCAAATCTAAGTCAAACAAGACCTAAATAAATTCTTAACTGTGAACGGTGTTTAAGCAATTTGGCTATTGAATATGCAACTATCACTGTTACAGTTACGTTTCCTAGGACGATAGACTCCATATCTCAAGTTCAATGCAATAAAGCTTTCACATGAAGTTGTGTATGCTGAGTAGTTCAACAAGTTTTTCTGATATAGTTCTGAATTTGCTTCTGATTCATGCTGAAACAGATGATAAACATAATGCAGCATTACCATCGATCAGACAGTCCATTGTCAAACGAGAACAGCAGCAGCATCATAGAGAGTATGAGCAAAGCCTGTAGATACACTCCAGAGGAGAAAAAGGAGAGAATCGAGCGATACAGGAGCAAGAGAAGCCAAAGGAACTTCAACAAGAAGATTAAGGTGAGCTCCAATTCTCATCTATACATGGTGATACCAGAGGGAATATACGCCAGGGGTCAAGTGCCCCTCCCCCTCTTTGTCAATCACACATTTTTACAATTAAGATCAAGGTACTTCCCTCGATTATGACGTAACCGGTGTTCTCTTTATTAGTATGTGTGCAGGAAGACACTAGCTGACAGTAGGCCCAGGATTAGAGGGCGATTTGCCAGAAATGATGAACTCGAGAAAATATCCCAAACCCAATGGGATCAGACGGGCCTGGAGGTGGAGGAGGAGGAGGCGGAGGAAGAGGATGAATACTGGATGAAACTACTGAACTCTTTCTCTGGAAACATACTGCCTTAAATCGCAAGAGCTACTATTCTCTGAATGTTTAGCCATGCGCTGACTACATTAGGTTGCTCGGTCTCAGGACTCTCAGCTACAAGAATGCATTTTCAAATGTTTAATTGTTTTCAATTATTGTAAAGTTTGTAATTAGGTTGTGCAATATAATTGAAGTTATGACGCTAGCCCTAAGAGGGCGAGGTTTCTTAAAGTACGACGAGATTCTTTATGTTAAAGTCAATATTTGCAGAGAGAAAAGGCGCAGGTTATTTGTGTCTCTCCTATAGATTTGAACCGAAATTTTATCAGTTGGGGAGTAGGAACACACCATATTAACAAATTTAACTCATCTAAGAGTCTTGTTTTATGAACCTAATGTATGAGTTGCTCCCGTATAATAACTAGCATTAGCACAAGGGTCCTCTAACCACCACAGGGTATCCGCAGCTTTCATCCATCTTAAGCAACAAAATGTCTAACATGTTTTCTATCTTTCCAAACTCCAACAAAGAAAAGGATAATAAAACATATTTACGACAACACTCACAAACTAGAATATACACAATTATTGTTACTACAACGTAAACCATGAAAATAATGTATATATATAAGGATTACCTAATTAATCTCAACTTAGATAAGAACTTCTCTTCAGAAATACTGGGCTGAGAACACGCAACTGATAGAAATAAATTTAGGGACCAGAAAGCTCGAGATCCAACGTAAAACACGAAAATATGGAATAAACACATAGTCACACACACACATACATATATATATATATACATATATATATATATACATATATATATACACACACACATATGTGTGTGTATGTATATGGGGATACATTAAGGATTATCTAATTAATCTCAACTTAGATAAGAACTTCTCTTCCGAAATACTGGGCTGAAAACATGACAACTGATAGAAATAAATTTAGGGACCAGAAAGCTCTAGGTCCAATGTGAATATCCAGTCCCTTAAGTGTGTGCAGTACTTTTCACAGTCTGGAAAGGAAGGAATGTAGGAAGAAAGATGATTACTGAATTACACAAATTCAAGTTGATATGGCATAATCATGATACTGAAGTGGGCCTTTATTGAGCTTCTTCTGCCACGGAAATCCATGATAATTTTCATTTTTCATAGATGGTCTACAGAGTTCGTGGTTGTAGACTATAATAGAACCAAAAGCCTCAACATTGGATACCCTCAGCGCCTAGAAATAGTGTTTACACTACTTTTACGTCCTATATCAAATTTCTCCGCAACTTTCTTCTCGACTTTCTTTTTCCTTCACAAATTCAAGATCCAAGGATAGGATAATATTACTGTTCTCTGAACTTAAGATCAAATCCCACTTCTGGTTATGTAAGCAAATGCTCATCGACTACTAAAAGTCTCCAAGGTCAACCTAGATCAGACTGTCTGTATCACTGGGAGTTGTAGTCACCAAATGCAAGGTCAGACCGTCAGAGTCAATACCCATAATAAATGTCAGGAGCAGCTGCATTTTAATAAATTAGTGTCTTTGAATTCTACTTGACTAAACACCAAACTCAAGCTGGACTCTTAGTGACCAAGTTCAGAAGTCCGTACCAGCTCAACCCTTAACTAAAGAGTCGAACTTGACGGATCAGCCATCTGCAGCTTGCCTGGTTTGCAAACTTAAGTCGGTTCAATGCCGTATTAGACACATCCCAGTCCCTATAATGTCTGCAGCGAGTAGAAGATGAGTAAGGAAAGTCACAAAGTGTTGGACCTAGGATCTCTCTCTCCAAAATAAATATTACAAGTAAATTAATTTTGTACACATCTGAAATCCTTTTAACCCCACCAGCAAGCAAAAGAAAGAGCAACTAACAGAGCAGAGAATAAACTATAAACGCAGAGTCCAGACCTCTACTCTTTCCAAAAGAGCGGGTAGGTTTGGCTTGAAAAGCCATACTACTGTGAACACAATTAAAAACACGGAATATGTAGTAAACACCTCCAGCTTTATAACAATCATTCAGTCCCTCATGTTACTGAATCATGAGTTCAGGATAGTAGCATATAATACGTGATGATTGAAAGAAACATCTGAATAAGTTTTTCCTGACTTTGATTTTACTAAAGGCTATGGCAGTAGAAGAGGTCCCTAGAAGTGGGGAGGACGGCCATGCTGATTCTTGTCGGCCGGCGGTGGATCACCCACTAAAATTTTATGAATAGCTTTCTAAGTAATTTTATTAAAATGTATCAAACATACAAAGCAAATTTGCTAATTGCATGTACAGTAATAGAAAATATGTATAAGATCCTCAAAAGCTCAGGGAAAATTGTTTTCTACAGCTTCCTTTAGCGTACCTGTATGAGTAGGCAAACAGGCATCGCTCCTTCTCTTCCGATTAGATAATTGACTTGGTACACTCCATTTAACCTGATCCATGTAAAATCCTACATATTTACATCCTTCCGGCAGTGAGTTTAAATTGGGTCAAGTAAGCTTAAATGCTCAAATTGTGCAGGACAAATTTCCCATGACGGTGAACTGGGTCTGCAAAGAGAAAGGGAAAGAATAACTTATTCATTTGAAAAACGCGCTGCTAGCAGGTGTTAACAATGAATAAATATAATCGATTTGTAGTCACTTTGTCTCACTTAGTGTGCAAGTACTTCGACATATTACAAAATAGTATCACTTCAGGAATAAAATAATTTAATCATGCAGCACATGGAAGGCATCAGTACAGATGTAAAAAGAAGTTAGAAAGCAATTGATTACCCATATAAAATGTTGTAGTGGGCTCATAGCTTATAGTCTTTATTAATGAAGTCGGTAATGGAGAATATGTTATTAGTATGATTGTGCAACTCAATCCTCTTGACTAGGAGACTGCTAGCAGCTTTGCCTTGCTATCTCCTACTTGGTACTTAGTAACCTCTCAGTATGAATGTGCAACTCAATCCTCTTGACTAGGAGGCTGGTAGCAGCTTTGCCTGGTTATCTCCTTGCTACTTAGTAACCTCTCGACATTAGTAATGTCATATAAAAATATTGCATATGCATCATATATTAATCTGTCTTACATGTCACAAACATTTTATAACTTGGTTTTTGTGGGTTGTTACTGTTGTATACTTCACTATTTCTCATTTCACTCATGAATCATGAATTCTTTTAGCTGTAGTGATGGTAAAAACAATTTGATGACCATTTACTACTGTAAATACAATTATGCCTCTAAAGCCATCACAAGTATCATGTTAGATTCAACAAACAATCAACAAAATTACAGTCCTTCAGTGATTCAAAGCCAGTGCATAATATACTCTGATTAGTTTTATAATATATTACATATTCATCATGGTAGATTTCCCTTCATGCTCGTTCAAATTAAATAGCCCAGTACGTACAGTTAGACGGAGATTGAAAATGGTTCAGGAAGGGCAGCTGTTCTCAAAACCCTGTAGATATTAATAACCAATCAAATAAGACCTGCAGAAACTTCTTAAGCCATAAGAAAAAGAAAATTGAAGGAAAAATCTAAAAATAGAAGGAACCGTAACATTGGTCCAAGGAAAAGAAAAAGAATAATGAGCAAAAGTGTCTCAAAAACTGAACCTGGTGGAAATATGAACAAAATTGAAGTGGGCGAAAAATTTTCATTTAAGAAATGTTGTAGGTAAAACCAAAACTATCAGAACATTAAGAATATCTACAGACCCCTAGAGACAAGCTAGATTAGGCACTGAGTATAGTACTAGAATATAATCTTTAGGAGAGATATAGGGCGTAGAAGCTGGGATCTCTCCACACCAGCTTATCTACATTACAACTAGGAAGTTTCTTACAACAATTAACATCCTTCCACCCAACTTTTTACACCATGTCCCATGATTACATCATAGGTGTTTTCGTACCAAGGTCTTTCGTGGTTTTTTGGTTTTCAACACTCTTTTTGTGGTATGGGGAATGGGGCCCACCACCAGATGTGACACGAAAGAATAAGCTAACGACCTAAATAACTCAGCTTTATACTAAACCAAACCCACACAACCCTCCTGTCAAACAGCCCCATAGATACAAAATTAATTAACTAGAGCAACGAACCTTGCCTATATTTCATGGCAATAGGCACACATATTCTCTCCATTGTAAGATAACGATTTTGGTAACAATCTAGCAATCATAAGTAAAAAAAAAAAAAAAAAAAAAAAAAAAAAAAAAAAAAAAAAAAAAAAATCTGACCTCTCCTAAACATTTTTGACTGAAATGTCGTCAAACTGCCTAGTTCTTCCATCCATGTAGATTACTCTGGCATTGCACTCCTTTTAGATTTAAGTAGTACCGTGACAAAGGTCTACAACTCCTCGAGTTTGATGTAAATTATTAGAATCTATGGGGTTCCACCTCAAAACCAATTGGCAATGGAAGGGAGTAGACCAGGAACTAATTAGCTAGAAGGATCCCAAACTCTCAATGTTGGACAAATCTCAACACGCTCCCTCAGGTGTGGCATTATACAAGCCAAACACATCGACAACATGCATGGGTAGCAGCAAGCACGTGTGTCACATGACCAACATGAAACAACTATCCATGCTTCTATACCATATTAGAACCCATAGGGTTCCACCTAAAAACCAGTTGCCAATGAGGGGAGTAACGGCATAGCCCAGGAACTAATTAACAGCACACAGGGCTCTCAAACTCCCAATGTGGGACAAAACTCCGCACAACTATTTCCATTTCTGATAATGATCATGATATTGCTACAGTTTCCTGTTCAAACATCATTAATTGTTCCGATATTCCGAAGGAATATGCAAAGAACAATTCCACAATAGAACTATGAGATAAAATTACTAAGTTATAACTTGTACTCCCTTGTTGGAAGAATCAGCACTGTTGGCTTTTTCCCTTATTTCACATGTTGTGATTAGGACGACATTCAGTAAGCCTAACATATGATGCTCTTATTGGAATGTCTGAGAAACTAATTATTTACCAGGGGAGCTAACAAAGAATAATGTAGTGCAGATTGAATAAAGATCCGGATCAATGTGCGATAGCCATGTATACACATGAGGGTACGCCCTCTTTGATGAAGCATATTGTGAGCCATATCACAATTTCCAGAGGATACTACATAACCTCATGGCAAGTATCAGCACTAAAAGTTCATCATCCTTTACAAATTACAAATACTGGGTAGAAACCACACACAGCCACTCAAATGATTAAGAACTGACATAAATATGATGGGTTCACTCCATTATATAGCCAGCACAGATTTCTACACAAATCAACATGTATGTAACTTTAGAGGGGTTACTTACTAGCTAACGTAATTTAGTCTTATTTTTAGACTTTCGAGCTTTCCTCTTGAAAGGGGTAGGATTTAGAAAACGCTTGAACGGGAATGATACATGCCCACTAGAAATTCTTTGTTTCACTTTGCCCTTTCCTGCATACAGAAAAACATGGAAGCAATAAGGACATGATATATAAGGAAATTTTATATATGATGGTACCACTATCTCTTTGGAATATTCATGTAGAAGCTTGAGCGTAGACTCGTTAGAACCTTAAATAACCGATAAACAAAATGACCAATCCGATAATGTGATATGTAAGCAATATAAGAAAAGAGAATTACCAGCATAAGATGCTAGATGTTAATAAGACTCCGAAAGACTTATTAAGAAATTGGATAACATTACATGAAGTATTTGAATAAGTTGAAGAGGGACAACAAGTGGAATCAACAAAATCAGGAATGAGAATGAAGTTACAAAAAAAATGACCGGCATTAATGAGCTCGTTTGTATTGACAAAAAACAGATAAATTTTTTAACCAATATCAAATATGTGGTCAGGATGAAGATATTGATATCTCTCTCTTCATCCTGACCACGCATTCAAATTTGGTTTAAAATTTAAACCAGTTTTTCGCCAATCCAAACAGACCCAATAGATAACCGGGGGTCATAGTGGACCAGAGAAAATAGTTATGGGGATACTGGTAATATCTTTAATGATCAAAGGAATGTTACAAGTGTCTTGCATTGGCAGGGGTAAGAGATGTATATAAACGCAGGCTGGTTCCGGGAAAGGTTTTAGGAGGGGTGCCTCGGTACGCAGATCGGTTTCAGTTATCTCTTCTTCTCCTTCTTCTATTCTAGTAAGGTGTTCCTAAGTCCTAATCTATGTAATTAGGCAGTCTGGTTCAATTGCATTGGTCTTCATCAAAGATAAGACTCATTTTTAATATCTAAGGATCTAAAAAGAAGGAGAACAAGCCAAAGATGTGACTGACAGAGTAAGAGCGGATTGGAGAAGTATTTTGAAGAAGTTGGATTCCCCAAGGCCAAAATGAAACTGCCTTCGTCCCAAAATAATCGTCCTGCTTTTTTTCTAGAGCATGTTGAGGAGGTGATTTGGCTAGCAAAAAGATACAAGGGCCTCGTTTGGGTAAGCTAGATTAATGGATAGATAGATTATCAAAAATCTAGCAAAAAAATCGGATTTTTATAGAAGAAGAACCGGATCCTGTTTGGCACGACCCGGATCCTGTTTGGCATGACCCGGATCCTGATGGTTCTTATCCGGATCCTGATGGGTCCTACCCGGACCCTGATTGGTCCTACCCGGACCCTGATGGGTGGTTCGCTTACGTGTCACTTCCTAGTTGGTTACTTTGTGTTCGGATGGGTCCTATCCGGATCCGGTTAGTCTCTACCCGGATCCGGTTATGTGGTTGGGCAACGGAAAATATTTTTAAAATAAACCGGATCCGAATTTTAAAGTACCCAGATCCGGGTAGTCCAAAAAATCCTAAAATCTATCTCGCTCATCCAAACAAGTCTGATTATTTTTCAAATTTTCATTAATCTATCCTAAAATCTAGCTTTGCCAAACATGGACAAGAACTATTTAATCTTTTCATAATGCTGGAGAGCTGTAATAACTCTACAACATCATGAAAAGACCCGAGTTATTGTATTGTTTCGCTAGCCAAGTCATCTCTTCAAAATGTTTGGAAAATAAAAGCACGACAGTTATCTGTTGAGAAGTCCCACATCGGACATTCAAGAAGAAGATAAAGAATTAATAAGTGTCCCGGGCTACTCCCCTCATTGCCAATTGGTTTTGAGGTGGAACCCCATGGATTCTTACATGGTATCAGAGCCAGGTTCACACACGTGAATGGTCTAACAACCCACGTGCTCACCGCCACCCGTAGACAAAAGATCCACGTGTAGGCCAAAGAATGCCACACGTGAGGGGGCGTGTTGAGAAGTCCCACATCGGACATTCAAGAAGAAGATAAAGAATTAATGAGTGTCCCGGGCTACTCCCCTCATTGCCAATTGGTTTTGAGGTGGAACCCCATGGATTCTTACATTATCTTGGGACGGATGGAGCAGTCTATATGATGGCGGTGAGTTGCGAAGATATAATCAATGATGGTAGTTACACACAACAAGACATAGTGTAACTTGAATGAAATGACAATAATAAGATGCTGAGTGGGATAGTCGGAAAAAAGACTAATATGCAGCTCTTAAGGAAATCTAAATCGGTGCACGAAAAAACAGTATGAGAGAACACATTGTAGGTAGTTCATTCATGTCCACTGTGAGAGAAATTCTTATGTGCTTTGGCAATAAATCTGATGTGGTGCTCCCAACCATTTTGCACACCACGTCATTTCATTAACCACATTTGTGTCCTACTCGGCATCAAACAGAAGAAAAAACTTAACAGCTAGTTGTATTAACTGCCGGTCTCCTCTTTTCCAGAAAAAAAAAAATGTAAAATTAGAAACTTGTTCATCTTCTCTTCTCCAGAGGCCCCCCACCACCCCACCCCACCCCCACCCTTGATTCTTTCTCTTTCTCTCTCCCCAATACCACCATTACCACTGTCTCCTCCTCAAACTCCGACAAGCTAAATTCAGCCTCTAACGCTCATTAAGCAACTCTGAAACAGCCATCGGCCGAGGGCGACTTCACACCCTTGCTTCAACTTAACCATCTGGTCTCATATCGCAGAGAGAGACTACAGTAAAAACTGCAATTATATCCCTAAGAACCGTCTTTGAATAACGAATTAATTGTACCCACAGATCGCGAAAACAATCTGTCCAAGTGAGCTTTACAAACTGCACCTATCTTTAGTTACTACAATATATTGGAGGTGAAATTGATAAATACAAGCCACGCTGTCTGAACAAGATGGAGGAGGAGGGGGCGATGGGTTGGGGTCTGTGGTGATGGGATAGTGGAGAGAGCTAGAGAGTTGAAAGGATGAATGAGGGTGAGGGAGAGGCACAACTGGAGAAGAGAAGATGAACAATGCTCTTATTTTGCAACTTATTTTTTTCTGTAAAAGAGGAGCAATTAAAAGCTGTTAAGTGTTCTACTTTTGAGATGCTGAGTAGGACACACATATGGTTAAAAGATGATGTGGTGTGCTATAAATGGTTGGGAGCACCACATCAGACTTTTTGCTAGAGCACATTAGAACTTCTCCCGCTGTAGACCCCTATACATGAACCTCGTGAAACAAGTAAAGAATGGTAATAGACAAAGATCTTCAGGTCAACTAAACATGAAAAACTTGAGGTCTAACCAAACAGCCAACCATCTAATTGGGAGAACTAAATGTCAGGTTAAATTTACATGAACATGAGACCAATTATGCAACACTAAACTAGACCGAGTCCACACTCCACATGCAAAGATAACTTAACGGTAATACTTACAAGGTAAAATAAACTCTATGGAAGAAAAACCCCTAATCATATACAGTTACAGTAATGTATACACGCACACACACACACACACACACACACATAAACAAACAAACAAACAAACAAACAAACAAACAAACAAACAAACAAATAAATAAATAAATAAATAAATAAATAAATAAATAAATAAATAAATAAATAAATAAATAAATAAATAAATAAATAAAGACACTTTGACCCCTTATGTTAAGGCAAATGGGCATACGGACCCCCTGGGTTTGAGATATAAACAACCCCTCGTAACGCCTCTAGTAAAGGAAATTTCTACCTCAGCGAAAGCACTTTAGTTGAAACACAGAGGGCCATAGAGTCTATGTGCCTAAACATAGGAAGTTAAAAGTATCTTTAGGCAGAAAGAAAACACTACCTGAGGAGTTATTTGACGCTGGAATATTGATAAGAGCATGATCTTCAGCATGATTTTGCACTTCCATTCCCATGTCACCTGGTTGCTCCGAGTTCATTCTAGAACTACCATCCGGGCCTTTCATCTCATCATATGACTTCACAGCAGGCAATGCATCAGGTTTAGGAGCTGAACTTTCTGTCGTTTCCTCCAATCGTTCCTTTTCAGTAAAACTTTTATGTAAAGACACTTCAGGTAAATCTTCTATACTGTCAGTGCTTGTATCAATTAAGACATCCATCATTGTATGATCTTGGGCACTGATAGTCAAATTCTCTTCATTAGACCTCCTAGACTCTTCAATCCCATAAGCAGAAGAGTCAATATTTTTAGATGGGACAGCACAATCTGGATCGACAACAGCACTATCTGTTGCGGACTGCGGTAATATGGGCTCGTGATCAGATAAAATAGAGTGGGTATTGCAACTCGTCAAGAAACTTCCAGAATGAAAATTGTGTGGTTCAATCTCGAGCGGGACAAAGTCTGTGTCCAAATCACTGGAAAGTTTCGGTTCCTCTTTGGCGCTGATGGTGTTGGTTACTCTAATGTTGGGATCAGAAAAATCCATCACAGTATCAACTGGAGAAGATGGCTTCCGAGAATCTTCACCGCCAATTTCATGTTGAGGTGATTTATTATATGGTGAAGTCTGAGGTACTTCACTAATACCATCAACACTATCAGGCAGTTGACATGACCTAGTGATGGCTACCTCTGTTTGCTCAGCACCAGAGAAGTTTTCACCTCTCTCCAGAGATTGGGCCGTAGACATTACTTCAGATTTAACATCAGAAATTGGCAATCCAGTTGATGGAAAACTGTCCATGAGCGAAACAAAGTCTATGGCTTTCACAGTTTTAGATACTTCTCTGGAGGCAGAGAGAGACTTGGCTGTGTCATATAATAGTATATCACCCTCACCACTTGAGATAGGATCCCATTTCATCCAATCACTGAATTGAGATTCATTTGAATCAACATGTTTTCCTGGTGTGATCACTTCAACTCTGATGGCCTCCTTAAAATATTGCTTTCTCCTTAGCGCCTTAGTTATAAGAGATCTGCAGATGAGGAGGGGGATAGTTAATAAAACAATAAAACTTAATCATCAGCAGAGCAGCATCAGATAGCGGCAAGCCAGCAGCTTTAAATATTGTCATACCTACAATTCCTGGAAAGAGCTGCCTTCGCATGTTCCATAGGCAACCCAAGCAGCAATGATAAATTTGCAACATCATATGGCCCTCTTAATTCAGTCACAGAAGGCGCAGCACTTGTAAATACTATGTTCTTGCCTCGAGTCCAATCCACCAAGAGCTAGAAATGCAATTTCCAAAATTAGCGGAGACAAATAAAATGGCCAAAAGAGAAAGCTTCCTTTGTTGTTCACATTTCAGTGGGAATAGACAAATCAAACAGAAAGAAACGGAACCAAAAGACTGCACAGAAAGCTAAAGCAAGACAAGTACATAACTAATCCGCAGGACTTCAGGCGATAACCAATTCAACCAAACTTCAGTATCTGTCCATGGTTATATATTTTACACTCAGCCTGATCTGAATTAAAGTGGATTACCAACCAGGCATTCTGTAATAGAACTATGTCTTAAAGTATACGAAATTCATCTTCACACATAGCAAACTCAGCAATTTTCATGGTACCGATGCACCCCTGTAGCCAATCACCCACTCTGCATACTTTGACATATAAAAGCACCAAACTGAAGGAAAGAATATAATAAATCCTACCCGTACCCAGATACCTAAGTAGAATGAAACAGGCACATGGTTGCGCCACATCAAAGTAATCTAAAATCTAAAGAAACGCAATGCTAAGTCTAGCACGACCAAAAAAAAACTAGGTGAGCCCATCAGCTCGGTCTGGGCATAGATTCAGACGTACAGAGGAAATCCATTGAGCCTAATCCTGGTCCTTTAAAGCGGCCAGCCCTCTCATAAGGGGGAACATGCATAGAGATGTATGAGATATTGTTTCAACATATCATTGTAGGTAGTGTAAATTTTGAAGTGCTGAACATGGTGCAATTCATGGTTAAGCATCAATATTACAGACCATGGTAACTGTAAGTACTAGGCTGAACAAGGAGCTTGATTTTCTTTTCTTTTCTTTTTTTGTCTTTGTATATATTGGACATGCAATGTATTAATTTATGTAGCAGAGCGAGCAATATATTCATTTATGTATGTATCAGAGCGATGCACACACACACACACACACACACACACACACACACACACACACACATATATATATATTCAAGAGGAATGCCACATTAGCATCTGACTGAAATCCATCAATTTATTTTCTGTTTTTCACTTACATGTTCCTCTTCTCTCCAGCTAAACCATCAACTATCATAATCGCAATTCAACTTCATCATCATTTATTGGTATAATTTGACTTGCTCGATCTCAAGCATTGTTACTTCCAATGATAGATAAGACTGACATCAAATATTTTCCCGTAGTTCGTGTGCAAGCCGCCCAGATAACATTTTCCCCTCCATGAGAACGTTAAACTGGATAGGAGGGATTTCAGCAACAACAATTAAAAGTTAAAATGTCACTATTAAAGTGACTGGTGTGACATTTCCTGAGAGTTGCTACCACCAGAGAACAGAAGGCACCCGCGGGCATGACCAACATACAACAACTACAGCTAGTTAAACCTTTGATCATCAAGTTATCTAGTACATTATTGCAACAGTGCGACTTGACAGCCAAATTCTATAAGCTTGCAACTATATCAAGATGAAATGAGCAATTCAGAGGATTACAAGATCATATATTTGTCCATTACTGAGCTCTCCTTTAGTTAATAAAGATACGACAGCTGCTCGCTGGATAAATCTTTGAACCAGGCTACATGTGTGTATGAAATATGTATTCCAATGTTTAGGCATGAGTGGGCCTAATATTTACCAAAGAGTCTCAATATACAAATGTATGTATACTCAAAACAACGTTTTCACCTATGTGAAGCTATAGTGGTACCGTGGTAGGCTTTGATATTGCTAAACTTTGTCATCAACTTGTGTTTTGATCGTTTCTTTTAACAGACAAGAATGTTTAGGTAGCTGACGCCCCAGGAAAATTTAGAGATTTTGAAGAAAGGATGGCAAAGTTTGTGAACACCCTCCGATATTGCTTCATCATTTCCTTCATGTAACATATCATGCTGAAGAAAATAAAGAACAAAGGTCTGTGGCCAACATTAACAATAGATAAAATCTCCTGGGGCCTTTAGATGAAAATCTGAGTCTCTTGGAAGCTGAAGTTCCTTGATTTACATTTTTCGTGCTTATACATAAGTTCTTTGTTGTTTTTATGATAGGTAATCAAAAAAATTAACGAACTTAAAAAAGATAGTTTACAGGGGAACTGAAGAGTCATGTACTAACCTATCAGCGAGACAAGAAACTAAAACCTCCAAAAACACCCTAAGACAGAATCGAGAAAGCCCAGCAAATGATCAAACCGATCCAAGCAGTTTGCGAGTCTGTCATTCTAAAAGCAACTGGAAAATAATGGCCTGACGGAGTGTCAAGACATACGAACCCAATCAGACGTCTGCCGCTCGCGCACCTTCCAAATAATCCACATAACATCTAAAGGAACCAAACGCTAAGCTGTCCGCCTCTCTTACCGACCTGGACTCCACCCCAAGCAACAAGGAAACCCAGAATTAGCACGAGCAAACCCAAGCAATACCGAAACTCGCTAGAACCAGACCCCATAAGGACCACACAGCCGGACAGTGCAGTAGAAGTGAAACACTCATTCAGCATTAGATTTGCACAAACAGCACCAATTCACTAAAATGAGACCAACACAGAGTAATAGGATTGAACAGAGAACAGCCCATTTGAAGACAGGCGCCACTGAAGAGAATCACAATCGCCATGAAGAACCCCGTAAAGATACAGGACATGAAGAAAGTTAAACAGATGCTGCAGCTCCTAATCGTTTACTTCTCGCCAGAAATGAACATCCATACCACATTCCCACTATCCCCTCTTCCTCCCTCTCACCCTACGGGATATAGACACTCTCTGACTAGAGCGGACGGATTCTGAGGAAGAAGATGAAAAGAGAGGAACAGACTAAATACAGGGACCAAACTGTAATGTTGGAAACTATGGAAAATCCAGTAGCAAAACAGTTCAATATCCCCCCCCCCCCCCCCCGGAAATAACCAATTCAACCCTGATCCACCCATATTCACGTCCACAAGGTCAATATAGTCATGGGCGGATCCACATTAGGAGAAGTGTGGGCTATAGACCCCACTCAACTTTTCAAATTTTGTATCTTTCCCTCCCTTATTTTTTCTTGGTATTTCTAGTTTAGCCCCCACAAAACTACACTATAGCCCCACTGAGCATTTCGAAATTCATAATATACTTATATATTAATTAAAATTTTCATTTTAGCCCCCACTGGATCCGCCTAGTAGTAACATCAACACCAAAAATCCCTCATTTCAAGATCTTTAATCATGATTTTGGAGAGAAGAACTCTTACTTTGAAACGGAGATAATTAAGAACTCTGTACAAAGTCAAATACACTTCTATTGATCTTACAAAAAGTTACGGAGTATCTCTAGATGGAACTGAACATAAGATACCCATTTAACAAACCCAGATATGAAATCTAAAACGAAGGAAAGAAATCTCTACCAATCTCATGTCAAAAACTTCAAAACTCAAATTTATAGAAAGAGATGGTAACTTACCTCTTTCTCTTTGATTTCTGACAGATCCAGCGGAAATCGCTTCGATTTTCCTCACTCAAAATGCCGTTGCAGCTCTTCTTCTTCCTCCTCCGTGCATTTTTCTTCTTCCATTCGTCTGATTTTTTCTCTCCATTTACCTCTTACTGATTTTTTTTCTCTTATGTTACAAAATTCAAGTATTTAATTATGTCCCCTAATTGCTAAATAAGCCCAACGATCGATCATTAAATCTATAAATTACCCAAAATTACTTAAATATAACATTACACAACCTACTAATTATTAACAATCTTACTAACCTCCAAAAACGTCGACAAGTCTCCAATAAATTAAAAATATAAATTACTTCAACAAATTCTGGTATTACCCATCAACCCACCCACGAAATACATTAAATAATAAAATACAATAAATGTTATGGAGTATTACACCTACTTACCTCAAGTATGTGAGAATATCGTTTTTCAACTGCAGAAATGTCAGTTATGAGTTATCTAGCGGAAAAGCACGAAACAGTTTGGAAGCTCAGCCGGCGAATTGCTTTACTACTTGGGATGAACTTAGTCGTGCCTTTTTGGCAAGTTCTTTCAACTTAGTATGATTCAAAGGATGAACAAAATCACCGCTTTCCAACAACAAGAGGGTGAAAGTTTGAGAGAAGCTTGGGAGCCGGCGAATCGCTTCACCGACATGAAGATCATTTCAGTGAATCTCTCCCTAACTTCAGAGTAATTATTGCTTGCTCCAGTAGCAAATATGACATGGTGCTCTAATCAACACATTACAGGACACGTCAGGAACATGTAGGAAATTCACTTTCTGTTGTCTACCACTCATTCTCTTTCTTCCTGACGTGTCCTGTGATGTATTGATTAGAGCACCATGTCATATTTGCTCTAAGAGCAAACAAAAATTTCTCCTAACTTCATTCAAACTTTCACCCTCTTGTTGTTGGAAAGCGGTTTTTGTTCATTCTTTGAATCATCTTAGTAAGTGGAAAGAACTTTGCCAAAAAGGCATGACTAAGTTCGTCCCAAGTAGTAAAGAAATCCGCCGCCTGAGCTTTCCAACCAGTATTGGGCTTTTCCACTAGATAACTCAGAATTAATTATGCACGTGCAAAACGGTATTATCAAATACTTTGAGGTAAATAGCTGTGATATTCCATAATTTTTATTAATTTTCTTGTTTAATGCATTTTGTGGGTGGGTTAATGGATAATTCCAAAATCGTTGAATTAATTCCTATTTTTGTAGTTTATTGGAGACTTTGAAATCTTTGGAGGTTAGTGTGATTGTTAATAAGTAAGTTGTGTAATGGTATATTTAAGAAAATATGGGTTATTTATAGATTTATGATTGATCTTTGGGCTTATTTGCAATTAGGGGACCTAACTAAATGCTTGAATTCGTAACATACGAGAAAAAAAAATCATTACGAGGTAGTTCGAGAGAAAGAAGCTGACAACCGGAAGAAGAAGAGTGCACGGAGGAGGAAGAAGAAGAACTGCAACGGCATTTTGAGAGAGAAAAATCGAAGCGATTCCCGGTGGCTCTGTTAGAAATCAGAGAGAAATAGAAAAGTTCCACATCTCTTTCTATAAATTTGAGTTTTTAAGTTTCTGTCATGAGATTGGTAGAGCTTTCTTTCCCTTTGTCTTAGATTTCATGTCTGGGTTTGTTTAATGGGTATCTTATGTTCAATTTCATCTAGAGATTACTTTTTGTAAGATCAATAGAAGTATAATCGATATTGTAAGGAGTTCTTATATATCTCCATTTCACAGTTCGAGCATCTTAGTCTCTTAGTGATATAGGCTATTTCTATGAATGCTCAACTCAAAGTCAAAAATGTAGAACCAATGAGAAGGAATCCGTCGAAGTCCTTGATACTAGCAGGAGCTACTACGCTGAGAACGGGTATTCTATCAAACACATGAGAATGGAAAGTGGACAAATTCCTTTCTTATGAACACATATAAGATGCGTCACTACAAAAAGGATAATGGTGGGGTTATATATATACACACACACTGAAGGTAGTTTGACGTGTTCGCCAATCTTTCAATATCTGAACTGACTTATGTTGAACAAACTGCTGAAGAAAGTTAATATGACTATGTACCTTGGCACTAGATATCATCTGCCTCCTCGCTTGAACATCCATGACAAGGCCCGAGTACGCAATCTCAAAATATACACCACGCTGTATGGAAGATAAAAAAACAAGCAATTAGCAATCACATTGCGAATAGAGTCGAGCACTTTAGAACCAAAGCAAGTTCAGCAAATAAGATGCATTCTACACCGATTCTGGTGAAATCAAAAAGTACCCGTCATACTTTTATATTTCCTATAATACCCTCATAAAAAACGTGAATTGGTAGTTTTCAGAACCATTACTAGAAGTTATCACAAGGATTAATTTGTCTGAATTGTATATAACTTCCCATTACCCCCTTATCCCCACTATTGCTCCCACTACGACCTCAAGTATCACCAACCTGCCTCAGCTATAAAGATGCGTCCAGAAGCCTAAATTGCTAAAACTTTCGGTTGGTTTGTACTTAATTTGTCTGAAGGATTATTGTCACGATTGGAAGCAGTAGTGAAGTAGTATGAAACGCTTGGCTGAACCGTGCCATTTGCTACCTTTGCTTGTACCATGTACCACGAGTGTTCTATTCCATGATTTTCATATTATAACAGTCGGTTGCTATACGTTTTTGTGAGTTCTATTTCATTTACTACCTTGATTTATTAATGGCAGATGCACCGCCTGTGCCAAACCTTCATTGGTACGCTCATTGTTAACAACTCTGATTGCACCAATAAATTCAAATTCTATCGTGTTATCCAACTCGACGAGCACATATCCTAAGTTAGTAACAATCAAAAAGCGTAAAAACTTATTACAAACCTCAATCGCAGCTTTGACAGCGTGTTGCTTCAATCTGAAAGGCAGCTTATCCGAGAAATCAATAGCTATCAAATCAACCTACACAATAACAAAAACAAAGTCAAAACTCCAGCAATTAGACCTTCACATTCCGATAGATGATAACAAATTAGGCCAAATTAGGTCAAATTAGGTCAAATTAGCAATCATCTCATGCTCAGTCAAATTAGGTCATATCAATTTCACCTCCGAAGCCTGGCAAGCCTGCTCGAAGGCGTTCTGATTCATCGGACGAACAGCAACGATATCGTAGCTCTTCAGAAGCGGATTACCGGAATTCAACGCCGACGCCTGAGACGAACTATCGACGGTGACGGTCAAGCGAGTGTACTGACGGAAGGGGGCGGAGACGGGGACGTTGAGGCGTTCGCGGTGGAGATTCACGGCGGCGGAGATGGAAGGTGCGAGTTTGAGTATGGAGGAGAGAGGGAACACCGGCGTAGTACAGCGCTCGGCCTCCGACATGACGCCTTTGATTGTGCGGTTATAGGCTACGCCGGTGTAGCCTAGCTCCATCGCTTTGACGACGAGCTTCAGGCGAGCGGTTTTTTTGCCGGATTTGTCTGGGGCGTTTCGGTCGGACTCGTAGTAGGGGATGTTCAGGTCGAAGAAGCCCATTGGGAGGAGAGTGGGGAGAGAGACGCGGCGGTGGTGTTGTGGCGGCAGTTTGAATCACCAGTTCGCCACCACCGGTAGGGTTGAATTGTTAACGGACTTGAGGAAGGAAGCGGCGCTATAATATTTGGTGTTTACTTATTTCTCCCCCATGAGTTTTACTAGGTATCTACAAGAGAGCATCTGCATCGACAATTGAAATTAGCGAGCAAATTAGCCAAAATGTCAGGGATGGCAATATGGTCCGATGCAAAGATGCGAGCGGTTTGAGCCACTGAATCTGATCTAATTGAAAATGGATCAGGTTTGAATTCGAAAAGTTAGGCCCGATTAAATTTAGATCGGATCTGATGGCAGATATAACGGGTTACGATCTGACGTATATGTGTCCCCACTTACACTTCCAATAATAATATTATAGTTTATCCATCATACAAAACTCTTTATTTTGTGTTTTAGGTTTCATAACTTACCAACATGTCTTTATCCTATGAAATAGTGTTTCTTTTTTATGTTATTTTTTAATATTTTATTGTAAATCCAAGTTGTATCAAATCTAAATCCGATCCGACCACGTACTATATGGATCCATAGATCGGATTTGGCTTACCTGAGTGAAACACGACTCGAACAGATCTGGATCTCATTTCTCGTGGTCGGATATGGATCGGGAGGGCCAGATCCAATCTGGGTCCAACCCGTTGTCATCCCTAGCCATGGCCCTGTTTGGATTGTAGAGATAATACACTAATCGTACAACTCTAGCCCGTATGAACTACTCGTCGAAAAAGCCCCATGCCATTAAGAATGAGCATATGGCCCCAAATTTGCACACCCCGTTGCGTTCGCTATAGAGAGCAATTGCCTCGCTGCATCGAGATTGTAAGAATTGCGACAGTTAAGTAATAGCTGCATTATGGTAGTTTGACTGCAGTGTAAGATGGTACCTCCTGCTCATTGGGTCGCCTCAATAAACAAATCCCTCGCTGCAACAACATTTTTGGAGTTGTTGCACCAGATAAATTTGAAGAGATTCACGGCTTAGCAAAGCAAATTAAGTAACTTTTACGAAATACATTGAAGACCTCCAAAATACCAACACCACCCACCTAGATATCTCATATCCACACACCTTGCAAATCGAAGAATGAGCCTGTCCACGTTCGCCGAAAGGGGACCCCAAGCTCTCTTTTGACGGTGCATGGTCATACCATGAAGGTATCGCCAGCGCCGGAGCAGTCTTGTGGACTCATCATGGAGACCTATTCAAAGCCCAATAAAAAGATTCAATGGGGGCAGTACCGCTTTGGAGATTGAAGCTCAAGCCTTATAAATTGGATTACAAATGGTGATTGTGCACATGCCCAATCTCTAACTGTAGAAGGTGATGGCAACTTATTGGTGAAAACAATGTGAGAAAATTGTAATCCAGAAGACCAATGAACGATGATTAGAGATCTAAAAATGAGAATATAAAGTTTCAAAAATTCTTTCTCCAAGTTCAACTGGAGGTTCGTGAATAGAAAGACAACCATGAGGTTCATTGGTTTGCATGTCATGCCTTGAAGTCAGACGACCTTGAGATATGGGACACTGGCATAGAGAAACTGATTACAATTGGTTTCAAGTGGAGCATTCATAGTTTGCAGTTTGCTACTTACTCTATTCTCTATCTATCTTTCATGTCTGGCTTTTTCTTCCGTAGTCGGGTCACTTTGACATGATTATTTGGATAACAATACGATGTCATTTTTTGATGTTTTTTTTCATACTCTACAACACCCTGCAAAGTTTACCAAATTCTTGTATCATTTTACTAATCAAGTCATCGAATCAAAGTGACTCGACGAATAGTGGTAAAATGCAAACTTTGAAGATAGAGAGAGAACAGAGGAAGTAACTTGTAAGAAGTGTGATAAAAAATAAGTTACACAAAATGTATGATTTTGAAATTTGGTGGTTTTCTGGTCAACAATTATAGGAGGCTTACACTAAATTACATTTTTTATTATTAGGGGATTGCCCGTGCCCGAGGGCACTACCCCGAAAAACATGTTTCACGTATTGTAATGTCATAAAGAAAATGTATGATTTTGAAATTCAGTGGTTTTCTGGTCGACAATTATAGGAGGCTTACACTAAATTACATTTTTTATTATTAGGGGATTGCCCGTGCCCGAGGGCACTACCCCGAAAAACATGTTTCACGTACTGTAATGTCATAAAGAAAATGATTACTTTCATCCACAAACACGGGCAGAAAGGAAGAAAACATACATAACTGTGTTAAATAATCAGGAGCAAAGGAATCCCCTTTTTATAATTAGGATAAAAGGAAAGGCACGAACAACTTAACACAGTCAGTGTTACTTTTTTTACCTTTCAACTCCGATTTAATGGAGGTTGCTTCATTTCCTATTCTTGAAGAGTCTGTTTAATAAGAAAAACAAAGTTCAATAATAAATGAAAAGTTCTCTTCCCTGGAGAGAGAAAATTCGTCTTCGGGGGATTTCCTTTGTCTTGTGCAGGTTTGGGTTTCGACTTTGATTCTTCAAATATCAAAAAGCAATAGTGATTCAGGAGCTGAAAAGTATAGTGACAGAGGATTCGGTGTGGAGAGCTTATTGAAAAATTATAAGCCGTGAATCTTGACATGGATGAGGAAGGAAAAAAGATCGATCTTGAAGATGAAGATTTGGGTGCAAGACTCTGTGACTGCGCTAATAGTCTGATTGGAAGGATCCTAACATTCAAATCATAGACCTAACTGGTTTATGAAAGACCCTAAAAATCAGTTTGGGGTTCTCTAGAGGGTTTCTGAGTCGAAGAAATCAAAATTCGAGTTTATCAGTTTTTCTTCATAAAGAAGAAGACATAGAAAGAGTGTTTAAGGGGTGTCCATGGTGCTTCAATAAACAACTTATTCTTATGGCGAAATGGGCGATAGTGGACGACATAGCCTCTTTGCCCTCTGTTTTTTCACCTTTATGAGTTCAGCTTTGGGGATTATCGTCAGCTTGTTTCTCGGAAAAAGCAATTCGCATGATTGCTGGTAAGCTCGGAGAGATTGTTGAGATTAAAATTCCAGCTAAAGCATCTCTAGAAGGTAAGTTTGCATGAGTTAAATTCATTTGCGATACTCGTTTACCTTTACAGAAAGGTTTAAAGTCGAAGCATAAAGATTTAGGTTCGTTTAACCGATTTTAAATACGAAAGGCTGCATATGCTCTGCTTTTATTGTGGTATTATGGGGCATGAAAACTCGATTTGCCCATAAAAGATCAAATACTTAGAGGTTGGAATCAATAAGGAGAGTAAGTCGGGATCATGGCTCAAAGCGAAAAGTTTGAATGATCTCGGGGGTCCAAGAGTTTACAAGGAATAATTATTTCAGAATTACCAGAAAGTATCGACGGTGTGCGAAGGAAAAGAGTCGTTGATTAAGGGTGTCTCACCGATTTCTTCGCGGGAGTCTCCATGTACGGCTGAAAGGAGTCATTCATCTGATCTTCCCGTCAAGAATCTCAAGAGTTTGAAGGAAGGCGAAGAGGTGTCTCGTAAAACTCCATTAATTAAAGAAAATGTGGTTATTTTAAATAACTAAATTGATAAGGAATTACATTTTGAAATAGCTAAAAATAGTAAAGAATTAGAGTTCCAACGTCAATAGAAGGAGCTGGAAGTTAACCTCTCTAATTTGGGCCTTATTGAACCTCCTTGCTTAGAAGCCCAAAGTGTACTTTCTTTGGGCCCAAGTTCAGAAACAATTGAGTCTTTCAAAGCCCAACTGGGTGGTGACCCAAGGAGGTCTCATAATGTATCCAAAAAGAACTCCAGCAACCCAATTTGAATGACGTTTTTGATGTCGTTCCAAATTCTGCAACTAAGCTTTCAAGGGGCAATGCTAAACCTAGTTCAAGCAACCGAAGGTGGAAAATATTGGCTTGGTCGATGGGGGAGATTAAAAATAAAGAAGATGCGCAATGTTTATCAAAAAAGAGGGAATTGCAAAATTATCAATCTTCGTTACCTCATAGCAATTTTGAAGATACCTCAGGGGAAGGGAAAAAAGTGATACCGGTAACCATGGAAATTGAAAATGTTTCTGTACGGGTGGAGGAAATCAGCCTCAAATGGTCCTCAGGGGCCCAATGAAGATGATGGCTTGGAACTGTCAAGATGCTAGTAGAGCCTTGACAGCTCAACAATTCAAGAAGGTTATTCACCTTCATGCTCCTGAGGCAATTTTTCTTTGCGAAACCAAGCAAAAAAAGTTATTTTATGATATAAATATTGTGGAAGAGGTCTACAAAATAGTTTATGGGTGGATCATTCAGGGATAGCTGGAGGGATTGGGGTGGAGTCCGGATTCTCTGTAGCACTTTTCCAATAGCAATTTAGTTGCACTTATGTTACGATCGCGACACACCATCATGAAGAAATCAAACAGATTTGAACTCACATTGGTTTGCAAATAATACCAAAAAAGTCAACTATGGTAATGGAGTTATCCTTGAAACACATGATTTGCAAACCAACGGTGAGTTCAAATCCGCAGGATTTCTCCGTGATGATGTGTCGCGGATTGAGCCTTCAGGAAAACCATTACAGTACTTCTATAAATACCTCCCCCCTCACCCCATTCCCAATCACTCTCGTCATTGTTCACCACAACATCCAGAGCTCCAAATCTTCTGAAGGTACCTCTCTCTCTCTCTCTCTCAACTTTCAGTAGCTCCGATTACAAATCCAATCTCACCGCTAGGGTTTCGATTTCATCACTTTTCTCTCTTCTTCTGATTTCAATCGGAAACTGAAGTATTCAAATAAAGTTTTTATCTCTTCGGGTTAAATTTATTTCGAATTGCTAGGGTTTTGTTTTCTCAGGAATTAGCTCACGATTCGTCACTAATGTGAAGTTATATCATCGAACTAGAGCTAAATTGTTCTCCGAATCATGCTCACTATAGTGCATATTGTGCATCTACTTCCGATGTTGCTGAATTTGAGATGAGATCTGGTACGCTGAAAGTCTAAAAACAGTTCCTATCTTGAAACAAAGCAGTAGAGTTGGAATTTATCCTTTGAATATAATGAGTTATACTTTGAATTCATCAGTACTTTATTTATTACTTCTTTTGGAGCTGTATCACCGGAATTGATTTGAGGATCAACATTTTCAGAAAATTACTCTTAAGACACTAAGAAACGTAAAGTGAAAGGTAACTTGTATGAGTTGTTATTTGGTTCACTATGGTGACCTTATTGGTTACATTAGACCATACGATCTGGTCAGGCGATTTTATGGAGCCAGACTCTGGTCTACCCTGGTGCCCATTATCCTACACTACCATGAGGAAATGGGAGGAGCTACAAGTACTACTCTAGCGAAGTTGCTAACCTCTAGGGGGTGTCGACTCTTAAGGTCTTGTAGGCGAGTTATGAGGCGGAAAGGTCGTAACTAGTGGGGCTTTCTTAACCGCCAAGTTCAAGTAGGGTTTGATAGACCCACGAGATAACCCGTATATTTTATTCCGAGGCAGGCGGGTACTCTGCATGGTTTTGATCGTACAATGTTTAATTCTGGGGCTCATGGGGCAGTAGAGCAAGCTGCTTACCTGTGGCACGTGGCTGCCAGGAAATTTGAAAAATTGGACTTTAATAATGAAAGGTTATGAAGAAATCTCAAGCAAAGTTTATCCCGCTAATCTCGTAACTTTTAGTTGTGATGTTAATTCAAATTTGTTTTCTCTACATATTTACTTGTCTTTGAAATATATGTGCCCAATCATCTGATTACGTGTTGAGATATTACTTACTCAGCCGTTTGCTGATCATTTTATGTAAAACTGCGTCGGCTTTTGCTATTTTAAAACCGTAGGTTATCGATCGAGGTGGGGGACGTTCACAGCCGGATAGGAAGGTTTGTATTTAGATCTTTTCAAATGTTATCACTTGTTTATTTGGAATATTGTAATAAATTGTGTTTTGAATTATTATCGATTGTTGTACTAGCTATGAACCGACGATCCTTATCCGTTCCCAATGGGGCTCATCACCCCAGGCGGAGACATCTCTTCCAAACGTGCGGCCCGGACGGCCGTGCGATTTGGGGGGTGTTTCAAGTTCTTTCAGGACTGCTCGTTTTGGCAAGCCAAATCCCCATCAAATAGTTAATGGGCATGGAAAAGCTTACTATCCAGAAGAGAGGTGATAAGAAAAGGATGGCAATGGTGTGCGTATAGTAGTAACCAAATTAACAATTGGAAAGAGCCAATGCTTCGACAAGAGAATGAAAAGTTGATCTCATCAAAGAAGTTCTCAATTCAGAAGAAGCAAGAATTATCCTTTCAATAAATATTGGGCAGCTAATGCTAAAGATAGAAGAATATGGCATTTTCAACAAATGGTGAATTGACCGTAAGATCTGTGTATAATTTTTTGAAGAGCAAAGAGACTCTGGAGTCCAAGGCTGAGGCTCGAATTGCCCTCAATAAAGGTTCTTCCAGTGTGAATATTGGTTGGAAAAAGAATTTGGAATCTTTGTATAGCAACAAAGATAAAAATATTCTTATGGAAAGTGCTCAATCAAAGTATACCAGTGGCTGCTGATTCGAGGAGGAAGAAGTGTCAAAATGTTGAAGGAGTATGCACCTTATGTGGTATGGGAGAGGAATCTGAGGAGCATTTACTCAGACACTGCAGTATTGCTACTCAGGTTTGGATGCTTTCTCATTTAAGATTTATTATTAACATTCCAGACAATATCTCACTCAAATCACGCCGGGTTTCTATTAATGAGGAAGCTTAAATATTTTAAGAAAAAATGCAAATTATTAGTCTGGCTACTCAAATGTGCTGGGAGTTGTGGAAGGCAAGAAATGACTGGGTATTTAAGAAAACCAGATGGAGGCCATACCAAATTGTATCAGTTGCAATTCATAATTTTTTTGAATTTTTTGGCAGAAATAAGGACAAAAAGAAGATTGCTATCACTCCAGGAGATCCAGGTTATAGCTTGGAGGAAGAAGAAGATGTTATGAAAATCTTTACTGATGCTGCAGTTTGCAAAACCAAGAATTGTGGAAGTTTTGGATTTTTATTTCATGATGATCAAGGCTTTTGCAGGGAGCAATTATAAAAAGTGTTGGAAGGAATCACTGATCCTTTACAACTTGAAATAATGGGTATCAGGCATGCTCTTCTAGAGGCTTCTTCTAAAGGCCTGAAGAAGATCAAAGTTCATTCAGACTCCAGGACCTCAATTGTTGCTATCAATTCTAAGTGCAGCATAATTTCTATAAGTATTGCTCCAATTGTTGATGATTGTAAGCTTTTGTCTTTGAATTTTGAGCCGTGCTCATTTGTTTTCATTCCTAGATCTGTTAATACTGGGGCTCATTATTGTGCTAGATCAGCTCTTGAGTTATAGCACTGTCATTCTTGATCCGTGATGGTTATGTTGTAGCCTTTCTGGCTGTTTTTTATGAATGAAAATGCTGCATTTTCTGGAAAAAAAAACTTATGTTTACTGGATGAGAAGATGAAAATGGCGTCCACGGTAATTTTATATGATATCCATCAAGTCATGTTCTTACACTTTTTTTAATATCAACCATGGATGGTTTGTGATTTCCATTCCAACAGAAAACAAAGGCTCTGTGGTGCACGTGGGTGTTCATTAGCAACTCACAAATTTGTCACCACGTTTTTTGTAAAGAATAGTGGGAAGACACAAGATTTGTCAAGAAGAGGTGGAGAATGATGTTCATTTATTTCTTGGTTATTCGTGGACAAGACCTATTTGGTTCAAAATGGGTTATTCATTTTCTGCTCTTGGTAGAAGTGAAATTTCTTTCCAAAAATGGCAATTGGATATCTGGACTATGCTAGCGGATAAAAATTCTCAAAACTCGTTGTTGGAAAAATTGATTATCACTTGTTGGTGGATATGCAAATCCAGGAATGGCTTCATTTTTGACAAAAAGGGTGCGTCTCCTGTTTCAGTTATAAATTCAGTTGAGAAAAGCTTGTCTTCTTACATGGAAGCTAGGAAGAACTGTTCCAAGATGGCTTCTGGTTCTGGAGTTGCTGAGATAACTTGGTTACCTCCTCAAAAAGGTAAATTTAAATGCAATATAGATACTTGTTGGGACAAAATCAGTTTGAAAATGACAGGAGCTTGGATTGTGAAGAATGACAGGGGTTATATGGTGGACAGTGGATGGATTAAAGACTTTGCATGCTTTTAAGTGCTGAAGCTAAAGCATGGAGGGAGGCTATTTTTCAAAACCAAGAAATGGCAAATCTTATCACTTTTGAAGGGGACTGCAAAAGACTAACTGACATTCTCACCAAAAAAGCTCTAGCAATTTGGGAAATTGATGCTATCCTCTCTGATATTTCTGAAACTAGCATAAAGCCCGTGGCCCTAGGCCACTGTCAATCCCTGTCCTCTATCATTTTATTGACCATCCATCACCTCACCCTCACCCTCACCTTCAATTCTTTGCCTTTAGATCAAAACTAATCCAATGGCCATAAACATAGCCAACCACACTAAGGGGTACAGTAAAACCCCATGCTATCTTAGTAAATAGAATGTCTGCTATCCACTATTGTTAGATTAGTTGGGTAGGCAGGAAAGCTAATGGGAGTGCTGATTTTTTAGCTAAAAAAGTGCATTTTTGTGATTCCAGTGGTAGTGAACTGTTGAGTGGTAGCCAAAGATAGATGTAATCTGGGCTGAGTTTTTATAAAATTTTGCTTTGGACAAAAAAAAAAGAAAAAAGAAAGAGGCATTAATGGAGAGAGTTGCAGAGAAATAGCAAAATACGAGTGAGAGAGAAAATTCATTTTGTAAGAGCATCTCCCACAGTGCACCAAATCCTATATTTGATAGTAAAATTTGGTGTTTCCGGCCTCCCACAACAAATTATCAAATCACCAAATCACCAAAAAATGATGATTTTTTTATAGGCCTCCCACGGTCGTTGACCAAAAAAACACCAAATCACCAAATCCTATATTTGGTGTAGCTTTTGTGAAATGGTGAAGTGCATCTCCCACAGTACTCTCAAATCCTATCCTATATCACCAAATCCTATTTTTACCATCAAATTTGATGGCAAAAATAGGATTTGGTGTAATCTACACCAAATTTTTAATTAGTGTTTAGGGCATGTATTCACATTACTTTCATGGTAATAATATGCTCTAATGTAATAGTGTAGCATTTCGTCTTTACAGTATATACGCCATCCGTTTTTCTTCTCCTACTTTGTATAATATTTTTTGAGTCATAGCTTGTTACATAATATTTTCAGCATCATGCTGCGGGATGATAAAATGAAATAACTAATGTAGTTGCAACATGTTTGGCCGAACATAATACACTGATGTTAAACTTCAAGAACTTCAGTAACTTTCTTGTACATATGGGATAATCATGGTCAAATAGATTAGACTGGTTAATTTTAGATTTTTTGAAGTGTTATTTAATCATTTTATAATTTCGTGTAATATTGCTTTCGTAATAAAAACATTTTTTTATTTTGATAGTTATGAAATTCATGATTTGGTGATATATTTGATGATTTGTTGTGGGAGGCCAAAAATACCATTCTCTAACTTTGATGAAATGGTGAAATAACTATTTGATGTAAAATTTGGTGAAAACTGTGGGAGACCAAAAGCTCTATTTTTCCATCAAAAATGGTGAAATGGTGTTTTTGAGGGTTAACTGTGGGAGGCCAAACCATTTTTTTCTACCAAATATAGAATTTGGTGTACAATTTGATGTCAACTGTGGGAGATGCTCTAAGAAATGGTGAAAATTGAGGTACGTTTTTTTTTTTTTTTTTTTTTTTGAAACAGAGTATTTTTTGAACAAGATGCTAAAAAATTGTTGTTTTCCGCGGAAAAGGGTCCGAAAATGAAATTCATCCGGCTGCCAAGGCGGCACGTTCTCCCGCCCACTATTCCCCCAAATCACACAATGCCATGTCACTGATCCGCAGTTTTAACAAAGATCTTATATCAACCGTCCACCCTTTAATCAACGGCTATAAACTCACCAAACCCGCAAACGCGGATTGAGCCTTCAGAAAAACCATTACAGTACTCCTACAAATACCTCACCCCTCACCCACCATTCCCATCACTCGCATCATCTTTCACCACAACAACATCCAGAGCTCCAAATCTTCTTCAGGTACCTCTCTCTCTCTCTCTCTCTCTCTCTCTCAACTTTCATTATCTCCGATTACAAATCCAATCTCACCGCCAGGGTTTCGATCTCATCACTCTTATCTCCTTTTCTGATTTCACTGACTTGAGTTCCGATCTAGTAATCGTCGTCTAATTTGCTAACCATCGTTTCAATTTCATCTTCCACAGGCTCGTTTCGAAAATGTCTGGCCGTGGGAAGGGAGGCAAGGGACTGGGAAAGGGAGGAGCAAAGAGGCACAGGAAGGTGCTCCGAGACAACATCCAGGGAATTACCAAGCCTGCCATCAGGAGGCTCGCTCGTAGAGGTGGAGTCAAGCGTATCTCTGGGCTCATCTACGAGGAGACTCGCGGTGTGTTGAAGATATTTTTGGAGAATGTCATCCGTGACGCTGTTACCTACACCGAGCATGCTCGCCGCAAGACGGTGACCGCCATGGATGTGGTTTATGCTCTCAAGAGGCAGGGAAGGACTCTTTATGGGTTCGGTGGTTAGGGTTTGTGTTGGGTTTCAAAGTCTTGCGGTCAAGAAATGTGTTGGTTTCTTTTGGGGGAGATTGGATTAGATTGTGGTAGGGTTTGGGCAATGACTTTGGTAGTAGTGTTTTGTAATTAAGATGGTCTATCAACTCTTGATGGATTATGTGAACTCGAAATATCGTGTTGCTAATCTAAAATCTGCTTTTGTTCATCATCTAAAGTTGCTTTTGTCTATGCACATTTTATGGTTGTCTCTTGAAAATTTTGCCCAAATTATGACATGTTTGATTCAACTTTGGGGTTGTAGACTGCAATTTTGCTCAAAAGAGGAAAAACAATCTGTTCTTTTTGGAACCTACTGTACACTCCAATTGCTCAAGACGAAGTGGGTAGATGGTTGATCTGTTGTGCCAAATTGTTTTTCTGTCCACGAAGCTTCTGGGCTATAAAGCCCATATTGGCCATACCCAACAAAATCTGAACAAAAATTGGGCCATTGTTACTTAGGATATGAAAAACCCAATTAGTAAACTCCTGGCGGGAAAACGAAATTGGGACTTGTTACTTAGGAAATGAACAACCCCAGGCAATTGGGTTTAAGTTCCGTTCTTTGTTGGGTGTGTTCTGCAGGCCCAATTGATATTGTCCTTGCCATCTAAATTCCATGGTTGTCAAGGCATATTTCAATTAAAAGAACAGCTATCCCTATATCACACCTCCTCTTTGCTGATGATTCAGTGGTTTTCCTTAACAGTAAGAGGAATGAAGTGGAGAATTTTTTTGATATTAAAAATACTTATGAAAAAGCCTCTGGTATGTTAGTAAATTTGAAGAAGTCTGCAGTCCTTTTCTCTCCTAATACTGAGTCAGACATGAAGGAGTCTCTTAGCAGGATTCATGGAATGAAGGAGATGAACAACTCAGATAAATATTTGGGGGTTCCTTCTTTGTGGGGCAGATCCAGAAGTGAGACTTTTAACTATATTGAGGACAAAGTGAGGAGGAAATGTCAGGGGTGGATGAATCTTTATCTATCTCCAGCAGGTAAGGAAGTGTTGATCAAGTCCATTGTTCAAGCAATACCTAGTTACACTATGCAATGTTTCCTTTTTCCCAAGAAAACATGTGATAATTTGAGTCAGATGACTAGGAATTTTTGGTGGAAAGGGGATCCTAAGCAAAGGGGGCTGTGCTGGGTTAAATGGGAAACTATGAGAAGACCAAGATTTAAAGGAGGTATGGGGTTTAGAGATTTTGCTGATTTTAACAAGGCTCTATTGGCTAAACAGGGGTGGAATCTGATTGACAACCCAAATTCCTTCTTATCAAAGTTCATGAAAAGCATCCATTATCCAAATGGTAGTTTCATCAATGCCAAAAAAGGGCACAATCCCAGCTGGAGTTGGTCAAGCCTGCTAGAAGGCAGGAAAATCATTCTTAAAGAAGGGCTCTGGAGAATTGGGGATGGGAGAGTAGCTACATTAAAAGACAAATGGATTCCTAAAAGTGATGGTCAGAATTTATGCATCCCAGAAGCTCTCAAGGAGCACCCAGTGGCATCTCTGATCAATAATCAGACTAGAAGCTGGAAGACAAATGTGGTGAGAAATTCCTTTGATGCTTGTACTGCTAAAGCCATTCTCCAGGTTCCTCTTCCTCATTTTCCCTCTAAAGACAAGCTGATATGGCCACATACAAGAGATGGCAAGTACACTGTTAAATCTGGTTATGTTGCAGCTACTATGAAGAGTGTCACTACTAATCTGGGAGAAAGCTCTCTTATTATTACAGAAAGTGACTGGAAATGGCTATGGGCATTACCCCTTTTACCCAAGGTAAAGCAATTCTGTTGGAGATTGATGCAAAATGCTATTGCAACCAAAGAAGGATTATGTAAAAGGAAGCTAGCCCCTGACCCTTGGTGTCCCATATGTAGTTCCAATGCTGAAACTGTTATGCACCTACTATTTCAGTGCAGATGGACAAGAATGGTGTGGTTTGGAGCATTGGGGGTGAGAACAGATCAGTGGGAATCCATCCCATCCTTCAAACATTGGTTTAAAGAAATGAAGGAAAGAGTTCTTACCAAAGACATTACAGAAGTCCTAGTAAGCCACTTTCTGATTGTGGCTTGGACCATTTGGAAGAGTAGAAATAGAGAGATTTTCTCTCAGGAGAAAGTGAATCCTAGCTCAACAATTACTAAAGCTTTGGCTGATATTCAATGTTATAAGGAGGCTCAGGGTGAAAACATGGCTGGTTTAAAGATCAACAAAAGCAGCTTAACTAGTTTGTGTTGGCAAGGCCCTCCAATTGGGTGGCTAAAAGTCAACTCTGATGCCTGCTGGAAGAGAAGCAATAGCAAAGGAACTGCAGCCTGGCTCCTCAGAAATCACAAAGGTGAAGTTATTGATGGTCAATGCTGTGTTTGTACTGCATATTCAGCTCAAATGGCTGAAGTTTTGGCTCTTAGAATGGCTATCTGTGGTACTACAGCATACAAGGAGAAGATTATTTTTGAAGTTGATTGCCAGGAGGTGGTAAAATGGATTCTGAATCCTTCTCAAGCTCCTTGGGAGGTGGGTGCAATTTTGGCAGATATAGGCATCTATTCCCAAAATAGAGCTATCAATTTTGTTTGGATTAATAGGAAAGCTAATAGAGCTGTAGACCTGGTTGCAAATTTAAAATGTAAAGAGAATCTCCCATGGAATTGGGTTAGTTCCCCTCCAGCAAGTCTAGAGAATTTTCTAGCAGAGGACAAACGTTCTTGTAATAGTGTTGGTTGTGCTTAATATATTTTCAATTTGGGACAAAAAAAAAAGGCATATTCATAGAGATCTTCAGTGTGATTGACCAAACAAAGAGGGGGGGGGGTTTGTGAATCTGTTTCGGTTGAATCGGAGAACAAGCAAAGAGGGTGGTTTTGTGAATCTGTTTTGGTCGGATCAGATAACAAGACACTGGTTCTCAAAATGGCAAATGAAGGACAATGGGGTTTCAGGCAACTTGATATTCGATTGTAGGCTGTGTGGGGACTGTGGGCTGAATCCTTTTAGTGTTTCATGGTTCTAAAGACCAAAATGTTCTTGCCCACGAATTGGTAAAAACTAGCCTTGGGCCTAAAATACTCCTTCGTTTGTGTTGGGCTATTATCTGCTATAATTGCCTGTATCAAACTTGGGCTCTTTTTGTTGAGAAAATAAAATGCAAGCCCATTAACTAGGGCTCTTTATTTACCCCATCAACAAAATAAAATGCAAGCCCAATTTTTAGCATGTTTTTTAGGGTGGTTTGTTCTTTTCCTAGAAATCATCATATCTTGGCTTACCTGCGACAGTGGGAAGGAGTAAGAAGGTGACTTTTAGCTATCTAATCGACAGAATTGTTAGCAAAGTGAAGGGGTGGAAGGAGAAGTACTTAACTTCTGCAGGCAAGGAAGTTCTTCTCAAAGCGATTGTCCAAGCCATCCCAAGCTTTGCCATGGGATGTTTCCAGCTACCGGTACATACCTGCCAAAGAATAGAGCAAATCATGAGACAATTTTTTTGGAGCAACAAAGCAAATACAGGAATTAGCTGGATGGCGTGGGACAGAATGAAGCTTACCAGGGAGCAAGGAGGGATCGGATTTCGTGACATACAGGACTTCAACCAAGCTCTCTTAGCAAAACAGTGCTGGAGACTTATCCAGTCTCCCAACAGTCTCACAGCAAGGATCATCAAGGCTAAGTATTTCCACAATGGTTCTTTTTTTGAAGCAAAATTGGGTAATCAACCCTCCTTTGCTTGGCGCAGTCTAATTTTTGGCCGTAAGTTACTGGAGAAAGGAGTGTTCAGAAAACTGGGGAATGGGAAAACTACGAATCTTTTCAAAGATCCTTGGTTACCAAGAGAAGGATGCTTTAAAGTTATCACCACAACCCCAGAAAATTCATCTTTCACAGTCAATGAGTTCATCAACAGTAACTTGCGTTGCTGGGATGTTAACAAGCTCAAGTCCATGTTATGGGATGTGGATGTCCAAGAGATCCTTAGAATTCCCATCCCAAATCAGGACGCAGAAGACTCTTGGCTTTGGCATCACGAAGAATCATGAATCTTCTCAGTAAGATCTAGCTACCAACTTGCAAGAACAATTTCATCAACGACCCAAAACACCACCTCAGGGTCATCTGTTTCGTCCCATCAGTGGTTAAAGAAGCTGTGGAAACTGAAAGTATCAAGAAAACTCCTTTTCTTAATCTGGCGAGTTCATAACAACATTCTCCCAACCGCCACAAATCTGCGCAGAAGGGGAATGATGGAGGCAAGCCTCCAATGCCCGATTTGTGGACGGCTAGGAGAAACAAACGAGCACATCTTCACTACATGCCCTACAACAGTCAAGTTCTGGGACAATCTCAATTTTACGGGTATGGAGGGACACAAAATTGAACAAAAAATTGAGCTCCTCTTTCAATTTGGTTCTTGTATCGAACAAATTAAACTCGCCTACGGACTGTGGACCTTGTGGAAACATCGAAACAAAGCTAGATTCGAAGGTCTTACCTCACCACCGGAGCTCCTCTCCGACCAGGCCCTCTCCCTGATAGCGGAGATAGAGAACACCGCCATGCCAAACGGGAACCTCTCAGATCCATCGGAGGGATGGAAACCCCCTCCTCCAAGGTGGTTCACCCTCAATTTCGACGGAGCTTGGTCCTATCGAGAGAGGAAAGCAGGCGCCGGAGTAATAATTAGGGATCATCATGGAGATTCGTTGGCTGCATGTGCTATTCCGATCAAGTGGGGCACCGGAGCGAAGGAGATTGAAGCTCAGGCTATGGTACATGGTCTCGACATAGCAGCAGATCTAAAGATCCGAAAGCTTCGAATTGAAGGCGACGCCCAAACCCTAATCTCCCAAGCAGAAGAGGGAGATCTGGGAACAAATGAGAGAACATCTATTGCAGAAGCTCTCCAGAAGATTCAATAGAGAAGAGAGAGTTTTGAGGAAGTCAAATGGTGCTTCGTTCCAAGAAATGTCAACAGATGTGCGGACCAAATATCGAAACACGCTCTTAATGTGGACCAGATAGAAAGGTGGGATAGTGAAAAGCCACAGTGGCTAACAGCTGTATTGCAGCTTGATTCATTGAACTGTAATTTGCCAAATTTACCAGTTTAATGAAAGTTTATTCCGATTCTCAAAAAAAAAAAGAAATCATCATACAACTCTATTTCTATGTCATGTTTTATTCGAAACTTTTGTAATGCGCTTAAAATAGCTTACTCCTTACTTGAAATGTTCCGGTTTTTAATTGAACACGACGTAACAAAGCTTGAGCCTGATTGGACCGAACAGGGACCAAAAATGTCTATTGCCGGGCTACGGACGATCAGTGCCTCGTTTGAACCGAGACCGGCCCGAACCGAACTGAGCCTGGCCGGTTAACCGATCCGAAACCAAGGCTTTCGATTGAATTTTCCACTAGCCCGGCTGGTTAACCGAATCCGAGCCTGAACCGGTATACTGATTATGCTTCCACGGGCCCGCGCTGCTTAGGGGTTATGAGCAAATTGGCCGGGCCAGTTCATCGTAACCGAAGCGTCTCAACCCGAGCCCAAATCGAACCGAGCCCGGACGGTTCAAGCAATCCCGGGCCAGCTACTGTTACAGTTAATCGAAAGCGCGCTCTTGTCAAACATGATGACCCATAAGAGTGCCAAAATTATTCCACAATATTTTGATTCCGATGAACTGATTCTAGGGAGCACCAAGGCAACAGTAACTACTCGTTATATAAGTACTTCTCCGTAAAACTCGGAAGTTGTTGTGGTTCATAAGTCGTACTGTTTGACTTTAATCCTACCCGTATTTCAAGTGGGCAAGTAACGCCTGCGTAATTTACAGCAGGCCAATACAACCCACCACTTTTTTGGTGTGATTGCGATATCTGGGGCCACCAAGCCTAAAAGGACCACACAATAATAGAGGACGGAGGACCACGGATCTCTTAAATTGGGAAGGCTCCAAGCAAACAGGTTTGACAATGTAGAGATATTATTACATCGTGTTGGGTACGGTGCCAGTCCCAATCATATCCCTCTGTATGCCATTACCCAATTCTACAGAAACTTGCACAATTTATGGCAGACAGGGGTCAACAACTTTGCACCCAGGCGAATAGTAAAGACCCCTTCACCATAGTGGTACAACTGTCTTTTTCTTTAGTCGCATTTTGACTCGTATTTGGGTCACTTTTACCTGGTAATTCAGCAAAACGATGCAATTTTTTTAATAATGTTTTTACTGTATTATAGAGCAACTTTTACTCTACAACACTATGAAAACATTATCAAAATATGACATCATTCTGATAGCCAAATCACCGGGTCAAAGTGACCTAGTGAATAGTGACAAAAGTCGAATGGGACTAAAGAGAAGTGACAAAGTGGTAGTGGAGAAGAATGTTAGGTATAAAAAATGTAACTCGGATAATCCGCGTTTCTGAGCTTTGCTAAGTAATCAAGGTCTGATATGAGCCCATAACCACATTTTCGGTCCTGGTTAAGAACATGGCTTGGATAGGATTTGCCATACTACCCAAAATCCGCGTTATTTGCCAAGGACACAACTCAAACCCTCACAAGGCATGTATTAGGCTCAGGGAGGACCAATGTTGTCAGGATCGCGATCCGGATCGTGGGATCTTACGATCCTACGATCCAGGAGGGGACCTGCGATTCGGATCGTGTGAAAAATCGTTTTCTGGTGGGATCATGTAGGATCACGAGCAAAATCGTAGGATCGGATAGAATCTTACGATCCCACCGATCCTGACGATCCCACCCTTTTTCCCTTTGGGCCGTTTTGTTGGGTCAACTAATTGAAAAAAATAATTTTTTGGACTTAGCCCAGTTGTTTATACTAATAATATTGACCCAAAAGCCAAAAAAAATTATAACTTACCCTAGGTCAAATATTTCTCAATCTGGATAAGATTTGTTGTTACTTACGGCTGAGAAAGTGAGAAGAAGTTAGAACAAAAGGGAACGACGAAGAAGCAGAGGCGTCAGGCGACTACGACGACTGCGCAGCCACCATCGCCGGCCTCCAGCAAGGCAGCCACCATATGCTTTATGTTATGAATTTATGATGAGATTAATTATGGTGATGATGTGTCCATGGTATATTATGTCTTGAGCTTGTATATTGACATTTTCATAACATTAAAAACTTGAGAATAAGTAGTATAAGTAGTCACAAAATTAATAATATACATATATACACACACAGTTTTGGTAGGATCTTACGATCCGATCCGATCCTACGATCCTCGATCCTGTGGGGCACTCTCTGATCCTACCTAGGATCACGATCCTGAAAACCTTGGGGAGGACACAACTCAAACCCTCAAAATCCGTGGTGCAATATTTGTCTATTCTACATCTCACAGGGAGGAAGGAGATACAAACTGACCAAAACACAATACGAAAGAATAAGAGGCGAATAACAGAGCAGAGTCTCCTTTACTCATTCAGAACGCAGTGAAACTTGGAAATAACCAACATTACCAGAAATAAACCAAAATTTCAGGGCAAAATGTTTTCATTGCTCCAAGATAACCAGGGTTTGAACCACATTCTAAGAATTATCAAGAGGCAAGAGAAACCAAACCAGAGCTATATCTCTGTGAAGAAGTCCTACGGTGGGTAAAAGAAGAAAAAAAAGGTATTACAAATCTGTCTTACCAATCTACTAATTGAATCTTCAAGGTCCAAACTAGCCTTGGCTCTCTTTTAAGTTTCAAGGATAGAATTTTGTTATAAAATCCAGACCTGAGAGTTAATAATAATATGCCTGTGCTCTAAACCACCATCTGCAGCAGTCTCCTCCTTCAGTCAGTTTTGATCCAATCCGATCCAAATCCTCACTCCGATTTGCGCTTCGATGGTTCCCTCGGACTGTGACGATATCCACTCGTACATCTACCGACAAACTTGAGTATTTCGTCGATTAAAATCACCGGTAACGCAACAGCCAACACCAAAAGCCACTCGTTCAAGCTGAGAGGAACAATGCCAAAAACTTGGGCGAGGAAAGGCACGTAAAGGATCAAAAAGTGAAGCCCGAACGAAACAGACATGGCGCAGAGAAGCCACGGGTTGACCCACGGGGGCATCGTCACAAGGCTTCCGTCCTCAGAAAGGGCATTCAGGGAATTGAACATCTCGATGGCTACCAACACAGAGAGGGATAGAGTCATTGCTTTTACTTTGCCTGTCTGGAAATAGTCGCACGGATCTGATTCAAAGTTGAACACTTGAGACCCTGCGGTGAAGGGTTTCACAGAGAAACCCTCCCATGATCGGCACTGACCCCAGTTGGCGAGTTGGGAATAGGTGACGAGACTGTGACCATCTCCGCTTAGGTCAATGCCGAGGAAAGAGGAGTGAGTGTACCATATGATGAATACTCCCACAGTAGCAACACCAACATAGAGTCCAATCACCTGGAAGTCGCAACAGTAACGTATAAGGAAGAGGATAAAAGAAATTTCAACAAGTTCAAGTAATGAAGACATGAGTGTAGTTAGAATACCAGATATCGGAATAAGATCCAAGCGCTGATCAAGGAGTCGTCGCTTCTGCGAGGTGGCTTCTTCATAACATCCTTGTCTGGTGGATTGAAACCCAAAGCTGTTGCTGGAGGGCCATCGGTGACAAGATTGACCCACAGAAGCTGGACAGGGATAAGACCCTCCGGGATACCTAGAGCAGCTGTCAAAAATATTGAAGCAACCTCCCCAATGTTTGACGAGATCATGTACCTGCAATGAAGATTTACTGGAGTTATATCATCGTCATTGGCAACTTTGTGCAAGGAACTGTAGGAACATCGTGAATGCTGTGGTGCATTCAGAGCATTCTCCAACCATGATTGTATCTACAAAACAAGCTATTCAATCTTATTGTATATAGTACTCCCCAGTAGGCAAGGATAAGGGCCGGAAGTTGTAATTGCCTAAATCTTTTTAGAAGTAGCCATCATGAAATATAGCCAAGCTCTCACCTTATTTGTTAAGTGTAACACTACCAATGTTTCCATAGTATAAATAAAATCCACCTTGTTCTCAATCTATAGATGCGATTGCAAGTATGGTACATATGTGTTCATGAGCATAGGTGACACATTTTCTGAGAGATCATTAAGAGTTGCATAATGGATTGCATTACTATAACAGGATAGAGAAACAAACCTGATAAAGGCCTTCATATTGTTATAAATCGATCTCCCTTCACCCACAGCAGCAACAATTGTACTAAAGTTGTCATCAGCTAACACCATGTCAGAAGCTTCCTTCGCAACCTAGAGTGACATACAGAGTAAATGTTCAATGGCCATCATTATACAAGAAGAATACATATCAATCACCAGGCATTATGGGCCCTAAACAAAGCTGAAGAGTCAGGGTTCAGCAGGTTTGGTTTTTTAATTTTAGCGAGCTTGAGCTACCATGTGTTTTGCAGCCCGTGAAATCATAATGAGACAAGCTGCCATGACTTTGAAATGGATTCCCAAAATCAGACTCGTAGCGAGTTTGAATGAGTTCAAACCCACAAGGAACCAAGATGTCTATAAATGGCTCGGCCTACTATCGTCTTATAGCGCACAATATAAATAATGTATGCAAGTCACTTCAACATTGGCATAGATACACATGGTTTTAGTATCGGAACACATAGGACCGGAAGATGTTGGATGATAACATGATAAAATTTAGAGTAATGTTTATAGTTAAGCAGCAACACGTAGACCAGGATTCTAGCATATGCAGCAGAAATACATACAGAAATACAGGTTCACAGTTAAACTTCATAAAATATTGTACAGCTAGACAGCTGACACGAGGATTAAGCAGTCATTTTTGTTCAATACATTAAGCAGTTATTTTGTTTCCAATATATGTGTGTGTATGACATCCATATTCAATAAAATTCCTCACACATCTAGTATATATGGAACGTAAGTAATACCTCAGTTCCAGCAATACCCATTGCAATCCCGATGTCAGCTAATTTCAACGCCGGGGCATCATTAACTCCATCACCAGTCATTGCAACCACTTCACCATCTTCTTTAAGCAGTCTGACTATTTCTTGCTTATGCCTTGGTTCAGCCCTAGAAAAGAGCAGCCGGCCGCTTTGCCTCAGATGGCTTTTAGGGTCACTGAGCGCCATAAATTCTTTACCTGTTAAGCTTTTAGACCTAATGTCTTCGTGTTGTCCAAATACACCTATCTCCCTGCATATGGCTTCTGCTGTGTTTTTATTATCTCCTGTAATTACCATTACACGAATACCAGCTGCTCTGCAATCCTCGATCGCTTGTGGGACTTCTTTCCGGGGAGGATCCTTTTCATAAATAAATAAAGCCAAATATAAATTTGTTAGTTCTTTCTTTTAGGTTAACAGAAACAATGCAAGGAATGGAAAATGTCAACTCACCCTTAAGCCAGCGAACCCAACAAAAATGAGATTACTCTCTATCGAAGAATAGGTTGATGGATTGAGCAAAAGCTGGTGTGCTGGATGGTCCTCATCACCATCATACGTAGCAAAGTCAGGGAGGTCCAACTTGTAGGCAAAGCCTAAACAACGTAATGCAGTCAACGACATTTCCTGCAGACTTTGCAAAATGGTATCTTTCGCTGACTGATCCAGCTCTACAATGGAACCATCAAGTAACTGCACGTAAGAGCTTCGCTCCAACAGATTTTCTACCGCACCCTGCAATAAGATCGTCAATTATTATGTGCCCAAGTACTTCAAGAAATGGTGGAACAATCAAAGCAGTGAAGAAATAGACAAGCCCAGACGTCTAATTAGTGTGGTAGAAATGACACTAGCTGCAACAATGCATAAATTATAAAAACAAATATTTAAACACAGTTAAAGCCCAAAATCAAGACTAAAAGCATCCAACTAGGTTGTTATCTATAAAACTTGGGTTGACAAGTTACAGCTCATCCACCTAGTAGACTTTAAATATGTCTTAACGACTTCTTTTGAGAATCAGCTCTTCCTGTTGATCCAAATTATTCACTCTCACTCTCAAGGAACCACAAGACCACCACATAATACAATCACATTGCTTAATACTAACTCACACGAAGTTCAATAACAAATTAAAGAGGTCCATTTGAAAAATATAGTCTGACGATTGAGGTTACTATCCATTCCCAAAACTTGAATAGGTTATTATGACAAGACAAGATTTGTAAATGAAAACAATTGCAAGTCCTCGAGAAGGTTACAAGCGTAATAGTGATTTCTTGCAACAGATAAAGCATCGGACCTATGCTTCATCTCAGAACTAAAGTAGATAAATCACTATGGCTGTGTATGGAATATTGAAGTAAAGTATGCACCTTAACAAGTAATGACTTCTCCCCTGAGCTAGAATTCACAATAACACCCATAGATTTCCTGTCACGATCAAATTCAAGGGTGGCAATCCGTCTTTCAAGTTTACTCCATGTTTTGCAGCAACCTTCATGAATGATCAATAAGAAACACACATCAGTACTAACATACACAAGATAAAATAACACATGAATGAGTTTCTACACATACCGAGGACATCAGCAGAAGCTGAAGTAACAGATTCCAGTCCTTTAGGAAGTCCCATTTTCTCTACCAAAACCTAAATCCATCAACAACCAGGATAAGTAAGTACTTCGACAAAATATACATGACTTACTTGCATTTACTTGCATAAGAGTTTATATGTTATGTATGTATGAGTAACATATTACCTTCAATGCTGCCTCAGTGGGCATCCCAGTGGCGACATAATGGTTTGCTGCTAGTTCAATGTCGGCATCGTTGCAGATAGCAGCAATCTTAGCGATTGTTTGGAGATTAACATCCACTTGACCAACAGGCCAGTCAATAATTTTTCCATCTAACGGACTATATGTGGTCCCTTCCACATCAAAAGTTCTAATTGAGTTAGCCCGGTGACCCATCGCCACCAGCTTTGCAGCCGCCATCTGATTAGTGGTCAGGGTACCTGTTTTATCAGAACAGATCACGGTTGTGCAGCCAAGTGTCTCAACACTGGGTAACTTCCGAACAAGGGCATTCTTTTGAGCCATCTTCCTTGTCCCAAGGGCCAAACATGTTGTGATGACAGCAGGTAAGCCTTCAGGAATTGCAGCCACTGCCAATGCCACTGCAATCTCAAAATAGTACGTGCACTTCTCGAAAGAAAACTTGAAATTTCTAGGCCATCCATCAACATACTCCCAGGAGAGGAAGTATTTCACATTGATGAGCCAAACCAAGAGACAAATAACCCCAATTATGGCTGTGAGAGCCTCACCAAATTCATTTAACTTCTTCTTCAGAGGTGTATCTTCCTCGCTCTGTGAAGCTTCCTGAATTTGCGAGTGAACCTTACCAATCTCCGTGTCCATACCTGTCTGAGTGACCAAGCAAATGCAGTTCCCATTGACTACTGTAGTCCCTGCGAAAACCATACACTTCTTCGCTTGAATGTCGCTGTCCTCAGGCACAGCCTTAGTTGTCTTACTAACCGCTTCACTCTCTCCAGTCAATGAGCCCTGCTCAACTCGAACCGTGGAGCTAATCAAAGTCAACACTCTCATATCAGCTGGAATCTTATCGCCAACCCGCAGCTCGACAATGTCACCGGGAACAAGCTCTTTAGCAGGCAAGTTTGTGATCTTCTTGCCATCGCGTATAACCGAAGCTTGCTCCGATTGAATTTCTTTAAGAGCCTCCAACGCCTTCTCTGCATTGCTCTCCTGCCAGACTCCAACAAAGGCATTCACAATCAATATGAGAAAAATCACCAGAGGCTCCACAAAAGCTGTGATCTCCATCTCTCCTCCTTCATCGCCGTCGTACCACGCCAAAACAAAGGAAATCACCGCCGCGGCGAGCAAAATCCTAACGAGCGTATCGTTGAACTGGTCCAGAATCAAACTCCAAATCGAAGGCCCGTCGTGCTTCTCCAACTCGTTCAGTCCATAGATCTGCTGCTGCTTCTTCACATCCTCCGACGACAATCCATGTCCTCGGTCGACGCCGTACTTCTCTTCGCATTCTCGCACATCTTTCGACCACGCGGCGTACACATCTCTGCCGGACGGCGATTTATCACTCTCCGGCGACCTTTTCCCGTAGTCTTCCCCTCCTTTACCCATCGGATCTACACGCAAAACCTCGATTAACCTAACCTAACACTCGATTCGAACCTACTCTCGCCTGAAATTGAAAATCACACACGAGTTTTCACGATCTGGTTCATCGATTACGCAAAAAAGTGAAATCTAGCCCTAGAAATCGAATCGGATCGCAGAAACATCAAACAAAATCGATTTGAATCCAGGAAAAAGCTACTCTAGCCTAAGTAATCAAACGAATGCGTACATGAAGCCAGAAAATGCATGAACAGAGGAGGTTTCGAATTCGCTTACCAGAATTGTTGGAGAAGATTGAGAGACTGTGCTTCAGAAGATAGGTGGTAATTGCTTCTCTCTCTAGGACTCTGTTTTTAGAGTGAGAAGACGAACTCGCTTCTCTTCTCGTTCTCTAGAGACCAACGGAGGAGTGATTCATTAACAAACAAATCGCTTTCTCTTCTTCTCTCTGTTTACGCTTTTTTCACTGCCTCCCTAAATAGGAATATTTACAAGTTGACCCCCTTACGCATTCGAAATGTACACATATGCCTAGCCAATGGCAAAGCTCCACGTAAGCAAAAAGTGGTGGTATAATCGGAGATATGGTCGCGTGCTGTTAATTTAGGGTTGTGACGTGGTGGGTTCTGATTGGTGAAGTTTTGGTTGGTGGCGTGTGGTTTCTGCAGTGGATCCTCTGAGGAAGTAAATGCATTTGATATTAAACGAAGCTTCTAGGAGCTCACATTAGAAGAAGCAATGTAGATTACAATTAAACAATGACGTGTGTTTATTAATTTTATTTAAGGCCGGAGTATTTATTGATTTTTTTAGGAACATTTAATTATTTTCTTGTAAGATATAAAAAGTGTGCTCAGTGTTTCCTTAAATATTTTGCAGATATTCTTGTGTTTGTACAATTGTATCTTGATATTTGTAATTTGCGTATAGGGTGGTAGCTCAAGTCTGAGCCTTGGGTGGTAGCTCAAGTGATAGAGCGTTGGAAGCCTCCGGGTTCAAACGCGGTTGACGACAAAATAATTTCTCAAAAAAAATATATATTTGTAATTTTTAATTCCTTAAAAGAGAAGTGTAATTTATATATTTATTAGTCAATTACAAATATGCCCTTTGAGGAATCGGAACCTCTTGTCTAAGATTGACAAATAATTTGTGATAGTAACTTAATTAGACAAATGTTGCATACTCAAAATAGTTGGGCAAAATTGCACCGGAGGTACCCATATTTTGTCAAAACTGGCAAGTGGGTACCCAAATTTTCAAATCGTGCACTACAGGTACTCAAATTTTCAAAATCGTGCACCGGAGGTACCCAACGCTAACTGCCGTTAACTTTCCGTTAACTTTCCATCCAAATTGGACGGAAAAGTAAAAAAAGTCTGTTGTGCCCTTTATTTTCACCTCAAACTTTTTTTAAAATACAACTGCTACTAAAGAATCTACAAAAAAATAATAAACATTTAATTTAATAATTTGATATATGTAAGATAATTAAATAAATTTCATCAAAATTACATATTTTTACATCATTTCAAGATATAAAATATGTTTTTATTAACATATATCCGTCAATCTTAAAGTTTTTAACTATTTTTAAACAAAAATATCAAAATTTCATAATCTCAAAATAGAAAATTAACGGAAAGGTACATGTGAAATTATCAAAGATACTTGTATGTTATTGTTTTATTAAAAAAAATCATGTGAAATTATGAAATTTTGAGATTTTTTAAAATTGTTAAAAAAGTTAACATAATTTAAAATTGAAGGATATATGTTAATAAAAACAATCTCAAAATTTCATAATTTCACATATATATATATATATATATTTAATAAAAACAATAACATAGTATCTTTGATAATTTCACATGTACCCTCCCGTTAATTTTCCATTTTGAGATTATGAAATTTTAATATTTTTGTTAAAAAAAAAGTTAAAGACTTTAAATTTTTTTAGATTCGTTAGTAGCAGTTGTATTTTAAAAAAAGTTGGAGTTGAAAATAATGGGTATGATAGTCTTTTTTTACTTTTCCGTCCAATTTGGATGGAAAGTTAACGGAAAGTTAACGGCAGTTAGCGTTGGGTACCTCCGGTGCACGATTTTGAAAATTTGGGTACCCGTGGTGCATGATTTGAAAATTTGGGTACCCACTTGCCAGTTTTGGCAAAATATGGGTACCTCTGGTGCAATTTTGCCAAATAGTTATGTGAGATATACACGCATGATAAGAGATATACACGCATGAAGCATACAACTCAGTATAGTTCTTGCCACAATTAAGTACTTATTATCTTTTATTAAATATTACAGTCAAAGGGTTTAAATAAGCAATAATGCAGATACGTGATTAAATATTTTTGTATAATCTTTTATTTATGAAAGTTATGGCGTCATTAGTTGACATCAACAAAATAACTAAGTTGGGTTACCATTTAATACGATACATCTTATATTTTATTTTAGTATCAAAACTCCGGTATGGTGTCCTGCGGAATCATCTTGAAAGCACCTTATTATAAGGAACTAACATAAGGGTAATTGTTTCTCAAAAAAATAAATAAATAAATAAATAATAAAGGGCAATTGTGACTAAAAAGTTGCTGTGATGTCATTAAATTGTAGATAAGCATATTCATAGCGTAGAAAGTAGTTAACTAACAATTCACTTATAACGATTATGCTTGTGACAATCTAATATTGGACCGGTTGTTCCTAAAACACCCGGTGTTTGAAACATAAGATATTGAGATATTTATCAACAAAAAGAATACTACTGAGATGGTTTGTAATGAGTTTTCAAGGTTTGTAGAGCATTGTCAAGTATATAATGGCAATTTGCGGGTATTTCTATTACATTATTTAGCTTGACTTCTATAATTTCTTTTAAAAAATCTGAGGGTGGGTTTGGTGTGGACTTTTTGGATTTTAAGCTGTCTTTTAAGATGGTGTGAAAAAAGTCCGTGACACAAAAGTTTAAGAAAAAAGATGCATGGGTTTGGTAAAAAAAGTTGGTGATGTTAAAAAGTCATTGATGTGACAGTTTTGTTGTTTAGCGAAACTTACCACTTTATCCTTTATGTCTATTTATTGAAGGTCAATGATGTGTCAATTTTGTTGTTTAGTGAGGATATTATTGTCATTTGTATGATATGATGAAAAAAGACACAAAAAATCCACCCAAACCCAACTTTTTGCTTCCACCTTTTCTACACTACAACTTGAAAATCTAAAATCCAAAATCCACTAAAAAAAGTCCATACCAAACCTTAACAAAAAGTCCAAAAAGCTAAAAAGTGAATTTTGGATTAAAATCCACAAAAAAGTCCACACCAAAAGTAACCTTAATGAATATTTTTTTTCCTGTTCTTTTGCTTGGCAAAACAGCTTGTTTAAACAAAGAGACAAAACACTAGCAAAAAGAGTTGTAACCCACATGGTTAGTGTAACAGCAATACAAACATAGTATTATTAACAACCTTTGAAATGGTCACTTTCTGATGATGTTACTTTTTTTGCAGAATGGAGTCACAAAGCAGGTTAGGAACCATACAATGAAGCTTCTTGATCATGTGGGTTGGTGAAAGTGGTGGGTCTGAGGCACATCTTGATCTAACTTTACTGAAATAGTATTGTTTATGTCATTAGAGATCTCTAAATCAAGTGATTGTCATGGGTCATCTTTGTCCTTCAAGCAAGGTGACAAAAGAAAACACAAGAAAAAGGATATTGTCAAAGTTAACACAATGGAGATTCACATATGTTTTCTTCTCCTTGTTCTTAATTTGAGTTGTATATAGAGATGTTTTGTTTTTCCAAACAAACCTACGATGTAAGTTTCATGCTGTAATTTTGTCTGGAATGTTTCACATAAAATTCTAATCAAGCGAACTTACTGTATAAAGAAATGCATTATTCTCACACAATCACAACTTTCGGATGAGGAGTGAGATTAAACTTGATTGCGCATTAAGGACTTATGTTAGGGCCTGTCTAACCGGATGCACACACTTTCTAGGTCAAAGGTGCGGATCTAAGAGGGAACATCACCTTCTTAGAGACATACGGAGCGACACCTGACTGACCTTACCTACGGAGGTGATTGGTACGTAACTGCCATCATATTCCGACCAGCAACCCATCTTAATTGCTACATGTCATATGTTATAGCGTGTAAGACTCCATTGAGCAAATAAGAAATAAGATAGAATTCCGGCGTGATTGGAAGAGGAAGATATATGCTTTTCATTTTTCATCCCTCTTATAGCCGGATATACTTCTATATATTTCAAGACTCTAGCTTTGGGTTTGATTTTGGTGCATGAGAAGTGGAGAATAACTTCCCATGCTCTGTTTTTTTTGGGTTTGAGAATCCATAACACGGCGGTTTACCAGAAATCATCGTTTGTAGCATTGAATCCATAAGAGGCGGTGGTTTACAACAATTCTAAATAATTACCAAGCACAAAATGCGAAAACAGTTTTTTCACAGTAGGTTATATATGAAATTTACCACACTTCTTAAGTGAATTTCATAGCTGCTTCCTCACAGCACTTCCTGCACAACTAGGTTATATATGAAATTTTACCGAACACTTTTAAGTGAATGTCAACACTATCTTTTTCACAACACTTTCGGCACAACTGCTTCCTATAATACCATATCATTCCAAACTGACCGTATCACACCACAAGTATTAACACGAAAACTTCGAAGTCACTGCAGTTGAAAACACTTTAAAACTAGATTGCCCTTGAAGTTAAAATTTACAAATTAAGAAGGTCTAACTGTGAACTAAGTGATGGTTGGAATGAACCAAGTTGGAGTAGAGTAGGTGGAAAGAGAGTCCTCGCCTCGGTAGAAATGATCAGTAGTCCATTCTTCGAAATCATATATGCCCATGTCCTTCCCTTTTTTTCGGATATAAAAGTTCATACCTATCATTCGTGAAATAGATGCAATTTGATTGACAATTGTAACTTTCTAGTTGAGGCAGCGACATCGATTGACAATCACCGACAAATAAGCACAATCGCCCAAATCATATATTTGTATCCACCTTTTGTTCTCGAAATTCAACTTGTACGCTTCAAAACAATCAACCGAGTAATAATCGTTCCCATATATCTTCGTTGCGTAACGAACCACCAACACTTAGTTCACCGAGTGATTCAACAATATAATATTATTCGGTACAGTCGCCTACAAACCTGTCATCGTGTGGTACAGATTCGTCTGCAGTTGGTGGGTGAGTAGCATCATCATCAAATTGGAGCAAATTAAGAGCTTACCCCGATGACACACTGCATAAATTGGCCTGATAACAAATAATTCCCCTGACACATCCCTGCGAACCTACGAAATTGACATCCTCCCAAGTATTTGCTCTCATGACTTTCAAATTGCCGTCTGCCTCCACATTGATAACAGTGAAGTCATCGTCATTGTTGGAAGAAGAGCTCCTCTTGATTAGGATAGCTCTGCTCATGTAACCAAGGCGCACATCTTCGTCCTCCCACACTTCTGGATCCGGGTTTGGATATGTGAGGAGGATACGACGGCGGTTCAACGGATTGAAGAGGTGTAATTTCGTATCGAGACCTAGGGTTACGATCCACCCGGAAGGATCTAAGAGTATCGTTTTTAATCAAATGTGATACCAAACATGCTCTGAGCAAGACCTCAAGTTCAAGCTTCTAAGTTTGAGAGTTGTGTCTTTTCTTAACAACGAATTAACCAAAATTACAACACAAAATTGAAATTCTATGTCAAGTATCACCAAATTATTAGTGATAGGACTTACACATATGTATATGTAACACAGGTTTGTTAATGGATGATGGCAGTTTGTTCTTGTGGCAAAGCTAATATAATGTCGTTGATCGTGGTGAATTTGAAAATAAGCTTAGTATGTCACAAATGAGGGAGACAACTTATTGGACCTAGAATCGTGATGAATTTGAAGAAGACCTCTATGAAGAGGACGACCTCCGTATATATACAAAATCAGTAGTAACGGTCATGGGGGGGGGGGGTGTTTCTAAAGATCTTCTTTTCTCGGATTCATGCCATTCTTAAGTTGCTCACGGAGAGTATATTGACTGAGGCTCCTCAATCACCAGAGCTCTCTTAACCTCCACCCGCTAATTGAAGCATAGCTTTCCCCCATCCTTCTCTTTGGGAATGAGATCGCATTAAACTCTCCCAAAATTGTACCTTATGATGAATCTGTCTAAGTAACTCCTGAGAGCGATGTCTCTCCGTTCTTATAGGATCCCCGTAGTACATGGTGAGAACCCGCTGCTTATTCCAGCCTCCAAACCATTTGATCTCATAGTTTCAATGCGAACTGTGATCTGCGAAGGGACTCTGTCTCATGGTCACATAGCATGATCGGGTACATCTTAAGCACACAAGGGAGTTGCTGATAGGCGTGGATGCAGGGTAGGACCATATTTTGGACTATGTAAAAAAATATTATTTCTTTTCTAAGCTCTAATTGTTGTAAGCTTTCACAAAACCAAAGAATCACATATTGTCTTAACCTTACTTTAGATTCTTTTTTTGTCCAAAATCACACGCTTTTCTTTTGTTTCTCCTTTTTTAGCACTATTTACTTGGGTAAGAGAAGATATTCAGCACCACGGTGTGATTTGACTAGCAAAACGATGAAAGAATTTGGTAACCTGGTGTTGTAAGAGAAGATATTCAGTGCCACGGGGGTATGGGTGATGTGCTACCACAAGACACTTTAATTCGTTGATCATATTAATTTACCATGTTCATTGTATCAACGTACAAAAATGATCACATAACTAATCAATTAGAGTGTCCGGTGACACCACATCACCCATACCCCGCGGTACTAAATATCTTCTCGTGTTGAGTTTATTCTGCAATGCCATGAAAAAAATTACCAAAAAAGAATGAAAGGATTTCAGCCAAGTCAAAGGTAGATATATGGTTTTGGGCTTTGATCTCCTCTGGGCTTTTCTAAAAGCCTTAGCTCACTCTAAGTTTGGACCTTGTTGGTTTAGCAAGTTTGGATCAGCTACTTATAGACTGTAAAATTCGGAACGCTTGAGAGTAACTTCAAACTATTCTTAGAGAAAAATTTCCACCCTACTACACCGAGTTAACAGGACGCCCTAGAGAGATACTGCAAAGAAAGTTGACTCTGTGCAAGAACGGACTTGTCGAGCTCCGTCACGAATTAGTGCACTTGACAACTTCTTTGAAAACACGAGATGAATAGTAGAAGATAATGGAGAGGTAAAGTTTGTGACACTAAACCTATCTTTAATCTAGGCTTTGTGACTTGGACTTCACACTAAACCACCTACAATTTTGATTTACCACTACCACACACTTTCATATCCGGTAACAACAAATCCTAAATTCTTACCGACGTTAAAAAATCTAAAGGAATGAAAAACACAAATCTCGCGAATAATAACAGCCTAAATAAAGAAAAAATGATTTTTTTTGAAGAAGCCTAGCTAATCTGGCAAATAATAAACAGCCCAAATGCCTCCTGTAATTGTTCCCGCCCAGGACCCCAAAACATCCAGCAAATCTCGCCCTAGCTGATTTCGTTGGTGCGTCATAGATATCTTGTTCTCAGAAGCCTCTGGACTTCGTCTCTGCACATACCCACATCATATACATAGACAAACTTTATACCCCTAACTGAAATTTTGAAATTATTCGTTTCAGTTTCAAATACTCTACAATGCTTTAGTCTCTCTAATTTGTACGTATCACGACCTGAGTTAATTCTAAAATAGCTCAATCACCCAAAGCCCAAAGGGGTCATGGCGATTTATCTAGTTTCATAGATTAAATTAAAACTCATCTAGCCTAAAACTTATGTAGAGTACTTAAAAGTGGAGTAGACTTAAAACACCACGTCCATTAACCGAAAGCTTCAAAGTCAATGTAGTAATGAACATGAAAACAAATTAACACACCACACACGCTTTAAATTAACTTAGAATTTACCAACTTCAAATTAAGTAAAGGTTGGAATGAACCACGTTGGAATAGAGTAGGTGGAAAGAGAATCATCGCCTTCATAGAGATGTTCGATAGTTTCTTCTTCGAGATCATATATGCCCATGCATGTCTCTTCCTCCTTTCTTGCCATAAAAAAAATTCATAGTTATCATCCGTGAAGTAGTTACAGTTTTTTCGACAATTGAAATCCTTGGGAGAGACATGGATTGAGAATTACCCACGAATAAAGCACTATCCCCCAAATTGTATCCACCTTTTGGTCTAAACATTCAACTTGTACGCTTCAAATGAGAAGTTAGACGGTATTTGTCCGCGTCCTCGTACTCTTACACGACTGCGTACCAAACCACCAACAGAAGTTCATGGCAATCATGGCTTACTTGGGAGCATCAGAGGAAGTCATACCCAAAAATGAACACGATCGGTAACATTCAAAAGATCAAAGGTGTATTCTCTATTCAAGGCTGGCATTGATGTGCCCCAGAGCTTCACAGGCTCAAGTGCTCAATCATGGTAGCTGAAACTATCTGTCAAGTTTTGTATCTTTTACTACTGGTATACATCTAAGCACTTTGTCAAAGGAATGAAATTTCCCATGTACAACACGTGTGTGCGCGTAAATAAATTTGGCTTCACGTACAGATAGACGGATGGGTAGAGTGTTTAATGTTTGGTGAAAAAAAAACTCAATATGTAAGAGCACACGAAAACAGTAATATGGGTTTTCTAAAGCTATTTACCACGATAACTGTTCCGATGATAATAATGTCCACACCACATGGCCCCTCATGCCCCTCTCTTGTGCATCTCGTGTCCAAATTATTCCTAAATTTTACTCAAAAAGAAATTATTCCTAACTGTAATTGATGAAAAAATGTTAACAACGTACACTTTTAAGCTTCAACCAAAGAAAAGCTCAACCACCCAACAAAAGAAGGGTCCTAGCAAATTATTTAGTTTCATAGATAAAACTGAACTTATCTTAGCATAAAAGTAGAGTGAAAATAGAATATACCCAACACAATTATGAGCATAAAAGAACAATTCAAAGTCATAACACCACAACAAAAAATACTTCAAAAGTCACACAGTGAACATGAAAATTAATTGAAAGTAACATAGCAAACACGCTCTAAGTTAACTTACGATTTAAGAACTTCTAGCTTCAAATTGAGTGATGGTTGGGATGAACCAAGTTGGAGTAGAGTAGGTGGAAAGAGAGTCCTCGCCTTCATAGAAATGCTCAATAGCCCCCGAGTAGAAATCATATATGCCCATGTCCTTCCCTCCTTTTGCGGGATAAAAAAGTTCATAACTATTATCGGTGAAGTAGATACAATTTGATCGACAGTTGTAACTTTCTGGTTGAGACAGGGAGATCGATTGACAATCACCAACAAATATAGCACAATCACCCAAATCGTCTATTTGTATCCACTCTTTGGTCTCGAAATCCAACTTGAACGCTTCAAAACCAGAAACAGAGTAATAATCATTATCATCCATCTCCTCTGCATAACGAATCAACAACAGAAGTTCACCGAGTGATTCAACCACGTAATATTTTTCTGTCAAGTCACCTTCAAACCTGTCATCGGGTGGTACAAAGTCGTCTACAGTCGGTGGGTGAGTAGCATCATCATCAAAATTGGAGCAAATTAAGAGCATACCCCGATAACACAAGGCATAGATTTGGCCCTGATAACAAATAACCCCCTCGACACATTCAAGCGAACCTACGAACTTGACATCCTCCCAAGTATTTGCCCTCATGACTTTCAAATTGACGGCTGGACCCACCTTTACAACAATGAAGTCGTCGGAAGAAGAAGAGGAAGGAGGACTCCTCTTGATTAGGAAATGTCTGCTAACGTGACCAAGACGCACATCTTCGTCTTCCAGATTCAGATCTGGATCTGTGAGGGCGATACGGCGTCGGTTCAAGGGATTGAAGAGGTGCAATTTATTGTCGAAACCTTGGGTTACGATCCAGCCGTAGGGTGTTCCCCAGCAGCGTCTGCCATGGAGCTCCGGCAGATCCATGAGAAACTTATTCCCGTTTCTGTACATACTCAACACGCCCCTCTGGGTGCAGCCGCCGCCATCGTCGTCCTCGTCCTGACAACATAGCAACAGCCATGGCGGCTGACGAGAAGCCTCCACTAGACGCCACTTCTCTCCTTTTGTGGCAGACCTGTAAGATTGGCAAATAGCGCTAAAGGCTGTGTAATCTTCGATGGTTGAGAATTTGTTGGCAATCACACCGACTAGCTCCTGAGAAATACAACCCCAGTCGGCCATTAACCTTTTCTTTGATGCATGCATTATCCTGACCTATTTGACCTATTTCTTTGGTACTCTTAATATATATACTAGTAAAGTGCACGTGCATTGCACGTGAAGTTAGCTTGTACTAACAATTAAATGGAGAATAAAGACATAAAATTTTATTTTATCAATTTACTTTTTTTTTTGGAATATTTCCTGACAAAAAAAGGAAAGGATAAATTACTGGAGTACATTGAATAGGCTTCACATCGTCGACATTATATAGAGAACCTGCAAAGAAGAAAAGAGGTTAATACAAAGCCATTCCCGCATTCTTGTAGGAAGACGGAAACACCTAGCATTATTATGAACACTGTAGGGCACTGGCTATTGTCCCATTTTGAAATTACACATTAGAACAGGGTAACACTATTCAAGTTTACTTTAAATGCAGGAACTTCGCCATTGAGGATTATTTCTACACCTAGCATTATTGGAGTTATCCTTTTTCAACATTGTGAAGGTGTCAGTATTTGATTTCTTAGTTACTGATATCTAATGCAAATGCATAAAATCATACCTTTTCTTAGTTGTAGATCAACAACTTATACCATTTTAGACTATGCAGAATTCAATCTCCCAAAACCTTAAACGAATAGATTGTTTTTGCTCCGATGGTGTTCAAAATTCTACTCCAACATGAAGAGAATGTCAACAAAATTTAACAATTTAGAGTAAAATCTCCCCAAGAAAGTGTTAGAAAATAGACTCACGCTTGTTCTTAAATAAGAAAACAGAAAGTGAATGAATCATAAAAAATAATAATAAATAAACTTACAGATTAAGAGTCGATTAAAAACATGAATCATTTGAAGGACAGTCTCGTACAACCACGATCTCCGTAAAGCAGTATTCGCCCTCCACAGTTGGTGCGTCTGATTTGAAGAATACTACAAAGGCGAATTGCTCCCCAGGATAAAAGTCCTTCCTGTACTGTAGACGAAGCACCAGTGTACAGTACACGGCGAACGAAACTATGTTTGAGAGATATTGAGGGAATAATAAGATGATTGTTTTAATGATTAGAATGAGAGGAGAGGCTGCTATTTATAGAGTTAATGCACCTGTTACAAATAGTTGCAACTGTTCACTTCAAATTGAAAGGTTACAACTTTTCAATTCAAAGTAAAACGTGCAACTATTTTACATCCCTCAATTGAGAGACGTCAACCTTTAATGTCTCATTTTTCATTCATCAATCAATGATTTTGACCGGTGAGTTCACGATATAATGTCTTTACTTCTAAAATGTTATGTAAGCTCTTACTTGAGCTTTCTCGAACCCGGGCTTGAAATTGGGTCAAAATCATATTTTCCAACAATCCCCCACATGAATGACAAATTAGCATTAAAGCTGAAAATGTCAATTGGTATTCTGCACTCAATTCTCTCAGTAGGTAATTAATTGCATAAAGAGAAGTAGCCTTAGGCCTTGAACTTTTCCATTAGTGAGATACTATAGGGTATACTGGCTACACAGTGTGCAAAGCGCTTTGAACTGTTTTGCCGTGGTGTATACCTTGTCGATAGTAACCACACAATTAATTTCCAGAACATAGTTTGTTCTCATGGTTGTGCTCATTTTGGCCCTGAGACACTATTGCCTGGTTTCATGAGTAGTCTTAGAGGAGTATGCCTATCATCCTCCTAGAATCGGCCCCAATTCCTACTCACATAGGTGAGACACATTTAAGGGTATCTACCCATACTCGTCTTAACATGTGATCTCATTAAAAGCATAGCTTACCCTGGTCCTATCACTCGTCGTCCTAGGAATGGGAAGGAAAAATAGTTTCTTTAATGAGTGATTTTGATATTTGCACAGACAGTTAGGTTGTCCCTTTTGAACCTAGTTCTTGGGATCTCCAGTCACCTAGGTTGGGTTTTCCGCTATCGTGCAACTCTTTACGAGATTGGCATCAGCCCCATTCCCCTTGACGAACTTGCAACTCTTTCTCTCGATAGCATTTAGTTAACGGATCCGTTTTTCTTTTGACTCTACATATTCGATCGATCTTATTCTTTGTGAGAGAAGTTGCCTAATGGTATTATGTCTCTAACGAAGATGTCTAGACTTACCATTATACATATTACATTTTGCTTTCCCTATTGCAGTAAATGCAGATAGGAGGCACAATTTCGGCCATGTTGGAATATCTTCGAGGAAATAATAAAGTCGTTAGTCTCTTCCCCTGCCTTGTCTAACTCTATGAATTACGATTCTATAGTAGACCTAGCAATGCACGTCTGCTTTGAAGTTTTTCCAACAAAATGCCGCTCCACCGAGAGTAAATACGTAACTACTCGTTGACTTGGAATCTTTGTATCATCGCAATATTGTAATCCTATAGTTTTACTGTATCGTAGATACTTTAATACTTGGATTATAGATGTCCAGTGACTCTTTTCTGGGTTACCGGTAAAACGATAAGTTTTCCAACGGCTTGTGCGATGTCCAGCCTAGTACAATTACTAATGTACATAAGGATTTCGATTATTTGAGCCTACTCTTTTTGGTTAATAGCCAAACCACGATTTTCTGGCGAGATGCATGCTCACACCAACAGTTTTTTTTTTCAATGGCTTATTGTTAAAACTGCTCGAGAACTTTCTCGATATGGTGTTAACGCATAGTCATTTGGAGTTTCTAGAAATCCCTAGAATAACATTGGCTGCCACTAAATCCTTCATATCGAAATTTGTGGATACTAACTTTTTGGTGGCATCTTTTATTCCCTCGTTACTTCCAAAGATTAATATGTCGTCTACATAGAGACATATTTATGACACATCTCACCAATTACAATTTTAGAGTATACTCATATATCACGGTTGTTTGTTCTACAACCGTTTGTCATCATAACCCTGTCAGACTTTTCATGCCAGACCTGTATTAATTCGTCTAAGGATTTCATGGGTCGAAAAATTTGTTTTTCATTTCTTGGACCTGAAACCTGTCCAGTTTTTCTGTCACAAGAATCACTAGTTTGCTTGAACTAATGATTTTATGTCAATTCGTAGTTGACTCGTACTTGTGAGCACATTCTCAACCATTGAGTTGCTTCACAATGTTATAGATCTTATTGTGAGGTGCCCCCACAATTCAATTATTTACATAGGTCATTACCCCTTTCCCGCATACTTATGCAATTTCATATTCACCCATCGTTGTAGATGTGAAAATTTCTTTTGACTTAACTCGTATGCTATTCAATTAGCAACAATCAGTTTCAAACTAATTGCTCATTCTCCACTTATTTATATTACTTTATCTCTACAAGATAAATCTTCTTCATTCACAAGACTTTCATTCAAATATTGTTCGAAAATGCTGCAATTTAGTAAACAAATCATAAGTGCTATTAAACTCCTGATTTGCGTTGTACTAAATTGCATATCCATGAGTGCTTGAAAAACTCTTGGACTTCCATGAGTGCTTGAGTACTCTTGGACCAAAGTATAATTGGCAAGCAATTACTGTGACAGCACTAAATCCTTTGGAATATAGCCTTCCACAATGTACTTTAAAATTTCAGTTGTCTTCAATCGAAGTCTCTGAACGAATATTCAAACTTTCCACCTAATGGTTGGCACCGCATATAATTTGAAGAATCATATTTTCCTCATTAGGTTACGACGGAGAACTTGCTTATTTTCCACCTAGTATTGATAAAAGCATCTCATGCTTTATTTCGATTATGCAATAAGCAGCGATACACACACATTCCACACATACGACTCCTCATTCGAGGTATGTAACTTCGTTTATGATCTAAACTGAAGTATGAATTTAGACAAAAGTCTGATGCAGATCAACGACATTCGCAAGCGATTTTGGAACTTTCACACCATCATTATCCTTGTCAATTTAATCAAAATCCGACTTTCACATTTTCGTGTGTTCTTTGCTAGCAACTCGCAGAAATTGAAAGGTGCAAAAGGCGCCTCTCTGACTCTTTGCAAAAGAAGAGAGGAATTATAACAATTTAAAACCCACACGATGTAACCATTTTCCAATAACGGTCACATGAACATTTTGGAGTAAAAAGTGACCCGACCAATGAGCATACCAGAGGTTGTTCAAAAGGAAAACAAGTGTCCTTGTTATTAACATTATTTAATTTCCTTTTGAATGCATAAGCACACACTTGTTTTGGATCCTCAGATCCAACCATCATGTAACTACTCAAATATCCATAAATCGGACACAAATTAGACAGTTTCATAATCCCGATCACATATGACTAAATCGATCTCTAAGCACAAGCGCATGGATTATGAACGACCAGCACGTCATCATCGAAGTTTCTGAACTACATATACCTGACGGCGAGCCCCACCACAATAGCGACGAAAACGCTTCCATGAAAGTACCAATGTGGGGCAACTAGTATTTACCCCATAAATTAACCATTTTCACCAATTTGCTATATCATGCCAAAATAAATGAATGGCGATTTGATTAATTTTCAGAAATATTAAGCTAAAAACGGTCCTCATATATGAGTTGCCTGCACATAGAAAGGAATTTGAGTCTCGTCGACCATAATGGGTACGAGGAAGGTTTCTGCACCAGGTACAGAAAGACAACTCAAATCCTCACACCTATTGCACTTGATCATTCCGAGACTCGCATCAGAGACCCGCTCAAACACGAGTACTAGGCGACACAACAAGGAGGTATGTCAAGCCTTATGCAACATGTGAGGGTTAATATTCATAGGGCTTTTTATAACACCAGTAACTCCAATGTCTCCAGTTTTGTATTTTGTCTTTGCTACACATGTCCAAACTGCTCCAACATGAGCATTCGCTGAACCGCCGCAACGAACGGCCCACACACCACACTCTGCCAATCCCGGGGCCGCCTCGTCCTCCCGACGTTACGAGGCGAAAAGCACGGCGGTTACAACTGCGTCCGATGCGACCTGCCGAAGAAAGGACACATGTACGGTCCCGATTACCGAATCTGACTCATCAACCGTCGCGGCTGTTCCGGATTCTCTGATTTCGACCGTCTGGTTGCGGTTCCCTGGCTTCTCTGATTATTATTGACGTCCGCGATTGGCCGGAATAGACTTCTCAAGCACAGTTTGCCGAACTGAAAATCTCACAGACCCAGTCCACCAAATCAGAGAATTTCACGGACCTTTGTTGAAATCAGAAGCTTTTACACACACAATTCGTCGAATTGGTTGCAGAGTCTGGGGAACTTCTCAGTTTCGAATAAACTAATGGCAATGGCTTCACCAACCTGTCTGCGAGGACAAATCCTTACAGGCGGCCGGGAACTGAAGAACCCCTCGACTAAATCCTGTGTTTTCGTCTTGCAATCACTAGAGACAACTAGGCTCAGACAATTGAATATACTTATACTCCAAAGTTTTATCCTTTTGGGTGAAAGGGGGTTGTCAATTCCTTCTGAATTTATAGAATGATCGTCTTGTTCTTCTGAGTTTAGAGAACGCTCTGTTTCTGGTTCACCGAAAGAGGACCGCTCGGAGGTGTCGACCGGTCATTCGTAAAACGAACCGACGGCGACGAGGAGGCGTAGGTAGAAGCCGATTGATGACGAAAATCGAACCGAATCGAATCATGTGGAGGAAGATGAAAATGACAACGAGCAGAGGCGGCCTGAGGGAGAATTTGGCCTCTCTCTGACTTGCCGAATGGACATAACAAATGGAAGGATACAACCCTCCTATAAGACACGACCAAGTGATATCACAATTCAAATTAAGGGTGGTTACAAACTGCCAAGCAGTTAGCAAATTGCCAACGGTTGAAAAAAATAGTCCCACTGGCCTATGAAGCAACAAATGGAACTAACTAAATTCTAAACAAAGTAAAAATCAAACTTTGCCGATATTAGATACCGAAACAAGAAACTCATTTGTTGCTTATGCTTTGGAATTTTAATATAAACAATTCTGACCGTACAAAATTATTTTTCATAGTGCAGAAAATAAAATCTGACTATAAAATAGCAGAAATTGATAACAGTGTATTGATTCACGAACTAATTTCAGAAATATGAAGAACAAGAAAGAGTCTTGACTACTGCTTTACGATTGTTAGAAAATAGACTCACGCTTGTTCTTAAATAAGAAAACAGAAAGTGAATGAATCATAAAAAATAATAATAAATAAACTTACAGATTAAGAGTCGATTAAAAACATGAATCATTTGAAGGACAGTCTCGTACAACCACGATCTCCGTAAAGCAGTATTCGCCCTCCACAGTTGGTGCGTCTGATTTGAAGAATACTACAAAGGCGAATTGCTCCCCAGGATAAAAGTCCTTCCTGTACTGTAGACGAAGCACCAGTGTACAGTACACGGCGAACGAAACTATGTTTGAGAGATATTGAGGGAATAATAAGATGATTGTTTTAATGATTAGAATGAGAGGAGAGGCTGCTATTTATAGAGTTAATGCACCTGTTACAAATAGTTGCAACTGTTCACTTCAAATTGAAAGGTTACAACTTTTCAATTCAAAGTAAAACGTGCAACTATTTTACATCCCTCAATTGAGAGACGTCAACCTTTAATGTCTCATTTTTCATTCATCAATCAATGATTTTGACCGGTGAGTTCACGATATAATGTCTTTACTTCTAAAATGTTATGTAAGCTCTTACTTGAGCTTTCTCGAACCCGGGCTTGAAATTGGGTCAAAATCATATTTTCCAACAGAAAGTTCCTTATTTTTTCACATATGATATTCAAATGTCAAGATCACTCAGCAATTGTAAGTCAGACCTAGTGATTTGTATGATACTGAAACAAATGATTCATTCATCATGCCGCTTACTACATTCATTTTTTTCTTTTCTGTTATTGCTCTATCTCCTTTTTATGCATTTCTTTTCCTAATCCAGCATTATTGATGATTACTGTTTTTTGCTTCAGTCGTGGCTTATGCCATATAATTTCTTTGAATCCCACCCCTGAAATCTTCTCTCTTTTCCTTTTCAGTTGCCGTCGAGTTAACAGAGCCACCAAAATTCATAACTTTTAACCTCCATAAAGGGAAACAAATCTGAATTTTGAGAGAAAACTCAACATGAATAAGATGTAAATGCTCACTTACCCGAAAGATCGTTTTTCTTTTATCTTTGAACCAAGTATTATCTTACTATCTACCTCCGGTTCGCAATCTTTGCCTGAATCAAAACAAGCAATTAACGCAACTTTCAGTCCTTAATTCAAATATCTTCTTCGATGTGTAATTCTGAATACCAATATTTGTATAACAGAAACCAAGTATGGCTTCTGAAACTTACCTTAATCAAGAAAAATGTCAAGTACGTAGATTTTCATAGCTAGATCTTTATCAAACCGTCATTTTATAACTCACTGATACGAAATGCTCAGGTAATGTCAATATAACAGCCAACTTACCAGCAATCCGAACAATATATAAGAGTTGATTCAGTAACTATATATAAAGGCTAGAGACAATCATATAGTTAATCTTTACAGCTTTAGTGAGTTTGGTTATCGTCTAGCAATTCTCGTTCATTATGCTTGATAGAATGGGTTCCTTAAGTGGTAACGACTTGGTGGTTCTAATTAATGTAATGCCTCGATAAGCAGGCTTGAGTTGTTTTGACATTGCTTCAGGGCCTGTTTCCAGCTTGGCTGGTTAGGCTAGAAACTAAAAGGTTAAGAGTGGTGTTAAAGTAATTTTTACTGAAAAGCCCAGCACTCCAGCTTCAGTTGGAAGCCTGGCTCACTGAGGCTAGCTTGCTCGTTCATGCACTACTAGCTATGAACCAACACGTTTGTGGGAAATAGTTGAGTGACAGTTATGGTTTAAACATGTGTACTGTTTTATCTAAAATTGTTCAAGTGCAAATGTTTAAATTTTTCCAGGGAGTGGCTTATGTCAAATTATCCTTACTCACAATGGAAAAAGAATATTTAAAAGTTTTAGGATCGTGAGTGTAATCTAGTGTGGCCGAGGTTTTGTTATATCTCCCCATGTTTTGTATATAGCAGGAAAAGCTCTGGGCTTCATTTAAAGACCAAACTTAGTGGACCCGTATGTTACTGTCTCTAGTGCTGTGTGCAGCTTTATCCTTCTCTCCTAAGGAGGTATTTAGGATCCCATGTCCCTAGAAATCTAATTAACATCATATTGTAGCCTCAAATTCACAACTCCCCTAAATAATTCCATCAGTGTACTTCCTTGGACTCAAACTCCACCAAATTCGAGAGTGGAAATGACTTTTATGCCACATTCAAAGCTACATTGTAAATGTCATTCTGCATTTATACATATAGCTTTCATAGCCAAGAAAACGCAAGGGTGAAAGTTAACAATCAAAGTCTAGCAAGACAACAACTCCTGAGACTCTTCTTCTTTACAAAGCATGATTTTTCTCTTAAATGCATATGAAGATCTAATGTAGACCTAGAAGGCAGAAGTGGCAGTCATGTAAAAGCCGATGTCAGAGTGGCTTTGAGTGACAGTTATGGTTTAAACATGTGTACTGTTTTATCTAATTGAAATATCTTCCCTGAAATAAACCTACTCACTCGCAATGCATAGCAAAATATAATGATAACAGATCAAAGGAGTACCTTGTACTGTTCCAAAACCTCCTTGCACTAACTTATTGCTTGGATGAAAATATCTGTAGCAATTCTTAGTTCGTTGTAGGAGAAAGTCATTATGTTCTCAAACTGTTGTTTTGACAATAATGACACAAAAGAAAAAATGAAATACAAGAATGGAAATTCTACATGATTATGATTAACATTTCTTACCATGAAGTGTTGAATCTCAATGGGCAATGCTGAAGTATTTTTCCTTCTTATTTTAATTTAATTAATTAGCAATTAGAGCCTCCATCTCAGCTTTTTGGTGACAGAAGAGATCTATTTATTTTCCTATCTTCTTTTTATTTTTTTGTGGGGAAGGGGTAACCGTAGCTTCAGTGACAGGAAAAAGTAAAATATGATTTGGAAGAAAGATATGAGGAAGAGTGACCAAGTTTGTAAAAATATTTTACTTGTGAGCAGACAATCTTACTGCTATGTATAGAGTTTTAAATATAAAGAAGGACGGGTAACCAAAAATATGCTCAAAATCATTCAAAACTTATTTGAGAAATAGAATGATGATGATTGAAATTATTTTGTTTAGGGTTGTTGATCTTATCACAACCACAGATAGAACTTGGAAACAAAAAAAGATAGCCTAATTGGAGATTTCTATAAGCTCCTCCCATTACTAATGACGAAGAGTTTGATTTTGATGGACTACAGGGCTTCATGCAATGTTTCTCTGCACTAAATTACAAAAGAACATCAAATGAGTAGAATGTATTGCTTTGTAGGCATGCCGATTGAGATATTCTTGAACGAGTACACTCCCAAAATGACCAAGCCGGAGGTCCGGAGGGTGTCACTCCGTACCCGAGACAAAGCCCGGATACAAGGACATTTAAAAATGGATCTCAAGCAAACTAAATTAAAATTTAAACAATAAAACTTTATTACAACTCAAAAGCTGCCTCAAACATGGGCGCTTAACAAACTAGTGTGTTATTAACTAACAAATGAGTTCTACTTTTATTGAAATGAAAATTACTAATTTTCTAGGTGATGATCCGCGTCCCCCGCTAAGCCAAATACTCACCACCTGGACCTGTGGTGCATAAATAAAAAGAAACACCACAGTACAAAAATCAGCATAAAAATACTGGCAAGCAAACACCCAAGCATGTAAAATGATGATGAGGCAGTTATAAAAAACAATGACCATTTTTGCGAGTAGGAGTTTAACTTTAAACACAGCGAAAGTTTGAATTTGACACTTGTAAGAAAACATGAGAGTTTACAGTTCGCAAATTCGAGTTCAATACTCAAGTTGGGAAATCCCAAATTTCGTACTCATTCTTTTTCCCATTAATAACCATTAATTCCAAAATATCACAATTTTAATTAGTTGATACGGGGAAAGAACCAATCACTTCGCAAGCATCCAAGACCTTAAGTGTCGACACCCCCTTACAAACTTCTTGCGGTCAGAAGGGTGAGTACTAGGAGCGATCCGGGGCCTTGCAACCGGATTAAATACAATTAATTGGCCGGGTATAACCCGACCAAGCCCAATAGTAACCATGAGATAACCCCGCACAACTCTTCCACTTTACGTTATCATGAATTGTTAACTCATTGTGTTATTTTCAAGAAAAGCATTTACGAGTAAAATCAGATGTTTAAATGACACATAAGCACATAACATGTAAATTCATTTTGAAACATGTAGGAAGAAATCATTTGACACGAAGGAGTTAAGCACACTAGGCTTGGCATGTTTACTTAACTCAAAGCAAATCCAACTATAGCAATCAATCAAAGTACTCTACGTACTCGTTCTCGACGAACTCGTCACCTACACGTAACAATATTCTAATTAAACACAATATTCTAGCAATACACTTGCTATACTAGCTACATGCATATGATAGTCAATGGTTTAGGTTTCTAACACCAACCTAACATCCCACTTAATTCATACTTCAAACAAAACCCAAAACCTTACTTCAAAATCCTCTAACCTAAAGCATACATAACTTATCATAACTCCACCAATTTATTACTCCAGTTTCCCAAATAGATCATGGCTCAAAAACAGTTTCATTAGATTCAAAACATTCGAAATAATAAGTTTAGCCTCAAACGGATCTTAATTTCGATTCCTGAATCAAAAGTTACACTAGTTTCAACTTTCTAATTTCACTCAAAATACCCATACGGGAATTATCAATTTCCATGAAACTTTTCTCCCAAGCATCTAGTTCATCTTACATTCATACTAAACCTAATATAACATGATTCCCAACATCAAATCAGATTGTTACCCACATACTATGATCATCCAATCACCCAAATTGCTTAATCAAACTTCTCCTCCAAACTAGGGTTTTTCCCATCACCCATGAACATTATAAACCCTAAAACTTGATTACTAATCCTACGATTTCATGAATGATGAAACTAACGATATAATTCTGAAAATTCGCGATAAAGAACCGAAATTACTAATTGATCAAGACTTACAATAGAAGGAGATAAATCGAAACGATTGAGAGGCGGAGATTGAAGCTTGCTAGCGGAGATGATGACGATAAATCTGTCGGAATCAACCGGGTCAGAACGGACCAACACTTTGATGAAAATCAAAGAAGAAGAAGAAGAAGAAGAAGAAGAAGAGGAGAGAGATAAATTGTGAGAGATAGAGGGAAATTGAGATGATGATGATGATGAATTTTGAAAGAATTTGAAACTCACGTTAGTTGAGATTTTTGGGTCAAAATATGATATCAATCAGTGCAGAAAGACACTTATCCACCAGTAGTTTAGGTAATAAGACAACTACCTCCCCCAACTTGCATGTAATAATATCACAAATACCCAAAATATCCATAGTAACATGTCACAAATACCCAAAGTATCCATAGTCGAATATCACAAATACCCAAAATACCCTTAGTCACAAAACGGGATATTTCATCCTTCCCACCTTAGAAAGAGGTTCGTCCTTGAAGCTTAAACCATAATCTTCAACAACCAATAAGGTATGAACTTCCTCTCAATGGTACAGCTACTAAATGCAACCTAAGGTCATGCATGATATGCAATATACTATAAGGAATACTGTATTAAAAACTGAAGGATTACAGAGTGGATTTGAAAGCTGACATAATAATTGAGATAAATACTAGAGCAAAAGCTTGGCAGTTCACACCGATATATAATAACATTGAGATAGTTTTGATTTTCTTTTTGTGTATGAAAAACACATGAAAATTGACGTATTATTTAACACTTTTGTCTCATCACGAATCTTTTAATCACGTTGAACTAGAAATTACGATACTTACCCACGTGCAAAGCACGTGCTACTAACTAGTTAACCCGAAAACTTCTAAGTCACAGTAGTAGTGAACATGAAAATACTTCGAATATAGATTAACAAGTGCACTTGAAGTTGACTTACAAGTTAAGAACTTCTAGCTTTCAACTAAGCGATGGTTGGAATAAACCATGTTGGAGTAGAGTAGGTGGCGGACTACATACAATCAAAATCTTAGCTGAACATACAATCAAAATCGGTTTACTATGACATGAATTATAAATTACTAATTTAATCAATTTCACAAAGTTAATGAATTTTATAGTCAATTTCTCAAGTAAATTCAACTACTTAATAAATGAACTTGATCATGCTAATGCCAAAAAAATATCTCAAATCTATTTTCTTTAGAGATATTCAGCTACAAAATTCCAATTTAAAGATCCCACAATTGGCGCGATATTGTTTAATTTGCATATTTTCAGCTTATAATTTTATGTCCTAACAAACATCATTGTCTTACAGCTTGTGTTTTAAGAAACACTGGCTTTGTTTATTTTAATTGTCTTTTTTTAGCGGATACCAAACAGTACAAGAAATTTCCCATTTGAGTGTTTGACCTGTTTATGTCCATTGCTTGTTGTTGCATTGAGCAGTTCACTGCTTTTGTAATATTTTGGTCTCCGTCACTTTTGCTGCTAATAAGTTATCTGGAAGCTCCAACAATTTTCAATACTGTTTTGTAGTAAATGATCATATGTTGAAGCTGTGTTTGTGTAGATCGCAAAAGTTGAGCCATTCTTCTCTTCTGTTCTTCTTCATGTTTTTTCATGATAGTTATCATGTAGAGTGGGGTTTTGTTATCTTTTCCCCATCATAATCTCCTTATGAGTGATTCCATCTTTTTTTTCATAACTGTATAGGCAACATAAAAAACAACACGCAGTATAATTAAAAATTGATTGTCTAGCTCAAATGATCGATACTTCTTTATCTACAAAAGATAAATTTTCCTTCCAGCCTATATACCATGTTCATGACTCTCTCTAATAGGTCGTTCACAAAGTAACCTTTTTCTTCCAATGGTTGTCGGCTTGCCCATGTATCTTACGTGAAGCGCAGTAATTTGGACTCAATCGCAGCTTTTGATAATATTATTAATATACTTTTTTATTCATGCCATTAACAATAAATTTAAAATTTAATTGCAATAAAACTCTTTCATGTCTGATATTGTTATGAAATTTATCAAACACTTTTATGTGAACTACATCAGCTTCCTCATAACACATCCGGCACAAATATGTTAAATATAAAATTTTCCATACCTTCCTCTCTACACTTCCAGCACAACTGCATTATAAAATGCCATAATATTCCCAAACTGACCCTCTCACACCACAAGCATTTACCTAAAAACTTAGAATTCACTACAGTAGTGAACATGAAAGTATGTTGCAAAAAGAATAAACACATACGCTTGAAGTTAAGAACTTCTAGCTTCAAATTAAGTGATGGTCGGGATGAACCAAGTTTGGGGCAGAGTAGGTGGAAAGAGAATCCTCACCGTCGTAGAAATGCTCAATAGTCCCTTCGTCGAAATCATATATGCCCATGCCCTTACCTCCTTTTGCAGGATAAAAGAGCTTATAACTATCAAAGTAGATGCAATTTGATCGACAATTATAACTTTCTGGGTGAGACTGGGAGATCGATTGACAATCGCCGACAAATAAAGCACAACCGCCCAAATCATATATTTGTATCCACTCTTTGGTCTCGAAATTCAACTTGAACGCTTCAGAACAATAAACAGAGTAATAATCGTTCTCATCCATCTCCGCTGCGTAACGAACCACCAACAGCAGTTCACCGAGTGATTCAACCGCGTAATATTTTTCTGTAAAGTCACCATCAAACCTGTCATCCACTGGTACAAAGTCGTCTACAGTCGGTGGGTGAGTAGCATCATCATCAAAATTGGAGCAAATTAAGATCATACCCCTATAACACACGGCATAGATTTGGCTCTGATAACTAATAACTCCCTCGACACATCCATGCGAACCTACGAACTTGACATCCTCCCAAGTATTTGCCCTCATGACTTTCAAATTTCCGGTTGGATCCACATTTACAAGAATAAAGTCGTCGTCGTCGGAAGAAGAAGAGGAAGGAGGACTCCTCTTGATTAGGAAATGTCTGCTAACGCAACCAAGACGCAAATATTCGTCTTTCGGATCCAGATCTGGATCTGTGAGGGCGATACGGCTGGCGGTTCAAGGGATTGAAGAGGTGCAATTTATTGTCGAAACCTTGGGTTACGATCCAGCCGTAGGGTGTTCCCCACCAGCGTCTACCTTGGAGCTCCGGCAGATTGATGAGAAACTTCTTCCCGTTTCTGTACATACTCAACACGCCCCTCTGGGTGCAGCCGCCGCCATTGTCGTCCTTGTCCTGCCAACACAATAACAGCCATGGCGGATGACGAGAAGTCTCCACTGGACACCACTTTTCTCCTTTTGTGGCGGACATGTAAGATCGGCAAACAGCGCTAAAGGCCCTGTAATCTTCAATGGTTGAGAATTGGTTGGCAATCAAACCGACCAACTCCCGAGGAATACAACCCCAGTAGGCCATTGTTAACATTTTCTTTGGTACATGCATTATCTTGACCTGTGCGATCTATGTCTTTGGTACTTCTATACATATACTAGTATGGTGCACGTGCCCCGCACGTGGGTTATTTTATTTTTTGCAAGAATATCAAACTTTTTCGTAGGATACAAACATTACAACCTGACGTGTAATTATTATCTAAATGGTTAAATGATTAAATGTGGAGCAGTTATTGTAAACATGACGTATTTGGTATTATCTAGAAGACATATTGTGATATGGATGGTAGACTTATAAGCCTAAATACAAGACAACCAAATTGTCTTCTCCATGAAAAAGATATTAAAACAAATTATAATTTAACCAATATTACTTTAATATGTATAGTATTATAACTAATTGTAACCAGTTGATTAGAACCAACAAGTTTGCCTCTAGCATTTTTTTCCATAAAAAGACATTTCAATAATTATCTGTCCAGAATTGAGTTATCATGTGTAGCCCAATCAAGCCCATCTATCTAACAATTGGTAAAACTCTTTTCTCAGCAAATTTAAAAAAACGAAGATTATCACAGAAACTGTATTGCAAATTTACCATGAAAGGATGCAACATCAGAGAAACTGTGCGCACATTTTTCTTATTCATATTCTTACAGCCATAACCTCTACATGTGGAATTAATGTATTTATCACATCATGCCTTTTAGATTATGCATAAAATCATGCCTTTTCTTAGTTATGGATCAACAACTTGTACCATTTCAGAGTGTGCAAAATTCAATCTCCCAAAACCTTAAAATGAATAGATTGTTTTTGCTCCGATGGTGTTCAAAATTCTACTCCAACAGGCAGAAAATGTTCACAAAATTTCACAACTTAGGGTAAAATCTCCCGAAAAAAGTTCCTCATTTTTTCACATATGATGTTCACATGTCAAGATCACTCAGCAGTTGTATGTCCGACCCCCAGTAATTTATATGATACTGAAACAAATGCTTCATTCATCATGCCGCTATTTACTACATTCATTTCTTTTCTTCTGTTATTGCTCTATCTCCTTTCTATGCATTTCTTTTCTTAATCCAGCATTATTGACTGTTTTCAGCTTCTGTCCAGGCTTATGCCATATAATTTCTCTGAATCCCACCCCCTAAAAAATCTTCTCTTCTTTTCCTTTTTCGGTGGCGATCGAGTTAACGGGGCCACCAAAATTCATACTTTTTGACCTCCATAAAGGGAAACAAATCTGAATTTTGTGACCAAACTCAACTTTAATAAGATGTAAATGCTCACTTACCCGAAAGATTGTTTTTCTTTTATCTATGAACCAAGTATTATCTACTATCTGCCTATGGTTCGCAATCATTTAAACCGTCTTTGCCTGAATCAAAACATGCAATTAAAGCAACTTACAGTCCTTAATTCAAATATTTTATTCGATTTCTAATTCTGCATACCAAAGTATTTGTATAACAGAAACCAGGTATGGTTTCTGAAACTTGCCTCAATCTAGAAAAATGTCAAGTACGTAGATTTTCATCGCTAAATCTTTATCAAACCATCATTTTATAACTCACCGATACGAAATGCTCAAGTAATTTCAATATAACAGCCAACGTACCAGCAATCCCTACAATATTTAAGAGTTAATCTTAACGGCTTTAGCCTGTCTGTGAGTTTGGTTATCGTCTAGCAATTCTTGTTTATTATGCTTGATAGAATGGGGTTCCTGAAGTGGTAGCGACTTGGTGGTGCTAATTAATGTGATGCCTTGATAAGCAGGCTGTAATTGTTTTGACATTGCTTCAGGGGCAATTTCCAGCTTGGCTGGTTAGGCTAGAAACTAAAAGGTTGAGAGTGGTGTTGAAGTCTTTTTTACTGAAAAGCCCAGTATAGTTGAGTGACAGTTATGGTTTAAATAAGTGTACTGCTTAATCTAAAATTGTTCAAGTGCAAATGTTTAAATTTTTCCAGGGTGTGGTTTATTTCAAATTATCCTTACTTGCACTGGAAAAAGAATATTTAGAAGTTTTAGGATCGTGACTCGTGAGAGTAATCTATTGTGGCCGAGGTTTTGTTATATCTCCCCATGTTCTTGTATATAGCAGGAAGAGCTCTGGGCTTCATTTGAAGACCAAACTTAGTGCAGCCTTATGTCACTGTCTCTAGTGCTGTGTGCAGCTTTATCCTTCTCTCGTAAGGTATTTAGGATCCTATGTCCATAGAAATCTAGTTAACAGCATAATTCTAGCCTCAAATTCACAACTCCCCTAATAATTCCATCAGTGTAATTCCTTGAACTCAAACTCCACCAAATTCGAGACTGGAAATGATTTTTATGCCACATTCAAAGCTACAATGTAAATGTCATTCTGCATTATACCTATAGGTCACAGGGCAGTGTGGAGGTTTTCAGATGTTAACAATTTTGGTATGTAGTTTTCTTTCCTGTACATTTAGGGTGATGCATATATGTCTGTTGCCAAAAGGAGGTGAGGTGGATCTGAACAAAGAAATGTGATAAATACATTAATTCCACACATAGAGGTTATTGTTGTAAGAATAAGAATAAGAAAAATGTGTGCTCTGTTTCTCCAATGTTGCATCCTTTCATGGTAAATTTGCAATACTGTCTTAAATTCTTATTTTCCATTTCCGTTTTATTGAGGTCGTGATAATTCGTTTCCGTAGATGCTGGGATCGCTAAATTTGCAGAGAAAGGAGTTTTACCAATTGGTAGATAGATGGTCTACACATGATTACTTGATTCTGGACAGATAATTAATGACATGTCTTTTTATAGAAATAAATGCTAGAGGCAAACTTGTTGGTTTCAATCAACTGGTTACAATTAGTTATAATATGATACATATTAAAGAATTGGTGGCTGTTTATGTCCTATAAAGAGAGGTAAATGTTGTTTATTTCCTTTGTTGTTAATTTCTTTTTGTTTTAATATCTTTTTCATGGAGAAGACAATTGGTGGTATTGTATTTAGGCTTATAAGTCTACCATGCATATCACAATATGTCTTGTAGATAATACGAAACACGTCATGTTTACATCCATTTAGTTACAGTTTCTATAGAATGATGTAATGTTTGTATCCAACCAAAAAAAGTGATATCCTTGCGAGAAAAAAAAAAAGCATGTGCACCATACCAGTATATATAGAGGTACCAAATAAATAGGTCGCATAGGTCAAGATAATGCATGTCTCGAAGAAAAAGTTAACAATGGCCGACTGGGGTTGTATCCCTCAAGAGCTCGTCGGTTTGATTTCCAACAAATTCTCAACCATCGAAGATTACACGGCCTTTAACGCTGTTTGCCGATCTTACAGGTTTGCCACAAAAGGAGAAAAGTGGTGTCCTCTACCTTTTCTTCAGCCACCATGGCTGTTACTATGTTGTCAGGACGAGGACGATGTTGGCGGCGGTTGTACCCAGAGGGGCTTACTGAGTATGTACAGAATCCGGAAGAAGTTTCTCATGAATCTTCCGGAGCTTCATGGCAGACACTGCTGGGGAACACCCTCCGGCTGGATCGTAACCCGACGTTTCGATAATAAATTGCACATCTTCAATCCCTTGAACGCAGCCGTATCGCCCTCACATATCTGGATCCGGAAGACGAAGATGTGCGCCTGGGTTACATTAGCAGATTTTTCCTAATCAAGAGGATTCCTCCTTCCTCTTCTGACAATGACGACTTCATTGTTGTAAATGTGGACCCAGCAGGCAATTTGAAAGTCATGAGGGAAAATACTTGGGAGGATGTCAAGTTGTAGGTTTGCATGGATGTGTCGAGGGCGTTATTTCTTATCAGGGCCAAATCTATGCCGTGTGTGATCAGGGTATGCTCTTAATTTGCTCCAATTTTGATGATGATGCTACTCACCCACCGACTGTAGACGACTTTGTACCACACGATGACAGGTTCGATGGTGACTTTACAGCACAATATTAGGCGGTTGAATCACTCGGTGAACTACTGTTGGTGGTTTGTGACGCAGAGGAGATGGATCAGGACGATTATTACTCTGTTTTTTTTATTTTGAAGTGTTCAAGTTGAATTTCGGGACCAAAGAGTGGATACAAATATATGATTTGGACGATTGTGCTTTATTTGTTGGTGATTGTCAATCACTCTCTCTGTCTCAACCAGAAAGTTACAATTGTCGATCAAATTGCAACTATGATGGTTATGAACTCTTTTATCCCGCAAAAGGAGGGAAGGACATGGGCATATATGATTTCAAAGATGGGACTATTGAGTATTTCTATGAAGACGATGTTTCCACCTACTCTACTCCAACTTGCTTCATTCCAACCATCACTTAGTTTAAAGCTAGAAGTTCTTAATTTGTAAGTTTAACTTCAAGCGTATGTGTTAATCTAGTTTCAAAGTATTTTCATGTTCACTACTGCAGTGACTTCGAAGTTTCCGGGTTAATGCGCGTGGTGTGTTAGAGTCAGTATCGAATGCGATAGCTTTTTAAAAAGCAGTTGTGTCGAAAGCCTTTTGTTGAAATAATAGGTTTCATAGACAAAACGTAAGGGTGAAAGTTAGGGATCGAAGATCTAATGTAGACCTAGAAAGCAAAAGTAGCAGTCATGTAAAAGCCAATGTCAGAGTGGCTTTGATGGAAGAGCCATGAAGTCCGTGGACTTGATGGTCTAATTGAAATATATTCCCTGAAATAAACCTACTCACTCGCAATGCATGGGAAAATATAATGATAACAAATCAAAGGAGTACCTTGTAGACTGTTCCAAAACCTCCTTGCCCTAACTTATTGCTTGGATGAAAATTATCTGTAGCAGCTCTTAGTTCGTTGTAGGAGAAAGTCATTATGTTCTCAAACTGTTGTCCTGACAATAAGAACACAAAAGAAAAAAATGAAATATGAGAGTGGAAGTTCTACATGACTATGCTTAACATTCCTTACCACCAAGTGTTGAACAATTGTAAAGCTAATCTTGTGAAACAACTATTAATTTATAATACAAAGTTAATATATGATATAAGCACGAAGGTGACCAGAGAACTGGAAGGGATGAAAACCTACAAGTTGGGCTCGTATATAGCTATTTGTAGAAAACAAAGTAGTGTTTGCTAGACATCAAATATAGCTATTTCTGACAGTAACATGTTTGGAAATTTGAAATAGTAAATTTGATATGTTACATGGCTGGTCTTTTAAATTACTTTCTCAATCAGATGATGTAGTGTCATATTCCTGTTGTAGAACTGTGAAGTAGCATAATAGCCAAAAGACACAGTGGCAAGAACCTTCTCTGCATATTCAAATTCTCCAAACCATGATGACTTCATACTGAATGTTTCAAGCAGAGTTTAATGATATTTTAGTTTTCTATTCAAAAAATTTGCTATCTTCACTAGGTCGTACTTCCTCAGCCATCAGCCAACACCAAAGGACGTCTTCGTGATGAAGTACGATCTATAATAGATGGAAAGATACCGATAGGCACGAAACATAGAATAGTATGAACAATTATTATCCATCATGCAAGTTGTAGAAACATGCAAAACCAGTAGGGTATAAAACTTCGCCCTCAAATTCTAGGCCGAGTAGATTACATTCCATAATCTTTTTACTAACAGCTTTAACAGCATTTCATTTTCGACTAATCAGCATTACAAATCTTTTCATTACCTTTCATGAACTTTCCAAAAGGTGAAGTATATGTTATTAATGAGTTATTTACAAACATACATTTGGCAAAAGAAGGCACCTGGCCAGTACTTTTTTGTGAGGCCCCAATTCTTAACAGAATGGGACACCAAAAGCATCTGCCTTCTCTATCCAAGGGATGGAAGGGCAGAGCTTTTTATATCGTCGGGATAGCAGAATTATTAATATTCTTTCTTTAATTTTCAACCTTCATCATTCATCTTTACCAACTATAACGAAAGTCACAGACTAATGCCGTTGAGATTAACTATTTTATTACGAGGAACTGAGAAATTTTTGTTTGCTCTAGAGCAAATGATGTGGATTTGCTCTAACCATACACCACTGGACACGTCAGGAAGAAAGAGAATGAGTGAAAGACAAAAAAAAAGTGGATTTCCTACGTGTTCCTGACGTGCCCGGTGATGTATTGATTAGAGCACCACGTCATATTTACTCGTGGAGCAAGCAATAATTACTCGAACTACTGACAACTGTGAAATCCCTAATTCCCAAAATACGATTGCTATTTAATGGGATTTGAATCTAGCAACTGTTAGAGGCATGGTACATATGTAGTAATCCCCTATCTTTGATATCGTCAAAAATCAAAATTGTGTGAACATGATTCTGATCATACAAAAGGCTTAATTTCAAAGCAAATCAAAGACAGTCATTTGAGACAGAATCCATAGAAGACAGGAATACTAAAGAAAATAAATTAATAAGTTAATGAATAATAAGGTGAGTTTGATGTACCTCTTTTGGATCTCTAATTGTCTGATCTTCATAGTTTTTAAACCTAAGCGTCATTCTTCGCAGTGAAACATCGGAGTTTGTGGAAAGGATATTTAGTTTCGGAACGTGGTGGTGTTCGAAGTCGATTACACCGGCGAGATTGAAATCGCACCAGAGGCGAGCAAATCGTGGGATTCAATATCTCTTCAGTAGCCGCCAAGGGAGACATATAGTGAAACAACGTCTTCGGTGAAAAGTCACGTTCTCTGTATGGTCGCGTTGTTTTCTAGCTACGGAGTTGGATATGTAAGAGCTGGGCATTATTGTAATTTCAGCGTTTTATAGGGGTAAATAAACTTTCAAAACACTAAAACATACACTCACATTTTTAGAGTGTATATATATATATATGGCCTAGTTTGACAAAGATAAATTATTAAATGTGTGGTTCAGATGAGGAGAGAGAGAGACAAAAAGACTTCATCCCAACAACTCATTCAATAATCTATCTAATAATTTATGTTTGTCAAACTATATATATATATATATATATATATATATATATATATATATATATATATATATATTTGTCAAACAAAATTCTATTGTAAAACAAACTCAACCACCATTACATCCTTCTCTGAAAAGAAGCAAAACAAAATCTTCACTACTAAGTACTTCACTCCCATCTACACTACTACTAACATGAAGCTTTTTGGCTAGAAAGTCTGCACACATATTTGCTCTTCTGCTCACCCAGTTTAGGTTAAACCCACCAGCATCCATGAGTTGGAGTGTATCATTAACTGCAAATCCCCTCACTCCTGTTTTGAACCCAACCAAAGATCGAGGATCTAGCCCTCAAGAACCCGTAGGAGATGGTGGCTCCAAAACAGAAGAGGGAAACCCCATCAAAACCAAAATTGGAGGTGGGGATTCACATGAAGAGACAAAGGAGGCACACCCTAACTCCACCGACGCAATTGGTAGACAAATCTGGGAAGATTCAACAAAAGTCCTTCCTTTATCAATGGTTGAAGGACCACAGTTCGAGGATGCTAGTGGCATAATCCAATTGGCCGATGCTGCTGCCTCAGTTGAGAAGAGAAAGAATCCAGAGACGGAAGACATTGAGAGGAAGAAGAAAGCCAAGAAGCAGCTTCACTTCGCTTCGGAGGAGGACAATACATCCCAAAGAGGTCACCCAAGAAAAAGCCACCCCCACCAAGACCATTCAAGAAAAAGGAAAATAAAAAGGTTTCTAAGAAAAGGGGAAAGAGCTTCGAAGATGAAGTAAAGAACATCCAGCACACACCTGGATTTGACATGTTCATGTAAGTAATCTTCTGTTAAAAACATGAACTTTATTAAATATGCTATCTAAAGAATTGACCTTTCAAACTTTAGTAATGTGTTATGCTGACAATTAACTGTTAATTGCTTTTTCTTAATTATTGATAATTCTTACTATTGTTATAAAACTGATTGCCTTTTTTTTGCAAATGTTTACATATGACTGTTAATTTGCAACTGTTTACATATGACAGTGAGGAGAGGAAATAGGCTTTCAAATTGAAAGAAAAGGATATGCCTCCCCAACTTTTGGTACAGATGTATGCACTATTCTGCAATTTACCACAAGAGCAACGAGATAATTACGAGAAAAGAGCCTTTGAATCCTCTAGTGATGAGGATCATGATGTAAGCAAGTACAACTTTGAGATGAGGAAGAATGAGAAGGACAAACAGATTGAAGAGCAAGAAAATGATGAGGAGGAGTCAGATGAGGAGGAGTCAGATGAGGAAGAGAAGGAAGAGAAGGGAGATGTGGAGGAATACAAAGGAGATGAGGATGAGAGTGATGATGAAGCTCATCATGGCAATGCCATGAATGCTTACATCAGATTCAAGTTTACATGTTATTACTTCATCTCTAATGCCTTTCGCTTTAATTTTAATTGTTTGTTGCTGTTTTAGTTTTTTGTATGTCTCTATAAAGTTAAATTATGGGTTGATTTTCATAATTTCAGAAATGTGAGGATGCACAGGCTTCGGAAAATAGATCCTAAAATGAGGATGACCAAAGCGGTCCTACAAAGCATCAACTTGGAGTGGGACTGCATGACCAATATCCAGAAGGAACCTTATCTCACAGCGGCTGTTAAAGAAAAAGACAAGCGGAAAAGAGAAGGTACTTTGAAAAGGAAGTCGACGGGGGAGAAGGAAAAGTTGAAGAAGAAGGCGGCTGAAGCCAAGCTGAAGGTAAGTCAGAAAAAAAGTTGAAGAATCCAAGGCGATTTCAGAGTTACATGAGCCTGCCCTCTGTTCGCAATCTTTTTAAAGAAATGACGGTTGAACAGAAAGCATGGATGCACGAAGTGGACCTTGGAGGACTACATCACCTAAAGATCACGGAAACCCCAGAGAAATTCAACCAATTCATTTACAAGTGCTACGATACCGACGGGTACTTGACAGCGCACGGCCGCACCGTGGAGATAACACCAGAAGTTGTCGGGTGGCTATTTGGAATCCGATGCTACGGAGAAACAGAGTTCCCGGAGGTCGATCCGCTTGTTCTCCTCAGAGGTGAAGAAAGTATCGGCCTCGTTAAGGACAACACAACTTTCGATGAGTATTTTCCGTGGTTCAAGGCGGATGAGAACAGGCTGCTGTTAAATGATGAGTGGAAACGAAGGGCTGTTTGCTTGATCTTGGGTGCACTGAGAATGTCGATAGGACGAGCAGGAGTCCGGAGATGTCTTGCTAATCTTGTTGTTAATTTGGAGCACCTGAAAGAGGTAAACTGGGCAGCCTTATGGCTGGATCACTTCAAGACACATCAAGTTAAGGCTCAGACTGGAACAACCCTTCGCAGAACTGGTTGCGTGCTGATTCCTTTGGTAAATCTCTAACTCTGTTTCAGTTATTTTAACCATGAAGTTTAAAATATTAAGACCAGTTTCTTAAATGCTGCCATCTCAATTTTACTTTTCTAGCTTTTGTACATGGAAAAGTTCTGCCCAAAGTATCTGGAAAACCCAAAAGGATGTCAGGATAAGGAAGCAAGTCCAAGGTTGAAATTCTGGGAAACCTCTGATGTTTCAAAGAGATGGAAGTATGTCCAACAAAAAAAGAATGTGAGTGAACTTTAACAATGATATTAAAGTGTCATGTTTATGTATTAAGATTACTATCTTAAGTTTATGTCTCTCAACTCTGTTTTTGTATGAGGTTGAAGTTGAAAAAAGTTGATGATGAGTCCAAAATTGAGAAAGTTGTTGCACCAGTAGTCCAACTACTGCCTCCACCTCGACCAGAGGATTTTCGGAAGTGCATTGTGGGACAGGTGGTTTAAAAGCTTGATAAAGAGTATCTTTTATCCCTGTGGAAGGAAAAGGAGAAGGCAGAAGAGAAGAAGAAGGAGGAGGAGGAAGAAGAGAAGAAGAAGGAAGAAGAGAAGAAGAATGAAGAGGATGAGAAGAAGGAGGAAGAGAAAGGGGGTAAGAAAAAGGGGGGGGGGGGAGAGGAAGGAGCTCAGAAGAAGAAAGAGAAGGAAAAGTGTGAAGAAGAATTAAGAGCTAAGAAGAAGCAGAAGATAGAGGAGGCTGAGGTTAACTCTCCCATGAAGGTGGTCTACACAATAAGCTCCAGCACTGAGGTAAATGTCTTAAAGTTGATATCTTAATATTTGAGATTTATTTTTAAAGTTTTAACACCCCTAATGATTTTGTTGATTTATTAGGTGACCTCCAATGTACCTCCCCAGCCATTCCTTGTTCATGGTTCTCCGAAGAACCCAAGGGGCAACTTGGTTGGGACTGTCCGGGGAAAGGCAGATCGGATCATTAGAGCGTCTTCGAGGATATCGCTGTATAAGCAACACATGAATCCTAAATAATTGACACATATCCCACCCATGCCTGAAGCAGAACATTGCTGGCTCCATTACTACATGTCGCACAAGTATGCGAGCACGTACAAACACAACAGCAAGAATCTTTATCTTCCCTCAGAATTAGCAACGTAGGTTTTATTTACATTCAAACTTCCTACATAATTCTTATGTGTGGCATGCATTATGTTTGTACTTATGGTTGTGTATCATATATAATATGCAGTGAGATAGTTGCTGATATGGGTGGCATGGCTAAACTGACGAGGTCGTCCGCTTGGCGCCTCCGGGATGAAAAATGGTTTGACGATGAGGTGATGGATGCTTACATGCAATTCCTTCATCTTCATGAACGTAGCCGGGAATTCCAAGGAATCAAGCGGATTTGGTTCCTCGGCACCAGTTATTCTGTAAGTTCACTGCCTTGTCATTTTTATGATATGACTCAATTCAAAATTCATCTAGGAAAATACCTGATTAGTTATAATTTTTGTTCAGCCCACAAAAGTCCTCGAATACTTCAAGGCACACGAACAGTTGGGAGGAGAGTGGAGCGAGATGGCATACGTAAGTATTCCGATTACTATCAATACAAGCTACTTTGTTCTTTTGTATAACTTACTTTATCTTGAATTTTTAATGATTAGATTGCCGTTCCTTTGAATGTCGATCACCTGCACTGGTTCATGATGGTTATTTCCTTTGTTGACAAAGAAATATTCGTCTTGGGCTCGCATACCGGCATGGGGTATTCTGAGTTCGATGTTGCTGCCAAAATTAGGCAAATGCACATAATGCTCACCAACTACTCCGAATACAATGATGACATACGACGCTGGCAGGTGTGGTACATGAACGACGATGTTCCCCAACAATCAAATGGGTAATAAGCTAACTACTTAACATAACTAACTAATCTATTTAAATATCTGTGTTATATATTAAAGCTGCATTCTATTTTCATCTATCAGGAATGACTGTGGTCCTCATGTCTGCTTCTTCATGATTCATTTGAGGGACCTGATTCCAGTTCCAAAGAAGAAGTTCTCTGTCCAGGCTCCCAACCTCAGAATCTGGATTGCCAATGAAATGGGAAGATCGAGCTATAACTGCGTATTTAACCAGAATTATCATGGGTTAAAGGAGCTGATGGAGGATGAGGACCACCGGTATGCATTTTACAGTTTGTACCGCAAGTTTTCGACTGTTTCCTTTGTTGCATTGAGGTCTGCGGAGAAGAAGAAGAAGACGGCGGGGAAGAAGCAGCAGAAAAAGTAAATTTGTGTAATGTTGGTGTGGCTTTGTTTTACGAACAATGTTTCTGTCCTTTTGGATGTTGTGGGTTGTTTTGGATGTCGCATCTTTTGTACTCCTCATATGGCTTGGTAGTTAGCAGAGTTAAATCAACATTGATGAACCTTCAACTTTTCCTGCCAAAGTGGCTATAATTGTAGTATATTGTTGGTCTGCTTCATTTATAATAGGCATTGAATGGTTCTGCTGCCCACAAAATAAGCTAAGTGAATCGTTTCTCTTTAAACTATTGAGGATGCTTTCTTAAATCTTAAAGTGGAGTTAAACTTATTCAAGATGCTATCTAAAAACTAAAATCAAGAATGTTAGATTCTCAACTCACTGACACCACGGTCTTGGTAGCTGAGGAATTTATTATATTACATCCATATATTAATGAGGAGATAAACTTTTCAGAGATTTCGTATTCATTAAGGTAATAACTTAAAGCATTCTTCATGTTTTTATAAAATTTGTTTCCACAACGGTGCAGTACTACTTTTTGGTTGTTGGGGTCTTCTTCTTTGAAAATCTGCTATTTTAAGGTATCTCACAATCTTAGATAGGATGAAACAATTTCATATGAACACCTCATATGGCTTGGTAGTTAGCAGAGTTAAATTATCATTGATGAAACTTCAGCTTTTCCTGCCAAAGTGGCTAGAATTTAAGGATATGGTTGGTCTGGCTCATTTATGTTAGGCATTGAATGGTTCTGCTGCCCACAAAATAAGCTTAGTGAACTGTTTCTCTTAAAACTATTAACGATGTTGTCTTAAATCTTAAAACTAGGTTCGAGAATGTTAAAGTTTCAACTCACTGACACCACGGTCTTGGTAGCTGAGGAATTTATTATATTACATCCATATATTAATGAGGAGATAAACTTTTCAGAGATTCCGTAGTTTTTCAGGTAAAAAGTTAAATCATTCTTCATGTATTTAAAAATTTTGTATCCAAAATAGTGCAATACTACTTTTTGGTGGTTGGGGTCTTCTTCTTTGAATATCAGGTTGAGAAGGAAGTCAATCAGAGAACCAGAAAAGTGAAACAAACCAATTTCAGATGAGAGGGAGGGAAATTTGTGAGAGTGGAGTTCGTGGCAAATGTTTGGTATCTTTGCCTCATGATTATTAGGAAGAAGAATACGATTTTGAGGTCTTCGATGAAGATGAATGTTTGGACATCACTCTTACAGAGAACTATGGAGAAGATGCAACCAGAAACTCAATTATGGAAGTTCCAAATGGAGAAATCATACCAGGTATGCGATCTTACAGTTTAAGTTAGTGACTGTACTTATGTAGATAATAATTTTAACTTTTATGCAGGAATAATGGTTACCAAGGAAGATGTTATGGCAATGACTTTTGAAAATGAGGTTCAAGCTTATGACTGGTACAACCTCTACGCACTGATTCTTGGCTTTGGGATTAGAAGGTGCAACCGCAGGTATTTCGACCCGGAAACGAAAGAATGCATAAAGTCAAGGATCTACGTGTGTGCCCGACAAGGCTTGCGCTCCGAGAAGGTCCTGTACAAAGAAAATAGGAAACGGGAGCATACCAGAAACACTAGGTGTGTCTGCAAAGCTCGTGTAAAAATATCAAGAACTTCACCTACCGAGCCTTTTAAGGTGGTTCAATTCAAACCCGGTCATTCACACGAACTTTCGAAACCACAATGCGCGAGCAACCACCGGTCACACCGAAAGGTCAGCGAGGCTGATGTTGAACTGGTCAGATCTTTGAAGGAGGTGGGGATCAAGTATTGCCAAAGCTTTCTTTTGATGGTTAAACAAGCCGGCGGTTATAACAAGTTGGGTTACACACAGAAGGATCTTTACAATAAAATGGCCTCTATGGACAAGATATATTCAAATGAAGGAGATGGGCAGTAGACCTTGATGTACATTGTCAGTTTGAAGCACAATCACTATGGCGTGTTTAGGGAGTAAGATTACTTCTTAAATATTAAACGTGCTATCTTATGTGTTAAGGTCTATCTAGTATTCTGTTAAGCTCATTCTTATTAGTTAAACTTATTTTCTACCCCATTAGAGTTAACATCATTTATGTAACTAATCTTTCTGTTTCCCTAAGTATTATTTATTGTTTTTGTAGGTTCAGAACAGGTAAAAATCATGAGCTTGAAAGTGTTTTCTTGTGTGATAGGAGATCAGTGGTAGATTACAACACATTTGGCGATGTACTCATTTTTTATGCAACGTACAAGACCAACATGTATCAAAAACCATTTGTAATTCTATCTGGCGTGAACAATCACTACCAGACGACTATTTTTGCCTGTGCTTTTCTCAACGACGAGACAGCAGAAACATATGATTGGGTTTTGAAGTGCATGATGAAGGTAATGAATAATAAGAAGCCTTTGTCCGTCATCACGGATGGCGATTTGACAATGAGAAAAGCTATTATGGAAAATTACCCAGAGCCAAGACATCGTCTGTGTTCTTGGCATCTTTGTCGGAACGCCCAGGCTAATCTGAAGTTGGGAGAAGCTTTCATGGTTGATTTTAAAAAGTGCTTGCATTGTAGGAAACCTGAATTTTTTTGGCATGATGATTGGCATGCAATGCTTACCAAATGGGACATTGCTGATAGGAATTGGGTCCAGGTCACATATATGAACCGCCACTTGTGGGCGGAGACATACTTGAAGGATCATTTTTTCGCCTTGCAAACGACGACCTCAAGATGCGAGAGCATCAACAGTTTCGTCAAGGATTATATGTCCTACTCGGACATATTGACCAATGCTTGCAAGGGATTCACGACCGGGGTTGACAAGCTACGCAACAACGAGCGTAAGGCACACCATCGCTCCGACCAATCAGACCCGGTGATAACAAGAGGGTTCACGGAACTCGAACGCCATGCAGCAGAGGTCTTCACCGAAAATGTCTTCAACATGTATAGGATACAAGCTCGAAAGGGTGATGATTATAGAGTGTTTGAAGTCAAAACTATTCCAGAAGAGAGCTTGAACTTGTTCTACGTGATGAGAGGTCAAATGAAGAGATCCCTGGTATGTACATCTGCTTCAATTTACATATTTATATACTATGTACTCGTGTACTGCATTTTTATTGCTTAATAACCTTGTCATGTTTCCTTACTGTTTATTAATGATATCTTAAGTCTTAAAGGGTAACAAATAAGTATTGATGTCACAGTCTTTGAACTATTGTCCTCTTCTATCTAGTACCAGGTTACAATCTGTCTATCCTTGTGTTCATATGTATTCTCATTTCCTTCTTAATTTCTAACCACCCTATCTTTTCTTGCTTCAGCAAGTTGTTCAATGTCGTCAGGATAATAGGCTTCTTCGGTGCACGTGTTTTCGTTGGGAAACATCGTATATGATTTGCAAACACATGTTGTTTGTTCTGAAACAAAAGGGAGTACAGAGGATCCCAAACTCTTTAATTGCCAAAAGGTGGACAAAAACTGACAAAGAATTCTACCGAACTGAGCCATCAATGAAGGAGCCTGTTGGGAAGAAAACATGCCCCAATCCTCCGGTGGACTCCGTCGAACAAGTGGACGATCCGAAAGACGATTATGCACAAATGCCACTTGAGTTTGATGTTAAAGAGGAATACTTCTGGTCTCAATCGAGTAGTCAGTCCAAGAAAAACAAGCATGAATGATATAGGTCTGTTTAAAGTGATTTTATTCGTGATTTCTTGACAAGAAAGACGATCCGGGAGATGATATTGAACAAGTACCATCTTATTTTAATGTTATTGTGGAATTATTCTGGTATTAATCTTTAAACATGCCTTTAAAGGACTTTTGAGTTGATATTGGTCTGCTTGTAGTTAATTTCATCGTTATTTATTAACAATAAAACTCAAGTTGTTAAGACTGCTTTCTTAAATGAGGGAACTCCTTCTACCTGTTAAACTCTACTAACTATATGGTAGTCTTTTCTATCTTTTAGCCGCGTAGACATTAAGAACTTTATCTAAAGCGAGAAAAATTGTTAACAACTATATCTCCAGTCGAGGTTACCTGCTATAGCGGGTAACCTTTTTTGTCCTGTAGTAGCGGGGACCACAAAAAAAAAAAAAAAAAAGTTGTCAGCAACCCTAATAAGGGACGCACAGTAGACAACCCCCAAACTTAGTGGAGCAATGTTACTGTCTCTAGTGCTGTGTGCAGCTTTATCCTTCTCTCCCAAGGTATTTAGGATCCCATGTCCCTAGAAATCTAATTAACAGCATATTCTAGCCTCAAATGCACAAATCCCCTAAATGATTCCATCAGTGTACTTCCTTGAACTCAAACTCCACCAAATTCGAGAGTGGAAATGACTTTTATGCCACATTCAAAGCTACATTGTAAATGTCATTCTGCATTTATACCTATAGCTTTCATAGCCAAGAAAACGCAAGGGTGAAAGTTAACAATCAAAGTCTAGCAAGACAATAACTCCTGAGACTCTTCTTCTCTACAAAGCATGATTTTTCTCTTAAATGCATATGAAGATCTAATGTACACCTAGAAGGCAGAAGTGGCAGTCATGTAAAAGCCGATGTCAGAGTGGCTTTGATGGAAGAGCCATGAAGTCTGTGGACTTGATGGTCTAATTGAAATATATTCTCTGAAATAAACCTACTCGCTCGCAATGCATAGCAAAATATAATGATAACAGATCAAAGGAGTGCCTTGTACTGTTCCAAAACCTCCTTGCCCTAACTTATTGCTTGGATGAAAATTATCTGTAGCAATTCTTAGTTCGTTGTAGGAGAAAGTCATTATGTTCTCAAATTGTTGTCTTGACAATAAGAACACAAAAGAAAAAATGAAATACAAGAATGGAAGTTCTACATGATTATGATTAACATTTCTTACCACGAAGTGTTGAATCTCAATGGGCAATGCTGAAGTATTTTTCCTTCTTATTTTAATTTAATTAATTAGCAATTAGAGCCTCCATCTCAGCTTTTTGGTGATAAAAGAGATCTATTTATTTTCCTATATTCTTTTTAATTTTTTAGTGGGAAGGGGTAACCGTAGCTTTAGTGACAGGAAAAAGTAAAATATGATTTGGAAGAAAGATATAAGGAAGAGTGACCAAGTTTGTAAAAATATTTTACTTGTGAGCAGACAATTTTACTGCTATGTATATAGTTTTAAATATAAATGACGGATAACCAAAAATATGCTCAAAATCATTCAAAACTTATTTGAGAAGTAAAATATGATGATTGAAATTATTTTGTTTAGGGTTTTTGATCTTATCACAACCACAGATAGAGCTTGGAAACAAAAAAAGATAGCCTAATTGGAGATTTCTAGAAGCTCCTCCCATTACTAATGACGACGAGTTTGATTTTGATGGACTACAGGGCTTCATGCAATGTTTCTCTGCACTAAAATTACAAAAGAACATCAAATGAGTAGAATGTATTGCTTTGTAGGCATGCCGATTGAGAAATTCTTGAAAGAGTGGATTTGAAAGGTGGAATAATAATTGAGATAAATACTAGAGCAAAAGCTTGGTAGTTCACACCGGTATATAATAACATTGAGATAGTTTTGCTTTTCTTTTTGTGTATGAAAAACACATTAAAATTTACGTATTATTTAACACTTTTGTCTCATCACGAATCTTTTAATCACGTTGAACTAGAAATTACGATACTTACTCACGTGCAAAGCGCGTGCTACTAACTAGTTAACCCGAAAACTTCAAAGTCACTGTAGTAGTGAACATGAAATACTTCGAATATAGATTAACAAGTGCACTTGAAGTTGACTTACAAGTTAAGAACTTCTAGCTTTAAACTAAGCGATGGTTGGAATGAACCAAGTTGGAGTAGAGTAGGTGGCGGACTACATACAATCAAAATTTTAGCTGAACATACAATCAAAATCGGTTTACTATGACATGAATTATAAATTAATTATTTAATCAATTTCACAAAGTTAATGAGTTTTATAGTCAATTTCTCAAGTAAATTCAACTACTTAATAAATGAACTTGATCATTCTAATGCCAAAAAAATATCTCAAATCTATTTTCTTTAGAGATATTCAGCTACAAAATTCCAATTTAAAGATCCCACAATTGGCGCGAGATTGTTTAATTTGCATATTTTCAGCTTATAATTTTATGTCCTAACAAACATCATTTTCTATAAATGCAGATTTTAATCCAAATGATACCAAACATGCACTTAACATAAACTCATATCAGTGTATATGCTTGAGTGGTTAAGAATCAGAATATTTTGTTACAGCAATTGGGAGCCCATCTTCATCTACTGCTGTTACATGGTTAGCCCAATGGGGACTGAACCCAACCCAGAATTCTATTTGATCCGTTCCCAAGGATTTCTTGGCAAAGCAGTGTGCCGTATTGCATTTGGTATAACAGTCCTTCGATTGTTTTACAGCCTGTGTTTTAAGAAACACTGGCTTTGTTAATTTTAATTGTCTTTTTTTAGCAGATGCCAAACAGTATGACTTTGTCGGCAAGAAATTTCCCATTTGAGTGTTTGACCAGCTTATGTCCATTGCTTGTTGTTGCATTGAGCAGTTCACTGCTTTTGTAATGTTTTGGTCTCCGTCACTTTTGCTGCTAACAAGTTATCTGGAAGCTCCAGCAATTTTCAAAACTGTTTTGTAGTTAATGATCATATGTTCAAGCTGTGTTTGTGTAGATCGCAAAAGTTGAGCCATTCTATTCTTCTTGTTCTTCTTCATTTTTCCATGATACTTATCATGTAGATCGGGTTTTTGTTATCTTTGTTTCCCCATCATAGAGTGATTCCATCGTTTTTCATAACTGTATAGGCAACAAAAAAAAAACAATACGCAGTATAATTAACAATTGATTGTCTAGCTCAAATTATCGATACTTCTTTACCTACAAAAGACAATTTTTCCTTCCAGCCTATATACCATGTTCTTGACTCTCTCTAATAGGTCGTTCACAAAGTAACCTTTTTCTTCCAATGGTTGTCGGCTTGCCCATGTATCTTTCGTGAAGCGCGGTAATTTGGACTCAATTGCAGCTTTTGATAATATTATTAATATACTTTTTTATTCATGCCATGAACAATAAATTTAAAATTTAATTGCAATAAAACTCTTTCATGTCTGATATTGTTATTTTGAAACTTACAACAATTTTCGAAAGCAATAATTACCAAGCACCAATGCTAAAGCGGTTTTTCCTAGCATGTTATATATGAAATTTATCAAACACTTTTATGTGAACTACATCAGCTTCCTCATAACACATCCGGCATAACTATGTTAAATATGAAATTTTCAAACTGACCCTAACACACCACAAGCCTTTACCTGAAAACTTCAAATTCACTACAGTAGTGAACATGAAAGTATGTTGCAAAAAGAATAAACACATACGCTTTAAGTTAAGAACTTCTAGCTTCAAATTAAGTGATGGTCGGGATGAACCAAGTTGGGGCAGAGTAGGTGGAAAGAGGATCCACACCGTCGTAGAAATGCTCAATAGCCCCTTCGTCGAAATCATATATGCCCATGCCCTTACTTCCTTTTGCGGGATAAAAGAGCTTATAACCATCGAAGTAGATGCAATTTGATCGACAGTTGTAACTTTCTGGGCATGACAGGGAGATCGATTGACAATCACCGACAAATAAAGCACAATCGCTCAAATCATATACCTGTATTAACTCTTTGGTCTCGAAATTCAACTTGAACGCTTCAAAACAATAAACAGAGTAATAATCGTTCTCATCCACCTCCTCTGCGTAACGAACCACCAATAGCACACCGAATGATTCAACCGCGTAATATTTTTCTGTAAAGTCACCATCAAGCCTGTCATCCACTCGTACGAAGTCGTCTACAGTCGGTGGGTGAGTAGCATCATCATCAAAATTGGAGCAAATTAAGAGCATACCCCGATAACACACGGCATAGATTTGGCCCTGATAACTAACAACCCCCTCGACACATCCATGCAAACCTACGAATTTGACGTCCTCTGAAGTATTTGCCCTCATGACTTTCAAATTGCCAGCTGGATCCACATTTACAACAATAAAGTCGTCGTCGTCGGAAGAAGAGGACGGAGGAATCCTCTTGATTAGGAAATGTCTGCTAATGCAAGCAAGACGCACATCTTCGTCTTCCGGATCGAGATCTGGATCTGTGAGGTTGATACGGCGGCGGTTCAAAGGATTGAAGAGCTGCAATTTATTGTCGAAACCTAGGGTTACGATCCAGCCGTAGGGTGTTCCCCACCAGCGTCTGCCATGGAGCTCCGGCAGATTTATGAGAAACTTCTTTCCGTTTCTGTACATACTCAACACGCCCCTCCGGGTGCAGCCGCCATCGTCGTCCTGACAACATAGTAACAGCCATGGCGGGCTGACGAGAAGCCTCCAATGGACGCCACTTTTCTCCTTTTATGGCGGACCTGTAAGATCGGCAAACAGTGCTAAAGGCCGTGTAATCTTCAATGGTTGAGAATTGGTTGGCAATCAAACCGACCAGCTCCCGAGGAATACAACCCCAGTCGGCCATTGTTAACGTTTTCTTTGGTACATGCATTATTTTGACCTATGCGATCTATGTCTTTGATACTTCTATACATATACTAGTATGGTGCACGTGCCCCGCACAGATTATTTAATTTTTTGCAAGAATATCAAACTTTTTCGTAGGATACAAACATTACAACATGACGTGTAATTATTATCTAAATGGTTAAATGTGGAGCAGTTATTGTAAACATGACGTATTTGGTATTATCTACAAGACATATTGTGATATGGATGGTAGACTTATAAGCCTAAATAGAAGACAATCAAATTGTCTTCTCCATGAAAAAGATATTAAAACAAAATAGAATTTAACCAATATTACTTTTATATGTATAGTATTATAACTAATTGTAACCAGTTGATTAAAACCAACAAGTTTGCCTCTAGCATTTTTTTCTATAAAAAGACATTTAAATAATTATCTGTCCAGAATTGAGTAATCATGTGTAGCCCGATCAAGCCCATCTATCTAACAATCAAGCCCATCAAGATAATTACTTGATTTTATATTTGGTATGTAATTTTATTTACTGGACATTTCGGGTGATGCATATATGTCTGTTGCCAAAAGGGAAGTGAGGTGGATCTGAACAAAGAAATGTGATAAATACATTAATTCCACATATAGAGGTTACTGCTGTAAGAATATGAATAAAAGAGAATTGTGTGCACTGTTTCTCCGATGTTGCATCCTTTCATGGTAAATTTGCAATAATACTGTCTTAAATTTTCAAATTCCATTTCCGTTTTATTGAGGTCGTGATCATTTTCATTTTCATGGATGCTGAGATCGCTAAATTTGCAGAGAAAGGAGTTTTACCAATTGGTCGATAGATGGGCTACACATGATTACTTGATTCTCGACAGATAATTAATGAAATGTATTTTTATAGAAAAAAAAATGCTTGAGGCAAACTTGTTGGTTTCAATAAACTGGTTACAATTAGTTATAATATGATACATATTAAAGAATTGGTGACTGTTTATGTCCTATGAAGAGAGGTAAATGTTGTTTATTTCCTTTGTAGTTAATTTCTTTTTCATGGAGAAGACAATTGGTGGTCTTGTATTCAAGATAATGCATGTGTCAAAGAAAAAGTTAACAATGGCCGACTGGGGATGTATCCCTCAGGAACTCGGCGGTTTGATTTCCAACAAATTCTCAACCATCGAAGATTACATGGCCTTTAGCGCTGTTTGCCGATCTTACAGCTTTGCCACAAAAGGAGAGAACTGGTGTCCAGTAGAGCCTTCTCATCAGCCACCATGGCTGTTACTTTGTTGTCATGACGAGGACGATGTTGGCGGCGGCTGTACCCAGAGGAGCTTTCTGAGTTTGTATAGAAACCGAAGAAGTTTCTCATGAATCTTCCGGAGCTTCATGGCAGACACTGCTGGGGGACACCCTACAGCTGGATCGTAACCCGAGGTTTCGTTAATAAATTGCACCTCTTCAATCCTTTGAACCGCCGCCGTATCGCCATCACAGATCCAGATCTGGATCCGGAAAACGAAGATGTCCGTCTTGGTTACATTAGCAGATTTATCCTAATCAAGAGGATTCCTCCTTCCTCTTCTGACGATGACGACTTCATTGTTGTAAATGTGGACCCAGCAGGCAATTTGAAAGTCATGAGGGAAAATACTTGGGAGGATGTCAAATTTGTAGGTTCGCATGGATGTGTCGAGGGGGTTATTTGTTATCAGGGCCAAATCTATGCCTTGTTTTATCGGGGTATGCTCTTAATTTGCTCAAATTTTGATGATGATGCTACTCACCCACCGACTGTAGACGACTTTGTACCACACCATGACAGGTTTGATGGTGAATTTACAACGCAACATTACGCGGTTGAATCACTTGGTGAACTACTGTTGGTGGTTCGTGACACATAGGAGATGGATGAGGACGATTATTACTCTGTTTTTTATTTTGAAGTGTTCAAGTTGAATTTCGAGACCAAAGAGTGGATACAAATATATGATTTTGGCGATTGTGCTTTATTTGTTGGTGATTGTCAATCAATCTCTCTGTCTCAACCAGAAAGTTACAATTGTCGATCAAATCGCATCTACTTCACCGATGATGGTTATGAACTCTTTTATCCCGCAAAAGGAGGGAAGGACATGGGCATGTATGATTTCAAAGATGGGACTATTTGAGTATTTCTACGAAGGCGAGGGCTATCCTTCCACCTACTCTACTCCAACTTGGTTCATTCCAACCATGGCTTAGTTTAAAGCTAGAAGTGATTAATTTGTAAGTTTAACTTCAAGCGTATGTCATTAAACTAGTTTCAAAGTATTTTCATCTTCAGTACTGTAGTGACTTCGAAGTTTTCAGGTTAATGCGCGTGGTGTGTTAGAGTAAGTTTGGAAATGCGATAGCTTTTTAAAAAGCAATTGTGTCGAAAGTCTTTTGTTGAAATGATAGGTATCATAGACAAGAAAACGCAAGGGTGAAAGTTAACAATCGAAGTCTAGCAAGACAACAACTCTTGAGACTCTTCTTCTCTACAAAGCAGGATTTTTCTCTTAAATGCATATGAAGATCTAATGTAGACCTAGAAAGCAAAAGTAGCAGTCATATAAAAGCCAATGTCAGAGTGGCTTTGATGGAAGAGCCATGAAGTCCGTGGACTTGATGGTCTAATTGAAATATCTTCCCTGAAATAAACCTACTCACTCGCAATGCATAGCAAAATATAATGATAACAAATCAAAGGAGTACCTTGTAGACTGTTCCAAAACCTCCTTTCCTTAACTTATTGCTTAGTTCGTTGTAGGAGAAAGTCATTATGTTCTCAAACTGTTGTCCTGACAATAAGAACACAAAAGAAAAAATGAAATACGAGAATGGAAGTTCTACATGACTATTCAGAAGGTGAAGTATATATGTTATTAACGAGTTATTATGATCATACATTTGGCCTCTGCCTGGCAGAGATTTTTTACCTTGGGATAGCAGCGGAATTATTAATATTTTTTCTTTAACTTTCAACCTTCATCATTCATCTTTACCGACTATAACGAAACTCACAGACACGCATTAAAGCCGTTGAGATCAAACTGTTTGATTACGAATACAAAAGGAATTGTTACAATGTGTACTGTACGAGACCACCTAAAATTATTATTGATTCTCAAGTGACACAACTACTGACAACTGTGAAAACCCTAATTCCGAAAGTAGAATTGCTACTTCATGGATTATTTGAATCTAGCAACTGTTAGAGGCATGGTACATGTAGTAATGAGTAGGCCCCTATATCTGATATCATCAAAAATCAAAATTGTGTGAACATGATTCTGATCATTAAAAGGCTTAATTTCAAAGCAAATCAATGACGGTCATTTGAGAAATCATGTAATTTATATATCTCAGAATCCAGCAGTGATGTATAAGACAGGAGAAAAAAAAATTAATAAGTTAATGAATAATAAGGTGAGTTTGATGCACCTCTTTTGGATCTCTAATTTTCTGATCTTCAATAGTTTTTCTGCGAAATTAACCTAAGCGTCATTCTTCGCAGTGAACATCGGAGTTTGTGGAAAGGATATTTACTTCGGCCAGATTGAAATCGCACCAGAGGCGAACAAATCGTGGGATTCAACTGAAGCAAAGAAGGGGAAAATCGTATCTCTTCAGTAGCCGCCAAGGGAGACATATAGTGAAACAACGTCTTCGGTGAAAAGTCAGTCATGTTCTCTGTATGGTCGCGTTGTTTTCCTACCTACGGAGTTGGATATGTAAGAGCTGGGCATTACTGTAATTTCAGCGCTTTCAAAACACTAAAACACACACTCACACTTTTGTGTCCCTAGATTTCTTTGATACAACAATCCTTCTTGTGCCACCTTTTCTCTTCGGGAAAAGACAAAAGTCACCCGTCGAGTATGAGTTATTACAGTAAAACCTCTATAAATTGATACTCGATAAATTAATAAGTTCGATAAAATTAATACTTTGTCCAGTCCTTACTCGGGACCAGTATAAAATTGGACTCTAATCGATAAAATAATAAGATAATAATTTTTTTGAAATCCCAGTGTATATATACTGGTCCCGACGAAACTATAAATTAATAATTACTAATATTTCAAATTCTAATGTTGGCCAGTGATATATGAATATATAGTCACTTATTTTTTTTGTTGAACTTCAGATCTATCATGAGTTCATCTTTAAATCTCCTCATTGAACATACGAGTTGGGGCATTGTCTTCTCGTATTGCAAGTTGTGAAAACTTGTTGCTGCTTGCAATGCTTCTTCCCCAGCGACCGGTTCCAATGCTATTGAATCATCCTCAACATCGTCATCGACCGGATTTTGAATAGTATCAGCCAAAGTTTCTTCAATGCTTTGAACATCTTAATATTCATTACTTTCATCTGGATAATCTAGGAAGTGATTCGCATCCATTTAATAAGGATAAAACTTGTTTGTTTTAACTAATATACGTTGTAAATAGTACATTGGACTTCAAAATTTAAAGATCATACGTACAATCTCTTTAAATTAATAAATTATTAATTTATCGATATAATAACATCTCGATAAATTAATAAAATGCACCGGTCCCAACATTATTTATTTATAGAGGTTTTACTGTATATGTGTTTCTTTTCTTTCAATTTACTTCATTTTTTGACACTATTCACTTGGTTACTATGATCAGGGCCATTTGGTCAGCAAAACGATACACAAATTTGGTAATCGTTGCATGATCTTGTAGAGTAAACTTTACTCTACAAAACTATGAAAAAATTGCCAAAAATTTGCATCGTTTTGCTATCCAAATCACCGAGTAAAAGTGACTCAGTTACGGGTAAAAAAGTCAACCACCATTGAAAGAGAAGAAACAGAGGTAGCATATACAAATACCCCCTGTCAGAGACAAAAAGTCCCATGTCGGTGGATGGACGTTGGACAAATAGCACCCTTCTTTTAGTGTCAGCTAGTGAATGGTACAATCTGATATTTTAATGACCATTTTGCCCCTATTTGTGTATATATATATATATATATATTTTTGTTCTTGTTCTTGTTGTTCTTGGTCCTCTTGAACACCACATCCACCACCACCAAATCCCCACTAGCACCACCACCAACACCGCTGCACCCCCACCACCACCATTGAAACAAACAAACAACAAAAGAAACACAACAAAAAAAGAAAAAAAAATAATAATAAGAAGAGGCTCATATATATAATTGAAAACAGGCAAAGAAGATTGCACTCATCATGGTGCGCGCGCTCACACACACACACATATAACACATTAGATTCCTTTCGACTTTCATTGATAAGACTCGCGATTTATTTTTAAATGCTCATTGAGCAAAATGCTACGTGGTGTTGTATACCATAAATGTGTCGATGTATTAGATAATACGGGTGGTGGGAGAGACGAGACAACAAAAGATGAATTTGTATTGTTTTAGAGCATCTCCAACAACAAAAGGTTCTTTGGACTAAATTTGTTCCTGCCTTAAATTTTACTCCTACACGTTTTGATTTGTTGCTCCAGCAGTAGGCCTAAATATAAGCACCATCACTATTATTATTACTTTTAATTGTCATCATCAAACAATCAGTGGCTCCAGATTAAATCTATATTTATATATAAAAGCAGAGAAGTGCTCAGATTGCACAAGAATACGACATGTGTCCTCTCATATTCACTATTACATTTACAAGTGTTGTGCTTATTTGGACTACAACCAATTAAAATTCGCCATGTAATTGCCAAGTCATGTTATTACCACTAAATTATGACATATTCCAATCTAATTAATACATTTAATAACCACCATTGTAATGTTATGTAAATGTTGAGTCTCTGACTCCTCACTAATGCACTATCTTTAAGCAATACTTTTTTGTAGTAAAATATATAAAAAAAAAACTACCATATTCAAACATAATTGACAATATAAAATAATATGAACTATTTTAGTTTTTTATTTCATATACATGTTGTTTTTCTTCTCCGAGCCGTCAAACTTTTCTTTGCAATTTCTTTCCCCCTCTACTTCTCCATTATACTAGATCTTCAATATAAATTAACAACTTTTAGATTAGTTCCTCCATCATTTACTTTTCCAAATGTTTTGTAATCTATGTAATACCTTTGATAATCATTATTAATTATAATTTGTAGATTTTTTTTTAGAATTATTCAAGAATTTCATGCAATGTTGCCCATGAAATATTCTGCACATTTATAAATCCTTTTACATAAATTTCAAAATAACAAATTCTAAATTAGAGACAAAATGACTACTCTGGACTCCAAACATTTTGTTGACATCAATATTTTACACACACACACACACACACACACACACTATTTTCTTATAGATCCCAATCATTTTGTATTTGTATGGACTTCACAATACATGCTTTGATATGATAGTAAAAGAGTGTGCACCATTTTATCGCATGAAGTTGAGAATCCAATGTTTTTAAAAATTACAAATTTTAAAGTTTTTATAACTTTACATCTAATCTCATGCAAAAGAACCATATTATTGCAAAATCTTTTAAGCCTCCCTTTTAGCTCATACGATTACTTTATACAACGGTTTTAGAAACCTTTTTCTCTTTATTAATATTATCTTAGAGGTCAATGTATCATTTTATTGCATGTAATTAAATACCTGAATGTATAGATTTTGTATTTTTTTAAAATACTTAAAATATTTTACTGAGTTTGAGAAAATGAGTAGAGTTGGACCGTTTTGTTTGACTCCTCACTAATGCACTATCTTTAAGCAATACTTTTTTGTAGTAAATAAATAAATAAATAAAAACTATCATATCTTTCAAACATATGGACATGTAATTGCCAAGTCATGGTAATGTTGGACTGTTTTGTTTGACTCCTCACTAATGCACTATCTTTAAGCAATACTTTTTTGTGGTAAAAAAAAAAAAAAAAAAAAAAAAAAAAAAAACTATCATATCTTTCAAACATATCGACATGTAATTGCGAAGACATGGTATTCCCACTAAATTATGACATATTCCAATCTAATTAATACATTTAATAACCACCATTGTAATGTTATGTAAATGTTGGGTCGTTTTTTCTAACTCCTCACTAATGCACTATCTTTAAGCAATACTTTCTTGTAATAAAATATAAAAAAAACTATCATATTCAAACATAATTGACAATATAAAACAATATGAATTATTTCAGTTTTTCTTTCATATATATGTTGTTTTTCTTCTCCGAGCCGTCAAACTTTTCGTTTCAATTTCTTTCCCCCTCTACTTCTCCATTATACTAGCTCTTCAATATAAATTAACAACCTTTAGATTAGTTCCTCCATCATTTACTTTGCCAAATATTTTGTTATGTATGTAATACATTTGATAATTATTATTAATTATAATTTGTAAATTTTTTGTTAGAATTATTCAAGAGTTTCATGCAATGTTGCCCATGAAACATTCTGCACATTTATAAAGCCTTTTACATAAATTTCAGAATAACAATTTCTTAATTAGAGACAAAATGACTACTCTGGACTCCAAACATTTTGTTCACATCAATATTTTATATACACACACACACACACTATTTTCTTATAGATCCCAATCATTTTATATTTGTATGGACTTCACAATATCTGCTTTGATATGATTGTAAAAGAGTGTCACTTCAACAAACTTTGTCTTCAGTGACAATATTGAATGCAACAAAATAAAATTGTTGCAAAAAAAAATTATTTAGCGACAAATCATTTATTTTGTCACAAAATAATAACTAATGGCAACGAAAATAAATTTTTGTTGCTAGAATCGTTGCGAACGTATCGGCGCCAAAATTTTGATTCCCACCAAAAATTTGGCGACCGAATGAGCGTTGCGAAATGTTTGATGATAGTTAACTTTAGTCACCAATGGACAATTAACTACTAACAAAAATAGTTTGTTTCCAAGACACATGTTTGTAACTGTTTTTGACCAATATGTACTGTTCCCAATGAACTTCCATTGGCACCGTTAAATTCCATTGTTGCAAATGGAAGAGCCTTGTCTTAGAAATAGCCGAAAATGTTAAAAATTTAAACCTTCTTTGCGTCTTCGCCATGATAAAACTTTCCAGAATGGCTATCATGATCAAATACTCAAATGGAATATAAAATCTAGAATCATAATTCACACAATAATTCTTAATTAAAACTAATTTACTAATCCTACTCCATACTTGGAGTATGAGATATATCATATATGTGTTCTCAAAAAATTATGACACATTTTAAAATAGGGATAATTTTTAAGTTAAAAATAAATAAATTAAAAAAAGACAAAGTTTTACTATTAAAGAATTATGTAAAAATGAAATTTGTGTTCCCTAAAACAATGAGAAAATTATTTTCAAAGAAAATAAGAAAATAAAAGAATTTATAATAGACGGAAGTTGAAGTTTGTGGGCCAAAAAGTAGGCCACTAACTTTGTTTTTCAAAAAAAAAAAGTAGGCCACTAACTTTGAGCCTAACACAAAAGTCATTTACCCTTGTTATGGCCACGATCCATTTCTGTTTTATCCCTTCCTATGTTTGCGTTCACGATGGTTGAAAACCTATAACCTAACCCATTACACATCTGCCACTACAAGGAATATTGGTATTAAAAACTTTAGGGACAAAGTTCAAATTTGTTGGGGAAAGGGAGCATTCAAGACAAAAAAGAAAATTCCTCTCAAAAGAAATTATCAAGGACTAAAATGATATTTTTTCAAACTTTCGGGACTGGATTTCGTAGGGAAAAGTAAGCATTCTGGACAAAATACTTATTTTTCTCGCTAAAGAAAATTGTAAGGACTAAACTGAAAATTTTGTAAATTTAAAGAGAATAGTTGCGCGTGTAAGCCCCAAGTGTTTCACCCCTCTGCTCCCGTCGATCCTCAAATCAATTTCACCGGCGATTCTCTCAGTGAAGCTCTCTCCCTGTGAAGCTCGATGATTCTCTCTGTCTCTCATCGATTCCAGATCTGGAGCTCGCCTGTGAAGGTTTTCTCGGTTATGTCGATTGCAGCTCTCTTAATCTCTCATCGAAGATCCTCAAATCGATGATTCTCTCCCTGTCGAAGCTCGCCTCATCGAAGATCTTGTCAATTTCGTCTTCTTTCTTAGTTGGAGCTCTCTCCCTGTTGAAGCTCGCCTTTGAGCCCTAAGTCGATTCAGCTTTCAATCTCTCTATGATTCTCTCAGCCTCATCGTTTGAATGATCGGTGATTCTCTCAGCTCTCAATAGTTGCAGGTTTCAATTTCAAGGTTCCGATGATTCTAAGGTACAATCAACACTCCGACTTTCAGATTTTCATCAAGCTCTGATTCAAACATGTATGAGATCTGATTTATGATGTCACTACATATTCCTCTTTTTGAGTTCTCTCTGCATGAATCATCAATTGTTTTTGAATTTGAAGTATTGAACGGTGTTAATCAGATACCAGAACAGGAAGTGTTGATTTCGTACTTCCTTGGATGTATTAGGTACTTACATGTGTTTTATCACCATCATACCATATTAGGCTTTTTTCTAATGAAGGTCTAACTAGAACAAAGCATCCTATATCTTGATTATAGCTTCGTTGAGCTTACCTGGTTCAGTTTTGAATCTATTTTGTCAATTTTACAAAGTGCTACACATGTTCAGTAGTATGTGCTTTGGTGAATAACTTTGAATGCTTTTGTCAAGACGATTTTAAAACTATGTACTCTATCACTTTTTTTTTATAGCTTAGTTATACCCAATCTATATAACAAAATAGGACTGACTTTGGGATAAGCTATCCTAAAAGTATACAAACCCTACCAAACAGAAGATATTCGTCCAAACAACAACCATCACTCCAATAACCATCCTTTTTGCTATAAGGATGAGGTTTTTATCTTCTCCTCTGCCTTTCTCTTTTCTTTTTCCAGTTTATCAACTCTGTAATCAATCTCGCTAAGATTCGATTGTGCACTTTAGAGTTAATTTTGGTGTTAGCTAATAATGAAGCTAGCTTAAATAACCGTAATCCTACTATGACAACATGAAATTGTGGCAACTGGGAATTATCCTCTCTGAATTTTCAGTCCAATAATTGAAGCATATTTTGATTGAGAAATGCATCTATATGACCCAGAGGTTTGGATATGTCCCATTCTATTGATTTTGATTTACAGTATCCATGTGTTCTGTTTGGATTCTAAATAATTTGTGATGCTTAGTGGTGTACTTCTTAGTTATTAGCATTTTAAGTGAAATGAAGATTGAGATATTTTGGTATCTCATATTTTTTCTTAAGATTGAATTGTAACCCGTGTTTTGTCCTTCAATATCCGAGTCGGATATAAGTACCAAAATTGGAGAACAAAGATGCGGAGAAATATCCTTGAACATGTAAATTATTGAGCGGAAGTGAAGAAGTTTGATTCTTGGTGATATCATTCTCAGTGGCAATCATGTATGTAAGAAGTCCTGCAATTGACCTTTACTTTGCCCTTTTGTTTCGGTACATGAACATGAAGAGCAAGAAATTGAAGGAGGAGGCACGTCGTGCTAGACCTCCTTAACATCTTTTGAGGTAACTGGGTCGGGCCGTCGACCGTTGTAGATACTGCTTTCTGACATGGCTAATCTTAGCCACGTGGCGATCATCCAGCACACCATATTGTGCTCCACACACACAGGATCACCAGCCGAGCTGATCCATGTGGGGGCTGCGAGACAGAGCCCTCGCATACCACTGCACGGGACTTGTAGGGATTTGTGGTTTGGAGGCTAGGGTAAGCCCTGTCGCGTGCGAGCCAAGCCCGCGCGCGACCTTTAGTAACTGTTTTGAGAGATCTATGGCACGAGCTCCCTAGACCCGGTCAATCCGGTCAAACCCGGTCAACCTCGTAACGGTTCCGGTACTCGCGCACCACGTGCTCTAACGGTTCCTATATACTCGGACGAACGTGCCGTTACGGTTAAGCTAATTAAGCCGCCATTAATGGGCGCATTAACTACACTACAACGGCCACGTTCTCCAGTATATATATATCGTTACTCTTTCCATACAAAGAGGACAACACTGCCATACGCGGAAGCTCTGCCAAACCTCTGTCTCTCTCTCAGACATTGCTACTGACTTACTCTCTCCCTACACACACCCCTATTCTTCCTGTGCGATCCTCGATCCACAACGTACGGTGTACACGGAGGTCTCCCTGCCGGAATCTCTTGTCCACATTTTGGTGAACCCGACGTGAACTTACCAGCAAAAGCAACCATGTCTCAGGAGGACGATGTCAGCAACCGATCGCCTTCCGCCGAAACTCCCTCAGGAGAAGAAGTCCGCCGTACTCCGACGACACCCGGCGAGGCACCGACTTTAGAGTCTTTGGACGCCACTGTCCAAAGTCAGGCAAAAGCTCTCAAGTCTCAATCTGCGCAACTGGAACGGATTTTGGCCGTTCTGAACACCCTTGCACCAAATCCTCCACCGGTTACCGCTATCCCTCAGGGAGGAGGTACCCCTACCGCTCCAGGATTGGGAGTATCGGCCACGCCCCCCAATCCTCATCTGCAGACTCCACCGTCGGCCACGCAGCTGCCTTCGGTCCAAGGGTCAACGGCGCAGATGCTACCCCCTGCTGCTCACGCCTCTCAGCCCACGGCTTTGGCGTCCAACCCAACTTTGCAATACACTCTGCCTCCACCAGCAACGATCTGGGGAAACGCGGGCAGTCAATACACTCCCAATCCTCCGGCGGCATATGTGTCGCCACCGCCTACGGCAACCCCTTCGCCAGCTACAGAGGGGAGCATTCCAGAATGCATGACGTCTTTGCAGAAGCGCGTGGACTCCATCTTGGCTCATCAGTCGCTCGCGGATACCATCATCCCGAAGCTAGACAACGATCCGCCCATTCCACGGGAGATCTATTTCATGCCCAACCCAGTGGGGTACAAGGCTCCTAAATGGGATAAGTTCGAGGACGTCAATGGAAACGCCCATGAGCATGTCATGCGTTTCATTGATGTCATGGGTCCGTATGGAGCTGATCCCAAACTGCTGATGCGAGAATTCCCAAAGACTCTTGGGAATGTAGCATACAAATGGTACCGAACACTGGAGGCCGGATCCGTGAAGACCTGGGACGACATGGTCCAGAAGTTCTACACTAAGTTCTTCCAGATGGAGGAGAAGGTGACGATGATCCATCTCTCGCGGATGTATCAGAAACGCGAGGAGGATGGGATCACTTTCATCAAGAAATTCAGAGCGAAATCTCTGGAGTGCAAGGATCCCATGCTCGAAAGCCGACTCGTAGAGATATGCCTGCAGTGCATGCGAGATGAGTACAAGAGCATGCTAATCAATTTGCAGACACCCACATTTTCAAAGCTCATCGAGTGCACGATGAACATCGAGCCCATCGTCGAGAGACAGAGAAAGAAGAGCGCTCCAGAACGACCTGCGAGCGGCACCACCTACAAGATCGGCAGATTCGGTTACAAGCGAGGACGCGAAGCTGAGGTCAATGCAGTTTCGCCCCAGAAGCAAGCAAAAGTTACAAACTTCGACGCACCGCCCCTGCCCTGCTCGGTGGAGGAGGCAAGCGATCTCTGCAGACAGTGGCGTAAGGATGGCGTCCTGCCACCGCTAGAGCAAAAACCCTCCAAGGAGATGACGAGGGACCCCAAGTGGTGCGAATACCACGGCAAGGTCATGCACCCCACAGCCGAGTGCAAGAAGCTCAGATTCGCGTTCGACCAGAAGATGAAGAACGGCGAACTCATCGTCAGCGACCACCGAAAGGATGTGCGCAACAACCCGCTGCCTGCCCATACAGATTCGGGCTCAAAAGGCAAGGAGGTCGCCATGATCTCGATAGTCGACTTGGAAGAAGTCGCAGAGGATGGTCTGCCCATCGTTGCTGAGGTCCATGAAGATGAAGACTACAGCATGGACACGGAAGATGAGCGTGCCGACCGCATGAAAGGGTCGCACGGCTTCGACAGATTCTTCAACGAGATGAACTTCTCCGAAAAATGTCGAGCGGACATGACAAAAGCAATCTTAAGGGTAGCAGAGGACTACGAAGAGGAACTTGTGGTATCCAACGGGAAGGTCATCAGGGCGTCCCGTCCCACAGAAAAGATTATGACCTTTTCTGCCGGCGACAAGAAGACAGATGCGAGCCATCAGAGGCCCCTGTACGTGACCGCCATCATCAACGGCGTCGAATTCAAGCGAGCATTCGTCGATGGAGGAGCAGCGGTCAATGTTGTTCCACTCCACACACTGAAGCTAGCAGGGATCCCCGAGCACAAAGTGGTCAAACGTCCATCCCCGCTGGTGGGATTCGGAAGCGACTCTAGAATGACGATCGGATGGATCCGCCTAGGCGTTCAGATTGGTAAGATCAAGTGTTCGGCGAAGTTCTACGTCATAGATGCGAACACCACATATCACATGATCATCGGTCGAGCCTGGATTCATCGCTTCGACGCAATCCCTTCGACGGCTCACCAAGTGATGAAAGCTATCTGGAACGACAGGATTGTCGAGATACCAGCCTCAACTAACCCGTTCAACTTGGACGAAGCGCATCTCAGCGAGGCGGTGTGGTTCACCGAGATGGCGGACGAGCAAACACCCGGACCATTCAACCCTACTCCTTTACCTCTCTGGGAGGACATCAAGGACCAGTCACCTGCAGGCGTGATGGTGACAAGGGGAGACACCGAAGAAAAGCCGCCTACCCACGAAGAGGCGCCGCGCATCGCATATCATCGCAAGAGTGTCTACACTCTGAAGAGGATCGCAAAGCATGACCCCGAGGGCAAGGAGATAGAGAGCTTCTACGCCAACGGGAGGAAATGCTATCGCATATGAAGGTGCGCGGGGACGTCCTCACACGGGCATGAGGGTGTCCCTGGGCAAATCAATCAAATCGAGCAAGTTGCGCTGACAGAAGAGCCAACACAGATCGTTTCGGACGAGAAACTCAAAGAAGCGCCCGAATGCATGGAAGACAGGCCGCGACCGCAAAAGCAAGAGCTAAAGGAGGTGTTCCTCAGCCCGAACGAGGAAAAGAAAAGGCCAGTCTTCCTGAGTGCGGACCTCACAAGCGAAGAGGAACAAGGGCTGCTACAGCTTTTAACTGAATACAAGGACGTATTCGCATGGGAATACGATGAAATGCCAGGACTGGACACGAGCATCACCATGCACCGTTTAGACATTATCCCAGGGTCTAAACCGGTCAAGCAAAGCACCAGAAGTTTCAGGCCGGAGCTCAACGTCAAGATCAAGCAGGAGATCGTTAAACTCCTAGACGCCAAGTTCATAGAGCCAAATCACCATCCCACATGGTTGGCCAACATCGTGCCGGTAGTGAAGAAGAACGGACAGCTCCGCATCTGCGTGGACTTCCGCGATCTCAATCGCTTCTGCCCTAAGGACGATTTCCCACTGCCTAACATCGACTTACTTATCGATTCGACGGCAGGCCATCGCATGTTCAGTTTTATGGACGGCTTCAGTGGGTACAATCAAATCAAGATGGATCCCGACGATGCACAGAAAACTGCATTCATCACTCCCGTGGGGGTATTCAACTACACGGTAATGCCATTCGGTCTCAAGAACGCAGGCGCAACCTATCAGCGAGCCATGATGGCTCTATTCCATGATATGATGCACAAAGAGGTGGAATTCTATGTGGATGACTTGGTAGTCAAATCCAAGCACGAAGCAGATCACCTTGCAGACCTGCGAAAGGTGTTCAACAGATGCAGGAGCTTTCAATTGAAAATGAACCCTATGAAATGCGCATTCGGCGTGACCTCGGGGAAGTTTTTGGGGTGCGTGGTCCATCGCCAAGGGATCGAGCCTGACCCTGCGAAAGTGTCAGCCATCACCAGCATGACGCCACCTCACAACCAAAGCGCCTTGAAAACATTCTTGGGAAAATTGTCATATCTGCGGAGATTCATCCCAGCAATCGCCGAAATCACATGCTGTTTCAGCACTCTTCTCAAGAAGGACGCCGCGTACAACTGGGCTCCTGACCATGAAGCCGCATTTGAAAAGCTAAAGGAGATACTTACATCCCCAAAGATCATGATCGCGCCTCAACTGGGATCACCGCTGCTGCTATATCTTACATCAACAAGGAGATCTATAGGAGCACTCTTGGCTCAGGTGTATGAGGGCCAAGAGAGGCCTATCTATTACATCTCTCGCATCGTACAGCCTGCTGAGTCAGGGTACACAGACATCGAACGTCACTGCCTTGCCTTATTCTTTGTGATAGAGAAGTTGAGACACTATTTTGCATCGCACAAAGTAGTGGTGGTCACCAAAAGCGACCCCATAAGATACTTGCTAACTCATACTACTCCGGGCGGGAGATTGGCGAAATGGTACATGACCATCTCTCAATACGATATCACATGCGTGAGGCCAAGGGCGATCAAGTCGCAGGCGGTAGCAGATCTGCTGGCACAGTTTCCCGACAACAGCCACGAACCTGTGATCGAAGAGGAGCTCGAAGGCCCTGAAATCTACGCGATCGACGTGCCCTATTGGACCCTCCACTTCGACGGTTCGTCAACCAGAAAAGGTGGAGGCATTGGGATAGTCTTGACAAAGCCCGACGGGGAAGTCATACAGATGTCCGCAAAACTCAACTTCGCAGTCACGAACAACGAGGCGGAATACGAAGCTCTTATCGCGGGACTTCGTGCAGCAAAAGCTCTGGAAGTGAGCAACTTAACAGTCATGGGAGACTCCAAGCTGATTGTTAAGCAAGCCTCGGGCGAGTACGGTCTGAAGGAAATCAACCTCCTGTCATACCGCACTCTAGTGCAAAAGCTGATGCAGCAGTTCTGCGACGTGAAATACGAGCACAAGCCCCGAGCGGACAACAGGCATGCAGACGCCTTAGCAACTCTGGGATCTAAGGTCAGCATAGACAAATGCCCCGCAAGGATTTCCATCGAAGTGCGAACATCGTCGGCATTAACAGAAGATGCGTGCGACGACGAACACATAGATGACGCAGATTGGCGAAAAGCAATCCTGCAAGCTATTGCGAAAGGCACCAGCAGCGAGGGCTGGGCACTCACGAAAGGATACTGCATCCACGACAATACCCTTTACTACAAGGGTCCTGGAGGGATACTCATGCGATGTGTCTCCGAGCAAGAGGGACAACAGCTGTTAGAAAAGATTCACCAACACGCTTGCGGAGAAAGCGAGGTGTCAATCTACAGGAAAGCTCAGAGATATGGCATTCATTGGCCAGACATGTCTACAGCTGCAGCCCTGATACAAGGGAAGTGCGAAAGTTGCGCACTGATCAAAGATTCTCTACTTGTCGCTCTAACCGACGACGACACGGACTGGAGGAAGCCATTGTTCGAATTCCTCACCCAGGGCACCGTACCTGAATCAAGAAAAGAGGCCGACAAATTGAGAAGGAAAGCTTCTCGATACATGGTTCAGGAAAACCTGCTTTGGCGAAAAGGCCACGAGGGCAACTTGCTGCGATGCCTGGACGATAGGGAAGCACAAGAAGTCATGGACCTCTCTCATCAGGTGGAACACCAGGGAGGTGCGAAATTATGCAGACAGCTCCTCTCAATCGGATACTTCTGGCCCACGATGGAAGTCGATTGCCGCACCAAGGTGCGACGCTGCCAAGAATGTCAATTCAAAGGGAACCTAGTGCACGCTCCCGCCGTGGATCTACATGCATTAGGGACGCCATGGCCATTTCACACATGGGCTTTGGATTTCATTGGCCCCATCCGACCAACGTCACATGGGAACCATTTCATTCTCACCGCAACTGAGCTGTTCACCAAATGGGTGGAAGCAATACCACTAAAGACGGCAAACGCGCTGGCTGTGGTCAACTTCATTCAGGAAAACATCGTATGCAGGTTCGGAATCCCGAATACTATTCTTTCAGATAACGGTACTCCTTTTGTTAATCGTCAGGTAGCTACGAAACTTGCGGAGTACAATATCAGGCAAATATGCTCTACTCCCTATTATCCAAAGGGAAACGGACAAGCCGAGGCGACTAACAAAACGCTGCTGAGAATTCTGAGCAAGATGGTCGCGGATGACCACAAGAAGTGGGCCGACTCTCTTAACATAGCTCTGTGGGCCTACAGGACCTCTCCAAGAACACCCACAGGGGCTTCGCCATTTCTTTTATGTTATGGGGCCGAAGCTGTAGTACCTGCGGAGGTCAGAGTTAATTCGGCACGGCTGGCCTTCCATGCGCTTTATGAAAATCAACGCGATCACGATTTAGTCTTGCTGGAAGAAAAGCGAGAACAAGCCAAAAGGACTAACAAGCGATACCAAGAAAGAATCGCTCGCGCCTACAACAAGACAGTTCAGCGGCGAGATTTCGCAGTTGGCGACCTGGTCTTGCGCGCATCCGACCACTGCATGCGAGAAGCAACTCATCCGAAGTTCGCAGCCAATTGGGAAGGACCCTTCGAAGTCACAGAAGTCTTCGATAGTGGCTACTGCAGCATACGAAGGTTGCACGGCACAACCTCAACTCCGAGCTCAATCAACATGCGCTGGATCAAGAAGTACTATCCTTGACTCCTCTTATTTCATACGTTTTATGATAACGTTGCTTAATATCTCATGTGGCTACGATTAATGCAATCTCCCCTCCCATATGAGGGGATTGTAATTCTACCTCTCCCATATGAGAGCGATGTAATAAAAGAATTCTCCCAAATGAGAAGTTCATATTTCTAGCCGCTTATATTGCTCTATTTTATTTAAGTATCTCCGTTAACAATGATTCATTCGCTGCAAATAGCAATTCATGCAAATGTGATCTTAATTGATCATCAAAGCCTATCCCCGCGATAGCATCAAACGCAAGTACGATCTTAATTGATCATCAAAGCCTATCCCCGCGATAGCAGCAAACACAAATGCGATCTTAATTGATCATCAAAGCCTATCTCTACGATAGCAGCAAACGCAAGTACGATCTTAAATGATCATCAAAGCCTATCTCATATGATAGCAAACGCGATCTCAATCGATCATCTAAAGCCCATCTCCTACGATGGCAGCCACTACAAATGCGATCTTAATTGATCATCAAAGCCTATCTCATATGATAGCAAACGCGATCTCAATCGATCATCTAAAGCCCATCTCCTACGATGGCAGCCACTACAAATGCGATCTTAATTGATCATCAAAGCCTATCTCATATGATAGCAAACGCGATCTCAATCGATCATCTAAAGCCCATCTCCTACGATGGCAGCCACTACAAAAGCGATCTTAATTGATCATCAAAGCCTATCTCTCACGATAGCAGCCAGATACAAATGCGATCTTAGTTGATCACTGAAGCCTATCTCTCACGATAGCAGCCAGATACAAATGCGATCTTAATTGATCACTAAAGCCTATCTCTTACGATAGCAGCCAAATACAAATGCGATCCTAGTTGATCATCAAAGCCTATCTCTCACGATAGCAGCCAATGCGAATGTGATCTCAATTGATCATATAAAGCCTACTTCTTATGGTAGCAATCAAATGCAAATGCGATCTTAAGTGATCAGGCAAAGTTTATCTTTTACAATAGCAGTCAAGCGCGAATGCGATCTTGAATGACTGTTGAAGCCTATCCTCTGCGATAGCAGTCCGCACAAATACGAGCTTAAGTGATCATCTGAAGCCTATCTCTTACGATAGCAGCCAAACAAAATGCGATCTTAAAAGATCATCCAAAGTCTATCTTTTGCAATAGCAGCGAAAATGCAAAATGATCTCAATCGATCATCTAAAGCCTATCTATCGAAGATAGCAGGTTCTACAGATGCGATCTTATAATGGTCTTCTTAAGCCTATCTATTACGATAGCAATTTCTACGCAAAGTAATTTTGGTTAAGTACCCAAGCCCGTCTGTTATGATGGCAACGCACGTGCAGAATCATTTTATTAGATCTTCCAAAGATCTATCTGCTGTGATAGCAGTTTATGCGCGAGACGATCTCGAACAGTTTTCTAACAAAGCCTATCCTCTATGATAGCAATTCGTACTGCTCAATGATCTTAATTGATCTGTGACAAATTATCTGAAACGATAGCGAAGTTGTAAACGTGATCTCATACGATTTACAATGACCTACTACAAGCCCATCCGTCAAGATGGCAAAGCTGCGAAATTACGATCTCAAATGATCTAGCGAACGGCTGCGAAATGACATCGCATATGAGAAATCATTACATGGAATTATGCAAGGCAAAACAAGCCGAAACGCATGCGAAATTGTATTTTGTTGCAAAGAACAGATAATACAAGAGCTATTTATCATTATGAGTCAAATGACTTACACTTTATCTATCTAGATAGCAGCTTACAAGCGAAAAGCTCGCATCTAACTACACAGCCAACATGGTTTACAATACATTCGAAAAATGGCTGATCAGCCAGCAGAGACACGGTACGGAAACCCGGACTGCAAAGAACGAACCACCCTGGCTTCAAGCGCCGGCTACACGATGCCCAAATCTGTGGGTGACATCTGTAGCAAAGGGAATCTCGCTCTAAAAAGAGCCACATGAAACCATGCGCTCGCCATCCCGCTATCCGACAAGACCATTGTCAGATATGCTCCCCATAACATTTGCCCAAGGAGCCACCGGTTCCGGCGATCTACAGGCAAGCGGCAGCTCCAAAGGGCAAGGGCTCCTTGTAGACGGGGATGAACGCGACGATTCGTCACCCCGGGCTCACAAACATGAAAGTGACGGATTCTTCTTCATTACTGCTGAAGAAGAATCACGCCGATCATTACGAGACGGTAGTACGGTCACTACGGCGCTGCACCTCGCCACGAGGCGGCCGGAAACATGACCTGCACACATAATACACGAAGAAAATTCTTCGAACACACATGAGGTATTATCTGCATCCTCTCTATGATGGTTATAAACAGCAATAAGCCTCATAAAGTGGATCTTGGAAACTATTTCTATAGCACAAAGCGCAAACTCAGGATTCAAAACTTGAAGTTGCCATGAATCAACGAAAAACAAGCGTTGAAGCCAGCAGTCGTAAGGACTCACGGCAAAGCACATGTTTGGGATGAAGAACCCAAATGGCAAAGACGGGGTTTATATAGGCCCTGTGGAGACTCTTCGGTTGCTTAAGATGAGTCAGCAAAATTCAAAAAGAGGGTAAGTTCAATCACTTACGCCTTGAAAAGCGGTAACAATCAATTACCCTACTAAAGGCTACGACGATTCAGTTGCGTATCCTAATAAATGACGGATAGTCATGATTCGGATGGACTTCCCAACGGAAGCGTGCTTATCTGCCGAGAAATTAGCGCGAAAATCAAGCAAAGAATCAATTGCTGATGTCATAATTGGATATGCACAGAAATGTCCAATCAAATCCCGAAAGGGGCAAAACGGGCAAACTCATTGTTTGTTGTCAAAAAAAGAGGGGGGAGAAACCCTAGCAATATTACATTAATGTTTCAAAACATTACATTAATGTCTCAGCCATTTTCCTTTCTTTTCAAAAACACGAAAAGTCAAAACAAATTTTTGACTAAGGAGTCCTGGGGCTCGAACTGCTCGATCAGCCTCTCCACTTGTTGCACTTCTTGCTTTAGCTGCTCGCACTTGGCATTCATTTCGTCATACAGCTTCAAAGCTTCATCAACCTTTTGCTTTTGCTGCTCCACCTTCTGCATCTCAGCTGCGAGATTCTGGTGCCCGAGATTCAAAGTTACAGCTGCGCGAATCAGTGTAACTCTGTCCTTGAGGAATTTAAAGCCAAGTCTGCCTTGGACTTTGAGCACGAGATTTTGGCACATGCCACACAGCAATTCAGCACTCTGGGCCGAAATGGTCGCAGGTGTAGCCGCACACAGCTGCTCTAATATCCAGATGGCTTCAGTAAGGAATAGCCTCCTGTCAAAAGGACTGATCTCCAGACACCTCACGAACGAGCGGGGGTATCTGAGGCGCATTCGAACCACCCAGTCTACATCGGTTTGCTTCAAACCTAAGACATCAAAAACGAGTTGTAATGTCAGAACTCGCAAGCAAATAATACGACGTGCGAATGGTAAATCTTTACTTACCAGTGCCTTCCAGAATTTGGTAAATAGAGGGAATGCGAGCCACCGGGTTGTTCGAAGACTGCCCTCGCTCCATGGCTCTCCTATCAGCTGCGAGCTCCAACCTCTCATAGTCAGGAGGAAGAGTGTAGGCCGCACCAGCTGCGACTACGTTCCCAACCTGCGAGCCCCAAATGCTCCACGCAGGAATAGGTGCTTCTGGCTCAGTCATTGCCGGAGGCACAGGAACAGCCGAAGCCGTTGGGCGAAAGACATTCTCAGGTGCGAAAACATGGGCATCACTTGTCCTTTCTTCCCCACCACCGGTACGGACACCTTCGTCCATCGGCACAGCATCGGCTTCGACATCATCGGAGAGCTCGATGACATCCTCGAGACGCTCACTTACATGTCCAGCGTCCGCGACGGGCTTCTCAGTATAAGAGCTCGAGATTGGAACATGGGATGCAGAAGGCTGACTTCTCTGCTCCAGCTCAGGTTCCTCAGCATGACCTGCGATACCAAATGCGACAATATGAGGTAACTTGTGTTATAAGTTATTTCACTATCTTTGCTAAAGCTAAGAATAAGCACCTCCACGCGAAGGTGGGATAGAGGTATCCTCATCATACACTAGGGACGTGGAACCGTGCCCTATCAGTGTATCTTCACCAAGCAAATCTTTAAGAGAGGCGTGACCTGGGATGCGAATAAACCAGTCATGATCTTGCCTCAAGTGGCTACAGCCTAGCATGTGCATGTCACTCAAAATGATTACCTGAGGGTTCTCCGCATTTGCTTACCAACCAACGGCGAATGTCAGGCTTTGACACACCGTGCTTTAATGCACCCACAATTACATCTCTATAAGTAACTGCGAGATTGAAGATCTCACCTTTGTCGCCACCCGCGATCTCTGCGAAATCCGCTTGGACTTGCTCTAGCTCTGCTGCATCCCCTCCGGGAACCTCATCTTCCTCCTCCACATGAGGAGCCACTTCTTCGGGAAGCTCGTCTTCCTCGCCAACTGGACGCACTAAGTCGTCGACATGCTGCTCTTCGAGGCTCCGCTGCTTCACACGCTCGAGTTCCTCTTCCTCTCGCTGCCTTCTTCTTTCAGCAGCCTCCGCGGCTGTCCTCCGGGACTCAGCAAGAACATCCTCGCTTATAGGATCATCTGAAATGCCAGAATGGGCATCCCTCTTTTGCCTCTTGGTCACAAGGCCACCAACGGCTTCATCATCATCATCTGCGAATACATTTTTGGTTCAAAGAAAAGAACTGTATGGAAGTTGTGATAAAGGACAAAGGGATGCGACGGAGGTACCTCCTGACTCTTCCTTGCGCATTACAACTGTTCCTTCTTCTTCTCCATTACTTGCCTGGGGCTCCTGCCTCTCTTCCTCTTCCTCTTGGTTGAATGGAACGAAGGTCTCGACTGCGAGATCTTTTCGCACTTTGCTGGGCATACGACCCTTGCCCTTGTCCTTGACAGAATGGGACCTCGCTGGGGGCGAGACTGGAGCACTCCTAGGGGAAGAAATCGTAATTCCCTTTTGCCTAGGTCTTTTCACTCTCGGCGCCGCAGTCGCTGGAGGGGACGGGTCATCTCTAGGAGGAGACGGAGCCGGAGGGTTGTCTATCAGCGAGTCAGCAAAAGTATTCATGGCTGCGCGAACCTTCGTTTCAACCTCGGCATCCATCCTCCATGCTAACCGGTACGCCTCCCCCTTCCTTCTGGTGGCAACAATAGTGTCCACCAGCGCTTTGGAGCGATCACCAGCTGCGAACCTCCGCACATGGCACTGAATAATACAGAATGAAAGCATCAGTACAAGGAAATCAAAAAGCTTAAAGCACGCGAGGAAATTGCTTACCTCAGCAAACGCCTTGCTATATTTGACGACCTGCGTGTCACCTTTCCTGATGGCATCGACTTGTTCCTTCAGAATGAAATCGGGGCACAAATGATTCTCGCGGTCCAACAACGAGTAGCAACCGTACTCAGACTCGCTCAAACTGCAATTGGGACGAAACGGAAAAGAGTTTCTCTTGATCAAGGGGGCCCTTCCTGGCTGTGCCGCCGCCTCGGTCTCCCTCCTCGTTTGCTGGGCAAGCCAGTATGCGATCCAGTTCTGGGAATAACCACCATTGCGAGTCCCCGCAGGCTGCTCGAAGGGAAGATTGCTCATGAGGACCGTCTTGCACTCTTTTGCCAACAAGCGCTTGTAGCACCCTCTAACGATAGACTGGGGCCAGATTGATGGGGCCACCGCATCGAAACCAAACTGAGGAGAGACCCGAGTGGGGTCAACATCCACTGTAAGCCTTTCATATCGTGGCGCGAGCTCACGAATATGCTCTGCAAGTGCAGGAAGAGAACCTCGCAGACACCAGCAAAAGAACTCACGATAGCGCTCGTGGAAATGCGATCCCTTTTCAAAGAGAAGGTCTTCTGACAAGACCATACCCTCGGAGGGGTATAGCTTCGGAAACCACCGCACATTCTCAACACGTGTGGCGTAAGGCCTGGCAGTGAACTCCCTTCGCTTGTCGCATATCAAGCTCCAAGTGCACTTGGTGTTGCTTGCCCCAAACCATCTCGCAGCCCTTCCGCTGTTGAGCGCTTTCGTCTCGCCTGGGGGACACCACTTCTCAAGTGAGAGGGGAGTTGGAGCATAAGACGGCCAGCGCTCAAAAACCCACATCGTCAAAAAGCTGATATTGACAAAGGTCAGAACATCGAGACGGCCGCGCGATTCCTTCATCGCCAGAACCAGCTGATCCAGCCTGTAATATAGCGTGCCCAAGACCAAGGGTCCAAGTGCGACTCTCTGGCCGAGAGCGAGCCTCACTGCAAGTGGCAGCACATGGTAGAAGACCCCGTCATGGGGGTGACCATCAATCAGAAATCTCGACAGCCAAGCACAAAGAAAAGCACAAAGGGTCAGGTGATAACCCTTGCCCTCTATGTAATTCTCGGCCTCCGGGTTCGCGCTCAAAAGCTTCTTAGTGATGCTGCTGCTCGCATAGTCTCGGAAGAAGTACTGCAACCACTTGTTCCAGGTATTCTTCGCAGACGTATCAACTAGCTGCCAGTTCGGAAGAGGTTTTGTACTGGTCCACCGAGTGGAGATTTTCTTCACCTCTGCTAAGCACTCCTCCATCTGCGCGTACAAGGTTAATTCCGCAGATGTCCTTAAGTGACTCAAGGGGTCCACCTCACCCATGGGGGAAAGCTCATACAGCATTTGAACGTCCTCGAGCGTGGGGGCAGCCTCGAACTCAGCAAAGTGAAACGTGTGAGTCGCAGGCGAATAGCGGGACAGAAGGTCTAGAAGCATGGACTGATCCAACTTCACGGCAGCACCCTTCATAGCACGAACAGCGAAGAAAATGCCGGCTTCATCAAGAGTTTCGGCGTAATTACCCAACACGTGGTCAGTCCACTCATCCATATAGTCCAACTTCTGGACAAACGCCTGAGTAGAAATCGCAGTATATGGGAAGTGCCCGTTCTCGATTCCCAATCGAACCACATCCTCGGAGCCAACTAACTCGAGCAAGGCTGAGTTAACTGGGCGAGTCAGGGTTAACAACTGCTCAACGGGAACAGGATCAGGCATCCTCTTCGCCTTCACCCTCGCGTGGTAAAAATCTTTCCCACCCAGAAAGGGGGCTTTTCGCCACAGAGACCGCGGAAGCTCCGGCATCTCTTCATCTTCCTTGACAGGTCTGGTTACTCTTGTTTTGGCCATTCCTGCGAAAGGGCAAAAAAAAAAGGGGGGAGAAATACCACACCAGTCAGTTTGAATTTTGGAATTCGAGATCTATGCAACAGGAAGCAAACAGTTCCAGTGCCGATTTCAGAAATTGGGGAGTTGCAAGATCCAATATTGTTGAAAGATTAAGAACGAAGCAGGTTTAGAGATCAAAGCCTCTTCACACACTTCATGGGTTTACAGATTCAATGCGATTCAAGGCAAACACTGGTAGTTTAAATCAAGAGTAAACGAGGCCAACCTTGTTTCCTTGAAGCCTGCTTGGAGATGCACAATTGAAGAATACGATTTGCAGTCTTGAACTGATGATTGATTATCTGGATCTGCTCTCGAAGATCTCCGGGTACCATTCACTTTAAGAGAAAGAAGTGATGCTCTGCAATAATGGGATACAAGGTATTTATCCAAAAGAGTGAGGGGTTGCGTCCCTTCAGTAGTCGAATCGCAACCGTCACCGTCGTGTCGCGCAATCACAGGACGGGCTGATGTCACGCCTAAAACCCTAAAGGTCAGACGGCACGACTCTAGGGGTTTTAGGTCATAATGACACGCACGGGGGCTGAATTTACCCGTATTTGAATTGGTGCGTGACGACGACGCGCATGTTGGTTTCCGCGCATGGAAGCCTATACAGCTGCAAGCCTTCACGCGCAGAAAGGGGGCTAATGTAGATACTGCTTTCTGACATGGCTAATCTTAGCCACGTGGCGATCATCCAGCACACCATATTGTGCTCCACACACACAGGATCACCAGCCGAGCTGATCCATGTGGGGGCTGCGAGACAGAGCCCTCGCATACCACTGCACGGGACTTGTAGGGATTTGTGGTTTGGAGGCTAGGGTAAGCCCTGTCGCGTGCGAGCCAAGCCCGCGCGCGACCTTTAGTAACTGTTTTGAGAGATCTATGGCACGAGCTCCCTAGACCCGGTCAATCCGGTCAAACCCGGTCAACCTCGTAACGGTTCCGGTACTCGCGCACCACGTGCTCTAACGGTTCCTATATACTCGGACGAACGTGCCGTTACGGTTAAGCTAATTAAGCCGCCATTAATGGGCGCATTAACTACACTACAACGGCCACGTTCTCCAGTATATATATATCGTTACTCTTTCCATACAAAGAGGACAACACTGCCATACGCGGAAGCTCTGCCAAACCTCTGTCTCTCTCTCAGACATTGCTACTGACTTACTCTCTCCCTACACACACCCCTATTCTTCCTGTGCGATCCTCGATCCACAACGTACGGTGTACACGGAGGTCTCCCTGCCGGAATCTCTTGTCCACAACCGTAAATTACAAGCGCTTGTTGGGAGGCAACCCAACGTATTATTATGCTTTAGTGTAGAGAGTGTGTTTTTAATACTGTCGTGTGTGTTTTTCTTATTGTTTTGTTATCTGAGGGGTGAGAGAGTGAGAATCTGACATTTGAGTTGAGTTGTTTCAGGCATACAGGTTGAAACTTACCCGGGACTCCCCTTCTTGATGCGTTCAAATAGCAGTGCGTCGAACCGCGAAAGCATAACACAAGTAAAGAGATTGCAAGTACGGAATTTGCGAGTTTTCTTCCGGAAATTTTGGAGTCATTTGTGCGAAATAAAAACATACGCGAAACAAGCTTTCCGACGGTATATAATATGCGTGCATCGGAGTTCGGGGGCGCGAGCTAGAAGAAAAAGAAGACGAAAAAAAAAAGAAAAAGAAAAAAAAAGAAAAAAAAAGGCGCCTGGTACTTAGAAAAAAGATGGGGAAGAGAATTTTTGGGAACACACTGTTATTGCACGATCACATTAGTTGATCGTGTGAATTTTGCTTTTGATCGCAAGATCACGTTTTTCTACTCACGTGGTGGCTCATTAAAAGGGGGCAGTTGGGTCTTTTTGCGTTTAAGTGAAAAATAAAATAATAAAATAAATGAAGAAACACGCTGAATAGCGCACAGAGTCAGAGGACAGAGTCAGAGGACGAACTACCCACGGCAGGACTCTCGACGAACAGCAGCAAGCCCTCACCACCGCCGACTGCCGTTCGCCATCACCACCGCCGGATGACAGTCAAACGCCCCTTGTTTCTTCTTCCTCAGCAGAAGCCGCGACGCAGAAGACCCGCATCCGACGCCTGTTCGCCCTCCGCTCCCGACGCCAGCATCTCCACAACCGCTGCCGACCAAAAATCGCCGGATTTTGACGGCGGTTGGTTGATTCTACTCCGCCTAACAGCGCCGACGACGATGGGAGGATACAGCGATGCTGCATCAAGCAGCGACGGGAGTTGTGGGTCCAAAACCACGACAGAGCTTCAACCGCCTCAAGAGCTCGTCTGAACGGAAAAATCGCCGGAAATCACCGGCGTTTGGTGCGTTCCACACGGCTCAGCAGCGCCTACATCCTCCCGTGTTCAATTTTAAAGATTTGGCGAAGAATAGTGTGGGGGACGAGCAGTGAAAGCTAGGGTTTCTTCAACACAAATTTGTGAATTCGTTCTCAACTGTTTGAAATTTGATTAAACCGTTTGCGGGGTTGTGACGGGGACAGCGAGGACAAGCTATTGAGATAAAAATCTCAAATCGCGAAAAGTATCGAAAAATCAGTCGACCGTACGGTCCTTCTTGACTGATTTTGTCGATTCAGCCCCGTTTGAACGGAACTCCAGGGTTTCAGGTATCGCTAATCTCTCTCTTGCAATTTAATTTTATCGAGTCTAGGCACATTGAGTAAAAGCCCAAATTTGTTATTGTTGTCGCTTAGTTGCGACGTTTGGGGGCGATTGACTAGTGTCCTAGGACCTATATGCTAAATTGTTTTCTTGCTTTGATTCACTAAACACTCCTTGTCACGTGCACGTAGCGAATATAATCTCTAAATTTGAATTTCTACTTTCTTGTGAAATGAGACCGTTTAGAAGTAAGAAGAGTAAGGCACACGAGTTTGAATGTAGGGAGACAAAAAGTAGTTGAGGAAGAGGGTGATGATGGCCCTGAGTAGATTCACCGCCCCTCGCACTAGAATTGCCGAGTCCTCTTGATTGATCTCTAAATTCGTTGAGGACAACGAAGCATTCAAGTGTGGGGAGGATTTTTAATCTTGACTAGCAAGTCTGTGTCTGCATTAACCTGTCACATATAGATTGTTAGGGTTTATTGTGTTGTCTTCGTAGTCCGTTTCGTTTTTGTTTTAGTGTCGTAATGTGTATGTTAGTTATATATATGTGTTAGTGTTAGATTCTTGCACGTTTATTTAATTGAGTCTACCTACCCAAACAAACTGAGTCAGTTTCGAGTCTTCTTTCGCTTCTGGCCTTGCAGGTAGAGTTAGAATAAATAAAGTAAAAATACAATACAATTAAAAATTTAAAAAAAAATAAAATTTGAGAAAGGGCAATCACAAGAAGCTTAAAATTTGGTAGAATCGAGGAGTGTGAGAATTTTAGGCGTAGGGCGTGACTTGTGACCGAGAAGGACAAATTGAGTTCCCCCTAGTACGTATAGAGAGACTTCCTTTACGGGAATGTCTACTTATTTTATTACACTTACTTGATTAGCAAATCTAAGGTGTGTGTCGTTTTTTTACAAGAGTTGAGCTAGGTGTGAGCTAAACAAGCCGAACGTTCATGTGTACGTCTTAGGTAGTCGCCAGCCCGCCTCGTAGTGGCACACAGAACAGCTGTGCGAGGATGCGTATTAGAGCACTCACTGCTTGATAGATCTCACCTTGTAGGACCATTAGAAAGCCCAATTTGAACCTTGGTTTTATTCATAACCTCTTGACCTAGGGTGACGATTCTTGGCCTTCATCATAAATCGTTTAGAATCACCACTTTAGTGCGTCACGAGGGGGTCGTAGTTGAGGGGGTTCGATGAGGGAGAGTTGTACTGCATATACTTGTGAGTTCTACATGATCGCTTGGGTATTATTACATATCTTCGAGGGGATGCGAGGGTGAGTGAGTAGGCTTGCGCACTTCGGTGTGGCGGTGTTCCATGTCACTACACCATGGACACAGTTGTGGAGAGCCGTGAGTGCGTGACGTCTAATCCGCACAACAATGGGGTGGTTGATCTTATTTGGTGGATCGTGCTAGGTATCGTTTCTTTTCATCATCACGGTGCAGGAGGATCGGTTGGATTAGGCACGAGACTTACATACATTTGATTACTTGAGAGGGGGCATGTTTACATTCTAGTGTGGGGATGTCGACTTTTGACTACGGACATCGAGATTGAGCTTCTGACGACTACATCCCTACACACGCGCCTTGACTATTTGGCGGCTTTGTTTGGTGACACCGTGTACTTCATTGAGTTAGGGGGAGATGAATTTTACTTGTGATATACATTCATTGGATCGTCTATTTCCTCCCCTTAACATATTTGCTTTGCTTGACTCTTGGAAGACCACTTGGATACTTTTACGGCATTTTGTTATATTGAGAGAAAAAAAAAAAAGAATGAAAAAAAAAGAAAAAAAAACAAAGAGAGAAAAAAATGAGAGATGGAATAAATGAATAAATTTGAGCTTATTGGAAATTGAGTGGTGGAAAGTTACTAGATCGTTGACGACAGTTTGCATTTCGTGCACGTATCGCCATGGTGGCCACGGAGATCGTTATTGTACCGGGGTTTGAGGGGATCGAGGGCCGGAGACGGTGAGTTTTGGGTTGCGGTTTCTATCATCGTGGTGAGGGTGTGTGAGATGTGGGTTTTAACGTGAGAATGTGACGCTTAGGACTTGTTACTACATGATTATCCTTTTGTCCCTAAGCCTCAACATTCTAAACCGTTAGCGGAATAGGAGCTCGGACCTTGAACGTGGCTTAGCCTAGCGTAGCCTCTTATTTTTATCGACACATGCGAAGAGGTAGGTTATTCTTACACTTAGTAAAGCTAGGCTTTCTATACTAACTAGGGGAAATTCTCGTTGTCGAGTTTAGTTGCAATTCACGTCTTGTCCCTAGATTGATCATCACTCCATGAGAACCGGTTTGAGCTAATTGAGATTGCCCAATCTCGCAAAAGAAAAGAAAAAAAATGTTATTTTGTTATGTGCATTGTATATATTGCATTTTCATATTGTTGCATAGTCAAGTCATGTATTCAGTCGTGTTTATGTCGAGTCGGCTAGTCTTGGTTTGTATGCAAGTGGTGTTTCGAAAAGTATGCAATTAGTTAGACTCGTACCATGATTCGTTGGGGAGAAAGTTTGGAGATGATGGCCGGTTTTGATAGATTGCTCGGGACGCGCAAATGGTAAGTGTGGGGATATTTGATAACTCCATAATTGGAGTTATATTCTATTGTGATTACTTGTCGTTTCGCGTACTTTCCGGTGCATTTATGTGTGTTTTAGGCCGAGTTTTGATAGTTTTGAGCATACTTGAGTATTTGGACTTCATGGTGTAATCCGGGCGTTTTATGCATGTTTTATGCTTTATTTGTCGCATTTGATCTTCCGGTATTTGTTCGTGTTGTGGATTTCAGGAACCGGAAGCGTGGAGTGCGGATTTTGGAGCGGAAGCGAACTTCGGAAAGAAAGGAACTCAAGGAATGCATGAGAGAATAGAAGAAGAGGAGAAGCTAAGAGGAGAAAAAGACTTAGCCAAAAATTAAAGAGGAGTGAAAAGAAGCAACTCACTGGAAGTAGAGGATCACAAATTGTGATCACAAGATCAAGTGCAAGACCACATGGAAGATCGACGTGATCCTACAATTTAAAAAAAGGTGATCCTATGATCACAAGATCAAGTGCAAGACCACATAGAAGATCACCGTGACTCTACAACTAAAAAAGGTGATCCTAGGATCACAAAGTGTGATCCCAAGATCACATTAGTAGATCTGACGTGATTAGAAAAGGGGTAAAAAGTGTAATTTTTAAAAACTTGAAAGAAGTGACGTGATTTAACAAGGAGAACGGCCTAGGGCTTGTATTATTCATCATTCTACGCCATTGGAGAGCAAGGAGCATTCTTGGAGCTTGGAGACCATCGTTTGATTCTCTATCTTCTTCCCCTCTTTAGTTTTTGTTTATGATCATTGAAACTTTGTACTTTGATCATGTGTTTTAGTAGCTAAACCCTCTATTCGGGATATCTCATAGGGAACTAGGGTTTTGAACACCATATTTTGGTGATTTATGGATTATGCTTCATGCTTATTAGCTTAATTGGATGTTTATGCTTAGTTATGCTTGATTTATACGCGTAATTCTATCTTTCATATTGTTTGACGTCACAATAAGATTGATCTAGGTGATAATTATTAGAGGAATCAATAGTTATTGCTTGAACTTGAATCTTGCACTAGTCGAATCTAGGGTTGAGGAATCTTGCTAGTTAACTAGAACTAAGAGTTGATATCAAGATCATAATGCATATTTAAACTTAAGTAGGCTAGAGGAATCAGGTACAAGAGTTTAAATATAGACTTTGGTTGAGGAATCTTCAAAGTGAAATTGCTCGTTTGGCTAAGTAGAAAATATCCGTGTCTCATGAACGTAAATCATAAGTGGTGTGAATTCCCTAGTGAACCCGTAGAGATATCCTGAACTTGTCCACTTGTTAAGTAACTTAAAAATCATTCTTCGTTAATCGTTAAGCTTTTCACCTGATTAATTGATATCTTTGTCTTTCAATTTCAGTAGAGTTAGTAGAACAAACCACTGCGCTTTGCCCACACAAGGTTAAGAACTAATAGCTAATTTACAAAGAAGTCTCTTGGGATTCGACAATTCGGACTTTTCCGATTATTACTGCACCGACAGCCATACACTTGTGGTTTGGACGTGTCAGTAATCATATGAATCCTTAGACGAGAAGTTAGTGCCAGGTCTGGCCGTTTCTCTTAGTCTTAGGAAAACTCCTTTGCTCCCTTTTGCGTTTGCCAGTCTTGGTGTAATACCCCGTATTTTAGTTGAGGGTTATTTAGTAATTTCGAAAACTATTTGAGAATTTTAAGAAATTTATATTTCAAACTTGTCCTTGACTTATTCTTAGTTTTAAAATATAAGTGTGTCATTTGACATCTATGATGATGATATATATATATATTTAGATTATTTTGTAGTTTTTAAAACTTGGAAAATACTATATGAAACTTATTTTGTATACTTGAGAGGTACTTGTAGTTTTCTAAAAGTGATTTATAAAAAGTGTTTTATTTGAAATAATTTGGAGATTTTACAATTTATGAAAGTTATCTTTTCTAGTGTTACCTATTAATTGGAAATTATATTTTCACCCCTCAACTTTTAGTTTTCACAAATAAACATCTCATTTATCAATTTTACATTTATATCCCCAACTAGCTTGTTGGGAAACTTATGACTTCTCTTCAAGCCCCCCTCCACTATCTTTGGTCAACTCATCTAAATTAATGAAGATGATCTTTTTTACAAACATCTCCTAGTTCTCTCCAATAATACACCAACTCTTATTAATACCCTCATGTATGGCATTACCATGTGGGTTCCTTCACCACCAACCTCCACCATCAACTACATTTCTTTCATTCTCATTTTCCTTCATCTTTTTCTCTTCAAGAACATCAACACATGCTCTATTCTCTCTCTCCAAATTTTATCCCGTTTTTGTGTGTTGACCTCACAAAAAGACCATCAAAAATTCATTTTCTACTCTTCAAATCATCAAAAAACTTGATTCCAAGGATAGTATGATCATGGAGGGGAGCTCTTTCACCATTATTCTCAAGAAATGAAGGTCAATTTCACTCTTTCATCCACCATCTTCTTGAATATTTAGGTAAAGTTTTCTTCTAGCCTTCAATTCATGCTTGCATGTCCATCTTTACCTTTGATTGATGAAATTTCATCTTTGATTTCTTCAATTCCAAGCTTAGTTCTTCATCTTCATGGTTAGATCATGTGTTTGACTTCAAATTTTAGATTATTTCATGAAACCCACACTAGAACCCACATGCATGTTGTGAATGTCATCTTCCTTGCATTGTTACCCAAGAGGGTTTTGGTCATTTGTGTCAAGAGCATGTAAAGGTCTTACTTAATGCCTAAAATGATGTAATTTGGGGTGAAAATCAAGTCTCCATAAGTTTCATGCGTCATATAATTGATTTGATCATGTTTTAAGTGCTCTCGGTGAAAATTGCACATTTTTACAATCTGACCAGTTTGTGAAAAACGTATATTATCTATAAATTTTGTCTCTGTAGAATTTTTTAACTCTTTCATATTCTGAAAATAGACTCAGAGATGGTCATTTTGAAAGAAAATTCAACTCCATATCCTTTTTGGTTAGGGAGATATGCTCATTCTAAGTTGCAAGTTTTCTGAAACTCTGTTTTTGGACAAGTTTTACAATTTTTGTTAAAAATCTCATTTCCAGAAACTTATAGCACCAAATATTTCTTGTGATGAAACTAGACACATAGGGTATTCATTCTGGATAAGATTGGCATCTTTCCTATTCTCCAAGTAGTAGTAATTGTTCTTTAAAGTTGAAACTTTCTTCCAAACTTGTCTCTGCATAGCAGTGTTTGTTATTTTTTTAACTTGAGTTTTATCATAGCTATGCATGATTTTCTTGATGTTTCTGAAAGTAGACACATATAGGTTCATCATACATTAATTTAAATATTTTAGGAGATGATTTGATATGGTAAATATGGCTCCAAAGTCAGAGCTACAATTCTGTCCAGAATTGTAGTTTCACATTTTTTTAGAAAACTTGAATTTTCGAACTTCTAGGTGTTTTTTTTGGAATTATTTTGATAATTAAACATCATTATATGTGAATTAGTTACATTAAGGACTCTGTGACATGTAGGTTTGCATTTTTATTATAAATGTGTAAATTGGTTATAACGAGTACGTCATACGCGTGATTGTAGACATCGACCTCGTAGGAAAGAGCGGTTGTCGTCGGAGTGCTAGGCTTAGTTTCTTGATTTTGATTGTGCTTCATCTCAGTGGTAAGTACATATGTACGACCATTTCATATCAAAATGTGCGTATGTGTTTGATGTTTCAAATGAATGCTTGTTATATGAAAAAGTATGAGAATGCATGTTTTCCACTCGAATCTTGTTAAACTATATTATTCATCTCCTTTGAGAACTCTCGGAAATTACTTGTGAAATTTTGATATTCTGATTCTGGTTATGTGAAAGAGAAGAAATAAAATACCCCTAATAGACTTAGGACGATGTACAGAGTACTGTTATTAATGGGAGACATCAAGCGATCCTACATTTTCTTATGGCTAAGACCATTGAAGCAATGCTTCTTATTATTGGATAGAACGTCAATGTTCAAAAATCCGCCCCCGATGAGCTAAAATGTACCAAGTTATTGAGGCCAAGGGTTTTATAGAGCTATAGAGTGCTACTTATACTTGTAAGGGTCACTACGGTATAGGGGTGTCGACACTTAAGGCCTTTTAGCTAATGTTGTGAGCGGGGTTGACGAATGGGATCCCTTAACGCTCGGGTGAAATAGGGTTTGATAGACCCTAGAAGGAACCATTAGTGATTATTTTGTGATCCCTCTGTTTACATCGATTCTGCTGGTGGCTCTTGACACGCCTCAGCTAAATTAAACTGTTGATTGAAGTCGAAATTAAAAATTGACTAATTATTAATGTTGTTTGTGGCTCTTGATATGCCCTAATCGATTGAAATGAATTGTAAATCTTGGCTACTCATGAACTACTATCGTTATCAGTTCAAATGAACTTGTTTACTCTGGATATTTTACCAACTACTCGTGGTTTCCCAATGTTATTAAATTGAGAGGTTTCTGTTACTCGGTTACTTCAAGTTGATCCAAATTCTCCAATATGATAGTTTTACTGTTTAAATCTTCTGATTTGTTTCAACTCATGCTTCCGTGCCACTCGTTTCTTTACATGTCGTAGTATGTATTTACTCAGTTTTTACTGATCATTTTCTTCAAAATGCGTCGGCTTTTGCCATTTTAAAACCGCAGGTCGTCAAACAAGTTTGCGGAATGGGAACGCGGATCGAGACGAATAAGTGTAGCTCAACTTAGATCAATTAGTAGATCACACACAATTTGTTTTAGATTGTACTTATTATCGAATTTTGTTATGTACATTAAGCGAAATGTAATCTTAATAGTATATTTCTACTTTTGGTTGTCGATTGTCTCTTTAACCCTGAACCGAGATCCCGGGTTGTTTCACTTGGGTTGTTTAGTCTTATACCAATTATTGCCCCTAAATTCCCTTATCCTTGCCCCACCTGTTGCCTTGGTCCTAATACCGGGCTACGGTCTATATCTGCCTATCATACTTCACTAAGTATGATCATACTTCACTAACAGCCTTTAGCAATCATGTATTGCTTAGGCATCCGAATATGCTGGACTTGTATTCTTTAGCAAAACTCGTTTTGCTTAGATTCTAGAACAGAGTGATGTTTTGGTCTTATCCAAACATCTTGACACTTACAAAGTGTGTCATATAATGTTCCATGAAACGTGGTAGAGATTGCAACAAAATGCAAATCGGATAGCTTGTACCTGACAACCTATGACATTTTGATCATAAATGGCATCAATCTCAGACGTTACAGTCGAGTGCTCAATATTATGACTTGAGCCATAACTCATAGTTAAGGCGGATTTTATGAGTCACTACTCATAATTTATGTACGCAAATGGCTAAGATGGATCCAAGATTCTTCTTTGGCCAATTCCTACAATTTTAAAAGTGGTCTTGAACATGCTGATGAGGTCATTTCCCCACCTTTTCATAGCATGCTCCGTGACATTATCTTGACTGCTGCCTCCCACTATTGGTGAGCCTAAAGATAATGCCCATGTGCTGCTGTGACAACTTACTCGCAGGTTCGACCATGTTTGTAGGTGGCTGACAACCCATGTCCAACGGATGGTTACATAGTACGACGACTTATCATGTCGTTGTTGTCACCATTTAGCCTTTACAGTTTCGATTTAGACACGATTGATAGAGACATTGTGGAAGTTAATCACTAGCATTTACTTAGCTCCAAAATAACATGTGACATCGATTAAACTTAATAGTTCCTCACAAAGACTCCACCATAACCTAGCGTATATCTTAGGAATCCAATCTCGTCACTTGCGATTTCCTATCAATTTTAATCATGTCCTCATGTGAGCTCTTTTGTTTTAGTTCTTTAGCATGCGAGGTTACACATATATATCCAATCACACGCAGTTATAACATAACACAAGCATAAGCATAAATAAATATGCAATGGATGTGGCCCCTAAGGTGCACTCCCACTATTGGGAATACTTCTTGAGCAAGTCTTGAACTCCATCTCATGCCATCTCGCCTAACTTGAGGACTCCAAGCTTGAGGCTCCTTTAGACCATCTATTTGCTCCTTGCACCTTGCGTCATAGCTTTTTGGTTTGGCCATCTCTCTTGAAGCTTCGATCTTAAATATCTACTAACTATCTTATTTATAAAAAGAAGTAACCTCATGGAGGCGATTGGATGAGAAGAGAAGACACTAGAGTATATAGAGAGGCACGACACGCAGGCCGTATTTTGATTACATATTCAAAAACAAAACCAAAACCAAATATAAAACATCTATGCCACATCCATGCACCAAACACCTCCATTCAATCCACAACAGTATGTAAAACAATATAATAAACATACTGGAATTTTCTGGAAATTTCCGGAATGAATACTAATTACTGGAAATTAATAAGCAGTAATCAAATCAACTAAAAAGATCGAAATTGCTCCCTACCACTTAGGGTCTCACGACCTATGGCAAAACGTAGGTAAAATTGACCTAAGTCTCCATAAAAAATTTGGGCTCAAAACATTGTGTTTAAGGTCGTCAAACTGCCTCGAGAAGTGTGCTAAACACTAATTAATTAATCTGGAAATTACTAAAATTTTTCGTCGCTCCAAAAATTATGGAAAAATATCTAAAAAATAGGAAATTCAATTTGGAGTACCTAGGAAAAAACCGGACGAAAAATGACGGCGGGAGGAGGCCGCACGAGCCCTCAAGCGCCGCCGCGCGTGGGCACGTCCGCCTCCGTCACGCGCCGACGTCGGCCAAGTGCCACGTCAGCATGCCACGTGACAGGCCACATCAGCACCTATGCTGGCGTCAACTGCCACGTCGCCCCGCACGACAATTACCACGTCATCTGCCACGTCAGCCCTAGCCACGTCAGCAGTCGCTGCGGGCCCTTTGACGCGTGCGGCGCGTGGAGGCGCGTGGAGGCGGCGTCGGTGGCGCTTGAAGCCCACGCGCCGCCTTCCCTTGCTCCGTTCTCGATGAAATTAATTTTTCCGAGATCGTATTTTCGTCCTGATCCCGATTATGTGTTCAAAATCCAATTTTAACAAGTTTTTGAAAAACGTGTTCTACTGATTGGATCTAGCAGTCCAGATTAACACAGCTTCGAATCTTAAAATATTCATAACTAATTCACTGTTCGTCCAAAATTTACAAAATTTATATTTCTGGAATCCTCGTGAAAAACCCTACCTAACCATATAGGTTTTCTCTACATATATTTTTCATAAACTCGATTTTCTAAACAGATTCGGATCGCATAACGAGACACGAAAAACAAGCCTACGGTTCTGATACCAATGAAGGACAGGAATGATCTATCACATACAGATCTACAATATGAATTATAGTGGAAAATTCATGTTTTTACCTTGTCTTCCTTAGCTCCTTAATGCAGCGGATGATCGTAGGTTGCTTGCTTTCACGTGCCTTCTTCTTGATCTTGCTCCCACCAATCTAGTGTGAATCTCGAGGATGAACACTATGATCCACCCCACGTTCCACCTCCTTGGATGTAGTTGGAGAGAGACTAGGGTTCTCTACAACTAGATAGTGAATCTAGACAGAGTAACTTTACTGTGTGGAATATCATTATAATATGTAGGAGGCTGCCTCCTTATATAGACAAAACTTCTCATAGGTTTGCACCTAGGAGAAGTTTTGTGAGCCTTAGCTACTAACCCCTCTAGGTTTGTGCATTAGTGCAACTAACCCCATAAGGTTATGATAATTGCATTGGGTACCCCACTCGGGCGCACCAATTGCTAACACGAGTCAAACTTAGGGAGGTGAAACTTTTTTTTTTAGGAATATCCAACTTTAAAAAGGGTAAATACACTCTCACACAGTTAGTTTGATTGAAGGACACTTTCACCCCTTTTAGATTGCAAAAGGACACTTTTACTCTTTCAATGTGTCGAACTTGAAGTGATACTGTACCCCTCTTATCATACAAAAACTCTGTTACACCCTTAGGACTCGTTTGGGTAGCGGATAAGGAGAGGGGATATGATATGATATGATATTCCCTCCTTTATCTTATCCCTTGTTTGGGTAGCTGATGAGGAGGGAAATCATATCCTCCCCTTATCCTTCCCTTATTTTTTTTGCCTTGATTCTTATACCACCTGGGGGGTTATATACACCGGATAAGGGGGTGAGGGGATAAGAGGAGTTCCATTCGTGACCAAAATACCCTCAACCATTATTTTTAATACTCAATATGTCCCTCATACATCACGTGTAACCCGTTGAGTAGAGCCTAGTGTTTGAGTTGAGTGTATTTTATTTGTAATTGTATGGATGTTAATTTTAAATTGTGTTTTTATTTGGAATTATATGAATGTTTATTTGAAATTTTATGGATGTTTTATTTGGATTTTTTTTATTTGGAATCAATGGCGCAATAATAAACCCCAAATTGGAGTATGGAGTTGTATGGATAGCTTAACATGTATTTATATTTACATTCTTTTTTACGTTTCATTTTAACATACTTAAACATAAAGAGAAAAAATTTGGACCAGGAGTATGGAGTATGAGTGCAAATTATTTTTTTAGACATTTTTAACTAGTTCTACAAAGAGAATATGAAGTCTTTGAGGTCAGTGAAGTCTTTGAGTTGTTTTTTTTTCATGAAGCACTTAACTTTTCGATAAACATAATAATAATAATAATAGTAATAATAATAATAATAATAATAATAATAATAATAATAATAATAATAATAATAATAATAATAATAATAATAATATTTTGAATTCCAAAGATCGAACTGTGGACAGACCATACTCCTTGGCTGGTGGAGTGTTTGAGGTCAGTGGAGTCTTAGTTAGAATTTGAATTTTGAATTGGTCAATGCACATCGATATTTTTTTAGACATTGATTACCAATATTCTTCCATTTTTATTCATTATATGTGGTGTTGTATTCTCAACTGGAACAGATGGATGAGTACAATATCAATATTATATTAAATTATTTCATTACATGACAACAATTGCTTACGTCGTTTTTTTCAAGCGAAAAGGAGCATTATCCGCCAAGACATCGTTATTTACAAACATTTCATACAATCCAGGCATCAATTTACAATACAAGTAATTTTATACAAAATCACTGCACTTAGGGTATTATAGTAATTTAGAACATATCGTGCTTCTTATCCTGCACCACCCAAACATGGTAATTCATATCCTGCTTCTTATGTTGCCTCATATCCTGCAGCACCCAAACACAGTAAAGCCAGCATATCATATCAGGCATTTTCGCTATACATATCCTACCTCGTATCCCAGCATAAATCATATTCGCTACCCAAACAAGGCCTTAGTATAAAAATGAGACATATCTATCCCTCTTATCATACAAAAAGCCTATTATACCCTTAATTAACCCATATTTTGCATAATACCACTCTGTCCCAGCTCTTTCTTCCCAGTTTTATTTTTGTCACTATTCACTGGGTCACTTTGACCCGGTGATTTGAATAACAAACCGATGTAATTTTTTAATAATTTTTTCATGGTGTTGTAGAGTAAAAGGTGCTCTATAATATGGTGAAAAAATTATCAAAAAATCGTATTATTTTGCTATCCAAATCACTCGGTCAAAGTGACCCAGATACGAGTCAAAAAAGTCAAATGAGAAGAAAGAGCTGGGACGGACTGGTAGGGGGTAACTTTTTCTTAAAACCTGTTTTTATGGACATGGCTCTCTCCAAGTCAACTCCGCACAATGATGGATCGCAAGTTTTCTGGATTTCCGCACACTAAGGGGGTAAAAGTGCCCGTCTCCAAACTGTAAGGGGTTATCCTTCAATCACATTAGAGGGGTCAAATTGTCTTTTACCCTTTTGAAAACGGAGGCAGTACATAGATTTTGGGGAAGAATCAAAAGCTTTTAGGCAAAGGAGGCTCAGAGAGAGGAGCAAAACCATTGGCGCCCAACATTTCTGCTTCACCGTCTCTCTTCAAAACGGGCCATGGGCTTTCTCAGAATTGTTGAACATGGCGAAATCTCCAGCGAATCACACTTCCTCAAGAACCACAATCGTGGTTTCGGCGTTTGTAGCCCTAATCGGAGCTGCTACGTTAATTGATTATCTATGGGTATCGTCGTCGTCTTCTTCTTCGTTTGCGCATCCACTGGTCTCGTCTATTCGGGATCTCGATAGATCTCGTGTTCAAGTCTTCCCGAATGTTACCCAGAGAGGAGTGGAAAAGGTCAGTGGTTGTTTTTCATTGATTTAGTAGTTTTAATCACTTAATTGCGTTGCTGTTTACTCTGATATGTGATTATGACGTTTTGAAACTTTATGCCTTCATTATGCTGTTTGGTTTCATTTGAATATTTGTAGATAGAAATCATGAAAGGGTTAGGACTAATTATTAGGTACTCCGGAGTAAATGATGATGTGTCCGTACTCCAGTCCATACAACACATGACGCATAGTATGAAGTTATTACGTGTCATGTATAGACTGGGGTAGGGACGTGTCATTTACTGTGGAGTACGTAATAACTACTCGCTGTGAAGAGAATGAATCATGGGAATGCAAGTAGAAAGGTTGATAGAGATTTCTCAATTTCCTTCATCATAGTAGAAGAAAATTGTCTCACTTTCCCATCTAGTTCGAAGTCACCAAGTAAATGGCAGTCATTTTGTTAATGGGAGACAAAAGAACAAGCAATTATATGATGCCTTATTTGCCCGTTTCTGCTGATGCTGAACTATGATACTATATTATTTTGTTCAGTGTCGCTGAAACCACGAATGAAGCACCTAATCAATGTGGTTATTTGATAAAATGAGCCTAACCATAAAATTTCCTGGAAGCTATTACTTCCAACAGTCTTATCAAACCTCATGAGATGAACATTTTTTTGTTCTGAATTCAGAGGGTTTGATGACAATATCATGTACATGCTTCCCGACTGCACACCATACATTTATCTGTTTGATTATTATTTTCTATTTTCTATATTAAGTTACCAAGTACTAGAGTCCTTCACCTGCTAGACAATAGGTATATGAGCTACTCACCAGTTGCAGTAGAGCAGATTTCTCCATTTGTTCCATCAGAAGAGAACCGTGATGCTAATTCAACGTGAATTTACCATATGGGTTTAATTAAGCTGGAGACTTGAAAATGACTGAGAGAGGGGTGGTGGAACTGGAAACAATTATGAATAGATCAATTAAGTACTACTCTTATGTCATTTTAATCAAATCATCAAGACCCTGTGAATCAAAATTCCCGTTGGTTGGATACTGAATCGACTAAAATAGTGAACAGAACAGCATAGCTGCGACTTAATGAAGTGGATTGGATAATATATATCGTACCAATATAGCATGTCTGATATACTGTTATATGTATATATTTTGGTCTGGAAGACTTGCTCACGCAATTCCATGCTTCGTCGCGCACGGACAATGCCTCCCTACATGATGGCTCCAACAAGAAATGAACACACAGCGGTCTCTGGGGTCAACAACAAGCAATCTCGTCCTCTAAAAAATTTGCAGCTAGGAGCGATTATAAAACTCATGCTGCTGCTGAAGATTCTGTAGATACAAATAATCTCTATGGCTAGCAAACACGAGACAGCAAGAGAATAGGAAAATTATCCCTGGTTTTCAAACTAAAATACTGTGTCAATAATATATGTAGTGAAATTGACAGAAACAAGAAAACTATAATTTCCTAGATGAGAATGCGAGTATGAGTATTCATTTGGCTTATTGACTGCGCAAGTAATAGGTTGTAGTCACCTGAATCAGCAAACTGTCAGTTAATAATAAATTGGACAGAAACAATGCATCAAACGTAACATTACTCAGAGCTATCAACCGGTTAACAGTTAACCGTAGCCGGCCCGTTGACCGTGAACCGCCGGTTACGGTTACGGGTAACTGTTAATTATTCCCCAAATCTCTAACCGGCCCGGCCCATGGGACTGGACCTCTTAACTCGGGCCGGTTCGCTTCGGGCCGGTTCATGACCTTTAAAAAAAAAATAACAGTGATATGTGTGTGTGTTTGTATATATATAGTATCATATATATATACATATGTATACGTGTACTGTAGTTGTTATAATGCAAAGTAACAACGTAGCGAAAACAATAATGAAATAATAACTTGTATTATTCATAATAAAGAAATTGTGTTAGGAAAGATTGCATCACTATAGTGAAAGTACAACCCAACTAGGTTGGCACCCACTTTACTATCTATCATTTGCATTTTTCTTTACTTGCATCTTATGTCTATTGTGGAAATCTTAAAATATTGACAAATGTCTAACTTTACATTCACTCATTGTCATTATTGTCTTCAATTTTCTCCGGTTCGTTGGTGATGTTTAAGCTCTTGAACACTTTCTGGACGTCAATGTCTAACTCCCTCATGTCTTGTACTCGTTTGTTGGCATGCTTCAACGGCGGAGAACTTCACAAACTTTGGAGAAGAGAAAAATGTAGTATGTTGAGTGAGGTTGAATGAGGGAAGGGGTGGTACTTATAAAGGAGTAATAAGGGGAGGGGTGGTAGTGTATTATAGCTAGCCGTTGCGGTTAACCCCGGTAACGGTTTTAATCGGTTACGGGTCGGTTCGGGTAATGTTCAGGTTATTTTCGGGTTGGTTAGGGGCCAGTTAGGTGGTCCAACATGTCTACAACCGGCCCGGACCACTACTAACTCGGTCCCGGGCAGGTTTAGGCCCGTCTAGGTCCGATTACGGTTTTGGTGGGCCGGTTTAACCGTGACCGTTGACAGCTCTAATTACTCTCCTGTTCGGCACTGCTGCCTGTTTTCTGAAAGCAATATCTGGGTGGTTTCTCGTATCATTAAAATGAGTTTTCGTTGTTTTTAGTGTATACATTTTCTTTGTTTATTTTGGTTCCGTACAAGTAAGCCGTTATATATTTCAGGGACAAGTATTCTTATACTAACGCCTAGTTTATATTTTCACATTGGCAGGGACGAGATGTTAAAGATAAGAATCTGAAGCAGCATGATCCTCGAAGATTATTACCCGCGACCTTTGCTGATATTCCTGCACCCGAATTGGAATGGGAGGAAATGCCCCCTGCACCCGTACCACGTTTGGATGGGTACGCAGTACAGATCAAGAACCGTTTGTATGTCTTTGCAGGATATGGAACCATTGACTATGTAAGAATCATCATACTCATATGTTCACACACACACTGTCCTAGAAAAACAGTATTAGATAATGATCATTATTGACACTCCAAACGATTAGATCAACTTCTATTACCTTCTTTGGCATTCATCTAAAGTGTCCAATTGAGGTCGTTTTCATGTTAATTTACATTGCTTTTTGTAACCTGCAGGTGCATTCTCACGTTGATGTCTATAATTTTATTGCTAACAGATGGGAGGACAGATTTGAAATTCCACATGAAATGGCACATTCACATTTAGGAATAGCAACTGATGGAAGATATGTTTATGTGATATCAGGACAATATGGTCCCCAATGCAGAGGTCCTATAGCTCGCTCATTTGTTTTGGACACCGAAAACAAAACATGGCGAAGCTTGCCTCCATTGCCAGTGCCTAGGTATATGCCCTGATCAAGGTGTGGTCACTGGTCACATTTTGTTGTTTCCTCTTCAAGCTTCATAATTCTAATGGTGTTGATCCGTTGTTTGCTAATTTGGCCTTTCCTCGTGCATATGCTCTCTATTTCTGGAACTTGGCTAAAATAGCATACAGATTCAGTTGAAATTTACTTTTACCAGATGAGATTATGATGTTTATAAACTTGATTATGGAACATGTTTAAGATTGAAAATAGTTGAAGAAATTACGTGAAGCCGTGAAGGTTGCTTCTTGCTAAGAGCATTGCTTTTACTGCCTGCATGAAAAATAAACTGATCCATTTCTTAGCTTTTCCATTAATACATCTGTCCCTCAAAAGCCTCTATCATCCTGTTATCATATATGTAGGGCAATTTTACGGTGACTTGGTAACTCACCTTTTTTTGCTGTTAAGAACCATATCTGAAGTACCGATGTTTACTTTACTCTTTTACTATATTGTATGCTTTACATTACATATGTAAGATAAACGTTAATATGACATTAGTGCAGGATGTGACCCCAATGATGGAGAAAGCTTTATGCTTGTGTTACATACTAATACAGTTTGTGATGTACTAATTTCTAGCTTGGAGCATTGCTAAGAAGCATATGTGCTTGTTGTTAGCAGCATTAACATCAGGTCCCTTATTACCATCAGGTCCCTTATAGCAGGTCCCTTATAGCCCAGCTCATCAGGTCCCTTATGTTTGGAAATCATGCGAGAAAGGAAATGAAAAGAAAACTTGATTCACGTGAGAAAAGAAATGATAAGAAACGGTTAAGTTTTCTCACATACTTGTTTGGATTACTTAACTGAGAAATGATAAGAAAATATTATACATTCTCATCTCTCATGTTTGGTTTAACATATAAATGGAGAGGAACAGAAAACATTCTAAACGATCTTACCAGATTAACCTTTACTAACATTATGAAAAGATCCCATTTTTATGTTATGATGGGGTAATTCTCTCACAATGAAAATATTCGCTGTCTTCTAATTTATTTTCTCACCAAATCTCATCACTTTTGGTGAGAAAGAAAAATTGAATTATGTGAGATTTCTTTTCTCATATTTTCTCACGAATTCTTATGGATTACCTTAAAATTAATCCAAACGCCAATGAGAAACCTTCTCTCATCAATTCTTTTCCTTTCTCACCAAATCATGTAATCCAAACAAAACGCCGAGTGGATTAGTGCGTGTTCCTTATCCAAGAAATTTTAGCATTGTTGATATAGGCTAGTATTTAGTACGCATTTCACATGTTCTTGCAATATTGGCAAAAGTGGCATATTGACTATGAATTTGTACATAGCTTAAGACATTAAATGCAAGCACTAACACTAGATTTTCAGGTATGCTCCTGCTACCCAACTTTGGAAAGGAAGGCTCCATGTGATGGGTGGTAGCAAGGAGAATCGTCACACACCTGGTACAGAACACTGGAGTATAGCAGTGAAGAATGGGGAGGCATTAGAGGAGAAGTGGCGCGCTGAAGTACCGATTCCACGCGGTGGGCCTCATAGGTTTGTGCTTTAACTTTTCTTAGTTTAATTTAGGCTTAATTACTTAATGCATACCTCCAGTTTATCGAAAGTACCACATTGCAACCCCCCATTTCTAGAACTAGTTGATTGCATCCCCCATTTGCAATAAACACGTTAATGTGAAACTGGTAAAAAATTCCATCCAAACACCATTCTAATAAAAAGGGTAGATTTGTCAATGTCGAAATAATAAATCAACATTAAGAAATGTAAAATGAAACAGATAAATAACAAAGAAAAAAAAAGTTGAAGAATGAGGAGAAAGCTGAAACAAACTCAAAGGCACCGTCTTTATTCATCTATTTCTTCCGTGTCTTCAAGAATTGAACAACTTCGTAAAAAAAATCCCATCCTTATTCATCAAATTTTTTCTCGGTGTGTCAACAATATATCCATTTTTTGAAGAAACCAATCAGTTGCCACAGGAAGCAACAAATCAACATATACCCCAAAAACGGAGAGAGAGAGAGATGGAACCCGAGAGAGGACATCATCAACGGGTTGTGGCAGTATCTTCATCTGTAAGACCTACCTTGCAGCTCCAGTACAAAAACCTTGCCCATATCTCTCTCTCTGCCCCCCCCCCCCCCCCCCCCCCCCCCCCCACACACACACACACACACACACAATTTATCGATTGAATTACCAGAAGCCAAATGCCCCTCTCAAATATCTCCATAATTTCGAAATTGATTGAGCATGGCCTTCATGGAGAAGAATTTCACCCTCATCGTAGCTGGGTGGACTTGATCGAGGAAAGGGCATGGCTGTAGGTCTGAGTTATGGTGGAGACAGTGTTGGGTGTGTTTTGATTGGGCTGGAGCTGACCGACGGTTAAGGAAGAGTTGGTGGGTCGAATTTGTTGGTGGCTTTTGGTTGGTCTGGTGGTGGAATCGTGGTGTGGGTTGGCTGAAAGAGGCAAATGTTTGCCGGAAACTGGGTACAAGGAGGCGGCGTTGGTGATGGCTCAGGTGCTGTTGGTGGTGGCAGCTACATTGTTCATATTTTTTTAGGGGTAGACTTTTTTACCCTCAATAAAAAAGATCTATTTGTCAACTAACGAAATATTCGGTTAAGTCACGGACGGAATTTTTTTACCAGTTTCACATTGACATGTTTATTGCAAATGGGGGATGCAATCACCTAGTGCTAGAAATGGGGATTACAATGTGATAGTTTCGATAAACTAGGGATATGCATTAAGTAATTAAGCCTTTAATTTAAGCTGTTCCACATATCTGTGGCATGATCTGTTAAAAGTTTATATTGCTGCTTCTGGGACTTTACCAATTGGCTAATGGTACAACTTATTTATCTGGCATGTCCCAGTAACATATGCATGTTGTTTTCCTTATTAAGTTTCTGTATCATCCGGTTATCTTTCTTTCCATTCTTGATGCTGTACAAGCAAAGGATAAATTATAATTGCCCTTGTAAGCTATCATCACAAAACATGGCCTAAATCATGATGGGTTATCTAATTTAAGAAATCTCTAAAGAATAAAACTATTTCAAGATTGTCTACATCCTGAAATGGTAAAACAATAACTTTCATATTAATGAGTGATTTCTCGGAGTCAACATAGTAATTTGAGAAAATCAAGAAAAAGAAAAAAGGAGAAGGGTCAGTGGTATTGGAGCCTAAGAAGCACGGATACGGACACATGCATCAGACTCGAGACAATTGTGAACACATGCCTCATCAGTTTTTGAAAAAGTCGGGATAAGGACACAGAGGGAAAACGCCAATGAATAAAAAAAATTATAACTATATATATGTATGTATATAAATGTCGATGCAGTCATCAAAGACTTATTTAAAAAAAAAAAAAAAAAAATAGAAGTTCCACATTCTCATATCAACACAGCATGTTCCATTATCTGGCTTCTCATAGTTCCAATGTTTCTCCATTGGATACCCATTAAAAGTAAGATTAAAATATTCGGACACGTTGGTGGAGTGTCTCAGGCGTATTTGGACTTTGGAGTGTCTCCTTGAGTCCAGAAGTGTCTGACCTAGTGCGGGGTATGTCCATGCTTCAAAGAATTTAGAACTGCTTAACATGAACGGAAAGCACATTCTAAAGTTGGTTAGGTGGCAATGACTTCAGTTATATACACAGTATATGGTATCCTTTATCCTCCAAATTTAGTTTCTTATGCAAGACAGCAAGAGATAGAACTTAAAAATATAAATCGAATCAAGAGAACTCCGATCATTAAGGGACTCAAGGTTTCTCTTACTCAGCCTTTGAATAGGAGATTTTTTTGAAGCTCTAAAAAGGCACTTTTTGTCGGACATTCAAAAACAACAAAATGAATGAATAAGTGTCCTGGGCCACTCCCCTCATTGCCAATTGGTTTTGAGGGGGAACCCCATGGATTTTTGTAGTTCTGTACTTATCTTTCTACTTTATTTTTATTAGAATCGAGAAAAGGCAAGCGCTTGGGAGAAAAAGAAAAGTAAGGTTATAGGAGGAAGTAAATGGGGTTCACGATTGATCTTATCTTCTGGTTCATTTAATTGTAGCGCTATTCTATCTTCTCTCAGGGCCTGTATCGCAGTTGATGAGAGGCTTTATGTCATTGGTGGTCAAGAGGGTGATTTTATGCCTAAACCTGGGTCACCTATCTTCAAGTGCTCTCGCAGGCAGGAGGTATGAGAGCTTGTATACTGATTTCTTACCATATAATTGTGCTTTATGTACATTTAAGTTAGCTATGATGCTGAAAAAGGATCACTTCTTACTGGTTTCACTTGAGTAACCTGGTTAACTATACATATCAAGCAGTATTATTTTCACATGCTCATTCTGTAATCTGTATTGCTTTTCGCTTTCCTTGATCTATAGAGCCCTTTCAAGAGTGACTTCATTTGGTTTTCCAGGTAATTTATGGTGATGTCTATATGCTGGATGATGAAATGAAGTGGAAAGTTCTATCCCCGATGCCGAAGCCAGACTCCCATATAGAATGTTCTTGGGTGCTTCTCAACAATTCCATCATCATATTAGGAGGTACAACCGAGAAGCACCCTGTTACGAAAAGGATGATCCTTGTTGGAGAAATATTCCGATTTGATCTGGCCACACAGGTAAAAGGCCTATAGCCCTATACTAAGACTTGTGAGGAACTTATCAGAAAACTTTGTGATTACTGATTAGTGACTCATTGGTACCTTTTGTTCACAGGGGGTGTTTGAATATGAAGTTTTTGGATTTTTTTTTTTTTTTTTTTTTTTTTCGGGAGGGGGGTGGGGGTGGGGGTGGGGGTGGGGGGGATTGGTTTAGATGAGGAATCTTCTCTCTCGTCACCTCCACTACTCATTCCCAAAAACAAAACAAAAAAACATCCAGACTATCCCATAATGGTGAAAGGCCAGCAAAATGAGTATATTGATTTAACAAAAAAAATAAAATTCTCCAGTCTGCCATTTACTTCCAGAAAGAGGAGGGACTTTTGGGATTTAATAATAAGAATGTTAGTATAGAAACAAAACATGGTATAAACCAAACACATAGCGAAAGTTAGAAAATGATGAGCTTGCAGATAGGAGAATGCAGGGAATAGCTGTCTCACTGGTTCCGTTTTCTGCAGTTCTTGAAAGATTAACTTTCGTATGCCCTCATGTCTGTTCAAACTCTATTTGCTTCTCTGTCATGGAACCTTCATTTAGATCATATAGGCCTCATTCGTTGCTTGAAACTCTCTCTATACAGTTTAAGTTCTCTCATCTCTGGGTAGTTTTTAAAATAAAATAAATTATTTCTTTTCTTCTGTTCAAACTCAAGTCACCTGGAGTGGGAGCGAGAGCGCCAAAGCTACAAATTCTAAAAATGCTGTATTTGAGAGCGTCATGAGAGAGCGTATATAAATTATAATTATTATAATTTTATATATAAACATATTATATTTCAAATTTATGTGTAACCTAAATTTAGTGACAATAATAACAAAGCTTATGTATGAGACTAGAACCTCACATATTGAAGAATGCAATGAAAATTCAACTTGAATGAATGCTAACAATGATAACTTGATATACAGTGAGCCAGCGGGGTTCCTCAGTAAGGGGTTGGTTAGGTCATTTTACTTGAAATCTTTTTCTGACTTAAATTGAAATAGGCTCGGAAACTAAATACCGAGGCCAATTGATAAGAAAATACAGAGCGCTGGTAAAAGCGCTCTCTAGAATTTTGGGAGCGAGGATTATTGGCGAATTTGAGCTGAAAGCGCCGGAGCGAGGATTGGGAGCGAAGCCCCTCCCAGAAGTTTTAGGTGATCTAGGTTAAAACTTTAGCTTGAAATTTATTAGGGTGCCATTTTGAATAACAATAGCTGTGGTGTGAAGCTTAGTTCTGAAGCAGAGAGAGGCATTTAGGGCCAGTTGCAATAGAGGTGGTATCTCATGCTTCAAATACGGATTCATCAATTCGGTGTATCTACTATATGAAGTTACATGTAATCAAGAACCGTGTAAATCTGTATCGTCCTATGTTAATTACTGGAGAAATGCTAGGCATCCCACCACTATCTCCCACTCATCTCCCACCTTCCTTCCACACAAATACAATCATGCCAAATGTATACATGTTGTCAATATCGCATTTGGGTGGGAGATGAGCAGGAGATACTGGTGGGATCCCTAGCATTTCTCTAATTATTGTGCGAGAAGAGTGTGTGATGATATATCCCATTGTTGGTTTAATTTCAGAAATGGTCAGTGATTGGAAGGCTCCCTTACCGTGTGAAAACTACACTTGCTGGCTTTTGGGATGGATGGTTGTACTTCACCTCTGGGCAGCGGGATAGAGGACCAGATGATCCCTACCCAAAGAAAGTCATTGGAGATATGTGGAGAACCAAGTTGAAGTTGTGATTTGAACTTCAAACGTTACCGTAGATGAAGAAGCTCTTTTGCAGTTTTGGACTTTTGGTCAAGTTATTAGTTCTGATCTTTTGTGTTTCTGTTTTCTGATTTTTATTTTCTTTCACTAGCTTCTTCCATGTATAAGGGCGATAACAATCAGGGTTTGTGTAAACTAGCAGGTTGGTCTGTGCATTCGCACGGACAACTGACAATTTTGTACGTTGAACCGTGGATTTTGCTGGGAAAAGCAAATGAGACTTTGATTCATTTACTTGGATGATTTTGTGTACGGGAGAAACCATCAGAAAGACTATCATCAAATCAAGATCATTCGGTTTTCCAGTTAGAATCGAATTTCGTGGCTGCAGTTCATCATCACTCTTGAAGTCAAAATTTTGGTCCCGAAAGTCAATAGGTTTCAGTTGAAGATTTGGAGGATGGTCATATGACTCGTTTCATTAAGGGTTAGTTGGGGATTGTTGTGGCGGTGCTAGAAGATGTGTGAGAATTACTGTGGAAAAGCAAATAAAATGATGTTTAATATATATTACGTGAAAGCTACCGTGAATGTTAATGTTTGCTAACCAAGTGTAAACATGTTGTGATAGACTAAAGGAAAATATACAACACATCTGTTTCGTAAAATATATGTTGAGAATTTTAAAAATTATAAAGTTGGAATCGATTGTTGATAATCCATCACCATCCACAGCTTATTGTGAGGTAACCCCGTAAGCTAGCTAGAAACGAGGATGTTTCCCGTCAACCAGTGAATATAAACGTGATGGGAGACTACACAAATGAACATCAGTTGGAGAAAATTATATTGGTATGAATATAGTACAGTAAAATTCTTGATAAATACTTTTAATTATATTAGAATATTCTTAAGGTTAGAGAAAATTATTCATTTACAAGGTTATTCGTTTATTGAGCATTCATGTGGCCAATTTGTTTAAGTGGGGACCGAAAAAATTAATAATTTGATTTGAGTAGGTTATTCATTTGTTGAACCTTCATTTCTCGAGGTTTTACATATGAGTTGGTATCATCGTTCATCGGATCTTGCCTTGTTGAAAATATTGACGGAGATATCCGTTCAATTAGCGGGATATCAGTGGAGGAAAAACTAATTAGAGTTATAAAATGCAGAGACAATCTGCACTCAACAGTCAATATGTCCGAGTGGTTAAGGAGACAGACTCGAAATCTGTTGGGCTTTGCCTGCGCAGGTTCGAATCCTGCTGTTGACGCCAACTTTTATTTTTAAAGTTGATAAATCAATGCCAAAATTTTTTAAGCCATTTTTTTTAAAGTTGATAAATCAATGCCAAAACTTTTTTTCAATAGCGATGTGTAAAGTTTGTAAATCAATGCCAAAACTTTTTTCCTATCTTTTCTTGTTCATATATTTTCTTTTTCATTAGCGATGTGTAAAATTGACCAATCAGTGCCAAACCATTTTTCCTATCTTTTCTTTTTTCATTAGCAATATGTAAAGTTGATAAATCAATAAAACTTTGTTTATCTGAATTTGATTTGTGAGTATATATATGAGTTTTCGGTAAAGAAAAATATATAGTTTAAAGTTGCACGAATGACACATGTTTCTTAGTAATAGACTAGTGTAAAACCGTTGCCGCTGGCACTATTCTTTTTATAAGGCCAATGACATTAATTAAAAATGACATGACGATTTATTCTTGGGGAATAATATTTCAATACGATCACAATTTCTTTGATTGTACTGACTATTAAACAAATGTTAGTAAAACTTGATGGTTTGTTACTGTTCCGGGCCCAAGTGTGATGATGACAAATAGAATGAGTCAATTTTCAGTAAACAATCTCAGCCCTTTGATATGAATCAATCTAATGGTATTAAAGGAGGACAACAACAGTTGAATGTACAGTAGAAGTGCTGTCCCCCTTAGAACATAGATGTGAGTTTATGATCACATTGTCATCCCCAACCTTATACTGAAGGCAACATACAATTCATAATGAAATAGTCAACTGTAAAGAATCGAAACACATACACAAATATAAAGTTTTATAATGGTTAGCATATCATTCATATTGTTTTATACCTTTTTTCAACACTTACAACTTTCTATCTATGACTATGAGGTCTCAGGTTCAAATCCCACAACGACTATATTTATACTTAAAATTTTCTATCTTTCTATAATTATGTTTAGTCGATGTGCGCGTAAGCTGGCTCAGAGCGGAGGAATTGGATTTATACCCCCTTGTGAATTGGAGTTAGAAAAATGCATTCGGCGTGAATTGGTATTTGAAAAATGCCCTCTTCTTTAAACGCATGCTAACAGAAGATGTTAGCAAACGAGTGGGCCTATTCGAGTGACATGGGTGATGACATGTACCCTAAAGTGGGTGAGAGAAACCGTTGAATTACCCTATTACCCTTGTCAGTGAGTGTGACATTCAACCTCAAAATGAAACCCTAACAAATGTGTATCTCTCTCTCAAAACATTATTTTTTTCATCTACCCAGACCTGCCAAATACAGTTGAATTAACTCCAACTGTGAACTTAATGGCTGGGACTCCTTAAAGCCTCAAAACTGGCTCATTTCTCACTCTCATTTGCTCTGGTTCTCCGAGTTTGTGTATAGAAGTCTCTCTGTTTCTCCATTGTTGTTGAGCTACGATAAATCCTAAATACTGATTCTTTTTTGCTATGATTCTTGTTATATTCTCGGAAGAATGTTCTAAAATGTATGCTAGCATAGTTTTTTTTTGTTAAATTTGATATTCATTTGTGTTTCCGAGTAAATTTAGGTTCATTACATTGATGTTGTGTTCTTCATTCGGGGTTTGATATGTGTTGTGGATTGTGTGGAGACTGGAACAAGTAAATGCTCGTCACTGTATTGTCTGAAAGGACTGGGACGATGCATTTGCCCGTCCCAGTCTATTAAGTGAACAACTAAGTCGTGGAATCAAGATTGAGACGAGTGAATGCTCGTTCCATACGAGGACATCACTCCTCCCAGTCTTAGAGGACCTCCTCGACTGGAATTTCAAACTGAGATCTCAGTCTCGCTTAGGAAAGGGTTCTGCATTCTTTGCGTTTAGGGCATTCGTTTATTTTTTGCTGATTTAAGTAGGGGTTAGCAAGGTCAAATCCCCGTTGTACATTTATCATCATAATGTGTAATAGCTTCAGTAACTGTTTAAAAGTGTATTGTCGGTTCAATCGGATTTACTATATGTTTTCACTCATTGTTTCACTACTTGCCTTTAAATATTTGCAACTGTGTTCGATTGAGATAAAATGGTACATTAAATGGAGGCGTTAGGCGACATCTATATAGTAATAGTTTTTCATGTTTTGAGTAATGCTGGTTGCACAATAATTCTTGAATTCCACAGAGATCTAAGCGTTTTTGGCTGGGTGGTAATCCGTGGACTGTGAATTTTAAAACTATACCTTACTTCAACAAAGACAGCGCGATACAACATACATCATTGGTGGAGGTGTAGCTCTTGATAAATGGTTTTGGACTAAACTGCAAGATGTGGTAAACTGGTTACCTGAAACTATCTATAGCAGCTACCGTTAGATTGGTTTCGAGCTCTTAATCTTGTCCTTCAATTTTGTTCTAAGTAGAACGTTGTCTTCTAGTTTATGTGGCATATCTGTTACTAATGGGGGAGGTGGCAGCTCTCTATTGGTGGTAAGGGTGTCATTTCTTGTTCTCTTTCAAACTTTACTCTTCCACCGTGTCCAACGGTGGAGAGGGATATAGTTTGTTCTAGGGTTTCATTTCAGCTTTTGAATTCAGATTGATGATTTTCATTTTCTTCTTTCTCTGTTAAATTCTTCCATATGGTATCAGAGCCATAGGTTCGTGGCTTGACGATGGTGATTTCCGACGGTCTTTCAGAGCTAGGGAAGATTACTCATATCATTCCGATCTAGTTTCTTCTTTGAGATTTATTGATCTCTGAGTGATGTCTCTACCGGTTGATTATTCGCAGCCTCCGGTTTCTGGTGGCTCCAGTTCGCGTACTGCGATGGACGGTTCTTCGTCGTATTTCCTCAATAACTCAGATTCACCAGGTATGTCACTGGTTACTCAAGTTCTTAGTGGTTAAAGCTTCAATATGTGGTATAGGTACATGATTGTAGCACTTGAGGCGAAAAACAAACTTGATTTTTTTACCGGTGTTATTGTGGAACCTGGACATCAATCTGAGTTGTATTCCTTGTAGAAAAGATGTGATAGAATGGTAACCTCTTGGATTCTAAACTCTGTTAGTAAAGTGATAGCTTCAAGTGTTGTGTATTATTCTACTGCCAAAGAAATTTGGTCAAATCTGCTTGCGAGGTTCTCATAGAAGAATTTACCCAAAAAATTTCAACTTAGTAGTGCTATTTCTAGCCTTAAACATGGTGGTGTGTCTGTGACATCATACTTTACTAAGTTGAAGTCTCTGTGGGATGAGTTAGAAAATTATTTGGAAAGACCAATGTGCTCATGTGGTGCCCTCCAATCATGTCCATGTAATGTGATGGGAGTTTTGCTAACAACAACAAAAGCATATCATGCAATTTCTTATGGGGTTAAATGTGGGCTATACACTTGTCAGAGATCAAATTTTGCTGCAAGATCCACTTCCTAGTTTGATTGGATTTTTTGCTAAAATTGTTCAACAAGAGATGCAAGGTAGCATTAGTGTGAATGATCCAGCTGCTCCCACCATGGCAATGTTTTCACATGGGTACTCTCAAATGCCTGTGGCCATGTATTCTCATTTTAACAATGCAAGATCAGGCAGAGGGGGAAATCAAAACCTTACTCACACTGTAGATGGTAATGTTGTTCAAACACAAGGCCCTTTTAAAGGTTCAAAACAGTATTGTCATCATTGTGGAGGTACTGGTCATGTCAAAGCCAAGTGTTGGAAGCTTCATCAGCATCCTCCCAACTTCAAAAGCAAACACAAGATTCAGGCACACAATGCTACTACTGCTTAAGAAGCTAATCATGTTACTACAACAAATGACAAGAACAACTTTCCTTTCTCTCAAACACAATGCCAACAGATGATGCAGTATATTAATACACAAATGCAGCAGTCCAGTCAAGGTGGTTCTAGTGACAACACCTCAGGATCTTCACCATCACCTAGTAGTCAGTCAAATGTGATGGATAGCCCTGTTAGTCAATACTAAAGGGCTGATCTATATACAATAGTCACTTTATGGGAGGAGTAATGAAATCATATGGCTTGTGTGGTTCTAAGAGATGTGTGCCATCTGATCCTCAGGCTTGGATCATTGAAAGTGGAGCAACAAATCATAGGTGTCATGACGTGAGGATTCTGCACAATGTTGTTCAAGTTTCAGATGTTTAATGTATACCTACCAAATGGAAAGAGGGTTGCAGTCACTCACATTGGAGATGTTCATCTTTCATCAACCTTACATCTTACAGGAGTGTTGTATATCCCTGAATTCCAATTCAAATTGGTCTCCATTACTCAGCTAACAAAAATGCAACCCTATCATTTTGTGATGTTGATAAATGTCAAATCATCAGCAAAGACACAAATAAGATTCTGGGAGAAGGAAAAATAGTTGATGGTTTGTATTTGCTGATTCCTACAAATGTCACTCTAGCTATTTGCAGTTTGGTCCCTAAGGTAACCTCTAATTTCACAACACATCTATGGCATAGAAGACTGGGACACTTGTCAGATATAAAGTTGAAATGCCTAGCAGACTTCTACCTTCTGTCACAAAAGTTGATAACACTCTTTGTGAGATTTGTCCTCAGGCAAAGCAGAGAAAATTGCATTACCCTAGTATTGGCAAAATGGAAAAACAACCCTTTTATTTAGCTCATTGTGACATAGAGGGTCCTTATAGGATTACCACATATGCAGGACACAGAATTTTTCCCACTTTAGTTGATGATGCAACAGGAATGACTTGGGTCTATCTTCTTGTCCATAAATCAGAAGCTCACATTCACATACCCCCAGTTTTACAACATGGTAGAAACACAATTTAAAGTGAAGAGCGAGAAGATCATAAGTGACAATGCAAAGGAGATAGCCTTAGTGGATTTTATGATGGAAAAGGGCATTATACATCAGCTTAGCTGTGTTGAAGCACATCAACAGAACTCTGTTGTTGAGAGAAAGCACCAACATTTGTTAAGTGTTGCTAGAGCTTTGACTTTCAAGTCTTCTCTTCCTCTTAAATTCTGGGGAAATAGTGTGCTTACTGCCACTTATTTGATCAACAGAACCCCTACAAATTTCTCCAAAATAAGTCTCCATATGAATGTCTTTTTGGTGAGCTACCTGACTATGATTAGTTGAGAACTTTTGGATGTTTGAGCTATAGTTCAACTCTGTTGCGGGGGAGGACTAAATTTAAGCCAAGGGCTATGCCCTGTGTGTTTGTGTTTCTGGGTTATGTTTTTGGGATGAAGGGCTACAAACTCTACAATCTTAAAGATGGACATTTCTCAATCTCTAGAGATGTTATCTTTCATGGATCTATTTTTCCCTTTGCTTCCAAGACTGTATATTTGCCACCTTTGATAGAGGATATGAGTTTACTTATATGCAGCAACAATGACATTTTCTTGGACATGGATGCATCTCATTCTACAGCTGATTATCCAGCTGATTCTTCTTCACGTCTTGTTTCAGCACAAGACTTAGAAGTTGTTCCTTCTCCTCTACATGTTTCTCCTGTTTCAGGTCCAAGGATAACTACAAGAGAAATTAGGATACCCCAATACTTAAGGGATTTTGTGATTAATAAGCCCATACTTGTTTCTGCTTGTATCTCTCCAATGCACTTTGATTATGTGGCACGTAGTTATTCTGTTTTAAGCCTTTCTAGCTGCAGTAGATGCTATTGTGGAGCCAAAATCCTTTAGGGAAGCTGTTCAATCAGAGAAATGGATCCAAGCTATGCAAACTGAGTTGAAGGCTCTTGAACAGAATCAACCATGGGTTCTTACAAATCTACCTCCTGGCCATGATGCGATGGGTTGTAGATGGGTCTACAAAGTGAAATTGGAGTCTGATGGTACAATTGGGAGACATAAAGCTAGATTGGTAGCTAAGGGTGATACACAAACATAGGGGATTGACTATGGAGAGACTTTTTCTCCAGTTGCCAAGCTGCCTATAGTGAAGTGTTTACTAGCATTAGCTGCTAGTAAAGGATGGCATCGTATGCAATTGGATGTGAATAATGTTTTTCTGCATGGAGATCTACATGAAGAAGTCTATATGGAGTTACCACCTAGATATGACACATCTCTTATTCATACTCTGAGCCCTCAAGGCAAGGTTGTATGTCATCTCAGAAAGTCTCTTTATGGATTGAAACAAACCTCAAGACAGTGGTATAGTAAGTTCTCTCATACCCTACTAGATCTCGGTTTCGGTCAAAATAAATCTGACTACACTCTCTTTGTGAAGAAGTCTCTTCAATCCTTTTTATGCTTTCTTGTCTATGTTGATGACATAGTTTTAGCTGGGACTGATTTGACTCATAGATCATGAAAGTACTGAATAGTACTTTTCAATTGAAGGATCTTGGACCTCTGAGGTACTTTTTGGGTTTTGAGATTGCTAGGAATGATCATGGAATCACACTTTGTCAGAGAAAATTTGCTTTAGAGATTTTGAAAGATGCAGGCTATTCTGAGAGTAAACCAGTTTCTGTTCCAATGAATCCAGCTGTGAAACTCCCTGCTACTTCATGTGATTTTCTTCCAGCTTCTGACATTGTTTTATAGACAATTAGTAGGAAATCACTCTATCTTTGAACACAGCAGGCCAAACATCTGCTTCGTTTTTCATAAATTGTCTCAATTTGTGTCCAAACCCATATCAGTTCATTTGAAGGTTGTCCATCATGTGCTTAGATACTAGCAAAATGCTCCAGCTCAAGGTTTGCTGCTTTCAGCTTCTTCCCAACTTACACTGACAGCATACTCAGATGCAGACTAGGGAGGTTGTCTAGACACAAGGAAGTCTACCACAGGTTATTTGGTTTATTTGGGTGATTCTTTGGTTTCGTGGAGATCTAAGAAGCAATATACAGTGTCTAAGAGCTCTACAAAATCTGAGTACAGGAGTTTAGCTAGTGTTGCTAGTGAACTTCAGTGCTTTCTTTTCCTCTTGGGTGATCTTGGTGTTGTAGTCTCAGGTGTTCCTATTGTTTATTGTGATAGCAACTCTGCACTGCAACTAGCTGCCACCCCCATTCTACATGACAAGACCAAACACATAGATTTGGACTGTCATCTGATTAGGGATCTTGCTCAGAAAGGAGTTCTCACTCTCAGACATATTTCTACCATTCATCAGCTAGCAGACATTCTCATAAACCCTCTCCACTCTGCTGTTTTTCATTTTCTTCTTTCCAAGTTGGGTGTGATGATCCTACACACTCCAACTTGAGGAGGGATCTTGAGAATTTGTTCTGGACTAAACTGCAAGATGTGGTAAACTGGTTACCTGAAACTATCTATAGCAGCCGGGCCGGCCCATCCACTAGCCGGATTAGGTGTTCGCCCAGGGCCCCTAATTCAAGGGGCCCCGTAGTATTTTTTCAGGAGTAGTGGGTACGGTTTTATGTCCCCCACATTTTTTTTACGGGTTAAAAATCCGAACTATTAGTGTAACGCGGGGTATATGCCGCCCTATAGCTGAGTAGATTTTTTTTATTCACAGTTATACTTATAGTAGAAGGGTCTCACTTTCAATTATCGCCTAGGGCCCATAAAAGTCTAGGGCCGGCCCTGTATAGCAGCTACCGTTAGATTGGTTTCCAGCTCTTAATCTTGTCCTTTAATTTTGTATTAAGTAGAACGTTGTCGTTTAGCTAATGCGGCATATATGTTAGTAATGTGAGAGGTGGCAGCTTTCTATTTGTGGTAAGGGTGTCATTTCTTGTTCTCTTTCCAACTTTACTCTTCCACTGTGTCCAACGGTGGAGAGGGATATAGTTTGTTCTAGGATTTCATTTCAGCTTTTGAATTCAGATTGTTGATTTCCATTATCTTCTTTCTCTGTTAATTTCTTCAATAGTAACTATGTAGAGGTACGCTTGAAAGTGTCACAGGCGTCACTTTGGGAAAGACAATGTCATTTTTTTTAGGAATTGTTCATTAGATCGTACCATAAGAGTTAAAACTGGAATTTGAAAAGTGCATATCACCGTTCTTGAAAGTAGCTAGAGTGGTTGGTCACTGGATAAGAGTGAAATTTTACATTTGTCTTAGAATCACAAAATCAATTTTGATTATCCCTTCCACCTGCATTTGTTCTCCAAATGCAGCTCGTGAAGTCATCACATTTGGTATTACGAGTCACCACACTCTGATTCGTAGATGTTCTTGGAGCAAATTAACATGTGATATATTTGGAGATGTATGGTGAGTGAGAGAGAAAACAACCAAATATAAATATTTATTCTTTTATAAAATACACAACACCGTAATGGTGAAGCTTAATAAAATTATGTAGACATTGTTGGTACTTAAGGAGCAATAATTTTAGGCCTGGCAAAGTGGACTATGAAGTAGGCCCGTTCCGAGGCCCGTTACACACACAAATAATGTACAAGTCCGACAGTGGGGCCCATTCCGAGGCCCTTTACCATTGCTCCGTCACACACACGAATAGTGTACAAGTCCGATAATGAGGCCCGTTACCATTATTCCCATCATCAGTTGGTGAGCAAAAACCCGGCAAACCCGTTGTACCCGATCAAACCGAACCGAGTCAACCCAAATAAGAAGAGAAACGGGTAAATTTGATTGGTTTGGGTTTAGAAGAATCCAACCCGACTAATTTTGGGTGATATACGGGTAGAGAAATTGTTTACCCAATCAAACCCGAACTACCCGACCGCTAATACGTTTAGTCGGTGTCTATTTAGATGTGAATGGTTGTAAACTGTTATTTCTACTTTTCATATATTGGCACAAACATGTGGATAATATTAGTGAAAACAAAACGACTTTTTTCCTCGGATATACTACAAAGCGTGGCAGTGTGATACAAAATTGCTTTCATGCAACAACATCTTTGGTCGGTGCAAAACAAAGCTACTTTGTATTACGGATTAACTACTAAACGCCAGAAAAAAGAAAGTCTTAATTTTGGAAATTGGTCAGAAAAGAGTTTCTACTACAGAATGAACACGACTAGGGAGTGTTAAAGGTCGATTCCCTGAATCCCTGCTAGAATGTTAAACTTATTTCTCATACGCAGCGGATCAACTAGAGGAGACTCAGCTACTGCCGACTTCTTACCGTTCTTTTTCTTAGGCACCTGCCATTCGTTAACAACTTCCAACATCCTTTGAGAACAATCTTCTTCTCCTTCTTCGCTTTCACTTGAGTTGTTGCAATTGTCTTTCACTTTCCAAACAGTCTTCGCATGAGTTCCAGTGGCAGCCGTTTTGTTCTTGCTTCTCATGGTGGGGCCTACTGATGTTTCTTCATACACGACTGGAATGTCGTATGGGTACTCAGCATTCACGATTGCAATCTCCTTCCACGAATCGTTGTTAATATAATACCTAGCAATAACTTCTTTCTCGTCTTTCATCCGAAGATGCATCAAAACTTGAGGTTCCACTTCACCCATGAAAAAGAGTGGCACGGCCCAATCAATAGGGTTACGTCCCACATCGTGTTTGAGTTTGAACAAAACTGTCCAAGATTCTTTAACACCGTACTCTTTCATCGCCAACACCTCTGTGGCCCCAATACTTGGCTCTTTCCTGTTCATACAGAGGCAGCCGTCTAAAACACTCAGATCATCAGTTTCACTTCCTTTGCCTTCCTCAGCGTTTGGCATTGGTAAATCTAGTAATTCTTCTTTTTCAGGATCAACATAAAGTATGTTGAGAGGCAAGACATCATTTGATCCATCATAATCACAAAGCAACCAATGAATTTTATTGTTCAATGTTGGTCCTGATGAAATAAATCCACTAATATTGTACGGTAAATTTACGTTCCTCCAAGATTTGGTTTTGAAACTACCCACCACCATGCGTATGTGATAGCTGTCATCAGTCAAAGCCAACACGGCCTTGTACTCGTCGTTGTTAAAATCAAAACAGAGTCCTGGATCGACATAATCATCATCATAATCGATTAAAGAGCCGTGACTTAACTGTCCTTGGATGGAGCAAACCGAAGGGTTCCACAAGAACAAATCTATACCAACCCTTATAAGCAACAACCCGTTGCACGAACCATATATGTGAGCATCACCTTTAGCCGCTGCTATGCTACTTTTCCCAACAACAACATCTATATTCTGAACATGGGAAGCTTTTTGATCGATTGATTGGAACGAAAAGTAGCCATCGTCACCATGATTGTATGAAACAGAGCGGAAAATTACTTTAGCCATTGTTTAGAAACACACCTGTATCACAAAAGGACCTCTCCGCTAGTGGCTAGCTTCAACGTTTGAGAGAAGCGGTTGATCTTGAGACTGCTCAAACGCTAGGGTTTTTAAATAATTATCATGTAGTTTGAGTCTGGACAGATATATAGTTAGAGGAGGGCGGCGAACAAGCAAACAATGTCTTGCTGGACGTTCCCAAAAAATCACTCGGCCATGACCTAGTGGGCTTGGGCATGCAGTGTAATATAGATGTATGTTGGGCTTGTAAATGTGTTGTTCAGTTGTACACTGTTTGGGTTATTGATAAGGCTAAATCACACAAACCACCCCTGAGGTATGGTACATTACTAAACTAGTACTCTGTTGTTTTGGATATTACCCAAAACCACTCTTGTGGCTCACGGGGACTAACACAACAGGAACCGTTTCTTCTCTTTCATCTCGATTTATTTTTTAATTTGTAACTGGGTCACTTTGATTTGATGATTTAGATAGCAAAACGATGTAATTTTTTGACAATTTTTTCACATACAAAAGCATAAAAAGATTACAAAATTTCGTGTATCGTTTTTACTAACCAAATCACCGGATCAAAGTGATGCATTGAATTGTGTCAATAAACACAAATAAGCTGAAAGAGAAGAAACAGAGGTAGTATTAGACTACTATATAATAAAACCTCTATAACTTGATAATTTCGGGACTGGGATATTTTATTAATTTAGCGAGATATTATTATATCGATAAATTACTAATTTATTAATTAAAAAAAGGTTTTACATATGATCTTTAATTTCCAAGTTCAATCTACTAGTTACAATGTATATTAGTCAGAGATGAAAAATAAATTACAAAAGCAAATTTCAATGCATAAAGTCTATGAATGAACATTCACAAATTAAATGAATGTGTCGAGTTCATTGTTTTTAATAAGTGAAAATTAGTTCATGGTACCAAAAGTTGGTCCATGGTACCAATGGAATACTTTAAACATGGTTAGAAATTGATCACTTATAAGTATTCATTGAAAATTTTAAAAATCTCGTTAACTATGTCTCACACCTTATCACCCACGACCAATCAACAACGAAAATTGGTATGCGAATATAAGATAGATCACCAATGATGCACTCAACAAGATTTGTTTCAGTGTGTTGACAAACTTTCGATTAATGGTCAATGAACAATAAAGATATTTAAAGATGAACTCAATAATATAGATTTGTAGCTCAACAAAAAACAAAAAAAAAAGGACTATAGGTTCATTTAATTACTAGACAATCTTAGAATTTTAAATCTTTTACTAATTATTAATTTATTATTTCGTCGGGACCAATATATATACACTGGGATTTCGAAAAGTTATTATCTTATTGTTTTATCGATTAAAGTCCAATTTTGTACGAGTCCCATGTGGGGATTGGACAATTTATTAATTTTATCGAGTATTAATTTATAGATGTTTTATTGCATGTTCCGGGAACTTAAAGTGGAAAAACTCTCGTTTCTACTTTTTCAAGTTCGATTAGACTCATAATTAGGGATGGCAACGGATCAGATTTGGATCGAATCGGCCTAAATCCCGATCCGATCCATAAGGTTTCGGATCGGATTGGATTTTGCCGGATTCAAATCGGATATATCCATCGGATCATGGCGAACAATAGTGGTGTAAGCGGTTGGGTTTGGTGCGGTTTCTGCTAAAACCATAAATCGAACCGGATACATTAGTTTACTAATTTTGTAACCAAACCAAACCATTTGAAAGCATGAACCAAACCAAACCAAACCGAAAAATATCGGTGTGGTTCTGTTCGGTGCGGTCGGTTTGCATAAAATTTATCAAATGGATATTACGATACTACTTTGTCAACGAATTTCAAGTTTTAAGTGAATAATAAATTAAATAGACTTAAAAAATATGCACAACTATCGTTTTAGAGAGAAAAAATGATGAAACGTGAGAGAAAGGAGAAGATTGAGATTGATATAATCATTTTAATTGAATCTATCTACTCGTGCTTCTCTTTTCAGGATTACTTAATATATACTTTACGCACTATACATCGTGGTAAAAGTACGTTAAGCACATACCGGTTCGATCCATTTGGTGCGGTGTGATATTTTTACAAACCAAAAACCAAACCGAATAGACCGATTTGTGAAAATTGAACTGTTGATAAACTGAACGTTCAAAAAAACCATCTAAAACCAAGCATTCGGTTTGGTTCGGTCGGTTTATTCGGTTATCCTTACAGCCCTAGTGTTCAATAATTTTTTAGTCCATTTGACCTAAGATTAATATGAATTAGAATCAAAATTGGATTAACATACACTTTATATCTATAATTTTATTAATTTTTTTACTATAAAATATTTATATAAATCAAACTTATAACATTATCTGAAGTAAACACAGTAAATTTTATACATGTAATTATATTAATACTTGTATATTATCGAAATTATTAAATATGATAACCTACTCAGATCCGCATTTACGGATCACAAAACGTATGATCCATATCCATTTCATTTACAAACAGATCTTATCGGATCTGCTCCATTATAGTCGGATAACGGATCGGATCGGACCCAGTTGCCATTCCTGTCCAGAATCCTAAAGGGGGTGGTTTACACTTTACATATATGTTCAGTATCAATGTAATAATATATTAATAAAATGTACCGTTTTGGTGGGGCCGGGCTGATTTAGGTGTTGGAGGGGGGCTCATTTAGTACAGGCCAGTCCAGTTTTAAGCCTGGGCCGGGCCCCTTGACTCAAAAAGTCAACATGGAAGATTCAGGGAAAACAGAGGTAGTATTCGCTTTTTGAGTTCTTCCAAGTGTTTGCATAAGAAAACACCACATAATTCAAAATCTTTGGAAAATTCAGCTTCTATATTTGTGAATCTTCATATCGAAAACACCTAATGATAGTATATTCTGCTCTGATCTTTATCTCAAAACATCTTTGCTTTGCTGCGAAAACCCGGTCCGGAGGATTTGTGGGCATGATGATATGTGATGTCAGCGAGGTGAGCAGAAATGTGGATTTGGGCGATGAAATGACCACAATGATCTGCAAGTTTGTGGTCCGTGCTTCTGACGCATCAATCACTAAAGAAATTGGATCATATCTCCAGGTTTGGATGGATGACCTAACGGACGGAGGTGTCGAGTACATGCCTGAAGATGAAGTCACCGCCGTCGAGCGGCTACGAATCTCAATGGAACAGATAGCTTTACTAAAGGCAGCTCGACCACGACGTCCAAAGATTCCAAAACCTGGTGAGGACGACGAAGAAGAAGAAGAAGTTTTAGACAGCGATGGAGAAGAGAAAAATGTGGAGAAAGAGGATGGGAAACCTAGAGGACCTTCGAATTTGTCAAAGCTAACAGCAGAAGAGGCCGAGTATCGTGCACTTTAGCGGCAGTTATACAGGAGTGGCATATGTTATGAAAAGATAGAAGCGCCACGAAAGTCAGCTAGTTTTGGGTTTTGTTTTTCTTGGTTTAACACTGACGGCACGGAATGTCTCGCTTAGGAAAGGGTTTTGTATTCTTTGCGTTTAGGGCATTCGTTTATTTTTTGCTGATTTGAGTAGGAGTCAAATCCCGTTGTACATTTATCATAATGTGTAATAGCTTCAGTAACTGTTTAAAAGTGTATTGTCTAGTTCAATCGGATTTACTCAATGTTTTCCCTCCTTGTTTTACTACTTGCCTTCAAATATTTGCAACTGTGTTCGATTGAGATAAAATGGTGCATTAAATGGAGGCGTTAGGCGACATCTATATAATAATAGGTCTTCATGTTTTTGAGTAATGCTGGTTGCACAGTAATTCCTGAATTCCACAAAGATCTAAGAGTTTTTGGCCAGGCGGTAATCCGTGGATTGTGAATTTTAAAAACTATACCTTACTTCAACAAATTAAAGACAGTGCAATACAAGACTCATCATTGGTGGAGGTGTAACTATGTAGAGGTATGCTTGAAAGTGTCACAGGCGTCACTTTGTTCATTAGATTGTAAGAGATTAAACTGGAATTTGAAAAATTCATATTACCGTTCTTGAAAGTGGCTAGAGTGGTTGGTCACTGGTTAAGAGTGAAATTTTGCATTTGTCTGTTAATCACAAAATCAATATTGAATATCCCTTCCACCTGCAATTGTTCTCCAAATGCAGCTCGTGAAGTCATCACATTTGGTATTACGAGTCACCACACTCTAATTCACAGATGTTCTTAGAGCAAATTAACATGTGATATCTTTGTAAGCGTATGGTGGGTGAGAGAGAAAACAACCAAATAGAAATATTTATTCTTTTATAAAATACAAAACACCGTAATGGTGAAGCTTAATAAAATTATGTAGACACGGTTGGTACTTAAGGAGAAACAATTTATTAGGCCTGACAAAGTGGACTATGAAGTAGTCCTGAGAATGAGGCCCGTTCCGAGGCCCGTTACACGCATAAATAGTGTACAAGTTCGATAGTGGGGCCCATTCCGAGGCCTGTTACACACATAAATAGGAGAAATTTTTTGATGCTCTCAAAGAGCACCAAGCTGGTGCTCTACTCCACACAAAAATAGCCACGTGTACCTAAGTATAAGTGGAGAGATAACTCATAAAGACTCTTTTAACGGAGTTACCTAACAGCAAATCAATTCACCACCACTCTTTCTCTCTTCTAATGTTCAAACTTCTGAACTTTCTCTCTCTCACGACAGATATCCAAAAACCCATGAACGGCGGAACCAGAGAACAATTGGGCGGCAAAAACTGGTTAGATCGACCCCAAATTTCCGTCATAGTCGTGGGGAAAGACCGGATTTCTGAAATCGACCTCTTTTTCAAATTGGGGCTGTTTCATTACCATGAAAATCAATAGGGTGGTCTTCTCCCTCAATGCGTATATTCGTCAAATCTATTCAGATCCCTTACAAAAACTTCACATATTTCCGTGGAGTCTAGCAAAATCCTTACCATCTTTGTAAATTCGTTCTTTTTTCCCTCTGAGATATTTAAAATTTAATGGCTGCTTAATAACAACAAATGCAGCTCTGATAACTTCTTCGTTCAAGTTTTTTTGAATACGTACGTAAAACTTAATAATAACAAATAGTTTGGGTCGCCAAACCTAATAACTTCTTCGTCCTTAGCAGATCGGTGAATTCGATGAAGATTTGTTTCAAATAGTTATGCTACCATCAGCAGCAGCTTGTTGATTCATCGATTTGTTAATTAACCAGTACTATGAGAGACAAGTGATGAAGAAGAAGACAATAAAAATTCAGTTAGTATTTGTTTAATGAACAAACTGGAGAGAAGTGATAATTTTTTTTTTTTGAAATATGATAAACATGAAAAGTTTGGTCAAATTACTTGCACACATAACAAATAATTGATAGCAGTTGAAGTTAACACTGTTAAGCATTCTTTACGAAGGGATGACCCACCGACAGATGGGCCAAACTAATTGGATTGGAGCACCAAGCTGGTGCTCTTTGAGAGCACCAAAAAATCTCTCCACAAATAGTGTACAAGTCCAATAATGAGGCCCGTTCTGAGGTCCGTTGTAATATCCCGTCCCACATCGAGATATTGTGGATGAGATGTGTGGTATATAGTACTCCTTGTGGATTACTACTAGAACTTTCAAGGCTTAAACATTTTTATCCGGTGGTACAGGTAAAGAAGTTGTTGGGACGGTAATCCACGGGTGTTACATCTGTTACCATTGCTCCGTCACACACGCGATTAGTGTACAAGTCCGATAATGAGGCCCCTTACCATCATTCCCATCATCAGTTGGTGAGCAAAAACCCGGCAAACCCGTGTACCCGATCAAACCGAACCGAGTCAACCCAAATAAGAAGAGAAATGGGTAAATTTGATTGGTTTGGGTTTAGAAGAATCCAACCCGACTAATTTTGGGTGATATATGGGTAGAGAAATAGTTTACCCAATCAAACCCGAACTACCCGATAGTCGGTGTATGGTGTCTATTTAGATGTGAATGGTTGTAAACTTTTATTTCTACTTTTCATATATTGGCACAAACATGTGGATAATATTAGTGAAACAAAACGACTTTTTTCCTCGGTCATACTACAAAGCGTGGCAGTGTGATACAAAATTGCTTTCATGCAACAACATCCTTGGTCGGTGCAAAACAAAGCTACTTTGTAGTACGAATCAACTACTAAACGCCAGAAAAAAGTCTTAATTTTGGAAATTGGTCAAAAAAGAGTTTCTACTACAGAGAGAACACGACTAGGGAGTGTTAAAGGTCGATTCCCTGAATCCCTGCTAGCACAACAGGAACCGTTTCTTCTCTTTCATCTCGTTTTATTTTTTAATCTGTAACTAGGTCACTTTGACTTGGTGATTTAGATAGCAAAACGATGTAATTTTTTGACAAATTTTTCATATACAAGAACATAACAAGATTACAACTTTCGTGTATCGTTTTAATAACCGAATCACCGGATCAAAGTGATGCATTGAATTGTGTCAATAAGTGAATAAATTGAAAGAGAAGAAACAGATGTAGTATTAGACTACTATACAATAAAAGCGCTATATTAATAATGTTGGGACTGAGATTTTTTATTAATAGGGTAAAAGACAAAAACCACCCCTCGAGTATGGGGTATATACAAAAACACCCCTCGTGTTCGGGGATATACAAAAACCATCCCTGTCAGGGGACGGCAGCTAACGGTGAGTAACGGAGGGTGAGAAAGTCAAAAATACCCTTCGAATCAGTGCAAATTACACAACATAAATACCATTGTTCTCTCCTCTCATTTCTAACCCTAAATCTCCCTCATTCTCTCTCTCCCATTACCCACATAAAACCCAGATCCGTAACTAACTACACTCTCAGGTAGCGTGAAAGAGATTTCCTTCTCTTCATGTCTCTCTGTTCTCTTTCTCTCCTTCTCCCGTTACTCTCCTCACATACCCACAACCTTCCTCCACCACCAACTTTCTCAGGTTCCCACCTCCTTCACCGACCCACCTGCTCGAGGAAGAAGGCTCAAACAAGAAATCGAACGACGATATCTTCTCCATCATAGGCGAATCGAGAACAGATCGAGTATCTGGATGATTGTGGTTTCCGTTCCTCGTACGGCCAGGCTGCGGAGGAGGCGCTAGCGGCAGAGGAACGTGGCCGGACTTGAGGGCCTCCTCGCCGTAGAGATCGTAGATCTGACGCTTCTGAGGGTCGCTAAGGTCGACCTCGGCCTCGCGCTTGAATTTGGCCTCGGCCTCGCGCTTGTTGATAGGGTTTTTGTCAGGTATCATGGCAAGCCTCCGGTAAGCCTTCCTGAGGTCGTCTTCGCTTGCGTTTGTGTTGACTTTGCACTTCCTATTTCCAACAACAAAGTTTCTAGATTTCTTTCGCATTTTCGAACGAATCGAGGAGAGACCCAATTGAGGAAGCCGAATTAGGCTTCGTTGGGAAAAGAACCAGCCACAGGTGAGATGATTTCAGGGTTTGTTGGCGGCGGCGAGGCAGTCCGAGGAAGAAGGAGAAAGAAGATGGTTTGAAATCTGGGTTTTGGTCGATTTGTGTGGTGGATGGATCTTAGCAGATGGCTGAGGATGGGGATGGCTGAGGATGTGGTGGGATCTGATTCCACCATCTCTGCCTTGTCTTCTCTCTACCTGCGGATTTGGTCTAGTTTATTTCGTTATTTGGGTTTATTCATTCTCAATTCTTCAGTTTCATATGATATAAAGGAATGATTTTTTTCACTGAGTTTTGATTCTTTGTTGTGGTGGTTGTGGAGGTACTGCTGGTGGTAATGTGGTGGTGGAGGTGGAGGTGGTGGTGGTGGCCAAGAACAGGAACAAAATAAATAAAAAATGGGCAAAATGGTCATAAAAAGGACATATTGCACCCTATATTAATTGACTGTAACCGAAGGGTGATTTTCGTCTAACGTCCATCCACTGACAGGGGTGATTTTCGTCTCGACAAGGTGGTTTTCGTATATCCCCGAACACGAGAGGTGTTTTTGTATATACCCCATACTCGAGGGGTGGTTTTTGTCTTTTATTCTTTATTAATTTAGCGAGATATTATTATATCGATAAATTAATAATTTATTAATTAAAAAAAATTACATATCACTTTTAAATTTCCAAGTTCAATCTACTAGTTACAATGTATATTTGTCAGAGATGAAAAATAAATTACAAAAGCAAATTCCAATGCATAAAGTCTATGAATGAACATTCACAAATTAAATGAATGTGTCGAGTCCATTATTTTTTAGTAAGTGAAAAATTAATTCATGGTTGGTCCATGGTGCCAATGGAATACTTCAAACATGGTTAGAAATTGATCGCTTATAAGTATCCATTGAAAATTTTAAAAATCACGTTAACTATGTCTCACACCTTATCAACCATGACCAATCAACAACGAAAATGCGAATATAAGAGAGATCACCAATGATGCACTAAACAAGATTTGTTTCAATGTATTGACAACTTAAAAGTTAGTCAAAGAACAATAAAGATATTTAAAGATGAACTCAATAATATAGATTTGTAGCTCAACAAAAAAACAACAACAAGGGACTATAGGTTCATTTTTTTACTAGACAATCTTAGAATTTTGAATCTTTTAGTAATTATTAATTTATTATTTCGTCGGACCAATATATATACACTGGGATTTTGAAAAGTTATTATCTTATTGTTTTATCGATTAAGGTCCAATTTTGTACGAGTCCCATGTGGGGACTGGACAATTTATTGATTTTATCGAGTATTAATCTATAGATGTTTTGTTGCATTTTTCGGGAACTTACAGTTGAAAAACTCTCGTATCTACTTTTTTCAAGTCGGATTAGACCCAGAATTAGGGATGGCAACGGATCGGGTTTGGATCGGATCAGCCTAAATCCCGATCCGATCCATAAGGTTTCGGATCGGATCTGATTCAGATTGAATTTTGCCGGATTCAAATGGGATATATCCATCGGATCATGGCGAACAATAGTGGTGTAAGCGTTTGAGACTGGTGTGGTTTTTGCTAAAACCATAAACCGAACCAAATAGATTAGTTTGCTAATTTTATAACCAAACCAAACCATTTGAAAGCATGAACCGAACCAAAACCAAACCGAAAAATATCGGTGTGGTTCTGTTCGGTGCGGTCGGTTTGCGTAAAATTTATTGAATGGATATTACGATACTACTTTGTCAACGAATTTCAAGTTTTAAGTGAAAAATAAATTAAATAGACTTAAAAAAATATGCACAACTATCGTTTTAGAGAGAGAAAATGATGAAACGGGAGAGAAAGGAGAAGATTAAGATTGATATAATCATTTTAATTGAATCTATCTACTCGTGCTTCTCTTTTTCTGGATTACTTAATATATACTTTACGCACTATACATTGTAGTAAAAGTACGTTATGCACATACCGGTTCGGCTCGATTTGATGCGGTGTGATATTTTTACATACCAAAAACCAAATCGAATAGACCGATTTGTGAAAATTGAACTGTTGATAAACTGAACATTCAAAAAAACCATCAAAAACCACGCATTCGTTTTGGTTCGGCCGGTTTGTCCGATTTATTCAGTTATCCTTACAGCCCTAGTGTACAATAATTTTAGTTCATCTGACATAAGATTAATATGAATTAGAATCAAAACTGGATTAACATACACTTTATATCTATAATTTTATCAATTTATTTACTATAAAATATTTATATAAACCAAACTTATGACGTTATCTGAAGTAAACATAGTAAATTGTATACATGTAATTATATTAATATTTGTATATTATCGAAATTTTGAGATATGATAATCTACTCGGATCGGGTTTTACGGATCACAAAACTTATTATCCATATCCAATTCATTTACAAACGGATCTTATCTGATCTGCTCCATTATAGTCGAATCATGTCGGATATCGGATCGGACCCAGTTGTCATCCCTGCCCAGAGTCCTAAAGGGGGGTTGTTTACACAGGCGTTTGTTTCGATCCGGGATTGGGTTTGAGAGTTTCGATACCCGACAGACCGGGTCGGTTTCCGTTTTCCCATAATAACCGGCCGAACCGACCCGTGCTCAGCACCCAATTCACACACACCACGACTCCACAGAAGAAGACTAGAAGCTCGACGAAGCATAGAGAGAGAGAGATCAGATCAGAGATAATGGCGGATTATCACTTCGTGTACAAAGACGTTGAAGGAGCCTCCACTGAGTGGGACGACTTACAGCGAAAACACGGCAACCTCCCTCCCAAAGAGCCTGTCTTCAAGCCTCCTCCCTTCACCCCTGCCCACGACGATGAACCAAAAGACAAAACCTGGATCGACGGCAGAACAGAGCAAGAGCTCGAAGATCTCGAAGACGATCTCGATGACGATCGATTCCTCGAAGACTACAGGTCAGTCACTTTACTCTTCTTTATTAGGCTGATTTCACTTGAAAAACAACCTAACGATTTTAATTGCGGGAGAGATTGATTGATGATGGTTAAATTACAGGAAGAAGAGGCTTGCGGAGATGAAGGAAGTGGCAAAGGTACAGAGATTTGGATCGGTGGTTCCGATTTCTGGATCCGACTTTGTGCGGGAGGTTTCGCAAGCTCCGTCGGATGTTTGGGTTGTTGTCATTTTGTACAAAGATGGGTAATCTCTTCTTCCTCTTCTTTGCACACACACTCCATTTTCAGTTCTGTTGCTGCAATTAAATGTTGATTCATGTGATAGAAGTAGTGAAAATGTTTTTGTGAAAGTTCACATCCATGTATTAGAGGGTTGGACGCCTGGGCATTCTATGAGGTTTTGATTGGTTCATGTCTGGAACTACTTATCCAACTTACAATGCCTTAAAAACCAAACATCAAAACATACATTTTACTGGATCTATATGGTACTGCTCCTAATTTAACACCATCACCTAGGAACTGAGCAATATGGGCACTCCAAAATAGGGGCTGGATTCGTGTCGGACACTCGGACAGAACTGGAAAATATGTGGCAGACTCCGCCTCCGGGTATTTTAGAGAATTTTATTAGACTTACGCTTGGGGGACACTTGATGGAGATGACAGTCGCCTTTTCGTGCTTGTTAGACTTTCCCACTAATGGTTTTATGACATATTTTAACTTTAAATTGGTTCACTATAATTAGGCTAAAGTAGATTGATTATACTAAATATATGAAAATGCTAAAGTAGACAAGTAGAATTAATTTCAAAACTTGCAAGAGTAATGTTGCTTCAGGTTCTAAAAAATAGAAGTTAGTTTTGTAGGTGATTGTTAGGGTCGAGCTGGACTGATGAAAGGCCACTCCAAACATCTCGTTGATCTTAACACGTCTTTTTACATTCTGAACAGTGAAAATCAAACACAGTATCTCCGCTGCTACCCAATTTTTGGTGTTTTCCTTATGACACTTGGGCAAAATCGCGTAGCAAGTACGCAAGTGTGGTCCTGCGGCAATGTTATGCTGAAATGTTTATACAAGAAATTCGTCCATAACCTCCAAGTCTAATGATTTTAGCTATAGTGAATTTTATACACTGTCAGTACTATTAGAAGTATATCTCTATTCTGGGGTTTGGCAAAATAGGTGATTTTAAAGTGAGATGATATAGTGAGTGTTTAAAGTGCAAAACACAGTTGAGTTAGAGAACATAAAAGTAATTGCACCAATTGCAGATGGCATTGGTCGAAATCTCCGTGATTACATTGATCTGAACACCTTGACAACTTTTCCTCTTCTACCCCAATCAACTCAATCAACAAAGGAGAGTTGTACCAATTTTGTAACTTATTTGTTCAAGATAATTTGGTAGTAACTGATAAGAGATAACAATTGACGAACAAATCGGATGTCGGCACATGGTAGTGGCAGGCACTTCTTCCGCAATCGGACAATGCCAGGCAAAACCGTACACTAAGATAAATCATGAATACCTCTAGCCTTATCAAACATCTGGTATGCATTGTTCCGGAATTCAGTGCACAACAATGGTTGGTCATCACAAAAAAATAAAAAATAAAATAAACGCGTTGGAGTAAAGCCCTCCCCAGTGGCCAAGCAAGCAACAACATTAACTGATGTGCATCGATTACTTTGAGAGCGAGAGGAATTGTGTACCTGTTGAGATGCTACTCATGCTACAAAAAGACTGCCATTGAGGGAAACATCTTCTAGAATGGCTTGATTGATTGGAGCCGACACTTGCAAAGACGAACATCGTCAAGCATGTGGACCTTGCCAGCCTTATGTAGTTTTTCAATTTGATGATTGCAACTGAAAAGCCGCCTGTAAAACACTGGATGATGTAGCACTGTGTTGTTGCGTTAGGGTAGCGAAACGGTGGTATCCCTCAGAGGGGCATGACTGCATTGGAGGTTTGCTCAAATTTGCAGTGGTATTTTTAGCAATAGGAACACTCATAGGTTAGGGACACCCTTCAACTCCTTTAAAAGAGAGATTCAACTTCATTTTCACTTCTCTTTTGGGTACACCATTGGACATTTTGATTTGTGCTTATTATTGTCTTTATTCTCTTGACTGGTGATAGGTATCCGGAGTGTGGGCTTCTTATGCAATGCTTGGAAGAGCTGGCAACAAAGTACCCGGCAACAAAGTTTGTGAAGATCATTTCTACCGACTGTATTCCTAACTACCCAGATCGTAATCTTCCGACATTGTTGGTGTACAATAATGGTGCTGTTAAGGCAAATCACGTCGGATTGCGTAGCTTCGGTCGAAGATGTACACCTGAAGGTATTACTTTCATCAAGTTTACACGATGTTTTTTATTTGTAGTTTTACTATAAGCTGCTTGGATTATAGTGTCAGGTTCCTCTTTCTCTAAGAGAAGTTCTGTATGACCATTGCACTCAATGCATGTTGCTTATCTATATATACCACTTACAGTTAGCGTTTTTGGGACCTCTTGTAGTTTCACTCTTCTGCGTTATTCTATCCCAGAGTACAATATTTTCAGGATTGGACTTGCTATGTTAAAGAGCAAGGCTGATCGAGACATTATTATGTTCATGAACATAATTATCAGATTCAGTTTTGGGGTAGGATGGGTTGCCTTTTGCTACACGGACTGGCACTCGAGGGTTTTCCACTATAGATTGTTAAAAGTATCATGAATCCCTTGGACTCACTCACTGCTCAAGTGGTTTTAAGAACTCGGCCTCCTTTATAATTTAAAGAGTCTAAACCAAACAATTAAACGTTGAGTTCAACCATGTATCGTTTCCCACTTCCTTGATCTTGTAGACAGCTCCTTTTGGTTCTTCAAGTTTTCTCTTCCAATCATGTAGAACCTCTCATAGGCCGGCTGCTTATTGGGCAAACCTAACAGAACAAACTGCGTATACAGGCAACCACCACCCACTAGGACTGCTTCTAGAAATGTCTGAACTCTGAACACACTATCCATGGGTTTGCAAATCACTTGAGCTCTCTTCTGATTGGGACACCTTAGTGGGTGTCACGCTTTGCTCCTAACCCTTAGGGCTTGTTTGTTTTTTGGCTTCGTCGTGAGGGATTGGTAGTGCTGAGGGTGTTGAAGTCATTTTGCCTTAAAGCCAACATTGGGCTTGCTAATACCTGCAACCTGCAGGTATTATCTATCCTAAATTTGGAGCCTTAATGGGTGGGTCCGGGATCGTTAAGAATAGAACTTTCATCTCAACAAACACCATTGTTAACAACATATGGACTATGAATCCTGTCCCACAAAGCTAAGAAGATAAACAAACACCCCCCTAAGGGGTTGGCCTAGTGGTAAGTGGTAAAGGCCTTGGTCGTAAGGGTGTCAAGCCTTGCTGATGCTCTTCATTTTCTGTAGTTTGTAATCCACAAATATTAACAAAAACTCTCTATTAGATAACAGTAACGCATATGCTTGTAGATAGATGATAACTAACGGTTTGTGAGCTAAGAAATGCATCCCAATGAATAATCTCTTGCTCTTTGATATCTTATCTTTGGTTTTTCATCTCTGAAGTGTGAGCTTCAGACATTAATGATCAAGCCTGAGCAACATGTTGGTTGCGCTCCACCTGGTGTGAAACTATTGGATACATTTGTCCTTGTGTAACTACAAGGTAAATGCCTTCTTTGGACACTGAGTTTGTGGTCTTACTTGAGCATTTGTCAACTGAAACAATCACGGAAATAGAAAAACAATAGGAAACTTTAGTACAGGACAGCTCTTTGGTTCTAACGGGCCTTTCTTAGCTAGCAGTGTACCTTTGTTGCCTCATTTTGTTCCATGAAGCTGTAATATACAGCTCTAGAAAAGTCCAATCTATTCCTCACATAAGTAACACCAACTCATGATTACATGTAAATTGACTAGTACCACGAATTGCAAGATAAAGATCAGAGTGGTCTAAACTCCCATACATTGATTATCTTAAACTGTTAGGTTTAAAAATCAACATTCTTAACATATGATATTCCTCATACTATTGTGTTTGAGAAGGATAAAATTCTAAACTACCTTTTCTCAGCCTCTCATATTCATTCGGTTCCTGAATGGAGCCTTCTAAGTTGGTCTAGATTGATCCTGCCTCACTATACTGCTACTTTTGTTTCTCCATTCAAAAAATTCAAGTGCCCGCTATCTCTACTCTTCGATTGCACCCTCAATGATTCTAACATGATCAACTCAATTACTTGCCTGAATCACTCAATGGCCATGTTTTTGTTCTTAACCGTTGCTTCATGTTTATAGGTGTTGCTCTGGTACTATGCCAGACAGATCCTGTTCTCAACGACGGGCTCAGCGGAAGCGATCCTTCAAGAAAAGCTGTCCTTGATGGAGTCAGACAGAGACTTATAGAGCGGGTTGTGAGAGACCACGAAAATGACGACGATGGATCATCAAGCGATTAGGCTCAATTCATCCTCCTCAACCACTAGCTCACTTATTTTCTTTGTTTTCTTGGTATTTCTATGCTATGTAAACCTCCCGAAAGTGTTGTATTTCAGAATGGCACAAATGTTATTTTCTTCACTCTGTACTGTGGTGTTATTTATGTAAAACATAGTATGATGTTTTGTTTCACAAAGGTTGATAAGTTATGATAGTGATCCTCGTTGGTTATAATTTTTTATTCCGGTTTTATGACGTGGAAATCTACAGATGTTACGGGCGCGCACTTTGTAAACATGTGTGCAGTAGCCTACCTAACTACACTAGAGAGGCAAAACACACCAGTGAGGTATACAAATTCGGTAAATCCGGACTGATAGAAACCACGCTATAGAGATAAGCCAGTCTGACTCGTTTAGTTATCATTGTTACATGAAGATGTCCTCTCCTAGGTCTCAGTACAAACCAAAAAGAACCTACAGCGATTGCTTACGGTTGGAAGCCTTCTCCACCTCCGTAGGAAGAAAAGTGACTGGTTAAGCAACAGTTCCATTCCACTCTCCTTTAAGGTTGCATATGGAGATTTGATCCTCTCATCCAAACTGATAGATGCTGTTCTTGCGTATTCTTCCAATTACGTGTCTGTCACATGTAAAGCTGCATATTCGGTTAACCGAAACCGGAACCGAACCAGTTTCATGCTAACCGGTCGGTTCTCGGTTTGCTTAACCGGTAGATGTAGTTGTTCGGTTTAACCGGAACCGCACATTTTCATATACCTAGAACCGAACCGGGACCGAAGGACCGGAACCGGTTCACTAGTTCGGTTCAGTTTGGTTCTCGGTTCTGGCCGGTTCTTGGCATTTTGTTTTTCTTTTGCTTGTTCTTAAATTTCTTTTGGCTTGCCTGTTTGCTTTCATGATACTAAACACATAAAATTAGTTATTATTTGGTCGAAGTCACTAAAATCAATTTCAATATTGTGAAAAGAAGCCATTTTTTCTTAAAAGATTGGATGAAAATTTTAAATTAAGTGTAGCAAACAACTAGAAAACAAGAAATAAAACAAGTAAAATGCTCAACAAAAATTAAAACTTACAAATTCCAAGAGCAATTCTCGGAGGAGGAAAGAGTAGAATGGAGGAGTTTGATGTGTTGCTTGATCGTTGCTTCACAGTTGAGGGGGAATGAGAAAAAATTTGCCGTTGAGAACCGAGGACGTATGAGGAATTGAGAGTTCGTAAATTATTTGAATGAGAAAGTATGAGAAAATTGGAGAGTGTTTGGTGATCTTTTTTAGTGAAGAAGTATGAGAGAAATTGGAGAGTGTTGGATGAGTTTGAGTGTGGAAAAACAAGGGTAGTGTGTTGGATATTTATAGAAGTGTAAGGGAGGGGGTGAGTGTAAATAGTGAAAAAACAAAAAAAAATGCAGAAAAACCCACCCAACTGGCAGTAACAAACAGTCTCTGACCGTGATGTGACAACACTAAACTGTCACACGCATTCAAATCTTCGGCTAAACCGCCAGTTCTGGTTTCGGTTCGGATCCGGTCCCGGTTGCGGTTCCGGGTCGGTTACCAAATACGTGTGACAGAACCGAGACCGAAGTTTTACAGGTCTGGCTCGGTTTCGGTTCTAATGCTTCGGTTTGGTTACTCATTTTTCATTTTATCGGTTATTCGGTTTTAACCGGTAACCGCCGGTTTAACCGAACCGAGTGAAGCTTTAGTCACATGTGAATTGTCATTGCGGGGTTGAATAATCAACTGAAAGGTATTGAAAATTGATGCCCTTCTTTCCAATTTTTTTTTTTTTTTTTTTTTTTTTTTTTTTTTTTTATGTTATGATCATCTCATTCAACATAATCAACTAAAGTTTTCATAAATTGTGATTCAACAAACTCAAAAAACAGCCATGACTATCTTAAGCTGGAATTGTCATGACTTAGAGAAGTCTTGTTCAATTCATTTTAGTGTTTCCGCTGGTGCTGTCGAAGAGGGGGACAACCTACGTGTTCTTACACAGTGAATTTTCGGGCTGCTTCTCTTTGTGATAAAAATCGTGATGGTGTTAGAAGGAACTGATCGAACAAGAGGTGAACTGAACAACTCTAAACTTTCATTACACACACTGGTATATATTACAGAGTAGTCAAAAGCAACTAACGATTCTCAACCCAACTATATTATATACAAAACAAGTCTCGTCTCATCTCATAAGCTATAAACAAGCTAGCCCTCCAAACAGCTAAGACAACTCATTAACCGAACCATCACCATCGCTATAACATGTACCTGCAAAATGTTATGAGTGAGCTTACTGAACAGTAGAGAACATTAAGACAACAATCCAAGCACGTATTGTTTCATGGTACACATAACACATCATCATGCTATCACAGTTCAATATAATCATGTATATGTCAAGTCATGCATATGCAATTTTTTCATCGTCTTATTATCTTCATGGAACATGGGGTGCTAACATACGCGCTCGCAGTTAGGAGTGAGTCAGCCTACCTCCGCATTTGCGCTCTCAACTGGGAGCGGAGTACCCATCTGCCATCAAGCTGGCAGTGCTTTCTGCACCAGGCCTCAGGTGCGTTCAGGGTCTTTCACCCAAGGAATGTGCAATCCCTTCTCGCTAACCTCGTCCATCCATCTTTCCACTTTCATTATTTTCACATGCAAGCCGTGCATGAACAGTACTATTGACAATATCATCATGCTAACAACATATTAACAATCAACATAGTTGATAACATGTATCTAGCATAGCCACGAATATCAACAATATATTCGAATGTATAAATTTCAGCAGCATCTCTGCATTACTATTCAAATACTCAAATAACAACTTTGGCAGCATCAAAATAATCAAGCATAACATCGATACAGTAATAGCAATTGAACATATATCTCATCAGACTCATGGCTAGCATATAAACAGGTCACGCAATACGGTAGGGCTATAACGTTGAGATTCCCTACCTCGGTCCGACGAAGCTGCTAATAAAATAATAAGAACCTCCAGAACCTCCGAGTAATATATTAAGAATACCCTCCGCAACTCTCACTATCTCTCTCTAGTACTTGACTAAAATTTATAATGAGAATAACTATAACGACAAAATCTATTTATAGGGGAGGGCGACCAATCACGTCGCAATGAGTCGTAGGAGACGTGGCATCCATGTAGGAAAGGAATTTCCGGGACATGACATGTGTCAGACACATGTCACACATGCATAACGAAGGTGCCACACGATGACACACAGCAGGGGTGTGTGTGAAGCATGCATAGCAGGTCACCCAATCACGACACATGCCCTCCTATGTTTCACACATGTAGAGCAGTACACCAGACTGTGACACGTGTCCACTTGCGTTTCAGTTATGTAAAGTCAATGCCCAATAGCATGATGTCCCACTTTCATGCAACTAACGTGTACACAAGCTAACACACTCTATAAAATTTGTCATTAGGTACTAATCATGATTAATTAAAACTTAAACTAATAATTAGTACTGATTATTTTCTAATCATGATTAATTTAAACTTAAACTAATTATTAGTACTAATTATTTTCTGAATATTTTTATCATTAATTTAGCGATCAGAGGAGATATTAGGACTTCTGGTGTATTTCTAGACGAGCTTAACTATTATAGTTTTGCAGTTATGGATACATCAAAATGCTAAATACTTAAACATGAAATTCACGAAAGTAAAGAAGCTTCACAAAATGCGGTCATTACAAAAACAATGTTATTCGTAGCATTTTTAAAAGCTTCACTAATAAAAACTAGTTGTGGAATAACATGGTTAGTGTTGGATAATAAACACGCGATGCAAATTTGGTGGCGGTATAAAATGGTTCACAAAAGTTTCTCAAGGCCTCCCCACCTAATTTACCGGTTTCTAAATGCTTCTTAACTAAAAAATAACAATAAATAGAACAAGTAAAATGCTCAACAAAAATTAAAACTTACAAACTCCAAGAGCAATTCAAGGAGGAAAAAAAGAGTATGATGGAGGAGTTTGATGTATTGCTTGATCGTTGCTTCACAATTGATGAGGAATGAGAGAAATTCGCCATTCAGAACCGAGAAAGTATGAGAAATTGAGAGAATTTGAGAGTGAGTAAATTATTTGAGTGAGGAAGTATGAGGAAACTGGAGAGTGTTTGATGGATTTTAGTAAAGAATATGAGAGAAATTGGAGAGTGTTGGATGAGTTTGAGTGTGGAAAAATGAGGGTAGTGTGTTGGGTATTTATAGAAGTGTAAGTGGGGGGGGGGGAGTGTAAATAGTGAAAAAATAAATAAAAAATGCCGAAAACCCTACCCATCGGGCAGTAACAAACGGTCTATGATCGTGACGTGACAACACTAAACGGTCACATGTATTCAAATCTTCGGCTAAACCGCCAGTTTCGGTTCCTGTTCGGATCCGGTCTCGATTCCGGATCGGTTACCAAATAAGTGTGACCGAATCGAGACTGTAATTTTACGGTCCGACTCGGTTTCGGGTATAATGCTTCGGTTCAGTTACTCGGTTTTCATTTTATCGGTTATTCGGTTAGGTTTTAACCGGAAATCGCTGGTTTAACCGGACCGAGTGCATCTTTACCTAGTAGCAACAAAATAATTTTACGTATGCGTAAGTAGTGTAATATTATGATGCTATTTTCTCAAAAAGAAAAAGAAAAGGTTTTACAATATTTTTATTTATAGGATAACTTAATGTTTTATTTAAAAGATCAACTGTTACTTCATGTAAATATGATGAATTGTTGTTATACTTAGGGCTAGTTTGGGAATGTTGTGGCGGTGATGGAAAGCTGTTAGGTAAATATTACGTAGAAGCTGCTGTGAAATATTGATATAGTAATTTTGTGTTTGGTAAAACCAACTGTGAAGTTGCTGTGAGAGGGTAAAATGACAAAAATATATGACACGTGTCATTTCTAGAAAGATAACTATTGATATTTTAAAAAATTGTAAGGTCAAAATAGGTTGCAGATAAATTAATCAAAAGCACTTTCTGGAAAAGCAGCTCCCCCCTTGCTTCCTAAAAACTGCGGGGGGACAGTAGAAACTGTCTGGAAAAACAAAAATTTTATTTTTACCAAACACACTAAAACTGCTTCTGCTGTCGGAAAGCAACTGTGCTGGCAGCAGAAACATTCCCAAACTCACCCTTATGCCAGTAGCCACAGACTTTTGACATAAAACACCCTCGCAATTTCGCCTCGTTGATACTTAGCTACATGCAGTATTTGTTTTACCACTTATCGTCTATGTATGTAAATTGCAACACTTATGTCAAAATGGACTAAAACCGTTAATTTCCGTTTGATAAGTAAGTGACATTTTTAGTATTTTTGATACTTGAAAACGGACAATGTGGTCTTTTCTCGTTTTTATTTTATCTTTTTTTTGTTTCTCTGTTCCAATTTTATTATTTTTCTTCATATTTTTCTTCTTCGCTGAGAGAGAAAAAAAGAGTTTTTTTTTTTTTGGGCAGAAGAGGGTTGATAACTTTCATTAACACTTTTCCACGAGCAATTCTTATGTGCTCATAGAGCAAATCAAAATTTCTCCTTTTCCACGGATCAGTGACCCAGATTGGAGTACAAACGGAAACGGCGTCGTATGGTTCCAAAACTTGAAAGCTGAAATTGAAATCCATTTCAAAATTTCGGAACCCGCCAAACGCGTCCCCCCTTTTTTCTTTTCCCCCTCTGACCGAAACCACGATCCGCGTCAACCCCGCGATACATCCAGAGCCGTAGATTCCAAGACCATCGTCGGCTCAGATCACACGCAACCACAAGCACCCGAATCGCCAATTTCAACCGTCCGATTAAACACAAAACCAACGACCACGATTAAAACCCCCCTTTCTCATCCCCCAAATTCCCAAATTCGCCAGCTATAAATACCCACACTCTCTCCATCACTTTCACCGAACAATCTCACTTCACCAATTCTCTCTTCTATATTCAAATCTCAGATCTCTCTCACGAAGCTCTCTGAAAATGTCTGGGCGTGGAAAGGGAGGCAAGGGACTGGGAAAGGGAGGAGCAAAGAGGCACAGGAAGGTCCTCCGAGACAACATCCAGGGCATCACCAAGCCCGCCATCAGAAGGCTCGCTCGCAGAGGCGGAGTCAAGCGTATCTCTGGGCTCATCTATGAGGAGACTCGCGGTGTGTTGAAGATCTTTTTGGAGAATGTCATCCGTGACGCTGTGACTTACACGGAGCATGCTCGCCGCAAGACGGTGACTGCCATGGATGTGGTTTATGCTTTGAAGAGGCAGGGAAGGACCCTTTACGGGTTCGGCGGTTAGGGTTTGGGAATCTAGTAGTAGAAGAAGTAATGTTTTGGAAAATTGTGGGTTTGGGGTTAGTTGTTTGTTCTTCTCTCTTTTAAGTAGTTGTAGTTACAGTTTGAGTCAGTGGTTAGTGTTTCTTATCATTGTTGGTATGGTAGTTTGTAGTCCCAATCTCTGTGACTATTGTTATTGAAATACCAAATCTATCTTTTGTTCTCATGAGTTTGTTCCTTTCGTTAATGCTATCATACCATCTGCTGTTGATTATTGCAACATTCAAATTACTGCTGGTTCGGGAGTAATAATTTTCAGCTGCTTGTGCCTTGACATTTGACAATCATTCAAATTACAATTGGCATTTTTGTTTTGAAAAAAAAACACCTTAAGCCATACCTTGAGTTGCCTAGCCTGAATTTTTTGATCGAGTTTTGGAACTATTTATTGTTCATAGTCTATTAACTAAAAAACTGCAATTGCATTGTGCAACCCTGAATTTTCTTTCTTTTGATTGCCTCCACCATCCTTTAGGTTATCTCTCTCTAATATGAAGAACACTTCCTTAGGTGGCTAGTCTAAGGCTTGGGCTTCTGCTGATATTGCAGATTCTGCAAATTTTGTAATCCACCCTCCATTTCTTAACTTCATTCTTGTCATTCCTTATCAACCAACACAATGTTGTGCTACACCAGAGGTTTGGTTCCACTTTGCATCATAGTTGCATTTTAGCACATTTACCAGAGGTTTGGTTCCACTTTGCATCATAGTTGCATTTTAGCACATTTGGCTTCGGAGGGCACCTCTTCTGATCTTGGACTCTCTTGCTAGAAATACCTTTCTGCTGTAATTGAGGGGTCCGATTCCAAGATTCTTGGATTCTGCACCACATTCCTCTGCATCTCCTAGTACAGCACAACGCACAAATATTTCTACGGATTGTCTAATCTTTTTCCTTTCTCCTAGTAGAGGAGACTTATCAACATAGCGTGGATGAAGCACCACTGTTAGGCAAATATTGACACGAGACGTATGCCTCTTGCGAAATACACAAGTTCCCAAGAAATCTTTTGTGGAGATTGGTCACAAACTTGCAGCTGCTGCTGCATTTCATGTTCTGCTGCAGCCTTTTCAAACTACTTTCTGGTTAGTCTTGTTCATATGTCCTATGCACTGTAACTATGGTGTATGTTTCTTCTTTTCCTGAACCGTAAGGAAAGAAGACCCTTCCTGGGTTGGTTCTAAGCTTCACGTGGAAATGAGACAGCCACACGTCAAAAAATGGCGGAAACCACAAGATCAACAAACCACAAACAGCAAGAGAAAAAATGTGTTTCATACAGTGTAGGATTGCGGAAAGCACGACAGAAACTTTAATACAAGCCGTTTGTTTTTCCAGAACAGTTACAGAACTGAAGCTTTGCAACTTGGAGAAGTTCCACATGATGAACAAATCCATACAAGAGAAGCGTGTATTTGGCTCTTAGTAAGTCAAATGAATTCTCTAACCTTAATCCAAAAAAGGAGGAAATGAGAAAAAATTACATACTGGGAGCTGCTACATTTGGAGATGACATGCTAGGTTACAAAAATCTCGACAAAAACTAGATGGGTTCCTGATAACCTTTCAAAATCTTTCAGGACTTGAGTGGCTCAAGGATGTTTTCAGGTAATATCACCCTAAAAACAGCGTAATGGTGATTTAAGCTTCGCTCGCCTTGTAGTCTGTGAACACTTCCAAGTGCACCCGCATTTGGATTTGGAAAGGCATAAAATATTCGCCTGATTCTTTGGTGGACCAGAGCCATGGCACACCTGTGTATAAAACAAGAGGTAAGATAATAATACACCATTTAAGATGTGGAATAAGAACTTAGTATTACGTTGTAAGCCAGTTATAGTTCACTAATGTATTTAAACCGATTACATGTTTTTGATGTCCTAAATTGACTAAAAAGATTTCCCGGTGATTAAAAAAATCCTTCCACAAGAATCATTGATCTTTGCTGCAAATGGACAGGATGAGCCCATAAAAACTCCGTTCACAACATATTTCATTATCCCAATTCCGAGGAAAGCCAAATCTTCCAAACACCCAGCTATAGTAGATGATGCTGATGCCATCAATATTAAATGACATCAACGAGAAGTGGAATGGTCGCTAAGTATCCCTAGCATAAATATAGGTGTTCGTCATCAAGTGCATTACAACCCAATGAAATACTAGTTGCAGTTTTATCGGTCTTGGAACCTATTAAATCTCTAAAAATTGATACTGCGTTGAGCTTAGGGTTCGAATAATGAGAAATAGCTGTCCTACAGTTGCTACATACCCAACATTTGACACTCAGAGATTATAAACCTGATGGAGAGAGGAATGGCATAACTTTAGTGATGAAGGGGAAGCATAAGGCAATTGCTCAGGTAAATAATCAAATCATGAATCTTACTTAGTTGTCGCTGCCATGACAGACACTTGACGAAACCATAGCCCCATCTACAGGGGAAAGCCAAACTTATGTAATGCTAATCAACAAAAAAAAAAGAAAAAAAACACACACACACACACACACACACACAAAAGGTTGAGCAGCATTTATCCATTGACTCTAAGGGTAGACTGAATAACAACAGCTAACACACTAAACAAGAGCTGAAGATACAGTATTGAGAATGAGAAAACCAAATTTCTGAAGTGAGCCTAAATGAAAAAGAGCTTATTTCAAAAGTAATACGTGTCGATGATGACTTACATTGCGCAAGGCTCCCAAACAAGGAAAATGTCATAACCTGTACACAAATACGGCCTGACCGACTCGAAGCGAACAACATCGGTATGACAATCCAGTTTCTCATCACCCTCAACCTGCAAAATCATGGTTCAGTTTGTCAAACAACTTCCAAAAGTACTAGTTTCATGAATGCTTGGTGACAACGATATTCGATTACTCCAAAATCAGTATATTGTGAAAAGATGTCAGTGTGACAGAACCAATAGACTGGAATTGACAAACTGTATGCAATTTTTTTTTTTTTGGTCGAAAGTATGCAAATGGTATATGATAGATGCTCAACAAACAGACTTTGCAAAGTTTTTCTAAACAGGCACAACGATCATGAACACAGCACAGAAAGAGATTGCTCACAATGTCAATATCTATCTTTTGTCTTTTCACTGGAGACCCAGATAAAGAAGGCTGTGAATGGTTCATCAGGCTAGAATCTGTAGCAAGTCCCAGATCGGGAAATAGTTGCCTATCCCTTGCAGCAGAACATTCAATGGCTACAACAGCAGCATGTCGTAAAGGGTGCTGAAAACTGCCATGTAGTGTTTGTTCAGTCCATTTCCAAGGATATAAGCAAGCTACGCCATCATACAACTGTTTGGATTCAGATTCAGTTGAGCACTTTGGTGGTAAACTTGTATTCCTTTCACTTCTGCAGAGGATAGAAGTAGCAGGTAATGTTTCTTTTTGTGCGGATAGAGCCCCGTTTGATTCGTTAATGGGCTGAGAGTACAGTTGATCAGATGCACTTGCAATTACCTGCTTGGTTGAAGGGTCAGAAATAATGGCAGCATTAACCACCTGTAAAGGAACAAAAGAGAAAACCATCAGGCATGTTCATAACATCCATGGAATTCTGAATATAGGTGAATATGATAGTAATTAAGCAATTTATCACAAAGTTCTCTATGAAACAAAATACTACGAGGTTTAGTGTATCACCAGAATATGAAAAAAGGAATCAGTTATCCTAAAAAGGTAAAACAGTGATAAATATGTAGAAGTAGTGGGTTTAGTTGGTAAAGATGTTTAGTTAATATAGAGTTTCTGATTCTCCAGGAATATCATGTATTTCATCAACTCTTCATCCTAGCCATTGAATCTAAGTATTCTGAGTCATTTTCTCACAGGAAATTCACCCAACTTAGGGATTTTGTGGTTCAAGGTAGTGGCATGATGAGTTAGTGTTTATACCCACGGTTTCTGGCACATTACAGTTATTATCTTAATTTTGCATAAATTTAACTTACACTTTTGATTTGAGCTTGTTATTTCGGCTAATGTAGGGCTTTCCACTAATGTTAGATGGTGCAAAACTTGAAGTTCATAGTGATTGCTCTCCGTGTGAGTATCTCTCCAGAACATCAAATTGCTAATCAGAGGATGTCCTCTCATTCAGTTTATCTATGCCAGTGCTACTGGGTTTGGGTTCTAATATTATTTGTGGAGAATTAACATCCGTTTCAGACAAATTACTGACTTCCTTTTCAAACAGTAGAGGTCCATCTTAATCAGAATGTCTTCTTTAGGATGATTTCTTAATATGCAGTTATTTAAATGATCACACACATTCATGTTAAAAAATTGACAACTGTTGTCGGACGGTGGGAATACAAAATTAGACAACGCCCTTAGTTTTCCATCTGTATTTACTTCCCTATTTGTTTACAGGACATCGATTTGTTCTTTGTGGGATTTGGAACTACAAGTTAGACTGTGTACTTGCTTCTTCTGCTAATCTCATTTATCACCAAAGAAAAAGCTGTGGTAATCATTATATATGCCTCGTGATGATGAACACCAGAAATTGTATCATTCTTTTAATGCCAAATCTGATCACTGAGAGAATAAAGTTACAGTAAGCAAGCCTGACGAGCCAACGAGCACCATGAGCTCAAACAAGAAGCTAAATGACGTAACATACTCTTATTTTTTACTTCCAGTTAAGATGATGTTCATGGTATAGTTATTCTCCTCCTCTTAAACTCTACATCTAAGTTGACACGAGTATGATCATTTTCTTAATAGTTTGTACTTCCTGGTGTGGTGGGTAAGTTTCAGCCCAGTTTAGGAAAGGAGGTTTTCGGTCATAAGACGCGAATGCCGTCGACGTCAGCCGAGATTTCTAAAATTGATCTAACGACTTCAAACTCACTTTGTTTGTATTTTTTGAACTTTTTGTTTCCTGCCAGAAGTTCCAAATTTGCAACAAACGAGCAATTGTCATTTGACTGACACCCGCGAACAACATAAATTTCGACGCTGAACTCATCATTCCTCCACGACCAAATAGCTGCCACCATGTAGATGTATAGCAGGTAATTCATCTTAGCCCCTACAGGTTGCAATTTGAATATTATGCATATCTACATCACTTAACCAGGCCCTTAAATGGATTCTGCAACTTTATGTACGGAATATTTTGTTTCCTCTTAGTTTTGTGAATGCAACTGTACACAGCCGCTTATGTATCTATCCCTGTCTCTCATCCGAGTGTCTCCCTTAACTTGTTTGATTTGGTCGAGACTTGATGAAGGGTTTCTTTGTTGGGGTTGTAGAATAATGATCTGAAGATGCTTTCACCAGAGTCTTGCTGGATGATTGAAACTGTAATTCTAGTCATGAATTCAGTCCTAATACGGGAGTGCTTCTCTTAGAGACAAAAAAGGAGCATGGGGATTTATGTACCCCAAAAAAAATATAACACGGAGATTTAGTTGATTTTTTATGATTAAATGGGGATTTAGTTGTACTTGATAGTATAGATATTCTTTTTCAAAAAGATGCAATCTCTTTACACGTTGGAGAAGTTATGTCGTCATTCCGATAAAAATAATAAATCCATCATGAAGAGAATGGCTCTATTTCTCATATATAGCTCTACATCGCCATCATTTTATTAACTTTTTAGCAACAAAAAATGAAGGGAAGATTTGTCGCTATTTCTTCCTTATTCCTTCGTAATGAATTATCAAATTCGTATCAATGTACTTTTAGCGACATACTACTGACTTATTATTGTAGGGCTTTTAAACTCTTTGTTATTATTAGTTTGTGTATCATCTTGTTATTATTAGTTTGCGTGTCTGTCCCTCTATATTAGGGTAGTGGTTGATTACAGGCAAGCACTAATCACTGCCAATATTCTCTCACTTTTAAATTATGTATTTCCTGTTGTTCATCTCATGAAGTAAATAAAAAGAGGAATAAGTTTCTACGCAGTTGCAATTTGGCATTTCATGTGAAGTTCTTTTTCAATTGATACGATATTTTTATGTCACTCTTATGTTGATATTTAACTCTATGCTCAGCTGCATTTATTAAAGTGTCTGTTGATATACCAAGAAAAATGTCTTTCAGATGGATATATCTTTTCAGTTTCCTGTTTTAGGCATCATTGATGTTTCCACTTATATATCATTTAAGAATACATCACAGTACTGAGACAATCATAAAGTTAAGAAAATACATCACAGTACTGAGACAATCATAAAGTGGGCTTCTCGGAAATGGCAACCATTTTACAACACAGTACTACCTTTTATTAGGACTTATTTTTAAGTCGTACCCTGTTTTGTAAGAGTTCTGACGAAAGAGCCATGGCTTCTTGGCAGGTAATATCAATATTTGGGTGTTAATCAGCTTAATTTGATTTCAGTGTTTTAGTTTCTCTTATTTGCCACCTTACCCAAGCAGATTATACAGTCGTAAATACAATGTATGTGTTGTTTAGAACATGAAGCGGATACCTTATCTAAATTGTACTATTTCAGTCCAAATGTGATCAAGGTTGAAACCAAAATCAGTGGACATAGTATCCTGCAATAAATGCAGGATGGTCCCATCCGAAAATATGCAAACATGTCGACAGCAGAGGGCAAGATACTAAGAACAGTGAAAAGATCTATAAGTGAAATGGGATGCCGATGTGTAGAGAGAAATTAGGTAATCCATATATTTACATAAGTTTTTCTGATTGAAGTGAAGTATAAAACGAGGAAAAGTTCCAAGAAAATCACCTACTTCGTAATTTTTCTATCCATTTTACTTCTAGGATGAAAAAGTGATTACAGATTTAGTCCTTTTATCTTTCACGTCCAGAGTTTCAAAAAACGGCAAAAGCGGCGCGGAGCGGCTGTGTTGTAACGGAAGCGGCAGAGAGCGCGACCGTTTTTCCCGTTACGCGTCGTGTGAATTTTATTCACACAAAAAACGGCCGTTTCGCGTCGCGAAAAACGGAAAAAACGGGGAAAACGGCCATTGAAATCGGGAAAAAACGGGAGAACGGAGAAAACGTCCCGTTTGATCCCCGTTCTCCGTTACAGTCCCTCCAATATAGTCTGATCCCGTTACACGCGACCGCGACCGATACATCTGCCGCTTCCGTTTTTTAAAACCTTGTTCACGTCTTGGGTGGAGAAATGCTTATAGCATCTACAATTATTTGGTGGTTCTTATACATTCCCATTGGCAGATGCTCCCTACTTGTCTTCCTGGTAGTGCCCTCGGGCACAGGTATTGCACTAGTCAACATATATGCTCCAAATAAAACTAATACCAATTTACCATTTATATTGTTGATACAGGAAAATAATGGAACAAATACTGCAGTAGTCCCACTCAACTCACTGTACTTCCTCTGAGCTTCACCTCCCTAAATACACGTTCTCAGACTCAGCACAAGTTCGTCATGGTTGTGCTCAGCAATCAATCAAATGTACTCCTATAGAATACAGTACCTTCTTCTATTTTGGTACCTACATGGCATGCACTCATACATAAAGAAAAACACTGGTCCAAAATGCAGACTGCTAGAAGGGTTTTTAGTCATGGTATTTGAAGTCCTAGCATTTCCCATTCCACGCCCTACTTTCAACTTTTTTAGTTTTAGCAAAAACGGCTTGGATGGTGAACCAAGGCTCAACTCCAGGCTCCAAAGGGTAGGGGCATTTGGAAGATTTTCGACAGGGGTGAGTGAAGGGTTCTGATGCAAAAGCATATCATGTATTTTGTCACAGATTTATGAATCTGGGGTTCTCTAATATTATTCTCTTTTTGTGGGGTTCATGATGTAAAAAGACATAAACTGAAACTTCTCTTGGAAGATTCAGCTTTTTAAAAGGCAAAAGCTTCTCTTTGAAGATCCAGGCCTTTTAAAAGGCAGCTAGCTTGCAAAGGATAAGATATGCTTGGTTGAAGAAAATGTGAGGAGCTAAAGCTCTTGTCCAGCTAGGGTTTCATGTGTTGGAGGCTTGGGTTTTGAGGATTCAACCCGTGGCGCCTATCCATCTCTCTTCGCTGCAGGAGTGCACGAGAGACTAGCAGAAAGTCACACTTCTATGTCGCTGTTTCTATTCGCTGCAGGAGTGCGCGAGAAACTAGCACTAAACTATCTTCCTCTTCTTGTTGTCTAAGTTTCTGTTTTGGTTTTCTTCTCAACTATGAGAATAGTCTTGTACTCTTCTAATTTTAGCATAATCTATTATTATCCCTGGGCTATTTGCATCAGGTTCACCTATTGCTAGGGACCGGTAGACCCACAGAGATATCATGGAATTATATTCTTGATTTCGAGAGCTATATTTTTAGGTTTGTTCTTGATTTCAAAGTTTGGCTTACAAGTACAGAGATAATGAATTACACAGGAATCTCTGTATATATATATATATATATATATATATATATTTTGATACAATCTTTCAGTTCACAATACCAACATAGGGAGACACCTTCAAAGACCGCATTGATATGTCATTTGCTTAGCACAATCTCAATGAAGTGTGTGTAGAGGAACTGTGTAAAATGAGTGATTCCCAAGACGAAATTACCCATGATATTGGGCAGGGTCGATGAAATGAATCAGCAAAAACATGCTGGTTAATCTTATGGGGGATTATACATGAATACTACAAGAAAAGGTATGATAGTCTGTACTGGTTGCTTGGAGATGAAGAATACAAGAACATCATACCCAGCTAAAATTGAAATGGTTACAAAATGGTAGGTGCTACAGAAACACACAGAACATAAATTGTTCCCAATGTACCATTCTCATAAAGATGAGTATTCATCTTTGGCAAGTTCTTAAAAATGAACCTCTTTTGTTTCCATTTTGTGGGTATTCATCTTTAACAGAAGCCTCAGAACAGGCTCATTCTAGTGTAATTAAACACAATTAAACTCAAAGTATCGTAATGGTTCGGCCAACCATCGAGCAAATTAAAGCGATTATGTGGCTACTATTGTAGTCAGTAGCCAGGAGTCAGAATTTACCACACACCATTTCAGTACACAATATTTATATGACAGTAAAGCAGATACCTTGCAATAGCTAGATTTTGCCATATCAACTGCAAGGTTCATGAAGTAGAAAACCGAACGAGATTCATCCTCATTAAACCCAGTGATACCATCGATGTTACTGCAATTAGATTGAACAAGCTAAGTCAGTCATGCAACTAAAATTCTGTATTTGATTGCTGACAGTATGAGTCCAGTGGCATCTAAAGTACTAACAACCATGATGAAACATGGGAGACCGACACTCAGAAACCATATGAAAAAAACTTCAGCAAAAGGTAGTTATCTCATGGCAAAAACCTGATAGAGAGACAAGCGAATTTATACTTAACTAGGTTGGTGGATGGTATGAAGTTGGCCACAGCTTGCACTGTTCTTCCCACTCTTCCTTTGACAAGGCAGCATATTTGCAGACCTAACCAGTTAAATTAACACGTTCATTAACGAATCTATGCATTTCTAAGCACCATCCTGAACCAAAATATCTATACGCAAAACATCAAGGAGCCTCAATTACTAACAGTAGTTAGAACTTAGAAGTGAGGAGCTCTTCAACTCTAAGCTGACGAGCCTATAGTACTCCAAATAAATAAAAATCTGAGAGACCGGGATTCAATACAGCACTACAACATTAAGATATGAAATGGTTAAAGAGACATCCGACTTCAATATTTTCTTCACATTGTTGTAGCATCTCCAATCTAAACAGAAAAGTAAAGAACTAAATTCTAGTTCAAATTTAAACTGTATTGCTCGGAGATCAAAATATATTAAAAGATGTCTGTGAGCTGTGCACTGTGCAGACATTGATACAGATCACAAATTTGAGGGCCCTGGAAGAGCATACCCTTCAAAGAGCAGTTGGTTAACTACTCATACTGACTTCTGAAACACAACAAAGTGCTTTCAGTCCTCATTCTTTAGAAATAAATTTCTGTTTGGAGCTATATGAATAATGTAATCTCTTCTTGAGTAAATAAAATATTACTCACACCTAACAAATCACGTACTCCTTGCCCCTCAAGGTGCCTGCTACTCCTAACACATCAATAAGACTAAAGATTAAGATTTATATGAGATAAGGAATACCCACTTTTGTGATGAAGGCACTCAACTGGAACGAATTGATAATCTCTAAGACATCTTGTGGAATATTCTCTAGCTGGTTTCCATTATCACAAGCTAAGCATAACAATACAGATAACTCCGGTTTTCCTGTCAAGAAAAGACACGCCAACTTATTCAATTCTGGAGCTCAAACATATGTGAAGCTTGCGAAATGGGGTCAAAGACTGCCACAGGAAGCACCAATGTCTTCTCTGTGCAATGTTCTGAGAACATTTATAAGACAAGAGATGTCCCCTTTTTTGTTATCACAGGACAGGAGTACAATAAAAACAGTATTTCCAAAACTACTCAAAGAGAATATGTAACGCAACTAAGGCCCCATTACGACTTCTCCTTGAAATGAACCGGTTTTGTAAGAAATGTGACATATCATCTCAAAATAGTTCCGCTCAATGATATTGTAAGCCATATTACATGTTAGCTTAGTTGGGTAGCTTATCATTAACGATATATTTGTTTCCCCATCCAAAATATTTTAATATAGGGCATACTCTAACTCTGATAAACTTTCTTCAGACAGGAAATACTTAAGAGAATGAGGTGCAGACATTGACTTATACAACTTCTCCAATATTAGGAACAAATTTACATGAACAATACTAATTGATACCTACACGAGGATGAAAACAACATGCAACTAGATGGTCTTCAGATCTGTCGTATAAGTGACATCAAATAAATGAAAATAAAAATTAGGAAAATTAACAATGATCAAACCATACCTCCTTCAACATGCTTTTTGCGCACACGCTTCACATGGCGGAGATTTTCAAATGGTGCAATTTGATTCAACTTCCTAGCCAAAATTGATGATCCAATATGACAAACAAATCAGGAACGAAGGAGAATCACAAATGTAGCGGACATGAACTTAAACCAATGGGAATAAACCAAACAACAACAACAACAAAAACGAGTTCAGATAAATCTGAGAAGATATAGAAAATGTATGATCAAAGAGCAAACCTTATAAGGGAATGAACGTGCTTTGGGTCAACGAAGGCAGCATACACATCCACTAGATATGAACGACAAAAATAAAATTGATCATAAGTAAAACAGGTTAACTTCATATAAAAAATATTAAACATCACAGTATATCTGTGCTCCAAAAATAGAGTTACCTGTGGGTTGTTGGTTAGGTATAACAGGTGGCTTCTCTGGAATATGAACAATTTCCCACTCCCTGCGATCTGCATTGTCCATCATTTCTCGTCTAGAAACAAGAACTCAAGAAACTCAGTGATATTCTATACACAAGTAAGGATTGACTTGCATGAAGTATCAATTTGCACATCATATCAATCCAGCTCTTGTTGCATAACAAATTGGGGTATTCAAAGGGCCGTGCTTTTACAAGTAACAGAAATCTTGAAACACAACCTAATATGAGAATGTATGGATTGGAGGAAATGGGCTACCCTATGAAGTATGAACCATGTCACTTATCGTCCTATTTTCTGCTCAGTATATGTACATTCATTGAGCACCTAGCTAGTTTCATAAAAAACGAATAATAGTTCTATCAAAATGCCTACTCACATTAAACAATAATGCAAGCTAAAATTGTGAGTCGTTAATCATAGATTCAGCGAATTAACTAGCCAAAAATTTTCTAAACAAAAATAAGTAAATATGTATTTATGAGATTATATATAGTCACTAACTTATATTAGTGGTGTCATTGCATAGCAATATAGCATGCTCAATAAAACAAGTGCTTCTTCTCATTGTACTATTGTAGATATACAATACTACCCCATGGAAGTTAAAATCCATAAACAGAACAGTCAAGAGAATACCATTAGTTGATCATGACTGTTTGAACATAAAACTTCGTTCCGGCTATGTAGACACAAGACAACATACAAGCGTATGGCTGACAACATACAATCATATGATTCCACCAAAAGGATACAAAAACAACATCTTGAGTAAGATTGGTATACGAAAATGATGATCACATTCGTGAAATCGGACTTTGTATTACAGGTTACACAAAATAAAGCTGGTGTAACTAAAGAAACTACAGGAACCTATCAACACTGGGGAGTGAGGACAAATAGCAAGATAATCTGGAAAACTATGGTGGTGATTAGATGCACTTCACAAATTCATAAATAAACCTTAGAAATCGAATCAAGCGAGCTATCAAAACGCATATACCAATAACAATCTCTCAATTTTTAAGCCTAGACAACAAATTGCAGTTTCAACGCCATGGTACATGATCAGGTGACAAATTGGATCTAGAAAACTCCCAATTTTCAATACAAAGTTTACTTAACAGTGACGAATCCCAATTCAGAGTCAAAAACCCTAGTTTACTGGTCGTTCTTAACAAACTCCATCTTACAAAGAGAGAGGAAGAGTGGAAGAACTCACCGTGGCTGTGTCGAAGCTTGTTCACGGAGTAGTTGATAGGGCTGCCGTCCGGAGGAATAACGGCGGGCTAGGGTGGCGACGGCGGGCTGTTTGTCTCGTTTGTTCACTGCCGTTTCTCTAACCCTCCGTTAGAAAGGTTTCAAGTGTGTGGTGGTCCATTTCGTAATACCTGGTAAAGGATGGGGCCCGAACAGAATTAATGAAACTTCTTTCTTAATCTTACTTTTGGTTATTATGCTTACACTCTTCTACATTTGATCCGGTGATTCGGATAGCAAAATAATGCAATTGGTAACTTTTCCATAGTGTTATAGAGTAAAAGTTGCTTTGTAACAAGGTGAAAAAATTACAAAAAAAACACATCGGTTTGCAATCCAAATCAACCGGTCAATTGACCCAGATACGAGAAAAAAAAAAAAAAAATCAAATGAGGAGAAAGAGAAGAATCAGAGTGGTATGTAGTTTGTTCCGCATGGATTCAGGTAATATTGATCCATAACCTTTTAACGATGCAATCGAAGAACCGTTGAGTTGGAGAGAAGAAGAGCCATAGTCGAATGGGGTTCTCCGTGTCTGTGTTTTATAAATTAAATATGTTTTAGATGATTTTAGGGAGCCCATAAGTTTTTAACATTACAAATTGACCTCGAACGGAATTATCACGAGATTTGCCAGAATCGTCCGGAACACGCTAGAATGTCCGAAATTAACCGAAACTCACTGGAACCAACGGTATTTCAAACCGGAACGAATCTGATTTGGATAATTTTAATAGCGGAACGGTACATTTCGACGTAGGCGCATGAAGAGTGATTATTAAAAATATTTGTATAAGCTTGAACCAAGTAAGATATTTTAACTGACAATCATAAATTTATCATTCTAAGTGATAAAAGATAACCAATGTCATGTTTGGTATCAACTAAAAATTTGAAAGATCAGTTGGAAAGAATCTGAAAGTTTGTGATAAATTGAAGATTACAATTGCAAATGAGTGATAACTCAAGTGGTAGAGCGTTTAAAAACCTTCTGCATGAAGTCATGGGTTCGAACTTAGTAGACCGACAAAACACGTAAGTATTAAAAAAAAATCACAATTTATTTAGTATGAAACAAACTTATACATATTCATTTTTGTCCTTTTAACAAAATTTTATTAGCTCTATAATCCCATCCACTTACAATTGAATTATAACCATGCTAATGTAATGTAGAAAGCATGCCAAAATTATTTTTCAACTACAAAATTTGGCAAATTACCATAATAAAATGTTGTGTCATAAGACTCATAACAAATGAATTTTTTTTAAAATAACATATTTAATCCAACTCAGATTTAAAATCAGCAACGCCAAACACACACTTACACTTTGACCTAGCCAACAAAGTATTTTTCCATTCTTCTAAAAAAAGAGTATTTTCCCATTAATCTTTGGTGCATATGTAACGCTATTTTGAAGCCTCAATTTATACCCTACACATGATACCAAATCATTCCACACTTCACCCCAACAAACACAGCAACCCACACAAATCTCTCCCTCTCCCTCTAACTTTCCTTGTATCTTAAGCTCTCTTTTGGCCTCCTATAAAAGCGGAACCTTAACTAACTTCCCGGTCCCCCAAACCCCTCATGGCCTCCACCTGCATCAACGACACCCGAGTTCCGGTTCGAGCCACATACGCCAACCTCTACAAGTGGCCGGAGTCCGACGCCGTCTTTGTCCGCTCCGTTAGCTCCAACGGTCGCCGCCACCTTAACCACCCCGCCGTCGTAGACAGCATCTCGTGCCGGCAGTTGTATCTGAGGAGCTACAAGTTTTCTAGAAAAGAGAGTGTCCATGAGAAGACCAAGAAGTGTTTGGGTAGAGTTAGAGATAGAGTGGCGGTTCTTGTAATAAAGAGAAAGGTCGCGACTAGTGGTAGCGGCGGTGGCGGTGGCCGGAATATGTGTAGGAGAGCTAAGAGGATTTCTTGTGCCGCCTTGATGAAGATGTTCCGGCGGTTGCTGGCCTGCACTACCAAAGTTGATGTGGTTGGTTGATCACTAGTTTTTTTTCTGTATTATTTATTCAAAGCTCGAAACTATGATTTCCTATTTAAACAAATAAAATTTCCCATTTTCCTAATTGTTGCTATTGTTCTTAACATATATTTATCAAATTTTACCTCAAAAAAATGATAAATTTTAGCCTCGACTATGATTGATTAATAGTATGTTCAATGCGTGATCAATTTTTTTCTGTCTAAACTCTAAACAGTTAAAAGTGTTTATTATTGATTTTTCATTCTTTTTGTCTCACTTGCTAATGGCCAATAAGTCGCACTCCAAATTGGGTACGAACTACAGTTAGGGTGGTAGCTCAAGTGGTTGAGCGATAGAAGCCCCTCGGGTCCCGAGTTCAAACCCGGTAGACGACAAAAACAATTTTCTCCAAAAAAAAAAAAGGTACGAACTTGTGCCTGCATTGAGAAGATCTTTATTTTTGATAAATAATAGCCACAAACAACGCGTGTAGCAAATGTAATGCATATGGAACTATTAATAGTTCTTTTAAAAACTCAGTTAAATAACTAATTTTTTCACACTTCGAAGGCGATACAATTTTGTGTCAGCATCAAGGGAAAGATCTTCAATCCTTAATAAATGATAGCCACAAAACAACTTGTGTAGCAAATTTACTAGCTCGGTGGCACTTCTTGTTGCTACGTTGAAGTAGAAAGCTACTACAAAGCCATTCAAATCACATTTTTCTCTCAATTTTGTTTGTGATTGAAACAATCATCGATGCTAATGGGTGAGTACGATTTGTCCATGCAAGCTCATACATGTGATTGTAGTTTGTTACGTTTTCACTACATCCTACCGTAAACAAATTATAGTTAATGTAAAACGCATAGCTCTAAGATAACAGAAGAAATATGAGGAATGAAATTTGAGTCTCACTTTAGTAGAAGACAAAATGTTTTCAATAAAAGATCACTGGTACTCGTGGGTAGTATAGTCTTTGGATAATTGTAGTTATGCGAGATATAGAGATTGCATACTCGCTCTAGTACTGTCAATAACTTCTTAAGTGCTAAATTGAGGAACCAAACTTCGCTACACCCTACAGAATCATCATATTTATCTTAGCACACATGTTTACGATATGTTCCGCTACGTTGCTTGTGTATTAGATATGTGATCTAAATTTTTACGAAGATTACATTTTACTGATTGTTTAGACTACACTAAACAAACTAATACAAGTTACATTATGCTACAATGTTGAGGATGAGATGTTATTTGACTTGTTTGGTGGACTAATGAATGGGACTCTTGCAAAAGTGAAGGAGCAAAAGGGTAGTGGGACAACTAGATAAGGAAGAGTAAGATAACCTTAAAGTTCAAATTGTATACCATGAGGCCTCATTTGGGTAAGGTACAAAAATGATGAGGATAAGAGTTGTACTGGTATAAGAGGTAGGATATGATTTTACTGGTATAAGGCAGGATAAAATTGTACTGATGTTGAGTGATCGGTTAGGGCAGGATATGAGATAGGATAAGCAACATGATACGTGAGTAAATGACCACATTGCCCTGCTCGTTTAAAACTTACTTTTAAATTTATTTGTCTTTCTGTTGTATAATGTAAACAACAAATAATATTACACACATTTTGGCATGTTAAATGTGACCATATTAGCCTAGAGATTATTATAAATCGTAGCGCAAGATATCATGATGTAAGTCTATTATTCCTTGCTTCATATCATAGGTGTTGTTGTGTCTTGAAATCCTAAATGTCATGATTTTGCTTACATATTTACATATATATATACGTGTGTGTGCGTGTTGTATATATGTATATTTGTGTGTATACACACACGCACATATACACATACATATTTATATATGTATTTTACATATCTATGTACACATATATCTTATATATATTATATTTATATATATACATATATTTATATATGTAAATATATGTATATATATACACATACACATATATATATATATATTATATACACATACATAATTATACATATACATATCTCTATATATTACATATTTATGTATACAAATATTATATATATATACATATACATATAAAATGTATATATATATGCACATATATATTATACACATATATACATATATATGCACATTATATATACATATTATGTACTACTATATATGTATATACATAATATATGTATATATATGGGGGCAATTTTGTCATTCCAGAACACCCTCCTTATACCCTCACCCCTTATCCTACCTTATACCACCCCCTAGGTGGTACAAGGTTGTAGGCAAAAAAATTGAGTATTGTACCTAAGGTATAAGAAAATCAGTATTGTACCTGCTCCTTATCCTGCACCCAAACACAGGATAAAGAGCAGGAGGTACAGTTTTATCCTTATCCCCCTCCTTGTACCTTACCCAAACGAGGCCTGAATATTTTGTATGGCCTCATTGGATTCATCCCCTCTATTATTGTAACTTAGTGGGATCACTTTTAGAGTATTAAAGCTAATACTAGTAGCACTACTATGTGCTAACTAACACTATCATAAAACGTAATCGATCACCACATGAAGAGCACGCAAGAAAAAAGTTGTAACTTTTTTTACTACTACTATTTCTTCTACTTTAATAAAGCTCCGTATGGCCATCATTTATCGTGACTTTCCCGTACCCATTCATCACTATTTTACCACCATCGACGTCACACTACACGAGTTAAAAAAGTGGATTTTGACCTCTCGTTTGCAGAGTATACTGTCATAGATATACTATTGCACTAAAATTTAATCGATTGAGAATTATTTTGAAAATATAAAATAGGATGTCGGGCAGAGTTGATTGCGAATGTTGAGTGTACATCTTGTGTTTCATACTCAACGGCTCTGTCATTCGTGATTTCGTTGTGATGATTTAATATGCTCTCTCCCTCACACAACCAATATTATTAATGATTCTACAAAAAATAATGATTTTACATAAAAATATCTGGATTTAAAAATGAAAGAGACCTTAAGCATTTTAATTTGAAATTAGAGGCAAAGTTGACAAATGAGTGAATGAAAACTAAAATATTTCTAGAAATCTAAGATATCTAGATGATGAGGAAGCATATATGGCAGACCCTTAATTAAACTCAGACAAATGGGGCGTTGAGCATGAGGTTTCTTGTTCAAAGCCTAAGGGTTCAAATAATTTGTACTTTTATATTTTGGCATTTTGTGATAAAATGAGACCCGTTTACTAGCTCAAGGGACTCAACCAACGTACTAGAAAATTGGCAAACTACATCTCCATTCAAAGGTAAAACAAATTCATCAATGTATATTACAGTAAAACTTCGATAAATGAATACTGTTGAGGCTGGTGAAAAATAATTCTTTTGGCGAGGTTGTTCGTTTATCGAAGATTTACATAACACCTTTTCCCAAGTCGGGACCTAAAAGTTCCACTTCACGAGATTATTCATTTATCGAACATTCATTTATCGATATTTTAATGTATGTGTATTCTTTTGTAGACTTATCTACTGTATTCTTTTGTTCCAATCATTGCCTTCTGTTGAGTTTGTTTTTTGTTTTATGTTCTTTTGTCGAGAGAACCTCCTGCTGAGTTCTTAAATCCTATAAAATATACTTCCATCTAACTCAAACGCCTTACAAAAATGAGAGTATATTTAAGCTCATTTTTTTGTTCAGTTAATAAAACGAGTTAAAAGGGATGCATATTTTTTAATCATATCTAACTGCACCATTATTCGTTTTTTTAGTACCCCTATTTCTTTTTTAGAAGCAAAGAAGTTTGTAAATATATTAAAGCACTTTTAAACGATTGTGGGCTATGTCGTGAGCCCTTACTCCATTCGCCATCAATATGGATTGTTCAGGCAATTTCAGTCGCATATTTTCATTCTATGTTTCCGGGGCTCCCCATAGCCAGAGAAATCACTCAGCTTCCGAGGTAAGCCATGCAGGTTTGGGTTCTCATCCTTTCTTTGATGGGGTTCTGAGGAACATACCATAATTCTTGCAGCCTCACAACTCTTCTTATAGGAATTTGCAATCCTTGTCCGTGTGATACAGTCTTCCACAATTGTAGTAATAATCTCTGATATGTTCATATCGGAAATTAGTTCTGATTTTCCGACAATTCTTGTTATCGTGAAAACCCTATACTAGAGGTGTCTCGACATCAACTACTACCTGAAGTCAGAGATAGGGGAAATGTTGGTTTTCCCTGTCGTCTCTTTCGATTTCCTCGCTGATTCATCAATTTGGCTGCAATTTTCTCTGTTGAAAGTGCAAGAGGGAGGTTGTAGATCTGTACCCATAAGGGTGTATGGAGAAATCGATTTCTTGGAGAGGCGTTTGGATTGACCATTCATCAATGTTATGAGCTAGTTAGGCACATTCTATGGAAATCCATTCATCACCCATTCACACTCTTTCTTTGTATTGAGTCAAAATTTAAATAGTTTTGATCCCATCTTTGTACTTTCAGGTCTTATTCCAGGTTCCAAATTCCTTTAAAGATGTTTTGAAATGTTTTGCTGAGAAATTTCTCTGTTATAGCAGTTTCCGAAAAGGGTTGTCTGAGTTACTTGCTCTACTACCTTCACGTATTTTTCTAGCTCAAAAGTCAAGACATATATGGTATCTTCTTCTCCTTGATATGGTTGAGAAAAAGAAAGCAGTTGCTGGAAAAGGTGAAGGGAAAAGGAACTTCATTCAGGAACTTTTCGCCTAATCTGGGGCAGTCATCATATACTAAATTATCCGGGACCAGTGCTACTTAATTGAGTTGAGGATCAATATTTTTCTTGAACTCAATTGATAGCCAACTGCGCTAAACTCAAATTCAGGAACTTTTCGCCTGACCAGAGCAGTCTATCATATCCTGAATTACTCAGGCCCAGTACTACTGAACGGAGATTAACAAAGAGTTCTATTTACGTTAAACCTCTTCCCATCTACGTGTTTTGATCTTGGAAGGCATTATAACTCAACGACCAGGATTTGGTTGGACGGGCTGGATGAAGATGGGGGCTGGAGGGGATCCTAATCCCTCGAATTTTTGATAAATGGTGATTTTCTTTATGTTTGTTATTTTTGAAACAAAAACTGTGATTTGGTCCAGTGACCCTATTTTTCCACTCTCATGGGAGGAAAAACTAAATCACACTATTTGTTTTAAGTTGCTGTGTGGTGGACAAAAGAAAAAGTTGCTGTTGTAGCATTGTATATCTCCATGGGCCCAGGCTAACAGGCCCAATAAAATTGAACATTCGGCCTGATCTTTATGGGCCACCAAACGCCTGAATACTGACTACTGAGACTGAACAAAGGGCTCATTCTTTTTTTTAGTACGTACCTTGTGAGTTTCATGAGTGAACAAAACATCATGCCAGGGTCTAGTGAGAGAAAGTAAGTGAGAGAGTGCTCTCCTTGCTTTTCATTTCATCTAGTTTTCTTCGCCGGTGTGGTGCGTCTTCGGAGTTTCGTCAAATCTCCGGATATCTCTCTATTCGGAGATACTCCCTCTCGGGTGTGATCTTGGGTAGTTGAGTAGCCGTCCCGTCACTATGTCACAGTGCGCCGGGAAGGAACCGGCGGCAGATGAAGATCCAGATCCAGTTCTGGATTTGGAGGATAAACTGGAAGCAGTGAATAAACTTAAAGGATCCACCATGGTGGGGAGGATCCTTGCCGGAAAACCCTATAGACAGCAGTTACTTCACAATATCGTTAATGGAATGTGGAATATCGGCTATGATGAAATCAGGGTGGTCTCGTTCGGGAAAAACAAGTTCATATTTCATTTCAAACACCAGAGGGATTGCCAAAGAGTTCTGGAACAGAGCCCTTGGACTATCCACAATCACCTTCTGATTTGTAAAGAATGGGAACGAGGAAGAAGGTTAGGAGATGTGGATTTCACGGAATGCCCATTCTGGGTTCAAATCCACAGGCTACCACTTGAGAAATTTTCAGAGGATAACGCAAAAAAGGCTGGTAAACTCATCGGTGAGGTTATTATGACGGAGAAAGTGGAAGTAGAGGAGCTGATTATCAGACCTTATATGAGAATAAGAGTGATGGTGAACACCGCAAAACCGCTACCCAGAGGCTTCAATATGAACATGTATGATAATGAACCTGTGTGGATTCATTTTAGCTACGAGAAACTCCGCGATTTCTGCTACAATTGTGGGAGAATAGTTTATGATCGGAGAAATTGTCGGTTCGAGAAAACGGTGAAATCTGGAATCAGGGATTATGGCTCTGACCTCAGAGCCACATCAAAGGAGAAATTTCGTGCCCAGAAACAGTTAGCAGCGGATCTATCACCAGCGGCCACCGGCGAGAGAGATCAGTTCAGACAGGCGGTGGCGCGTTGGGTTAGAGGTGGATGGAGTAAGGAGCGCGTGGAGACCCCTGGAATCACGGAAAAGCCAGCTGTGATACGCGAAGGACTAGCTTCGCCAAATGAGGAGGAGACACCTGGACACAGGACAGGAGAATCCCCGTTTATGCCGGCATCGGATCCTAATAACGCGGAAAAGGACGATGAGGAAGCAGAGTACGAAGCGACGCAACCCATCATCGACCTTCCAGAGGAAGATGACGAAGTTGTACCAGAAACTCCACCGGGAAGGGTAGAAGACGAAAATTTGACAATTATAAGGGGCAAGATGGTCACTTCGAGTCTTGGAAATAGAAGCAAGGAACCTATGGGCCAAGTGGTTAGCCCATTAACACCAAGTAGGCGTAAGCCCATTATCCTGAGAAGGAAGGGAAAAGACGTAGTCCGTGAAAGCCCAAATATCTATTCGGACGGTGGAAAACCCGACAAAGCGGTCAACCCGATTGCGGAGGTTGGTTTTATCGCGGGTATTTAATTCGCTCGTTTCTCTGAAGCGAAAGTCAGATGAATTAGGGCACAAAAATAATTTGGGGGAAAAGAGACCTAAATTCAGAGACAAGGAAGGAGTGCAAACATTATGCCGAGAGCTGCAATTTACAGAGGAGGAAAGGAATTACGTGAAGATGGTGTCCCAGATTCGGAACGACAACTTTGAACAAGAACTAATTGTCAGCAAATTGAGGTTATGGTAATTGAAGCACAACACCGATCGATTCAAGTGCGTATGGAAAGGAATGTGGAACAGCGGATCAGCTTCAATGCTCAATTATCCCCGAGTGAAGACTTGGTCTATGCCCAATACATGGAAGAATTTGAGCAGATGATGGGAACGCAGAGACTTGAGGAGGATGAAATAGATGATACAATGACTGTGGCTGAGGAGGCGAGCCTAATCACGCCCCCCAAACAGCCATGAGAGGTATGTTATGGAACTGTAGGGGGTTGGGTCAGACCCCTACAGTTCGTCAGCTTAAGACCTTAATAAATAAGGAAGAGCTGGATTGGTTTTTCTTAGTGGAAAAAAAAATTAAGGTGGAAAATTATAAAAAAAAGATTTCGAGGTGGGGTTTTTGAGAATGTTGCTGGTTGTGATCCCATTGGCCGCAGTGGGGGTATCTGTTTTGTTTGGAGAAAGGAAGTGGATTATGAAATTGTGTTTGAAAGTAGACATCTAATTACTGTCCTGTTTTATGAGATGAGTGGTAACACCCCCGAGATTCTAAATTGTGCTTATGCCCCTTGTACTAAAGGAGCTAGAGATGCTCTGTGGAGGAATGTGATGTATGTGATGGACACTTGCCAACTGCAACTGCTTTGTTGGGAGATTTAAATGAAGTTATCACTCAAGAAGAGAGAAAAGGGGGTAAACCAGTATTGAACAAAAGGTGGATGGCTTTGCCAAACTGGTCTTTGACAGTGGCTTGGTGGATGTAGGTTTTGTTGGCCCCCCTTTCACTTGGTGCAATGGAAGAGAAGGTCTAGGCAATATAAAGGAGATAATTGATAAATGTTATGCTGATATCAACTGGAGGAGATCCTTCCCAAATGCTATCACTTATCACAAGGTGGCAGGAGGCTCTGATCACTTACCTCCTAGATACAAACCCAAGTAAGGATAAGGTGGCTAGACCTTTTAGGTTTGAGCCAATGTGGGTGAGAGATAAGGCCTGCAAGGATGTTATTCAAGGTGCCTGGAAAGAAAGAAGACTGTGTCCTCCTGGTAGATGCTGGAAGAAACAAGTTAGAAGAACCAAGCTGGCTTTGAAAGAATGGAACAAGAAGGGCTTTGGTCATATTGATAGACATATGGAGGAAACAACTAGAAGACTCACCCATTCAAATGGATGCTAATCCAGCTTCAATTAGGGAAGAAAAAGAGATGAAAAATTGGTTACTTGAACTTCAAACAACGAAGGAAATTTTGTGGAGAAATAATTCCAGAATGCAGTGGCTGAAGGAGGGGGATTCCAATACTAAATTTTTTCACTCTATGGATGCAGTTAGGGGGAGGAGAAATAAGATAGAGGCTATGAAGGATGATGAAGAGAACTGATCTCAACAAGAGCAGAGGTTAGTGAGGCTTTCCTCAACTACTACACAAAGTTTTTTTTTACCTCTAGTAACCTTGAAATCCCCAACTGGTTAAAGGAGATAGTTCCAACAGCTATTAAGGAGGAGGATTGGCCAGATTTGATGAGGATTCCCTCCAAAGATGAAGTATTTGAAACTTTGTGTCAGATGTAGCTACAAAGCCCCTGGTCCTGATGGTCTATTTGTATTGTTCTTCAAGAAATATTGGTCTACTGTGGGAGAATATTTTACAGGGGTGGTGCTAGACTTCTTTGATAAAGGTAAACTTCAAGGAATATCAACAATACCTTTATCTCTCTCATTCCCAAATGCCCAAACCCTCATAAAGTTACTTTAGACCCATAAGTCTCTGCAATGTGGTGTATAAAGTGATCTCTAAGATTATTTCTAATAGGATCAAACTTTTCCTTGATAGAATTATAAACCCTTTTCAAAATGCCTTTGTGCCTGGAAGGAATATACAGGAGAACACCATCATACTTCATGAAATTATGCATACCCTAACGAAGAATAAAGGCAAAGGGGGTCTTATGGTAATCAAGTATGATATGGAGAAAGCTTATGATAGGCTGGAAAGGAATTTTATCATAAAAGTGCTGGAATGGTGTAGATTCCTAAACAGTTTATGGATTGGGTGTTTGAATGTATAAGCACAACAAAGTTCTCTATTCTTATAAATGGGGGTCCTTGTGGTTACTTCAATGCAGAAATAGGTTTAAGACAGGGTGATCCCCTCTCTCCCACCCTCTTTATTTTGTGTGCTGACATTCTTGCAAAAATTATTGATTTTTCTGCCTCAACAAATGGATTTCTGGTATTGCTCTGGCTAGGGGTTGCACTCCACTTACTCAACTTATGTTTGCTGATGATCTTCTGATTATGGCTAGAGCTGATGAAGAGCAAGGAGCTTACATTAATATGTGCTTACAATTGTATGAGGAGGTTTCTGGTCAAAAGGTTAACAAAACAAAGTCAGCAAGTTTCATGAGCAACAATCTGGACAAAAACAAGGCCAGGACGATCAGGGAATGTCTGCAAATCAAGAAAGGAAACAAAGCTGCTATTTATTTGGGATTACCAATGTTCCACCTGAAATCAAAGACTAGTACTTTCAAGAGTGTCATTGAGAAGTATGACTGTAAGCTCCAAGGGTGGAAAGGAAAGCTGCTGTCAAAAGGAGGAAAGATGGTTCTTATGAAATCATCTGTAAGTGCTATCCCATCTTATGTTATGTCAAATTTCTTGTTGCCAAAATCTATATCTGAAAGATTAAATTCTAGAAGTGCAAGTTTTTGGTGGGGTGATAAAGATGAGAAAAGGACCATTCACTATAAAGCCTGGAATAAATTGTGCCTTGACAAAGACTCTGGTGCCTTCACAATTACAACAGAGCTCTTATAGCTAAATTTGCATGGAGATTCTGGAGAGAAGATTCAGCTGTGTGGATTAAGTTATTACAAAAGAAGTATTGTAAGATCCTGGATTTTAGAACAGTGGAAGCTAGGAGCTCTGATTCCTTCTTCTGGAAAGGGCTAGTCAAATGCAGATAAATTTTGCAGAAAAGGCTATGATTAGTATTGGTTACGGGGAGAGTAACAGTATTTGGGAGGACCCTTCGGTTCCTAATTTGGAGGCAGCCAAACCAAAACCCCCAGATGATCTTAAATGGGCCCCAAAGAAAGTGGGTGAGTTGATTGATTGGCATAACAGATGTTGGAAAGAAGGTTTATTAGAAAGGTGGTTCACAGAACAAGAGTGTAATGAAATCAGGAATTTAAAACTCCCTCTCAGAAAATCAGAAGATGTGTGGTATTGGGAAGAAAGCAAGAGTGGACAAGTTACTGTAAGAGATGCCTACTTATACCAAATGAGGAGGATGAGGTATGGAACTATAGTGGATAAGGATCTTTGGGATCTTATTTGGAAACTAAAGATTCATAAAAGACTCAAGGTTTTCTTATGGAGGGTGGCTGCAGGAGTACTTCTAGTTATTGATAATATTAAAAAAAGATGCTTCAATTTTGAAGGTAAGTGTCCAGGGTGTAAAGCTGATAATGAGAGTGAAACTCATGCTCTTTTTCAATGTCACCATGCCAGAGCTCTATGGTTTTATTTTGGGGCATTAGAATTGATAGAATGGAGATGTATGACATTCAAGATTGGTTTAAGTTCCTACTCCAGAAAGATCAACATAAATGAACTCCTGTCTCAAACAAACAGTTGCTTGCAGCTATTATAATGGAGCATTTATGGAGATGGAGGAACCAACTCTGGCTAAAGAAGATTTGCTCTCCACAGACCACCATAGGTGAAGCTATTAGAACTATTTTAAACAGATTGGAAGAGTTTGACTTTTCAAAAACCAATAAGACCCCTGGTTTGGCTATTTCAGATAAGGAAGCTCCTGGTGATCAATGGTGTCCCCCTGAGAAGGATTGGATGGCTATAAATGTGGATGCCAGTATAAAAAATGGTTTTATGGGTATAAGTGTTATCTGCAAAAATCATGAAGGTAAGGTTCTGCTTTGGGAGATGAAGAATGGAGCTGGAAATGATATAATGGAAGCTGAGCTTTCTGCTATTGAGTTTGGATTGGAGTTGGCTGAACAATGAGGTTATGAAAAATTTCAACTAATTTCAGATGCTAAAGGAGTAGTGGAGGCTTGCTTAAACCCAGATCTTGCGAGAGGACAGTGAAAATATAGAGCTAGAGCTATTAATGTCTGGCTTAATGATAGAACAAATTGTTTTATTTTGTTTAAACTAAGAAATTGTAATAGAGTAACTCATGAAATATCATCTTTTGCTAGGGGGATAGGTAGTACCACCTCCGTTCCCTCTCTTCCTACCCATTGTGACTTTTTGACTCGTATCTGGGTCACTTTGACCAGATAATTTGGATCGCAAAACGATGTAATTTTTTGATAATTTTTTCACCGTATTATAGAACAACTTTTACTCTACAACACCATGAAAAAATTATCGAAAAATTGTATCATATTGCTATCCAAATCACCAGGTCAAAGTGACCCGATGAATAGTGACAAAAGTCATAATGGATAGGAAGAGAGGGAACTGACTAGTAACAGTTTTGCAGGAGGTTTGCACCCCATTCCGGAGAATGTGTTGTTATCAGGATGGGTGTTTTGTGTAAGGTTTGGTGTTTCTGGGTTTCTTTTCAATATAAACATTTTATAAAAAAAAAAAAAAAAGGAAACTGAGGGCTCATGCTAAAAACAATGAAGACTATGCGCGACAAAAGTACAAACACCTCAAAATATAGGGGCCAAACTAAGAACACGACTGAGCAAAACCGCAGTGAAACGCTTCAGAGGAGTTCAGAGAATCAAGCTTCTCCTTCTTCGTCAAAAATTCTGCTCTGTCACTCGGTGAAGAAAAACGATCCGAAGATGGACGCAGAGCTACTGGAACTTCAAAAGCAATTCGAATCCGCTCAACAGGCCAAGTCTAGCATCAGATTATCCGAACGAAACGTAGTCGAATTGGTCCAGAAGCTCCACGAGCTCAAAATCATCGATTTCGACCTCCTCCACACCGTCACCGGCAAAGAATACATCACTCCGGTACTCTCCCTCTCTCTCGAGAACTCATCCGCTAAATTTTGTGACATGTACAGCGAGTTGAATCGCGATTTTGTGTTTGTAGGAGCAATTGAGGCATGAAATCGTACTGGAGATCAATAAATCAGGGCGTGTTTCGCTGATTGATCTCGCGGATGCGATTGGCGTCGACTTGTATCATATCGAGAAGCAGTCGCAAGCGGTTGTGTGTGATGATTCCTCGCTTATGTTGATCAATGGAGAGATAATCTCGAACTCGTATTGGGACACTGTGGCGGAAGAAGTCAATGACAGGCTTCAGGAATGCAGTCAGATTTCTCTGGCTGAACTCGCCGCGCAGTTGCAAGTCGGTTCGGAGTTGATTGCAACTGTGTTAGAGCCACGGATTGGGAAATTGGTAATTCAAGTTATTTTTAGACTCAGAACACATACATTGAGTCCATTTTTCATACTCGTGCTTTCATTTTGATATATTAACTTATTTGTGGTATGTGAGAGTCCACAATGCATATGTATGGTTTCGTATTAATCGAATTGAACTCATATGGTTGTTAAAAGTGTATTGTCGTTTATGTCAAAAATTGAGAGACGCTGACAATTTGGACTAGTGACAATATACTCACAGCCACAAATATGTAGTTAGATTTAAATGGAACCGCAGTATGCAAGTTAGACTCATAACGAGAACACATGTATGCAATTATATGTTTTGATCAAAAAGAGAACACATGTATGCAAATTGAACCCGATCCTAGCTGCAAGTATGCGTGTTGAAATTAACCCTTAGAAGAGCAAAGCATATGAATGCCAGTATTTATGAGTTTTGTTATTTTTGTTTAATAGATAAAAGGTAGACTTGAAGGTGGGCAGTTGTACACTCCTGCTTATGTTGCTCGTGTAAGTGCAATGGTTCTCGGTGCTGCGAGGGCGATCACGGTCCCCACGAATTTGTCTGCGTTGTGGAGCTCTTTGCAGCAATTGTTGCAGGAGATGAATGGGGCTAGCGGCGTGGCGGTGGACAATTCGTTTTTTCAGACATTGTTCAATGGCTTGGTGAAGGATGGAGAGATTCTTGGAACACTTCGAAATGGAGTGAATTGGACACCTGCAGTAAGTGACCCTGTTCGTTGTTGGCTTGTTGCTGATCCAAATTTAGCAATACTTGTTTTGTTTCCATACGTCATGGTTGTTCTTGTTGTGCAACAGGTTTTTGCAATTGCACAAAAGGAATCAGTAGACTCTTTCTTTTCACAGGTTTGAAGTGATATCTTTTCTCCTGTATTTCAACATTTTTTAGCTAATATCTGCTCATGTGAATGCTAGCTTCTTTGGTCTAATGGATATGTTAAGATGCCAGTTACATTATACCTGAACTAATTTAAATAGCACCTTATAGTTCTTTATTTGCTTGTTTCTATCACTCTTACTATCTCGTTATAATCACCATTAGTTGTGTTTACTTCATGCTTTCGTCCATGATATTGCGTCTATATGCCATGGTATTGGTCGTTGGCAAGAGTAGGTCTAACAGAATAGTTAACTTATCAGGTATAATACTGGAATCCAATTATGTTAAAAGAGATTGTCTCATCTGGGCCTATCCCCTGGTTGCTGAATTTTCATTCACCCTTCTGTTGCTAGCTGACTAGATGTAGTTTACTGTACAAATATCTAAGAGTACAGAACCATGATATCCATTTCTAGACTGTAGTTTTACTCTTGACTGCATGGTAGTCAATGTACTAGTACTATCTTTTGGCATTTTCTTCGTGGGCTTTCATTACAAAAGTACACAAGAGTTCCATACCTGACTCTGCTGAAGATATGTTTTTCTACATATCTTGTTGTCAATTCGTGTGATGGTAGAAGTCCCTGAGGACTTGGTCATGTATGATAGGATTCTCTCTTCACTTATTCGAGTCACTACATATATGCCCCTATTGAAGCACAATCTTCTGTAGAAGGTACGTCTTTGGGGGACCATGTAAGACAATTCTGGCCTTTTCTTTTAGTCATTACTAGGACTTGCTTGGCGGATCCATCACTGAATAAACTGTTGAACTAAAGAACTGAGTTTAATAGGGAGGGTTGATATGCCATTCTGGTCAACAGAATTCGGCCTGAAGAATAGTGGTTTTACAAACTTCTCATTTTCCCTTTTTAAGAATGTCGGACCACCCAATTTGTCACTTTCTGATCTATAAGTGATGATGTCTGTTGAGCTAAGCATGCCAATGTCTAGGACTCAAGGCGGCTAATAACTTTTCACCCTTTCCAAGCACTCGAGTGGCAAGGACTCCCTTCCCTTGTAATCACATTCATACCCTCCTTTAGGCCACTTTTGTCTATCGAAATTTGCACATGTTAGCAGCTGCTTAACATTTGGCTGTTCTAAACTCTGGATTTCCGATCATAAATGATTTCTTGTCACAGAGTTATAGTATTCAATAGCTGGCAGACGATACTAATCATACCACACACCTCTTATGCTTGTAACCTTGCACATCCTCTGCGACGGTGAGTTGACATGCATACAGATAGAAACAGAAGAGTGAACTAGCATCTGCATTGCTTCTCGAACAAGGCTAGCTTAACACAGGTGTAAATGTTACCAGCTGTGTGTGCATGTTAATATTATTACATTTTTAACTGTGCATTTTCCTAAGACTTGGAAACAAATATATTGCCCATCACTCACCTTAAATTTGAACTCTGAGCCGATAATTAATGTTTTGATGAAACAGTGCTATGATCATTTTACCTTTTCGGAAGAATGGTGTTTCGAGTTTTTGACACCCATAGATGAATTAATGTGATAGACCATCATGTTGGAGTTGCGGTGACTATTAAGGATGATCTTAATCCTGTCTTGGAGCTTGTAATGACCCAAGTGGATTACAGCCGCAACAACTTCTTGATCCATATCACTAGATAAAAAGCTTAAACCTCGAAGGTGCTAGCAGTAATCCACAAGGTTTACTATATACTAGATATCTAATTCACAAGTTTCCGATGTGGGACGGGATATTACAATCTCCCCTCAAATACTCGACATCCTCGTTGAGTGTGCCCAGCCACGTATGCCCTTGGCTGCCGGGTGCAACGGCAGCCCATTAGCAGACATAGAGCAGCGCATTAGTGAACACAGGGCTAACCATGCACCACCATGGAGCCCTTGGGGGATCAAGGTTATCTCTGATACCATGTCTAACAACCCAAGCGGATTACTGCCCAACAACTTCTTGATCCATACCACCTTAAGCCTGGAAGGTGCTATCCACGAGGTTTACTTTACTATATATATACCAGACATCTAATTCACAAGTTTCCGGTGTGCTATGGGATATTACAAAGCTCTACCTAGTGAGTGGATGTGGTCAAAGGTATTGGAAATAATTAACTTGTTAGAGCTTTAGGGGGAGCTGGGCATTGCTTTTTTTTTTTTCACAAGCTAAAAGTCATGTTTGGTGTGAGACTATTACTGAACTTTTAGCTGCATGAGCTAAAAATCCATAGTGTATAAAGAGGGAGAAAAAAAAGGCTATTGGAGAGTAGCTTTTTAGACTTTTAGCTCACCCCATTACGTTGAAAGACTGATACTATCTGAACTTGCTTTTTTTTTTTTTTTTTTTTTTTTTTTTTTTTTTTTTAAATGTATAAAGGGTATATGTGATTAGCACCAAACAACAAAACTATCGCATCACAAACCGTCTGTGTGAATTAACTTTTTTAACCAAATACTCGAACTTTTTTCGTCACAAGACTTTTTTGGCCTAGTAATAGCCCATGTACTAAATGTAAAAAAAGTCATACCAACTTGCCCTTACACCTTCGACTTGAGATCATTGCTTGAGTTGAGTTGTCCTCTTTTATGCAAGTGTTGTTGTTGCCTTGTTTGTGGATAGGGATTAGAGGAGAATATTGGTATTTCCTTTGAACTAAGTTCGGGTGGGTTTTCATAGCTCGACTGAAAGGAGAGGGCTTGTTCCGTAAGAGCTGTGTTTGAATTCAAGTATAGCCAGTAGTAAGCAATGTGATAGGCACCATCTCTTTGGAGGTGTGGTCAGGATTATGGATGAAACGAATCCTGTCTTGGAGCTCTACTTAGCGAGTGGATGGGGTCTAAGGTATTGAAATTTGGAAATGATGAACTTGTTAGAGCTTACACGTTCGACTTTGGGTCATTGGATTAAGTTGAAAGCATCTTTTTTGTGTAATTGTCGTTCTTGCTATGTGTGTGGTAAGGGATTGGTTGAGGGTAGGTTATGCAAGAGATTTAGTTAGCAATCCTACGTTTTGAAAAAAAAGAAGATTATTATGATCCTCGGTGTGTAGTTCTTGTGACATAGTTAGATTGTTCATTGGTGAAACACGTGGGACAAGAATTTTAGAGTATGATAAAGCGTGTTTGAGACAATCTAAGATTCATGCATTTCATGCGTTGGTAGTTGGGACTTCACATATCAGTCCTGTGAATGTAACCAGAGAATTAACATTGCTATTGATAACTGCAATATTCTTATATTTATCAACAATTATTAATTAATCTGTTACTGAATTCTTATTCACGGATGCATGTATCACCTATTGGTAGTAACATTTGAGTATGAAGTCACTGGACTATTATAGTGTTGCTGTTTATGGTTTCGAAGTTTATGTTCTTTATTAACTTCATATTGTTGTTTCGAATTGCAGAACTCTTTTATCAGTTATGATTATCTGCAAAAACTTAGCATTCCCCAGCCTGTTCAGTACCTCCAGGTATCTTTATGCAGTTATGTTATATCTTTTCTTTCAATGATTTTCAAGTTGTCTATATGAATAAATAGTCTCTAGAGGCCCACTGATATTTTAGCTCCATCAAATATTGGCTGACCTTAGCAACCTTTAAATTGATATGGCACCATTGTGGAGGCTGAAAATTTATGTTGTAGATCATTTTGGCATTGGAAAAGGTGTTTCTATATCTCAAATGTTCACCCTGTCTCATGTCTCATCTCTAGAGAGTATACTACTTCCCATAATTCTACCTCCAGGAACTGCCATTTCCCAGATTCTTTTGACTTCTGAAATATAGCTCAAAAGCATGTATTTGAAGTTAGGTTAGTAGCTGCTCTGAATAGTTAACTTTTATTTAGTCAAGTTACTTGTAATAACTTACAATAAAAGGAAACACCGAGAAATGGGGGTAGGTGTTATTTTTTTTGGGTACAATTACTACAGTTGTGGACTATTGCATGGGAAGGTTCAATGCAATGAGTGGCAATATAGTAGATGTTTGTTGCATTAGTGTTACCTAATTAGTTTCTTTCTCATGGTTAGGCCAGATATCCTGAAGGCATTCCTTTAGCAACCATGTTTGTCCATCCATCAACGGTTGACATGTTGGATGCTGCTGCAGAAGATGCAATAGAACGTGGTAGCTGGTGAGGGTCCATGCTTATTTGTTATTTTTCTTTATGATTTGTGGATACGTAACTCTGGACTGTTGGTTCATTTAACCAAGGGAGAGCGCAGGTTGGAATTGTTTAGTTTGTTAATGCGGCATAGGAAAATTATTTGGCTTCGGGTTATCTTAAGATATTTGTTATGGGGGATTTCAGTTTGATGGAATGGATACATCATACAGGCTATTGCCGCAGAATAGTTAGCGTTTTTCTGGATGAGCTCGCATTGAAATTAGTTGCATAAGAGAAGTCTTCTCTCCTTTTTGTCTTCTCCCTCCCAATAGGTGTATAAATTTACGCGCTATATATCGATCACTAATTTAAACTTGTTATTTTATCTGTATTTCTTTCACCCTTTTTGTCCCTTCCTTCGTTCCCTGTCCATAACTATCCTCTTCGTCATTTGTTATCCTAGTTCACAATAGTCCTTCATTTATTTCGTGAATCATTGTTTGTACAAAGGTGCTTATGAGAGATGTTACCAAACAAGAAATGATATCAACCATGTGGTTTCAAGTGCGTTTAGATGTAATTCTTTTTCCTCGGTCTTTCTCCAGATCTAATTTGTTGAGCCCACTGCAGGATTGATCCACTTTCAGTTCTACCGACATCCTTCGGATCTCAAGACGCATCCAAGATTTTGTCTCTCTGTAGATCTGTGCAGGTGGCTCTGAAGGTAGTTCATCAACAGCCTTTCAGCTTTTGCTTAAACAGTGAGACTGTTGTTAGACTTATTACTTATTTATCTTATATTTACTTTCAGTCAGATAAAGCCATCCTCCTGGGCGAGTCGTACGTTTTCAGTACAGGCTTCATTAAGGTATTACCTCTGCCCTGCTAGTTTGGTTGACAACATTTCCTGTGTGCATCCTTGGCAAGGTGGCAACCAGTTATCTTGATGGACCATCATGTTTACTAGAAGTTGTTGTAGCAAGGAATGAGATCTCGTAGCTAAAAAGTTCATTGAACTGTCATTATTAAACTGCCATAATAGTTTCATCAGCCTCAGGAGACATGGTGAGGTTAACAGATTTGAGCAATTGCAGTTTGTTCATCGACCCTTAAAAAGAACGATATGTTACTTCTGATGGTTGAACGTTGGAACACACTATTTTTATTTTACCTTGGATGACTGTAAATGTGGATTGCGGTGTCCAATTGATGGTTGGTGGAGCTCATTAGTGAAGTTTACATGTGATATATAGGAGAATCGACATTGGACCTACAGAAAGTGACAATAAATCTTACATGCTGTCTGTGCAAGAGAACTTGTGGCTACAAAGATAACCAACATACCTAAACGAACCGTTTACTTAGGATGGCTTGCCTGAATTGTATAACTAGTAACAATTCATCGGATTTCACCGCATGATGGTTGTGCTATTTGAGTGGATTATTTTGTATACGACATATGTCTAATTTCTTTTCAGATGTTCTTGGAAGTAGATATTGATGACATGTTTTTGTATGCTTGTTGTATTCACATTGAAATTGTTGTTTATTATATTTATTGGATCCCACTCTCCCAAATAATACTGTAATTAGTTGGTAAAATGTCTGGGCAGTCGCATGAAATTGACTGGATTTTTGTACGAAGGGTCTTAGCTGAAGATTTTCTTTTGGGGTTTTCAAGATTTTCTTTTGGAATACCTGCAGCCTAAAAATTATGGACCTAGACGGCTAGCTAGACCACAGCCTAAAAAGAGATTTTATGCTTTTTTTGTGTAAAGGGCCATTTTTGCCACAATGTCATCATATAGCTTCTATAATTAGATATTCCTGTTAGCTAAAGCATATTGACCAAGAACTCGATGAATGTGCTGTTTAGTAATCAGCAATTAGATGTTTGTAGCATAATGTTTGTAAATGATATTTCTAATATTAAATCTCATGTCGCAGGAGTTGTTTGATCGCTTGGACAAGGAGATGGTGAAAGCTAATCTTTCTGGCAGTTCTGGTAGTGGGTTGAGGGATAATATGCATGAAACTAAAGATTCTTTTACAAGAAGTGAACTTAATAGCAGCCTTTCTGAGTCAAATGAAACAATTAATGACAGTGCTTCTAATAGACCAAACACCGATAAGGGATCAAAAAAGAAAAAGGGAAAATCAGCAGGGAATGTCAAGAATGTGATTGCTGAAACTAGTTCTGATAACCAAGAGCCATATCCTACCAAATCTAAGAAGAACCAGAGGAAAGGCAAGGATTCAACTTCATATCAAAATTCTGATTCGAAGTCAGGTGCAAAGAAAGAACTAGGTAGGACAAAAGAGGAAAGCCTTAATCTACCAGAAGAATGGCTTGTTCAGAAGATCATATTGCTGGTACCTGAATTTGAAGAACAAGGTTCTGAAAGTGTTCTTTTCTGGTTAAGTACTCAGTTGACTAACTATCCAGTTTTTATATAATTTGAATTTGAGTTATGTTCGATTTCTAGGTTTGGATGATCCTGAAACAATTCTTAGACCTCTAGCGGAATATTTCAGACCGATGTTGATCAATTCATGGAATGAGAGAAGGAAGGCAACATTCACTCAAAATGCTCAGAGACTGAAGACCTTAGCAGATGATTTACAAAGAAAAACTGATGAAGTGAGCATAACTTTGACATACCTGTCCTTGTTTTTTACTTGCTTTTCAGCTTTTACTTGTGAAAAGAACAGGAAAATAAGCAATCATGGCTCTCCTGTTCAACTTTGACAAATAATTCTCGCTCCTGCTTTCACTTCACAAGACAAGCATACTCTTAGGATAATGAGATGTCTTCCACAGCCTCCTTCAGGTTTATGTGTCCCCTTTCCTTTCAGGGAAATTCAAGATGGATATCTTAGATAAAGTTGAAGTTAAGAACTATTATCCTTTGTTTAATATTTTCAATGAAAGGTTGACATGATGCAAAAAATGTATGAAATAGTGTTTTACAACAATAAGATTCCATATAATATGCCTTTTGTTGGCTTACCTAATTCATCTTCAAATAGTTTATATATCAATTGTTTTTTTCCAAAAATATAGAAGAGAGATTTGCACCTGCTTCTTCCTTAAAAGGTTCAAGCCTAGTTAAACTCAATATCATAGATTGCTCAATTGACTCAAACTGACGGTGGAACAAGTAGCATGAGCAACCTGTTCAATAAAGCAACTCCAAGTAGTTATGGCCACAATTTGATGAGTTGATCTTTCCTTGTTTGCGTGGATGTTTTGGTTTTTATGTTTTTCTTTTTCTTTGTTCTTTTCCAATTTATGTTGGAGAGGTTTCCGTTAACAAGAAACTCGTGGTAAGCTGAAGCTGACGCCTTTTTAATATTTGCTGGTTGCAGTCATTCTTAAACATGCAGCTGTATGAGAAGGCTTTAGATTTTTTCGATGATGATCAATCAACCTCAGTAAGTTTTTCTTCGTTTTTTCTGTTAGGTTACCAGTGATGCTTTTGAGAGAAAAGTAATACATTGTTTACGCCTTGCAGGTTATTTTGCACAGACATTTGTTAAGAACCACAGCATCTGCAATGGTGGATACTATCTTGATTAGTCTGGTAATATTCTCCTTTTTCTGGACTGCTTTTTGTCAGAATAAAGAATCTATACCAAATTGGTGATGGATTATACTAGCGGCCTTACCACCTACGATGTTTTGCAGGATATGCAGAACAAGTTAAAGAATGGAATTGAAATAGAAGAATCTCAAAGTTCAGAGGCTGCATCGCTCAGTTCTGCAGAGAGAACAGCTATGGTTCGGATCCAACTTTGCCAACAATGAACTACTATTACTTAAGCAGCAATTTAAACTTTAATTCCAAGTTAATGTTTGTCTCTTCAGGCAAAAACTCTTCCAGGGCCTCTTTCTGTTAGGGCTGTTGCAGTTTTTCAAGCTTTAGAGGGAAAGGTTGGTAACTCTACTGGAATCTTGACACTATTCTTACTGATTTTCCTTTCCACAATATTCGGTGTTAGATAGTGGATTTTTAGTTTTCGTTGGTGTTGTCTCTTTGCTTTTGTGCTGATTAGTTAGCTGGTTTTACTCTATATGATATTGCATGGATACAAATGGCCCAGTGTGGCTTATATTTCTCCTTTGCCTTATCATCTCACAGTGAGACAGACGAGAAGTGGCATTCTGGATTAATTTTTAAATATTCTGAATTGGTCTGATTCATTCAGAAAACTCTATTGTCGTATGACATTCATATAATAAATGTACTTGTTCAATGTGTATTTTTGCAGAGGGTGGAAACATTTATGACAGCCATAAGAGATTTAGTGGAGGAAAGGTATGGTAGCGGTTGTACTTGTATTTCTCTTGTGAAAAAAGTTATGTTGTACGGGCTTAACAATTTTATTTTCTTTAATTGCATCTGCAGTGGAATGACTTTAAGAAAACTTGATAAGAAATTAGAAAAAAGTCTTCTGCACGCCTATCGCAAGGTATGGATTCTATTGGCTTGCACCCTTGTTTATTTATGAAGATGTGGTTTAGGATTCGGAGTTGCCTCCAGAACAAAATGTAGACAATTACCTGGTACAAAACTGTGATTTTCTCATGCTGAACCACTGTGCTAATTAATTGATTCAATGGTCTCTTAACCATGTTAATTTTCCTAGGAGATTGAAGAAAGTTTGCTCCCCCCTTTGCTCTCTCTCTCTCTCTCTCTCTCTCTCTCTATCTCTCTCTCTCTCTGTGTGTGTGTGTGTGTGTGTGTGTGTGTGTGTGTGTGTACGCGTGCATGCATACCCCTGATCCTTCTCCAGCGGTTTTAACAAGAACAGATTGCCGTTTCTGATCGACCTCGGATACCGTGCTTTCTGTGGCAGCATATTTACATTGGTTTAGGTGGAATAAGCTGTGCCCTCTTTGGAATTATAACCATTTTTTTACACAACTTTTTCTTGTAACCATTCATGAGGTACTGCAAGGGTAATTTTGGCAATGGCTAAGATTCTATTCACTACCTTACTATGTGTAAGAAGTCAAGCAGGACTATCTTTATGGGACAGAGCGAGTAGCTTTTGTTTCTATATCCTATATCAATACAACTAGCAAACGAGATTAATCAATTATTGGTTGATGAATAGAACGAGGTAGAGCGGTTATGGTGCCAACAAAAAGATGCATTAGACATCCGAGATCCATATGAAGCAATGCTTAACCTGTGTCTACAGTTTACGGTTATACTTGTATGTTTACATGCGCAATTCATGTTGTTGGTCACCTAACGTACGTTATGAAGAGTGTCCATAAGTTTTTGTACGAGCTATTATGGGTGAGGGAAACAAGAGCTATCCAATTAAGGAACTTGATACTGAAAGTGTGTTGGGTGCTGCTGATGTTTTTTTGGGGGGGGGGGGGGGGGGAGGTTGACATGAGAGCAAGGGATCCTTGTTCTTTCAGGTAGGCTTCAAAGCACAAGTTGCAGGGGATAAATGCATGTGTAAAGGAGGTGAAGGAGGAACTGCGATTGCATTTATGAACGAAAAATTAGAATGGTTGTGCTGATTGTGGAGGACGAAGGGAAAGGAGGTATTGCGTTGTTGGTAATGGAGTAAAGAAAAGAGAAAACTAGAGATGAACTTGTCCCACTTCTTTTTTTCTGTAATTTTCCGAGGAAATCGTCTGTTTCTTGTTCAGCGTTGTCCTCTGTAATTGTACTATTTGCATACAAAATAAACTTCAAGCGCGAGGAATTTAGTTACTGAGAATATCTCACTCGCGAGAACAAGTTGTAAAATACGTGTTTTTAGTTTTCTAAGTCTACGATAACTTCAACTTTTTGGGCTTTCCCTTCTTAAACCTATGTCTGTACTATCTTGAATTCTTATGTTTTCATATATAAGAGCTCGGGTGTAAAGTTAGAAATATATCTGTTAGATTTCGATCTTGTGTAGGTTTGACTAAGGCTAAGAAAGCCTATTTGTCAGGTTCTATATTATCTGGTACTCTGGTAACAGGAATCTGTTATTGCTTCTTTATGGGTTGAAATCTTTGAAGCTGACTTAACCCAGAACTTAATACTACTTTAAGCATCCCTGTTGTTGTTTTCTGCATAGAAATAGAGGTCTTGGAACCTCAGATGCTAAAATTTGAAGTTGTTACGTCAAATCTTCAAAGAGTACACACTTCAATTAGAATTTGATGTTATTATTCTTGCTCATGCTATACAATAAATATCACTACGACCTTACTTAAGACTATGGTACTTAACAGTAGCTGTCCAGTTCGATGGCTATGGACATGAATTTGTGGTAGTCCTAACGGGTTTTAATTTTAATTATTTATTAATTTTATCCTTATTATTATTTATTTATTTATTTTTGCAGGACTTAATAGCTCAAGTATCTGCTGAAACTGATGCAGTTTCACTTCTTGCAAAAGTTGTATCCCTGCTCTATGTGCAGGTTAACGAACAAAAAAGACCACGCCCTTCTATATTTTTTTCTCTATATTCTTTTTTTGATGGTTTCTTTTTGTAAGTTAAATATTCTAGTTAAGTAAACCATGAAGAGAGACTCACATGCCGTTTTCCATCTTTAACGCCATATTTCAATTTTGTCTGCAATAGGTTTATAACAAAGCTCTTCAAGCTCCGGGAAGAGCCATTTCTGTTGCTGTTTCCCGATTGAAGGTATGATTTGTAGTTTCTATCAAAGCGTGCCCGTATTTGCATTTGTGCATTTGTATCCAGATAAGTAAGTTGTATGAACTTGGTTCATCAATGCATAACCTCCTTGCCGGAAGAAGCTCACTTAGTCCTATAAATACTGTCGGAATTTAAAAGCTAAAACACTTCATGTCCTACCTATATTTGATTTTCTGAAATGCTTCTCTGGGATGTCATTGATATAACTTTTTGTCCGTTCAAAGATTCCATGACTAAAAATACACTTCATGAATTACTATATCACGACACTCATGATATCTGCATTTTTACGAGAATTTTTTAGTGCTCCAAAAGTGCCTCATGTAGTGCTCTGCTACAATGAGCACCTTTTATTCGAGTGATGATGAGTGGAGCCTACCACTTTTTTATTAAGTGGTGCATTCGTTTTGCAGCACTAAGATTTCTCCTTTTCTGCCTAAAATAGTCTTCTATCCTCATCTTCGTTATTGGTATATCTCACTGAGAATCAGTTTGTGTGAGTAGTTTTTACCATGGTTAAATCCCTTTTTTCTTACCAAAACAAACTTCCAGTCTCGTCAGGCCTCACAATCAACTCCATCTCAAGGTTCATCACATATAATCTTTGGCAAGCTTCTGCAGCTTCCATCTTAATCATCCTAAAGTTATCATTCAACCCTTCAATACTTCTCAATTTGCATCTTCAATCTTCCTCAGTTCTTTTGTATTGTATGTTTGAAGAACTCCCCACAGTATCTCCTCAGCCAGTTGACCACCTCAAAAGTCCCCTACTGTTAAGAAGGATGCAAGAGACTTGGAAAAGATGAGTGGGTGCCGGTTTACGTCCACAAAGTTCTTGCTTGATCCTCGTTCTTGATCAAAACCGAACTACATTGATCGTTGTGCATGAAGGACCAGGAGTAGCGCATGTTGTCAGTGACCTGTGCTATAATTTAACCGAACTACATTGATCGTTATGGTTAATTGCAACGTCTTCACAATGCTGGGGAAACTTTATTGTGTAGCTTCAAACCCTAATATCATGTAGAAAACGTCTAAGGAAACCATGCCGGGAACCATAAATCAGAATACACATGACGTCAGTGCAACGGAACTGTCAACCATAATGTATTGACTTTTACGAGATACAGTCCTTCAGTTAACTTTATTTGACTTTTGCCTGATCCATGAAAGTTTGGTTGAGCAGAAAGGATGTTTCTGTGGCTGTGGTGTCTATGCAGTAGTTCTCACTACATGGGATAACTTCGTGTCTGTCTTATCAAAAGTCCCTTTCCTCTCTCTTTCTCATCTGGGCGGAAATGAAAGTTTGGATTGTTTCCCGGTGTGTCTCAGTTCATTTTTCTTACTTGCGTCTCAAGTTTATTGTCCCCATTTCAGGAAAAATTAGATGAATCAGCATACAAGATCTTGACGGACTACCACAGTGCAACGGTGACGCTTTTAGCATTGATGTCTGCTGCTACTGGGGATGTAAGTATATGCAATCCTTTTTCTTAAATGTGATCGGTAACCTGTTTCTTCTTTCTTGATTTACGTTACCTAATTGTCCCTTTGGTCACACTCAAAAGTATCTCCTGTATATCCAAGGGCAGAGTCGGCTCATGAAGTAGGAGTAATAAAACGGTTCATCTAACTTGTAACTAAACTAATGTCAGGATCAATTTTGATCCTTCAATATGTCATCTATAACATTGTGTTAGGGAAAGAACGATCAATTCTAACGTTGCATATTTGTTTTCTTTTATGTTTATAACATCTTTGTTAACTCTTTGGTGATGTACTTTTTTCTCCAGGCTGAAGACTGCTCGTCTGACAGAATTTTGAGTAAGAAGGAGCTACTGGAGGAGTTAATGCCAGCACTTAAGGGCCTAGTCTTGAACTCATCCCAGTCCTGAATCACTCTAATTCCTGCATTTACCCGAGTTCACGTCAAATTTAACCTTTGGCCAGGTGAGTTAGGCTCACACTCAATACCCCTCTTCTGCATTCGCTGAAAACTTATGCCAAGAGTCTGTATGATGGTAGTTTTGGGTTCACTTACAAAATTTGCATCTTTCTTTTCGACAGCACACTTGTTTTCTAAAACACCCGCATTTCATATCGTGTAGGAAAAAAATCCTTGCAGCGACACCATTAAAGATTGCTGTTGAGATGGATAGGGGTTGGATGTGACATTGGCTTGTCCAAATGTTTCGTCTTGGTCCCTCCGGTGGCAGAGTTTTGGTGTCAGTGAAGACTAGGATTTCATTGCCGACAAACTGTATTGTACCTTAGTCAGCTTGCGAATCTTCGAACTATTGAGAAATGTATTTGTTCTTCCAGGACTGTGCAGTCTTGGTAGTTTAGTTTGTCTAGAAAGTTTCTGTTACAAAGCAGATGAAGATTTTGACTAGTTATTGTTCCTCGTTTCACTAGTTCTCTTGAACTTGTGTTGTGCGCGGTTCGAATTGCTTTATTGGTTTACTACCTCCGTTTCTTTTGAATTAGCTAAGAGAAAACTGGCACAGGCACATGTTTCTTAAAACACGTGCTCAAGAAACCTGTGCCACTTGCAATTCTGCTCCAAAAAGCAGGTAACATAAAAAATATCATGATATATTAAACGTAAAAATAGTGTCGACACAAAAGAATGTGAGGGCAGATTAATTATTTTACAACAAAAAGTTCTATATAAGGGAAGTAAGCTTAAGAGAGGGAACATTCAGAAAAAACAGAGAAGTATTTTGTCTCCTTAGTGGAGATTATCTATCCTTTTGTTTCTCCTCAAGGAAGAAGTTCAGAACAAGCTATTTCAGCCACCACATAAATGCTCAACTTGAAAGAAGGCTGCAGTTCAATCGGAATCTTCTTTGGAAGACTAGATTGTCGCTGAATGTTAATGAACGCTCAACACCACTTATATTATTTTGGAACTCAATTTCATCCACACGTGGGATGACATGGTGAAAATTTTCTACGTTAAATTTTTGGGTTAAAGACACTGACCATCCCTGAGTTTTGAATAAATTCCCCACCCCACTCCTGAATTTTGAAAAAAGACAGTCTGCACCCCTGTAACAAAACATTCCTAGGACATAAGTCACCCTTCTGTTAAGTTCCGTCAGACAAGTGGGTGATTGAACTTTTTCGGACCATATTACCCCTGTGTTGTTTTTTTTACTTTCCTACCCATGTGTATCATCAAAAACAACATGAACATCTCCTCCAAGAATATCTTCCACTTTGAATACAAAACATCAACACCAAGAACATTTACATAACACAAGTAAAATGCCAAATTAAAAAATCATCCACTGAAAAATCTCTTCCAATTGAACCCAAATTCAAAATCCAAAATTGGCCAACGATAATCACTACCAATTCAATTTTTTGTTCCAGAGAGCAGCAAACAAGATTTTATTTTTTTTCCAGAAATGAAGAGAAATGAAAGCAACTAGTCTAATACCACAGTAGCACCCAACGCCTAGAGCTTCTCCAGAATCAAAGCAGCTTCTTCCTTCGCAACACCTTGCTTCACCACCATCGGATCTTTCTCAACCAAATTTTTAGCTTCTTTCAACCCCAATTCAGTGAAGCTCCTCACCTCCTTAATGATCTTGATCTTCGCCGCCGCATCGAATTTCTCCAGCTTGACGTCGAAAGCCTTCTTCACGGCGGTCTTCGCCTCCGTGTCGCCTCCGGTTGAACCCGACCCGGCAGCGGGGACGGCGGGGCCGTACGGGTGGAGACCCATCTTGTGACGGAACAAAACGTGTAGTCTTGCCTCTCGAGCTTGTTGAGGTCGAGGAGTTCGTTCGCGATTCGTTCCAGCTTCTGTGTTGTGTTCTCGGCGGCGGTTGAAAGGCTGCGGAGGAGTGTCCGGCCGAGGACGGAGACCCTCGATTTGGAGGCGAAAAGGGTGGCTGCCATCGCCGGAGATCGAACTACGTTTCAGTTCCGGTGTGAAGGAGGAGGAGAAGAGAAGAGAAGAGAATCCAGATGTGTGATTTTCTCGATTTCTCGTTTCATTACCGACCAATCGAACTTTTGAAAGAAGAAGAAGGCAGGAGGAGGATGAGAGGCGGCTAGGGTTGGGAGAAGAGAAGGAGAGAGAAAAAAGTCTTCCAAATGTGGCAGAGAGAGAGTAGTGTAACATATATAGGGGTAATTTTATAACATTTTAGGGGTAAAGTTGTCTTTTGCACGCAACCGTTAGGATCAGTTAGTCAGAAGGGTGCAAACTGTCTTTTATCAAAACTCAGGGGTGGGGTGTAGAATTTATTCAAAACTCAGGGGTGGTCAGTATCTTTTACCCTAAATTTTTCCAAGACGAAGGGAAAGTCACAATCATACATGTCTCTCAAAAGGCTGATGACGATACCATCGCATTCATTATAAAATTTCATCTCAAGGCACTTGATTGCGCCGAAGAGGTTCCCGAGCTAACAAAGATTTGTGGAAATTTGCCTACAAAGAATGCTGCCAGAATATCAAGAATTTCTCATTAAACATCACCCACCCATGTTCTCTAGATTGATAGATTGCACCCGCAACATTGAGTACATCGTAGAAGACAAGAGAAAGAAGCCCGCACATTGATCAAGAAGGTGGCCCTCCCTCAAGATCCGCCGATACAGTGGCGACCCCTACAAGGGAGACAGAATCGCTGAAGTACGCGCATGCGCTTCCCCTTAGAAATTTCAGAAGATGAAACAGGATGACTCAAAATGTGTTCAATCTATGGTCCCACACTGTTTCTTAGTGTTTGTCCCACAGTTTTAAAAACCGGACCGAACCGGGCCTTGACCGGTCCGGTTCAGTTATAAGACCGGTGATGCAAGAGAACCGGGCCACGTCATCCAAACCGGCGGTTCAACCGCCGAACCGGTCGAACCGGCATATGCACGCTGCTGGGGAGATTCGAACTTGAACCTCTGTAGAGAGGAAAGGCTCGCTTACCACCACGCCAACACATCTGTTGGTGAAATATCAGACACTTAAAAATCTTTTAACTCTTATTTGCATGCACAGAGGTTTCCTTTCAATGTTTCTTTCATAAATCTCAAATCTTTTTATATTATTTGTTTCCGTTTATTGTTTCTTTTTAGAAATCAATTCTCTTTTTAAGAGATGTTGTAGGAATATCTACCATAAATTCTCTTTTTAGAAATCAATTTTCTTTTTAAGAGATCTTGTAGGATTAACCATTTAAATTTAATTTTCACTATGATAAATATCTATTGCTCTCATAGAAAATTAAAATTGTTATTAAAAAAATGAAAATGTGATACTCCAAAAATAGACGCGATTATTTTATTCGTCAATCAAATGGGTTCTTAAAAGTTACGGTTAATTGTTTATAAACCTCAAAATATATTTGCTAATGTCGATCAAAAAATTTATATATATTGTAACTTCAAAATACATATGTTGTTGAGCACAATTTAGTTTTTTTAAACGTAGCTATTATCATAAAAAAAATATTACAACGCTAAAAAAAAGGCTCAAATTAAAATATCCGAGTATTTTTTGACTATATTCTATTATGTTTACTATTTATTAAATTAAAAATAATAATTATATAAACGTGCGATTGAACCGGTCCGACCACCGGTCCGACCGGTCCGACCGCGAACCGGTGCCTCACCGGTTCGATGGCCGGTCCGGTTTTTAAAACTCTGGTTTGTCCATTCAGGAACAAAATAACTTTGATCATGTAGTGCCCTTGTCCTAGATTTGTCAATGTGGACGAGATTATCGAAATTCGCCTCTTGCTCAGTTTATTGTATTTTAGAACGTAAATGACCGTTCTTATGCCGCTTAGTCATTGTACATTCTATGGGTATATTTGTTGATAAAACAAGAACACGAAAACTGTTGGAAGACAACTATATATCCTCACGGCTAATGCCCTGATTCTTTCCCTTCTGTTGAAATAATAAGTTCCATTAAATTTTGCATGTTTTTCTGATGTTGTGATTCAGGTTTCGCTGATTATAATAACAAGTTCCGATATTTATGATATTGCAATCAAAGTTTGAAATTTGATTGTCAGTTCTTATAGTGTATGTACAAACCTCTATTTGAGGTTGAAGCTTAAGTAATAAACTAAACATTGATTTAATTAAAATAAAAGATAATCACGAGTTTTTAGGCTGCCACAAACTTCTTTCAGCAATTAACGATTTGGAAACTATCATTTTATTTAAAGATTTACGGAATCAAAACTTCAAGTTCTTCTCTTGGCTTCGTTACTTTTTGACTACCCAGCCCTTATAGCTGAAACCTTATGAGAATAATGAGGCTTTAACACCAGAAATCTCAAGATGAAAAATAAGGTTTTCGGAGTAAAGTATTTTTTGTAGAAACAGACGTATTTTGGTATTTCAGATACCAAACAGGTGTAGACAGCATGTAGTTTAGATTTTCTCCAACATATTACACTTACTACATACATTTAATGCCCAGCACGATGATGATAGGCATGCAGTATGATACACCCAGTATCGTACCAGTAGCTTGAGAGTCTACGAATCTCTACGAGTAGTTCGTGACACTACGAAAAACTACGAATAGAACTGAAAATAAACCGAACAAGCTGAAAAACAATTCTCATTCCATGCTTAAAACTGAAGAGCTACACTGTTTAAATAGTAAAATAGCTAACCCTAACCTTGACCTAATGGGCTCGGCCCACTCTACTAATTAATTAAATAAACGACTAATTAAATAAATAAACAATTAACGAGTAATTCTAAACAATTAATAAAGTTAATAATACGGGTGAGCTGTCTAATACGGTTGACCCGTATCACAGTAATAATCATTATGAGGCGTAGAGATAAACTAAACAAACTGTTTCTTGTCTGGACAAAGCTTTTCTCCCTGCACAAGAGCATTGACTTTGCCCGAAACATCATGTTTATGAAGACAACAATCTACTAATTACATTAGTGCTACCAGCAGAAGTATCCCCGCTACAACAATAGCGAGCGCAAAAACGTATGGTAGTGTCCTAATATATTGACGGTTAAGATTCTCGATGACGTGTTGACACATGCATTCGTATTTGCTCCTACATCCATGGCAGAACGAGGTACCGCACCTGCATGCAAAGTAGTAGAAAAATTTAGAACATGAATGACATGTACTTTCTCTTCAGTAAATAGGATGTGTTTTGTTTTTTAAGACAAGACTTTGTAGAGGATCCGAACATGCGAAATCGTTGGTTTTCTAGTTGACGTTTACTACCTTTTAATTTAGTTCTGTTTTCCGAAGTACAAGAACCGAAAGTCACATACACACAACATGATCACGGAAAGATGAAGAACATGAACATACCTGCAACGGACTCTTGCGCAACCACCAATCCGATCCACAGAGTGACCGCAAGTGGGACAACTGTTCCATTGTTTCTCCATTACGAGGTCTAAAAATCTCATGTCGTTATCATCTCTCAAGCTTTGGACTTCCCTGCAGCTATAACCCTCGTGCCAACGCAAGTTGCAGTTGAAGCAAAACAGCCTCTTACAATTCGGACATGCTGTCTTCTTTGGTGTTCGCCCACACTCGTTAGCCACCATAACCGAGCAATCCGCGTAGGGGCAGTAACAAGTTCGCAGCTCTAGAACAGCCGAGTTGCAGAGGTTGTCGCACCACTTGTCAAACACTGCCGGGGGGACAATGTGTCGAACAGTGATCGGGTCCAAGATTGTTTTGCAGTTCAAGGCAGGGCAGGGGATGTTAGAGGCGTTATGGTCTTGGACCTTTGTTTGAATGTACATAGATATGCATTCCAAGCAAAAAGAGTGGACGCAGTGGTCGTCGTTGCTGTTGAACTTGTTGTTCGATGGTGTTGGTTCAGTGCATATTTCGCAAGTAAAATCTGTCGACGAAGATGATGATGATGAACTTCTTTCTTGATCACCGCCTCTTTCCTCGGATGCTTGTGGTCTGTTTTGTGTGTTGCCCATTATCAAACCACTCAGCCGTAGGGTTAATCGCTTACAAAAAGATGTGATCTTAATGGAAGCTACGACGAAGTTATAACAAGAGGTTAGGCGGCTATTTATATACAATTGCGGAAGACAGATGGTATAAGATATATATCATGTCTTTGACTCTTTTCCAAATCCTAGACGGAATAGGATATTGTATAACCTTTCCTAATCCTCCTGGATGCAGCAATATGGGCTCCCCGAAGACATCCAACTCTTGGGGACGAATTTGTGACAGGGCAAGCCGCCAACGACAGGGCCCACACCTGCCTTGGGGAGTTGCCTCACCATCGTGGCCCATCACCTTAGCGGAACTGATCCAATAACTATGGGTGAGTTTGGTATGACTTTTTGGACTTTTAAGTCGATTTTTAAATTGTTGTGAAAAAAGTTCGTGACAAAGAAGTTGATAAAAAAATGTACTATGAGTTTGGTGAAAAAAGTTATGCTGTAAAAAAGTTAGGATGCAACATTTTGATTTGTTAGTGAAAATTATCATTTTATATTTTTATATTTACTAATAAAATTATAATAGGTCTAATTAGATGTCATAGTATGTTGGTACAAAAAAAGTAGAGGTAAATTGGTCATTTGTATTATTTAGGAAGAAAAAAGTCCAAAAAAAATTCATGAAACCCAACTTTTTTCAGAAGTTAGTTTTACACTACAAGACAAAAGTCAAAATCCAAAAACTGTCACGGAAAAAGTCATACCAAACCTTTCAGAAAAGCTCAAAACAGATTAAAAGTCCAAAGTGAATTAAAAGTTAAATAAGTCATACCAAACCCACCCTATATATCTCTCTTTCTAGTTTTTAGTCTCCACACACTTTATATTAAACATGATTCACAACAAGATTACTTCAATCGGACATCTCTTAATCTCGTGAGCTTCAAATAATTTCACCTTTTAAGTCAAAGATGATGAATTTTGAGCATGCTTGACCTAAAGTTGTTTGTAACATGCGATCCTCTTCCAGATATTATTGACCATTTGATGATATGCTATTACCAAATCCTTTCTTTTGAACTCAAACCAAATATGGTTCATGAGGGAAATATCTTTATCCGTAATTGGCCCTACTGATACCGTCGTCTAAGATAAACTAATCACGTCCTGCTAAAGACTATTGTACTAGAAAACATATGTGTTGCTCTGGTGACCTTGACCCGCTATGTTCTACTTATGCAAAAGCCAGAGTAATAGTAGTATACAATGAGCCCGAAACATATTTGGAGAAGGATGTTCCGAGTTCTGCACTCCAGTCACGACCGAGTTCTAGGTCTATTGCTTTTAGGGCTTGAACATGCCTGAGGCTCTCCGGAGTCACTGGACGAGGCAATATTCATGTACTTTTGATGCGTAATTTCACCCGTTGCACGTACGATACTGTTCATAATAGCAATATTTTCAATATTTTTGCACAAGCTAGCATCTCATGTAGCAGACATAGAGAGGGCCACGGGGAGGGGGCACTGGAGTAGCCAGCTAAGATTGCCAATACCCGTGGGTCAAGGTTTCAAGGAGGCCAGGCCACGGTTAAAACCGGCCCAGCCCGCTCCATATGTGGAATACCCCGTTTTTATACGAAGGGTAAATTGGTAGTTTATGCGACATATTTGACTTTATTTGCGATTGGGTAATTTTCGGGTTGAAATTATAGTCGAAACGCTTAATTTATATTCCTAGAAAATGATATTGTTATTGAGCAATTGTTTTTAGCAATTTATTATTCTATGTTAAGTGCTGATTTACTTAGTCTAGTGGTGTGCCCAACACACTAGATTTCTCTAGCTAGTGGTGCTACCAATCCATCCTAACAATTCTAGTACAAAAAAAAGAGAATTAAATATTTGTTTCATCCCCATTTTCGATTGAAAATTCCATTCTCCAACATCACTCACTCTCCCCAACCCCCCCCCCCCCCCCCCCCCCGTTCTTCTTCTCTTCTCCTACTTAAACTCCATCTTCTCCTCCTTCCTCTTCACAGACCACCACCACCACTGTAGCCTCCACCACCAACGGAACCACCTCCCTCTCCACCACCCATTCCTCCTCCTCCTCCTCCTCACCTATCTCTTTCCCTTGATTCTCCCCCCTCTGCCCAGTAGTAGGAGCAGCAGCAGCTCCGCCGAGGAAGCCGCCAGCCACCTATGGCGGTCGGCGAAGCCCCCGACAGGAACCACCACCACACCCCACAAGTCTCTCTCTCTCTCTCTCTCACTCTATTTTAACCCAAACTCTCTCCTCTCCTCTCTGTTTCGATCCAAGGAGGAAGAACAGAGGCAGCAAGGACGCTGCAGAGACCACTCAGAGCTTCGCCGCCGCCGGCGACCTCCATTAACGCCGGCGAAAGCTCGGCATCTCCAAATCCGACGCACCAACCCTTTGAAATCGGTACCAATCACCTCCTTGAGGTCCGAGGACTCCAGAAACGCCAACAACACCGGAGTCGCCAGATTTGCTCTTCACCACCGGCCACCTCGACAGCGAACTCGACCGGACCCAATTCTTTACCGTTTCTCGCATTTTTTGGTGTGGGTAACTCCTAAATCATCCCCTAATTCATTATTGATCATCAAAATCTGATTTTGTTAGCTTTAAATCGAATCGGGTTGTTGGGTTGAGAAACTTATACGTGTGTTCATGTTGGGGATAGTAGTTGGGGGTTACAAAAGTAGCATGTTGAAACCGCATTGTTAGTGGAGGGTTATTAGTTGTCTTTTGTAAGAACTTGGGGGATCCACTTGTTATTTATACAAACTGCATATGAAATATATAATTAAAAATGCAATTTTTGTATTAGAATTATTTTCTAACATTTCTAATTATTGTTTTAATTATGTAAAAGTAAATTGACTATTTAAAATTATATATGAGATAATTAATATGTAATAGTGTTATTTCTCTTGAAAAATAGGCGAGATAAAAATATAACTTGTTAAATAAAGATTTTCAAGTACTTATAAACTAGTATTTTGAGTAAATAAATTTGTTTAATGTTGACAAAATAGAATAAGTTAGGAAGCTGATTTAGCAAAAATATGTAATAGTAGCTCCTTTATTAATAAATAGATAAAAAAATAAAAAATTGATTATTATTATTTGTGGATATAAGAAATTATTTCTCCAAAATAAAGTTATAATTACGTGTGACTAACACTTGTTTTCATTGAATAAACTTTTTGTGAGTTTTATTTATGAATTTAATTCTTTAATAGAATATGCATTTTATAATAAATGATTAGCGATAATTAAAATAGTTGGAATTAAATTTTGTAGGCACTTACAAATAAATGTGTTGTAAAATAGATTATTATTTTCTAAATATGTGAGTGTATAAATTTAATATGCGATTTCTTACTTAATAATTTTTAAGAGCTAGTATTTATATAAGTAGTGATTTTTATGAGAAAAATACAATTATTTACGTCATCAATTTATTATATAAGTATTACACGCTATTCATTAATAAGGGTAATAGGGGTAATATCAAATGAGACTCGTAGCATTTTGCATACCCTACTTGCACGATTAAACTTGTAATCTATTTAGGAATTATAAATTGTAGGTGACGAGTTCGTAGACAAGGGCTACGTTTATCCGTAGAAGCGTTATCATGTTGTTTGCTTCGCTACTTGAGGTAAGTAAATATGCCTTACCTAATGTGTCCGTCCTCCGTTCGTGTCTAAATATTTTTTATGACTTATGTCTCAAAAGGTGATTTGTGATATACGTGTTCGACTTGAGGTTTCAAATACTTGTCTAAATGATCCTTGGAAACTTTCACATGGAATTAATAATACGAATGACGTAAAGTGGAAACAGTTGTGCGGTGGAACCATATTCGGATTTTTTTATATTGTAATTATGATATTTTGCTCGGTTGCAGTTAGCCCCGGGCTGGTTCATGTACTCACCTCTCTGGCCGAAATAAGTCTTAGAGGGGTGCCGGCACTTAAGGTCTTGGATGCATGGGATATGGTTGGTTACTTATGAGATACTGTGATGGAATATTATGATGGATTGGTTCGTTCCCCGCTACAACTAATTAATAAACATGGATTTTCATGAGAAAATGGAAATAAATTATATACTCAAGAATTTCCCCTAATTGGGAAAGTATTATGATATTATCCCTAATTGGGACAGTATGGTGGTTTGAAAATACTTCATTGGAATTATAAGCGGTAATATTTTGAGAATATTGGAAGATTTATATCATCTCATACTTGGTCATTTGCACTACTATATATGATTCCTTATTATTATTCATGTTCTTTAAAGAAAAGTATGCATCTTTCCTGTTTACACGTTGGGGTGTTTACTTACTCAGCATTTCTTGCTGACTTTAGAAAAATTGCGGTCTTGGTTCTTTCACCCGCAGGTCTAAGAGCTGGGTTTATGGAGTAGCGGGATTCGAGACTCACATAGTACTTGATATCACTTTTCATAAGGCACACTCTTAGTATAATATCCCCTTGTGTAACAGTATATTACAGACAAATTAAGAGTTGTAATATATAATCATCGGATGTGTTGTTCTTGATTTCCGCCGTTTCATTTTGAGTAGCACCCTCACGGGCTCTCCGGTCTGAAACGGAAGGCTCGGGAAACGAGGGGTGTTACACGTGGTATAAGAGAAGTTCATTCTAAAAGGGAATTTAAAACCTGTAGGGCAAAGAAAAATCAACATAGGGTAAGATAATAAAACTGGAAAAGTCGATCGGGTTATGGGTAGTCTAAGTGCTGGTATTGGTCCCACCCACGTCATTTCTTGCTAATTGTTACGTATTTAAAAGGTACTTGGATTATTTTATTGAGTTGGTAACGTCATTTCCGATGGATTGATTGACCTGTGTTACTCCTGTCGTGGAGATTGAGAAATATGGATTATCAGAACCATATTTTGAATTGCAAGTAATTTGAGAAGATGAGTTATATATCACAGAGAATAATTATCTGTTGCATAATTGAACCCATATGAGATCGTTGATACTTGTACTATCTGGAGTCTTTATCTTTTTTATTATTGGATAAATAATAATCTTAAAATAAGAGGAAATTGATTATGAGTTATAAAAGCTGGATTGTGAATTATGAATGATGCATTGCTTTATCTGAAAATTTATATGTTGTGTGTAAGATTCATATGAACTGCTAAATGTGACATAATATTATATGATGATTTAAATCCCTTAGACCGGTATAGAATAGATAAAAGCACCACAGGTGACTGCTGAAATTATGACTAATAAACCATTGCGGTAATATACTGGTAAGACCCGATAAGGATAGACGGCCCAGAGAAATAACCATATGAAGTAATTCTTCGTCCGATAGTAACATTGTAGATACATGACTCTTATGACAACTCCTGGGGAGAAATATTAGATTTCGTCCATTGGAGACTTTGGGTCAAAGAGACGTAACATGAATGTTGAAATATTTGACTGGTGAACCCTAGTTTCGTTAACTAGATTTGAGAAGACTTTGATGATATCTTTGAGGTACCGTTTGAGATACTTATTTAGAATAAGTGGTCAAGAATAAGTTCATTTTGTGAGTCTTTTCTGGTGATCAAAGAAATTCATTCGAACAAGGTCCCACCCACCCTCACCTAGAAGTTATGAAGACGATCCGTTAATTTTTGACTTGTTTTGTATACAGTTTCACAGCCTTGATGATTTTTGACTTGTTTTGTATATAGTTTCACAGCCTTGGTGAGTGGAGACATTTTTTTTATGTTAATGTTTGATTGTAGTCTACCTTTTCATGGTTTATATTTGGAGGGTTACGCTAGGCTGCTTTGTCATTTGAGGGTATTGTTGATATTTAACTACTTGAGGCGTTACTTATATTCTGGTTACTCTAATGTTTCTTGATGATTGGGATGTCTATTAGGCTATCTATTAATTATATGATTTAATTGGGAGAAATGGTGTATAAACTGTGAAATAATTATTTTTGGTTCATTGATGGTCGCTTATAATATTGGGACGCACCCTATGACAGATCTAAGCAGTTTTATTATGAATTTACACATTTAGTATTGCATTAGAGTTCTGACTCAGACTTTGAATTTTATGCTAGAGCCTAATAAATTTATATTTGGAGTCTCCTATTTTAAGAAGATTGCTCGAGAGATATTATTGTACGAGAAATTATGGATGCTTTTCATATATAACTATCGTATACTTGGAGTGTCGTAGCAATACTGTTTCTCATAGTCAGGGTATGTGCTCGGGTATGGATTGTTTCTAAGGGATGTATGTTTCGCATATGTCATTCTAAAGTTCTATTGGGGTTAGGGAGATGTTGTGCATTCTTCAACTTCACGTTGTTTGGTTTATGGTGTGAGATACGAACTGTATGAAGATGATGCTACCAGTTACCAAGAGAGACGTTAAGAAAAGCTTGGAGTTCGTGTAGAAAATTTGAAGAAATACTAGCTTTATATTTGAAGACTTGTTAGGACATGCCACAAGGTCAGTAAGTGTTCTGTTATTTGGCTAAATCCACGGTTAAGTCGAGTAACAAATTTGGACTACGAAGAACTATGAATTTAAATGGTTGGATGGAGTTCAATCAGAATACTCGGTAGAAGCGCATGGGTGATGATCGTTAAACGAAATATGAAGACTTTAGTATCCTCTAGGTACAACAAGTGGTTGTATAAGTACTACCCTAAGTTTTCTTAGGTACTGGACACATAGAAGAACCCAACGTAAGAAACTCAGCTCCGGATATGACCATAAGGCATAGTTAGAATCTTAGAGAATAATCGTTTCGGTGCTTGATTAGAATTCAGCGTTATTTGAGGTAATTTGGGTAACATGTGATCAAAGGGGGGCTCTATCATGAATGATTTTGGAGGAACTTCAAAGAAATGTTGGCAGTTGGGTCAAAAGTCAAGGGGGGCAATCCACAAAGTTTCAGATACCCTCGACTTACTTGGTTTGGAGACACTAAGTTCAGTTCTAAGATGTATATTTGGAGTTCTATTATTTAGGTCAACTACCCTGAGGAATATGGTTATTGATGTGGTCGGGAATTCTCTACAATGTGTATGGACTTGCAAGTTTGTAAGCTTTCTGGAGTTATGTAGCAGAATGATATGTCCTGGTAGCCTAACTTTCCCTTCCGTGTGGTACATACTCTTCACCTAAATCTTAATTGAGGTCTTGTTGTTAATGTCTTGTTACGGTATACATTCTTCACTTAATCGAGGTTTGGTAACTAGGATTGAATCTTGATAAGTTGCTTGGGAGTTCGTCTTTAGAATCGGGCTTTCTCTAGTCATTTGACACAGTATTTGGGATTCTTGGGAGGCTTCACGAAATTTGGGTCAGTAGCTAGATTTCAAATAACAAATAAGAACTGTATATTGTGAAGTCTTATTCACTATTTTTCTTAAATCATGTTTGGAAGAAATAAGTGATTTGGGTGCTTAAGAAGTTGGTAGTTTCCTTCGACATTCCTGTATGGAGTTTTGTCACTTGATCATCACCGGGGGAGCATGAACTTTGAGTCATGAATTACCGTTGGAGTCAGAAGACCCGTAAGATCACGTGTGCGGTATCATGGGAATACATTCTAATTCGTTTCTTAATTTATGTTCTGGACCATTGGTAATATCAAGCAAGCATTAAATGTGGATTTAGTAGTTTATAAAGACTTTTGAGGTTTTTCTTGAAATAGTTCTATGACTTGGTGTAATTAGGCTCTGTCTATCGAATTTTAGTACAGATTCGAGCTTCAGATAGTTAGTACGATCCGCCAGTTGAAGTGTGCAAATTGGAGTCTTATCGCTAAACAGATATTTAGGAGCCATGGGATGATCGTTCACTTATTAGCTAATTCTTGATGTTATAAGACGTTATCAGGCTACTTACATTTCATTTGAACAAGGGTGATAACTATTATTTAGAAAACTTTGTGAAATGGGTTATCTAGACGAAAGCGACTAGTGGAGACAATGTTTTTGGTGGTGAAACGGGAGATAGTTAGTGGGTAAGAGGAGAAAAGAGACTTCCTAAATTTCTGGAGAACACCTTATTCAACTCAGTCTGGAAGATTAGGCATGATCTTACGTCGTAGCTTCGTATACGAGTACGTGACAGTCAGTCGACCTTGGAACAAAAATAATAGCGTCCGTGAACACAACTGGCGACATGTATTCGCTAAGTATGACCATCCATTGTCTATAGTTCCGGGGACGTCACTCTCTAAGGGGGAGATGATGTAGCCTTTCGCTTTGATACCCTTACGCTTTGGTTAAAGTAAACATTCTTACGTTCCTAAAACCAGTCTTAACATTTCATATTATCTCAGGTTAGTGTCATCATATATTTTGAGCATCATCATATAGACACATCTTTACATCTTATAGAAACTATTTTCTCATTAAGTAGCTTTAGTTTCGAGGACGAAGCTGTCTTTAAGGGGGGAAGGATGTAATACCCCGTTTTCATACGAAGGGTAAATTGGTAATATATGCGAGGAATTTGATTTTATTTGCGAGTTACATAGGAACGGTGGCTTTTTTTTTCTTGGCGGTATATATAGCCCCTAAGGCTTTTTGGTTCTCAACACACATACACACATAGGTTAGTTGAAGATTTAGCGCCTTTGTGATGTGTGTTCGGGTGGATGCTTCGGGTCGCCGCCGTGCATTGTAATCGGGTTATCTTCCTAATAAAATATCGGGTTCTGGCTGTGGAGGTAGCTAGCGAGTTCGTTCCGAATTCGTTAGTGAACCACGTTAAATATCTTTCTCGTTCTTGTTTTGCTTTCGTCGTTCTTGCTCGAATACCCCCATGTTATAACAAACTATGTTGAATATGACTTTAAGTCAAAGGCGGCAAAAGTCAAAGGCGGCTAAGAGATTTATAAACAAATTGGGGCGGCAAACTTTGGCAGTTTCTAGGTTGTTTCCTTATTTGTTATATAGTCGTTTTTGGGATGTCTTGGGCACTAAGTCGGTCCTATATGTCTATATAAGGTACCTAGGTTGTGCCTAAACATTGTGGGTTGTAATCGTGGGTTTCTCTCTAATAAAACGGGATTTTTTGGGTCGTGGAGGTAGCTAGCTCATCGCTAGTGAACCACGTTATAACGGTGTGTTCTTGTGTTCTTGTTTTTCATCAATTCATCGTTCTCTAAGCTCTGCCCGAATCGTAACAAACTGTCATCATAGCTTAGGTTTGCGGTGTTCCAAGATGAAGGTGGATCTATAGGGCTAGAGTTTCTCAATCCGTGAGATTCATAGCTACGATTTCGCGATCAAGGTGGAGCACGCATTCGGGGGTTATGGATCTGGAAAAGGAGCTGCACAGAAGATGAACGGGGGAGGGGGATGACCAATATCGACAAGTTAACCGGGAGATACAGCTTCAGCTTATGGCAGATCAAGGTACGTGCTTTGTTGAAGCAAAAGCAGCAAGGCATGTGGTTGCCAATGGCGAAAGATAAAGAGGGGACTTCTACAACCACCACTGAGTTCGAGGCTCGGAAAGAGAGGGAGCGGCAGAGGGCTGCTTATGGGGGTTCAGACAGTCATAGTTTCAGCGCGATGAGGGCGGCCAAGTAAAGTTACGATGACGTCTGTTCAAACGGTAGAGAAAAGAGACACCAGTGGACGAATGATGAACTCAGGATCTGCAGGTTTGGCTGCAGCTGGAGGGTGCATCGGAGGATGGTCTAGTTCTCTAGGGCCCGTTGGGGGGGGGGGGCAAGGGGGAATTTGTGCTCTTGAAGAGGAGGCGGATGATGGAATTGGGGAGTCTCTGACGAGAGACAAAGGAACGTGAAGGGGACATGTGCTGGGGGGTTTGTTGTAGGGATTTGGTGGGAGTCGGAATAACAAACAAACTTGTTGTAGGAGCTCGCTGGGAGTTGGAACAACAAGCAGGGGATTCGATTGTAGGAACTCGGCCGTAGTTGGAGCATCGATAGGGTTCGATTGCAGGAACTAGACGGGAGTTGGAGCATCGCTGGGGGCACTCGTTGCAGGAACTTGGCGAAGTTGGAGCAACTTGTGACGTGAGGGTTTCACATACAAATGCGAAACGTTTGGGGTTGATTATTGGAGAGAAGCATCGGTTCAGGTTCGAGTTGATGAGATGATTCAAGTCAAGGTGGAGATTTGTTGAATATGACTTGAAGTCTAAGGCGGAAAAAGTCAAAGGCGGCTAAGAGATTTAGGAAAAAATGGGGAGACCAACTTTGGCAGTTTCTAGGTTGTTTCCTTATTTGTTATATAGTCGTTTTTGGGATGTCTTGGGCACTAAATCGGTCACATATGTCTCTATATAAGGGACCTAGGTTGTGTCTAAACATTTGTGGGTTGTAATTGTGGGTTTCTCTCTAATAAAACAAGATTTTCCGGGTCGTGGAGGTAGCTAGCTCATCGCTAGTGAACCACATTATATCAGTGTGTTCTTGTATTCTTGTTTTTCATTAATTCATCGTTCTCTAAGCTCTGCCCGGATCATAACAAACTACTATCAGAGCTCTGAAACAGGAGTTCTGTTTCAAATCCAGGAGGCTCCCTTAAGTAAAAGCATCTAACAAAATTATGTATTTCCCTATCGAATCAATCACTTCAGTACCAATTCCTCTTATTCACTATAACACTTGAAATAAGAACATTCATGTACAAAAATAGCATACAGGTAGCACAAGTTGTTCCCCGACCTAGCTAATATAGGCTAACAACACCGAGAATAGTATATTGTTGCTGCAATGTTAGATACCTCCCACATACCCGTACACAACCAGCATCAAAGGTGAGGCAAAAATCAACTATCCTCCACAAGTCATTGTTTCAACATTCTATAACTCAATTTTACCCAAATTATTCTTCTGTCTGTTTAGTCAAGAAATGCTGAAAACAAACTTAATTTTGACAGCTCAGTTGATAATATCAATACAACTTTAAGGTTTAAGTGTCGCTTAAATTTGTAGATTTTACATAGAAATTGTTGCAAACCTTATTGAATGCCATAGGGAGAATGCTTTTTTGTTCTCATTTCATAACTATTAGCCACCACCTATTCTATTCCTAATCTCTTGAGGATCCCTCAATCATTTCATAAACCGAGCAATAGCTTTCTCAAGGTATTTGAAGCTTGAAAAATTAATAGAATATTTCTTTCTTAATAACAGAATTAAAAATTTAGTTTAAGGTTATAAGTAGATACATAGATTTACATCATTATATCTTGAGATTGTATCCAGATAGAAGTATGTAAGATCACTTTACGAAGGGCTAGTTTGGGAATGTTGTGGCGGTGCTAGAAAGCTGCTGTGTGAAAACAATGTGGAAAAGCTGCTGTGAATTTTTGAGAAAATGTTGTTTGGTAAATATTACGTAAAACCTGCTGTAAAATATAGATATAGTAATTTTGTGTTTGGTAAAATCAACTGTGAAGTTGCTGTGAGAGGGTAAAATGACAAAATTATATGACACGTGTCATTATCGTAAAGATAACTACTGATATTTTAAAAAATTGTAAGGTTAAAATCGATTGTAGATAAATTAATCAGAAGCACTTTATGGAAAAGCATCTCTCCCCTTGCTTCCTGAAAACTGTTGTGAGACAACAGAGACTGTCCGAAAAAGCTGAATTTTTTTTCCAAACATACTAAAACTGGTTCTGCTGTCAGAAACCAATTGTGCTGGCAGCAAAAGCATTCCTAAACTCACCCTAAATGAAGTCTAATATTCAACAATTTAAACGAAATTAACGGATCCTTGCCAGTTCTAGAATAAACAAATCGTTCCTAAAATTCTTAGAATACGAAAGGATTCTAGACACATCAATGCAAAGCTTGGAAATCATGAACATAAATCAATGGTAGGGTTTAAGGATTCATGCCTTCACTTCAGTGCTTCAATATCTCTTTGCATCTCCATCATGTTTCATGTGTTTCATGCTTAGATATTTTAGATTTTTAAAATAAACCATATTAACACTACAAAATAATCGAAGAGAACGATGTCATTAGCATAATTTTTTTGCGGTAACATTAGAACTTCATATTAATAATAGAAATGTGATCATACATCATCATAGGCATAGATAGAACCACAAAGCTACACAAACAGACCACCAAAACAAGGCTGAGACAAACAGCCTAAAACAATCATCCGAGAAAACCCATACATACTAGGAAAATAACCAAAACAGACACTTAACTAGAGCTAAAACCAACAAGAGAACATCTCCATAGGATCAGCGAGAGGGACAACTGATCAAGCATCAATAAAGGGAATGACAGCAGACATAAGCAAATCATTAGGAATGGGGGGAAGCTTAACTGCAGCAGCACTAGAAACAGCCATGTCCTGAGGAGGGAATACAGGAACACTTGATGAAGCATCAATGGAAGAGGCCAAGAGAGGACCATCCACAGCATAAGAGGAAGCCAGCATAGCAAGATCCATCTGAGAAAGCTTTGCACATGGACAACTCTCAGGGGGCAAAACAGCTAGTGGTTTAGCATCTGAGACCGCCACTAGAGACTGAGGAACGAACTGAACTTGACCTGGCACCGATGAGGACCGTCCTTGTTTGACTTCCACCTCAAACCAACCTTCATTCAATGAATTAAACACAGCTAAAAAATTAATTAGGAAATCAAAATGTTATGAGCCAGGGCTTCTCATTGATGGTACGTTTGAGCTGCAGTACTTGTGTGATGTTCATATAATCTTTTGTTTCTATTAATCCAAAGAATACAGAAGATAGCAGGAATCCAATGCCAATTCCTAAGCTTACTAAGTTGGTTTTTCTTTCTAATTCTGTTCATGATCCATCTTTGCAAACTCCCACAATTGTGGTTAGGTTTTTGAGGATGGTAAATAGGAGCCCTATCCCAAAGCTCTTGAGCCATAGTACATGAAACGAAAATATGCGAAGGAGTTTCAATTTGATCAGGACACAGTTGGAAAAAGGGATCAATGGAACTTATTTTAGAGTGGATATTATTCAGGCAGGGTAAGGAGTTCAAGCAAATTCTCCAGAAAAGATGAATGATGTTTGAGGGCAAACCTGAAGACCATAATCTTTTCCAGTTATAAATATAAGAGATTTTATTAAAATTAATGTGATCTTAAGAAGAAAGGAGAGAAGAGTTATTAAAGTTTTGCAAACAGTAGGCATATTTTACAGAAAAGATTCCATTGGAGGAGGGTTTCCAGATTGGGGTATCCTGGCTATCACCATCAACAATAGGTGTATGCATGATTCTGCTACACAACCAAGAGGGAAAAACTGATTAAAGACACTTAGGTCCCAATTATTGTCTCTGTCATTAATAAGCTGATCAACCCTTTTGAGCCTGTGATTTGCATCAGTTAGTTTCAGACATTCAGCTATAGAAGCTCCAGGAACATCTTGGATCCAACCATCAGATCTTATCCAAATTAATTTCTCTGTGGCCACCTTCCAATGAATGCCAAGATTGAGAGTATTTCTTCCTTTGCATATATTCTTCCAAGCACAAGAGGAAGTGGTTGCAGGATTGAGGCAAAGAAAGCTTTTTCTTTCACAATATTTAGAGGTTAAATAAATGATAAAAAAATAATTAGGATCATTATTGATTTTTCAAATATTTTTGGCAAGAAGTGCATTATTGAAACAAGTTAAATTTTTAAATCCCAATCCCCCATTCTTAGGTTTGTTGCACAGAAAATCCCAACAGAGCCAGTGAAAGCTTCTCTTCTTGCAGTTACCAGACTAGAAGAAATTTGAAAGAGCAGTTTTAATAGTGTCACAATCCTTTTTTGGAAAGAGACATATGGACATAGGATAAACAAGGTAACTATTAAGAACAACCTTAATCAAGGTGGCTCTACCAAAGGTATTAAGAAGAAGCCATTGCCAACCAGCACACTTCTCAGTTATTTTGGTTATTGTATTTTTAACAAGGTCCTTGTTAGATCCTTTCTTATCAAGAAGGATCCCCAAATATTTTCCAATGGATTCATGTGGGGAACTACCTAAATCCCTAGAAAAAAGCAATTTGTCAACAGAAGAACAATTAGGACTAAAACAAAGATTTGTCTAAGTTAATAGATTGACCAGATTGTCTAGCAAAATCATCTAAAATTATTTTAATGTTAGCACTAGTATGCGGTTGAACTTGAAAGAAAAGAAGAGTATCATCAGCAAATTGAAGATGAGAAATATTTTGATTTCTAGAAAAGGGAATACCATATATTAGATTATCATTTTCAGCCATCTGAAGAGAGCTAGATAGAAATTCTGCACATAGGGCAAAAAGAAAGGGAGATAAGGGATCTCCCTGTTTCAGCCCTCTTTTGGGCGTGAAATTGTTTGACTGAGATCTATTTAGGAGAATATAATAAGAGACTGGAGTGATGCATTGCATAATAAGCCTAATAAAATGAGAGGGAAAGTGCATTTGGATCATAACTTGTTCTATAAAATCCCATCTAATTCCATCAAACGTTTTGGATATATCTAGTTTGAGAGCTCCTAATTTTGATTTACTGTTAGAGTTTGCTTTAAGAATAGCGTGGACTAAGTCTTGGCCAATTAGGATATTATCTTGTGTAACTCTCTGAGGACTGAATCCATTTTTATTAATAGAGATTAGAGAGGGAAGAACTTGCTTGAGTCTATTAACCAGGACCTTTGAAATGATTCTTTACATAAAATAGTAGGTCTGAAATTTCCTACTATTTGTGGATTGTTGATTTTAGTAATTAGGACTATATGAGTTTTGTTAATTTCTCTCAGAAGAAATCCAGAGTTAAGGAAAGATAAAACAGCAGTGATTATGGATGTAGAAATAGTAGTCCAATTTTTCTGAAAAAAAGCTGGTTGAAAACCATCTGGCCCTGGGGCCTTAAGAGGGGACATTTCAAAAACAGCTTTGGAGATTTCTTGTGCTGAAAAGGGTTTAAAAGGCAAATGTTGTTGATCAACAGACATGAATTTGGTAATATTAAACAAGAGAGAAAAGGAAAAGAGATTATTGTTCTCTGCTAAAAGAGTCTATTTGCTAGGAGAAGGTTCCGAATAAATTTGCTGATAGTGAAGAAGAAAGTTTTGCATAATATCATTCAAATCAGTTACATTACTTCCATCTGAAAGTTGGAGAGTCCAAATTGTATTCATGATTTTCCTAATTTTAGTGTAAGTATGAAAAAACTTTGTGTTTTTGTTTCCCTCCTTTAGCCAATTACATCTGGCTCTATGTGCCCAAAAATTCTCCTCTTGAGTAAGGAGTTCTTGTAACTGGCTATGGAAGGAGATGAAGTGATAGACAACATTAGGATCAGGCAGAAGACTCTGATAATAAGAAATTGTTGCTTGATGGAATTAATTTGATTAGAAAGGGATGGTCTAGCTATAGCCCAAGCTCTATAAGATTTCAAAGTGATAGAAAGTAGTTTAGAAACTCTATAGCAAGGAGATCCCCTTATAGGAAGCCTCCAAATAAACTCAAGCAGGTCCTTAGAAGCAGGATCATTTAGCCACCACACTTCAAATCTTCTAGGGAGGGGGGGGGGGGAAACACGGAAATTATTAGAGTTGATAAGCTTTAAAACCATGGGGGAATGATCGGAAACACCTATACCGAGATTATGCAGAGCCAGAGAAGGAAATAAATCAAGAAAACTAGAATTACACCATGCTCTATCTAGCCTTACAAAGGTGGGGGTAGAACTGAATCTATTACTACTCCAAGTGAACCAAGGTCCAATGTTTTTAACTTCAAATAAACCCCACTTGTTAAGGTTGTTTAAAAGAGTATTTGCACCCCTAATGTTGGAAGCACAAGGCCCATATTTATCATGATGAAACAAGACCTGGTTAAAATTTCCTATGAGGATAAGATGGCTATGAAGAGGCAAAATGGAATTAAATTGTGCCCAAACAACTTCTCTTAGATCGAAATTAGGATTTCCATACACTAAACCAACAAAACACGGAGGGTGATTCTGATTACAATCCTTAACTTCCAAAAGAATTAAGTTTTCTGGAGACCATTTAAAAGAACCAGAAATGAGTGAAGAGTGCCATGCACACCATAATCCACCACTAGATCTAATAGGATCAACAAAACAGTTTCCATCAAACACGAGTTTTCTAAATTTTCTCTGAATAAAAGACGACTTATGTTTGGTTTCAGCCAGAAAAATGAGTGCAGGTTTAAATTTTCGGGTCAGAGCAAAAACTTCACGAATTAAACCCTCTGAAATTCCAACTTAGAAGATTCATGGCTCTCTTGGGGGTTGTTCTGGGACAACCTCTCAAACCCAAATTTCATTTTTTTAGAGACATGCAGAGTCGTTGAAGAAACATCATTGAAAAGTCTTAATCGTTTTTTGAATTTGAATTTGAAGAAATTATCAGAAAAGGGATTGAAATTAAACAAGCTAACTAAAGCAAATAAATCATGGTTACCTTTTTGAGCCTCCTTCCTGAATTTAACTTTTTGTTTCTTACCCTTCCCCTTGTGATCAGCAGAATGAGACACGAGAGAATCTCTCTTTTTTTTTTTTTTGCTTTCTTGATGGCTGGGATCTGTAAATTCTTTGATCTTGTATGAGGCTTTTCCTTTCCTTTCCCTGCTTCTTTCTTTGGAACCTTCCTTTTCTTATTTTCCAACTCTTTCTTATTCTCTCCTCTCTTTCCTCTGATCTTCTTAGGCACTGATGGACCACTTTCTTTGAGAATTTTGTCAATGTCAACCATGTATTGGTTTCTTTGAGAAATTTCAAGGTCAGCTTCTCAGGTTACCGATGATGCGAACTCAGGTGCTCTTATTGAGAAACCTGAATGGTGAAGCTTATTATAGGTGGTTGGGAGTTGCCTCATCTGGATAGGATTTGATTGCAATTGAGAGAGAATAGGACAAGAGAAAGACTGAAAAGGGAGATTTTGGAAACTTGATCCCCGTGGCTGAAAGTGGTTTTTTATAGTGTTGATTGGTGGAAGGTTCTTTAACTCTTGAATCAAAGAGTCACCAGTATCAAAACCCACATGCACACATCTATTAACTGATGGTTTAGGAGACAAAGAGGAATTTAAAGTGAACATTTGTGGTTGTTGAGTGGGAGGTGCATTCAAGGCAAATTCTGATGCACATGCATGCATTGAAAGAGGAAACAGAACAGTTTGTGGTGGAATTTGAAACGATTGGGATGGAACCATTAATTGCGGAACATATAGATGATTCTCTCCAATAAAAGATAGACCAACTTCCGGAATAGGGGTTTTGAAGACATTCAAATGCAGGGGACATGATGGTGGAGTGAAAAATTTGTTTACGTTGAGGGTTAACATGAAAGGGGTAGCAAGGCAGATGATGGGACTGCAAGTACCTTGATTCCAATCTCTCCAGAACCTCCATCAGGTTATTATTGCAATGTCTGTTATCATGACCAATGCACCCACAACGATAGCACACTTTGAATATTCTTTCATAGCTAAAATAGACCCTTCTTTTCTCTTCTTCTCCAGGGACATTGACATAGGCTCCTGGAACCAAAGCGTGATCAAGGGAAACCCTGCTTTTGATTCTTAGACCTTGCATGTTCCGAACTCTCTCAAAAGACCAATCAACAACAATTAGGTCTCCTGCCAGATTTCCCATTTTTTTGCTGTATCAAATTCAAAACCTTCAAGGGAAATATTTAAAACTTCAAACCAAAGATCATCCGTTGAAAAATTGATTTCCAAAAGTGCTTGATTGTTCTTTCTTTCTTTGAAAACCAAAGATAGTCCATGCATAGAAATAAGCGATTCATTAAGGAAAATAAGTTTTCTTTAGGATTTCGAAAGTATAAGATATAGAAATTGCCCTTTTTTCAATCCAAATCGAGCAAAAAGTTTTCCAAGCCTTACTAATGGCTTTCTGCATGACCATTGGAGACAATGAAGTTTTTCCCAAAAACTTTGCAACCAGAGAGTCTTTAAGAATCTCTCTAAAAGTAAAGACTCTTGTAGGATTCAAAGACAGCACAAAACCCCTTTCATCTAACCTTTCCTCCATGGAGTCATTTGAAGAAGGACTGTGAGAATCAACTTGAAAAGGCTTTGACATAGTAAAACAGAGAGAAGAAGAGTTAGAAATAGAAGAAAATGGGTGAGGATTGGGAAAGGAAATTGGAATGCACTCCGGAGGGAGGGCAGAGGAAGAGATTAAAAGGTTGAAGAAACCTGCAATAAGATTCAGAAGAGATTTGATTAGTACATAAACAAATAGAAAGAAACACAACAAATATCAATAAACCAATGCATGCAAAGCTAATGATGAAAATGTGATAGGAAGAGTGCATCAATGGGAAAAGAAACAATTTTCAGGACATGCATATGATGGGTTAATAGGTAGTAGGGTGATGATGCTGTAGAGATTCAAGAAGATGGGGGAGGCGAGGAGATAAGTTGATCAGGATTAGTAGATTGAAACCGGTGGATTAGATAGAGAAGTAGGATTAAACTTTTTCAATGAAGCAGTGAACAGGGAAGGTTGCGGCTCGAAGAGCATTAGGAGAGGCTCTTAGGAGAGAGAGAGAGCAAAGAGACAATTACCATTAGCATAATTGTAAAATGGAAAGAAAATAAAAGAAAAATCTTAATGATACAGCCAAGGTTGATGTACACGGAAATTTTTGCTTATCAATAGACAAAGATTTGACACTATAAACATTGCTCATGGAAAGACAATTGTGGGTGCAATACATAGCCTGATTTCTGTAACTATCATTTGTATTTTTTCCTATCAGTTACATCACCTATCCATTGCCACAATGCCGGTTTCAATTACACATCCAATAAGTTTCTTTCAATCAAACGAAACTAAGTATTGAAAGTAACCAATATACTGAGAAACTTGAACATGTGCGATGAAATGGCAATTATATATACCTAATGATAATGGGGCAGATAGAGACATTACCAGTCGATGCCAAGTGCAAACATCTCAAACTCATATATGATTGTTCTAAATTATAAATAGAGGCGGGTCAAATAACAATAAGCAGCAAATTAAAGTCTCTTGTAGCGCCCATCTAAACGTCGATGAAGGTGATTTATGATTTAAGTGCGGAAACCTATATTGGGATGACTTGATCGATCCCCTTATCTTTCCTATCTCTATTTGGAGCACAAAGGATAGGAGAATTAATACACGTATTAGACTTCACAAGACACTCCTTGGTTTATTGTTCTACAAGTGGAATTAGGAAGAGAGAAAACACTGTCCATACTTGAGGGATGAACCTAGATAGCAAGTATTAATTTTCAGAGTTAAAAAATCTTAATGTCTTTGTTGAATATGACTTGAAGTTAAAGGCGGCAAAATTCAAATGAGGCTAAGAGATTTTGGAAACAAATTGGGGGTGGAAACCTTTGGCAGTTTCTGGGTTGTTTCCCTATTTGTTCTATAGTCGTTTTGGTATGTCTTGGTCACTAAGTCGGTCCTATACATCTATATAAGGAACCTAGATTGTGTCTAAACATTGTGGGTTGTCACTATGGCCTTTGGCCATAGTGTGGGTTGTATTCGTGGTGTTCCTCTCTAATAAACGGGGGTTTTCGGGTCGTGGAGATAGCTGGTATCGTGCTAGTGAACCATGTTATATCGGCGTGTTCTTGTGTTATTGTTTTCATCGTTTCATCGTTCTCTAAGCTCTGCCCAGATCATAACAAACTGGTATCAGAGCTTGGGTTGCGGTGTTCCCAGATCAAGGTGGAGTTATAGAACTAGGGTTTCACAATTTGTGAAATTCATAGCTACGGTTTCGCGATCAAGGTGGATCACGCGTTTGGGGGTTAAAGATGTGAAAAAGAAGCTGCAGAGAAGATGACTGGGGGGATGACCCAGATCGACATGTTCACGAGGAGAAACAACTTCAGCTTATGGCAGATCAAGGGTATGTGCTTTGTTGAAGCAGCAAGGCATGTGGTTGCCATTGGCGGAAGATAAGGAAGGGGTCGATACAACCACCACCGCTTAGTTTGAGTCTCAGCGAGTGGGGACGCAACATGGGGCTGCGTATGGGGATTCAGACAGTCAGAGTTCTGGCGCGATGATGGCGGCCAAGGGAAGCTACGGTGACATCTGTTCAAATGATAGAGAAAAGAAACACCGGTGGACGAAGGATGAACTCAGGATCTGCAGGTATGGCGACAGGTGGAGAGTACTTCGGAGGATGGTCTAATTCTCTAGGGCCCATTGGGGGGCAAGGGGGAATCCGTGCTCTTGCCGAGGAGGCGGAGGATGGAATAGGGGAGTGTCTGACGAGAGATAAGGAACGTGAAGGGGACACGTGTTAAGGGGTTTGTTGTAGGGACTCGGTGGGATTCGGAACAACAAACAAACTTGTTGTAGGAACTCGGTGGGAGTTGGAACAACAAGAGGAGGTTTCGATTGCAGGAAATCGGCCGTAGTTGGAGCATCGATAGGGTTCGATTGTAGGAACTAGACGGGATTTGGGGCATCGCTAGGGCCTAGGGGCACTCGTTGCAGGAACTTGACGAAGTTGGAGCAACTTGTGACGTGAGGATTTCGCATACAGCTGCGAAACGTTTGGGGTTAATTATTGGAGAGAAGCATCTTTCAGGTTCGGGTTGCTGAGATGATTCAAGTCAAGGTGGAAATTGTTGAATATGACTTGAAGTCAAAGGCAGTAAAAGTCAACGGCGGCTAAGAGATTTTGGAACAAATTGGGGCTGCAAACTTTGACAGTTTCTGAGTTGTTTCCTTATTTGTTCTATAGTCGTTTTGGTATATCTTGGACACTAAGTCGGTCCTATATGTCTATATAAGGAACCTAGGTTGTGTCTAAACATTGTGGGTTGTCACTATGGCCTTTGACCATAGTGTGGGTTGTATTTGTGGTGTTTCTCTCTAATAAACAGGGTTTTTCGGGTCGTGGAGGTAGCTAGCACCGTGCTAGTGAACCACGATATATCGGTGTGTTCTTGTTTTCATCGTTTCATCGTTCTGTAAGCTCTGCCCGGATCATAATAGTTTTCAAGTGGCTAACTGTAAAAAAACGGGGGAAAAGAGAAATGTTGGTTAAACATTTTAAATGCTTCCCTCTCTTTGGTTGAAATCGGTCTCCAATTAGCATAGAACAATCATATCACTTGAGTTTCGTATATGTGGAGGTGATAATCAATTTAATTAAGTACCACTTTCAAAAAAGCACTTTCAATGTCGTAGTTATTTTTGGCTGATGTTCAAAGATAGTACGAAATGGATAATTATGTTCCGTTTCTGACATAAATCAGAACAGACCTAAGATTTACTAACACGAACATGACTGATTGATCAATGCATTAAACTACTATTGACATTTAGAAACCGTTCAATCTCAAGCAAAAATACGATATTAAAGAGAGTGATGAATCTTTTGTTAAATCAATCACAACTGCATCACAAATGAAGGTACCGAGTTAAAATTTGGACGCTTCTCATACACTTCAATCCTTGTAAACATTTACGTCCTTGTTTAATCTTCTTTACTCTGCGTATCAAATTTGAGAGAATTTGAAAAGAGGGAAAATGAATTTCATTCCAACTGAAAAATTGTTCTCCCAATACATGAATTTATATCAACTAATTAATTGCAAACCCAGTCCTTGCAGTAGGGACTAATTACAAAATAACCCCAACAACAAAGTTACTAGTAATTGCAACTACCTACCCTCTCAACATAAAACTGTAACAAATATGTAAGAAAGCTAACAGGCCCCCTTAAGTTGGAGAGTAAACATTGTTTACTCCCAACTTAGCAAGCAGGAATTGAAAAGAAGCACACCCCAGAGGCTTGGTGAGAATGTCTGCCAGCTGGTGCTTGGAGTTAACATGGAGAAGCTTCAATTCACCAGCCACCAATTTGTCTCTGATTAAATGACAATCAAGCTCAATGTGCTTGGTTCTGTCATGAAATACTGGGTTATTGGCAATGTGAATAGCAGAGTTGCTATCACAATACAGAACTGGAACAGAAGACAAGGCAATATGCAGATCATGAAGAATAAATTCTAACCATTTCACCTCACAAGAAGTTGCAGCCATGCTCCTGTATTCAACTTCTGCAGAACTTCTAGAAACAATGTCTTGCTTCTTTGATCTCCAAGAAATCAAAGAGTCACCCAAATATACAAGATAACCAGTAGTGGATCTTCTTGTATCTGGACAGGTAGCCCGGTCTGAATCAGAAAAGGCTTTAAGAGAAAGAGATGAAGACTTAGCAAAATAAATGCCTTGACCTGGAGTTGTTTTGAGATATCTCAGCACCCTATGAGCAGCATCCATATGAGAAGTTCTGGGGCTAGAAACATATTGACTGAGCCTATGAACTGCATAGGTAAGGTCAGGTCTAGTGTTGCAGAGATAGAGAAGTCTTCCAATAAGTTTTCTGTAGGAAGTAATAGCAGCAGCATCCAATAAATCTCCAGATTCAGCACTAATATTGCAATTAGACTCCATGGGAGTGGATGCAGGTTTGCAGCCCAGAAACCCAGTGTCTTCAAGAACATCAAGAGTAAATTTTCTCTGAGAAAAAGAGATACCTTCAGGAGTTATATAAACTTCAAATCCCAAGAAAAAACTCAAATTACCCAAATCTTTAAGATGAAAGTGACTCTGCAGCTGTTTCTTGAGATCTTGGAGAAAAGAGATATTGTTTCCAGCAAGAACAATATCATCTACATAAACTAGGAGAGCAGCAAAGCAATCTCCAACTTGTATTGTGAACAATGTGTAGTCTGCTTTGGATTGAACAAAACCCAAAGAGACAAGAGTGGATGAAATTTTTCAAACCACTGCCTGGAAGCCTGCTTGAGTCCATATAAAGACTTATCCAGCTTACACACCATATCAGAAGAGGGAGGAACAACACCAGGGGGTACATCCATGTACACATCCTCATTCAAATCTCCATTCAAAAAAGCATTATTAATATCCAATTGAAGGAGATGCCAATCTTTAATTGCAGCCACAGCCAAGACACATTTAACAGTAGCTAATTTTGCTACTTGAGAGAAAGTATCAAAGTAATCTAAGCCCTCAGTTTGTGTATACCCCTTTGCCACCAATCTGGCCTTATACCTTTCAATACTACCATCTGAATGATGCTTGATTTTATAAATCCATTTGCAGCCAATAGTATGATGATTTGGAGGCAAGTGAACAAAATGCCAAGTTTTGTTGTTAACAAGAGCATCCAGCTCTTGTTGCATGGCTAACTGCCAATGAGGAGAAGCAGCTGCTTATTTATAAGTCTTGGGTTCAGTGACGGCAGAAGCAGCAACTAACAGAGCCTTGTGTTCAGTAGAGACATTGTCATATGACAAATAGGAACCCAAATCATGCTCTGTGCTATAAACAAGATGACAGGTCTTGCTATTCAATTGATAATCCTGCAAATAAGATGGAAAATGTCTAGACCTAGTGGAGTGTCTAACAGGTGCATTAGTAGAGACAGTACTAGTTAAAAGTTCAGGAGAAACTGAAGAAGAATCATGATCCAGAGAAGTAACCATGTCTTCTGAATAATTCAAATCAGCAGAATTAATAGAAACAGGCAGAGAAGGAAGAGAGAGTGTAGGAGAAGAGCATGAAAAAGGAAATTCATCTTCATAGAAAATCACATTTCTGCTAACAGTAATGGTGTGTGTATCCAGATTATAAACCTTGTAACATTTGACCCCAAAAGGGTAACCAACAAAAACACACTTTGTGGCTCTAGGAGAAAATTTATTTCTGTCTTGAAGAAGGGTAGAGACATAACAAAGGCAACCAAAAGATTTCAAATGATCATAAGAGGGAGCAACACCATACAACAGTTCATATGGAGTTTTATTATGCAGAGAGACAGAGGGTGTTCTATTAATGAGATAAGCAGCTGTCAAAACACATTCTCCCCACAAAGACAATGGTGCATGAGATTGAAATCTAAGAGCCCTTGAAACATTCAGCAAGTGTTGATGTTTTCTTTCAACAATTGAATTCTGCTGAGGAGTTTCTACACAAGAGTGTTGATGCAGAATGCCATTTTTGGCAAAGAACTCATGCAAATTCATATTCAGGTGCATTGTCAGTTCTAATGACTTTAATGTATTGACCAAATTGAGTATGAATCAAAGCATGGAAAGCTGGTAAGAGAGTGGAAACTTCATTCTTAGATCTCATTAAATAGACCCAAGTTGCTCTACTGAAATCATCTACAATGGTGAGAAAGTATCTATACCCCCCATGTGACATGACCTTATAAGGACCCCAAGTGGCACAATGAATTAAGTGAAAAATAGCAGGAGAAACAGAGGTGGAAACAGGGAAAGGAAGCCTTTTCTGCTTAGCAAGATGACAGGTGTCACAAGGAGATGTATTTAGAGGCTTTTCTTTCAAATGAGGAACTACCATTTGCAGCTTATGATCAAGTAAATGACCTAACCTGTGATGTCAAATGACAGGACTAATCACAGAATTACAAGTAGCAATAGAAGGAGAAGACATGAGAAGATATAATCCATCTTTCTTAACTCCTTTACCTAATACATGACTATTGTCTTGATCTTGAATAGTGCATCCATCATTAGAGTAATGAACACAACAATTTAGTGAAGAAATCAATTTGGAAATAGAAATCAAAATGAATTTGAAAGAGGGAACACATAAGACATTTGTTAAAGTCAAATGTTGATTGATTTTGACAACACCTATATGTGTCACAACAAATGATGATCCATTAGGAAGATGCACATATGCATTAGTGACAGGAGTGGTTGTTTCAAAATGAGACAAAGAAGATGACATGTGATCAGTGGCACCACTATCCAAAATCCAGGAATAATGTGAAGAGGAAGATGCATCAGTTAACAAGGAAGCTAATGCAAAGTTATTGACAACTCCACTAGATATGTAAGACTGAGCCATACCAGAAAATGATGTGCTGAATGGAGTATCTGCAGAAGAAAATCCTTCTGTAGTCTGGGAGGAACCATAGGAGCTAGCTGAACTTGAAGATGAAAGCTGCATTTTATCTCCAAGCACTCTCATGAGCTGAGCACATTCATTGTGAGTGAGAGTAATCTTGTCCTGGCCCCCTGAACTGAAAGATAGTTGATCCTGCAACATATTTGAAGACCCTTGCACACTATTAACTCTAGAACTTGTGTGAAATGAAGGCTGCCCCTGAGATGAACCCTGAGAAGAGTTTCCATAAGACTTCTTGAACTTAAATCCTGGAGGAAAGCCATGAAGCTTATAGCATTTCTCCCTTGTATGTCCTTGCCATCCACAATAAGTGCACTGAGGTCTATTTTTGGCATTATACTTGTGTGCAGTCTGTAATTGAGTATTAACTTGAGCTGCTAATGAAGCTGGCTCATGAGAAGTAGATGTTTGATGAGCTAATAATGCCACATTGTGTGAATTGGAGACATGATGACCTGTGATCTCAGTTTGCCTCTCTTGTTGAACCACTTTAGAGAAAATTGCCAGAAGATCTGGTAGAGGCTCTGTGAGAAGTATCTGATCTCTCACAGTAGTATAGTTCTCATTGAGGCCCATAAGAAATTTGAGAATGCAGTCCTGCTCATAGCTTTTCATGATAGTACCAACAATTTGACAACTGCAATTCTTCAAAACACCACAAACACAAGTAGGAATAGACTTATAGTTGGACATTTCATCCCACAGAGACTTCAATTTTGTAAAATAAGCAGTAACTCCTAGATCACCTTGTCTAAGCTCAGCAATTGCAGTAGACAATTGAAATATACGAGGCAAATTTTTCTGTGAATATCTAGCTTTCAAGTCATTCCAAATGGCAAGAGCTGTCTCATGATAAACAATGCTAGCTGAGATCGCCTTAGAAACGGAATTAAGCAACCACGATATCACCATATTATCACATCTAATCCAGTACTCGTGCAAAGGATCATCAATTTCAGGTTCAGAGAGAGAGAGCCATTGATAAACCCTAACTTGTTCTTCGCTTTAAGCGCAACCAAAATTGAACGGCTCCAAGTGTTATAATTCTCTCCTGTTAGAACCTGAGAGACTAGGACGATACCTGGAGATTCTGAGTGACTGAGAAAGTACGGCGACGCTGAACTGAGATTCAGCTGCCGAACACCATGCGACGATGAATCCTCTGTAGGAGGCATGACGGAAGATCAATTAGAAGGCGCCAAGAAGAGAAATGACGAAATCGACGACCTCAGGCTTGCCGGAGACGAACGGCGACCATGAATTGAGCATCACCGGAGTGATTTGGCTCTGATACCATATCAAATTTGAGAGAATTTGAAAAGAGGGAAAATGAATTTCATTCCAACTGAAAAATTGTTCTTCCAATACATGAATTTATATCAACTAATTAATTGCAAACCCAGTCCTTGCAGTAGGGACTAATTACAAAATAACCCCAACAACAAAGTTACTAGTAATTGCAACTACCTACCCTCTCAACATAAAACTGTAACAAATATGTAAGAAAGCTAACACTGCGGTTAAACCGTCTGGAGGCCATGTACACTAATCAGATCAAAATCTATGAATAAAAAATTACCATGACCAATAGTGAACCTAATAACACTGGAATTCAACATGTATCACAGAGAGCCATTAGGCTACAATCAAACTCAAATGAGCATGAATCGGAGATAGCTACACGGAGAGAGATAATAGTTGAGAGGGAGCGATATACTTACTCAGTTTATGTTGATTACGATGGAGACAGTGGCGTTCTCGGCCGGCTGCGAAAGTATATGCAACGGCAACGGCAACGGCAACTGCCAGCGTTTCTTCTTCCTTGACCAAAGGGAGGAGTGGGATGGGCGGTTAATAGAGAGGAGAGAGGAGAGAGGATTTAGTCTGAGGGATATGCGATTAGACGAAGAGTTGCGTCTGTTAGAAGGGAGAATCACCAAGGAGTCCAGCGAAGACCAAACGCTTCTTTCTGGGACAGAGTAGAGTCACGTCACTTTGGTAATAAACACTTTTTGAACATTCATCATTTTGTCATTTTATAAGAGTAAAGATGTATCAAATTTTTGTTCATTCGATGTGTACATGTATCCAATAGATATAGTAGTTGTCATACAATTCTGCTGAGAAGTTAGAGAGGGGAGTGAATGGATACATGTTCAAGAAAAAATGGAGGAGGTGATACTACCTTTGTTCGGTTGACTTTTTTACTCGTAATTGGGTCACTTTGACTCGGTAATTTAGATAGCAAAACGATGTAGTTTTTTTGGCAATTTTTTCATAGTATTGTAGAGTAAAATTTACTCTACAAGATCATGCAAGGATTAACAAATACCTGTATCGTTTTATTTATCAAATTATCCGGTCAAAGTGACCCAGTAAATAGTGTTGGAAAAATGAAGTAAGCTGAAAGAGAAAAAACAGAGGTAGTATGAGATTTTGTGTTGGGTGATGGCTGCTTTTATAAGCATGCAAGAATAAAGAGGGTAATTTCGTCCAAATAAAAGTAGTTTTTTTTTTCGACAAAAAGTAGTGGGGACTTGGGAGAGTGATTTTGTACTATTTGCTATTGTGTAAGACTGTAAGGTTAAAACAGAAATACACTAGTCTGAAGTACCACTCTGTTTCTTCTCTTCCTTCTCCATTTGACTTTTTTTACTCGTAGTTGGGTCACTTTGACCTGGCAATTTGGATGAAAAAATGATATAATTTTTTGATAAATTTTTCATGGCATTGTAGAGTAACACTTATTCTACTACACCATGAAAGAATTGTCAAAAAATTGCTTCGTTTTGCTATCCAAATCACCAGGTCAAAGTGACCCAGTGAATAGAGGTAAAAATCAAAAGGGGAAGGAAGAGAAGAAACCGAGTGGTATATACTATAGTCTGAAGGTTAAAATAGGCATCAACAACACAGCCAAGGTTGGCCCCCCACATTCATGTCACAGCTAGTTAACGGTAGTTAACGGGAGGGTGATTTTCGTAGATCATTAAGCATAAATAAAGGGTGGTTCCTGTATTTATGAACAGTGAGGGTATTGAGTGTCTATTTACCAACTTCGCCTTAACCTGAGCTCTATATGTCTTGCTATGGTACGGTGTTTTAGCAGTGACTACGAAGAACGATTTCCGGCGGCCATGAAGGAGGAGCTGGAAGTGACGGCGCTCCTGTCATCCTCTTCTGCTTCTTCTTCTTCTTCAACTACAAAGTCGGTTGAGACGACAACGACAACTGATACTTCTTTGACTTCGATCCGGAATGTCGGTTGAGATGATCAGAACTCGTTCGGCGACGAGCTAACAAATCATTACACGTTCAGTTCGCGCCATGGGTCGATTTTGGGAAGGATGTGTTCGATTTTGGAGATATATGTGTACACACAAATTTCGCAAACTCAGCGAAAATGACGCAAAAAGTAAGTGCACAATGGTCCTGTGGGTATGAAGCTTGAAGGAGGGCTCGAAAGCTCGATTTCGATCACGCTTTGTGTGCGTTTGCGTTCTTGAATCTTCGGCGGAAGACTTGTGGGTCTTCAAAAAAGTATTCGTGCGCGTTCGCGTTCTTGAATCTCCGGCAAGTTGTTTTTGGATCTTCAAGAGAGCCTTCAAAGTGTTTGAGAGCTCTGACGTTTGCTAGCACGATGTGTTCTTGTTATGATCTGGACCTAGTTTAGAACGATGATAATAATGATGAGACAAGAACACAAGTATTAACGTAGTTCACTAGTTATTAGCTAGCTACCTCCACGACTCAAAACCCCGATTTTATTAGAGAGAAATGTACCCGTATTACAACGCATCCGACACACTGTATGAGAAATAAAGCAATAACCTTTTTCTACTAACTCTCTCGACCCCCTCTGTGTATGTGTGTGTCTAGTGTCAAAGCAATGAACCTTTTATACACATGGTGTGAGGCGGTGTAATTGCCATCCACACCGCCCCCCAACTTGTTTCCAAAAAAATAGCTTTTGACTTTTCCTTTCCTAGTCACCGCCTTAGTATTCAAGACACCAAAAGTTCTTGTGTGTGTGAGAGTCTTTATTTATAGACTCACATGTAGGAACTAGTTTGTAATAATACCTTGATTTCTTTTGATTTATTGCGTAAAACTCCCTCGACTTTATGAGGGATCCCATTTAAGCATATTTCCGGATGAGACATGTCAAGTTCCCTAGGTACGACCTACTTGAGAGTAAGCATTTCGTCTTCCCTTTACCTGCACATCTCAAAGCACTACTCATTGTTACCGAGTTGTAGCAAAATGAGGAGGATGAGGAGGAGGCTTAAGGTTTTGTCCTTGTTGAGCTAAAGGAGGGAAATGAGAAGAGTGAAGATGGTTGGTTTTAAGGAAACTGTGTGATGTGGGTGTCCTGAGGAAGGGCAGTTGTAGGAGAATTTTTTTTAGTACTCCATTAGAGCACCACGTGGTGCTCTGTTGGAGCACTAAAAAGTTCTCCCAGATTAAGATGCAATGCTGAATGCAATGCTGAAATGTTGTTTCTTGTTGTTGCTGCTGGCATCTGTCGCAGATCAAGAGGCTGGGGTTGAGGATTTTTTTTTTTGCATAGACCAAGCTTTGGAATTTGGATGGCAGTTGTAGGAGATTTTTTTTAGTACTCCATTAGAGCACCACGTGGTGCTCTGTTGGAGCACTAAAAAGTTCTCCCAGATTAAGATGCAATGCTGAATGCAATGCTAAAATGTTGTTTCTTGTTGTTGCTGCTGGCATCTGTCGCAGATCAAGAGGCTGGGGTTGAGGATTTTTTTTTGCATAGACCAAGCTTTGGAATTTGGATCAATCAAAGTGTCGCAACCTTCTGTCTTACTTGCCCACAGGCCTGGCTTAATAGGTAAGCAGTTTAATTCCCTGCTTAGGGCAGCAGATTAGTGGGGGCACCATATTTTGAGATACTAGCATCGGTGCCCACGCGATGCGTGGAAAGTAGAAATAATAATGTAAGAGAAATAATTTGATATTAGATAATGTATGTGAACTTAATAAAATAAATAAATAATTAGAACATGAGAGAGTGGGTTGTGAGTTGTAACTTCCATGATCTAATTACTGATGAGGGTACTTTGGGAAGAACAAATATTTCACCAAAGTGAGGTGTTTGCATATATTATTAGTATAGATATATCGGGGTATTATTGTAATTTTATTATATTAATCTTTGTTAAAGCGCTAATATTCCTTTCGTAAAATTTTATCGATTTCAAGTTTCTCCCCTATCCATATCGTGCTAGGAAATGAGTCAATAGTCACGTCCTCTATCTCTCCAAAAAATTCTCCTAAAATTACTTTAGCCGTTTCCGCTTCTCTATCAACTTCTATCCTCCACTAAAATTCAATTCGAAAGTGGAATTTTTTTTTTTGAGTAAAATTCGAAAGTGGAATTAAATTACATTTTCATAATAACATCATCGATTACATATTCTATCAAAATTTCTAGCACCATACCATATCACTCCCTATTCCCTCAATCTTGCTCTAATCCTCTCAATTTCATAGTGATTTATGTTTGGCAGCCCAGTTTGAATACTTATTTTTGAAAGACCACTCTTTATTATGTCATTTTTTCTGTTGGGCGATGCAAATTAAAGCATATTCAAGACTTCACAACCAATAAAGTTCTTTGTTTTTCGGCTTCTGCTAAAAGAATTAAAGACTTCACCAGGAACTAGTTGGCTTGACCAGCCTACAGGTACGTAAACATCGGTAACTTTTCACTACATATTTGTATTTTATACCAATTTTGATAATTATTAACTCAATTTTGTTGTTTATAATGTTCGTGCTGGAATACAGTTTTTGTAAATTGGTACTGTTAGGAGTAAGCCATAGGTTATTATATTTGTCTTTTTATAAGTTATTATATCTGTTGATGTATGAAATAAATTTTGTTGTATTCAGATTATTATTCTTTTCTTAAAAGAAAAGTTGCATTCAATTTTACGAGTGGCGATTTCTGAATTCCAATACACGAGCAATTCTTAAGTGCTCATAGAGAAAATCCACGTGGTACTCCATTGCACTCACATTTCAACATGTGTAATAAAAGTGGGGTGAGTGGGAGAGAGAAAATAGCCTAGTAGGATTCTAGTTTTTTTTCTATAACCTATAAGGGTAGTGGTTAACCCTAGTGGAACATGTGTCAGTTAATGAATGGTGTGGAGCACCAAGTGTCGTGCTTACGTGGTGCTCTTGGAGTATCTAAAAATTTCTCACACGAAAGGGCCTAAAATTCGTAAATTGCTTAGGGCAACTAAAATTGTAGAGTCGGCCCTGCTTGCCCACTTCAGCAAATCATTCTCTCCAATTTGCAGTACATGTCGCCCCTTCTCATTCATTTGCGGGCCGGTGAATGGTCTACTCTGCCGTCAATAAGAAAGATAACATCACAATCTGTGTCCGAACTCTACATTATTCTGCCCAATTTGCTCATCTGACCATAGACTGATAATGAGTTTGTATGGTATGATGCATGGCCATTGCGATTTGTTCTTTTGAGAGAATTGTCATTTTGTAATTTGGTGTCAAATGTCCAAACAAGTGGTGGATTCATATTTGCACCTGCGTTATGACCTCGTCACACAGGCGGTATCACACAAACCGCAACGAGCCGATCTACTCACTCAACAATCAACATGTGAAGATATCGAGACGATCTGAAGAGAGGAAGGCCATCAAAATCCCCGCTGTCCATGGCGGCGGCCTTCAAAACCTCGAGGCTGCTCCTGACCCAACTCCCTGCAGCTCAAGGCCAGAGTTTGTTGATGTTATAGAGCAAGCTAGGCAAAAAGCCCTAGCGATAGTTGCTCGCCTCTGCAACAAAGCCGGCCAAGTCTGCCCCCCTCCGGCAGAGATTCCGGCGAAAGTGACCCGAACTGGCTACCTTTCGTTATTGATCTACAATTTGTTAGAGGTGTCTGTGACGGTTTTCCCTTTCTTGGCAGTCTCATATGGCGGCATAGTACCCTCCGGATGAGGGATCTTATGTGATTTTCACTAAACTTGCACTCGGCCCGATATTCTCTGCGGATGGGCTGGTTGGAAGATACATGGAGACTCCAGATCAATCGCATCTTAACGCAGCCAAGAGGATTTTGCGATACAACAAATGACACACAATTAACTTACGAGGCCGCTGAATCTTGATATTTTAAGCAATCTGAAGATGCGACTTGGAATGAAGATCTGGAGAAAATGGGTTTAAGGGGGATGTTGAATATAGTAACAATACAGACAAAGAGGCAAAACCAGCTGCGACATGAAGCAGGCGGCAACAAGGCTTCGGTTGAAAGAAAGGCCTGATAAGCGGCTAGATATGCTATAAAAGAAGGCCTCTGTGTGTGTTTGTAAGTAGCAGAAATAGATCAAAAATTACTGAGTGAGCGAAAGAGCCGAAGCTCTTGAGAGTTGTGATTCTGTAAGTTGTGTGAAATTACAGAGAAGAAGGACAAGCTCTGTTGTAGCTGATGTATTGTTGCTGAAATTCGGATCAGATTTTGTTAGTTCAATCCTAGATAAGTTTTTTTTTTCCTCAAAAGAAAGGGTTTTAGATGCAATGTGATTTAACCCAACAACGAGTGGGCTTGTCTCCCTTATTGGGCTTGGCACGAGAACGTAATGAGAGGCCCGTTGCGTTTGTAAGGCTCATCGTGACCCGATTTAACCGAACTAATTAAAACAGTTAATTAATTCATGAAAAAATTGTTAAACATTTTTAATGCTACAATGGTGGTGATCATGGGCAAGAAGGTGTCAGCTAATGGCAAACTCAGCGAAGAAATGGCCCTTGCTGCATACTGAGTTTGGACATGAAGCCGATCGGCGGGCTATGACGAGAAGAAGCACGTTGACATTGCAATCAGAAAAGGGTGATCAAGCCCAGGTGGATAGTCTATGAAGAGTATCTCTTTATATAATTTCAGCAATATGCAGACAAGGCTGAATATTGTTCAAGGGTATTTACCCGTGCAGAATGAGCCAGATTGACTTCCAAATGCGGGCAACACCAGGAATATACACGAAGTAGTTGAAGAATTGCATATTATACTGGAGACTTTTGATTAATAACACATCAATTTCACGAATGTTATACTGACCTCATGTCCCAATGAGTGTTTTAACCATTTTTTTTTACATCATTGAAAAATAATTATAAATCTTCTTTAGAGAATATCAATTGTTCCCTTAGAAACCCTCATGTCTTACTTGTATTCTTCATTATTTTCTTCTTCCAGTTGTAAACCCAATATATATGCTATATATTTATAAAAATCCATTGAATAGAAAAGGATTGTATTTGTTCAGCCCATTCTCTTCTCTCTCCTTATGTTTCTCTTTATGTACTCACATGCATTCATATTAATACTGCATCCTGAATTCGTCCTGATGATTGCTGATGAGTGTGACGCTGACATAGTGTGGTTGTGGCTCATTCCTCTATTTCACCGCCTTTTAATATATAGCTATTTTTTGTTACAGTAATAGCACATTTCGTTCTCAGTATTCAGGCGGCGGGAACACTATAAATAGCCTTCGTCATGTTGTACCATGGAGTTGGTATGTGAAGGACGAACATGATCTATCACATACAAATCTACAACATGAATTATAGCGGACGATTCATGTGTTTACCTTGTCTTCCTTAGCTCCTATGCACAGCGGATGATCGTAGGATGCTTGCTTTCACGTGTCCACCTTGCTCCCACAGTCTGGCTCGAATCACTAGGACGAAAGCTCTAATCCACACCAAGTTCCACCAATGGAGGCTAGTTAGAGAGAGAGTCTAGGGTTTACTGTATTATGATCAGCACACGATCTCTACAGTAGTGTGTATAAAATAATGAGGAGGCTGTCTCCTTATAGACAGACTTATACCCAATTGCAACATTACCCCCTAGGTTTATGTCCTTGCTACTAACCCCATAAGGTTTGAGCTTGTTTCTCCTAAACCCATAAGTTTAGGATAATTGCATTGTGCACCCCACATGGGCACACCAAATGCTAACAGTATGCGAGTGCTCGTGAGTAAAATGAGGACCTTATCCACTTTTGCAGCAGCAGAAGTTGTAGATACTCTTTGAACGCGTCAGCTTCGTGGTGAAGATGATAATAGCAAGAAGCTCTACAAGATGCCCTGGAGCTGACTTGGTGGGTTGAGATTGGGAACAACTGATTATAAGTCTAGGTAGGTTTAGTGGAGGATTCCTTTGTGATGCCGGGGTTATCTTCAGAGTTGAGCATTGGCGATGATAAGTTCCTGAGCGAGAATCCTCACTGGACATTTTCAAGTCGGACTTTGAATTGCTGGGCACTTTTATGAATAATGAGACGTTTCATGTTGGAGTTGTCGTAGTAAAGATTCACTCTTTACCAAGATTAAACTTCGATGTTTACACCCATATTCGAGTTTAAAAGGGACAATATATGTAGCAAATTTAGTCCGAGCTTTGATGGATTCTAACATATCCCGCAACTTCAAGGGACGGTATAATTTTTTTGTTATGGCTGCCCGAAACAAGATTGCAGGCTGCTTACGTACCTTTGCAGGATCAAGCCAAATGTATTTTATAATTTTTTTTTGTTTCTCTTTGTTGTTGTTGTTGTTGTTGTTTTGTGTGTGTGTGTGTGTGTTTTTTTTTTTTTTTTTTTTTTTTTTTTTTTTTTTGCATCGTGCAGTTTATACTCGTGCGATGAGGAGTATTTCCGCGCAAAAGATTTTTTTCGTTGATTGGACCGACTCTTATGCCTTCTCCGTCGACGATCTTATAGGCCTCGTTTGTGTAAACTTCCAACGCGGGGTGTGGGCCGCCCATTTGGAGGGAACCTATTCCCGGTTTGAGAGTTAACGATGGCTCTTCGAACGGCAAACACGGGATCTCCCGCTTCTGAATTAGGATCCTTGTTCTGCATAATCGTTACATGTGATGAATAAGTACATTCTCCTTACTCTTCCTTGTTATTTGGGTTTCCCTTTGTCTTTACTACCGTTCGCTTCTTCAGTTTAATACCTCCTTCCATACTTATTTCCAAAGACGTCAAGCGCTTCATTCTTGAGGGGATGATACTCTTAATCTCTTTATCTTCAGGCAAGTTGGTCACTTCACTTTCTTGCTGTTGAGACGACTTTTGAGGTCGTGTCATCCTCATATCTTTGATTCGAGAAAAAACAGATACTCGAGGTGTACGTACACACCTCCTTTGTGCCTTTGCATAGCTTTCAAATCTTGAATATGCAGAAACTCTTCGAGATGCTGGATCTATTCGATCGAAGACGGATGTACGAGAATGTCCCTCTGTAGAGATTTCGTCTTGCATCTCCTCCCCTTCATTTGTGGAGATCATGTAGGAGGCCATAACATGATTACACTCTTCGACATCATCAATATCAAGTATTACTTTGTTCTTCCTCGCGAGATCAACCAACAATGATTTCAGCAAGAAGCACTTTCATGTGGGATGGCCTAAGATACGATGGTAATTGCAGTACTTTAGGTCACCGATTCTCCCCATTTCTTCTGGACGTTTTCACTCAGGAAGCTCAATGAACATTTTCTCGAGTAGGTCTTCTAACATCCCTGGCACGTCATCATCCGGGAAAGGGTACATCTTCTCTTGTATCTCTCTCAATGTTAGATTATTTTCCCTATGCGGGCGGTAACCTTCCTTGTTTTCCTTGGACGATATTCTCATGGGGTTGTAGTCACGACCATGGATTCCTTCACCTTGGGTTTGAATAACTTTTCCTCGTTGTTCTTGTCCTTATTTTCATAACGTGGCTCAGCAATATAGGGTCCTTTTCCACCATGGTATGCTATGCTTATTTCCATGTCATGAGCACGAGTGGCAAGTTTTTCGAACGTACGCGGCCTAATTCCTGGTAGAATATAAAGAAGCCCCCAATGCATGCCTTGCATGCACATTTCCACCGCTGAGACTTCGGATAATCGATCCCAGCAATCGAGGCTTAGAGCACGCCACCTATTGATGTAATCTATCACCGGTTCGTCTTTTACTGCTACGTGTTTGTTAACTCAATCATGATCACCGTACGACGAGTGCTATAGAACCGACTAAGGAATTCACGCTCCATTTGATCCCAACTATCAATGGATTGAGGATTTAAAAGGGTGTACCATTCAAAAGCGTTATCCTTTAGAGTACGAACAAATTGCTTCACCAGCCAATCTCCTTCAGTCCCTGCATTGTCGCAAGTCTCGACGAAATGTGCAATGTGCTGCTTTGGGTTACCCTTTCCGTCAAACTGTTGGAATGCAGGAGGGATGTAGCCTTTAGGCATTTGCAACTTATTAATCCTTTGAGTGTACGGCTTGGTGTATCTAAGTGACGTGTGCGAAGTGCTTCCATATTGCGCCCTCACAACATTCTGGATCAAATCATCCAATTGTTGCATGGAAAACGGAGGGACAAGCGTCGAGCTTCTTTGCAGAGCCGCCTCACGCTGAAATGAATTTTATTGTTTCACTTCATTGGCATTCGGAGGTTTTATAATGCAGCTAGAATTTCCGAAAGCTGCCACACTATCGTTTGCAGTTGGGTTCGGGGGATGCGAATCATCTTGGCTCATTTCAACCACGTTCAAACTCTCTATCTTGTTCATGGGCGAGGCAATTTGGAGTTCCTTCTCCCCCACGGTCCTTTGTAGTTTTTCGATCGTCCCCAACATAGCTCTCGATTTCTCTGCACGCTAGACGCCTATGTCGTCATTGCTTGCACAGCTAAGGTACGAGATGACTCCTCTTGATCCAACGCATCCCAACGTTTAGGGATAGGTGAAGACGAAACCGATTCTGAACCAGCACTTAAATTCACATTTACCTTTGGTAAGTTTCGACACTGCGACGAAGCTCCAAGGGAAAGAGCGGAGGGAAACGATGGACGTCGACTTTTACCATCCGCTTCTTTTTTCACAAGAGCGTTATCGTGATTCTATTGAATCTTCTCAATTTATTCCATCTTCCTTTCTATCTCACTTGTGGAGACGGAATAAGTCTTGATTCCACCAAGGCCCTTGGTTGCCTTTGACGCAACCGGTTGCTTCGTGAGAGTCGCCTCTACTTTTGCTTCGCTCTGAGTAAAGTTTCCTAAATATGTGTTTCTGCTTTGCGCTTTCCTTGATGCCAACGGCGGTCTAGATGTAGGAGAAAAAGATAAGAGTAAGAGACGTCCCACTGGGCGTGCCACACACAAATTTTGCAAACTTAGCGAAAAGGACGCAAAAAGTAAGTGCACAAATTAAATTTGTATATAATTCAATTTAAAGCGGGTACAATCCTCGTGTCTTTACACCGGGTCGGAAACCTCTGACTAAATCTCCTACTTCTTGACTTTGTTGACTTGCAGCGTAGCGATGACAAGATTTCCTCGAAGAGACAAGGTTGGCGACATAGTTGACTTTTGACCTTTGAACAAAAAGATTTGATGAAGAACGGTCCGTGGCTTCAAACTCCAATCTTGAGGAACTTGAGGTGGATTGACTTGTGTCTTCGGACTTCCACGCAATGGTCCTGTGGGTATGAAGCTTGAAGGAGGGCTCTAAAGCTTAATCTCAATCACGCTTCGTGTGCGTTTGCGTTCTTGAATCTCCGGCGGAAGACTTTTGGATCTTCAAGAAAGTCTTCGTGTGCATTCACGTTCTTGAATCTTCGGCAAGATGCTTGTGGATCTTCAAGAGAGTCTTCAAAGTGTTTGAGAGCTCTGGCGTTTGCTAGCACGATGTGTTTTTTTGTGTGTGTTGAGAGTCTCTATTTATAGACTCACACGTAGGGACTAGTTTGTAATAATCCCTTGATTTCTTTTGATTTATTGCGTAAAGCCCCATCGACTTTATGCGGGATCCCATTTAGGGATATTTAAGGGCTTTAGATGCAATGTGATTTAACCCAAAAACAAGTGGGCTTGTCTCCCTTATTGGGCTTGGCACGAGACCGTAATGAGAGGCCCGTTGCGTTTGTAAGGCTCATCGTGGCCCGATTTAACCGATCTAATTAAAACTAATTAATGGGTAAAAGACACAGACCACCCTTGAGTTTTGGATAAATTCCACCCCGCACCCCTGACTTTTGAAAAAAGACAGTTTGCACCCATATTCGGACGGAGGCTAACGGTTAACTAACAGCACGAAAAAAGACCATTTTACCCCTAAAATGTTATAAATTACCGCCTATATATTGTTCTAACCTCTCTCTCCTTCATTTTTAACCCTAATCCTTATCTCTCTTTCCCTTCTTTCTCTCTTCCCAGTGAAACAAAGCAGCCCCCTTTTCTTCCCTTCGTCTACTTCAGTTCCTTTTCTCATCTCTCTCTCTATCGAGTTGGAGAGTTTCCTCGTGGGTAGGGGTTCGGTGGAAGGTGGTTGTTGGTTGTGGGAGGGATGGCGGAGGTGGATATGGGTGTTGGTGGCGGAGTCGTCACTGTTGACTGCAATGGTGACGGTTTGGATTTAGGTCGGCGGTGAAATCAAGGGTGTGGGTGGGTTCAATTGGACAAATTGGCGGTCGTCTCTTGGGGGATTGACGATTGGAGAGTCGAGTGTCTTCGACTCTGGTGGAGTTGATGATGACGGTGGTATCTCCAGAGGTTGGAGCAAAGGTGATGCATGAGACTGTGATTGCAGGTCGTGGGTAGGCTGTGGTGGTGCAAACGCCAATGATTTGGACGGAGATGGAGGGTCTGGTGGTTTGGCGGGTTCGAGTGGGATTGGTTGCTTCGCCTGTGTTGGGGAGGCCATGAGGCTCTGCTCAGATCGGTGATGATGCAGCTCTGTGTTCGAGAGCTCTGTGTTCTACGATTCCTCATGGCACATAGCTCTTACTAAGGCAAAGGCACGGATTAGCAATTGCTTCGAGTGGCGAAACTTCCAGAGCTGGGTTCGATGTTTGCGGAGAAGAACCTTCACAAAAACTGCATCAAGACCCTCTCTTCTCTCATCAAGAACAAACCCTTCAAGTAATTTATCCCCCAATTTGAATTGGGTTTTTATTCATGCGTATTTTTGCTTGTTCGTATGTTTTCAGAACTGGGTTTGGTGTTTCTTGGTGACCCATTTCAGGGTTTTTGACACCAAATGATGTGAAAGTGAGATTGGTGTTGACTATAAGGTTGTACTTGATGCTATCAATTCTCCTAGTTCTTCATCCAACAAGGCCATCTGGGCAGTGGTAGAAGATATTAAGCAGTTTTCTTCTTCCTTTGCTTTTTGTATTTTTTCTTTTTTTCCTAGAACTCATAATCAAATTGCTCATGATTGTGCTAATGCTGTTTGTATGGATTGTTACATTTTGAGGTTGCGATTCATGGGGTTCATGTTCTCAATATCCAAGAACAACACCAAACCAGAGCTAAAGTCCAAAAAATTCCAAAAAAAAAATATAACAATGGGAAAAAGTTAAAAAATATGCAGGGGCAATATGGTCCGAAAAATTAATTCACACACTTTTTTAACAGAACATAACATAAGGGTGCTAAGTGTCCACGAAATATTTCGTTAAATGAGTGCAAACTGTCTTTTTTCAAAAGTCAAGGGTGTGGGGTGGAATTTATTCCAAATTCAGGGATGGTCAGTGTCTTTTATCCTTAATTAATTCATAAAAAATTGTTAGACATTTTTAATGTCTACAATATGTTATGTTCGAATATATGGGTTTTGATTTTGGGGTTCCCGATTTCGGTTGTAATGGTGGTCGTTGCTTGATTGGGAGTAATCTATTAGTATGATGTTTTTAAATTCTTAGCTACTACCTCCGTTTCGTCTGTTTCGTCTGCGTTTGACTTTTTAACCCGTAACCGAGTCACTTTGACTTGGTGATTTGGGTACCAAAACGATGTAATTTTTTAACAAATTTTTCATGGTATTTTAGAATAAACTTTCCTCTATAACACCATGCAAAGATTACCAAATTCTAGTATCGTTTTGCTAATCAAATCACCGGATGAAAGTAACCCAATGAATAGTGACAAAAAGTGAAGTAGGCTGAAACAGGCGAAACAGAGGTAGTATTAGGTAGGATTAGAAACACACCGCAGAAGTAACCTTTTTTTAAGGGTTGATTACATTTTCGATTATGGAGAACAAACTCGTTGAAGAGAGATTGCTAGCCTGAGTAAAGCCCAAATCTAATAGCAGTAGGAGATAGTAGAAATGGGAGATGACCTTGGTATGTTCAGTGACATCTACTTAGTAAACCACTGCAACTCATGTGGTTATTTAGGGTTCATGGATTTATGGAAACAATTTGGAGCTACAATTCCAATGCACATTGTTGGTTCTATTTAGTAAAACTAGTAGGTGCACGTGCTAAAGTGTTTATATTTGAATAACAACCCATACCGGTATATCTTAAATTTCTGCACCTATTGTCAATAAAGGACATCGTATAAACATTAGTAAAATCGAGATAAGTTTGCTATTGTTATATAGGTGCGAGTTGCTCTGGATAGATGGACGCATCACCTCCTCTTTCCTTTTCTCTTCTTTCGATAATTTTCACCTTTCCTGATAGTTTGCAAAATGTAAAATACCAACCGGACGTGATTTCTTTCTGAGAAGACACTAAAAGTTTTGGACAAATTGTTGTTCCTCGATTATGTCGTGAGTCAATTGGTGAGCTATTTGTGAACGCCTGATGATTTTCCGTGGCATAATTACATTTATCTCTTAAATTTGCATAATCACACACAAAGTAGAAAGAAACAATCAATCTCAGCCTTTGTCTAATGAATCCTGTGAAAGACCTGAAATTGCCATCGACGCATATGGACTGATCGGCCAAATCTCACTTTTGAGTCTCTTTTGATGTTCCTCGTCAAGTGAAATGGGCGTGATACTCTTGGAGCACACGAACACTCTTCCTCATCTTGTTAGATTAGGCTATGTAAGAGAGAGAGAGAGAGAGAGAGAGAGGGGAAGTGCCTAACAGTACAAAGATAACTACATATGGTAATATTGACAACTACTGTGTGTTCTTATATTTCATTGCAATCGTACTATAGTATGACCATGAACGGTATCAAATTGATGTCACCTAGGTATGAACATAATGGACCATGTACATGGATATGTTAAAGGTACCGAATGCTGGAATTAAGATACATTTGTGAAAGACGTTGTAGATGTTATAGACGGCACCTAAAGAAGCACGGATACTTCTGGATGCTTTGTGGATTCGGCAAGATCACCTTGAAAGATTTAGTTAAAGAGGTCTACAACTACAATTTAACCAAAAGCACGTGCATTTGATTTGTGAAATGTGAACATGTGATGTGTATTATCTATTTTGTAGAATCGTCATGTGTTTGGTGTGTTTATAATTTGGTCCATGAATGGAATCAGTACAAAGTGCATATAGAGTACACTTCGGTACCTTGCGTCATGCTAACCTAAATCTACTCATAATTTGAAATAGTAGGTGAGTTCCGCGGAGCTGACCTATAGTACCCATATCATCCTGAAAACTACACTTCCGTACCGATGGTTCTAACCGTCCCATATGTTGTGCATGTGCCATGGTTACGGATGTGGTTGTGGTTGTGGTTGTGGTTGTGGTTGTGGTTGTGATTAATATCATCATTCTATCTGCCATCCACCGTCACCAACTAAAATAAGGGGGGTTTTCAGCCAAATTAGTCAAAATACGTACCACTAAAGCCTTTGACCCTAATATAAACAGGAATACCAAGTACAATCACAATAAAAAGTCAATGAAACTCAAATTCCCAAAGGCCCGTCATTTCTCGTGATGATAAGCGGTCACTTCCTAAAGGATTAAGCGGCAGTGCATCAAAAACCTTTAATTGGTGTCATTTTTAAATCCAATATTTAAACATTTACACACAGCTAACCACGGGTATGAATGCTTAGGTATTGAATATAACCTAAATATGGAATAACGGCAGCTTACTGCATCTTTTAAGGGATTAAGTACTTATGTAAATAAATAATCAAGAAAAGCTTAATAAGACACACTAACACCCCCCCCCCCCCCCCCCAACACACACACACACACGAAATGCTTCAGTAAATATGTTCCAAGAAAAACCTGTTATCGTAGGATATTGGATATAGTTCAGATGTTCTTGAAATCAGTACTTCCTCACGAAACAATGTTAACAAAAAACTTAAATGTGCCATACTGATACGTGAAAGTATCGATAAGAGGAAGAAATTCAGGAAAGATGAAGAGATTGAAGATTTAGATGAAGAAATTAGGAGAGAAGTAGACGAAAGAGAGAGATGAACGAGAATAAGAATGAGAACTATATAATAGATAATTCTTATTGATTGATGAATAGTGAAAGATTACAATGCTTAAATAGACAAATAAACCTAACTTAGCCTAACCCTAGACCTAACGGGCCAAGCCCGGATAAACTTAATAAATAATTAAATAACATAATTAATTAATAATTAATTAACTACTAAATAAATAAATAACTAGATAAATAATTGATACGCTATCCCGTATCAACTCTCCCACGCTTAAAAACCACCTTGCCCTCAAGGTGGATGTAAAAAAAAAAAAAAAAAAATCTTCAATATTCTAGCCCGGGTCAAATTGACGTAGAATGTTTGAAGAAAATCAACCCAAGGCAAAATAAACCCACTTGCAAAGGGGCCCCAAGCAAAACATAAACCCAAGTGAAAAAATAAACCCAATTCCACCAGTTGGGTTGGTCCACAACAAGAATTGAGCCCAATTTAATGTTTGAGCCCAAATATGGTTCAGCCCTAAGAGCCATATGAGCCGCGTGAGCCGATAGAAAGCCGGGCTGCTGATCGAGCCGAGCCGGAAGCGACATAGCGGCTACATCGAGCCACGGAGGAGCTGGGTTCATCTTCTTGGCTAATCTGAGCCGATTGCTCTGTGCGGTGTAAGGAGTTGAAGGCTGTGGGTTGTCGGAAGTAGCCCTTGGGCTGGCCGGTCTCTGGGAAGGCCGTCGATTGGATCTGCGGCGTCTGGGGTTGAGGCTCGACATTGCCGGCGATTGGGAGGTTCTCGCCAGCGCTGGTCGGGTTCTGCAACGATGGGTCGTCGGCCGGCGGTGGTTGGAGAAGATGGGTAGGCAGCCGCTGCTTCAGACCCGACGGTCTTCTGGCCGTGATGGGATCTGGGTGGCCGACGAGTGAGACAAACGGACTGGTCGATTCCGGCGTTGGCACCAGGGGTTGTGGCGGCGACGATTTCAGCGGATCATGAAGCTCTGTTTCGTCCGGTAGCGGCGGCGAGTGGGTTGATACCTGCTGCTCTTGTGCTTTCGACGGTGGCGACATCTGGGTGTGTTCTTGGGATGGCGGCGGTGGAGGCAGCGGCGGCTGCTGGATTTGTTCGTGGGGAGGTGGTTGTTGCTGCAATTCAGGGAGGGAACCCACATAATCGGCGTCATGGTCCGGACACAAATCGTTGTTTGACCGCTACAAAAAATCCATCCACGAGGAAGAACTGTTATTGTACTGATAATAGTAACACCACTCGAGTGCGGGACTATCGATGAGCATAGCAACCACTTGTAAACGATCCTGAACAGCGATTCTGTGATAGTCGAAAAATTTATGTACCCGGAATATCCAGCCTACGGGGGTCGTCACCTGAAAATCGTGGAGCAGTCGGGCGAATGTGCGGGGTGTTATCTATGATGACGGCGGCGTTTGAGTTCGTGTTCGTCGCGAAGGCGTCCGGCGAACTCGATGAAAGCACCAAATTGATACGTGAAAGTATCGATAAGAGGAAGAAATTTAGGAAAGATGAACAGATTGAAGATTTAGATGAAGAAATTATGAGAGAAGTAGACGAAAGAGAGAGATGAACGAGAATAAGAACGAGAACCATAGAATTGATAATTCTTATCTTATATATATATAATATAAAAGCGGAAAAGTCCCGAGATGAAATCACGTTTTGGAATTTGTTATTGTTGAAGCATTATTAATATGACATTTGTAACCCTATGTGTCTATTTCTCATAACAACCAATGAGAAATTGACATGTAGTTATCTATTGCTTTGCCATTAGGAGTTGTAGGTTACTATTCTAATTTGTAAGTAACTAGAGTATTGCCCGTGTCCGATGACACTATCTCTAAATTAGATAGTTTTTAAATTTGGTGGTGTTTTGTTTAAATGAATTATCCAAAAATTATAATGATAATTAGTTAGGAATGTTATTTTTGTAAGAAAAATCTCTCTTATTAGTTATGAATGTCCAAAGAGAGTGGATAGTTAGAGATGTCAAAGGAGTGTGGGTAGTTAGAAATGTAATAAGTAGGTGAGATCTGATGGTGGGGATGAGGTTAATTTAATTTAACGATCGAAAAATCATAAGTTAGTTAAACAATGCTATTTTATAATATAGATGAGCAATCAATACCCATTTTAATATTACAATGGTAAATTAGTATCATGCTTGATTTTATGGCATGATTATAAATATGTTTTACAGATTAGTGTAAGATATATCTATGATAATAGCATTCTAAATTCAAAAATTATGTCAAACTATAAACGATGTTTATGTTCTTTTTATATAACACATCAGTCGAAATATAAAAATGATATTGTGATTATGTGTAATTTTATAATATATTTAAATATTAGTACAAAAATTAATATGATAATAGCATAATTACTATAAAATTTTTAAAGGTACATAAATTTCAGTAGACATTCTCATGAGCAATCAATATTCATTTTAATATTACAATGGTAAATTCGTATTGAATAATCATGCTTGATTTTATAGCATGGTTATAAATATGTTTTACATATGCATTAAAAATTCAAAAATTATTTAAAACTAGAAACGATATTTATGTTCTTTTAATATAACACATCAGTCTGAATATAAAAATGATATTGTGATTCTATGTAATTGTATAAATTATTTTTATGACTTAAATATTAATATGTTTAAATATTAGTACAAATTGTATATGATAATAGCATAATTACTGTAAAAGATTTATAGGTACATGAATTTCAGTAGACATACTTATTATTATATTAAAATAATTATTCTTAAGTGAATTTTGATGTATAATATATGGTTTTAAGCTATAAAAAATTAATTATGACCTCATATTTAAATTAAATATGTATGAAAATTAAATTGGAATTTCAGAATTAATTCTTATTATTATTATTATAAAATAATTATTCTTAAGAGAATCTTTAGTTGATGTATATTATATGGTTTTAAGCTAAAAAAATTAATTATAACCTCATATTTAAATTAAATATATATGAAAATAAAATTGTAAAAAATAGTATTCTTACAGATATATGTTGTATGCATTTTTGCATCTACATGTATGTAAATGAACATATAGGTATTTCAAAAAGTGACATTATATGTTTTTGGAGAAATATGTCTCACTAATTAGTCCATACTAATTTCCTCAATTTTGATCTTGCATAATTTTATGCTAGAAAATTCTCAAAGGTTGTTCGATCGTATAATGTGAATTTTAATTCTTGTGAGAGGATATATTAACTTTATTTTATAATGATGTAAAACATGTTTGATAATATTATAATAAGAGAATAAATATAAATAATATAGTTAAATAAACTTTAGAAGCCATTATACTTATATTTATAATATTATTATAATTTTATTGAACCAATATCTGTTTCAATCTCATCTATTCTGAAAATTGCTAAGTAAATGGCGAAACTATTTCAATTATGTTAAAAAAAATGGATGAACAAATCTTGATTAAAATAAGTCATTTGCATTAGAAGCATTCTATACAAATTTAAATGTATAGAAACTTTTCTTGTGATTTCAAATAAGGTCACTACATCTTGCACTAAATAGGGGAGTTTAACTTGTAAGATGTCTACACTTTTTAGAAGATTTTAAAATTTTATAAATTAAAATAAAAGAAGAAAAATTTAAAATATTTAGACCAAGTTTCCATTCCAAACGTAGAGTGTTGACTTTGTGACATTATAATGGAGATGCACCAAATAAAATTTAAAGCTCTATATATTTCCATTTGATTTGAAATAAATTAAATTGTATCCATCTTATGTTTTGTCAAAATTTAGTTATTTTTTTTGAGGGAACTAAAGGTTAGTTATTAGATTGTTGTGATGTCTAAATTTTAAATCAAGATAATGTTTCACATAAATGAAAATTGTGATCTCACCTTTACAAACTTAGAGAAGCATATTAAAGGGTTTTTTAAAAAGAAAATTCCCTTACTTATCAAAGTTATCGAAGGCATCAAATTCACAGAGAAGTAAAACTCTATAAAACAACACCAAATAATCCAATTATAATTTAAGTCCACAAAGTAAAAGAAGAATATTTGATAGAGTTGTGCCCCGCGCCATGAGCGCGGGGTTACGTCTAGTTGATTGATGAATAGTGAAAGATTACAATGCTTAAATAGACAAATAAACCTAACCTAGCCTAACCCTAGACCTAACGGGCCAAGCCCGAATGAACTTAATAAATAATTAAATAACATAATTAACTAATAATTAATTAACTACTAAATAAATATATAACTAGATAAATAATTGATACGCTATCCCGTATCACATACCTTGTTGAAGCATGCCACCCATTAGTCTATTTCCTTGAGTACTTAAATTTCCTGAACCGATGTTGGCTGCTAAATTTAATCGAGAAGCAAGACCAGGCACGGATAATCCTCCTCCAGAACTCATGTTCCTGCCAATGGTGCCTCCACCAACGATGTTTCCCATTGAGTTTGACATGCGAGACCCTTTATTTCCTAAAATAGGAGACACTCCCAACCCTGGAACAGCATTTCGGTTACCTATGGCTGAAGATGTTGGTAGAATTCCAGGAATAGAACTGCCAACTCCATTTGTACTACCACTACATCCAGGAATACCAACAACACTCATTCCACCTCGATTGGTTGCTCCTGAATGACCATGTGAACTTCCATGAGAGATCTGCAAGTCAAAATACAATTTGCTTAGAGAAAAAAAATGCCTCGTAGTAGATTTTATATTTACGTTTATAGGGGGAGGCAAATATGAATCCTGATTCATTCTAACAAACTAAAAATGGTATGCAATTGAAAGGGGAATAAACATGCCTGAGAAAGAGCAATAGGGGTATTGTTTGACGTAAAACGTGCACTACCGAGATTTCCAGTAGGCTGTTGAACCCCACTTGAAGGACATTCTTCATAGTCGAATTTCTTGATGCAGAGTGTGCCTCGCATGTTGGGAATATTGAAGTTACCATGTATGTTATGCAGCCCTTGACTAGTTCCTGGAAAAGGAACCCTCAAAACCAGGTAACAATGACAGATATTGTGTTCTGTTCAAGGAAATCCACCTACACGAGTGATGAAAAGCAACAGAGGCTGCACCAGATTGAGCAGAGAAAGATGTGGCAAAAGACCGCCCGGTACTATCTGGACTATATGAAGTCGACCCGTTCAGAGATGACTGTCAACACAACGGTGACAAATTTTAAAAATCATGGTCGAGAAGCATCTTAATTAAGTATACATGACAAGAAGGAGCGGTAACCGACCAGACTGGCACACACGATAATGAAATAAGAGAGAAACAGGGAGAAGTCATATCAGATGTAGCGTAGCAGTTAATACAATGTCCCTGATGCAAACAGTCTCATCCGTCTCTTCTACATACTGATTAATAAGCATTACCAGAGGCACTAAGAAGCATGCATCAGTAAGAAAAAGAAGTTAACAGAGACAAAAGACACCTTTAAGCTATGATAAGAGCTGGTGTTACGAAACGAGCAAGGAAGCAACTGATAGGAAGAAGAATGTATTATTCAACTTAGTTTTACAATGCATAAGTTATATTACATATATGGTAATAGCATAAATCACATAAATGAGGATCAATCATATATGCTAACAACCCCCCCCCCCTTCAAACTGAAGTTGGTATGGCGGTGACAAGCTGAAGTTTGGATACAAGATCGGAGAGCGTCCTGGAAGATGAGACTTCGTATAAATATCAGTTGTCTTCTCTAGAGTAATAACTGACTTGAGATGGACCGTCCTTGCAGCCAAGTGATGTCGGGTGAAATGACAGTCAATCTCAATGTGCTTGGTGCGCGCATGAAATACATCATTGCGGGCTATCTGAATCGCATTGCGATTATCACAACATATAGTAGTAGGCCAGATTGTGCCATACCCATATCTGCTAACAACCAACGAAGCCAAATAAGCTCATGTGTAGCATCAGCTAAAGCCCGATACTCGGCCTCAGTTGCAACAACCCCCTAAACCGGCTCGGACAGAATCAGGAGGGCGTTGCTAAAAGTGACGGTGGAAATCAAAATCATAACATCCTGAATTATTTATTACATAATACAAAAGTCTTAAACATTACACAAGTCCCAGAATAAAACATGCGTCTCTAGAATTATTACACTAGGCTTGGCTAACAAACTAATTTTACTCATGATGATATTCATCTAGGTGAGTCACGTACCCTGCTACACCGATATCTCCTGCTTCTAAACCTGCGATGGGAAGGAAATAGGAACCGCGATTTTGATACCACCCTTTAATTCATAACCAACCTCCTCAATTCAATTCCAATAATCCAACTCTGATATTCTCATTTAATCATAAACATTCCAAGTCCTCATTAATAAACTGCCAATCCAGAATAATCCATTTTAATTCTTGAGTTGAACAGGAAAAATCCAATCGCAACATAATAAATAAATCTCAATCCCGCTTCCAAGACCTTCAGTGTCGACACCCCCCTAACAGGTTTTTTGTGCCCAGAAGGAGTGAGTACAAGGAGCCAACCCGAGGCAAATTGCAACCGGGCTAAATATCAATGGGTCGAGTGACCAAACCAATCGTAATCGATCTAAATGACGTTCCCCGCACAACTCTTTCCATTTAAGTTATTACGGATTAATAATTATCGTGAGACTTTTCCAAAGAATAAGTAAACAAATACGACAAGTGCAAATAAACAATATAATTTTGAGACGAATTATAAAAACATGTTCGACACGAAGGAAGCTAAGCACACTAGGCTTGGCATGTATACTCACCGAAATTTCTTAGGAAATAGCACGTATAGTCCCTCTAGAAGAACACGTAGCCTTCGTCTATGAATTCGTCACCTACATATAATATGTCCTTATTCGGTCAGAAATCATACATATATACAAATAAGAATTGCTTTAAGCCTAACAAGTCCTACAAGTCCCCCCAAACAACACTTAATAAATTTTCCTAATAAATTACCATTATACAAGAGCCTAATTCAAATTAACTTTTATTTTTACAACGTGCTAATCTATCAACCCACAGTTTTATTCTTAAGTATCCAATATATTTAAATAGCCTAGCTATAAAATAACCATTTGTTTGAGAATTTGTAAAATGACTTGGAAATAAAAACAAACACTTTCTATCAAATAAGAAAATGCTAATTTAAACCTAAAATTGCTAATTAGATAGCCCACATATTCAAAGAAATTGTTTATTCAAAAGAATAAATAACAAAATATCCTTAACTTGTAATTTTTTTTCAAGAAGGCAAGTTCTTTTGAGCTAACAATATTTTTACCCATATTTATAAAATGTTAGATTGTACTTTAAATCAATTAAAATGGTGGTTAGAAATTGTAGGAAGCAATTTAAATCCTAAAATTATATTTTTATGTTTATTTTATAGTTTCAGATTGCCAATTGACAAGAAAACCCCCTCAACTTATGCTAAAAGAGGTCATGCCCTTAACCACTATTAAACAGTTTCTTATGCTGCATCTACCACTCCTAACTTTTTCAGAAACTACAATAAATACCCCCTATCAAGAACATGATAAACCCACCAAACAAAACACAAATCAAAGCATCAAGACATGAATTTGAGTACTGAAATCAAACTATGGAAAGATTTAGAGTGCACCTGATCGAAGAAACGCAAGAAATGACTAAGGTTTGAGCCGGGTCGAAGTCGACGGTCGGAGCTCACGGCGGTGTGGCCGACAGTGGCTCTCCGGTGGCTACTAGGTGCTGCTGGGGCCTCCTGTGTGCTGATCGGGCCTCAGGGAGTGGATCGGGGAGGAGGAGAGAGCCTGGTGGCTCTGAGTTTGCCGGGCCGAGCTTTTGGCCGGCTTTAATGGCTTCCGACGGCGGTGATTGTGGCTCTGCTACGGCTGGGAGCTGCTGCAACTGTCTCCTTCTTCTTTCTTCTTCCTGGGTCGCGACGGAGAGGGGAGTGAGAGGAACCGAGAGGGAAAACACACACACACACGCACACACACACAGCGATGGAGAGAGAGAGAGAGAGAGAGAGAGAGGGAGAGAGAGAGAGAGAGCTCCGGTGGGTTTTCTCTCGGTGGTTTCCGTTGGGTGTAGCGGCGGCGGCTGGTCCCCACTTTGCAGCTGGTTTTTGTTTTTTATTTCGCTCACTATGAGCAGAGACTAAGAGAAAGAGATAGAGCGAGCGAGAGAGAGAGAGAGAGTTGGGTTGAAATGGGGGGAAGAGGCGGTGGTAATGTTGGTGGTGATGGTAGTGTACGGTGGTGGAGAAGTAACACAGTGGTGGAGAAGGTGAACAGGTGGTGGCTGGCGAGTGGGGCTGCTGGGGGAGGCAGCGAGAGTTGGGTGTGGGTTCTATAGGGAGGCTGAGGGCGGTGTTGAGGGAGGCGGCAATGGTGTTGGAGGCGGTGATTGAGTTGGGGCGGCGGCAATGCCGTAGCCGTGAAGACAAAGGAAGAAGGGAAGATAATGACAGGTGGGAAAATAATAATATAATAATATATTAATAATAATAGTGGTAGTAGGTGTGTTATAGTGTGGTAGGTGTATCATCTAACGCGGTGGTTACATACGCGATAAAACTAATATACACACGTAAAATTAACGTTTCACATTCTAAAATTTGCACAAGCCTACGATAATTTATCTAAAAAAATTTAAAATTCATATTCCGCCTCCTAAATTACCAATTTACCCCTGAAAAATTACGGGGTACTACATTAGTGCTAGAACGAGAAATGACGGTCTGCTTCTTGCTACACCATGAGATGAGAGAGTCTCCCAGAAAGAAACAATAACCGGTAGTAGAACTTCTATCAGTCAGATCGCTGGCCCAATGGGAATCAGAAATACCATGTAAAACTGGAGCAGAATGAGCAGAAAAGTAAAGACCACGAAACAATGTTCCCTTCACACATCGTAGAATCCGCAGAACAACAGTGTAGTGGGTAGAGGGTGGGGAAGATAGGAACTGACTAACCTGATGAACAGCGTATGCAATATCAGGACGAGTAACTATGAGACACACCAGACTGCCAAAAAGTTGTCGGTAAAGAGTGGGATTAGACAGAGGCTTGCCATCTAGAGGGGTCAGTTTAAGATTGGGCTCTAAAGGGGTAGAGGCAGTCTTCTGATCTGTCAGACTTGCACGTGCAATAATATCTGAAGCATACTTAGTCTGAGATAGTGAATACCCATCAGAAGAAGAAGTGACCTCAAGTCCCAGAAAATAACTAAGTGGCCCCAAATCCTTCATCTCAAAGTGACGACTCAGGTAAGTCTTAAGATCGGCAATACCAGTGACATCATCGCCAGTAATAGTCATGTCATCTACATATATCAATAATAAAATAATCCCACACTCAGTGCGACGAATGAAGAGAGCAGAGTCATAAGGACAAGAGGAAAGTCCAAACTGAAGCACAGTGGCGCTGAACTTAGCAAACCAAGCTCAACGAGCTTGCTTAAGTCCATACAAATCTCTACGAAGACGACAAACCTGAAAAGGTGAAACAGTAAGTCCGGGCGGAGGCTTCATGTAAACCTCCTCAGAGAGATCTCCATTCAGAAAAGCATTCTTAACATCCATCTGAAATAAAGACCAGCGACGAATAGCAGCAACTGCAAGTAGGGTACGGACGGAGGTAAGCCTCCAAGTCGAAAAGAAACAGGATCAAATGTTTCCTCATAATCAACCCCATACTCTTGAGTTTGCCAGCAAAAAAAAACTCCGCTGACCAAGACTGATCAAGTGAAGATTCGTGGAATCAGAAGTCCGATCTTCTCGACGGCAAGGACGCTCCGGCTATGGAGTTTGCCGGCCAAAAAAAACAATAGTCGTACGGAACAGCCGATAATCAGGAGAACCGAGACAAAGAAGACCCAATTTGAAATGCAACCGAGAATCATAAATCTCAGGGGAAGGTCGATCTGAAATGATGAAGACCCGAATGATGGGAACGAGAACGACCTGAATGTTCTGGTTCGAAGATGAGAATCGTCTCTGTTCGTCAGTAGGGCGAGGGCGACGTTGTTCAGAAAATCTCATATTACTCGCTTGTTGATTGCGAGGTGATCGTTGGTAGTGACAGAAGACAATGGTCGGATCTCGTCCGAAGCAAGCTATTACATGGAGAATGGTTTTGTCGGCGAACAAACATATCTTTGAATCTCTTGTTCGAATGGAAGAAAAAAAATGATTTCAGCAGCGTGTAGGGCTATGATACCATGTTATGAAACGAGCGCGGAAGCAATTGATAGGAAGAAGAATGTATTATTCAACTTAGTTTTACAATGCAGAAGTTATATTACATATATACACATGTACGCCTATGGTACTAACATAAATCACATAAATGAGGATCAATCATATATGCTAAACACCAGGCATGATGTCGTGCCTGACACCAGCACGCGTTGTAGGTTTAGATTTAAACGAACTTAAAAAGATTGGCCATTAATTAAGCCTTAAACTCCATGTCTTTCGAAAACTCCAACCAGCCTACTGCGGTCAGTTCCCTTTACTTACCGCTACTTCCTAGGACTGCAACTCGCGCGGGCTGGGCGGGTTGACACCCTTGTCCAAGCCCAAGCCCGAGTTCTGTCACGGTTGCCCAAGCCCAGCCCAACCCGGGTTAAGAGCATCGCTAGCCCGTCCAAGCCCAAATTCGAACAAACTAATTCGGGTTCGGGTTGAATTCGGGCTAGCCCATTAAACTAAATAAAGTAACATAATTATCAATTTCAACTCAATTAAAATTGTCCACTTAAAGGTAATATAATAACTGCATATAAAAATAGATACCGAATGTAGACACTTTATTTTTTTTACATTCATTTTTGTTATTTAAGGCTAAGAAATAATGACTATATATTGTCTGAATTACAAAATTATCCATTTATATAATAGAATACTAAATATTTTGTGGAAAAAAAATCTATAAGTTAAGAACATAAACATAGTTAAAATATCACTAATAACTAATAGAAAAATAACTTATTCTTGATAAATGTGCTATATAATATTTTCCAATTATAACATTTAATAGGTAATGAGTATACAAATCGGGTAATTCATGCCAGCCCGTCATTTAATATTGGTACCCAAGCCCGACCCTAATTGCAATTCGGGTTGAGAATTTTTGCCCGAGCCCGTCCAAATTACTCAAAACTTGTGCCCAAGCCCGACTTTAGTCCGGGCTGGGTTCGGGTTGGTCGGGTTCAACCCGTCCAAGTTGCACCCCTACTACTTCCGATGAACAAAATAGTTTCTTAAATTCCAGTACCACTTATCACACTAGCCACCAAAGATTTGCAGCTATCTTCATTAATAAACAATGTTAAAGATGTAAAGCCATCTGAACTAAGATAAACACTGCAATCATAGATATGATAGATTCGCCAATTGCTCATAAGGTCAGAATACACCGCCTATGTTTAAAAAAACTCTCGTAGAAGTCAGAAACGAGCATTAGAACTCTTCTACACTTCTTATGTTGGACCCAAAAAATTCAAATGTATCCACGAGACATTGGACTCATAACATTGAGGGAGAAAATGCATTTTCACGCACGCAAATATGTACCAGCCTCCAATGTGCTCCCACACTTGAAATTTCACAAACTGAACTTCAGGTAAGTAAATGTTAAGCAAATTTAGTTAGAGCTTCTTAGTAGATGTCTTTATCACAAATTATGGGGTCCTTATTGTATTTTACAACACTTTGTAACAACTCTTCCCTCTTCTGTGTTGGTATATGTCCAGCTTGTGTGTGAACATTTGTTGTTACTGAATTAATGATATTGATTCTCTTCTTCTTCCTCTTTGTCTTCTTCTTCTCTCTCTCTTTCTCTCTCTTTAGTAAACCCTAGTTTACAGAGTTCAACATGGTATCAGAGCCTGCAAGGCTTGTCGCCATCATCTTCGTTTACTCCGGTGTCTACTCCGGTCGCTAATTGCACACTCCGGTGGCTATCGGTGGTTTGTCGGTGTTCATTGCTCATCACAGCGGTGAATTGCTTTCTTCGAGGATCTTTAATTACCTCTCCTCTATCTGAATTCATCATTAATTGCTTCTATCTTGCGAATCGTCCTTTCAACTGGTTTCTGAGTCAATTCTCGAGTTTCTCAATCGAGTTTTGCCGAGTTACGGTTCTTCTTAACCAAGCTCTGCCGAGTTTTGGTCTATTTCATCCGAGTTTTGCCGAGTTGCTGCTATATTGACTGAGTTTGTCCGAGTTTGCACTCTGTTTTCTCACGGCGGAGCTGATTCCTCCAGGTTTGAAGTTTGTCATTTGTAACCTCAGTGCTCTAGTGCCTATTAAGCTCGATGGAAACAACTACATTGTCTGGCGCACTCATATTTCTACTCTATTGCAAGCTAATGATCTTCTCTCATTTGTTACTGGTCCTGTTTTTGCTCCGGCTGAGTTCTTGACTGAAGATTCAGGTTCTATCATTCCTAATCCTCAATATCTCATTTGGAAATATGTGGATCAACATCTCAAAAGCTGCCTCATAGCATCTATTTCTCAATCTGTTATTCCAGTTATTCTGAATCTCAATCATGCTAATGAAATTCGGAATGCTTTAGAAGTGAAGTTTGCATCCCTGTCTAGGTCACATATTCATCAACTGAAGATGCAACTGCTTAAAATTCAACAACATGATCAATCTGTTGATGCTTATTTATCTCAAATCTAGTCTATTACAGATAATCTAGCTCAAGTAAATGAGTTTGTCTCTGAGGAAGACTTAGTTCTTTATATTCTCTAAGGATTTCTCCAAATTATGATCATCTGAAATCCAATATCAGAATCAGGAGCATATATGTATCTGTTGCTGAGTTGTCTGCATTACTTCTCTCTGAGGAACTTAACTGCAATTTCAATAAATTGAGTGTTCATGGTACTTCATCTTCTATGGCTCCTTCTATGACAGATGTTGCAACTGCATATTTTGGGGCTGAAACAACTCAATCTAAGTATCCCTCTTACTCCTCAAAGAATTGTGGCTCTACTAATGGCTCAGGAAAATTCAGAGGCAGATTACCATCACCTAGCTCTCCTTCAGGGAACACTTTCCATAAACCTCTTCAAAATGACAATGTCTCAGTTGTGTGTCAAATTTGTGGCAAGTCTAGACACTCTGCCTTGGATTGTTGGTACAGGCTTAAAACAACTAAGTTTGCCTATGGAAGGCCTACCTCTCAGAGGTATAATAGACCTCAGGCTTACTCAGCTTCCTATTCTAGTCAGAATTCTCCTTCTTATGTTGCTACCTCCAATGGAATTTCGGGACAAGGTCCTTCTACTCTTTAGAAGGGCCCTTGTACTAATGGGATCTACCATCTTCCTGCATCACTCATTCCTCTTCCATCTCCAACAACACTTCTAGCTGTTCCAAACAACATTCCTCCAGCCTCTGTTTGGCACCTTAGACTTGGTCATCCCTCTGCAGCTGCCTACAATGTGCTGGCTTCTCATCTTCACTTCAAGACAGCTTCTCCTCACACTTTGTGTCCACATTGTAAAGTTTCCAAGTGTCATAAACTACCCTTCAATGTATCTAAATCTCATGCTTCTCGGTGTTTTGATTTAGTACATTCTGATGTTTGGGGGCCTTTCCCTCTTTTCTCTTTTAAACACTACAAATATTATCTCAATTTCATTGATGATCACTCTAGGTTTTGCTTGTTTTATCCTCTTAAGCTTAAGTCTGATGCATTTGTTGATTATCTTTCTTTTACTACTTTTGTTAAAACTCAGTTTGATGCAACAATCAAGGCTTTTAGAACTGATAATGGCACTGAGTATGTAAATCATTCCTTTGGTTCTTATTTACAATCTCAAGGCACCTTACATCAAACTTCTTGTCCTCACTCTCCAGAGTAAAATGGGACAGTAGAGAGGAAGCATATGCCCCTAATTGAAACAGCTCTTTGTCTACTTCATCAAGCTCATCTCCCTTCTTCCTATTGCCTTGAAGCTCTAATTACCTCTAATTTCTTGATCAATAGACTTCCAAAGAAGTTGCTAAACAATGAATCCCCATTCTCATGCCTTTATCACACTCTCCCCGGTTATGGTGCTCTCAAAGTGTCTGGTTGTCTTTGTTACCCATGGATTAGGCCATATAGCACTCACAAACTACAATTCAGATATGTTCCTTGTGTATTTCTTGGCTATTGTTCTACTAGTAAAGGCTATAGATGCCTTGATACTTCTAATCATAAAATATATGTGTCTAGACATGTGAATTTTTTTGAACATGTCTTTCCTTATCAACATCTCACCACTTCTCCTACTCCTACAAGTCCTATACATAAATCTCTTTTTCCACCTATTTTTATGTCCACCACCCCTCTTTCACCTCTTTCTTTAGACACTTCTTCTCCAATTTCTTCTTCACCTACTACGGCACCCTCCTCTCCTCCTCCATCTCCACCTTCTATACCCTCTCCAATTTCAACTTCTCCTCCTGTGCCAACCCATTCCATGACAACCAGGCTCAGGTCTGGTATTGTCAAGCCTAATCCTAAGTATCAAGCTCATGTGTCCCACCTGTCTAAGAACACATAACCCACCACTTTCAAACCAGCTTCTTCTTTGCCTTGTTGGCAACAAGCAATGTCTACTGAATACCGGGCTCTTATGGATCATGGTACTTGGTCTCTTGTGCCTTTACCACCTAACATACACCATGTTGGACTAAATGGGTTTACAAAATCAAAAGGAATGAGGATGGGTCTATAGCTAGGTACAAATCTAGGCTTGTAGCTAAGGGATTTCATCAGACTTATGGTCTAGACTACAATGAAACCTTCAGTCCTGTTGCCAAACATCAGACAGTCAGAATTGTCTTAGCACTTGCTCTTCACTACTGTTGGTCACTCAAACAGTTAGACATTAGCAATGCCTTTCTTCATGGGACTTTTCAATAAGAGTTATTCATGACTCAACCTCAAGGGTTTGTGAGCTCCACTCATCATCATCATGTATGTAAGCTCCATAAGTCTCTGTATGGCCTCAAGCAGGCACCCAGAGCTTGGTATGATAAGTTTTCTGCATTTCTTCTCAGTAAAGGTTTCAAGTGTAGCAAGGCTGACACCTCCCTCTTTGTGTTACACACTCATGCTCACATGATGGTTCTTTTGATCTATGTGGATGATATAATTTGATTGGTAGTTCAGCCTCAGCTATCACTTCTCTGTTGAATGATATGACCTCACAATTTGCTGTCAAAGATCTTGGCTCTTTGAGTTATTTCTTGGGTATTGAACTCACCACTACGTCTATTGGTGTCCTACTTCATCAATCCAAATATGCTTCTAATTTGCTTGCTAAGTCTCAACTTCTGGATTGCAAACCCTGTGTTACACATAGTGCTTCCAAAACTGGTAATGTGCATCCTGATATGTCATCTTTCTCAGATCCTACATTCTTCAGAAGCATTGTTGGTGCCTTGCATTATTTGACCATTACCGGACCAGACACTCACTATGATGTAAATGCCTTGTGTCAGCATATGCACAATCCCACTCAGGCAGATTATGTTGCCATGAAGAGGGTTTTCATATTTGTTAAAGGTTCTATACATCAAGGCATTACCATTACTCCTAGTAACTTTAAGCTCAAAACTTTCTCATATGCTGACTGGCAGGGGACAGTCATGACAGGAGATCCACCCCAAGATTTTCTGGGTGACAATTTAGTATCTTGGAGCTCAAAGAAGCAAGACACTGTAGCCAGATCTTCTATAGAGGCATATTACAAGGCTATGGCTATCACTATTTCAGAAGTCAAATGGATCCAATATCTTTTGTCTGATCTTCACATACTTCCAGATACCTCTCCTTTTCTCTGGTGTGACAACACTTCAGCTCTGGCACTAGCAACCAATCCAGTTTTCCATGCTAGAACAAAGCATATTGAGATTAATTTTCATTTTGTTAGAGAGATGGTTGCTGCCAAAAACTCTTCTTGGGTCACATTTCTTCTGCAGATCAACATGCTGATATCTTTACCAAGCCATTGGGAGAAGCTTCTTTTCATCATTTGTGTTCCAAGCTAAACTTGTCTTCAGCCTAGTTCAGCTTGAGGGTGGCTGTTAAGCAGATTCCGTTAGAGCTTCTTAGTAGATGTCTTTATCACAAACTATGGGGTCCTTATTGTATTTTACAGAACTTTGTAACAGCTCTTCCCTCTTCTGTGTTGGTATATGTTCAGCTTATGTGTGAACATTTTTTATTACTGAATTAATGAAATTGATTCTCCTCTTCTTCCTCTTCGTCTTCTTCTTCTTCTCTCTTTCTCTCTCTTCTGTAAACCCTAGCTTACAGAGTTCATCAGTAAACATAGCAATTGGCTCCTAAATTAAAATATAATCAAATGTCTTCCGATAAAATTCCAACTACAATTATGTCAGCCAAACTCCGACCAGGATTTGTAAATATTAGTATAGATGGTAACAATAAAACGCCAATTGCAAGTTGTAAAGAACAGGGAGCTAGTTGCAGAGGTGTGTAGTAAAAGGCGTAAAGTCTCGTTATCTCTGAAACAACATAAATCATAGCTTTTTATTTACGAAGATCTGAGAGCTCAAAGTGTTTTTAATTATCATACCTTACATTTTCTCCACTATTGGATAAAGGCTATGAGTCAAAAATACTTGTTTCAGCAGTGGTCCCTAAATTCGTCAACAGACAGGAGTTCTTGTTCTTAAATCTTTAATGATTGATAAAACTACCCGGAAACACTAATGCTGCGATTTCGAAACATATAGCTTCTTAGCTGAAAGTAACATCTCTAGCCGTCAATATTGAAGTGCCAAAATCCAACATTACATATTCGAGAATGAGATATGGCAACTATTGGAGCCATTTTCTCAGTTTGGCACCCTAATTTTAAGGAAAAGAGAAAGATAGGAGCAATGTTCATTAAAATTTTAAACATTCAGGTATTTTAGAGTGAGAAAATGCGCATAAGAAAGGTAGATCAAGATCAAAATATTGCAAGTTATTCAACGAAAAAGAACGGCCAAAAAAATATCAATCTATATACTAAGGAAGCTCTTAGCTTTACTGTTCAAGCAAGAGACGTGTTTTTCTTCCTACCCTCAAATTTATTCAAGATCAAAGGTCGAGATTGATTTCACTGTCTCTCCCTCCACGTGCCTATGAGCTCCTCACTTTGAGAGTGATGGGGATCACTAGGAGAAGTCAATTATGAGCTCCTCACTTTGAGAGTGAGAGTTTAATTACGAGTTTAACAATTTTGCCCCTAAACAGTGTCGGAATTGCTTACCAATATTTTTACTTCACTTTCCTATATATGGACTTGGATTTCCTATAGGAGCAATTGTAGGAGCTCCTATAGATGGATGAGGTGTCGATATTTCATTGGAACAAAAAAATTCAAATTTATAACCCATTTTGAACCCTACCTAACGGAAGTAGTCCAAGATGACGGACAAAGAATTTTCGGGATTTGTTGTGGATTTTCATCATTATCTTTAATTTTTCCAGAGAAATCATTATTATCTTTTTTTTCTTAATTAATACACAATTAATAATTGTAATATATTATATGGTTAATCATTGATTTTTACTTCTAATTAGATAGATAATTATCAGTTAATAAAAATCTCAAAATAAAAGATAATTCATAATTTGATTTGTTGAGAATTGAGAACTAATAACTTCCCTTGTATTCAGATAATTCTGCTCAGTTGATGAATTATCTTTTATCTTTAGATTTTAATTATTTATAATTATGAATCTAATTAGAAGTAAAAAATCAAAGATTAATCATGTAATATATTACAATTATAAATTGTGTATTGATTAAGGGAAAAAAGATAAATGATGGTTTCTCTAGAAAAATAAAAGATAATGATAAAAATCCACAACAAATCCCCAAAATTCTCCGTCCGTCATCTTGGACTACTTCCGTTAGGGAGAGTTCCAAATGGGTACAAAATTTGAATCATTTTGTCTTCATTGCGTCCAATGAAATTTCGACACCTCATCCATCTATAGGAGCTCCTACAATTGCTTCTATAGAAAATCCAAGTCCTTTTAGTAAAGTTATTAAATCAAAAGCATGTTCTAAACCAAAACTAAAATTATGAGTTACTTCAGTTCACTTAAATTTGACAAATTCTTTTTAATTTATTGCCTTGAAATGGTTGAAGATAGATAGCCCCTTAGTCCGAAGAGGACGGGTTATTTTCTAGTAAGAATAAATAAAACACAATTTAGATCATTTCAATTTAAAGCAGATTCTGCATGAAGGACTATACATTAAGTAACCCTGACATTGCAGATGTGTTAAAAGGTCGTGCAGGAGGTTATCTTTTATGCGTTTGGTTCGACTAGAATCTGAAGCGACGAAGAAAAACTTGTAGCCAGTTGAAACTCAAAATCACACTAAACATTGACAATCAGTTTTGGCAACAGAAGATATAGTAAGAAAGGCCAGACAAGTTGCAATAGAAACTATTTACATGTTGCACTAATACAATGGAGCAGCCCCAGTTAAAACTTAAAAACACACTAAAAATAGACAATCAGTTTGGGAATAGAATATACTACGAGCAAAGGCCACACAAGTTGCACTAGAAACTATTTTCATGTTGCACTAATAAAAATTGAGTGATACCAAGAAAACTTCTCCAGGTGGTGCCGATAATACATACACCATCTATTGCAGATTATGAGGCTCTCCTTAGTGTTCATTTGGTAAGCAGTGACCAAATGAACAGGAATCTCCAAGAGAAGCAGTAGCCATTTGATATTAAGAAACTGAGAATTGAGAGAGAGAGAGACGAAGAAGGAAAGTGAAGTCTCAAATTGATGATGAAAAATTACAGAACATTCAACTATATCCTCACACACGAGGTAATAAAGCAAAGTCCAGGGACTAAAAGAGCAAATATTAAACGGCTACAGGTCATTGGTCTGAAACACACCAATCAGGTGCTGCCACATCACCTAAGAGGAGTGAGTCAGCTAACTAACATGATTAAGAAATAAAATGTAATTAACATACTTAATAGAACGACATCGTTCTACTTAAAGTACCAAAAGCTTTCAAATGTAACGGCCGCAAAGGATCCAACGGTGGAGATAAAAGATTGAGAAGGCCATCTAACGGTTCCTGCTACAAGAAGAGCTACTGTTCATTTTTTAAGGCAATGACCAAATGAACAGTAACTCGATGACTTTCAGCAGCATCAAAAGACCTTCAAATCTTCAAGATCCCCCCTCAAGTTGGAGTGTGGATGAGCTTCACACCCAACTTGGACAACAGATACCCAAAGCTGCTGGATGCAAAGCTTTGGTGAGAATATCAGCCAATTGATGCCCTGAAGAAATGTGCTTCAAAGTAATCACTCTTTTCTGCACTAAGTCCCTTATCAAATGACAGTCCATGTCTACATGCTTGGTCTTGTCATGAAAGACAGGATTTGCAGCCAATTGCAAAGCAGAATTACTATCACAATAAATCACAGGAGAGTGGGGAAGAGTAATACCAAAATCCTTTAGATGATATATGAACCATTGAATCTCACAACAAGTCTCTGCCAAGCACCTATACTCAGACTCTGTAGAGCTTCTGGAAATGACTGTTTGTTTCTTGGATCTCCAAGAAACCAAAGAATCCCCTATGTATATCAGAAAATCAGAAGTTGACTTTCTAGTATCTAGACAACCACCCCAATCTGCATCTGCATGCCCCGCAAGTCAAGAGAAGAGTGGACTGAGAAGAGAAGCATTACTCAAATACCTGAGAATGTGATGAGCTGCCTTGAGATGAACAACAGTAGGCTTAGCAATGTACTGAAAAAGTTTGTGAACAGAGAAACAAAGATCTGGCCTGGAATTGCACAAATAAAGTAGTTTCCCAATAAGTTTTCTGAACTTCACACCATCTTCCAGAGACAATATATCACCTATAGTAGCAGTTAACTTCATAGTAGGATCCATGGGCACAAAAGCTGTCTTGCAAGCAAGATATCCATGTTCCTTCAAGATATCTAAAGCAAACTTTCTTTGACATATTGTAATACCATTATCATTCATTGCTATCTCAAAACCAAGAAAATACCTCAGAAAACCCAAATCTTTCAACTGAAACCTGGTGTTCAAAACATTCTTCAAAGCATGCAGCTCATGTAAAACAGTACCCCCCAAAACAATGTCATCAACATATACTAAGATGCAGATAAAAGAGGCAGCTGAATTTCTCACAAATAGAGTATAGTCTGTTTTGCATTGTATAAATCCAAATTGAAGAAGGGTAGCGGAAAACTTACTGTACCATTGTCTAGAAGCCTGTTTTAGGCTATGTAAGGACTTCTTTAAGTGACACACCAATGTATCTTTCTGTGAGAACTGAAAAAGCACAGTAGATGCTATCTCATAACCTGGTGGCAACTGCATATACACTTCCTCATCCAAATCTCCATGTAGGAAAGCATTATTCACATCCAATTGTAAGCGATGCCAATTGTTCAATGCAGCCAAAGCCAAGAAACATTTGAGAGTAGGCAACTTAGCCATAGGAGAGAAAGTTTCTGTATAGTCAATCCCTTCAGTTTGAGTGTACCCTTTGGCAACAAGTCTAGCCTTATACCTCATTATCTCTCCATTTGACTTGAGCTTGACTTTGTAAACCCATCTGCAACCCACTAAATCATGTCCTTCTGGCAGAGCTGTGACAACCCATGTTTTGTTGAGTTCTAGGGCTTGTAACTCTTCATTCATAGCAGCTACCCAAAGGCTAGATTATCTGGCTTCTTGATAAGTTTGAGGTTCTGAGATGGCATCAATGGCAGTTAAGCACTTGGAATATATAGATTTACTTGATGGCAGATCAAAGACAACATGATCCAAAGATTCTGACATCATTCTGGGTCTGTTTACCACATAGTCTTTGAGATAAGCAGGTGTCCTGAACTCTCTAGCACTTCTTCTAATTGGAATATCATTACTAGGAGGCAGAGAAGGCTCAGATGCATCAACAACTTGTAATGATTCAAAAACATATTCAGAGATATAACTGTAGGAACAGGTAAATATTGACCATAATGCAGAGTAGATTCTGAAAGAATTGGAACTGGAAGCACCATATCATCAGAGTGTTGAGGCCAGGTAACTGCAGAACTGGCAAAAGGGAACACATTTTCATGAAAGACCACATTCCTTGAGATGATGAAACTCTTGTCCTTCATATCATATAGCTTATATCTCTTCATCCCAAAAACATAACCAATAAAGACATAGGTTTTAGCTTTAGAATCAAACTTTGTCCTTCCTTGTTGAAGTGTTGAAGCATAACACAAGCATCCAAATACTCTGAGTGACTCATAATCAGGGGCTTCCTTATAAATACACTCATATGGAGACTTTTGTTGCAGAACTTGAGTAGGCACTATATTAATAAGATATGTAGCAGTCAGTACACTATCTCCCCAGAACCTGCTAGGCAAGGAAGACTGAAAACTTAGAGCCCTAGCCACATTTAGGAGGTGCTGGTGTTTTCTCTCAACCACAGAATTCTGCTGATGAGCTTCAACACAGCTTAACTGATGCACTATACCTTTCTGCATAATGAAATCAACCAAGGCCAGCTCTTTGGCATTATCACTTCTAATTTTCTTAATCTTCCTCTCAAACTGTGTTTCAATCATAGTATAAAACTGTGGAAAGAGATTATGAGCTTCTGACTTGTGCACCATCAAATAAATCCAAGTCATCCTAGTAGCATCTTCTACTAGTGTCAGGAAGTATCTATGTCTTGCATAGGTGGGTACCTTGTAGGGCCCCCAAATATCACAATGAACAAGAGCAAATGGTTCTGTTTCCATCTTACCAATACTTGGAAATGGCAGCTTTCTCTGTTTAGCTTGAGGACACACTTCACACTGAGAGTTATCAATGGAGTCAACACAATGCAAGTCTTCAGTCCCCCAACCTTTGATGCCATATCTGATTAGAGAACATCACATTTACTCTATGCAACATACCACAAGTAGACTTGAGTATGTAAAGACCATTATACTTATACCCCTCCCCCAGCACAGTGGCAGTACCCTCTTTCAAAATCTGACAGCTATCAACATTGCAGACAAAAACACACTTTTGAATTCTGGCCAACTGTGTCATGGAAATCAAATTGAACTGAAAATCAGGGACACACAAAACCCCTGTGAGCTGAAGATTAGGTGTCAGGACAACAACTCCTGTATAAGAAACCTTAACTCTTTTACCATTAGGTAAATACACAAAAACATTGGTGACAGCAACAACTTCACTTAAAATACCAAGATCATGACACATATGATCTGTGGCACCACTATCTATGATCCAGGCAGTAGCATGAAGATCAATACTATCAGCAGAACCATGAAATCCACAAGGACCAAGAACCCCTCCCATGAAATGCTGATTATAAGCTGTCTCATTTCCTTTTGCATATTGATGAACTGACTTTCCATTTGGCTGTGAGAAGGAGAGCTGGAAGAAGAATCAATGTTGGCTGTATTTTGACTTGACTGTTGCATATGAGCATTAATGTAATGCATCATTTGATTACACTGATTCTGAGTAAATGGAAAAGAATTCTTCTCCCCTGAAACCACACTCTCTCCCACAACATTATGTGTCTGCAACTTAGATTTGTTTTTGAAATTGGGGGGGGGGGGGTAACCATGCAGTTTCCAGCACTTGGGCTTAATGTGCCCTGTCCCACCACAATGGTGACAGGTCAACTTTGATTTAGCATTACCTTCAGAGTTTGCAGAATTGCCACCACTACCATGTGAAGGACCTCCATATGTATTTCCATGATGGAACGGAGAGGAGTAATTAGCAGCAAAATTATGTTCTGAAGTCTGAGAATACATTGCCATAGTAGGCATTGCAGATCCAACATTACTAATGGTGCCTTGCATTTCTTGTTGGACAACTTTAGCAAACACTCTATTCAGACTAGGAAGTGGATCCATGAGTAGAATTTGATCTCTGACTGGAGAGTAACAAGAGTTCTACCCCATCAAAAATTGCATTATGTGTTCCTGCTGCATTTTACTTTGCAGCACCCCTAACACATTACAAGTACAGGTGTTCAAAATACCACAAATGCACACAGGCATTACAGAATAACACTCCAATTTATCCCATTAAGACTTGAGTTTAGTGAAATAAGTAGTAACACTCATTCCTCCTTGTTTCAAATGCACAATGGCACTACTAAGTTGAAACACTTTAGGTAAATTCTTTTGAGAGAATCTCTCAACCAAGTCAAACCATATTTCACTAGGTGTAGCATAATAAACTACACTAGAAGCAATTTCTTTGCTAACTGAATTAATCAACCAGGATATAACCATCCTATCACACCTCTTCCACAGAGAATACATCTCAGATGTTTTATGCGGTTCAACAATCACACCAGTAACAAGATCCAATTTGTTCTTAGATTCCAAAGCAACAATCATGGATCTATACCAGAGATTGAAATTATCACCAGTAAGAACTTGTGACACAAGAACCGTACCTGGTGAATCAGACTTGTGTAGAAAATATGGCGAAGAACCATCCAGCTGAGTCCGAGATTCAGAATCTCCAGAAACCCTAGAATGCACAGAGACATCCTCCGGAAGCACCATCCTGGTAAAATACTAGATCGGCGTTTGACAAAAAATCGCTAGTAGCTTCCAATCGAAGATCGAAAAGGCAATAAGTCGAGACCTAGAGCTCTGATACCATATTAAGAAACTGAGAACTGAGAGAGAGAGAGAGAGAGAGAGAGAGAGAGAGACGAAGAAGGAAAGTGAAGTCTCAAATTGATGATGAAAAGTTACAGAACATTCAACTATATCCTCACACACGAGGTAACAATGCAAAGTTCAGGGACTAAAAGAGAAAATATTAAACGGCTACAGGTCATTGGTCTGAAACACACCAATCAGGTGCTGCCACATCACCTAAGAGAAGTGAGTCAGCTAACTAAACTGATTAAGAAATAAAACGTAATTAACATACTTAATAGAACAACATCGTTCTACTTAAAGTACCAAAAGCTTTCAAATGCAACGGCCAGAAATGATCCACCAGTGGAGATAAAAGATTAAGAAGGCCATCTAACGGTTCCTGCTACAAGAAGAGCTACTGTTCATTTGGTAAGGCAATGAACAGTAACTTGATGAGTTTCAGCAGAATCAAAAGACCTTCAAATCTTCAAGATTTGATCACAAAACACCAGGGAGCAGGAACCGTTAGATGGAGAGGAACGTTGCTTTGGAAACCATTAAGAAGGACGGTGTCATTTTAGCACTATTATAAATTTGTTAAACGGTAAGTATGTTTAATTGTTTGGTTTTGATTAGTTAGCCTAGAAGGCTACGTGGCATAGCCAGATTGGCTGTCTTCTAACTAATCACCTTATTTTCATTTCTTTTCTCTTTTTCTTTTGCTAGGTTTTGAGAGGAGAGAATTATGTCTTCCTCTTTTGTATTTTCTTACAAATTCAAGTTTTCAATCTATCGGATTCTTCCTCTTCCCTGTGACTTCCATTTTCTCAATATGGTATCAGAGCCAGGTTTTGATCTCTATGGCGTTCTCTACTCGCTTGGGTTATCGTTCGCTAACCGATCTAGTTTGAGTTTCTTCTGGAATTTATGGTGTTACCGGAGGATTCACAAATGGCTGAGTCTCGTATTACTGGAGATTTAGGATGGCGACTGTAGCTCGATGGATCTTCTCCGTTCTTCCTCCACAACTCTGATACACAAGGTATGCTACTGGTTTCTCAGGCTCTGAATGGTGATAATTTTAATTATTGGTATAGATCCATGATAGTTTCTCTTGAAGCAAAGAACAAATTGGATTTTGTTATTGGCGTTATCACTGAGCTTGAGAGGAATACAGAATTGTATTCTCTTTGGAAAATATGTGTAGCGACCGTCACACTTTTAAGAATAAAATTACCAGTTTACGATAAAATTAAAGTTTTACAGTCAACCCGTCTAACACTTTCAGACGTCGGAACCTCAACAACCAGGACACACATTCCTCTGAAATAACTTTTTTAAAAAATATTTGAAACACTAACAAGTGACTGAAATCATAAGTATATATATATATATATATATGAAGTTGCGCGTTAAAACAGTAAATTACATTGAACCGCCAAGATTAATAAAAACACTGATACATGGATATATTCAATCGTCTTCCACGTACAGCTAAATAACATAGACATATCAGCCTGTAACAAAAAATACAACCAGACCGAACACAAATATCACCAGTGATCGACAGAAATCATGTCGCTTAATGCATTTTAAAACCCTTATTACTAGACAGAAATCACCTTGTCTAATACCAGTTAAATCAACCCTTTCTATAAAAAAATATGTTCTTCAAAAATAGCAACACGTGGAACGACTTTATTCTGAAAAATACACCTTGATTTGTTACAATCCCCTCATGTAGACGGAAAATCTCTCATGTCATGAGACATCAGATTATGGATTTTTACGGAGCAAGTTAATTCCAGTAGAGTTATATAGGAACTACCACACTATCAACTTCCCTACTATCATTAGCTTTTAAAACTAAAACGATACAACAAGTAGGCTCCCTTAATGAAGGTATCATCTCTGTAGTCTTGCAAATACTTATTTTTATCCTCAAACTAAGGTCTCCATTTTAACACCAAACTAATATTGACCACCTTGATATTTGGAAGGCTTTTTAGTGTTCTTTGCAATTTAATGAACCACGAGTAAGTAGTATCCATTCAGCATCCTTGATATCAAACACTTAATATGACCCCATAATTTATTGTCACAAATTTGAAGAAACTCCATCCACAAATCACATGTCGTACAATTACTAGAAACTATTAACAAAAATGATTAACTTTACTAATCTAACAAATTGACATACATATAGATGTAATATAGATGTAGTTCACTTCCCAAATAATCTGACATGGAATTTTCCTTACACATGATTATTGTGATACCCAACATGATATGGTGACACACAATAAATACTTTCTCACCACTCCAAACTCTCCCAATTAAACTCATCATGCCTATTTCACTAACTTGATCATATCTCAACCTCCATTGCTATAATTTTTGTCTACTTGAGTCCAAACCAAAGAATCAACTATGCACAAGAATAAAGAAACGGAGTAGAAATTCCCACCAAAGACTCACTGCCACTACACTATAGCTCTTAAGAACACTCTTAAAATAACCCTCTATTTCTCTTTTCTATGTATGTAGTTCTATCGAGAGTCGCATCTCTCTCCCTCTCTCTGTCTCACACTTGGTTCAAATCCATGAAACAACATTTAGAACACCCGTACCATATATCCCTCATCACTCATGAGGGTAAATGAACTCTCTTTCGCGTTTATTATTTCTTTCCTTAAAAGAAAAGCAAGATGATTAAATCTTGATTTCAGACTACAGTTTGAGAGAGTTATTCAGATCACCACTCTTATGATCATCACTGCCACCACCACAAGAGCAACAACCACCAAAAATGCAGAACAAAAAAATGGATAACCCACCTCTGTCATAGCAAGGCCTGTTACCTTCAATTCCCTCTCTCCCTTTTGGTGTTAGCCGGAAACATGGTCCTCCAGACTTATTTTTCTTCTTCCCACCTCCCCTCTGTTTCTTTTCTTTCTGAAGGGGTTTCCTTCATACCCCTTTCTGTCTTTATTTATTTTATCTTTTTCCCTTATTAATTCTCTTTTAGATAAGACTAAGCTATAGCAGTAACTTAGGTGTTAAGGAACTCACTCTTGTTAGGCATGAAATTTGAGATTCACCATGGACACTTGGCACCATATTAGTTAACTTCCAACCTAAAAGTAACCAGATGTTTACTTCTACTGAGAACATAACAACAGCTCATAAGATATGACCTCTAGCCTAAAACTTCATTTAAGTCCATCACTTTTCTTTGATGATAAATAAAAGGTCAATTTGCAAACCTCTGAGTTTATCCACATTATTGTTTTCGGCCATCAAATATATATATATATATATAATATCGTTAAAAATGGTGGGTTATTTCTTCGTTTAATATGGACAACTATTAAAGAAAAGATACATCAGCAAATATAACATCTTCATAATCGAGTTTTACAGCCGGAAACTAATACTCTACTATCTTGTTGATTTCGGGTGTTACAATATGTGACAGGATGGTAATTTCCTGGTTGATCAATTATGTGAGTAAAGAAATTGTATCTAGTGTTGTTTATTATACAACAGCTAGAGATATTTGGTCAGATTTAGTTGAGAGAATTTCTCAGAAAAACTGGTCTAAGGTGTTTCAGCTCAGTAGTGCAATTGTTACTCTAAGGCAAGGAAATATGTCTGTGACCTGCTTATTTCACTAAGTTGAAATCATTGTGGGATGAATTGGAGAATTATCAGGATAGGCCTGTTTGTATTTGTGGTGTTCTGCAGAATTGTACATGTAACGTTTTAGGGATTTTACATAACAAACTGCAGCAAGAGAGAATTATACAATTTCTAATGGGATTAAATACGAGCTACTCTTCTGTTAGAGATCAAATTCTTCTTATGGATCCATTACCAAGCTTGAATAGAGTGTTCTCTAAGATTGTACAAAAGGAGATGTAGGGCAACATTACTGTTTCTGGTTCAATGTCTGCTCCAACCTTGCCTATGTTTTCTCGTCTGGATTCACAAACAGCGCATGTGGCTATGTACTCAGCTCCTTATTCTCATGGATCCAATTTTGGTAATCAGTATCAAGAAATGGGAGTAATTACACAACAACAAGGTTCTTTCAATCCAAAACTTAGTTGTCATTATTGTGGGGGTACACGACATGTTAAGGGGAAGTGTTGGAAGCTGCATGGCTATCCACCCAATTTTAAGAATAAACACAAATCGCAAGATCACCATGCTTCTACACCACATGATCCTATCAATGTTCCTTCACATGATACATGACCTTTCTCCTTTACCCAGAATTAGTGTAATCGGATGATGCAATACATTAGTACTCATATGAAGCCAACCAGTTCTGATGGAGCAAGTGACACCAGTTCAAACTCTCCATCTCACAACAATCACTCTGGGTTGATGAAAAGTCCTGTTCACCAGTATATGAATGGAGATTCCATGGCTTCTCAGCATTTTATGGGAAGTGTTCTCAATTCTCATGCTTTTCATGGATCTTTGAATGATATGTTTCTGTTTTTCACACTTGGATTATTGATAGTGATGCTACTGACCACATGTGCAGGATTTGACATTGTTGAGCAATGTCGTCAAAGTGGATGATTTATTTGTCTACTTGCCTAATGGGAAGAAAGTCAAAGTGTCACACACTCGGATGGTTAAAGTCAATTCTTCTTTGCATCTTCATAATGTGCTTTATATAGCAGATTTTCAGTTCAACATAATCTCATGACTCAGCTAGCTAAGCTCCAGGACTGTATTTCTCTGTGTGATGCTAACACATGTAAAATCATGAAGCAAGATAGCTCTGTAATTTTGGGAGAAGCTCACATGCATAATGGCCTGTATATGTTGACTGCATCACCTAACTCAATTATTGTGAGTAATGCAGTGTCTCAAGGCAATTCTTTTCTCACCAATAAAGTTTGGCATCAAAGGTTGGGACACCTTTCATATGTCAAAATTAAGTGGCTGCATAAGGTTCTGCACACTTATGGGACTATAGACAAATCACTCTGTGAAGTGTGTCTTCAAGCAAAGCAAAGAAAGCTACCTTTTCCTAGTATTGGCAAGTTGGAGAAATCAGCTTTTGTGCTCATTCATTGCGACATTTGGGGCCCATATAAGGTGCCTACTTATTCTGGACACAGGTATTTTTTGACTTGGTGGATGATGCTACAAGGATGACATGGATTTATCTTGTGGTCCACAAATCAGAAGCACAAGTGCATCTACCTTAATTTTATACCATGATTGAAACACAGTTTCATGTCAAGATTAAGAATATTAGAAGTGATAATGCCAAAGAGTTAGCTCTGATTGATTTCATGCTACATAAATGTATTATACATCAATTGAGTTGTGTTGAATCACATGAGCAAAACTCAGTGGTTGAAAGGAAACATCAACACCTTCTTATGTGGCAAGGTCTTTAAAATTTCAATCTTCTTTACTTGACAGATTCTAGGGAGACACAGTCTTAACAGTTGCTTACATTATTAATAGGATTTCAACACCTGTCCTACAGCATAAATCTCCTTATGAATGCTTGTACAAAGAGCTTCCTGATTATGCTTCATTGAGGGTGTTTGGGTGTCTATGCTATAGTTCAACTTTGCTTCAAGGGAGAACAAAATTTTGAACCAAGAGTTGTTCCATGTGTGTTCTTGGGTTATGTTTTTGGGATGAGAGGTTATAAAGTTTACAATATTAAGGATTGCAATGCGTTTGTTTCTAGAAATGTTACTTTTCATGAAACCACATTTCCTTTTGCTGTTGTTTCTTCCTCCTCTCCCATGCCTCATTTCAGTGATGATTTTGTACTTCCCTTGCCAGTTTCAAGTGACAGTACTTTACATTATGGACATGACACTGATGTGTTCCTCTCCTCTTCTGATGAGTCATCACTCTCTGAGACAAATGTTGATCCATGTGTTCCTGCTGTGTTAAGAAGAAGTACCAGGGCTGCACATCCACCTTCTTATCTCAGATATTACATTGTTGATCAGCCAAGACTGGTCTCAGCTTGTATTGCTCCTATTATTTTTGATTCACCACAGGAAATCCTCCATTATATTCTCAGTCTCTTCTCTCAATCAACAACAGAGTTATCAAGAAGCAATGAGGGATCCAGAATGGGTCCAAGCTATGCAAACAGAACTGGAGGCTCTTGAATCAAATAACACCAGGATTCTTACTACTTTGCCACCTGGATATGACAGTGTTGGTTGTAGATGGGTCTACAAGGTCAAGCTCGGATCTGATTGAGTAATTGAAAGATATAAAGCAAGGCTGGTGGTTGAAGGCTAATCACAGACTGAGGGCATAGATTTTAATGAAACATTTTCTCCTGTTGCTAAACTTCCTACAGTGAAGTGTCCATTAGCACGTGCAGCAATAAAAAGTTGGCATTTATTACAGCTTGATGTTAATAATGTTTTTCTACATGGTGATTTGGATGAAGAGGTCTACATAGACTTGCCTTCAGGGTATGTTTTGCCCTCTTCTTTGTATCTTATAAGCTCTACTAGATTGGTTCGTCATCTCAAGAAGTCTCTTTATGTTTTAAAGCAAGCATCTAGACAATGATATAATAATTCTCATCTACTTTTGCTGGAATTGGGTTTTAGACAATACAAGACAGACTATACATGGTTTGTTAATCAATCTTCTTCTTCTTTTACCTGCCTTCTTGTATATGTTGATGACATTGTGTTTGGGGGTTCAGATTTGTCTGAATTGACTACTCTCAAGCATATCTTACACCAAAAGTTTCATCTCAAAGACTTGAGTTTCTTGAGGTATTTTAAGGGTTTTGAGATTGCTAGAAATGATAATGGCATTACATTTTGTCAAAGGAAATTTTCCCTTGATATTCTTCAAGACAGTGGTTATTTGGGTTGTAAGCCTGCTTCAGTTCTCATGGATTCTACTGTGAAGCTATCACTTGGCAGTGGTGATGTTCTTTCAGTCAAAGATGTTGAGAACTATAGAAGACTTGTTGGCAAGCTCCTCTACTTGGGTAATTCAAGACGATATCTGTTTTGCAGTTCATAAGCTTTCTCAGTTTGTTTCTAAGCCTACAACCATTCATCTCAAGGTTGTTCACCATGTGCTCAGGTATGTCAGTACTGCACCTTCTCAAGGGTTGTTCTTCTCAACAAGCTCTCATACCACTCTTATTGCTTACTCTGATTCTGATTGGGCTGGTTGTCTGGATACAAAAAAATCCACCTCTGGTTATATGGTTTATATTGGAGACTCTTTGGTGTCCTGGAGATCCAAGAAACAGAATGTCATCTCTAGAAGCTCAACTGAATCTGAGTACAGAGCTTTAGCTGTTGTTTCTTGTGAGGTTTAGTGGTTCCTTTATCTTCTCTCTGATTTTGGGATTAATCTTTCAAGACCTCATGTTGTTTTCTGTGATAGCAATTCAGCACTTCAACTATCTACCAACCCTGTCTTTCATGATAAAACCAAACACATTGACATTGACTCTCATTTGGTTACAGATGAGAGTGGCAGTGGAAGAAACAAAAACCCAAACACTGAACAAGAACACCTATTAATATCAAGGCTTTGAGTGAAAGAAACATTGTGTACTGATAAGCTTTGTTTTGAAAACACTGAATAAGAACACCTATTAATATCAAGACCTGATCTGCTGGTTATTGGGCAGTAAAAAACTCTAAGCACTTCTGTCATTAACAGAAATAAGAACAAGAGAGATCAAACTCCCCACAAATTGTCTACAAACTATGTGCAAAAGTCCACCAAACATATATTGGGTTGAGTAAAACATTGTTCACCTGAAAAGATATCAATTTTCCTACCCCTAAAAGCTTTAAGCACACAAGCCATCAACCCCAAACAAATAGACGATAGTTATGAAATGAATGATGTACATAAATGAGCAACAAAGCCACTCAAGAGCAAGAGGCCAACAAAAAACTTATGAGGGCTTGCAGTTTATGTCAGAAGCCCACATACATATCAAACCTCCTAATAGCTAAACTTTCCCTTCCCTCATCATTATTGTTGGATAAGAAATTCAAGCCCATCAAGAAGAGCCATAAGCTCCAGACACCAGAAAACCCATCCAAAAATGCACAAAATAGAACACGATAAGAGGAACATGTATACAGGCAATTTTTCAGTTTCAAAACTGACCAACCTTACTATCCAACAACTAGTTCAATCAACAGATCACAAAAACCTATAAAACCTTCCAGCTGCTACACTAAAACTGAAGCTAATCATCAAAGTAACTCCTCGGTCCAAACATGAGGACAAAATCTTTGTGATAGTACTAAGCAGTAAGCAATGCTAGCCACAACTTCCTTCATCTTAGCTCATTCTCAGAGGAGTTCAGACTCCTTTCCTGCTTCGTCAGACCCGGTCTTGTGATACCACCCATACCAAGCGTAGATGGAGAGCTGAATCGCGCCTAAAATGCATCCAATAGCATTAGGCACCTGCACCACACATTAAACCATTCCTCACATATTCATCACAATGCGATTGAGATTAACCCCATGATTAGTTTTGCAATTCAAGAGGCTAAGCTAGAATATATGTACTTACAATTACGTAGAAATCATTGCCTAGCAGCCCGTAGGCGAACCACAAACCGGCACAAAAGGTAACACAAGCTGAGACGGGTAGCGGCATGGTCGCAACGCTCCTTGTCTGTATCACCGTCCACTACGTTTCATAAAAATCTTGGTTAGTGGTTAGCATCATAATTTGTTGGGGGGGGGGGGGGGGGGTAGAGAATTATTACCGTCACGCTAAGGGGTGCGCCGTACATCAACACGCTGCACAATGCGGCTACTACGCCACAAAAATTCTTCCTGCCCTTGTCATGGAAGAGTAACAGAGAAAGCAATGCCGTGGGTGAAAAAATGAAAATCAGGGCACCGCAAAGGACTGTGATGATCTGGAAACGCTGATTGGCCGTGCCGTGACACATGAAGATCACCAAATAAACTGCTTCAATTAGAACCCCGGCCATGTTAATCAGGAGCAGCATTGTATTATGCTTTGTGACAAATGGAGCACAGTACCTGGAAAAAAGGTTTTCTGGATGTGATAATGGTTGATGATGATGATGTTATAAACATTGAAATGACTTTTTCTTTTTTATGAATGTAAGATGTTATAAACATTGAAATGAACCATACCATGCACTCAACATACAGCTAACAAGAGTCATCATATAAGTAGTCCAAGGGAACTGTAGAGTAGACTTTTCACGAACTATCCTCCGAATGGTTTTTCTAAACAAGCATTCAGGAATCATCAACATAGGTCCAATTAAACGCAGAGAGAGAGGGAGAGAGAGAGAGGGAGAGGGAGAGGGAGAGAGTTCATACATTGGTGAGAGAAATAGCAGTAATCCAACCACGTCCCCTTTTACCAGAAAAATCAAAAACAGAGCAAAAAATCAGAATCACTAATACATAAGTTCATCAAATTGAATAAACTGCACAATCAACGAGACCCACCGAAAATTGAAATCACGAATCGAGCCTTCACAGCCATTTCCACAGAGATTAAACTTCAATTTTCCTAAACAGAACATCGAAGCCACAAATCCAGATCAAAAACCATCTCCAAAACTACTCGAAGCTACTCAAACCCACGAAACAGAGGCTAGGACGATTCAAGAACCTCAATAACAGACGAATTAAAGAGTTCTAAATGCGTAGTATGTATGTAATTTCAGGAACGCAAAATTTGAAGCCCATGAACGAGAAATCAAAGAAGCGTTTCAACAGAGAAGAGTAATTGACGAATTTCTCAATCTAATGCTCTGTTTCCATGAAATTGAGGAAGAATTCGAGTGCTAAGTAGTCGAAGTGATGAAACGAAACAATTAATTGCAGAGAAACGAACTTGCCTAACCTTCTCCGGTGAGATGAAGTCGCCGGACTGGTTCGTCGGAGCTCCGGTGCAAGGTTTCCGAGGCAACAACTGTTTTCCATGAAATTGAAGAAGAATTCGCAAGATAAGTAGTCGAAATGGTGAAACAAAGCTGTTAAATGTAGAGAATCGAACGTGCCTGTCTTCTCCGGCGAGATGAAGTCGCCGGACTGGTTCGCCGGAGCTCTGGTGCGAGGTTATCGAATCAACAACTGTTTTCCATGAAAGTGAAGAAGAATTAGAAAGCTAAGAAGTTGAAATGGTGAATCGAAGAAGTTACATTCAGAGAAACGAACGGGCCTTATCTTCTCCGGCGAGATGAGGACGCCGGACTGGTTCGCCGGAGCTCCGGTGAAAGGTTTCGTGAGGAACAAGAACGTGAAGAGAGAGAGAGATAGAGAGAGAGAGAGAGTGGAGTGGAGTGATTCACCCACCCATACGATTCACGGTTGAGTACTGCGGTTCTATATATCCATCGATCGATCACTGGTGGTGAGTGTGCAAGATGCTAACCGTATAACAAACTTTGGACTAAAAGACGAAATTACCCTTTACAATAACGACAAAAAAACAATAGCTCGCTGGCTCTCTCGAAATTACTTGCACACCCCCACCTTCTTTTTATGAAATAGATATATATTCAAATACTAAGGGCTAGTTTGGGAATGCTGTGGCGGTGGTAGAAAGCTGCTGTGTGAAAATATTGTAGAAAACTGCTGTGAATTCTTGATAAAATGTTGTTTGGTAAATATTACTACCTCCGTTTCTTCTCTATCACACCGGTTTGACTTTTTGACTCGTATCTGGGTCACTTTGACCGGGTGATTTGGATAGTAAAACGATACGACTTTCTGATAATTTTTTCACTGTATTATAAAGCAACTTTTACTCGATAACAACATGAAAAAATTATCAAAAACTTGCATCGTTTTAGTACACAAATCACCGGGTCAAAGTGACACAGTGAATAGTGACAAAAGTCAAACCGGTGTGATAGAGAAGAAACGGAGGTAGTATGTAGAAGTTGCTGTGAAATATTGATATAGTAATTTTGTGTTTGGTAAAATCAATTGTGAAATTGTTGTGAGAGGGTAAAATGACAAAAAAAAATATATGACACGTGTCATTTCCGGAAAGATAACTATTGATATTTTAAAAAATTGTAAGGTCAAAATCGGTTGTAGATAAATTAATCAAAAGCAATTTCTCGAAAAGCATCTCCCCCTTGCTTCCTGAAAACTGCTGTGGACAGTAGAAACTGTCCGGAAAAGCAGAAATTTTATTTTTACCAAACACACTAAAACTGCTTCTGCTGCCGAAAAGCAGCTGTTCTGACACCAGAAGCATTCCCAAACTCACCATAAGAAGGATCATGCAATAAGTATCGATCGATCTTACACACCCACCCTATTAGTTGTGTCTTGATCCAAGATATTATGTGTACCGCCTAAATCAATAAGTATATGTACCACTTTACTATGAATTTTATCTTCAATTCTGATGGTTTCAGTATCGGTATTGTCTGACATAGCATGAACTGAGATCTCAATTGGTGTTTCTCCTTCATAGTTGCTACATTGTTATTTGTTGCTTCCATCACTCAGTATCTATATCTTCTTGTGTTTCTTCATCTTCTATTCCAATGATGAGAATAGTTGTTTTCGTTTGCATTTATGGCACATCATAATAAAAATATAGCTTCTTATCCTTCTTCTCTTTCATTTCACCTGCAGTCAATCTTGTAAATTTATTTGGTGGATTCTTCACATTGTAACTAACTCAGTAATCTCATACCTGAACTAGCTTTCTGCTTCACACTCCAAATGCACGGATACCATAATTTACCTATGTTGATCATCCATGCTTATTGTAGCTTTGAAAATAGCTCTCCACTTTCGGTAACCAACTGATGGGGTCTTATTCATTGAATTTGGCACATTCCAACTTGGGTAGGGGAATTGCACTGTTAGAGTAATTTCTCATACTAACACCATCGTCATCACTGTCAATCACTTTTGAGTGACAATAGACACCAGCATAAGGCCTTATCCTTAATCCATCCCCATGTGGTTCACTACTCCCATTATCAATTTCATCAGTTAAAACTATTCATTAGCTTTTTAGTCTGATCACTGAATTGTTGTTCCATTCTCCCCAAAACCATAACCCAATTCAAACCTAAATACAGGTGAAATGTCACTAAATTTTGAGCTCACACCTTCCCTCAGGGTGACGAATTGCACGCTTACATCATCCAGAGCATTGTCAAATTCATTGAACCGCTCCTCAGCTCCAATGTAGCTTCAGGATCCATGGAATAGACGATTTTTTACCTTGTTTTTTACGCCATCTAAGCCCGGTACGATTCGAAAACTTGGCTCTGATACACTAAACAAAGACTCCGGTGAGATTAGGTCGGAATGGAGCTTTTGTCGCCTGAGATATGATCTGGGAGAAGAGGAATCGAAGATAGAAATGGGGGCAAAATTTGAGAGAGAAGAGGACGATGCTGAATTGAAATTTAAAATTAACGATAATATTCAATCACAACTAGTCCGAGTTTTATATATAACCAGGCTATAATACAATTACTTCAAATACTGGGTTCGTCTAATAATATACTACCTCCGTTTTTTCTCTAGGACACCGGTTTGACTTTTTGACTCGTATCTGGGTCACTTTGACCAGGTAATTTGGATAGCAAAACGATGCATTTTTTTTTAATAATTTTGTCACCGTGCTATAGAGAACTTTTACTCTACAACACCATGAAAAGATTATCAAATTACATCTTTTTGCTACCCAAATCACCGAGTCAAATTGACCCAGTGAATCAGTGGCGGACGCACGATTCGTATGTTGCGGGAGCCAAACTGTACATGACTATTAAAATACATAACACACGTTTTTCTGATAGTTTTTCTTTCTTATCGAGAACCCATATTGAATATTTGTTCGATTAATCCGTTTTATTATAAAAACTTCCGAACTTGAGCTGAGACGGCTCATAAGAGTTAAAATTTCAAAGACGAATTAGTTGGAGTAGATAGTTTGACAGTCAAGTTATCGATTGTTTCAATGAATTTAAACTATTAAGTATTTGGGTAAAAAATAGCAATAGATAAACTTTAAATAGTGAAAATAATAATACTAAATATAAACGAAAAAGAAATTACTTTTTTTTTCGGCAAACATCAAGAACTTCATTAGATAAAAGGAACATAGGAAATATCCAAGAAAAAAAAAAAAAAAAAAAAACAGCCCTCAAGTCAAGCTAAACCAGCAGCAATGCTCTCTCACAAGAGCAACCAAAAGACACCCAAAGCCATGTTCGAAATACAAAGAGAGCAGAGAAAATTACAAGCATAACCATAACCAAACGTCCATCCCTGAGATCAACTGAGCTAGAGGAATTGTTAGTAAAATTGTTATGTGTCATTTAAGTATTTTTTTTATTGGTTAGTAGTGAATTATTACGTGTCGTTTAAATATTTTAGCGTGACCAAAACATAGCTTTTAATAACTTTTACGTAACCAACCACTACGCCATACCGTGTGCCCGCCACACCTTAATCTTCCTCCCTTCATCTTCCTCATTACCATTGATGAACAGAGGATATTCTTCCCCTGAATTTCCGGCGACCTCCTCACGGCAAGAGCCAAACATTGACCACCTCCTCTCCCAAATTTCAGTCCCGATTCAGCCTAATGGATCGAAATTCTCACATCAATGAAATCAATTTCGCCAAATTCATTCCCTAATCAAGTTTTCAATTTCCCGATCGGAGAAATTGAAAGCTTGAATTTCCGGCGACCTCCTCATGGCAAAGACCCAGGCTGACGGAACCAGGTCCGACGAGCCCAGGACCGCCGCCGGACCCAGCTACCTCTCTCTCCGACCGTCTCCCTCTGCTCCGGCGAACCCAGCGGCAGCGTCGAGAACTCCTCGCCGCCGCCTTCCCGAGCCTTCTTGTTTCCTTCCGAATCTATCATCGGATTTTGATGAGGGATGAATGATGAATATGCAGTGAGTTTTGTTTGGAGAAGATGATGAATTGAAACATGCAGTAAACATGTGGGGTGGACTTTGTATAATCTGAAACTTGCGGGGTAGCTTCTAATGGATCCGAAACTGTAAGGGGGCTATATGTATGATAATGAATCTGTGGGTTATTGTCTTTAAACAATCTGATTTTCTTTTCTCTTAACACAATATAGTTGGAAGTTATTTGATAACATAGTGTAAACTAGTCTTTTATATATATAATTATATATATATAATTATCATATTTTTCTAAGAAATGCATTTTCACGTTTTGTTCAACTAAATAGTGTGTATTATTATTACAAGTATATTATATTTATATTATATTTTTCCTAACGACTAATTAGCCTCGTTTTGTAAATATCGGAAATTTGTACTTTGGTCTCTTAATAACATTGTTCCCATTAATACGAATTTTATAATAGAGTTAGTTTTAGATTCTAGTGAAAGTTCTCCTTTACAAGATCTAAGGAATTGAGTCGAACAAATATTCAATCTAAGGAATATCCAAGTCAACAGAACCTACAACCAAAACCCATAGATCTAAGGAATTGAGGATTGAGGGTAGAAGATTCCATCGAAGGGCAGCGATTCACTGAAGTAGAGAGGAAAATGTCAGGGAGCAGGGACAAACAGATGGTTCAATATCACCTTCAAGAAGCGGTGTTCTTCCCAAGTTATAGAGCGGAACGAACAGTGTTCTTCCCAAGTTATAGAGCGGAACGAACAAAGTGGTAATGCAATGAAAACAATAGACGGCCATTTTCTTATTTAACAACCACAAAACACAGGCCAGCAAATAGCCATAGGAACCGTGGCAATATTGAAACCCCAACTCAATCAACAGAGCATTTAACCAAGCAAGCAAGCAATCGGAGTCCAAAAACTAATTTCATTGAATGGTATCACTCAAGTTAATAATCCGTTGGTTATGCAAGGACATAGAAATAACTAATGGCTATAACTGAAGCAAGAGCGCAACAGTGCTTACAATAGCCAAATGGTGGTGCCGAAAATGATTTTATCATTTCGAAATATTACATTCTAACAATAAGCTAAAACTGAACTTTACAAGCTAAGCTGCTGCTGCTGCTGCTGATGCTGAGTAGTAAGTATTAGCTAATGTTGGGGTAGAGACGGTGGTTCCTCCACCAAATTGTACTCGAGATAAAAACTATCCTGCAGGCAAAATGACACAACATATTAAGTGATCCAGCACAAACACATCACAAAGGCCTCCAGCTGGAGGAATCACATAACATTCACAATATGAGGAGGGTTCAGAGCGTATAAAAACCTTGCGATTCATTTCCCATGAGTTGGGATCAAAGCAGAGAAAGTGACCCCTCTCGTATGTGATTGTCTTGACAAGTGGCTCTGTGTTGGGAACTCTCATTATCCAAATTCTCTGCTCCTTGTGATAGACCAACTTCCTGTTGTACCTGAAAAAGTAGGTGCCATCGACATCCTGTCAACTTATGTCCAATTTCTCTCTCTCTCTGTGTGTGTGTGTGTGTGTGTGTGTGTGTGTGTGTGTGTGTGTGGATTTTAAACTGAATCGCATCTATATGAACCAGAATCATAGATGAAAAGGCCAAGAGCACATACAATTCAATTGCTGCATACAACTGGGCTTCATCTTTCGGCATGCTGCAAAAAAACAAGGCAAGAGTTAACATTTTTCCCATTTATCAAAACTATAATATATCCCTATAAATTAGGAGAATAGGCATTACCTGTAAAAAGATGTAAAACAATGTTTCCAGAGGGAACTTTGTGAAATAGGGTGGCTGCAATAAAACCAACAATTTTAAGCAGACTCCAGGTGATTAAATAGAAGCAGATTGAAAAGTGAAAAGGGCAGGCATCTTACGTTCACGGGAGGCGGTTGTTTAGCATAGTAACATTGCGGCACAGTGAACTCTGGATCACCCTTGGCAGGCTCGTCAAACCACGGTGATCCAAATGTCTTGTGAAGATTTTCGCTTGAGTTCAAGTTCAGCCCAAGGGTTGTCAGATCAATTCCAAGTGCAAGGGATGTCAAGTCAGCATCACTCATTCTTATCACACTTAATAAACCAAGCAATCCAAATGGATCAGGGGCAGTTTGTGCTGCTTGCATGGACTTCATACCCTGATCTCTATATGACTGATTTACACCCGACATTTGCTGAAGGTGGAAGGGGGATTGACTCTGATGCTGTCGATACTGCTGCATAAGCTGGTCATATGACCCCATTCAAGAAACGGTATTTGGGGAATTCATAGGTCTTAGTCCTATGCCAGGAGGTGCACTGGTCTGGAACAGGGTCATCACCGTCAGTGTCAGAGATAAAACGGTTGATAAAATGACAAGGAAAAACAACAAACATAATGGACAAGACCATCAAGAATTGTTTCAAATATGACTCTGTAAACAATGTTTCAGATACTTTCCTTTAATAACTTTAAGCAACTTGTTTCTAGGTGAAACTTATTGTCATGCAATCTAAAGGAACAACATCTGCAATGATGGGTTTGGGTGGACCAATTCAGGAGCATTCCTCACCACTGGGGTCGAAAGCAGAAGGGAAAAAAGCATCAGTAAGATACTTATAAGGCTTCTTAGAGGACTGTTACCATAGCTCATTAATCTCAGAAACCCATTTATTTATAACAAAATCTAAGGGAACACACTACACAAAACATACCTGTGAATGGAAATTCGAATGAGATGACTGAAACATATCGGAGCCATGTAGATGGAGAAGATCCTGGTTGTTCATGGCAGAAAAGGAGACACCACCTGATGGAGCTTGTAGCTGCTGTTGTTGAGGTCGATGCAACGAATAATTTCCTCCCAAATTAAATCCAGAAGATCTCCCCATCTATACATTTATGGACATTAACAGACAAGAAACTATTAGGATCACAAAACACTAGACATAACTGTATAATTCACCAAACACTCACAGAACAATGGCATCGTGGACATAGTATTTTCATGAAGTTGTTCTTTCTGGTGCATGTCCATGGAGCACATAACAGGATCGTGAGCATAACGAGGCTGAAATCCCCAAATTCAGCAAAAATATTCTCTTTATCACAAACAATGGACCACAAGGATGTAAAACACAGTTTTTGACGAAGCGGTTTATCAGCAGAAAAAAGAAAGAAATCCTTGCACGTAAACGCAATTTATTTTACACGAAGCAGAGAGCAAGAGGTATAAACAAATTACAGAATTCACATTGCTTTCACCCAAACAACAAGCCATCTGACACATTATATATTTCAATACACCTGCACGAAATTTCTGGTCATCTAGCTATCACGATAAGCTTTCTCAACCAAGGCGAAACTTAACCGCCTCGGTGATTGCCTCTGGAATGAAGAATGAAGATAAACCAAATACTCCAAAGGAAAACCTGACACCCCAAACTTACGTATAGCCAATATAGCAGAAGAATTTAGTTACTTCATAGTGGCTGAGGAAATGGCTTATTAATCTGCTTTCCTATGTTGCACGGGTGCTTCTGATTGGTCGCGCACCCGCACTGGGTGCTTCTGGGTGCTTGGGTGCTTCGTGGGTGTTTTGCGGGTGCTTTGTGGATAAGGCAGTGTCATTTTTGAAAGTTTTAGTTGAGAGGTCTTCCAAATACAACTAGAATTTAACAAAGAAACGTGCATTTATGTGAAGACTTTTAACCTTTAGATTACTCATCTCTACACAGCTAAGAGCAATGACATGAAGAGATTATACTATTGATATTGTAATCTTGTAGCTTCGAATGCGCGTATGAATTTCAGTTCGATTATAATATGATCCCTATTATTGTCGTTATTATATTAGTATAATAGTATGACTAATAATATCATATAATATATATATATATAATGTGGCCGCATCCCCGCCGCACCCGCACCGTTGATTTTTTGGAATTTGCCGCACCCGCACCCAGTTCCCGCACCGCACCCGCATTCATGCTACATAGCTGCTTTCTTGCACATACAAGAGCAAAAACAAAAGAGCAAGTTTTGCATCATATGTGAGATGCCAAGTCATAAGAAAGCTAACGTGCTGCCACTCATACAAAGTAGACCACTGATGATGAACAGTCTAGTCAACTTCTCCAGGTAACAAAGCCTCCCTCAAGTCTAATATATCGACATTGACAGAGTTCACCTACAATGGCTGGTATTAGACCTGGAAGACACAGGCTGCACACACGTCTTTGGGGATCCCAACTCATGGCAGCTGGTCCTTTGCCAAATCAAATCATACTTTCATTCAGCATAGCAGCACAATAATCCTTAATATCTTGTGGCTGCTTCTAGCCTCAACATGCAATTACAATGTGATGGTGGCATCGAGTATAGAGATCAGAATAAAAGAAACATGATCGCTTCTCTTTCAACTAGTGGTTACGAAGTTCCCTCAGTAAAGGAAATACGGCATTAAATGTATTGCTACCCTCAAATATCCAGAGTAAAGATCACTGGCACCTTTTTTATTTCAAGATCCTTCATGAGCAATTTAATCACCCATGGCGTGGGGATTTCAAAGAAGAAAGAAGGCCTCCTTTATCTCATAACTGAGAAGCTACAGCACACTATCTTAACGGTGAGGGGTGTGGATGTTTCTTACAGCAACTCGCCAGAGGAAAAAGTCATAGGCATAAAAAACGGATAGCATCTTTTCATGTTTTCTTTAAGCTTGCAGCTCGGGTGCGTTGAAGGGAAACTATCCAGCCTCAAACATACAGAAATTACACTATTCCTATGTATGTATGAAATATAAAGCAAATGCCTAACAACAGAACAAATTCAGAGATGCAAGTGGAAGGTACAATCAAAGCATTGCCGAGAGTTAAGTTACTAACTGCAATATGATAACCACGAAACACGAAAAACCAGTAGCCAATATCACATTGTTTTGGTTGCAAAAGAATCACGATTACAACAAATCAGTATGCATATATGTTTCTGTTTGAGTGACAGAAAGGGGAGAGGATGACAAACCTTTGTATCCCGGTAAAGCTGGGAAATCCTCGTTTTGTATGCTGAACTCTTGGTTTTGTTGGACAATCGGGCTGACCCCAAGACCTTGCTTCCGAAGGGAACCTGAAATCCTCTGGTCTGAGTAAATCTTCTAACCTCCTGGTGGACAGCCTAAAAGGTAATACTCGATTTACTGAAAAGGGATGACCTTGACTTACCCAATTGACCTTGTGGCCCTCCAGCAGAACCAGGTCGGCTCGTTAGTTGAGGAAAATCATTAATATCAAAGGTAGCATAGTTGGAATTTACGTCATTCGGAATTCCCATAGAACTAAGATTATGGCTCTGAGAAAGCGGGCCGGCACCAGAAGAATAGGAATTTCCTAACATAGATATCACCTGCGGAGACCCTGAAACCAAAAAACATAACACATTTGATGGACTCATATAATATATGCAACTCTTTAGCTTCAGAGAACTCAACAAAAGAAATTTGATATAGCTGAGAATGTTACTACAAAATTCTTCAGGAAAACAATGTAGATAGCTATATAGTAGATACCATCACCTTCTTATACAGACCAAATAGGAATGGAGAGAGTTGAAAGTTTATTCAGAAAATTAAATGTTAGAAAATGCAAGCGAGAATATCAGGCTTTGCAGTTTTTGTATTTGTATCACTAGCAAGTCCTCCCAAATAGGCACAACCATCTCAAACATTGGGCAGTAAGGTTTTTTTGTTGGATAGGTTCAAACGTTGACCAATAAGTACAACTGTTCTCATCAACTCCGGTAGAGACTAGAGTACAGCTCGCACTCGTGATATAGGCAACCACACGACAAAAACCTTAATAAGCATGCAGAGGTCTTATGAATTTCAATTCATATAACTCTGTTTGCCTTGCCATAAGGAGACTCAGAATGAACACAACTTACTTGCTTTTGCAAAAACTATATACTAATGGTTTTCTCTCCAATCCTAAAGTACACCAACGCAATATTACACTTTCTTACTTGATAAATATTTGATGAGTGGTGGTAATACGTACAATGAGGTGGGGGTAGTTGTTCATTTTCATGTAAAAACATCAAGAAAAAGAATTTGTTCGAAAGTATAAATCTCCACATTACATATGTTCCTGATATTCTTTCTTGAATACAGTTTCTAATCTGTTTAGCAACTGTAGGCGAGTTGGGATGAGTTGTGTAATTGGAAGAGCAAAGCAGAAAAGAAAGCTTACACAGCCCCAATCGACCGCCAAGAAGCCTCTCCCTGCGTCCCCTGCACCGTCCGGACAAGCCATTGCTAGGGAATGGGCTTCAAGTGTTCTGTGGGCTCATGTCTTCATTTGGGCTTCAAGTGTTCTGTGGGCCTATGTGTTCAGTTTGAGCTTTCTAATAAATTTGGGCCTCCTTTCTTTTTAAGTAACCAAAAGAATTTAGGTCAGTATACATTTTATTGATTTGGACTCCAAATTAGGGGTGAGCATGGACCGGTTTTGCAGAAAATTTCTACCCGACCCAATGGGTTCGGATTGGAGAATGTTCTACCCAAACCCACCCAATGTTTTGTAATACCCAAACCAATCGTAACTTAGGTGACTCGGCTCGATTCGAACCGGTTAAACGGGTTGAAAAATCTTGAGATTTCACTTGAAATAATACATTAATTAGTTTGGTTAATTTTTTGTAATATACGTTTTATAGTGTTTAAAGATGGAAATGTAACGTAATTACCCATGAAAGAGGAATAGTTGAGAAAATCAATTATATTGATGATGTTAACTCTTAAAAAGCTTAATTAGAAACCATTATCAAAAATAAAAATTGCAATTGTTACATATGAAACAATAATCGGACCGGTTTGGTTTTAAGCGGGTTTTCCTAGTCTCAAACCATGATCGATCGAATCATGTAGCATCGATTTATGTTATACTCGGACCGGTTTGATGCGAGGTGGTTCAGGGAAGCGGGTTGGACCGGGTTTTGCTCAGCCCTACTCTAAATTACTGTTTTCAAGACTGTTTGACGCCAATTCGACTCGGCCAAGTATATTGAGGAATTTTGCAACATCTTCCTTGAGGGCAAGGCGATTTTCAAGTGTGGGGGAGTTGATACGGTATCTGTATCATTATTTATCTATTTATTCATTTATTAGTATTTAGTTATGTTATTAGGTTATTTAATAATCCGGGGTTGGCCCGTTAGGTCAAAGGTTAGGTTTACGTCCAGTATTACATCTATTTAAGTGATGTACTCCTTCAATATTATTCAAGCAATAAACACATCAGTCTTTTCCTTAATCTCTTTTAATTTTCGTGTTTGTGTACGTGTGCGTGGCCGATCGTTACCCGGGTGGGTGACACAGTTCTTCGCCTAACTTCAATGGGAGCATGGCGCAAGGTATCAGTGAATGGAAGAAATTTATCCAAATAACTGGATCAGTGCATAGTGCATATAGAGTACACTTCGGTACCTTGCGTCATGATGACCTATATCTACTCATAATTCGATTCGAAATGTAGGTGAATTCCACGGAGCTGACCTATAGTACCCATATTATCCCGAAAACTACACTTCCCGTACCCATGGTTCTAACCGTCCCATAGGGCTGAGCAAAACCCGTCCCAACTCGCCTTCCCGAACCACCCGCGTAAAACCGGTCCGAATATAGCATAAATCGTTGTTACATGATTGATTATGGTTATAGATTTCTCAACCCGAACGATGTTCAATCGATCATGGTTTGAGACTTGGAAAACATGCTTAAAACCAAACCGGTCCGATTAATGTTTCTTATGTAAAAATTGTAAATTTATTTTTATTTTTTTGATAATGGGTTTCAAATTAAGATTTTTAAGAGTTAACACTATAATTGATTTTCCTCAAATTATTCCTCTTTTATGGGAAATTATGTTACTTTTACGACTTTAAACATTATTATACAGACGTATATTACAAAAAAAAGTAACAAAATTATTATATTTTTTTCAAGTGAAATCTCAAAATTTTCCAATTCGTTTAACCGGTCCGAATTGGACCGAGTCGATATGTTACGATTGATTTGGGTATTACAAAACACTGGGTGGATTTGGGTAGAATATTCTCCAACCCGAACCTATTGGGTCGGGTAGAAATTTTGGACAAAACCGGTCCAAACCGGTCCGTGCTCACCCCTACACGGGCGTCCCATATGTTGTGCATGTGTCATGGTTACGGTTGTGGTTGTGATTGTGGTTAATATCATCATTCTATCTACCATCAACCGTCACCAACTAAAGGGGGTTTTTAGCCAAATTAGTCAAAATACATACCACTAAAGCCTTTGACCCGAAAATAGTTTACAGGAATACCAAGTACAATCACAATAAATCAAGTTTTGTCGAATTCAAATAGAGCCACTGGTGAGGTCAAATTTATCATGATTTGTTAAGTAATTATGTAAATAATCAAAAAAATCTGAATAAGACACACAACAAACCCCAAAAATCCCCCCCCCCCCCCCCCAACGAAATGCTTCAGTGAATATGTTCCAAAAAAAATGTTATCGTAGGATATTGGATATATTAATTCTTGAAATCAATACTTCCTCACGAAACAATGTTGACAAAAAGTTTAAATGTACCATACCTTGTTGAAGCATGCCACCCATTAGTCTATTTCCTTGAATACTTAAATTTCCTAAACCACTGTTGGCTGCTAAATTTAATCTAGAAGCAAGTCCAGACACGGATAATCCTCCTCCAGAACTCATGTTCCTGCCAATGGTGCCTCCACCAACGATGTTTCCCATTGAGATTGACATGCGAGACCCTCCATTTCCTAAAATAGGAGACACTCCCAACCCTGGAACAGCATTTCGGTTACCTATGGCTGAAGACGTTGGTAGAATTCCAGGAATAGAACTGCCAACTCCATTTATACTACCACTATATCCAGGACTACCAACAACACTCATTCCACCTAGGTTGGTTGCTCCTGAATGACCATGTGAACTTCCATGAGAGATCTGCAATTCAAATTGGGTGTGTCTAGTGTAAGTCCTGGGGGGTGGGGTGCAAATAAAATAGTTGTGGTCCCTCCCACTAAAAGACAAAAAAACACGGAATTTGATTGGGAAGAGACCTGTTCTAGCAGGTCATCACCCCCAGTGGATAAAAAAACGCTGAATCGGATAAAAATGCAAAGAAACGGATTCATAAATTATCAAAAGTTCACAACAGCCAATAAAAACGCATAGAACCAGATAACACACTAAAACATCAGACAAAACGACCAAATAATGGATAAAAATGTTAAGGTACTTAACAAAAATATGCAAACATCTAATATAATCCTTGAATAATCAAACCCTGTCATCCCCAACACCCCCAAAAGAGTATTGGTAACTCATTCCCTCAGACCAGTTGTATTTGACGTGGGAAATCATCGTTTGTTATGTTGATTGAGATAAGGCTTGCGATTGCGATTGGAAGGGATCTTGATTGGAAACACCAACTGGAGTATTCCGGCATGTAGTTCGATTGTGTCCATATTCATGACATCTCACACACTTCTTTTGAACACTTTTGAAGCTCCCTTTGGGTTTTGTATCCCCTTTGGATGGAGGCCTTACGTGATAATACTCTTGCGAGTTGACATTAACCACAGGCTCTTCATTTTCTTGCTTGAAAATAATGTTCTTCATATCATCAAGTCAACATTTTATCGCCAATAGTCTGAAGTCTCTTGTGGTGTTCCACCCAAGTCACTAATCAACTTCATTCTTACCTTCATGCAATCCCAACTAAATGCATGGGTTTTTGGGTCGTCACACCATATATTTTTTTGGTCCTTCATGGCTGGATCATTCATGTAGAAGTCACTATCCGTCTTTTGCCATCGTTTCAATAAAATGAATTGAACTCTTTTATGGAAGAGCACAAAAATAATGTAGCCGCAAACCATCAGTGATGACTCAAACCTCATGCAAAAATAGTAGAGCATGCTATTATCTCGTTGGCAGAGAATGTTGTGATGACAGAACAAAATTCAAGCCACTCAGATATTTCGTTTGACATTTCAGATAGAAACATTAAATGCTGAAAAAAAATAACCAAGTACTGGAAAGAACTGCTCTGTAAACAAATGACATCAGATATTTCAATTGCAGTTCTGGAAAAAAACCTAAAACAAGAAGATAAAATTATAAACCAACAATAACAGATAGTGTATTTTATGAACTTACTAGAGATGCAATTTCCTTCTCCCTTGTGACATTGATTGCATCCATTTCGTATTCAGGTAGCTGTTGAATGTCAATAGATTTGTAATATTTTACCTTCAGTGCTTGCTCCTTGAACTTTTCATACACGATCCTAGTGTTGAACATAGCTGCATACGAAAATTCTTAACTTTATTTGTTACGGCTCAAGGCCTAATAATGAGTATAAACACGCGAAATTTAATGTTATACCACCAAAAATTAACAAGAGAAATATAGTTAACATTGATTTACTACAGACAAATGTTTAGACACTTTGGATAGTATTCAAGAACTTCCAAATAAAATATTAAACAGTCCAGAGACTACATTTGACATAGTTTTATATCATGTTGTCTTTCTCGTTCAAAATTATGTATTTGTGATATATTTTGGTCAATAAGCATCTTTACGAAGATGTTCTCAATTAACAACCCACAAAAATGTAAGACATATTATACATTGTAATGCAAACATGAATCTTCCATACATGCAATACAAGACATTATAATGCAAGTATGAATCTTCTATATATATGACAAGTGAATACCATCTGTAATGTACTTATGATCGCTATGGGTCAATGACCATCCGTATGAAGATATGCTCACCTAACACTCCAATCACCACTTAAGAATGATTGTCCATTATAATACAATGATGAAAGTTACATACATATACTATACAACACATTGTAATTCAAGCATGGAAGCGGATACAATAATATTTAAGTGTGATGAAATTTGGTCAATGGATCATTCCCATAATTTACAAGTGTGATAGTACCATAGGCAAGTGGATGTCATAACCACGTATCTACTATAGTAATATTATAATATATGGTCAGTGTCAATGGGATAATACAAGTGGATACTACCAACAAAGTGTGGTACCTTATGTTCAATGATATTTCATATGAAGTTATCATCAATTGTAGCCCTGTGAACCACATAAGTATGATTGTCCACTATAGAGTGACGGTAACCGGCAATATTGTGTTACCTATCTCCCAGAACAATATGTTTCAATTTGAATGATTGTGGAATTAATGTGTTTCGTCACATCTTCACATCTAACGTATTAAACTACGTATCCAAGTGTTGTACTCTGTATTTTATTTTAATATTTTCACAAAATATTTAGACATTAAATGCTTATAAATATGTAGATACATGTATTATACCCTAAATACCCCAACGTTAAACTACGAGTCAAATGTAAAGGAGAAACAACAATGTTCACATAGGTTAAAGGCATATATTATTCTTGAGTATTTGGTTAACATGCAAGAGAAAACAGATAACTGTGTAAATATTATTGAGAATCTCTAAACTTTATAATTTCAGTATGAGATATTATACTTATTCCCATGTTCGAGAAGCTCATGTTTACTAAAATGTGTTATTATACAAACTGTACAACTCTAACAATGTAAACTCATGTTAACTACATATTTTACACGATATGTTTGTCATAAAAAAGTCAAATTCATTCAATCCCAACGAAGCTCAATCTTAAACCATAAACTTGGCTAGTAACATGGTATGTTTTGAAACTAAGAAGTGAAATGTAAAGCACCTGATCTGTAAACTATAAATGGATAAAACCCTAGAGCACATAAACTCTAACCCTACTTGGATAAAAACTTAAAGCACATAAACCCTTTCGGATAAAATCCTAAAGCACCGAGGTCGGGTTTACAACATTCTTGAGTGGTTTGCAACCAGCATTACACATTGTTCCCTCTATTATGTTTATGTCTTGTATAATCTGCTTATCTATTATATCCGTTTGTTTATGTGACTGTAGGCCGCACCGAACTAGCCTCCAGAGGTGGTAGTTTATTTGGGACAGATGCCGACTCCTAAAGATGAGGGAACGAATACCTCTTGCATGAACTAAATACCTTACTTATATGGCATAGTATCAGTTCCATTTAGCACTTCTTGCTTTATATAATACCATACTTGATTATGAAAATACTATGCCAGAGGCAGGGAAGTTCCACCTAGGAATCGTGTAGGTGAATTATTTTACTTAGTTCTTACCTCTGCTTACAACATTATTGCTTTCTTAAGTCTCCAGTTCAAGTATCTTGAACTCCAATCCGGCCTGATCATGCATCACCCAAGGTTGCAGCTTCTCTACCCATCAGGCATGCTCATGGATCACCTAAGGTGGCAGCTTCTCCCCTGAAAAAAAGAACAATGCCAGTCCAATGACATTCCAAGACAAGTTAACAAGTAATGTTTGCACTTATGTTTCATTATTTCCTATTTAAGTTTCTATCAATATGTCCGGCAATATCTTCTGCTTTGTCCAGCTATGATTGTGGAGCATTTGTGTGCCCTTACATGCCACATCTGAGAGAGCTTATGCCCCCCTCCCAACTTGAAAGGAAGATAAAGATCAATGAAGATTACATTAGGAAATGGGTTGCCGATTTCATTGGTCGTTCCACGTACGAACCGATGAAAGTCATTTTGAAGATATGGACAGTTTCAAAGCTCATGGAAACAATGAGGAGATTTTCGTCAGGAAGAACAAGAATACATATGGTCTTTTCAGCTTATGAGGGTCATTAGCTTTTGGCAGGGCGGTCCATTATGGTCTCTCCGTGGTTTTGTGTTTTTTTTTAAATAATTGACTGGTTTGTGTTGGATAATGTAGGTGGTGAATGTTATTGTTGTTGTAATGTTGAATGTGGTTTCAAAACAACTAACTTGTATGATTTTTTTTCAGATGTTTGACAATATCATTTGTCTGTTTATAATTACTGTTTATTGGCTTTATACTTTTATCTGTTATTTTTTCATGTCAGTTTATCACTCATAACCACATTCGTTGCTTCCTTCCCTGTGTTGCTCAGCTCAGAATTGCTCTTTGGTTTCAGAGTAGTTAAGCCTGTCATTATGGTCAATTTACTCCCCATATATGTCCTACTACCAACCACCCATTCACTTCTTCTACTTATACACCAACCCACTCTTGCACAATCAGATTTTCCAATTACACCTCCTTTCCATCATTTTCTCCCCCACCAAATATCCCCGACTTCTCATTAACACCATGTCACATACCTCCTTCAACTACGCCTCTCACCGATTCCGCCGTAACACCGAGTCTCGACCAATATATTGTAACTGTGGAAGGATACGAGGGATTAGAAAATCAAGTCCGTACACAACGAATCCATGTAGAGATTTCTTCCGGTGCCCACTACCTCAGAGGTCTCAATGCGGCTACTTCGTATGGGCCAATGAAGAACCTCCATACTTTTTGCGAGGAAACAATGCAAGGATGGTCCAAAATTATTGCAACAACGAGACAAATGAAATATAAAAATGAAGAAATGCTAAAGATTTAAAGGATAGCTCACAAATGCATTACCGTTCTTGCATTTGCGTTACTTTTCGCAATACTTGTTATTTTTATAGGTGAAGCGACCGTCTCAAGATGTGCTTGTGTCCATTGCTTATGTATCACAAATTATGTACCTTTTTTTTTAAGCTTCAGTGATTGCAAATCTGTTGAAATAGCTCAGTTATTGAGCATTGTTTACGTTCCTATCTGATTCATTTCACTTTTGTCCATTTCATTTCACTTTTGTCAATTTTTAATTATTTTTATCTTTAGCTTTATCTTGAACTTTACAGTTTTGTCTATTTTCACTAAATTTCTATCCGAGTTTCTGATGACGGCGCCCTGGGGTCCATTTTTTGTCTTTTTACTGGTAAAACCATAATTACCGGCTAAAAACGGCTAAGCCGGTTTATATTCTGTGGGGCCAGGATGTACAGTAGTGCTCCCCATTCAAATTACAATTTGCTTAGAGAAGAAAAATTCCTCGTAATAGATTTTATATTTAAGTTTATACGGGGTAAGGCAAATGTGCTTCAGAAATATGAATCATGATTCATTCTAACAAACTAAAAATGGTATGCAATTGAAAGGGGAATAAACATGCCTGAGAAAGAGCAATAGGGATATTGTTTGACGTAAAACGTGCACTACCGAGATTTCCAGTTGGCTGTTGAACCCCACTTGAAGGAACGTTATTCATAGTCGAATTTCTCGATGCGAGTGAGCCTGGAATGTTGGGAATATTGAAGTTACCATGTATGTTATGCATCCCTTGAATAGTTCCTGGAACCCTCAAAATCAGGTAACAATGACAGATACTATGTTTTGTTCAAGGAAATCCACCTACCCGAGTGATGAAAAGCATGAGAGGCTGCACCAGATTGAGCAGAGAAAGATGTGGCAAGAGACCGCCCGGTACTATCTGGAATATTTGAAGTCGACCCGTTCAGAGATGATTGTCAACACAACGGTGACAAATTTTAAAAAGCATGGTAGAGAAGCATCTTAATTAAGTATACATGACATGAAGGAGCGATAACCAACGAGACTGGCACTAACGTTAATGAAATAAGACAGAAACAGGGAGAAGTCATATCAGATGTAGCTTAGCAGTTAATACAATGTCCCTGATGAAAACAGTCTCATTCGTCTCTTCTACATATTGATTAATAAGAATTACCAGAGGCACTAAAAAGCATGCATCAATAAGAAAAAGAAGTTAACAATACTTTGTAATTTTGATTTTTTTCGAACTCTTCAATCCTTGTTTGCATTGCATTCCATTTCCATGTACTAGTGACCCATGTTTTTTAGGCTACTAACCCAAGATTAACTACTAGTACATTTTACATACATTTCTTGTACTGTAGTATAAATTCATTTTTGATCGCAATTTATTATATTATCAGTGGTTCGACAGATGCACACCCTTATAATTAAAAACCAATATGGCGTAGTAACAACTGAGGTTGTATACGGGACAGTTTGAGCAACTAAGCTTCGCATATAGTTGGTGTTTTCTCAATTTTCAAAAACAAGTGTGGGGTGCTCAATGTGATGGGATTTGGTCAAGTTGCCGATAGGTGTTCACGATGCTGTTGTATACTAGTATATCATTGAAGAAAACTAATATCATTTGTCCTCAAGTACTCTTTGAACACCTAATTCACGAGGCACTGGAAGGTTGCAGGGGCATTTGAAAGGTCAAATGGCATAATGTTGAACTCACATAATCCTTCATGAGTCCTAACAGTCTTGTATATATCCTTCTTAGCCATTCTGACTTGATGATAGCCAGCTCTCAAGACATGTTTTGTGAACACAGCGGCATATTTTAGTTCATCCTGTAATTCATTTATCAGTGGAACTGAAAACTTGTTATTTATGGTTATCTCATTCAATCCCATGTAGTGCACAAGAAAACCTCCATGATCCATCTTTCTTCTTAGTAATCGAGGGGAAAAGTGGCTTGTGCTTGGCTGGATGATCTCATTGTCTAGAATTTCTTTCACTATTTTCTCTTTTTTATTCGTTTTCACAAAAGGGTACCTGTATGGTCTCAAACATACAGGTCCAACAACTTCTTCTAATGGAATTTGATGTTCTTGAGATCTTTTGGTTTTAGGAAGAAGAGATTAGTATGCTAAGTATTTTGTGGAAGAGGGAAGTAAGGAAATGTTAGAGAGAGTATGAAAACACAATGAAGAGGAACTTCTATTGATTTTGGCTTGATGAAAAATGGTAGAGGTACAACTATTTATAAGTGGATGTGAAAGGAATGTTCCTAGCATCATTCCTTCCACAAACTTCTTCCATCAAAAATATCTACAACTTTTCTACAATATTCTACACGAATTTCTTCTATAGAAAACTCCTTATAGGAACAATTAACCTAGAAAAATTACAATTTTGGGATAACTAATACAATTGGGCTACTAGCATTTGGAATACCAACTAATAACGACAATATAGCTCTTGGACTTTTTAATTATTGGGCTAAACCAAGTTTAGTCTCCAACAAGATCTGGGAGATGGTAGATGTTTAGGTTCTTCAAACACATCAACATACTGCTTTAGGGGTCGCTGTATGGGTGGTGGTATTGTTTATTTTTCTTCCTTTTTTTTGTAGTGATGGCAAAGAATTGACTTGTGATGGCATGTTCGTATTGTGTGCACAACTTATGCACGACACGTAGTTGAATCTCTTTGTTTTGCGGGTTTGTGTGTCTGGATGGGAGTGTGACAACTCTTCCTTCATGGTAGAATCCAAAATCTCTCTTATTGAAGTTCGATGAAATATGGCTTACGTCTTTCAACCGTGGTGCCCCAAGTATCAAATCACAACCTCCCAAAGGTTGTATCCTCACATCAGTGATGATGCTGCAGTCGGGAAACAATATTTTCACTCCAACACAACTTCTAGTACTATTTATAACACTACCATCTGCTACTGCAACTTTCATTACCTTGGTGTTGTTACTTACACACCGCACCCCCTTAGTTGTGTCTTGATCCAAGATATTATGTGTACGCCTGAATCAATAAGTATATGCACCACTTTACCATGGATTTTACCTTCAATTCTGATGGTTTCAGTATCAGTATTGCCTGACATAGCATGAAATGAGATCTCAATTGGTGTTTCTCCTTCATAGTTGCTACATTGTTAATTGCTGCTTCCATCACTACAACTTCAGTATCTATATCTTCTGGTGTTTCTTCATCTTCAGTTTCAATTATGAGAAATAGCTGTTTTCGGTTGCATTTATGGCATGGAGTGTAATTTCATCACAATAAAAACATAGCTTATTGTCCCTCTTGTCTTTCACTTCATCTCCAGACAATCTTGTAAATTCATTTGGTGGATTCTTCACATTGTAAGAGTTGCCATTCTCTCCTTTGTTTGACAAGCTAGTAGTCACTTTTGGTTTGCTCCAGTTGACAGCAATATTAGTATTTTTGTAGCTATTTCTGAACGTCTTTGACATTTTTTAGATAGTTTGCTCCAGTGGATTCACATGCACCTCTTGAAGCCTGGCCATAGTTGTAGCTTGTGACAATATGTTAAAGAATTGTAGCTGGACTGCACTTTGCATATCATTTTTTAATCCACTCAAGAAAATCTTCACAAAGTACTTCTAATCTATACATGTATGTATTGCCTTCACTCGTGGTCTCAATGCCTCAAATATATTTTGGTAATCTAACACTGAGGAGTGTTGTACCAATTTACTGAATTGACCAAGCAAGTCTTCATGGCGTGGTTGAGCAAATTCCGCACAGACTAATTCACCCAGTTGACACCAAGTCGTTGTGTCTAACTCATTAATCTCATACATGAACTAGCTTTCTGCTACACACCAAATGCAGGGATACCATGATTTACCTATGTTGATCATCCATGCATATTGTAGATTTGAAAATACCTCTCCACTTTCGGCAACCAACCGATGGGGTCTTATCCATTGAATTTGGCACATTTCAACTTGGGTAGGGGAATTACACTGTTAAAGTAATTTCTCATACTAACACCATCGTCATTACTGCCAATCACTTTTGAGTGACAATAGACACCAGCATAAGGCCTTCTCCTTAATCCATTTTGATGTGGTTCACTACTCCCATTGTCAATTTTCACCAGCTTTTGAATCTGATCACTGAACTTTTGTTCCATTCTCCCCAAACCAAAACCCAATTCAAACCTAACTACAAATGAATTTCAGTAAATTTTGAGCTCACACCTTACCTCAGGGTGACGAATTGCACGCTTACATCATCCACAGCACTGAAAAATCCATTGAACCGCTCCTCAAACAGCTCCAATGTAGCTTCAGGATCCATGGAATATACGAATTTTTACCTTGTTGTTTACGACATTTAAGCCCGGTACGATTTGAAAACCTGGCTCTGATAAACTAAACAGAGACTCCAGTGAGATTACGTCGGAATGGAGCTTCTGTCGCCTGAGATATGATCTGGGAGAAGAGGAATCGAAGATAGAAAAGGAGGGAGAATTTGAGAGAGAAGAGGAAGAGGCTGAATTGAAATGTAAAATTAACGATAATACTCAATCACAACTAGTCCGAGTTTTATATATAACCGGGCTATAATACAATTAATTCAAAATACTGGGTTCGTCTAATAATATACTACCTCCATTTCTTCTCTAGGACACTGGTTTGACTTTTTGACTCGTATCTGGGTCACTTTGACCGGGTAATTTGGATAGCAAAACGATGCCTTTTTTTATAATTATGTCACCGTGTTATAGAGAAACTTTTACTCTACAACACCATGAAAATATTATCAAAAATTACATATTTTTGCTACCCAAATCACCGAGTCAAATTGACCCAGTGAATCAGTGGCGGAGGCACGATTCGTATGTTGCAGGGGCCAAACTGTACATGACTATTAAAATACATAACACACATTTTTATGAACGTTTTCTTATCGAGAACCCATATTGAATATTTGTTCGATTAACCCGTTTTATTATAAAACTTCCCAACTTGAGCTGAGACGGCTTATAAGTATTAAAGTCCTCAAAGACGAATTAGTTGGAGTAGATAGTTTGACAGTCAAGTTATCTATTGTTTTAATGAATTTAAACTATTAAGTAGTTGGGTAAAAAGAATAGCAATAGATAAACTTTAAATAGTGAAAATAACAATACTAAGTATAAACGAAAAAGAAATGACTTTTTTTTGGCAAACATCAAGAACTTCGTTAGATAAAAGGAGCATATGAAACACCAAAGAAAAACAAAGAAAAAACATCCCTCAAGCTAAACTAGCTAAACTAGCAGCAATGATCTCTCACAAGAGCAACCAAAAGACACCCAAAGCCATGTTCAAAATACAAAGAGAGCAGAGAAAATTACAAGCATAACCATAACCAAACGTCCATCCCTGAGACCAACTGAGCTAGAGGAGATTAATCCATAATATAGGGGACGATAGCATCCATAGGAACCGAGCTGGGGGCAGAGGAGGAAGGCTTGAGACATCCATCTGAGCTGAAAAGGAGACACTGGGACCAACATTGTCAAGCAACACACCAGTATCTCCATAAGCAGGGGAGGGCAAGCCAAACACAGAAGCTTCTTCCTTAGATGCACCAAGAGGAGGAATAGAAGCTACGGGCTTGGCTTCTATCACAGGCTGAACAGTAGAGCAAGCAGCAAACAGAGAACTAGCAATGATCCAAGAGGGGGCACCACCAACAACTGCAACTTCAACCATTTCTGATAAATATGATTAAGTGCATCAAAAATTTCTGTTGTTAGAATCATTAGAGACTTTAATAAGATGACTAAGATCCTGAGCATGGAGAAAAAGTTGATCCAAAGTAATTCTCTCTTGGTGGAAAGCCATTTTATTCCTGGTAATCCAAAGAACCCATAAAATGGCAGGGATCCAGTTCCAATATGGATTAACAAGTAAAGCCTTTTTAGCTCTTAACCAGCTTTTAATCCAATAGTAAATGCTGAATGAACAAGATAAAGGAATCATAATATTTGCCTTATGCCATAAACCTTGAGCCCTTGGACAGAGAATGAATATGTGAGTAGAGGTTTCTGGAGAAAGCTTACAAAAAGGACAAATTGGATTAACATAATTAATTTTGGAATGGAGATGGCTAAGAGTGGGGAGGGAGTTAGTAAGAATGCGCCACAGAAGGCCAATAATATTATTTGGTAATCCAGATTTCCAAAGTCTATTCCACCTAAAGTCATAACTTAATGATTTAAAATGCAAGGGAGAAGATGACACATTACGAGAAGAGTTATTATAATTAAGAAGGGAGTAAGCTGAGGACACAGAGAAGACTCCATTTGGGGAGGCACTCCAAAAGGGGGCTTACTTGAAATGTCCACAATCTTGAGCCACAACCAGATGAGTAAGCCAATTATGGAAAATTTGATTTAAAGTATTTAGACACCATCTACCATTACCATCAGTGGAGGAATCTAAAAGCTGGGAAACTGTCTTGAATCTATGTTTGGGAGCAGTGGTTTTCATAACTTCTTCAATGGAGCCAGCAGGGACTGATTAATCCATCCAGAAGATCTGATCATGATCCCCTGACCATTACCAATTTTCCATTTGTGCCCTTTGTTAAGAGTATTCTTCCCTTTACAGATGGTTCTCCAGGAAGTAGAGGCAGAGGGACAAGTTTTAATAGTGCTAAAGGGAGTTCTACTGCAGTATTTAGATGTAAAATATTTTGAGAAAAGAGTGGGATTGGGAGACAACATTCTCCAACTGTTTTTAGCAATTAAGGCATTGTTAAAGGCAGAAATATTTTTAAAACCTAAGCCCCCTTTATTTGTCTTGTTGCAAAGAAAGTTCCAGGGTAGCCAATGTATTCCTTTTTTAGTAGTTTACCAAACCAAATAAATTTAGCACACATAGATGAGATAAGATTACAAGACTTAATAGGAAATACACTTATAGACATAGGGTAAACAAGCAAGCTATTCTAACAACCTTAATAAAGACACATCTGCCAATGAAATTCAACATAAGACCCTTCCAACTTGAACATTTTTGAGAAATTTTATTAACTGTATCCGCAACAATATCAGCATTATTCCCCATAGGGTTGAGGATGGCCCCTGAATATTTACCTAGCTGGGTTTTTTCAGGGATATTGAGGGCCTGAGTAATAGAGTACTTATCTTCTCGAGTATTGTTGGGGCTAAAAACAACAGAAGATTTATGGACATTAATATCTAAGCATAATTGCCTAGCATAAGAGGAAAAACAAAGATTGTAGGTAGGAACCTACATTTGGGGTGATCCTAAAGAACAAAAGAGTATCATCTGCAAATTGCAAATGAGTGATCTCATCCCTTTTGGAGAAGGGTACACCATTAATAGAACCCATGGAATTGGCATGAGAGAGGGAGGCAGAAAAGACTTCAGCAAAGAGAGAAAAGAGAAAGGGGGAAAGAGGGTCACCCTGCCTAAGACCCCTAAGTGGGAAGAAAGGCTGAGACACAGTGCCATTGGATACTACTTGATAAGAAACAGTTGAGACACATCGCATAATAAGTTTAATAAAATGAGATGGAAAGTGAATTTGATGAAGTAAGGCTTCCAAGAAATCCCACCTTACCCTATCAAAGGCCTTAGAGATATCAAGTTTAAGGGCTCCAAGCTTCTGGTGAGTTTGAGACTTAGATTTATGAATGGTATGAACTAAGTCCTGAGCTATTAAAATATTATCTTAGATAAGTCTCCCCGGAACAAACCCAGTTTGGTTACATGACACCAAAGAAGGAAGAACATATTTAAGTCTATTAGCAATAACCTTTGCAACAATCCTATAAATCACATTGCACAAACTAATAGGCCTAAAATCATTAGCAGAGAGAGGATTGGGAGTTTTTGGAACTAAAACCAAAAGAGTCTTGGTTAATTCTTTGAGTAGATGACCAGAATTTTTTTTAAAAAAAAAGACAAAATGGCTGAAATGATCTTAACAGAAATTAAATGCCAAGCTTTTTGAAAGAAGATGGCTTGAATCCCATCCGGGCCTGGGGCCTTGAGAGGGGATAGAGAAAAGACAGCCTTTTTAATTTCATCAGCACTGAAAGGAGCATTAAGAAATGCTTGTTGGTCAGTATTAAGAGTTTTATTAACATTGAACAGGAGATCAAAGGCAAAGATGTTGTTGTTCTCTAAGGAGAGATCAGTTAATGAAGGAGTAGGGGAGAGTAAAGCTGCTTAAAATGATCCACAAAAGCCTGAGCAATAAGATAGGGTTCATTTAAAGTGAGTCCATTGTCAGTCTTTAGGGACCAAATAGTGTTTTGATGCCTTCTAATTTTGGTGTATGCATGAAAAAATTTTGTGTTTTTTATTGCCATCTTTAGGCCAAGAGCATCTAGCACGCTGAGCCCAATTGGTTTCTTCACATTTTAGAAGAGTGCTTGGGTCAGTTCTCTTTTGAAAGAAGACATGGGCAGAAAAGGGAAGTTGATTTTTTAATTGAAGAAGATCATTCTTGGCTTTCTTAATTTGGGTAGAGAGGGTAGACATGTTATTAGCCCAAGTTTTAATAGTGTGTAGGGTAATAAAAAGCATTTTGACAACCCTAAAACTAGGCGATCCAGGAATTCGTAAGTGTCAAACAAATCAATCAACTTAAACAGATCATCAAATCTAAGCCACCAAGCTTCAAATTTCAAAGATTTAGACCCATAAATAGGTTTTGGGGGAAGAAGATTAAGAAGAATTGGAGAGTGGTCTGAGACAGAAATGCCTATATTAGAGACAAACATATCAGGGAAGATATTCAAAAGGCTAACATTATTCCAGACCCTATCAAGTCTTTCAAATGTTGGTGAAGAGGTGGATATGTTGTTAGTCCGAGTGAACCAAGGTCCAACATTTTTAACTTCCACCAAATTCCAGTTGTTTAAGTAATTTAAGAAAGAACTAGCCCCCCCCCCCCTAAGACAAGAAGATCCATGGCTAGATTTGTCATGTGGGAAAACAACTTGATTAAAATCCCCTAAAAGAACAAGAGGCTCATCTTTTGGAAGAATAGCATTGAATTGATTCCAAACCTCATCTCTAGACTCAAAGTAAGGAGAGCCATAAACCAAACCTAAGAACCACTGACACTGTCTAGAATCAGAAAATTTAAGGAGGATTAGATTGGCAGAAGAGAAGCAAACCGAACAATCAAAGTGGAGATTGTTCCGTGCGCACCAGAGACCACCTCTGGTTCCTTCTGAATCAACCCAAAAAGAAGAGGAAAACCCCAGCTTCCTAAATTTTTTATTTAATAAATAAACATCTTTTTTAGTTTTAGACAAGAAAATAAGAGAGGACTTATGTTTTTTGACCAGTGAAAAAACTTCAGAAACTGCAGAGTCCTGGCGAGTACCTCTGCAGTTCCAACTTAAAATAATCATGGTTGTTTGGATGGTTGTTTTGGGACAACCATCCTAAACCCCCAACAAATCTTTGAGAAATTTTGTTTGAGGATGTAAAAAATTGGCTTCAAGTTCATCAGTGCTTAGCCTTTTCTTAAACTTGAAATTGAGGAGTAATGGTGAGAATGGATTGAAAGTAAAAAAAGAAAATGTACCTTTCTGCATGGTCTTATTAATCTTTTTTCTTGGTTTCTTACCCTTTACCCTACTTGCCGGAGGATCTATCTGAGAAGATCCAGCATCTATCTTCTTGATGGGTTTTTGCAAACTTTCACCTTGAGCTTTTTCGGAGGGGCTGCCTTCTTCTTCAGTTTGATTGTAACACCATCACTATTCTTAACCTTGACTCCCACTTTGTCATTTTTTCTTTTGGCTCTTGGCTTTCTGGGCACCATTTTGTCAGTTTTAAGGAGGATATTTTCGATTGCTTGGAGATCTTTTTTTCTCTGAATGATATCAATCTCAGACTCAGTTGTAACCGAAGGCGAAAAGTCAGGTGCTTTCATAACGAAACCAGAATGCCTAAGCATTTTGTAGGTGGTTGGGATAGTACGCATGGTGTTGGAATTAACTTTCCACGTTTGTGTGAGTGGTGGGGTAGAGGTAAGAGACAAACTGGGTGGTAAAGGATCATCAATAGCCACTTCTTTACCTTTTGTAGTAACAATTTGGGGTAAACGAAGTAGTTCTTGGGAAAGTGAATCATAAAGAGCCGCAGCAGCGGTTTCAAAAGACGGTTGGGAAAACTCAACCCTTTCATGCATCTGTTGAACATTTGAAATGGTGGGAACAGGAAGCGTTTCTTGGGAAGGACCAGCATTGAAAAGATTCAAGTGATGTGAGAAGAGGGGGGTAGTAACTGCTGCATGAATCCGATATGGCCACTGGAAGGTCTGATCAGTATTAAATGTGGTGCATGAATGGTTGTTGGAAGAGACTCCTATAAAATCAGGACAAGGTGACAGGTATTGATTTTGGTGCAGTTCTTCACATTGAGTTTGTGAATACGGTGTGTAATAGTGTAATACCCCGTAATTTGGGGGGTATTTTTAGGAGTTTAACTAATATTTTGGGCCGTTAGTAGGATTTATAAAAGTAGTTTTCTTTATTTTAGGTGTTATATATATATATAATTTTTATACATATATATAATTATAAGTTAAGAAAAATAATAATAGTGAACTTTTATATAATTCTTTTTTGTTTTTGTATGCGTTATAAAAGTAGTTCTATTAATTTTTGTGAGTTATATATTGTATTTTATGTATATATAAATATATATATATATAATTATGTTTAAAAAAATATATATATAAATAATAATAATGCACATTTGTTTTTATATACTATTTTTGTAAAAATTATAAAGGTTAGATAAGTTTTTAGTTATTAAAAGTTCTGGGTCGTGTAACATTTTTAACGTGTCCAAAATGTCACGTTTTAATTAATTATTGCATGTCAACCACCGCGTGACCCGTGCTCCGCGCCACACCGGATAATTTTCACTTCATCTTCCCCACTATCCTCCTTCACCAGATGTGTTTTCTCCGGCGATTTCTCCGCCACCAACAACACCGCCTCTCCGTTTCTTCCTCCAAACGCCACCACCACTGCCGAATTCAAGTCCAGATTCATAAGACGAATTCGACTCTCTCTCAAACCTTAAACATCGCCCGAAACTCCACCTCGATTCAACCCGAAACCCCTACAATCGGAGTCCTCTTCCCTCTCTGATTCTCCAACCCGAAGCTTATAAATAACCCCGACTAAAACCCAGAAATCAACACCCATAACCCAGCTCTCTCTCTCCCGCGATCTCTCGCCCTCTCTCTGTCCGAATTTGCCGAACGAGCCGCCGGGTCCGACGAGCGACCGAGCCCAACCCCGACGCCTCTCCGCCTCGTTCCCAGCGCCGGCTCCATCGCCGCCGCCATCCTCGCCTTTCTCGCCGTCGTCGCCTTCCCGTTGTGCTCTGGTAAACCCAAAGTTAAAGCTTCGATTTGAATTGTTCATTTTTTTTTTATGTTTGCTTTCAGAGGGTTACAGTGGGTTTGTGTGGGTGTGTAGGTGTGTGTGTGTGTGTGTGTGTGTGTGTGTGTGTGTGTGGTGTGTATTTAGTGATAAGTGGTAGTAGTAGTAATATAGTAATATAATATACTATAATGATAGTTATAGTTATCATTTTTTTTCGATTCAACGGAAAATAAAGAGTTCAAACTAAAACAACACACGAACAAGAGTCAAACGAAAACAAAACAACAACAGCAAACATAAACAAGCCGCCCAAACTAGAAGAACATCCCCGTCCCTAGTTTGTCGGCAATGATAAGTCCCTTGACCGCATCCGGAGCTTCCTCGAGAATTTTCAATTGTTCCGATTGCTCCGCTCCAAGATTAGCAAGTGCATTGGCCACTTCATTTGCATCTCTCCCCACATGTTTGATCCTTCCCACAATCCTTCCAAGAAGAATTTTCCCATCATTGATTTGAGTCGTCATGGAAGTTGGCCCTTTGGCATTCCCAAGGAAAATATTAACAGCATCCAGACAGTCGCTCTCGATCTCCAAGTTGATCCAGTTTTTGCCATATGCCATAGTCAGACCCCTATAGATGCTCCAGATTTCGCTCTCCAGACTAGTGCAGCCGCCTCTAATTCTTCCAATAAATCCAATCTTCCAATCTCCCTGCCCATTTCTGAAAACTCCTTCGATTCTTGCTCTGTTATTATCCATTCTAACGCATCCATCCACATTCAGTTTGACTTGCCCTGCAGTCGGAAGAACCCAATTAGATTTACAATTACCAAAATTGATATTGAAATTGACAAAGTTGGGTTTAGAATTGAAAGCTCCCTGGATGAGTTGGGATTGCTTTCTGATCATCTGCATATAAACAATGTCAGTATCGATAGAATCATTAAAAATCTTGTTGTTTCTTCTAGTCCAGATATTCCATAAGGTGACCGCAAAAAGGACATTATGCTCAACTTCCCCAAATTTATCCTTCACCTTAATATTCTTGAGAATCCAGTCTTTGACACTGATGTTATTGTTCTTAAAGATCCAGTTAGGGTGCCAAGTTTTATCCCAAATACCGATAACTTTACTGCACTTCCGAAAAAGATGATCAATTTTTTCACAGCCCTGATTACAGATATTACAGTTATCATTGTTGGTCATACCTCTTCTCATCCTATTAGAATTGGTAAGGATTTTTCCATGAAGAACAGTCCAAATGAGGTGGATAATTTTATTTGGAACTCTAAGTTTCCAAAGCCTTATCCAATCTCCACTTCCTATCCCTAGACTTTGATTGCTAACATTCGTCATAGAGTAGTAGGCAGCGGAGACAGTGAAGGATCCAGAATTAGATCCTTTCCAGAAAGGAGAGTCCTCAACAGAACTCAAGGAAGGGATAACAGAATCACAGATATCATTAATTCTCTCAGCGCTCAACTCATTTAACAAAGGGTTGAGATTCCAGCTAGCATCAACATTAATGATCTCTGACACCTTCATATTGTTGAGGTTAGGGTCATTAGGGGGACCCAGGATTTTATCCCCACACCACCAATCGTACCAAACCGACACTTTTTTACCATTCCCAATATTCCATTTAGTAAAATCTTTTATGTAATTCTTGGTACTGAGAATACCTTTCCAAATGGGGGACGAGTTGCTGTTTTTCCTGTTGCCATTCAAATTGGAATTTATAAGGTACTTCTTCCTAATGACATTACTCCACATGTTGTTTTCGAAACAAACACCCCACCCCAACTTGGCTAACAGAGCAAGGTTTTGGTACTTGGCTTTTCTAATCCCTAACCCCCCTTTTTCTTTGGGAAGACAAATAGTATCCCAGTTAACCAGATGAACTTTCTTTTTTTCCTCCGTATCTCCCCATATAAAGTCCCTACAAATTTTATCAATTTTCTTAGCCGTCTCAGCAGGGAGGGGAAGCACTTTCATATTATACGACGGGAGGGTAGAAAGGACACTTTTGCACATGGTAACTCTGCCCGCGAAGGAAAGAAGTTTCCCAGACCACCCACTAAGCCTAGTGTTCATTTTGGTCACAACATCCGCAACACTGTTTTTGTTATACTTCCCGTGCACCAGATTGATGCCTAGGTACTTACCAAGATCCTGGGTTTCAGGCATACCAATCATATTCTTAATCTTGTTCCTGTTGTTTCTACTAGTATTCTTAGAAAAGAAAACTTTAGACTTGGAAGAATTAATAGTCAAACCCGAGATACTAGCAAAATCATCAAGAGTATCTTTCATAATTTTACAAGTGTTGTCATCGCATTTCCCAAAAAACATGAGGTCATCCGCATAAAAAAGATGGGAAATAATCGGACCATTACTAGAAGCTTTGATACCCAACCAACTTTTGTTATGCACATGTTCTAATATTTTGTGGGAAAGTCTTTCCATGCAAAGGACAAAAATATAAGGAGAAAGAGGATCTCCCTGTCTCACACCCCTACCAGTTTTAAACTCCGGAAGAGTCTCTCGATTCCAAATAATAGCAGTATTTACACTGGTTATGCAATCCATAATGAGATTCACAAGATTGTCTGGGAAATTGAAAAATCTGAGAGTTTCAAGAATGAAATCCCAAGACAGCTTGTCGTAAGCCTTCTCAAGATCAATTTTGATGATCATCCCACCAATTTTATCTTTCCTATTCTTAAACGTGTGGATAATTTCCTGGGTAATAATAATGTTATCTTTGGTAGACCTACCCGGAAGGAACTACTTTGATAAGGGCCCACAATCTTGTTAAGAATAGGTCTGATTTTATTAACCACACATTTTGTGATCCCTTTATACAAAACATTGCAAAGACTAATAGGTCTAAATTGCTTAATACTTTCCGGATTATCACATTTAGGAATAAGACAAACTAAAGTCCTATTAATCTCATGGGGAATAGTACCAGTCACAAAACAATCATTAACAAAATTAAACACATCCATACCAACACTACTCCAATATTTTTTATAAAACCCCCCATTGAAGCCATCAATCCCCGGGGATTTGTTACTATTGATTCCCCAAAAGGCCTCCTTCACGTCACTAATTGTCAACTGTCTATTAATGTCAAGAATATCATCAGGTTCAATCTTAGGACAATTACTTTGATCCCAAACAAAGTTCAGATCTTCAACATTATCCAAGCTGGCCGCAAACAAATCTTTGAAATAATTGTTGACATGATTTTTTAACAAATCAGGTTCCTCAATCCACACTCCCTCATCATTTTTAAGCAATAAAATCTCTTTCCTTTTCATCTTAATGATGGTAGAAATGTGGAAAAACTTAGTGTTTCTATCTCCATTACATATAAAATTACTCTTGGCTTTTTGTTTCCAAAGGAGCTCCTCTTGATTGAGGATGATGTTATACTTATCAATAAGAGCCTTCTCAAGCAAAAACAAATTGTGGGAGAACTTAACACTTTGAGCTTTTTGAATGCCCTCAAGTCTACCAAGAAGCCATCTTTTGTTTCTAAAGATATTACCCATATTAATCTTACACCAATTTTGGATTTGATTAGCAATAATGGCAGTTTTAGAGATAAGATCTAAATTAGCAAGTTCTTTCCAACTTTTAGTGATAAAACAATTAAAATCATTGTCAAGAATCCATGCATTCTCAAACTTAAAACTTTTTGAGCGAGGGGGGGAGAAATTCATACCATCCACGTTGATGAGAAGAGGAGCATGGTCAGAGTAAGTCCTAGGCAGATTCCTCACGGTAGCCTCTGGGTTCTGAACCCTCCAATTAGTGTTGCTGCAAGCTCTATCAAGTCTCACCATGGTGTTGGCTAATCCCGCCCTGTTGTTTGTCCAAGTCATCTTAGGCCCATTACTTCCAAGATCCAGAAGGTTGCACCGATTCAGATTATCTTGGAATTTGTGAATCCTTCCGGACACATCATTGTTGGAGAAGCTTCTTCTTTCATTAACACTACTAAAATCGTTGAAATCCCCCGCCACCAGCCACGGTTCGTCCGAATCTCCCATCTCGTCCTCGAGTTCGTTCCAGAGTTGTTCCCTAACCGTAGGATTAGGACTACCATACACAGCCGAGAACACCCAATCAGCGTAGTTGTTTCTCTTGATAGTAGCGTGAATGAATTGTTTGTTGATCTTGTGAGTAGTCACCGTGATCTGTTCTGGGTCCCAAAGCAGCCAAATTCCACCTTTCCTTCCATCCGGGTCCGAGAAGGAGCAACCCGTAAAGTTAAGATTATTAAAGAAATCACCCATATTGGAAATGGGAATTTTGGGCTCAATCAACGCACACACTTGAAACTTGTGATTGCGAAGCAATTCACGAAACGTACTTTCGAACATACTGTTGCCCGCACCACGGACATTCCAAGTCAGGATGTTGCACGACATACCAAACTTCTCAAAGTCGAAGGACGGGGTCTCTTTGAAGTACGGGTCCAATTTCTGGACACGCCTCTCGTCCACCTCCGCCGGCCTCACTTCCTCTAGACAAATCAGATGTTTCACTGCCTCTTTCCTCGACGGTAACTGGTTCAGCCTTATCGTCAGGATTGAGTCTTTCCTCCACCATGGCACACCCATCAACTGTTTCTTCCTCTCCGTCGTTTCCCACAAGATTGAAATTGGGGTATCCGTGAGTAACAGCAACTCCTCCTCTAGTCTCTCCATCAGCTTCGTGAATGTTTAGAGAATTGAGAGAGATAGCAGCTATGTTGTATGGAGAAGAATTAATCTTTCTGTTGGCTGACCTCTTGTTATTATGCTGTCTTTTCTGGAGAATCCCTTCTTTGTTGCATCCATCAAACACGTGAGTCTGTGGCTGAATCTCGATGTTGCTTTCCCTGCTCTTCCCCACCTCATCTTTCAAATCGGGAGCAGTAGTGTGATTCTCCTGCAGATTCATCTCGATTTCCTCATCCAATTTTTTCTCTTCTCCTTTACTCAATCCTTCCCCAGCTTTTCTTTGTGTAATCTCTTCGATCCTGTCAAATCCCTCTTCGATTTGTCCCATCTCCGTGTCAGTCGCGATATTCTCTGAGAGATTCTTGCAGTCTTTTTCTTTTCCTCTGTCTCTGAGCTCTCTGTGCTCTCTGTTGTTCTCTTCTCTCTCACATTCGGCTGCGGTGGGATTAGGGCAGCTATCAGTAGAAGGGAAGAGTTTCCCAGTGGGCTTATAGGCTTTGTTTTGATTGGGATAATGGCTTGGGCCTGCACCGTGGTAATTGTTTGCCAGCGGCCCAAACCGGTTATTATTAAGAAGCCCATTAAACTTGCCTCCATTGCTCACTTGCCCAGCAACCTTGTTGGGCCTATTGTTTTTATGTTTGGGCTTAGACCAACTGGATTGGCCCGCTTCTTTATTGGTAGCTTCTGGGGAACCCGACCCGCTTGTGTCTTTACCCACTCCCGTCACTTCACCCGACCGTTGATTCCTATTCTCGAAGCTTCCACCGGCAGCGGCAGCCTTGTCTTTCATCTTCTCTTCCTCCGGCGGCGTCGTTGAACTCGCCGCCGCTTGTCTCTGCCCACTGGGACACCAATCGATCCTATGCCCAATTTTGCCACAACCCACACAAAGATTAAAGATGTGTTCATAAGTCACTTTGTAGTTGTGTTTACCAATGTTGAATTCGGTAATGAGCGGTTGATTGAGATCGATTTTGACACAGATCCGGGCATATCTGATGTGTGTTCCTTTCACCGTCACCACGTCGTTCCTCAGATGTTCCCCAAAATGGCCGGCAATTAATTTCAGAATCCGTTCGTCGTAATATTCTGCGGGGAGTTGGGGGAGCCGGATCCAAACTGCAGTGATGAGTTGTTGTGCTTCAGATGGTTTGAAATCCGGTTCCCATCTTCGAACCGTGAGGTAGTGATCAAGAATTATCCACGGACCCCCTGTGAGTGCTCTGGTCAGATCCCCTTTATCTTCGAAATCCACAATATAGAACCCCTCTGCCATGTCTCTGAATCTGCAACTCTTCGTTGGCTTCCAAAGTTTCAAAACTCTTTCTTGTAGAACTTTAAATCCCACAGTCCTTCCCAACAATTTGATGATGATGCTGTTGGTGAAAGGGGCCGCAATGCTCTTCCTTAATCCTCGAGGTATGAATATTTTCGGATTCAAAGGGTTGTTTTTGTTGAACTCCTCGATCTTTCTCTTCTCTTCTGATTCATCATCGTCTCCTTCCTGTATCTCAATTTCTTCTTCCACTGCTATATCTTCTTTCCCCCCAGATCCAATCAGAGCTTGTTTGAAGTTTATCTCGTCTCTTTGTTCCTCCTCCATCATCGTCTCTTCCGTTTGAATCCTGCAATCAGAAGTATCCATGTCAGTTTCCGAATCGAGAACACCCTTACCTTTCTCTTTGATTTTCCGAACGCTCCGATCTAATTGATCTAGTTCCTCTGTTGAGTTCGCCGGCATATCCCTCTTGCACGGTTCCCCAGTCAGAGCCAGAATTTAGAGAGAGGTTCCCCAGTCCTTCCCAATAGTTATAGTTATCATTGAAATGCTATATGTGTAGTAGTTATACTTATCTATTATTTTAAGTATAATTAAGGTAATTGAAGGATTATTAACATTTATTTTATTTTCTTATTTAATTATTCATTAATTTGTATTATATATATTTTTTTTGATATTCCAAGAAATTCAAACAGACAAAGAAAACAAAGAAAGACAAAGCAACAAAAAACAAACAAAACAAGCAGCTTCAAACTAGCAGTTTGCTGCAATCATCTCCTCAACAACCAGAGCATTGAGGTCTGTTGGAGGGCTATCTAAAATGACCAGAATCTCTTCTTGGTTTTTTCCTTTTTTTGCCAAAGCATCAGCCACTCTATTGAGCTCTCTTTTGATGAACACCATGGTGCTGTTGTTTCCCCTTTTTAGAATCTGAATGTCTTCCAGTAGGGCTTTGAATGGGAAATCTGGGTTGACACCATTGTTGATGGCTTTGATAGCTTCCATGGAGTCACTTTCAACAGTGATGTCTTTGTAGTTTTGATTATGGCTTATAACCAGTCCTCTGTGAATGGCCCAAAGCTCAGCTTCCAGGACAGACCCATGGCCTATTTTCCCATAGAATCCCATTATCCATTGCCCTTCCTCATCTCTCAGGACTCCACCAAAACCAGCTATTCCATTATCTCCCTCCTTGCTGCCATCTGTGTTGGGTTTGATTTTACCTGCATCAGGTTTGGTCCAACGGGGAGGATTAGTGATCTCAACAGACTTGAGAGTAACTTGATTATTCAAAGTGAAAGCAAAGTTGATTTCTTCCACTAGCTTGTGGATGTTAGCTATAACAACACTCTTAGGCATATCTTTTGAGTTAAAAACTTTGTAGTTTCTTTGTTTCCAAATCATCCAACAACTACAAATAAATCTAAGAGTGTGATTATAGTTAACATTTTTGCAAACTTTGCAATTACTAGAGACCCAGTCAAGAGTACTGGAATTCTCACTTTGAATAATCCAATTACCTCCAAAAATTTCAAGCCAAACTTGATTTGCTTTTGGGCAAAAAAACAGTAAATGGTCAATTGTCTCACTGTGACCTGGGCAATGAGGACAATGATCATCATTAGCAAGCTTCATCCAGAATCTTTGAACATTTGTAAAAAGTTTTCCATGAAGAATTTTCCACAAGAAAATAATCAATTTATAAGGAATTTGTATTATATATATATATATATCATATTATATCATATTTCAAAGTTTCAAAATTTCTAAAATAAAGTAACTTGTCGTAAATTATAACTTTTCGGGTCAACCCAATTTAGAGAAGAATATATGAGCTTTCGTAAATTTTAAATATTTATATTTTCGAAATATGTATAGTTGTTTAATTCCAACATTTATTTATATATAAAACATATCTAGCTTCTTATACTTGAATAATATTATTGAATATGTAAATAAGATGTTCTTTATATCAATTTTTCTTACACTTACAAACAAACATTTTCTATTTAACCTTAAAGATCATGTTTATAACTAATTAAGGTGCATGTCGATCTTGGGAGATTATAGGGGGTTAAGCTTGCATTGCATATAGGGTTGTGTGCACTATTGTCGTGATAGCGGAATATTGATTAGGAATAATTGCTATTGTAGATTCCGAGTTCGTAGGAGACGCGTTCATTGAGGACCCATACTACGAGTAGTTACGTGCTTGATTTTGTGTAACGAGCTCTCTTCAAACCAGGTAAGTTCAGGCGTGCAACACCTTTAACTGTCAAAATATGGTTTTCATGTGCGTTATTTCTTAAATTGTCTACTGCTATATCTTCAATACTCAAAATATTTTACTGCTGGATCAAATGTGAATCGCGATCTGGAGAATGTATTTTACTCAGCCTTTTGAATCAAATATTATTCTTGTGAAATTGTGAAAGAATAATGAACGATAAATGATATGGGCTGATGTACAGAGGATGTGCGTGGAGGGACACACATGAGTGGTTCCCCTCGGGTGCTAATCCACACGAGATTACATACCCGGCCCTCGTGATTGACATATACTGCTATGATACGGTCACGGGGTTTTATAAAGGCGTGAAAGCTATTGAGTACTACTTATGCCTGTGTAGGTCACTACGGTATAGGGGTGTCGACACTTAAGGTCTCGTAGTTGTTTAGGGAGAACTGGGATGGACTGTGATATTCCAGAAGATACCCTATTTACTATTTATTGCATCGTGACCTCTCTGTGGGCATTCGTTACCCGCTGGGCTATAACATGCCTCAGCTAAACAAATGATTAATGTGTTGAATCAGCTACTGTTTTAAATTCTTATGGGTTAATCAAATCTCTCTTGTTTATACCTATTGTTATATTTCCTGTTAGCCAAAACTCTTGCTTTACATGTTGTAGTTTGAGCTTACTCAGTTTTTACTGATAAACGTTTTCTGCGGTCGGCTTTCGCTATTTTAAAACCTGCAGGTCGAGAATAAGGTGGGGGAGCGCGCACACGTGAATTGAAGACTAGGATGAGGCTGCTAGGAAACATTTATTTACTTAGGAAGTATTTCATTTATCTTAGGAAGCTTTTCTTTCGGAATTTAGATTTGAACAATGTTATTATTTATTTCAAAACATTTGTTGGAGGATTTCTCCAGTTTTATCAAATGAATGCGCTTTTGGATTATCATTCGGTTGTGCTAGCAAGGAACCGGGGTTCCGGGGTGTTTCAAATAGGGTTCATCCAGAGAGGAGGGTAGACTGTCAAGAGAGAAAACCAGTCCTTGTGGTGGACCTTGGTTTGGTTCGTGGCTCAGAGAGGGCTCACAGAAATCATACACCGGTTTAACACTAGTGTCAAACTTCATGGTTCTGTATGGACCTTGTTTGGAGTGTTCTTTGAGTAGGTTTGTGAAGAGGGGTCTTTGTGAGTTTGGAAAGGACGGCTTGAAAGGAAGTGTGATTGTAAGTATCTTATCTCCAAGTTTTCCAAAACTTCAACCAAGTTAGAGGAGCAAGTTTTGTTTGTATGACCAATAATCCCACACCGGTAGCAAACTTTAAAAACCCTTTCAAAGCTAAAATAAACCCATTTCAAAGGCTCATTAGCAAGCTTAACATAGGTACCTGGTACCAGAGCATTGTTGAGATTCACTCTAACCTTGATTCTTAAGCCTTTCATGTTTCTAACTCGGTCATATGACCAATCAACAATCAGAAGATTACCAACCAAAACCCCAATATCATGTGCATGATCAAAGTAAAAGCCTTCTAAGGGACAGTTTGGAACTTGAAACCAGAGATCAGCTGTAGAAAAATCCACCTCCATAAGGGCCTGATTAGGCTTTCTTTCTTTAAAAACTAAGCTCAATCCATGAAAAGTAACCACTGATTCATTCAGAAAGAAATCTTTATCTTTTTTACTTCCAAACTGAAAAAAGTAGATGATGTCTTTCTTAGTGAGCTCCTTCCTTTCAATCCAGATATTACCAAAAGTTTTCCAATTTTTTGAGATCTCACTTTGCATAACTGCAGGAGAAAGTGTTTTGGAGCCTATAAACTTGGCTATCAGGGTGTCCGTCATAAGCTCCCTGAAAGCAAAAGCTTTGACAGGATCAAGAGCAAGAACTAACCCCCTTTCATCTAGTCTCTCCTCCTTGGAGTCATTGGAGAAAGAACCAAGAAAATCAGCTCTATAAGGATTAGACATGCAGAAAGAGAATCCAAAATCAGAAAGAGAAATGGATGAGTGAAGAAATGATGAGAGAAAACTGAAGAGAGTGAGGGGAAACTGAAACGATCAAACCACCTAAATACCAGAGAAGAAGACCTGAAAACTCCACACTGATAAGTTAAAAAAGATGAAACCAATAGCACACGAAATTATGCCATGCAAATGATTAAACCTAAACTGCAGTTGAGAGAAGAAGAGAAGAATAGGAGATAGGGATTAGGCGTTGACGATTGGATTAGACATGGAGTGTTGGGCTCAAGGAACAGGCAAAGCTCATTGATGAGCAAGAGAGGCTCTAGAGAGAGCAGATTTGCTTTCTTGAAAAAGAAATGAATTGTACCAATATTAAATAAAAATAATCACAACATTGAATTGATTTAGAACTACAAAAAAGGACTTGGACGGGTGGTAGCTCAAGTAGTTAAAATCCCATGCGTAAGGTCCTGGGTTTAAACCCGGTTGATGACAAAAAAAAATCTCAATCTTTTTGAGAAAGAGAACGAATGATATCACCCTTTTATTTTTAGGCCACAAAAGTCTAATTACAAAAATATAGAATAAGAAGGTGCGTGGGTTAAGATTACTGACTTTTGTGGTCTATAATTTCAATTGCCTTAAAAAAATTGAGGGGGCCACCTTCCAATTCAACACAAACTCTTCACAACACCAACCCATAGTAATACTGTTTCAAAAAATTGATGGAGGGGCCATGCCCCCACCCCACCCCCCATTCCGTCCGCCACTGCAGTGAATAGTGGTAAAAGTTAAACCGGTGTGATAGAGAAGAAACGGAGGTAGTAAGAAACTATCTAGGGATCTGGTATACATGGCCGACCGAGTGATAAAGGACTATTCTTGCATGGACCAATCAGCAGCGTTGTCTAGTCCACATGTAATGCTTGCGTGGCTAACTGAGACGGCGTCGTTCCCTTTATAGCGTATAGGAAATGTGCCGTTCCTTTTATAACGTATCTCGCCGGAAAGGCGGTAGTTGGTATTCGTCGGTGAGGAAATTGGTAACCTCACCAGTTTCCGGAAATGAGGTCGCCGGAATCTAATGAACTGCCATAGAACCCTAACAGGAGGTTACAGTTCAATCTGGATCTTCTTCGTAAGATTACTAAATCGACAAAGAATGTTGAAATTTCTTTTGTGGCTGTTGGTTGACTGTAGACCCCCACTCATACTGGACTTGCCAAAAAGAGGAGTTGTTTTACTCCGTAAGAGATTACGTGTCTCCTATTCTGTCAAAAGATGTGCTTCAAAGCCTCTCCTTCTTTGATTTGTGAGTGTCTTCAACCTCTCTTTGTGAACTTTGTTCATATAGTACTACTCCATTCATAACAATTTCTCTCAAAGCCTTTGATACGTTTCACACCTACACACAAGGAGGTAGCTTGTTGTCCAAAGCAGGGAGAGAGCCAATGAAGAAGAGAAGTCTCGCGCCTTTTCCAATGATTGCTTGCTTTTGGTGATTCTGATTAACATGTTGAATGTTAAGAAGGACAGTTGCAGCGAAAGGAACAAGTATTTATTCTTGATGTGTTTTGTTGATTCCACAAGGGATGAGGTGCGAAAATCCATAGGCTGGAGTCCAACCGCTGGACGGCCATTGATGTACAGAGAAACTTTGCGTTTGTAGTTTGATTTTTGTAGTTTGATTTGGATGACTTATCGGAATCATCATCACTCTTCACATTAATTTTCTTGTTACTTCTCATCAGCAATTTTCCCAGTACAAGGGGAAGCTTTCAAGGGAGATCCACGGGTAAGGAAAAAAGTAGCATATATATTGGTAAGTCTCGACACATCTTTCGTATACATAATACCATAAGACAACCTCTCTCACACGGTTTGATTATGTGAAGTCGAAAGAAAATTTAGCGAATCTGCCGACTAAAGATTTGCCGAGAGAACTAGTTGTGAGTTCGTCAAGGGTAGTGGAACTAATGCCTATATTGGAAGATTTTCACAATAGGGCAAACCCAACCTAGATGACTGGAGATTCCAAGAACTAGGTTCAAAAGGGACAACCTAACTATTTGTGCATATACCGAAATTCCTCACAATGAAACTATGTCCATCCCATACGAAGATGAGTGATAGGACTGGGGTAAGCTATACTTTTAACGAGACGATATGTTAAGTTGAGTCTGAGTAGATACCCTTCAATGTATCTAACCTATATGAGTAGGAACTGAGGCCGGTTTAGGTGGATGACAAGGAAAATCCTCTAAGACTACTCAAGAAAATCAGGCAAAGTGTTTCATGGTCAAAATGAACACAACAATGATAACTAACTATGTTAAGGAAACCAATTGTGTGGTTATTATCGACATGGTATACGACACGACAAAGCAGTTGAAAGAGATTCGCACACTGACTAGCCAGTATACCCCATAGTATCTCACTAATGGAATAATGGCATACTAGCCAGTATACCCCCACGAGAAGACTAAATAGAAGTTGTGTGAATGTCACAAGTGTTTCTCGTAGTGACAATGGTGTTGTGGTCCTTTGACTTGAATTCACTAGATACTCTAGTTGTGAATTATGATGTTTTGATATCATCAAATGTTTCACCGTAACTGGGCAACTATAAAGGCGATAATCGGACATGATATGAAACAAGCTTAGAGATGGTAGTGATGTAGATAGGATTTGTCCCTCCCACATAACGGGAGTATGTATCCATGGACACTTGATGGGTTGGACTTAACAAATGTCTGGCAAGGCTCATGTAAATCAATATAGGATATTGTTGTTATCTGTTCAGATAAGTCTATTCCCAGGATCGAGAAACTATGAATTAGATATACGAGTGTGACATATGTGTCTCATTTCCAATCGGGAAATTATGACAAAGGGACAATAAAACACGGTAACATTAGTCACAAAGGTTTGTCAGATCACTGACTATTCCTATTATAGCATTGATGTGTTTCTGGACACCGCTCAATATTTGTAATTATTACTGCCAACGTAATAGGAACCTGCAAGGTCACACACCAAAGGATTAGTCTGGATATATATGTTAATTAGTTGGAATAATTAACAGTTAAAAGAATCAAGGATCAAAGTGCAACGACATGCATATATAGTTAAATAGCAAAGTGGACTAAACTGCTAATTAATTCAAGTATGGATCGGATTGGTATTAGACTAATCCAAGTATGGTTCGGATTAATAGTGGGGTAATTTTATAATTAATAAAGAGTTATTAATTATAAAAGTCTAGTTCAAATCCTAATTTCTCATGTGATAGAAAGTTAGAGCAAGAGAAGATCAAAGACCAAAGAAACCACAAGACGATGAAGACACACGAGCTAGGACGCATAGACTAAAGAAGAGAGCACATGGAGATGAGCTTGCTGTTTTAGGACTTATAGATATTCTCATTGGCTTGGGAATATATTAGTTTTAGGGGCCACATCCACACCACGTTTATTCATAGCTTTATCTTGTTTTATTTTGATGTATGGTTGATGCATGCAAAACGATAACGAGATAATTATAAAACTGTTTAGATCTTTCATTTGGACTTGCCAAATTCAATTGAGTAGATCAAAAAATAAAATACAAGATAAATCCCTCAACGGAAATATTGCATTTTCCCTTCTCTTGCTCAACATTCGTCATGATTAAGATGTATTGAGTTCGAACTTGCCAAATCAAGGCGACTTGATTCATCATGATGTGACGGGATGGCACAAGCAAGTAATGTGCGACTGCTGAAGTAAGAGTTCTAACACAACTAATCTATTCAATGGGATTGAAAGCTTAGAGGGAAGGCAATCGGGAGTCATCTATAATAGATGAGGAATAAGGAGTTATTCTCCCAATTCAACCAAGAGTTGCATTGGATGCAATTGGAATCTACTCCTACCTATATAACTGAATTTTGGGTGACCTGCAAAAGCAGACTCAAGAGGAGGTGAATATGGATCTTGGTGAAATATGTTTTAATGGTGAGGGTCATTAATTCGATAAAAAATAGTGGGAGCTATGTTTAATAATAATTCCTTGTTAAACATAGTACAACTTCACAATACTTGCATAATTATTTCTGTGTTGAATACTAATGGCATCAAACAAACAAAACTCAAATTTATCACTACGATATGTCCTTAAGAAGGAAAATTGGTCTGGAATCAAATTTATAGACTGGTACAAAATTGAGAATTGTTCTCAAACAAAAGGAAAATGCTGTATATCCTAGAGAATAAAGTTTTTTTCCACCAACTGCAAATGCCACTATAGCCTAAGAAAGGAACACCAAAAGATGATTCTTTGGATGTGACTTGACTCGTGTCAGCTGCCATGAACTCTGAACTCTGGAAGCAAGATGGGAACATGGAGGCGTATGATATGATCATACATTTAGAGAAGCTCTTTCAAGAGCAAGCTAGACATGAAAAGGGGTTTGAAGTGACAAAAGATTTGTTCAAAAGCAATTTACTCAGTAAGATTGAGGACCGCTGAACAAAGCACTAATAATGACAAAGGCGAAGCCATATTGATGGTTAGACAAAAATGGGAGAGGAAAAAAAGGTTTGCCCCGAACCCCAAGGGTATAAGCAAGTTTGTTGATAAAGCCAAGATGCCTTAAAGCCCAAAAGGAATGTTATAATGGAAGAGGAACTGCCCAAAGTACCTGGAAGAAAAATAAAGGAATTGTGAATTCCACTTTATGTATTTTGTTATAGAAGTCAATCTTTCTATCTCATCATCAAAGATATTAGATACTAGATGAGGATCTCACATTTTTAGAAATGTGCAGGATCTCAAAAGATGTAGACAATTGGATAAGGTAGAAATATGCCTACACGTGGGGCAATGAAGCAAGAGTTGTTGAATTAGCCGTAGGAACTTATCGTGCAACTCTACCTTCTGGAATTATCACAAATGCGATTATGTCCCAGCTATGAGTAGGAACATTATCTCAGTTTCTTGTTTGGACAAGAAATGTTTTTCTGTCATTATAAATGACAAATATTGCTCCGTTTATTTCGATAGTATGCATTATTGTAATGCACATTTGCCTAATATGTTGCATATCCTTGATCTATATAATTCCGTCTATAACATACATAATAATAGGATTAAATCTAACGATTTAAACCCCACTTAAAAATTGGCATTGTCCTTTAGGCCAGATAAATGAGAAACATATTTCTAGACTCCATATGGATGGATTTATGGAATCATTTGATTTTGAATCATATGACACATGTGAGGATTTTTAACGGGCAAGATGTGATCTTTTGGGACCAATACATACTGATGTGTGTGGACCACTAAGCACAAGTGCTAGAGGTGGTTTTCAGTACTTCATCACATTTACAAATGACTTCAGTAAATGTGAATTTGTGTATCTTATGAAGAACAAATCACAATCCTTTGAAAAATTCAATGAATTCAAGAATGAAGTATAGAACCAGCTTAGCAAAAGTATTAAATCTCTACGATCAGATCGTGGAGGGGAGTACTTAAGCCAAGAGTTTGACAAGCATCTAATGGAGTATAGGATATGATCCCAACTCACTCCACTAAGAACACCACATTGGAATGGTGTGTCTGAGAGGAGGAATTGAAATTGTTAGACACGGTTCGGTACATGATGCGTGAAGCAGAGCTTCTAGTTTCCTTTTGGGGTCATTTTCTAATTACAGCAATTTTCACCGTTAACCTTGTTCCATCAAAATCAGATATGAAAACACCATATGAGATATGGACTAAGATGCGTCCTAGTATTTCATTCATAAAGATATAAGATTATTAATTTTATGTAAAGCATTTACAGTTAGATAAACTTGGACCCAAGTCGGATAAATGTATTTTGTTGGATATACTGAGTAAACGAAAGGATATTATTTCTACAATCCGGTCGAGAACAAAGTGTTGTTGCTATAACCGCTAAAGAGATTGTCTCTAAGGAAAGAGTTGGAGGACAATATAACTTGAAGGAGTTCAAGAACCAGAATAAAACATTGATCCTTTGATGGAACAGGAGCATGATCCATAAAATGTTGTGGAACAACCTGTTCAGGTAACAAAAGAATCTAGTAGATCACATAAGATATGTCAAGGGCCAGAGAAATATGGATTTCTCGTGATGGAACCCTGTGATGTATTGTTCATGGATCAAGATGAGGCTAAAACCTATGAGGAGGTCAAAAGTGGGCCAGACTCTCAGAAATGGCTTCGAGCCATGAGATCGGAAATGGAATCCATGCATACCAACAATGTATGGATTTTGGTAGAGCCGCCTGAAGGGGTAAACCCCATAGGGTGCAAGTGGGTTGGAGTTGTTTGTTTGGAAACATCGTGAGGCTGATGTCAATTCTACATTATGCATCTTGTACATTTGGATCACAAGTGCACTGATTTCCCGAATTTGAACAGCAGTGACTTAAGTTTATCATATGTAAAACTGATTGTTTAGTCACTTGTTTGTAATATTTGTCAATTTGGACAAATTATTAGATTAGTAATGTCATTATTCGACGAGTGGAGGTCTTACAAACTCATTATCTAATATCACGAGATAGATTTCTCAAAAAAAATAATCACGAGATAGATCCGAACTCGCAATTAGTTTTATGGTGTATCTTTTTTATATAACATTTTATGTGAATGGAAGAGAGCTTCTTCTAAGAGAAAATGAGAATTTATGGGGGCTGTGTAACAAATAAGTTGTTTACAAAATGATGTGAAAGTCGATAAACTCTAGATATGGATTGAGTAGTTTTATATAGGGCTCGGGCTTGTTGTTCGCTTAGGGCATCACAAAACCTAGAGCCGGCCCTGACTGTAAGAGGCGCCCCGTACATCAGCGTGCTGCCAATTGCGGCAACAATGCCACAGAGAAGCCTTCCCGCCTTTGCCATGGAACAGAAACATTGAAAGTAGGGCAATCGGTGCGAACACCAGAAGCAGGGCGACAACAAGGAATTGTAAGATGGTGAAATTTTCCTCTCTCCGGACTTCTCCATTCATTATCAGTATATAAAAAACTTAAACAAATAATTACACTTGCTATTACACCCCCGCAGTCGGAGCGGGAGAACGATGAACGTTCAGACTGGAGCGGAACCTTTCAAACAACTGGTGAGACAGACCTTTGGTGAAGATATCCGCATACTGAAAATCAGCGGGTATGTGAAGAACCCGAAGTTGGCCGAGACGAACTTTTTCCCGGACAAAGTGAAGATCGATCTCAATATGTTTCATGCGTTAATGCTGAATCAGATTACCCAATAAGTATACTGCACTAACATTGTCACAATAGCAGAGTGAGACCTTTGGAGGACAAACCTTAAGCTCAAGAAGAAGATTCTGAAGCCAACAGAGCTCAGCAACAGCATTGGCCATGCCACGGTACTAAGCCTCGGCGCTGGAACAAGAGACAGTAGCTTGTCGTTTGGACAACCAGCTGAGAAGGTTATCTCCAAAGAAAGTGCAGAAACCAGAGGTCGAGCGACTCGTGTCCAGGCAGCCAGCCCAATCTGCATCTTTATATGTCGTGAGACCTGCAGAGGTAGTAGCAGATATGTGGAACAGATCAAGAGTACCACTCACATAACTAAGCACGCGTTTCAATGCGCAAAAATGATGCTCTCGAGGATCGTGCATGAAGAGGCAGATCTGCTGAACTGCATAGGAGATGTCTGGACGTGTAAAAGTGAGGTACTAAAGAGCACCGGCTAAATTGTGATAGAGAGTAGGATCATCAACCGGAGGACCTGAACTAGCTACGAGTTTGGAGCCATTCACAATTGGAGTGCTAACGGGCTTACAACCCACCATCGAAGCACGCTGGAGGATCCCAGATGCATACTGACGCTGAGAGAAAACCATATCAGATTCATTCCGAGTGACTGCAATGCCTAGAAAATGATGTAGAGGTCCAAGATCATTCATAGCAAACTCAGTGGAGAGCTGAAAAATAAGCCGCTGTACAACTGAAGGCGAGGACCCGGTAATGATGATGTCGTCAACATAGAGGAGGAGGTAGATAATATCTGATCCCTGACTGTAGACAAAAAGAGACTCATCACACCAGCAACTGGAGAATTCGACAGAGCCTGTGAGAAAAGTAGCAACACGCTGACACGCGCGACGAGCCTGCTTTAGCCCATTGAGGGACTTACGTAGTCGACAGACATGATCCGAACGAAGAAGATCCTGATAGCCCGGTGACTGATGCATATACACTACCTCATCCAGGTCAACATGTAAGAAGGCATTCTTGACATCCATCTGACGGATGGGACAAGCATGTGATACAGCATGAGTGAGAACAATGCGAATGGTTGTCGATTTGACCACAGCACTAAAAGTATCATCACAATCAACCCCCAGTAACTAAGATTTCCCATTGGTCACTAGGCGGGCTGTGTACCGCTGAAGACTACCAGAGACCCGAAACTTGTGACGAAATAACCAAATAGCCCAAAGAATGTTGGCCCCTGACAGGCGAGGTACCAACTCCCAAGTTGGGGGAGTAGGGCATGAAGGGTGAGACGAGATATTGGTTTATGGATACCGTGCTAAACTCGGGTTCTCATCTGAGGGGGTGGGGCCGGTGGTTCAGGAGAGGCAGGTGGAGGCCGGAGGCTGAGGATGAGCCTGAGGTGGAGGAGGCTGAGGTGGTGTCGAGGCAGCAGAAGGAGGTGCGATCGGGCGAAGAGTGTGGTGATGAGTGAAGGGTGGGATTAGCCGAGGGAGCAGAGGGGTTATGAGCATGACTGGACAGATCTATAGGAGGAAGACCATCGTCAAGGTCAAAAATAATATGGTCGGGAAGTGAGACGGAACCCAATGTGGAAAACGGGAAGACATTCTCATCAAATGTGACATGAAGAGAGATGTAAATGCGACCAGTAGAGATGTCGAGACACCGATAACCACGATGGTTCGAAGGGCAACCAAGTAACACACATCGAGTGGACCGAGGGGCAAGCTTGTGGGGAGACACAGCAGCCAGATTAGGGTAACACTGACACCCAAAGGTACAAAGATGATCGTATGGGTAAGACGATGATAGAGAATGGTGGTAGGAATATCAACGTTGAGAGATTTGGTGGGGAGAATGTTGTGGAGATAGACAGTAGTAAGAACAAATTCAACCCATAAGCGAGGAGACATGGAGGCATGAGAGAGAAGGGTATGATATATGTCATTGATGCGACGTATCATAGGTTTGGTCTTGCCGTATTGAGGAGACGTTTGCGGACAAGCAAATCGAAAAACAAGGCCACTGGACTTGGCGAACTCATGAAACACATAGTTATCGAATTCCCCCCCCCCCCAAGGTCGCATTGAAAACTCTTGATGTCACGATAAAACTGGGTATGCACATACGTGTGGAATTTTTTGAAGTGAGTGAAAGCATCCAATTTGAGTTTTAAAGGAAAACCCCATAGAAAATGCGAGTAATCATCAAGTAAGAGAAGATAATATTTGAAATTATATTTTCTAGCAACAGGGGATGTCCAAATATCACTATGAATAATGTCAAACGGAGTCACAGTACAAGATTGTGAAGGGGCAAAGGGGAGTCTGCCGTGTTTGCTGAGTAGGCATGCATGGCACAATCTTGTCTGCTCAGTTTTAGTACAAGAAATGAAATGACTAGAGCTAAGATAATCTAAGACGTGGTGACCAGGATGTCCGAGACAGTTATGCCACACTGGGGCTGGAAGAATGGCAATAGACTGGGCTTGAGAGGTGGAGGAGGTGGAAATAAGAGGATAGAGGTCCCCTGAACTATTGCTCCGAAGTAAAAGGGTCCCGAGTGAAGCTCCTTCACAGGAAAACCATTCGGGTCAAACTCGATAGAGACATTATTATCAATGGTGAAATGACAGACATAGACAAAAATTTTAATGATGTTTGGAGTAAGAATGACATTTTTAAGGTGTAGGGGACGAGCTAGGGTAGTAATAGTCTGATGACCGGAACCGCACACTGGAATTTGCATCCCATTACCGACCATCATATTAAAATTTTGAGAACTTGATGAGACAGAGGAGAGAGTACATGTCTGAGATGTGAGATGATAGGAGACCCCAGAGTCCATGTAATACCCCGTAAATTGGGGCAGCGATAAATTGGTAATTTTGGAGGAAATATATGTATTTTAAATTATTCGGGGAATTTATCGTAGACTTGTGCGAATTTTAGAATGTAAAACGGTGTTTCTACGTGTATCTTTAGTTTTAGCGGGTATGTGACCACCGCGTTAGATGATACATTTACCACACTATAACTCACCTATTATTATTATTATTATTATTATTATTATTATTATTATTATTATTATTATTATTATTATTATTATTATTATTATTATATTTTTTCCTTACCTGTTGTTATCTGAGGAAGAACCCAAAATATCCCTATCTTGTACTTAAAATACCAAAATGCCACTGTTCTAGTAAAAAGTCCCAAAATGCCATTGTTTAGAAACCTCATGTCCGTCTTGAGGTTTCTTTGCAATTGAACCTCGTTTTCAAGTCAAGGCTTTTGTGTGAGCTGGGCTTAACAATACGCAGAGAGGTCGAAAATGAGATTTTTAGAAAGTTATATTTTTGGGATATTTTTTATTTAAGATATTTTATATAGAGATTATGTGACGATGAAAAGTAATACGTGTGAATACGCGATATGTCTAATTTTGCAGGTTTTGAAATTTTAAAGAAATATTTTCCATTACTTTTGAAGAAAAATCTTTTGTTTGTTTTGATAAGTTTTGTTAATATTATTTTTTGAATTATTTGTAAATATTATCTATGTTTAACCGATCTTAAATAAAAAAAATGTACTACAAAAAATAGCTTTTTGAAAAACTCATTGTCAATAGTTTTGAAATTTCATAGAATTTTTCCATCAATTTTAGGAAAAAACTTCTTTTGTTAGTTTTGTTTAACTTTTACTGAAATAATTGTTGTAATAATGTGTCAACACTAATGTATGTGTAATCATTCTTAAACAAAAAATATATACTATAAAACAACTCTCATCTTTGGCACAGCCTTGTTCGCACAGAAGCCTCAAGTTGAAAACGAGTTTGCATTGCATAGAAACCTCGAGACCGAAATGAGGTTTTAAAACAGTGGCATTTTGGGATTTTCTACAAGAATAGTGGTATTTTGGTATTTTAGGTACAACATAGGGGCATTTTAGGTTTTTTCCTCGTTGTTATCTCCTCCCCCCTCTTCCTTTGTCTTCACGACAAAGGCATTGTCGCCGCCTCCACACCATCACCGCCCTCCATCACCGCCTCCCTCTCTATAAATTCACCCCCACCCCTTTGCAGGTCCCCAGCAGCCAACCCCAACACCCACCTCCAGAATCACCACCTCCACCACTGTGTTTCTCTACCACCACCGTACTCCACCATCACCGCCAACACCACCATCATCTCTTCACCTCTTTTTCCACTACTTTCTGCCTCCTCTCAACCTCTCTATTCGCCGAGAGCTCACAGTGAGCAACAGTTGAGGCACCAGAAGCAGCGAAGGTAGCAGCTAAGGCCACCACCACCACCACCGTGGTCTCCGACGGAAAAACCACCAAGAAGAAGAACCATCACTACTCCCTCTTTCCCTCAGCTTCTCTCTCTCCCACCCCTCTCTTTAACGACTTGAATCAGAGAGAAGAAGGAAACAGTAGGAGAAACCCAGAAGCCGATAGAGCACCACCATCTCCGCCGGTGATCACCATTAAAACCGGTGAAGAGTTCGGCCCAGAGAACACGGAGCTACCCAACCTTTCTCCTCCACCCGAATCAACCTCCTAGGGTCCGATCAACACCAAGGAGGCCTCAGCAGCACCTAGCAGCTACCGGAGAGCCATCGTCGGCCACACCCACTGCGAGCTCCGACGAGATCTTGACCCGGCTAAATTATCCGCCATTTCTTGCGTTTCTTCGACCGGGTACACTCTAAATCTTCTCTTAGGATGATTTCAGTACTCAAAATCATTGTTTGATGCTTTGATTCTTGTTTTGGTTGGTTGGAATTTGTATGTTCTTGTTTGGGGGGGTATTTGTGGAGTTTCTGAAAATAAGGGTGGTATGTGTACCTTATGAGACTGTTTAAATAGTGGCTGGGGCATTTGGCTTCTTTTGCATAACTTGGGGGATCCTCTTGCTATTTGACATTCTGAACATATAAAACTAAAATAAAAATTAGGGTTTTGAGTTTAAATCAAATTCTACAATTTCTAAGTACTTTCTAATTGAAGAAAAATTATAAAATAGAATTAATATTTGTTAGTGGAATAGAATTTTGTTTTCTTGGAAAAATGACAAGTTATAAATATATCTCGTAATTAATTATTTCTGATTTGCTTGAATAAATACTTGTTTTTGCATAAGTTGGCTATTTAGCTAGTATTTTAGAATTTAACGTTTCTCTCATTTGATAAATGTTATAGCATTATTTCTTAGTCTTTTATAACTTTGTAATGAATTGCTAATTTTAATTACTTTGTTTAAGTAGATTGTTGGTTATATGAAAATGTTAGTGAATAACTTAGCATCTAGAAAATATAATGGACTTGAATTATAGGCTCTTATATAATTATACTTTTATTAGAAAGATAAATAAGTAATTAGGTGATTCCTGATAGGACTCGTTATGACTTATAGCAATTCGTATTTGCATACTAATGTAGATAAGTTGTAATCGAATAAGAAAATGTTGTGTAGGTGTCGAATTCATAGACGAAGGCTACGTGTTCTTCTATGAGACTTTACGGAATATTTGCTGAAGATTAAGGTGAGTATACATGCCAAGTCTCGTGTGCTTAGCTTCCTTCGTGTCAAACGGGTTTTTATAACTTGTCTCAAAATTGTCTTTTACGTGTTTCTACTTGCAAATGCTAAATTTAATTACTTATTTGTTGGAGGCTCTCACACAATAATTCATAATCCGTAATAACTTAAAGTGAAAAGAGTTGTGCGGGGAACGTCATATGGTTTATTATTGATTTGGTTTGGTCGTTGTTGGCGACGTCCACTCGACCCATTATTATTTAACCCGTATGCCATTGCCCCGGGTTCGTCGTTGTACTCACTCCTTCTGGGCGCAAGAACCCTGTTAGGGGGTGTCGAAACTTAAGGTCTTGGTAGCTTGTGATGGGATATATTTATGCTGCGATTGGGTTTTCCCCGTTCAACTCAGACTTAAAATGGAATTTCATGAGCTGATGATTATTAATGCAAAATGAGGATATTGTGAATAATTGAGAATTTCTTACTTGGATTATTTGAACTAAACGAAGTTTCAAGTTGGGGATATTGGATATGGATTACAGATTGGTCACCGAAATTTTCTGAAAGAATATTTTATTCAACTGTCTTTTACTTACGTTGTTCAAATGTTATTGCTGTTGTACCTTAATTATCCTCTCTTATGTGTTTGACATGCTTGGGTGTTGCTCATTCTGTATTTATTGCTAACATTTCAAAACTGCGGTTCCTGTTTCCTTCCCACCGCAGGTTTAGAAGCAGGAGACATAGGTGTAGCAGGGTACGGGACTCACATAGATAAATATCATCATGAGTTGAATCTAGTTTGTTAGCTAAGCCTAGTGTAGTAATTTTAGAGACGCACGTAATAATCAGAGACTTGTGTAATGTTTAAGACTTTTGTACTGCTTAATATTATGTAATAAATAATTCAGGATGTCATGCTTTTGATTTTTGCTGTCACTTTTAGCAGCGCCTTCCCGATTCTGTCCGAGCCGGATTAGGAGGTGGTTGCAGTCCATGTACCAAATCTTGTCCGGAGCATTACGGGTAATGCCAGCAAGTTCCGAACTCAGAGCAGTAACAGAGAGAGACGAACCCGCAATGGCAGCAAGAAATTGTGAACAGAGAAGGTCCTGGACCAAGAATACCTGACGTAACTGTAGTCTGAGAGGGTCCTGACAGTGTCCAACCCGGTGTCGGGGGATAGGGGCCCGACTGAGCAGTCGGGGACAATGGGGCAGGACACCATACCCAGTTGTCGTGAGTGGAGGCAGGGTGTTGTTGTGGGTGCTGCTGAGTGTGTACTCAACCTTTTCGGCCAGACTGATGACGATTACAATTCCCACGGCGCGCGAATGAAGGTCCTGTTTGAGTTGCCATGTGTCATGTGCCGACTCAATTTTCTTTGTTTATGCCTTATAGTCTAGCCCATGACACACTAGTCCACTTGGATCACATGTTCTTTGGGTCTAGGATTAACCTAGCCCACTTTAGCCCACTTTGTAGCCTCATTTCTAGAAGCTTCCATCATTGTGATTTAGCTAAAGCGTGTATGAGGCTCTAGATCCTTGTATAGAAAATATCTTAGCTTAGATGGTAGATGAAGGTTCTAGTCCTTCAATCATAGCTTTTGGATCATAGATAATCTAGATCCTTCCATAGAGAAGGGACATGTATATAAGGAAAGGATCTGCTCCAACACATCCAAGCATTGTAAGCATTCACCAAGCAATACAAAGATCTCTTTATCCAAGCTCTCATTGTCTTTTGGTTGTTATTTAGGCTTACTTGAGTGGTTCAAGTGCCGCACGGGATTGCAAAGAAGTCAGCCCGTGATACATGGCAAATGACTAAGAAGCCACGAACTCAGCTAGATGTCAATACCAACAAATCAAGGCTAATAAACCCACAAGCTGCTCTTGCAAACACTAAGAACTGCTGAAGAAGTGGCCATGCAAAGTTGTAACTCACAAACAATTTCGAACTCACAAGAAAATTATGTGCACCACGCACCAACAGTAAGTGAACCCAAAACAACTTCAGTAGTAAATGAGTGGCCAAATACAACTCATTTAAATAAGCAGAGAGGGTTACCGTCGCAGTGGGCGGCGATTTTGAGGAAAAATTCCGTCGCAGAGTGTGACGGAAAGGGAGAGAGAGATAGAGGGAGAGGGGGCGGAAGTAGCGGAGAAACGGATCAGACGGCTAGGCGGCGGCAGTGCACTGGTAGGAGATGTGTGACGGTGGTGGCGGCGACGGCAGCTCGGGTTGCTCTGATACCATGTAAGATGGTGAAATTGTCCTCTTTCCGGACTTCTCTATTCATTACACTTTAATCCTTAAACTAAGTATGCTATCTCTATTAGGAATGCCATGATCTTGGTACGTTGATTGTTGGTGCCGTGGTACATGAAAATGATCAGATAGATGGCTACAATCAAAACCCCAACAATGTTAATCACCAGAAGCATTGTGTTATGCTTGGTCACAAATGGTACTGTGTACCTGAAAAAGGGTTTTCAGGATCAAAAATGTGGTAATTGCTGATGTTATAAGCACATATATGACACTAATCATACCAAGAACTGAGCAAACATCTCACAAAAGTCATCAAATATGTATTCTCAGAGAATCGTTGAGTTGAATTGGCTTGAATAATCGTCCACATAGTTGGTCTAAACACATCATGCATATAGGAATTCATCAACAAATCTCCAATTAAAGGCAGAGAGAGATTTCATAACTGGTGAGAAAAACAAGAGTAATTCCACCAAGTCCCCTTCAACCAGAAAAACAAAAACAGGGCAGCGAATTAGTAACGCCATCGGACTAAAACACAATCGAAGAACGAGTTCATCAAATTGAAGAAACTGAACAATCAACGAGACCCCCCGAGAATGCCAATCACAAACCGAGCATTAACAGCCATTTCCGTAGACCTTAAACTTCGATTTCACTAAACAGAACAAAGAAACCACAAAACCAGATCAAAAATCATCTCCAAAAGCACTTGAAATCACACAAAACCACGAAACAAAGGCTAAAACGATTCAAGAACCTCAATAACAGACGATTAACGAGCTCTAAATGTGTGTTAACTATGCATTTTCAAAAACGCGAAACTCGAAAGCCAATTAACGAGAAATGAAAGAAGCGTCTCAACAAAAAGAAGAGTAGTTCGATGAATTTCTCAACCTAACGTTCTGTTTTCCATGAACTTGAAGAAAAATTTGAATGCTAATAAGTCGAACTTTTTAAACGAAGCAGTTACATGCAGAGAAACGAACATGCCTTATCTTCTTTGGCGAGATGAAGTCGCCGGACTGGTTCGTCGGAGCTCCGGTGCAAGGTTTCCTAAGCAACAAGAATGGGGAGAGAGAGAAAGCACGCAGTCACTGAGTCAGACGATTCACGCATGAGAGTACTGCTAATTCTGTACTTCGATCGACGCAAGAGAGAAGATTCTAACGGCCTAACAAACCAAGGGTAATAACGAAATTAGCCTTCAAACAACGACAAAAAACGTAGCCCTCGACAAACAGAACGTTGCGTTTTGCTAAAAGAGTAAGGGAGCGGAGTCAACCGTCTGACACGGCAAGCCACACTACTATGTAAGTAATTTTGATTTTTTTCGAACTCTTCAATCCTTTTTTGCATTGCATTCCATTTCCATGTACTAGTGACCCAAGTTTTTTTAGGCTACTGACCCAAGATTAACTAGTGTGAAAACTGGTGATCCCCTGACCTGGCTCTGATACCAGCTTGTTAAAACTGGTGTTCCTCCTGACCTGGCTCTGATCAGTTTGTGAAAACTGGTGTTCCTCCTGACCTGGCTCTGATACCAGTTTGTTGTAACAGAACTCCTGTTTCAGAGCTCTGTTACCAGTTTGTTGTAACATGCGGGTATTCGAGCAAGAACGACGAAAGCGAAACAAGAACGAGACAGATATTTAACGTGGTTCACTAACGAATTCGTAACGAACCCGCTAGCTAATCCACGGCCAGAACCAGATATTTTATTGAGAAGAGAACCCGATTACAATGCACGGCGACCCGAAGCACCCACCCGACACACTCACAAAAATCTCTCAAAGCACTAAGTGCTTTCTCAAAAAACGTCCCTGTGTGTATTCAAACCAAAACAAGCACTACCCTTAAATACACCTCTGTGTGTGCGTGTGTGTGGAGTGTGACCTATCCAATAGAAACAACTTGGTCTCCAAAATATTCCCACATACTTAGTCTACCAACTTTGACTTCATGACCATTCCTAATTTGTGTTGTTGCCTTTGATTACATTCAAGTCACCGCCTAACAACTAGTACTATGATACGGGTTAACCGTATCATCACCGTACGTAATATTATTTAGTTAATTAATTATTATTTCGTATTATTTATTAGTTAGTTTATTTATTTAATAATGTTATTTATTTAATTAGTTAGTAGACCGGGCCGATCCCGTTAGGTCAAATGGTCTAGTTAGTGTTTGGTTATTTGTCTATTTACGCATTTGTAATTCCCCACTTTATTCAATCAATGAAAAATATCAGAATTTGAGAGTGTTTTTGTGTGTGGGTTAAAAACCTTAATGTGTGTGGAGACTTGATAGTGTCTAGAATTACTATCACGTTAGGTAAACCCTAACAATTGGTGCTTTCATTGTTGTAATGGCGGACATGGGTGATTACCCTTGCGCCGACCTTGACATCAAAAACATTCGAGCATTTGATAGCCTCAAATCAAGTGGGAGACAAATAACTCTCCATGGGAAACGATACCGACTGATTTCGGTTGCCGGAACTTGACACGATATCCCCATGCGCGCCGCGATATTACTCGCCGGCCCCTCCTATAAATAGAGTTCGACGTTATAGTTAATTGTCATCCCAGACTTCAGTCAAACACTAGAGAGAGAGAGTTAGGGAGATAAGCAGAGGATATTCTCGATATTGTATTCGGAGGTTCTGGAGGTTCTATACTATTACATTAGCAGCTTCGTCGGACCGAGGTAGGGAATCTCAACGTTATGGCCCTAAACGTATTGTGTTGTCTGTTTATATGCTAGTCGTTGTACTGCTTAGATATATTCGTTGTAATTACCGAATTGTTATTACTGTTTCGATGTTATACCTGATTATCGAAAAATTGTAAACTGATATGTGATCCATGTGGAGGTGCTGTCGAAAATGTTATTTGAATATCTGAATCATGCAGAGATGCTGCTGAAATTGCTATTCGATCGCCTTCAGGACATACTCAGATCTAGACGTGGCACAATGGTTGGGCTGGTTGGATCTGGGCTTGGTTATGTATGGTCTGGTCCTAAATAGTTACTACCTGACTAATACCAATAATAGATGGTCTTAGTTGGAGAAGGTATTAATGGACCAAGTTTTATACAGTCTACCCAATTAAACCCAATTACTAAAACTATTAATAAAACCATTGTAATGTACAACTATTTCAGCAAAAAGGGAACAAATTTACAAATACAGAGAGACTAACAGGGAGAGAAAACATTACACAAACTGGGAGAGATTGAGAGAGAGAGAGAGAGAGAGAACATTACACAAACAAGGAGAGAAATTGAGAGAGAGAGATACAAACAGAGAGAGATATACAACCAGAGATAGAGAGAGAAAGATAGAACAAGAGAGAGAGAGACACACAAACAGAAAGAGGTATACAACCAGAGAGAGGGGGTGAGGGACAAAGGGAGGGAGGGAGATGCAAACAAAAAACTATGCTTACACAATACACAGCCACTGTCTGAGTGTCGAACATAAACGGCGACACGCCAATACACAAACTAACTTCCATATATCACAAAACTCTGCTTACACAAGTCCACATTCACATTCAACGTTCAAACACAACCGGCCATAACAAGCCTGGTGAAGCTAAAAAACTCCTCAAACAATAAGGGTTGAACACAAACCAAAATATGCAAAATGAGTACAGCAAAAGCTCAAAAAAATTCTGACAACTATTTGAATTCTCTTGTTTCAGGTAACAACTCTAACAGCAGCAGCGAGAAGGAACGAGGTTTTGGAAGACATCATCAGCAATAAAAGGTGAACCACCAAAGGAAGAGCTTCAGCAACTACTTCACACCAGCCATCTGAAAAACAAATAACAAAGTTAGAACATTATACGCAGAATTCAGAATGATCAGATTTAGACATAAAACCAGGACGAAGCTCAGGAATTGGCTAAAGTGGGTGAAGAGAGGAGAAGAAAAAACTATTGCAAGGAATAAGCAGCGGAAAATGAAAAACCAATTCCATTGTTTAGTTATAATCAATATTACTTCTGTCTCCACTATTTTGTTAGTATCTCATGTAGAGCTTCATGTTTGCGATTTGATTGGCATTCATCTCTTCAATTATTTACATGTCATATTTTCATATATGCAAACATGTAATACGGGTGTGCTAACAGCCGTGACACACGATAGCCTTTGTCATACAAATTGGACTGAGAATCAACCACATGAGTACAAGGCAGATAAATGCCAGCAAATAAAACAATTCTCGAAAAAGATGTCAATCCTGGAGCAAATAAGACATCCTGGAGCAAATAAGAATATCCTCAATATTGGTTAAAGCTTAGTTGGCTGTCTAAGACTATTTAGCATAATTGATTTACTTTTTCTGCAATGTCCTCTATGCTAAATTAAGGAGTTACTGGAACTCTTTTTTATGCCTATCTAAAGTGATAAAAGTGACACACGGTAGCCGTGACGCTCGACCAATTCGGTGCACTACTTCCAAGATATGGAGCTCTGGGTTCACAAATAACCCATCTCTGGGTTCACTTAAAAAAACAAAAAAAAAAAAACATAACACTAAAGATGGATTTCCAACAAACTGAAGCATTCCATTCACACCAGAAAAAGAGGTTAGAACAGCCTACAAATATCAGTACAAGGCAGATCAATGCCAAAAAATAAGCAACTATAGAGCAAATAAGACAATCCTTGAGAAAATAAGATATCCTGGAGCAAATAAAACAATCCCGGAGCAAATAAGAGAATGTGTTTTGCATTCATATAGCCAATCCACACCATAGGAAAACTTTTCTACAACTCAAAGTGAACTGAATTCACAACACTGATTTCCAAGTGCTAAATGTCACTACATAATATCTGCATCTCTGGGTTCACAAACAAGCCAACTCAAAGAGACAAAAATCAGAAAATAGCCGACCAGAACACTGCCATTAACAACACTGCCACATACACCACCTAATTCCCTGAACCAACTTCAGTACCTCCACCATTCACATCTACTGACTTCACCAAAGAATACAAATAGACGTGAAATCTTATGATTGACGTCAATGAAAGCATCAAGGTTGCCTCGTGAAACTTTCAATGCAGTTGGATCCTCACCGACATATCAATACCAAAACTCGGATAATCTGGCACATGGAGCTAACAGGATTGCACGTAACCTCAGGATCACTACCAGATGTGTGAAACGGAGGTGTTTAAAGAGCAATGGAGGACGAACCAAGAACCAAACACTCATTTATGAATCCTCCAAAAAAACAAAAATCCGAGATAGGTACTGCATAAACTTCTTCAATTACAACCACTTTTTGTTCTAACTTCTAACCCCCAGTGCCATGTAGCAGAATTATCCCATTTTTGGTAGTATTAACTTAATTGTTCCAAAAATCCAAAAGCTTCAACAATTCACCTGAAATCCCCAAAAAAGTTTGAAAAATCTATATTTATATGAGTGTCTGTATTATGAACTACGAAGCGTTAATCATCTCAGTTACACTAATACTCCCTCCGTCCCATTTTATCCGTCCTCTCTTACCTTTAAGGCAACTTTGAATAGGTGATTTGAACAACAAAACGACACAAGAACATGTTAAACTTTTCATAATGGTTTAGACTAGAGATAACTCTACAACATTACAAAAATGCTTATTCTTGTATGGTTTTGCTACTAAAATTGCCAACTCCACGGCCACCAGTACCTTATCTACAACCTACATAAACCCCACTGCCTATTCAGCCTAAAAACCAAACCTAACACAGTAGCTTGAATCAAGTAAACAATTGCTGAATGAATAGCTTGTGCAAAAAAAAGGCTGAAGAAAATCATTTGGCAGGTGAGTACAGGGGTGAGCAGTTCCCCAACTGTATGTATCATGTATGCACACACACACAAAAAAAAAAACCACAAAAGGACCAAGAAAACCCCATAAAGCTCAGATATATAATATATGGGACTAGTACTGATTCAATTCAAAATAGCAAAAAACCAGAACTTTTCAAAACCCAGAAAAGGAAAAGAATGCACCTAAGAAATAACTTCATACCTCTAAAGATCAACGGATGGTGTTTGTGGAGAGACCATTGACTAAGCACTCAAAATCCTCGACAAGTCCATACTCCACATCTAAGTCTTCACAATCTATTAAACAACAAAGTTATTAGAGTTAGCTCAAAAATACGAAAGAGAAAATTCAATGTACATTATGTACTTATAATCTTATAGCAACAATTACTTACCCGGCACACCATAAAACCAATCCCTATAGCACAATAATGATTCAGCATTACTTGGTGTGATTGAAGAACGAAGTTTCTCAATTATTTGCGCTCCAATACTAAAGGTCGACTCTGACGCCACCGTAGTCATAGGAATACTCAAAACATCACGTGCCATCATAGCTAGATTCAGGTAACGCATCTTATTCATTTTCCAAAATTTCAGAATGTCCAAATAACTGTTTTCCTTGATATTAATTCTTGACTCTTCCAAATACAAAGTCAACTCAGACTTGTATCCGCGCCTTCCATATTGCTGAGTTTCAAACAATTCAAATTCCTACAAGAAATTCAATAAAATAAAGTTAAGAATACAATAATAACCAAAGAATAATCACACATAAACTTTATGCAAAAAATACCTCAGTTTCATCAACTCTATCATCAGCCACACTACCATCATGTGCTTGAGATGACGAAATTGATGATGAACTTGGAACTAGGTGTGCATACTCCTCAAAAAGATCGTCCATTTTTTCACGCAAGGCAGACACTTTATCCAAATATGATTCCTTGTCTAACTTCTTTAGACGAAACTCAACAAACTGTATTTTGTAACGAGGATCTAGAACCACTGCCATTGACAGGATTGTACTATAACTCTCCCAATATTTCTCGATTTTTTTCTCCATGGATTGAGCCATTGACCTAATAACTTCATCTTCACTAGTCAACATTTCTTTAATTAGCAGTTGAATCTTCCATACCCCGTTAAAATAGAGGTTCGAGGTAGGGTAATGAGATACTGAAAAGAGTGTTGTGATTTCATAAAATGGCTTCAAGAAGTTGGTTAACATTTCAACACTTTCCCATTCTTGGACTATTGGAAATGTTTTGAAATTAGGGTCCACAATCGTCAACTGCACAAATGCGAGACGATGTGATAAATCATTTTCAAGCATGAGGTATGTGGGATTCCATCTTGTAGGTACATCCTGTCTCACCTTCCTATGATTCCCCGAGAACTCAGCAATGTGAAAACTGTTATCCTTTATTAAACTGTGGGGCGTATAAGGGTCATTTCTCAAACCTAGGTGTAACAACCCACCTATACATCTCTCTCTTACCGATCGGATTGATCGGAACAACCCAGCAAACAAACATGTCCAGCCGGCGTCGATTTGAACCAGCAGTCGCCTCCCTCTCCGTCGCCCCTCCGAGCTCTACCTCACACCGCTTCACTCCAATTTCGGTTCAACACTTTTCACTCCGGTTAGTTAATTCCCATCGCTTGATTCATGAAATTGTTACCCTGTGTCCTGTTGTTCCATTCAAATTCTTTGATTTCTGTCATGTCCATTGTGTATGTTATGTCTCTGCTAGAGCTCGTTTGGTATCTGTTTAAAAACAAGAAAAACAGTGGAAAAAAACGTACCGAAAAAACACATTTAAAAACATAATAAAAAAATTGTTTAGTATTTGTTTAAAAATAGTGTTTAAAATCAAAAACACGTTTTGCAAATTACTAAATTTCAATGTTAATTTGCTTGAATATTATTTTTACATACAATACTGACATATAATTGATATTTGTTGCATCTAATAATAGTTGAAATTTTTTAAACACCAATAGTATGAAAAAAACAACAAAAAAATACCACGTTTGTTGTTTTTTTAAACAGCTGTCTTTCAGCATGTTTTTGTTTTTAAACAGGCAAAAAAACAGACATGCCAAATGAGTTTAAAAGAACAACCCTGTTTTTAATCAGGGATGCCAAACATGCACTTAATCAATTTTGTTGGGGAAGATGATTAACTGAAGGGGGGCAATTGAATTTGGGTTTTGTTATGCATATTGTAGAACTATTGGGGAGGCAACTGTCATTATGCAAGAGTTCACTTCATGAGTTTTTATGGCTGCACTAAATGTGGGGTACCTTTGGTAATTGGTAAACCCGTTGGGGCTGGTTGTTCACTTTCAGAAACATTGGCGGAGGCATTATGTGTTAAGTATAAATTGTTTCATTTTTTTTTAGAAACTGTTTCCTTCTAGCTTATTATACTTAAGGTGTTCAATTCTAAAGACTTATCTCCGGATGAAGTTGCAATAAAGTGCAAGGAGTACCTACAATGGTATAAGGAATCAAGAATCACTGGAAAATTTGAGGATACATGTTCACTTCAAGTTAGTAGCAGCAGCAGCTCGTGGAGGGTGCCACCTCCTGGTTTTGTCAAAGTGAGCGGCGACGCAACATGGAAGGAAAACTGCCCAGCTAATGGCATTGGAGTAGTTATCAGGGACGAGGGGGGGGTTTCGTTGCAGCTAGGAAAAGGCGCGTTGCTAGGCAACGATTGACGTTGCTTGCAGAACTCTCTGCGTTGGCTGAAGGACTTGGGTTGGCGGTGTTATGACAAACCACCTCACGAACGAAGAACGAATAAAAGAAGAACATGAATATTTTACGTGGTTCGCTAGCAAAATATTTGCTAACTACCACGGCGGAAAAGCACTCTTTATTCACTTAAGAGGAACAATTACAATGTTTTTGCATACCTAGTAGAGAGACTACTAGCTTCTTTATATAGTACCCTAGAGGAAACCCACGGGCCAAAGGTTTCCAAAACCAAATTGGAAACAAACTTGCTGCCCATAAGTTTCCATCTTTGATATGGAAACAATTCCACCGCCTTTGACTAATTCAACACATTCAAGGCACCTCCTCAACAAATCTCCACCTTGACTTGAATTCTCTTGTCAACAGCAGCTGCTCCTCTTCTCGTAAACAAAGCTACGTCTTCTCCGCTCCCAATTGTCTCTCGTCACAGAGACTCACTGGACCCCCACCGTGTCCGACATGGCCCCTAAGAGCCTCACTGGCTCAAGATGTTGAGCAATTCCAGACAATGCTGGAACTTGCTCTCCGGAACTGGCTTGGTGAACATATCCACGGGGTTGTCAGCGGTCCCCACCTTCATCACCTTGATCCTGCTCTCGTTTCTCAGAAAATGATACCTGACGTCGATATGCTTGGTCCTTTCATGATGAACCTGATCCTTAGTCAAGCAAATGGCACTCAAGCTATCACAGTAGACTATCGCCTGATCTTGAAGTAGCCCTAGATCATTGACCATTCCCTTAATCCAAATTGCCTCCTTTGCTGCTTCCGTTAGAGCCATATACTCCGCCTCCGTGGTGGACAATGTCACCGTCGGCTGTAGCGTCGCCTTCCAACTCACAACAGATGCTCCCAGAGCAAATACGTAGCATGTCATTGATCTTCTACTGTCAATATCCCCTGCATAGTCCGCATCCAAGAAACCAGCTACCAAGATGTTTTCACGTGACCCATAGCATAGGCCAATGTCAGACGTACCCTTAAGGTACCTGAATATCCGCTTCACCGCCTGCCAATGGTCCCTACCCGGATGAGCCATAAAACGACTAACCACACTAACAGCGAATGCTATGTTCGGTCGAGTGCAGACCATAGCATACATGAGATTTCCAACTGCGCTAGCATATGGAACCTTGGACATGTACTCCTTCTCCTCCTCGGTCTGAACGGTGTACATTCCTAGTTTGCTGTTAGTTGCCATAGGAGTATCTATATCTTTAGCTGATAACATCCCGAATCTTGCCAAGATCTTCTTGATGTATCCCTGCTGTGATAAGAAAAGCTTCTTCTTCTTCCTATCTCTATAGATCTCAACTCCCAATATCTTCCGAGCAGCTCCCAGATCCTTCATCTCGAATTCCGCACTAAGGGACCTCTTCAGTTCTCTAATGTCCTTGATATTTCGAGTTGCAATCAAAATATCATCCACATATAGAACTAGGTAAATACGTGATCCACTATGCAACTCTTTGTGATACACGCAGCAATCATACTCGCACTTGTGGTAACCAATCTTCAACATGAAGCTGTCAAACCTCTTGTACCATTGCCTCGGCGACTGCTTAAGTTCATAGAGAGATCTCTTCAGCTTGCACACGTGGTTCTCTCTTCCGGGAACTTGGAACCCCTCCGGTTGACTCATGTATATTTCCTCCTTCAACTCTCCGTGCAGGAAAGCTGTCTTGACATCCAATTGCTCAAGCTCTAGGTCGTGGTGTGCCACTAAAGCTAGTAACACCCGGATAGAAGTATGTCTGGCCACCGGTGAGAAGATCTCGTTGTAGTCAACTCCCTCTTTCTGACTGAACCCTCTTGCAACTAGCCTTGCCTTATACTTGACGCCCTCTCCAAATGTAGTTCCTTCCTTTCTTCTGAAAACCCACTTGCAGCTGACTATCTTCCTTCCCGCTGGCAATTTAACAAGCTCGCAAGTCAAGTTCTTGCTAAGAGACTCCATCTCTTCTCCCATCGCGGCAATCCACTGTGCTGACTCAGAACTAGATATAGCGGCCTTGTAGGAGGATGGCTCGTCCTCTACCTCTTCCGCTACCTGTAATTCATATCCCACCATACCATCATCTCTGTATCTCGCCGGAGGCTTTATGACTCTCCTTGGTCTTCCTTCAGCAATACTTTGATGAACCGGTTCCTCTGATTTAGAAGCATTCTCACTATCAGACTCTTCTGCTTCTTCCTCTTCGGCTTTCGGCGGCGGTGTAAGGATTTCGGAATCCTTAGGATCAATAGGATCCGAATCTCCCTCCACCTTCTTCTTTGCATCTCCAAGCTCCACTTCCACGGAGTTCTTCAACATATGAGTCTCATCAAAGACTACACTTCTGCTAAGTATAATCTTGTTGTCTTCCCATATCTTGTATCCCTTCACACCTGTTCTGAAATCCATGAATACTCCCTTCTTAGATCTTGGTTCTAGTTTGCCATCATCAACGTGATAATAAGCAACACAACCAAAAAATCTCAAATCCGAGTAATCCACTGCATTACCAGACCAGACTTCCATAGGAATCTTGCATCCTATACCTGTGTGCGGGCTCCGATTTATGAGATAGCATGCCATGGAAACTGCCTCTCCCCAGAAACCTCTAGAAAGCCCTGCATTCGAAAGCATGCACCTTTCTTTCGCCAAAAGTGTCTGATTCATTCTCTCGGCTACGGTGTGTGCCGAACGGTGTGATGGCGTGCTATTCCCTAATCCTTGCAGAATCCATCAAACTCTGATGAACAGAACTCTAAGCTGTTGTCCGTGCGCAACCTCTTCACTTTCTTTCCCACCTGATTCTCTACTAGTGTCTTCCAATCCTTGAATCTTGCGAAGGCTTCACTCTTGTGCTTCATCACGAATATCCAAGTCATCCTGGAGTAGTCGTCTATGATGCTTAGGAAATACCTGTATCCTCCAATCGCCTCGACTCGAGATGGACCCCAGCAATCCGAATGGATATAATCGAGAGTACCTTTCGTTCTATGAACCGCCTTAGGGAACTTGCTACGATGTAGCTTCCCATACACGCAGTGCTCACAAAACCCTAGGCTCTTGGGCGCATGCCCGGTGAGATACCCCATCTTGTGAAGTTCCTGCATTCCACGTTCACTCATATGACCGAGCCTCATATGCCACAGCTTGGTTAGATCACCTTCCTTAATCTCGGCTGAGACAACTCCACGTAACTTTTGATCGTCGAACCTTGCAACATGTACAAAGTCCCGCTCTTGACTCCCTTGAGTATCACCTTAGAACCCTTGCATACTTGTAGATCTCCACCTTCACCTTTGAAACTGTATCCCTTGCTGTAGAGTAGACTCAAGGACATCAGATTCTTCTTAATATGTGGTACATGTATGACTTGCTCTAAAGTACATAACTTCCCTTCATTCGTCTTCAATCTAACTGAGCCGCTCCCAATCACCTTACAGACGGCTCCGTTTTCCATGTAGACAGACCCTCCATCTGTTTGGTTGTACGTCGAGAATAGCTCCCTGTTAGAGCAAATATGATAGGAAGCTCCGGAATCAAGGACCCACGCATCCTGAGAGTGCGTGACAACATCCGCCATTAGAACGTAATCATCCTCAGACGAGTTACCTTGTTCAGCTACGGCTGCGGATCCATTCTGCCCCTGTTGACCTCGTTTCGGGCAATCTCTCTTCCAGTGCCCCTTTTCCTTGCAAAAGGCACAGACACCCTTGGGTAACTTAGAACCTGAGAACTGCTTCTTCTTGTTCTTCTTACCCTTCTTGCTTCCCCCCGTTGCCATCAGTTCGGAAGCATGGTCCTCTATACCTGTGCCTGCACCCTTATGGCGCAGTTCCATAGCATGGAGTGCCGATCTCACCTCCTCTAGGGATAAGTCGTCCTTGTTCACAATGAATGACTGCACGAAGTTCTCATATGATGGAGGTAACGAGATCAATAACAAAAGTGCAGCATCCTCATCCTCCACCTTCTCGTCAATATTACGCAAATCTAACAGAATTGTGTTCAATTGATCAAGATGGTTCTTGAGATCCGTACCTTCGAGCATCCGCAGGGTGAAGAGCTTTTGCTTTAGCATCAACTTCCTAGTGAGACTCTTCGTCATGTAGAGACTCTCCAACTTGAGCCAGAGCTTCGCCGCTTCCTTCTGATCTGCGATCTCGATGATCACGTCATCCGATAAGCACAGCATAATCGTTGCGTGTGCCTTCTCCTCCATCGCCTTGAACTCCGCTGATGCAACATTCATGCCTCCCTTGTCCGCGGTCAAAGGTGCCCACAAGCCTTGCGATTTGAGCAAAGCCTCCATCTTTATCTTCCACAGACTGAAGCTGTTCCCTCCTGTGAACCTGTCGATCTTCAACATCGATCCGGACATCGTTCTTGGTGGATTTTGAACTCTAGTCGCGTGCTCCACCTAGATCGCAAAACCCTAGCTTTGATTTCACCAAGTTGTGAAACCCTAGCTTTGCTCCGCCTTGATCTTGATCTTGAAACACCGCCAACCTTGGCTCTGATACCAGTTTGTTATGACAAACCACCTCACGAACGAAGAACGAATAAAAGAAGAACACGAATATTTTACGTGGTTCGCTAGCAAAATATTTGCTAACTACCTCCACGGCGGAAAAGCACTCTTTATTCACTTAATAGGAACAATTACAATGTTTTTGCATACCTAGTAGAGAGACTACTAGCTTCTTTATATAGTACCCTAGAGGAAACCCACAGGCCAAAGGTTTCCAAAACCAAATTGGAAACAAACTTGCTGCCCATAAGTTTCCATCTTTGATATGGAAACAATTCCACCGCCTTTGACTAATTCAACACATTCAAGGCACCTCCTCAACAAGCGGCAGAACTGGGAATGCATAAAGTTTGTTTGGAGTCTGACAGTATGTTGGCGATCAAATTGGTAAAAGAAGAAGGGAGTAGACGCTTATTCAAGCAGGACATCATTTCGGATCTTAAAGAAAAACTTATGGAATGTAAAAGCTTGTTAGCTAAGTTTCAAGAAGTTGTTTTTTCACATGTTTTAAGGGAGGGTAATTGTTTTGCCCACCTAGTAGCAAGCAGAGCTATGGTGGAAGATGATATTAGCTTTTATTCACAAACGCCAAATTGGGCCTATGCATGTACACGACAGTGATATCTCGGGAGTGACTTCCCTTTAATAAGATCCCTTGGTTTATCAAAAAAATAATAATAATTAGTGATTTCTTTATTAATATTAATTATAATTAAATAAGATTTTGTAACATGAAATCAAATGTAAGTTTTATAATATAAATTTTTATTGAGAAGAGTTTTATTAATAGAAACAAATATTTAGTAATAAATAAGAGTGGGATTTCTTAAGTTATTATATTATGTGTTTTATTTCAAGATGTTTTCTTATAAAAACTAAATGCGTTGGTGTTTACTCTTTTAATAAGTAAAGTTAACATTTTCTTAATACTAATATCAACTTTCAATATTATACTCTTTCTAAATAACTAGTTGTAATTAGATGTTAAGTATACTAGTAAATAGTTTAAAGCTTGTTTCTATTATTTTGGTTTTATTATTTTTCTTTAATATCATAACTTTATAAATTAATATGCTTTTCTAATACAGAGTCGTGTAATTTAAATTGGGAAGTTGTTGGGGGAAATATTCATTGCATTTTCATATAGGTCGTGATTGCATTTGTTGTACGATATTGGTCGCTTATTAATGAAAGGATTATTTGATTATTGTAGACCCAGATTTCATAACCGGCAAGTTCGTTGAGGACCTGTTTTATGACTTTTAGTTCTGCTTGCTTGTGTGTCGAGCTTCCTTCGATCCAAGTAAGTTATATGTGCAGCTTTTACTCTCAAAATGTGCTTACTTGTGAAATTGTCTTTATACCTGTTTTGTATATCTCCTGTTACGAATTTATTCAAAGCCCTGATTTGGAAACTACTTGTTTGGAAATCATTGGTTCATTTATAAAACAATGGAAGTTTAATTCACTCTAATAGAAATAGGGCGATGTACAGAGAATGTGCGTGAAGGGTACGGCCGGAGGCGCTAGGACGCGAACCACCTCGGGTTTAATCCGTAGTGGTTATATACCACCCCCGTGGTGGACAATATGCATCGATGTGCTGAGGTAGGGGGGTTCTTTATCGTGAAAGCTATAGAGTACTACATATGCTAGTGTGGGTCACAATAGTATAGAAGTGTCGACAATTAAGGTCTTTTAGCTATTGGTTTGAGCGGGGTTGCGAAAGGTAGCCCTTAACGCTCGAGCTGAAAGGGGATTTGTGATGTCCCAAGACGTACCCCTATTGGTGATGTTTTTATGGCATCATGACCTCTCTGTATGCATCGTTCATGCTGGGCCTTATGTGCTTCAGCTGAAATAAGGTTTAGTTTCCATTTTCATCACTTAGACATTTCAGGCAGTGTATTTCTTTGTTTTCAAACGTTGTTGGAGGGTTTCTCCTTTTTATTTATGAATAAAGTATTTGGATTTTAGTTGAATTGTACTAGCGGTGAACCGTTGTCCTTCGAGCTATTTCAAGAACAGAAATATACACACACTGACACGGGCAACGGCATGGACGCGACGCTTCTTTTCCGGATCATTGTCCTATCTATTCCATTAAAACTTGGTTAGCATCAGAATATGTGGGGGGTAGAGACTTTATTACCATCACTGTAAGAGGCGCCCCATACATCAGTGCGCTGCAGATTGCGGCAACGACGCCACAGAGAAGCCTCCTGACTTTGCCATGGAGCAATAACATAGAAAGTAGGGCAGTCGGTGCAAACACCAGAATCCGGGCACCCACAAGGAATACCAGAATACGGGACAGTTTGAGCAACTAAGCTTTGCATATAGTTGGTGTTGTCTCGATTTTTCAGAAACAAGTGTGAGGTGCTCAATGTGATGGGGTTTGGTCAAGTTGTCGATTGGTGTTCACGGTGCTGTTTTATACTAGTATATCATTAAAGAAAACTAATATCATTTGTCCTTAAGTACTCTTTGAATACCTGATTCACGAGGCACTGGAAGGTTGCAGGGGCACTTGAAAGCCCACATGGCATAATGTTAAACTCATATATGTTGGTTTTAGGAAGAAGATATTAGTAGGCTAAGTGTTTTGTGCTAGAGGGAAGTAATGAAATGTTTGAGAGAGTCACAACGAAGAGGGACTTCAATTGATTTTGGCTTGATGGAAAACGGTGGAGGTACAACTATTTATAAGTGGATATGGAAGGAATATTCCTAGCATCATTCCTTCCACAAACTTCTTCCATCAAAATATCTACAACTTCTCTACAGCATTCTACACAAACTTCTTCTCTAGAAAACTCCTTCTGGTACAATGAACCTAGACAAATTACAAGTTTGGACTAAGTAATACAATTGGGCTACTAGCATTTGGACTACCAACTAATAACAACAATATAGCTCTTGGACTTTCTAATTATTGGGCAAAACCAAGTTTAGTCTCCAACAAGATATGGGAGATGGTAGATGTTTAGGTTCTTCAAACACATCAACATATCACTGTAGGAGTGGCTATATGGGTGGTGGTATTGTTTATTTTTCTTCCTTTATGTTGTAGTGATGGCAAAGAATTGACTTGTGATGGCATGTTCGTTTTGTGTGCACAGCTACTGCATGAGATGTAGTTGAATCTCTTTGTTTTGTGGGTTTCTGGGACTGGATGGGAGTGTGAAAATTCTTCCTTCATGGTATAATCCAAAATCTCTCTTATTGAAACGTGATGAAATATGGCTCACTTCTTTCAACCGTGGTGCCCCAAGTATCACATCACAACCTCCCAAAGGCAGTATCCTCACATCAGTGATGATGTTGCAGTCGGGAAACTATATTTTCACACTCGCACAACTTCTAGTACTATTTATAACACTACCATATGCTACTGAAACTTTCATTACCTTGGTGTTGTTACTTACGCACCACATCCTCTTAGATGTGTCTTGATCCAATATATCATGTGTTCCACCTGAATCAATGAGTATATGCATAACTTTACCATGGAGTTTACCTTCAATTCTGATGGTTTCAGTACCAGTAATGCCTGACATGGCAAACTGAGATCTCAATTGGTGTTTCTCCTTCATAGTTGCTACATTGTTAATTGTTGCTTCTATCACTACCACTTCAGTATCTATATCTTCTGGTGTTTCTTCATCTTATGTTCCAATGATGAGAAATAGTTGTTTTCGATTGCATTTATTGCATGGAGTTTAATTTCATCATAATAAAAACATAGCTTCTTGTCCCTCTTGTCTTTCATTTCACGTGCAGTCAATCTTATAAATTCATTTGATGGATTCTTCACATTGTAACTATCTCTGGAAGAGTTGCAATTCTCTCCTTTGTTTGAAAAGCTAGTACCCACTTTTGGTTTGCTCCAGTTGACAGCAATATTAGTATTATTGTAGTTGTTTCTGAACTCCTTTGACATTTTTTAGATAGTTTGTGAAAGTGTGTAATGTAGACTAATTACAGGACATAAATACTCTAGAAGGGGGGGGGGGTTGAATAGAGTATGGAAACTTTTTGCAAAACTCAGAACTTAACAGATTAGCTTTGTGTGAAACTCAAATCTCAAGGCCTTGAGATTTTAGAAAACTGTCTGAAACTTTCAAAGGCAAAATAGAAAGCTTCAAGGCCTTGAACTATTACCAGTTCTAAGCAGCTTATAACCCCTAGTTTGATTTGAGTTGTGTGCAGCAGATAATAATAAAACTGTAAAACAAAGAACACAAAGCAATTTACAGAGTTCAGTCCCAATGAACCTAATCTCTGCCTGAGGGATCTAATCCCACCAGGATTGGGCAAACACTTTTTATTACTCACACAGAAACAGCCCTAGATCTTCAAGCCTAAGTGATTTTCCTTACACCTATACAGCTTGTGGTTCCAAACCTATCTAGTTCCAGCTACTAACTGTTGAGCTAACAAGAACCTCTTGTTGCTCACTTGAACAACCAACCACTAGGTTAAGTGAGGTTTAAGATATTTAAAAGATACACAGATTACAAAACAAGTGAAGAACACAGTAGAAGAGATAAGTTATTAAAGCCTGGATGTGTTCTTCTGGAAACTAGAATGACTTGATCTTCTCATATCTGGAATTGAAGCTTGAATCCCTGTGTCTTTGAATGAATGATCTCCCACGAATTTGTCACACCTCTCTGAGTATTCTGCAAGCCTCTATCTTTCAAAATTCAAACCAGTCTCTTTTATCCACAGCTGCAACTGAATGAGAGATTTTAGGATCTCAATTCCTACAAATCCTCCTTCTGTTTTCAACTGAAATTCAAACAGCTCTAAGTGGATATCCGTTGGAGTTTTTTGAGATTGCTCTTGCACGTTTAACAAACCTACAACAACATTAAAACACATCAACAACAAAATCCATAAATATAACAGTACTATGACTGCTTGGTTTTCCAGTTTCTGATAAAACTGGTTAAAAGATTAGAACAATAATCTGTTTAACTCCTGACACATATAAATCATGAAAAACAAGTTTAAGACTCATAGAATTCAATAAATAATCACAATAATAAGAATCACAACCTGCAAGAAAGAATCAACTTAGTTCTGTAAAAAAAAAAACTGTCAGCAGCTCAAGGCACATCTCAAGGCCTTGAAGCTCTGAACCTGCTTCACAGATATTCAAAGTTAAATCCATAAAACTTTGATTCTCCCTGTTCTGATTATCTGCAATTATGTTAGATATGTAGGTAATGTAAAACAAGAATATATTCAGCAAAACCCTGATCTGCATGATCAGATATCCAATCTGCAACACAAACTTGTTAGAAAATTCAGCAGAATAAGAGTGACTCTCAAGGCTTTGAAGCTCTGTCAGTATCTCAAGGCCTTGGAGTATTTGAAATGCTTTGCTGCCAATGTCTTTTTCTTTGTCTTTCATCACTCAAAACAATTACCATCCAAAACACATTCAAGGGTCTTTGAATCAACAGTTTTTGCTCCAGTGAATTCAGATGCACCACTTGAAGCCTGGCCATAGCTTTAGCTTGTGACTATATGCTAAAGAGTTGTAGCTGGACTGCACTTTGCAGATCATTTTTTAATCCACTCAAGAAAATCTTCACAAAGCACTTCTAAGCCATACATGTATGCATTGCCTTCACTCTTGGTCTCAATGCCTCAAATATATTTTGCTAATCCACACTGAGGAGTGACCAATTTACTGAATTGACCAACCAAGTTTTCATGGCCTGGTTCAGCAAATTCTGCACAGAGTAACTCGCTCAATTGACACTAAGTCGTTGTGTCCAACTCAGTAATCTCATACCTGAACCAGTTTTCTGCTTCACACTCCAAATACAGGGATACCATGATTTACCTATGTTGATCATCCATGCATATTGTAGATTTGAAAATACCTCCCCACTTTCGGCAACCAACCGATGGGGTCTTATCCATTGAATTTGGCACATTCCAACTTGGGTAGGGGAATTGCACTGTTAGAGTAATTTCTCATACTAACACCATCGTCATCACTCTCAATCACTTTTGAGTGAGAATAGACACCAGCATAAGGCCTTCTCCTTAATCCATCCCCATGTGGTTCACCACTCCCATTATCAATTTTCACCAGTTTTTGAATCTTATGACTGAACTTTTGTTCCATTCTCCCCAAACCAGAACCCAATTCAAACCTAAGTACAGGTGAAATTTTAGTAAATTTTGAGCTCACACCTTCCCCCAGGGTGACGAATTGCACGCTTACATGATCCAGAGCATTGTCAAAGTCATTGAACCGCTCCTCAAACAGCTCCAGTGTAGCTTCATGATCCATGGAATAGACGATTTTTTACCTTGTTTCTTACGCCATCTAAACTCGGTATGGTTCGAAAACCTGGCTCTGATACACTAAACAGAGACTCCGGTGAGATTACGTCGGAATGGAGCTTTTGTCGCCTGAGATATGATCTGGGAGAATAGGAGTCGAATAGAAATGGAGGGAGAATTTGAGAGAGAAGAGGAAGAGGCTAAATTTAAAATAACGATAATATTCAATCACAACCACTCCGAATTTATATATAACCGGGCTTTAATACAATTAATTCAAAATACTGGCTTCGTCTAATAATATAAGAAACTATCTACGGATCCACCACTCTGTCTCTGCTCTTTGTTTCCATTCTGAATTTTATCACTATTCACTGTGTCACTTCGACCCGGTAATTTGGATAGCAAAACAATGTAATTTTTTGATAATCTTTTCATGGTGTTGTTGAGTAAAAGGTTCTTCATAATACGGTGAAAAATATCAAAAAAATCGCATCATTTTACTAATCACCCGGTGAAAATGACCTAAAATACGAGTCAAAAATTCAGAATGAAAACAAATAGCAGAGACGGAGTGGTAGTATACATGGCCGAGTGATAACGGACTCTTCTCGCACGGACCAATCAGCAGCGTCGTCTAGTCCACATGTAATGCTTGCGTGGCTAACTGGGACGTCGTCGTTGCCTTTATAGTGTATAGGAATACCCTTTATAACGTATCTCGCCGGAAAGGTGATACTTGGTATTCGTCGGTGAGGAATTTGGTAACCTTACAGGTCGCCGGAATCTAATGAACTGCCATAAAACCCTGACAGGAGGTTACAATTCAATCGGGATCTTCTTCGTAAGATTACTAAATCGACAGACAATGTTGAAATTTCTTTTGTGGCGGTTGGTTGACTGTAGACTCTCACTCATACTGGACTTGCCAAAAAGAGGCGTTGTTCTACTCCGAAAGAGAATACGCGTCTTCTATTCTGTCAAAAGATGTGCTTCAAAGCCTCTCCTTCGTTGATTGGTGTGTGTCTTCAACCTCTCTTTGTGAACTCTTTTCATATAGTACTACTCCCCATTCATAACAATTTCTCTCAAAGCCTTTGATGCGTTTCCCACCAACAACAGACAAGGAGGGAGCTTGTTGGCCAAAGCAGGGAGAGAGCCAATGAAGAAGAGAAGTCTCGCGCCTTGTCCAATGGTTGCTTGCTTTTGTTGCTTCTGATTAACAAATTGAACGTTAAGGACAGCTGCAGCGAAAGGAACAAGGATTTCTTCTTGTTGTGTTTTGTAGATTCCACATGGGATGAGGTGCGAAAATACATAGGCTGGGGGTCCAGCCGCTGGACGGCCATTGATGCACAGAGAAATTTTGCGTTTGTAGTTTGATTTGGATGACTTATCGGAACCATCATCACTCTTCACATTAATTTTCTTGTTACTTATCATCAGCAATTTTCCCAGTACAAGGGGGAAGCTTTCAAGGGAGAGGGAGCAAGTACAGATTAATTTAATCAGTTGTTGAGCAAGATTGCCGTGCACAGGTGCTGATATCGATCATCTTGTCCCCAGAAATGAGAATTTTTCTGGCCGGGATGAAAGTATCCAAATTGATCATTCTGGTATCATAAATGCAGAGAGACGACAATTCGATGGGTATAGTATGCCTCAAATCTGAAATTGCTTTTGCCCAGTCTGTTTTCCTGAAAACCGAACTCGACACCATATTGTACGGTCGCGTCAGGTCTGGACGAGATCACGTGTCTGGGAGATTCTTCATTGCATAAAAATCATAAACACAAAACTCGTGAATCCAAATATTACTATTTAGGGCTTACCCAGTTAAACCAATACAAACCAGTTACCCAAATGCAAAACAGATCAGAAGGAAACAGAAGATGACTGGTAGTTGAAACTTCAAAATCAATAATCAAATCCATACCAATCCGATATATAGAAATTGAAGATGGAGGGTACAAGAAGATTCCAAGTCAACAGAACCTACAACCAAAACCCATACAAGATCTAAGGAATTGAGGATTGAGGGTAGAAGATTCCATCGCAGGGCAGCGATTCACTGAAGTAGAGAGGAAAATGTCAGGGAGCAGGGACAAACAGATGGTTCAATATCACCTTCAAGAAGCGGTGTTCTTCTTCCCAAGTTATAGAGCGGAACGAACAAAGCGATAATGCAATGAAAACATCATTCACCTGTTTAAAATAACCTGTTCTGTATAATTACGTCTATACCCGAAACCTACTAAACCAGAAATTACTACCCCAAGGGAACCCCAGGAATTCGGATTACAATATGAAGCATGGATTACTTTTGGTTACCCTTCCACTATTAGGAGCTTGCCCGAGGACAATAACTGGGCTCCAATCATGTCGTTCAGCACTACTTCCAGATTTTATGTCTTGAACTGCTGCATGAGCTAGTCTGATCCCTTTCAGCAGACTGTTCGAAGTTTTTCCATGCTTCTCCCCTTCAGACATCCCCAAACACTAAAAGTTCAAAATGAATGCAAACAATAGACGCCCATTTTCTTATTTAACAACCAGAAAACACAGGCCAGCGAACAGCCATAGGAACCGTCGCAATATTGAAACCCCAACTCAATCAACAGAGCATCTAACCAAGCAAGCAAGCAATCAGAGTCCAAAAACTAATTTCATTAAATGGTGTCACTCAAGTTAATAATCTGTTGGTTATGTAAGGACATAGAAATAACTAATGGCTATAACTGAAGCAAGAGCGCAACAGTGCTTACAATAGCCAAATGGTGGTGCCGAAAATGATTTTATCATTTTGAAATATCGCATTCTAACAATAAGCTAAAACTGAACTTTACAAGCTAAGCTGCTGCTGCTGATGCTGAGTAGTATTAGCTAATGTTGGGGTAGAGCCGGTGGCTGCTCCACAGAATTGTACTCGAGATAAAAACCATCCTGCAGGCAAAATGACACAACATATTAAGTGATCCAGCACAAACACATATGTGATTGTCTTGACATAACATTCACAATATGAGGAGGGTTCAGAGAGTACAAACCTTGCGATTCATTTCCCATGAGTTGGGATCAAAGCAGAGAAAGTGACCCCTCTCGTATGCACTTGTCTTGACAAGTGGTTCTGTGTTGGGAACTCTCATTATCCAAATTCTCTGCTCCTTGTGATAGACCCACTTCCTGTTGTACCTGAAAAAGTAGGTGCCACGGACATCCTGTCAACTTATTGTCAATTTCTCTGTGTGTGTGTGTGTGTGTGTGGATTTTAAACTGAATCGCATCTATCATGTTAAAGCAACTTGTAGAGTTTTAGGTAAAAGTTTGAGGGATAATGGCTAATAGTATCACGAGGATGAGGAAAGAAGACAGCTTCAGATGAATTCCACGAAAGACCTGAAATTGCCATCGACGCATATGGACTGATCGGCCAAATCTCACTTTTGAGGTCTCTTTTGATGTCCTCGTCAAGTGAAATGGACGTGATACTCTTGGAGCACACAAACACTCTTCTTCATCTTGTTAGATTAGGCTATGTGTGAGAGAGAGAGAGAGGAAGTGCCTAACAGTACAAAGATAACTACATATGGTAATATTGACAACTACTGTGTGTTCTTATATTTCATTGCAATCGTACTATAGTATGACCATGAACGGTATCAAATTGATGTCACCTCGGTATGAACATAATGGACCAAGTACATGGATATGTTAAGGTACCGAATACTGGAATTAAGATACATTTGTGAAAGACGTAGATGTTATAAAGACGGCAGCTAAAGAAGCACGGGTACTTCTGGGTGCTTTGTGGATTCGGCAGTTAAAGAGGTCTACAACTACAATTTTACCAAAATGCATCAGCTATGACTTGTGAACATGTGATGTGTATTATCTATTTTGTAGAATCGTCATGTGTTTGGTGTATATATAATTTGGTCCATTATTGTACTTATGTTCATATTTTCGGTCAACCTTATTTTCAGTTTTTCATGTAAATAATAGTTTCCAAAATAATTGTTGCTCGCGTAATTCCGCCGCACCCACCCCACATGCCTAATTTTTGGAAAATTGCCGCACCCACACCTTTGCTTTTTAGAACAGCAGTTGAGAAGTTTACCTTTTAGCCAAGGAAGAAATTACAGCTTAGACAGGACTATTAATGCAATATATTTATATGAACCAGAATCATAGATGAAAAGGCCAAGAGCACATACAATTCACTTGCTGCATACAACTGGGCTTCATCTTTCGGCATGCTGCAAAAAAACAAGGCAGGAGTTAGCATTTTCCCCATTTATCAAAAATACGATATTTCCCTCGAAACTAGGAGAATAGACATTACCTGTAAAAGATGTAAAACAATGTTTCCAGAGGAAACTTTGTAAAATAAGATGGCTGCAATAAAAACCAACAATTTTAAGCAGAGACTCCAGGTGATTAAATAGAAGCAGACTGAAAAGTGAAAAGGGCAGGTATCTTACGTTCATGGGAGGCGGTTGTTTAGCATAGTAACATTGTGGCACAGTGAACTCTGGATCACCCTTAGCAGGCTCGTCAGACCATGGTGATCCAAACGTCTTGTGAAGATTTTCGCTCGAGTTCAAATTCAGCCCAAGGGTTGTCAGATCAATTCCAAGTGCAAGGGATGTCAAGTCAGGGTCGCTCATTCTTATCACACTTAATAAACCAAGCAATCCAAATGGATCAGGGGCAGTTTGTGCTGCTTGCATGGACTTCATACCCTGATCTCTATACGACTGATTTACGCCCGACATTTGCTGAAGGTGGAAGGGGGATTGACTCTGATGCTGTTGATACTGCTGCATAAGCTGGTCATATGACCCCATTCCAGAAACGGTATTTGGGGAATTCATAGGTCTTAGTCCAATGCCAGGAGGTGCACTGGTCTGGAACACGGTCATCACCGCCAGTGTTAGAGAATGTGCAGTGGATAAAATGACAAGGAAAAACAACAAACATAATGGACATGACCATCAAGAATTGTTTTCAAATATTACGCACTCTAAATAACGTCTGTGGTACTTTGTGTTAGTAACTTCAAGCAACTAGTTTCTAGGTGAAAACTATTAAAATAATTTCAATTGTCATACAATCTGAAGTAACAACATCTGGAATGATGGGTGGGAATGGACTAATGTATGAGCATTCCTTCACCAATGGAGTCGATAGTAGAAAGGAAAATAGCATCGGTAAATTACTAAAATGACTTCTTTGAGGACCATTACCATAGCTCATTCATCTCAGACACCCATTTATTTATAAAAAATCTAAGGTTACACACTACACAACATACCTGCGAATGGAAATTCGAATGAGATGACTGAAACATATCGGAACCATGTAGATGGAGAAGATCCTGGTTGTTCATGGCAGAAAAGGAGACACCACCTGTACTGACTGATGGAGCTTGTAGCTGCTGTTGTTGAGGTCGATGCAACGAATAATTTCCTCCCAAGTTAAATCCAGAAGATCTCCCCATCTATAAATTTATGGACATTAACAGACAGGAAACTATGAGGATCACAGAGCAGTAGACATAACTGTATAATTTACCAAACACTCACAGAAAAATGTTGGGACTGCATCATGGACATAGTATTTTCATGAAGTTGTTCTTTCTGGTGCATGTCCATGGAATAATCAGCATTCCCCCCTACACATGACACGAATCATGAGCATAAAGAGGCCGAAATCCCCAAATTCAGCAAAAATGTTCTCTTTATCAAAAACAATGGACCACAAGGATATAAAAACAGAGTTTTTCACGAAGCGGTTTATCAGCAGAAAAGAGAAAGAAATCCTTGCATGTAAACGCAATTTATTTTACAAGAAGCAGAGAGCAAGAAGTATAAACAAATTACAGAATTAACATTGCTTTCACCCAAACAACAAGCCATCTGACACATTATATATTTCAATACACCTCAAGAATTTTCTGGTCATCTAGCTATCATGATAAGCTTTCTCAACCAAGGCGAAACTTAACCGCCTCGGTGATTTCCTCTGGAATGAAGAATGAAGATGAACCATATACTCCAAAGGAAAATCTGACACTCCAAACTTACGTATAGCCAATATAGAAGAAGACTTTAGTTACTTCATAGTGGCTGAGAAAACGGCTTATTAATCTGCTTTCTTGCACATACAAGAGCAAAAAAAGAGCAAGTTTTGCATCATATGTGAGATGTCAAGTCATAAGAAAGCTAACGTGCTGCCACTCATACAAAGTAGACCACTGATGATGAACATTCTAGTCAACTTCTCCAGGTAACGAAGCCTCCCTCAAGTCTAATATACCGACATTGACAGAGTTCACCTACAATGGTTGGTATTAGACCTGGAAGACACAGGCTGCACACACGTCTTTGGGGATCCCAACTCATGGCAGCTGGTCCTTTGCCAAATCAAATCATACTTTCATTCAGCACAGCAGCACGATTATCCTTAATATCTTGTGGCTGCTTCTAGCCTCAACATGCAATTACAATGTGATGGTGGCCTCGAGTATAGAGATCAGAATAAAAGGAAACATGATCGCTTCTCTTTCAACTAGTGGTTACGAAGTTCCCTCAGTAAAGGAAATACGGCATTAAATGTATTGCTAATTTGCTACCCTCAAATATACAGAGTAAAGATCACTGGCACCTTTTTTATTTCAAGATCCCTAATGAGCAAATTAATCAACCATGGCGTGGGGATTTCAAAGGAGAAAGAAGACCTCCATTATCTCATAACTGAGAAGCTACAGCACACTATTTTAACGGTGAGGGGTGTGGATGTTTCTTACAGCAACTCGCCAGAGGAAAAAGTCTTGGGCATAAAAAACGGATAGCATCTTTTCATGTTTTCTTTAAAAGCTTGCAGCTCGGGTGCGTTGAAGGGAAACTATCCAGCCTCAAACATACAGTAATTACACTATTCCTATGTATGTATGAAATATAAAGCAAATGCCTAACAACTATACAAATGTAGAGATACAAGTGGAAGGTACAACCAAAGCATTGCCGAGAGTTAAGTTACTAACTGCAATATGATAAACACGAAACAAGAAAAACCAGTAGCCAATATCACATTGTTTTGGTTGCAAGAGAATCACAATTAAAACGAATCAGTATGCATACATAAACAAATGCAGCCATGCATATATGTTTCTGTTTGAGCGACAGAAAGGGGAGAGGATGACAAACCTTTGTATCCCGGTAAAGCTGGGAAATCCTCGTTTTGTATGCTGAACTCTTGGTTTTGTTGGACAATCGGGCTGACCCCAAGACCTTGCTTCCGAAGGGAACCTGAAATCCTCTGGTCTGAGTAAATCTTCTAACCTCCAGGTGGACAGCCTAAAAGGTAATACTAGATTTACTGAAAAGGGATGACCTTGACTTACCCAATTGACCTTGTGGCCCTCCAGCAGAACCAGGTCGGCTCGTTAGTTGAGGAAAATCATTAATATCAAAGGGAGCATCGTTGGAATTTACGTCGTTCAGAATTCCCATAGAACTGAGATTATGGCTCTGAGAAAGCGGGCCGGCACCAGAAGGATATGAATTTCCTAACATAGATATCACCTGCGGAGAACCTGAAACCAAAACATTTGATGGACTCATATAATATATGCAACTCTTCAGCTTCAGAGAGCTCAACAAAAGAAATTTGATATAGCTGAGAATGTTACTACAAAATTCTTCAGGAAAACAATGTGGATTGCTATATAGTAGATACCATCACCTTCTTATACAGGCCGAATAGGAATGGAGAGAGTTAAAAATTTATTCAGAACATAAAATGTTAGAAAAAGACACAGCAGGCAACAACGGAAACACAATAGCAAGCGAGAATATCAGGCTTTGCAGTTATTGTATCACTAGCAAGTTCTCCCAAATAGGCACAACCATCTCAAACATTGGGCAGTAAGGTTTTTTCTTCGATAGGTTCAAACGTTGACCAATAAGACCAACTGTTCTCATCAACTCCGGTAGAGACTAGAGTACAGCTCGCACTCGTGATATAGGCAACCACACGGTCAATATCGACAAAAACCTTAATAAGCATGCAGAGGTCTTACGAATTTCAATTCATATAACTCTGTTTGCCTTGCCATAAGGAGACTCAGAATGAACACAACTTACTTGCTTTTGCAAAAACTATCTACTATTGCACAACTCTTTTCGGAGTAGCCTCAAGCCTGTGTGCATGTTGCTTACCTTGTATATTTGGTTTCTCTCCAATCCTAAAATACACCAACGCAATATTACACTTTCTTACTTGATAAATATTTGATGAGTGGTGGTAATATGGGTACATTAACTAGGGTGATGAGAATACGTACAATGAGGTGGATGTAGTTCCTAATTTTCATGTAAAAAATAAAGAAAAAGAATTTGTTCTAAAGTATAAATCTCCACATTACATATGTTCCTGATATTCTTTCTTAAATACACTTCCTAATCTGTTTAGCAACTGTACGCGAGTTGGGATGAGTTGTGTAATTGGAAGAGTAAAAAGATACCATGACAAAGCACAAAAGAAAGCTTAAGTTGCTCAGCAAAAGGATGACATGCTCGGAAATCCTTTCAGATGGTTTGGCCACATCCACCTCACTGATTGAGTGAAGTGGTAACTAGATTCGCCTTGAGAATAGTGAATCTTTAGAGTTAGAGCAAGAAGAAGACATGTAGATACAGTCTAAGTAAACAGTTCTTTGCTTAAACTTCAAGGGGAGCATGACGCAAGGTATCTGTAAATAGATGAAATTTATCCAAATAACTGGATCAGTGCATACTGCATAGTATCAGAGTGAGAGCAAGAATACATGTAGATACAGACTAAAATAAGCAGTTCTTCGCCTAACTTCAATGGGAGCATGGCGCAAGGTATCAGTGAATGGAAGAAATTTATCCAAATAACTGGATCAGTGCATATTGCATGCAGAGTACACTTTAATACCTTGCGTCATGCTGACCTATATCTACTCATAATTCGAAATTGTAGGTGAATTCCACGGAACTGACCTATAGTACCCATATCATCCCGAAAACTACACTTCGGTACCCATGGTTCTAACAGTCCCATATGTTGTGCATGTGCCATGGTTACGGTTGTGGTCGTGGTCGTGGTCGTGGTTGTGGTTAATATCATCATTCTATCTACCATCCACCGTCACCAACTAAAGGGGATTTTCAGCCAAATTAGTCAAAATACGTACCACTAAAGCATTTGACCCGAAAATAGTTTACAGGAATACCAAGTACAATCACAATAAATCTCATTTTTTATTGGGAAGTCAATGAAACTCAAATTCCCGAAAGCCCGTCATTTCTCATGATGATAAGCGTCACTTCCTAAAGGATGAAGCGGCAATGCATCAAAAACCTTTAATTGGTGTCATTTTAAACCCAATATTTGAACATATACACACAGCTAACCACGGGGATGATGCTTAGGTATTGGATATAACCTAAATACGGAAGAATCGCAGCTTACTGCATCTTTAAACATAGAATAACATCAATAGGGATCAAATTTTGTCGAATTCAAATAGACCCACTGATGAGGTCAAATTTATCATGATTTGTTAAGTACTTATGTAAATAATCAAGAAAAGCTGAATAAGACACACAACACCCCCCCCCCCCAACGAAATACTTCAGTGAATATGTTCCAAAAAAACCTGTTATCGTAGGATATTGGATATAGTTTAGATGTTCTTGAAATCAATATTCCTCACGAAACAATGTTAACAAAAAGCTTAAATGTACCATACCTTGTTGAAGCATGCCACCCATTAGTCTATTTCCTTGAATACTTAAATTTCCTGAACCGCTGTTGGCTGCTAAATTTAATCGAGAAGCAAGACCAGGCACGGATAATCCTCCTCCAGAACTCATGTTCCTGCCAATGGTGCCTCCACCAACGATGTTTCCCATTGAGTTTGACATGCGAGACCCTCCATTTCCTAAAATAGGAGACACTCCCAACCCTGGAACAGCATTTCGGTTACCTATGGCTGAAGATGTTGGTAGAATTCCAGGAATAGAACTGCCAACTCCATTTGTACTACCACTATATCCAGGACTACCAACAACACTCATTCCACCTCGGTTGGTTGCTCCTGAATGACCATGTGAACTTCCATGAGAGATCTGCAATTCAAATTACAATTTGCTTAGAGAAGAAAATGCCTCGTAATAGATTTTATATTTAAGTTTATAGGGGGAAGGCAAATGTGCTTCAGAAATATGAATCCTGATTCATTCTAACAAACTAAAAATGGTAGGCAATTGAAAGGGGAATAAACATGCCTGAGAAAGAGCAATAGGGATATTGTTTGACGTAAAACGTGCACTACCGAGATTTCCAGTTGGCTGTTGAACCCCACTTGAAGGAACATTATTCATAGTCGAATTTCTTGATGCGAGTGTGCCTGGCATGTTGGGAATATTGAAGTTACCATGTATGTTATGCAGCCCTTGAATAGTTCCTGGAAAAGGAACCCTCAAAATCAGGTAACAATGACAGATACTGTGTTTTGTTCAAGAAAATCAACCTACCCGAGTGATGAAAAGCAGGAGAGGCTGCACCAGATTGAGCAGAGAAAGATGTGGCAAAAGACCGCCCGGTACTATCTGGAATATTTGAAGTCGACCCGTTCAGAGATGACTGTCAACACAACGGTGACAAATTTTAAAAAGCATGGTAGAGAAGCATCTTAATTAAGTATACATGACATGAAGGAGCGGTAACCAACCAGACTGGCACAAACGATAATGAAATAAGAGAGAAACAGGGAGAAGTCAGATCAGATGTAGCTTAACAGTTAATACAATGTCCCTGATGCAAACAGTCTCATCCGTCTCTCCTACATATTGATTAATAAGCATTACCAGAGGTATTAAGAAGCATGCATCAGTAAGCAAAAGAAGTTAACAAAGACCAAAGACACCTTTAAGCTATGATAAGAGCTACACTTCCAGGCATGATGTTGTGCCTGACACCAGCACGCCATCTCATGATATGGGTTGTTGTAGGTTTAGATTTAAACGAACTTAAAAAGATTGGCCATTAATTAAGCCTTCAACTTCATGTCCTTCAAAAACTCCAAGAATACCAGCCTACTGCGGTCAGTTCCCTTTACTTACCTCTACTTTCGATGAACAAAATAGTTCCTTAAATTACTTAAATTCCAGTACCACTTATCACACTAGCCACCAAAGATTTGCAGCTATCTTCATTAATAGACAATGTTAAAGATGTGTAGCCATCTGAACTAAGATAAACACTGCAATCATAGATATTATAGATTCACCAATTGCTCATACGGTCAGAAAACGCCGCCTATGTTCAAAAAACTCTCGTAGAAAGGTCAGAAACGAGCATAAGAACTCTTCTACACTTCTTATGTTGGACCCAAAAATTCAAATGTATCCACGAGACATTGGACTCATAACATTGAGGAAGAAATGCATTTTCACACTCTCAAATATGTACCAGCCTCCAATGTGTTCCCACACTTGAAATTTCACAAACTGAACTCCAGGTAAGTAAACATAGCAATTGGCTCCTAACCTCAAATTAAAATATAATTAAATGTCTTCCGATAAAATTCCAACTACAATGATGTCAGCCAAACTCCAACCAGGATTTGTAAATATTAGTATAGATGGTAAGAATAAAATGGACGCCAATTGCAAGTTGTAAAGAAAAGGGAGCTAGTTGCAGAGGTGTGTAGTAAAAGGCGTAAAGTCTCGTTATCTCTGAAACAACATAAATCGTAGCTTTTTTATTTACGAAGATCTGAGAGCACAAAGTGGTTTTACTTTATCATACCTTACATTTTCTCCAGTATTGGATATAGGCTATGAGTCAAAAATACTTGTTTCAGCAGTGGTCCCTAAATACTGTCAACATATAGCTTCTGAGCTGAAAGTAACATCTCTAGCCGCCCAATATTGAAGTGCCAAAATCCAACATTACATATTCGAGAATGAGATGGCAACTGTTGGAGCCATTTTCTCAGTTTGGCACCTTAATTTTGAGGATAAGAGAAAGATAGGAGCAATGTTGGCGATGCTCATACTAGTTCATTAAAATTTTGAACATTCAGGTATTTTAGAGTGAGAATATGCGCATAAGAAAGATAGATCAAGATCAAAATATTGCAAGTTATTCAACAAAAAAGAAAGGCCAAAAAAATATCAATGAGAATAAATAAAACACCATTTAGATCATTTCAATATATAATAAAGCAGGTTCTGCATGAAGGACTATACATTAAGTAACCCTGACATTGCAGATGTGTCAAAAGGTCATGCAGGAGGTTATCTTGTCAAACAGCAGCCTTTCCTTGCCTTCAGATTGAACCGAGGATAATAGTCTGATATCTGAATCTTTTATGCGTTTGGTTAGACTAGAATCTGAAACGACGAAAAAAAATTTATGTAGCCAGTTGAAACTCAAAATCACACTAAACAAAGACAATCAGTTTTGGCAACAGAAGATATAGTAAGAAAGGCAAGACAAGTTGCACTAGAAATATTTACATGTTGCACTAATACAATGGAGCAGCCCCAGTTAAAACTTAAAAAAACCCCTAAAAATAGACAATCAGTGTGGGAATAGAATATACCATGAGCAAAGGCCACACAAGTTGCACTAGAAACTATTTTCATGTTGCACTAATAAAAATTGAGTGATACGAAGAAAACTTCTCCAGGTGGTGTGGATAATACATACACCCCATCAGATGAGGCTGTAAGAAATAGTAACTTAACCGTGATTCATGGAGGTACATGAATAAAAGGACACAAGGTCCCAAGCATTTGCGAAAATTTCCATGGGTAGTCAAGTTGCTTCTCAAACATTCCACAACCCTGATGTTCATCTTGTTATAAGAAATTATAGCTCCAATGAGTTTGTTGTGATATAATACTTATGTCTTTAAGTGACATGAAAGAATCCTCATTATTTGACACCCATAAAGTGCCTCCCCCGAGGCTCCCAACCTCCCATTCCATAATACAAGTGACGCCACATCTTTGTTGACCAATAAATTCATAAGATCATCGACCCTCTTTTATGTATCCTTTAAAGCCTTGATAAAGAAACAGACCACACATCAAGTGAAGAATGAATGTTATCCATCATCATTCATGATACATCTTTTACACAGAAAGACGATACTCCTTCCATCCCAAATTGTTTTTCCTGTTGACATTTTTAAGAGGACACTACAGTTTTTGAAAAGATTAGCAAGTTCTTGTGTCATTTTACAGGTGAAATCGTCACCTTAAAGTAAGTGAAAAAAGTCAAGATGAAAAACATTTTGGTACAGAGGGAGTATCTAACTCTTGTTAACATAACAGCTTCTATGCGCGTAAGGCTTTGAGTGAAAGAAACAAAAAACATAGTGTACTGATAAGCTTTGTTTTGAAAACACTGAATAAGAACACCTGTTAATATCAAGACCTAGAGCTGCTGGTTATTGGGCAGTAAAAAACTCTAAGCACTTCTGTCATTAACAGAAATAAGAACAAGAGAGATCAAACTCCCCACAAATTCTCTACAAACTAGTTGCAAAAGTCCACCAAACATATATTGGGTTGAATAAAACATTGTTCACCTGAAAAGATATTCAATTTTCCTACCCCTAAAAGCTTTAAGCACACAAGCCATCTACCCCATACAAATAGACAATAGTTATGAAATGAATGCTGTACATAAATGAGGAACAAAACCACTCAAGAGGAAGAGACCCACAAACTTACGAGGGCTTGCAGTTATGTCAGAAGCCCACATACATATCAAACCTCCTAATAGCTAAACTTTCCCTTCCCTCATCATTATTGTTGGATAAGAAATTCAAGCCCTGACCTCCTTCCCATCAAGAAGAGTCATAAGCTCCAGACACCAGAAAATCCATCCAAAAATGCACAAAATAGAACACGATAAGAGGAACAGGCAATTTTTCAGTTTCAAAACTGGCCAACCCTACTATCCAACAACTAGTTCAATCAACAGATCACAAAAACCTATAAAACCTTCCAGCTGCTACACTAAAACTGAAGCCAATCATCAAAGTAACTCCTCGGTCCAAACATGAGGACAAAATCAATGCACTTTGAAGTTCCGGCGCCACTCACAAACATGGACGAAGCAGAAAAAACACAGTAAAATCGAATCCAGTATACAATTAAATACCTTCGCTGAGCAAACCCAGTGGGCGTTTATTTTCATGCAAAAAGACAACGCACGAGCGCTGGTTCAAATAAAAGGGGAAAAAGTTCCAGAAAACACTCTAAACCTAGCAGCGAGAAACGAGAATCACGATGATTTCTCAAAAGACTTTACTGATATAGAAAGATTAGAGAAAGGAATTCCTACCTCAAACAACCCTAGTGTTTGATTGATGAAAATTGGGGAAACTTTCGAATGACGACGAGTCGGAAATCGGATTTGGTGAGATAATACGGGAGAGCTACTGATCTGCGATTTCGATGAGAATCTGTTGTCGATGAGGAGAATCTGCAATGAGAAGGCGATGAGAGGGAGGGAAGGGTGGAGCAGTGCGGCGTCAATGAAACCCCACAATCGCAAAGGGGTTAATTTATATAAAACCAGGGTTTGTTGTTTTAGAGAGACATAATCATCCTATCACTAGATGCATGATTACGACATATTCCAATTAAAGTTGTCCACTACCAGAGTAGAGCGGACACAATCCTTTTGACGAATTTACAGAAAAGCACCTACAATTGATCTCGAATATCGAAACAATCCTTCATTTTCTCAAGTTAGAAATACTTGAAAAATCCAAATATTCCGGATGGAACGGATCCCGAGGTTTACTTTCCTATCCCACCGTAGTGATGCAGAAGTGGAAGTTTAGTTATTAGGGGGTTTACTGCGGGTTTCTGAAGATTAACATTTCATACATTTTGTTGTTTTTCTTCTTCCATACAACTCAAGTTAGAAATACTTGAAAAATCCAAATATTCCGGATGGAAAGGATCCCGAGGTTTCCTTTCCTATCCCACCGTAGTGATGCAGAAGTGGAAGTTTAGTTATTAAGGGGTTTACTGAGGCTTCTATAGTAAGCCACAAGTGCTCTGGCAAGATTAACATTTCATATATTTTGTTGTTTTTCTTCTTCCATACAACGTTATTCGAGACTTTTGAGGATCCTTTTTTAGATGAAATGAATGATGTACAGAAATGAGCCGAAAAGCCGCTACGGGTGGGAGTCCAAGTTAAGAGGCTCTCAAACTCATAATCTACAAAAAGAATCCCAACATTCGCGGCAGCAGAGAAGAATAACAAAAAAGGATATAGCACGCAATGAACCCCCCCTAATAATTGAACTTCCCCTTTTGCATCATTACTGTGGGATAGGATAGGAAATTAAACCCCTGAACTCCTTCCCACCCAAGGCCATAACCTCCAGCCACCAGAAAATCCACCAAAAATGCACAAAATACAGCACAAGAAGTTCATGAACATACAAGCAACCTTTAAGCTTTCAAAAATGGCCAAGTCTACTATCCAACAACTAATTCTAACAGCAGATCACAAAAACCAGCAAAAGCTTCCAACTACTAGACTCCAACTGAAGGTAATAATCAAGTAACTCATCCTTTCAAACATATTCAAAAAGCATTACACTCGAAGTTCATGCGCCACTCACAAGCATAAACACACTGTAAAACCAAGCCCTAATCGGCTAAAAACCTTCGCTCTGCAAACTTTGCGAGCGTTTTACTTCCATCTACAAGAACAATGCACAATCGGAGGTGCAAATAAAAGGAAACACGATAAATTCCAAACAACGCTCGAGAGCTAGCAACGAGAGATCAGAGAATCACACCAAAACCTCCAAAAAGTGAACTGATTCAGAGAGATCAGAGAAAAGGACTTCCTACCTCGAAAAACCCTAGGAGACGATGATTGACGAACAAAAATTTGGGGGAACTCTGGAACGGCGACGAGTTCGAAATCGGAATCGGTGAGACGATAGGTGAGAGCTACTGATCTGCGTTGGTTGATGAGAATCTGGCGATGAGGAGGAGAGTGAGAAGACGATGAGAGATAGAGAGTGCGACGTCGATGAAGAAACCCCACAATTGAAAACCAGGGATTGCTTTTTATATAAAATAAAATAAAATAGATAAAACCAGGGTTTGTTATTCTAGAGACATCATCATCCTATCACCATCGCTCTAGAGGGCTGATTTCGACTTATTATTCCGATTAAACTTGTCCACTACTGCTAAGACTAGGAGTGGGCATAAATGCATAATCCTTTCTCCATTTCAAGAAATTGCAGAAAAGCACCTACAATTGGGCTCAGATATCGGAACAATCCCTTTTATTTCTAAAATTTGTGATAGTTGACCGAAGCCGAGTGCAGAAGACTCGCTGTTATTGCGTGAAGCCGAGGGGCGAAGACGCTCGTTAAAATCGCTTACATGGAAGGGGCGAGTGGGCGATGAGATCGAGAAAATGGCATCCGATTTTCGAAACTGAGATCGAGACTTCTTATCTCGTCTTCAATGATATTCATTGGCTCGTTGAATTTTGGAAACAGGGTCTTGCTTTTAGATTTCAGAGTCAAGCGACGGTGTCTCGTTACGTACTCGCTCCTTTTTAGTGTTTTGACTTGAAAATGACGTGGGTTGAGATGAGACTTGAAACCATTTGAGCTGGATTTTTGCTAAATCAAGTGCAATACCTATATAACATATACATACACTACATTTGACCAAAAATTCAAATTGTAGCAATCTGAGCAGGTCATATAATTGTAAATTTTGTTTTATAAGTATTATGTGTATTTTTTAGTTACATACTATTTTCATTGATTTATTATATTAGAGTCGTAGTATGCACTGCATCTCTAGAAGGTAGGAGTGATGATAAAATCATGTGATTGTGTTACTTGAATTAGCTAAATTATGCGGGCTTTTGTCACTTAGATTGATAAAATTACATGTATAGGTTATTGTAAAGTGGAGTCATATTTCCCCAATTATAGGGTCCGGCTTCTTCTTTTACATAACTGAATTCGGGTCCTTATTTTCACATATAGGATTTTGTATTTGCCACATTTGGATCTGTATTCGGTATAGTGAACCGCTCGTGTCTTGTCATCCAAATGAGATTATTGATTTTCAAAAATAAGATTCCAAATTTAAAAAATAATATTTAAGTTTCTTAAAATTAGTCTCGGGACTTCAATGACAAACATCGGATTTCATAATAGGTTTCGATTTGCATATTTCTGACTTCCTATATTCAAATTGTTGATCAAAACACAATCTCACTCATAAATCCATCGAAACAAGCCCAACGATTGATTAACCCTAGCACATACTGCAGCGAATACACGAGTATTTTTCGTCCCTACATACACATGTCAAAAGACCCTTTCAATTATTGACAAACCAAGTTCAGTAAGCATTCATCATCTTTATATTATTTCACAATCCTTTTTGTTGATCTTGGAAACAAGAAGATTTGAGTTTCACCAATAAATGGAATTCTTTAATTTGTTGCTAATCAAACATGCAACAAAAACCTTCATATTTTGGGGAATATTCAGAAAATAGACCGGCGATACAAAATCTTATATAAAATTTATGAATCGGGTTAACTTTATGTTTACTCAGTACGGTCATGACACGAAATGACATGACGCGAACATGGGTCACAAACATGCACAGACACGTCCAATTACAAGTTACGTGAAAAAGTTGATTTGAGTAGAAGTTTAACATCATGCAATGTATTTGATTGCCCATTCAAAAAAAAAGTAAAAAAATAAAATCTGACAAAACATGACAATTGAATGTTACGTAGCACCTGTTCTAAAAATAAATTTTCCTAATAACATATTAATGTATTTCTTGACATTTTTTACATCACTACTTATGTAACAATGTAAATTTTATAGTGGAATTTACAAAATTTACATTCAAATTGAGGACGTTGGCATTGGTGGTGGTACAAAAAGGTGAAAATAATATGTAGACAATACTCTATTGTCAACTTAGTTATATTCCATGTTAGAGCAACGAAGAAATATTGCCGATGTATTGATGAACTGTTACATTTGGCACATATATAGGCAAACAAAGTTTGGAAAATAAAATGATATAAATTATAAAATAAATTTTATATAGAGAAAAATCTGACAATACCAGAATATTGAATATTACGAGAATATTTTGATACAATGATAGTATATCTAACATCCCCCAGTGGGTTCAATGTACCAATATTGAGTTTGCAAGAATATGTTTGCAGAGAAGGACAAGTGGTTGTGAAGCATGTCGTTGAGAAGGACGGAGTGGTTCTCAAGGTCGGGTAAAGATGTAACACCCTGTGATTTGAGGGGTTTGAAATGCATTATTTCAAAAAATATGGGTGCAACAACCCCCTTATCCGGCTCGGACAAGACCGGGATGGCGATGCTAAAAGTAACGGCGGAAATCAAAAGCATAACATCCCAACTTATTTATTTATTGCATAACCATAAACATTACAAGCGTTTCTAAAATATTACACAAGTGTTTTCAGAACTACTACATTATTCTTGCATACTATACTAGATTCTACTTGTGGTGAAATCCAACTAAGTGAGTCTCGTACCCAGCTACGCCCCAGTCTTCAGCTTCTAAACCTACGGTGGGAAGGAAACAGGAACCGCAGTTTTCTAAGTCAGCATGGAAATACTGAGTAAGTGACACCCAAGCTCGTAAAACAGAAGACGAAGCATGACTTTATTTTCACAATAAATATACAGAGAAAATAAATCATAAAAATGTAAACTTGCAGAGTAAATCAGGAACTCAAATATGAACTGTAAAACGGTAAGAAGTGAACCTGATGCCTCTAGTAAGAACACTTATAAATTCTCATTCTTTTGATCTTCCTTTCTCAACTTTCAAACGGGGAGGATTAGTCCCAATCTCTTTCTTCTTTTCTTTTACAATTATTAAAATCTCAGAGAAACTGTATTATTAACTGTGTTGATACGGGGAAGAATCTACTATACTATCACTACCAGCCATTACCATAAGTGTCGGCACCCCCCTAAGGCTCCTCGCGGCCAGAGAGGTGAGTACATGGAGCGACCCGGCAGGTTGCGAACGGGTTAAAATAAAAACGGGTCGAGTGGACGAAGCCAACACGACCAATCTAATCACAGGTCGAGTGAACAAACTCAACACGGCAATAATACGCTTCTCCCATACAACTCTTTCCACTTTACGTAAATTACGCATTATTATTATTTTTCGTGTGACAATATCAAGCAAAGCAACTTCTTAAAAATGTAAGGAAATCTGAAATAAACATGTAAATAAATAACAAACACTTTTCGAGGCAATTATTAAAATAAACTTGCGACACGAAAGGAGCTTGGCACGCAAGGCTTGGCATGTTCACTTACCTTACTTCCGCAGCAACTAGCACGTAAGAGCTTCTATAAATGTACTCTATCGTCGTCTACAAAACTGTCACTTATAAATTATATTTTTCTTATTAAATCACAAGTCCAAGTATAACGCTACAAATCCTATCACTAGTTTTATTTAGTCATTAGATAAACCCAATCCCCTCTTGATAATTGAATATCGTATTTCTTCTAGTTATATTAGTTTACTGTCGAAGTTATATAAACAAAGAATCTATTTCTAAGCGACTATTAATCGTCACTATTATTGCTATTAATATTATTATTATCTAAAAGTGATTATCTAATTAAAGTAGTTATTTTATAAAAATGAGAACTAACGCAAATTTATATTTAAAAACTATTTCGAAAATGATATTTTGACTACTATGTTTTAAGAAAACTTTACACGATACTATAGTATTTAGAACTAGTGAAAAGTCTAATTTTACAAGTTTGCAACCAATTTTATAAGCTAAGTGATTAAACATTGTTTATTACAAGTTTTTAACAAAGACGTTTCTATTATAATTTTTAACAAACAACCAGTTTACCATTTCTCTACCCGAATAGATTTTCCGTGACGAGGACGAAAACTACTATTTTTAAAAATTATTGTTAATCCAAAATTATTATTATTTTTTATTTGTAACTAAAAGTGTGTAGTTTAATTAAAAGACACATAAACCCCAAGTTATATTAAAAGTCAACCAATACCCCAATTCCTCCCAAAACAGTTTGAGTTAAAAGACTCTAGTCCACCTTCTAGTTTCTGAAAATACAAAACAGCCCCCCTATATCATATTATAAAAGTTTATGTAAACTACAATTTAACCCCTTTTTAACAACCAACTCAAATTAGCTCTTCTAATCATGAATCTAGCTATCAAGTTTTGATTTTGTGTAACAACTAAACAGAGAGGGTAGAACGTACCTAGGCCAAAAATGGCCGGAAACCGTGAAGATATGAGTCGGGTCGAAGTCTCAAGTCGGAGTCACCAGAGTTGAAGCTCACCACCGGCTTTAATGGCTTCCCCCGCCTTGTTTGAGCCTCCTACTGATCTGGTCGGCCCTCTAGGAGTCTACTGGAAGCAATTTGAGTGGGTGGGTGGCGTTGGTGGAGGTTCACCGGAGCTTGTCGCCGGTTTTAATGGAGTTTCGGCGGCGGCGGCTGCCCTCTGTTTGGCCTCTGTTCAGGTGTTTTGGCCTCTGTTTTCGGACAGATGAGAGTATGTAATAGAGCTCCAATATATGGGTGGAAGAAAGAGAGAGAGGGAGAGTCTCACATTGGGTTTACCGCCGATGGCTACGGCGCAATGGCGGGGTTGGTGGTTGCTGGAACTTCTGAAGCTGCTGCTTCTGCTCGTTTCTGAGAACAGAGAGAGACAGGGAGGCAGAGAGAAATAGGTGGGCTTGCTTCGATGGTGGTATTCGTTGACAACTATGGCGGCTGTGGTGGCTATGGCCGATGCCATCACATGCTCTGTTTCTGCTGTTGGGTTCAGCGGTGAACAGAGAGGAGTAAGAGTGAGAGAGAGGTTGGGCAGTGGGTGCTCTCGGGTTCTCGTCGCCGGAGATGTAAATTTTGATGATGATGATGACCACGATGGTGATGATGTTGACGGTGGTGGAGAGGATGGCGACTGTGGTGGTGTTGGCTGGCTGCTGGGTGTTGTGTCAGCCAGGGGAAGAGGGAGCTGGCTTTATAGAGGATCTGGGGCGGTTCTGGAAGAGGCGGTGGTGTTGGAGGCGGTTTCATCTTCTTTGCCGTGAAGGCAAAGGAAGGAGGTGAATGTTCTGATGAAAAACATTTCAAATATGTAACTAATTTTTGGAAGTTATTGGGTGTGGGTGGTGCACACATTAGTTGGGTGATTGGGTGTAGAAATTCTATCGAGTCCCGCGGTGGTTGGACACGCGCTATTAATTTAAACTAACTAAAATTTGAGAAACGTCTACGTATTAATTCTCGAATACCGTCTATATATATATTTTAAAATTTTACACGAATATAACTCGATAATTTACCCGAATATTATTTGCAACTAAAATTCTTTTTAGCCGTCTAAACTTAATTTGCTATTGCTAATATATTATTTTATAAAGTCTTATAAGAATTCGTTAGCTATAAAATTTGCAATAATTTACCCAATCTTACTTTTCTCAATTAATTTCTTATTTAACTTATAAAATTACTGTTTTACCCTTGCTATTTAGACGGGGTATTACATCCTTCCCCCCTTAAACGAAGCTTCGTCCTCGAAGCTAAATTCACAGAACTAATCAAGATGCTCTGACGATCTACCAAGCAATTACCTATCATAGTCAAGATCACGCAGCAACCAAGTAATTTAACATAACACATAATAGTAAGTAACGATTTTCTGCAACACACTTAACATCGAATAAAGTCGTAGTCACGTCTATCTACTAAAGTGGTCACCGTCTCATTTAGTTACTAAGGGTCACGATTTATAACGTTGTAAGCACGCATATTCCTTTCTGTCGATCTCCGAGTTGCTAATTTCCATACCGTTGATAATTCCTGTGATTGCTATGCTGAAGTGGCCCTGCATCGGTTTAACTGTTGATCACCCAAATCTTACAAACTTTTGAAGTACTCTGTTTTCGAGCTTATGCTTTGTTTTGAGTTCATGAACCCTTCATACTTCCTTGCTCTCACCTGGCCATGGTAAAAGCAAGATCTGAGAGCATCCTGATGTGCTTCCCAGTTAAAGTTGGACCTTGCCAACAGGGTTTCTTGTGAGTTCCTCCTTCAGAGATTCACTCATTTTTTCAGATAAATATTGCGCAGTTTGACCCTTCGGTCTTCAGGACATTATATTGTCCTTTAGAATTTTGTCTATTCCCATGATCCAGTGTACTAGCTCTACGGATTCTTCTTTTCCCGTGAAGCCTACTGGCCTCATGTCTTCCACTTTCTTGGCTGAATTATCTAAATAGTCTGAATGAAGATCAACATTGTTATTATCCCGAGCCATCCATTCTTGCTTAATCGTCCTCGTGTAGCTACGCAATGGTCTGCCCGTCGTATTCCTATGCTTTTACTTACTATATCGTTTCTCATCCTATGATGGTCTCAATGATCATCTTATAAATAGACAGTCATCGTAACTATCACACGTGAAATACTAAATATCACATAGTGTGTCACATCTAACAATTTATATGAACCTCACAAATAACTTGTCATTCTCAGATAAAGCAATACATTATCCACAATCCAACTTCTATAATTCAAACACAATTTCCTCCCTTATTATCTATCCCACAGCCAATCAAGAATGAACACACAATTAATCCATATCATAACACGCATCATATAATTATTCACATAGCTCATCTTCTCAAACACGATTCAGAATTCAATTTCACATCTCTTTCCAATTATAGGAGTAGCATAACTTGTCTCTTCAAAATACACAATTATTCTTCCATAATTCGAAATCTAATCCTTGACAATCCATATCTCTCATCTGCTACCACATTGGCATCATTCAACAACCAAACAATAAAATCAAATTCTCAAATCAAACCAAATAATATCAAAGGATGAGGGTCCAAGGGACAGCAAGACCTACACTTAAGCTACCCACAACCCAGTCGGCTTTTCCAATTTTAATTATCTTGCACTATGTTCATTTTAAGTTACCCTACAGATTTTAAACTGGAACGAACGCTCTGATGCCACCTGCAACAACCCCCTTATCCGGCTCGGACAAGACCGGGAGGGCGATGCTAAAACTAACGACGGAAATCAAAAGCATAACATCCCAACTTATTTATTTATTGCATACCTTAAACATTACAAACGTTTCTAAATATTACACAAGTGTTTTCAGAACTACTACATTATTCTTGCAAACTATACTAGATTCTACTCGTGGTGAAATCCAACTAAGTGAGTCTCGTTCCCAGCTATGCCCCAGTCTTCAGCTCTAAACCTGCGGTGGGAAGGAAACAGGAACCGCAGTTTTCTAAGTCAGCATGGAAATACTGAGTAACAGACACCCAAACTCGTAAAACAGAAGACGAAGCATGACTTTATTTTTCACAATAAATATACAGAGGAAATAAACCATAAAAATGTAAACTTGCAGAGTAAATCAGGAACTCAAATATGAACTGTAAAACGGTAAGAAGTGAACCCGATGCCTCTAGTAAGAACACTTATAAATTCTCATTCTTTTGATCTTCCTTTCTCAACTTTCAAACGGGGAGGATTAGTTCCAATCTCTTTCTTCTTTTCTTTTACAATTATCCAAATCACAGAGAAACTGTATTATTAATTGTGTTGATACGGGGAAGAATCTACTATACTATCACTAGCAGCCATGACCTTAAGTGCCGGCACCCCCCTAAGACTCCTCGCGGCCAGAGAGGTGAGTACATGGAGCGACCCGGCAGGTTGCGACCGGGTTAAAATAAAAACGGGTCGAGTGGACGATGCCAACACGACCAATCTAATCACATGCCGAGTGAACAAAGTCAACACGGCAATAATACGCTTCTCCCGTACAACTATTTCCACTTTACGTTAATTACGCATTATTATTATTATTTTTCGTGTGATAATATCAAGCAAAGCAACTTCTTAATAATGTAAGGAAATCTGAAATAAACATGTAAATAAATAACAAACACTTTTCGAGACAGTTATCAAAATAAACTTGCGACACGAAAGGAGCTTGGCACGCAAGGCTTGGCATGTACACTTACCTTACTTCCGCAGCAACTAGCACGTAAGAGCTTCTATAAATGTACTCTGTCTCGTCTACAAACCTGTCACTTATAAATTATATTTTTCTTATTAAATCACAAGTCCAAGTATAACGGTACAAATCCTATCACTAGTTTTATTTAGTCATTAGATAAACCCAATCCCCTCTTGATAATTGAATATCGTATTTCTTCTAGTTATATTAGCTTATTGTCGAAGTTATATAAACAAAACATCTATTTCTAAGCGACTTATAATCGTCACTATTATTGCTATTAATATTATTATTATCTAAAAGTGATTATCTAATTAAAGTAGTTATTTTATAAAAATGAGAACTAACGCAAATTTATATTTAAAAACTATTTCGAAAATGATATTTTGACTACTATGTTTTAAGAAAACTTTACACGATACTATAGTATTTAGAACTAGTGAAAAGTCTAATTTTACAAGTTTGCAACCAATTTTATAAGCTAAGTGATTAAACATTGTTTGTTACAAGTTTTTAACAAAAACGTTTCTATTATAATTTTTAACAAACAACCAGTTTACTATTTCTCTACCCGAATCGATTTTCCGTGACGAGGACGAAAACTCTATTTTTAGAAATTATTGTTAATCCAAAATTATTATTATTTTTATTTTTAACTAAAAGTGTGTAGTTTAATTAAAAGACACATAAACCCCAAGTTATATTAAAAGTCAACCAATACCCCAATTCCTCCCAAAACAGTTTGAGTTAAAAGACTCTAGTCCACCTCCTAGTTTCTGAAAATACAAAACAGCCCCCTATATCATATTGTAAAAGTTTATGTAAACTACACTTTAACCCCTTTTTAACAACCAACTCAATTTAGCTCTTATAATCATGAATCTAGCTACCAAGTTTTGATTTTGTGTATTACAACTAAACAGAGAGGGTCAAACGTACCTTGGCCAGAAATGGTCGGAAACCGTGAAGATATGAGTCGGGTCGAAGTCTCAAGTCGGAGTCGCCGGAGTTGAAGCTCACCACCGGCTTTAATGGCTTCCCCCGCCTTGTTTGAGCCTCCTATTGATCTGGTCGTCCCTCTAGGAGTCTGCTGGAAGCAATTTGAGTGGGTGGGTGGCGTTGGTGGAGGTTCACCGGAGCTTGTCGCCGGTTTTAATGGAGTTTCGGCGGCGGCGGTTGCCCTCTGTTTGGCCTCTGTTCTGGTGTTTTGGCCTCTGTTTTCGGACAGAGGAGAGTATGTAATAGAGCTCCAATATATGGGTGGAAGAAAGAGAGAGAGGGAGAGTCTCACAGTGGGTTTACCGCCGATGGCAACGGCGGCAATGGCGGGGTTGGTGGTTGCTGGAACTTCTGAAGCTGCTGCTTCTGCTCGTTTCTGAGAACAGAGAGAGACAGGGAGGGAGAGAGAAATAGGTGGGCTTGCTTCGATGGTGGTTTCCGTCGACAACTATGGCGGTTGTGGTGGCTATGGCCGATGCCATCACATGCTCTGTTTCTGCTGCTGGGTTCAGCGGTGAACAGAGATGAGTAAGAGTGAGAGAGAGGTTGGGCAGTGGGTGCTCTCGGTTCTCGTCGCCGGAGATGTAAATGGCGATGATGATGATGACCACGATGGTGATGATGTTGGCGGTGGTGGAGAGATTGGCGACTGTGGTGGTGTTGGCTGGCTGCTGGGTGTTGTGTGAGCCAGGGGAAGAGGGAGCTGGCTTTATAGAGGATCTGGGGCGGTTCTGGAGGAGGCGGTGGTGTTGGAGGCGGTTTCATCTTCTTTGCCGTGAAGGCAAAGGAAGGAGGTGAATGTTCTGATGAAAAACATTTCAAATATGTAACTAATTTTTGGAAGTTATTAGGTGTGGGTGGTGCACACATTAGTTGGGTGATTGGGTGTAGAAATTCTATCGAGTCCCGCGGTGGTTGGACACGCGCTATTAATTTAAACTAACTAAAATTTGAGAAACGTCTACGTATTAATTCTCGAATACCGTCTATATATATATTCTAAAATTTTACACGAATATAACTCGATAATTTACCCGAATATTATTTGCAACTAAAATTCTTTTTAGCCGTCTAGACTTAATTTGCAATTGCTAATATATTATTTTCTAAAGTCTTATAAGAATTCGTTAGCTATAAAATTTGCAATAATTTACCCAATCTCACTTTTCTCAATTAATTTCTTATTTAACTTCTAAAATTACTGTTTTACCCTTGCTATTTAGACGGGGTATTACAAGGGGTCACTATGTGTAGGGTTCTAATGCAGGATACGAAACAGAAATACAATTAAAATTTCTTGATCAAAGCCCTCCATGAATCGCAAGTTAAGGTCTCATAACGTCATAGAGGAAGTAACGTGTACCTTGTAGGTTTGTGTAATCACAACGAAGAATAGTGTCCTCGTCTCTATAGGTATTCACACCTCGGGATTGAGAACTGGGACATGCTCCACACCTTGTGCTAGCAACGTCGAAGAAGGAATCAAGCGATCACGCAAAATGAGGAAGGAAGGTTCGGCCTCCTTGATGCCGTCAGCCACAATGGGGGTTCGGCCTCCTTGTGGTTCTCTCCTTGCTCTGTTATTTCACTCACACACTCACACTTGTGCAATAATAGAGCTAGGACTCCCCCTTTATGTCAAAAACTCCTTATTGAAACTTGTCCCAATACTAATCATAGCTATACACGGATTAGTCTACTTTGCAACTTATTTCAACTAACTTTGCATGTGGTTTCGTTTTGATCCTTGATCTATATAATGTTAATTAGTCCTACTAATTAACATTTATATCCATTTTAATTCTTTTGGTGTGTGACCTTGCAGGTTTCCATTAAGTTGGTAGTAACAATTACAAACATTGAGCGGTGTCTAGCAACACATATATGCCACCCAACTAATAGAAAGAGTCAGAGATATGACAAACCTTGTGCCCAATGTTAACGTATTGTGTATGTCCTTTTGTCTCTATATCCGGATTGGAAACGAGACATAAATGTCACACTCATATATAAAAATTCATAGTTTCTCGATCATGAGAATATCACATATTGTTTTATCTGATAACAAGAATATCACATATTGTTTTATCTGAGCCTGGCCAGCCATTTCATAAGCACTACCCCTCGAGTGGCCCGTGGATATTTGTTCCCATTATGTGGGAAGGACAAATCATCTCTACATCACTACCAACTCTCATCTTACTTCATATCATGTCCGATTACCGCCTTTATTATTTCTCAGTTACGGTGTAACGTTTGACAATATCAAAACATGATTCACAACTAGAGTATCTAGTGACTTCAAGTCTGTTGGAATAGGTGCCCTAGAGGCAATCTATATTTAGTATGAACAATGTTTTGGCTAGAAATTATTGTGATATTTAATATAATGAAGTCCTTAGATACAATGTGTTCCTTATCTTAAATATCCCTAGTACATTATATTGGTCAATAGGATATTCAAATATAGTAGTATGTGTGTAGATTGATATGGGGATATCAAGTCTAACACATGGGTATGCATTAGGAGTAATGGAAAACTGGATTGACCCAAGACGAGAAAGATACATTAGATTATGTTAACGTCACAATCGCTTCTCGTAGTGCCAATTATATTGTAATCCTTAGACATGAAGTCACTAGATACTCTAGTTGTGAAATCTCATCCTTTGATGTTATCCAACATTGCGCCTTAACCGAACAACCATAAAGATAGCTATCGGGCATGATAGGAAGCAATCTTAGAGATCGTAGTGATGTAGAGATGATTTGTCCCTCCCACATAATGGGAGCAAATATCCATGGCCACTCGAGGGATGGTGCTTATTGAATGTCTGGCCAGACTCGGATAAATCAATATGGAGATATTGATGTTATCTGCTTGCATAAGCATATTCGCATGATCGAGGAACTATGGATTGGATATACGAGTGTGACTATTTATGTCTCTTGTCCAATTTGGATATGGAGACAAATGAATAACGCAATATGTGATATTGGGCACAAAGGTTTGTTGGGATCACTGACTTATTTCTATTAGTTGGGTTGCATGGCTGTGTTGCTAGACACCGCTCCATGTTAGTAATGAGTTACTACAAACTAAGTAGAACCTATGGGGTCACACATCAAATAGAGGTGAACTAGAATTGGGAATTTATTAATATGATTAATTAATTAGAAAGATCACTTTGCAACACCTTGCAAAACTTAGTAGGACTAATATGCAAGGAAGGGACTAATCCAACTTCATGTAGGATTAGGAAGGTCCTTTATGTAGTTAACAAGGAGTTGTTGGACTATATAAAGGATGCTCTAGATTCCTTCCCACAATGAATTCTCATAACATAAGTGAGTGGGAGAGAAAGCAAAAGAGAGAGCAAGACCACAAGGAGGCCGAAGCCCCCTTGCGTCCGCCCCTACCCGTCGGCCACAAAGAGAGGGCCGATCAACTCTTTGTTCTTCGTTGCTTGATCCCTTCTTCCCTCTTCCTCCGGTCCAAGCTAGCACTAGGAGAAGCAAGATCTAGATCTCACCTCTAGACGTGGATCAACCGTAGAGACGAGAACATTATTCTTTGTGTGATCTCCCGAATCAAAAGGTACACATCTTCCATGTCCCTCATCATGTTATGAATGTCTCTTCCTGTGATCCTTGGTGGGCTTTGAGTAGGAATTAGTTTATGTTATTCCACTGCGTTACCTAAGTCAAAACCCAACAAAGTCTAAGCGCTACAACACCATTGTCACTACGAGAAGCACTTGTGACATTCACATAATTCATATGTAGCCTTCTCGTGGTGGGTCAATCCAGTATGCCATTACTCCCAATGCATACCCATGTGAGACTTGATGTCTCCATATCAATCTACCCACATACTAGTCTCCATGCATTGTGTTGTCCTATTGATCAGTATACTTTACTAGGGTACTTCATTATATTAAATATCTCCATAAATATTAAAATGTATATTCTAGCCGAAACAATGTTCAAATTAAAATAAGATTGCCTCTAGGGCATCTACTCCAACACTGTGAAATATCTAAGTTCCGGTACCAGCTTGTAGCTGCTAGTGTTGGAATGTTTAGATAAAAGGGGGGCAATTGATAAAAATATAACCTTAATGAGGTAATTTGTGCAATTATACCAAGTTAAAGGAAATATCAAGCTTACTCTCAAAGTTCATATAAATGCTCATGCAAGCCCTATGAGTTGTCACAAATGTTAGCAACCTTAAGGAAACCTCACTAGGTGACGAGACACTCATTTGTGGCTTCCACTAGCCTATATATACCCTCATTAAAAAAATGTTGTATTCTACAAGCTTCGAAAGTTGTAGGCGATAACTCCAATTGCTTCCCCTTCTCCTTCCTCTTCCTCGTCATCTTCAATGGTTGGAGGCTCCCCAAGGATACTCCTATTATGGGGGAGGACAAATACTTGACTTTTGTAAGTAGTTATTCAATCGTATAAAAAGTTTACTATTCGAATAAAAAAATTAAATATTTTAAGTAACATTATATGTAAAAGAAACTAGTCGAAAATCAAAGAAAAATAAAAACAATTATGTATTTAGTAAGTATATCTTCTAAATAGTAAAAAAAATATTTAATTAACCTGGAAAGAAATAAAATTAAACACAAAATTATGCATAATTTAACATGATATTATTAACTTCTTCTTCTTTTTTTTTTTTTTTTTTTTTTTTTTTTTTTTTCTGTATAGAAAATTAGCTTTCTAGAAACAAATGTAAAAAAATCCTAGAGCGGGAACCCTCATATAGCGATCGGGAAACAGGGTAACCATGCAATCGACACAACAGATTCCTTTCCAGAAACCAAAACTCTCCGTTGGAGAAGGAGAAGAGGAGGTCTCCTTTTGGCATGAATTTCTGTAGAGAGAAGGCTAAAAGATACGAGTTGCGTTTGATTGGTCAGTTCATTACTTTTGTGAGGCTGGATGTTTGGCATTAAAAGTATTGTTCAAAATGATTTGGCTGTACGGCGATGAAATCTATATCCATGAAGTGGATTGCAATACGTTTATTTTCAAGCTCTCATATCCACTGGCAGACCGACATTAGAACCAAGGTGGGCCTATGCCCCTCCTAGAAATTTTTGGGTTACCATAATTTTTCATTTTTTTAGCTCTTTAAATATAGGCCCCTCTAAGAATTATAAAAGACACTCAATATGTTTAAAAACTTTTCAAGTACAACCTCACATGACAAAAATGACATTTATAAATTATATTAAATGTCCGAGGCTCTTAGAATTAACTATTAAACCCAAACTATGAATACTTTGTGCTTAACAATTTTTTTATAAATATAAAATACACGATTGAGAGGAATCACGGGATGAGAAAACACAATTGTAACACCCCTAATTACCGAGAGAGTTCTTAGTGTAATATTAAGACTCCGGGGGCGAATTTGTAAATACTTTGTCATGTGTTTGAAGTTGGAAATTTGGAGTGTTTGCAAGTTTCGAAAGTTGTTGGAATGATTTTGAAGCACTAGAAATGTTCGGGGTGGTTGTGCAATTCTCTGAAAATTAGTAGTTGTGTAATTCTAGTTAGCACCCCCAAAGTTTAGAAAACTACACTTTCACCCTCCATGCATGAAGTCCACTTGTCAAACTCAACTTGACACCTCTCAAGGTGGAGTGGCAGCATCTCCAACCTCCTCTCCACCCTCTAATTATTCATGAATGAGCTCCTTCCCCATTTTCTTGAAATTCTTCATCTTCATCTTCTTCCCTTTCTCGTCTAAGAACAACCAACACCACCACCTCTGAAACAACCTCCATGCCCCTTTGTTCCAAGAGCTGCTACTACCCCAACTTCCTCTCGGTATGAGGATCAAAACGCACAAAGCAATTTGAACTTTGGTGAAGGGACAAAGGAGATAATCGGGTTTTAGAGGTAAGAACCATAGATTGTTCTTCGTTTGAATTCTTCATTTCTATGACGAATTGGTGCAAGTTCCTCATCCTCAGCGAGTCTAGAGAGCCAAGAGGGAGGGTCCAACTCGTTCATCGCCGCCTCTGTCGCCGGAATCTGGGCACGGTTCGCAGAAAACTGCTACGGGTCGGCGGGAGTTGGCTTTCGACTTCGTTTTTGGTTCGTTCTCTCGCCCACGAAGGCTCCTCTCAGATCCCTGGAAGTTGTAGAACACTATACTCAACCCAGAACCTGCTGGGAATTCGTCAGAGAACCAAAAACCGGTAGGCAATCGCCGGTTTCCTCCATGGCCGCCGGAAAAGCGCAACGCTTGGTACGACCTCGATTCTTGCTTGTTTTGATCGTTTTAAAGCATGAGCATGCTCCTAATCATTTCTAGAACACATTTAGATCACCTAAACACGATTTTAACAACAAATCCTCATAGTTTGATTCGTGAAGTTCATGTGTTTTCGGTTCATAAACAGCCCCTGTTCAAAATGCTTTTAACTCCCTCAATTCTTGTCCAAATCATGCACGGTTTCTTTCACTGTAATGCTGGGTATGCTGGCTACAAGTTTCGTTTTAATTTCTTGGTCCAATTTAATCTCTAAACCCCCATAAATTGGGCTTGAACATGGCTAGTTGGCGAGGTGTTTGCTGTGTTTTTGGCTGTGAGTGCTCAAAAAAATTTCCAAGTATAGAAGACTATGGTGAAACATCCATTTTCTAACCCTTGTATCTTCTTCAAAACTTAATAAAATTTAGATCTGTTTTCTCCTGTGTAAAGCTGGTGTATTATTATTCATTTCATCGTATTTGGGTCATCTTCAAATTAATAACGGATATCTCACAAAACGAGCCTAAAGTTGCTAGTTTGAACTCATGAAGCACTATTGAATTTTTCTAAGTATTGAATCTGAACTTTTGTCCAACTTTGACTAGCGATATCTCTTTGAATACTTAGAGTTTCTAGGAGTTCAAATATGTTCTGGAATTCTTGAACTGTCATCTTCACGACCCTATTTCTAGTTTCTAAAAAATCCTTCTCAATTGATCAGAAATCAGCCGCAAAGTTGACTACTTGAAATGACGTTTCACTATCTTTAACCTTTGGTTTTGAGCATTTGAAAGACATTTCTGACCTTAGCGTTCTTCACGAAACTTGTTCGTATTCATATACTGTGTCTAAATATCAAGTTTGGCTTCTCGAAAACCCTAGTGTGACTGATTTAGATAGGAGGGGTAAAATAGTAATTTCACTTAAGCTTTGAATTGAGATTTGTTTAGTAACATGGAGCTCTTCGGCATGTATTGTATGCGTATTGGAGTCCTCGTATGTAATTCTCGGCTAATGTTGACCAAGTTAATAGTTGGGGTCTTTCAATTTTACTAAACTTTAGGGGCCTAAATGTAATTTACTAAAAATTATAGATTCCGATGCTAAGTTCATATGGGAGAGCTAGGAGTCATTATTGCATGTTTTTTGGCCATGTATAATTCGGGGTTCAGGCACAATCAGGGACCGTACGAGACAGTTTCAAAGTATCAGGGGCAATTTGGTCAAGTTAGCTTGCATAACCTACATTCCCTTGAATTCTTACATAAAACTTCATATAGAGGATATGTGCTAATATGTTGTATACTTGAATTGTGTTTATCCAGCCGGTGTTGAGTACCGTTCCGCGATAGAAATACGTGTTCTTATCGCTGCATTGACTGTTAGACCCGGATTCACGAGCGTTGTAGGAGTGCTAGTTTTGCTTTGCGGATTTCTTGGCTTAGCGGTAAGTACATACGTGCGACATTTAATTATCAAAATGTGCGTATGCGTATGAATTTTTAGAATGAACGCTTTGTTATATGAAATAGTATGAGAATGTATGTTTTCCACTCGAAAGTTGTTAAACTATTTTATTCATCGACTTCGGGAACTCACAAAAATTACTTGTCGTTTTAAATGAATATCGCCTTATTTGGAAGAGTATGAAAATCATAATTTATACTGAAGAATTCCAATTATTGATTTATAATGAGAACTCTTGAAAATGACTTGTGAAGATTGTATACCGAATTTGGTTATGAGAAATAAAGGTAATAAAATACCTCTAATAGACTTAGGACGATGTACAGAGTTATGTTATTAATGGGAGGCGCCAAGCGATCCTCCATTTTCTTATGGCTAATGCCATTGAAGCAATGCTTCTTATTATTGGATAGAACTTAATTGTTCACAAATCCGCCCCAGATGAGCTAAAATGTACCAACATATTAAGGCCAAGGGGTTTGTTAGAGCTATAGAGTGCTACTTATACTTGTAAGGGTCACTACGGTATAGGGGTGTCGACACTTAAGGCCTTTTAGCTAATGTTGTGAGCGGGGTTGACGAATGGGCTCCCTTAACGCTCGGGTGAAATAGGGTTTGATAGACCCTAGAAGGAACCCTTTGTGATTATTTCGTGATCCCTCTGTTTACATCGATCCTGCTGGTGGCTCTGGACATGCCCCAGCTAAACTTAACGGTTAACTGAACTTGAACGAAAGTTGAATACTCTATTGATGTTGTTTGTGGCTCTGGATATGCTCTAATTGAATGAAATGATTTGAAAAGCATATGCTACTCGTGAATAAATATCGTTATGAGTTCAAAATAACTTGTTTATTCTGGAGATTCTACTGATTTAAGAATTCCTTTAATACTCGTGGTTTATTCAAGCTTTAAAGTCGAAAAGTTCTCGCTACGTGATTAATTATAATTGTTCATAAATTCCCAACTCTCTTACTTATTAATGTTTCAAATCTCTTGGTTTATTTAAACTATGCTTGCGTGCCACTCATCTGTTTACATGTCGTAGTGTGTATTTACTCAGTTTTTACTGATCAATTTCTTCAAAACTGCGTCGGCTTTTGCCATTTTAAAACCGCAGGTCAGCAATCAGGATGGGGGATGGGAACGCGAATCGAGATGTAAATGCGTGCTTAAGTTAGATCACTTAGAATATCACACACTTTGTATTTATTTATTTTGTAAACTTATTTCGACAAGATTTGTTGTATGCATTAAATGAGATGTAATCTTAATAGTTAATTTTCTACTTTTGCTTGTCGATTGTCTCTTTAACCCTGAAACGAGATCCCAGGTGTTTCAACAATTGCACCTCTTTGATACAACAAAGTATAGATATCGTCATTGAAGTAAGCTTCGTACACCAGAAATTGATCAACAGCGAGATTCTTCCAATATGTTGTCCATTGACCACTCTTCTATTGTCGATTAGTTCTTTGTCTTTTTCTTGCAGCCATGTTGACGTAGTTATAATTGTTGTTTCAATTAAAGATATTAAATAACAATTTCAAACTATGAAACATCGTCACCATCTTTACTAAAGCACTATACTTTAGTGATAGCATGGTTTCTCCAGCCCTTAGTAAACGAAGTAAAAAAGAAATTCCATGATGAATAAATTTTTTGGTCTAACTTCACTGTTCTTGTAAATAATTGTTATTACTCTTTAGTGAAAATCATGCCCCCTCTCGTGACAAATCATGCGTCCGCCCCTGCTTATATCTAAACAATAGAAACCGAGTGGAAGGGAGAGATCCATGGATCTTTTATGGACATATCCTAAGTTTGAAACCATGTGAAGTCAGAGATCCACAAGTGGAAGCACATTTCAAAACCCTTTATGTGTAGGAACAAATTAGGAACCTTCATATCTTCCTATTAGACAAGGAATATGGTACGAAACAAGTCCATCAGATGGGGGAGATCATCGATGGAGATGACAGAGTCATGACATGTGATGGGGGCGATTATGTTTGTATCAGGGTCATAATCATAATCAATAAACCTCTTAAAAGATGGGGTATATCATTGAAATGTGAACGATAACTTGGATTTATTACAAATACGAGTGGATAACCAAAATATGTAACTGGTGGGGGTGTTTTATCCATCAACCGCACAATTGTATTGATAAAGCCGAAATGGAAAGACCCTCACAACACTTGGGGTTGGTGAGTGGCTACTTTATAAGCCACTGAGGAGGAGCAAGAAGCAATGGCGAGCTAATGGAAAGCCACATGATGAAGAATGGCAAAACGATGTTATAAAAGAAGGGGATACATCGGTTACTAGGTGATACTTTGATTTTAGCAGTAGATGATCTGATTCTGACATGGAAATTGAAGAGAAGGAAAAGAAGGAAGAGATAATTAGACTTATAAACAAACCATTTTTTGCAACAGATCCCTACAAACGACAAAGTTAAGGGTATTATGATTTCCGAACCATCGAGCACAACACCAAAAACAACAAGACAACAAGGTTTATCAAAATGAAGGACTAGTGATGTCACTTTGAGCCCAAAATTACTAGAGATAAGAAACACATAGTTGGTATAACTAATCAGAGAGGGGTGCAAAGAAAAGGGAAGAGGAGATGAATGACGTTGGTGAAACAAAAGGATGGGGTAGACTCAAAGAATCCAACTGCGCAAATGGCGGGACTATCAAATAGCCCCACCAAGCACAATGAGTCTTCTAAGTTGGAACTTATGGGGAGCTTGGGAACCCCCTGTGGTGTTCTTATTCTTCGCGGTTTAGTGAATAAAAATAAGCTCAATTTAGTCTTCTTGATGGAGACAAAGATGTAGGAAAATTTAATGGAAATAATTTTTAGTACGATGGGTTATCCAAACGGAATTTACTTTAATAGCTCTGAAAGGAAATATGGCTCAGCCTTGATTTGGGACGAGAGTTTTGAATTTGTCTCAACTCATACTCAAAATTCCACATTCAAGGCACCGTATCTTCAAGAAAAACAAATAATATGTGATGTTAACAGGTTTTACAGCAATTCAATCATAACGGAAATATGTCATTCCTGCTCTCTGCTTAGAATAATACAACTTTTTAACTAGCCTCGGACTATTGTTGGCAAATCCAATGCAATTTCATATTATGAGAACAAAACATGTCGGTTGTCAGCTTCTCGCAACTCTCTAATTTTCGTGATGTACTACATGAATTGGTGCTTCGAGATCTGGGCTTTTCTAGCCCATAGTTCACTTAGTAAAACCAAGCTAACAAACATTCCATTCGTGAAAGACTAGACATATTCGTTGCAAATGATAGCTGGATTGAAAGCTTCGGAAGAGACACAATTACCCACGTTATGACTAAAGTGTCAGATCATTCTCCCACTGACTTATGTTTTTTCGTCACAACTCATTTTACCAAATTATTAACTGGAATTTAGTAACCAAAATTTTGTAAATTATAAGTAATTTGAGATGGTTTGGCTCTCTCATGCAGAGAGATGCAGGAGAGAACTACATTATGAAGCTTTTTAAGAACTGGTCGATTGACAAATGGGCTCTAACCTGCATAATTAGTGGATTAACATCCCTTATACTAGATATTAGATCTCATATTCGAGACCCATTGTAAACATATTCTAGAACTAAGATTTCTTAATTACAATTATAAATTGAATTCCAACAAAAGAAACAACTACTACTTTCATGATAAAGAAATGAGTAACTTGTCTCTTTCATTTTGCCACCTTTGCTTGCCCCCTTGATGGCGCCAGTTTAGACGGAAGTCTATCATTTAGTCCATTAAGCTTTTATTAGTAGGGCATAACAAGATATAATTTAATTAACAAAGAGAATAATAATATAATAATGCACCAACTTATTTTTTGTCCTATTCCAAAGTGCATGACTGGTGGACTACTGAAAAATCAAAGAAGAGGTAAGTGAATACCAAAGACAAAGTTGTTTCATCTGCAGTGGCCAGTAACAAAATTAACCATTTCCTAACTTCTTTGGTTGTTGTCACTGGTCAAATAACTCTTGTTCACAATATTGCATTCATACACGAAGTGCCTAACAATTCACCTACACCCTTTCTGGGTGGTAAGTAACCTCCTATCCTTAGGCTACAGTTTTCTTTAGTGCAAGCAAACTGCAAAAATGAGGTAAATCACATACTCCCTCCGTATCTCCAGGTTCTTCAAAAAATTATTTGGGTATTATTTGGGCCTAGCGATTTGGTTAGCCAAACAATGTAAGAATTTGGTAATTTTTTCATGACGTCGTAGAGTAAACTTTGCTCTACAATACCACAAAAAATTATCAAATTCTTACTTTATTTTGCTAACCAAATCGCTATAACCAAATAATACCCGAATAACTTTTTGAATAACCTGAAGATACGGAGGGAGTACAAAACTCAGAACAATATAATAGTGAGAAGACCTTTTAAATATCATGCATGTCCAATCAACTCAACAACACACCAAAAGATTACTATTTTGTCTATATAATAGTTTGGATACATTTTTTTTGAGCGAAAAAGAGTTTGGTCGCATGGAATACAAATGTTGTCACCGAATAATATTTTTTTGTAGCACATATCATTTTCTTTCTCGTACAACTGACAAATATAGCTTCCTTTGGTTGTAATTTTAGTAGATACTCCTTGTGTACAAACTTTATCTCGCTATATGAGTTATATTAATGTCTAAAATCAGAAAACTGTATGTACGTTTACTTTATTTATTGTATTTTAGTCCAGCTAAGTAACACTACTGTTTGTCGGATATAGAAAATAACTAAATCATAAAATGTACCCTTTGACGTGTGAAAGGAGAGATTTGATCTATTTATAAACATTTTATCCAACCAGATTAACACTTATTGAGCCGTTAGAAAAAACTAAAATGTACAGAGTTACACGAAAATTCAAGATAATGTGAAAACCGAAGTTAGGGACGCGTCTGCAAGTATGGCCCTGTTTGGATATCCTGGTTTAGTTAATCTCCACTAAAAGTTAACTAAACTTTAACTCAAAATTTGTGGAACCCACATTCCACTAATTTTTCTACTCACATAAAAGCTAAAACCTTAAAACCAAAACTATCAAATCCAAACATTCACCTGGTTTGGTTAACCAAACAAGTTCAATCATATTTTCCAAACAGGGCCTATAACAATTACTTGGATGAACTCTGACGTCTCAGAATGATTAGTCTATTGTTGTCCGATAAGGAAAAAAAAAGGAACACCCTTTGTATAAACGAAAAAAGAAATAAGGGTTTCCTATAATTTGCCCAACTTGATATTCTATAAATGGTTTATCTTTTGGACAAAAATATGAGACGTCTCAATTATTGAATTACTAAAATCACAAAATAGTCCATTACCTACTTCAGCACTCATATAGACATGTGGTTCACTTTCACTGATTTATTTGGACAAACCTGATAAAAAAAAAAATTGGACAAAAGAAAATACAATTTTTTCTGGGTTTTGCCTCAAGATTGGACTTGGATGCAGCAATAAATTACCGCCGGTTACTCTCTCTCTCTCTCTAGATTCTCTCTTTCCAATCTCTTCTTCTCTCTCTCCCTCCTCTGTTTCAGTTACCGAACTTACCCGGAACAGGTCAGCTCACCATCTCCATCTTCTTCTCCTCCCTTTCCTACTCCTTCTGTCACCACTTTTCCCCTTCATTTTTCTACCAATTATTTGCGTGTTTCTGTTCATACATGCGCGGTGAAGAATCTCTGAATCTGTCAACGGCGTGAGCTGTTCCACTAGTGCAAAGCCGTTCTGTCTTCTTCAGTTTATGCACAACTGTCCTCTTTTCTCTCTCTCCAATTGCCGAAACCCATCAAGGTACATCTGTCTCGCACCTTCAAATCTGGGTTTTCATCTCTTTGCTGGAGCTTCATTGATCTGTAAGGTGCAATTGTTGTTATTCCTTCATTGTTCTGTAATGGGTTTTTGTTAGTTTCTGTTGATTTGATTGAGAATACAACAAACAAACCCTGAAGTTCTAATTGGGGATCAGAGAAACCCAGAGAAACCCACTTTCCTTTTGATTGTTCCTTGATGGGTTTTGCTCAGTTTCAGCTGAAACCCTAGAAATCTGAAGGTTCCAATTGAGTTTTGCAGAAACCCTTTTTGCAAACCCTATAGTTCTAATTGAGTTTTGCAGAAACCCAGAGAAACCCGCTTTCCTTTTGATTGCTCCTTGATGGGTTGGTCAGTTTCAGCTGAAACCCTAGAAATCTGAAGGTTCCAATTGGGGGTTTTTTGTTATTGCAGAAACCCTCTTTCAGAAACCCAATCTTGTTGGTGTTATTGTGTAGTAGGATAAGTTTTCTAGATTCATTGTGATGATGGGTTGTGGGATTTCTGAAACCCTCATTTGGATCTCAATCCTTTTGTCTCTGTCATGCCTTTCCACTGGTTTCACTCCTTCTGATAACTACTTGATAGACTGTGGATCACCCACCAACACCGCCTTGGGCAATCGCGTCTTCGTCTCCGATAGCTCAGCTGCAAACCTCCTCTCAGCCCCAGATAACACCTTAGCCACCACTTCCAATTCGATCCCTCCTTCCGACGCCTCGCCGCTCTACAAGACCGCCAGGGTGTTTTCCGGTGTCTCCAAGTACACGCTCCCCATCAAGCGGAGTGGGCGGCATTGGATCCGCCTCTATTTCTTCCCATTCAATTCCGGTAGCAATAACTTGAACACTGCAAAGTTTTCAGTATCCGCGCAGTCGTACGCTCTCTTGTCCGATTTCACTCCCAAAGGCCTTTCAGTCAGAGAATTCACCGTAAATGTCACATCAACCTCTCTCGAAATCACATTCACCCCATCAAGTGGTTCTATCGCATTTGTGAATGCTCTTGAAGTTGTTTCTGTCCCGGACACACTCATAAAGGATGAAGCCACTTTGATCAGCCCTTCATCAGCCTTCCCAGGCATTTCATCTCAAGCGATGGAAACGGTTTATCGGGTCAATATGGGCGGGCCCGCCGTGTCGTTCGCGAACGATACGCTTGGTCGGACTTGGGTTCCCGATTGGGGCTTCTTAGTCAAGAAAGAAGTTGCTACAAATGTGTCAAAGATAGCAGCTGTTAAGTATCCGGAGGATGGTGCAACGCCAGACACTGCGCCCGCTTCAGTATACGGGACTTGCACTAAGATGGCATCCGAAAACGACCCGTCCAGCAGCTTCAACGTGTCGTGGGAGTTCAATGTAGACAAGGGTTTCCAATATTTCCTCCGCTTCCATTTCTGCGATATTGTGAGTGCTTCTGCTAACCAGCTATACTTCAATATATTCGTTGATTCCGCGAATGTTAGTCCAAATTTTGATCTCAGTACTCTAACCCTAAACCACCTTGCAACTGCTTACTACACTGATATGGTTTCTGCGAAGAATGAGAATGGTAAGCTTCGAATCAGTATTGGCCCTTCAACCATAAAGAATGCATACCCAGATGCCATTCTCAATGGACTTGAGATCATGAAGCTGAATGACACTCAGGGAAGTTTGAGTGGATCCAGCATCATTCCCTCTTCCTCTTCCAAATCAAAGAGCCACATCGGGTTGGTCGTGGGTTTGGGCATTGGTGTGGTTGTGGTTCTTTTAGCTGCCATCTTCCTCTTCTTGATGTGCAGAAGAAAGAAGCTATCTAGCCTTCAATCAAAGACATGGGTTCCGTTATCCATCAATGGAATGTCACTCACCATGGGAAGCAAGTACTCGAATGGAACAACCATTAGTGCCGGATCCAACCTTGGTTACCGCTTCCCTTTCGCCGCGGTCAATGAAGCCACTAACAACTTCGATGAGAATTGGGTAATTGGAATCGGTGGATTTGGAAAAGTTTACAAGGGTGAACTCAACGACGGTACTAAAGTTGCTGTCAAGAGAGGGAACCCGCGTTCCCAACAAGGTCTCGCTGAATTCAGAACAGAAATCGAAATGCTCTCGCAGTTCAGGCACCGTCATTTGGTCTCCTTAATTGGGTATTGCGACGAGAAGAACGAGATGATTTTGATTTACGAATATATGGAGAATGGTACTCTAAAGGGGTATTTATATGGATCGGATAACCCATGTTTGAGCTGGAAGCAGAGGCTAGACATATGCATTGGTTCAGCCCGCGGGCTTCACTATCTCCACACCGGCGACTCCAAAGCGGTCATTCACAGAGATGTTAAGTCTGCAAACATATTGCTTGATGAGAATCTCATGGCTAAAGTCGCGGATTTCGGGCTTTCAAAGGCCGGGCCTGAGCTTGACCAGACCCATGTAAGCACAGCAGTGAAAGGAAGTTTCGGGTACCTTGATCCGGAATACTTCAGAAGGCAACAGTTAACTGAGAAATCCGATGTTTACTCATTCGGAGTAGTTCTTTTTGAAGTGCTCTGCGCGAGGCCCGTTATAGACCCGTCTCTTCCTAGGGAGCAAGTGAACTTAGCTGAATGGGCAATGAAGTGGCAGAAGAAAGGGCAGCTGGAGCAAATCATAGACCCCAAACTCGCTGGCAACATTAAGCCGGATTCTCTGAGGAAGTTTGCGGAGACGGCGGAGAAATGCTTGGCTGATTATGGAGTAGACAGGCCTTCCATGGGAGACGTGCTGTGGAACTTGGAATATGCGCTCCAGCTCCAGGAAGCCGTCGTGCAGAATGATCCGGAAGAGAACAGCACGAACGTCATCGGCGAGCTGTCCCCGCAAGTTAACAACTTCAGCCGCGACGAGTCTTCGGTATCCGTGTCGGCTTCACAGTTTGAAGTGTCGAGCGTGGAGGATTTATCCGGCGTATCGATGAGTAGGGTGTTCTCGCAGCTGGTGAAGTCCGAGGGGCGATGATGATCAGATCTCTCTGGGATATATTGGTATGTAATAATATGCACTTTTAGTATTTATTTTAGTTCAAGAGTTCTTATTTGCATCTTGTAGCCTAGCGAAAGAAGGGACTCCCTTCTATATTTTGTATCCCCACTGTTACATTTTGTTCCCACTTCTATGACAACATTTCATCTTTGAAACCGCCATTCTTCTTACTTCTTGTATTATTTTTGCTCATGGCTGACCGAGTTCTAGGTTTCGCCTGTAGTTTGTGTTCTCCTTTTCGTTTTGTTGTGAAAATGAGTACTGTCCGAGACTTGCACAATAGAATAGTATTTGCAGATGATTGTGGTTGTTTTACAGTAGTTGTTATGATCATATTCGTGTCACCCTATTCGTTTTGTTGTGTAAAAGCAACTATTTTTTTGTTCCCAGAAAGTCTAGTAGAAGGAATTTCATCCAGTAAATTTGGAAAAACCCATGTCCCAGCTATGCAACAGACCTAGGTGTCTTTCGTCTTTCTTAAACCAGGGTAGAATCTAAAGAACATTATGATCTGGAAAACAAGTAACTTTTTTACCCGGGAGTGGGTCTTTCCCAGACCATGGTAGAATCCAAAGAATCTTATGATCTGGAAAACAACTTTTTACCCCAGGGTGGTGATCATGGTGTCAAGAGGGCCGCTCGCGGGCGAAACCGGCCCAGCCGGCCCCCAGAACACCAATCTGTTCCCAGCCCGCCCCGACACATAAGCCCGGCCCCAAAACCGGTCCGGGTCGCGTTTAATTTCAGCGGCCTGGCCCTCACAGAAGAATCCCCCTCCGGTCCGGGCTGGCCCCCAAACCCCCCCCCCCCCCCCACCTATATATATATATATATATATATATATATATATATATATATATATATATATATATATTTTAACAATTTTAATCCTGCCCGGTCCGGCCCTCTTGGCCCCGAACCCAAGGACTTTTAGCTCCGAACTGGTTCGGAACACTTTCCTCCCCCACCCAACAGCCCAGCCTGGCCCCCTCCCCTCCCAGCCCTCCTCCAAGCCCGCCCCCTCACCAGCGATCGGCCCTTTGACACCTTGAGGTGGTGATCAAAGAGAGCGCTGTCAAATGGAAAGCGGCTGATGGCTAGCTACTCAGTCCGAGAAGAAGAAAGTGTTCTAGGGTTTCAACAGTTAGGTATAACCGTGTAACTATCAAACTGGCAGGTGCTGGTTGAGTCAGTTTAGTTTGTTAATGGGTACAAGCATAAATGGGCCCAACCCTTGTTACAATGTGTCAATAATATAAACCTGAACACGCCCGTTTAGTTCATTTAACACTAACACTCACTCCACCAACACCTCCATTACCGCCTTCACACCACCTTCAGGGTTCACATCAAACTCACCAGAACTAAACTATCAACGCCCAAGAAATAGAAACCTGATTTGAAGCCTTAACTCGAAACTTTAAACTGCCCGAATCAGAATTCAAGAACTTGTAGGGTTTTATGGTTATAGCTGCAATCAACTGCTCCTAGTGATTCATCTACAGGGTAAATCTCATATCAGATACAAAACTAAAATACAAATGTACACATGAAAAATTAATATACAGGAGTAAAAAGTTATCGAAACAAGCTTTTATCTTTCAAATGGCATACATTTTCTTATAATCGTTATTCATCTCCGATTCCGAAACCACAGACATAGACCAAGCTCGCGACCTGCTGTTGTGTGAATTCTTCCTAACATTCCTCATGTTCTTGTCTTCGATCCGATGCATTACCACCCAATAACACATTGTACCCAGAGTCGTAGCCATTATGGTCGAACCAATAACAGTCACTCCGATAGCCAACCACTTCTCTTTCTCTCCCACCACCACAAAAGACAGCGCCAAAAACGCCACGGAGATGAGCGTACACGCCAGCCACATCAGCTTGTTGATGATCGCCATCATCTGCTTCTTCGCCTTGCTCTCAATCACCACCACAGAGGTCTGGACCACCACGACAGCAAGAGAAATAAAAAGAGCGATGGAGTCAAATATGAAGAAGACGATGAAGGCGGCTTTCGGAGCGATGTTGGCTTCCCCGAGGGAGAGGCCCGGCGGGACGTCGGACGGGTCGTCCACGTACTGGCCTGGTACCGTGAAGATGGCGGCGAAGGCGACGGTGGCGATGAGGACGGCGACGACGGTGGTGGAGTTGATGGCGTTATTGAGGCCTTCCGTGTGCATCTTGTTGAGCTGTTTGGCGATCCCTTGGACGCGCTTCCGGGTCTGGCGGGTGTGTTCGAGCTGGTCGTGGACCTCGTGTTTGATGTCGCTCACCGTTTGTTTCAGTTCGCGGGCCGCCGGGTTGTGCTGCGGTCTTAGGAATCTTGCGCTCTGGACGCCGTGGCTACGCAGAACGGCGGCGACTTCGGACTGACCGGTTTTCTCGGCGGTGTCGATGGCGGTTTCGTTGGCACGGTTTACCGCTTTCGTGTCGATCTCGTTGTGGCTTAGAAGCATATTGACAATCTGTCAGAAAACAGTAGTAATTAGTACAAACACCATGGACTAGGAAATTGAATTCTTCAGAAGATCAAATGTTGTGCAATGTATTCAACTGATTGATTAATCTGGCTTTGAGAAAGTGAGCCAAGTGAGTAAGGTTCTAAGAGCCCGTTTGGTAATGCTTTTGCTTTCTAGAACGCTGCTTTGCAAATTTAAAAGCAGTATTAATGTGTTTGGTAAATTTTTATTTTTCTGCTTTCTAGAAAGCAACTGTTTCCCCACAGCAGCTATTGAAAAGCAGGGGAGGGGCTGCTTTCTACAACATGCTTTTTGATTAATTTATTATTTGCCATCATTATCCATTAATAAATATTAATAAAATATTATTACAATAGTAATATATATTATATCATGTCTGAAATGGTCGTTTCGACATTTACAAGAAGTCTAAAGCACTAATTACCAAACACAAAATGTCAAAAGTGGTTTTCCACAGCGGGTTATATACAGAGTTTACCAAACACTTTTTGTGCAGATTCTCACAGCAGCTTTCTCACAGTGCGTCCTTCACAGCAGCTTTCTAAACCGCCACAGCATCACCAAACTAGCCCTAAATATCAGCACCTTCGGTTACTTAACTGACCGGTACGGTTACATAACGGGCTACTATTGCGGCCGATACCAGTGGTTTCGATCAAATTTACACAAGTATCGGCAGATTCTCTACCTTTACAGCATGCTTTGTTTCAGTTCCATCTCATAATCTCTACCTTTAGAACATCTCCAACAGCTTTAGAACATCTCTAAAGCTGGCCTCAAATAGTATTCGGATTAAATTTATCTATTTTCCACAAAAAAAAAAAAAAAAAAAAAAAAAAAAAACAGGTTCAAATAGTGACCTATATTTCCAACAAGTCTATTTCTTGGAAAAAAACATGGACTACTGATTATGAAGGGAATAACTTTTTTTTAAACCTAACAAACTTAAATCCAGATATTGACTGTTTAATGATAAAACTAGAAAGTTATAAAGAAAGATTATTGCAATAGACCTACTGGAACAACTCAAAAAGTGGTTGGTGTAAAATTTAGGACATGGACAAATTTGGTCTAAAAGGTCATTTTGCTGTTAGAGATGTTCTTAGGGCTGATTCTCTAGCATTGCTTTTTTACAACTTGGGACGACTTCAAAAGATTCACACATTGAGCTGGGGAGTGTGTCCGATACAACCCGACTACGTTTCTTTGCCCCTTTTCCATTTCTTGGCCCGTTATCATAACTTTAAACTTCAAACTACTGTTTTACACACAAAAATGTAAGGGGGGTAATTTACCTGAACCCTCCCTTTGCGGGTGGCAATGTGCAACGCCGTGTTGCACTTATTATCAGGCATGTTCAACGACCCAGGCTCCGCCTTGATGAGCTCCTCAACCACCTCAAGGTTCTGCCCTTTGACCGCCATGTGAAGGGCGGTTTGCCCCTTCTTATCAACCCTAGTCGCAATCCCTTGCTCGTTGCTAAGAAGTGCCTTCACCACTTCCACATGCCCGTTTCTGGCTGCAGAGTGCAACGCTGTTTTCCCGTTACTCCTAGCTATCGCAGCCAAACTGCTCTCGTACTCCAGTAAATACTTCACCACCTCCGTATGCCCCTGCGTCGCCGCCGTGTGTAACGCCGTCGTGTTCGACACGTCCACCGTCATCGACAGCTCCGGGTGAGCCTCCATCAGTACCTTCACTATGTCTGCAATATGCAAACTTTCACATCATTCTCACACCCAAGAAATTATAGGAACTCCAAAATTAGGAATAGGTACACATTGATTTAGTTTCATTTAATCCCACATCTCAGAGCATCTCCAACAACAAAACATCGCTCCGTCCATATTTGTTTCAGCTACAACTCTGTCGTGAAACTCACAATAATATCTAAAATCTATGTTTCAAGTTTGATCATCTATCACCTTCTATCACCTTCAAATTTTCTAAGTTGGTCCTTTCTCTAAAAACAAATTATATGTTGTAGTAAAGCAAGCACATTAAAAAAAGTACTAGAATAAAATGAATGCAGTGTTAGGCCCAATAATTGCACAGTTATACTGGGAAAGAAGATGAATATATAGGACCTAAAAGTCTGAGTAACACATATGAATGTGAATTAGAAGAAAGTCATGTCTCCTGCATGTATAATTATACTAGTGCAATTTATGTGGGTTTCATCTTCTTTTTAACACTGCATAATGTGCATGGTTTTCACCCAGTCCTCTGATCCTTCCCACTGACATCTATTTAGACTTTCCCCCTTTACTTTCCTTACTTGCAACAATCCGGACAGAACTAGAATGATTAAGCTATGAAACACTAAGTATTGTTCACTTGGTTCTAAGAATGAGATATTGGAGAATGCTAAAAATCATGGGCACATTACTTATACCAGAAAAAAAACTATTTGGTATACGTAATTATAGAGACATTCTTTATTAGTTTTTTTATACACTAAGTATAGTGTTTTGATAGTTTTTTGTCGAGAACGGCTCAATGTTGTGCCATGTAATCTTTCTATCAATCTATATACTAAAGTAGGACAGTGTTTTCCTATTCATCTGTGTGGTGTTGGATGAATAGTGACCCTTGGATCACTTCAAAATCAATGGTTGAGGGAGATTAAAAACACCCCCGCAAAGTTTGTGTGTTTTCCCTCTCACAAGTCGGGACAAAGTCAGTGTATCTCCTTTCACATTCTGTACTATCCATCCTTACAAGGTAGTGTGACATAGAATGAAAAATAAAAAACTCTATTGAACACAAAAATTTGTAAGTTTGAGCTGGACCAAATAAGCCCATAGTCCAAAGGGACGAGTGATTTTCTAGTTAGTATAACGATCCATGTTGTGCCTCATGCTTTGAAATGTGAGAATTTTTGTACGAATGAATCTTTAATTTTAGCAAAAGCACATGTTAAGTTGAATTGGACCAATTCAATCCATTACTAGGATTGTGCTAGTCTTGATTAATCGCCAAAATTTGAAGGAACAACACTCTCGATCCATGAGGTGAAAATAATATTTCCTACACGAATTGGTGACTGATATTCACAAACGCGTGATCTTGCAAGTTCAATTTCTTATGAGAGGCAACAACATTGGACCAAATTTAGAACATTTTTACGGAAAGCAGCTCCAATAGTGGGTGTAAAAGTTGGCCTCAATTCCCATCAGACCTCTTATTTGGACAAAACTGAACTAGTCATGGAGAAAAAATATTAAAAAATCCAAGTTTAATCCTCATCTGTTGATTGTTCATGATGAAACGTATAAACTAATAAAATAATGATAATGACTTATATTTAGACATACTGCTGGAACATTAACAAATTTAGTCCAAACAAGCTAATAATCTCATACTAGTAGTCATTGATTTGAAGATGTAAAGAGTATATACAGAAAAACATACCCAAATCTCCTTGTTTGGCTGCAATGTGAAGTGCATCAAAACCATTCCTGGCCTTGACACTAGCTGCAACAAGATCATGGTATTTGATCATCTCCTTAACTAAATCAACATACCCATACTCAGCAGCCACATAGAGCGCGGTTTCTCCGGCTTGGTTCTGCTTCAACAGCAATTCACCCAGTGATTCCTCTCCCTCAACACCATTCAGAATCTGCATAATCACCCCCGCCTGCCCGGCTCTGGCTGCCGTGTGCAGCGGCGTGTCGTCGCGTTTCCCGGTCAGCTGTTTCGTCATCTTTTTCCGGGGAGTGGTGGCCGGAGGAGGAGCCTCCATTTGTTTTCTGTCTAAAACCCTCCCCAGAAAACTCCCCTGATTTTGACCCCTCTTTATGTAATCAATCACACGAAAGTCTCTTCTTCTTTCCTTCGAAAACCCAGATCAGCAATCGCATTTTTTTTGGTCGCAAACAATCCCACAAAATCAATGAATTTATTCGATTGTCGACTCTGTTATCGGTGTAATGTGATACCGGGAAATGAATTTCTCATAGCTCCAAAGCCTTTTTTCCCCAGAAAACCCAATTGGGTATACCAATTCAATGCACCAAAACAACACTAATTTGGTTTCTTGAACCTTTTCTTGAAAGGGGTTTGAATGAATAACAGAAACAGAGGAAGGGAGATAAAGAAATAGGCAAACACCTTACCTGGGTTGGAAGGAAAGCCTTGTGTCTAAATCAAACATATATATACATATCTATGTATAGAGGGGGTTAGGTTTTTAAAAATGGAAACACCCTGGAAATGGGTTTTTTTTTTCCAGAGATAGGAGAAGAAAGAAACACAGTACAGAGAGGGAGAGAGGGAATGGGATGGTGGAGAGATTAAGAGGAGGAGGAGAAATGGGTATTTGAAAGGCACATGTTGGCAAGAAAGGGGACTTTTTAAAGAAAAGAACGAATCTGAATCACACTCAGAGAGATTGAGAATTGAATTTAGACAGAAAAATGAAATGCAAAAGTTGGATAGCAATGGCGATGGTGGTGGATCAAGGAATAATGGAGGAATTCAGAGAAAAGTTTTTATTCAGAAAAAAATGGAATTTGGGGGAAGGAGAAAAGGAAGGTAAAAACAGAGGCAACGGTAATACCAGAAACACGCGCGTGGTTGTGCTGCGAGACTCCTGGCTACATATTTGGGTAAGACATTTTCCAACCTCCATTATCGATAAATACATTTTGCCCCCTTATTTATTGATAAATACATTTTGACCCCCTGTCAGAGTTAAAACTAAGGTTGATTAGTAGAGGGATAAAAAGACAAAAATACCCTTTGCATTTACGAAATTACCCCACTATAAATTCTCTTTCCTTCATTCTCCTCCTCATTTCCTAACCCTAACCTATCTCTTCCTCTCCCCCTTCTCTCACCCACCACCGCCTGGCTCCCTCACCCACCTCCATCCCTCTGTCTCCCTCCTCGTTGTAGATCCGTTTGTTCTGCTTCAAATCTTGGCCCCGGGTATGGCGACGACAGGCTTGGCGCTTCCAACGGCAGCGTAGTAATTGATAACCGGTATCGTGCTGCAAACTCTTGCGTGGTTTTTGTAGTGAACTGACCGGAATCGTGGTTTTCGTATTGAAGGTTATTCATTTAAATTTTAGTATCAACATGTGTAACGTGTAATATTGTTGGAATTTGTAGTTTATTCCTCGGTGGAGTTAATTTTTCTAGAAAATAAATCAAGATAAGTTAGCTAGTATCACTTCGTTTCCTTCCTTTCTCTCCCTTTCTATTTTGGTACATTTCTTTTCTTTCTCCCCCTTTTTTTTTTTGGCATGTTTAATAATGAACAAAGACGAATTTGTCCTTTCAATTAATACCCACCTTTCACTTTCCCATACCCCACTCACCCCATTCATTTTCTCTAAAAAAAAGAATCCCTACCCATTATCACCGCACACTCTTCATTCAGATAGGATAGAGAGAGAGAGAGAGAAAGAGGCACGCAGAGCAAGAGAGAGAGGGAGAGGAAGAAGAAGGGGAGGAGAAAAGGGGGGGGGGGGGGAAAGGGACGACAGATGAAGGGGCCAAAGAAGGAGGCGATCTCTTCTGGTGGCAGCAGAGAGAAAGAGGCTCACACACTTTTAATTCCTTTACTCTCTGCCTCTTCCTCTGTTACCGACCACTTGTGCTCGAAACCGACTCAGAGTCCAAACCCAGAAATTCCTTAGAAGATCGATTGTTTTCAAGGAACTCTGTTGCTAAATCGTCTCCTTCCGGAAAACGTTGAAAAGATCGAAGAGTGAACGCTCTGTTTCTGGCATTTCAGGTCTGCTCTGTTCGAGATTGTTTTCAAGGAACTCTGTTGCTAAATCGTCTCCTTCCGGAAAACGTTGAAAAGATCGAAGAGTGAACGCTCTGTTTCTGGCATTTCAGGTCTGCTCTGTTCGAGATTTCATTGGTAAGGTCTCGAAAATTTAAAAACCCCACCAAGAAATTTATCTGTTATGTTCTCATTCGATCGACTGTGTAATTGACCAAGTTCACGTCTTTCTCAATTTCTACAAAAAAAGAAGGCTAGCAAAAGAAGAATTCCTCAGCTGAAATTGGGTTCATAGAGTGATGAATCAAAATACATGGATAACTTCTCATCACTCTCTTCTTCAATTTTGTAATTTTTTTCTTTGATCTGTAATTATACTATTAGTTCTGTAAATATGTTGTTGGATCTATTAGTTATGATTGGTAGTGGTTGTTGACTTGATGGTGGTAGAGGTCTGGTGGTGGGTGTTGTTGTTGTTTGTTGTTATCAGAGAGAAAGAGGAGAGGAGAGAGTCAGGAGAGAGGAGGATCACAGAGACAATTGACTACTTTTCTTAATTCCCGATCTTTCTCCAGGGGGAGAAAGAGAAGAAACATAGTGGTAGGGTACTAGTAGTAGAATGAAGAAATAAAATTCCCTAAAAAAAAAGAAGAAATAAAAGCTTCCTTGTGGAAGTGTAGTGAACGCGCCATTCTGCACGTGTAAATAAATATAGGGTGTAGTTAGGAAAAGACAAAAGGGATGATGCTTTGACGTTTGAACATGGAAGGAGTGGTGCATTGTTTATGGTGTGTCTCATGTGCCTCCAATTTGTGTTAGTGGGACACTGAGACTTGCAGATTCGTCAACTCGCTCTGTGAAATAATGGGCCAAGAAATCTCATAATAATAGATAAATAAACAAATAAATCATTAATAAAATAATTCTAGGAGAACATTGGTAATGTTTAAATAACTAAATTGTTAAATTATTAGAGCACTTGTAAGAGCATAAATTTTACATGTTTTTTTTTTTAATTTTGAATGACATGCATTTTTAGTGTTTGTTACAACAGTACGATTAATTTTACATGTCCTAACAGTAGAAAGTTAAAATATGAAATTGTGGAATGCATGAGAGAAAATGAATTGAGGCATGCATTTGCATCACCACTTTCTAGTTGTTTAAATATTAAAGGGAAGTTCATGTTTTTTTAAAATGCATTTTCACTTGAAAGACACAGTGAAGCTTGATATTTGACAAAAATCGGCGTATTTTTACTAACATAGTAGCATTTTGTATGACTTATTAGAAAATCTCTTAGAATGAATTGTTACTTTGAGGAGATTTTTTTTTAGCAATCCAAACATGGCTAGTACCGTAAGTAGTAAGTACCATCATTCTTGCATTGATGCCTTGTGGTGACATAAATAAACTGATATATTACATCCTGGTGTCTTCCGCACCATCATTCTTTCACAGAAGTAATTAGGATGGATAACTATGCTAAATTTGCATTGATGATGTAGTAATTCAGAGGAGATTGAGCGGATTTCCGCACAAAGATTCATGCTTTTGCTTGTTCTTCTGCGCTCTAGCGAACGACTTACAGTTGATTGAAAATGATATTCCTAAACTCCATACCTTTATAGAATAGCACGAAAGAAAGATATTATATCCTGGTGTCGTCCGCACCATCATTCTTTCACAAAAGTAATTAGGATGGATAAAATATGGGGTGAAATAAGAGTAAAGAATCTCGTAATTCATAGTGTTTGTGAGGAAACATTTTGAGTATTAAACGCTCAATCAATTGATAATTTTCTTTTATATATATTTTATCCTCTGTTCATACATTTTTTCATAGGGTAAAAGACACTGACCACCCCTGGGTTTAGGGAAAAACCCACAGACCACCCCTGAGTTTTGGATAAAGACACTCCGCACCCATTTAACGGAATATTCCGTGGACACTTAGCACCCTTCTGTCATATTCCGTTAGAAAAATAGGTGATTGAATTTTTTCGGACGGTATTACCCCTGTGTACTTTTTTGACATTTTTTGCCTCTTTTTATCAACAAGAACATCAAGAACATCCACAAAATATCAACAACACCGAGAACATCTCTCACTTTGAATCCAAAATATTTGATGCTTCTTCTTCATCATGAGTAACCCAACCATTTTTTCATTCTACTCCCGAAGGAGGTTTCTGATGTCCCTGTCTTTTTATCATCACTTGCACCACACCACACCACCAAATTTCATCTTAAAAACAGATCAAATCAAAGGCAACAAAGAGATGAAAATGTTGAGGAAAGAAAAGGATTGCCTCAGCTTTATGTTGTGTTCATGGTAACTCAATACCCCATGGTATATTTATAAACCATCATTGGCAATCATTGGCAATCTATCCTGGATTACTGGATAGCTCAAATAGAATAAAAATCAGATTTTTTATTTTCTTTTTCTGTACTAATTTGCATCAGAGAGATTCTAAAAGACAATAGTCTATCATGCTCCAAAGGAGCGCTTGATGTCCCTGCCTTTTTATCATCAATTGCAACAATCTTACACAAGCAATCTAAACCCAAATACATGATAAATCCGTAATTTTCCCAAAAGATCAAGCAAAATCTACAATAAAAAGATAAGCTTTTGACCCTGAATTTCAAAATCTTGATGATAGAAACCTTATATTGATTGAGGCAGATCAGATCTATGAACAAAAGGTCAAAAAGTTGTTTAAATATTCACATCTATTACTACCTCAATTATCAAGAAAAACGCAAATCTTTGTCCCAGAGCTCAATTGCAAGAGCGACGGCCGCCGATTCGAAGGACCCGAGAAGGTGATTCTCCAGTGCAATAACTCCTCCCGTCACTCCGCCTCCTGCGAGGAATCGCCGGAGGAATCAACCGATTACCTCGCCGCCGTCGACGAGATCTGACCTTCGATCCCGACAACGAGGTCGTCGATCGAGCTGAAGTCGTGATCCAGGTCGCGATGGGTCGTTTGGAGGACGACATGTCCTGATTCGGAACACAGTCCCTCTCGACGCCTAGAGCCTCCGCGGCTCGATCCGGCGAGGTTCTATATCTTTCGCCTCCACAGACGGCAGGGTTGTTGATTTCGAGAGCTTCGGAAAAGATATTTATGGAAAAAGCTTCTGCCATGAGAGGGGTTTGAGCTTAGGAGATGAATTTGTGTTGATTTGATCCTACCTGAAGCTGTTGAAAATCAGAGAGATTGCTTCACTTCGACCGAAACACCCACGACAAGAAGGCATGGTAGGTGAGGGAGGCGTGAAGAAGAAGTTGGTTGGCGGCTGTGTTACACCAAGAGGGGGAAGATACTAGAGAGAAAGAGGGGGAAGAGAGAGAGAGGGATTAGGGTTAGAAATGAGGGAGAGAGGGGGGGGGGGGGGTTAGGGTAATATATAGAGGGTAATTTTATAAAGTTTCAGGGATAAAATGGTCTTTTTGTTCGTGCAGTTAGTCAACCGTTAGTCTCCATCCAAAAAAAGGTGCAAAGTGTCTTTATCCAAAACCCAGGGGTGGTCTGTGGGTTTTTCCCTAAACCCAGGGGTGATCAGTGTCTTTTACCCTTTTTCATATGAAAATATCAAAATAATCATGGAAAATTTCGATGTAATAGACCAAATTATTTCAGAGAAGAAAATAGGTTGTCACTGCCTAAGATAAATATTGTCACCACTCTGCCTTCTCTCTAGTGAGAGAAAGCTAGAGAGAGAAAGTACTCTCCTCAGAGAGTTTTTGAGTCCTGCTCTTTCATCTTCCCCCTTCTCTTCACCTATCTCCCCCCTTTCTCTCGCAGATCCATTCTCACAAGTCGCCGCTGAGGTCTCCGATGGGCTCGCCGCCACCGCCTCTCTCTGCGGCGGCGAGCCCCCATGGTTTCTTTCTCGTTTTTTGTTCTTTTCTTTTATTTTGTTTCTGCAGATCTGCAGATCTGGGTATCAAAAGAGTGATTGGAGGTGGTGGCGGTGTGACTCCGACGTCGGAGGTGTAGGGGCACGCGGGTTTTTTCCGGCTCTTCCCCTTGAGCCGCCGCAACCCTACACCTCCCCTCTTGTCTTGCTCGCTGGCGCCCTCAATTCTTTCAATTGATGCTCTTTTCTGTTAGTGTTAGTGTGATTAGGGTTTGTTATTGCAGTAGTTAGGGTTATTTCTTGGCTTTATTTTGATTTCTGGCGATTGTGGCTCATCCCCCCGTCCTCCTCTACGAAGCTATGTTGGTCAAATCTTTAGATGGATGTGGTTGGCGGGGAGATTTACAATTCTGTTGATGGCTTTCACTGGAGAGTTTGAAGCTTGAAGACGATCCTATGGTGCTCCTCCAGTGATTTCAGGTGGCTGGTTTGGTGATCTTCCCACAGTTTCAAATTGTTTTTTTCGAGATGTCCTTGGAACTCTAAAGCTTGGTGGTGGAAGGAATCTCTTTCAAGATATGGGGAATGATCAGTTTTGTATTTTATTTTTTTCTTTTTGCTCTTTTCTAGAGCTTTCTCTTTGTTCAGATCAGATCTGATCTGAGTTCAGCTGTATTGGGCCGTGACGGTCTTTTCTTAGTAATGAAAGCTTAAAGTTTCGGTAAAAAAAAAAACCAGTAGTTTTTTTTGTAGTCTAAACCAAAATTTCTCAAATGTTCCTTATTTGTGTTGGTCTTTTCATTGGTTAAAGATACATTTCCTAGTTAAAGGAGTCTACATGTGCTGTCTGATATCTAGCATAAAAAGGACTGGTATACAAGTGTTCCAAATATAACCAATAGCTTCATGATTAAGAGAGGTATATTGAAAAGGGAAAAGAGCCACCACCTAAGAAAACATACCCTCAACTGATACTAAATAGCTAGCTACCCAGTAGTAACTTTATATGGAAATCTACAAATTCTGTGTATTTGGTCTCTACTTAAGATTGCGAAATATCATATCAGCAATTCATGCTTCGCTGTTACTCATATGTTACTCTTAGAAGTTAGAATTGTACAACTATATACATGTACACCATTTTGGCCATGTTTGGATGAACTTAACTAAAATTATGAGATTATAGATTATTAAAATGAGTGATTGAGATTAAACAGTACATTCTCTCTCCATCTCAATCACTAATTACAATAATCTACAATCTCATAATTTTAATTAAGCTCATCCAAACATCGCATTTATATATTCGCATGTTGCCACTGTTGACATGCACTCAGTATCTCTAGAATGAGTTGAATGCCAAACTTCCAGTGATGAAGGATAAGGTGCCCATGTCCGTCCATATGTGGTATCTTCAAAACTGTGGATTTTTCAAATAGAAGAAGAATGACACCAAATGTGGCCTAATAATTTGCTTTGTTTGGAAGGCAAATATATATTGCATTGTTAACGTACTGCAACCGCACAATTTTCTTGTCAGAATAGACTTAAGGGTAAAAGGCACTTTCACCCCTCAGGTTTGATGTAAAGACACTTACAGAACACATACACTCCCAAATAGGGACGTTGTTAGTATGGGGTTAGGGGTCCATCAGTAATAGTAGTTTTTGGGACAAACTATAAATTAGCAATTGATTTTAAGTTAGTAATACAGATTTCTTTTTGCTTTCTAAAAAATGCAATATATTTTGAAGTTGAAGAGCGACAAGATCACCATAATCTTAGCATCTTAATTCCATTTGATTAGGGAATCACCCTTGAATTATGAGTAATTTAATCAATTTATGTAGGTCTCCTACATCTTAAATGCCAAAGTGATTTTCATTTAGCCACTTGACCATGTGAGATCATTCCAAAATCATGGTATGTGAGATCTCTTTCTCTTGTTTATCAATTATATTTTTCATCAAAGAAAAACGCATATATCTAATCAAATTCCCTAAAGATATCATTTATTTTTTTTGAGGAAAAAATAAAATTCATTTCAAGAGATACAACAAGACAACGATAGCATTCGTGGGTCAATCAATCAAGATTCATACATTATGGGCTGATATAATATACATTACAAAAAGAATATAGGAACATGTTGTTCCAAATACTCCAATTTCTTCATTTAATTGTTTTGTTTATTTCAAAATGATCTTACTAATTTCAATAACAAATTTGCATAATCTTGATTGATGCACAATAATTTGAGGTTGAGGTTGTTTGGAAACATTGTTTACTCTTAGTTTTTTAGAAATCAGTGGTTGAGATGATGCGAGGGAATAAATTGTGTGCTATTTCTCATCATCTTAACCACTTACTCTCAAAAAATTAAACCCAAAAACTAAAAAAATATATATCCAAACAACCCCATTGCCTGTAGCATTCTAACTAGAGCCACTAACAAATATTTATTAATTTTGTCAATAACATTATTAAGTAGCCATGGATAGAACAATGTTGAGTATGATAGAATTTGAAACATGTTGAGTTGAAGTAAGCATTCTATCCGTACTCAACATTCCATCCAACCAGTGTCTGTTGTGTATGAACAAATATTCGAGTGGATTATTATCCCAACAAATTCTTTATTCGTAGCACCTTATAAGACGGTTAAGTCTCGAAGGTGCTAGTAACCCGCAAAGTTTACTGTATACTAGACATCTAATCTACAATATCTAGATGTGAAATGAAATATTACAATCACCAGCCACCTTATATACATCTCGACGTCTTCGTCGAGTGTGTCCAGTCACGTACCTCATGGCTGGCGAGTGCGACCACCACGGAACCCTACGAAACAAGGGTTCGCTCTGATGCCATTTGTAACAATATTATTCCGACAAATTCAATACAAAGAAATAGTACCGAATTCAGCAATGCATGTGCATAAAGCTTTTTTGGGGGGGATAAATTATTAAAGAGTAAACATCCAATATTTCATTAACCTGTGACAAGCACAGAAGAGACACAGACTGACCTACAACTCTTGGGTTTGCCTTGTCTTCACCAAACAAACAAACCCTCCATTGACAAAGTGGGAATCATTCCATCACACACGTGCCTTGTCCTAAACACTGTCAAACCCCAACATTTCTTTTGCCAAAGAAGTTTTAGCAGCTCCATGAACACTGTGTCATCATTTTACAAGTATGAACACTGTTTTCTCGTAGTACACAAAATAACAGTCCATCCAAAAAGTGGAAAACGCTCTTAAAAGAGTAAATTTTGGTCTAGGTACCATCTCTCAAAAGCTCACATATGATAGACATTGGATATAATAAGGTTAGCATATTCATCTGGGTTAGTTACATTATTACATATATTCATTTTGCAGGCATTCATACAAATGCCTACAAAATGTTCATAGGATAGTCAAATTAAAACTCGCCGCTGTCTCAATCTTAGCCTGTCTAGCAATGGTGCGGTGTGGGCTGCTCTTAAATCATTCCAAATACAATTGAAGACCTCACAGTTTCCTCTCAATTTTCGCAATCTCTTTAAGTTCTTGAGTTTCTAGCTTAGCTTTAAGGTGATGCTCCAATCCGTATTACTATATGGTTTAGCCTGTTTTCTGGATTGCACCTTTTAAGGTTAAGAATACACCCGATAAGATAGGAACGTATTGATCCGTTGTCATCTAATCTACAACTTAAAACAATTGAACATGAGGTATGAATATCCGCGGTTCATCAGAAAAGCAACTTACGGCCATTTTGTGGAGTAATTATGCTCTCTTGGATAGAAACAAATTGGCAAGTGTGAATGCAAAAACATTGAAATAAGTAGGCGGAGTCAACAGAGTTGCCGGTAAATGACTCATTTCGAAAGTTTACGAAATTGAAAATTTGGGTTGACTCAACTGATAAAACTCTATTTTATGGCATTTTGATGGAAACTATAAATATCAAATTCCGTCATTGACAAAGTTTTCCAGTAGAGACTAGATCATTAACTCACCAGAAGAATAAGATTGCTTGCAATACAACCATCATGATTGAGCACTCAACGCCTAAGCTAGTTGTTGTTCTCTACTGTATGCAATAACAATTCTTCGTCAACATGTAATTGTTCCCATACGCACCCTTATCTTCTAGTAGTATGAATTTTTTAACTCTTTATTATCACGTTGGGAGGAGTGAACATTTCATGTGAAGACAAACATCACATGTATATGTAATTTGTATTTTCACTATATCATATAATTAAACATAGATAAATACAGGCAGAATAGAGTATTTGCCCACAACATCGATACATTTTAGCTTTCGTTCAGCCAAAATTGAGGAATTTCTCATTTCGTTCGGCCGACATTGATTAATTCCACACTTCGTTCAGCACTCAATTCCTAGCTAGGTGTGGGTTTATCCCTCATCGGCTAAATATGCAAAGCTAACAATTGTACAGCTTCAAGTCTTCGAACTCTTTAATATATATATATATATATATATATATATATATATATTTTAACAGCAAGTCACTTCAGACAGAAAAAAACATAAGTTGAAGCACACGAATCATAGACAAGTAGTATCATAAGTATTATACAAATGCAAAAAGGCGGTAGAAATCAGTTATGGGGAAGAATTCTTCAATCTCAGCCCTTGGGTCAAAACTTCACAGATCGATTCAAAGCGAAAACATGTATAGAGACTGTTCAGTACCAGCTTAAGAACAAACAAATAATATCGAGTAGCTAAAGGAACGCCTAAATATCGAGTTGCCAGAAAACTGAAACAGCTTAAGCAACGGTTCCACCAAGATACTCAGTGGCAGAGCTAACAAGGGCCAAGGGGTGACAATTGCCACCCTTCACTTTTTCAAATTACCATATTATTAAGACCTTTGACCGAAAATGTCCCTTAACAAATACACAAATGCCCCGGCTGAGTTCACATTTTTCCACTAGTACCTTAAAAATGAGTACCTTAGTTGTTTTTTTGCCCGGCTGTTTCAGTTTTCTGGCTCCACCATTGTGTACCTTACTGGTATGAAACTTTGAATGGTTCCCTTCTTTGTTTATGTATGAATCAAAAGCAAAGAGTTTTAATCCAGGTGACTATGGGGCAACTTATATATAGTAGCATCCTTGACCAATTTCCAGATGGAGGCCCTCGATGCGCCAAGCCTAGGGTGATGTGGTGCTACGCACAGAGCACTACAACCACGAGTGTTTCCCTGAACTATGCACCTCAGTGTCTCAATTACATTATTAATGCACCAAATATTTGATTAATCAGCTATGATCAATAGGAAGATGTGTTTATGTTAATATCTACTACTACAATCAGATTGTTTCATGTACAGATTATGCAAGGCGACCACGTAACAAGTATACCGCAATCAACAAACACGATAAATAACTCACTCGAAGCAAATCTTAACCGAGTTGCACGCAAAAACACTGAATTAGACCATACACCTAATGTCAAAGACTTCCAGACATTTACGAAGTCTTCCTTGAGACTGGGTCAAACTACCAAGATGCATCATCTATCACCTAATTCTGTAACAAAACATTTTCTATCATAGCATGGCTGCTCAAAAACTGATCACTGACTCAAACTACTGTTTTAAGGTCTTACGAGAGTTAGTTCATTTTTTAACCTTTGAAAATCGACCAACTACTGTGTCCCTTCAAGAACCTCATTCAGTTAATCTTCTCATTTTAATGCCTCCTCAAGATAGCCACCACAAGTATTTTAAACCAGATACATACTATTTCATAGCAACAAACCAGACAAATACACGCATGTCAAAAGAAAGTAGATAAAAACTCAGCAAAAATCAAGTTGACACAGCGCGTGACAAATCTTTTAATACAAAAACAGGGAGAAGATAGAGTTTTACCAAACAAAAGAAAGTCAAAGGCATTAAAGAAAAAGCCGTGTAGCTTACTCATCGTGAGAGGCTGGCAAACCATGGTTAAGCAGCAACATTTGGCTTTTCCATAAGCAATTCTAAGCTTTGTAGCTGGTACAATTATGCATCCTTCATCTTTGTTACCATTGACTTGTAGAGTGCAAACCCACCTTGGTGACAACCAGGCATTTTAGTTGCCATAACCTCCAATTCACTCTGGAAGATAAATACAATAAAACGAAAAATAAAAAGAAAGAATATGTAATGCCAAAAGCACTTGTTCGAAATCTAATACCAGAATATGAAAAATAAACCAAGTTTCCAAGGCCATGAACAATTAAATCTTATTGGGCAGCTGAAGACAATAATTTGATAGTACTTGAAGCAAAACGAAGAGTTAAGATAGAAACCAACCATAGAAACAGTAAAGAGCTGTGTTGATTCGTAGCCATCTACTGCACTAGAATAAAGTTGTTGAATTTCATTGGACTGAAGACTGCACTTGATGAAGAAAAATGCAGCTGGTCTGACATTTAAAACCCTCCGAGATATGCCGATGAAGAGGGGGTTGCACTGCAGTACATTATAATCAACTTTTAGGAAAAAGATGTCATCGCAAACAAATTGCTAGGCAAATGAACAGATATGAAATATTTAAGATCACATATTATTTCACTGGTAGTTTCTCTTCAGTCTCCTTATGAAGGGAAAATTGAAGATAAATAACAAGGACACTTATGATGTGATCAATTTTCACTAGCTTGCTTTATGTCAATGTAATTTTCTCAAGAAAAATCCTTGCTTTCTTAGTTTTATGTCTCAAGTTATTCAACGGAAAACTGACACAGATGTCTAAACCCACAATCTTTATACATGCTTCTTTTCCAGATACTTTAGCGATTACAACAAGTCTATCGGACAGAAGCTGCAAATATTTCAATGTGAATAAGCTATATGTGCCACTATCATAAGTTTTGGAGGCATGATTATAAGAACAAGTGTGTGCATTCGTATCACGGAATAAGAGGCTTACAAGAGATCCTTCTGGAACTCCAATTTCTTCGACAACTTCACGAATTATGCTGTCAAACATCTCCTTGCAAATACCTTCATTACTTGGCTTGGCATTGTTCTTGGTTTTATCTAACTGATGAGAAATTATCCCGAGTTCATGGGGCTGTCAAGTAACGAAAAAATTAGATAAAGAAAATCACGAACACAGTATAAAATCAGTTTCAAATGAAATTTAAAACATATATTCAACTTAAACAGAACCCAGCGAATTCAACTTAGACAGAAGCTAAGCAGCTTCTGCTCACAAAGCAGACTTATAATAGGCATGTTGCATATAAGACTACCGATTTGTGTCTTTTTCTGCGCTGAAAAGATGTACGAATGCATTAACATTGTGATAGTCCAGTCGTCCAGAAGAAAGCACACATCCCTAAAACCCACCACATGAGTCTATGCAGCATAGCACAAGGCGGCAAGCAAATCTCCCATGATATGATGTCCTAACCTTAAACTTTTCTAGCCAAATAAATCCATTAGCCAACCTTTCATCCCACGACGGCGGAGTGACATTCTGGTGTTGAAGGGTCACAAGCACCCTATGTTCAAAGGGGGTTACTAGAATTCACCAACCAAGAAGAGCAACCGGATAAACAAGATGACATCTGCTGAGTATTTGAGTGGGCAGATTGTAGCTCCAGTCCCTACATTATCCTGAAATTTTGAGTTAAATTCCGTGAGCATTTATACTATCAACTTGGGAATACTCTTCTAATCCATCTCATGCAGATCGAGAAAATGGTTAATCCTTAAAGTTATAATTGATTTAGGGTCTGCACATTGATCAGTGTTCTCAAATGTTCCTTTCTACCATTCTATTATCATTAAGTTCAGATTATTCAAATTCTGGTCTATGGTCTTTCAGTCCTACTACCCAAGGTCTTCTGGGTCTGTACAACCTTCAACGGGACCAATCATCTATGATCAACATGGTTATAGCTAGACCTAGCAAAATGGATTCTATCCAATGGACTTGATTGTTTAACTATTTATAAATAATTTGGGTCTTGTCTGTTTAATAAAGAGGTATCGATTGGACTAGACCATTTAAACCCATCATTTACTTGGAAGAGTTGGATTTTCTCCAATAACCCAACTGGACCCATATAAAAAACTCACATCCCTACTCCTCAGTACTTCCTCCGTATCGCCTCTTTCTCTACGCTTTGACTTTTTGACTCGTATCTGGGTCACTATGACCGGATGATCGTAAAACGATAAATTTTTTGATAATTTTATTTACCGTGTTATAGAACAACTTTTACTCTACAACACCATGAAAAAATTATCAAAAAATTAGATCATTTTGCTGTCCGAATCACCGGGTCAAAGTAACCCAGTGAATAGTGACAAAAGTCAAAACGTAGAGAAAGAGGCGTTACGAAGGAAGTACTATCTAAACAGAACATTTCAAATTTACCGTATTGCCCTTAAATAAAAAAAAAAAAAAGAAAATTACAAAACCACTCGTATATTCTTGAAAATAAGTTTAAAACCAAGTCCAAAAAATGTTTAAAAAAAAAACATCCACCATGATCATCTGCCAGTCTCTGTGCTTGTGAGCCCAGAACCAACCAGTCCAGGTCATTTCCCACCTCCATCTTCTATGACCACCATCATCGCCACCAAAGCCACAGCCGCCACCACTGACCATTGAAGTAACCTGGGTGCAGCCCAACAACGAGCTCCACCACCACCGCAAAACACTCATGACCATTCAATCCAAAACCCATTTCCGTACTCAAAACACGCCTCCACCCTTGTCTCAGACCATTGTAGTCATCGCCACTCTGACCTACAACCACCGCCACCTCCGGCGACCATTAAAGCCGGCCTTCATTGCCGGCTACGACGGAAACCACAAACCACCACCATCTCCCTCTCCATCCCTGAAGACCACTAACTACGCCTCTGTACTACAAACTATGGTCTGTTTTATATACGTTAACATCAACCTTCCTGTGTATCTTAGCTTAGACCCTACAATTGCACAAACATTCCTTAAGCAAACTTCCGCTTGGACCACTTCATCAAACTACCAGTTTTTTATAGTTAAGTTTAAGCTATCCAAGATACTTAAATAATCTGTTGTTGTACCTCTTCTCCATGAATCTTCACTTTTTGTTCAATCTCATTCATGTTTGTTGAAGTTACTTTCCGTGCGTTTGTCTGTGTGTGTGTATCTATTCAAGAGCAAAGGAGGAAGTTCTAGCAGATTTTCCACAAGCTGGTCTTATTTGGATATAACATGTACAATGTTGGAATCTGGACCCGCTAAACTTATGAAATTTTCCTTGTTTAAGAAACCTAGGCATCAACTTCACCAAGTTTAGTTCCCAAAGATCATATAGCTCAGTTTAACAAGGCATTATTGGACTAAAATTGCTTCAGTGGGATTCTAGTTTTGCAAATGAACCTAGGGTATAAATCCAATGAGAACCTTCTTTTTACAAACCCATCAAATATTACATGTTTCTTTTATGTTATACCAGTAGTAATTACCTCAGGATGGCCCCCAGGAAAAACATAGAGACCTGGAAATTCACCAACATTATAACTTCTCTGCAGCACTAGTATCTTCTTGTCAAGCGTTTCTACAACTGCACCATTACCCAAGGGACTTGATGTGTGTTGGCTTCGTCTACAATCATCTAAAGAACGGGGGAAGTGTAGCATGTCAGAAAATATATCAAATGAAGCGACTGTTCTAATAGTAAAAGTCCTAGGAAGCATGGACACTTCAAAATAGGGGCAGCAACCACGTCGGACACTTGGGACCTGAGCTTCTTTTAGAAAATGTTGACGTAAACTGCTGTGTCGTATCCTCAGTTTTTCTAGAAAATGGCCTATCCCGTGTCTGATCGGATACCGTATCTGTGCTTCTTAGAGTAAAATCACCAAGACCTCTTTACTTCTTTATTGGCATATTTAAGTTGTTCCTCCAGCACAGAAAAAGGTCATAATCACAGTGATTTCTAGTTTTGTTCTCGGGTGATGCTACCGAAATCAAGTACTCTCTACTTTTCTTCTATGAATTTTCTTCGGGTATGTAAAGTCTCAACCATGTTAAGTGTAGGCAATACATACTATTGCCTATATTAAGCTTCAGCATGGATAAAAGCAACTCGCTGATTAAGTTTCATTTTTGTATAAATCTCAACACAGAAGTATGAATGCAAAAGGGAACCAACATTTCTGCGGGGGAGCATTGAGTTTACCAATCACAAGATCATATAATCAGGTTTTTTAGGACCCTTGCTAGTATGTTTGGCATTGAGAATCTAGGTTTTCCACTGATTGCCCTCATAGTCAAAGATACGGGGCACCATGGTCGGAGCAAAGCTGGACATTCTAGATTGTTTGTAACTTCGTACCTCAAAAGCCTTTGTGGCACATCATGAGTGTTGGTGTGAATCACTTTCCACACATAACACTAAAAGTGTTATTAGGTAGTCCACAGTCCACACCAACAGTTAATTGTTAGGAAAATTTGAATTTATGACAAAATTAGGACAACCAAGACTCAGGTTGTTTATTTAGTGCTGTTATATTAACTACCCCACCGGTTTGTCAAACATGTTATTCAACTTCACTCATAAACCAATGCTAGTTTTCTTTTTTTTTTTCAAATAACCAATCCTAGTTAACATAAATATTAGTCTTCTCCTGAAGCAACAAATCATACAGTATAATATATTTTAAATTTAGGGAACTAATTACAAAAGTGGGCACAGCAAACCATGGTGACACCACGGTTTTTGGCTAAAAGTGAAAGCCATCTTGATATTTGAAACTTCAAACATGTGATCTGGTGGTGGTTTAAAAGTTTTTACATAGTATAGAAACATTTTCATAATGAGAATAGTTACTTTTCAAAGTCTACATCACTTAGATACCACTCTGTCTCTCCTCTATGTTCGCATGGCGGCTGGGCACAAGGAATAAGAGGAGAGGCAGAAAGACAAAAATAACCATGGCTTTTAGAAGAAATAACAAAAGTTACCTACATATCACATCACCTCTTTAGATAAAGGTTGATGTGATTAGGGGGTATTTTGGACAATTGGGCTGTTTAAGGTTACAAAAAATGGGAATGGGAACAAAGAGGAGAGACAGACCAAAATGGAAATTGGGAACAAAGAGCAGAGATGGAGTGGTACAACTTTACCTTCAGAAGGAACAAGAAATTTTTCCCACAGAGGATTTAAGTTTGTTCCCATGAAAGTCCTGAGTGAAAAGCAAAGCAAAAATAACACTTTTAGAGGAAAAGAAACATGAGTCACTATAAATGCTTCCATAATTCATAGATGCCAAAGATAACAGCTTATTGCCTGTCTTCTTCATCATGGAGATGATATCTTAATAACATGATATGCAAAATATAAGAGTTTAACCAGTCACAAAAATGAAAGAGTCCACTCCAGGCAACAGTTAGTTTCTGGACTTTGTACGACAGTCTACGCAATACGTACAGCTCGTAACACAGACTGAGCTCCATATATTACATTCCGTGTGAACACTCCACGTAACATTTTAGAAAGACGTAAATGAAAAGATTATGAAGCACGGCCTACCAAGGAGAAAAAAATTCTTCCACTGAGGAAGCATATTGCATATCTGAAGGCAAGCCATGCCATTCAGAGATGCATGAATAAGATCATTTAACACTAATTTAATTTAAAATCAGGTTATCTATACAAGAAAACCCACGGCCAGATATGTAGTTAGTAGATTGGTAAGACCGGGACATTTATGGGATTTCTAATTTCTATTTTTGGTTTATTATTTTTCCATGATAATTAATTACTTCTTTTGACAAGAAAATGACAGTACTGATGTAGTAGATTCCTTGTGCAATATTAGTTTAGACAATTTCAAACATATAATTATGAAGTCTAGTTACGGCCTGATGGAGTATCTACTGCAAAGTTTATTACATTAGAGAGACTCAGTGAAGACTGAAGAGAAAGAGGGATAATTGGTCCTAACAGAAAGAGTACTAGTAGACCGTGATGGTGTTTCATCACCGCTCATGCAACATATGGAACTCAATGCAAAACAAGTAATGGGGAATGAGGAACAGAGTAGGAACAAACTAAGGTCATTCCTAGGTCTGAGTGAATTGGAATTGATTCATTTTCATAGGTAACATATCTTATCTATTGTATGAGTGTTCTGGATACGGGTGTTTTCTTTTCTTACGAACCAAAGAAATATAGTCCATCTTCATGAATACAATCTTGGGTTCCATTAAGAGTTATTTAGAGAAGGGAGAAATTAACTTAGTCTCTTAAACGTTAAATTTTTCAAAAGACTGAACTCTGGTTTGCTGTGTTTGAAAAAGTAGGTAATAAGAACTTTAATCCAGATAGCTAGGTGCATAACAGATGAGGAATACGAAAAAGCGGATACTGAAGTATGGACTTTGCTTTCCAGGCTCATGAAGGAAGGAGCATCAATTAAGCGGGACTCTGAGCATTCTGACTCAGTAATCGTACACACAAGTGTAATATACTAATTTTTTGTATAGCTTTCCAGGTGAGACTCGGACACATTTATCATGTATTCTAAACTCTAGCAGAACAAGGTAGTCAAACACATTGAAGAAGAGCCAATTCAGGATTGCAAGTGAGTGTATCTGAGAATATCCATAGTGTGTGTGTGTGTGTGTGTGTGTGTGTGTGAGAGAGAGAGAGAGAGAGAGAGAGAGAGAGAGAGAACTTGTAATCTGTAAGACCAAGGTAGAGGCATGCATGCTGAACTTGCTCCATCTCACCTCCAGTATGCAAGAGGTTCCCTCCATACTGTAACATAGCAATTAACTTACCAATAGTTAGTCACGGACAAGTACAGAGGCAAAACCATCAATTTCTTGTGCAGAAACGGAAATACATGATTCCGTATGTTGGATCACAACATTCATATAGTTTGGGAAAAACAATATTCATCTACTATCTAATTACTTCCAAAAAAGTAAGTTGGTTCTTTAAGATGGCCATACGAGTATTCTTTAGTTTTTAAGCTCAGCAGTGACATGCGGATAATTTCTTTAATCTGAAATCATAAAACTCCAGAAAAGTCGTTGAACAACTATTCTAATAATGTTGTGATAGCTTCCACTTGATGCCCAAGGATTTCATGTATGATCCCGACTTTCGCTCATACGATCGTGGTAGCGGTATTATTTCATATGAAAGGTAAATCACAAACAATAAGCCATTATCATTATCTTCTGTCCCAATTCATGTTTCAGGCAATTTTGACTTGGATGATTTAATTAGCAGCAAAATGATACAGGACCTTGTTGATCCCCACACCCATACAAAACAACCGGAGAAATGTCACAACATCAATCGAATCAAACGGAACACTAACATTAATCATGTATCCAAAGAGGAAAACCAAAACCAAAGGCATTTGTGAAACTTGGAAACCCACAATTGTCATACCCTAAACTTGGTGCCATTGAACAATGAGGAGTTATGCCGAGCCCTCTGATTCCATATCTGAAAATTCATATGAGAAACCAAAAAAGAATCAAAATTATTCAAAATTTAGAATCATTTTAAGTTAGGTGAACTGCGAGAGACCAAAGAGAGGCAGAATAATACTACCTCCGTTCTCTCTGAATCTTCACTTTGACTTTTTCTTCCGTAATCGGGTCAAAGTCAAACTATGCAAATTTTTAATAATTTTTTATAGTATTGTAGAGTGAAGTTTACTCTACGACATTGTGCAAAGATTATCAAATTCTTGCATTGTTTTACTAATCAAATCACCGTATTAAAGTGATTTAGTGAATAGTAAAATGACAATGGCGGAGATTCAGAGAGAACAAATGAAGTACTAGATATCTTTACCTCAGAAATAGAGTTCTCTAAGTTGATATCCGGGTGAGGAATTCGATCGTAGGCTTCATCGAATTCTACTGAAACCTAATCAAAACATCAATTCTTCGTTACCGGACAAGATCGCCGGAGAACAAAAGCGAAATGGAAGATTCGCAGTATACAAATCGACATACCTGTGACGGAGAGAGACCGGCGGGGCACTCCAGGAGGAGCCTGAACGGAAGATGATCGGCATTCTCCATTATCGTTGTTCTCTGTTTGGGAACTTTTTAGGTTCGTGTTTTGGAAGTTTCTTTTTTTTTTTTTTTTTTTTGGGTTAATTACGTTACGCATTTACCCAATCGACACCGATATTACATTTTTTAGAGGCCCATTACGAAGATTTTTAAGTTGGGTTTGGACTATGGAGGCCCATTACATCATTTTGCAGAGCTAGCTAGCAATTTCCAATTGGGGGGTTATCTTCGTATACTATTTCCTCAAACTCCCATGTAAATTTGCTAAAACTAGCTTTTGCTAGCTACTATCAGGGGTGAGCAAAACTCAGCCCAAACTGGCCGTCCTAAACCGGTCCGAATTCAACACCGGTCCATAGTACTTGATTGGGTATGGGTATAGATTAGCGAACCCGAACTAACTTTGATTGATCATGGGTTTGAAGTTGGAAAAATCGATTAGGGCCGGTCCGGTCCGATTAAAATTTTATATAAAAATTTTACATATTTTTTAGTTAGATAATACCGTCCAAGTTAAATTTTATAAGACCGAACAATAATTTTAGTTGATTTTCCTCAACTTATGCATTAATATGATTTTTTTCATGGACTATAATATCAGATTCGGCTTTGTTATGTAGTAGTAAGATCCAAATTTGTTTCTTTTCTTCGATTTGCACTAAATATGTCTTGTTAATAGACATAAGTTTACTAACGGTTTGGAACATTTTGAACCCGGCTAAACCCGGCCGAACCGGTCCGAGTCGAAAGGCTTGATCGGGTTTGGGTTTGTCGACAACTTGATTGGGTTTGGGTATCGATATGACCAACCCGGGATCATTGGGTTGGATAGGAAACAAAGCCCTCACCCGCTCAACCCGGTCCGTGCTCTGCCCTAGCTACTATCTATGTTTCTTTTTTTTTCCAGCATACTACACTTTTTGTCACTATTCGTTGGATCACTTTGATCTGATAATTTGATTAGCAAAGCGATACAAGAATTTAGTAATCTTTGCATGGTCTAGTGGATTTAATTTTACACTACAAAATAAAATAAAATAAAAAATATCAAAAAAAAAAATACATTATTTTGATAACTAAATTACCGAGTCAAAGTGACTCAATTATAAGTACAAAAGTCAAACCACAATAAAAGAGAAGAAACAGAAATAATATGTATTATTAAATCTTGGGTGTTCCCTAAAAAAAATTCCCTCAATAAAAATCTTGGGTGCCTTCCCTCCAATGATCACAGGCTCAACCAATGCCATCTACATACAAGTGTCGGTACTCAGTCGGTGATTAAAGCACCAAACTTCCCTATGCAGCTATTGAATCGGTGTTGATTAAAGCACCAAACTAGTCAATGCCTTGAGCATGATCAAATCTTGGGGTGGAGTTTTGGCGCATATCAACTAAGAAGAAGAAAAAGAATACCAGTAAGACATTACAAGTTCCATTTGTATCATATGCACAAAATTAGTTGTCAGTAATAATACTCTGATCATTTAGACGTATATTCGACAACCATTATGCAATCTATCATCGTTAGTAGAACTCGATGTTCACATGCGTAGACAAATGTACATTTTCCTCCTATTTAGCGAACAATTAGGGTCGAAAATGAATTATTATGACATAGACACCAAACACATCAGATGGAGTGAAAGATACACCAGGCTAATCTGGAAGTTCCTAATTAGGGGACCCCTGCAAGTGGGCTGTTTAATCAGCTGCATCAAGAAGACAATTAATTAAATGGCATGTGATGAAGCAAAAGTTGGAAAAAAACCAAATGCAGGACTGGTCCAACACCATCTATCATTAAGGCCTTAAAATGAAGATTCAATGCAAGATAAATATTGTTTCATAGATAAGTGAAGAATGATGACCGTAGATGACACTAAACATATATGCAGTTTGATACTTGTGACACTAAACTTTCAGCATTATTTTCAATTTCACAGAAAAAACCCTCAACGCTTTTCATTTCGAGACAAATAGCAGCCAACCATTAACATGATTTGATTATATTACATCACACAAAACAAGTACACGGATGAACGGTAATGCCAACCCTTAGTACATAGCACTTAAATATTCATTCCCCTTTGTAGTGCTTTGTCACTTTCGTAGCAGTGGGTAATTTATTATGCACTTGATGTACTAGATTTCTAGTTTGTTTCATCTTCCTATGTCGTAAATTTTACTTTTATAGCATAAGTTAGTTGTTTTGGGCCGATTGTGCCTGTGGGATTAAAGACAGTTATCTCCGAATAAACTCCGTAGTAGGCTATAAAAATAATTCTTTTTGATCTCATTTACATATTTACTGATAAAAAACAAATAAAAAGCACGCCACCAAACTAAAATATATAACATAAAGCAAATTGTCTTAGTATTAAGAAACTCAATATGTCAATAACCAAATATATTGTATAGTGTTTTGTGTAATTAATGATGCAAAATATCCCATTCAAAAAAATGATGCAAAATATAACTCAAATATAATTTAAGTGTAATTAATAAAATTTCTCAAAAAAAGTAATTAATAATATGAATTATAACTATGAAATACAATGGCATGTAACTAAAAATATATATAAAAAAATGTATTTATTTTTCCCCTCAGTAGAAAATACTGTAGAAAAGCTGCTGTGAATTCTAGATAAAATATTGTTTGGTAAATATTACGTAAAAGTTGTTGTGAAACATTGATATAGTAATTTTTGTTTGGTAAAATCAACTGTAAAAGTTGCTGTGAGAGGGTAAAATGACAAAAATATATGACATGTGTTTCGAGAAGATAATTATTGATATTTTAAAATTTAAGGTTAAAATCGATTGTAGATAAATCAATCAAAAGCACTTTCTGGAAAAGCATCCCCCCTTACTTCTTCAAAACTGTTGTGGGATAAAAGAAACTGTCCGGAAAAAACATAAATTTTATTTTTACCAAACACATTAAAACTGCTTCTGTTGTCGGAAAGCAGCTGTGCTGGCAGCAGAAATATTCCCAAACTCACCATTAATCTGGTAGGGTTTCAATCAACAACCTAAACTAAAATCTGGCAAAAGTTTATGTTTTTATTTAGATTATGTTCTAAAATTATGTCTAAAACTCTGTTCATTTAGAATTATTGTTTCATTTATCTCAATAAATGAATAAAAAAATTGCTTTAGGTAATCTTCAACGACTGACGCATAATTAACAGCAGCATTTACTGCCGTGCAGTTAGGCATGATGTTATAAACCGCCGTAATTTAGGGCAGTTGCATTATTCAACCATAACTTGGAGTAATTATTGTTTGCTCTAAGAGCAAATATGACATGGTATTCTAAACAATATATCACATGACACGTCAAGAACATGTAGGATCTATGACAGTGTCTTCCACTAATCGCCACTAATGCTAACAGATGCATTTAAAACGTCGGTAATTGAATTCAGGGCGATTTTTATGGCAGATCAAGCTATTTTCTAGTCGTGGTTGGAGATGCCCTATTTTTCAAGTGTAGATCCCTTTCCCATGTAGCAGTTCACTCAATCTCTTTCATCACACATGTTTTTCCACCGTGTCCACTGGATTATGTTAGAATTTATTGATTGATAGCATGAGTTACAACTAACAAAGACAACAAATTAAGGAGCTAGCTTGGGATGGAGACGGAGGAATTGTCGTATCTTGAGTGTATCTTGCACAAAGTTGTCTATGGACAAGTCACTTTGTAATGAATTATTATCGGGATGTCAATATCGATAAAGTCATTTTTGCATAATAGATAACGAATATTTTTATGGCTTTTGAACTGATCAGACAAAAAGAAACTTGAGAAAACCAAGTGAATGTTATTTGTGTTTTGCCTATCAAAATGAGTTATGTTAGAGCATCTCCAGTACTCATAAGAGGGAGAAGTTAGGATAATTATAGAGAAAACTATTATTTTACATAACAAGTAATGAATATATTAAAAGACTTTTTCAGTAAGGGTGAGTTTGGGAATGTTGCTGTTGCCATCATAGTTGCTTTCCGATGGCAGAAACAGTTTTAGTGTGATTGGTGAAAATAAAATTTCTTCTTTTTCGGACAGTTTCTGCTGTCCCATAACAATTTTCAGGAAGGAATGGGGGATATGTTTTTTCAGAAAGTACTTTTGATTAATTTATCTACAACCGATTTTAACCTTATAATTTTTTAAAATATCAATAGTTATCTTTACGGAAATGTCACGTGTCATATATTTTTGTCATTTATCCTCTCACAACAACTTCACAGTTGGTTTTTACCAAACGCAAAATTACTATATCAATATTTCACAGCAGCTTTTACGTAATATTTACCAAACAACATTTTATCAAGAGTTCACAGCAGCTTTTTAACAGTGTTTTCACATAGCAGCTTTCTAGCACCGCCACAACATTCCCAAACTAGCCCTAAATGATTAGGTAAAAAATATGTAGTAGCATTTTTAATTTATTTTATGCTAGAAATTTGGACACATGGAGAGAAAATAGTGGAAGTTGATGATTTTTTTTAATAAACATGTTATTACCCACGTAAATAGGGGAGGAAGATGATTTTGCGTAACAAAAAAATCATCGCCAAGTTTGGCAAAGTGGATACATAACTTGTGTTTTACCTATCAAGATACATCTACTATTGGAGCCCAACTTTTACTAATATACGTAACAAAACCGGTTTACGTAATCTATTGGAGATGCTCATCTCCAATGGAATAGGTAAACTAGTATTCTTAGGCATTAAAAAAGTTGAGCAAAATTAGAAGTCCAATGGACTAGGCATCTTATTATGCAAACACAAAATACGCATCATTATCGCCAAACTTGACGATGTTTATTCCCTCACAATTTTTTCCCCTATTTTTTAGGTTTTTGAGACATTTGTCCATATTTTGGAGTGCGGATAATTATTTAAACCATGTCTCATATAATTTCTCCACGTGTTTTAAATCTTTTTCTAATTTTTGTCTAGTACGGTCAAAATACTCTCTGACTATTATTATTGAATTTAAATTGTCTAATTTATAGCTAATAGCATTGGAGCTCGGGACAAAAATGAAAATGCAAAATCGTATTCTTAGGCCGTTTCCGTTAATCTATTGGAGATGCTCAGTTTTTGCATGAGCTCCAATGAGCTCCAATGAGCTCCAATAAATTAGAGATGCTCCGTTAATCTATTCTTAGGCCGTTTCCGTTAATCTAGCTAATTTTTGTCTAGTACGGTCAAAATACTTTCTAGTACGGTTTACGTAATCTATTGGAGATGCTCATCTCCAATGCTATTACCTGATGCTCAGTTTACCAACTTTATATAATATTTCCTTCAAATTGATTTGCAAAACCTATTGAGAGCCATTTGGTCGCTATTGTCTCAATATATAACTGACCACAAATAAATATCATTTTTTAATGTGACTTTGAGAAGAGGAAAATAAAGAACTCGACTGAATATGCTGATTGAAATGTTACTTCATATTTCCCTAAAACTATGCAAATATAATGTTGCCCACGATAGGAAAGCTTTGAAACAACATGTCGAGAATTAATTAGATTCTTATATAGCAAATACTTATATTTTTGCCCGTATCAAGAACACTTTGAACCGACATGTCGAAAATTAATTAGATTCTTAGCAAATATAAATATTTATCACCCTAACACAACATTTTAATGGCTTATGACAAAAATATGTTCCCTTCCTAACTTGCTAGGTTATTGACTATGCACTCCATCTATGAACCAACATCTTATATCTAACACGGTCGCATTAGATACTCAATTATGTCCATACAAGTTGGCCCGAACAACGAAATAATACAATTGCCATAAGATAATACAAGCACATGAATTATTGTATCAAGAGTGTTTGAGCTATCAACTCATCAACCTAATCAACTTAAAAAGAGTTGGTGCTGTAATCTCTACTTTTGCTGAGTGTAAGGTTTTTGAAATTGTACACTCTTAGTCGACAACTGATCAGTCTGAAAAGACTCCACACTTAAATTTCTTTTATTATACAAAACACAAGATCTTAACTAACAATTTTAAACACTCCGGGCTTTTTTTCAGTTGAGCTATACTTGTCAGTTCCCTCTCTTCCTACCCATTAGGACCTTTGTCACTATTCACCAGGTCACTTTGACCTGGTGATTTGGATAGCAATATGATATTACTTTTTGATAATTTTTTCATGGTGTAATAGAGTAAAAGTTGTTCTATAATACGGTGAAAAAATTATCAAAAAATTATATCGTTTTGCGATCCAAATCACTTGGTCAAAATGATCCAGATACGAGTCAAAAAGTCACAATGGGTAGGAAGAGAGGGAACGGAGGTGGTATGCCCTTAGCGTTGTCACTGCCAAACGTAGTGTGAACTAGTAGGGGTACACCGTACATCCATCCCAACAGAAAGTGATGTTTGACAAAAGGTGACCAGGCACATTCAATAAGGATTGTGATACTTATCAAAAAAAAATAAGGATTGTGATACTCACATGGTGTGAAGTACTTTATCTCTAATTAATGTCATTAGATCTACTAATATAAGAACTAAACATCTCACATGTTCATGACATGGGCTTGCCCTCAAGCCATGAACTTGGATTTGTTTGTTTGTTTCATTTGTGTCGCTTTGTTATTTTCAAGTTGATAATTGACAGCTAGTACTTTGGCCATGCAGCGACTTCTTTGTTCATGATAAGCACTAATGATGAAGATTAGGGTTTGATGATGAAAATAATTAACTGGACAAAAAACATCTCATTCGTTTCCCTTTCTTGCATTGTCACTTTCTATTAGTTGAACTCAATTAGTTTCAAATATTAATAGGGTATTATTAGCAATAGTTAGTGTATTCTTTCGGCTATTGACTGTAACAATGTGGTGATTCAAAATTATTATTGAAACAATATCTAAGAAGAACATACGTGTATGTACGGTTATGAGTATTTTGTTACTCAGAATCACACATTACCTGTGTCAAAACCAATGGTGCTTGTCTTCTAGTAAAATCACGGTCATTTTTTGTGGACAACTGTATTGTAGGTGGTCTCGGACCACATTGCCATAAATGCAAGTTCACTTATTTTTTAGAAGACACTTCTTATTTCAATTCTGCAGCATGTACGCACACTTGTTTGGAAAATAATAGTATGTCATGCATACTGATTACAAAGTCCGTAACGTATTCACATAACACAACGTATGTACGCACACTCACATGGAAATGAGTTTATTTACGTCTGTTATTGACAATTTGAGACAAAATAAAATAACTAATGATTTTTTTTTTTTTTTTTGAGAATTACACCATCTAGCCGGGTTCGAAGCCGGAACCTCATGCAGAGTCTTCAAATTCTCTATCATTGAGCTAGCACCCATTTGCAATAATCAGTGAATGATAGATGATACTCTCTAAGGTAAACTATCTTTCAATACGAAGAAGAAGAGTTACTCGAGTAAGTCTATGGCTGTTCGTGTGCATGCTCAAGTCTATGGATGTTTGTCAAGATGTCTTGATTTTGGAATCTCGAAAAATTTAATGGATGCATGTTGGCCTTCTCAACTGAGAGTCTGTCAACTCCAGTTTTTTCAGGTTAGTTCATCTATGGTGTGGTTTGCAGGATATTATCAGAGCGAATGTTTGCATGTACGCCCAATAAGTGGCGGTTGCGGATACACACGTTATTAAAGAAAAACACAAACATATTTCTCAAAATATTTCAAAATATTTGACTCAAAATATTTCAACATCTATCATCGAAGAAGGAATTATTTGACTCAGGAAGGGCAATTATATACTACTCTCTAAAAATGTAAAAGTGTTTTAGTGTTTTAACAGCTTTTTAGCCCTTAGAAAACAACAAATTTACAAGAAGAGCACATTCGAAGAGTTGTGACTATTCAAATTAAAAATGTAATTTAAAATACAATTTTTGATGAGTTTAAACCTCAACAGTTGTGACAATTCAGTTCTTGTCATTTCTGAATAAGCGTGACTATTTAGTTTGTACCTTTACCATTATATAAGAAAGTAGTCCGTACCCAAAATTTTCACCATATTTTCTCAAAAAAAATCACTATATCATGTCAACTCTCTCCCTCCCTCATTATCTTACAATATTTGTTGTTTTCTTCTTAAAATTTAGTAATCATTTTCCAGACGTACCATACATTGGAGGTGTAGCAAGACCTAAGTGGACCACACTATGCGACTTAAGTGAAGAATGAAGCATGTATCGTCGGAGACGTTTTTCCAAACTCAATTGCATCGTTAAGGAGCATATAAGTCTTAAGCATATTTTCAGTATGTCAAATTGTTTTACACACATTTCATTACCACTTATTTCCTAAGTTGAGAATATTACTCATCGACTTTGAGATATGTGCTCATTCTCTTAACTTTTTCTTCAGTTTGAATTATTTCCCGCATTAGTCTTATTTGTTAAAATTCGTTTATAAATAACACAATCTAATGTAAATATTATAACAAATAAATATCCACGTGCATGACACGTGCACATAACTAAGTATGTGAAAGTAGCTGAAGTTAGATAAATGATTATATACTATTTGATTAGTCATACAAAGAGTAAATACATGCATACATACATTAGACTTGTATATGGTGGGTTTTCTCTGTCAAAATATTGAGGAGGCTTTCTTCCTCTTCGTTTTTCTTTTAACAGATCGTAGTTGAGGAATTTGTTCACGAGTTTGTGATGATTTTACCAGGAAAATACAATATTTTGGCAGGAGCAACGAAATACTATTCCTGTGTTGGTGGTGGCATTTTTCAGGTGATAATTGGTATATTCTAGATGAAAATAGGTTGAACTCTTAGTGGTGGATATGACTCATCTTGTTACAAATAAAATCTTATTGAGTTATTGGAGGATACTAATAATTGGGTATGTTTCGAAGGATGTTTTATTGATAGCACATTCGCCTCAATAGAATTTCCTGGATAGTCAAAGGGTGTTCGTTTGCGGTAAAAGGTTGTTATAAGTATTCCTGATCCTAACTTTATGATGTCAAGGTTCAAAGTCAAAGACCCTGGTCAAGAGGTGCATGCAAGAGTTGAGCACTTGACATAATGTTTCTTTAGCTATAAAAAAACATGATAAAGATGTAAGACGACATTGCATGCAGGGTTTTATTGAAGTACGATAGACATCCTCGGTCCATCAGAAGAATTGGGAAGTCAGGAAAGAAAGAATATATTGCCATCAACTAGTTTTTTTGGGCTTCTAGCAACCTAACATCTTGTTTAAGTTTAAATAATAAACTAATAGACTAAACAAACTCATTTTATATATTTACTTAAACTCTGGTAATGCAAAAACCGCTGCATACTCGAACCAGTTAAATATTTGAAGAGATATCTTAATGAGATTTTTAGCGTGTGCAATCATTTCGTTACCGTGCAATCTTACTAAGTGACTAGCGGGGCTGACACATACATTAATACATTTTTTCACTATTTTGATACATTAATACATTATTACTGTGCGAGAGTTCTCGCCTAATCAGTCTTCCAGAATAAAGACAATTGAGATTCTCAATTCGTGATTAGTAGTCATCAAATTCTTAGTCAGAGTAAGTTTAGCTGTCCGGTTGAGCACATAGCTTTTACCTTCGTGTCTCTAATTTCCTAAAATATTTCAAAATCTTCTCAACCTTTGCCTTGCAGATAACTGAAAATTCTTGGCATTATTAGTAATCACTAGATGCAAATAAATTGTTGGTGATTTTAGTGTCATCGGCCATTTGTGTAATCGGATTTACTTACGACCAATTAGACATTGGCATTACGTTGTACACGTTAGGAGGTGTGGAGTACACGCGTGCACACAACTATGTTAATGACTTGGACAAGGAACTCGCGGACGACTGCGGGGGTTCGGGGGCGGAGCCCCCGACGGGAGATTTCGTGCACAACGCCGAAATACTTTAATCTGAGAGTGATATCACGACTCAGAGATCATCCAAGTTCAATTGTTCCCGTTCTAAACACCACCCAGATTTCCTACATAAATCAATGAGATTTCAAATGGCAACCAGTGAACTACAAACACATCTTTGTATTGAGGGTTTGTTGAAGACAGTTATGACATTGAAGTCTATTCTTCCGTGAAAATTCATTGCTACCACTGAACATACATTAAATGTTCAAAAACAAAAAGGACAATCCAACCAAACCAAAATTAATACTCCAGTAGAAAACTGCTTCTGTTTTCATTTCTTTCAAATGACTAAAACACATCTATACCAATCTTGAACAATTACAACAGCAAAAAAGAAAAAAAAAATACCCTTCAATTTTTCAACAAATGATTACTGTTTGAACCCCCACACAAATGCGTAACTTTTATAAATGTTATACCACCGAGCTGGTTGTCACTCGCAACAACGGACCTTATTGCTTATGAACACACCAAATCGTGAAGAGAGACCAATTATATGATTGAGAAAACAAAATAAAATAAAATAAACAAACTTACCATGTGAATATGCTAGAGGGTTTTTCTCTTTTTCTTCCCCTTCTATTCTGGAATCTTGAAGGTGCTTATGTCTTCATTTTGGATCCAACCATACTTCTCCAAGAAAGGGTTGGCTAGGTTTTGTGGTGGGTAGCTATCAACACAATCATCCCACACATTTCTATCACTCAAATCTCTCATAACCTCCCACAAACAACTGTTACACTTGAAACCAGCCCCAAAACTTATCATAAGCAACCTATCTCCTTTCCTCAACCTCTTCTTAGCTTCCATGTACCCTAAAACATACCAAAGGCTAGAGGCAGAAGTGTTACCAAACCTATGGAGGGTCATTCTTGCTGGCTCCAAATAGTACTCACTTAGGTTTAAGCTTTGCCCTAATCCGTCGATGACCGCCTTTCCTCCGGTGTGAATCGAGAAATGGTCAACCCCTTGCTTGAAATCGATCAACGGCTTCCCTCCTCCTTTACTCGGATGTAGTTTCCAAGCGAAAGAAGCGATGGCAAAGCGGAGTAACTCGCGGATTGGTAAAATTTTAGGGGCGATAGTCTTCAGATTGTCTACCAGAGCTCGCGTGGCGACCTTTGGTAGGGTCTTGTCGAGGTGAATACCCGTCAAACCCTTTTCGTCTTCTCGTTGTTCGCAACACTTAAAAGCTACGTCTCGTGATCCGTGATGTGTCCTCACTAGACACTTCAACTTGAACATGGCACGGTGTTTCAGAGACACTTTATTGGTCAAAAGTATCACAGAGCCTCCCGATCTGAAAAGACAGTTAGACATTATCATTGATCGGTTATTGCCGTCGTACCAATTAGGCGTCATCGCCTCCGACGCCACCACTAGCGCCAACTTCTCCTCGCCGGTCTGGAAAATACTATGGACGGCGTTGACCGAGATAAGGCTGGCGCTACACCCCATACCACTGATGTTGTAGATTTTGATGTCTTCCCTCATTTTGTACTTGTTGACTATTCTAGAGGAAAGGCAAGGTTCCGTGGTCAACATAGAGATGTTGACCACAAGAACATCAATCTCCGAGGGGGAAACTCCTGATCTGGTCAGGAGTTTCCCTATGGTATCCTCGAAGAACTCGTCCATCTCGGACAAAGAGTCGTCCAAGGTGGGACAGTTCTCTCGGCCATCAAAGACCATCCTCGGGGCGTACGTTTGCTCCCCGATGCCTGAACTAACGATGACCTTCAAGAGGAACTTGTACTCGTCGAGTCCGAGGTTTTTGTTCCTCTTGATGACCTCTCCGCAGAACTCGGTGCTGAGCTTTCGATCGTCGGATGGCTTGTGACATTGGTAGTCCAATATGTAGCAGCATTGGCGTCTCCTTTTTTGTATGAACTTGTAGAGCTTGAACAAGAGGTATGATACAGGGACAACATACAACCACAACAAGATGTTGCCCATCAATCAAGAGAGAGAGAGAGAGAGAGAGAGAGAGAGAGAGAGAGAGAGAGAGAGAGATTTGTGTGTAATTGAACGGGAGTGGTGAACTGAGTTAGGGAGGGAGATTTATAGGAGATGTCACAAGAGAAACAGTGGAGAAACAAAAGGGGTGCCTTTATTTTTAGCTAAGAAAGAAACGAATTATAAGGAAATGAATTTCAATAACTCAACTTCTACCAATAAGTGTGACTGGCTCGTGACACTTCATAGTCTTTATCAACGTCTGCATTAATCAACAGTAATGTAGATTTAAATACATACTGTATAATATAACAAATGCACCCATCAAGAGTGTTGTTGCATGAAAACATTGGTTGATATAATTGTATCCCTAGAATTGTAACTCTAAATAGAAATGCAGTATTTGCTGTATCAGTAGTATTCTCTAAAAAATAATAATATAACAAATAAAATTAACAAGAACAACCTCCAAATTTATACCCGTATCGTTTTCTTTCATGTCGATGAATTTAGGGTTTGATTTCCCAAGATGTTTATGAAAAATTGACTAGCTAGTAGTACTTCTTTGGTAGATGGAGGTAGATAAAGCAACAAACGTTCACATTTACTACGCTGAAAAGTGCATAGTTGTCAAATGTCATCAAAAGGGTGTCGAATTTTGTTGTTTCAACACGGAGATTGTCTGAATCAGCTTCGGCGAAACCTGAATGTGGAAGAAAAGTAGGTAAAGGAGCGGCGTGTGAACGATGAATAAATCACGAGCATGGCCTGTAGAGCAGGAAAAAAAGGAGGTCGAAAATGGAGTTAGATGCATTTATATTTTACTTGACAGGCTCTTGCAAATATGGGTGTCACTGCTTAGCAAATTATATGCAGGCTGGCAAAAGCCTGACATGTAGACTTGTAGAGAGGACCATGTTTCCAGCTCTTTTCAAGTTCAACTCTGCACCAAATGAGAAGAATTTAATGCTCTACATATAACTTTGAACTTTGAAAATGCAATAATGAAAATGGATTTGAAGGGAAATGGTAATGCGCAGAGGAGGATTTTGCAGTGCAGACCAAGATATGTGTATCAGTGCATGGACCATGACTTACTTTTTCAGGCTCGTCTATTTTTTTAGGTTTAATTGCATCATAAACCCCCAAGTTTTTATGCGAAACCCTCCCATATGGTTCGAATGCAAACAACCTCCCGTCATTCGTCTTCCTTCGATTCCGTTAAAGATTAACTGAACCGGCTAAAAGGTAGACTTTTTTTTTCCGGCAAGAAGAGAGATCATCATATTCATAGATAGTCAAAAGAACAGAACTACACAACGGAGTGTCATAACCTAGCTTCAAATCCAAAACACAAAACAAGTCAACAGAGAGAGAAAGTATTCATTGGGACTAGCCCCACCACTGTGGCATGCCTGCGTGGTGGGGCGCGCCATTCAACATTTGACAAATATGCATTAGTGACAAACAAGTAAAATTTGGTGGGTTCCATCTGACTAATGCATATTTGTCAAATGTTGAATGGCGCGCCCCACCACGCAGGCATGCCACAGTGGTGGGGCTAGCCCCAAAGAATACTTTCTCCAACAGAGACCTCCCCAAGACACCCTAGAAGTTCACAAAATACAGGCAAGACCATAAAATAGTACTAGTATGAAAGTTAACCCCCCTCCCCCCACAAAAGACAGACTGCACCCCATAGAAGGACTAAAAGACACGAAGAACCACTACCATAGGAGAAATTTCCAAAGAAATGACATCAAGTGCTGCAACCATTGATCCAGATGCAGCAGAAATTAGGTCTACTGTGCATAAGATCCGTGATCAACATACTCCACCTCCTTTGCATAATCTATTGTTTCCCCTGCTCCAAATTTGACGACCAAGGCTGCAAGTCGTTGAGCAAAAGTTTATTAGCACTATTTATGCTGCAATGGATGAAGCCACTGGAGTGAATCTCCAATTGTTGGGTTTGACTTGAACCCATCTGGCATGTCCTGGGTCAAAAACAAAGTCAAAGGCGGTGGGAATTGTATTGGCATGGAAACAATAGTTGTTTCCTTATTAAGGGTGAAACCCACCGCCATAACTCTCTATATAAGCATGAATGGTTGGTACTCTATAGCACAAAACACACAGGGACGAATTGAGAGCCTTTGAGCTTCGGTAGTGTGTGTGCGGGTGGGTGTTTCGGGTTGCCGTCGTGGTCGTTGTGGCCACGGCGGCGTGTATTGTAATCGGGTTCTCTTCTCAATAAAATATCTGGTTCTGGCCGTGGATTAGCTAGCGGGTTCGTTACGAATTCGTTAGTGAACCACGTTAAATATCGTCTCGTTCTTGTTTTGATTTCATCGTTCTTGCTCGAATACCCCCAGGTTATAACAAACCGGTAGCAGAGCTCTGAAACAGGAGTTCTGTTACAACAAACTGGTATCAGAGCCAGGTCAGGAGGAACACCAGTTTTAACAAACTGGTATCAAAGCCGGGGTTCCAAGATCCGGGTGGAGCCAAGAGCTAAGGTTTCACGTTTTGGTGGAACTCAAAGCTAGGGTTTCACGATTCAGGTGGAGCAGGCTATAGGGAGTTGGGTTTCGAGATTCCGCCAAGAACGATGTCTGGTTTGGCGATCAAGATCGATCTGTTCATGAGAGAGAAGCAGGTACACCCACCATCTGAAGCCCCATGGAGGGGGCTATCCGGGCTCCTGTCAGAGCAATCTGGCGCGCATCTGATTAGGCGTGCAAGGGATCTGGCAAATCCAGCACGCATTCGGTTTCGGCGCGAATCTGGCGGTTCACGCGCATCTGGCGTTATGGCGACTGACGTTCAGGCGCAATCCGGCTCCCGGCGTGGAGCATCTGGCGTGTGAATTGAATCTGGTTCTGGCTCATGCGTTGCAGGTACTCGTTGGAGTTGGAGCAACGACATGGAGCATCTGGCGCGTGAGATTTCTGGCACGCGCATCTGATTCTGGTTCTGGCGCGCATTATGCACGAGTTTGTTCTGACGTGCATCAGGTTTTGCAGCGTGTACCATGACACGCCTTGAGCTCGCATCTGGCGCAATCTGTTTCTGGCGAGCATCTGGCGCATCTGAGGCATACGGGGCGCATCGGGCATGACAATTTAGGCACTCGTCATCGGTGCATCTGGTCTGGATGACATCTGGGCATTCTGTCATGGTGCATCTGTCTGGCGCAATTGGGCGCATCTGGAATACATTCGGTCCTGTTTTCTCAGTGAATGTATTCGAGTCTGGTTCTGGGTAGAGCACTTGTTTCTGTTTCCGGAAGTGCAACCACATCGGGCGCATTCGTTGCAGGAACGCATGGTAGTTGGAGCAACGATTTGGCGATTCGGGTTTCACATACAGCTGCGAAAAATCTGTTTGAGAAGGCGTGCTCGTTTCTGGTTTAGGGAGACGCATCGTGTTCAGGTTTGAGAAGAGAAACATCAGGTTCTGGTTTGGGTTGCTAAGATGATTCAAGTCAAGGTGGAGATTTGTTGGGTTTGACTTGAACCCATCTGGCATATCCTGGGTCAAAAACAAAGTCAAAGGCGGTGGGAATTGTATTGGCATGGAAACAATAGTTGTTTCCTTATTAAGGGTGAAACCCACCGCCATAACTCTCTATATAAGCATGAATGGTTGGTACTCTATAGCACAAAACACACAGGGACGAATTGAGAGCCTTTGAGCTTCGGTAGTGTGTGTGCGGGTGGGTGTTTCGGCCACGGCGGCGTGTATTGTAATCGTCAATAAAATATATGGTTCTGGTCGTGGATTAGCTAGCAGGTTCGTTACGAATTCGTTAGTGAACCACGTTAAATATCGTCTCGTTCTTGTTTTGATTTCATCGTTCTTGCTCGAATACCCCCAGGTTATAACAAACCAGTAGCAGAGCTCTGAAACAAGAGTTCTGTTACAACACCAATTTTAAATATTTACGCGCTTCATGACAAAAGGAGTTATATTAACTTTTGAGTGTTAACAATTGTGGTTTAAAAAAGCTAAAGAAGGACATGAACTTATAAAACCCGATTGACGCATGAGCATACCTTTCATCAAAAACTTTCGTTTATTTCTAAACAACCAAAGACTCTACATGATCGATCATATCCAGCTTAAGAATTATTGTTCGAATCAATGGTTCCTCTCGTACTAGGTTGAATTATTAGTGGTGGACTTATCTCATGGTTGCAAACCCTTAGGATGCAAGTGGATCTTCAAGCATAAATTGAAACCCGAATGATCCATCGATAAATATAAATCAAGGCTAGTCGCCAAGCAGTGGCGGACGTAGAATTTAAACGTAGAGGGGGCCGGGTACATAATATAGAACTTATTCATTAAGTTCATTGTTAATCATCAAAATAGACTTGGCCCAAAAACACAAAATTATGTATTTATAGGATTTTATACCATAACATAATAAATATTGTCAAATTGTAAAAGTTTTTGAGTGTTTGAAATCTCCCATTGACGGGGAAAACTGGATCTTTAAGCTTCGGGTGGGTATTTAAAAGTCATTTCGAAGATTCAATATCGTCGAGTCTTAAGATATTTAAAGGGTATAAAATAATATTAGTAGATTTTGGAGGGGCCAATATATTATATGTTGGAATAGATGCCCTAGAGGCAATCATAGATTTAGTATGAACAATGTTTTGGCTAGAATATTCATTTATTATTTATGGCGATATTTAATATAATGAAGTCCTTAGATAAATTGTGTTATTTATCTTAAATGTCCCTAGTCCATTATATTGATTAATAGGACAATCAAATATAGACTAGTATATGGGTAGATTGATATGGAGATATCAAGTTTAACATATGGGTATGCATTAGGAGTAATGGCATACTGGATAGACCCACGACGAAAAGGATACATTAGATTATGTGAAGTCACAATCGCTTTTCGTAGTGCTAATATTATTGCAATCCTTGAACTTGAAGTCACTAGATACTCTAGTTGTGAAATATTGCGCTTTGATGTTATCAAACGTTACACCGTAACTGGGTAATCATAAAGGTGGCTATCGGGCGTGATAGGAAGCAAGCTTAGAGATCGTAGTGATGTAGATAGGATTTGTCCCTCCCACATAATGGGGGTAAATATCCACGGCCACTCGAGGGATGAGGCTTATTGAATGTCTGGCCAGACTCAGATAAATTAATATAGAGATATTAATGTTATCTGCAAGCATAAGCATATTCCCAGGATCGAGGAACTATGGATTGGATATACGAGTGTGACTATTTATGTCTCGTGTCCAATCCGGATATGGAGACAAAGGGATAATGCAATATGACATATTGGGCACAAAGGTTTGTCGGGATCACTGACTATTTCTATTGGTTGGGTTGCATGGATGTGTTGCTAGACACCGCTCCATGTTAGTAATAGTTACTACCAACTATATAGAAACCTATGGGGTCACACGTCAAATAGAGTAGAGCTAGATTTGGGATTAATTAATATGGATTAATTAATAGAAGGATCATTGTGCAACACCTTGCAAACTTAGTAGGACTAATTTGCAAGGAAGGGAATAGTTCTAGTCCTACTAGAACAAGAAAACTCTTTTATGGAAACAACAAGGAGTTGTTGGAGTATATAAAGGAGGCTCTAGCTTCCTTCCCACACATGAGTTATTATTAGACATAACACATAAAGAGTGGGAGAGAGCAAAAGAGAGAGCAAGACAAAGAGCTAGGGCCGAAACCCTAGCCCCCGTCCGCCCCCTCTGCCCGACGGCAAAAGGAGGCCGCCCCCTCCTTTGTGCTTTGTTGCTTTGTTGCTTTGATCTTCTTCCCTCTTCCTCCGGGTTCAAGCTAGCACTTGTTGTGAAGGAAGAATCTAGATCTCACCTCTAGACGTGGATCAACCGTAGAGACGAGGACATCATTCTTCGTGTGATCTCACAAATCAAAAGGTACACATCTTCTATGTCCTTAATCATGTTATGATGTCTCTTCCTGTGATCCTTGGTGGGCTTTGAGTAGGATTAATTTTTGTTATTCCGCTGCGTTACCTACGTCAAAACCCAACATTATACACTTCCAAATATAAGACATACTATAGGGCGGTAAGTGAAATTTTTGAAAAGTTTGTGGGGGCCATGGCCCCCTTTGCCCCCCTCTGGATACGCCAGTGTCGCCAAGGGTTATAAGCAAAAGGAATGAATAGACTTCTTCGATACATATTCTCCGGTAACAAGGATAACATATATTCATATGTTGATTGCTATTGCAGCAATCTTTGATATTGAAATTCATCAAATGGATGTCATGACTGCATTTCCTAACGGAGAACTAGACGAAGAAATCTACATGGAACAACCGGAAGGCTTTAGAGTTGCAGGATATGAAAACAAATATTGTCGACTCAAGAAATACTTAAGCGGATTAAAAAGGCTCCCAAACAATGGCATGAAAAGTTTCACAGGATTTTGACGACAAACGGTTTAAAACAAACGAATGTGATAAATGTGTATATTCTAAATTTTTAATGTTGGATGCGTCAAAATATATCTATATGTAGATGACATGTTAATCTATGAAATTAACGAGACAATAGTTCGTTCCACAAAAAAATTATTGTCCACATCATTCAATAATGATTTACGGGCAGTCGATGTTATTCAAGAAATAAAAATTTCTAGAGCTCCAAATGACTATGCGTTAACATAGTCTCACTATAACAAGAAAGTTCTCGAGAAGCTTGACCAAACTAACAGGAATCCAGTAAAGACAACAGTTGATGTGAGCATGCATCTCGCCAAAAATCGTGGATCGGGCTATTAAGCAATTACATTATGCTCAAATAATCAGAAGCCTTATGTACATTATGAATTTCACTAGGCCAGACACCGCACAAGCAGTTGAAAAACTCAGTCATTTTACCAGTAATCTTGGAAAGGATCACTGGACAGCTATAATTCGAGTATTAAGGTATCTACAATATCTAAATTTCTAGGATTACAATATTCCAACTATCATGATGTACCAGAAGGATATTACCATTATAATTAGATAATTGATGCAAAAGATTCCAAATCAACGAATAGTTGTGTATTTACACTCGGATGAAGGAAATATGTTGGAAATCCTTAAGCATGCGTGCATTGCAAGGTATACTATAGAACCAGAATTCATAGCTTTAGACAAGGCAAGGTAAGAAGCTGAATGGCGAAGCCACTGTCTCGAGGATATTCCAATATGGCCAGAACCAATGTCATCTATTTGCATTCACTGCGAAAGCTAGTCTGCAAAAGGCAAGGCACAATATGGTATATATAATGGTACGTCTCGACACATGCGTCGAATACGTAATACCATTAGGAAACTCCTCTCACAAGGGATATATCGACTGATTATGTAGAGCCAAAAGAAAACTCAGCGGATCCTCTGACCAAAGGTCTATCGAGAGAATTAGTTGAAAGTTCGTCAAGGGGGATGGGGCTAATGCCAATCTCGTAAAGAGTTGTACGATAGCGGAAAACCCAACCTAGAAGACTGGAGATACCAAGAACTAAGTTCAAAAGGGACAACCTAACTATTTGTGCAAATATCAAGATCACTCACGAAAGAAACTACATTTCAATCCCTTTCCTAGGGCGACGAGTGATAGGACCAGGATCAGCAATGCTTTTAATGAGATTACACGTTAAGACGATTATGGATAGATCCTCTTAAATGTGTCTTACTTATGTGAGTAGGAACTGGGGCCGGTTTCAGGAGGATGACAATGCATACTCCTCTAAGACTACTCATGAAACCAGACAATAGTGCTCAAAGCCAAAATGAGCACAACCATGAGAACAGACATTGTTGCGGTATTAATTGTTTGGTTACTATCGACTAGGTGTACACCACGGCAAGACAATTCAAAGAGATTTGCATACTGACTAAGTTAGCATACTCTATAGTATCTCACTAATGGAAAAGGTCAAGGCATACGACTACTTTTTTTGGGCAACTAATCACCACCTAAGAGAATGACATCCACCATACTAATTGACCCTCTAGCTTTAACACTGATTTTTCATTCATGTGGGGATCGTTGGAAGGAAACACAATTTCTTGCTAATTTTGGACCCGGTTTAAGAACAGCTCGCCTTTGGGCCAGCTCTAACAAACACGTATTCTTGAACTATGATAGTTGATGATTAATTCAAGACCCCACTCGTCAAAAATCGCCAGGTAATGAATGAGAAATAAGTCGTTGAAGTTTGATGCTTATGTTTCTCATTTCGGGAATGCTAAAGTGAACGACATCTTCACTTTATTTTTGAATTGGAGTGTTAATCTACTCCAAGGCTGGCACTTAAGGGCACGCTCTTTGGATGATGCAATTTTATGGCGGGAAGAGGACCTAGAAAAAGGTCGAACTACTACACGCGCGCGCATCGCTGCATGTCCGGTCTGCACGGCTCAGCTCGGACACGAACCGTGGCCGAGCTAAGTTTTGGTTGTTGGGCCTCGTTCTAGCTCAATTAGTTTTTGGAGTAGAAATGAACTTTTTATAGCCCACAACTTAACAGTAACAAATTTGGTTTCGTTCTGCTAATTAACAGAACCGTTGCAACTGTAACTGTTCAAATTCGAACAGCAAACAGTTACAACCGTTTTGAACGGTTGTGCCCCTCTTCCCTGCCTTAATGGGTCACTCCTCCTCTGCAGATTCATTCCGAAACACCAGTACTCTAGTATTCATTCTCTCTACAATTTCTCTTTTCGCTTAGTCTTGTTCGATATGTGTTGTAGACCGGTGCTAGTATACAACACAGGAAGAGCTTTTATCCTAATTAGCTCATACGGTGGGAGCCAAATACTGTCTCACGGAAATCATCCATGCACGAGGCTGTTCTTCAACAGATTGTATCTGTACTCGGTCGCCCCTCGCTCTGTAAGTCTGTTCGTTGATTTATACTTTTTTTCTTCACTTACTTTTTTTTCTAATAAGAACAAACCGGGGCATCTTTTTCTAACATCAACGACATTTCCATCGTGAATGGGGCGCTGGCTCAAGAGTAGAGTATTCAGAGATCCCTTGCATGATGCCTCATGCTGGAACCATTCAGTTGTAAGTTAGAGTATGAATTTCAACTAATGATGTTCACAATACATGTCATTACATGTCAACCCAGTAAACCTTCTGACCTTCAATCATTTTAACTATTGTCACGCTGACTTTTCCTGAATGCGAGCAAGCACGATTTGACTTCCGATGCAACCTGGCCCTTGCGATTGTGACAAATAAACCAACTAAATTGCCGAACCAAATCAACACCAACCATTTACATTCAATAAGAAAGCTATCTTCAATTAGAAAGCATGTGCTCGCGGATGTGGTCATTACTTAGTTAGGAATCGGGCTGTTGTATACGTTGACCCTATTTTGATGAACTAAATTGAGATTTTTGATTGATAAAATGAGTTGTTGAGGTTAAGACAATAAACTCTCTCTCTTTACCTCAACAATTCATTTTAATAATCTACAATTTCATAATTTTTATTAAACTCATCCAAACATAACAATAATAGTGGAGTATTTAGCCAGTGCAAGTAAGTCTTATTTAGTGAGAAATAACTGTTCTTATGAATCTCAGAATATCAATATGTAACAGTGTGATTTACTCTTCTAGTGTTCAATGTTCTGTTATATCTTATCTTATCTGAAAATAAATGGAAGTCGAAACTAGTCAAGTCTAATAGAGATGGATCAACAACATTTTGACTTATGAGGTTCTATAACTTTAGCTTTCTTGATTGTGACAAGGGTAGTAGACACTTTTACACCTCCTCCCTTTTGATGCAAAGACACTTTTACCCCTTCCAATTTAGGATCAATCCTTAAGTGTGTCAAATTTCATAATAAATACACTCTAATTCTAACGGCTTTAATCTGGTGATGGTGCCCCATCACCGATAATAGGTTTGGGCACAAAAGTGTCATCCTAGAGTATGAAATGACTCAATATGGGGTGTAGGTGTCCTTAAGTTTGACACACTTAAGAGAAAAGCGTCATTTACCAAATTGAAAGGGATAAAAGTATCTCTATGCCAAATCTGAGTGGTGAAAGTGTATTTTATCGTTCGCCCTACTAACCCTTCGAATATTAGCATACTTAGTCTTGAGTTCAAACATTGGAGTAGTCCAATGTCCGCCAATCAAGGGTGGATCGACCCTAGGATAAGTGGGTCTATAGCCTCCAATCAAGCGTTTAGAAATTGCATTTTTACTCTTCTTTTTTTAGGAGAGATTTTTACTCTTATGTTGTTTAATTTTTTAATTTAACTCAAATAATAATTGCACACACCCCCCCCCACAGCTTTATAGAATTTAAATATTACCCTTATTTTGTTTAATTTTTTAAATTTAGCCCACACTGTAATGATTCATAGCTTTGCTCTTGCCACCAATTAGTCTTCTCATCTGCGAGTCTGTGAGTCTGTGAGTCCAAATTATTTCAGACATATTTACCTCTATGATATGATTATATTGGATGAGTTTATTTAGTGCTCATCAGAATGGTAGATCTTGTCAGTTCAAACGTCATAAGAAAAAAAATGTTGGCATCACTTATTCGATATTTCTATTAATGGTTCCCACCAAAATGCTAATAATATTTTGCAAAATGTTATACAACAAAAAAGAAGAAAATATCAAACATAATATAACAATACAAAAAATTATCATCTTAATTACTAGTACTAGCTAGTAGTTCAACTAACAACAAACTCGACGTCGACAAATCCAGGCATCTGTCCCTCTTCAATAATTTTCTCAATTTTCTCAAAGTAGTGATTACAGTTGACTTGGATGCATTCAACGGTCAACAGTTATGTACAACAAGGTTAGCTTCTTGACACACACGTCTCTAAGCATACTCGTCCTGCTGCTAATAACTCTCCGTGGGTGGTGAGAAAGCAATGTGTCGGAAAATTGTCAGCGAGTCTGTCATACCATAGTTAGACACTGCTTTTTTTTTTTTACCTAATTTAGCTACTTTTTAGTTCTTTTTGAAAAAAAAAATCAAAAAATTACTTACTTTAATTTTGTTAAATTTTCTAAAAAGTTGTAAGTAAATTTTTTTTTAAAAATGTTGTTTACTTATGTTCTATTTTAGCTCCTAAAAAAGTAGATTTAAGGAGTAAAAAATAAGAAAATTGAAGTTGGAAAAAACTAACATTTTTTAGACTTATAAAAAAGTAAAAAAGTTACGTAACTTAAATTGTAGCGAAAATAAGTAAATTAGAACTTTTTTATGACCTAAAAAAGATAAAAAGTGATATAATTTTAGCAAAGAAAGTAGGGCCGTGACAAATTTTTTAGTAAATCTAATACTTGAAAAGTTGTTTGAAAACTCTTATAGCCATTTACATTGGACTCTTGTTAGAGTTAGTGGCACAAGGGTAAAGAAAACCCTAGAGCAAAAGGTGGAGACACCCACTCTAATTGTCTCTCTGATACCGCTCCAAGCCACCTAGCAAGGATAAAACATGACTCGAACACTATGGAACAAATTTGGCTCACCGACTACCAATTGCTATGCCTAAATGGAGGCAATGTGCACCAGAGTAATGATACTTACTAGAACGCTCGCAGCAGAAGTTAATGTTGGGGCTGCCTCCCATCTCCGGCGGCGGCTCCGAAATGGGGCTGCCGCCGGGAATCCGCCGCAAGCTCTCCACCGCCCATCTGTCTACAGATCTGGCCTCCGCGCCCCTGGTATGCAATTCCTGACCCCAGCCAACCGCCTCTGCCGCTAGCTCCCACTCCCCGCCGGCTCTCAGATGGTTGTCATGCCCGACCGGTCATCATCGTCTCCGGTGCGTCGCTAGCAACACGGGGAGACAGAAGTCGAGCTTCTCCTCTTCGTAGCTTTCCCCTCCTCCCCGGGACGGAGGGGGTCACCTTTAATTCGTTCAACTACCCCGCCGCCGCCGCTCGTCGCCGGACCAGCCACATCTCCGCCCAGTTTCCGCTGCTGCCCCCTGCTTCCGTCGCCCACCTAACGCCAGACGCTCCTTGACGACCCAGATCTGTTCGTCCAACCACTCTCCCACCGCGCCGCCGCTACTCCGCAGCCCTCCGCCGCTGTCTCCGCCATCCCCTCCGACGATTAGGGTGGATCTGGTAAGTAACCCCTCCCTCAAGATGATGTCGACTTGATGTGGCTGTTCTCCTCCTCCCCCGGTTGTGAGGCTTCTCCTCCCCCCTCCCCCTTGGATCTGCCAGTCGGCATGTCCATTCCCCCCGGAGAAGTCCTCTCACCGCCCACCAACACCACTAGAAGCATGCTTCTCTTGCTTTGGTTGCTCTTCGGTTCCAACGCTCGGTCGCCCCGCCACCGCCACTGCCACCGGCCGCCAAGGTGTTTGCTGTTTCTGGGTGATAGGTTTCTAGGTTTTGTTTTGTTGTGGGCTGGTTTTCTTTGTTTAGGGCTTGGCTTTTGGGCTGTTATGCTTTTGGGCTCTTTTTTGGGCTGTTTTCTTGTTTCGAATTAGGCATAGGAGGCTCTTGCGGCCTTAGGACGGTTTCGATGTTTTGGGGTTGTAATGTTGTGGCCGTTGAGCCCGATACCACATGGGTTCCTAGCTGCTTTTGAGGTTAGGTTGTGCATTTAGGGTCTTTGGCTTTCTTTTCCGGGGGTATGCCCCCTTTTTCTTTGTAATTTGTTTTCTTTTATGAATGAAATCTTTCGTTGCCGGTGAAAAAAAAAACAAACAAAAAAAAAGAAAAAAAAAGAATTGGCACAAACCAATTGCGTGCATGTGCACATGTGTGTATGTGTGGCAGGGGTAGTGTTTGTGTTTCAATTGGTTTGTTTGGGTCGGTAGTGTTTTTTTGGTCAAAGTCTAGCTAGTGTTTCATTAGTTATAAGATTGTTTCATTTTGGTAGTCTTATTATTGTTTTGGGAAAACAATTGTGGACGGATACATTCATAGTTCATCTAGGATTCGTTTTGGTAGTTACTTTGGCCCCAAGTCTTTACTAGTATACATATAGATGCTAGGGTCATGAATTTGGTAGGGGTGCTTGTAATTGGTTTGGCTTCTCATCAATAAATTGGTTTTGTTTGCCGTGGATTAGCAAGTCTCAAAACTAGTGAACCACGTAATTCTTGTGTTCTTGATCCTACTCTTCTTATTGTTTTTTGCTTTCTCTTGTCTCGCGCGTATTGGAAGCCTTACAAGTGGTATCAGAGCCTGGTTCGTTGAGTCTCAAGAGAAGCAATGGCGAGTTCGTGATCAAGATCTTTCGGGTTTGATGGGAAGATTGGCTTTCCCCTGGTTGTCCATAAACAACAAGCCTTTGTTGGGAGGCTATCGGGTTCCTTGTTGGGGAAGCTATCGGGCTCTTGTTTTGGAGCATCGACATTGTGGATCTAGTTTTAGTACATCCGACACACTTTCGATTTCCGGCATGCGTCAATCGATATGGCGTGCTCAACCCGGCGAGTGATCTGGATATATATCTGAATTTGGCAGCTAGAAGGATTCAAGCCTAGGTGGTGGCGACTCGAATCAACTAGCGTGTGGAGGGAATGTCCCAAGAATCGTGCACCTGGAGATCTCGCTTCAGGTGGAGGAGGAGGGACGCCCGAAGATAATGATGCTCTCTAGGCCCCTCGAGGGCGGTTTGGGCTCCAGGCACGGAGCATGGGTGCATGTTATTGGGAACGTGGATTGGTGGCGTATTATTGTGCACGCATCGGTTGGTGACGAGATTAGACCTAGGATTGGGGCCTTCGGTTATTGGTTTTGCGCATTGGTGCGGGTGGCTGCGCAAATTGGCAAGACATCGTTTGATAGACACTTTTGTCACTAAGTGTCATTGTAGTGACGTTGGGTATGCATTAGTCATGGTGCATTGAAGAGACGTTTGTTGGGACGCATTGGGAGTGTGTTCAAAATTCCCCAAATAGGGAATACACTCGGATTGGATTTGTTGACGAGAAGAATCGGTTCGGTAGCTATAGAGTTTGAATCAAGGGGGAGGTTTGTTGGGTTCTAGTTGATTCAAACAAACAAAAAAAAAAGAAAAAAAAGAATTGGCACAACCCAATTGCGTGCATGTGCACATGTGTGTATGTGTGGCAGGGTAGTGTTTGTGTTTCAATTGGTTTGTTTGGGTCGGTAGTGTTTTTCTGGTCAAAGTGTAGCTAGTGTTTCATTAGCTATATGATTGTTTATTTTGGTAGTCTCATTATTGTTTTGGGAAAATAATTGTGGACGGATACATTCCTAGTTTGTCTAGGATTCGTTTTGGTAGTTACTTTGGCCCCAAGTCTTGTACTAGTATATATATATATAGATGCTACGGTCATGACTTTTGGTAGGGGTGCTTGTAATTGGTTTGGCTTCTCATCAAAAAATTGGTTTTGTTTGGTCGTGGATTAGCTAGTCTCAAAACTAGTGAACCACGTAATTCTTGTGTTCTTGATCCTACTCTTGTTATTGTTTTTTTTCCTTCTCTTGTCTCTCGCGTATTGGGAGCCTAACAATTGGTATCAGAGTCTGGTTCGTTGAGTCTCAAGAGAAGCAATAACGAGTTCGTGATCAAGATCTGTCGGGTTTGATGGGAAGATTGGCTTTTTGCTGGTTGTCCTCTGAAACAGTGGGTGCAAGCACACCAAGCCTTTGTTGGGAGGCTATCGGGTTCCTTGTTGGGGAAGCTATCAGGCTCTTGTTGTGGAGCATCAGGATTGTGGATCTAGTTTTAGTACAGCCGACACGCTTTCGGTTTTCGGCATGCGTCAATCGATATGGCGTGCTCAACCCGGCGAGTGATCTGGATCTATATCTGGATTTGGCGGCTAGGAGGATTCAAGCCTAGGTGGTGGCGACTCGAATCAACTAGCGTGTGGAGGGAGTGTCCCAAGAATCGTGCACCTGGAGATCTCGCTTCAGGTGGAGGAGGAGGGACGCCCGAAGATGATGATGCTCTCTAGGCCCCTCGAGGGCGGTTCGGGCTCCAGACACGGAGCATGGGTGCGTGTTATTGGGCACGTGGATTGGTGGCGTGTTATTGTGAACGCATCTGTTGGTGGTGAGATTAGATATTGGATTGGGGCCTTCGATTATTGGTTTTGCGCATTGGTGAGGGTAGCTACGCAAATTGGCATGACATCGTTTGATAGACACTTTTGTCACTAAATGTCATTGTAGTGACGTTGGGTATGCATTAGCCATGGTGCATTGAAGAGGCATTTGTTGGGACGCATTGGGAGGGTGTTCAAAATTCCGCAAATTGGAAATACACTCGCATTGGGTTTGTTGATGAGAAGAATCAGTTCGGTAGCTATGGAGTTTGAATCAAGGGGGAGGTTTGTTGGGTTTTAGTTGATTCAAACAAACAAAAAAATAATAATAATAATTGGCACAAACCAATTGCGTGCATGTGTACATGTGTGTATGTGTGGCAGGGGTAGAGTTTGTGTTTGACTTTTTTATCCGTAATTAAGTCACTTTGAAGTGCGCTTGACTTTTTTATCCGTAATTGAGTCACTTTGACTCGGCGATTTGAATAGCAAAACGATGTAATATTTTTGTAATTTTTTTATAGTATTCTAGAGTAAATTTTATTCTACAAGATCATGCAAAGATTACCAAATTCGTGTATCGTTTTGTTTATCAGATTACCAGATCAAAATGACTTAGTTAATAGTGTCGAAAAAGTAAAGTAAGGCGAAAGAGAAGAAACAGATGTAGTATAAGATACACACAACAGTCCCTCGCATTGTGCATACAGTTTCCCTAGGCAGCAGAGGAGAGACCCGTACAAAAGCATCCGGGTCCCCTTCGCGAAAAGTTAAGTCCAACTGCCACCGCCGTTATCTTAGTGGGATGATGTGTCTTGGGCACACTAGTAGGACAATTTAGGACATTCGTTGTGATCATGTGGACAACTTGTGAAAATATGGATGGGCACTCTAGTAGGAGAATTTAGATTTTGTAACGTCTAGTGGCGGCATAATAAGATGTTTCTAGGGCTGAAACGAATGAACAAAGAAATATAATGAGAAATTTTTAATTTAAAAAAAAAAAAAAAAAAAAATCAAGTGGGAGCTCTTTTCACTCTGTAGCTCCGCCCTTACTCATATATCGGAAGTACAATTACAGCATCGTTGTCCTACTTGGGCACTATAATATCAAAGTTGAAACCGAAAGCCAATTATCTCAGCCTCTCCCTAGAATAGGTATCTCGGAATATAGCATACTGGTATAATAGAAGAGAACCTAGAATAAAGGACATCGCTGTACTACCTGCCTATTCGAAAGTGAATTGGCAATGACATGGGCGTAGCGTCTTCCATTAAATTCCCCAACCCAATTGAGAGGCCAATAAATAATATTTCATGCTTGTGCAAACAAAAGTTGGTTGAGCATTAATGAAATAAATGATGCAACGCTTCAAATAACAGCAAACGAAAGAGAAGAGATCAATGACTCTGCTGATATAAGTAAATGAGAATTATTTGCTATAACTTGATGTGGTCTAGCACCTACATTCATTCCCAACCGCATTGGCCAACTTGCCCATGTGCGGGGCAGAGTACGAAACCCAAACACAACCCACCAACCGGACCAAGAAAGTTTTGACTTGGACTTCAGAGAATGGCTTTTAGCATGGCTGCACGCGCTATGTGACTCGTGGCATTCTGTCTCCCGACGCTATGGTCCTCCTTCAGTTAGCTCTCGTGGTGTCAAGGGGCTCGTCCGGGCTGGCTGGAGGGAAGGGGCCGGGGTGGGATGCGGGTTGGTGTTCGAGGGGGCCGTTTAATCTGAGGGGCAATGCTACCCGGGTCCCTGTCCTACTTAAGGGGTTGGGATTAGGGCTAGGGCCGGGCTGGGTTAGGGAGGGGGTCGGTTAAGGGCGAGTTAGGGGGAAAGGGGGCCGGTTTGGACCGTAGGCCGACACCCTCGACACCACTAGTTAGCTCTCAAGTCTCTTGGCAATGGACGTAGCGAGGGCAGGGACTTTGCTTCACAGGTTATACTACCACACCAAGAATAGAAAATGCGACTTCCGCATTTAACGCCACCACCATGGGCAATTTTGAATATTTTGATAGTGGTGTCCTTTTATTAGCTACACGAGTGCTCATGTTATTGAATTTACATTGAATTTCGCCGCTATTGTTCATAATTCATAACTCCTCAATTCTGAGGACAGGGCATGTGAAAGCCCATTCTAAGAATATGGGGGTGGGGACTCTACTTCATCACAAAACAGTTGTTGGTTATGCATTCTCAGCCACACACAGAGTATTACAGACTTCTACGTACTATATTCTGGTACTATATCACCTAAAAATTGTTCTGGTACTAGATCACCTAAAACTTCTGTGAGGGTCTCGGCTCCCTCTCCCCATCCTCGCATTTGGCGCTTTCAGCTCGAATTCGCTTATAATACTTACTCCCATAATTTTAGAGCATGTTTTTACTTTCGCTCTCTGTCATTTCTCAACTGGCCTCAGTATAAGTTACCAAACCTAATTGAAACATATTAGAACTAAAATTCCAACGAAAATGAGATAGTCAACTCCTTACCGATGTAGCCCCCTACCTTGTTGTATGTCAAATTCTCATGTCCAACACTCACTCAAGTTGAACTCCCATCTCATTTTTCATTATAGGAGGTTAAGCTTTTTAAATATTGCAACCAAATCTATATTACACAAAGTTCAATCTTTCACATGTTAATAGCTAAAATTATATTAAATATTTAAATATATAGTTTAATATGCGCCCTCATGACGCTCTCAAACACATTTTTTTGGAATGGGTCACTTTCCCGCTCCATATGACTTAGTTCTGATACCATGCCCATAATTTCCTTCATATATCAGTTCTCATTGACTGCATTACTAATTTTTATCCGCTCAAATATGACATTTCTATTGCCCATAATTTCCTTCATATATCAGTTCTCATTGACTGCATTACTAAGTTTTATCCGCTCAAATATGACATTTCTATTCAAACTACATCGTATCCACCAAGCAACAATTGGGATAACAAAAACCTTGGATTAAGGATTTCATTAACTGTTGTAGATCGTAGTCCCCAAAAATAACATTTGCAATTATGACTTCTCAGCTTTCAAAATACCTGAAGTGTAGTAAAACAATGATCCCATCCCTCCCCAGCCTAGATAGAATTGGAACAACCTAAGAAATGAAAGAAATCTAGTATAACTTTGGCAGAGCCTTCACCCTTCACTATCAAAACAGCATTTAAACGAGTGGGGATCTAACAGATCAGCTGCAGACATTTAAATCATCATGTGAAAGATTAAACATGAAAACTTCCTCAAACGAATGCAATACCAAGTTGGGATAGCAATGGCTTTCAAACAAAGTTGGTCATCAACTAGAATTTCAAGCCTTAATGTAAGAAAGCAATTGTACAACCACAACTTGTCCCCATTAGACCCAAGCATAGACAAATAGACAATGACCAGTGAAGACATGAGCTCTCAAACTACTGTTAGAATATTTAAGATGCAACTAACTCTCCTACATAAAGCATTCCTAAAACAGCTACCCACCCTCAATAAAGCTCTCACATCCAAAACCCAACATATTGTTCAATGTCTTGGAACTGAAGGCTTTCTCTAGGCACTTTCCAAGCCAACAATCATTCAGCGAATTAAGATTCAACCGCCAACAAACAGTAAACAACAGATAGCTCACAAAGGGGACGCTCTCCCAAATAATACACATAGCCTTCTCACTGAGATGAGGCATGTATATCCATCACTCGAGTGTATCAACCAAAGGCACATTTTTTAACAAAATGACGCATCAAGTACAAGTTCCAGCTTCTGATCACCCTATACTTGTAGTGCTTCAGATCCAATGCATACTCCAAGAATAAAAGCACCAGTCACAATAAAACCAACAAGAGATCTAAAAGAGGGAACACTCTGAGCTCAAGATAAACCATCTCTCCATAAAAGTCCGAGAATTATATACCAAATAAAAGTTATTCTAGGGATTGAAGACACTTTTCTTAGATATATGCCGTTGCAGATGGACAAAGCAATGACATACCCCACTAGTTAGTTAAACAATGACTACTCCCACAATCCAACATTACGGGATGACATCAAGTTGTCATGATATTCAATTAAAAGCCACGTACATCTAATGCTCATTGTAAATACTAATTCAACAATAGTAGTAAGAAAAGTATCTTCCAAAGACCAGGAAATAGAATGAAGAGGCTCAAATCCTTTAAATCCAAACAAAACTGATACGGGGAGTACTTTACTATTCTCAACAAATAGTCAAAAGACAAGTCATGTTGACAACAAAAACAAAGCATACCCTAAATCTTAATTGCATAAATTTTTAGCGAGAAATACATCCCTAGACCTTGATGGCATATTTCCTCAACGGGAAGTACATTTCCTTCTTCTTTTCCCTCTCAGTCTTCAATGATGCCTACACAAAACATAAAGAAACAAATAAGGATGCAATTTAAGAGATTTCACTGGACAGCATAAACTGGAGTGAAGCATAAGATAAACCACAGCCAAACAGAAGAGCCATGTACAAAGTAGCAAAGGATCAATAGGCGTGCACCAACAAATGAATTTTTGATAGTATTGCAAGCGCAAACAAAGACCATTGAAACAAAAAGTATCAGCATCAACCAACTTTGGGCAGATTGTGTGGACATAACTAACACCAGCCCACACCACTTGGTCAAGCCCCACAAAAATTCAACCTGGAGTGAATTACCTTACTAATACCTATTTATGGCCATTTCCACTTGTTGTGCCCACTAGTAGACAGAAGTAAGTGAGATGATTCTTTGTACAAATTTATACTAGGGAAAATCCAAAAACAAAAACAAGATTTTAAGTGGGCACGTGAAAACAAAACAACTCAGAACAGAAGAAATCAACAGTGAAACCGGATCATTAAAAAAAATCTTAGTTACAACAATTCTTAAAGGAATATATTGAGGTTTAAACATTTGCTAGGCTGGTAAAAAGATTACCAATCCCAGTCCTATGTATCAAAGTATCCAACTCTACATGATTTGCCAGGTCCTATGGCTCAAAGTGCTGACAACTTACCCTCCTAAACAGGGTTGGGGCAGAGGAAGATTAGACAAGTCTGAACAAACCCTAACATAGACGCAACATATTTTAGGAAGTCAATTCATTGCACCATTTCATTTATAAATAATCTAGCAACATAAAATGCCAATATACAAAATGAATTTAAACTAATATGGAATGCAAACAGTTCTCAGGGGAATAATCAACCACAGTGGACTGCAGAAATTAACGACATTCAGTATATATCTCCTTCAGTTACTTCAAAATGCGTTGTTTCCACACCAAGTTATTACACCATGACCCTCAATTGATTAATCATAGTCATTCCAACCAACATAACCAACACTTTAATTTGGTTCCAAATGGCTATGGAACAATTTCACTGACAACATTAGGCATAAGGCAATGTTACTGGAGCATGGCTTTAATCATTCGACATTAGGGGTATCTCGGATTGAAACATAAACCACCTCTATGGCGCAAGACTGTTTTTCAGGTAAATGGCCCTGTTCATGCAGTCAATGACTCCCATAAAAGAAAATAACAGGAACAAGGAGGACTACTTTTTAGTGAGATAAAAATATACCAGGAACGAGGAGGACTACTTCTAATGCAAGGTCTTGTATTATCAATGTATATCAAAGTAATATTATGTTGCAACATTGAAACTAATAATGAAAGTAATAAAGGGCATAGTTGAACATTTTTACTGACATATTTATCCAGGGAGCACTACTTCTAATGCAACGTCTTATACTAGGGCACGTTTGAGCAGGGATAAAAAATAGGCACTGTAACAATAATACTAGTAGGGGGTAATAACTGGTGCTTGGAGCAGGGATAATTTCAAGGGCGATTCAATCCCCCCTTATTACCTATACCCCTTATAAGCCTAAAATCTAATCCCACCATGTAGGTGGGATTGAATACTAAAGTCTTAATAACCTTATTTATACGGGTGCAAACAAACATTTTACATAATCCTCCCTATATAACTATTACTCCCTTAATATCAATACACCCTATAATACCACAATTTTCAATCCCGACACCAAACGTATACTCATTGTATATCAAAGTAATATTAGGTAGCACCAATGAAACTACTACTGCAACCAGTAAGCCAATAAGTACCTAAATTTCAGAGAAATGCCAAAACTAACATCAAATAAGTGTTAAGGCAATGTTACTGGAGCACGGCTTTAATCATTCGACATGAGGGGTATCTCGGATTGTGACATAAACCAACTCTATAGCGCAAAACCGTTTTTCAGGTAAATGGGCCTGTTCATGCAGTCAATAACTCCCATAAAGGGCATAGTTGATCATTTTTACCGACATAATATACCACGAACAAGGATGACTAATAATGAAGGGTCTCATACTATCAGTGTACATCAAAGTAATATTAGATAGCAACATTGAAACTAATACTGAAACCAGTAAGCACCCAAATTTCATAGAAATGTCATAGTAACTAACTTAACAATTTCATTGACAAAATTACGCATAAGACAAAGTTATCGGAGCATGGCTGTAATCATGGACATGAGGGGTATCTCGGATCGTAACATCAACAGTCTCTAGAGCAAAATGTTTTAAAGGTAAATGGTGTTCATGCAATCAGTTACTCACATAAAGGGCATAGTTGATCCATTTTACTATGACATAATATACCAGGAACAAGGATGACTACTAATGCAGAGTCTCATACTATCATTTCATATCAAAGTAATATTCATTGAAACTAATACTGAAACCAGTAAAGCACCCAAATTTCACAGAAATGTCAATAGTAATTAGTAATTAACATCAAATAGTACCTGGTGTTTGGTAAGGCGTCTTCGGATGGCCCTAGTCTTCTTAGGACGCAGATCAAGTGGCAAGAACTTCTTGTTCTTGTACACCTCCCTGAGAGCAGCCTTCTGTTTCTGCGAGATCACCGTCAACACTTGTGCAATCGAAAGCCTCACGACCTTGCTGCATTCATCAACAAAGCAAAACCCTAATTCATCAACACCAAACCCTAACCCTAAACATGACCAACACAAAGAAGGAGAGAGATTTACATTTTGGAGAGCTTGTTTGGGGCACCGCCGGTGACTTTGGCGACGCGGAGGAGAGAAAGCTCCGCCTTCAGATCCTTCAATTGGCCCAACAGGTCGGCCTTCGACTTCTGCCTCAACTCGTGAACCTTGATCCTAGCTGTGGATACACAAAACAAACACTTCAGTGAGTCAAATAGTGAATCGAGAGAGCGATTCGAAGGAGGTCATTTTCTTCTTACCCATGGCGTCTCTGTGAGTCTCTCTCTCTCGCTCTCTCTCTCTCTCTCGCTGGTGGATTTGTGAAGAAGCTCAGTGGCGGCTTAAATCTCTCAGCACCAGAAGAAGAAACCCTAATGTTAGGTTTTTGTTGATCGGAGAAAGGGATTCATTGGAAAATAGGGCCTCGGCCCAACGTAAGATGGAAACAATGAAAGAGAGGCCCAACTTACAGTTGCAGACTAAACCCAAGACTATGAGTAACACTAAACTCTCATTTATTTATTTATTTTGAAGAAGAACTAAACTCTCATTTTAGTTGTTTGACCGAAAAAAAAACAACTTTCGTTTTGGTGCATGTTTGGTATCCCCGATTTTAATCAGTTTTGATTAAAATCGACCAGTTTAATTTAATTTCGTTTGTTTCACATTTTTGCAATACCGATTAAAATCTGTTTTGGACCACTAATCTGCATATTATTTAATCTCCAATTTTGCAGATTCTCTCACATTCTGCACATTTTAATCTCATACCAAACATTTTTACAATTTTCCACTACTTTAAATTTTCAGTCAGCTTATTTTTTCCAAAATATTTCAGCTGATTATTTAGATTTTAATTTGGTACCAAATATTACTTTTGATATAAGACCCCAATTGCAGTGTACATTCGCTGATAGTTTGCTTATACTATAAAAATATAAATATTAACAAATAACTTCATACAGTGTTACTTCCGTTGACATTGTGCACCAATTAGTAAATGTATGCTAGTAGATAGAGTTTGACGTCGCTAGAGGTGGGATCTAAATGTCGGTACATAATGTGTAATACCCCGATATTTTAGGGGTATTTTAGGGAGTTTAACGAATTTTTCGGACCATTATTTGAAATTACGAAAGTTGTTTTCGTTCACTAAAAGTTGTTTTTCATTATTATTATTATTATTATTATTATTATTATTATTATTATTATTATTTTATCAAAAGTTTTCTTTTATATTTTTAAGATGTCACTTTTTTTATAGTTAGTTGGGTGTAAATTAGTGGGTGAAGTGTAGTGGGTCGTGTAACGTTATAGCGTGCCCAAAACGTGTCTTTTTAATAACTTTTACGTAACCAACCACCGCGTCATACCGTGTGCCCGCAACACCCTAACCTTCCTCCCTTCATCCTCTACATCATCTCCATTTTTTTTACAGGAGAAATCTCTGCTCCTGAAAATCCGGCGACCACCATGGCAAGAGCCAATATTTTGACCTCCCCTCTCCTAATCTCCGCCATGATTTCCGCCAATCAAAGTCAAGATGAAATCTTTGCATCAATTCCACTGATTTTGAACTTCCAATTTTTTTGATTTGGGTTTACAGTACCCACACCTCAATCTCTCTCTCGCCATCTTCCTCTCTTACCCTCTGTCTCTCTCTCTCTCGCTATCCCTCTCTCTCGCCATCTCCCTCTGCTCTCTGTTGGCGCCGAGCAAAGACCCAGGCCGACGGCACCAGGCCGAAGCCCAGAACCGCCGACGGAACCCGGGCCGCCCGACGCCGCCGCCCGTCGCCCCTCTGCGTCGCCGAACCACCCGGCGTCGTCGTCCCCTGCTTCGTCCGCCATCACCACCACCGTTCCCTCCCTCTCCTTCCGACGAGCTCCACAAGCGGTAGTGCTTGTTTCGCTCCAGTTCCGACCAATCACCGCTGCTCCGCTTCGTCTCTGCCAATTATCCGACCGGTAAATCGAGACCCACTGTTGTTGCTCAATCTTTTGTTTCAGAAGTTGTCTTCGCCTCTCCATCTTGTATTTGGGGTATAGATGTAACTGTTGTGGGTTTGTTGGAGAAGAAATTGGACTGGTTTTGTTTGTAAAAGCAGGGGGTGTGAAAGTGTCTTTTTACAAAAAATTGGGGGTAGGCCTTTGTATGATTTGAAACTGTTTAGGGGGCTGATTGTATATCTACTTATTGTAATTTAAGTTATTTTCTTTATCATAATATAAATTAGTATTTCTTATATGTACATACATATTTATCAATTGTAAGTTAATTATCCTTTTCAAAAAAATAAATATGCACTTTATAATCAAATTAAAATAGTATTTTATAAGTGTATAATATTTATACTATATTTTTCTTAAACAACTAATAGTAATGTTTTCGGTTTATCGCAAAATAAATTCTTTTCACTTACAACATAGTTTTCGTTAATATAACTTTATAATAAGATTAGTTAAGCTTTAGCTTTAGTTTAAGCTCCCATTTTCATTTATCTAAACTTTAAAATTTATATAGCTATCTTTGTGTATATAATTTCACCTTAGTAATTTAAATAAATATTCTAGAACATCTAATAAAGTTTTCTTTACCTCAAATATTACTTTTATAATTATAAGTCACTACTTTTCTTATTTTAATTTATATTCTAAACGTAAAATTATAGCTAGTGTAATATATTTTGTTTGGGGAATTAATTGGGGATTTCACTTGCATTTCATATAGGACAATTTAATTGCAATTTGTTGTGTGATGTATATGTGTTAATATAGGATTATGTGATTATTGTAGATACCGAGTTCGTAGGAGGCGAGTTCATCGAGGACCCCTACTACTAGTTCAGTGCTAGCTTGTGTGTGTGAAGTTCTCACCTCATTCCAGGTAAGTTTATGCGCACAATACTTTAACTATCAAAATGTTTCTTGGCGTGTGTACTTGTGTTTCAAACAACGGTTTAAAGTCTTGAAATTTGAGAATCTCTATTGCAAATATTCCTTTGAAAGATATGTGGTTACTTCTGAATTTCGAACCGATGTTTCTAAAATGATCTTGTGGAATATAAATGAACGATAAATGATATGGGGCGATGTACAGAGGATGTGTGTGAAGGCTACGGCCGGAGGCGCACGTGAGACGACCTCCTAGGGTTTCATACCCTACCCTATACGGGTTTATAAAATTGTGAAAGCTATAGAGTACTACCTATGCATGTGTGGGTCACAACTGTATAGGGGTGTCGACACTTAAGGTCTTTTAGCTATGTGGTGGGCGGGGTAGTGTCGGGCTACCTACAAACGCCTTGGGTGAATTGGGATGGACTGTGATATCCCAAGAGGTACCTGTGTGATGATATTATTGCATCGTGACCTCTCTGTGGGCATTCGTTACCCGCTGGGCTCTAATACGCCTCAGCTCAACTAATAATTTAAAATGTGGAATCTCTTCAGTTACATTCTTTTATTCTTTCAGCCAAAACTCTGTTTTACATATTGTGGTATATTTCTTACTCAGTTTTTACTGATAAAATGTTTTGCTGCGTCGGCTTTTGCTATTTTAAAACCGCAGGTTTGACTAAGCTAGCTGGGGTGGAACGCGCGCACAAGTCAAAGAGTAGGATTGACTAGAACACATATTTTAGTAGTTATTTCTTTTGGATTCAAACGATGTTTTATTATTTATGTACAAAATTATTGGAGGTTTTCTCCTTTTATTTCAATAAAGTATTCTTTTCGATAAGTTACCACTTATCGAATTCTCTTATAACAACAGCTACCATGCTAGCATAGGGATGGCACCCTACGAAGCACTGTATGGGAGGAAGTGCAGGACACCACTGTGTTGGAGTGACATCAGCGAGACGATCATTCTTGGACCACAAATGATCGAGGACTCGACAAACCAAATCCGAATGATTCAGCAAAGGATGAAGGCGGCCCAGGATCGACAAAAGTCTTACGCGGATTTGAAGAGAAGGCCATTGGAATTCAAAGTTGGTGACAAAGTGTTCTTAAGGGTTTCACCTACAAAGGGGGTTATGCGTTTCAATCAGAAAGGAAAATTGAGTCCCAAGTTCATTGGACCCTACGAAGTACTGGATCGTATAGGAGAGGTAGCATATCGCCTGAATCTTCCTAACAGCCTAGGTAGAGTCCATAACGTCTTTCATGTATCCCAACTCAAAGCTTATGTACCCGACCCGAGCCATATCATTGACCCCGAGCCTGTTGAACTTGATCCCTCTCTTACCTTTGAACAACAACCAATCAAAATCCTTGATACAAAGACCAGGAACACCCGTACCAAGTCCACCACGCTGGTCAAGGTTCTTTGGTCAAACCACCAAACGGAAGAGGAAACTTGGGAAGCCGAGGCAGACATGAGGAAACGTTACCCACACCTCTTCGACCAGGTATGAACCGAGTGACGGGGACGTCACTCCTTTTAAGGGAGATGTGATTTAACAACCGTATATTTAATTACCCGTCTTGTCTTGTTATTATGTGCACATTAGAACTGCATACCACATACTTGCATTGGGAGATTCGATTTACTTTAAGCTTCGGGGACGAAGCTTTGTTTTAAGGGAGATGTGATGTAATACCCCGATATTTTAGGGGGTATTTTAGGGAGTTTAACGAATTTTTCGGACCATTATTTGAAATTACGAAAGTTGTTTTCGTTCACTAAAAGTTGTTTTTCATTATTATTATTATTATTATTATTATTATTATTATTATTATTATTATTATTATTATTATTATTATTTTATCAAAAGTTTTCTTTTATATTTTTAAGATGTCACTTTTTTATAGTTAGTTGGGTGTAAATTAGTGGGTGAAGTGTAGTGGGTCGTGTAACGTTATAGCGTGCCCAAAACGTGTCTTTTTAATAACTTTTACGTAACCAACCACCGCGTCATACCGTGTGCCCGCAACACCCTAACCTTCCTCCCTTCATCCTCTACATCATCTCCATTTTTTACAGGAGAAATCTCTGCTCCTGAAAATCCGGCGACCACCATGGCAAGAGCCAATATTTTGACCTCCCCTCTCCTAATCTCCGCCATGATTTCCGCCAATCAAAGTCAAGATGAAATCTTTGCATCAATTCCACTGATTTTGAACATCCAATTTTTTTGATTTGGGTTTACAGTACCCACACCTCAATCTCTCTCTCGCCATCTTCCTCTCTTACCCTCTGTCTCTCTCTCTCTCGCTATCCCTCTCTCTCGCCATCTCCCTCTGCTCTCTGTTGGCGCCGAGCAAAGACCCAGGCCGACGGCACCAGGCCGAAGCCCAGAACCGCCGACGGAACCCGGGCCGCCCGACGCCGCCGCCCGTCGCCCCTCCGTCGCCCCTCTGCGTCGCCGAACCACCCGGCGTCGTCGTCCCCTGCTTCGTCCGCCATCACCACCACCGTTCCCTCCCTCTCCTTCCGACGAGCTCCACAAGCGGTAGTGCTTGTTTCGCTCCAGTTCCGACCAATCACCGCTGCTCCTCTTCGTCTCTGCCAATTATCCGACCGGTAAATCGAGACCCACTGTTGTTGCTCAATCTTTTGTTTCAGAAGTTGTCTTCGCCTCTCCATCTTGTATTTGGGGTATAGATGTAACTGTTGTGGGTTTGTTGGAGAAGAAATTGGACTGGTTTTGTTTGTAAAAGCAGGGGGTGTGAAAGTGTCTTTTTACAAAAAATTGGGGGTAGGCCTTTGTATGATTTGAAACTGTTTAGGGGGCTGATTGTATATCTACTTATTGTAATTTAAGTTATTTTCTTTATCATAATATAAATTAGTATTTCTTATATGTACATACATATTTATCAATTGTAAGTTAATTATCCTTTTCAAAAAAATAAATATGCACTTTATGATCAAATTAAAATAGTATTTTATAAGTGTATAATATTTATACTATATTTTTCTTAAACAACTAATAGTAATGTTTTCGGTTTATCGCAAAATAAATTCTTTTCACTTACAACATAGTTTTCGTTAATATAACTTTATAATAAGATTAGTTAAGCTTTAGCTTTAGTTTAAGCTCCCATTTTCATTTATCTAAACTTTAAAATTTATATAGCTATCTTTGTGTATATAATTTCACCTTAGTAATTTAAATAAATATTCTAGAACATCTAATAAAGTTTTCTTTACCTCAAATATTAATTTTATAATTATAAGTCACTACTTTTCTTATTTTAATTTATATTCTAAACGTAAAATTATAGCTAGTGTAATATATTTTGTTTGGGGAATTAATTGGGGATTTCACTTGCATTTCATATAGGACAATTTAATTGCAATTTGTTGTGTGATGTATATGTGTTAATATAGGATTATGTGATTATTGTAGATACCGAGTTCGTAGGAGGCGAGTTCATCGAGGACCCCTACTACTAGTTCAGTGCTAGCTTGTGTGTGTGAAGTTCTCACCTCATTCCAGGTAAGTTTATGCGCACAATACTTTAACTATCAAAATGTTTCTTGGCGTGTGTACTTGTGTTTCAAACAACGGTTTAAAGTCTTGAAATTTGAGAATCTCTATTGCAAATATTCCTTTGAAAGATATGTGGTTACTTCTGAATTTCGAACCGATGTTTCTAAAATGATCTTGTGGAATATAAATGAACGATAAATGATATGGGGCGATGTACAGAGGATGTGTGTGAAGGCTACGACCGGAGGCGCACGTGAGACGACCTCCTAGGGTTTCATACCCTACCCTATACGGGTTTATAAAATTGTGAAAGCTATAGAGTACTACCTATGCATGTGTGGGTCACAACTATATAGGGGTGTCGACACTTAAGGTCTTTTAGCTATGTGGTGGGCGGGGTAGTGTCGGGCTACCTACAAACGCCCTGGGTGAATTGGGATGGACTGTGATATCCCAAGAGGTACCTGTGTGATGATACTATTGCATCGTGACCTCTCTGTGGGCATTCGTTACCCGCTGGGCTCTAATACGCCTCAGCACAACTAATAATTTAAAATGTGGAATCTCTTCAGTTACATTCTTTTATTCTTTCAGCCAAAACTCTGTTTTACATATTGTGGTATATTTCTTACTCAGTTTTTACTGATAAAATGTTTTGCTGCGTCGGCTTTTGCTATTTTAAAACCGCAGGTTTGACTAAGCTAGCTGGGGTGGAACGCGCGCACAAGTCAAAGAGTAGGATTGACTAGAACACATATTTTAGTAGTTATTTCTTTTGGATTCAAACGATGTTTTATTATTTCTGTACAAAATTATTGGAGGTTTTCTCCTTTTATTTCAATAAAGTATTCTTTGGATTATCGTTAAGTCGAACTAGCAGGAACCGTAGGATCCGGGTTGTTTCATAATGTGTTTGAGTTCATCCGAGGTTGAGTAGAGGTAGTGAATCATGAAGCTTTCCAGCAATTGTCAGCTTGATAAATTTAACAACTACTGAGTTTACTATTTTACCAATCCATTTTAGGGAAAAATATTTGTGTGCACAGAAGATTATATATCTACTTGCAGACTTCTGCAATCTTTGTTGTTGTAACTTCTCAAATTGGAGCTAATCACTATTACTTAGTTATGACATTCAAATTCTACTTCTTCCAACCCAAGTGCAACTATCTCTTTTTTTTTTAATAACGAACTATTTCAACAATTTATCTTCTCACAACTTTTGTCACCATTTGCTCAACTGAAACACACTATTCTTTGAACCAGGCAGCCCCCAACAAATTACCCCCGCCACCATAAAAAATACTAGGGCATTTTGGACCAAGTTGTATCACAGTTAACTTCCCATTTGTTTGCCTCAGTAGGCATTCACTTTTGTGATTTAAATTGATCCTTATCATTCTTTTTTCGTAATGTTTTGATGGAATCTCGAGATTTGTCAAGATCTTACTGTGATTTTCGATAGTTCATACTGCGTTTTGACCAAGTCTGGTAAAAAATGTATTTGTTGAACGAATCCTTAGGGTTTCGTAGAGAGAATACGAAGAAGAAACGACGGAAGAGAGATGAATTGTATTTACATTAATGAGAACGATTACAGAGAAGGATCAATATAAAAGCATACATCTAACGGTAGAATTTTTAAGGTCCAGATCCAACGGTAGGATTGTCGACTAGGTTTTCTGAAGGGCAAAGAGACATCATTGCCCTTACACTTAATGAGTAACAACCGGCGAATTATCTAACACTTTGGGTTTTAGAAATGGGCTTTGCATTGGGCTTCAGTAATGGACTTCAAAAGCTGAGATTTCACCTGGATTGGGCTTCAATAATTTAATCTAGTTAATACTCCCCTTTAAACTAATGGGGAGTGATGACCCATTAGTTTACTCCTAAAACTTTCGAACTGGGCAGCATGATGCGATTTTGTGAACACATCAGGGAGTTGTTCTGCACTAGGAAGAAAAGACACAGTAAGATGTTTTAAAAGCGCATGTTCACGCACGTGGTGATAGTCAATCTCTATGTGCTTTGTACGAGCGTGAAAAATGGGGTTGTGTTAGTGCTAAAGCACAAATATTATCAGTATATAAGGGGGTGGAGCAGGTGAACGAAAATGTAAATCATGAAAAAGTTGGCGAAACCATAACAAATCAGCGGCTGCAGTTGCTAAGGCACGATATTCTGTTTCAGTAGAAGAACGTGAAACAATAGGTTGCTTTTTAGCCGACCAATGTACTGGGTTTGGGACGAGAAAAACCACTAGCCCAGTTGTGCTACGTCGACTTATAGGATCACCAGCCCAATCTGAGTCCGAAAATATTTGAGGAGGCAAATAGCCTTTTGTGTATTGAAGCCCAATTGTTTTGGTGCCTTTAAGGTGACAAAGGCACCAAGACTTGGATATATTGTCATTCAAGACTTGGATATCTTTCTGCATCAGTCTTTGTCTAAATGTGTTAAATGCTTTTCTTTACGTGTTAAATTGTCTGCAAACAATGTTACTGACTTATGTGAATCATGCATTGCTGGTAAGATTTCAAGACTTCTATATACTCTTTATGAATCTTCAGTCACCATGCCTCTTCATTTACCTCACAGTGATGTGTTGGGAACCTGCATCCAAAGTATTCAGAACTGGACCGGGCATCGAACCAGTGAGACACTGGACCACTGTCGGACCGGTCGAACCAGTGGTCGGACCGTTTAGACCGCACATTTTTTTATAATGTATAATAATATATGCTATATAAGCATGTAACAAATTTTATTCAAATATAGCGTGGACACCTAATTACGTAATGTAAGCTCAAATATATAACATCATCAAAATTTCATAAAAAATAACACTATCAAAAAATAAATCTTTCAAATTCGTGTTTTTTTTAAGTAGTCAAAGTGTCAAACCGTTCAAAATCTCTTAAACGATGGTAATTAGTATCATTCTCTCTCTCTCTCTCTCTCTCTCTCCATTATCCCCTCAATTTCTCCCCACTTATCTGAAAATCACTATGTATCCTTATCAATTTGTTCCTCTGTGTCTAACATTCGCCACATTTATCTCCACATTTCTCTCTATACAACATGCCTCTTTCTCTACCTCTCTCTCTCTCTCCCTCAGACCTACGTGCTCGATCTGGTCCTCTCCTTCTCTCATGTTCAGATGCGCTGGTCCTCTCCTTCTCTCCTGTTCAGATGCGTCACACAACAACCTGTTGTAGTTGATCCGTCGGATCTACCAAGGTGTGACTGCTTGCGTGAGACCTCGTCGGACATGCCACTAGTCTAGCGGCGTGTGAAATCGTCGGAGCTTCCAGTGGTGTGGCCGCCAGAGACGCGAAGATGCCGGAAAAGTGATGTTTCATAAACCGGACCGATTTTTAACCCAAACGGTTCACCGGATTGACCGCAAAAGTGGCCGATTCGTGCATATGCGGTCCGATCAACGAACCGGTCACCAGTCGGTTCACCGGACCGGCCGGCGCGGTTCGGTTTTTAAAACTATGCCTGGATCTAATATTTCTTTTGATGGCTTTAAATACTATGTGCTAATTATTGATGATCACTCAAATTGAAGTCAGAAGTTTCCTTTTTTTTCCACATTCAAACTCTTTATAGAATTTTTTTTCGAATTTTCAATTATAATCTTAAGATCAGGTGGTGGTGGTGGTGGATATAATACTTTCACATTTCAAAAGTTTCTTAGTCATAGTATACTGCATCAAAAATTATGTCCTTACACTCTACAACAAAATGGAGTGGCAGAAAGAAAACACATTCATATAATTGAACTGTAGTCACTATTTTACATAATGTTTCTCTTCCAAAAATATTTTGGTATCATGCAGTTTCTACTGCTGTTTACTTAATTAATCAAATGCCAAGAAAAAAATACTTCTGATAAATCACCTCATGAAATTCTGTTCAAATCTAAACCTGATTACAAACATTTTAAAAGGTGTTTGGCTGTAGCTGTTATCCGAGATTAACTGATTATAATTCATCTAAACTAGATGCAAAAACAAGAAAATGTACCTTTTGGGGCTATGCTTGTGGTTATAAAGGTTAGACGTGATGATTCTACAAAAGTTTCCTTATTAGCACACATGTAATTTTTGTTGAGTTCACTTTCCCTTTTGCTTCTACTTCTTCTTCTTCTGCACTAGTTCAGACTGCGTTTTGACTAATTCTGGTAAAATATGTATTTGTTTTATGCAACCACATATTCAACCGGCCTACAATTAGAAAACCGACTTTGATGGTATTGACTTCTGCTTCTCCAATAGATTTATACTCTATGCTTTTACTGCAATTCTTTAGGCAGGAGAAACCCATGAGGCCAGTACCAAATCAGAAAGTACCCAAGGGCAATGAAGAAGCATGTGATCCTGCGATTCTTCTTTTTCTCTCATACATATTTTGAATAAAGGACTACTCATAAACTTTATTTTGTTAAGATTTAGACTTGTAGCCACTGCATTCGTGCGCAATTTTCACTAAAAATGTTTGTGTTTGACTTTTAGGAGGATTCTGATAGCATATATGAAATTCCATAACTCACTTGACCATTTAAAAGGAAGTAGAAGCTTTAGACACATTTTTCTACTCATCTTGATGGCATCAATAATGGTATGGTAGTAAGTAGCAACTCTTCACGAAGAAAAAAAAAAAACAATTTTTTGTACCCCTCCACAGTACTTCATCCTTGACATATAATTGTAATGTTTGTGATTTCTTCAAACAGTCAATGAGCATAACACAGTTTTTTTGAAATCCAACCTCCAAGTCTTCGGTGAAGAGCTTATAAAATCTGAGACTTTGGTTGACCCATTATTCTTAAACCGCATATTTGAATTTTCATTTTGTTGAGAGAAAATCAAGCATCTTTACCGCATTTGACTTTATATCGACTCCCTAATTTCCATAAGAGCTTGTTTATGATAATTTCTTAATTTCTAATTATGCTTCTCCAAGCTAATAGCAGTTACTCCCTAGTTGAGCTTATAAGAAAAGGCAATATGAAAATAAATGACTTTCGAAAGTTAATTTAGAGGGCTTTCTTTGGCAAGGATAAACCATGACTTAGTCAACATAGAATAATTGAAGGTGTGGAATTCCCTAACCCCAACACCCTCCATTGATTTATCCTTTAACATCTGACTCAAATTAAACCAATGTATTTTCCTCACGCCATGATTTCCTCCCCACCAAAAAATTATAACAACTTGACACAAAGTCTAGCTGAAAACCTTTGGACGACTGAAGCACATCATAGCAAAACAAGGGATAGCTTGCACAACTTTGATATTAACTTTGCTTCATGCATGTGAGAAGATATCTATTTTCACCCTTGTCGTTTCTTAGCCACCTGATCCAGAATGTAGTTAAAAAATGGGTCATTGACATAAAAGCTAATTGCACTATTACATTTGTGAGACAATACCCTCTCCACTTTCAATTTTCCACACCAACCCCCTGCGGTTTAGTAATCCGTGACACTTAGCACAATATCGATAACGTCGTTAATAACTTGAACGAAACAAAGTCATGTGACCAACACATGATGGACTTATTGGTAATTTCTCACTTTGGGACTCTGTTCGTCACGTGACTTTGTTCCGTTCAAGTTATCGACAGCGTTATAGATTTTGGGTTAAGTGTCACGGAATACTAAGTTGCAGGGAGTTTGTGGAAAAATTGAAAGTGCAGAGGATTTTGTGTCACAAATGTAATAGTGCATGTAGATTTTATGTCAATGACTATTAAAATTTTATGCTCTTGACTTTACCCCAAAATAAAGGCACTCCTATGTACTTACTCCCTTATCTCATTTCCTCAACTTTGTTCCGCTTGATAGATTGTTTGATAGTAAGATGAGTGATAGGAGAGAACAAGACACACGATTTGCTCAAATTGACTTTCATGCTAGAGGCATCTTCAAAAGACAGTAGCACATGATTGAAGTTGGCTTCTTCAGGTCGGTAGCCTTGAGAAAAATCGGAGAGTCATCAGCAAGACAAGTTCAAGTTTGGACAACCTTCCTTAATAGTTAAGCATTTGATTTCAGCCCTTGAGATTGTCATCTCTATATTCTTGAGGATTAGTTTGTTACAATCACAAATAGGTAGGGAACGATTGCCACAATGCCTTATACCCCTCTCAGGATAGACTTCATGCAACTATTCTCACTTTCGCATAACTGAAAAAGCTAACTGTTTTAACACGTTACATCACCAAATGGATCAATTTCACTAAATTCCATTGGAGGGGCATTTCTTCTAGAATTTCCATCTCAAGACAATGACAAAGCTATTGATATGTCCAACGTGAGTGCTAAGAATTTGTCAAATCCAGCCTTATTCTTCATAATGAAATGGAAAGCTCTCGGACAATTAAAATACTGTCTTGAATGTTCTTGTCTGGAATGAAAGCAGATTGGGCCTAAGAAATAATGGCAGATAAAACTCTATTGGTTCATCTTCAAAAGTTGTGTATAGCACAAAAAATGTAGCAGGACGAACCAATAAGATTCCAACATAGAGCAAATCCATAGGTCTTCAAGGTTATGGTTGGGATTTAGGCCCTTCGTGGTACTATGTTTGGGTAAGGTGTAAGAAGAGGAGGATAAGGTTAAGTTATACAAATGGTCCCATATACCGCGTTTGAGTTTGGGATGTGAGACAGATATACCTTAACACCCCTTATCTTTCTCATAATTTCTTACTAAGCAAGGATAAGAGTTAACGGTATTAGCGGATAAAATTGACTTCCATGTCCTTGTACAATTAAAAGGGAAAATTCTATGTGAACAAAAAATTATACAAAAAATTAAACATAAAATGGCGTGGATGGAAACATGATATAAATAAAATGTCAGTGTAAAGATTATGAAGAAATTTGAAACAATAAATCATAGTGACTTTTGGACATCTACATATGCCACATCAATTGTTTAAATTTCTGTTTGATTTTTTGTCCCTTTAGCATGGCTCTTAAAAAAGATACTACCTCAGTAAATAAAATTATTTCATACATATTGCATATAGGACTTTTGACAGAAACTCCCTTACAGTATCCTCTCGCTGACACTTAGCTACCATAAGTATTTATTTTGTCAAGAAACTCCCATGCAGTTTCACTTTTACCGACATCGCGCACCATTTTTTAAATATTGTTGGTAGCTAAGTGTCGTTAAAAGTGAAACTGCAAGGGGGGTGGGGGGGGGGGGGGGGGAGGGGTTGTGTGTTTAAAAATGGTGGATGAAGTCGGTAAAAGTGAAACTGCAGGGAAGTTTCAATACTGTTAGTAGCAAAGTGTCATGAGACGATACTGCAAGAGAATTTTTCTGTGAAAAGTTCTTATATATAAATATATATTATATTCCAACCCATATCTTGGCATAATTAAATACTAAAAAAAAATTAAAAACTCGTATCTTCATTGTCTCACTCTCTATGCTACAAATTTGTGAAGAAGATTCCAACCCATATCTTGGCATAATTAAATACTAAAAAAAAATTAAAAACTCGTATCTTCATTGTCTCACTCTCTATGCTACAAATTTGTGAAGAAGAAAGCTCTGACTCAAAGGCAGCTTAAATTTTCCGTGAAACCCTAATTTTGAGGGGTTTTTTTTGTCAAAACCTAATTTTGAGGTCAGGTGCAAAAAATATATGTAGCGGGCCGAATCTATGGGCTTCATAGTAATAGCCCAAGTTAGTACGATTTCAAGTTTAGAGTAGTCCTTAGGCTAATATATGGGCTAGACCATAAATTTGGGCTATGGGCCCTCTGTTTGACAAAAGAATGCTATGGGCCCTCTGTGAATATCCTGCCTCTGTGAATATCCTGCCAAGCCTATTTTTAGGTATAATAAAATTCTTTGTAACTGGCATAGCATTTTTTTTTAAGTATTACCTCATATAGTATGGTTCGAACCCGAGGCCTCATGTATGGGCTTCAATCACTCAACCACTGAATTAGCACTAATCTGTAAACGGCATAGCATGTTAATTCAACATAATGAAGCCATTTTCTTTTAATCGAAAGAAGCTGTTTTTTCCAGCATAATGAAGCAGCTTCATTATGCTGAATTGAAGCTGTTAAGTAAACGTAACAAAGCTGTTTGGATAAGTTTTTTTTTATATTATATATGTATATAAATATATAATAAAAAAAAACTTATTATATAACCGTAGAGCATATATAATACAACAGTGGAACCCTTATTTTACTATTTTATACTTTAGTACCCAAATTTTCAATTGGCCCAGGGACGGTACCCAACATTTCATATTGTCACACCAGCAATACATGTACTTAACTTTCGTCCATATTATATAACCGTAGAGCATAAAATACCATTTACCCTCGATCTTTCTCCCATTCTTGTTTCAATCAAAGCTAAAAATACTTAAGCCTGTAATTTTTTCAGATTTACCAATTTTACCCTTAAAATAAAACCTTTCCAGATCAAAGCAACTTAAAAGGCGGTAACCAAAGAAATCCAAACGAAAAAGAAAAGCATCAAGGTTCGTATTTTTCTTTTGAGCAAAATTGAGGATTGCAGCAAAAGTGAATAATTAAGTATCAATCTTTTGCAAAGTAAATTTAAAATAAGAGGAAACAAGGAAAGGAAAAAGAGAAAAAATAAAAGAAAAAGAAAGAGGTTGAATTTAAGATCAATGGAAGGGCCCCTAAAACCTTCCACTAATTAAAATGACAACCTCTACAGCTTTAAAAGCGTGGTTAACCATTTGAGTGAGACCCACTACACAAAGTACTAAATTAAGCTGGTACTAATCCTATGAGAAAAAAAGAGTTAATAAAGTACCTCAAAGTGTATTATAGAATTGACATGCAAATAAACATATGATCACTGCAACTGCATTGTTATGTTCCAAATTTGGAAATTGAGAAAAAATTATTGGAAAAGTTATTCATTTTGGATAATTGTTGGGATAAATGTTCCAAAATCCAATAGAGAAAGCTTATTTCTTACTTAACTTGAGTACAATACGTTCATTCGCGATAAATGTTCTTCTATTTGGTTATACCAGAAACACACCCTTCTTTGGCAACTCGGCCAGATTGGAAACTTTGTTTGGTTACCTGAAACACACCCTTCTTCGGCAACTCGGCCATATTGGAAACTTTTGCACAGGGAGTTATCCGTATGTGATAGGAGTTGGAAATCATAATTAGTTGTCAAATGGAACTAAACAAGAACACTTGATTAATATTACAACATCTTTGTCTGGGGTGACATGGTACTGAAACATCTGTGCGATTTACAACAAAACTTTAAAACAAGCTATTGAACGAATCAGTCCAGGTAAGTGGAAAAAGGCTACAATACCCTTCATCTCCGCCCGCCATGCTTGCTTTATTGAGCTCAAAATCAAATATCACACTTTTCCACTATCAAAATATCCACCACCCACTTGGTCTTCTTTCTTCCACAAGAAAATCTGAAATAAAATTTAAATAAATATAATTTCCTGCTGATCTTAATCTTAAACCTAAAGTGAAACAAAGTACACACAACGTTCTTGTTATTGTGAATGTTAGATATCATAGTTTTCCACTATCAAAATATCCACCACCCACTTGGTATTCTTCTTTCTTCCACAAACAAATCTCAAAAAAATTGAAATAGTAATAATTTCATGCTGATGTTAATCTTAAAACCCGAAGCGAAACAAAGTACACACAACTTTCTTGTAATTGTGACAATGCTAGGGCCCCAATTTAGGGGGAAATTAAAGAAGATAAACATTAAGTAGTTGTTCTTATGGGTTGTTCACATGTATGCCTTCTTGGAAAGTAGTAGTAGTAGTAGCAGGAGCAACAAGCATGGTCAACTTTGAACAGTTATAAATGAGTACTTTTCTTAAGCTAATCAGTAAGTAGTGATCAAAGGGTTGTAATTATGACAAAATCAACTTTTAACACCCCCCACTTGAAAGGCCTCCTCAAGAAGAAAGGGATTTGGACCTACCATAAAGGAAAAAATATCCCTAGCCATTTGGCTCGTTTTCCGAGAGTAATCATCATGTTTTTCTTCGCTTTTTAGTCTGTAAGAAAGAGATCGGAACTTCATCATTCATGTAACGGAGTCAATACGACAAAATTAGACGCGATTCAACTAAATCATGCTAGGAGTCCAATCAGGACGATATTTACATTCATGTAACAGAGTCGCTAAGACAGATACGTATATCAGCGACTAGTAAATGCAAAACATAGTGTTTATTGAAGTAACAAAAGAAGCCCTAAAATCGTCCCTCTCCCCTCAAAGGCAGAAGCTTCAAATTTGAAGCTTTCTGGCTTCGTTACAAGGATTGTTTTACCATTATAGCCCAAGCCTGGAGCCATCCGGTGCAAGGATCTCCATCCTTCCAACTCGTCTCGCGCTGCAAAGCTGTCAAGGCTCAACTTCGGGCCTGGGCCAAGCAAGGCCTAGGCCCTCTTGGAGAACAGATCAGGCGTGCCCAGGAGCACCTCGATACTCTCTTAAGACGCCCTGAGACACAACTTGGATCTTCCTCAATGGACTGGCAACGTCGAGAACAGGCGGCTCGAAACCACCTGAACAAGCTGCTTCAACAAGAAGAAACCTTGTGGGCCCAGCGAGCCAAATCACGCTGGCTTCGACAAGGAGATAGGAACACACGTTTCTTTCATGCAAAGTTCAAGCAGCGTATCTGTAGGAACCGAATATCGGAATTGACGCAAGAGAATGGCACGGTGGTTTCGACACAGCATGATCTATTGGCTTATCTACACAGCCATTTCCGTAATTTCTACACACAGCAAATTCGGCCAGCGAATGCCATCAGTAACTGGTCTGGATGGCAGTACCTCCGAACTAGACTGACCTCCACCCACTTGGAAGTATTAAACCAACCGTTTACTCCGGAAGAAGTGCGAACTGCGGTTTTTCAGCTCGGCCCCTACAAATCCCCAGGTTCGGACGGCATACCTCCGGTATTCTTCCAAAAAACCTGGGATATAACGGCACAGTCAGTGATCTCAGCGGTTCTCTCCTTCCTCAATTCGGGCCACCTTTTAAAACAATTGAACCATACCTCCCTTGTCCTTATCCCTAAAGTGGACCACCCCCAAACCGCCTCCGATTTCCGCCCTATCAGTCTATGTACCACCACTTATAAGGTTATTTCCAAAGTCCTAGCAAACCGGTTGCGCATTATCCTCCCTGACATCATATCTCCACAACAATCAGCCTTTGTGCCGGGTCGTCGGAGTACCGATAATACCCTGCTAGCCAATGAGCTTTTTACACGCATCAAGCGTCAATACTCGGGCGCCCACCTGGCAGCTTTAAAACTGGATATGAGTAAAGCTTTCGACCGGGTTAACTGGGATTTCCTGCATCACGCCCTAGCCACAATGGGATTCCCAACCAAATGGCTCCGTCTGATATCGCAATGTATCCGTACTGTGTCCTATTCAGTACTGGTCAATGGCGAATCATCAGATATCTTCATCCCTACAGCAGGTCTTCGTCAAGGGGATCCCCTATCCCCGTACCTCTTCATTCTATATCTGGAGGCCTTCTCGTCTTTCCTTCATCATCTCCAGACCACGAACGAGGTACCGGGTATCCAACTTTCTCGAACAGGTTACCCAGTATCACATCTGTTTTTTGCTGATGACTGCCTCCTTTTCTTCAAACCAACCCTCACCACTTGTTCAAACCTCTCCAATGCCTTAGATAGCTTTTGTCTACATTCAGGCCAACAACTCAACCACACCAAGTCAAATCTATTCTTCAGTCCAAATATTTGCCCCATCCTTGCCCAGCAATTTAGTAACTTGTTTGGAAACATTCCAATTACACAAACAGGCCATTATTTAGGATTGCCGCTAGCGGAAGCCAAGAACAAAACCCGTGTGGCCAGTATCCTAACTGATAAAATGACTACCAAACTTGGCTCTTGGCAGGGCCGCCTTCTGTCCCGGCGGGGCGTCTAGCATTAGTTAAAAGCACATTAACATCCTACCCCATTTACTTTGGCAGCTCCTTCAAGCTTCCCTCTCCTACCCTTGACTCCCTTAATAACCAAACCTTGCGCTTCTGGCGTAACCCTAATAGCACTAGACCCTTACACCTCATACCAGATACCCTGTTATTTAGCTCAAAATCCCAAGGAGGGCTGGGCATCCGTAACCAGCACTGGGCTAATAAAGCTTTATTGGCCTCTACCTACTGGCGCCTCCTCAAGTCCAACCACTCCCTTCTCGATTCTACCATCAAACAGAAATACCAGCCCTTCTTTGATATCAACCACCTAACGGATGAGGAGATTCGCGTCCTTCAGTCTTCCTCCTGGTGCGCGAAAAGCGTGCTATCCGGACGCGAGTTAATCCAACAAGGCTATGCGTGGACTATTGGAAATGGGCAAACAGTCAACATGGGAACGGACAGGTGGATCCCCTACCTTACCTGCTCACTATCCTCCTTCCTAAACACAGATAGGCTAAATGCCTTGTCAGTGGCTGATTTCATCACGCAACGCCACGACGGCCAAACTTGGAATCGTCAAGCCTTATACCGACACCTTCCCCAGTTCCTTGTTCGATCCATCTTGACCATACAACTCCCACCAACAGATGTACCAGACACAATTATCTGGCCATACACGGCTACAGGTGACTATTCCTCAAAATCAGGATACCGTTTCATCGAAGCTTCGCAAAACCCCGTCTTCAAGCCAGCGGGATTCTTCTATAGCCCACCAACCCCAAATCCAGTTTGGGGGAAGTTGTGGGGGCTACGTATTCCAGAAAAATGCAAGATCTTTCTTCGGAAGTGTTTGCACCAAACATCCTTACCTTGTATGGTTATCCTAGCTCGCAAACTCCCTCAACTCAACAGCACATGCCCGCTATGTCTCAGCTCTCCAGAAACTCCAGACCACCTCTTCCTCCAATGCCCTGTTACTAGTACCCTAGCCTCACAAATAGGCCTAAGTAATCGTCCGAATCAACTACAAGAATGGCTTACCTCGCTCCTTTACGATGATCATGCCACTATGGATGTGCCCCTCTCGTATCTATGGGGTACTTGGAGAATGCGGAATGATCTAGTGTACCGACATGAGGCCTGGTCAACAGACAAGACTGCCGAATACTTCCGTCAGTGCCTTCAGGATGTCAGACATTATCGACGCCACATCACTAAGGAGCGGGTGCAGACAGATCCTCTCGTTCTTTATCCATATTCCCTCCGTTTCGCCCGGAATGCCCAATCACTACCGCCAATCACGGGATATGTTACAGTGGATGGAGCTTGGAAAGCCGCGACTCAATCCGGAGCAGTTGGAATCCAATTGCAGCCATCTTCGGGCATTCCTATGAACTACTCGCGAACCTGCTCTGCAGACTCACCACTGCAGATGGAATTACTTGCTATTTACTATGGGTTATTAGCTGCATCACATAACTGCATGTCTACTATATTGCTTTACACTGATAGCCTCCAGTCATACAACATTTTGCAGGGGACTAGTCGAAGCACGTATAAGGACACTCCTATTTTGGCAAATATCAAGCAGGAAGTTATGAAGTTTAGTGACTGTTTTATCGCTAAAGTTCCTCGCAGACAAGTTTTGGAAGCTCACCGGTTAGCGAAGGCAGCTATCGCACGTAGTCATGTTTAGTTTATTGTATAATTAAGTCTTGCAGCTTTCCCTTGGAGCGGTTGCCTATTTTGCTTGTATATAATGGCCTCCGCGACTCTGTATGTTTAAATAGTAGGTTGTCCTGTATTATCGTAGCTTTGGGTTAGGCTGAATCTACTGTATGATGTAAACTTTCCTGCTTTGGAGTGTCCTTAATGAAATCCTTACCTATTACCAAAAAAAAAAAGAAGCCCTAAAGAACACATAAATGTTACTCTTATTAGAATGGTTGGATACTGCATTCAAACAGGCGAATGCGATCCAGCATTAGAATGAATGCATACTCATAAACTGTATAGTGTCCCTATCGATCTCAGCACCCTCGACGAGTATATACAGAGGCTCACTGGGAATCATATCACGGTGTTTCTTCTGGTCCTCTACATCATCCCTAGAACATGCCATTACATGCAAATTTCTAACATAATGTCACTGCCATGATATTGAATATGAATTTACATGTATGGTTCAAGTTTATGTTTAAATCATACTAAAATGGACTGAACTTGGTGAATCTAGTAATACCAAATCAAAAAGCAAAGAAAGAAAGACGGAGCAAAGATCTAACCTTGCCACGATATCTGAAGAATGTCCCTGTAATGTAGTAAGAACATAAGGGACATGACAAACTATCCACAAAATAATTTGATGGTGCCCTTGAGATATTGTTAATCTCAGAGTCAGTCCAACAAAATAAAAACAAAATTTATCGAGCTGATGCTTCATGCTTTGAATACACATTCCCCATCTTAATCGTGAGTCTATTTCCCTAGTTATATTTTAGGGACAGTGAACGGCGGTTTTGACTTTTCGACCCAGGTTTTATTCTGTCTTAACCAATAATTATCCCAGGATTAGGGGATAAAAAGAATGGTTCTTTGGCAAGTTCTCTTCAACTGGGTTTCTCACACTAATTGAAAATAATACTAATCCATCCTAAACCTAGTAGCATTTTATGTAATGCAAGAACAAAGATCCTAGGATGTATGTCCAACACAGATTTCTAGTGTTTTGAGTCATGACTAGTTGTTGCTTGATCAACCTAGGGTTTCACAAAGGAGGATTTCATCACTGCCTTGGGCTTAGCCAAGAAAGGCTACTTATTCATGTCACATAGACACATGAATGGCTCAAACCCAACAAACAAAAGCCTAATCTATTTACTACACAATGATATGCCAATAATAAGACTCCTCTAGTTTTTGAAAACAGTTAGCCCTCATGCCACCATCAGTGGCTGTAATCATGTCGACAGATTAAAATAAATAGGTACTCAATTAGTTTAATCCTCATCCCAGAAAAGCAAAAGAGAGAGTCATCAGTACAACTCTAAAGTTCCAGATAAATCAGAGCCCCTCCAAGATTTATTAATCCTTCAGTTCTATACCTACTCCAGAGTCCAAACCTATCCTTCTCTCTTTCTCCAAGTATGCGAAAAGTTATACTGCATCATGTGACTGTGCAACAAACAAATAAGGAAGCGACACAGAAACTGCTGCAGTCAAATTTTGGGTAAACGACACTTTCACCCCTCCTAGTTCATGAAATGACATTTTTACCCCTTTAATGTGCCAAACTTCATGGCACTAACACCCCCTGATTTTGTCATTCCATACTCTACAAGGGCAGATTTGTCCCGAAAACTACTGTCAGTTACACACCCCATCCCTAGACTAACGGCGTCACATTAAGGTAGTGTAGGCGTCTTGAAGTCCAGCACACTGAAGGGGTAAAAGTGTCATTTCCTAAACTGGAAGGGGTGAAAGCGTCTTTGCTCAAACTTGAGGTGGTGAAAGTGTCTTTTTACCCTTAAAAGTCGGATAATAGACACTTTCACCCCTCCAATTCAGGAAATGACACTTTTACCCCTTTAGTATGCCAAATTTAATGGCACTTTCGCCCCCTGATTGTGTCATTCCATACTCTAGGAGGGCAAATTAGTCCCCAAAACTACTATCATTTACGGACCCACCCATAGACTAACGGCGGTGAAAGTGTCATTTCCGAAACTGGAAGGGGTGAAAGCGTCTTTGCATCAAACTTGAGGGGGCGAAAGTGTCTCTAAACCTTAAAAGTTTTGTTGAAATCGCAGCTGATGATGCCACGTATGCACGAGATACTTTCTCCTTCTAGTCCACCATCTTTATAAGGAGATGAATTGGGAATTGGCTTCACTAATAAGTCATTTTTCAGTTCTCAATTTCTCAGCCATTTCCTTTTTTTCTTGCAACATACAACCATGAAGGGTGTAGACATCTTCTGTTCATCACCAGCTTCCACAGCCATCTGTTCAAGCATGGACCACCGGTCCGCAGTCCGGCGCGGACCGATGCCCGTCCAACGCCTCGGCCATGACAGCCTGATCAAAACCCGGAAGCCCGCGATTCCATGTTCGTCTGAATTAGAAAACATCATCAGTCCCAGACAACATTATTATCATCAAAAGAGTCGAAATAGTACTTCTAGCAAATATGGTGAACAACGCAGGAAAAGCTCGGCTGATGTAAGCGACTTGCACAGTCCTCGTTCTTCAAGGTACCTCCTCAGTGATACTCCCCATTTTGAGATTCTAAGTGATATTGATCGCGCCAAAGCATTGGTGCCTAGTAGAAGTATGATAGTGGCGAGGAACCTAAGTTCTAGTAAGTCTCCCTCCTTGAGAAAATGCTCATCAACTCGGTTGGGCACTCGTGATCAGGTACTTTTTGTTCATATTTCTCACCGTTCATACATTTACGTTGAGACTTCACGAACTTTTTGATCATAACAGCACAATAGGGACTAGGACATGCTTTACCCGAGATTTCTAACTTTTTCTTTGCCTAAATTACTTTGTTGTTGTCATCTGTTGGGGATTAGAATGATTTTGGTTTGCGTTTTGACTTGTAGGTGGTTGAATTGAGAGTATCAATTCACTGCAAAGGTTGTGAAGGAAAAGTTAGAAAGCATATCTCAAGAATGGAAGGTAAGCTTCACGCATCTACTCAAAGAATTGGTTTATGCTCATGAAATTTATTGAGGGTTTATGAGAGGATAACAATAGGTATACAACATAGCTCAAAAATGATTTCAAACAGTTGCAACTTTCACGAAATCTATGACTATGAGTAGAGCTGAGTTGTAGTTTTCTTATTCAAGTAATACAGTTCATTGATCCATTTTTCATGAACTTGCTTCTAATTACCAAATTAGCTACCCGTGCAAACGAGTTGAGAGTCGAGAAAAAGTTTAGTTTATTGGGGTAATTTGGGATTTGCGCTTGTCTCAGCGAGTTGAGCAAATTCATGAGCCTAAAACCATGTACTTTTTTTACGAGTCAACTCACAAACTACAATATAAATGAGCTCACTAATCTTAAAGTGCTGGTTTCTGTATGTTTAAACCCCCCTCATTTTCTAATAAAAACCAAGCTGATTTGTCTCTTAATTCTTAGTTTTCAAATTCAAATTGAATTTAAGCTTTTGGAATCAAGAGGTTGCGTAACTTTTGGAACTTTTGGTTGCAGGAGTGAAATCGTTTAGCATAGACTTTGTCGCAAAGAAAGTTACAGTTATTGGGGATGTGACACCTTTGGGTGTATTGACTAGTGTTTCAAGGGTGAAGAATGCACAGCTTTGGCCTTCCCCATCTTCTTCTTCTTCTACATCATCTTCTTCTTCCTCTTACTCCTCCTCCTCCTCATCATCATCAACAGCCACCACCCCAAAGCTTCGTTTGCGCTACTAAGAAGAAACTCCACCCATATCTTTGTCAATAGTTGAGCAGTAATTTTCACCTGTAATGAACTAGTTTTGGGATGTTCTTCAGGGCTTTGCATTTTCAGTGTGTTAGTTGTTTGATTACTAATTGTGTGCTTGAGTTTTATGTAATTTACTTTCAGAACACATGTAATGGAACATCAGGATCTTTCTCCTTCTCTCACACAAAATTAATATTCTGATAACATTCACGGCAACGATAAAACTAACATGAGTACTTAGAGATGGAACTACTCAAATTAGAGTAAATCATGCCAGAAAACCACAACATGAACGCCATATGGAATATGCCGATTCTCCTGCTTAAATTAAGTCCATATTAAGTAAATGAACACTTTAAGTCTTTCTCATAAGACTTTCCACAAAGGAAACAGCATTATGAGCTCAAGCATGAGCACCAAAAACTCATTTTTTTCATTGGATTATTATTCAGGACATCATAGTACATACATACACTCACACACATCATGATGACAAGAAGAGCATACATGTAACAGAAATTGCTACCACTTGAGAACATGCAAGACTGTGTGTGTTTGTATGCGTGTGATTTTTTTGGTTTTTTATACTCCCTCAGTCCCAATTTAATTGTCAGGGTGGACTTTTCACAAAGTTTAAGGAAATAGCACTTTTCATTTGATATATTTACATAATTGTCCTTTGTCTTCTTATGTTTTCTTGAAAAGTGAAAAATATGAGAGAGAAGAAGCGTATGTAAGGAAGTGAAGGGAAAAGTAGGTAACTTTTAAAAGTATGACAATAATTTTGAGATTTCCGTTTTACTAAATTCTGGTTGTTTGGGTTCAAAAACCGATGAAAGAAACTAACACATTTGAATGATGTGTTGAACTGGTGCATCCGAGCACTGGATTATTTTGTTTTTTTACAAGTGGCGGTCACTATCTCATTTCACTCATCAACGTAAAAGAAAGCAATAAGGCTGGCTGGTCAAACCGGTGCCCAGGTACATTGACATCCAATGCCCGGGTGTTGGTCATCGGTGCATTTTTCATCAAAAAAAAACCCAAAAGAAAAAACTACCCCGCCCAAACAAATCTGATTATAGTTTAAGAAAAACCAAAAATCAAGTCATCCAAACACACCATATGGCTCTGGACTAAGGCATACTGGTGTTCATCAGTCTGCTAGAACACAAGTTTTGGACAGACACTCTTTTGAATTGCTCACATGAGATGGTAGTGGGTGGTTGTTGTTTCCATGAGCCAATAAAGTGGGAGACTGTCAGGGTTCTAAACATTGGACCACCATTTTTGCAGTAGCACCTAACATGGTAATGTTTTTTTTTAACTGTTTACTAACATTCAGTTGTCGATTCAGAACCTTCTTACGCAACTTCATATGGGACCCGCGGCTTCACGGGTTGCGAGGAACAGTGGATTTGGGCAAGGGAAAGAAGGCTAGCGGTGTACCTTTTGGTTGGAAATGGAACAAAAAATTTCAAACTTTTCCAATTGTGGGGCTGAGTTGTGTCATGCTGTTTCCTCCTCTGTATTAGCTTTTAGGAATTTGTTCACTCTCTTTCTTCTAACTAAGATGAAAAAAGGGGAGTTTGGATAGGTGTGGTAGAACAAACCAAAATTCCAAATCCCTATCCATACCTGAATGATTTGGTTTCAATTTTCAACCATTTGGTTTTTCTCTTTTTTTCTTCTTTTCGGTGGTTAAACTTGGGCTATCTTTGACTGGTTTATGGACGGCTAAAAGAGAATACCAGAAAGAAGAAAAATAGTTGGATTGGGAGAGATTTGTAGTGTGTAGGAGAGATTAATCAATGTAGTGGGTAGGAGAGATTTGTTGACTCAGGAGTTGCACCAACAGTGGTGATAGAACAAAATGCTCTACTTTGTCACCAATGAAGCAAAGAATAGCTGCTGCAAAACAAGGAAATTGCTATAAAAGAAGGTGGTGTTTCGCATGTCTTATCTCAAAAATAACCTTAAATCCATCCGAAAGTTGACAGGAAAAATTGGAGAAGTACCAATTAGCACTAGTCATGTGCACTCAGACGCTTTATCCCTTAAGAATCTTACGGTATCGTGCACAAAATGAAATGGCAGTACCATCTAAATTCAACAAGGAAAATGACTTGACGAAGTCGAACACATCATGGCAGGTTTAGCCGAGTGTTTCCATCTAATGATAATTAGAAGAATAATATATGATTTGGGACAGATCGACATGGATATATGAGTGCCTCTGGAGTAGACTTCAGAGCAAAACACCAACACTCTGGAAGGTCTAACTTACCTAAGGAAGGCAGATCTGGGATAAGGCTCTAAATAGCAATAATAAAAGAATAAATCTTTGTTGTTCGTAGGACAACTTTTGATGAACAAAACTTCAAATGCCTTCTCAAATTGGAGTAGCACAGATACAAGGAAGCTCTTTAATCCTCACAGACTTAATAGTCTATGGTTATCGTGTCCTTTTCTTCCCCCATTTTCTTGGGAAACAAAGTATCAAGCAGGAGGAAAATTCCAAGACGTGCAGCTATTCTCTTATAGTTGTACACTTTTACCATCAAAATACTATGCGCATGTCCCAATATCATTATGCTTCTGAGTCTCAATAAATTTACTTGAATCGTTGCACGTCTCCACATGTTATTAATGTAATCGTGCCCCCCAAATTATTCAATTGGTCTCACGAAACTGTGCCTCGATTAAAGTATCTATCAGCGAATCTAAAACCAAATGCACAGCACAAAGTGTAAGTTAATAACTCCACATCCACATGCTGTACCTTTAAACTAACCGCTATGATTGAACTATACAAATCCGCAAAAACCTCCAGCAACTGAATCAACTACTCGCAGTCTGCTCATGACTTTAGCCATTTTCTTCTAGACACCCAAAATAGCATAACTGGTTACCAATCCTCTAGCAATAACAGGAATTCTCACTGTAAAATGATATTCAATCCTCTAGCACGACCAAGAGTTACCAATCCAAAACGCGTTACCACAAAGGCTAGCATATACAAAACAACGGTATGCCCTTATAAGATGGTCTTTTTAAGACTTTGGGCATTTGGCTTGAGGTCTTGAGTTCAAACCTTTGGGCAACCCAAGGGCAGCCTATTGGCCTTCTCAATCGCGAGCCTGTCTGTTGGGGTGGAGTCCTGGTTCGTGGGTGACCCGTTTTATGAATCGACCTGGTTCATGTTTTGCTACGACCCGAAAAGGGAGACATGATTCGTGGAGCGAAGGCTTGGGGTGGTAGGCCCAAGACCCGTTTTTGACCCGTTTGGGCTTGGATCCGGCCCGGTTTAATAGGTCGTCTATTTATAGAGTTCTTAGGGTTCGTAGCAAGTATGTTGAGCTTTCTGATTTCGCTTGTAATTCTCTCTGAGACGTTTCGTCTGTTTTAGTGAAATCTCTGCAACTCCGTGAATGTAGGCTGTTTTGCCGAACCACGTAAATATGTGTGTTTTGATTCTTTCTTTCTGCATATTTCGTTTTTCACAACACTGTCAGCCCGGGTTTTCTCAGGCTGGTTTGCCTCTCTAGTGAGGTTTGCAGGCTATTGCACTAGAGCGGAGGTTTACCCAGTGCGCACCCGAAGGGTAGTGGCTGCGGGTTCCCACGTCATCAAAAAATAAAAAAAATATATGGTCTTTTTAACACTAAAAATACCCATTGATTTTCATGCCATGCCACCAATGAATTCCTCCATTGTGGATCATGGTAACCAAACACCAAGGTTCACTGTACTTTTTCTCTCCAAAACTAGTTCGATGCTGCTGCAGTTGAGTTTCTTAAACTAGGTCTTTTAGCCATAACTTCGAAAACTCAGAAGGGACAAAAGAGATTTTTTGTAGGTAATAGAATGTGAGCTTATATATATCACTTCAAAATGCAACCAATTCTATATCACAACAAAGAAGTTTCACAGTTTAACATTCAAATATGTCACAAAGGAAAACAGAAAGCACACAAAAGCAACCACCACCAAAATCCGAGTGAAGGAACTAGTAAGTAAGGTACACAGTGATCTGCAGCAGCGTCTCGACTCCATCAGTATTGTGCTGATTAGCAACAGGTGGGAATGTCTTCACAGTCGCGAACCCCTTAGCATTAACATACTTCCCAGTGCCACCCATGACAGCGAGGTGAGACTCTGAGACAGCAGTCCGGTGCACGCCAAAGAAGCTTAAGCTATCAGCATAACCGCCACTCTCAAACATTGTGTTAAAAGCCATAGTCTGACTGGTACCATCTACTGAACTTGCTATATAAAACCCTTGAGCCTTACCAATCAAACCAGACCCTAACTCATGCCCTTCGGTAAGCTCATCATCAAAAGCTGTCATTGTCCCGAACATGAGCTTCTGAAGAGCGGACCCCGTCGGGAGCTGGCCCCCATTTACAGCTGAAAACCCGAATCCTCCGTTGTTACCATTGTTGTTTCCATTGTTTTGCATCACGTTTGGCGTGGTGCCACTAAGTCCAGTGAGGAAGGGGATGTTATTGTTGTTGATGACTCCATTGTTTCCGTTATTACCAGAGACACCATTGTTGACAGGGAGGTTAGCGCCATTGGGTTTAGCAAATGGGACTTGACCATTTGCAGCCGGGTTGGTTACAATGCCGGTCACAGCCCTAGTAGAGGGGTTTGAGCCCCCAAGTATGTCATGCATGAAGAAGGTTAGGGCGTGATCTGGGACAGCTGCCCCTACCTCAGGCAAGGGGGCGGTGGCGGCAACTGGGGAAGTAGTTGCAGCTGGGCCAGTGGTGGCAACCGGAGAAGTAGTTGCGGCGGGGCTGGTGGTGGCAACTGGGGAGGTAGTTGCTGGAGTTGAAGCAGGAATAGGTGAGTCAGGGAGATCCGGTGTGTCAGGTGTGATGGCAGGAACAAATGGTTCCTCCTCATCAAGGATTCGAGCTGATGTGGCACACGTAATTGTGAAGACTAGGAGAAGTAAGGAAACAATGGCCTTGAGTTGGAGGTTTGCCATGAGAAATTTTGGGATCTCTTGAAATACTTGTGTTAAACGGATGAGATTGTTTTGCTCTGGAATTGCAATGATAGTTTATGGTTGTTTGTTGAGTATATATACTGTGAATATCGAGAAGCAAACTTGGAAGATCTGTTGCAGTAAGCTGAAGTTGATGAAATGGAGCAGGTACTTCCACTTCGTACTTTCGTAGTGTATCTGTTAGAACATACTGCGTCCTTTAAATAATAATAATAATAATAATAATTATTATTATTATTATTAATTATTATTATTATTATTATTATTATTATTATTATTATTATTATGACATGGAGTAGGTAGTTCTCTTCTGAGTGTATTTGTTAAAACATGTTTATTTAACGCTTTAGTTGCAGATTAAAGAAATGGAATAAACCTAATCCAGTGATGGCACATATAGTTTTTCAGGTACCTACCTACCCATAACAAATCAGTAGATCACATTCTAGACAAATAATTTTCTAACTAATAGAATTGCAAACCTGCAATTCTCAAACCCTAGAAATGAACAACATGAAGAAGAAGGAGAGAAACCAGAGCAAAAGAGAGAAGAGGGAAAATGTAATTGATAATTCGTTACAACGGAAAGTCAGAGGATTAAATCCTCTTATAGTTGTTTGCCAACTCAGCAACAGCTGGCAAATGACAGCCAATCAGGAGCTAGTTTAGTAACTAATTAGGACATAAGAAATCTTAACATGAAACGGTGCCGTAGCACTAACAATGAAACAACGGCCAAGATTAGATCTTCCTTCTTGATCCAACGGTATCTGTAGCTCCAAAGTTTCATGTCATTACTTTGGACATGGTTGCAATTTAGTCCAAGCAGAAAAACTAAATCTTCTAATTTGATGGATCAGCTGTTACCACATTGCTATTTTGCTGTTTTGAGGAGCTGTAGCTCAATACGCCCCCTCAAGTTGAAGGGGGGGAAGCACATAACACCTTCAACTTGCAGAGAAGCTTCTGAAAAAGTGGATGAGCTAAAGGCTTAGTGAGCACATCTGCTAGTTGCTCAGAACTGGACAAATGCTGCAAAGTGATGGTGCCTGCTTGAACCAAATCTCTGATAGTATGACAGTCCAGTTCTATGTGCTTGGTCTTATCATGACAGATAGGGTTGTGAGCCATCTGAATGGCAGAAGAACTGTCAGAAAGCAGAAGAGGAGTGCCAAGAAGGGGTGAATGCAGTTCTTGCAAGAGAGACATAATCCATTTGATCTCACAAACCAAATAAGCCAAACTTCTGTACTCAGCTTCAGCTGAACTTCTGGCAACTACACTCTGCTTCTTGGATCTCCAAGAAACTAAAGAAGAGCCCAGAAATACCAAATATCCAGAGGTGGATCTTCTGGTATCAAGACATCCACCCCAGTCTGCATCTGCATAAGCTACAAGAGAAGCTGGAGAGCAAGATGCAGAAGGAAAAAACAAGACCATATTCAGAAGTACCTCTCAGATATCTAAGAACATGATGAGCTGCAGTAAGATGTTCTCTTGTAGGATGAGCCACAAATTGGGAGAGCTTGTTCACTGAATAAGAAATATCAGGCCTGGAGTTGCAGAGATACAAAAGCTTACCAATCAGCTTTCTATATGCACTAGCATCTTCTTCCTTCAACAAATCTCCAATAGACTGACTAAGCTTGCAAGCTGGCACCGTAGGTGAATGTGCTATCTTGCATTGATCATAGCCAGTTTGATTTAGTATTTCTAGAAGAAACTTGTGCTGACTCAGAAAATACCCATAACTCATTTTAGTAACCTCAAAGCCAATGAAATAAGCAATCTCTCCCAGATCTTTGAGCTTGAACTGTGCATTCAAACACCTTTTGAAGCTGGTTAGTGCATCAATATCATTTCCTGCCAAAAGTATGTCATCTACATACACCAAGAGCATCATGAGAACTGAGCCTGAGCTTTTCACAAACAATGTATAATCTGACTTGCACTGAGTAAAACCAAATTGCAGAAGAGTTGAAGAAAACTTGACAAACCATTGCCTGGAAGCTTGCTTCAAACCATACAATGACTTCTTTAATCTGCAAACCAAAGGCTGAGAAGAATTTGAAATGAAAGAGGTTGGCAATTTTGGCTCATATCCATCTGGAAGCTTCATATACACCTCTTCATGAAGATCACCATGCAGAAAAGCATTATTAACATCCATTTGAAGAATGGTCCACCCCTGTTGGATAGCAAGAGCAAGAAGAACTCTAAAAGTGACCAATTTGGCAACAGGTGAAAAGGTTTCAAAATAATCTAACCCTTCAGTTTGTGTGTAGCCTTTTGCTACCAACCTAGCTTTATACCTTTCTATGGAACCATCTGCTTTGTACTTGATTTTATATACCCATTTGCATCCTACTGCAGAATGATGTGGAGGCAAATGAGTAATAACCCAGGTATTGTTTGCTTCTAAAGCCTGTATTTCCAGCTGCATAGCTGCAATCCAATCTGGATCTTGAGAGGCTTGTCTATAAGTGGTTGGTTCAGTGAGTGCACAGACAGCACTAGTGAGATTTGAGCCACTAACTGTTAGTGCCCTGGGGTTTTTCTTTGAGAGAACATAGTCCTGTAAGTGAGAGGGAGGCTTTGAAACTCTAGTACTTTGTCTCACTGGCACTGGATGCAACAAAACTTCTCTAAAACTCCTAACTGGAGATACTGAAGGAACAGTAGAGTTAGCTGATTCCTGTGAAGCTGAAGAAGGTGGCTGCTCCTTATCATCACCAATATCAGACACACTCTTTGGCAAGCTCATTGTATCAAAGAGATCAGTGGTTGATAAACTCTTGTCAACAAAAGGAAACACATCTTCATGAAATACCACATTTCTAGAAACCACAAAACTGTGAGTAGCCAGATCATACACTTTGAAACCTTTGATTCCAAAGACATATCCCACAAAAACTCCTTTGATGGATCTAGGATCAAACTTTGTTCTTGACTGCAATAATGTGAAGGCAAAACACAAACATCCAAAGACTTTGCACTGAGAGTAATCTGGAGATGTCCTAAACAGTAACTCATATGGTGATTTGTTCTGAGTTTTAGGAGAAGGCAATCTATTAATCAGATAAGCTGCAGTCAACACACAATCTCCCCAGAATCTTATAGGCACATTTGACTGAAATCTAAGTGCTCTTGCCACATTAAGAAGATGCTGATGCTTCCTCTCCACAACTGAATTCTGCTCAGGTGTTTCTACACAACTCAATTCATGAATAATACCATGTTCCAGATAAAAAGCAGATAGATGCAATTCTGGTGCATTATCTGTTCTAAACTTCTTGATTTTGACATTAAATTGAGTTTCTATCATCTTGTAAAAACCAGGAATAATAGTATCTACTTCTGATTTATGTTTCATGAGATAAACCCATGTCATTCTTGTGGCATCATCCACAATAGTTAAGAAAAACTTATGTCCTGAATATGTAGGCACCTTGTAAGGACCCCATGTATCACAATGAATCAAATCAAAAGCATTTTGAGACATATGTCCATGAGAAATATAAGAAAGTTTCTTCTGTTTGGCCAAAGGACAAATATCACATTGTAAACCTTGATGTGAAGTAGGCATACCTTCAAGTTGTTTGGACATTAAAAATCCCTTCTCAAAAGATGGATGCCCCAATCTTTGATGCCATAGAAAAGCCTTGTTATTTGCAGAAACTGCAAAACTCATTTTTGAATTCAGCTTTGGCAATTTTGACATTTGCAGCACATATAAACCTCCAATTCTCTTGCCAATCCCTAAAATCACTTCCTCCTTTTTGAGAATACACTCATCTGCCTGGCATATACATGTACACCCTGACACCCTTGTGAGCTGAGTGACAGAGATTAGATTAAATTGGAAGCTGGGGATGCAAAGTACTCCTGTCAAAATCAAATCATCAGACAGCTTTACTGATCCAACATGAGTAACTCTAACTGTTTTCCCATTTGGTAAGTGAACAACTGTATCACCAACAGCTGTGAGATCACTAAACATATCAATATTGTTGCACATATGATCAGTAGCTCCACTGTCCAGAATCCATGAATTTAACATAAAACCTTCCTTCTCAACTGAAGAAGTTTGCAGAGAACAAGAACTAATAACTCCTCCCATAAAATGAGCTGAATCAAAATGTGTGCCAGAGTGATGAAGTGGTGAATCCACTGAAACTGTAGAGTATGGAGAAACTGATCCTGCATCACTAAAAGTACTCTGATTTGGACCACTCTTTGATCCTAAGTGAGTATTCAAGAGTGTCACTAATTGTTGACACTGATTCTCTGTGAGTGTTACTGTTTTTCCATTATTATCATGAGTAGAAGAAGAGGTTGAACTCTGAGTTACTGGAGCTGATGAACCACTCATAACTACATTGTGAACTCTTGGCTTATTATTCTTAAAATTTGGTGGAAATCCATGCAATCTGTAGCATTTTACCTTGACATGACCTTCATTTCCACAGTGATGGCATATCAACTTTCCATTAGGACCTCTCCCACCAAAATTATGACCTGATCCTCCTGAATTGACATTGTCACCTGATTTATGATGAACATGTGAACCTTGAACATACATTGCCATGCTAGGGGTATGAAGAGTACTATTCTTTAGCTGCATCTGTCTCTCTTGTTGTATTATTTTAGCAAAAACAACATTGAGAGAAGGCAGTGGTTCTGTAAGCAAAATTTGATCTCTAACATTCATGTACTGCTCATTGAGTCCCATAAGAAACTGCATTACTCTTTCCTCTTCTTGAGATTGCTTTAACTTGACATTTGTGTTACATACACAACCATTGCACACACAGCTAGGCAAAGGCTTGTAGTTACTTAACTCATTCCAAAGAGTTTTCAGCTTTGTAAAGTATGCAGTTACTGTCATGTCCGCTTGCTTCAAACTAGAAATTGCCATAGAAATCTGAAACAACCTAGGTAAATTTCCTTGAGAAAATCTTTCTATGAGATCAAGCCACACCTCTCTAGCACTAGATCTGCCTACAACACTGCAGGCTATGTCCTTAGAAATGGAATTAAACAGCCAAGACATAATCATCCTATCACACCTTCTCCATACAGCATACATATCAGTACCAATTTCAGGAGCAACTATCGTTCCATCAACAAATTCAAGCTTATTCTTAGCTTCCAAAGCTACTATCATTGACATATGCCATGAATAGAAATTATCTCCAGAGAGAGGAACAGAAACCAAAACATTACCAGGACTATCTCCGTGATGCAGATAGAAAGGCGACTGTGGATCCATCGCCACCAAACCTGAACCAGAAGTCTGCGATTCTGATGTGTTCACCATCTTTCCAGAAACCAGATCTGAAACCCTAGATCTTCGAATCCACACAAAATTGAACCAGATAACGATTCACAAAACAATCAGCAGCCTTCGCAACCAGGCTCTGATACCATAATAGAATTGCAAACCTGCAATTCTCAAACCCTAGAAATGAACAACATGAAGAAGAAGGAGAGAAACCAGAGCAAAAGAAAGAAGAGGGAAAATGTAATTGATAATTCGTTACAACGGAAAGTCAGAGGATTAAATCCTCTTATAGTCGTTTGCCAACTCAGCAACAGCTGGCAAATGACAGCCAATCAGGAGCTAGTTTAGTAACTAATTAGGACATAAGAAATCTTAACATGAAACGGTGCCGTAGCACTAACAATGAAACAACGGCCAAGATTAGATCTTCCTTCTTGATCCGACGGTATCTGTAGCTCCAAAGTTTCATGTCATTACTTTGGACATGGTTGCAATTTAGTCCAAGCAGGAAAACTAAATCTTCTAATTTGATGGATCAGCTGTTACCACATTGCTATTTTGCTGTTTTGAGGAGCTGTAGCTCAATACTAACTATATGCCAACTATGGGGCAAACTACAGCAACACTGAGAAAAGCATAAGCATTGAGTCCAATCATCAAGGCTTTTAGCTAGCAAACTCAATATAGGTAAACATAGCTAATGCACGAACAGCTCCTGCGTGACATACGTAAACAAGAAGTGGATAGGAAAAGGAAAAGCATACCTGTACAACTACAAAGTCCCCATGTTAACAAAAGCTGATCCAAACACAACCTCCTGAACCCAATGGCAATATGCTCGAAACTTCTTATCTTCAACTTTGACAGCAAATAGAAACTTGAGAAACGACTCTTCGGAACTCTTCTTGGTACATTTGAACTTCCTGCAGTATCATTACCAAGTTAGTCTGGGAGCCTGTAAATCAGAAAACCTGAAAAATTAAACCATACGTAATTAATAGCCTTTGTGTGTATTCACTATATACTGTCATCTTAATCAATGCATCTTATTGTTAAAAGCCAAACAGAGAGAAAACAAGTGAAAATTTCGAAGAATTGGGCTACACAGATTTGGAGTTTTGGCAAAGTGCCTAGGTGTCAGACTCAGACTATGAACATTGAATCTACGGTGTGCAGATTTCTTCACAGCATCAACCTCAAGAGAGAGAATCTTGTGCTACCTATCTATCATGCAACTTAGCCAAGAAGAAATTTAGCTAACATCAGAAAAACCATTAATTATATAAATGACTCAAAAGCCAATTTTATTCATTTTGGGCTCTAGTCCAAAAATCATGGGTTCAAATCCCACAACTGACATTTTGCAAATAAGTGCTAGCCCAGTAGTTGGGCATGCAAAGAGCCGTGCATTTGACCTGAGTTAACTTCCCCCCTCCCCCAGAAGCGTGTATAGGGCTTCCTTACCATTTATCTAAAACAAGTGCAAACTCTTCGTTATTAAGGAAATTGAGCAGCTATGCACCAGTTGCTTTACAAAAAAAATAGGACTCCAAACCTCAGAGCATTATGTTTTTACAGTTGAAGCACAATTATCAATCTTCAGCACAAGGATTTCACAATATTTTCTATTCTGCAGAATGAGGTAGAAAATAGTATTTCAGAAAGTACAATCAAGAAAATGAGAAAATACGCAGCCGACTGAAGAGATCATTCACAAGACTGTCTGTGACATCATCCTCAAACAAGATTTTTGTGATTCGTTTCTAGATATAATTGATACATGGCCCTTCCACTCGGCACCGTTGAATCACTAAGGCCGACTTACGTCCCTGCTCGACGGGTGGTCTTGCAGTCAAGCTCTAGTCTGTGTTATGGATCTCCCTTATTCAGTGGATTATTTTGGAGCAAGGATTGTATTAACCATCACTATTGTATACATAAAAACACTGTTCAATAAGTAATTATATTAATACCTCTTCCGTATAATTAAATTCCTGGAACAGCTATCAGACCAAGTCAGACTTTATGAAAGCTCTCACTCAATATGTTCACTAGATTGGCTGTGTTTGTTCAACTTATTGCTAGTTCGACAATGTTTCAATTGTTTATTCAGTCTAATTAATCACATATAGTTTAGAATATTACATTTCACTTTTCAGCAATTAAATCAGTGCAAGTTCAGTTTGCTCGAGAGGAAACCCGAAACCTGCAAGAACATTAACCGCCTCACTAGGCCCTTTCAAGCTGTAAGAATTTATAGAGCTCAATTGGAAAAATGAATATTCAGATTTTATAGAGCAGTAAACATCTCATTCGTGTTTCGATACATGGAAAATCGGTTGAATAACAAAGACATTATTAATAAGTAAGATACACGCTGATCTGGAGCAGTGTCTCAACTCCATCAGTGTTCTGCTGGTTTGCAACAGGTGGGAATGTCTTCACGGTTGCATATCCTTTAGCATTAACATACTTCCCGGTGCCACCCATCACAGCCAGGTGGGACTCTGAGACAGCAGTCCGATGCACGCCAAAGAAGCTTAGGCTATCAGCATAGCCACCACTCTCAAACATGGTGTTAAAAGCCTTAGTCTGACTGGTACCATCTACTGAACTTGATATATAAAACCCTTGGGCCTTACCAATCAAACCAGACCCCAACTCGTGCCCCTCAGTTAACTCATCATCAAAAGCAGTCATTGTCCCGAACATGAGCTTCTGAAGGGCGGATCCTGTAGGGAGCTGGCCCCCATTCACAGCTGAAAACCCAAATCCTCCATTGTTGTTTCCATTGTTCTGCATCACGTTTGGAGTGGTGCCACTAAGTCCAGTAAGGAAGGGGATGTTATTGTTGTTGATGACCCCGCTGTTTCCATTATTACCAGAGACACCATTGTTGACAGGGAGGTTAGCACCATTGGGTTTAGCAAAAGGGACTTGACCATTTGCAGCCGGGTTGGTTACAATGCCAGTCACAGCCCTGGTAGAGGGGTTTGAGCCCCCAAGTATGTCATGCATGAAAAAGGTTAGGGCGTGATCTGGGACAGCTGCCCCTACCTCAGGCAAGGGGGCGGCGGCGGCGACTGGGGAAGTAGTTGCAGCTGGGCCGGTGGTGCCCACTGGGGAAGTAGTTGCGGCTGTGCCGGTGGTGGCAACTGGGGAAGTAGTTGCAGCCGGTCCGGTGGAGGGAACTGGGAAGGTAGTTGCTGGAGTTGCAGCAGGAACAGGCACGTCAGGGATATCCGGCGTGTCAGGTGTGATGGCAGGAACAGCTGCTTCCTCTTCATCAAGGATTCGAGCTGAGGTGGCACATGTAATTGTGAAGACTAGGAGAAGTAAGGAAACAATGGCCTTGAGTTGGAGGTTTGCCATGAGAATTCTTGAGAATACTTGTGTTTAGGGGATGAGATTGTTGTGCTCAGAAATTGCAGTGATAAATTATGGTAGTTTGTTGAGTATATATACTGTGAAAATTTAGAAGCAAACTAGGGAAGCAGATGAAGTTGATGAAATGGAGTAGGTACTTCTGACTTCTGACTTTATTTCTTAAACATTTAGCAGAATTAGAAAGACCATTACAGTTTATTATTTTGCTGATTGATTGGGCACTTATGCTATTAAACAAAAGAGGTGAAATTAGGAAAATACTATGGAGTGGATGTGCTGGAGTGGGTATTCGTACAGTCGTACTGCTACTACCACTTCGGATGTGTTAGCCTAAAACAAGCTGGTATTAGTTTCGTATTATCAGGATAGGAAAAAAGTAAGGGGCAATTTGAATATGCTATCAAAACTAAGAGTTTACGAGTTGGCTACGCTGCTCAATCCTCTACTGAGAGGTTAGGGGTTCAGCTATGAGTTCAATCCCTGTTTTTTCAAACTGGGTAAATAGTTTGAGTATCTGGGTTAGGGAACGAGAGGGAAGATAATGGCCCTTCCAGCCCTAAACGTTTGGTAAACTTTTATTTTCAGACTGTTTCAAAAGTTGGAATACACAATAGCATCTCCAATGAAATAAAATTACTCGATCTACCAGGAAAGCAATTGCATATCAATTTAATTTCCAGTCATCTTATGTAGTTCAAGTATGATGCAACATCATGCTGCCACTGAAAGGTTGATGCTTTCTTCAGTGTGCCATTTTTGTTTGTTCCTTCGCAAGAATCCTCTAAAAATCACTTTCAGGTACAAGCCCACCAGTAAGTTTTTGTGTGAAATTCAAGATTAATTCGTGCTAGCATTTAATTAGAATTACTAGATTCAACTATATGACATCAACAACATAAAAGGTCAAGAATCAAGATAGCCTGTGATAGCAACAAGATATAAGGACTTACCTCGAAAATCATAAAATGTAACTGAAGCTGCCACATTCATACATGATCTGCATACAGCTCAGCACACTGACGACGGCTAAATTGGGATTCTGTCTCTTCAAATGCAGGCATTAAAACATTGCTGGAACCTCGAGGATTTCACGCACGACTTTCCCGACTTGTTTACCACCTCCTGCAAGTTCGGTAAAAGCTGAGAAAACCAAGGCTGCAAATTTGAAGAACACTGTCTTTTATTGCAGAATCTCTGAAAAGCTTACAAGGTCCGTTTCAATAGGGGTAGGAGACAGCAGAAGTACCAGTTGGAAATTTAGCAACCGCCAGAAATTCAGAACAAGGAAAAGAACAAACCTTCATAGTATCTCTGACTTCACAAGATATCCGCTTGAGTATGATCTACCCATAGGCTATCCACTTGTGCTAGTATCTGGTGAAATGATAATATGGAAGTTTATGACATCTGCTACAAGCTTTCATATGAACGAAATACTCTAAATACTTACAAAAAAAATTAATGGTGAAAGCAAAAAATTGAGTACGGCTTACTTCGAGAATCATCAAAAGTAGCTGTAGTTGTCTTGTGCATACTTTATAGCTGCATGCAGTCATGAATATTGAAGATAACTTCGGAAACCATCCATTTGCAATAAGTTGAGGTTCTTCTCTTCAACGTTTGGGCTTTAAGAAGTTTCTGAAACTTCAGGAGATCTACGCTACTTCCCCAACTTGATACTCCTCTTCTAATCAAGACAGCAAATTAAGACTCATATTCCTCTTCTATTCAATATCATTCAGCTTGCTAGTCTTGAAAAGGCCCCCAAATCAAATAGCAGAAGGTTTCCGAACGCGGACAATGGCTAACTTTCAGCATTGCACTCAAAATCTTAAGACCTTCCTCAAATTCCCTGATCTGACAAAACCCATTAGCCATCATGCTATATGTAGCAGCATTGAGCCGACAGCATGAACTTGCATATCCACCAAGATCTTATATGCCTCCACCGTATTAAAAATATCAGTTTTGCTTCCTTATGTTTGCCTAAAGAGCACAAGCTTTTGCTTCCTTATGTTTGCCTAAAGAGCACAAACCTTTCATCAACAGCGAACAGACCACGTCCCTTTCTTGGTCATCCTGTCAGACAATCACTTTGCTGTATCAAAATCACACTTCTTGCATAAATACGAAAATCAGACTGTTAAAAGTTACCACGGATGGGTTAACTTCTCTGTCAAGCATTTCGTCGAATAGCATGCGGGTGTCCTCCCATTCGCCCCTCTCCAACCTTCCCTTGATCACAACACTAAAAGTAACAGAATTCGGATGAAAACCCATCTTCGACGACCTCTTAAACACCTCATTGGCAACATCAGATCACCCATCATCAACTATAACACTGAGAATCGCATATTTAAAGAGACTAACGTATGCAGCAGTTGAAATATTTCATTTCATGTAAAAACCTTTATAGCCTCCTGAACCAGTTGGGTCTTTCCATAATTTTGAATCACAGCAGTGAACATGGGTTCTTTGCATCTCACCTTTTTAATCTCTCGAATTCGACCCAAAATGACTTTGACGGCTCGGAAGTTCCGGCAACGGGTGAGCTTGTATATGAGGGTAGAGTAAGATGAGTAGTCAGAGGTTTAACCTCATTTTGCGGTAGTGGCTGATGATTCATATGGATTTTCATTTGCTTTGACGTCGATGAAGGGAACCAGTCGCCGGAGACAAATATTGGTCAATCTCATGGAGTCAATTGGGCACTAGATATCGCAGGCTACATTCCAAAATTTAGGTTGGTGCACTACATTTTGAAATGTAGAAAAAGGTGGTTGGTGGACTTGGACCTGTTCATTCTGCAACATTGTCAACTAAGAAATGATAGAAATAGTTGTTGTTAAGCTGAAATTGGTGTTTCTCTTCCATTCGATCTCAGAATGGATACAAGATTGATTCAGGCTGCTCAGCAAGGAGATGTGAAATACCTCTTGAACTTGATCAAAGAAGATCCTCTGGTTCTCAGGAGAAGTATTGTTTCATTATCCTGTGGAGACAATCCACTGCACATAGCCACGATAGCAGGTCAACTCGATTTTGTGAAGGAGATCGTCAAATTAAGGAAAGAATTTGCTCAAGAACTGAACCAAGATGGTTTTGGTCCACTACACATAGCCTCTGCTAATGGGGACATTGAGATTGTTACCGAGCTGCTCAAGGTAGAACAAGGTCTCTGCCGCGTCAAGGGAAGAGAGATGGCAATACCACTGCACTGTGCCGTGATCAGAGGCAGAGTTGAGGTCATATGGAAGCTACTTTTGGCCGCTCCAGATTCTGTTGAAGCAGTCACAGCTCGAGGACAGACTGTTCTCCATCTAGCAGTGATAAACAACCAATTTGAAGCATTTCAGGTGTTGGTTGAACATATCAAGGAGATCCATATGGAGGACCTCTTGAACCACCAGGATTCTCAAGGAAACACTGTCTTGCATCTTGCAGCCTCCAAAAAACAGTATCAGGCAAGTATTCCCACATCTAACTGTAGAACAGGATTGTGATTGTTTTTCCCTCTTCTACATCAATTTGGTTCGGTTTCATGTATGCCGGTGATTGATTTCCTGCTTAACAAACCTTGTAATGTCGATGAACACCTGAAAATGGAAGTGAACTCCAAGAACAAAAGAGGCTTTACAGCTCTCGATGTAATAGTATCCCTTGGGGATATGGAAATTGAGGAGATTCTTCACAGTGCCGGAGCGACAAGAGCTGGAGGAGAGGGAGATGCAATATCTGTAGAAGCGGTGGACTCCAATGAACCCAATGAAAGAGATGGCGAATGTCCTCCCAGCGAAGTAAACCACACAATGTTAAAAATTGTCGATAAGTTCATACGTCCCCATATAGAAGCGCTGGAGTACTTCAAGTAGAAAAAGGATCGTGACTCACCAAGTGACGCAAGAAATTGCGTGCTGGTGATAGCTGCTCTAATCGCCACAGCCACGTACCAGGGGCTGATAAGTCCTCCTGGTGGCTTGTGGCAGGATGACTCCAGACCACACTCTTCAGCAGGTTATCCCATCTTGCAGACTCGGAAACCGTTCTGGTACGGGTTCTTCTTATACTTCAATACAATGGGGTTTTCGGTCTCAGTTTACATGATGCTTGTCCTCGTGCGAGGATTTCCCATGCAACTGCAGATACAGCAAGCACTAGTTGCATTTGTGATAGCATATGATTTATCTGTGGTTGCCTTTGTTACCAAAAGGACATCATCGATTGTCTTCGTGGTCCTATCAATGTGTACACAGTTATCTCTTCCGAGAGCTGGGGCATATTACAAACTAGCAATGAAGCTGATGATGTCAAAGGCTGCTGAAAATAATGTCAGGGAAAGGCAGATGAGGAAGAAGAATCCGATAACAACACAACAAACCAATAATGTCAGTGACAACGCAGCAAGCATTACAGGTTCCCTGATTCAATATGTGTGAAGCTGCTGCAACACTTGGCTACTAGGCACCCTACCCATGACAATATGACACCACATATGGTCGTATTATTTTTCTTTAATTGATTACTGAATTGATCTATGTGATACCTGGGAACATACTCAGATTGTTCTATAAAGTGTTCTAACGATCATTTTCGTTATGTGGATGAAATCTTCTTCTAAGAGACGGCTATTTTTATTAACTTCACTAAATGTTTCCTAGATGTTTCATGATAGGATGGTTTCCTAGATGTTTCAGTTGTCAGCTGAACTGCAATCAACTAAATTACCCACCCACATTCTGTTTCTGTGATTTCATATGCTTTACATTAGGCAGGCAGATGTAAGAAGCCACAAATGTCAACCCCAACCATACAACTTCATCTGATAGCTTCTGGTGAAATAACCACACGCAAGTGCATGGCTTCTGCTAGCATTCATGATTGACAATCCAATCTCAAGTATTGAAATCAAATTCACATGTGAAAGCAGCAAAATGAGCAAGTCTTACCTCTAAAAATCGCCAAAAGTAACGGAAGCTGCCTCATGCCTACTTAGAGCTGCACACAGCTGTGAAGATTGAAAGACAACCGTCAAAACCACCAATAAACTCACTTGCAATAAGAGCATAGAATTTGCGCTTTTAGAATCATTGGAACCTTCGAGAGATGCACACTACTTTCCCAATTTGCTTACTACTGCCTGAGCCCTGAGCACCTTTAGCTTCAGCCAAACCTGCAATAATCGAAAACACTTAGTACTTCATAAACCCTCCCCATCTGTTGGTTCTTATCGTTACATGTCTTATGCCTTCCCTCTTGAGGTGGCTACAAGAGAGAGTTAAGGCATCAAAACATTAGCAAATTCAGTTTATGTGTATTCTCCATCATTGTTAGCCCTAAATCATAACATTAAAGTAACAGATGTAGCAGGATTGGGCTGACAACTGATGAACTTGCGTAGCAAAATCATACTTCTTCCATAAATACCAAAATCAGACTGTTAAAACTTACCACTATGTTCTTGTTCCCATCATTTGACTTTTTTGGCTCGTATCTCGGTCACTTTGACCGGGTGATTTGGATCGCAAAACGATACTATTTTTTGATTTTTTTTTTACCGTGTTATAGAACAACTTTTACTCTACAATACCATAAAAACATTGTCGAAAAGTTGCATCATTTAACTACCCAAATCACCGGATCATAGTGACCCGTGAATAGTGCAAAGAGTCCCCATCATGGGAAAGAGAAGAATCAGAGTGGTAAAAATTGGCATGGAGGGTTCATCTTCTCTGTCAAGCATTTCATCGAACACCATGCAGGCGTTCCGTTGATCATAACATTAAAGTAATAGAATTTGGGCGAAAACCCCGTCTTCGATTACCTCTTACACGTCTCATTGGAATCATCAGGCCGGCGATTATCAACCAAAACATTGAGAATCGTACTGAAAGAGACTATGACGGCTTAGACCATCCACAGATCAGATCAGCGAACATGCATGGGTTCTTTGCATCTCGAGTAATTCTCTTCAAATCGAGACTTTGACGGCTTAGACCATCCACAATCGTGAGCTCCCCCCAGCCCACCTGCCCCCATCTTACCCCACTATTAATCTTCTTAATATTTACAATTCTACCATAATAACTACAACAGTCAAAACACTGATCATCCCCTTCTATTATATTTTATTAAAACTACACTACTGTATAGTTAAATACATTAAACACCCCAACTTTAATCAATAAGACAACCGCAACCCTATATTTTTATTAATTGCACTATTATTAACTAACTAGGGGATTGCCCGTGCCCGGGGCACTACCCAAAAACACGTTTTCACCTATTGTAATGTCATAAATAAAACGAATATTTTTATCTACAAACATGGACAAAAAATGAAGACAACATAAATAATTGTAGTAAATAATCAGCAATAAAGAAAACTTTTTTTGTTTTTTATAATTATGATAAAAGGAGTTGGTAGTTAAGTGGGAAGTTGAGTAGTGGGTAGTTAAGTGGGTGGTAGGTGGATCTAAGGGTTGGGGTTAATTCAATCTAACGGTCTAAAAAACATTTTAAAGTCAACCGTCCTATTTTATTATATAGATGTTATTTTATCGTATGAAATTTTGAGAATAAATATAAACATAAGAAAACATAGACATTAATAAATATGGGGTAAACATAAAAAAAAAAAAAGAAAACGTTGCATTAATAATACAAAAACATAGGTAAAACATAAAAAAAAAAAAACATTAATGAACGATGAAAGACACAATGCTAATGAAATAAAAATTAAGTTACAATACAAACATTATCCAGAAATTCATAAGAAAAAAAATAAACATAAAATTATTCAAGCGAATGATTGAGACTCAATAGTCACTGAGGTTGGTTGAACCATTGTTTGATGATTCGCCACCACCATCTCCAAATAGTTCGCGTGGCATCAAGCCAGCACGCATTTGTGCCCTTGTTTGTGACTAATAAAGTTTTGTATCAAGGGTGAATTGAGAGCAATCCATAGACGTAATTGATAACGCCCAATTAGGGGTTATCTTTTAGCCTGATTTCACGAGTGTTTGTGCCGGAAATAGCGTATTTTGCCGGAAATTGCCTTAGAATGCCTCGGGAATCTAGAACGAGATGTTTATCTGTACTTCCGGGATTTCTGCTTATCTATTGCTATATTTGGATATGATCGCGGGTTTTCGTCTATGTTGCCTTTTCAGGAACAGGTTCGGAAGGTGCATCGGGAAGCGTGCCGGGACCAAGCTGGGAACGTCTCGGGAAACGTGCACAGGACCGGGTCAAGACGGGAACACGGAAAAGCAGGAGAACACCAAGGGAGGCAAACCGGGAGCATCAGGCAGAAGAGTGGGACCCAGGGGACCCAACCAGGCCCACCAAAGGACCAAGCAGGGCCCCCATCACCACCCCCTGCCTGCGTATATACGCAGCCTTGCGTATATACGCAGGCAGGGAGGGTGATGATTGGGGGATTTTTGGCCCTGGTTGCGTATATACGCAGCCTTGCGTATATACGCAGCCAGTTTGACTTTTTTTCGAAGTCGGTGGACCGATGGCAGATTCTGTAATTTTCTGGCGCACGCATTTCAGGGAAAACAGCACTATTTAAAGACTCGTTTTGAACACACAATACTCACCACAACCGAAGGGCAAGTCAGAGCATTCACGGAGAGCAAGGAAGAGCGATTCGAGATTCGAAGACTTAGTTTGATTTCGTTCTCTCTCTTTATATTCAAAAACTGCGTTTTGTATTATGTCTAGTTGTAGCTAAAATTTTTACCTAGGTTCTCGGTGAACCTAGGGTTTCGTATCCAGATTTTATGACTACTTTGTTTATGAATTCATGATGATTATCTCAATTCAGCAAATTGTATCTGTTATTATGGATTTGATTATTATCGTATATGCATGATAGGCTTGATCACCCAGGATTGCTATAGACCCGAGCTTGTAGGTGAAAACGTCAAGTTAGGGTTAGGAAGAAAAGTCAGGATTTAGTACCTTACCTTGATAGACCGACCAGAGAAAGGGAGATAGGGCTAGCATTGAAAAATGTGAGACCAACTGTTAGAGAATTTGACCCGGGCCATTCGGACAGGTTAGAAACCCTAACAGGATTAGACCGAGACTGCAGACTTAGGCAGCTTAACAAGAATCCGAAAGTCTGCAGGATCGGGATTACGTATGGAATCTGAAAAGTCACTGCACAACTGGTACGTTGCACAGATATCGAAACTGCTGAGTGTTTTCATAATCGAACGTAAAACTGAAATCTGTAGAAACCCTAGGGGATCCTGGAGCCTAGTTCCCATCCGTTATCGTAACAACCAATTCAGCTTATTTCAGAAAACGTCACAAAAAATATTTACGTTTACGTTTTAAATATCTGCTTTTAGTTTAGTAATTGCAATCACAACCTACTCCTCCTTGTTACTACACTCGGTTAACCAAAACTGACAATATGAGAAAACCCGAAATAGTCCTCGTGGGAACGATCACCCGAGTTTAAATACACCCGGTATTACAAGATTCGTACACTTGCGACAGCACGTTAGTTTGCGCATCAATAATTTTTATAAATTTATCCGCTCTCCAGTTTGAATGGTTTATCTCATTCATCCTACGTATTTCTTCATGCCTGACACGAGCGTTAGCTGCAATTTTATTGTTTGACTCAATCAATGCACTGATTTGATCAACTATTGTGTTGTTGGAAGTGCTTGCAGTAGCCTTCCCTCTTTGTTTGGATTTTTCTCTTCCTCTAGGTCTGGAACTGGTCACACCAAACATTGGATTTGGTACTCCAACCCCTTCTTCGCCAGGTTGTGTATGTGAGTTGAACTGGGGCATCGACATTTCTTGAGTACCATAAGGTGGCATTTCTTGGGCACCATAAGGTGGCAATTCTTGAGTAGCATAAGGTCGTTCAATGTTTGCAGTTGGCTGAAATAGAACTGCGTGTTTCAAAATCTCCCAACAATGTTGCATCTGGAATAGTTTTTTCGTCTTAATCTTGTAAAATCGGTGCGCTGTGTTATACTGTTGACGAAAAAATTAGTAATAATAACATTTGTATACATGAAAGTGGTACAAAGTACTAGTAGCCAATACTTACTTCGTCTATAAGATTTGTTCCTGTCGCATGGAGATCACGAGCCTTTTCCAGAGCCTCTCTCCATTCCATACACGACTCTTTTATGTGCCTTTTAAAGAGCGAAATGCAGGCTTGTTCAGTCCTACGGTGAATGGGGCGGCTTTGTTCATCGGAATCAAGTATGTTGTACATAGCTGTGTATCGACGATATCGGATGAAGCGCCCAGTGTTCTTACAGTTGCTGGTAGGGCTGTAAACGAGTTGAGCCGAACCGAATATATCTTGTTTGGGTTTGGCTCGTTTAACTTGGCGGCTAAACGAGTCGAACACGAACTCGAGCCGAACAAAAAAATCTTGTTTGAGTTCGGCTCGTTTAGGGCTCGAGTTGTTCGTTGTTCGGCTCGTGGCTCGTTTAACTAGCTCGTTTACGTCTCGAATTTGGTTTGACGAACTTGTATATCTCTCAAATAAATACGATAACTAATAATTTTTGAATTGAAATATCATGTTGCTATTACCTCGTACAAAATGTATAAAGAATAATAATAACTTGAAATATTTTGGTATAGAGATATGCCTTATTTGTGTTAATGATATACTCAAAGTATTTAGTTTATATAGTAAAAAAATAAAATGTAAAGTATATATATATATGGTATGATAAATATATGATTTCTTTTTTCAGTCCTAATTAAGAGGTCAAATTACTATAAAAAGAGATCCTACACTAATTACGCATGATCTTAGGAAATTAGTCATAAAGATGACAAAAATAAATTAATCTTTCTTCTAACTATATATAAATGTATATTAATATATTTTGTTCGCGAACACTAACGAACGAGCCTCTTGTCCGGCTCGTGTTCGGCTCGTTTAGCTAACGAACACATTTTCATGTTTGAGTTTGTTTGATTAATAATTCTAATAAAAAATGAACTTTTACCGAATCGAACGCGAGTTGTTCGCGAACGGCTTGGTTCGTTTACAGCCCTAGTTGCTGGAAAATATCCAACAACAGAATCCTTACTTTGTGCAGCGTCGTGATTGTACTAATCGTAAGGGTTTTTCTGCCTATCAGAAGGTAACAGTAGCACTACGAATGTTAGCTTACGGATCTTCTGCAGATTCTCTAGATGAATATCTTCGAATGGGGGAAACAACAACACTGGAAACTCTTCGCGAATTTTGTGCAACAGTAGTCAGAATGCACAAGGACGAGTATCTACGGGCCCCTACCTTATCCGATCTTCATAGGCTACTCCAAAAATCAAAGCGTCACGACTTTCCTGGCATGATCGGTTCGCTCGACTGTATGCATTGGCGTTGGAAAAATTGTCCTATGGCGTGGCAAGGAGCCTACACGGGTAGATCACATAAACCAACAATTATTCTAGAAGCAGTCGCTAGTCATGACACTTGGATCTGGCATGCCTTTTTTGGCATGTCAGGTTCACGAAATGATATTGCTACACTTGGTTCTTCGTATTTGTTTGACAGGTTAACGCGAGGAGATGTTCTAATTGTGCACTATGAAATCAATGGCAGACCATACCATATGCCATACTATCTTGTTGATGGTATTTATCCACAGCTCGCAACGTTTGTCCAATCCATTAAAAAACCAAGATCTCCGCAAGAACAGTACAATTCCAAAATGCAAGAATCGTACCGGAAAGACGTTGAACGGGCCTTTGGTATACTACAAGCTAGATTTGCCATTATCAAACAACTAGGTAGGAATTGGGACCGCGGGGAGCTACACAATATTATGATGACGTGCATAATATTGCATAACATCATTGTGGAGGACGAACGAGATGAGTACATTGATGACGATTCAGACGATGATGAGACCGATGGAAATAGGTCACGAAGAGCCCATGCTCGTAGTTACGAGGGTGCTACGGTTGATCCCAATCCGAGAGCAGGAGATGTTGATTTGGAAGAGTATATGTTGCGGCACGACGTAATACGGTCTAAACCGTTGAACAAGCAACTACAAGATGACCTTATCGAGAACTTGTGGACGAGACTCGGCCATGGAAACTAGAAAACGTAGCATTACTTGTTATTATGTATTTTTCATTTTGCAATTGTTTTATATTATGTATTTTTATAGTTTTAATAATTTTTATTATGCAATTTTGTGTTTTTATTATTTAGATTTTTAATTAGTTTCAATAAATCCATTTCCCTAAACATTAATTATTCAAACACAACATTTGGATACAAACTTATATACATGGGTCGAATTTGTAATAAATACAAACTATATTAATTTAGGAGGGGGGGGGGGTTAAAATGTAGTTTACATAAACCCAACCCCCACCCTCCACTACCGTGAAGAAACAAAACCCAGTAAACATCTCTTATCCCCTTCCCGACATCTGCCCTGTCCCACCGAGCTCGACGTCGCCCACGGTCACCTCCCAGCTCGCCTCCAAGCCCGGCGAGCTCCGATTAGCCAAGAGCTCGCCTGCAAGCCCCTGCCGCTGCAGCTGCTAATCCGTCGCCCGATCTCCATCGCCCCCACTGCTGTGGGTGGTCTTAGAAGTTCCGACAACGGGCGAGCTTTGCATATGAAAAATGCTAAATAGCGGACAGAAAAGTTCTAACGAATGATGTTCATGCGGGTGCGTAATTTATTGTTCAAGTGCCAACGGGTGCCAAGGGTTTGGATCCGGATCGGATTATGCCCTTCTCGATCCAGATCCGACTAAGAGAAATATGATACAGATTCGTTTATGATATATTGGGATCATCACCCGATTTGATTGGATCAGATTGGGATTTATTAGGTTGATCCAAATCCGATCCGTATAATAAGTCGTCGAATTGGATTTGGATTAGATCCGGCTCGGTTTTGCAATAAATACAAAAATAACATATAAAATAAATGTTATTTCATACGCTAAGGCGTGTTCGTAAGTTATGAAGCCTAAAACATAAAATAAAGAGCTTTGTAGGTTGGAGCTACTATTGTATTTTTCTTGCAAGTGTAAGTGCGGAGGTAATAGATGTATATTTGTAAAACACATATATACGTTGGATCAGATCAGGTTAGAACCTGGTGGATCGGCTTTCATATCCAAATCGAATCGAGTCTGGTTTCTTGGATCCAAATTCGATCCATTCGGCTCGGATCGCTCGGATCTCAGATTGGATCACAACATATTGTCATCCATACTTTGCTACCGCCAAGTTATAAGATTAACTAAGGGTTTTGATACCCTTGGGGCATTTGACTAGAGGTCTTGAGGTCAAATTTTGGGTAACTCAAGGGCTGCATATTGACTTCCTCAACTGTGAACATGATAACATCGATTTTCTCTAACTGGTTTACTTCCTAATGTGGTTTGCAGGCTATTGCACTAGAGCGGTTTTACCCAGTGCCCATCGAAGGGTAGCAGTTGCAGGTTCCCACGTCATAAAAAAAAACTAAGGGTTTTGATGTTTATGGTTTTATTTTTGGTGTTTAATTCAGATTCCATGTTCTAGCTTTTTAATCAGGTTTTGGAGTTAATATTCAGAGGTATTGGGTTTTAGATTTGTAGGGTTTAGTAATTAAGAACATGATTTATTGCATCATAGTAGCAACAATTTGGTGCTTCCAATGTATGTTAGTATTTCCCTTACGTTATGTCCAACTTTCTGGAGGACTAGCATGATTCTGTGCTTTACCCCCATTTTAGACCACCCGCAAGCATGGTTGCACCCCCACCCCAATCTCTACATAACCCCCACTATTAAACATCTTAATATTTAAAATCCTACCGTAACACATTTGTTGGTAAGAGATAGATACTCCCGCCGTTTCTTCTGATTCTTCATGAATCAAAATAGTTACTTTATTAAAAAGCAAATGAAAAGATCATTTTTTTCCCATGATACATTTCTCTATTTCCACTCTCCCAGCCCCTCTCTGGTTTAACAACAACAACAAGAACACGCCATCAGATCTACAGGAGCAGCAGCAAAAGAAGAAGAAGAAGAAGAAGAAGAAGAAGAAGAAGAAGAATAGGGGCAGGAAGACGACAACGACGTCATCGCCGCTGCCGGTGTCTGACCCAAGGCCCTGGTTTTCTCCAATCTATTCCCCCTCCACAACCGCCTTTGCCAACCAAGCGAACGAAGTTCAAATCGAACCCATAGCACCAACAACCCACGAACCCCAATCCTTGTTCCTGAAATATACCACCAAATCCACCGCCGTCGCCGCCCACCACCGTCAATTGCAGACCCACCGAACACATCTATCTCTAATGTGAAATTTAGCGTACTGTTCGTAAGTATACGATTCAAGTAATAAAGTGAGTATTTTGCACTCGAATTATCATTCCTACGAAGACAGTTTTAGGTTTTCTAAAAATAATCTGAAATGATAAACAGCGTGTAAAAGGGAGGAATAGTTGTTGACTTTATGATCACAAACTAAGTTAAAGAAATTAAACTGAAAAGTAAGTATTTTTGTGAAAGTTTTCTGAGAAAATCGAGGGTTTGTAAAACTAGGGTTTGAGTGACTAGATTCCAGGATCCTCTAGGGTTTATCCAGATTTTTCTGTTTGATATGAAAACACACAACATGTTCTATCTATGCCATGTTACTTATGGTGTGCTCTCCTTTCGGTCTTGCACACATTGTCATGATTCTGCAGATTTTCAGGTCCTTTCGGCCTCCTAGATCTGCAGTACCGTTCTAAGGCTGCTAGGGTTTTGATTTCTGTTTTCAGTCTCAGTCAAAACTGTATCAATTGGTCAAATGCTCAAGCTAGTCCTAAGTTCCTTTTACCTCTCGGTCTATCGGGACAAGGAGCTAAATTTTGTCGTCTCTTCCTAACACTAACCAGTCACTCTCTAGCACCAGGTTAAGTTTGTAGCCATTGTGGGTGATCAAGCTATTCATGTATAAACATTAAAACTAAAGACGGGAATAATAAATAAACTGTCTTGATGTTAAGATCTACTGATCATGAATTCATAGTTAAAGAAAACAAGAAACTGGATAGAAAACCCTAGGTTCACCGAGAACCTAGGTAAAGTGTTTAGCTACTAGCTTTAGACAATTAAACTAATAAGTTTTATAAAATAAAGAGAGAATGAGATTAAACGAGTGTCTTGAGGTTGAATCTGCGCTTCCGTGCTTTCCGAGGGTGCTTGGATCTGTTCTTGTGTGTCCAAACAATGAGCTATGGACATCTCCTTTTATAGTGCGTGAAAGTTGGCAAAAAGACTGCCAGGAAATTACAATTCTGCCACTGCCTTAACCGCCTCAGGAAACTGCACTCTCTGCGTAGCAACCTGCGTAGCTAATTAGCTACGCATACAGTGACTCGAAAATGTCCAAAATACCCCACTGTGTGCGTTGATAGAATCATGCATAGCTCATTTCTTCGTAGCTAATTAGCTACGCAGACAGTGGGCCCCTCTATCCTGCTGACTGTATGCCTTGGTACTTGCGTAGCTACGCAGCCCCCCTGGCACCTGCACAGCTATGCAGACAGTGTCTGGTCCTTCTTTTCTTGCCATCTTTCCTCCCTGTGTGCGTTGCCATCTCTCTATCCTTGCCTTAGCCATTTCCTGCATTGTGTCTTTTGTGTCTGCGTAGCTACGCATACATCAACCCTTGAACTCTCTTTCTCCTTCTCTTAGCCTCCTCTGTTCCTCCTCATGCATTCCTTCTTTATTTCCAACTCCTCGCAAGCCCTATTCCTGCATAGACAGCATGAACTAACCTCATTATTATATCCAATAATGCATGAAATAATGCAGCAATTCACGAAGAGGCTCAAAACACAATATTGTAAATTCCTAAGCTAATTAGGTTTGAAATCTGGCTAAAACATTAACTCTTTACACCTTTTCACCTCAAATCAATCTCAAGAATAACTCATAGTAGGAGTTATCACTTTCCCTCTTTTTCTATCTTTCCCTCTCTCTCGGCGTATCGGAAAAAGCATACCTCAGCACCGCGCGTCATCGTCCTCTCTAATCTTTTCACTCACTCTCTCTCTCTCTTGGCGCCTTCTCTCTCATTCTATCCCATCTACCTAAAATTGGGGAAGAACAAGCAAGATTTCTAGAGAGTCAAATGCGTGCGTGGCGTGTTTTGTTTGGGTGAGTGTTAAGGGTTTGAGTTGGGTAGATTTGGGTTAGGCTAGTAAAGTAGGTGGGTTAGTTTAATTGGGTTTTATTAATCACTTAGTTTACTAATTGTGATTTGTTAAGTTCAATAACAATTTAGGTGGTATTTTTTCATTGAACACAATAACATAACTTCCCAAAAAGGAAGGATGACGAATCAGAAGAAACATCCCAATATCGAATGGATGAAGAATTATAAAAAATGGACGGAGTAATTTTTTAGCTCACAATTTTGCTACAAAATATGTAAATCTCTTTGCCTCCGTTTGAGGTGTTCCTCTTGTATTTTTGGGTGTGATAACTTAAACACGATGAGCCGAACTGTGTTCAATCTAGGATCCCATACTGTTTCCAGTGTTTCTCAATTCATGAAAAAAATATATCATATCATGTAGTTCATTGTATAGGATTATTATAAATGATCCGAGTCTCTTTATTTAGATACTCTGTGATGCTAACTCACATTCTTGCAGGCAATTCAGGCGTCTTGAATCTAGTCCAACAAGAAATCGTCAGATATCCTCCATTATGTGATCGTTATGTTTCATGTATTTTCCTATAAATTTCAGTGTCATTTCTTGTTGGAGTATGCCCTAGAGGCAATCTATTCCTCGTGACATTTATATGGACTTGCTATTCATTATGTTATTGACATGGAGATATGTTAACATGAATGAGGTACTTAGAATATAAATGTTACATTCTTAAATATCCGTAGTCGAGTACTATAGTTAATTAGGACGACTGTATTGCATTGAGACTAGTATGTGGGTAGATTGATATGGGGATATCAAGTCTAACACATGGGTACGCATTAGAAGTAATGACTTACTGGATTGACCCGTCATGAGAAGGCTACATGGGAGTTATGTGAATGTTACAAGCGTTTCTCATAGTGACAATGGTGTTGTGATCTTTAGACTTGAAGTCACGAGATACTCTAGTTGTGAATTACCATGTTTTTATATCGTCAAACATTACACTGTAACTGGGTAACTATAAAAGCGATTACCGAACATGATATGAAGCAAGCTGAGAGATGGTAGTGATGTAGATAGGATTTGTCCCTCCCACATAACAGGAGTATATATCCACGGCCACTCGATGAGTGCGACTTAGGGAATTGTATGGCCATGCTCGAATAAATCAATATGAGATATTGATGTTATTTGTTTATCTAAGTCTACTCACAGATCAAGAAACTATGGATTGGATATACAAGTGTGACACTCCATGTCTTTTGTCTAATCTGGATAGATGAGACAAAGGGATTATACAACACGCTTAAATTGGTCACAGAGGTTAGTCCGATCACTAACATTCCTATTACTCGGGAGCATTGATGTATTGCTAGATGCCGCTCAATGTTTGTAATAATTATTATAATGCCAACATAATTAGGAACCTACAGGGTCACACACAATAATAGATCAAACTGAGATTACTCTTAATTAGTTGAACTAAATAGAAATAATGAATGATTTGAATAAAGTGTAAACGGTGCTAATTAGTTGGACTAAAGAGCAATTGTGGACTAGAATGCAAATTAATCCAATTGTTGGATTTAAGTGCAAAGGTGAATTTCTCTAGCTATAAATATGATTTATAGGCTATGAAAACTCAGTCTAGATTCATTCATACTCCACACAGTATACCAGAGAGATAGAGAGAAAAGAAGAAAGGAGTTTCTCTATCCCTAGGGTTTCGACAAACCCTAGCCGACCCTCCTCTTGGAGCCGTCGGCCTCCATGGTGGCCACGACACGATGATACCGCCCCCTCTGCTGCCCACGGCATGGTGATGCCCTCCCTATCTCTCTTTGCCACGAGTTGGATATGATCCAGTCGTCGTGCACGTCCAAGTTCATCATCTTGTAAGACAAGATCCTTCTTCTCAAGTTTGCTAGAACCATTGGGGAAGAAGTCCAGTAGGTCTAATCGTGTGGATACCGCAGAGACGCCGTTCTTTTGATCTTTGTATGTGATAATCACCAGTCAGTATGACTGAGGTAACCTTTCTCCTCTATCTTGTTATGATGCTTCACCTGCGATTCATGGAGGGTTTTGAGCATAATTTTTTGTATTTCCGCTGCGCAACCTGCATCAAAACCCTATGATTTTTAGGTATAACATTATTCATGAAGCGTCACACCATGTGTCTTTTGACAAAAGTGCACTCATCACAAATGAGTAAAGGGCCAAAGAGCAGCAGAAGCTCCTCGTCCCGCCCGCCTACTGTGCACGCAACCCTAGGTGGTTGTGTGCAACCTATGAGCCAACCAGGTTGAGTTATGTCTGCTCTCTGATTCTTTGTCATGCTCTTTTGACAAATTCATTTAGTCAATTATTCTTCTTTGAGATTCTTTAGGATCTGTTTCCTTATCTTCCTAGTAAGAGAGTTTAATTAGGAAATTTTTATATATGTATATTATAAAATTAGTGATAATTATCACAAAGATATATTTTCCTATTAGAACTCTTTCATGAATTTAATCAGTTTTCTTTTCAAAGTTAATTGGAAGACCTTCAGCATAAATCAAATAGAATACAGTGTGTAGATATTTTGAACGCAATTCATCCATATTTATTTTCTCATTAATTAATTTTCAAACGGATTATTTATATAACTGATTTTATTTTTCCTAAATTAATTCTATGGAGATTCGATTTATACTTGATTAAAACTATTTTTAAAATACTAAAAATAATAATTGACCATAATTTCTTTTCTAAGTAATTTGAATTTGATTTTTCTAAAAGAATATTTCTTCTATATTATTTACTTTTTTGGAATTTGATAGTAAGCATGGATCTTTCTTCATAGGAATTAGACTTTCTGTATAAGTAAAACCTTTTTTTATTAATTAATTATTCTTAAATAATCGTTGGACTTTATATCAACCCCTATAAGTCTATACTCATAATATATTATCTCTAGAACTCTCTTGCTAAAGGTAAAGTTGAGAGAATTTAAGCATAAAAGCAAAAGAATTAGGTCAGCCACCCTCACGTTTTGGCCACAGCTCAGAAGGAGCTGCCTAGTCGACGGTTCACCTTCCAATCACTTGCAGCGACGCTTCAGCTTCCCTTAGCTTTGATTCACCAATCAGAAGATGTTGAATACTCCTCTAGGGTCTATCAAGGTATTTCGGTATTCGTTTCATTGAGTCTCTAGATCAATCTTCGTCTCTTGATCTAGTATAGTCTTCTATCACATTACCTGAGTCTATAGTTGAGTTTTTTATCTGTTAGACTAAACCAATTTTTTTTTAAGTTTATGATTAATTTGTTTTGTCAAATCTGTGTTTTAGACTGTCTCTTCTCTATAGACATATCACAGATTCTAAAAACTAAGATTACCCTCTCATATTTATCATAGAGTCTAGATTATTGTTAGATTTGTTATCGTGAACTCTTGAATTAGCTGTTTCCAGATTTGAGTTTTTTTTCCCTATTTGAGACGCATAAAGTAAGGCCTCATACTTATCTCGTTATATCTACTAGGTTTAGGTTTCGTTAGCGTTGTCTAGATTCTTTTAGTCTACAAGAACAGTTTCGTATCTTTCTCGAGAGTAGTTCAGTCGCGAACTAAACGGTGATAGAGTTGTTCACTTGAAAAACTACCGGAGCCACTACTTTCATCGAGTAGATTCAAGCGAGGCTTGGATTGCCACGGGCATGGGGTGATACACTAGAGATTGTACAAACTAGGTAGGCAAAAGGTAGTGTGGTGAGTAGGTTATCCGCGGGACAACTTGTTATCTATCTTGTATCTGAAATTTTGTGCCATAAAGTGTCTAGCACTTGGTGGTGCTAGCATGTGGGGTTTTTTATTGTGACTGGTCTTCTCAGGCAGAGAACACAGTGAATGTTTCCCACGTTAAAAATCTTGTGTGTCGTGTCTGTTACTTTTCATATAACTGTTTTAACAGCTAGATTAGTTATACACAAAAATATTGTATAATTGCATATATTTAATTATGTTTCTGCAGTTGTCTTATAGCTTTCGATTACTCGATCTATCAATTTTGTCTACAAGAACCGTTCTTATTTGGCTCTACGATCGTAGTCTTCCGTTGTGTTGCTGTAGGGTTTTGATCATGGATACGCAGCGGAATAAAGAATAATTTATCCGATCAAGACCCTCCAAGGATCATCGGAAAAGAATTCATAATGATAGTAAAAGGCTCATAACAAGTACCTTAGGGGTCTCCTGCGATGACTTCAAATGCGAATAGTGTCACGTCTCTACGGTTGATCCACGCCAAGGATTGAGATCTAGATCCTCCAACTCCTTGTTCTAGCTAGGATTGTTGGAAGAGGAAGAAGAAATCACGCAAAGGAGACCAAAAGAGAGGGTTCGGCCTCTCTCTTAGGCCGACGGGTAGGGGCAGACGGCAAGGGGCTTCGGCCTCTTGCTTGTCTTGCTCTCTCCTTGTTCTCTCTCCTACTCAAGTAATGTTATGATCATTAGTGTAGGAAGGAAGCTAGGAGTATCCTTTATATAGTCAAACAACTCCTTGTTTACTACATAAAGGCCCTCTCCTAATCCTACTCAACTTTGGATTAGTCCCACTTGCATATTAGTACTACTAAGTTAGCAAGTTGTTGCAATTTGATCATTCTAATTAATTAATCATATTAATTAATTCTCAAGTCTAGTTCAATCCATATGGCGTGTAACCTCATTGGTTTCTACTTAGTTGGTAGTAACTATTTATTAACATGGAGCGGTGTCTAGCAACACATCCATTCCTCCCAACTAATAGAAATAGTCATCCGACAAACCTTGTGAAAGTATTGTCTCATCCCTTTGTCTCATTATCCGGATTGGACACGAGACATACAAGTCACACTCATATATCCGATCCATAGTTTCTCGATCCTGGGAATAGGCTTATCCGTGCAGATAACATCAATATCTCATATTGATTTATCTGAGTCTGGCTAAACATTCCATAAGCACTATCCCTCGAGTGGCCTCGGATATTTTCTCCCGTTATGTGGGAGGGATAAATTCTATCTACATCACTATGATCTCTAAGCTTGCTTCATATTGGGTCTGATACGCGCTTTTTTGGCTAAGCAGTCACGGTGTAGCGTTTGACGCTACCAAAACACAATATTCTACAACTAGATGATCTAGTGACTTCAAGTTTAAGGATGACGATACCGTTGTCACCAAGAGAAGCGCTTGTGAATTTACATAACTTGTATGTAGCCTTCTCGGAGATGGGTCAATCCAGTAAGCCATTACTCCTTTGCATACCCATGTGTTGGATCGTGATAACTCCATGTGAATCCAACCCCATACTAGTCTATAAATGATTGTCCTGTTAATCATTACAATGGACTAGGGATATTTAAGAAAAATAACACAGTTGTAAATGTAAGGACTTTATTAAATATCTCCATATATAATACAATGAATATTCTAGCCAATTATTGTTCATACTAAACTAGATTGCCTCTAGGGCATCTATTCCAATAGTTGCATCACGAATTGATGGTGTATATGAGCAGACACACTCGTACTCGTGTGTTGTATTGTCTGTGCATGTGTTCTACCCTCCTTTTTCAGTATCCATTTGAAATAATGAAGCTTCCTAGTGATAAAAAAAATTATACCATAACACCTCTTCCTTTTAATATAAAAACACAACTTCATTCTTATTATATTTTATTATAACTAATGTATTATATATTATGTAATAATTATAAAATAATAATTTAAAATAACTACTATTAACTAGCAATATTACTTAAAAATATGTTACAAAATAAATACTGAATAAAATACACATGCTATTACAAACTAATATTAACTGTTTTAGTAGGTTGTATGCTAATATTAGCAATTGTACAATATTTTATCAAAATTGAGTCCTCTACAAAATCACATTAAATTGTGTTGTGAAAGAGTTTTTTTTATGTGTCATCCAAAACAGACACAAACAGCTTCTTGTAAAAAACAAAAAATAAAAAAACAGCAGCCGTGGGTGCTTCAAGCGCGCCCGTGAAATTCTCAATCATTGGCCCCCTCGTTGATGGATTAGCACCCCCTTGAGAAAACTCCTTTTTGAGCGGGTTAATTGTGTCTTGGGCTCCCCAAAAGCCACAGTTGTGGAAGGTCTCTTGGTACTGTGAAAAAAGTAGAGGTTTATCAATTTTTTTTATGCCAATAATAAAGGCTATTTATTGGTCCGGCGCCGGAGTGGTTGAAACCAAACTATGTAATTTATTCACTAAACGTGTGATTGGATTTCTAAGCACATCATATCCCATACATCACGAAAAATATATTCCCTTATTGTCTAGAATGAGAAAGATCACATCGGATTTCGTTTCAAATTCTAATATGTCCTGTCTGCCACACGTAAAATAGATTAAATAGGTAAAAAGATATAGAAATTACAAGTTTTTACAAAGAATTTGGTAATTATATGATTGAAATTTACAGTTGATATGGATTGTGTTCTGTATCATGGTGGATTTCAATCTCGTTATTATTATGAGTGTTATTGTTTCTTTAAATTTATATAGTGCTGCTTTGGAATTTTGTTGTGATTGTGATTTCTTGTAAGTCGTAATTTAGCCTCAAGCCCTAACAGTTTTAATTATGATTTCAGCTATGTATTCAATGATCATAGCTAGTGCTTGAGAAGTGATAACTCATTAGTGGACATGTGTTGCATAGTATGTGTTTTGTAAACCAATGGTCGACAAAGCTCCATCCCTGAATGTGGGTGAATTTGGTAGGTTATGTATTAATGTGTTTACTAATAGTATGAAAAATTATGAAAGTTGAGTAAACATGTAACAATTGGGTAAGTATAATACAGAAGTTGAATTCACAATTAAACCCCATTTAGAAAAGAGAAATAAAATTGAGTTGGCATATGGTATTAGCAAATCAGAATTCTGTAAATTCTATAGGTATGGTGCTTCCTAAATCATGAGTCACAACCACAATTGTACGAGTTGTTACTTCCTTTAGATTTTATTAATCATATAATCAACAATCATTTTGGTACTTGAATTGCTATTTAATGAAAATTACCCGTCGTACGAGAAATTACTCAGTATATTTATCGATTCTGCTATTAGATATGCCTCTGTACAGTTGTAAAAAATCATCATCACTAAACATCGAGGGTACATGTAGTGACACCGAGCCACCGACGGCAATGAACTTCAACTACAACAGAAACAACAATAGCAAGCGTGCGTAGCAGCAGCAGCAAACGGGCACAAGAGAGACCAAACACTGAATGAATACCATGTTCAAGAAGTAACTTGATCAATGCACACAATCATCGAAATAGGTCTATAAACATGGCCACGCACACAACCAATGTCTGATGCACCACAAATTATGCAACATGAACTAGCAACACCAAGCAACTATTATATCAACATATTGCTCGAGCCATGCAACATATATACCAAATCAAACTTCTATTTCGGTGCACCGACATTGATAAGGTACTCAATAGACTACTATTATATCATACTGTTTGTGTGAAATTATAAGACGACGTTTTGAATTTAACTTTATGATAAAATAACATTTTTGTAGAAGTAGTATATATCACAATAAAGTGTTGAGAACATGCTTTCAGTTATCAGATTAGTATAAGCGCTTAAATTCTACTGACCGTCAAAAAATAGTATAAACTCTTTTACAGTGTTGGAATTAAATTCTTGAATATCACAACCTGGATTTTTGCTAGTAACTAAATCAGATTGTATTTTTTGAAAAGTTGAGAAGGATAAAAAATATGTAATTTAAATAAAGATTGATTAGTAATCAAAACGTAAATTTTGCAAGTCTATTTGAGGCGTCTTGATTTCCTAGAAGATTCTAACATAAGTGGGAAGACTTTACGTTTATGTGAGGACATGAGAATGTTACAGACCGACCACTGATTGTGAGTGATCTTTTTCTTATGGTGTAGTAGCTAGTAGTATAAATTAGGTGCACATACTTTTAACAAACCATCTCTAGTAGTGTACTTATCTTATTACACACCGTCTCTCTTGATTATCAATAAAAATATTTTGAGCTTTCTCCAATTATGATCTTTTGAAATTAACTTTTTAGTTGCTCTTGATAACCTTACTTGAATTATGTTTTATTGTTACATGGAATTTTGAGGGTCCTACATCATGACACTAAACACTTTTCTACACAACAAAAGAGAGGAATCGTCACATATAATTTTACAAGTTCACTTTAGGCATTGTGACATTTGAAATTAAAGAAATAAGAGCCCATCCGTTCATCAAAAATAATGAAGGAATTGAGAAAGGCCCTACGCGTTTGTTGGTGGTTGGTTGCTTGTGTTGGGGATTACTATGCCTCGCCGGAGAACTACTTAGTGGTTGCCACACGACCTCCAGCAACACTGTTCTTAATAGGCACCTGCAAAATTTCCGAGTACCGAGTTGAGCACTCTGGCCTTAAACACGAGTTGAGCACTCCGTCCTTAAGCACATCTACCTAAACAACCTACTGATATCGAAGCCCGTGTTGTCAAAAATATACCAATGATGTTGAGTCTCATGTCCTCTCATAGACATAAGTTTCCGCACCTTCCGCTTCCTTTTAGCGCTTTTAACTTCATTTGCTGTCTCCAGCGAACATAGAAGCTCCTTCACCAGCTTCTGTGCCACATCGATTGATTCAAACAGTTATTTCTCTGGATGGAGAGCAACAGAATCTGTTATCACAAAGGTTGATTATTAATAAAATAAAGTTTTCTAAAGATGTAAAACGAGCATTAAGAACCCTAAAATCATTACACATTTTTATCTAATAGCTGACATTCGTTATGAAATAGCCAATCCCGCCATCGTTTATAAGGATTACAGAATAACGGTAAATATGGTAAAATTATTCACATGAATAAAAATAGATGGGTTGGGAGAGGGTGTTAACGGGGTGCATACAGAAATGGTTAAAACTTGACGAATCTTATCCATTGTGGGTTCCGAAATAATAGTGATACTTACATGGCACCACGTGTCCCACATGTTCAATAAGCACTTGAAATAAGTCGGCTGGCCATTTCTCCACCTGTGATCCAGTTGTGACTCTATGCCACAATGAAACTCATACTATGATCGTTAATCAAAGAACCTTCAATGTCATAGTAAGTTTTGTCATAAAAAGTATCCACTTATGCCCTATCTCGAGGCCTAAGTGAAGCATTCTCAAAAGACCATGATACGTTTGGATACATCGTACGATTGGTTTACAAGTGTCACACGCATAATGACTCATATATCTTGTAAAAGTGTCATATGAGATTAACAAATATGAACAAAAAAAAATACAATATGCTTAGATGTAGACCTAGAACAAAATTTGAACAAGGAAATTAAAACAAAAGAATTTAAATATTTGACTACTATTGGCACAAGCCCTAAGCAACAGTTGGATCTATGAGAGATAAATAGAAAACCGTGGTTCGCAATAGATATTTTGAGAGGTAGTATTTACCTGATTATTTACGCTTCGACCCATAGCTTGATTCATCTCTGCCATCCGGAACGGATTCTCATAACGAATATACATTAAAGGTAACTATTAGGCGCCACTTACATTATATATCGGAAAATTCCTTGGTCACACTTGCACATGGTGGTACCATTTAATTTGATAAACACAAATGCTAAGATTACCAACCATTTACACAACGACCAACTTGGATCCTACAAGGCAGGAACATGTCACTCATACAACGCTTCCTCTCTTCTGAGAGGAAATGATCACTTTACGGATGACACACGAAACTTAGCAGTGTATACGTAAGTCCACAGTCAATGTACTAAAGTTGAGTGTTAAAACTTGAGTGATTGTTCCCACGAGGGCATTTAGAATGCCTTAATTAATCAGAAACTAGATTTGCAGAATTAAATAGGAGGAGGAGTTTGGTTTATGTGTTTACTAAACTAAATCTAGAGAATAAATAACAGAAAGAAATAGTTTTGTAACTGTTTTTGAGAATTTTTGTCAGGTTTTAAGAATTTTTCGTAAAGAAATAGGCCGCCTCAGGATCCCCTAGGGTTCTTTTAAGGTTTCTGAAAATTATATGAAAAATATAGTTTCCGTTTCCACTCATGCCACGTAATCAGTTGTATAATCTCTTCTCGCTCTCATACACGTGATCACGTCCCTGCATATTTTTGGGTCTTCTCGATCCACCTAGATCTGCAACTTCGTTCTAAGGTTGCTACGGTGCTGAGATCTCCTATAAGTCTCAATTAATTATTGTAACAATTTCTATACACTACAACTAGGGGTATTGGCGGGGCGGTTTGGGCGGGTGAAACCTACCTTTCAGCCCCAACCCAACTACCTCGGGTTAGAAAAATCTCTACTCAAACCTAACCAAATAACCGATGAACCGAAACATAACCAATCGTTTCGGCTCGGCTCGGTTCGACTCGGTTTGGGCAGGTTCTTTTTTCCAATAAAATGTAGGTGTATATTCGTTAGAATCACAAACTCAATTATACAATGGACGAAAACTAGCAGGAAGTCTTACTCTCACATATAATTTTCATATTAGTTTCAACTATTACTATAAACTTTCTTCATTGTCCATATTATTATTTTTCCATGTGACATTTGGAGAAGGAAAAAAATTTATGACTAATTGCATAAATTAATATATGTGGTAAAGAGATAGTAAATTATGTATCACCTTATTATGTAATTAGTCATTTAAATAAGTGTATTATGTTAAAATTATATACTTACTATGATATAAAAAATGTGTGCTCATGTTGGACGGGGCGATATGGGGCTAACCGGCCGAAATATTTTGAAAACCATGATCAATCAATAGTTGGGCGGGTTGAAATTATTCATACCCGAAAACGGTTATTTAGCCAGATTGTAATTACATTTCGGGTGGGTTCGGCTAGGACCGGCCGGTTTGGGCGGTCCCTCAGGTTTTTGAACACCCTTAACTACAACTATTCCTAAGACGCTTCACCTCTTGGTCCATCATGATACGGCAATAAACACTACTTCTTCCTAACCTAATATTTCCGCTCTTACGCATTGGCAAAATTACTTGACTTATATGGATACAAGACTTTCTTTCATGCTTACCTTGATAAAAGACTCGACATTCAGGTCTTCTGGTAGTTCTACTTCAATTGGTTTTTCCTTGGATTAACCTTTATAGTACTCCTAGTTGATCACTCCGCTCTTACATGAAATTAAAATCAGAGACAATGAACTAAGTAGAACATAAAGTTGTATTAAGATCTAAAGATCACGATATCATAATAATCATCCAAAAACGTAATTCGAGGTTCACCGAGGATCATAAGTAAAGAGTTTAACTTCCAAAGTAATTCATATTAAACTATTTTTCATAAATTAGAGAGATGAAGAGAAGATTAAACGATTAACGCATTTCGACATATTCCAATGCTCCGAGTTCTCCGACTGCTCTTGAATTTTTGTGTCTCTATATGCGCATATATCTTTTTGCCAAGTCAAAATTTCTAAATAAGTACTGACTAAATTTCCCCTCGACTGTCTGAAACAACAAAGTTTTCTCCGCAGCTTTTGCCCAAAATTTCCTTCCTCGAACTGTTTTTTAACACATGAGGCCTTGCTTTTAAATGCAGTGAGTAAGTTCTGCACTCCAGACTTAGCCAAAATTTCTGCTTTTACTCTCTGATAGCGTATGAACGTAGCATGCCCTATGTTTGAACGCAGTCAATGCCTGAATATCCTTCCTTTTTCTTCCACGTTTGCATATGGACGCAAAATTCCGTGTTGGAATGCAGAAAATAGAAATTCCTTGAGCCTTGTTCCTCCCTGGATGGGTTTGAACGTAGCCAACAACCTCTCTAGTCTCTTCTCTACTCTCTAACCTTGTTTAAATGCAACAAGGCTTGCGTTTGAAGGCATTGAGAAACTTTATGTCCTCCTACCCTTGCGTTTCTTGGTTAGATCCTTCCACGATCAATTTCAGTTTTTCCCAAATATCTCTCGTCCGATTCCTGCACACCAAAAACTATAACAGCCCGTGATCATATCCGAATATATATGAAAACAATTCTAAATCACTTCAAATCCATATACTAGCTCAAATGCATACAACGTGTATCACCAAGGTTTTTTTAATGCTAAACTTGACTAAAACTCACGCGTTTTTAGGCAGTTTCAACTCTTTTTACTTCATCCCATAACTCCTAACCAGAATTTATCAACAAACACATGTACCGACTATCCGAAGGACACATTTTAGGTTTAGTGAGTATCTGAGGGCCATGTTGGATGACACTAGAGTCCACCTCGATCAAAAAAATTAATTGGTTATTTGTATTTATTAAATGATCAATTCAAGAAACATCGATTTCCGATTCGAGCTAAATCTAGACGAGCTCTGGAAGTACTGAAACGGTCATTCCCCCACGACTACTCTAGTGATAACGTTTGATTCATAACAACTAAATCATGAAACACTATATCAACCTAGATTACATATCTATTTCTTAAGCCAATGCAACTCATAATCTAGTGAAGCATATTAGTGAATCGTGAATCCCAGAAAGTTTTATATGAACTAGCAACTCATAATCTAGCGCAGCATATTAGTAAATCATGAATCTTATCCATTTTTTTTATTAATTACATTAGTGGTAGGGCAACATGTAATGCATTAAATAGTCTAGCTTTTAACTCGTGAAACGAAAACGTGTGAAACCTCACACCTGCTCACTGCAACAAGTAGTCTCCACAGGTGGACACATATAAACTTATAAAATAAGAGAGTACAACTCAAAGAAGTAGATAATACATAAGATATATGACATCTCGCATATGGATATTTGTCGAGGGTAGTTTTTGCCTGTATTGGAAACTTGGAAAGACTGACAAACATGACCGTAGGTAGCGGATGCATTTGCAATCATATTAATCTGTTGGACCACCAGCATAGACATTGTGAGATGGTGGGCAACATACACTAATCATTCGCCACAGAGTCTACAATAGGTTGGACCACCGGCATAGACATGCCAAAAATACAATCAATAAAAATAACATGACTGTAAGATAAAACAAGACCAGTGAGGGGGCTTTAGCCTTTGCTCCAGCAGAGGTGACGAAAGCTACAAGAAAATAAAAATTACAAAACTACCATGGTACATGCAACAACAACAACAACAACAACAACAAAGAGATATGGTCTTATTTGAAACAAAACCACAACATTATATTACCGAAAATATGTACATGATAAACTTTTAGAAGACAAAAACCAAAAGGTAAATTTTGGGAAGAAGAAAAAGTACAAACTTATGAATTTTGCAAACACTAAGATACGCCTACACATGATTTTGACCAGTTGATTCTTGTCAACTGAGTGTTTACCCTGTTCCTAAACTTCATGTCTGTTGGAGTGTCTTGGTGATGAAAACGGCGAGAGTTGCGTGGCTCCAAGTGTATCAAAGAGACCGCCATCTGGTGAGCTTCATGAATTTTGCAAACACTAAGATACGCCTACAAATGATTTTGACCAGTTGATTCTTGTCAACTGAGTGTTTACCCTGTTCCTAAACTTCATGTCTGTTGGAGTGTCTTGGTGATGAAAACGGCGAGAGTTGCGTGGCTCCAAGTGTATCAAAGAGACCGCCATCTGGTGAGCTTCATGGGGCACGTGATGCAGAGTCCATTGTCGGTGTATCCTCAAGAGGTGTCCGCAATCGTGAAATAAAATATAAAACCAAGGAATAGGATGATTAGTTGTAGTAAGAGTAGTCATCGTGACCTCTAAATACATTTCACTGATAAAGCGATCGTAATTTCAAGATGAGCTAAAGTGAGACTATCTTGTAAGGAAATGAATTGGTTAACCATCACTGAACCATAATTGTGTTTTATGGGGTAGTCTTGTCTCCTCGTGATTTTCGAATAATTCAGCACTACCACTTATTCATGAGCATGGGTTAAAATAACCATCGTTATTAAGATTTATGAAGGTTTGGAATGGTTTAGACCAAGTTATGAGAAGGATAGTGCTAGCTTGAGGTTTCGTAGTAGAATATAATAGAGGTAAAGTGAAAGTTTTTTTATGGCTATGGTTAAGGAGGGCATGCAAACAAAATCTCGATGGTGAAAGATGACACTATTTTGTGCTAGCCAAAGCTCTTAGAGATTGTAACCAAACTTGCTTGCCCAGAAACAATGGATCCCACCAAAAGCTTGGTGATGTCAAATTTGAGCTTGGATCCACTCACATATATGTGGAGAAGTCCGAAAAGTTGAATTGTTAAGGGAGTGATGTGATGCGAGAATGTTCGAGATTGTATCCAGTCCTGAAAGAGATTGAGGGGTGAATCCCTGTGATCATTGCAGAAGTTAAAGAAATATTATGTTGGAGCCCCAATTTAATGTTTAACAGAAGTTATCCACAAGTAAGGCACCAAAGAAACGCGAAAGAATTAGTTCAAGAGGGATTTTCCATAACTCATTGAGGTTTCTATTGAAAGGAGAGAAGATGTTGTTGAAATGGGAGTGAGATTAATGTCGTGGACGATATTACACACGAGTACGAGTGTGTCTTCTGTTCTATTCCCTTAATTCGCGACTGATACAATGGAAGACTACAATCGTAGAACTAATTGGAAGGGTCCTTGTGCAACAATCTAATATAATGGATAATAGACAATTCTATAAGATTTAATATATTTTTTATCAAGGAATGCGTAAAGATCAATCAGGTGTAGTAATATAACTGTAAAATATAACTAATATAAACAGTTATAGAAAGACGTAAAAGACACGACACGCAAGACTTTTTTCTGTGGGGAAACCTTCAATGTGTTCTCGGCATGAGAAGGACAATTAGGAGTAAAATCTCACCTGCTAAGACCAACCAGTTCTAGAAAACTATATTACCAGAAATGCCAGATGCAAGATATATCACGAGCTATCGCACTTGATCAACTACTATCACTATACATTTATCTCCCTAGTTCCCGCAATCTCTTGTGTAGCATCCCACGCCTTGGCAATCGAAGCCTTTCTTGAATCTAGTCGGCAGTATCACACTAACTCCTTGAGCTAGTGACCTATGATACACAGAGAACCTCATCTAAGCGTGTACCCTAGGATATTGTCCTCCGATAGTCGTCGAGTGAACAACTCTCTAACACTGTAGTTCGTGAGTGAATAAATTTATTAGATAGATAAGAATAACATAACGAACCTTTATAGGATAGGAGACTCTAAAAAATGTTAAACGAATCCTAGATCTAACATGTATAAGAGACAAACCCTATACAAGGCTATGATTGACTCTACAAGTCCCAACTAGGGGAAATAACTTCAGATCTGTAGATTGAGTACATAACCGTTTTCATAGTAACAGATCTGGAAACATATAGACTCTAGGATTTTGAGAAAAAAATTCCAGCGATAAGAATCTATAAGACGTCAATAAAGAAGCAATCGTCTTAAATACAGATCTGACGCAAAACCAAATTAATAATAAGATCAAAGAGATTGGTCTGTGTAAACAAAAACGTATTCTAGACTCACGTAGACTGACATAAGACTTGTTCTAGATGAATGGAAGAAGATTGATCCATAGACTCAATTCAGAACAAGATCAGACTTACTGGATTGATTTCAGAATAGATACAATAATTTCAGAACCTGAATCGAAGATGAGGGAAGTAGAACAGTTGCTGAAGGAGCTAGAATGTCACCTGCTACATAGGGAACTCGAACTCTCGGACTTGGGATTCGAAAGGGCGATTCTCTCTTGCTCTATCTCTCTTGATGAGGCCGAAACCCTAGCTTCCTTCACCTCACACGATTTCTAGAAGATTTTTTTAAGACTTACAACTTGATTTTCTATGAACCCTGACCCTATATTTATAGAGTGAGATTACTTATTTTCCAAGCAAGACAGTCCTAGTAAAAATCGATTATGACTCCAGACTTTTAAAATTAAATTAGGTCAAACTCTAAATTAGAATATCAGTTATTAATAAAAGAGTTCTACTTATAGAGAAAATCTAATTTTTATAAAAGAAAGATTTATTCTTAATTTTCAACTCAAAGTATCATATGCCGCAAAAAAAAAAAAAAAAAAAAAAAAAAAAAAAAAAAAAAAAAAAACTCTAAGTATCATAATTATCATAAAAGAAATAATATTGTAATAACATAATTTCAATTGCTGCCAACTATTTTTCTTTAGTAATTAACAAAAAAATCTCAATCAATACAAATCAAATCTTTAATTTTATATTTTGAAATAAAATAATAAAATATTTAATTTGATATGGAATATATATATTAAATAATATTATAATATTAAAAAATTTCATACTACAGTAAACATCTACTAATTAATACTCGATAAATTAATAACCTCGGTAAAATTAATAAATTGTCCAGTCCCAACTTGGGACCAATATAAAATTGGACCTCAATCGATAAAATAATAAGATAATAAATTTTGTAAATTCCAGTGTACATATATTGGTCCCTATGAAACTATAAATTAATAATCACTACAAGCTTCCGAATTCTAGGATTGTCTAGTAAAAAATGTATCTATAGTCACTTGTTTTTTTTTTTGTTTTTTTTTTTTTTTTTTTGAACTTCAAATCAACATTGAGTTCATCTTTAAATATCTTCATTTCACTTAAGAGTTGGGGCATTGTCTTCTCGTATTTCAACAAAAGATTGTGAATAGTTGTTGCCGCGTGCAATTAATTTGTGAATGTACATTCATAGAATGTGCCTTCGAACTTGTTTTTGTAATTTATTTTTCATCTATAACTGATATACATTGTAATTAGTACATTGGACTTGGAAATTTTAAAGGTCATACATGAAACCTCTTTGAATTAATAAATTATTAATTTTTCGATATAATAATATCTCGCTAAATTAATAAAATATCGCAGTCCCAACATTATTAATTTATAGAGGTTTTACTGTAATATTATTAAAATATTCAATTTGATTTATACTGAAACTCTTCTAATAAATTTAATTAGAAATCTAATTAAGGATAAAATAGAGTTTTAGTAGGAAAATACATCTTTTTGTGATTACTATCACTATATATATTATTTTTATAAGAACTGTATTTTATTCCAATTTAAACTCTCATTACTTGGAAGACAAAGAATAAATCGTAGAAATTCTCTATAGAAGGATAACTGACAAACTGAAATTTGCCAAAATACTTAAACGAAAAAGTATAAGAGTCAAAATAGCTCAACCTGGTCTCCTCTGAGCTGAGCACGTGCCTCCTAGGGTTTTCTGCGTGGCTTTGGCGTGTCAGGGAGTTGTTACTATCTCCTCGGTCCTTTTCTCTTATGCAATGTTGACAATTCAGTCCCTGAGCACTTCGATTGATGCTATAAGAATGATCCTACACCTAAGATTGACTCATAAATTTCTAAAAAAATACCTAAAATTTTCAATGATATCTTACAGAACTATATTCAAGTAGCCTGAATATCCTGTAAGATTATGGGTTAGCATCACAAAGTATCTAAATAAAGATGCTCGGATCTTTTATTTTAATCCTATACAATGCACTACATGATTTGAGTTATTCTATTCCTGAATTGAGAAACACTAAGAAATAGTGCTGGGATCCTCGCTTGAACACATTCTAACTCATCCAGTTTCAGCTATTGTATACGTCTTTGACAGCACAAATTCCTGAAGTAGAATTCCAACTGTGGTATTGCTTTGTGCCGTGAAGGGGATAGCCATACCAAGGATAAGTTGGTGAACTGTAGGTGGTACGGTGAAAGGACGATTATCAAGTGCCACCGACCATTGATGATTATTGAGACACCTTTCTAGCTTCCTCGTTAAGAGGGAAAGATCTCAAAATGTGATCTCGTAAAGGTCTACGGGAGCCAGAAGTCGTTCCAAAAAGAAAATAGTCACATATTCCTAGAATTTTAGTAATATTCGGATTGAAGAAGTAATCGTGAAATTTTCTTCCAAAAATGACTAGAGTGGCCGAGCACCGAGCCTAGAGAAAAGTGAGGGTAGGGAAGACTCATAGTCACCTAAAACCTCTCGAAGGGGCATCGCTCACGCTCTCAAACCTCGCTATGGCGCTTTCAGGACCAAACCTCGCTCTAAAGGCGCTCCAGAAAATAGAGCTCGTTTTCGTAGGCCAGTTACTTTTTAAAGCCAATTTACCATTAGTTTAGACTATATTTGATGATTAATCTCGACTTATTACATGTCAGTTTGATAATTAAACTATTTAAACATTATTCTTCCTTATTGAAGCAACCTATTTGACAACGAATACTTACAACCTCTTTGATAAAAAAATATTCTCATGTGTAAATCACTTTCATATGAAAATATTAGTTTTATTCATAAATTATATTAAATAAATATTACATATAGACGCTCTCGTGAGAGCAACTCCAACAGATGGAGCAAACTCCCTTCTGAACCAAAATATGCTCCACATCAGGCAAAATACAGCTTCAGCAGAAAGAGCAATCTGCTAGAGCAAAACTAAGGACAATGAATTTGAGGAGCAAACCTGAGACAAACTGTTCAGAGGAACAAAAAATAAAAAAATGATTTTTAATCAAAAAATAATTCCTCCCTCCATTTCAAACAATCCAACGGTATATTTACAGAAATCTAATCATATACTGTAAAATTTGATATATGTATTGAAATAGGACCGTTGAAAAATAGCCCGATAGAAATAGTGATCAGAAAACAAAATAATTTTTTATTTTATTATTAATTATAAATTAAGTCTTTTTAAGTAAATGATTACAATCTATTAATTACATAGTTACTCTAAATAAACACCACCACTTCGTCCCACATCTTTTGCACCATTTGAACTTTTACCACTATTCACTGGGTCACTTTGACCCGGTGGTTTAGATAGCAAAACTTTGCAATTTTTATATAATTTTTTCGTAGTGTTGTAGACTAACTCTTATTCTACAAAACTATAAAAAATTATCGAAAAATTACATCGTTTTGAGTTCCTAATCACCGGGTCAAAGTGACACAATTACGGGTGAAAAAAGTCAAAATAGTGCAAAAGAGGTGGGACGGAGTGGTACTTAGTTGCTTTAGACTAATTATATAGAAATATGATTAATTAATAATAATAACAAAAAGTGGAGCAGCAAATTTTACTCCAGGACAATTTTTATATTTGTAATTAATAATAATAATAATAACAAATATAGAATTATTTGTGTTCAAGGACAATTTTTGCTCCTCACTGTTGGAGCCCAAGCAATAAAGTGGAGGAGCAAATTTTATACCAGGACCAAATTCGGTCCAAGGACAATCATTTTTCCTCCTTCTCTTGGAGATGCTCTGACGCTCTCAAATGCAATCCTTCTGAAATTAGACGTTTTCCCGCTCCCGCTTCAGTTCGTGCTCCCGCTCTAGGTGACTTATCAACTACCTATCGTTTTGAATTATGACCCACAAGACCTTAGATCCATTATGGGTTCGCCAACGAAGTTTCATGAAGTATGATTCACTATCGGTGCACATTTTACGAAAGCCCAACCCCCTTCTTTTTTCTCCCAAAGTCACCTGATCTCAAGAAGCCAATTGGAATGAAGTTCCCCACATTTATTATTGTCCGATTGATTATTTGCAACAATGAGGAGGCTAATCGTTTGCAAGGTTTATTGAGGGATGGTGGCCAAACCATGGGCAGTCAAAGTGCGCCTTCCAGGGGTACTTAAGAAGCAGGCTATCGAATTAGGTTTTTGCAGGAACTTATCAGCTAAATGATGTAGTCATGTTTATTACCCCTCGTGGATAAAATGGGCACTCCAAGGTAGGAACCAAATGTAGGTGTAAAGGGTTAGCACACATTTTAAAAAGAGCCAATTTCCTCTGAGTGGAAAGATTATGAGATAAAACTAGGATAATAATTCTTACAAATCAGAAAATGATTCTTACAAAGCCACTAACATCATTTGTGCAATTTCATTAGTCATTGGATGCATAAATAATGTTAGTGGCTTTGTAAGAATCATTTTCTGCTTTGAATCAATCCCCTACAACTAAGTAGGACGTGGTCGTATTAGTTTGTTTACTGGACTTGAAAGAAAAAGATTCTAAAAGATTTTCCGAAGTACGAAAACTTATATAACAAGTTTACAAGCACTTGCGAATTTCTTTTATGTACTCCGTGCCAACCAGGGGCGACGTAAGTGCTTTAACTGCTTAAAATAGTAACCCAAAGCTAGAGGGGACTAAAAATAGACAAGACCCTCACATTTTCTCGAACGAATGACTTCCTTGTACCCTGAAGCAAACCCTAATTAACAACATCAGAGGACTAGTCAAGTTCCTCCAATTATGCTGAAGCCCAAAATATAAAGATGACCAAGTTATAACAGGGCATACCATGTACATCACACACCCAAGTACCTATTACAAGAATGTGTATACCAGATAGTTAAAACATTAGTTCATTGCAATAAGGAGGAAAGAAATGTTGCACCAATATCGTCTAAATAGTGTTTCACATCAATAGTAGTGGAGGGAACACGGAGAGGGAAGCAACACCGAGTCTGCAATATCTCTAGCAAACCCGAACCACAAAAGCGCATATGCTGCACACTTTGTTCAGCTTCAGCTTTACATTGATGTCGAGACCTAAACAGGTTCCGATGTAGCCATCAAAGTCTCCATTTCAACTCTTGCCCTCTCATTGCAAGAACTTTACCATGTCTTTCTTGGTCTAGAGTAGTTACTTTCCTTATACGTAAATGTAAAAAAAAAAAAAAAAAGTCAGAAGAATAAATTCGCTAAGGATCCAATAAGCTTATAAATCATTTTCTGTGTGTGATGTGCATGTAAGAATGCATTTTTGTGTGTGCGCGCGTATGCATACATGCATGTACATATAAAGAAAGTACACAACCACAGACGAGAAGACTAAAATATCTCAGTTCACAAAAGATCTGCCCATAGAAGCCATTCAAGTCCCCAAGACGAACACTATCACCAAGATTTAATTATTTAGGACCTTCATAGATCAATGCATCCTGTAAGAAATTAGGTTAAATGTACACCGTTTATGAGACTTCCTAAAATCATTAAAAAAAACCGTTCTATTAAATTTCGAGATCAAAACCCCCATTGATGTCCTCATCTTATAGCATATTTGGCTTTGATTTTCCCCCAATACAGGCATTTAATGTAAACTAAGTCAGAATCAGCAGATTGTCAAGTATGTTGTTGCGTAAACTACAATCCGCTCGGATATCAGAATAGTGAATTATGACTGAATACGAGGGATAAGATTATTCAAGACATTTTTAAGCAAATTACAACCTGAAAAATGTTAATTTTCACGGCCTCCATAGATATGATGGTATTTGCGGTTGGTAACAATAAAATGTGGGGAATTATTGGTGATCTCATATATACTTGTTAACAAATAGTTAACTAAAAGGGTGGTGCTATATACTGCTATAATTCACAAACTACATGGAGGTGAACCGAACCCTCGCTGGTACCGAGTAATTGCTCATTTAATTTCCCTTCAAATCCTTCAAAGTCGTCTATGGCAGTCGAGATACACGCGGCAAATAAAAAGTCGTCTCATAAGATGGCATTCCAGATACACGCGGCAAACCAAATCACGCCACGATGCACAAAACCTATTACACTAGAGTCAATTGCCCAACCACCATTGTATATATATCGACCCCAGTCAAAATCTTTTAAAATGAACTTAACTGCGCAAAGATATTTAATAAAATATAAATTTTACATATATGAAAAAGGTATCTCCGAAGAAGCATTTATGGCATTCTGGATACACGCGGCATACCCATTTCTGCATGATACACAAAAACCTTCTACATTAAAGTAGATTGCAACACCATTATATATCGAACAGTGAAACAATTAGAGCATATCATGGGCGATTGAGCGAAACATCACCAGAAGATTGCGATTTCCAGATAGGTATTTTTCTTTTCGATTGATGCTACTTGATGAGATAACCACAAACTCAAGTACGTAAATGCGTTTCGCAGTGAATCAACAAGAGATCTCCATAGCAAATTCTGTGAAAAAAATTCTCTTTCTGCAGATCCTATCTTAAACCCACTTATGATAGAAATTAAACCCACCGAATCCACCAAGATCCATCTTTTTTCTCTACCTCTGGAGTTTCATATTGATTTATTTTGACCTAATCCCATGTCCCATCTTTATTTAGTCTGCTAATGAATAATGATTTTCTGCGGTCTACTGCTTTTTAGGGATACATGATTCGTTGTTCCTGGGCGCAGGCCAGCTGACATTAATTGCATGTACACAAGATAACCCTCAGTGGATGTATATCAGGTTACATAGGGTCTCTCTCTAGGATAATATTTTCATGGAGTTCCGGCCCGGTTATACGCAACGACAAGGTTTATCTTTACTGTGAAGAAGGGTCATCTAATAACGAGGAATTTGCAATTTTTTGCAGGGAAGTTTCAGCTTTCATCGGAATCATTAAAGATCTCTTCTGCAACCAGTTGGTTGAAGGGCACAGGGGAATTTCAAATTCTGCGTTCTCTTGGTAGTTTTAATGACTCCGAGAACAAACTACATGCAGCGGTTCCTGACTCCGCAGGAAAATGAAATCCAAAATGAAGGACCAAGGGAGCCAGGATCAGCAGGGCATGTAAATCCTCTAGGAGGAACGGACTGGAATAAATTAGCTGGAAGTACTCCACCATCGACAGATTACAGAGTAAAGGAATCGATGGGTCAGAGTAGCAGGTCTAACAAAGTTGGATTTCCTTTGCCAAAAAGATTTGGTATAGAGAACGTAGAGTCAGTTCTGAGCTCCTACTCTGAGGTTGACAGCAGTTGGACTGAAGGGAATTTCACTCATCTGTTGCTTGGAAGTGAGAGTACGAACCTGGGTTTTAATGGATGGAGCGATTGTGGAAGCACAATACAGACACCAAGAGGTAAGTTTCTTGAATCTTGAGTTTTAGAAATGGTAAATTTGCAGTTGCCATTGTGATTGCATATATTCTTAACCAATCTTTCTTTCTTTTTGTTTTTTGGGGAGTGTCTGGGTCCAAAAGGGAGAATAGAAAGAAGAAAAGGGAAAATGCAAACAAGTTACTGACTATAATACGATAGTATATTTTAGTCCAATTACCACAAAACCCATTTTATTGTAATCCTCTTAGTACCTGAGTTCTGTTAATTGCTGTCTCAAAACAAATAGGATTTTCTTCTATCAAACCAGTACATGTGAGTAGGTAACTGTAAGGGTGAATTGTAAGATTATTTTTTTTTTAAAAAAAAAAAAAAGCTTACTACTCCCCTGGTTTTACAAATCAGGTTTGGTACCCTTGCTTTTCTAAACAAATTACGGAAAAAGAAATTGATCTCTTTACCTTATTTTTTCAAAAAAAAAAAAAAAAGTTTTGATCCCTATTTTCCAATTTTCACAACTTTACCTAAATCAACTTAATAGTTTTCAAAAGATTTCAAAAGACAACCATTTTTCTTCTGCAATGATGCCTCTTCCACAGCCTCCCATCAGCGCCTCTAGTGTCCCAAATTGCCACCATTCAACCAAACTTCTATTATTCTCCTCAATCATTCATTGATGAATAGACTTCGTTCTTTTTTATTTCATTCCCAAATCAACAACCATCAGTACTAACACCAAAACGACCCAACTCTAAAGCAAGTCATAAACTCTCAGTACCCTGCACTCAACCAAACTCCCACCATTACCGACCTACATCAGTGGTTTAAAAAGAAAATGAGAGAGAGAGAGAGAGAGAGAGAGAGTACCAGAACCCTCTCTATTACCTCGCCGAGGGTTAGATTAAGAGCAATTGATTAAGTTTTTGGTTTTACTGCTCAAAATCAACAGAAGTGAGCGTATTTAGGTAAAGATTCGGTGTATGTAGATGGCTAAGGAGAGAAAAATGGGAAGAGATTTGCATAATCGTCTCCAATTGGACACTTCTTCCATCCCGATCTTTGTAAATGAGATTAGGGCTTTGCAAAAGCAGAGGTTAGGTTTTTTTTTGTGAAATTCTTAAGTTGCATGAATTTATATTCTGGGAGAGGGCAGTGGTGGTAACTGGTGACGGTGGCTAAGTTTGCTTCAGAGAGACAAGTGAGGTTGTGAGCGTCTGTTAAAGTGGTAATCTGGTTGGGCCAGCGGTGGTGGGCGTTGTCATGTGGGTTTTTTTAGAGGTGGGAGGGGGGATGAAAGGCCAAAGGGGGAGGATGAGAAAAAGAGAGTGTGTGTTACTTATAAGGAGGGTAGAATGCTCTCGTCCCTGACTAGCACTTGAGTGTAGCTTGTGTAATTTCCCAAACTTCAGGGGAAGTTTGTGTACTTTACCAAAACATATAACATCCATCATTTTACATTTCTCCTGTTCTGGGTTTATAATTTTATACTTCTAGTCTTCTACACATCCATTTCGCCCTAAACAAATTCACAGCTCTATAGATCTGCAAATCGTTGACGGTTCAATATATCAAGGTTTCATATAAAATAAAAGAGGTCTGATATAACTGATATAAATAGCTCAAAAAATGTGGGGGTACTGTAGGCAGTCACCTGAGATTCTCTCCATTCAGGGATGAAGTAAGAAAGCTTCACTGTGCAGGTCGCAAGATCATCTTGACAAGCCACTGAAAACCTTCTCTGAGCCACCTTTTTCGTTCATGGCAAATTTTGTAGAACGCATGTTTTACCTTCACCAACAATTACGATTTCAAGAGTCAGGAGGAGAAAGATCCATCTCTACACGAATTACTTATTTAGAAGGCATGTATTATGTATTATCCTAAAATACGACATCTAGTCTTCTTAAAAAGTTAAAATACGATATCTAGTATGACTACGTAAAAAGCTAATATTTTCCAGAAACTACACAATAGGCTCCCCCAGGACACTAGTTTTTTTTATATTCAGGAGTGTCCAATTCCCTTCAATTGTACTGCCAACACTTGTCCGACGCCGACCTCCCTATGCAAATGCAACAAAATAGTACAATATAGGGTTTGAATTATTACCAAGAGTACCTCTCGCCGATAAAGGCGCCACAAAACACAACACTGTCTTGATCCCAATTATTTCGTAGCACCTTGAGTGACTGAACACTGACTGAAAGCGGCCAGGAATGAGTCCATATCCCTAACAGCAATCGACCACAAAGGAATTGTTCCAATTTGTTATTTTTTGTGTAATGTATGAAAAAATATTTCCACTTTGTGATAACCACATAAATGTACTACAAAATTATTCCCACTGAATCTCTACTATTTCTATTTTAACGAAATCCCGGATTATTATCAAGCATTGAATGACTAACAAAAAACTATTCACTTACAGGGGAATTTGCTGCTCCTTCCTGGCCCAAATATAATCTGTTCTCCCCAGAAAAGTTGGGTGCTGATGTGATACAGAATACACATAACTCTTATCCTTTAGCACCGGTAACACCAGACGACGTGAACCAAATCAAATGTCTGGAAAATACTGAATTCCTGGACTTCTCATCATATGACAACTCCAGTCAGGACAAAGACAACACAGAGACGCTATTGACATCAGTAGTAACAGATGCAGCCGACGGTGGCTGCAAGGACCTTCAAAACATAGATGCGCTTTCATCTGGAGTTATTAATCCTCCATTGAACGAGAATAACACTACTGAGAAGGAAGATGATAGAGGCATTGACCTCAATAAGACGCCCCAGCAGAAGCGACCCAAGAGACGAAAGCACAGGCCAAAGGTAATCATGGAAGGTAAACAGAAAAAGACACCTCGGACCAAAACTCCAAAAGACTCTAACTTGGAGAAATCGTCTCAGAAAAGGAAATATGTTCGCAAAAAGAAACTAGAACCAGGAACAAGTCAACAGCTAGAAGCTGCAGCTGATATCACAGTTCCTTCTGTTAAGACAACACCAAGATCATGCAGGAGAAGGTTGAACTTTGACTTGCAAGACAATAGAAAGAAAGAAAACCAAGGCCAAGAATCTATTCATGGAGCACACTTGGGAATGGAAAACCTTAAGAGCGGATATTTAGAAAGGAACCAGGAAACTGAAAGTAAATCTTCTGATATAGGTCCAGCTGAAAACATAAATCCGCTGGAAAAGCCTCTCTCCATTTCCCCACCGCCTTCAAGTAAAGAGAACACTATCAATGTCATTGCGAGAAGTTTAAACTTGAGAAAGACAAGTTTATTTCAAAAGGAAAGAGGTGGCACTAATCAGGAGCGTCATTCTCCAGGAATACCAATCAGAAACATCTTCCAATCACATACTACTCAGTTAAGCCTTCAGAATTTGAGACCACTGGCATGGGAGAGTACTGCTCAAACTGCGGAAAGCAAGGACTATCCTAATGGAGAAAGAGGAAAAAAACGATCATATCTTGACTCAACTGAGCAGGCAGGTTCATTTTCTGGAACTAGAAACGGCGGAAGTCTTAACACTTGGAGTTCAAAATCCAATGACAGGAAAATGATAAGGAATGAGTTCTATATGGACGAGTATAAAACCTCTCATACCAGTGTTGATAAAGATAGCCAAGAACAAGTTGCAACAGTGGGAAGGAGCAATAATGCTGTTCAGGGAGATGTTAGAAAATTGAACTCAAAGAAGTTCAAAGGGGAAGGGCATTCCAATCCTATCATCTCTAAGCAGCATATAAACAACCAGTTCTGTGAATCTGAGCTCCCAAAATCAAGAAGGATGACAAAGCCAAGACCAAACAGATCTATGCAGGACCACAAAACTAACTCCACAGCTTTGATGGTCAAATCAAAGCAGCTATCACCGAAAGAGCAAAGAGAACCCCCTACTATTGGTTATACGGACAGAAGTGAAGCCTCTCCTTCAACTATGTTACTGATGAAGAGCAGCAAGGCAACTACGTCATCTGATATGGCCCGACCCTCCACAGGTGACACTTCTTTGCCAGAGAATCCCTCACAACATCATCAGCAACTCTCCATTAAAGCAAGAGGTACCTGTTAAAAAATAATTAAATCAGAATGTAGAACTTGCCAATATAAATAATTTTTAGTAATGAAGCAAAAACTTTCTGAATTTGCCATGCAGGCCAACAGAATCAACATCATCAGGCTGATATGATTGACCAGATAACTTCCCTGCTGCAACTTCTAAGTTTCAGTGACGGGAGCAAGGAATCAGACGAGGATGATAAAGTCGCTCTTGTTCCTTATGAAGGGGATGGCACAATGGTTCTACATGAAGGACATGACCCTACAAAGAAAAGCAGGCTGAGGCCTAAGGTGGAACTCGACCCTGAGACGGATAGGATGTGGAAACTAATAATGGGAAAGGAGGTAAATGGTAACACTGAAGCACAAGACATAGACAAGGAAATTTTGTGGGAAGAGGAACGGAAGGTATTCCGTGGACGAGTTGACTCATTTACTGCTCGCATGCATCTCATTCAAGGTAAATACGGAAACATGTTTGCAGGTTAGATGAATACATTTAAGACTAAAAGCATTTCGATATGTAAGTATTTCATAGGCATCCTATAGAGTAGACAACGATTAAACATAAAAATTGCAGACACATCTTTCTAAAGTAGATAAATAATATGTAAATAGATGAAAAGCAGCACGTCTTCAGCCACAAAAATAATCATATATGGATAAAAAGCACGAACAAGCGTTAATTTCTCGTGAAAACTGGGTTTTAAGTTGTGATAAAAACATTTCTCAATCAAAATCTTCACCAAATAGGGCGCTGTATAATTCCCCCTTAGACTTTCAGCCGTAAAGAATTCAAAGCTTTACTTTGGATGAAGTTTCATGATATCCTCGTCTAATAACTGAAAAACTTGCACAGGAGATAGACGTTTCTCACGGTGGAAGGGTTCAGTTCTGGACTCTGTAATAGGAGTATTTCTAACTCAAAATGTCTCAGACCATCTCTCAAGGTAAAGTCAAGTGCTTAATACTGTTTTTAAGGAAAAAAATTGGTTTGAGAAACTAGCATTTGACAATGTCCTAATTAAATTATTTTGTATTTCCAATGTGGTACAGCTCTGCCTTTATGTCACTTGCAGCAAGATTCCCCCTCCAACCAGACAACATACTTGAACAGAATTACCAAGTCGAAATAAGCTCACAGGTAAAGGAGACAGAGATTCTGCTACCAGACTTGAATAGCCCCGCAAACTGCTTCGAGGACATAATATGGGAACAGGTTTACGAACAAGTAATTGAGTCTAATGGGATAGAGGACAAAAAGGACAGTACAGCACAAAACTCTTCTTACGCATCTGTTCATCATGTCACCAGAGACATTCCATCTTGCTCAGGGTCCAACTCAAAAGCGACATGTTGGGGCAGCACTACAAGTATCGACAATCATTCGACTCTTTCACAAGGACAGAGAGGTGTCCCACTGAAGTTATATCACAACCCTTTAACTGGAAGCTTGTGCTTCGGTGACAGGTATGACGATTTCCATAATAGATCAGAAGATATGGGATGCTACCAGAAGATGCCAGATTTGGACAAAAGCAATGACCTAAGGAACTCATACAGAGTCCATCCTAGCAACCCTCACATACAAATACCCGAGGTGTTCCCAAATTATCTTCCCTTGCAAGTGCGAACAGATTTGGCTGCACAAGACATTTTTGGGCTATTCAGTGATAAAAACATACCTTCGTCTCACAAGGAAAAAGATGCAGACTACATGAATCAAAGTGTTGCAGATACTGCAGAAAGAATAAGTAAGGCCAGCCTCCAAAAGGTTGGTCAGCCCATGATTCAAGCAACACAAATTTACCCATATACATTTGGAACCCACCTCCTGACACAGCCAAAAGATAGTTTGCCATCACTATCTCACTTTGATTATAACCTACGTCCTGATCAACAAAGGCTAGGAACTGTTCATGCGGAAACCTCATCCGGTGAAGGACCTAGAAAACCTGCTGAAACAGATTTTACTAGTGAAGGTTGTATGGCATATCAAAGTGCTGGTGACCCTAAGACCAATGCAAACGCTTCTGGTGTGGTTGACAGATCTAATGTAGCTGGTAAGGATACTGATCTGCTGACTAAATCAGTTGAAGTACATAGGGAAGAGAAAGAAACCCTCTGTGGTAAGACTACGGATACAAATACAGACTTTCAAAGCACAAGGAAAGGAAAGACCAAGGTTGAAAAGAATAATTCATTTGACTGGGATAGCCTGAGAAAGATGGTGCAACCCGATGGCAGGAGAAAAGAAAGAAGCAAAGATACAATGGACTCGGTGGACTATGAAGCAATCCGCAATGCGGATGTCAATGAAATATCCAACGCAATCAAAGAACGAGGAATGAACAACATGCTTGCAGAACGAATTAAGGTATGGATAAACCTAACAAGTTCTTTACCATGAAAACCACATATTTCACATGATTCAGTTCAGATTTCCCCAGAATGTAAAGTTAAATGCAATCTATATCACCGTGCAGGATTTCCTTAATCGATTAGTTAGAGAACATGGGAGCATGGACCTTGAGTGGCTGAGAGATGTTCCCCCAGAGAAAGCAAAGTAAGTTTCTTGAGTCACCCACCTTCACAACCCTCCCTCTTCGATAAAGAATAAGGATTAAAATAAAAGGGTCTGGAAGGGACATACCACCTTTCACAACTCTCCCTCTTCAATATATGGTTTTCAAAATTAAAATGTTAGAGGCATTATCCTTCAGTTGCGTGCCTGCATGCTACTTGACTTGATAGATCTTTCGTTAGACTTCTTGGATTCTTTGATTAGTTGCCACGCCATTTTTAGTTTTTCTTTCGCCGTGTAAGTACCTAGGTATGACCTATTACTCTTTTCTAAACGTTCTATTTAAATTTTACATCAGTATCGATTACCTATAAAATATATTATAAAGTGTAAATTCTTAAACAAGTTTACTGGCGAGTGAGTAAATGTCCTCACTCGAATGGTTTCTTTGTCGGATAAAGTTCAGGATGTCAAAAAGCTTTCTATCACCACAGAATATCCTCTTCGCTGTCCATCAGCTTCACTTTGACCTCTCACCTTGCCATCAGACTGCAGCCGTAAAGCCATGCTTTGATTTTAAGAATAAATTAAAACGAACTGTTCTGCAGGGATTATCTTTTAAGTATACAGGGATTGGGCTTAAAAAGTGCGGAATGTGTGCGGCTGTTGACTCTCCATCATCTTGCTTTTCCGGTAAGATTCATGTGGAAACTGTTTTTTTCTAATACACTTCATAGAAATGAAGTTGTCCTAAGCTAAAATGTCTTTAGGTTGACACAAATGTCGCGAGGATAGCTGTGAGGCTGGGATGGGTTCCTCTCCAACCACTACCTGAATCACTTCAACTGCATCTCCTAGAGCTGTAAGTAATATGAGTAAATAAGTAACTCAATTTTTAAGTTCTAACTCTAATTTCACACAGGTATCCGATGATGGAGTCAATTCAAAAATATCTATGGCCCAGATTGTGCAAGCTGGATCAGCGAACATTGTAATTCTAAGACTCTTTACAACATTCATTTGAATGATTAGCATTCAGAACTATTAATTCAGGGAATTGACAAAAGATGCCATTTCATTTTTGACCAACAGGTACGAGTTGCACTATCAAATGATTACATTCGGAAAGGTATTATCTTAACCTTTTAGCTGTTCTTATATTATGTTTGAGTTAGATTCACAGTGAGTCAACTATATACCATATGTTTCATTTAGTACCTGAATTTTACAGGTGTTTTGCACAAAGAACAAACCAAACTGCAATTCCTGTCCGATGCGAGCAGAGTGCCGGCATTTTGCAAGCGCTTTTGCCAGGTACACATCTCAATATTGATTTGGCTACTACAATCAAGTGACGGGAATTATATTTCAACCTTTAGAGACTGGAACCCTAAAATTGTACAATTGTAATTTACAAATTATTTGACGGTCGATCTAAGAAGCATTATGAACTGCATAACGTATATACACTCCGTGATGTTCAGACTTCAGAGCATATGCAAGATAAAGTTGAATAGGTACTCATAATTTGCAATTAGAAGAAACCTTCAACTCTTCCTAGAGAAACCTAGGGATTGGAGTGTAGATTTACTCACCCAAAGGGGGGAAAGACATCAGAGGACCAAGAGCTGCTAATTACTTGATTCATTTATGCTTGCAACTTCTGGATAGATGAGAGAAAAAAAAGAGTTAAATACTACGTAAGGCATAGCAAGGTCTCAAAGTTCACTGGTGCCAATGGAAACACACTTTTTCAGTTAGTAAAGCATACCAAAAGAAACTGTACAAATATTTACGGAAAATTATTGCTCAAATAAGCACAGAAAGAAATAAGGTAAATGCAAGTCAGTTGCTTTTGTTATCTCTGTATATGTCATCATTCCAGGAATAGCAAAATACAATTAATAGAGTAATTAAGGCCAGATTCGAGTAATGTAACATCAAATCACCATAATAAGTGGATGGGTGTTTAGGTAACTACCTTAACCTTTTCACCTCAACTTATTCAGTTTTAACTGATTTCTCAATTTACATTCATGGAAAAAGAACAATTCAAGTCAACAAGCCTTTTCCCAGTTAAACAGGATGGCTACATGGACCAATCTCCTCCAGTTATGTCTTTCCAGAGCCATTCCTCATTTAGCTTAATTTTATGTAAGTATTCTCTTACTATCTCTACCCGAGTTTTCTTTGGTCTCCCTCTCACTTGCCTTCAATCCTCGTCTTAAATTGAACCAATTCTAGAAATTGTTGCATTTAAGTGCCTAGGATAAACATGCACAAAGCACCTAAAACAATTCTCTCTCATTTTGTCTTCTAGTGAGGCAACTTCTAGGTTTTTCCTAATAGTTTGATCAGGTTTACTACATTTTCTAGTTAATCCACTCAACCACCTTAGCATTTTCTGATTATATTTCGATAATCGAAGGACAAAACAAGTGGCACAAATATGAAGGGGAAGGAGAGTGAAAATTATAAGCCTCTGTTGCCTAGAAATAGATTGTATGGTGGGAGCGTCTCGAATTTCGAGGTATTTTATAACCAAAAGAAACATCTGAAGGAGGCTTCAAAAAGCTCAAGTATTTTCATCTTTCTCATAGTATCACATGATTCATTCAGCAACTAAACAGAAGGGGAACATAAGACTAGAAAGGGATCAGTCATCTTTAACAAGACATGTACAAGAAAAAAAATTATGAATATAAAATTGATCAAAGATAATTTTCCATATGTTACCCACTGTCTTATACAGCTAACTTTATATGGTCCCTGGAACTTCTTTCGGTACAGTGCAAGGCAAGCCCTACCAGGTCCAGAGGAGAAAGGGATAACGAGTTTCCCTGTTCCCATTCCTGCTGACAAAGGGACTGCTCCGGCAATCAGTCCCAGGCCGTTATTACCAGCTGGTAGAGAAGAGCTACCAGGAACCGAAACAGGTTTGTGCAATTATGAACCTATTGTGGAGGAACCAGCAACACCAGATCCAGATACTGAAGAAGTTACGGAAAGTGACATTGAAGATGCATTTTATGAGGACCCTGATGAGATTCCTACAATCAAACTCAATGTTCAAGAATTCACGCGGACTCTACATGACTACATTCAAGAGAACAATGAACTGCACGATATTGACATGTCCAAAGCACTAGTTGCTTTGAATCCAGAAGCAGCTTTTATACCCACACAGAAGCTGAAGAATGTGAATCGACTAAGGACAGAACACCAAGTGTAAGTAGGCTTACTCTGATTCAATTCATACTATGCCATGTGACTGATAGCCAAGTATAACTGACTCACCTTATTCTTGGTGAGTTTCCTGTTAGGAAAGTGTCAAATAATAGCTGATTTGCATTGACTTAAATTTATAACTTCAACGATAGTCGAACTGGAAAACAGACCAAGAATGTGACTCTTTCTACTGCTGGCCTAAGGGCAATGACAATGGTATGGCTTTTCCCCGAAAGAAGTTGCATAGTATGCAAGTATTTTGAAGTACATCTATGCAACTGTTAACAAATGAAACGGAATTGGGATATCTTAAGAAGAGGGAATGAGACATGCTGATGGTTTGATTGTGGATCAGTGACACCTCCAAGTAACAAAGAACTTAAGGCTATCCTTGCTCTTACTAAATTAGTATTGAAAAAAGCAATGCATATTAAATGGTTCATTGTACAACTGCACAATATTCTTTTTCCTTGCTCAATTAACTCTTTCCAATCCATTGCAGGTATGAACTGCCGGACTCACATCATCTCCTCAGAGGAGTAAGTTGATCACCATCTTTTTCATATTTTGCAATTTTGTACTAGCAATAAAGGTTGTACAAACTAACCATCATTCTATACTCAGCGAGATAAACGAGAACCTGATGATCCAAGCCCATATCTTCTTGCTATATGGACACCGGGTAAGCACTGAACCTCAACCTTAGTTTCGAGGTGTTATATCAATACAACATCACACAGGCATATACTCAGAATAATGGAGGAGGAAGAGCTTTGAACACCAAGCCTCATGAGCAAACTTATAATTTTCTTGCTTGCACCTACTCTTATATCAGAACCGGCACTGAATGTTTACATCTGAACCCAAGCAGAGCAGATCTAATTGTTCCATGAATACTTAACATCACATTTCTAGCTACCGAACATTATTTATCTAGAAATCAATGATTTGTTAATCCAACTCTGGAATCACTCTACCAGGTGAAACAGCAAATTCAGTTCAACCACCAGCAGAATGCTGCAAGTTTCAAGAATCGGGCAAATTATGCGATGAGAAAGCATGTTTCTCATGCAATAGTGTGAGAGAAGCAAACTCTCAAACAGTTAGAGGGACACTTTTGGTGAGAAACTCAAACCTAGAATACAAAACTCTCAGCCACTGTCACACTATAAGCTACAAGAAGATTCCAATTATGAATTCATTATAAATGTATGATAAATGTGCAGGTACCATGTCGAACAGCAACGAGGGGGAGTTTTCCACTGAATGGAACATATTTCCAAGTTAACGAGGTAATCTACTTCATTCTACTCTCACTACACTCGTGCCTAGTTGTAGACTAGTAGTATACAGCAACAGTCACCAGCCCTTTTCCTGCCTTAAACTGAAGGTTGGCTGGCTAGATGGGGACATGCTCATTTAAGTTACACTTGAATGTTTTGTGTTCCGCTGTATCCACTATCCACCCCGGGCACTCCTTGGTCTAGCTCGTATTCTTTTACCAACCATACATGTATATAACTCTTTCTAACGGGCACATTGAAAGGCGTGCTTCATAGATAACTAATGCAGCTCTAAGGATTTTACTCAATTTATCCTCAGTGCAGGCAGTTTTGAAGTTTTTACTGATGAGTCATTGTCTATTTTATTGTTTATAATTATGCCACTCATCCATCAAGCACTCTTATTCTGACTAAACTCACTTTTTATGGTCTTTGCTTAACTGTCCAAACTTGACACTTGGTACGGTAAATGCATTAGTTTTCACTTCATAGTATGATAATAGTGCTACTACCGCAGGTGTTTGCTGATCATGAATCCAGTATAAATCCAATTGAGGTTCCCAGAGCATGGATATGGAATTTGCCAAGACGCACAGTATACTTTGGAACCTCTGTATCAACAATTTTTAGAGGTAAACAAAATACCATTAACGAACAGATAAGAGTAGGAAATGTTGTGCTATCAGGCCTTACAAACTGAACACTGTTGTTACTCAGGGCTGTCAAAGGAGGAAATTCAGTACTGCTTTTGGAGAGGTATGGCTGAACCTAATGCATTCCTTGTTACTTTTTCAGCATGTGTTGTAAGCAAATAAACAATTAACAGACATACTCTTCAAAAGCTAAATACAGAAGTTATATATAACTTGCAGAGGCCACTAGTGAGGAAACCCGACAGGCGCACACGTATGCTAAATCAAAAGTCCTTTTTGCGTGAGCATGAGTTAGCAAGATTACCTACCCGTACTTACGTACCTTGTAACTTAACACATGTGATCATTAGCACTCAAGAGACTATCAAATTTAAACAGCTTTAACAAAATCGAGAGTTCTAGGTTCTTATTATTTGAAGTCACTTATACAGCATAATCAAGGACTGGTCACACGCTCATCCAAAACTTTCAGATTGTGCTAGAAAGCTTGGTATTACAGACCCATCCTCCAGCTACATAAATGTTACTCTTAAAGTGGAGCTTAGCATTTGCATGCAGTTATATAAATTCAGTCTTACTGAGAACATAAACTTTCAGGGCAGTCCATAATATAGCCCTTTTGTCTGTATCATCAGTCTTGTTTATAATTAATATTCTCTACAAACAGAACAATCATATATTTGTGCCACACTGTTTCAGTTAGGGGAGACAATTAACAGCACCTGTTTCCACCAGAAACAAACTATCCCTGTTTAATTCCTACACGGAAATAGAAAGTGTACTAGCAAACTATAAAATATGATTCAGCTGAAAAACAGTAACATACACCTCTCCACAGGCACATATACACACACATTCAAGAATTTTGATTGACAATTGAATAGGTCAAATAAAGATTGCAGGTACAGATTCAAAAAGTACCTCGTTAGTGCAAACACCAATGGGTAACAAATGCAGATACGTTTTCAATAGAGCTAGCTTGCTGATGTTGTGTGGAATTCAACTTGCAGGATTTATCTGTGTAAGGGGGTTTGACCAAATGTCAAGAGCACCGCGGCCTCTCATGGCCAGACTGCACTTCCCTGCGAGCAAGCAATCCAAGACAAAAGTGAAGACAAATGAGAAGGCAGACGTAACAAGGAAACAGTAATACATTGAGGAGCAGTTAGACTTGGGAGGAATATCAATTGTGATTCTGCAACAAGTTCTTGATTCGTGTATATTTCTGAATAATTATAATTCAAAGGATTATGTAGCTTGCATGCTTTTGTTTGGGACCTACTGACTAAGGTTATGTTCATGATGGTATTATACAATCCTAATGCATACAGATAAACCATATCATAGACTTACAAAATGTACATACATAGCTTAGAAGCATCCATGACTGTTTAAACAAACCATGTGACTAGAAGTGTAGGAGTTGGTTAATTTCCTCTAACTACAATTGTATCAATCACTCCTCACACAAAAAGCCTTTTTAACTACACCGAGGAATCAAGTAGAAAGTAGATCTGAACAAATCAGATTCATCACAACTGTTTGATAATATGTAACCTGCTGATATACCACAGATCTTTTAGGCAGTCTCAGGCGTAGCTGTTTAGCACATATTCCATTTCCAATACCCATACTAACGTGAAGATGGCAACTACAAAAAAATAGAGATATGTCTAAGGGAGGACAGAGAAATTCCAAATATATATGATTGACAATCCAAAACCACCTCTTAGTTTCATTAAGTAAACTACATGAAGAAAGGAAGCAATAGCCTCATAACAACCTAAGGAGGCAGGACTGATAACCAAGTGCACAGGATTCCTATCGAAAGTGATGCAAGAAGCGATTCATAGAACATCCAAAATTCAACTTTTAGAGAAATCTAATTCCAAAAGCTCAAAAAAAAAGAAAGAGAGATGGATAGATAGCACGACCTATGATTTCACACTGACGCACTCATCTAAACAAGTATAAGAGCCTGACTAGGGTATTAAGATGTGAACTCAAGCGGTTACTAGTATAATGGTCAATACACATAATAAATAATGGATCAATATACATATAAAATGGGGGAAGTTTAACCTCGCTGCCGAAACTTTCAACAAAAGGTAAAGGTTCGCAGCCCGACACTTGGAGGACCACAAAGGTTAAGCAATGACATACGGATCCAAGACCCTACTCCCCATGACTCAATTGGATGAGCTGGAACCGATGACAGTACCCCACACAAAGAGGAGTAATAAGATCGAACAGTGAACAAACCAGTCGGAGACAGTCGCCATCCCAGAGAAACCGATCCCCCCGGCGGAGTTCCAATACTTAAATATGGATTATGACACTTCTACTGCTTTAGGTATTAGCAAGGCTTCCAAAATCTAGATTCTACTAGGATCTCCTGTAGGCCCGGGGTTACAGAGTCAGATTGCGGATACTTAAATATCATCATGTCTTTGCAAGATAACTTGATTGAGAATGACGAAAAATAATAACAAATACAAACAATACCTACAAACAGGGGAAATATACAACACAACTACAGATTTGGCAAAAGCAGATGTATTACCAATTTACCATAGGTTGCGTTTCGCAACCATGATTTGAATTTGGATTCCAAATCCAAAATTTTAAATTCTAAAATTTCAAATATGGAGGGATTTATATTCTTTCGTTTGGATGCTATTGATAGTCTAGAATTTGAAGTTTTGAATTTGAATTCGACTTTTATTGTTGAATATCCCATGTAAATAGTATCACAATACAGGGACTTTGCCTAGTGGTACGCTTATAGCCCTTAAGAGTTCCGTATGTCATGGAGGTAGAGGTCAGGGGTTCGATTCCATGTTTAATCTTTTTTTATTAAATCCTATAAACCAAACAATGGAAAGTCGGTTTCGTATAGTAATACCGCATGATCATCCGTCGACTTCTCCAACAACTTGAATGTGCCTCCCCAACGGATTTCAAATGACATGTTGGTTGAAATTTCAAATTATTCACAATTTGAGGGCTTGGACTTGTTCCAAATCAAATCCAAGCCCCTAAAATGTATCCAAACATTGGATTTCATTCGAAATCACACCAAATCCAGGGTTATCCAAACAGACCGATAGTGTACTCCTTCACTTATATCACTTTAATATGAAGAAACTAGTTAAGTAGGATTATAGTACTTCACTGGGATGCATGAGGGTTAGGGAAACGAGCTTGACTAATATCCGATTAAGAACCATTTAATTGATACTGTATATGCTAAGGTATCTACACTACAATTAACACTTTAGATTTTCTAAAATATAAATGTTACACATTTAGCAGTTACTGTGCCATGCTCACATCACTGTCTTTTTCCTGAGACAAAGGTGGATTTTTCGTACTTTATATCTATATAAGCTTGAGTTGCCTTCTTTTGGCAGAATACAGGTATCCTGTGGAGTGTGACAAATAGTTAGGTTTGCTTTCTAATTTGGACCATAAAATGCTTGAAGCAATTTAGTCCATTTATTTAGAATATCAATTCTTAAACATGGACTTAATGAAGTTACAACATTAATGAGATATGTCAAGTATCAGCAAATCCATGACAAAAAATTATATCCCAGGCTCATTTTGTTTTGGAGTAAAACGGATTCCCGGTATTTCTTTACAAAATGTTTTGTAATAATTCACCAAGTAAAATGCTTTCATGCAACTTATACAAAATGACTTGGATTTTAAATCCATACGAGCTGACAGTAACATGAAGCACTGTACCAACTGCCACAACCACGGACGTGTCATTACAAAACTGATGGTTGAAAAACAATCAAAACTTTAAGTTTTTGACAAATAGCCTAATTCTTGACTTAACCAACACATGTAATTTGGAAAAATGTTTTTGAGTCTACATGTAATACATGAATAAACATAATCCAAAAAATTATAAGCAAGCACTATAAAATAGTTTTAGAAAAAGCTAATTCATATGGAATATTTTACCATGCAAAATATTTTGCGGCGAAACAGACAGCCTGAGTTTGTAGCAGCGGCCCCCACTGACATGAGCCACTTGCTAGTCTGGTAAACAACTTTATCCTATATATGTTGATCCAACTTATGATTATGGTTGAGAATCACATTAAATTTTTGAACTAGCAGATCCTAAGTAATAGGCATAACTGCTTGAGTTGCATTTTCAGAATACTTTGACATCTGTAGTCACAACATTACCACAAAACTTCATGTAAATAGATATTTCTTTAATACAATATCCATCTCCTATAAGAAAAAGTCATGTACAGAACATGTACATATTCATTCCCAAGAAAAAATTGCATATATGAATTATACAGTCCGCTTCTCTTCCTTTTAGATTGCCACCACCAAACAGGCGGGACTTAAGTGCTCCAAAACCATGTTAAAGCAGTGCTCCACGGAGGACCATAGCATAAGCGTGCATGGGCTCCACTGCTCCGAACATACTCGTTGGGTTGATCTGGAGAACACCACTTGCGTATGGTCATAGAGCAGTGAATTACAATTCCATCAAAAAGTTCAGAAAGGTGCAAAATATAATCACAGCTTTTACTCAACAAACCACTCTACATTACAAAGGAAGTCATTTTCAGCAAAATAGTTCGCTGATGATGTCTTGACAAGTAGACATTTAAAAGAGAAATTACTTTGGTGCCTCACACGGGTTATTCCCTCTAAGTGTGAGGACTATTTTGTGAATAACCTAATAATAACTAAAAACCCTGGCAATGGCACACCAAAATTGTTCAGTAATTTTACACAAGTTCCTCAGTCAGTGACTGACAAACCACTTTTAGCTAAATGATAGTCCTTCAATTTTATCTCGACAGAAGGGTGGTTGGGATTTGGCATTTGAAGCTCATAGGAATTTGCTGACACAGTTCAGAAGATCTATTTTTTATTTAGAACAACACTTCAGAAGATATCCAACCCGACAAGTACCACAAGAAAAATCAACAAGCATATACCAAATCCAACATGAAGCCGCTCACAGAAACCCTCTTTCGGAAATCCGTTTCATATCTTTACTCTTTCCTAATAAAGAAAACAGTTGATCGTAAGGGTTTGCTCACAATCCGAAATAGATTAAAAGACGGATACAACAAAAAAAACAGAAGTATGCAATTAAAATGCAAAAGATCTTAACATGGAGAAAAAATCCAATTTTTTGGAGCAATAATGAGTTATGAAAAGAATTTATACTCTGAAATCTTTAACATGCTCATTTTTGCACTATTCAAAATTTAACCCTCCATATAAGACATCAAAAGATACTTTATGAAAAACAAGATGAAATAATAATGAAATCCACAAGGAAAGATGAACTTTCTATAGAAACAAAAATGTTCCACTGGGCAAAAAGATAGTATATTATAGCAACAGAATGTTTGTGTGTGTACATGAGAGAGAGAGAGCGTGGCGCAGTTAACTTAAGTCTATGTATGGTGATTATAAGGTTGATTTTAAGCTATAGTCAATTCATAGGGTTGATCTAGTTATCTCTTTTATGATGAGAAGACACTCTATTTGCCAACAGAATGGTTGGCCAGGTACCTAGTATTTCACTTTTGACCAAGAGCCACTCTCAAAGAACCAGACTCCAACCCACCAATGAAAAAGGGTCTCTGACTCTCTGTCCTTATGAGATTAAAAGCTTGCATGCGTCAATATTATTCACGCAATGGTTCTTTTAGGAAAGCCCATGGTAGAGAAAGTCCAGAGTAAATTACAGTGTTGTAGATACAGAGAATGTACCATTGTTGTGAGCAGAAAGATTGTAGATCAACAAAATGTAAAGACAGAAATAAGTTTTATTATGCCACTCACATATGTTAGAATCTGGTTGTAGTCTTTTATTTTCTAAAACCGATCAGTTTAGTTGTATAAAAAGTATAAATCAGCCTGAATTATGCTAGAAACCTGGTTATAGTCTTATATTTTCTTTAAGTCAATTAGTTAAGTTGTATGAAGTACGAATCAGCCTGAATTAATACTGAATGAACAAAACAGCATCTTGGACAGAAACTTTGAATAACTAATTTCGAACTGTCCGACCAATTTGTACAATTTCAATGGTGAATGGTAGTGAGTCATGGCAGTCGTATCGAGAACAGAAGATAATCATAACTAGGACTTGACGATGTTCACTTAATCGGAGGGCTTACAAGCAAACGATTACTTTTATTGTTCAGTAAGCTTAGATTTTTTGATATCGTTGCATCTTTCTATTGGCGAGAAAGTAGGGGATAGGCGCTCCTAGTTATAGCAAGACCTCCCTCGAAGAAGCAAATCTCACCATTCATTCGTGGTTATCCGTCCTTTCACAGACACATCACAGTTCATTGAAAGCTAATCTTTCCAGAGAATACGTAGTTAACTTGTTAATCAATCAAAAATCTAGTGTCGCCAACATAGACTAGAAGGGACAATGCTACTATATCGACCTTTAACCAGCACACTAATTACTCAATGTTAATCAACAAATGCCCATTTAGGGTTTTCCCAATGCCAACATCATCCCTAGATAATTTGGTACAAGTAACAGAATTTGATCATACAAAGAGGAATATTTGGAACAAGTGGTAAGGACTTTGATGCCCAAGTCACTCCACCTCAAACCCTAGCTAATCACAAAAAACAGCATACAAATCCATTCAAACAACACTGTTAATATTAGTATCTGCAAAGAAAAAGCACGAAAACAAGACCACTCAATAGATTTTCACAGTCATAAAATGAGACCTAGGGCTAAATCAGCTGAATTTAGTTCAAATCTTCTGAAAATTCATCTTTGATGTAAATCTAAAAGACATTATAAGAAAATACCTCGCATATGAACAGTGTTCGTTCATGTTCCCGATTCTGTGTGCGCAGAGAGCTTCGGGGGAGGCTTCTATGGAGGTTTTTGGTTATTATCGCCGCCTTCCGTCGTCCCTCTTTTGTCTTTGCTGTTGGCTTCTCCCGCTTCTGTCCAGAGATCGTCATATCAACTGATTTGTTTGGGCTTCTTACTTGGATCTGATCCGAACCTTCCCGGCTCGGCCCGGCCCGAATAAATCAGTTTCATCCTTCTTGGTTTTTGGGAGCTCATATTCAAACCGTTGCTTTTTTATATACTGCTTAGACATTATAGGATCGGAATACCCTTCTTTCCCTTCTAATTATTTGGAGTTCGATTACATTCTTCACTATTTCAAATATAGGGGAGTGAATGGTAAGAAAAAAGATAGGGGAGTGGGAACTTCAGGGTTAGGCTTTAACATTTCTAACATCTCAGTAAATACTATAATTATTTCTTTCTTATGTTGCAACTTGTTCTTGGCCATTTTTATCAACACTGGCTTATATGTTTTACACTATTCCATGCAAAACTCATTTCCAATTCGTTTACAGTCATTGGGTTTTCAACTTCAGGCGCAAAGACTTCCGTCGTTCCTGCTTTCAGAAAATGAAGCCGCGTGCTCAATTGACTCAAGATATGACCTTTTTAATCCTCTTTCTCCACTAGGAATTGTTTTCGAAATTTGAGAGATATTCTCCCTTTTCATTATGTTTCAAATTCTGAAGGCTTGTGAGTATTATATGTTTGGAAGATGTTTATGCTTGGCATTCCTGGAGAGTAATGCTCCTGATTAGTGCAACAACATCTTTTCTTTTGAATTGCATTTCTCATGTTCAAACTTCTCGCAATGACAACAATGTGTTTTGTTCACTTGAAGTCGGTGGGGACAGTGGAGAAGGGCTTGTGCAACGACCTTATGCTTTCAGCTGGAAATTCATAAACAAACTTACTTTTACTTTCTAATTCCTGCTAAATATCCATTCTCAACGTGTTCCTCTTCTAAATGTAATCTAGGAATAGATTCTTAGCTATGGTTTTCTTCCTTCCTATTGTTTTGCATGCCAAAGTGCAACCTTACCTTTCATAGTTTCTATGTCGACTCAACATTCTGAGCTGTAATCTCATCTCCAGTAGTATCTAACTCCCGACTTACACTTGGTTCAAGACTACTTCCATAAACATTTTTTTCTTTTGTGGTGAGATTTTCTCTAAGTTCGTTTCAATTGGATTTCTGGTGTGATGATGTTTCCTTTTCAGTTGTAATCCCTTCATTACATTTGGTGAGCGTGTTTGTCTTTTGGATTACCTTTGATGGGCCATCTTATTCAGGAATGCATCAACCATAGTGTTGTTCTCTTGTTCAATGGGTGGGGGGGGTTGTTTATGCTAACTCAGTGGTGTCGGTGACTGAGGGGTCATGTTTAGTAATTTTTGAGATAAATGTTTGATAATATATATTTGGGGTACCATTTAAAAAATACAAAATCAATTAATTACATTAAGAGCGTTAAGAGGGGTGGGTGAAGTGCTCAACTGCGGTAGCAAAAATTGCAGGCTTGTAAATATTAAGAACAATTAAGGTGAAAATGGTGGACTACATGGGGTGAGGGAGACCACTACTAGAGATAGTCTTAGCAGCTCTAGATGAGGGCACTCTATGTTTTAAGGAGACCATTGCAACAGTCATTAGTTGCACCGGTAACTACTGACCTCAACGAAGTCTTTATGTTGTCTTTGTCCTGAGGAGTTTTCAAATGCTGAGAAGTCTACGAATTCATAATTTTCTTGACAATTGAACAGCTTCATATCATCTGGCGTTGCCAGTGCTAAAGCACAATAGTTAATTTCGAGATGCACCACCTGTGAGTTAATAAAATTATCGTTGATCTTTAGAATCCACGCTGGTATAAACAAAAAAATGCATTAACATGTTATGAACAACGACAACCACATAGAAATAAAGAACCATACATAGATGAAAGTGGCTCGACCAAAATATAGTGTATCAAGGAGCAATGACAAAATTAGAAGCAACTACTGGAAACTCACACCATCCATGATCCAACTATGAATCATAAGTCATAACTGCTTATAAGACAAATAAACCCACCGGATTCAAATACAAAAACATGCATTATTACCAAAATCCATTCTACAAAGAAATGTCTTCTATGTGGCAGGGTCATAGAAAAGTATTTATGTGGTACATATCTCAAACGAAGGTCCCACATGCAACATGGATCAAATTCGAGAAGAAAAAGAATGCATATATAAAATCAAAGCGATAGAATCTGGATCAAGATGAGAAATAATCAAGAGACTAGATGTAAAAAATGTGGATTTCAGAGGATAGTTAAATTTAATTTCCAGCTTAGAATTGAAGATAGGAATCGACGTGCATTTTGATCTAGTGCTAGATTCAATGGAAGATGTACTCACCTGTCGAGTCGAGAGAGAACCAACGATGAAATTTCCTCCTATCGTTAGAGATATGCCAATGTGATTTGTGATTATTTATGACGCGTTAGATAGTTTCCCTTGTTCAACACATTTTGCCACTTATCACTCATGCAACAATTAACGGGTTTTTTTAATGTGGTCAAAAATAATTTTATTATCATATTAAATTCATTAAACAATGCTATTCTAAAAAGATCATTTAATTACGTGACTTTACTTTACTAATTAATAAGTAAATTATTTTCAATTTCTCACGTGATGACCTCTCATAATAAATTAATGGGAAATTAATTGCAACGAGTGATATTTGATTCTTAGTTCAATGAATTCAAGATCGAAAATGTTCAATTAAAGAATTTAATAATTGTACATAATAGCATGAAAGACATTTGACCTAATACTTTAAGCTTAATCGCCAACGACAATGTTCGAGTGGTTTGGGATTTTTTTTTTTTTTCGATGTTACAATTTAGCGAATTTCTAAGAAAAAGACTATTGTTTTTATGTCCCTGGACCATATCCCGGAATAAAACTCAATTCTCCACTTTGTTGCTTAAGCTCGAGCACTAAGGAGCAAATTAGCTAAATTATAAATATACTATTACTTTTTAACTTTCTACCGTTGTAAAATTAAATTCTACATTTTTCATCAAAAAAATTATATTCTACATAACAACTATCATACATTAAATATACAATACTTATCTCAAATATAAATGAAACGGATTAATTATTGATAAAAATATACTAGATTTAAATTAAAAATAATAAATACATATAATAATTATTTAAGAACATACATACATATAATCTAATTAATATCACACACAATACATTAATTATAATCTCAGTCCACATAAACCCATAATCAAAAGCTTCATGTTCATTTTTTAAACTCTGCAAACCTAATTTTTTTAGAACAGGATTCAGAAGGTGATGAAAAAGCTAATCTCTCTATAAGCAGGGTTTGGGCTGCAAAACTCCCTGGTAAACTAATTTTTTTTTTTTTTTTTTTTTTTTTGCTTGGAACTTAAAACAGAATCTGATAGCAAGGGGATGAGTGTACCTGTTTTGTTGTCCTTGCTGCAAAAAAAGCTCCTGAAGATAGACAGCATCTTCGATTGATTACCAGTCCTCTTGGATTGGGAATTGAAGCGAAAGCCCTTCACAGCTCAATCGAGTGGTACTCTGAGCAAACCTCTAATTGTGGAAACAGATTCTCAACAACTGGTGAAGAAATTGCGTTCCGGGGAAGTGATAGGACACGAATGGGCAAGTTTTGCACCAGCAGATTCGGATGAAGCTCGATACTAGCAGATTGATTGCAACTCCTCCCCGTTTCTCTGAAGTTGGTTTTAGCCTTTTAGGCCTTTGTTTTTTCTTTGCTGTCTTGTGGATTTATTTGTCTTATGGTCTTAATCTGTGTAGGTGGGTTAGGTACTTGGGTCTATGTCCCCCACTTTTGACATTGGGGCCCATATTTATGTTGATATTTGGATAACAAAACGTTATAGAATAACAAAACGTTATGTTTTCTTGATATTTTTTTTATGATGTTATAGAATAAAGTTTACACTACAACGCCTTGCAAATTATACCAAACTGTTGCTTCGTTTAATTAATCAAACCACCGAATCAGAGTGACCCGGTAAATAGTGGTAAAATGCACTTAAAAGATAGAGAGAGAACAAATGAAGTATTAGTTTGTTAAAGCTTCCCGCATTGACAAAAAAAAACATAGGTTAGAACAGGTCTAGAAATCTCAAAAGACTAGAATTAGACATGAGTCGGGCACGGTCGGGTTCTGGCGAGGCTTGATCGGGACCGATTATTGTTAAAACATAGCCCCGAGCCCAGGGTCTTCATGAAAGACTGAAACGCATGCCCTAGCTTTCCGGATATATCAAAGCCCAGGTTCTTCTCGAGCTCGAATATAACCAAAAAATTCCATAAATTAATTATAAATATACACATAAAATAGAATTCAACACGTGCAAATACCCAAAATTAAACTAAAAAAATTACAAAAATATTGTGGGATTAGTCCTTGGGAGTTGAGACTATTTGGATGCAACACGCCACAAATAATCTAGGGTAAAAGACACTTACCATCTCCGGGTTTATGGAAAATTCCACTGACCACCCCTGGATTTTGGATAAAGACACTCCGCACCTTTTTTTGGATGGAGGCTAACAGCTAACTAACATTACGGGAAAAAGACTAATTTACCCCTGAAATTTGATAAAATTACCTCCTATATATTACCCTCATCTCTCATTCTCCCCCATTCTAACCCTAACCACCCTCTATCTCTCTCTTCCCCTCTTTCTCTCATTCTCCCCCCAGTTCGATTCCATCCATTTTCGCCTCATTTTATCCCTCAACGTTCCCTACCAATTTGAATTCGCTCTCTGACTCCTTCTGATAGCTCCTTCGACGACGGCTCCGCCAACTCATCCGCCACCGCGCACCGCCTCCATCAAGCTCGCGTCGTCCTCGAGTACCAGCAACTCTACAATCGCTACACAATGTACTTCGCTCACCTTAAAGATTCTTTCTCTCCCATTTCTCACTCTCTCCCTCTCTCTCAACACCATCGAACACTAGCAACCTCCCCACGAACCCACCTCCCCTCCTCTGTCAATCACCACGAACCAACCTCTCCTCCCAAATGGGTCGTCGTCGTTCGGTTCCAGTGGGTCGACACCCGTCGATTCGATTGGGTCGAGGTTCGATCTGAAGGTCAGAGGGTTGAGTGGGTTCCTGTTTTACGGTGGTGGGAGATGGCGGGGATGGTGGTCGGAGAGAGCTTGTGGTCAGATTCAATGGGTTCTGAGTTCGCTGCTGGTGAACAGAGGTGGAACAGAGGGGTGGGCGAAGAGAGATCGAGAGAGTTGGAGTGGGAGTTTCTTTCTCTGTCTCTCTCATGAACCCAGAGATGGGTTTGACCAGATCCGGCGAAGGAGATTGATTTACTGTATGATTTTGTGGGTCTGTTCGTGTGTGGGGCGAATTAACCCTGCATCTGGCTTGGTCGAAAGCATCCTCTTGCGTCGATTTTTTTCATCTCTGTTCTAGTTCTATGTGGCTCTCACCATTAAAACCGGTTGAGAAAATGTCTTCTTGTTATTTCTTTTTCTCTCCTCACACCCCCTCATCAATTTCTCTGTTTCTATTTCTGGGTTTCGTTGCTGTTTGATGAAACCATTTGATTGGTTTCTGAGTTTAATCGGTTTCTTCGTTTTTTTTGATGAAATTGATAAGTTATTGGAGGTTGTTGAGTGAGAGAGGCATCAAAGTTGTCGAGTGCAAACCCTCTCTTGTACTAGTATACTCTGAAAATCCAATATAGAGAAGTGAGTACTGATGTAAAATCGCTCAAAAAATAGAGTAAGGATGTAAAAGTTGTTAGTCTCTCAAAATTGTACTTGATCTACCTCCTATTAGTGGTGGTGTTGGTGGTGCTTAAGAACACCAATGTTTGATTTATTTATTTATTTTTTTTTGGTGTTCTTGTCATTCGTGAAGATACACATGGGCAAAAAAGAAAAAAAAAAAAAAAGGTAATATGGTCCAAAAAAATCTATCATCTATTTTTTAACGGAACCTAACAGAAAGGTGAAAAATGTCCACGGAATATTCTGTTATTTAAGTGCGGAGTGTCTTTATCCAAAACTCAGGGGTAGTCAGTGGAATTTTCCCTAAACCCAGGAATGGCAAGTGTCTTCTACCCAATAATCTATACTGACATATAATTTTAATTTCGGTGCATTATATTCGGGTAGGGCTAGGTCAGACTGACTTGTGACATCGGGCCCGAGACCGATTTATTATTTTTTTGACAGAAAAGAGAATGCTTACATTATATTTTGGCAAAATATATACTCATATTACATTACCACGCATATATACATCACAATCCAATTCGACACACATTTTATGGACCCAGAAGAAAAAAGACAATTGTCCGGAGAACAAAGACACTACATCAACAGGAGGATGATAGGAAAACCCTAATAGAAGATTCCCCAAAGACATGCATCTATTAGGCCAATTGCTAGTCATCAAGGCCCAATTCCTACTTTTTGAAAATAGTTAGGCCGATGGTCAGCAATACAAAAGACAGGCTATAACATAAGCATGATATCCTTCATAGCTCTCGCGCCGTTTCTTCCAATCTCTCTCAATATATATATATATATATATATATATATATATATATATATATATATATATATATATATATATATATATATATATATATCTTGCACTAGTCCTGTTCGCTAACCCTAACCCTAATTATGGCTGAGAGAGGCACTGAGCAAGGCGGAGACAGGGGCGGTTTCGGCGGCAGAGGCCGTGGCGGTTGTGATTTGGAAGAAAGTTCTGTTCTGAGCAAACATTCTTCTGGACCTATAAATGAGTCATTGCAGTTAAACGAGGACAACTCTATGCTTGACATGTTAGAAGAGTTGAGGAAGTCTGCTTCAGAGCTACGTCAGAAAGTGATGCAATTCCAATCGCGCAACGGGGCAGGAGATATTCATATTCCAGATGGTCTGGCTAAAGCAAAACTGGAAGAACTTCAAGCAGCTATAGCTGCTCTTCCGAATGTGTGAACATTACTATGTAAACTAATTTGAATTAGATGGTGTAGATCAGGGCCGTCTCTACCTATTCGGGAACCTTATGCGAGTTTCTCCTTTGTGGCCCCCTTATTTAACGCTCCCATATGTTATGACATTCATTTAACATGCACGTTGATGAAAATTATGATATTTATGTGAGGTATGATATATTATCGATGTTCTTTATTTTGCAATTCTCTTATTTATAATACAATTGTGTAAGCTAAATGTTGTTTCCACTTTGTTTGTGATTGTTTCTCAAATGTCGTTTATGTTAGTTTAATTTTCCCTCAGTTGTGATGGAAGTTTTGTTTCTTAATTAGTAAGATCCTTAATTTGTAAGGGTTGTTTGATGTATGTAAACATCATGTATTTATTTATTTATTTTTGAAAATGCATTTATTAAAAAAAAATACGTAAGCTCAACAAAACAATAAGTTCAATGAGTAAATATGAAAAAATCAATAATATTGGACTTATAAAAGCTACTCAAAGATATGCACAAAAACTCCCCTAGGAGAACATATGCACAAAAGTAAGTTATTCATAACTAAATAAATACATTTTAAGATACTCCAAAATTTTCTTAGAAAATATGAGGCCCTCCCCAATGAGGGGGCCCTAGGCAAGGATGAACTTGGCCTTATGGTAGAGACGGCCATGGTGTAAATTTGTTCGTTCCCTGACTAGCTTGTAATTTTCAGTTTCTGATTGTACCATGCTTAATATGGTCACATGGCCTTAAATTATCTGGGTAATTCTCATATTTAATCCCAAAAAAAAAACATAAGCATGATAATAGTACTTTGTAATAACCAGTCCCTACGATAAAAAGCCAAGAAGGAGATAAAAAACAGCGACTCACAACATGTCGCAGCTAACAAAATTGACACTATCCTGAATCCACTGATTAGTTTTTTTTATTATTATTGTCCAATGAAATATATATATAGAGAACAAAAACCTTGCAGACTCTCTAAGGCATTAGGGACTCAACATCACTAAAACTACTATTACATTGCAAGTTACTCACCATTTTTGTAATGCTATCTGCTGCACTATTGGCTTCTCTAGGGACCCAAACAAATTTAACAACTCTATTTGCAGTTAACTGCCAAATATCCAATAGAACAACACCACATTCCATATATTGAATCCTATCTAACACGAGGGTTTTGTTACCACCTTCGAAGATAATCTGATCGAAGCTCAGATTCCTTGTTTTCCATAATGCCAAAGCTTCAGCTGTAAGCACATACCCTGCAGGTACAGAGCTCTATCCCCAATTTAGGACATTGCCACTGTGATCTCTCATTAACCAGCTTAGATGAGCTAACTGTGAAGAAGCATTCCACCCAGCATCAAAATTGCACTTAAACCCACAACACTGGAGGAGGACACCAACATTTGAGAACAGCTGGCTTGACTTTTTTGGAAGAATTAGTAACAAGGTTTTTGCTCTCCAAACATGGATCATTACAAACTTGCCAACTATCCCATGGTTTATTGCATTTCAAAACTGCAGCTTCAGGATTCACCAACCAAAATGGCACCCTGGAGTAGCTCTTTACTAACCCTCTTTCTTCTTAACCATCTTCACCAGATCAATAGGCCATTTCTGGACATTCCCAATAGAAGAGCACATCTTAGGATTCAGAATACCAAGACCAAACCAGAATGGCTTAGTCCAATCACATCCAAAAAGAAGATGTTCTGGGTCTTCAACTTGCATCCCACAAATGCCACACATCAGACAAACCACACTTTTCTCTAAACAGATTAGACTTGACAGGGAGAGTTAAGGATTAGCTTGTCAAGTTTCATAGCACTGATTCGAAAACATAAGATTCAAATAAAATGCCGCGATCACCCAAATCGAATCATAAGATTCAAACAAATAGGCACTGACTGTTTGATTCTGAGAATCACACTTGCGATACATGGCACATCGTATATGGTCAGACGAACTCCTAGCTATGTTAAATTACACTGCTACAGTACATTAAACACAAACTGCGGCACAACGATCAATTATGAGCCTCCAATCAATCACAAAATCATGAACTTCACTTCCTTGTGACAAGCCTGAGAAAGAAGACCATGTAAAAGTCAGGGAATGCAGAAACAAAGGGGGTGTTTGATGCAATGCACTGTTAAAAAAGTCAATTAGGCCGATTTCAGGAGGAAAAAAGGCCCTGATTTTGGCAAAGCCAGACGAGAAATCTTGGTCCACAATCGCTGCAAACATGATGGCATGAAATAGAACATACCAAGGATGGGTGTTTAAGTATTCTCATTCTGCAAAAGTTGCTTTCACGTTCACGCGAAAGCTGAAGCCGAACGTGAGGAATGCTCTTCCAACTTTCCCCGAGTGCTGGTTTCAGGACGCCTCCATCCCCACTCACCATATGATTAGTCACCTGAGATTAGATTTTTCAAACCCAAGAATGAAAATTGATGAAAGGAATTCACAGATGGGGGTTTAATTGATTGGCTTGCAGTGAAGAGTTAATCGACCCAAGCTAAGGTAAAGCAAGATAATGATACCAGAAAAAAGAATAACTACATTCAGTGACTGATCCATGTAAGACCCATAACCGAACCTGACTTTTACCCAATATCTTCAAAAAAAAAAAAAAAAAAAAAAAAAAAAAGAACAAACCCGTCCCATCCCGAAATGGTTAGCTGACAGACCTGATGAAATCTTAGGCCTCGTTTGGGTAAGGGATAAAAATCATGGGGATAAGAGATATACTAGGATGTGAGGTAGGATATGATTGTACAAGATAAGGCAGGATAAGTGATTTTTAGTTTTGAGTGTTTGGTTAGAGCAGATGCAGGGATATATAATAACATGTTGTGGGATGGAACAACAACTGGTTACTAGGTTTTGTTCTCACATCTATTTAAATGGTCTTTTGCCAATACCCACTTTATTATCCCCCTCTTTCCTTATCCTGACTTATACAACCCCCGGGGTGGTATAAGCTTGTAGGCAAAAAATAGTGAAATGGGATATGAAAATATAGCTTATACATGCTCCTTATACCGCATCCAAACACGGGATAAGGAGCAGGAGGTATAAAATTATCCATATACTCAAACAAGGCCAACACTAGTTTCAAAGAGGAACTACGAAAGTGATGCGATTTACAGAGCACAACTTACCAGAGCAGCAAGATTATGCCGGTCTGCTATCTTCTTCAGAAGGGACCCAGCTGAAATCATCAAGGCATGCCCTATATTCAACCATTAAACACAAAGCCTTTCAACTTCAGATAGAAAAATTTCGGTCTTTCAGACTTATTAGTAAACATGCTTCTTCCAATAGTAAGAACTGAAAGAACAAAAAGTCTTGCAACGAATTACAAGAAGCAAAAGGAAGAGCTTATTCATTTCGCTAGTGCTAATAGTCAAGTGTTATATACAGTAAGTACCATGTGATCCACTGCCTCCAAGAACCGGGGTGATGAGTGATGAAACTGAATCGACAACAAGCAGTCGGATCTTATTACCTGTCTACAACTTAACCAATTCTCAAGTGGACATAATAGGTGAAGAAGAATGCCAAATGTTTGCCCGAAGTAAAACCTGAGATGTCATTCTGGAGTCCAGCTCATGCAACACACTAAAAAGGGTGAAGATGTCAAACACAGAGTAACACGATATGTTCTTCAATACTTTCTCACGAATTATGTGATTAGCCTGAAGGAATAAGAGCAAAGAGAGACATCAAAAGTGGGAAAAACAGCCTAAAACAAGTAGTGAATTAGTATGCACGAATCTTCATGCAATGGAAACCATATGGGTAATACTCATAATTACTTCCAAGGGTAATTCAATGTCCTAGGTGCTAAGCCCTCGGCAGCTAATTCAAGATTTTGCCAAATGAAGAAATCGAGAAAGCATACATAAAACGACCACTTAGAAGAGCTCAATCATCGTATGCATACACTACTGAAGTGTAGATACACTATATAAGGAAACTAAAGACGTGAGCAACATGATACTAAAAGTAAAGCATCCAACCTCTTTATCTGCAGGATTTGAAACGAGACATTGGATAATGCGTTCCGGCGAAAAAGAGTTTCCAGTGTCCAAATAAACAACCCCGCCGGCATATTCTTTAGCAACAGAAGAAGCAGCTCGTAAACACACCTAAGAAGTTAGAAGATTTTGGATCATCAATATTAGTGGTCATGAAAAGATAATATTGATTAGAGGAACCACTATTACCAAAAAGTAAGCAACTTCTCAAGAAATAACTCGAATATATTTCATCTGCAACAAACTACGAAACCTTTTATAGCTTCAGTAACAAGTGCTTCAATTCATGCCTGTGTTTTATAAGAAGATGATGGGCCAACCAGTTCTGTTAGATATCCCTCACGCAATCCACCTTTAAGCAGCATATCGATCCTGTTCAGAATGTAATTTGCGATCAATATGCATCAGTTACAGAATACTACTGAAGCCAAAGTACATATCAACGGTTAGGATACAGACTTTTCATATCCAGTGGATAGAATGTGTTTGTTCTGCTGAGCATCTTCCACCAATTCCATGCCATTCAACCACGGTTGATGTTGCGCATCAATAATAGAGAGGACCTGGGTAATTCCCTATTTACAAGAATGTTCAAATTTAGTATCAAATGTTTCTGGAAAGTGGTATGTGGGTATGGATATGCCATTAGAATTGAACTGATGTCTAACCTGCTTCAGCCTCTCCGCATAAGGGAGCTGCTCCGCCAATGCAACTAATACATACACATCATGAAAGAGAAAATCTTCCACTGCACAAAACCAATAGTCAAGATATTTTCAAGAACACTTAGCAAGTGATGTGAAGATAAATTGAAGTGCGATAGATGCAAACTAGGGGTCGTTTTGGTATCATTATGGATGTAAATGGGAAGAGAGTGAGGGTAATAGAAGTTAATGGAAGTTATGGTAATATGTAATTTCCTCCTTCCCACAAATTCAACCTTCAAAATTCAGTGTTAGAACTTAGAAGAGATTCTACAAAATAGAACCAACGTTAGACTTCATTAGATAGAACTATCAGCAGGATCTATCAGTTCTATAAAACACCAAGTACTTACGATCCTCATGGTACAACAGAGAAACATTCGAAAGATGTGCCACCAGTAGATACATGGTTTTAGGAGTTCCACATGGCATAGGGGCAAGCATGATGCCATGACCCTGACCTGTAAGATTGTTTTGGATAGCTAGCAGCTCTGCATGCGAATCCACATCTAGCCTAACGAGGTCCAATACAACCTAACTGACTCGTTGTTGAGCTCAGCCATATCTGAGTAGAACCTATTAGCCACTGCAAGGCACATGGTAACTGGCCCTGTACCATGTTTGTGCTCGAGTCACCAGACATGCTGCAAGTTGCTTGTCATGGTAGCTTCTTGGATTTGGGGAATTAGTGGACTAGAGGCTTGAGAAGGTTTGTCATAGTTCAATGGTTGCGACCATGGCCTAGTCATAATAGGGAAGAGGTTCACGTGCATTATTGGGTATCGAGACGGCATAGTTGTCAAATCAGGATTCAGATAGTGAATCGGAATTCACCTTCACTGAATCGTAAATCGAATCGAATCGTGAATCGTAAAGATTCAGCTTGCAATAATTTTATGTGGATATAATATAATATTTCATAAAGCTATAACATTGTTGAACAAAATATTCATATTACAAAAAGAAAGTTCAACTTACTGTAAACTCGCATCCATAACTGTGTATTAGGAGTTTCACACATCTAAAACAGACATAAACTTCAATTAGACCTTCAGATGAATTGAAGGTGAATCGAGAATCGGTCTGAATCGGAACTGAATCGTAAGATTCGGACTCTTGAATCGGGATTCAAATACTTTTTTGCCCATTAAAGATTCACTAAGGGATTCGCATCGTTTCATGGGTGAATCGAGTCGAATCGTAGGATATGAATCGTGAATCGTAAGATTTTGACAACTATGCGAGACGGTCACTGGAGCAGGAGGTAGATTAGAACTTGCCCACTAAGCCAAGAATCAAGGGCCCGGGTTGTGTCATTTGACTTGCAGGGACTCCATTACTGAGGTTTCACTTTCGCACACACAGTATATGTAGACTATTTTACACTTACGAATCGATCGTTTATGCAAGGTAAGAAAATAGGAGAACCTAGTTTGACATTTGTACTACTTGATTGCCAAAATCAACCAGTTTCTATGTACACACACCAAACCTAATTCAACAATCTTTTTACCAATCCACAAAAAATGTAGAAGCACTAAAAAAGGAGGCTGCGTGGAGCTTTCTTCAGCCCTTCTTCTTCTCCACCAATGCAACATTACACCAATCAAAAAGACAAGCAGATAGGATACAGAAGTAAATTAGTAGAATATCAACGTCATTTATTCATTTTTATCTCTCTTTTTTTTATTTTTGGATAAAACCCTTGAAAGATTGAATCAAAAGGCACTACGAAAATGCACTCGCGGAGGAGTGTAGTAATGGAAGAGAAACCGGACCTGAGAGAATTCGGCCGTGGGTGGCACAGAACTGCCGGAAGTTAGCGTCGATGATCGGATATTCCTCCTCCAATGATTTTAACGGCGCCATCCAAAAATGAATTTGCAGCAGAGATTGATATTGGAGGAGGACGGAAATAGATCCGAAAGATTTTAAGTATATTAGAGAAAGTGGCCCTATGATTGATTAAATTAGATTTTCACCCCTGCCACTCCTACCGCAATTCTAACTCTTTACAACTAGTACAATTTGGGTGGGTTCGATGGGTATGTCAAAGTCAAAACCCGAGTTATTTTGAGTATGTCAAAGTCTCCCCAAACTCGAGTTAAGATCATCATCAACCACCCAGGCTACACTATTAGCTCAATTAAAATGAACTCAATCCGTATCTTACAAAAACAACTCGTTTCGCAGTTAGGGTGGTGGCTCAAGTGGTAGAGCATTAGAAGCCCTGCATGAGGTCACGAGTTCAATTCCGATTGGCAACAAAAATAATTTCTCCCCAACTAACATTGATACTTCACTTAACTTAATTCTCAAGAAAAATAATGATATCAGAAAAAGAATAACTGACTAATCCATGTAATCCCCATAGCCGAACCTGAGTTGTATCCCAAAATTTCAAAAAGGAAATGGAAAAAAAGAAAGAAAAAAGAACAAACCCATACCCAAAATCTTAGGACTCGTTTGGGTGAGGATAAAAATTATTAGGATAAGAGATATAATGGAATGTGAGGTAAAATATGATTGCACTAGGATAAGGGAGGATACGTGATTTTTAGTTTTGAGTATTTGGTTAGAGCAGTATAAGATGCAGAATATGCAACAACATGTTGTGGGATGAAACAAGTAACTGGTTACGAGGGTTTGTTCTCACATCTATCTTTTACATAGCGATAATTTGGCTTTTTGCCAATACCCTCTTTCCTTATCCTGACTTATACAACCCCGGGGTGTTATAAGCTTGCACGCAAAATATAGTCGAATGGGATAAGAAAATATAGCTTCTACATGCTCCTTATACCGCACCCAACATGGGATAAAGAGCATGAGGTATAAAATTATCCCTATTCCTCCCCTTTATCCCATACCCAAACAAGGCCAACACTAATTCGAAAGAGGAACTACGAAAGTGATGGGATTTACAGAGCACAACTTACCAGAGCAGCAAGATTATGCTGGTATGCTATCTTCTTCATAAGGGACCCAGCTGAAATCATCAAGGCATGCCCTATATTTAACAATTCAACACAAAGCCTTCAACTTGTTTGCTTAAGTGGCAAACACTCATTTGTTGTAGAGCACCACGTGGTGTTCTTTTGGAGCACTAAAAAATTGCTCGAATTACCTTCAGTGTGCCAAAGTCTGCACAAACTCGAGTTAGGAACATCATCAACCACCCAAGTCAAAATTTCAAATTTACAAACTTAGACTCGGGGCTAAATTCAGACTAGTTCATATGAATTGAACAAGTTTAACTTAACTTACACTATCAACTCAATCAAAATGAACTCAATCCCTACCCTACAAAAATCACTCATTCGCAGCTAGGGTGGTCGCTCAAGTGGGAGAGCATTGGAAGCCCTGCATGAGGTCGCGAGTTCAATTTCGATTGGAGACAAAAATGATTTCTCAAAAAGAATTGAGTAGGAGTAAGAACTCCCCCTTAGTTCATGCTGTGAAGTTTCAAGACTTCGATAAATAAGAAGTTGTTGAAATCCTAGAGGGATTAGATCCCTCAGGCGGAGAATAGGTCACTTGGGACGAAACTTCATAACAAATCATTGTGTTCATTATCTTGCTTTTACTGTTCTTTACTTGTCTACAAAACTTGCATCAAAACAGGTTTCTGTTCAAAGCTTCAAAGCTTTGAAAATACTTAGTTTCTTTCAAACAGTCTGTTTTGGTTTCAAATCTTTGAAACTGAGTTCAAAGATTTGAAATATATCAAGTTCTTCTTATTTTTGTTCTAAAACCACACATTTAGCAAAGGTTGTCATACTCTATTCATCCCCTGAGAATAGTATTTGATCATGTAACTGCATACCTGCATACAATCTTCATATACATTCTACAGCTAGTTATTTAATGTTAAAAAAATGACCATGTGCATGTTTGGGAAGTCACATTTCATTTTTGTATAACATCGTGACTTTAATTAAATTCCATTCGCCACATTTTTCTGTAATATTGATTAAAATGTAATTTGGACCAAAAAATCACAATGAATTTAATCTCTAACTTTGCAAATTCTCTCGCATTCTACACATTTAAAGCTCGTACCTATTAAATATAAAACTTTTAGCTGCCTCATATTTTCAACCAACTTATTTATCATATTATTCCACCCCATTATTAAGACTTTTAGATGGTACCAAACATGCCTATGTAGTTATCATTTGGGTCCAAAAATCACCCATTTAAGAGAAATGATATAATATTTATCAAAATAATGTAAGAGAATAATATATGTTGAGTGAAGAATAAACAAATCAGAATTTTCAAGAATACAAACATACGAAAAAATATCACTAATATTTACTTCATCTGTTCTCTATCTATCTTCACATTCCCTCAGAAAGAAACTATCTTTCTGATCAAGATCTCCACATTTCTATTTTGGACATGTTTTTATGGAAAAGGACCATGATATCCTTAATAAAAATAATTTACATTCAAAAAGCTCAATTACTTAGCAAATCAAATTAGGCCCAAAGTTTTTAATTAGGAGGCCCATTATCCTGCATATCCTCTAATCAGCCCAATTACCCAGCCTACCACCTAAACCAAATCCACTCCCAAAACACTTCGTACCACTCATTTATTTATAACTCCCTCTCTAACTCTCTATCCTTCTCCAATTTACCTAGAAACCCTATGAAACAAGAACGACGCCTCCCTCATGTTCTCTCCCTCGCTGTGTTCTCTGGCAACAGGTTTGATTATCTCGGATTAGGCATGTTGTTCTTGATGTGGTTCTTATTCACCTGTTAAAAATCAAAAGATGGTTGTAGTTAGAGGGCTGTAAGTAGAGGGAGAGAGCAATAATTTGAGGGAAATGGCAAAGGCATTGTTGACATTGACACATATTTGCTTAAAACATGTGTCACTAAATTAGGAAGGTTCAACCCGAACAGAGAAAGTCTAAGACAAATAACGATTTATTTCAAACATGCTATGCAGTTCTCAAAATTAAAACATGTTAGGTAGTGGTTATATAAATCAGACATTATAGACTAGAATATCATTTAATATATGTACCCAAGCACATCATTAATTATAAATCAGGCTGGAAACTTTGTGAAGGTTCGTATCACTAAAATATGTGTCAGTCCAATTATAGTTCAAGTTGCTCGAGTTTAAGACGTTCAAGTTACAGCCCTATATTATGTCATAAGTACTGAAGTTGCGCTCATGTGTATTCACAGTTGACCATTGTCATTTGAGAAAAGTTACGAGAGAATGTTTTAAATTAAAAGATTTCATTATTCTTTTAGATTTTGCGTAAACATCCACTAGCACATATCACTTTCGATTAATTGTGTACCAGCTGTTATTTACTGGATTTACCACTTCTTTCAACCCAATAGGATCAACAATCTTTGGAAGTTTGAACAACAAATCCCTATGCTTGATAAACTAGTTGATGGATTTGATGGTTGTGTCCAACACTGATTTTTCGTCAACAAATTCGACCCGACTAATTGTTTTCTTATCATGTGTAGTGAATATTTTCCCCAACTATTACGAGAAACTAATATCACCTACGCGTGTGAAACGGATGAGAATGTTAGAAATCGTTTTCTTTTTGTAAGTGAGGATAACATAAAGTACAATTAAGAGAGCTTGCATGTGAAATTCCCCTGCTTATGTAAAAGAAATAACGATTGTGGTGAGTTGGCGACATGAATCAAAGTCAAGTGGGCAAAACTAAGTGAGGCGGTGGTTGTTGCGGACTTGGTGATTCCACCGCCACACTCACTTTGGCCATATAAAGGATTTTTGGTACCCAAACACAAAACAGACACAGACAGTTGCAATAGAAGAATTGTCAGAGCTTTTTTTACTATGTGTGTGTCGGGTAGGTGGCCGCCGTGGTTGTTGTGGCCCTAACGTGCATTGTTCGTGGAGGTAGCTAGCGGGTTCGTTGCGAATCCGCTAGTGAACCGCGTTCAATATCTCTCTCGTTCTTATTTTTGTTTGATCTTCCTTGCTCGAATACCCCCAGATAATAACAGATTGACACAACGAATAAGTGCTAAGATGACCAAACGTTAGATGCCCAAGAAAATCTGATAATAGTTTATCACTGTTGTGGCAGATGAGGTTTGGCATGATGGAAAACATGTATTTATTGTATGTAGAGATGCCATAACAAACATGAGCCAACAATACTAATACCAATTTCTTGTAGTAGTTTCCTACATGAAAATAGTTACTAGAATAATGATGACAGACACGGTCTCAATTGGATGAAAATGTGCATTATGAATCTAAATTGATATTAAGATGTTGGAGAAAGCTAACTTTCGTTGTAAACTTTAGTTCAATAATTTTAGTTTAACAATGGCAACTTCGGTTATTAAGAAAGGTCCAAACATGAAATATGTGGCACTATAAAGTTTTTTTTGCACGATTTGTAAAGTTCTTCTTCTCCTTCTCTCTTCAACATCGTCGCCACGGCGAACCGCATCGCCGGAGACGGCAGCCATGGGAACAGAGGAGCGCTCATCCCTCGCCTTCTCTGCCTCTCTCTCTTGTCGATCTGGGCCACAAGCGAACCATCTCTCGCGTGGCAATCGGGTTTGGGGGAGGTGAATCTGGATGTTAAAGAGAGGTGTTGGCGATGTCTCTGTTCATCACTTGGTAGGAAATGGGTCATAGAGGGAGAAAGATGTTCGAAGGTGGGTTGCCGCCTTTGTTCCGCGGCTGCTGTTTCCTCTCTTGATCGAGAAATATGGAAAAAAGATGGAGAAAAGTCTCATCCCAACCTCGTTGGAACCGGTGACAACTCCGGTTCTTGTCACCTCCCTCCATGAAGCCAGAACACCCACTAAAAATCTCAGCCAGGTTTAAGCTGCATCATGACGCCACAACAATTGGTCATCTTGTCCTCCACTGCGGCCGTTTCCATCAACGTGTTCGTCTCCATTCCCTTAAAAAAATGATATCTTCACACTTTTCTATCCAATCAAGATCTTTTTTTTTATTAAATAAGACCATGATATCCTTAATAAAAAACTCACATTCAAAAAGCTCAATTACTTTTTCCTTAAAAAATAGCTCAATTACTTAGCAGATCAAATTAGGCCTAAAGTTTATAATTAGGAGGCTCATTATTCTATATATCCTATAATCAATCTAATTAGGGTATATAGGGTTCAAGTCCAACCCATATAACGGGGACCGGGGGGGGGGGGGGGGGTTGCTATCGGGAGAAATTTTGTCTTGGGTGTGGGCATGTCCATGGCGAAATCCCGCCTAACCATCCCACACCCAAGGAAAAATTACTCCCCATAGCACCATCTCCCCATCCCCCTCCCTTCACGGGGTTGGACTTGAACTCTATTTTTATACGCCCCCCCCTCCCATGTGGTTGGAAATGCCCTTACTCAGCCTAACACCTACACCAACTCCACTCCCCAAAACACTTCGTACCACTCATTTATCTCTAAATCCCTCTCTAACTCTATATCCTTCCTCAATTCAAGCAGAAACCCCATGAACCCCGAACGACGTCTCCCTCACGTTCTCGCCTTCACTGTGTTCTCCGGAAACCGATTTTTCATGGAAAAAGAGTATCAAGGTTTGATTATCTCGGATTTGCCAGTGTTCTTGACGTTTTTCTTATTCTCCTGGTAAAATTCAGAAGAAGGTTGCAATTAGAGGGCTGTAAGTTGAGGGAGAGGCAATAATTAGAGGGAAATGGCAAGGGCATTGTTAACATTGACACATGTTTTAAGCAAACATGTGTCACTCAAATGAGGAACAGAGAAAGTATAAGACAAATGACGGATCAATTTGAAACATGCTATGAAGTTCTCCCCAAAATGAAAACATATCAGGTAGTGGTTATATAAATCATACACTATAGACTAGTCTATCATTTAATATATGTACCCACGCCCAACCTTAATTACAAATCAGGCTAGAAACTTTGTGCAAGCACGTATCACTAAAATATGTGTCAGTCCAATTATAGTTTGAGTTGAGTTTCGGTTGCTCGAGTTTAACACCTTCAAGTTACACCCCTACTACTACTATTTCATAAGTAATCAAGCTGCGCTCATGTATGTTCACAGTTCATTGTTATCCTTTGAGAAAAGGTACAAGTGAATATTTGAAATTAAAAACTTGCCATTATTATTTTAAATGTTGCGTAAACATCTACCAACACCTATCACTTCAGATTAACTATGTAACAACTGTTTGAGTTTACTAAATACACTACTTATTTCAACCCAACAGGGTCAACAATCTTTGGAAGTTGGAACAACAAATCCCTAGGGATGATAAAATATTTGCTGGCATTGACGGTTGTTTCCAACACCAATTTTTTGTTAACGTCAACAAATTCAACCCATCCACTAATTGTTTTCTAATCACATGTAGTGAATATTTTCTCCAACTATTACGAGGAACTAATATCACCTACCCAGGCAAAACATATGAGATTGTTTAACCATTTTCTTTTTGTAAGTGAGGATAGCGAGTACAATCAAGAGAGCTTTCATGTCAAATTCGACGATTTATGTAAAAGAAATAACAATTGGCACAACAAATTAGTGGTAAAATGAACAAACATTAGATGCCAAAGGAAATATGTTAATAGTTTATCATTGTTGTAGCAGAGGAGGTTTGGTATGACACAACGAACATGTATTCTCGTGTGTGTAGACATGCCATAACAAACATGAGCGAAAAGTACTAATACCAATTTCTTGTAGTAGCTTCCGACATGAAAAGAGTTACAACAACTCTGATGACACACCTGTTCTCAATGGATGAACATGTGCATTATGAATCGAAATTGATATTAAGATGTTGGAGAAAGCTAATTTTCGTTGTGAACTTTAGTTCAATATTTGTATACTTAAGAACTTCAACAATCCACAGTATATATGATATAAATATTTTCAATAAAGATCACAATTATAAACGGTATGAATTAATTAGCACCCGCAACTTCGCTGCTTAAGAAAAGTCCATACATTAAATATGTAGCATTATAATGCTTTTTTCTGCAGGATTTGTAAAAGAACCGTGAAAACAAGCCGGTTAGGGCAGTTCAACAACATTTGTATAAGAATCTTGAAAACAAGTAAGAGCCTTCTCTTCCAGATTGCTGGGAACAAGGATCCACTTGAAAGGGACCCCTACCTGAAGCAGAGTTTCTGACGACTCTCTGTGACTCATACATCACGACCCTCAATGTGTGACCTCAAGAAAATTCGTGACCCCAACTACGACTTGAAGGTGATGCCTCATTTGTGGAAAGATTCATGGAATCTATCTAGCCGCAGTCTGCAGAGCTTGTGAAGATCAACCCGACAAGTGAGTATTCTTCTAGGCGCGAAGACACGGTGATTTTGACCATGACAGGCATCACTGCATGAATGCACAACACCGGCTAAGAGTGTTGGCTGGCGTTGAGGGAGTTTAATGTTACGTATACGAGTATTAGTGTCGAATTATATTTTCGGAACTTGTATCTTTGTCTATTCATTTGATTTTGTAAGGGCAATTCAAGATATGCATGCCTTATTAGCAAGAAGTGCTTGATTCATCATGTTAAGATTTCTAATGTCGACGCCTAGAGTTGGCTATAAATATCATTTGGAATGGTCCTAACATGGTGCTCTCGTACTAGGATTTCACCAAAACTTTTGAACTTGATTACAAATCAAGCTAGGGCACAAGTCACTGCAACTGATCATTAGAGTTCAATGTAAGCAAGTTCAGAATGCATCTTTCACATACGATAAAAAAGTGAAATTATGTCCCTTTCTACTAAACCATCCCTTGAAAGTCCAAAAAATTGGTGATCAACACCACACTGGTGTGTTTGGATGTAGTATGAAAATGTGAAATTTCATTAAAATTGGGAAACTTTTGACAGAAAACTACATCGCAGTTTCGCCTTGCTGACACTTTACTACACGCCATATTGATTTTACCACTTATCGTCTATGCATATTGTATACAACGAAATACGCTTGAAGGCCTTCATCGCCGAGGCGGAGTACCTACAGTATAAAAGTAGGACCTAACCATACTACAAGTTACAACAAAACTAAACAATACCAAACAAGACTATAACAAACACAAGCAAAAACACATGACTACTACGCAGTGTTGGAGCCCACCATAAACACGTAACCAAAAGATAGACTTGACTTTTCCCACAGCTTGGAGCTGTAGTCGGTGGTGGTGTTGATTATCTCAATGAAGATTGGAAGCGGCGTTCGCAGTGGCGGAGGCAGCGGCTCCGGTAATGGCATCGGAGAATCAAAAAAGATTCAACAAACCCTTATTCGATTTGGCCTCAGAGAGAGGCTTGTCGCTTGAGAGTTCATCAACAAGAGAAAGCAAACATGATCCAAATTTTGATATGGCCTCAGAAAAAGGCTTCAAAGCTCAGGGGATCAAAACAAAGCAATACTAATGGAAAAAACTAAAGATAAAGTCACTGAAACCCCAACAACACTGCAAACAGATGATAACGATCTGGTAATAAAATTCGGGCACCGTATGTGGAGGGGCCGCCAATCAAAGAAAAACAAACCCATATTTTAGATGTTAATATGGCTGAATGGGTGGTTTTTTGTCTTTTACAGTTTCTGTTGGGGTCTTATTGCAAATAATGCTTTTGTAGCTGAATGTTGACATCTGTCTTCTTTTGATTGGTTTAGAAGTTTTTGGGTTGTTAAAAACGTTTTCTGATCATACTTTAGCTAATAAAATTTGTATTCTCATTTTGAGAGATTTTATACTCCATAGATTGAATCTGTGAAATGAAGATTTCTTCTTCTTCAATCTGTGTTTCTCTTGTGTTTGCACTGTTCTGGTGATTTCTGATATGGTATCAGAGCACATGCTCTCGGCGATCTCTGATATTTGATTCGTCGTTCCCAATTTCTCAGTTTCTAGGGTTTCGAGTATGTCGATCGATAATTCTCGCACTCCGGCGACTTCTGATGCTTCTTCGATGGCGATTGACTCGTCTTCTCCATATTACCTCACAAATGCAGACAATACAGGTATCAATTTGGTCTCTCAGTTGTTAACTGGCGATAATTTCAACACATGGTTTCGATCCATGAGTTTAGCCCTAGAAGCGAAGAACAAGCTCGATTTTGTCTCTGGTTTGTTACCTTCTCCTTCTCCGTCTGATTCTATGTTTCTAATATGGCGTCATTGTGATTCTATGGTGATATCGTGGATTTTGAATTCTGTTTCTAAGGAAATTGCATTTAGTATTGTGTATTCTGCATCTTCTCATGATATGTGGAAGGATCTGTTGGAACGTTTTTCTCAGAAAAATAGACCTCGTATTTTTCAATTACGCAAGGATTTAGCTAATCTCAAGCAAGATTCCATGACTATGACACAGTACTTCACCAAATTTAGATCTCTTTGGGATGAAATGAACAATCATATAGTTATTGCTGTTTGTTCTTGTGGGGAATGTGTTGCCTGCCATTGTCATGTGTTATCTAAACTTCACCTTCAACAACAAGAAGACTTGGTTATGCAATTTCTTATGGGTCTTAATGATGGTTATACAGCTGTTAGAGAACAAATTTTACTTACTGAACCTCTCCCTTCTATGAATAAAGTGTTTTCTCAAGTTCTGCAACAAGAGAAACAAAGAGAGACCAGTTCTGGTACTGGTTCACTATCTCCTCAAATGGCTATGCATTCTTATGTAGACACTTCTCATGATTATGCATCTCATGCCAACATTGCTTCTGGGAGATTTGGTAATAGGCATAAACATGTTTGTTATCATTGTGGTGGTACTTGTCACATTAAAGAAAAATGCTGGAAGCTGGTAGGCTATCCACCAGGGTTCGAAGGCAAGAATGGAGGTACAGGAGGTACATGTTTTAATAAGCAGTCCAATTCTGGTTCTTATATCTCACAAGAACATCAAACCACCTCTTCTACTCAACCTTCTACTTCTTCTGTAAATCATCTCACTAATACTCAATGTGAGCAAGTTTTACAATACATTAATAATCAGAAAATGAGGCCTAATTCACCTCATTCTTCTTCTGCTGTTCCTGGTAGCTCATCACCTGACAATCCTCTTGATCATTATTCCTTTTCAAAAGGGGCAGGATCTCAGTACTCTTTTATGGCAAGTATACTTAATTCTTTCTCTTTCCATTCAGGAAGCATGATAAACAATTCTTTGTCTCATTCAAGGATCATTGACAGTGGTGCAGCTGATCACATGTGCCATGATTTGTCCCTTTTTGCCTCTTATATTCCTGCAGTTAAAACTTTTTTTCATTTACCTAATGGCAAATGTGTCACTGTGACTCATATTGGTGTGGTTCAGTTATCTCCTACTTTGATTTTGGATAAAGTACTGCATATTCCCACTTTTCAATTCAATTTGCTCTCCATGTCAAAATTGATTCAATATCATGATTGTGAGTTTGTTTGTGAGGCATCAGGTCGTACTATCAAACACAAAAATTCTTCTACAATTCTGGGGTATGGTTCTAAAAAGGATGGTCTCTATCTCTTCTCCCCACCTTCAATTTCTTTGGCCACATCTTTCCCCTCACAAGATCTTTTCTCTCTTTGGCATCACAGATTTGGACATCCCTCTGATGATAAAATTAAATTTTTGCTCAATCAGCTTGGTCATGGTCATATTTCCAATACTCTCTGTGATATTTGTCCTCAAGCCAAACAAAGAAAATTGTCTTTTCCTTTTTCTGGACATATATCAAATTCCCTTTTTCAGCTTATTCATGTGAACACCTGAGACCATATAGAACTCCAACTTAGGTCTAGTGAGAGGTTGGGTTTTATCTATATTTCAAAAAGATGTAACTGGTCCTCCTATTCCCCCATGAGGGTTTAATACAACCTTGATTCTCATTTTTTTGTGGTTTACGACTTTTTTTTCACTGTCCACCTCTTTGGGCCTTCTGGAGGATGTTCAGTTATTCTAATGTTTCACAGGATACGTCATCAACATGGCTTAATGGCTACGTAAAATCGACTTTGGGTTCGACCCTTGGGGTTCTGGCTTACTTGGTAAAGCAGTTAGTAGCTTAAGAAAATAGTGTTTAAACCACAAAATTTAAAGTCAAGTAAGCAGATCAAACGAGTTACTTGGCAGACGATGTGGTGTTTCTTCTTCTTCTTCTTCTTCTTCTTCTTCTTCTTCTTCTTCTTCTTCTTCTTCTTCTTCTTCTTCTTCTTCTTCTTCTTCTTCTTCTTCTTCTTCTTCTTCTTCTTCTTCTTCTTCTTCTTCTTCTTCTTTATTTGTTTTTTTGTTTTTTTGTAATTGTCTATTATTTCTTTCACTTAAACCTGGGTATACAAGGGTTAGAGCTAATTCAATCAAATAGTTCATCTAACTTTGTTTTTGTTATGATATATGTCCCACATCGCTTTAGCATATATGTTACCCATTGTATAGTTTATGTATATAGGACCCTTGGTACATTGTTTAACATAAGTTTAATATACGATCTTAAGCTTCCGCTTCTAATTCTATCATGGTATCAGAGCCAATACGGTTTTAGGTATCGTTCTTGTTCGAAGGGTTTCTTGTTCATCGTGAGTTTCGTCCAAGAGTAACAACTCACAAATTGTTCTTAGTTCGACCGTCATCCGATCGTCGATCAGTAAAATTGACCACACCAATCGACTCGGAATCCATTTCTGAGCACGATCGCGAAAGTTTTTAGCAAACGGAGGTCAGACGCGCCGTCACACGCCGCCAAAGTCCACCGCTGCGCCGCCCGCTTTAAGCCACATGCCCAAGCCGCTCCTGCGCGCGTTTGGCTTACTCCCGGCTTGTTTCGGCGTCGCGGCTTCTGTCCGCGCCGTCAGCTCGCTTCTGCGCCGTCGGCTTCCGTCCACGTCGTCGGCTCGCTTCTGCGCCGTCGGCTTCCGCGTGAGCCTAGGCTTCCGCACGAGCCACCAGCTCGTTCCAGCCGCCGTTTCGTGTTCCTGAGCCGTTTCAGCAGCTGTCCCGTCTCCGTACCGGTCAGCCCTTTGTTCGATCGTTTCGACTCGATTTTGCTTCGGATTTGGACCGGATTATACCGGCTCCCAAGGTTTTTTTGACATTCTGGTTATATTTACGGGCTCCGTTTTGCGAGATTCGGACTTCTAGTTACGGTTCTCACTATTTTAGGGGTATTTTACCCGTGTTATTGATCTTCATTCGCGTTATTGGGTTGTTGATTTATCCAATGGATAGATCGGATGCTTCTCAGCCTGTATTGAATGTCTTGGGGGCGTATTGCTCATATTGTCATGAGAACGGGCATAGACTCCTATATTGCCCGATTCGTCATTGTCGTTTTTGTTGACAGAAGCAGCCCGAGCACTACTTATCTCAATGCCCTGAGAATCCTCGATTTTGGTCCAAACCAGGTCCACCACTGAAATTGGATCCTCCTTCATCGCCTCTTGATGCTTCATCACTCTCCAGATTGACCATTTTTCTCAAGGGCATCCTTGATACTGCTCGTGAGAAGACTCAATCTACTTCTTTGTCTGCCACCTCAGGTAATGACGCTTGGTATTTTGAATCAGAATGTTGCAATCATATGACATCTAATCCTGATATATTTTGTTCTCAACGTAATAGTTGTTTTACTCCAACTATTCATACTGCTGATGGTTCTCGTAAGCGCGTTACTAATACTGGAGATATCTCACAGGATAATCTATCACTTCCTTATACTTTTTTAGTTCCAGATCTTGCTCTCAATCTTGTATTAGTTGGAAAAATATGTGAACTTGGCTTGGATGTTATATTTTCTTCCAGTGGGTGTCGTGTGCAGGATCCTGAAAGTGGAAAGATACTTGGCTTTGGTCGTAAAGTTGGACGATTATTCCAACTCACAAGCCTCAGTCTCCCACCGACCTCTTCCGTTGCTGAAGCCACATCTCCAGTATCATCTTCTCTTCACTTGTGGCATTCACGGTTGGGTCATGCTTCTATAGGTCGTGTTCGTTCCCTTGTCTCCAATGGTAAATTAGGCACTGTTGAGGATGAGCAACTTGACTGTGTGCCTTGTCAGTTTGCTAAGCAGCCTACTTTGCCTTTTTCTCACAGTATGACGTCTTCCTCAGCACCTTTTGACCTGGTTCACTCGGATGTTTGGGGGCCTTCCCCTCATGCCACAATGGGTGGATCAAGATATTTTGTTATATTTGTGGATGACTTTACTCGATATACTTGGATATTTCTGATGAAGAATCATTCAGAGTTGGCTCATATTTATTTTGACTTTGCAGCTATGGTCCAGACACAATTCTCATGCCCGATCAGAGTTTTCCGGACTAATAATGCGATGGATTATAAGTCTTCTGAGTTCTTGGCTACTATTCTCAAGCATGGGACTCTGGTCCAGAGATCTTGTCCCGGAACATCTCAGCTGAATGGTCGTGCAGAACGCAAGCATCGCCATATTCTTGATACGACATTCTCCTATTTTCATCTTCATGTCCAGAACGCTTTTGGGGGGAAGCTGATCTAACTGTTGTGTATACTATTAATCGGGTTCCTTCACCAGTTCTTAAGAACATGACTCCGTATGAAAAGTTATATGGTACACCCCCTAATTATTCTTCTCTTCGAGTCTTTGGAAGCGTATGTTTGTTCTTCTTCAGCCTCATGAGCATGATAAGTTGGAACTGTAATACCCCGATATTTTAGGGGGTATTTTAGGGAGTTTAACGAATTTTTCGGGCCCTTATTTGAAGTATAAAAGTTGTTTTTCATTATTATTATCATTATTATTATTATTATTAGTATTGTTATTATTATTATTATTATTTATATTTTTATCAAAAGTTTTCTTCTATATTTTTTTAAGATGTAATTTTTTTATATAGTTAGTTGGGTGTAAATTAGTGGGTGAAGTGTGGTGGGTCGTGTAACGTTGTAGCGTGACCAAAACATATTTTTTTAATAACTTTTACGTAACCAACCACCGCGTCACACCGTGTGCCCGCCACACCCTAACCTTCCTCCCTTCATCCTCTACATCACCTCCATTTTTACAGGAGAAATCTCTGCTCCTGAAAATCCGGCGACCACCATGGCAAGAGCCAATATTTTGACCTCCCCTCTCCTAATCCCCGCCATGATTTCCGCCAATCAAAGTCAAAGATGAAATCTTGCATCAATTTCACGGATTGAACATCCATTTTTTTTTCGATTGGGTTCACAGTACACCCAATCTCAATCCCTCTCTCACCCTCTTTCTCTCTCTCTCGCCCCTGTCTCTTCCTCTCTCGCTATCCCTCTCCCTCACCTCTGTCTCTCTCCCTCGCCATCTCCCTCTTCTCCCTGTTGGCGCCGAGCGAAGACCCAGGCCGAAGCCCAGAACCGCCCGACGCCGTCGCCCCTCTGCGTCGCCGAACCGCCCGCCGCCGCCCGCTGCGCCGTCGTCCCTCTGCGTCGCCGAGACCCCCGACGCCGCCTCCCTCTGCTTCGCCGCCATCACCACCACGTTCGCCTCCCTCTCTCCCGACGAACCCAGTGACGACCAGAACCATCACCGCTGCTCATCTTCGTCCCTGCAAATTGTCCGATCGGTAAATCGTGACCCACTGTTGTTGCTCAATATTTTATTTCAGAAATTTATCTTCGCCTCTCCATATTGTTTGGGAGTATAGATTTACCTGATGTGGGTTTGAGAAGTTGAGGTTGGAGACAGAGAGTTGTTGGGGAAGAAAATGGGTTGAAACATCTTGTAACTTGTGGGGTAATTGGTGTAGAATCTGAAACTGTAAAGGGGCTATTTGCGGGTTAATAGACTTGTGAGTTTGTTGTTGTATTTTAATAATCTGTTATATATACATATATATATACTTATTTAACAAATTGTAATTTAAGTTTTTCTTTATCATAATATAAATTAGTATTTCTTATATGTATATACATATTTATCAATTGTAAGTTAATTATCCTTTTCAAAAAAAAAATAAATATGCAACTTTATAATCAAATTAAAATAGTATTTTACAAGTGTATATTATTTATACTATATTTTTCTTAAACAACTAAATAGTAATGTTTTCGGTTTATCGCAAAATAAGTTCTTTTCACTTATAACATGGTTTTCGCTAATATAACTTTATAATAAAAATAGTTAAGCTTTAGCTTTAGTTTAAGCTCCCATTTTCAATTATCTAAACTTTAAAATTTATATAGCTATCTTTGTGTATATAATTTCACCTTAGTAATTTAAATGAATATTCTAGAACATCTAATAAAGTTTTCTTTACCTCAAATATTACTTTTATAATTATAAGTCACTTTCTTTTTTTTTCTTATTTTTAATTTATATTCTAAACGTAAAATTATAGCTAGTGTAATATATTTTGTTTGGGGAATTAATTGGGGATTTCACTTGCATTTCATATAGGACAATTTAATTGCAATTTGTTGTGTGATGTATATGTGTTAATATAGGATTATGTGATTATTGTAGATACCGAGTTCGTAGGAGGCGAGTTCATCGAGGACCCCTACTGCTAGTTCAGTGCTAGCTTGTGTGTGTGAAGTTCTCACCTCATTCCAGGTAAGTTTATGCGCACAATACTTTAACTATCAAAATGTTTCTTGGCGTGTGTACTTGTGTTTCAAACAACGGTTTAAAGTCTTGAAATTTGAGAATCTCTATTGCAAATATTCTTTTGAAAGATATGTGGTTACTTCTGAATTTCGAACCGATGTTTATAAATTGATCTTGTGGAATATAAATGAACGATAAATGATATGGGGCGATGTACAGAGGATGTGTGTGAAGGCTATGGCCGGAGGCGCACGTGAGACGACCTCCTAGGGTTTCAACCCTACCCTATACGGGTTTATAAAATTGTGAAAGCTATAGAGTACTACCTATGCATGTGTGGGTCACAACTGTATAGGGGTGTCGACACTTAAGGTCCTTTAGCTATGTGATGGGCGGGGTAGTGTCGGGCTACCTACAAACGCCCTGGGTGAATTGGGATGGACTGTGATATCCCAAGAGGTACCTGTGTGATGATATTATTGCATCGTGACCTCTCTGTGGGCATTCGTTACCCGCTGGGCTCTAATACGCCTCAGCTCAACTAATAATTTAAATGTGGAATCTCTTCAGTTACATTCTTTTCATTCTTTCAGCCAAAACTCTGTTTTACATATTGTGGTATATTCTTACTCAGTTTTCACTGACAAATGTTTTTCTGCGTCGGCTTTTGCCATTTGAAAACCCGCAGGTTATGAATAAGGGTGGGGGAACGCGCACACGCAATTGAAGGCGAATAAGAAGCTAGGAATCACCTAGTTAATTTGTTAACATTCAGTCGTATTTGAAAAATTCAAACTTTGTCGTCGTTGTTTCCTTTAAAACTTTGTTAGGAGGGTTTCTCCTTTACTTTTATGTTAATAAAGCACTCTTGGATATCGTTAAGTTGTACTAGCAAGGAACCGTAGGTTCCGGGTTGTTTCAGTTGGTATCAGAGCCGACGGTTCCAACGCTAGTACGACTTCTCGATTTCCATTAAATAAAGATTCAAATTAACTGGAAGCTTTTCAAAAATTTAAAATGGATATAGGATAATTAAAGCCGGAAATAAAATTTGAACAAGCCGGGGTTGTGGGATAGTACAATAGGGTTCCTTGTTATTTGTGATTCCTTTGCTACTTGGATGTGAAATTTGTTATGTGCTACATGTATACCTCAATGTGTGTCATTACTGGATAATTGTTCTACGCATGTGAGTTCTTGATTACTTAGATTATTTGAAATTAGTTCCGTTGAGATTATGAGTGTATACGCGGTCTAGTACACTTCCGAGACTCCTTTTCTCTTCTTTCTGAACATGGACTTGGACGAGGACCAAGGATATGGGCAAGACCAAGTTGAAAACCAAGATGAGGACGCATAGGAGGAACTTATAGATTGGGATGCCGATATGGACGAGATCGATGAGATTGACGAGAAGGAACATGAAGGAAACAATGAGGCGGAAGAGATTAGATCGACGCTGCTGATAGCGAGCTCATGCTCCCCACTGATGACGACGAGTAGTTCCACACCCATCCCACCCTTAGGATTGTCATCTACTGCATTTCTTTATCACGAGAGCGAACGTTTAGCTTACTTTAGGAGTTACTATTTACTTTATAGAATTGAGTAGCTCCTTACCATTTAAATGTTTATGTGGATTATTTGATGGATGGATAAATGTATGCTTAAATTTTGAAACTTATAGGCTGCATGTATGTGAACTAGAAGTATAATTCCTTCCGACCTATATTAAGTAAGGTTATATATTTAAACAAAGGTACAATGCAATATTATACCAGGAGACGTGCAAGAGAAGTAGGAACAATGAACCAGGGAGGTCAGCAAACCCATGGCGGCCAAGTTCCACCTGTGGACCCCATTGAATTTCAGGAGATGCGTCAGGCAACTCTAGCCCTCACCCAAATTCTACAGAATACCCACAATGGAGGGGGAAATGTTATGAGTAGGGTAGCTGAACTCCGCCCTGACTTCTTTTATGGGACGGATGACCCCACCACCCTGGAAAACTGGATTAGGGACTTTGGAAAAGTCCTAGTATCTGCGCGCTGCCCTGAAGATCAGCGTGTCGAAGTAGCCCTCTACTACTTGAAGAAGGAGGCTGACAACTGGTGGTCAGCCAAGGGAGAAGAACTTCTCGCCCAGCAGGGATTTGGCTGGGAACAGCTGAAAGCAGCGCTACGAGAACGTTTCTATCCTGAACATGTCAAGGATAGGAAGTTCAAGGAATTCATGAACTTGAAACAGGGAAGTGACAACCCTTATGATTATCATCAGAAATACATGGAGTTGATGAGGTTTGGAAGGGAACTGGTGCCGACTGAGGCAAAGAAGATCAAGAGGTTTATAGGAGGTTTAAACTTCCAACTCCGAATGGCCTTGATTGCGACCCGATTTGACACACTTATGGACGCTTATGGGGCAGCTTAGGACGCCCAGAATTTGATTGATGAGAATAATGAAGAAACTAAGAAGAGGAAGTCTGAGGCACTGGCAGGGACAGGTTTCCAGAATCGTGGTTCGGGAAACAATAGCGGAGATAAAAGGTTTCGTCCCAACCCAGCCCCCACCAATCAATTTGGAAACCAAGGCCAGGTACGAATCTACAACTGCAAGCAATGCGGCATGAACCATCCAGGAGTGGACTGTCGGGGGAACAAAGTTAACTGCCTCAATTGTGGTAAGCTAGGCCATCGAAGGTTTGAATGTCGTTCAAGACCCTCAGGGAACAACAGCGGTGGAAGCTTCAACAACAACAACTTCAATAACTTCGGGAATAACAATGGTGGAGGATATGGAGGAAACAATGTGAACCGCCAAGGGGGAAATGGAGGATACAATCGTGGAGGAAACAACTACGGAGGGAATAACAGCGGTTATAATCAGGGAGGCAATAACAACCGTGGAAATCAGTATGGGGGAAACAACAACAATGCCGGCAACAGAAACAACAATGGAGGAGGCTATAACCGAGGTAACAACTGGCAGGGAGGAAATGGTTACAACAACCGACCCCAAGGAAACAACAATGCTACTTCAGCAACCACAGTAGCAGGCGCACCTGCACCCGCAGCCACAGCACGCAGCGCAGCTGGAACTATCAATGTGATGAATCAGACTCAGGCAGCACAGGCCAACGTGGTGACTGGTACATTCCTAATCCATTCTACCCCTGCTTTTGTGTTATTTGATTCTGGAGCCACATTTTCTTTCATATCATCTACTTTTGCTAAGAAGTTAGACTTACCAAATCCTACCCCAATATCTATCTCAATCTCTACCCCTACTGGAGAAGTCACACCCTGCAATACCATGTACCCTGGAGTCAACCTAGAAATCTTAGGAGCCAAGCTACCTTCTGATCTAATTCTTTTCGATCTCGGCAACCTAGATGTCATCTTAGGTATGGATTGGCTTAGCAAATACAGAGCAACCATAGAGTGTGCCACCCAAAAGGTTAGGTTTCGTGGACCAAAAGGCGAGCGCCTATCCTATAGGGGTATAACTAGAGAACCCAAAATCCAAATCGTGTCAGCCTTAACCATCCTCTCCGATGTGAAGAAAGGGCATAGGGCATACCTCTGTACGATCCATGATCAGGAGAAAGAAGGGGAGAAATTAGAGGATATCCCAGTTGTGAATGAATTCCCAGATGTCTTTCCAGAAGACCTTCCAGGAATGCCACCTAAGAGAGCCGTGGACTTTGCGATAGACTTAGTACCAGGTACTGGACCAATCTCGAAGGCACCATATAGGATGGCACCAGCCGAGTTAAAGGAGCTTCAAGAACAACTGAAGGAGTTAATGGACAAGGGTTTCATTAGACCTAGTGTTTCACCATGGGGAGCACCAGTTTTGTTCGTGAAAAAGAAGGATGGTAGCCTAAGACTTTGCATTGACTATCGGGAGTTGAATGGGGTAACCGTTAAGAATAAGTACCCAATTCCCAGGATCGATGACTTATTCGACCAGCTACAAGGAGCCGATACCTTTTCGAAGATCGATTTAAGGTCTGGATATCATCAGCTTAGGATAGCTGAAAAGGATATTCCTAAAACGGCATTTCGAACTCGCTATGGCCACTACGAGTTTACGGTAATGCCATTCGGTCTCACTAATGCTCCAGCAGCATTCATGGAGTTGATGAATCGCGTTCTCCAGAAGTACCTAGATAAGTTTGTTGTCGTTTTCATCGATGACATCCTAATCTACTCGAAAGGGAAGGAAGAACATGCACAGCATTTGAGGGAGGTGTTAGAAACCCTAAGGGAAGAGAAGTTGTATGGGAAGTTGTCAAAGTGCGAGTTTTGGTTGGATAGAGTGCCTTTCCTAGGGCATATTATATCCAAAGAAGGTGTTTCTGTTGACCCTGGAAAGATATCGGCGGTAAAGGACTGGCCCACACCAAAGAGCGTAACGGAGATAAGAAGCTTCCTAGGATTGGCGGGTTACTATCGACGATTCGTGAAGGATTTCTCCAAGATCGCGAAACCCATGACAACGTTAATGAAGGAGACAAGCAAGTACGTATGGGACAAGGATTGTGAGGAAGCATTCCAAACCCTAAAGGATAGGTTAACGTCGGCACCTGTGTTAACGTTACCTACTGAAGGAGGAGAATTTGAAGTCTACAGTGATGCGTCTAAGCACGGGTTAGGATGTGTTTTGATGCAAGGTGGCAAAGTGATTGCGTATGCTTCAAGGCAACTAAAGTCCTACGAGGAGAATTACCCCACTCACGATTTGGAGTTGGCGGCCATAGTGTTTGCATTAAAGATATGGAGGCATTATCTTTACGGTACGACGTGCAAGATCTTTACCGATCACAAGAGCCTAAAGTACATATTCACTCAAAAAGAGCTGAATATGCGACAAAGGAGGTGGCTAGAATTGGTGAAAGATTATGATATCAAGATCCAATACCATGAAGGGAAAGCCAACGTAGTCGCGGATGCATTAAGCCGAAAGACGGAGCATACGGTAAATGCAATGTGGGTTTTACCACCTAAGCTTTGCGAAGAGTTTCGAAGACTGGAGATTGAAGTCTGCACGAAGGGAACAACGAACATGTTGTGTAATATGACGATAGTACCGGACATCTTCGAAGAAATAAAAGAAGCACAGAAAGAAGACGCTTTCCTACAAAAGATTAAGGAGAAGATCAACAAAGGCGAAGCACCCGATTTCAAAGTGGAGGAAGACGGAAGCGTGAAATTCAAGGGAAGATGGTGTGTACCAATAAAATGCGCGGAGGTAAAGGAGAAGCTTATGAAGGAAGCTCATAACACGCCTTATTCGGTACATCCAGGAGGAGACAAGTTGTACAAGGATTTGAAGAAGAACTTCTGGTGGAAAGGTATGAAGAAGGAAGTAGCTGATTTCGTATCTCGATGTTTGACGTGTCAAAAGGTTAAGTTCGAGCACAAGAGACCAGGTGGGATGTTACAACCATTGGAGATACCGGTATGGAAATGGGATTCCATCTCCATGGATTTTGTTACGGCCTTGCCTGTTTCGACTAATGGGTTGAACCAGATTTGGGTGGTAGTCGATCGATTGACCAAGACGGCAAGATTCATCCCCATGAAGGACACATGGGACATGGAAAAGAGGGCGGACGCATACATCAAGAATGTAGTACGACTACACGGAGTACCTAGCTCGATTATCTCTGATAGGGATCCAAACTTCTTATCACACTTCTGGAAGGAGCTACAAAAAGCCATGGGTACCGAGCTAAGGTTCAGCACAGCGTTTCACCCAGCTACGGATGGCCAGACAGAGAGAACGATTCAAACGTTAGAAGACATGCTACGAGCTTGCATTTTAGACTTTGGAGGTTCATGGGTGGATAAGTTACCACTTATCGAATTCTCTTATAACAACAGCTACCATGCTAGCATAGGGATGGCACCCTACGAAGCACTGTATGGGAGGAAGTGCAGGACACCACTGTGTTGGAGCGACATCAGCGAGACGATCATTCTTGGACCACAAATGATCGAGGACTCGACAAACCAGATTCGAATGATCCAGCAAAGGATGAAAGCGGCCCAGGATCGACAAAAGTCTTACGCGGATTTGAAGAGAAGGCCATTGGAATTCAAAGTTGGTGACAAAGTGTTCTTAAAGGTTTCACCTACAAAGGGGGTTATGCGTTTCAATCAGAAAGGAAAATTAAGCCCCAAGTTCATTGGACCCTACGAAGTACTTGATCGTATAGGAGAGGTAGCCTATCGCCTGAATCTTCCTAACAGCCTAGGTAGAGTCCATAACGTCTTTCATGTGTCCCAACTCAAAGCTTATGTACCCGACCCGAGCCATATCATTGATCCCGAGCCTGTTGAACTCGATCCCTCTCTTACCTTTGAACAACAACCAATCAAAATCCTTGATACAAAGACCAGGAACACCCGTACCAAGTCCACCACGCTGGTCAAGGTTCTTTGGTCAAACCACCAAACGGAAGAGGAAACTTGGGAAGCCGAGGCAGACATGAGGAAACGTTACCCACACCTCTTCGACCAGGTATGAGCCGAGTGACGGGGACGTCACTCCTTTTAAGGGAGATGTGATTTAACAGCCGTATATTTAATTACCTGTCTTGTCTTGTTATTATTTGCACATTAGAACTGCATACCACATACTTGCATTGGGAGATTCGATTTACTTTAAGCTTCGGGGACGAAGCTTTGTTTTAAGGGAGATGTGATGTAATACCCCGATATTTTAGGGGGTATTTTAGGGAGTTTAACGAATTTTTCGGGCCCTTATTTGAAGTATAAAAGTTGTTTTTCATTATTATTATCATTATTATTATTATTATTAGTATTGTTATTATTATTATTATTATTATTTATATTTTTATCAAAAGTTTTCTTCTATATTTTTTTAAGATGTAATTTTTTTATATAGTTAGTTGGGTGTAAATTAGTGGGTGAAGTGTGGTGGGTCGTGTAACGTTGTAGCGTGACCAAAACATATTTTTTTAATAACTTTTACGTAACCAACCACCGCGTCACACCGTGTGCCCGCCACACCCTAACCTTCCTCCCTTCATCCTCTACATCACCTCCATTTTTACAGGAGAAATCTCTGCTCCTGAAAATCCGGCGACCACCATGGCAAGAGCCAATATTTTGACCTCCCCTCTCCTAATCCCCGCCATGATTTCCGCCAATCAAAGTCAAAGATGAAATCTTGCATCAATTTCACGGATTGAACATCCATTTTTTTTTCGATTGGGTTCACAGTACACCCAATCTCAATCCCTCTCTCACCCTCTTTCTCTCTCTCTCGCCCCTGTCTCTTCCTCTCTCGCTATCCCTCTCCCTCACCTCTGTCTCTCTCCCTCGCCATCTCCCTCTTCTCCCTGTTGGCGCCGAGCGAAGACCCAGGCCGAAGCCCAGAACCGCCCGACGCCGTCGCCCCTCTGCGTCGCCGAACCGCCCGCCGCCGCCCGCTGCGCCGTCGTCCCTCTGCGTCGCCGAGACCCCCGACGCCGCCTCCCTCTGCTTCGCCGCCATCACCACCACGTTCGCCTCCCTCTCTCCCGACGAACCCAGTGACGACCAGAACCATCACCGCTGCTCATCTTCGTCCCTGCAAATTGTCCGATCGGTAAATCGTGACCCACTGTTGTTGCTCAATATTTTATTTCAGAAATTTATCTTCGCCTCTCCATATTGTTTGGGAGTATAGATTTACCTGATGTGGGTTTGAGAAGTTGAGGTTGGAGACAGAGAGTTGTTGGGGAAGAAAATGGGTTGAAACATCTTGTAACTTGTGGGGTAATTGGTGTAGAATCTGAAACTGTAAAGGGGCTATTTGCGGGTTAATAGACTTGTGAGTTTGTTGTTGTATTTTAATAATCTGTTATATATACATATATATATACTTATTTAACAAATTGTAATTTAAGTTTTTCTTTATCATAATATAAATTAGTATTTCTTATATGTATATACATATTTATCAATTGTAAGTTAATTATCCTTTTCAAAAAAAAAATAAATATGCAACTTTATAATCAAATTAAAATAGTATTTTACAAGTGTATATTATTTATACTATATTTTTCTTAAACAACTAAATAGTAATGTTTTCGGTTTATCGCAAAATAAGTTCTTTTCACTTATAACATGGTTTTCGCTAATATAACTTTATAATAAAAATAGTTAAGCTTTAGCTTTAGTTTAAGCTCCCATTTTCAATTATCTAAACTTTAAAATTTATATAGCTATCTTTGTGTATATAATTTCACCTTAGTAATTTAAATGAATATTCTAGAACATCTAATAAAGTTTTCTTTACCTCAAATATTACTTTTATAATTATAAGTCACTTTCTTTTTTTTTCTTATTTTTAATTTATATTCTAAACGTAAAATTATAGCTAGTGTAATATATTTTGTTTGGGGAATTAATTGGGGATTTCACTTGCATTTCATATAGGACAATTTAATTGCAATTTGTTGTGTGATGTATATGTGTTAATATAGGATTATGTGATTATTGTAGATACCGAGTTCGTAGGAGGCGAGTTCATCGAGGACCCCTACTGCTAGTTCAGTGCTAGCTTGTGTGTGTGAAGTTCTCACCTCATTCCAGGTAAGTTTATGCGCACAATACTTTAACTATCAAAATGTTTCTTGGCGTGTGTACTTGTGTTTCAAACAACGGTTTAAAGTCTTGAAATTTGAGAATCTCTATTGCAAATATTCTTTTGAAAGATATGTGGTTACTTCTGAATTTCGAACCGATGTTTATAAATTGATCTTGTGGAATATAAATGAACGATAAATGATATGGGGCGATGTACAGAGGATGTGTGTGAAGGCTATGGCCGGAGGCGCACGTGAGACGACCTCCTAGGGTTTCAACCCTACCCTATACGGGTTTATAAAATTGTGAAAGCTATAGAGTACTACCTATGCATGTGTGGGTCACAACTGTATAGGGGTGTCGATACTTAAGGTCCTTTAGCTATGTGATGGGCGGGGTAGTGTCGGGCTACCTACAAACGCCCTGGGTGAATTGGGATGGACTGTGATATCCCAAGAGGTACCTGTGTGATGATATTATTGCATCGTGACCTCTCTGTGGGCATTCGTTACCCGCTGGGCTCTAATACGCCTCAGCTCAACTAATAATTTAAATGTGGAATCTCTTCAGTTACATTCTTTTCATTCTTTCAGCCAAAACTCTGTTTTACATATTGTGGTATATTCTTACTCAGTTTTCACTGACAAATGTTTTTCTGCGTCGGCTTTTGCCATTTGAAAACCCGCAGGTTATGAATAAGGGTGGGGGAACGCGCACACGCAATTGAAGGCGAATAAGAAGCTAGGAATCACCTAGTTAATTTGTTAACATTCAGTCGTATTTGAAAAATTCAAACTTTGTCGTCGTTGTTTCCTTTAAAACTTTGTTAGGAGGGTTTCTCCTTTACTTTTATGTTAATAAAGCACTCTTGGATATCGTTAAGTTGTACTAGCAAGGAACCGTAGGTTCCGGGTTGTTTCAGGAACCCCAATCAAGTATGTGTTGTTTTCTTGGATATGGTATTGAACATAAGGGATATCGATGTTGGGATCCAGTTTCAAAGCGTCTTCGGCTCTCTCGCCACGTGGTCTTTATGGAACACAAGATGTTCTCTACAGTTTCGTCTTTCGATGCTTCGACCACTGTTGACCATCCTGGTCTTGCAGATCCATTCTTCGATGATTCTTTAGTTGACACTTCATTTCCGCTGCAGAGTCCTTCAGATTTGTTGGTTGATGATGTTATTTTCCCTTCTCCTGCTCAGTTACACATGGTTCGGTTCCTGTTCCACCTGACCTTGTTAGTGTTCCTGCTCCGGTTCCACATGTTATCTCCCCTCCTCCTGCTCCAGTTACACATGGTCCGGTTGCTGTTTCGCCTGCTCCCGTTGCCTCTCCTGCTCCAGCTCCAGAAGTTCCAGTCTCGGTTTCTAATTCTTCAGACAATTCCTCCTCAGGCCCTGAGAGTGACATGGATGAGTCCACTTGTACTGCAGCTCATCGGTCTACCAGAGAACGCATGCAATCTGTTCGACTTCGAGATTATGTCACTTCTGCTATTGTTTAGCATCATGAAACACAGTCTTATCGGGAAGCTAGTTCTGACCCAATGTGGCGAAAATCAATGCAAGATGATTTGGATGCTCTCGCACACACTCATACTTGGGACTTAGTCTCATTACCTCCTGGTAAGACTGCTGTAGGGTGCAGATAGGTGTATAAGATCAACACTAGGTCTGATGGTTCTGTTGAGAGATATAAGGCTTGTCTGGTGGCTAGAGGTTTCACACAGGAGTATGGCATTGACTATGAGGAGACATTTGCTCCAGTTGCTCGACTTACCTCGGTTCGTAATTTGATTACTGTAGCTGCAATCCGTCGTTGGCCGTTGTTCCAGATGGACGTTAAGAATGCTTTTCTTAATGGTGATCTTACTGAGGAGGTATACATGAAACCTCCGCCTGGTCTCGATGTTCACCCTTCACAGGTATGTCTCCTACGTCGTGCATTATATGGTCTGAATCAAGCCCCTTGGGCTTGGTTTGATAAGTTCAGTTCTACTATGCTCCATCTTGGGTTCTCCTCTAGTTCATATGACTCAGCTCTTTTCATTCGTCATACGAATCACAGAATTATTCTCTTGTTAATATATGTTTATGATATGATCATTATCGGGGATGATCTCGTCGGTATTCGTGAGCTAAAGAAGTCAACCACCATTTTGAGATGAAAGACTTGGGGCCTCTCAGCTATTACTTGGGTCTCGAGGTTACTTCTGATGCTGACGGTTACTCTTTGTCTCATACAAAGTATGCTTTTGATATTCTTGCTCGTGCAGGACTGACTGATCCAAAGGTTGCCTCCACGCCACTGGAGCCCAACCTAAAGCTTACTCCCTTAGAGGGTGAACCTCTCCCTGATCCTACTCGATACCGACATATTGTTGGTAGTCTGGTCTATCTCACGGTCACCCGTCCTGACTTACAGTATGCTGTTCATCAGGTCAGTCAGTTTCTCACTGCTCCACGATCCACACACTATGCTGCTGTTCTTCGGATTCTTCGCTACATAAAAGGTACTTTGTTTCTCGGTTTTCATTTCTCTGCTCGATCTACACCGGTCTTACATGTATTTTCAGATGCTGATTGGGAAAGTGATCCTACTGATAGACGCTCCACCACGGGGTACTGTTTCTTCTTCGGTGACTCACTTATATCCTGGTGCAGCAAGAAGCAAACTGTAGTTTCGTGATCTAGCACTGAGACGGAATACCGTGCTCTAGGTGACGCCACACAGGAGCTCATCTGGCTTTGCGGGTTATTAGCTTATATGGGGATGCCTCAGTCCTCTGCTACTACTATATGTTGTGACAATCGTAGTGCCATCCATTTCCCACAACGATGTTTTTCATGAGCGGACGAAACACATTGAGATAGATTGTCATTTTACCCGTCATCATCTTCGTGCTGGCACGGTTCATCTGAAGTCTGTGTCTTCGTTAGGGCAAACTGCCGATATTCATACGAAGTCTCATCCGCCTGGACGTTTTCATAACTTGATCTCCAAACTTCCGCTTATCACGACAGCTTCAGTTTGAGGGAAGCTGTTATGATATATGTCCCACATCGCTTTAGCATATATGTTACCCATTGTATAGTTTATATATATAGGACCCTTTGTACATTGTTTAACATAAGTTTAATATACGATCTTAAGCTTCTGCTTCTAATTCTATCAGTTTTAAATTCATGTTCAGGGGTTGTTGATTTTCAAATTCTTTCTTTCTCTGTTGGTAAACCCAGGCTGGGTATTGGTCATTTTCAACTTCTCCAGTTAGTCTACCATCTTCTGCTTATTCTTTGATTTTTCTCCCACGACAGTAAAATGGTACTTTTTCGTATATGTAACCTTGTATCGACTTATTGATATTAAGGACGAAGCTGTGATGTAAAGAATGAATAAATATGTCTAAAGAATGAATAGATACACTTGATTCTGTTGTAATTATAAGTTATTGTCCCTAGATTCTGATATTAGATGACACAAATAGTATTGACAATACTATTTTGGAGAAATCACGTTGAGGATGTTGCAAGGGCCCAATAAACATGTTTTGCAAATAGTATTGAGGATGTTGCAAGGGCCCTACTGAAGTAGGAACATGTAATAAGACCCACAATGTATAGGATTGTTAAGTAATTTAACTGTATTCTATTTTGGAGAAATCATCTTTGTTTATCCTTCGTATTTGAAATGGATTCATTATTATGCTGCACTTTTGTTATAATTTTCCCATGTTCTACTATCATATACCAGCAATATGTTTAAAAGTGGAACAAATACTTATCTATCATTGTTTTTAGATTAAATGCATACTTTTCAACATGTTTTCGCTCATGAGCATATAATCAATTCTCTCTATATATATATAAAATCAAAGCAAATGGGAGGCTCATCCTCCTTATACCATGTAGGATTTGAAAAGAATTCTTGATATGACACATGTTATGTTAGAAGATTAAGTGGCAGACACATTGGCATTTTCAACCAATTAAATTTTGCCAATTCATATATACGTTACACATAGGATTGCCAACTCAATCTTCAATGAAATGTGATGCATTGAACCTTATTTTTCAGAGTCAATCATATACTTTGAATAAAAAGTTTAGTTTCTCTATGCATTGGTAACAAATACAACTATAACTTTTGATTTCTTTCACTGAATAACTTCACTATAATTTATGTTTTTTTGTTTTTGGATGTAAATATTACTTTTGACTTCAACGTAAATATCTATATGAATGTGTTCAATTAAATTACCATTACTTAATAGTAATCTATCTATCACAAAGAAAAAATACAACTGAACAAGAAAAATTAACATATAAACAATATTAACAAACAAAAAATAGGTAATAATAAATTAACATCTTTAAAAAAATTACGTTAGACCATACACATTCAATTAATTCTCAATGCATAAATAACTACGAATGTTGATTTAAAGTGAAAAATATAGGTAATAATAAATTAACATCTTTAAAAAAATTACGTTGGACCATAGACCTTCAATTAATTCTCAATGCATAAATAACTACGACTTTTGATTTTGAAGTGAATCTTTTACACTGACACATACACATGAATGTGTTCAATTAAATTAAATTAACATTACATAATAGTAATCTATTTATCACGAGAAATAAATACAAGTGAACAAGAAAACGTAACATATAAACAAAATTAACAAAAAATAGGTAATAATAAATTAGCATCTTTAAAAAAATTATGTCGGACCATACACCATCAATTAAACTTTTTTATTCTCAGCACATAAATAACTACAACTTTTGATTTTAAAGTGAATTTTTTTACACTGACTCATACACCTCCTATCAAACTTTTCGTTTCTCTATGTATTAATAAAAAAATAAATACTAACCTCATACACTGACTCATACACCTCCTATCAAACTTTTCGTTTCTCTATGTATTAATAAAAAAATAAATACTAACCTCAGAATAGGTAATAATAAATTAACATCTTTAAAAAAATTACGTTGGACCATAGACCTTCAATTAATTCTCAATGCATAAATAACTACGACTTTTGATTTTAAACTGAATCTTTTACACTGACACATACACATGAATGTGTTCAATTAAATTAAATTAACTTTACATAATAGTAATCTATCTATCACAAAGAAATAAATACAAGTGAACAAAAAAAGGTAACATATAAACAAAATTAACAAAAAATAAGTAATAATAAATTAACATCTTTAAAAAAATTACGTTGGACCATACACCTTCAATTAAACTTTTTTATTCTCAGCGCATAAATAACAACAACTTTTGATTTTAAAGTGAATTTTTTACACTGACACATACACCTCCTATCACACTTTTCGTTTATCTATGTATTAATTAAAAAATAAATAATAACCTCAGAAACAAAGCTAATGAAAGTGTGAACAACACAAACAAAAAAAATTGTGAAAAAAAAATATATTTACAGACAACAAGAACAAAATACCAACCAACACTAATAGATTAATTAACCTAAAATTGTAGAGCAAACCCCTTCAAATTAATAATTCCAACCATAACCTTTCAAGTCCAATTCTTTTCTTCTATGCATTGGTATATAATGAAACTTCAACTTTTAATTTTTAAGTTAATACCTTTCACCACAGTTTTTTCTTTTCTGAATGTAAGTTTGGTAAGAAATTGTACAACTCAATTAACCTTAAATGATAGTAATGTATCTATCACCAAAAAAAAAGTAAATAATCAACGTATTACAAAATAAACTACATTAACTCACTAAAATGAGTTATAAATAATAAGCATTGAAACATAAATGGTTTACATTAACTTTGAATCGGATTTTCGCTTCTTAATGTATTAATGAAAATTAAAACTACATTTATTGATATATTTAGTGCAACACTTACACTATATTTTTATTTAATATTTTATACATAAATTCAATCCAATTAACCTTCTATGATAACAATGTATGTGTGTATCACAGAGAAAGAATAATTAAGAATACCAGGAAAAAAATTAACCATACAGAGTAGGTAGTATTAAACAATTGATAATTGAAAAAACGTAACAAAGCAACATTAGAAAGCAAGTAAAACAAAGTATGAACGGAACAAAAGCATAATTACATATAACAAAAACATATATCAACCCCGACAGGCATAATTTGATGAACATTAACTTACATAAGAAGCTCTTACATAAGAATTTAAAATATAACCTTTCACATTAATATCATATTCTTCTTTATGTGTCGTACAAATTAAGTTTCATGAATAGAATCCTCCTACTCTCATAGACGTAGTTGTTAGTTTCTCTTTTCAATGTTTATGTGCCACTTTAAATATTTTTGTTCTCGATTCATTGAAAAAGCTGACATAAATTTAATTTATTTTTAAAGTAAAATGATATGCCTATTTCACTGAAAATGGATTACATAAAATCTTCTGTAATTGTGGTTTGAGAACAATATTTTTTTAACCCAAAAAGATTGCCCACAACACCCACACACTAGAAGTTGTAAACCATTATTTTCAATTTGACAAAAATTACTAATACTTTTATTGAGCCATACAAAGAAGAAAACAACAAAAAGAAAACAAATAAATAAAATGGACAATAAAAAATTAACACTACATTTTTTTAAAAATTGATTCATCTATCTCTCATGGACGTTTTTTTATTTTTATTTTTTTTATCCTTCTTATGTTTCTTTAATTCGTTTGGTTCTCGATTTATTGTAATAATTATACATAAATTCATTGTTAATAATAGATAAAATGATAATACATTTTATTGTTGAAAATGAACTATGGAATCTCTTCTCATGTGAAGTTTATCTATGTAAAAATATCGCGTAAATGTAGTTACATGATCTTAATCCAACCGGTTCTCAGCCTATATGTTTTACTTTACGAGTAATTTCTAATACTTATGCTGAGTCGTAGCCAACAAAAATTTATCACATGTATTATTATAAGTGAAATTACATATTATTCTCATACAATGACAACAATCATTAAAATCTATACCTTATCATTTTGGAATTGTGTATAGTATTCGGGACGCGGAAAGAAAAGTTATACCTGAAAATATTTCTTTAATACAAGAAATGAAATATTTACTCTCCACTAGAAGAAAATATTCACTACCACGGAGATATTGGTTATGCGGTGCTAGGGGAAACTGTAATTGGTCGATCAAGTTATTTCTACCATGTCTATTATATTAAAGTATGGAAATAATCACCTAATCAACCAATTAAAGTTTCATGTGGTACCACGTCACCGATACTCCCATAGTAATGAATATTTTCTCATCCATTAGGTTGTGAGAGTTTATCGTAGTTAGCCAACATGATGATGTTAGACCAATAAAAGAAAAGTCAACTTAATAATGTATGTCTTTTTCTTCAAATGTATGTCGAAGTGAACAATTGACATATGATGATAAAATTTGTTTTTCAAACTGATATGCATGGCTTCATTTTGCTTATTATTTTCTGATATGGTTCTTTTATGAAATAAGTATAAGTACGCAGTAGAGTTTTTTCTATAATATGTAGATTTATGAGTTTTAAATAATAGTAATATACATATTGTTTCTTCGATTGTAAGTTAGTATTTAGGATTCTTAGTTCGTTCTCAGAGTCTCCTTTAATCAAAGAACCACATCTTTATCAAAAAGACTATTCAAACCTTTAAACCAACATTTTGTCAAAATCTGAATTCTTTAATGGCCTTTGTGCTTAACATGTGTGCAATTAATAAAAGCATTTTTAGACGACTTTTTTTATAAAGTAAAGAAACATATTTTTCAAACTCCATATAATCTTAATAATTTTTCAATAAAACAAAATAACAATTATATGCACAGCCCGCGCCATGGCGCGGGGTTAAGACTAGTTATATGTAGTAGTGGCATATATCCAACTACTACATATAATCTAGCATATTCGAACACCGCTAAATTCAAACACTATTTAATTTAGGGATAGTGCCCTCGGGCACGGGCAATACCCTAATCCCAATAAATATGCCAAAAGGTTAGTGGCTATGGTACTATGAAGATAATGGGCAGTACTCGGTTAAAACTAGTGATAATGTGGCCAGAGAGCTCACTCTTAACAGAGCTTCAACCGAATTCTTCAGATCAAAACTCAAAAAAGTGGTTTTCAAAACTCTGAAAACTCATAATTTCCAGAGAAAATTATCTTCCTGGCATGGAGGGTTTTTACATATACACTTCTCATAGTGCATACCCTTGCAAGAAGAAAAGTATCAGTAGACCCAAATTGCAGATTTTGTAACTTAAAGAAAGCAGAGAACATGCCATGTTCCACTGTGACTTGGCAAAAGAATTCTGGCAATTATCCTGGAGATCAAAAGAAAAATTCCAACCGAATGAGAACCTAAGCAATTTCGTCCCCAGAATTTTCGAGCAAGAGTGATCTCACATGCAAGAGCAATTATGTGTTGGAATGTGGACAGTTTGGAGTTTTAGGAACAAAGCTTACCACAATGGTTTTCAGGGTACAATTCAAGATCTCCTTGTCCAAGCAAAGAGTCAAACCATTCTTGGTAAGGCTTTGAATCCCTCAGAACTCCTAACTCATAAGAGGAGGAAGCGAACTAAGAATAGAATAGCTCTGGGCAATGAGACGAGAGTTTTGTCCAAAAGACCAACGGCAGACCAGATCCAGCCACCCATCACGCCGATTGGACTCAACCTCCAAGAGGGTACACCAGAATCGACGTCGAAGGCGTGTGGTCCTACGCCAAGAAAGTAGGAGTGGTCGCGAGAAATCATCACGGGGAAATTAATTGTTGAGTAGCTTCCTCGATTCCGTGAAGGAACAACACAAAATAAATTGAGGCACAAGTTATCAAATTGGGACATCAAACCGCTTTGGACATGTTTTTATAAGATAGACTACTAAACTAAACTAACCATCTACTTCTTTATTGGCACGAATGCTAAACTAAACTAACTATCTACTTCTTTATTGGCACGAATGCTTGAGGGATTCATAAGTGTTCTCGTATGGTGGTCCCGTTTTGATTTGCAATGGGAAGTTATACGTAAGTGCTCAATCTGATCCTAACATCTCTTGTTTTCAAGCTGTTCAAGAAACTAGTAGTGCATGCCCAAATCAATTATGAGGTAGGTGTGTGAGTGAAACGAATGAGAAATGTTAAAACCGTATATTTACAATTGAGGCTAGCATACGTTACAATTAAGAGAGTGACCATGTTAATTTCGATGGTTTTTGTAAGATTATATCATCAATCAGCCTTTGGATTGGAAATCTTGTGGACCAAGTTGTGGATTGATTGTGTGATTACTCTACGTTTACAATACATCATGACTAAAACCATAATTTATTTTTGTAGTGAAGGAGGTTTGACTCGCTACAACCATCATCTATTTGTCATGTGTGTGGACAAGCCACTATACGCATGATTCATGGCTATTTATACCAATTAATTGTAGTTCCGCTCAGGAAAGAAATTATAAATCCATAGAAAGGACATATATTACATGGGATGTGAAGAAGTAATTGAAATCTAGATAATAGGATATTGGAAAAAACTAATTAATAGTTAGTGTGGAAAGTTAATCTAACGTCACTGGCAGAGGCGACGGAGTCGTCAGAGGAGACAAACACTCTGCATATATCAATACAACAAACATAACTAAAAGTATATGAAAAAAGTACAATCTTTTGCTAGTCACTCAACAGATGATAGTTAGAACCACCACTAACTTTTCATATCTGGCTGCAATGTTAGCACTAAAAGAGTGCCATCTAGTTTTTTACCGACATGTACGTGAGCATGTCTTGATTTATAAATAAACCTTCTACCTAGTTTCTCGGTTCCGTCACCTGCTTTTCAAGTTAGAATCATTATATGGCCAATATTTCGCTTTTGACTTATTATTTAATATTGATTCCTTTCTTACTACGGAACAACAAGATCTGCTTATGAACCCTTTCACTGCGGACGAAGTCAAACAAGCAGTCTTTAGTATGGACCCTCTTAAAGCTCCGGGGCCAGATGGAATACAACCAATCTTCTTTCAAAAATGTTTGCCTTTCATTTCCACAAAAGTTACAACGACAGTCTTATCATTTATAAATTCGGGTTACATGCTTGCCGAACTAAATAACACTAATATTGTCCTCATTCCCAAAATTAAAAATCCCACCTCAGTGAATGACTTTCGTCCGATTAGTTTATGTAATCTTCTTTATAGGATCATATCTAAAGTGCTTGCGAACCGTCTTAAAAAGTTTTACCCTTTCTTATTTCTGACAACCAGAACGGTTTTGTCCCAAATCGTTCTATCCAACATAACATCCTCTTAGCACAAGATATTTTGCACTACATCTCTAAAGTCTTTGACCCTAACCTACCTAAATATGGCGCTCTTAAGCTTGACATTTCAAAAGCTTTTGATAGGCTTAGGTGGGACTTTATAGAAGCTACTCTCCATTAGTTTCATTTTCCTTCCCACTTTATACGATTAATTATGCAATGTATATCTACAGTTTCATACTCTATTATCATAAATGACTCAAAATCAAAACATGTCAAACCTTGTAGGGGAATTAGACAAGGAGACCATCTTTCTCCGTTTATCTTCATACTATGTGCTGAGGCGCTCTCGAAATCAATAAGTTATGCTTGTAATATGGGTCTTATTGCTGGTGTCCCTTCGAACAATAGAGGACCGTCAGTTTCTCACTTGCAGTTTGCAGATGACACCATCCTCTTCTTTAAAATAACACCAAATACGGGTCTTGTTATCTTAGACATCCGTAATAGATTTGCAAATCAATCTGGCCAAGTCATTAATTTTTCGAAGTCCTCAATCACCTTTTCTCCAAACTGTAGTCAAAGGGATATTCATAACTTCATTAGCACCCTTAGAGTCAAACACACAAACCAGCTAGGAACTTACTTAGGTTTTTTCTTTGCACCTACCTTTACACAATCAAAAAATAAAAATGAAGAAATTATAATTGATAAAATTAGGAATAAATGTGCCTCTTGGAAAGGCTTGCTTCTTAATAAATTTGGGAGAGCCACTTTAATTAAATCTATACTTACAAGTTTCCTAGTTTACCCCTTTTCAGTTCTCCTAATTTCACCTAAACAGTTAAAACTCTCACCACCATCTTTAACAACTTCTTCTGGGCAGGCAACCCTACAATTAGAACTCTGAATTGTACCTCTTGGAACAAACTTTGCCTTAACACCAACAAAGGGGGCCTTGGTTTCAAAAACATCAAAGCTTTTAATTATGCTCTTTTTTGCAAAAACACTTGGCAGTTAATTTCAAACCAACATTCCCTCTTTTCAAATTACCTGATTTCAAAATATTACAAAATAAATCCCTTTTGGGTTCACAATGCTCCTCCTACTGCTTCTCCAACATGGAAGGCGATTGTGAAATGTAAGAGTTATTTAAGTGGTTGTTTTCTTTGGAAATCAGCAGATGGTCATCATATATCTATCATTAAGCATCCCTGGATACGTGATGTCCCTTCTGAATCGATTAAAGAATCACTGAATGGAAATTGCTCTATTAAATGGGTCAAGGATCTAACTGAAACCTGTGATGAAGGGGGAGTGAGGTGGAACCATACACTTCTCATTAACACCTTCCCACCATGGCTTGTTAACCTCATTACCAACACCCCCCGTCAACTCTGATTCTAACAACCCTCAATGGACCCTTACCACAAATCACCTCTTCTCTGTCAAATCTCTTTACAACCATTTATATTCCCCTCTTCCTAAACCCAACTTGAATACTCATCCACAATCTTTCAATGCCACAACTCTTAAACTAAATTGGAAGAACCCCTGGAAGTTGAAGCTACCTTTCAAATTAAGGTTCTTTGCTTGGCAGTTGGCTCTTCATATCTTGCCAACAAAAGAACTTTTGAGAGCTAGAGGGGTTAACTGTAATGATATTTGTGCTTTATGTCATCATACAATTGAAACAATTGATCATCTTCTCATTTACTGTATGTTCTCCAAAGCCATTTTCCAAAAGCATAATATTCACACTCCTGCTACAAACCCGTGAAGACTGTTTCAAATTGTGTCTTAAGAAAACAAAATTTTCGTCCCAAAAGTTTAATGCTTGGTTAATAGCTTGCTGGACTATTTGGAAAGCAAGGAATGCAACACTTTTTCAAAACACTACACCCTTGGTAGGTGTGCACAAGAGATTCCGGCGGGGAGACCTCCGTGTGCACCGTGTGCAGTGGATCAAGGATCGCACAGGAAGAATAGGGGTGTGTGTAGGGAGAGAGTAAGGCAGTAGCAATGTCTGTGAGAGAGACAGAGGTTTGGCAGAGCTTCTGCGTATGGCAGTGTGTTCTCCTTTGTATGGAAAGGGTGACGATCTATATATACTGGAGAACATGACCGTTGTAGTGTGGTTAATGCGCCCATTAATGACGGCTTAATTAGCTTAACCATAACGGCACGTTCGTCCGAGTATATAGGGACCGTTAGAGCACGTGGTGCGCGAATACCGGAACCATTACGAGGTTGACCGGGTTTGACCGGATTGACCGGGTTTATGGAGCTCGTGCCATAAATCTCTCAAAACAGTTACTAAAGGTCGCGCGCGGGCTTGGCTTGCACGCGACAGGGCTTACTCTAGCCTCCAAACCACAAAGTCCCTACAAGTCCCGTGCAGTGGTATGCGAGGGCTCTGTCTCGCAGCCCCCACATGGATCAGCTCGGCTGGTGATCCAGTGTGTATGGAGCACAATATGGTGTGCTGGATGGCTGCCACGTGGCTAAGATCTGTCATGTCAGAAAGCAGTATCTACATTAGCCCCCTTTCTGCGCGTGAAGACTCATAGCCGTATAGACTTCCATGCGCGGAAACCAACATACGCGTCGCCGCCACGCACCAATTCAAATACGGGTAAGTTCAGCCCCCGTGCGTGTCATTATGACCTAAAAACCCTAGGGTCGTGCCGTCTGACCTTTAGGGTTTTAGGCGTGACGTCAGCTTGTCCTGTGATTGCGCGATTCGACGGTGACGGTTGCGATTCGATTATCGAAAGGACGCAACCCTTCATTGTTTTGGATAAATACCTTGTATCCCCCATTATTGCAAAGCATCACTTCTTTCTCTTAAAGTGAATGGTACCCGGAGATCTTCGAGAGCAGATCCAGATAATCAATCACCAGTTCAGAACTGCAAATCGTATTCTTCAATTGTGCATATCCAAGCAGGCTTCAAGAAAACAAGGTTGGCCTCGTTTACTTTTGATTTAAGATACCAGTGTTTGCCTTGAACTGCGTTGATATTTGAACCTGCTTCGTTTTAATCTTTCAACAATATTGGATCTTGCAACTCCCCAATTTCTGAAATCGATACCGGAACTGTTCGTCTTCCTTTGCATAGATCTTGAATTCCAAAATTCAAACTGAAGTGTGGTATTTCTCCCCCTTTTTTTCTTGCTCTTTCGCAGGAATGGCCAAGACAAGAGTACACAGACCCGTCAAGGAAGATGAAGAGATACCCGACCTTCCGCAGGCCTTGTGGCGAAAATCCCCCTTTTTAGGCGGCAAAGATTTCTACCATGCGAGGGTAAAGGCGAAGAGGATGCCTGATCCTGTTCCAGTTGAGCGATTGCTGACGCTGACTCGCCCAGTTAACTCAGCCCTGCTCGAGTTGGTTGGTTCCGAGGATGTAGTTCGATTGGGGATCGAGAATGGGCACTTCCCATATACTGCGATTTCTACTCAGGCGTTCGTCCAGAAATTGGACTATATGGATGAGTGGATTGACCACGTGTTGGATCATCACGCCGTGACTCTTAATGAAGCCGGCGTATACTTTGCTATCCATGCTATGAAGGGTGCTGCCGTGAAGTTGGATCAGTCCATGCTTCTAGACCTTCTATCCCGTTACTCGCCTGCGACTCATACGTTCCATTTTGCTGAGTTCGAGGCTGCCCCGACACTCGAGGACGTTCAAATGCTGTACGAGCTTTCCCCCATGGGCGAGGTGGACCCTCTGAGTCCCTTGAGGACATCTGCGGAGATTGCCTTGTACACGCAGATGGAGGAATGCCTAGCAGAGGTGAAGAAAATTTCCACTCGGTGGACTACTACGAAGCCTCTTCCGAACTGGCAGTTGGTCGATACGTCTGCGAAGAATACCTGGAACAAATGGTTGCAGTACTTCTTCCGAGACTATGCGAACAGCAGCATCACTAAGAAACTTCTGAGTGAGGACCCAGAGGCTGAAAATTACGTAGAGGGCAAAGGCTTTCATTTGACCCTTTGTGCTTTTCTCTGTGCCTGGCTGTCGAGGTACTTGATTGATGGTCACCCCCATGACGGAGTCTTCTACCATGTGTTGCCACTTGCTGTAAGGCTCGCTCTTGGCCAGAGAGTCGCACTCGGACCCTTGGTCTTGGGCACGCTGTACTATAGGCTTGATCAGCTGGTTCTGGCTATGAGGGAGTCGCGTGGCCGCCTCGATGTGCTGACTTTCGTCATATTTCCTTTTTGACAATGTGGGTTTTCGAGCGCTGGCCGTCTTATGCTCCAACTGCTCTCCAACTTGATAAGTGGTGTCCCCCAGGCGAGACAGAAGCACGCAACAGCGGAAGAGCTGCGAGATGGTTCGGAACAGGCAACACCAAGTGCGTTTGGAGTTTGATATGCGACAAACGGAAGGAGTTTACTGCCAAGCCCTATGCCACGCGTATTGAGAATGTGCGATGGTTCCCAAAGCTGTACCCCTCTAAAGGCATGGTCTTTTCAGAAGAGCTTCTCTTTGAAGGGAGACCTCATTTTCATGAGCGCTACCGCGAGTTATTTTGCTGGTGTCTGCGAGGTTCCCTTCCTGCCCTTGCAGAGCATATTCGTGAGCTCGCGCCGAAGTATGAAAAGCTTACCGTGGACGTTGACCCCACTCGAGTCTCTCCTCAGTTTGGATTTGATGCGGTGGCCCCATCAATCTGGCCCCAGTCCATTGTCAGAGGATGCTACAAGCGCTTGCTAACAAAGGAGTGCAAGACGGTTTTTATGAACAACCTTCCTTTTGAGCAGCCTGCGGGAACCCGCGAGGGTGGTTGTTCCCAGAACTGGCTCGCATACTGGGTTGCCCAGCAAACGAGGATTGAGACGGAGTCGGCCGCGCAGCCAGGTAGATCTCCTTTGATTAAAAGGAACTCTTTTCCGTTTCGCCCCACTTGCAGTCTAAGCGAGTCTGAGTATGGTTGCTACTCACTGTGGGATCGTGAGAACCATTTGTGCCCTGATGTCATTCTGAAGGAGCAAGTCGCCGCAATTAAGAAGGGCGATACGCATGTCGTCAGATATAGCAAGGCATTTGCTGAGGTAAGCAATTTTTCCGCGTGCATTTAAGCTTCTTGATTTCCTTATGCTGACATCTTTACTCTGTACGGTTGTAGTGTCATGTGCGGCGATTCGCATCTGGCGATCGCTCCAAGTCATTGGTCAACGCCATCGTTGCCACCAGGAGAGAAGGGCAGTCGTTCCGGCTATCGTGGAGGATGGAACCTGAGCTCGAAATGAAGATTCGCGCGGTCATGAATGCTTTTGCTGACTCGCTGATAGACAATCCTCCGGCTCCGCCTCCTCCTGGAGATGACCCGTCTCCTCCAGCGACTGCGGCGCCAAGAGTGAAGAGACCTAGACAAAAGGGAATTACGATTTCTTCCCCTAGGAATGCCCCAGCTTCTCCCCCAATGAGGTCCCTTTCTATCAAGGACAAAGGCAAAGGTCGCATGCCCAGCAAAGTGCGGAAAGATCTCGCAGTTGAGACCTTTGTTCCATTCAATCAAGAGGAAGAAGAAGAGAGGGGGGAGCCCCAAGCGAGTGATGAAGAAGAAGTAACAGTTGTGATGCATGAGGAAGAATCAGGAGGTACCTCCGTCGCATTTCTTTTCCCGTTACCGTAACTTCTTTGCACTTCTTTTCTTTAAACCAATTGGGTATTCGCAGATGATGATGATGAAACCATTGGTGGCCTTGTGGCCAAGAGACAAAAGAGAGATGCCCATTCTGGCATTTCAGATGAGCCCATAAGCGAGGACGTTCTTGCTGAGTCCCGGAAGACAGCCGCGGAAGCTGCTGAAAGAAGAAGGCGGCGAGAGGAAGAGGAGCTCGAGCGTGTGAAACAGCGGAGCCTTGAAGAGCAGCATGTTGACGACTTAGTGCGTCCAGTTGGCGAGGAAGACGAGCTTCCCAAAGAAGTGGCTCCTCATGCGGAAGAGGAAGATGAGGTTCCCGGAGAGGATGCAGCGGCCTTGGAGCAAGTCCAAGCAGACTTCGAAGAGATCGCAGGTGGCGATAAAGGTGAGATCTTCAATCTCGCAGTGACTTATAGAGATGTTATTGTGGGTGCGTTAAAGCATGGTGTGTCAAAGGCTGACATTCGCCGTTGGTTAGTAGACAAATGCGGAGAACCCTCAGGTAACTATTTGAGTGATTCGCACGTACTAGGCTCTTAGCAACTTAAGGCAGAATCATGACTGGTTTATTCGCATCCCAGGTCACGCTTCTCTTAAAGACTTGCTTAGTGAGGACACACTGATAGGGCATGGTTCCACGTCCTTAGTGTATGATGAGGATACCTCAATCCCACCTTCGCGTGGAGGTGCTTTCTCTTAGCTTTAGCAAAGATAGCAAAATAACTTATAACGCAAGTTACCTCATGTCATCGCATTTAATGTCGCAGGTCATGCTGAAGAACCAGAGTTGGAGCAGAGAAGTCAGCCTTCTGCGTCCTATGTTCCAATTCCGAGCTCCCATACCGAGAAGCCCGTCGCAGCTGCTGACCACGCGGGTGAGCCTCTTGAGGACATCATCGAGCTTTCCGACGATGCTGGAGTTGACGCTGTGCTGATGGACGAAGATGTCCATGCTAGTGTTGAGGAAGTGAGGACAAGTGCTGCTAATGCGTTCGCATCTGAGAGTGTCCTTCGCCAAGCGACTTCGGCTGTCCCTTCGCCTCCGGCGACGACTGAGCCCGAGGCACCTAGTCCTGCGTGGAGCATTTGGGGCTCGCAGGTTGGGAATGCAGTCGCAGCTGGTGCGGCCTACACTCTTCCTCCTGACTACGAGAGATTGGAGCTCGCAGCCGATAGGAGAGCTATGGAGCGAGGGCAATCTTTGAACAACCCGGCAGCCCGCATTCCTTCTCTTCATGAGATTCTGGAAGGAACTGGTAAGTAGAGCCTTACTGTTCGCACGTCGCATTATTCGCTTGCGAGTTTTGACATCATAACTTATTTTTGACGTCTCCTCAGATTTGAAGCAAACCGATGTAGACTGGGTGGTTCGAATGCGTCTCAGGTACCCCCGCTCGTTTGTGAGATCTCTGGAGATCGGGCCTTTTGACAGGAGGCTGTTCCTTACTGAAGCCATTTGGATTTGGAGCAGCTGTCTGCGGCTACACCCGCGACCATTTCGGTCCAGAGTGCTGAATTGTTATGCGGCATGTGCCAAAACCTCGTGACCAAAGTCCAAGGCAGAATGGGCTTCAAGTTTCTTAAGGACAGAGTCACGCTGATTCGCGCGGCCGTAACTTTGAAACTCGGTCACCAGAATCTCGCAGTCGAGATGCAGAAGGTGGAGCAGCAGAAGCAAAAGGTTGATGAAGCTCTAAAGCTATATCATGAGATGAATGCCAGGTGCGAGCTACTGAAGCAAGAAGTGGAGCAGGTAGAGAAGCTGAGCGAGCAGTTCGCGCCCCAAGACTCTTTAATCAAGAATTTGCTTTGATTTTTCAAATTTTGCAAAAATAGCAAGAAAAATAGCTGAAACATTAATGTAATGTCTTGAACATTAATGTAATGTTGCTAGGGTTTCTCCCCCCTTTTTTTTAACAAAAACAATGAATTTTCCCGTTTTGCCCTTTCCCGGGATTTGATTGGATATTTCTGTGCATATCCAATTATGACATCAGCAATTGATTCTCTGCTTGATTTTCGCGCTAATTTCTCGGCAGATAAGCACGCTTCCGTTGGGAAGTCCATCCGAATCATGACTATCCGTCATTTATTAGGATACGCAACTGAATCGTCGTAGCCTTTAGTAGGGTAATTGATTATTACCGCTTTTCAAGGCGTAAGTGATTGAACTTACCCTCTTTTTGAATTTTGCTGACTCATCTTAGGCAACCGAAGAGTGTGTACAGGGTCTATATAAACCCTGTCTTTGCTATTTGGGTTCTTCATCCCAAACATGTGCTTTGCCGTGAGTCCTTACGACTGCTGGCTTCAACGCTTGTTTTTCGTTGATTCATGGCAACTTCAAGTTTTGAATCCTGAGTTTTCGCTTTGTGCTATGGGAATAGTTTCCAAGATCCACTTTATGAGGCTTATTGCTCTTTATAACCATCATAAAGAAGATGCAGATAATATCTCATATGTGTTCGAAGAAATTTCTTCGTGTATTATGTGTGCAGGTCATGTTTCCGGCCACCTCGTGGTGAGGTGCAGCGCCGAAGTGACCGTGCTACCGTCTCGTAATGAACGGCGGAATTCTTCTTCAGCATCTCCGGAGAAGAATCGGTCACCTTCACGTTTGTGAGCTCGGGATGACGAACCGTCGCGTTCATCCCCGTCTACAAGGAGCCCTTGCCCTTTGGAGCTTCTGCTTGCCTGTGGATCGCCGGAACCGGTGGTTCCTTGGGCAAATGTTATGGGGTGCATATCTGACAACGGTCTTGTCGGATACCGGGATCTTGAGCGTATGGCTTCATGTGGCTCTTTTAGAGCAAGATCCCCCCTGCTACAGATGTTCACCCGCAGATCTGGGCGTTGCGTAGCCGGTGTTGAAACCGGTGGGTTCATCCTTTTCTAGTCGGAATTCCCGTAGTGTGTTTCTGGCTTGTCAGACATTTTTCGAATGTATTGTAAGCCGTATTGGCTGCGTAGTTAGATTCGAGCTTTTCGCTTGTAAGCTGCTATCTAGACAGATAAATTGTAAGTCATTTGACTCGTAATGATAAATAGCTTTCTGTATTATCTGCTGTATCTTTACAACAAAATACAATTTCGCATGCGTTTCGGCATATCTCGCCTTGCATAATGCTATGCAATTGTTTCGCATCTGCGATATATTGATTCGCGGGTGTTTCGCTAGATCGTTCGAGATCGTATCTTCGCAGCTGTGCCATCCCGGCAGATGGGCTTGTTGGTTAGCCATTGCGGATCATTTAAGATCGTTTTCACAACGTTGCTATCGTAGTAGATAGTCTTTAGCAGATCAATTAAGATCGTTAAGTGGTGCGAATTGCTATCATGGCAGATAGGCTTTATTAAAGAATCGATTGAGATCATTTCTCACATAAACTGTTATCGCAACAGATAGACTCTTAGAAGATCTAATAAGATCATCTTGCGCATGCGTTGCCATCGTAACAGATGGGCTTGGACGATCAACTAAAATCGCTTTGCATATAAGTTGCTATCGTAACAGATAGGCTTAGATGATTAACTAAAATCACTTTGCATATAAGTTGCTATCGTAGCAGATAGGCTTGGGTAATTAAGATCGCATTTAGACAGGCTGCTATCGTAAGAGATAGGCTTATATGATCAATTAAGATCGCATTTGTATTGGCTGCTATTGTGAGAGATAGGCTTATATGATCAATTAAGATCGCATTTGTATTGGCTGCTATCGTGAGAGATAGGCTTATATGATCAATTAAGATCGCATTTGTATTGGCTGCTATCGTGAGAGATAGGCTTAGATGATCACTTAAGATCGCATTGCACTGGCTGCTATCGTAAGAGATAGGCTTAGCTGATCACTTAAGATCGCATTTGCATTAGCTGCTATCGTGAGAGATAGGCTTAGATGATCACTTAAGATCGCATTGCATTGGCTGCTATCGTAAGAGATAGGCTTAGATGATCACTTAAGATCGCGTTTGCATTAGCTGCTATCGTGAGAGATAGGCTTAGATGATCACTTAAGATCGCATTGCATTGGCTGCTATCGTAAGAGATAGGCTTAGATGATCACTTAAGATCGCGTTTGCATTAGCTGCTATTGCGGCGAATAAACTATTGTTAAAAGTAATAACAAATTGAATAGAGCAACATAAAAAGCTAGAAATGTGAACTTCTCATTTGGGAGAATTCTTTTATTACAACGCTCTCATATGGGAGAGATGAGATTACAATCCTCTCATATGGGAGAGGAGATTGCGTAAATCGTAGCCACATGAGACATTAAACAACGTTATCATAGAACGTATGAAATGAGAGAAGTCAGGGATAGTACTTCTTGATCCAGCGCATGTTGACTGAAATCGGAGTTGAGGTTGTGCCGTGCAACCTTCGTATGCTGCAGTAGCCACTATCGAAGACTTCTGTGACTTCGAAGGGTCCTTCCCAATTTGCTGCGAACTTTGGGTGAGTTGCTTCTCGCATACAGTGGTCAGATGCGCGCAAGACCAAGTCTCCGACTGCGAAATCCCTTCGCTGGACTGTCTTGTTGTAGGCGCGAGCGATTCTTTCCTGGTACCGCTTGTTAGTCCTTTTGGCTTGTTCTCGCTTTTCTTCCAGCAAGACTAAGTCATGATCGCGTTGATTTTCATAGAGTGCATGGAAGGCCAGCCTTGCCGAATTGACTCTAACCTCCGCAGGTACTACAGCTTCGGCCCCATAACACAGTAGAAATGGCGAGGCCCCTGTGGGTGTCCTTGGAGAAGTTCTGTAGGCCCACAGAGCTATGCTTAGAGAGTCGGCCCACTTCTTGTGGTCGTCTGCGACCATCTTGCTCAATATTCTCAACAGCGTCTTGTTAGTCGCTTCGGCTTGTCCGTTTCCCTTTGGGTAGTAAGGGGTAGAACATATCTGCCTGATATTGTACTCCGCTAATTTCGCAGCTACCTGGCGATTAACAAAAGGAGTACCGTTATCTGAAAGAATGGTGTTTGGGATTCCGAACCTGCATACGATGCTTTCTTGGATAAAGTTGACCACAGCCAGCGCATTTGCCGTCTTTAGTGGTGTTGCTTCCACCCACTTGGTGAACAGCTCAGTTGCGGTGAGAATGAAATGATTCCCGTGCGACGTCGGTCGGATGGGACCGATGAAGTCCAGAGCCCATGTGTGAAATGGCCATGGCGTCCCTAGTGCATGTCGATCCACGGCAGGAGCGTGCACTAGGTTCCCTTTGAATTGGCATTCCTGGCAGCGTCGCACTTTGGTACGACAATCGACCTCCATCGTGGGCCAGAAATATCCGATTGAGAGGAGCTGTCTGCATAATTTCGCACCTCCTTGATGTTCCACCTGATGAGAAAGGTCCATGACTTCTTGTGCTTCTCTGTCGACTAGACATCGCAGCAAGTTGCCCTCGTGGCCTTTTCGCCAAAGTAGGTTTTCCTGTACCACATATCGAGACGCTTTCCTTTTCAATTTTTCGGCTTCCTTTCTTAATTCGGGCACGGTGCCCTGGGTGAGGAAATCGAACAGTGGCTTCCTCCAGTCCGTGTCGTCATCGATTAAGGCGACGAGTAGAGAATCTTTGATTAGTGCGCAACTTTCGCATTTCCCTTGTATCAGGGCTGCAGCTGTCGACATGTCTGGCCAATGAATGCCATATCTCTGAGCCTTTCTGTAGATTGACACCTCGCTTTCTCCGCAAGCGTGTTGGTGAATCTTTTCTAACAGCTGTTGTCCCTCTTGCTCGGAGACACATCGCATGAGTATTCCTCCAGGACCCTTGTAGTAAAGGGTGTTGTCGTGGATGCAGTATCCTTTTGTGAGTGCCCAGCTTTCGTTGCTGGTGCCCTTCGCAATAGCTTGCAAGATTGGTTTTCGCCAGTCTGCGTCATCCATGTGTTCGTCGTCGCACGCATCTTCTGTCAATGCCGACGATGTTCGCACTTCGATGGAAATCCTTGCGGGGCACTTGTCTATGCTGACCTTAGATCCCAGAGTTGCTAAGGCGTCTGCGTGCCTGTTGTCTGCTCGGGGCTTGTGCTCGTACTTCACATCGCAGAATTGTTGCATCAGCTTCTGTACTAGGGTGCGATAAGACAGGAGGTTGATCTCCTTCAAACCATATTCGCCCGAGGCTTGCTTAACAATCAGCTTGGAATCTCCCATAACTGTTAAGTTGCTCACTTCCAAAGCTTTCGCCGCACGGAGCCCCACAATGAGAGCCTCGTATTCCGCTTCGTTGTTTGTGACTGCGAAGTTGAGCTTTGCGGACATCTGTATGACTTCCCCATCTGGCTTTGTCAAGACTATCCCAATGCCTCCGCCTTTCCGGGTTGAGGAACCGTCGAAGTGGAGAGTCCAATAGGGCACGTCGATTGCGTAGATCTCAGGGCCTTCGAGCTCTTCTTCGATCACGGGCTCATGGCTGTTATCGGGGAACTGTGCCAACAGATCAGCTACCGCCTGCGACTTGATCGCTCGTGGTCGCACACATGTGATATCGTATTGGGAAATGGTCATGTACCACTTCGCCAGTCTCCCTCCCGGAGTAGTGTGAGTTAGCAAGTATCTTATGGGGTCGCTCTTGGTGACCACTACTACTTTGTGTGATGCAAAGTAGTGTTTCAACTTCTCTATCACAAAGAATAAGGCAAGGCAATGACGTTCGATGTCCGTGTACCTCGACTCAGCAGGCTGCACGATGCGAGAGATGTAGTAGATAGGCCTCTCTTGGCCTTCATACTCTTGAGCCAAGAGCGCTCCTATAGATCTCCTTGTAGATGTCAGGTATAGCAGAAGCGGTGACCCCAGTTGAGGCGCGATCATTATCTTTGAGGACGTGAGTAAATCCTTCAGCTTTCCGAATGCGGCTTCGTGCTCCGGAGCCCAGTTGTACGCGGCGTCCTTCTTGAGAAGAGTGCTGAAACGGCATGTGATTTCGGCAATTGCTGGGATGAATCTCCGCAGATAGGATAGCTTTCCTAAAAATGTCTTCAATGCACTCTGATTATGGGGCGGCGTCATGCCAGTGATAGCTGATACTTTCGCGGGGTCAGGTTCGATCCCTTGGCGATGGACTACGCATCCCAAGAATTTCCCTGATGTCACCCCAAACGCGCATTTCATGGGGTTCATTTTCAATTGAAAACTCCTGCATCTATTGAACACCTTCCGCAGATCTGCGAGGTGGTCTGCTTCGTGTTTGGATTTAACCACCAGGTCATCCACGTAGAATTCCACCTCTTTGTGCATCATGTCGTGAAATAGAGCCATCATGGCTCGCTGATAGGTCGCGCCCGCGTTCTTAAGGCCGAACGGCATCACCGTGTAGTTGAATACCCCTACAGGAGTGATGAATGCAGTTTTCCGCGCATCTTCGGGATCCATCTTGATTTGATTGTACCCGCTGAAACCGTCCATGAAACTGAACATGCGATGGCCTGCTGTTGAATCGATGAGCAAATCGATGTTGGGCAGTGGGAAATCGTCCTTAGGGCAGAAGCGGTTGAGATCTCGGAAGTCCACGCAGATGCAGAGCTGTCCGTTCTTCTTCACCACTGGCACGATGTTGGCCAGCCATGTGGGATGATGATTCGGCTCTATGAACTTGGCCTCTAGGAGTTTGACAATCTCTTGCTTGATCTTGACGTTAAGCTCCGGCCTGAAGCTCCTCGTGCTTTGCTTGACCGGTTTAGACCCGGGGATGATGTCTAAACGGTGCATGGTGATGCTTGTATCCAGACCTGGCATTTCATCATACTCCCATGCGAACACATCCTTGTATTCAGTTAGGAGCTGCAGCAGCCCTTGTTCTTCTTCGCTTGTGAGATCCGCGCTCAGGAAGACTGGCCTTTTCTTTTCCTCGTTCGGGCTGAGGAACACTTCCTTTAGCTCTTGCTTTTGCGGTCTTGGCCTGTCTTCCATGCATTCAGGCGCTTCTTTGAGTTTCTCGTCTGGAGTGCCTTGTGTTGGCTCTTCTGTCAGCGCAATTTGCTCGATTTGATTGATTTGCTCAGGGATATCCCCATGCCCGCGTGAGGACATCCCCGCGCACCTTCATATGCGGTAGCATTTCTTCCCATTGGCGTAGAAGCTCTCTATCTCCTTGCCCTCGGGGTCATGCTTTGCAATCCTCTTCAGAGTGTACACGTTCTTCCGATGATATGCGATACGCGGCGCCTCTTCGCGTGTAGGCGGCTTTTCCTTGTCATCTTCCCTCGTCACCATTACCCCTGCAGGCGATTGGTCCTTGATGTCCTCCCAGAGAGGCAAAGGAGTAGGGTTGAATGGTCCGGGTGTTTGCTCATCTGCCATTTCAGTGAACCATACCGCCTCACTGAGATGTGCTTCGTCCAAGTTGAACGGGTTTGTTGAAGCCGGTATCTCGACTATTCTGTCGTTCCAGATGGCTTTCATAACCTGGTGAGCCGTCGAAGGGACTGCGTCGAAGCGATGAATCCAGGCTCGATCTACAATCATGTGGTATGTGGTGTTCGCGTCTATGACGTAGAACTTTGCTGAGCACTTGATTTTGCCAATCTGAACGCCCAGGCGGATCCATCCGATTGTCATTCTAGAGTCGCTTTCGAATCCCACCAGCGGAGATGGACGTCTGACTACCTTATGTTCGGGAATCCCTGCTAGCCTCAGTGTGTGGAGCGGAACGACGTTGACCGCTGCTCCTCCATCGACGAACGCTCGTTGAACTCGACGCCATTGACGATGGCGGTCACGTACAGAGGTCTCTGGTGGCTCGCATCCGTCTTCTTGTCGCTGGCAGAAAAGGTCATAATCTTTTCCATAGAGCGGGATGCCCTGATGACTTTCCCGTTGGAGACTACAAGGTCCTCCTCGTAGTCCTCTGCTATTCTCAAAATTGCTTTCGTCATATCAGTCCGGCACTTCTCGGAGAAGTTCATCTCGTCGAAGAATTTGTTGAAGCCATGCGACCCTTTCATGCGGTCAGCACGTTCATCCTCCGTGTCCATGCTATAGTCTTCGTCTTCATGGACCTCGGCGACGATGGGTAGGCCATCCTCTGCGACTTCTTCCAAGTCGACGATCGAGATCATAGCGACCTCTTTGCCCTTCGAGCCCGGTTCCGCATGCGCGGGAAGCGGGTTGTTGCGCACGTCCTTCCGGTGGTCGCTGACGATGAGCTCGCCGTTCTTCATCTTCTGATCGAACGCGAACCTGAGTTTCTTGCACTCGGCGGTGGGATGCATGACCTTGCCGTGGTACTCACACCACTTAGGGTCCCTCACCATCTCCTTGGAGGGTGTTTTCTCGAGCGGTGGCAGGACGACGTCCTTGCGCCACTGTTTGCAGAGGTCACTTGCTTCCTCTACCGAGCATGGCAGAGGCGGTACATCGAAGTTCACAACCTTCGCTTGCTTCTGGGGCGAAACTGTATTGACCTCAGCTTCGCGTCCCCGCTTGTAGCTGAACCTTCCGATCTTGTAAGTGGTGCCGCTCGCAGGTCGCTCTGGAGCGTTCTTCTTTTTCCAGTCTCTCGACTATGGGCTCGATGTTCTTCGTGCATTCGATTAGTTTTGAAAACGTAGGTGTTTGCAAATTGATGAGCATACCTTTGTATTCATCTCGCATGCACTGCAGGCATATCTCTACGAGACGGCTTTCGGGCATTGGGTCTTTGCACTCCAAGGATTTCGCCCTGAATTTCTTGATGAAGGTGATTCCGTCCTCTTCGCGCTTCTGGTACATCCGCGAGAGATGGATCATTGTCACCTTTTCTTCCATCTGGAAGAACTTGGTATAGAACTTCTGGACCATGTCGTCCCAAGTCTTCACGGATCCGGCCTCCAATGTTCGGTACCATTTGTATGCTACGTTCCCAAGAGATTTTGGGAACTCTCGCATTAGCAGTTTGGGATCAGCTCCGTACAGACCCATGACATCAATGAAACGCATGACATGCTCATGAGCGTTTCCGTTAACATCTTCGAACTTATCCCATTTAGGAGCCTTGTACCCCGCCGGGTTAGGCATGAGATAGATTTCCCGTGAAATGGGTGGATCGTTGTCTAGCTTTGGGATAATGGTATCCGGAATGACTGATGAGCCAGAATAGTGTCCACACGCTTCTGCAGAGACGTCATGCATTCTGGAATGCTCCCCTCGGTAGTTGACGCAGGGGTTGCCGTAGGCGGCGGCGACACATACGCCGCTGGAGGATTGGGAGCATACTGCCTGCCCGCGTTTCCCCAGATCATCGTCGGGGGAGGCAAAGGGTATTGCAGAGTTGGGTTGGACGCCAAAGCCGAGGGCTGAGGAGCGTGGGCGGCAGGAGGCAGCATCTGTGCCGTCGATCCTTGAACCGAAGGCAGCTGCGTAGCCGACGGTGGAGTCTGCAGATGAGGGTTGGGAGGTGTGGCTGACACTCCCAATCCTGGAGCGGTAGGGGTTCCTCCTCCCTGAGGGATAGCGGTGGCTGGTGGAGGATTCGGCGCAAGGGTGCCCAGAACGGCCAAGATTTGTTCTAATTGCGCAGATTGAGACTTGAGAGCTTTCGCCTGACTTTGGACAGTAGCGTCCAAAGACTCTAACGTCGGTGCTTCGCCGGGAGTCGTTGGAGTACGGCGGGTCTCGTCTCCGGAGGGAGTTTCGGTGGAAGGCGATCGGTTGCTGACATCATCCTCCTGAGACATGGTTGCTTTTGTTGGTAAGTTCACGTCGGGTTCACCAAAATGTGCACAAGAGATTCCGGCGGGGAGACCTCCGTGTGCACCGTGTGCAGTGGATTAAGGATCGCACAGGAAGAATAGGGGTGTGTGTAGGGAGAGAGTAAGGCAGTAGCAATGTCTGAGAGAGAGACAGAGGTTTGGCAGAGCTTCCGCGTATGGCAGTGTGTTCTCCTTTGTATGGAAAGGGTGACGATCTATATATACTGGAGAACATGACCGTTGTAGTGTGGTTAATGCGCCCATTAATGGCGGCTTAATTAGCTTAACCATAACGGCACGTTCGTCCGAGTATATAGGGACCGTTAGAGCACGTGGTGCGCGAATACCGGAACCGTTACGAGGTTGACCGGGTTTGACCGGATTGACCGGGTTTATGGAGCTCGTGCCATAAATCTCTCAAAACTGTTACTAAAGGTCGCGCGCGGGCTTGGCTCGCACGCGACAGGGCTTACTCTAGCCTCCAAACCACAAAGTCCCTACAAGTCCCGTGCAGTGGTATGCGAGGGCTCTGTCTCGCAGCCCCCACATGGATCAGCTCGGCTGGTGATCCAGTGTGTATGGAGCACAATATGGTGTGCTGGATGGCTGCCACGTGGCTAAGATCTGTCATGTCAGAAAGCAGTATCTACAGTAGGCAACTGCTACTTTCAAATTGTTACCCTAACCTCTCAGATTCTAATTGCTTTTGAGCCTAATATTCCACAACATTAGGAGAAATTCAAAGGTACAAATTCTACTCCAAGGAAGAGAAAGTCAAGGGCATCAAGTCTGGATAAAGGAAAGGCACCATTGCAAGCAAGTAATTCAAATAAGGGGGATCCCAAAAAAGAAGGATTTTCAAAAGCTATTGATCGGTCTCTGGAGGCTAGCAACATGGAAGGAAAGCAAATGCAGTTGAGGTTTGAAGAAGAAAAGAGGAAGGCAGAGGAGCTAGCAGCTGAGTATAGAGCAAAAGAAAATGGATTCATCCTTGTTGATGGAAGAATGGTGGATCCAAATGCAGAGGCACTCATCAGTTTCCTAAAAGAGAAGTCTGGTTCCAAGAAGGGGAAGTCCATCTGAAGACTTGGAGAAGACTTTGATGCCATCTGTGTTTGTGCTTTGATCTTGGTTATGTAGTTAAGTTCTATTTCCAGTTTAGACTTGTTTCATCTTTGTTTAATTCATGTTTTGGTGATTTTGGATGTTGAAGATGCATGGTAGATTTGATACATCAGGTCGTTTGGCTTTGTGAACGTGTATGGAGTTTGTATGCTTTTGTTCATCAATGAAGTTCTCAAATATTCTCGCTGAAAAAACATTGTTTTTCCCCCACATATTAATATGTATACAAAAATGAATTTGACCACCATTTGTCATCTCCTTTTTACGAATACGCTTGGTAATCCAAGCTCTTCTGATGCTTACACAAGCTTCTTGCAATGACATATGTTCCCGCAATCAAAAACTATGTTCTTAATCCAACCCAATTATGAATCCCAATATGTTTGCGTCACATTCTCTCTCGTCTCTCGCCTTCTACACTGATGACACATTTGGTGCAGTGATTGAAAATTGGGTGTACAACAGTATTAAATGGTGTATTATCACTGAGGGAGTATTAATTATATACGTAAGATTACATAATATGTTTGTTTGCACCATTATAAAATAGAGTATTAAGACTTTAGCAGTCAATTCCACCTACATGGTGGGATTAAATTTTAGGCATAGAGGAGTATAAACAATAAGGGGGTATTGAGTCCCCCCTTAACTTGTCCCAACATCAAACCCCAGTTATCACCCCCTATTCGTATTATTATTACTCTACCCCTTCTTTATCTCTACATCAAACGTGTCCTGAGTGAAGTGGCAAAAGCCATTCAAGGAAACCGCAAAATCAACACTAAAAATTCAGAAGTCTAGCTCATGTAACACACTAAAAAATGTGAAAATGTCAAACACATATTAACACAGTATGCTCTTAAATACTTTCACATGAATTCTGTGGTTGACCTGTAGGAATAAGAGCAAAGAAAAAATCAAAAGTTGGAATAAAAGCATAAAACAAGTAGCGAATTAGTATGCATGAATCATCATGCAATGAAAACGATATGGGTAACACTCATAATTACTTCCAAGGGTAATTCAATGTCAGGCGTAGTTGCTAAGCCCACGGCAACCAATTCAAGATTTTTTCAAATGAAGAATTCAAGAAAGCAAACAAAAACGACCACGTAGAAGAGCTCAACCATCTTGTGCATACACCACTCAAATGTAGATACACTAAATATGGAAACTAATGACGTGAGCAACATGATACTAAAAAGTAGTATACCCAACCTCTTTATCAACAGGATTTGAAACTGAGACATTGGATAATGCGCTCAGCCGAAAAGGAGTTTCAAATTTTCAAATAAACAACCCGGCATACTCTTTAGCAACAAAGAAGCAGCTTATAACACACTGTACACACAAATTTATGCTAATGGAAACAAAAGCGAGAAATCTGGCGAAACAAATATTTTTATTGATGTAATAATGTAGTGGATTACAATCTCTGTTAATAAATTTCTAAACATAAATTAATTCCCCTGATTCTTCTCCTGAAACGTCGAACGAGGGCTTCACATCTTGATCTCGGATCGAACGGATGAGCGGCCTTCGATTTTGACGAAGTACAAGATGAAGGTCTCTAAGAACACAAACGTCGAACGAGGGCTTTAGAGGCTTGATCTCGGATCGGACGGATGAATATCTTCGATCTTGATGAAGAACTGGATGAACGCCTTGAAGAACACGAAGAACGGCTTGAAGATCTTCGAGTGTCTTGAAGAACGCGAATGGAGATCTTCAACGGCTTGAAGAACTCGATGATGATCTTCGAATAACCTGATGAAGAACTTCAAATGGCTTGATGATGATCTTGATGATGGATGAACTCTTCAGGGCTTCAATAGCTTGACCTTCAGAGCTCTCTCCTTCTTGCAAGATGTAACTGTGTGTTTTTATGCCTCGGGATGACTCCATTATATAGGCATGGTCCGGCTTGTTGGCCAAGGTAGAAAATAAATAATGTTTATTTATTTATTTATTTATTTATTTATTTATTTATTTATTTATTTATTTATTTATTTATTTATTTATTTATTTATTTATTTATTTATTTATTTATTTATTTATTTATTTATTTATTTATTTATTTATTTTCTGCATCAATTGGACAAGTGGCGCAATGTGATTAGCCTCACTTGTTGACTTGTAGCCATGTCATTTAGTAACGTGGCGTCGCAATAAGCAGTCCTTGCTTGTAAATAAGGTTTTGTCTCATTTACAATTTAATCATCTTATTACTTATTGCTTAAGGATATCAATTTTGACGGCGAGTGCTGTTTGATCCCCCCATTTAATGTGCTTATAATAGACACGTGGCACTACTTGATTGGCTGTAAATTTTGCGTGTCTACAAATGCCCCCTCGAGATTTGTTTCCCGACTCTTGGTTGTTGGCGAACAAGTCTCGAAAACTTTAATAACTTGAAGCTTGAGTTTTTAATGTGATTGAGAATATCAATTGAACCCTATGGTTTTATTGATTCAACTTGATTTTTCAATCTTCTTTAATTTTAAGTGAGATTTCACCGTAAAATTGCTTGCCATGCAACCTGGTGTAGATACTGCTTTATGACATGGCAGATCTAGGCCACGTGGCAACCATCCAGCACACCATATTGTGCTCCACACACACAGGATCACCAGCCGAGCTGATCCATGTGGGGGCTGCGAGACAGAGCCCTCGCATACCACTGCACGGGACTTGTAGGGACTTTGTGGTCTGGAGGCTAGAGTAAGCCCTGTCGCGTGCGAGCCAAGCCCGCGCGCGACCTTTAGTAACTGTTTTGAGAGATTTATGGCACGAGCTCCATAAACCCGGTCAATCCGGTCAAACCCGGTCAACCTCGTAACGGATCCGGTACTCGCGCACCACGTGCTCTAACGGTTCCTATATACTCGGACGAACGTGCCGTTATGGTTAAGCTAATTAAGCCGCCATTAATGGGCGCATTAACCACACTACAACGGTCACGTTCTCCAGTATATATACATCGTTAACCTTTCCATACAAAGGAGGACACACTGCCATACGCGGAAGCTCTGCCAAACCTCTGTCTCTCTCTCAGACATTGCTACTGACTTACTCTCTCCCTACACACACCCCTATTCTTCCTGTGCGATCCCTGATCCACTACGTACGGTGTACACGGAGGTCTCCCCGCCGGAATCTCTTGTGCACATTTTGGTGAACCCGACGTGAAACTTACCAGCAAAAGCAACCATGTCTCAGGAGGACGATGTCAGCAACCGATCTCCTTCCACTGAAACTCCCTCGGGAGACGAGGCTCGCCGTACTCCGACGACTCCCGGCGAGGCGCCAACTTTAGAGTCTTTGGACGCCACTGTCCAAAGTCAGGCAAAAGCTCTCAAGTCTCAGTCCGCGCAGTTAGAACGGATCTTGGCCGTTCTGGGCACTCTTGCGCCAAATCCTCCACCTGCCACCGCTATCCCCCAGGGAGGAGGAACCCCTACCGCTCCAGGATTGGGAGTGTCGGCCACGCCTCCCAACCCACATCTGCAAACTCCACCGTCGGCCGCGCAGCTGCCTTCGGTCCAAGGGTCGACGGCACAAATGTTGCCCCCTGCTGCTCACGCCTCTCAGCCCCCGGCTTTGGCGTCCAACCCAGCTCTGCAGTACACTCTGCCTCCACCAGCGACAATCTGGGGAAACGCGGGTAGCCAATACACTCCCAATCCTCCGGCAGCATATGTGTCGCCACCGCCTACGGCAACCCCTCCGTCAACTACCGAGGGAAGCATTCCAGAATGCATGACGTCTTTGCAGAAGCGCGTGGACTCCATCTTGGCTCATCAGTCGTTCGCGGATACCATCATCCCGAAGCTAGACAACGATCCACCCATCCCACGAGAGATCTATCTCATGCCTAACCCGGCCGGGTACAAGGCTCCCAAGTGGGACAAGTTCGAGGACGTCAATGGAAACGCTCATGAGCATGTCATGCGTTTCATCGATGTCATGGGTCCATACGGAGCCGATCCCAAACTGCTGATGCGGGAATTCCCAAAAACTCTTGGGAATGTGGCATACAAATGGTCACGAACAACGAGGCGGAATACGAGGCTCTGATCGCGGGGCTCCGTGCGGCGAAAGCTTTGGAAGTGAGCAACTTAACAGTCATGGGAGATTCCAAACTGATTGTTAAGCAGGCCTCGGGCGAATATGGTTTAAAGGAGATCAACCTCCTGCCATACCGCACCCTAGTGCAAAAGCTGATGCAGCAATTCCGCGACGTGAAATACGAGCACAAGCCCCGAGCGGACAACAGGCATGCAGACGCCTTAGCAACTCTGGGATCTAAGGTCAGCATAGACAAATGCCCCGCAAGGATTTCCATCGAAGTGCGAACATCGTCAGCATTAATATAAGATGCGTGCGACGATGAACACATGGATGACGCAGACTGGCGAAAAGCAATCCTGCAAGCTATTGCGAAAGGCACCAGTAGCGAAAGCTGGGTACTCACGAAAGGATACTGCATCCACGACAACACCCTTTACTACAAGGGTCCTGGAGGAATACTCATGCGATGTGTCTCCGAGCAAGAGGGACAACAGCTGTTAGAAAAGATTCACCAACACGCTTGCGGAGAAAGCGAGGTGTCAATCTACAGGAAAGCTCAGAGATATGGCATTCATTGGCCAGGCATGTCAACAGCTGCAGCCCTGATACAAGCGAAGTGCGAAAGTTGCGCACTAATCAAAGGACAAGACTCGTCGCTCTAACCGATGACGACACAGACTGGAGGAAGCCATTGTTTGAATTCCTCACCCAGGGCACCGTACCCGAATCGAGAAAAGAAGCCGACAAATTGAAGAGGAAAGCCTCTCGATACCTGGTTCAGGAAAACCTGCTTTGGCGAAAAGGCCACGAAGGTAACTTGCTGCGATGCCTAGACGGCAGGGAAGCGCAAGAAGTCATGGACCTTTCTCATCAGGTGGAACACCAGGGAGGTGCGAAATTATGCAGACAACTCCTCTCAATCGGATACTTCTGGCCCACGATGGAAGTCGATTGCCGCACCAAGGTGCGACGCTGCCAAGAATGCCAATTCAAAGGGAACCTAGTGCACGCTCCTGCCGTGGATCTACATGCATTAGGGACGCCATGGCCATTTCATACATGGGCTCTGGACTTCATCGGCCCCATCCGACCAACGTCACATGGGAACCACTTCATTCTCACTGCAACCGAACTGTTCACCAAATGGGTGGAAGCAATACCACTAAAGACGGCAAAACCGCTGGCTGTGGTTAACTTCATCCAGGAAAACATCGTATGCAGGTTTGGAATCCCAAACACTATTCTTTCAGATAACGGTACTCCTTTTGTTAATCGTCAGGTAGCCACGAAACTCGCGGAGTACAATATCAGGCAGATATGCTCTACCCCCTATTATCCAAAGGGAAACGGACAAGCCGAAGCGACTAACAAAACGCTGTTGAGAATTCTGAGCAAGATGGTCGCAGACGACCACAAGAAGTGGGCCGACTCCCTTAACATAGCTCTGTGGGCCTACAGAACTTCTCCAAGGACACCTACAGGGGCCTCGCCATTTCTACTATGTTATGGGGCCGAAGCTGTAGTACCTGCGGAGGTCAGAGTCAATTCGGCAAGGCTGGCCTTCCATGCACTCTATGAAAATCAACGCGATCACGATTTAGTCTTGCTGGAAGAAAAGCGAGAACAAGCCAAAAGGACTAACAAGCGGTACCAAGAGAGAATCGCTCGCGCTTATAACAAGACAGTCCAGCGACGGGATTTCGCAGTTGGCGACCTGGTCTTGCGCGCGTCTGATCACTGCATGCGAGAAGCAACTCACCCAAAGTTCGCAGCTAATTGGGAAGGACCCTTCGAAGTTACAGAAGTCTTCGATAGCGGCTACTGCAGCATACGGAGGTTGCACGGCACAACCTCAACTCCAAGCTCAGTCAACATGCGCTGGATCAAGAAGTACTATCCTTGACTTCTCTTATTTCATACGTTTTATGATAACGTTGCTTAATGTCTCATGTGGCTATGATTAACGCAATCTCCTCTCCCATATGAGAGGATTGTAATCCTATCTCTCACATATGAGAATGTCATAATAAAAGAATTCTCCCAAATGAGAAGTTCATATTTCTAGCTGTTTATATCGCTCTATTTAATTTGTTATTACTGTTAACAATGATTTATTTGCTGCAATAGCAGCAAATATAAATGCGATCTTAATTGATCATCAAAGCCTATCTCTTACGATAGCAGCCAAACGCAAACGCGATCTTAATTGATCATCAAAGCCTATCTCATATGATAGCAAACGCGATCTCAATCGATCATCTAAAGCCTATCTTTTACGATAGCAGCCAAACGCAAACGCGATCTTAACTGATCATCAAAGCCTATCTCTTGCGATAGCAGCAAACGCAAACGCGATCTTAATTGATCATCAAAGCCTATCTCATATGATAGCAAACGCGATCTCAATCGATCATCTAAAGCCTATCTTTTACGATAGCAGCCAAACGCAAACGCGATCTTAACTGATCATCAAAGCCTATCTCTTGCGATAGCAGCAAACACAAACGCGATCTTAATTGATCATCAAAGCCTATCTCATACGATAGCAAACGCGATCTCAATCGATCATCTAAAGCCTATCTTTTACGATAGCAGCCAAACGCAAATGCGATCTTAATTGATCATCAAAGCCTATCTCTTACGATAGCAAACGTGATCTTAATTGATCATCAAAAGCCCATCTCTTACGATGGCAACCAATGCAAATGCGATCTTAAATGATCATCCAAAGCCTATCTCTCACGATAGCAGTCAACATAACCGCGATCTTAATTGATCATCTAAAGCCCATCTCTTACGATGGCAACCAATGCAAATGCGATCTTAAATGATCATCCAAAATCCTATCTCTCACGATAGCAGTCAACATAAACACGATCTTAATTGATCATCTAAAGCCCATCCCTTATGATGGCAGCCGATGCAAATGCGATCTTAAGTGATCATCCAAAGCCTATCTCCTACGATAGCAGCAAAAATACAAAAACGATCTCAATCGATTATCAAAATCCTATCTCTCACGATAGCGGTTTACTCAAGTGCGATCTTGTATGATCTTTTTAAACCAATCTCAATCGATCATCAAAATCCTATCTCTCACGATAGCGATTTACACAAATGCGATCTTATATGATCTTCTCAAGCCTATCTGTTACGGTAGCAATTTATACGCAAAGTGATTTTAGTTGATCACCCAAGTCCGTATGTTACGATGGTAACGTAACTGCAGAACCATCTTGCTAGACCTTCTAAAGGTCTATCTGCTGCGATAGCAATGCATGCGAGAAACTATCTCAAGCAATCCTCTAATAAAGCCTATCTTCTATGATAGAAATTCGCGCCGCTCAATGATCTCAATTGATCTGTTAAAAAAAAAAAAACTATCTGTTATGATAGCAAAGTTGTGGACGTGATCTCATACGATTTACAACGACCACCTGCAAGCCCATTCGTCAAGATGGCACAGCTGCGAAATTATGATCTCGAATGATCTAGCGAAACATCTGCGCATTGACGTCGCATATGTGAAATCATTACATGGCATTATGCAAGGCAAAACAAGCCGAAACGCATGCGAAATTGTATTTTGTTGCAAAGAGAGCAAATAGTACAAAAGCTATATATCATTATGAGTCAAATGACTTACGATTTATCTATCTAGATAGCAGCTTACAAGCGAAAAGCTCGAATCTAACTACACAGCCAACATGGCTCACATTACATTCGAAAAATGGCTGGTAAGCCAGAGATGCGCCAAGGGAACTCTCGACTAAGAAAAGAGAGAATCCACCGGTCCTGACACCGGCAGCACAGTACGCAGATCTGCGGCCAAAGATCTATAGCAAAAGGGATGCTGCCGCGAAGAGATCAACTCGTCATTCGCCACATCCCTAGCAGCAAGGTCAGGGATACGATGCGCCCAAGACCCCAAAGAATGACAAAAGCCTCTGTCTGACCAAGATAGGCGCCGGAGGAGCTTCCTGTGCCGACAGAGGATACTCCGCACAACAGGCGAAGCAGTCATTCCTCTGGTGATGGATTCCTTGTCATGTTGGACAAGGGCATTGACGAGCACCCCGACCTCACAAATGTGAGGGCAACGGATTCTTCCCCGGAGATGCTGGAGGAGAATTCCGCCGTTCATTACGAGACGGTAGCACGGTCACTTCGGCGCTGCACCTCGCCACGAGGCGGCCGGAAACATGACCTGCACACATAATACACGAAGAAATTTCTTCGAACACACATGAGGTATTATCTGCATCCTCTTTATGATGGTTATAAACAGCAATAAGCCTCATAAAGTGGATCCTGGAAACTATTTCTATGGCACAAAGCGCAAACTCAGGATTCAAAACTTGAAGTTGCCATGAATCAACGAAAAACAAGCGTTGAAGCCAGCAGTCATAAGGACTCACGGCAAAGCACATGTTTGGGATGAAGAACCCAAATTGCAAAGACAGGGTTTATATAGGCCCTGTGGAGACTCTTCGGTTGCCTAAGATGAGTCAGCAAAATTCAAAAAAGAGGGTAAGTTCAATCACTTACGCCTTGAAAAGCGGTAACAATCAATTACCCTACTAAAGGCTACGACGATTCAGTTGCGTATCCTGATAAATGACGGATAGTCATGATTCGGATGGACTTCCCAACGGAAGCGTGCTTATCTGCCGATAAATTAGCGCGAAAATCAAGCAGAAAATCGATTGCTGATGTCATAATTGGATATGCACAGAAATGTCCAATCAAATCCCGAAAAGGGCAAAACGGGCAAACTCAGTGTTTGTTGTTAAAAAAAAGGGGGGGAGAAACCCTAGCAATATCACATTAATGTTTCAAAACATTACATTAATGTCTCAGCCATTTTCCTGTTTTCTTTTCAAAATTCGAAAAGTCAAAACAAATTCTTGATTAAGGAGTCTTGGGGCTCGAACTGCTCGCTCAGCTTCTCCACTTGTTTCACTTCTTGCTTCAGTTGCTCGCACTTAGCATTCATTTCATGATACAGCTTTACAGCTTCATCAACCTTTTGCTTTTGCTGCTCCACCTTCTGCATCTCAGCTGCGAGATTCTGGTGACCGAGATTCAAAGTTACAGCTGCGCGAATCAGTGTAACTCTGTCCTTGAGGAATTTGAAACCAAGTCTGCCTTGGACTTTGAACAAGAGATTTTGGCACATGCCACACAGCAATTCAGCACTCTGGGCCGAAATGGTCGCAGGTGTAGCCGCAGACAGCTGCTCCAGTATCCAGATGGCTTCAGTAAGGAATAGCCTCCTGTCAAAAGGTCCGATCTCCAGAGATCTCACAAACGATCGGGGGTATCTGAGACGCATTCGAACCACCCAGTCTACATCGGTTTGATTCAAACCTGAGACATCAAAAATGGTTATAATGTCAGAACTCGCAAGCAAATAATGCGACGTGCGAACGGTAAATCTTTACTTACCAGTGCCTTCCAGAATTTCATGAAGGGAAGGGATGCGGGCCACTGGGTTGTTCGAAGACTGCCCTCGCTCCATAGCTCTCCTATCAGCTGCGAGCTCCAACCTCTCATAGTCAGGAGGAAGAGTGTAGGCCGCACCAGCTGCGACTACATTCCCAACCTGCGAGCCCCAAATGCTCCACGCAGGAATAGGTGCTTCCGGCTCAGTCATCGCTGGAGGCGAAGGAACAGCCGAAGTCGCCGGGCGGAGGACACTCCCAGATGCGAAAATGTTAGCATCACTTGTCCTTTCTTCCTCACCACCAGTACGGACACCTTCGTCCATCGGCACAGCATCAGCTTCGACATCATCGGAGAGTTCGATGACATCCTCGAGATGCTCACGTGCATGTCCAGCAGCTGCGACGGGCTTCTCGGTATGGGAGCTCGAAATTGGAACATGGGATGCAGAAGGCTGACTTCTCTGCTCCAGCTCAGGTTCCTCAGCATGACCTGCGATACCAAATGCGATAAAGTGAGGTAACTTGTGTTATAAGTTATTTCGCTATCTTTACTAAAGCTAAGAATAAGCACCTCCACGCGAAGGTGGGATTGAGGTATCCTCATCGTACACTAGGGACGTGGAACCGTGCCCTATCAGTGTATCCTCACTAAGCAAATCTTTAAGAGAAGCATGACCTGGGACGCGAGTAAACCAGTCATGATTTTGCCTCAAGTGGCTACAGCCTAGTATGCGCATATCACCCAAAATAATTACCTGAGGGTTCTCCACATTTGCTTACCAACCAACGGCGAATGTCAAGCTTTGACACACCGTGCTTTAACGCACCCACAATTACATCTCTATAAGTAACTGCGAGATTGAAGATCTCACCTTTATCGCCACCTGCGATCTCTGCGAAGTCCGCTTGGACTCGCTCTAGCTCTGCTGCGTCCTCTCCAGGAACCTCATCTTCCTCCTCCACATGAGGAGCCACTTCTTCGGGAAGCTCGTCTTCCTCGCCAGCTGGACGCACTAGGTCGTCAACATGCAGCTCCTCGAGGCTCCGCTGTTTCACAAGCTCGAGCTCCTCTTCCTCTCGCTGCCTTCTTCTTTCAGCAGCCTCCGCGGCTGTCTTCCGGGATTCAGCAAGAACATCCTCGCTTATAGGATCATCTGAAATGCCAGAATGGGCATCTTTCTTTTGCCTCTTGGCCACAAGGCCACCGACGGCTTCATCATCATCATCTGCAAATACATATTTGGTTCAAAGGAAAGAACTACAAAGAAGTCTAGATAAAGGGCAAGGAGATGCGACGGAAGTACCTCCTGATTCTTCCTCGCACATCACAACTGTTGCTTCTTCTTCATCACTTGCCTGGGGCTCCTGTCTCTCTTCCTCCTCTTGGTTGAATGGAACGAAAGTCTCAACTGCGAGATCTTTTCGCACTTTGCTGGGCATACGACCCTTGCCTTTGTCCTTGATGGAAAGGGACCTCACTGGGGGGGAAGCTGGAGCACTCCTAGGGGAAGAAATCGTAATTCCCTTTTGCCTAGGTCTCTTCGCTCTCGGCGCCGCAGTCGCTGGAGGGGACGGGTCATCTCTAGGAGGAGACGGAGCCGGAGGGTTGTCTATCAGCGAGTCAGCAAAAGTGTTCATGACTCCGCGAACTTTTGTTTCGACCTCGGCATCCATCCTCCATGCTAACCGGTACGACTCCCCCTTCCTTCTAGTGGCAACAATGGTGTCCACCAGCGATTTGGAGCGATCACCAGCTGCGAACCTCCGCACATGACACTGAAACAGCACAGAACAAAAAAGCATCAGCGCAAGGAAACTAAAAAGCTTAAAGCACATAAGGAAATTGCTTACCTCAGCAAACGCCTTGCTATATTTGATGACCTGCGCGTCACCCTTCTTGATTGCGTCGACTTGCTCCTTCAGAATGAAATCGGGGCACAAATGATTCTCGCGGTCCCACAGCGAGTAGCAACCATACTCAGACTCGCTCAAACTGCAATTGGGGCGAAACGGAAAAGAGTTTCTCTTGATCAAGGGGGCCTTTCCTGGCTGCGCCGCCGCCTCCGTCTCAATCCTCGTTTGCTGGGCAACCCAGTATGCGATCCAGTTCTGGGAACAACCACCCTTGCGAGTTCCCGCAGGCTGCTCAAAGGGGAGATTGCTCATGAGGACTGTCTTGCACTCCTTTGTCAGCAAACGCTTGTAGCACCCTCTGATAATAGACTGGGGCCAGATCGATGGGGCCACCGCATCAAAACCAAACTGAGGAGAGACCCGAGTAGGGTCAACATCCACTGTAAGTCTTTCATACCGTGGCGCGAGCTCACGAATATGCTCTGCAAGGGCAGGAAGAGAACCTCGCAGACACCAACAGAAGAAGTCACGATAGCGCTCGTGGAAATGCGGCCCCTTTTCAAAGAGAAGGTCTTCTGACAAGACCATACCTCTGGAAGGGTATAGCTTTGGAAACCACCGCACATTCTCAACACGTGTGGCATAGGGCCTGGCAGTAAACTCCTTTCGTTTGTCGCATATCAAACTCCAAGTACACTTGGTGTTGCTTGCTCCAAACCATCTCGCAGCCCTTCCGCTGTTGCGCGCCTCCGTCTCGCCTGGGGGACACCACTTCTCAAGTGGGAGGGGAGTTGGAGCATAAGACGGCCAGCGCTTGAAAACCCACATCGTCAAAAAGCTGATATTGACAAAGGTCAGGACATCGAGGCGGCCACGCGATTCCCTCATCGCCAGAACCAGCTGATCCAGCCTGTAATATAGCGTCCCCAGGACCAAGGGTCCGAGTGCGACTCTCTGGCCAAGAGCGAGCCTCACAGCAAGTGGCAGCACATGGTAGAAGACCCCGTCATGGGGATGACCATCAATCAGATACCTCGACAGCCAAGCACAGAGAAAGGCGCAAAGGGTTAAATGATAGCCCTTGCCCTCTACATAATTCTCGGCCTCCGAGTTCTCGCTCAAAAGCTTCTTAGTGATGCTGCTGTTCGCATAGTCTCGGAAGAAGTACTGCAACCACTTGTTCCAGGTATTCTTCGCAGACGTATCCACTAGCTGCCAGTTCGGAAGAGGCTTCGTAGTGGTCCACCGAGTAGAGATTTTCTTTACCTCTGCTAGGCACTCCTCCATCTGCGCGTACAAGGCCATTTCAGCAGATGTCCTCAAGTGGCTCAAGGGGTCCACCTCGCCCATGGGGGAAAGCTCATACAGCATTTGAACGTCCTCAAGCGTGGGGGCAGCCTCGAACTCAGCAAAATGAAACGTGTGAGTCGCGGGCGAATAACGGGACAGAAGGTCTAGAAGCATGGACTGATCCAACTTCACGGCAGCACCCTTCATAGCACGGATAGCAAAGAAAATGCCGGCTTTATCAAGAGTCTCGGCATGATGATCCAATACGTGGTCAATCCACTCATCCATGTAGTCCAATTTCTGGACGAACGCTTGAGTAGAAATCGCAGTATACGGGAAGTGCCCGTTCTCGATCCCCAATCGGACTACATCCTCGGAACCAACCCACTCGAGCAGGGCCGAGTTAACTGGGCGAGTCAACGTCAGCAATTGCTCAGCAGGAACAGGATCAGGCATCCTCTTCGCCTTCACCCTCGCGTGATAAAAATCCTTCCCACCCAGAAAGGGGGCTTTACGCCACAGAGCCTGCGGAAGCTCCGGCATCTCTTCGTCTTCCTTGACGGGTTTGGTTACTCTTGTCTTGGCCATTCCTGCGAAAGGGCAAGAAAAAGGGGGGGAGAAATACCACACCACACTTCAGTTTGAATTTTGGAATTTGAGATCTATGCAAACCAAAGCAAACAGTTCCGGTGCCAATTTCAGAAATTGGGGAGTTGATATTGTTGAAAGATTAAAACGAAGCGGGTTCAGAGATCAAAAGCCTCTTCACAAATTTCATGGATTTACAGATTCAATGCGATTCAAGGCAAACACTGGTAGTTTAAATCAAAAGTAAACGAGGCCAACCTTGTTTCCTTGAAGCTTGCTTGGATATGCACAATTGGAGAATACGATTTGCAGTTCTGAACTGGTGATTGATTATCTGGATCTGCTCTCGAAGATCTCCGGGTACCATTCACTTTAAGAGAAAGAAGTAATGCTGTGCAATGATGGGATACAAGGTATTTATCCAGAAGAATGAGGGGTTGCGTCCCTTCAGTAGTCGAATCGCAACCGTCACCGTCGTGTCGCGCAATCACAGGACGGGCTGACGTCACGCCTAAAACCCTAAAGGTCAGACGGCACGACTCTAGGGGTTTTAGGTCATAATGACACGCACGGGGGCTGAACCTACCCGTATTTGAATTGGTGCGTGGCGACGACGCGCATGTTGGTTTCCGCGCATGGAAGCCTATACAGCTATGAGCCTTCACGCGCAGAAAGGGGGCTAATGTAGATACTGCTTTATGACATGGCAGATCTAGGCCACGTGGCAACCATCCAGCACACCATATTGTGCTCCACACACACAGGATCACCAGCCGAGCTGATCCATGTGGGGGCTGCGAGACAGAGCCCTCGCATACCACTGCACGGGACTTGTAGGGACTTTGTGGTCTGGAGGCTAGAGTAAGCCCTGTCGCGTGCGAGCCAAGCCCGCGCGCGACCTTTAGTAACTGTTTTGAGAGATTTATGGCACGAGCTCCATAAACCCGGTCAATCCGGTCAAACCCGGTCAACCTCGTAACGGTTCCGGTACTCGCGCACCACGTGCTCTAACGGTTCCTATATACTCGGACGAACGTGCCGTTATGGTTAAGCTAATTAAGCCGCCATTAATGGGCGCATTAACCACACTACAACGGTCACGTTCTCCAGTATATATACATCGTTAACCTTTCCATACAAAGGAGGACACACTGCCATACGCGGAAGCTCTGCCAAACCTCTGTCTCTCTCTCAGACATTGCTACTGACTTACTCTCTCCCTACACACACCCCTATTCTTCCTGTGCGATCCCTGATCCACTACGTACGGTGTACACGGAGGTCTCCCCGCCGGAATCTCTTGTGCACACCTGGTAATCGGTGTAACAGTAGCGCAACAACACATCCTTGTGTGAGAAGCACCACAGGAACATTCTTTTGTTTTTTTGTTATCTTTTCATATTCTTTCCAACACCGTAACGTGAGCGCTTATACTTCACCATGTTCGAAAGAGTGCGGGCTCCTCTCTTAGCTTGAGGATTCAGGTTTTTCATGCAACCATCTTTAATTAATCCAGTCGATCATCAGGATAAGTTGAAGACGCGCATAAATGGAAAGCACATTCGTCACAACCCAAAGTTGGAGGAGGAAGTTATTATTGTTTTTTATGATTACGACTGCACTCAAGGCAATGCCTCAAGCTGCCTACGTACCCTTTCGAGGATCAAGTCAAACGTAGTTCCATTTGGGTGCATTCACAGTTTATACTCTTGCGTACAAGGAGTAGTAAACTGGTTTATGCTCATGCCTTTGGAGCTGTAAAGCAGTTTATGCTCGTACTAATGGAGCGGTGGTGCGGTTTATGCTCATGACAGAGCTGTGAAACAGCTTATGCTCGTGCTAAAGGAGCGTTGAAGCGGTTTATGCTCATGGCTTAGGAGCGGTAGACAATCTTCTCATGTGAATATTGAGAAAGTTTAGGCTCTTATCCAGGAGCTGTAGACAATCTTCAAATGCGAAGATCGAGAAAGTTTAGGCTCTTATCCAGGAGCTTTGACCAATCTCCATATGAGAAGACGGAGAAAGTTTAGGCTCTTTTCCAGGAGCGTCTTTGTATCAATTTTTTGGTCTTGGAGCAGTGAATTCCATGCGCTTCACATCACTTTGCTTTATCTTTAGTTTGTTGTGAATCCTTCGTGGGCATTGAACTAAAGAAAGAAATAGTGTCTTCACACTTGGATTCTTTATTTTCTGTGATGGGGCAACTTTAACTTCACTTGGGGAATCCTTATTCAGCTTCATGCCTTGGAGGAATCCTTCATCTTGAGTTTGTTCATGCTTTAAGTAGATAGCCGAGTTGTCTGGAGAGAGCTGCTTTGGCTGGGGTTTCTTCCTTTTCCATACCTTCTCCACCTCACGCATCTTTGAGTCATTACATGAACATGTATGACGATCATTATATAATGTTGGCTTACTTTGACTTTGGACCCACATCTTCTTTTGAGTAACTGGCATTCTTCTTTCGTCCTTGCGTTTTTTACCTTCTTCTTTACGCAACGACTGCTCCGATTTTGAGAAGAGGTTCTTTGCGCATGACTTGGCTGCTTTCTTTCCTTCTTGGCACCGATAGGTGATTCCCCTAGCAGCATTTTACAAGAGTTCTTCGCTACCCGCCATTCGAAGGGTTCAACTGAGATGGAGGTCACATTTGTTGTAGCAGATCCAATTTCTTCTTCTAACAAGACCTTTCCTTCCTTGACAAGTTTCATGATCTTATCCTTGAGTACGAAGCACTTCGTGGTAGAATGGCCAAGGAGGCGATCGTACTTGCAATACGTAGGATCGTTGAATTTTCGGCTTCCTCGGGTCGCTTTGACTCCAAAGGTTCAAGGATCTTTTGTTCCACCAGTTGTTCGATCATTGAAGGAACTTCATCGTCAGCAAACGGATACTCTTTCGCTTGCAATTTTTTGAGTGTAGGTCGTGATGGTGTCTTTTATGCATTAGAATTGACTTTCTCTATATTATTCTTCTTTGCCTTATCCGATAGCTTTGTGGTGGTGACAACCATGGACTCTTGATTGGCGGCCTTAATTATGAACTTTTCGCCTTTATGATAGTCTTGTTTGCCTTCATCTTTCCATGCTTCAAAAGGTGGTGGTCCCAGGCTTCCACTTGACGCAATGCTACGTTCCATGTCATGAGCGCGAGTGACAAGTTCCACGAAGGAATTTGGCCTTATTCCTTGGAGTATGTATCGGAGACCCCAATTCATGCATTGGATGCACATCTCAATAGCCGAGCCTTCCGAGATTCTATCCTTGCAGTTAAGACTGAGGTTCCTCCAACGATTTATGAAGTCAATTGCTTTCTCGCCTTTATTTTGGCGAGTGTTAGTCAACTCGACCATGCTGACGGTTCGGCTTGTGTTGTAGAAACGATTGAGAAACTCCTGCTCCATCTGCCCCTAGCTATCAATGGACCTCGGCTCAAGCTGACCATACCACTAAAAGGCATCATCCTTAAGATTCCTCACAAAATGCTTCACGATAAGGTCTCCATCCGTTCCAGCGTTGTTACATGTCTCGACGATGTGGGAAACATGTTGCCTAGGGTTTCCTTTCCCTGAGAATTGCTGGAACTTAGGAGAATTTTAACCATTCGGCATGATTAACTTCTCGATTCTCTCTGTGTAAGGTTTGATGCAGGACTTAGACGAAGTCAACGGTATTACAGGCCTCCCATTCATGGTGTTCATGGTGATCTCTTGTAGTTGATCGAGAGGAATGGTGTCATTGGCTGACAATTGAACACTTGGCCGCGCTTCTTGCCCACTACTCGCCGTTCGAGCTTCTGGTGCGACCTTGGGAGCGTGTTCATACACTTGATTTGCTTCTTCGCGGGTGTCGAGTTTTTCAATCAGCTTTGCGAGTTGAATGTCACGAACTTCCATAATTTTCTTTAAGTCTTCAAGTCCCTTGGTGAGGCTCGCTACTTGCTCTTCGAGGGGAACCGTACTAGTAGTCATGACATGCATGTTGATATCATCATCATGATCACATATTGGATTATGCTGATTACCCTTAGAGTTGCTTTTGCAATCTTCCTCCCAAGACTTGTTGCCAGCTGAAGACTCCTGAGGGGCGGGCGCTTGTGACTGTGACTTTTCCGAGGCAGCGCCATCTTCTTTGCCCCCAGCATTTGACATGGCCTTAGACATACTACGAGTTACTGGACGACAGACTTGGATTCCGGAGTTTGCTTCTGAATTTGAAGACTTGGAGTCTCCAACTTTGAGTTATGGAAGTTCGTTATCCTTCGTAGGAGACATCACGAACACTTGTACTTGAGGAGAAGAGATGAGGGGCAGAGAGGTCCCACTGGACGTGCCAAAATTTGTACACACAAATTTATGCTAATGAAACAAAAGCGAGAAATCTGGCAAAACAAATATTTTTATTGATGTAATAATGTAGTGGATTACAATCTCTGTTAATAAATTTCTAAACAGAAATTAATTCTCCCGATTCTTCTCCCGAAACGTCGAACGAGGGCTTCACAGCTTAATCTCGGATCGAACGGATGAGCGGCCTTCGATTTTGACGAGAACGAGATGAAGGTCTCGAAGAACAAAAACGTCGAACGAGGGCTTTAGAGGCTTGATCTCGGATCGGACGGATGAATATCTTCGGTGTTGATGAAGAACTGGATGAACGCCTTGAAGAACACGAAGAACGACTTGAAGATCTTCGAGTGTCTTGAAGGACGCGAATGGAGATCTTCAACAGCTTGAAGAACTCGATGATGATCTTCGAATAACCTGATGAAGAACTTCGAATGGCTTGATGATGATCTTGATGATGGATGAACTCGTCAGGGCTTCAATAGCTTGATCTTCAGAGCTCTCTCCTTCTTGCAAGATGTAATTGTGTGTGTTTTTATGCCTAGGGATGACTCCATTATATAGGCATGGGCCGGCTTGTTGGCCAAGGTAGAAAATAAATAATACTTATTTATTTATTTATTTATTTATTTTCTGCATCAATTGGACAAGTGGCGTAACATGATTGGCCGAGCTTGCTAGTCTTGATAGCTGCATTTTGACAAGTGGCGCAATGTGATTGGCCTTACTTGTTGACTTGTAGCCATGTCATGTAGTAACGTGGCGTCGCCATAAGCAGTCCTTGTAGGGGTGTTCACGGTCCGGTTCGGTCGGTTTTAGAGGATATGAGACACGTAAGCCGAAATTTTCGGTTTCAATATTTTTGAAATCGAAATACCTTCGGTTTGAAACTTACAAATTAAAAAAACGCACCGAAAATTCCGGTTCGGTCAAGTTAAACCATTCGGTTTGGAACCCATCATATTATGTAGTAATTCCAAATTCGATGCAAGTAAACTAACTATAACAAAAAGACCGTTTTACTTATATCTTTGTTACTTACCGAATACATCTAAGAAAACTAAGACAAGCTCAACATTTAAAAAAATAGTGCTTCTACTTCTGTTTGAGAGAAAACAATTTTTTATTTAGGAGGACTATGGTATTGTTGTACGACTAAAAGTGTTAAACTCAAACTCTGAGGAGTGAGTCATAACATGGGAGGTAGTAAGCAAAATACTAAAATTTGTATTAAAAACTTTTCTTTCGGTGCGGTGCGATTTTTTTCGGTTTTGTCGGTTCGGCCCACACCTAAGAAGTTGGAATATTTTGGACCATCAATATTAGTGGTCATGAATAGATAAAATTGATTAAAAGAGCCACTATTACCAAAAAGTAAGCAACTTCTCAAGAAATATCTGGAATATATTTCATATGCAACGAACTAGGAAACCTTTTATAGCTTCAGTAACAAGTGCTTCAATTCATGCATGTGTTTTATAAGAGGATGACGGGCCAACCAGTTCTGTTAGATATCCCTCGTGCAATCCACCTTTAAGCAGCGCCCACCTACGGAAGCCGAAGCATATATCAATGGTTGGGACCCAAACTTTTCATATCCAGTGGATAAAATGCCTTTGTTCTCTTGAGCATCTTCCGCAAATTCCGTGCCATTCAAATATGGTTGATGTTGTGCATCAATCGTAGAGAGGACCCAAGTAATTCCCTATTTACAAGTATGTTCAAATTTAGTACCAAATGTTTCTGGAATATGGTATGTTGGTATGCCAGTATGGATATGCCATCGTAACTGAACTAATGTCTAACCTGCTTCAGCCCAAGGATGGCAATACGATCCAATCTGATCCGAGATCTGAGCAATCCGAGTCGAGTGGATCAGGTCCGAATTCGTTCCAATTGAAAATGGATCAGATCTGGATCCGGAGAGCCAGACCCAGTCGAATTTGGATCTGGATTTGGATCTAAGGGCAAAATTACCGGGGATCCGACCTCGATATGATCCGACGTAAACATGCTTCACAAATATAACCCTATATCCTCCATACTTACATTTCAAAAAGAATTCACTCTAACCTACAAAGCTTTTTCTTTTGTGTTTTAGGCTTCTTAACTTACGAACATGACTTACATAACTTAGTAGGCAATAGTGTTTGTTTTTTATCATACTTATAGCGTATTGTTGCAAACCCGAACCGGATCTGATCCGGTAACATACTATATGACCTCCGGATCGAATTTGGATCAGCTAAATGAAACATGATCCGATGCGATCCGAATTCGGTTACGATCCGAACGGATCTGGATTCCACTCCTCCTAGTCGAATCTGGATCAAGAAGGGGCTGATCCAATCCGTATCCGACCCGTTGCCATCCCTACTTTAGCTTCTCCGCACAAGGGAGCTGCTTCGCCAATGCGACTAATAGAAACACATCATGAAAGAGAAAGTCTTCCACTGCCGGAAACCAATAGTCAAGATATGTTCCTTCCCTTTCACAAAAAAATCTGCTGCCACCATTTTCATCATCTTCACCCTCTATAACCTTCCACCGCCACTACCTCTTCCCTTCCTTTATTTCTTTGCTCCCTCTCTACCACCACTCCTCCATCTCTCTCTCCCTCTCTACCTCGCCAGTAGAAGCAGAAACAGCAATGACAAAAGCAATAGCAGGAGTTGCAGCCAAAACTGCCAAAGCAGCCCCAAAAGCTGCAACAAGTACAAGCCGGCAACAGTAGAAGCGGCCACTGGACAATAAATTTTTTTAGCTCCAAACTGGCTCACACTGAAACTCCTCTAGCCGAACAGCACCCATTGGACAGCCATCTTGTTCTTCCTTGTTCGCTTCCATTTTAGCTCCAAATTGGCCTCGTTTTCTCCTACACCTCCCTATACATTTCCTCTACAAATATCATTCTTTAGCTGTAATCAAACAAGGCCAAAAGGGACTCCGAATTGTTGTCGAACTAGAACCACTCTGTAATACCCCAACTTTTTAGTATATAATTATTTACTTTTTCGTAACGTTTAAATGTTAATTTTCAAAAATAGATGGCTAGTGGGGAGGTTGTTGTATTTTTAGAAGATATAAGCTAGTTAATAATTGGGATGGTAGTTGTATTCGATAAGAACTAGAGAGGCTAGTAGGTAAATAGTATTTAGTAAATAAAATAAACAAATAGAAAATGATTTTTATCATCTATTTCAACATCTTAAAAAACTTCTCACTCCCCAACTCTCTCCCGATCCCCAACATCTTCTCTCTCTCTCTCTCTCTCTCTCTCTCTCTCCCTCCCTCTCTCTCTCTCTCTCTCTCCTGTCACTTTCTCTCTCTCCTCCCTCTTCCTCTATTTCTTCCCCTTCTTCTTCTTTGGCAAACACACCACCAACACCCCCGATGCCATCTCCATCCCCAACACCACAACTCTCCCTCTCTCCCCTATCTCTCTCTCCCTCCATGTCACTTAACAACAGCAGCAGCAACAGAAGGCAGCGGCCACCACCACCGCCGCTGCCACCGCCGGAGAAACCCGACGGAAACACACACGACACCACCACCACCATTTCACCATCCATCTCTCGCTCCATCTCTCTCTGCTTCTCCCGTCACTCTAGGCCAGAAACCAGCAGCAGCAGAAGCAGTGGCTATGGGCCACCGCCGCCGGAGAAGACCATTGGGAACCACCCGAAGGCCACCAAAACCTTCACTTCTCTTCTCCCTCCGTATCTCTCGCGATCACCCTCTCAGTTTTGACCAGAAGAACAAAGAAAGAAAGTAGAGAGAGAGTAACAGAAGCAGAGACCGCCACCATCGTCGCCGGAGCTCCATTTTTCTGGCGAAGCTCCGGCCCAGGCAAAGAAGAGCCACCCAACCTCTTCATCCCACCTCTCTGGCCTCCTTAAGGCCCGACCAAGCTTGGAGAAGGATCAGCTGCGCCCAGAACTGACCGGAGAAGCTCCAGTCGGCCACCATCAACGGCGACTATTTCGGCGAACTCAAACCGCCTCAATTCTTGACCGTTTTCAGCGATTTTTGGCTTGGGTAAACTCTTAATCACCAAATTTTATGTTTTAGTCAATAAAAATACAATATTGCTAGATAGAATCGAATCTAGGACGAGACATCATACGTATTTATGTTTTCAGAAAAAGTGTCTTTTCGTGAAACTTGGGGGTATAAAGTGTATTTTACCTAAACTGTTTATAGGTTATGAGTGGGGGTTGTTTTGTACTTTTTGAAAAGCTAAGGGTAAGATGTTTGGCATGTGGAAGTGTAGGGGGATCTATTTGGGGAATATACAATCTGAAATTTTTATTGGAAATAAATTTTGGCTTTCTTAAATAAGAACTGTAGTACATACTAAATAGTTTTGGTGTTGTATTTTGAAAGAGAGTATTTTCTATAAATGAAAAAGATCTTATTACATATTTAGAATAGATAAGTTAAAAAATAGGTTGGGGTTTTTAGCTAGTAACATTGGGTATGCTTATAAGATGAGTATTTCTTCTATTAGCGAAAGTTGTTTAGTAAATGTTTTTCGACTAGTATAAAATAGATTGGAAAAATTGTGAAATAGTAATAAATAAATTCTCTAAATTGAAAGTTAATTCTTTTCCAATAATAATAATAATAATCATAATTTTGGCATAATGTTACAAGAGTTATATATGTCATTTACTTGATAAAAGTTTCACTTTGTACTAGTAAGATTTGTAAACATAAATAGGTATTAAATAAAGATTGTTTTCCTAATAAATATTTTATGATACCACTTAAACAACTTAGTATCTAGTTACTTTATTTCTCTATTAAAGATATATCTCAAAAAGATAATTTTTGTGAATTAAACAACTTACTTCCTATGGAGAAATTACTTTATAAAAGTTAAATAAAATTGTTAGAATATTGAGGATACAAGGAGTTTGTTGTAAAATGAAGTCTAAGCTAGTTAAGAAGTTTCAAATCTAAATTCTTTTTCCACCATTAAAAATATGCAGGTATTATGTATGAAATTGTTATGGATATTAAATGATTATAGTTTGAGGATGTAAGTACTAAACTAGCACACCCTTGACGAATATACCAACAAATAGAGATTTAGAATTTGTATCAAACTAAATTAGACTCTCTTACGACGACACTAGTGTTCATGGTATAGCATATCAAGTACTTGCATTATACATGCTAGTTGAGCTTGAAATTTACTAGAAATTTACAAATTGTCGGTGACGAGTTCATAGACGAGGGTTACGTTTACCCGTAAAAGCTTACGTAGTATTTGCCGCATTTTTTGAGGTGAGTAAACATGCCAAGTCTAGCGTGCCTAGCTTCTTTCGTGTCACAATATAATTTTGTAACTCGTCTCAAATATGTTTTGCGACTTACATGCTTTACTTGAGTGTGTTTTACATTTTGAAATATTTTATTTGGAACCATCACACGAAACTAATAATGTGTAATAACGTAAAATGGAAAGAGTTGTGCGGGGATTATTATTGTTGATGTTGACTTCGGTCACTCGGCCTGTGATAGATTGTCGTGTTGACTACCTGTCACTCGGCCCATATTATTTTAAACCCGGTCGCGATCTGCCGGGTGTCTCCATGTACTTACCTCTCTGGCCGCGAGCAGTCTTAGGGGATGCCGACACTTATGGTCATGGTAGCTAGTGAAAGGATAGAAGCTCCCTGTATCAACAAGTTAATAACATGAAGTTCTTTGAGGAAGAGATTTTTATGAAAGGAAAGAAGAGATAGATTGGGAATAATAATCCCCGTTGAGATACAAGAGAAGGATTGAGATGCAAAGTAAAAAGAAAGAGAATTTCATGTGTTCCAGTATTCATACTTTATTCTTCAAGGATTTACTCAGTTATTGTTCATTCTCATTTATGATTATTTTTGAAAGGATATGCCTCATAATCTGTTTACAATCTTGGGTGTTTACTTACTCAGTATTTCATTGCTGACTTTAGAAAAACTGCGGTCTTTGTTTCTTTCCCCCCGCAGGTCTTAGGAGCTAGATTATGGGGTAGCGGATTTTGACACTCATCTAGTATTTGTCAGTACTTGAACAAGCCGAACTCTTAGTATCACTTTATCTCATTGTAGATACTGCTTTCTGACATGACAGATCTTGGCCACGTGGCAACCATCCAGCACACCATATTGTGCTCCATACACACAGGATCACCAGCCGAGCTGATCCATGTGGGGGCTGCGAGACAGAGCCCTCGCATACCACTGCACGGGACTTGTAGGGACTTAGTGGTTTGGAGGCTAGAGTAAGCCCTGTCGCGTGCGAGCCAAGCCCGCGCGCGACCTTTAGTAACTGTTTTGAGAGATTTATGGCACGAGCTCCATAAACCCGGTCAATCCGGTCAAACCCGGTCAACCTCATAACGGTTCCGGTATTCGCGCACCACGTGCTGTAACGGTCCCTATATACTCGGACGAACGTGCCGTTATGGTTAAGCTAATTAAGCCGCCATCAATGGGCGCATTAACCACACTACAACGGTCATGTTCTCCAGTATATATAGATCGTCAACCTTTCCATACAAAGGAGAACACACTTGTCATACGCGGAAGCTCTGCCAAACCTCTGTCTCTCTCTCAGACATTGCTACTGACTTACTCTCTCCCTACACACACCCCTATTCTTCCTGTGCGATCCTTGATCCACTACACACGGTGCACACGGAGGTCTCCCCGCCGGAATCTCTTGTGCACATTTTGGTGAACCCGACGTGAATCTTACCGGCAAAAGCAACCATGTCTCAGGAGGATGATGTCAGCAACCGATCGCCTTCCACCGAAACTCCCTCGGGAGACGAGACCCGCCGTACTCCGACGACTCCCGGCAAAGCACCGACGCTAGAGTCTTTGGACGCCACCGTCCAAAGTCAGGCGAAAGCTCTTAAGTCTCAATCCGCGCAACTAGAACAAATCTTGGCTGTTCTGGGCACCCTCGCACCAAATCCTCCGCCAGCCACCGCTATCCCTCAGGGAGGAGGAACCCCTACTGCTCCAGGATTGGGAGTGCCAGCCACACCTCCCAACCCTCATCTGCAGACTCCACCGTCGGCTGCGCAACTGCCTTCGGTTCAAGGATCAACGGCACAAATGCTGCCTCCTGCTGCTCACGCTCCTCAGCCCTCGGCTTTGGCGTCCAACCCAACTTTGCAGTACCCTTTGCCTCCCCCAACGATGATCTGGGGAAATACGGGTACTCAGTATGCTCCCAATCCTCCGACGGCATATGTGTCGCCACCACCCACGGCGACCCCTCCAGCAACTACCGAGGGGAGCATTCCAGAATGCATGACGTCTTTGCAAAAGCGCGTGGACACCATCCTGGCTCATCAGTCATTCGCGGATACCATTATCCCGAAGCTAGACAATGATCCACCTATTCCGCGAGAGATCTATCTCATGCCTAACCCGGCGGGGTACAAGGCTCCCAAATGGGATAAGTTCGAGGACGTCAATGGAAACGCTCATGAGCATGTCATGCGTTTCATTGATGTCATGGGTCCGTACGGAGCCGATCCCAAACTGTTGATGCGAGAGTTCCCAAAATCTCTTGGGAATGTAGCGTACAAATGGTACCGGACATTGGAGGCCGGATCCGTGAAGACTTGGGACGACATAGTCCAAAAGTTCTATACCAAGTTCTTTCAAATGGAGGAAAAGGTGACAATGATCCATCTCTCGCGGATGTATCAGAAGCGCGAGGAGGATGGGATCACCTTCATCAAGAAATTCCGGGCGAAATCCTTGGAGTGCAAAGATCCAATGCCCGAAAGCCGGCTCGTGGAGATATGCCTGCAGTGCATGCGAGATGAATACAAAGGTATGCTCATTAATTTGCAAACACCTACGTTTTCAAAACTAATCGAATGCACGAAGAACATCGAGCCCATAGTCGAGAGACAGAAAAAGAAGAACGCTCCAGAGCGACCTGCGAGCGGCACCACTTACAAGATCGGAAGGTTCAGCTACAAGCGGGGACGCGAAGCTGAAGTCAACACAGTTTCGCCCCAGAAACAAGCGAAGGTTGTGAACTTCGATGTACCGCCTCTGCCATGCTCGGTAGAGGAAGCGAGTGACCTCTGCAAACAGTGGCGCAAGGACGGCGTCCTGCCACCGCTCGAGAAAACACCCTCCAAGGAGATGGTGAGGGACCCTAAGTGGTGCGAGTACCACGGCAAGATCATGCATCCCACCGCCGAGTGCAAGAAACTCAGGTTCGCATTCGATCAGAAGATGAAGAACGGCGAGCTAATCGTCAGCGACAACAGGAAGGACGTGCGCAACAACCCACTTCCTGCCCATACAGAGTCAGGCTCGAAAGGCAAAGAGGTCGCCATGATCTCGATCGTAGACTTGGAGGAAGTCGCAGAGGATGGTCTACCCATCATTGCTGAGGTCCATCAAGACGAGGACTATAGCATGGACACGGAGGATGAACGTGCCGACCGCATGAAAGGGTCGCATGGCTTCAACAAATTCTTCGACGAGATGAATTTCTCCGAGAGGTGCCGGGCTGATATGACGAAAGCAATCTTAAGGATAGCGGAGGACTACGAAGAAGACCTCGTGGTTTCCAACGGGAAGGTCATCAGGGCGTCTCGTTCCACAGAAAAGATCATGACCTTTTCTGCCAGCGACAAGAAGACGGACGCGAGCCACCAAAGGCCTCTGTACGTGACCGTCATCGTCAATGGCGTCGAATTCAAGCGAGCATTCGTCGATGGAGGAGCAGCGGTCAACGTTGTTCCACTCCACACACTAAAGCTAGCAGGGATCCCCGAGCACAAGGTAGTCAAACGTCCATCTCCGCTGGTGGGATTCGGAAGCGACTCTAGAATGACGATCGGATGGATCCGCCTGGGCGTCCAGATTGGCAAGATCAAGTGCTCGGCGAAGTTCTATGTCATAGACGCGAACACCACATACCACATGATTATAGGTCGAGCTTGGATTCATCGCTTCGACGCAGTCCCTTCGACGGCTCACCAGGTTATGAAAGCTATATGGAACGACAGAATAGTCGAGATACCGGCTTCGACTAACCCGTTCAACTTGGACGAAGCACACCTCAGCGAGGCGGTGTGGTTCACTGAGATGGCGGACGAGCAAACACCCGGGCCTTTCAACCCTACTCCTTTGCCTCTCTGGGAGGACATCAAGGACCAGTCACCTGCGGGCGTGATGGTGACAAGGGAAGATGCCAAGGAAAAGCCGCCTACACGCGAAGAGGCGCCACGTATCGCATATCATCGAAAGAATGTGTACACTTTAAAGAGGATCGCAAAGCATGACCCCGAGGGCAAGGAGATAGAGAGCTTCTACGCCAATGGGAAGAAATGCTATCGCATATGAAGGTGCGCGGGGATGTCCTCACACGGGCATGGGGATGTCCCTGAGCAAATCAATCAAATCGAGCAAGTTGCGCTGACGGAAGAGCCAACACAAGATACTCCAGACGAGAAACTCAAAGAAGCGCCTGAATGCATGGAAGACAGGCCAAGACCACAAAAGCAAGAACTAAAGGAAGTGTTCCTCAGCCCGAACGAGGAAAAGAAAAGGCCAGTCTTCCTGAGTGCGGACCTCACAAGCGAAGAGGAACAAGGACTGTTGCAGCTCCTAACTGAGTACAAGGACGTGTTCGCATGGGAATATGATGAGATGCCAGGTCTGGATACAAGCATCACCATGCACCGTTTGGACATCATCCCAGGGTCTAAACCGGTCAAGCAGAGCACCAGAAGCTTCAGGCCAGAACTCAACGTGAAGATCAAGCAGGAGATTGTCAAACTCCTAGATGCCAAGTTCATAGAGCCAAATCATCATCTCACATGGCTGGCCAACATCGTGCCGGTGGTGGAGAAGAACGGACAGCTTCGCATCTGCGTGGACTTCCGAGATCTCAATCGCTTCTGCCCTAAGGACGATTTCCCACTGCCCAACATCGATTTGCTTATCGATTCAACAGCAGGTCATCGCATGTTCAGTTTCATGGACGGTTTCAGCGGATACAATCAAATCAAGATGGATCCCGATGATGCGCGGAAAACTGCATTTATCACTCCTGTGGGGGTATTCAACTACACGGTGATGCCGTTCGGTCTTAAGAACGCGGGCGCAACCTATCAGCGGGCCATGATGGCTCTATTCCACGACATGATGCACAAAGAGGTGGAATTCTATGTGGATGACCTGGTGGTCAAATCCAAGCACGAAGCGGATCACCTTGCAGACCTGCGAAAGGTGTTCAACAGATGCAGGAGCTTTCAACTGAAAATGAACCCCATGAAATGCGCGTTCGGCGTGACCTCGGGGAAGTTCTTGGGATGCGTAGTCCATCGCCAGGGGATCGAGCCTGACCCTGCGAAAGTGTCAGCCATCACCAGCATGACGCCTCCCCATAATCAAAGTACCTTGAAGACATTCTTGGGAAAACTGTCATATCTGCGGAGATTCATTCCAGCAATTGCAGAAATCACATGCTGTTTCAGCACTCTTCTCAAGAAGGACGCCGCATACAACTGGGCTCCGGACCATGAGGCCGCATTCGAAAAGCTGAAAGAACTGCTCACGTCCTCAAAGATAATGATCGCGCCTCAACTGGGATCACCGCTTCTGCTATATCTCACATCAACAAGGAGATCTATAGGAGCACTCTTGGCTCAGGAGTACGAAGGCCAAGAGAGGCCCATCTACTATATCTCTCGCATTGTGCAGACTGCTGAATCAAGGTACACAGACATCGAACGTCATTGCCTTGCTTTATTCTTTGTGATAGAAAAGTTGAGACACTATTTTGCATCACACAAAGTAGTAGTGGTCACCAAGAGCGACCCCATAAGATACTTGCTAACTCACACTACTCCGAGCGGGAGACTGGCGAAATGGTACATGACCATCTCTCAATACGATATCACATGCGTGAAACCAAGAGAGATCAAGTCGCAGGCGGTAGCAGATCTGTTGGCACAGTTTCCCGACAACAGCCACGAACCTGTGATCGAGGAAGAGCTCGAAGGTCCTGAAATCTACGCAATCGACGTGCCCTATTGGACCCTCCACTTCGACGGTTCGTCAACCAGGAAAGGCGGAGGTATTGGGATAGTCTTGACAAGGCCAGACGGGGAAGTCATACAGATGTCCGCAAAGCTCAACTTCGCTGTCACAAACAACGAAGCAGAATACGAGGCTCTCATTGTGGGGCTCCGTGCGGCGAAAGCCTTGGAAGTGAGCAATTTAACAGTCATGGGAGATTCCAAGCTGATTGTTAAGCAAGCCTCGGGCGAATATGGTTTGAAGGAGATCAACCTCCTGCCTTATCGCACCCTAGTACAGAAACTGATGCAGCAATTCTGCGATGTGAAGTACGAGCACAAGCCCCGAGCGGACAATAGGCACGCAGACGCCTTAGCAACCTTGGGATCTAAGGTCAGTATAGACAAGTGCCCCGCAAGGATTTCCATCGAAGTGCGAACATCGTCGGCATTAACAGAAGATGCGTGCGACGACGAACACATGGACGACGCAGACTGGCGGAAAGCAATCCTGCAAGCTATTGCAAAAGGCACCAGCAGCGAAAGCTGGGCACTCACAAAAGGATACTGCATCCACGACAACACCCTTTACTACAAGGGTCCTGGAGGAATACTCATGAGGTGTGTCTCCGAGCAAGAGGGACAACAGCTGTTAGAAAAGATTCACCAACACGCTTGCGGAGAAAGCGAGGTGTCAATCTACAGAAAGGCTCAGAGATATGGCATTCATTGGCCAGGCATGTCAACAGCTGCAGCCCTGATACAAGGGAAGTGCGAAAGTTGCGCACTAATCAAAGACTCTCTACTCGTCGCTTTAATCGACGACGACACAGATTGGAGGAAGCCACTGTTCGATTTCCTCACCCAGGGCACAGTGCCTGAATCGAGAAAAGAAGCAGAAAAATTAAAAAGGAAAGCGTCTTCATACGTGGTACAGGAAAACCTGCTTTGGCGAAGAGGTCACGAGGGCAACTTGCTGCGATGTCTAGACGGCAGAGAAGCACAAGAAGTCATGGACCTTTCTCATCAGGTGGAACACCAAGGAGGTGCGAAATTATGCAGACAGCTCCTCTCAATCGGATACTTCTGGCCCACAATGGAAGTCGATTGCCGCACCAAAGTGCGACGCTGCCAAGAATGCCAATTCAAAGGGAACCTAGTGCACGCTCCCGCCGTGGACTTACATGCATTAGGGACGCCATGGCCATTTCACACATGGGCTCTGGACTTCATCGGGCCCATCCGACCGACGTCGCATGGGAATCATTTCATTCTCACCGCAACCGAGCTGTTTACCAAGTGGGTGGAAGCAATACCACTGAAGACGGCAAATGCGTTGGCTGTGGTCAACTTTATCCAAGAAAGCATCGTATGCAGGTTCGGAATCCCAAACACCATTCTTTCAGATAACGGTACTCCTTTTGTTAATCGCCAGGTAGCTGCGAAATTAGCGGAGTACAATATCAGGCAAATATGTTCTACCCCTTACTACCCGAAGGGAAACGGACAAGCCGAAGCAACTAACAAGACGCTGTTAAGAATATTGAGCAAAATGGTCGCAGATGACCACAAGAACTGGGCCGACTCTCTAAGCATAGCTCTGTGGGCCTACAGAACTTCTCCAAGGACACCCACAGGGGCCTCGCCATTTCTACTGTGCTATGGGGCCGAAGCTGTGGTACCTGCGGAGGTTAGAGTCAATTCGGCAAGGCTGGCCTTCCATGCACTCTATGAAAATCAACGCGATCATGACTTAATCTTGCTGGAAGGGAAGCGAGAACAAGCCAAAAGGACTAACAAGCGGTACCAGGAAAGAATCGCTCGCGCATACAATAAGACAGTCCAGCGAAGGGATTTCGCAGTCGGAGACCTGGTCTTGCGCGCATCTGATCACTGCATGCGAGAAGCAACTCACCCAAAGTTTGCAGCTAATTGGGAAGGACCCTTCGAAGTCACAGAAGTCTTCGATAGTGGCTACTGCAGCATACGAAGGTTGCACGGTACAACCTCAACTCCCAGTTCAATCAACATGCGCTGGATCAAGAAGTACTATCCCTGACTTCTCTCATTTCATACGTTTTATGATAACGTGCTTAATGTCTCATGTGGCTATGATTTGCGCAATCTCCTCTCCCATATGAGAGGATTGTAATCCCATCTCTCCCATATGAGAGCGTTATAATAAAAGAATTCTCCCAAATGAGAAGTTCATATTTCTAGCCGTTTATGTTGCTCTACTTAATTTGTTATTACTGTTAACAATGATTTATTCGCTGCAATAGCAATCCATACAAAATGCGATCTTAAGTGATCATATAAGCCTATCTCTACGATAGCAGCCAATGCAAACGCGATCTTAAGTGATCATCTAAGCCTATCTCTTACGATAGCAGCTAATGCAGACGCGATCTTAAGTGATCATCTAAAGCCTATCTCTAACGATAGCAGCCAATGCAAACGCGATCTTAAGTGATCATCTAAAGCCTATCTTTAACGATAGCAGCTAATGCGAACGCGATCTTAAGTGATCATCTAAAGCCTATCTCTAACGATAGCAGCTAATGCAAATGCGATCTTAATTGATCATCTAAGCCTATCTCTTACGATAGCAGCCAACACAAATGCGATCTTAATTGATCATCTAAAGCCTATCTCTCGCGATAGCAGCCAACTCAAATACGATCTTAATTGATCATGTAAAGCCTATCTCTTACGATAGCAGCCAAGCGCAAATGCGATCTTAATTGATCATGTAAAGCCTATCTCTTACGATAGCAGCCAAACGCAAATGCGATCTTAGTTGATCATCTGAAGCCTATCTCCTACGATAGCAGCCAAACGCAAATGCGATCTTAATTGATTATCTGAAGCCTATCTCCTACGATAGCAGCCAAGCGCCAATGCGATCTTAATTGATCATCTAAAGCCTATCTCTCATGATAGCAGCCAACGCAAATGCGATCTTAATTGATCATCCAAAGCCTATCTCATACGATAGCAGTCAAACGAAAATACGATCTTAGTTGATCATGTAAAGCCTATCTCTCACGATAGCAGCTAAACGCAAATGCGATCTCAATTTATCATCAAAGCCTATCTGTTACGATAGCAACTCATACACAAAACGATTTTACCTGATTCTCTCAAGCCTATCTGTTATGATAGCAACTCATATGCAAAGTGATTTTAATTGATCACCCAAGCCTCTGTTACGATGGCAACGCATGCGCAAGACGGTCTTACTGGATCTTCTAAAAGTCTATCTGTTGCGATAGCAATTTATGCGAGAAACGATCTCAAGCAGTTCGCTAATAAAGCCTATCTTTTGTGATAGCAGTTCGCACCACTTAATGATCTTAATCGATCTGCTAAGGACTATCTGTTACGATAGCAATGTTGTGAACATGATCTTAAATGATTTGCAACGGCCAACTGCAAGCCCATCCGCCAAGATGGCACAGCTGCGAAGATACGATCTCGAACGGTCTAGTGAAACACCCGCGAATCAATATATCGCAGATGCGAAACAGTTACATAGCATTATGCAAAGCGAAATATGCCGAAACGCGTGCGAAATTGTATTCTGTTGTAAAGAGATAGCAGATAATACAGAAAGCTATTTATCATTACGAGTCAAATGACTTACAATTTATCTGTCTAGATAGCAGCTTACAAGCGAAAAGCTCGAATCTAACTACGCAGCCAACATGGCTTACAATACATTCGAAAAGTGGCTGGTAAGCCAACAGAGACACAGTACGGAAACCCGGACTGCAAAGGATGAACCCACCGGTTTCAAACACCGGCTACGCAACGCCCAGATCTGCGGGTGAACATCTGTAGCAGAGGGGATCTTGCTCTAAGAGAGCCACATGAAGCCATACGCTCGAGATCCCGCTATCCGACAAGACCGTTGTCAGATATGCTCCCCATAACATTTTCCCAAGGAACCACCGGTTCCGGCGATCCACAGGCAAGCAGAAGCTCCAAAGGGCAAGGGCTCCTTGTAGACGAGGATGAACGCGACGGTTCGTCATCCCGAGCTCACAAACGTGAAAGTGACGGATTCTTCTTCGGAGATGCTGAAGAAGAATGCCGCCGTTCATTACGAGACGGTAGCACGGTCACTTCGGCGCTGCACCTCGCCACGAGGCGGCCGGAAACATGACCTGCACACATAATACACGAAGAAATTTCTTCGAACACACATGAGATGTTATCTGCATCTTCTTTATGATGGTTATAAAGAGCAATAAGCCTCATAAAGTGGATCTTGGAAACTATTTCTATAGCACAAAGCGCAAACTCAGGATTCAAAACTTGAAGTTTCCATGAATCAACGAAAAACAAGCGTTGAAGCCAGCAGTCGTAAGGACTCACGGCAAAGCACATGTTTGGGATGAAGAACCCAAATAGCAAAGACAGGGTTTATATAGACCCTGTACAGACTCTTCGGTTGCCTAAGATGAGTCAGCAAAATTCAAAAAAGAGGGTAAGTTCAATCACTTACGCCTTGAAAAGCGGTAACAATCAATTACCCTACTAAAGGCTACGACGATTCAGTTGCGTATCCTAATAAATGACGGATAGTCATGATTCGAATGGACTTCCCAACGAAAGCGTGCTTATCTACCGAGAAATTAGCGCGAAAATCAAGCAGAGAATCAATTGCTGATGTCATAATTGGATATGCACAGAAATGTCCAATCAAATCCCGGAAAAGGGCAAAACGGGCAAATTCATTGTTCGTTGTTAAAAAAAAGGGGGGAGAAACCCTAGCAACATTACATTAATGTTTCAAAACGTTACATTAATGTTTCAGCTATTTCCTTGCTATTTTTCAAGACTCAGAAAAATCAAAGCAAATTCTTGATTAAGGAGTCTTGGGGCGCGAACTGCTCGCTCAGCTTCTCCACCTGTTCCACTTCTTGCTTCAATTGCTCGCACCTGGCATTCATCTCATGATACAGCTTCAGAGCTTCATCAACCCTTTGCTTCTGCTGCTCCACCTTTTGCATCTCAGCTGCGAGATTCTGGTGACCGAGTTTCAAAGTTACAGCCGCGCGAATCAGCGTGACTCTGTCCTTAAGAAACTTAAAGCCCATTCTGCCTTGGACTTTGGTCACGAGGTTTTGGCACATGCCGCATAGCAATTCAGCACTCTGGACCGAAATGGTCGCAGGCGTAGCCGCAGACAGCTGCTCCAGTATCCAGATGGCTTCAGTGAGGAACAACCTCCTGTCAAAGGGCCCGATCTCCAGAGATCTCACAAACGAGCGAGGATACCTGAGACGCATTCGAACCACCCAGTCTACATCGGTTTGCTTCAAACCTGAGGAGACGTCAAAGATAAGTTATGATGTCAAAATTCGCAAGCGAACAATGCGACGTGCGAACAGTAAAACTCTACTTACCAGTTCCTTCCAGAATCTCATGAAGAGAAGGAATGCGAGCTGCTGGGTTGTTCGAGGACTGCCCTCGCTCCATGACACTCCTATCAGCTGCGAGCTCTAATCTCTCGTAGTCGGGAGGAAGAATGTAGGCCGCGCCAGCTGCGACTACATTCCCAACCTGCGAGCCCCAAAAGCTCCACGCAGGAATGGGTGCCTCTGACTCAGTCATTACCGGAGGCGAAGGGACAGTCGAAGTCGCTTGTCGTAGGACACTCTCGGATGCGGAAGCATTAGCAGCAGTTGTCCTTACCTCGTCAGCACTAGCATGGACATCTTCTTCCATCAACACAGTGTCAGCTCCAGCATCGTCGGAAAGCTCGATGATGTCCTCACGAGGCACACCCGCGTGGTCAGCAGCTGCGACGGGCTTCTCGGTATGGGAGCTCGGAATTGGAACATAGGGCGCAGAAGACTGACTTCTCTGTTCCAGCTCAGGTCCCTCAACATGACCTGCGACATCGAATGCGATGATGTAAGGTAACTTGCGCTATAAGTTATTTTGCTATCTTTACTAAAGCTAAAGAATAAGCACCTCCACGCGAAGGTGGGATTGAGGTATCCTCGTCATACACTAAGGATGTGGAACCATGCCCTATTAGTGTGTCCTCACTAAGCAGGTCCTTAAGAGAAGCGTGACCTGAGGTGCGAATAAACCAGTCATGATTCTGCCTCAAGTGGCTAAAGCCTAGTACGCGCATATCACTCAAATAATTACCTGAGGGTTCTCCGCATTTGCCTACTAACCAACGGCGAATGTCAACCTTTGACACACCATGCTTTAACGCACCCACAATAACATCTCTATAAGTTACTGCGAGATTGAAGATCTCACCTTTATCGCCGCCTGCGATCTCTTCGAAGTCCGCTTGGACTTGCTCTAGTGCTGCTGCATCCTCTCCGGGAACCTCATCTTCCTCCTCCACATGAGGAGCCACTTCTTCGGGAAGTTCGTCTTCCTCGCTAACTGGACGCACTAAGTCGTCAACATGCTGCTCTTCGAGGCTCCGCTGTTTCACACGCTCGAGCTCCTCTTCCTCTCGCCGCCTTCTTCTCTCAGCAGCCTCCGCGGCTGTCTTCCGGGACTCAGCAAGAACGTCCTCGCTTATGGGCTCATCCGAAATGCCAGAAGGGGCATCTCTCTTTTGTCTTTTGGCCGCGAGGCCACCAACGGTCTCATCATCATCTGCGAATGCACGAATGGTTTAAAGAAAAGAAGCGCAAAGAAGTTACGATGATGGGAAAGGAAATGCGACGGAGGTACCTCCTGATTCTTCCTCATGCATTACAACTGTTGCTTCTTCTTCTTCATCACTTGCCTGGGGCTCCTGCCTCTCTTCCTCTCCCTCTTGATCGAAGGGAACGAAAGACTCAACTGCGAGCTCTTTCCGCACCTTGCTGGGCATGCGACCTTTGCCTTTGTCCTTGATAGAAAGGGACCTCACTGGAGGAGAAGCTGGAGCGCTTCTAGGGGAAGAAATCGTAATTCCCTTTTGCCTAGGTCTCTTCACTCTTGGCGCCGCAGTCGCTGGAGGAGACGGGTCATCTCCGGGAGGAGACGGAGCCGGAGGATTGTCTATCAGCGAGTCAGCAAAAACATTCATGACTGCGCGAACCTTTGTTTCAACCTCAGCGTCCATCCTCCATGAAAGCCGGAACGGCTGCTGTCGTCTTCTGGTGGCAACAATGGTGTTGACCAGCAACTTGGAGCGATCACCAGTTGCGAATCTCCGTACATGACACTACAACAATACAGAATAATAGTGTCAGCACAAGGAAATTGGGAAAACTTAACACGTGCGAAGAAATTGCTTACATCAGCAAAAGCCTTGCTGTATCTGACGACTTGCGCGTCGCCTTTCTTGATTGCGGCAACCTGCTCCTTCAGAATGAAATCGGGGCACAAATGGTTCTCACGGTCCCACAGTGAGTAGCAACCATACTCAGACTCGCTCAGACTGCAAGTGGGGCGAAACGGAAAAGAATTTCTTTTGATCAAGGGAGCTTTACCCGGCTGCGCGGCCGACTCCGTCTCGATCCTCGTTCGCTGGGCAACCCAGTATGCGAGCCAGTTTTGGGAACAACCACCCTCGCGGGTTCCCGCAGGCTGCTCAAAAGGAAGATTGTTCATGAAAACCGTCTCGCACTCCTTTGTGAGCAAGCGCTTGTAGCATCCTCTGACAATGGACTGGGGCCAGATTGATGGGGCCACCGCATCAAAACCAAACTGAGGAGAAACTCTAGTGGGGTCAACGTCCACGGTGATCTTCTCATACCTCGGCGCAAGCTCACGAATATGCTCGGCGAGGGCAGGAAGGGAACCTCGCAGACACCAGCAAAAGAACTCGCGGTAGCGCTCATGGAAATGAGGTCCCCTTTCAAAGAGAAGCTCTTCTGAAAAGACCATGCCTTTAGAGGGGTATAGCTTTGGAAACCATCTCACATTTTCAATACGCGTGGCATAGGGCCTGGCAGTAAACTCCTTCCGTTTGTCGCATATCAAACTCCAAACGCACTTGGGGTTGCCTGTTCCGAACCATCTCGCAGCTCTTCCGCTGTTACGTGCTTCTGTCTCGCCTGGGGGACACCACTTTTCAAGTTGGAGAGCAGTTGGAGCATAAGACGGCCAGCGCTCGAACACCCACATTGTCAAAAAGGAAATATTGACAAAGGTCAGTACATCGAGGCGGCCACGCGACTCCCTCATAGCCAGAACCAGCTGATCAAGCCTGTAGCACAGCGTGCCCAAGACCAAGGGCCCGAGTGCGACCCTCTGGCCAAGAGCGAGCCTCACAGCAAGCGGCAACACATGGTAGAAGACTCCATCATGGGGGTGACCATCAATCAGATACCTTGACAGCCAAACACAGAGAAAAGCACAAAGGGTCAAATGATAGCCCTTGCCCTCTACGTAATTTTCGGCCTCCGGGTCCTCGTTCAAAAGCTTCTTAGTAATGCTGCTGTTCGCATAGTCTCGGAAGAAGTACTGCAACCATTTGTTCCAGGTATTCTTCGCAGACGTATCGACCAACTGCCAATTCGGAAGAGGCTTCGTAGTAGTCCACCGAGTGGAAATTTTCTTCACCTCTGCTAGGCATTCCTCCATCTGCGTGTACAAGGCAATCTCCGCAGATGTCCTCAAGGGAGTCAGAGGGTCTACCTCGCCCATGGGGGAAAGCTCGTATAGCATTTGCACGTCCTCGAGCGTGGGGGCAGCCTCGAACTCAGCAAAATGGAACGTATGAGTCGCAGGCGAGTAACGGGACAGAAGGTCTAGAAGCATGGACTGATCCAACTTCACGGCAGCACCCTTCATAGCCTGGATAGCAAAGTATACGCCGGCTTCGTTAAGAGTCTCGGCGTGATGATCCAATACGTGGTCAATCCACTCATCCATATAGTCCAATTTCTGGACGAACGCCTGAGTAGAAATCGCAGTGTATGGGAAGTGCCCGTTTTCGATCCCCAATCGAACTACATCCTCGGAACCAACCCACTCGAGCAGGGCTGAGTTAACTGGGCGAGTCAACGTCAGCAATCGCTCAACTGGAACAGGATCAGGCATCCTCTTCGCCTTTACCCTCGCATGGTAGAAATCTTTGCCGCCTAAAAAGGGGGCTTTTCGCCACAAGGCCTGCGGAAGGTCGGGTATCTCTTCATCTTCCTTGACGGGTCTGGTTACTCTTGTCTTGGCCATTCCTGCGAAAGAGCAAGAAAAAAAAGGGGGGAGAAATACCACACTTCAGTCTGAATTTTGGAATTCAAGATCTATGTGAAGGAAAACGAACAGTTCCGGTACCAATTTCAGAAATTCGGGAATTGCAAGATCCAATATTGTTGAAAGATTAAAACGAAGCGGGTCCAAAGATCAAAGCCTCTTCACAGATTTCATGGGTTTACAGATTCAACGCAGTTCAAGGCAAACACTGGTATTTTAAATCAAAAGTAAACGAGGCCAACCTTGTTTTCTTGAAGCCTGCTTGGATATGCACAATTGAAGAATACGATTTGCAGTTCTGAACTGGTGATTGATTATCTGGATCTGCTCTCGAAGATCTCCGGGTACCATTCACTTTAAGAGAAAGAAGTGATGCTTTGCAATAATGGGGGATACAAGGTATTTATCCAAAACAATGAAGGGTTGCGTCCTTTCGATAGTCGAATCGCAACCGTCACCGTCGAATCGCGCAATCACAGGACAAGCTGACGTCACGCCTAAAACCCTAAAGGTCAGACGGCACGACTCTAGGGGTTTTAGGTCATAATGACACGCACGGGGGCTGAACTTACCCGTATTTGAATTGGTGCGTGGCGGCGACGCGTATGTTGGTTTCCGCGCATGGAAGTCTATACGGCTATGAGTCTTCACGCGCAGAAAGGGGGCTAATGTAGATACTGCTTTCTGACATGACAGATCTTGGCCACGTGGCAACCATCCAGCACACCATATTGTGCTCCATACACACAGGATCACCAGCCGAGCTGATCCATGTGGGGGCTGCGAGACAGAGCCCTCGCATACCACTGCACGGGACTTGTAGGGACTTAGTGGTTTGGAGGCTAGAGTAAGCCCTGTCGCGTGCGAGCCAAGCCCGCGCGCGACCTTTAGTAACTGTTTTGAGAGATTTATGGCACGAGCTCCATAAACCCGGTCAATCCGGTCAAACCCGGTCAACCTCATAACGGTTCCGGTATTCGCGCACCACGTGCTGTAACGGTCCCTATATACTCGGACGAACGTGCCGTTATGGTTAAGCTAATTAAGCCGCCATCAATGGGCGCATTAACCACACTACAACGGTCATGTTCTCCAGTATATATAGATCGTCAACCTTTCCATACAAAGGAGAACACACTTGTCATACGCGGAAGCTCTGCCAAACCTCTGTCTCTCTCTCAGACATTGCTACTGACTTACTCTCTCCCTACACACACCCCTATTCTTCCTGTGCGATCCTTGATCCACTACACACGGTGCACACGGAGGTCTCCCCGCCGGAATCTCTTGTGCACACTCGTGTAGCCGCATATTATGTTGAGATAATTAAGAATTTGTAATATATAAGTATGAGATGTTTTGTTCTTGATTTCCGCCGCTTCATTTTGAGTAGAACCCTCCTAGTCTCTTCGGTCCGGAACGGAAAGCTTGGGAACGAGGGGTGTTACATACTCTAGCAACGTTAAGTAGCCACCTTCGTCACAAACACCGCCAACGACCATCACTTGGGACTCGGATGCTACCGTCCACTCCATGATGCTTTAGAGACTCCGTTTTGACCACTCCTGCAAGCCGCCGAGGCTAAACCAGACCACTGCGCTAGGCCACCACACGTTTCATCAAAAATTTGATACTGATTTCGTATGCGAGGGCTCCGTATATCCGTAGGACCTAGAACGCGCTATTTGCTATCGGATTGAGGTGCGAGCATAGCTTGTTTTCGTGTCAAAATGTGATTTTTTTATCGAGTCTCAAAATATACATGTGAGTTACATGCTCATCATTGTGTGCCTAGCGTCATTCTTTCAGACAAGAATTTATAACTTGTCACAAAATTATATTATCATATGTGTTGTACTTGTCAAATATTGACTGGTTTTACTTGGCTTAGAGTCTTTGAAATTGACGTTCTTATGATTACTTGAGAAGCTTGGCATTAAAATACTTTATTTAATCCGAATTCATTAATAGCCTGGCAATCCACTAGTACCGGTACTAGTGGATTGGATTGTCCTACTGACATTGGATTTCCATGTGTTGGTTTGATTTGACCTTGTTGGGTTGGTTTGGCCTTTAGTTGGCCTGACTCTTTGCATGGTTGGATAGAGTCTCATCTAGCACTCACCCTTATGGCCTTTTACTTCTTAAGGGGTTGTTGCAACACTTAAGGTATAGTATTTATTATAAGAGTGGGGGCGGAAAATATTTTCCCTAACACCAGACACATATGAAATGTTTTCTCTCTCGTTGTCGCCCTACGTCGGGATGGTTTCCCAGGGAAAGGTTTTCCCATTCCTTGATATAGATATCCGATTTGAGGACTATTGCTATGGTTATCCTGGTCTACTCTGGTTATTTAAGTAATAATTTGGCTCCTTGATTCTATATTGGGAAATCGTTAACTATATTCGAATAGTCATTGGAAATTGAGAAATATTTAATTGGAAACATTGAATATCGGGATGATTCTTATTAGCATTTATATCTATATTGTTGCGTACTCTGATAATGTTTTACTTATAGTATGTTATTTTTACTTTGTTTAACTCATGACCCAAAAGTCTATATCATCCTTCATGTGTTTACATGCTAATGTGTATCTCACTCAGTATTTATTGCTGACTTTTCGAAACTACGATTTTTGTTTTTTTTCTTCCCACTGTAGGTCTAGGAGCCGGGACTTATGGAATAGAACGGGCGCGAGACTCACTTCGCCTGTGAACGTCACCAGTAGTTTATCTAGTAATGTTAATTAACTATTGTGTAATAATAATCAGCTTGTATACGAAACTTAAAGTTTAATATAGTTATTTAATATTATAAATGTGTTGTGGATCGTATTGCTTTTAATATTCGCCGCTTCTATTAAGCATCGCCCTCTCGGTCTTGTCCTGAGCTGGATAAAGGGATTGTTGCACTAGTACTACTATGTCATAAGTAATCATGTTGCGTTCGTGTATATTCACAGTTCACTGTAGTCCTTTGAGAAAAGTTACGAGAGAATGTTTGAAATTAAAAGCATACCATTACTCTTTTAAATGATGCGTAAACATCCACTAGCACATATCACTTTCGATTAGTTGTGTAACATCTGTTTAAATTAACTAACTTCACTACTTATTTAAACCCAACAGGATCAACAATCTCTGTAAGTTGAAAAAACAAATCACTGAGCATGATAAACTAGTTGATGGCTTTGATGGTTGTTACCAACATGAATTTTCGCTAACGTCAACAAATTTAACCCGACCACTAATTGTTTTCTAATCACGTGTAGTGAATATTTTCTCCAACTATTACGAGAAACTAATATCACCTACGCAAGCGAAACGCTTGAGATTGTTTGAACCGTTTTCTTTTTGTAAGTGAGGATAGCATAAAGTACAATCAAGAGAACTTTCATGTCAAACATAACCGTTTATGTAAGAGAAATAACGATTGGCACAGCAAATTAGTGGTAAGATGACCAAAAATTTGATATCAAAGGAAATCTGGTAATAGTTTATCATTGTGGTAATGGAGTAGGTTTGGCATGACACAACGAACATGTATTTCTCGTGTACATGACATAACAAACATGAGCTAACTGTACTAATACCGATTTCTTGTAGTAGTTTCCGAGTTACTACAATTTTGATGACACACATGTTCTCAATTGGATAATCATGTGCGTTATGAATCTAAATTGATATTAAGATGTTGGAGAAAGCTAATTTTTGTGGTGAACTTTAGTTCAGTAGTTGTGTACTTACGAACTTCAACAATCGACAGAACAAATGACATAAATATTTTCACTAAAGATCACCATTATAAACGGTATAAATTGATTACCACCGGCTAATTCGGTGCTTAAGAAAAGTCCAGACATTAAATATGTAGCATTAGAAAGCTGTTTCCTGCTCGATTTGTAAAAGAACCTAGAAACAACAGCCTCGTTCACGATACGAAAACCCTTTCCTGATTTGACATTGAAGGTTCTGCCAAACTAGCAGAACATTTCTTGATAAAAGGTTGTTTGTAATTTTACCTCCAAAATGTGGGACACGAATATTTAATCAAAAATGTTGCCTCACTATGCTGCTATAATGTTTCTGATAGTAACAGAAGATAAATGAAACATATATCTTCATATGATTACAACTCTAATAGTAACAGAACACAATTCAAACACCTATCACTGAAACAAAACAAGGCATGCAACTCTGACTCCCCTGCAGTCATAAACATGAGAATTGAGCCAAATGCTGAAGTTCTAACCTCACACTGCATTGTGAGACTGGTCTTGCTCAATAAATTCCGAAGCTTCACCTTTAGAGACTATATTGATTCGGCTAACCCTGTTTTTGTGTGTCACTCCATATATCTTGTCAGCAACCTTCACAAGCTCAGGCCTGAATGTAGTTGTTATGAACTGCGTTGTTTCCTCGTCAGCTAAACGACGAATCATATCTACAGACAACTGGTTAAGGATTTCTTGCATATACAAAGGCAGAAAGATCAATTTCCTACCAAAACATAATGGCCCGAGAGTAGTAGCACTTACACAATGATTTATCAGCAACTATAGGAGCATCAATATGCTATTTTTACAAGAAAAGAACAAGAAATGTTAAAATTCCATAGAAACGGGAATAGAAAAGGCAGATTGACTCTACCAGTTTGACCAAAAGCTATATGCAAAAAGTCCAAATTATTTAACCCATTTCACAATTCAAATTATTCGCATCACTAAGGTTTAATAAAGAAATAACAATGAAGGGGAATTTGTAACAATATTATCAGTGTAAGATTAAGGAATCTCAAATGGATCTTCACACTATTCAACACCTTGACGATATAGCTTTGGCAAGAGACACAATAAGACAAGGTCTTTCACCAAAATTTTCAAGCCAGAGCCAAGAACCAACTTTAATCCCGGAACCAATAGCAAAAACAAGCTACTAGTTTAGAGTAATCTCTCTGGCACAATTTACTATCTTTAATTTACAAGAAGTTCCAACATAGAAGTGCCAAACAGAACTTCTTACATCATTACTTTAAAACTATCAGCCCCCTTAAAATACAAATTTTCATTTTCATTCATCTAGACTAAAAAAAAATTGTGTTATTAGTATATTAGTCAGACTTGCCAGCATTGAGTAATATGATTGAGGTGTATGATGCTACTCGCCAAATGGAATGGAGGAAGTACCAAAAGTGGTTTCATGAAAAGGGTGTAGACAGATATCAAGATTTCCAGTGTCCTTATCGTCTGTTTCCAGGATTCCAGTCTAGGTTTGACAGACAATTTATAGGTTATGTACTTATGTATGATTATATCGCCTAGCACTTTCTCTAAGTGAACATAAAATTACATTAACTTATAGCAACACTTACCCCACTAAAGTATACTCTTGTCAGGAGTGCAGCTGCTAGTGTATGTGTGTGTGTGTGTGTGTGTGTGATATCTGCGTGAGAGAGAGAGAGAGAGAGTCATGTAATACAGTAGGATACTCCCTACAGCAGTTCTGTACTGAGGATCCAGTGCTGCATCTATCTCATCAAACAGATAAAATGGAGCAGGATCACATCGTTGAATAGCGAATATCAATGCCAGGGCTACAACCGTTTTCTGACCCCCAGAGAGCTGTTTCATTGATTGTGTCTCCCCTTGCCCAGTAAAAGAGACCTGCAAAGTTAATGACAAATTGAATAGTGACCTAGCAAGCGACTTTAAAACCTATTCAATGAAGATACACAAAGCCATTTCGAGTTCTAGAAATATTATTCTGATGTAATGAAAGCACGCTACTAGACCATTTTCTGATTCACGTCAAGAACTTTCCCTCCCCTATAGTCATAATATGACCGGTAGGACGACTTATAAGGGCACTGGGTGGAGCAATCTGGATTTTCTTACGTTATGAATCAAATTGAAGAATATTTTAAAACAGGTCCACAAAATTTGAAAAAAATTAAAGATCCCCAAACAAATAAAATTTTAGAAACGTTAGATTTTTAGCAATAATCCTAAATGTAGGATTATCATTCTGAGCAATTTCTTGCGTATGATTAAGTTTTAGCAATGAATGGCTCTCTAAAGTCTATACCACAACATTTCATCGTTGTTATTTGGGAGAAGAAATTTTGGAGTTAATTATCTTACAGTAATAATATTCAGGTAATCAAAAAAGAAACTCCGCTAGAAGGATCAACTCTCCCTGAACTCTACCTTTTTGCAATGAAAATATGCTTATTTTTGTACCAACTTAATTTCATAGGAAATATAATTATAAATACACATAGGCCTGGTAGGGGATGTTGATATTGGTTATGACTTTTGATGGAATATGAGGTGGGATATGATTGACGAGGAAAAGGTAGGATATGCAATTCTGTGTTCATGCCTTTGGGTAATGCAAGGTACGAGGCAGGATATGATGTAGGATGTGCATTACCATGTTTGGGTTGTGCCCGATAAGATAGAGGATTAGGATAGAAACAACAAAATTAGCATGTGAAGATGTAAGTATTCAAAAAGGTAAATGATGGATTATGTTTCCAATCACTGAGAATGTGATAAATTGTCAACATAACAAGTCCAATCATCATTTTTTATTTTATTTAAGCCATACGAAGTTGCCCACAAATATATAATTAGTCGACAAATACGTAAATTGTGTTCAACTTTGTTGGCTATGTATCCCGCCTAGGGATACGACTTAGGCAAAACTGGGAGGGGGGGGGGGGGGATATGGTATCCCGCCCAAACACAGAAGGTGGTGCCCCAACCCCCGATGCCACAAATGTTTTTGTTCATCGGAGAAGAAAGAAAGGTCTTTCAACACGTAGTTACCTACCTTCACTTTCACACCGATGTATTTCTCAACCCTCCCCTCCATGTCTGTTGCAGGAGGAGCATCTTCGTCCTGATCATCATCAATGAGATCACCGTCCTGCAAAAGGAAGCAAGTAGAAGAAAAATATTTGGGTTCACTTGCAGTTATCATATAGACAGGTCACATGTTTGCCCCCCAAATGCAACAGTTTCCAATATGTGTCTGTGTAAAAACTTACATAGATATATCAACTCTAAAACAAAATGTGAATTTAAACTCTCGCCCCCCCCCCCCCCTCCCTCATAGTCTCATACACACTACTCTGGCTTTCAAACAAAGGGGCCATCTAACTACGAAACTCCAAGAGGTAACCTACGTAAACTGGATTCAAGTGCGGTGTCGGATATGATACCCGCCGAGGCGTCAGATCCGTCAACGTGCTTACGAATAAGTGAACGCGGGACAATATGTCCGAGAATTGGACGAGGGTGCGATGGCATTATACAAATATAATTGTTTTTTAATAGTTCTTATATTGTTTGTATATGTAACAAGTGAAATATTTTTTATCAAAAGTATTATGCTAGTCTTGGTCAAGTCCGCACCCAAAGTACAAAGATTATTTTGCAATTAACTTACATGAAATGAGCCAACCTTAAATTGTTTTCTAGCTCAGGCATACTGCAAATAGAACTTAACTTCTATAGAAGGCCCATGGAAGTTTGTTTGGACTAGTGTTGTGTTTAGACTTTAGAGTACATTGAAGGCCCCGTAGTGTTTGGTTAACTCAGGAGATAGCCGGTCTCCCTCACTTCCTCCGCATGCTAACAGTCAACTACACATGATTAGATAGTAGCTGAATAAAAATGCAGAATTGCGGACTCCTCATCTAGTCATACCTAACAATAGAGATAAACTATTGAATGAAGTAACAAAATATCCCAAATCACGTGCTAGTAACCGCACAGTAACTACCAGAAAATATCTTAGTTTAAATCTTCAATGCATTAAGAGAGAGACCTAGCAGCCTATACATTATATTCATGTCACCACATCTTTCGTTCAAAAATGAACACATTCACATATGATAACACATGCAAGCAAGAAATCCTAACCAAATATTCACACATTCAAGCGTCATGCTCATGCAGCCTAAATCCACCACTTAAATATGGAAACAAAAGGAACACTCTTTTCAGGTACTCCCCCCCCCCCCCCCCCCCCCCCACACACACACACACACAGAGAGAGAAATTCAGAATACATAACGGATTCCCTACATCTTCCAGAAACGAAAGAATCATTTCAGCCTACTATAGAAGGCAATAATAACTCACACTCTTCCAAAGGCTTTGGAAGGGACTAGAACTTATCATTTTCACATTGTACCCCAAGAAGTTCTTCTCCGGCGCATCTTCATTATACCCCCCAAAATTTTAATTTCTTACAACCTGTGTGCCATTCTTCATGATTGAGTTTTATAGCGGTGATCACGGTATAACTGTACAGCATAGTTTAGCATACAAAAAATGATAGAGAAATGTGAACCTTCTTTTTCATCATGACCAAAAATCCTTTACCACCCTGAACAAGCTCGGCAAACACGTCACGAAAATGCTTAGCAACACCCTTGAATGTACGCTCTATAGATTCGTCCTTTCGCAAATCCAAAACGGATATAAGCTCTCTGATTTTCTGTAAAATTTATATTCAATCAAGCTCCAACTCGTCCAAATAGATATAGCTTACACATGTAGCTGCAACGCATATGAAATTTGGAATTTAAAAGAATTTGTTCAGAACCTCGTCGCCTGCATCTAGTTCTGCTTGCCGTTTCTGTAGCTCTTCTCGATGTTCTGTGAAGTTCACATATTGATCAAGCGCCTTCTTGTTTAAATGGCTGAACTGTTGTAGCTGCTCCTTGCACTTGTGAAGCAGTTTGTGCAAATCTTTGATGCTTGTCCTACTGTAACTGCTTGAGAAAAAATAAATTATTTCGCAAAAAAAAAGAGACAAATGGCATTTGGTCGAAAAGTAAGCTAGGATCATGGCACTAGGAACTTGCATTTCCATGCCTACTCTTTCACCATATGGATGAGCTTGAAACGATAGAAGCAAGATATGACTTTACTTATCAGATACATGATATATACTTGCACGTCAGCCAACATCAAAGAAGAAAGCAATAATAAATTAACAAAATAATAGCAAGACAAAATTAATCAGAGAAGAGTATTACGCATCGAAAGCATCTGATGATAAAGGACCCAATCCCCTGATTTTTCTAGAGTACTCTTCTTCTTTTGCAAGAAGAACGTTTTTTTTACTCAACAGTTGTTCCAGTTCTTTAGCTTCATCTTGAAGTGCCTGCTCATAGCTTTCTTCCAAGGTCTGCACAAACACAATGGATCATCACACCACCAATATGAATCGAAGAGAGTCATAAATCAAACTCATACATATGACGCTAACCTTGAATGTACTTTTTTCATCTTTGAGTTTCTTGAGTTTCACTGTATGCTCATTGATTTTTGCAGAAACCCCTACAAGTAACATGTCAACCAAAAGGTTATAATATGAATCTGAACATCGATATAGGACATGAAACGGTGTCAATCTATACTTACCATTTAGCTTTTGTGTCAGATCATCAACAAGTGACTTAGCCTCACTTAGTTCCTGTTTCTTTGCGTCCGCTTCAGCCCTTAAAATGTCACTCTCTCCAGATAATGCAACTGCTTCCAACTCTTCTTTTCTCCTTACAAGGTTTGTTGACAGATTAGTCTCAAGCTCAGAAATCTGAGATTCAATCTGCCAACCAAAGGTAATAAATATTGATAAGAAATTCAGAACCAAATTATGCATGTAAGCTACATTAATGCTCAACTCATTCAGGATATATCAACAGACCTCCGCTCGATTTGTTTGACATTCCAAAAGCTTATCTTTCAGCCCTGTGATTTCAGGATTCAATTGTGAAAGACTATTTTTTTCTTTTGGTGTTAAGTGATCGACAAGTTCCGTTCCCATTTCATCTTTTTTCATAGTAATATTTGTCTTCAGCTGGGCAATTTGATTCTGCACTCTTTCAAGTAGTTTCTTCTGCAAATATATAAAATGTCAATAGCATAACCTAAAGTTAAAGGCAAATCGCAAGAAATGTATCTCAGAATTGGAGACAACCTTTTTCGTAAGAGATTTAGAAATCGAATCCTTCTGCTTGTTAGAATCAGCAATGTCACGCTTAAGTTGTCCCAATTCAGTTTTTTCATGAGCGAGCTTGGCATCATTTTTTTGTTGTTCTGCGACAAGTTTTGTGATTCTCCCATCTATCTGTGGGAAACATTAAGTACAAACAGTATACTAATGGAAGCAATTGTTTCTTTAATTAAACTGCCAACAGATGTTATAAACTTCAACTTTAGCTTTCATATTTCAAAATCACAAATTCTGTGATTCTCCCACCTGTCTGTGAGAATTGTGTTCATTTTTCAGATGAAAAATAAAGCGATACACATAATTACAACAGCAATTTCAAAGAACCGGAATCACATATCCAAAGGATATCTTCAAGCGCAGATCTAACGTTCATCAGTTCATCTTCTTTCATGCCAATGGCCTTTGTATTCTGTCTTATAACATTCATAAATTTCAGCTTTGAGCGCCGGAAGTCATAAAATCCCCCAGTCATACCACCTTTCTTGCTCACTTGATTACCTGCAGGGGAAGACAACTTTTGAAAATCAAGAATCAATGCGGATCAACTGGTATAAGGAACGAGAAAGCAGAGCCTGTCACAACCTTCCATTGTTATACAATCTAAACCATCAGAGCGTGCAACACGAGTGGCAACATCCATATCTCTGCAGATAACAGTTCTAGAGAACACCTTCAACAGAGAAATAATTATTATTAGAGAAGTCAACAGCAAATGAACAAAATTTTGTAGTCGTTGTGGTAGCAGTCGAGTAGCAGACGTAAAAGTAAGTACAGATACAGATAGTGTCATACTCTTGAACTACTTTTTGTGACTTTTTCACCAACAACTTGACTTTTACCGAACCAACAAGTCTTCACTATGTCATAATAGGCTAATTGCAACCTCTCCTTCTAAAATTAGCTGATTGCAAACTCCATTTGCAATTATATTTGCTTATTGAAACCGGGAAAAAAAAAATTATGTTAGCCCGGAATATTCTGTCAGTTGACATGTAAGTCCTATTTTGTGAGGGCAAAATAGACAACCTTATCTTAATAAGAACACTGTGACTATCACCCCATCTCCACCACTGCTACCACCATCACCGTTACGCCTACCGCCCATACAACCGTAACTCCGCCACAAACCCATATTCCGACCACCAAGAAACCTGAAAAACACCATAAACACCTATTCAATTCGAAGCCGACCAATTCACCTTGCCGTTGCCACAATTACAACCAAGAAATCGAACCCAAACACAATCACCAATTCAACCCGCTGCGATTTTTTTTTAGTTTCCCTTGATTTTGTTGAGAAGCCACCAAAAAACACCATCACCAATTCACTCCCCGAGAGAAAAAAATCCAGAGAGACAGATGCGGGGGGTGGTGGTGGAGCAATCGCCGCCCAGAACCACCCACAATCACTGGCCGCTCTGCTCCATCGTCGTCTTCTCCAACCGCAGCCCACCTTTTTGAGAAACCCATTCACCCAATTTAATTACCAAATTGAGAAACCCACACCCCCTATTCAGCAGACCCGAGAGAGAAAGAGAGAGAGAGGCAGAGACAGAGAGGCAGAGACAGAGGGAGGGATTGAGAAAGAAGCATTGAGTTGGATCGAGGGAAAGAGAGAGAGGCGGAGAGAGATGGTCGAGCAGTATTAGCCTGCTTATCCGCCATCAATGATTAGATTTTGCATCCTCGTCATTCATCTTCTTCTGCCACCTACGCTTCCTGTAATCCGCCAACATTTGTGACATTTTCTTCATCAGCTCAATATTAGCCCTTATCAATCTTATCACAATTATGCCCTTTCTGGTAACATAGAACAAACCCCTCACTAAATCTCAATTTGAAAGATACCCGTGCCTGAGTCAAATTAAACCTCACTATTTGTAAATACACCATCTTTTAGTAGTTAAGAATATATGATTGTGGGATTCTGGTAGCCCCTTCGTACACTTATAATCTCCGACTAGTACAGTACTTGTAGTATTATAGTTCATCCCAGATTCTCATCCATTTTTAGAATTCTCCAAGAATTCTCAGCAGAATTTGCTTTTGAGCCCATGCTAGAATCGTCAAACACATCCTCATTGTTTCTTTTCCTATTCAACACCGACTTGTTCCCATCACCTCACTTCAACAGCCCCAAGTTCCCCAAATTATAAAACGGCGTTAGGGTTTTACGGCAATTGTTCTGCAATTCTAATAGTGCAGGGGGTTAAACCCGGACATCTTGGAAGGGAAGACTAGAATATTAAAGATAGCATAACCATGAAATCTAAACAAATGGGCAACCCACATCAAACTACAGAAAATACTTTAGTCAAAGTTATAAGCCTTCCTCTGAACTCTCCAACAAGTCATCCGAAAGAAAGTTGAAACTATTGCAAATAGAAATTCAGAATACAATGTAGCATACTCAGTCAAAAAAATTCCACTTATGCTAAAGAGTAATAAAGAAATTTGTTCAGTGCTAACCTGGGCAAATGCAGGTTCATATTCAGGCAAATATTTCAGTCTCTCTAGAAGCGGTACCACATCCGAGCTCTGAGGATACCTCACATGCGGAGCCTTAACCCGGTTTAGCGGTATAAATGTAACACGTCCTCCTTTTTTCGCATTGAGACGCCTGATTATCTGAGTCGATACTTCATCCGTTTCAACAACAACGTGAAACAAACTAAAGAAATTCCAAAAAAGTTCAGAATATGTTAAAAAGCGAATGTTATCTCAAGCAAGTGACAACATACTTTCTTATCTTAGCAACCAATTCTTCCAAAAACAATTCAGTGATATCACGTTTAGTAAAAGGTAACCTGTTTCCAGCAGTAACTTCAACAGCGGGAAAAAACTTCTCCTCACAATCAAGTAATTCTATAATTGGACCAAAAACTCCACCGATCTTATGCTTCTTACAGATTTTCCTAACTGAAAACAGTCCTCTTATCACATCCTGAAAATATTACATGAAGATCAGAAGACAGAAATCAAGACAGTTATGAAGGAAAGAGTTAACCACTATCTGCTGTGTGCACAACCGTTTATTATTATATTATAAACAGAAAGATAATCATATTCACATACCAACATTCTATAACTATGGTCTCAATATTTAGCATCTAAAGCTCCAATTGAGGTTGCACTTTTAGAAAATGACCACTAAGGTTCAAGTTTCTTAAAAAATATGTTTCCTCGGTCAAAAAGGATTCGTATAACGTCATAGCAAATATGTAAAAGTGACTGATGTTGTAAGGACTGGACTTGAGGGTGTGAAGTGCACACTGATGTATAATGACATTTAGCGTATATAAAAAATGTCCAAGTAAAAAATCTTCCATGTGAAATGAAAGATTTCACATGTACTCGGTTCGCAAGATATGATTGTCCAAACATGGTAGTGAACACTCCTACGATCCAATCTGAGTTATTTGGACTCGGTGTGGGTGCCATGTCGGGTGTGTATCCAAGAAACAAATGTACTTACTTGCAGAATTTCGGGATGCGATGACTCGGCTAATAGTGTCCAAATTTTTGGACAAGGTCGTGTTGATATGATATACTTTCTATTATGGGTGCAACGGAAACCGAATAAACCGATCAAACTGATCAAACCAAACCGAATGTCGTGGTTTTGGACGGTTTTTATGGTTATTCGGTTTATAAACGGTTCAACTTTTTCACAAACCGGTCTAACTGATTTGGTTTCGGTTTGTTAACCAATTACAACGGACCGACCTGAACCGGAGCGTTGCGTACATAATATATTTTTATTATAAATATATTATATCAAGTATATGTAATAAATGGTATGTTATCAAATATTTTTATTTTATGTTCTAGTTATCATGCATATCATACTTCCAATCCTATATTTTGAAAATATAGAGAGACAAATGACCTGATTTTTATGTCAACAATCATCTTGAAATAAATGGTATTTTAATCAAATAATTCATTTTTTTTTTTTTTTTTGCGGATTTATCAGTAAGTATTATGGCTCAAATGCATCAGTACCCTAGCTTTGCCTTTTGATAGGCTTTCGTACCCAACTTTCAATTGCAACCAGAGTTACCTAAATGACTAAATAGTATTTTTCTCTTAGCTCATAGTTCATACTCAATTATATATATATATATATATATATATATATATTATTTTTTCTTTTAAATACGCCCACCACTTGCAAGTTGCAACTTACACGATCGCATAACCTAATCAGTTTACTTAAATAATAGTCTTCATTATCTAAACATGCATAATTTTGACATTGGCTCCAGTAGTTGTCACTGAAACTTCGCTAAAAGCCAATATTTGACATTTTCATATCAAATTATGTTTTCACAAGGAGTTTTGCTTTCACATAAAAACGGTGTATCTGAAAAGAAGTAAAAGTTGCAATATCGAAACTTTAAGTGCACACAGGGAGACAATCTCATCCGTAACTAATAAATGAAAAAAAAAAAGTTTGAAATTAATGTACACACAAGGACTCTACTACATGAAAGTATACACACACAAAATGAACTACCAATGTGTGAGGTTTGTATCTTGCCAATTTTAAAAAACAAACAAACAAACAAACAAACAAACAAAGAAAACAAAATAAAAAAGAAAACTCTTATAGTGTAGATTGCCAGATAAAATAGAATCTACAGAACTTTTTCAGAGTCGCAGTTTATTTTTAACTGAGACTAATTTTGAAGAATTGGTTGGAGATGCTCTAACAAGAATGTCAGTATTTACAATCAGAGAGAGAATGAAAGAGCACAAGAGCTGCAGAACTCATATGATATAGTAAGGTAAGATGCGCTATCTGATTATGAGGCTCTAGGTCATAGCAAGTAACTAAAAGACTAAAACTACGAAACACCGCCTTAGCTCTATCTAATCGTTGCTCCACTGCTAAGGCTTGTAGGGTAGGGTTGCTGAGATCCGTGTTCTCGTCGATAGAGACAACCCAACATCAAATTAGGTGGATTTGTCGTATGGATTTGGCTATTGCCGGGTTGGAGATCTTCCTTGCACCCCATTGAACGATAGTTCGACCGTATCCCCCAAATGATAACAAATCCACCTACCATTCATCCCTTACAACATAAAGAGATCTTCTGAAATATGCTTATCGAGATGAGTAACCCCAAGGTCACTCCTTTCACAAAGGCTGCAACATCACTCATTATGAGCAGCAGCCTTCCGCCTCTTCGCTATACCAGACTTATCATTTGGATTGAATTAGCGTCTTTCCTCGAACACAAAAGCCTTTGTAGCTAACTCACTTTACTTTTTGTAACAAAAAAAGTGAAAACAAACACTACATAGCTCATGAGTCACAACCACTATCTTCAAATACCCATCTCTTCCAGTTTGCAAATTCCCCCAACATTCAGTCAAGGTTTTTCCCAAAAAAAATATGCTAACCCTTTCCCTCCCCTCAGACACTCGACCTAACTCCTAATTCAGTCCAACCAAGTGACCTTTAAACAAGAGCTGCAAAAAAATTACAATAACACATTAGCGTAACAGACAAGATACACTTCATGCGTTAGAAATATTTCTTTTTGGGAAGACCTTTAAACAAAACACAGCAATATACTCCTATATTCAGTGCCATGTTGAAATATGAACTCTGCTCATTTAGACTTTTAAAGGAAGAGTTAACTCACGAAAGGAGTAGCATGATCAAGACTCTTTTCTGCTTTACCAACTTCTGCCTTTAGTCGATCAATCTCACCGGAAAGTTCGCTTTCTCTCCCCCATAAGGACCTAAGCAAAGTAAACTATTTAAAAACAGAATTACAATATTAAGTAAAACCTAATCCTACAAGAGCAAAATGAAAAACATACTTCCTTTCATCTTGTAGTTTGTCTCTCTCTGACTTGTGCCGATTAAAACCTTCACGAAACTGAGATATCTGAGATTCCAGAGCTGTGATTTTTCCATTGCAATGCTCAATATGTTTATCTTGCTTGGCAGTATCATCCCAAAGTACGTGAATTTCCTCTTTTATCTTTTCCTCCTGAAACATAAAAGCCTAACTATCAGCATGCACGGAATATAGAGCGAGATAAGCTACCAAACTGGTGGCATTACTTTCACAGGGAAGAAGTTCGAAAGAATAAGCAGAATAGGACAACCCTAAAAGCAACAAGGCTGCGGAAAGTTTAATCTTATTATGGAAGCGGGTTGAACTGAATTGCGGACTATGGGATGACCTCAAGCCATTTCTGAATTGCAAGTTGACAATGAGACAGTCTTTGTTCTAGTAATTGGAGATTTCTAGATCTTTTTGCCTAGAAAGTATTAAAGAAGCTTTGTAAATTAATTGTCTTCGAGAGACTTCAACAATTAGGAAATAGACCAATTTGTGATCTTCATCACTAAGTCTAAGATCTTAGAAACAACTGAGGAAGTAACTCTCTTATTTAGAAAGAATAAGCCTGTTTTCCGAAATCTGAACTATGTTTACCATGGAAAACCATCTGAAGAGTCGCAGCTCCTTTCTATGTTGCATACCACTCCGTCCCAGCTGAAATGCATCATTGGACTTTTTTCATTCGTAACTGGATCACTTTGACCCGGTGATTTGGATCGCAAAATGATACATTTTTTCGATAATTTTTTTACTGTCTTGTAGAATAAGAGTTACTCTACAACACTTCAAAAAAATTATCTGAAAATCGCAAATTTTGCTATCCAAATTACCGGGTCAAAGTGACTCAGTGAATAGTGGTAGAAGTCCAAATGGTGCAAAAGAGGTGGAACGGAGTGGTACTAATATATTGATGGAATATCTAACTAACAATTACGCCCTTTTGAGGGGACTGACATTGTGAATCATTGGTTTGCTTTCGAAACAAATGGGAGTTGGATGATCATATATCCTTAAGTTGTAATTTTCAGTTTCACATGCTTTTAGAAATTTGATCTAAGCCTCTTGCGCGTCAACTTTGTCTTTTCTCACATGTTACTGGGTTCCACCACTAAGTAATAAACTTTAATTAGGTAACTAAAAATAGGAAAAATGATTGACCATCTATCGTACCCTCTCCACATTCTTCTTCAACTACGTCTCTGTGCAAGATATTTTCATGCAATTCAAGTTTAACGAAGAAGCAATTCTCTATCAATTCTATTACGCGTCTTGACACCATCCTCATATGTGCTTAATCTACGTTTCTGTATAATGACTGAACACTGAGGTTTCTGTTCTGGATAAGCTGCAAAACCTCGGTTGGGAACGCACGATCCAGTTCAGAGAGCAAAGGAAATAAAGAGAAGAATTGTAAAAGAAGAGAGAATTAATCTAAAGTATTACTAATATACTCCCTCCCTCCCTCCCATTTATGTCGTCATACTTTCCTAAAAGGGAAGTCCCAAAATTATTGTCTTACTTTGAAAAGTTCCCAACCTTTTCGCTTCATTTACCTATATACCTTGTCTCCTTCCTACTTTTTCACTCTTCAAAAAAAACATATATGACAAAGGACAATTTAACAAATTCAACAAGTCAAAAACTCATCTCCTTGAACTTTGTGAAAAGTCCACCCAGACTATTTTTTTGGGACGGAGGGAGTATACAACTGCCCCCTCTATTAAGCGTGTTATATTTAGACCCTAACAGAGAACAACTGCAACGTAAGCCCCTGCTCTTTTTTAAGTTCAGTCAACATACACCTCCCAAACCAACACGGTCAACACCAAACTCCGACAACCCAAAATAATATCTAAACTTCATCATCAACTATAATATAGCATTTACCAACACTATCACAGGCACAACCATAACCTCAAATTAATCGAAATCTGTATGATCCCACGGTTGATTGGTTTTCACTACCATATCTGGAATTACTAAAGTGAATTACTGAAGCGTGCATTGAGAAGAAGAAGACTTGATTGTAGGTTGTTGACTGTCGGTCAGCAACAGTACTACTCCAATCTTGGTAATAAGTTCTACGACTGAAAATTGTTGGAGAGAAATTGAGGGATAATATGTGATCCATATTTTTCAGACGGGATCTCTCGACTTATTTTTCATTGTTGATGGCTGTCACTCCAAAGGGTGGCAGGAGGGAGAAAGATGGACTTGTCGCAGAAATGAAGGTCTGTTTGTTGACGAGAAACAAGAAACAGGAGTATACGGTGGCGACAAGGCTGATACGATCGAGAGAGAAGCACTCGTCATATTTTCCATCCTTTTCTACCCAATTCTGAGGAAAAGTAGTTTTCCACTTTTCCTTTCTCTACTTCTCCATTAATTTAGGCGGATCGTCTTTTTCTTTATTTTTTCTTTTGCTTACGAATTTGAAAAAATGATTTCTACAGAGTTTACTTTTTTCTCCAGCCAATTTAGCTGGTTTCAAATAGCCCCTTGGTGAATCTCTAAGGGGAACAACACTTGGCATCATGTGAAAGAGAATTACGTACATAGAAAGCACCTTCAAACAATTACGAAAACATGTCGCTAAAACAGGCAATATCAAGCAACATATTTCCGCTTGCATTTACAAATATCTATGAAGAATAGAAACTAATACCGAACTGGAGGATGTTTCGGAAATCCAACAGCCAAAGTTCTATGATAGTTCAACAATTCAGTACAACTGCAGAACAAGAGCATACTTTTAGTCTTTTAGAGTATTCTTGAGAGTTTTGCTCTGCTTTGGGTTCTACCCAACTTCTAGAACCTCACTTCATAGAAGCAATCTGTCAACTTTCAACAAACGTTAAAAGTTTATCTTGTTTATCTATATGTACAAAAAGATGGTCATTCAACCAAGAAGGGAATACTAGAAAATAATAACACTGAGACACACCTAACACTGTAAAGACACTTCAAAGTTGATCTTGCTTTACTAAGTCAGCTCTCCAAGGAGCATGAAAAATATGCACCTTTTTCAAGGGGAATGTAAGCTTCCATCAAGTCATCAAAATATTCAATACAAGATATAAACTTTGAGATTAAACAATAGAAACATATACCTGCATTTGATTCGCAGACAATACTTTTTGGTAGTCATCGATTTCTTTCTGCAGCCATTTATTACGATCAGTTTTACTAGCAAACTGAGTCGCACGACCTTGCTTCTGATAAAGGATACTGAGCTGCTTCTCACATTCCATTATTCTATATCACACAAAAGTCCAAAAAGAGTATGTATAACATGTTAGCTCTCAAGTAGACTTAGGTAAGGCAATCAAGAAGACACCTAGACACTACACAAAGAGCACACTGAAACAAAATTAGATCTGCTGCCTAGCCAGCTCATTGAAGAAGCTTCAAACACATGAATTCTTAAGAGGTTAAAATAAAAAACATTCACAATTATTTTTCTGAAACTTAAGATGGAAGAACGTGGATTTGTGTTTAAAATTCCGTAGACAGAATGGGAAGATACAAGTGTTGTCATCTACTAGTGCAGTACTTGTGAAGTAACCTGTGATGGCATGCCAAATTGTGTATGCAAGGACCATGTCTCTCACGAATTCGAAACACTTTCCGGCAGTAAGTCCACGTGCAAACACACTTTAGAAATGTGGGAACGCGATTTAGAGATGAACTGCACTACCAGTCAATTTTGCCGAACTTAGGTGTTTCTTTGGGCCAACTCTGTAAAGTGAACCGACCTAACTACTATAATGATTGGTCCACCACATAGGAAGCCCAACAAACTAAAACATTTTATTGTCTTAAAGAACTACAGCTCACCGAGTAGGCCATAGGAGACTACTAAACACTAAGCCTTCATATATAGATTTACTGTGATGTTGGTCGAAGCTTTAGAAGTGATGCAGGACTACTTGCTTTCAGTCCAGAAGCTTTATATAAAAATATGAAGGGATCACCTCCAATCTACCTGATGTGGGATTTGTTAAAGATGAAGTACTCACCAATTGCACAAATTAATGAGCCATACCTCTACAAATGTGTTTAAATATATTTCTAAAATACTTGTTTTAAAGGTAATAAAATTATATCAAACTGAAAATGAATGTTTACAGAAAGACTGATACTTTTATTCTCTCCTAAACCTAAACAGGGGAAGAAAACTACAAAACCAAACTATGTGATGCAGGAGAGATTGGCGGAATAGTTCATCAAATTCAGAAAAACAGTTTCGGTCCAAACACAGTATCAGGGAGAGAATTGAAGGCTTGAAAAACGGGGTCAAGCCACACCTTAATCTGACCAGAAACGATATGCTGAGAAGAAGTCATGACAGAGCACCACCCTGATTTGGACAGAACCAGCAGTTAAACTGTCGAAATCAGCAAATTTGCTATTTTAAGTAACATTTATTTTGTCAATTAAGAGATTGTATTAAACCCAGTCCGGGCAAATATTTTTGCTGAGTACGTTTCTTGTTTAGAAATTTTATATTTTTTCCATTTTTTGTAAAATTTAGAGTTCATGGCTATTTAAATCCGGTTTGTGGACTAATTTCGATAGTTCCTGGATCATTGAAGTTCTTTCAGAATACTTCTTGTGTTTTATTTTGAGCACGCCCGCACGGTAATCGCTCCTGGCCCGCGTCGCTATGATAATGAATCCATAAAATACAAGAGATGCTCAATCGAACTCTGGAGGCATGCCAAACCGCCATTCCAATAACAATTGAAGGTTAATCCCTTAACAAAAGCATCTGACATACGAACCCGTTGAAGGTTTCTCTGTTGCGTACCCTCTAAATGATCCACACAGCAATAGGAGCACGACCAAACTCCCTGCCCCTCACTATTCACCTGAACACTTCCCCAAGAATCAGATATATTGGAACCAAGCAGGGGCAGCCCAACAAGTGCCAAAGTCGATAGGACTGGACTCCAGAAGTGCCACACAGCGGGGCAAGAAAGTAAAGGTCATAAACCAATTATGAACTAGACTTACACATACTACACCAATTAACTAACACCTGCCTACGTCAGTCAAAGTTGTCAATAGTCAAGGTGCAGTCCACACTCCACACAAAGAAAGAAACCCTTAAAGAGCCCCCACTACCCCAATTTAAACAATGTGGGACGGACTCATTGGTCATCTAACCTCACCCCAATTCCAAATTGGAAATCTAACCTCCGAGGAAAAAGACAAACAACTTTGCCTCTCACAAATGGAGGGTAGATGTCCAATTTTGAATTGGGCAAGGTTATAAAACAAAGAAGCATTTGGTGGAAGGTTTTAGTACAAATTTTCTGATCTGGGAGTGAGTAAAGATCTGCCCCACATAAAAATGAAAAATAAGACCCAACGGTACAAAAACAATACGGAGAAAAGGGTCGCTCCAAAAAGTCAGATCCCCCAGAGGAGTTCCAATATGATAATGATCACTAAAGAAGTTTATGAGTCCTGGATCTCTAGTCATGCTAGTCTTCTCTAAACCAAACGTCTCACGCTACATTACCCCCCCCCCCCCCTTCCTTGAACACACTGACTCACAAGAACTTTAGGGTCTTCAACCAGACGATAAATACTAGGAAACTGACGAGACATTGAGGCTCTGTTTGGTTTGCAGTAAAATGTTCTAGGGAAAGTATTCTACGCGTAAAATATTGTGTGAAACAGTTTTCTCTGCAATTATTTTCTCGTATTTGGTTGACACTAGCCAAAACAGTGGGCCGTGACGGCAGTGGCAGTGATGGGTGGCGGTGAAGGTGGGTGGCGGTGATGGGTCGTGGTGGAGGTAGGTGGTAGTGGTGGTTATTGCTGGTGCAGGTGTTAGTATGAGTTGTTGCTGTGCTCCTTCACTCTCCGGAAAATGGCTTACGGATTTGAAATGTGCAAATCATTTTACATCATTTGAGTGAAAACATTTTACAGGAAAATATTTTACCTCCAACCAAACAGCCCCAAAATACCAAAACAAGGGTAAACATTTTACAGGAAAATGTTTTACTGCCAACCAAACGGAACGTGAGTCTTTGCTCGCCCACTGATCCTCCAAGAAAAGAACATGATTCCCTATAACAACCTTACACCTTACCTTCTCCGCGATCCAAACACCTTACTTTTTTAATGTTTGAGAATTAATTGTGCAATTACGACAATGCCCATCAAGTGATGGACTCTTAGTTTGAATTTTTCACTCAAATGAGCTTGTCGATGCCGAAAAAAACGGAAATAACCATCATTTGGAGAAAAATACCAAAATAGCCCTCATTTGGAGAAAAATACCAAAAATAGGCTTGTTAAGTGTCGGTTTCAAGCTTTAAAACCGAAACTTCAACTCTCGGTTTCAACATTTAAACCCTCACTCTAGTTTTCAATATGTTGTTGAGAATATAAAAACCGACACTTCGGTTTCAAGCTTTGAAACCGAGAGTTGAAGTGTCGGGACGGCTTTAGAGCTTGAAACCGATACTCCTAGTTTCGGTTTCAAAATGAGCCTATTTTGGTGTTTTTTCTCCAAATGAGGGTTATCTCCGTTTTTTCGGCCTTGACAAGCTCATTTGAGTGAAAGTTTCCTCTTAGTTTATTTAACACCGTCACCAATTTGGGTTTATGTGTCACTAAATACCTAAGTGTGGGGGTTGTAGTGGAAAATCGATAGTGTGGGGGGGTTTATTGTCACTCAGAGCATATTGCATATAGGTTTGATGTCAGTGACCCTTCGCATATAAGACCAAACTCCATTCAACAAAGAAGGTGGATCAGAACTCTTAATATGTTGTATGATTGGTTTTGGTCATAACTTTTGGTTTCATACTTCTAAAAGAAAGTTAAACACTATCTGTTTCAGAAGTCCCATTTCAACAGTTAAAATTTTCAAGCACAAAACCGTCACAAGCTAAAAGATGAACAACTTACCGTTTCTTAATATCCTCCTCTGCTCCGACTTGCTTGTTGTACACAGGCCTAATTTCGTTAAGCTCTTTCTCAGATTCTCGAATTTCTCTCTGCAGAATCCTGAGCTGTTTCTCCGCATCCACCTGAGTAGGTACGGTGTCAAGAAATTGTGGCCATATGAATGACTCCTAAATAAGAAATTACGTGATTTGTAAAGATACCTTGGCTCTATCACCACCAGAGATCTTTTCTTCTAGATCTTGATTGTCAAGCTCAAGCTGAGCAAGCTTTTTAAGAGCTGATTTTCTTTGCTTCTCCAACACCTCTTTCTCTTTGTTAATAATTTGAATTTCTTTGTTCAATTCTTTAAATGTGCTATCCAACTCCTGGGATTTTTCATGCGCCTCTAACACTTTATATAACTTGGTAGATTTTTCAGAAACCTTCTTCCTAGCATTTTCCAACTGGGTGAAGTAAAGAATATTAATTAGCCGAACAGTAAAAACAAATAATGTGCTCCAAAGAACAAAGAACAATATATGAATAAAAGAAGAAGTCTCAACCTATGTAAGAAAGAGGAAATTCCTGAATAGTATGTTAGTGACCTATCTTCGTCTTGTTAGGAACATATCATATACCCTGACTACTGGAAGAATATACCATGTCGATTAAGAAATCCCCGGGGGTACACAGATAAGCAGGTATGAAATTCAGACCAAACACTTAATTGTGAATGGGCCCTTACGAGTTGGGAGCGAATTGACATAGTTGCTAACAATACACCAAGTTTCAAGCAGCTTTTTGGATCTCAATCTGAGAGTGTCAACCGCCTGAGATGTCAATAGGCAATCCGCTCTACCCATAGTTGTCAAAGTTTGATATGTATCGTGTATCGATAATAGAATTTTACATATTGGGTATCGTAACGAAACGGGCACCGTTCTTAAATAACTTCAAAAAAATATTGTCCGCATATATGGAAGAATTTATGGATTGTAACTAATATTACTGCAGGTCAAACATGTTACACATTTTATTTTGCAATGCTCATCTTATTGATGTAGCCAACGTTTTTACTCGGATATGGGTTGTAACTAAACAATTACTCTCACATGTTGGTCAGGTAGCTAACAACAAGTAATAACATGTTATGTATAACAAATATTACTACTATTAAAAAATGGGAATACTAGAATTATTTATCTGTCATCAGTTCCCACTCTCTACGACTAACACGACAGTATCCCACCCACTACTAACACGACAGTATTCCACTTATGTCTATAAAACAATCCGTCTTTAACCTGGAATCATCTTCAGTCTTTTTCCTCTCAAGGACAGATCAATTACAAAGAAATCAAAATGAAGTTGAAACAAACCTGGAGAAGTAGGACAATCTAACAAAATCTTCCTATAATAGATATAATATGAAGTTCTCTATCAATGGGGTTGGCTAACCCGATCGAGTTCAGGTCCTAAAAGTATTGTGCGATACAGGATACGTATAGTATCGGATATGTATCGTTCGATACAGTTCGGAACATGTTCATTTGCGATATAGCCGTTGTATGGTGACTACCGACAAAGAGGCTCAATATAAGTCTGTGTTCATTGAAAGCCCCCAAATTACAAGGTATAGGTATAGAGATTCAGTTACTAACATTCCATTCCACAAGAAAGGTAAAAGTTGAGCGAAAAAAGCAAGTTTCAGAAAAACTCCAATGATTGAGAAATATTGTTGACATTCAAGTTATTTTCATTTCAAACTTCGTACGTTATTAGCTTACTGAGAAGAGGTGAAGCCCTTTGATGAGGAGAAAATGCCACATAAGGGAGTATGTGGAATGTCATTAGTAGATGGTCAGAGACGTTGCTTATATAAATAATAAATCACACTACGCAAATCAATAGTTCAAACCGCACTCAAAGGTAGGGCATTTCCCATTTTTATAGGAACTTCTGTACCAGAAACAATGGTATCTCCAATTACAACCCCTGTGGGATGTAAAATATATCTCTTCTCACCATCCCTTTCGCACGCGGGTCTGTTTCCGTAGTCAAACGGCATAGGCCTTCTAGTGTAATGATAATTGTTCCCTCGTAAATGTCATATTTGATACTAGTCAACATAGTGAATCATTATGAACTATGAGATAAAGTGATTTATAATCTGGACATTAACACAAACAGTGACATCTAACCTCTGCTACTTTCTGCTGTGCATCATGAATCTCTTTATCATAAATAGCATATTCTAAAGAATTCCTCTGCTTGTCAAACTGCTGATATTTTTCAAATTCCTCTTTCTCTTCATCCAGCTCCTTTAACCTCTCATCCAAGTACTGAACAACTTGAATTATCTGCTTTCTCTTGTTACCTGTTAAAAGAAATGATCACCGAATTGAGCATGATAACATATGATTTCTATTGATTGATGACGTAATAAATGGAACTTGCCAGTATCTTGCATAATTTTCAAACTCTCTCTTCGCCTCTCCTCGTAGACTCGGGTTCCACCAATTTCTTTCAGAAGATCAAGGCGCTCATTATCCTTCATCAGGGTTAGTGACGCTATCTGTCAAACAAAAAAAACATATCAGATACAGCCAAGAACCATACTTTCAGTAACCATAAAAAGAAGAAAGAAAATGTTACACCTTCCCCTGCTGCACAATATAGTAAGAATTGGATCGAGAAAATCCAGCACTTTCTAGTAAATTCATAACTTCAGTCTTCCTGGAAAGATTACAGTAATTTATCATGCAGTAGACATGATTGAGGAAAGAATATGAGTAATAACAGGAAGAAAATTGTATTAGTATATAACAAATCATAAGAACTCACGTCATGTGCTTCCCATTTAAGAAGTACTCGTCCTTTTTAAGACCAATGGTTCTCCTCAGGCGCACCTCCTCCTTATCAACCTAATAAGCATAAAGCTTCATGATCAACCTCATTCCCAACTGATATAAGACTCAGATGTCGATGATGAACTTAGTAAAAGTGACTATCTGAAGCAGCACTGTTTCCATATGGATGTGCACATTAAGTAATAAAGCTGTCTAATAGGCATTTCCTAGTTCTAGCACAGCCTGTTCCAATATGTAAACTTGGTTCAGGTTCTAATCCAAAAATATATCATCCTTTTTCAACAAAAATCAGAAATGGCTGGGTGACTTACCATGGCAATAAACATATACAGGACAGCACAGAGACACTGAAAGGTTGGTATTGAGGAAATGAGAAAGGATAATCAAAGGAGACGGGGAGATATCAATTTAATCTAATGTTTTACTAACATCTAATGTTCACATTCACACACTTTATATGACAATTATCTACAGTTTAGAATCTACATTAATTTTTTATCAAATTTAATCTATCGGATATACTAAAGCTGTTACGTTTGGTTACCATTGCCACTATTCACAAACAAGATCTTACTAAATTAACAAGGTTACGAGTCCTTTACACAACATCTACCACATCTGTTTTTAGTCACCCCCTCATCTCCCAAGTATGTGGGACAACGGACATACAAATTCAAAAAAGAGAAGAGGGAAACGCCATCTGGTGTACCAGGCGTCAATCACAAGTGTCAAGTGTCCTCTCGAAAAATTCTCCAAGGCACATACGGCACATCAATCATGCATTATTGCGGTTGACCATTTTTCCTTAAAGATCATATATGGCTGGATCTATCCATGCTATAATTTAGAGAGAAAACGACATCAATAGTCAACTATTGATATTGTATGCTAGGACATTGTGCGCCTGAGATGCACAGGATAACTCCAAATCCAGGCCTTGGTTTGGGCGAGCAGACTTTCAAATACCAAGGTTCAAAGCCAAGATGGGAACAGAAGGAGTAGTTAACTTAGTCCCGTGGGCAATCACTTTCAAAATTGGAAGTCAGTGAGTCCACAGCAAATAACATATCATATGGAAACTACTTCCCTTATGCCACTTAATAGCTCTCTATCTTTAACTTGGAGTGTAGGCACATAGACCAAGCTGAATCACGAAGAATGATAAAAGTACACGGAATATGTAGCAAAATTTGTATGTGATTCAGCTCCTTTGAGAAGAGAAAAAACAGTTAACAGAGAAGAATCCCAGTAATTTTCTATGCAAACAAGTAGTGGCATGCTAGATATGCCCCAGTAATTTTATATGCAAATGAGTAGCTAAGAAAGCTCAATTTAATTCTCCAATTCTCGCCCTATTTATCAAGCGAAATGAAACTCCAGCTACATACATAAATTTATAATGACCAGGGATTTACCGGGATACGATTGTCGGAGTTATCAAAAACAATTTCCACAAAAGAAGATAAAAACTGGTGGCCTGCCCCTTCCTGAAGAGCAACAGAGATGGAAAATTGAACGATGTCAAATCAATGCTTTAGTCTACCAGAGAAGACGGAATATCGATAAATAGAGAAGATGTACATGGAGTAATTCGTGTCGATCTTCATTCCGCAAGTTCTGGAAGAGGTCACTTATCACAAAGTGAATAGCTAAAATCATCAAAAACAATGCATTATGAAACAGAAGAAACTGACACTAATCTCAAAGACAGCTTTAAAGAGACAGCTAAAGGTGAACCACCTACCATGGAAAAAATTGGACTTGCCCAATCCGTTAGAACCAACTGCATAATCGACAAAAGGATTTCAAGAAAAAGCATAACCACTGCAGTTACATAAACTTTGTACAGCACAGCAAAAGTTTCTGAAAGACAAAACTATCCCTAGCCTTATACAGCTAGATAAAGACTTAAAAACAACCTTAGACTCTGCAATTCCAGACAGTAAAAACTCAAGCTTTTTTTCTTTACAAGAGATATATACTGAATTGTGAAGGCTTATAGCCTGATATTTTCATAAGAACAGAAAGACATGTCACACCCTCCTAAATTTATGATAACAACTTCAATCTCGGCAACATGATCTTATAGTTTATGGTCCAAATTCTAATATAAGACTAAAGATTTTAGCTTCATTGCAGGGTCTGCTGGGAGGAACTTCCTGGGGCTATATACCTTATGAAGTTTACTGTGTACCAAACAAATGAGCCTTTTAAGGACTCACCCACAAATACTATATCAAGATCTTGCCCAAATTTAAAATATACTGGCGTATTTCTCATGTATACGAGGATATGAGCCACAAGGACTCAAAATCAATGAGGATCATCTGTTTTAACCAATGGGAAGGCAAATCAACCAACTAAGAAAGTGGATGTATTCATTTCCAGTTTCATTTTCCCAAAACAAGCTTTTCCATACATTTTTTATAGGTGCTGGCGAATTCCCATCTCGAAGGTAGCACTGCGCGGAAAGTTATAGGACAAATAAAAGGCGAAAACCAACTTTCGCAAGATATATGTAATTGTATTTTCCGGTTAAGGTAAGGTAGCTGAGATTATATCTACTTCGAACTTATTCCACATAAAGTTTCTCTAGCTACAACAGAAAGTTTAAAGTGAACTGTGGAGACAAATCTCATCTGATTACCAACACAATTGACTTTGGAGCTGAAAGTGTCAGTCGCAACTTGCTCCTTGTAGCTCTTAAACCCTTCAATGATAACCTGAACTCAAATTCCAGATCAAGATATTTGTGTTTTTGAATGCATAGGAAAGGCAAACTAAGAATAATTAAGAAAAGGGGCCATAATAATGCATTGTTCATGACCTGCTTTATATACATTATGAAGATGTCAATCCTGCAACAGTTTAACTTAAACAATTTCAGTGAATAGCACGAAAACTCCAAAGACTAACATGAATCAAATTGGAAACTCGGCAGTTATCTAAAAGGGATACCAAAATTCTCAAATCATTGTCTGCTTTATGTATATCATGAAAACAAGAGATAATCTAACTTTCTGCATTGGCCAACCTAACAGTTGGAGTCACGTCATATGGACTTGACAACTGAATGTGTGATCATTATTGGAATACTATCAAGTATCAAGTAACCAAAACACAACAATAACTAAATGCATCTTTAGTGTTTTTACTGGTGCTGCTAAACATCGTGACCCATTTGAGTTATAACAAACACACATCTGATAGCTGATGAGCATTAATCATATTATTTGCACAGTAACAAAACAAGTTATCTGTCTACACGTGCATGAATATATTGTCAGCTTGGAAGTTGGGCGAGCTGGTGTCAGTAAGCTCAAACCAGATATGTATCACCCTATACTTTAATACCATGGTGGCACTCCTTTCACATGTATCGCTTCACATTTATAAAAGATTTTTAAATAATTCCTTTGAACTAACAAAATACTCCAAATTATCACAGGCCAATTACTTTAACATCAAGAGCATTTTGGAGGCTAAGCGAAGCAAGTAATCGATTGTACTGAATGAAAAGTCTAAGAACTAGTTTGTGGTTTTAGTAGTTGTAATTACCCCTCCCTGTATAAGGCTCAAAATGAATTGTAAAAAAGGAATCACTGAAATGAATGAAAACCCCGGTTATCTCTATCTAGTTCTCTCTCTGATCTCAATTCGTCCCCTGTAAATCCAATATAGGGTTTGTACTTCTCAAATTCTTCTATATCCCTCTGATTGCTACATTTGGTATCAGAACCCCCATTTCTGCTGCCTTGCTGTGTAATCTTACAACGATATACATGATGAGGCTCGCAAAATTCAACGATAATAGAATTGCAAAAACTGAAGCTCAATTAGACAGTTCAGATGATAGGCTGGGTGAACTGAGATTGTATCTCCAGGAGAAGATGAACAAGGTAGATAGCAAGTTCGATAGACTACAAGATAAGCTTAATTAGCTAATCAATGGCTTCAAGTAGCCAAAGACCTTAATATGGAGAACCTGAATGTTCAGTCGAACGATGAGTATGAAGAATTGTTGGTGAAGAAAAACATGAGATGGGAACTTCTTCTGGTATTGAGCTAGTTGAGCCAACTAGTACACTGAACACACCTAGAACATGTTACATGAAAAGGACAGACGAAACAGTGATGAAAGCAAGGGTCAAACCAATTTTGTGGAAGAAAATCAGCTAGTTAGCATACTTATGGCACCGCACAATCAAACTTCAACTGATAAACAAATGTTAGCAGGTATATTGGAATGTATTGATTCTTAAATGAGGTCTATGTAATGATAACCGATGGAAGTCTCTAGTAAATGAAGGGATGGTCCTTATTGAACTTCTCTGGAGTGATGTGGACAAGCAGTACTCCTTTGAGTTGATAACATGATGGTAAAGTTCTCGGATTAGAATGGGGGAATTTTCTGAATCAATTGACGAAGTTGGAGTATGGTTCAGGGGGGCAAATACAGGTGGAGCAAGCCACCACATGTCTGATAGGCAAGGAAAAGTGGTAGAGGCTGGGTGTCTCACCAGCTGTTGCACAAGATGTCACTCTTGTTGCAACTTTCATAATAATGAACGTTGATAACTAATCTATTCGTGTGGTTTGGTATGGTGTATCTCTCTCTACTTTCAAGTTTTCTATAGTAAATTGTGCAAAATGGAGTGAGATACCTGTGTTTTGGATTGAACTCTGCTCTACAGAATTTAGTTCATTGCTATCTGTGCTAGTGATTGTTGCCAATGGGAACCGGTTGATGATTACTTGGAATTGTTTAGATTCACGGAACAACTTTCAAAAGATAACATAAAGACAATTGACAATGCCGTCATCTTCGGGTTGGTCTGTTCATGGAATGGGATAGTTCTGAAGATAGAAAAACCACAACTATTTGGAGAATAAAAGACAATACCCAAGAGATCCGCTAATTATTGCAGGCATAGTGGGTACTGTATTTTTAGGATTCAAGTTCAGGCCTAAAAGTCTTAGATCTGCTTGAGTGGGAAGAGAAGTTGGGCAACTGTTTATGGTGCTACAAAAGGTTGGCTCAATTACTGAATTGATTCATCTGAAGAAGACAAGAAAGAAGAAGGCACATTTTTTCATTGGCTTCCTTGGCTACTTGTTCTGCGAAGAAATGCTTGTTGCAGATATATCCATCATTTCAGTTTTAAAACCAACCATTTCCAGAGATTATATTGTTATTCTCCCCACCTTTCAAGCCTTAAACGATCATTTACCAATGATTCCTCATTTCCATCACCCTACACAATTCTATACATCTTTTCATTTCCCTGAAATGCTTGGTGAAAGCAAAACAGAAAATGATTGACATTGTATTTTATGCAGTTGGAGTTGTTTGTTTTGCCAAATTGGAGAATGTGATCATTCTCACATAACAAAACCTTCCTTATACTAGTATGTCGGTTTTCCACTTTACCTCCATTGTTCATCCATCTTCTAGTTCATTCTCTTTCCAAAAAGGAAAGTTCTTTCCTCCACTATGAAACGCCTGGATTTGGATATTCTTTTTGGTATGTTCTGTTCATTTGGGGATTTTATCTTCTGATCCTTGTGGGAAAAAGATCAATTCAAGGGGAGTACATATGGTAATGGATCTAAGAGGTCTGAACTAAATGAATTCTCATATAAAGTGAATAAATTATTTGCACGGTGCAGTAATGAAGAGTTCAAAATACATGCCTAGTGGTTGCATCATATTCAACTCAAATCATGCAAGTGAGAAGAGAAGATTCACATGAATACTCTCAGTTTTTCAATCTGACAATTGTCGTTTTGACAGGAAAATTGAAGCTGAATTGATATTAGACTTTCCATTAGGAAAATGATGGGTGCGTGTGAAGCTCATACACCCGAAAAGAACCTGAGTTTTTCACGGATATTGATATGCAATTGATTTTGTGTGTAAAGTGAAGAATGCAGTCGACCATATGCATGGAGTTCGACATTTGGTAATGCCCACCGAGCTGATTAATGAGCAAATATTTTACAACATCGGAAGTTCTTGTAAAACCTGATAACCATTCTCTATTTCAAGATGACAATCGTGGAGGGGGCATGGATGAGTTAGAAATTGCAACTTCTAAAAGTCAGATTCCATATTATGGTTTTAGTTCTTTCATTAAAGTTAACATTCCATGTTGGATATAAATCGCCAAACATCCTACGACAGCTGCAAGCTGTGCTTTTAAGTGCAACTAAACTAGACCAAGCCTTCAAGTAAAGGAACTCATCTATCCTATTAATGTTTACAGGCGAAAATGTTCAATGCCGTATAGTGGGAAGCAAATCGTATTGTCCTTCCTCTTACTGCATCTTCACATATTCACCTCATGAACTACAGTGTCTGCTCCCTTTCCTAACAAATCCTTGAGGACAAGGGTTTCTTCAAGTTGAAGGCATTGTCATGAATGAAGGGCCAAATAGCAATATCTAAGTATTGCGGGGGCTGAGCAAAGAAAGGGTTTAATTGAATGAATTATAATTCTAAGGACTAGTTTGTGGTTTTCGTAGTGGTAGTTAACCGTGCCTATATAAGGCTCGCGTGAATTGTAATCAGGACGCGCTGAAATGAATGAAAACCGTGATTCTGTCTCGTCCTCCCTCTAATTCTCTATCTGATATTCTTCGGATTCTGCGAATCCAATCTAGGGTTCATACTTCTCAATTTCTCCTATCTCCCAGTTTGATTGTTACACACTTCAAGCAAATAGAGGTAAAAAAACATCACGAGCAAAATTGGGTATAACTAACTGTTATGAGTTGAGAGAATTGATACCTATACTGAAATCTGAGGCATGGTCACATTAACATACTGAATTAGTGGTTCAAATCAAATAACTAAGCAACAATTCATCTAAAAAATAATACGAGAGGAATAACTCCTATTTTACAAACCACCATCCTTTCCAACTCAAACAAACCGCAACTATTTTTAAAACCTTCCAAATCATAACCACAACCCTAATTTCGAAAAAAATAATCAACGATTCCAAAATCTCTGTGTATGCAATAGAATCGAGGAAGCCTCGTAAAGATTTTTAGAAAACCCAGATAGGGAAATCAAAGAAGCTGTACGATATCAATATGCGAATGCATACATATCGGAGCATTCAGAAACCTAATAATCCAGAAAATTTCATCGATAAACCCTATGATCGCTCAATAAAGTGTTTCAGACTACACGCAACAGAAGAAGTATATGCAGAGGACACTCCCGCTGAGTTACGAAATAGGGACAGAGAATGATAAAAAAATGAGAGATTATGGACTTACTAGACAAACGGAAGTGGTCGGCCGGTGCCGGTGACCGGAGAAACGCCGCGCGCTCTTCTGCTTCAAGCTTTTCAACGACGTCTCGCTCTGTAAGACGTGAAAGTGAAGGCGAAAGTGAAAGCGCCTCTGTGGGTATTTTGTGGTTTCCTTGGGGGGTTAATTAATATAACGGAAGAGTAGGGATACGAAAGAGATATTTGTATGTATACTTAAATATTTTCCATATTTATTTTTGGGGCAAAACTGTAAATATCTGAAGTATATCTTTGGAGTTTGTACAATGAACCGGGTTCCACATGTCGAACCGAGTTTTCAGCATTGGTGTAATGGTGTGGCGGGAAACAGAAAAGTAGTGGCCCCAACTTAAGTGGGTAAATTACAGAAACCATCCTTGAGGTATGAGCATTTATCAGAGAGATACCCCGGGTTTGTATATTACCTCAAACAACCCTTATGTTACCAACTGCATTTATAATTACAACCATTACTATCTTGTGCGGGCTTAGTGCACAATTAACCAATTAATATAGCTTTAATATTGTATGAAGACAAACACGAGTAACTGTTCGTAATCCTGACAATTCTGCCCACTTTCTAGCCCACTACTTACACTAAAACATGTGCTGAATCACCTTTGAAACTTTAGTACATTACATGGCCTAGACAACTCAATTAACGTGTTATTATACTATGTAACACATCACACGCGACAAGTCTAGTGCACCAACTCTATATGCAACTCCGTCTATGAACTGGACCGAAGAATCTGCTGGAACTCAGAATTCTCGTCATCCTCGTTCCGTCTTCTTCGCGACACAGCCACAGCAACACACGAATGACACGTTCCAACTGCAAGTGCACAGCCGTCGTGTGTAGTAATAAACCGGAAATCCGGGTTGTCGAACCCAAGGGACTTTGTTTAAATTAATTATTATTCTATACCTTATGTGGGCAAGTCGCAAGTTGTGTTTTTATCTAATTCTAAGAAATTAAACGCAAAATTCTCAATTAACCAAGTGGAATAATTCACGATTAATAAAGAATGAATAATTGGAGGTTTTTATCAATAAAGGAAAAGCACCGGGAATTCTCTAGGTTCACTAGGTCGATCTAAATTTATGTTTTGATTCGTAAAACAACCACGTGTTATTCACTATTAATCAAGCGACGTTGAACTTACCGAGTTACCAAGTAAATCCACTATACTTAAACTAAACTAAACCGAGTTACCAAGCCTAATTTAGGTTTAAGTATGCATTAAGATTATGATTCTACTTTAACGATCCTAGTTAACGATGCCGAGTTACCAAACATTGATACGACTAGGTGGATTATTCGATTTACCGACTAGTCATCACGGAGTTACCGCGTGAAACTAATTAATTCTATCTCTACGTTAGCTACTCGCAAAGATAATAAGATTAAGAACGCAAATAATCCATAATAATGAATAAACACGAGAGATTAAGCTAAAGCATGCATTACAATCATCAAAACATCAACTTTTGATCAAACCCTAGCTACACCAAACGAGAATTCCCAGCAAAAGGTGTTTAGCTACTCATATTCATAATCAAAACAACGATTATAATGAGTTTAAACATAAAAATCAAGAAAAACGAGAGTTTAGAATTCAAACGAATGATCCAAAAAGCTCCTAAGCTCTCTCCTAGCTTCTTGATCTCCAAAGATGTCTCTAAAACTCCAAAACTACTGAAAAAGACGACCTAAAAGTCTTAAATACGTTCCCATAACAATATTACAAAGTTTGGAAATAATACGGAAAAGCCCCAAAAAAATTGCTGCTGACCCACGATCTCTTCGCACGAAGACAGTTGTCTTCGCACGAAGAGTCTTCGTACGAAGACTTCTGCCTCTTCGTGCGAAGATCTTCTCATTGAGATACTGCAAGTGTTTTTAAGAAGAGAATGCTGCAGAATGAAAATTTGGCTAAGTATTTGTCTTCGCACGAAGACAAATGTCTTCGCACGAAGACACTGTGTTCCAGCCCCCTTCTTGCTTCCTTTGACTTTTCTCTTCTCCTCTTTGACTTCCTTCTTCCATTCTTTCTTCCTTTGACTTTCTTTGACTTTCTTTGACCTTTCTCTTCTGTTTGACTTTTCCTTTGACTTTCCATTGACCTCCTTTGACTTTTGACTCTCCTCTTGACTTGTCTTTGAGTTCCTCGTTTCCGAAGTTCGCTTCCAAATCCCGAACGATCATCCAAGCCCTGTTTTCCTGCGAATCACAACACGAAAACACAACCCGCGATCATATCACAATAAAAAGCTCAAAAACTCTAAAGAAACGCCCGGATTTAACAAATATTGCACATGAACTCATATTTTCACATTTATGCTCAATTTACTCAAAAGACGACAAATTCTCCATTATAAGCACGCAAAACGTAGAAATAAAAGGCATAAAATAACTCCGAAAACGGAGTTATCAACTACCCCCACACTACCTTTTGCTCGTCCCGAGCAAATCTCCCAAGTCAATTCCATCTCTCTCAAGTCAAAACTTCTTTCGCTTTTCCGCAATTCATCCAACTTTGCATACTCAACCAATTACTCATTGCATACTTCCCTACGCCAATTGCATACTATCACCCCACATTGCATACAATACCAAGAACTCTTGCATACTAATACGAGTAGAACCGTTCACCAACCATCCTTCCTACTAGTCGACACGACTCGATTATACACAATGCACCTATATGCAAATGCAATATTCACAATGCAAATATTGAAATACAATTTTTTTCTTTTCTTTTGTGAGATTGGGCAATCTCCATTAGCTTAAACCGATTCACACGAAACGATGAGAAATCTAGACACAAGGAATGATTCGAAATCAAATTCGTCAACATGAATTCCCCCTAGCTAGTATAGAGAACCTAACTTTACTAAGTACAAGAATGCAATACCTCTTCATGTGTGCCACAAAATAAAAGGCTACGCTAGGCTAAGCCACGTTCAAGGTCCGAGCTCCTAATCCGCTAACGGGTTTAAATGATGAGGCTTTAGGGACAAATAGGATAAGAATCGAATACAAGTCCTAAAGCGTCACATTCTCACAAATACCAAAGCTCACACACCCTCACAACAATGATGGAAACCAAGCCCGAAACTCACCATCTCCGGCCCTCGATCCCCTCACACCCCGGTACAATTACGATCTCCGCGGCCATTGTCACGAATAATGCATAAGCCCAAAATTTTCCCGTTCTTGAACTAGTCGCTTCTCCACTCGTTCTTCCACAAAACTTCTCATTCTTCCTTTATTCATCTCTCCTTCTTTTTTCTCTCTCTTTTTTTTTTCTGATTTTTTTTTTCCTGATTTTTTTTTTTTTTTTTTTTTTTTTTTTTTTTTTGAAATCTCTCAAAATCCTGCAAAATTCCTTCAATCTCTTTCACGAGTGGTCTTCCAATGAATCAAGCTAATCATGTAATTGTAAGGAGAGACAATATCCAAAATCACGTATAAATCACAAATCAAAGTCTCTCCCTATCTCAATGAAATCCTCGGTGTAAATCAACAAAGCCGCTAACATTAAAGAAACATGTGTGGGGATGGAGTCGTCGCAAACACAATCTCGATGTCCGAAGTCAAATGTCGACACCCCCACAATCGAATGTAGTCCGGTCCCCTCTCAAGTAGTCGATCAAATGTCGGTCTCGTGCCTAATCCAACCAAACCTCCTACACCATGATGAGTAAGATCCGGTACCTAGCACGATCCACCTATTAAATTCCCCCAACCCAAGTTTTGTGTGTATTAGATGTACACACTCACGGCTCTCCTCACTTGTGTCCATGTTGTAATGCCATGGAACACCGCCACACCGAAGTGCGCAAGCCTACTCTCACTCACCCTCGCATTCCCCTCGAAGATCACAAATGAAGTGCATGCGATACGTAAGACTCACACAAATATAGCATGAAGTACTCCCTCATCGAACCCCCTCAACTACAACACCCTCGTGACGCACTAAAGCGGTGATTCTAACCAATCAATGCTGAAGGCCAAGAATCGTCACCCTAAGTCCAAAGGTTGTCAAAGAATCCATGGTTCAAATACGGGTTTGCTAGTGGTCCTACAAGGTAAGTTCTAGAAGCAGTGAGTGCTCTAATACACACCTCGCACAGCTGTTCTGTGTGCCACTACGAGGCGGGTTGGCGACTACCTAAGACGTACACAAGAACGTTCGGCTTGTTTAGCTCACACCTAGCTCAACTCTTGTAAGAAAATTAGGCACACACTTTAAATTTGAAAGAATTAAGTTCGTGTGTAAAATAGGCACGCATTCCCGTAAAGAGAGTTTCTCTATACTTACTAAGGGACTCTCACATTGTCACTCTCGATCGCAATTCACGCCCTATGCCTAAAAGTCTCACGCTTCTTGATTTTACCGAATTTTCAGCTTTTTTCAATTGCCCTCTCTCAAATTTTTAATTTTAATTTTTTTTTTTTTTTTTTTTTTTTGATTTTTCACATTTTTAGTTTTTTTTATATATACCTACACTATATGCAAGGCCAACTCGATTAACGACTCACCAATGGTAGGTTGACTCAAAAATACCAAAACGTGCAAAAAGATGAATAATAAAAAGAAAAATAAGGACATAACCAAAAACCTCTAACTATATGCAGACACTGGCGATGCAAAGACACGACACTGACTAGTAACAAGGATTCAACCACCCCCACACTAGAATGCATCGTTGTCCTCAACGATAACACGAGGACTCAACAATTCTAGCACGAGGGTACACTCCACTACTCGTCATCTTCCTCATCCTCATCACCTTCCTCCTCATCTTCTTCTTCTTCCTCATCCTCACTCGGCGGAACCTCATATTCAAAGTCATCCTCCTGAAACCACGGATCCGCCGTCGGGACCGGTGGAACAAACTCCCCCGGTGCCTGACCACTAGACTGTATAACCCACTGGCCAACCATCTGGATTAAACCCCCCAGCTTCGCCTGATTGTCCCGAGTGTGGGCAAACTGGCGTCTCCTCTCGAGTCTATCCCGGGCCATCTCCTCTCTCAAGTGGTCGTAGGCAACCTGGTTGTCAAACCTAGAGGTGTTCATCCTCCTACCCTTGCCCTTCTTCCTCGCTGTCTCATCAAACCTGTGCCACTTCCTAGCCGTAAACGGTTTCAAATCCATATCTCTCCCTATAACTACCTCAGCAGTTTTTGCTAGGTGAGTGATCAAGCAGGTATGACCGGGGCCCAATTTGTTTGTCCTAGACACCCTCTCAAGACAGTTCTCCCAAATCAGTTTGGGGATATCAATTCTAACCCCGGTGTAAAGACAAAGGGCCCAAACAGAGAGGCGGAAAGTATAACTAGGGTTTCGTGTGATTCCCAAAACCCAGTTTTCTAGCACTTCACAACACCACCTAGCCTCCGGCCTATAAAACCTCTTCTCGGCCTTCCAATAAATCACCTCTCCCTTCCTGTCCCATGGATCAACCCCCTTCGCAAAGCAAAAAGCATTTAGACGAGACCAAAGGTTCTCACTACGAAGAACCGTCTCTAACCCACAACCATCTTTCAAAGCGGGGAAACCCATGGCGAGAGCGATAGTCTCTGGCGTGAAGACTATCCACTCGTTCCGACAGTAAACGAGACGAGGGTCTCGACTCTCACCGTCCTTTGCATAACGCAAATTGAACAAAAACTCTCTCGTAATGTGTGAACTAGACTGCCCTACTAGTTTAAACCAATTTTCAAGCTTCTCACGCTCATAAATTTCCTTTATTGCTTGAGGCATGTCCTCGTGCAAAGGAAAGGCTTTCTCGGGCTGCCCGTTCTTTGTCAAATACGTATCTCTACGAGAGTCAAGATGGGCCTCGTGGGTGACGAATCGGTAGCTATCATAATAACCCGGCGCAATACTACGCTCTTTCAAATTAGCTTTTGCCTTTCGTCGACCGACAATTCCCGGTTTAGCCGGGAAAGGGGCCGTCAAGATGGCATATTGGGGAGTAGGCGGTATCTCCAATTGGGGATCGCCCGATCCCGATGCTTCTTGCGACGAACCCTCTCCCGTCTTTCTCTTCTTACCACCCGCCATTTAAAATTCAAATCCAAGTTAAACAAGCAATTCAACACTTGTGCACGTGAACAAGAAGTGTAAACGAAACGAAACACGTAGGCACGTAACAAGCAATTCCTAGGACTTTACGCAATCGCCCCCAAATACGCTTCTAAGCGCAACAAAATGTAACCGGGCTTTTACTCAATGTGCCTAAGACTCGATTATTGAAATTACGAAGTTTAGATAGTACCTACGCGTCCGGAGCAAGTCTTACGGACGCAAAAAATTCCCAATTTGACGAACCCGGACTGATTTTGATGGTGCCGGAAAAATTTGTCGAAATCTTGAATTTCTTGCTGCCCCGTACTCCTTGCGTAGTCCCCGTTAATGTTTCCTTCTCGTCCGAAAGGTAAATCAACCTCCAAGTCGTCCAATTTCTCACTTCTCCTTCCAAACCCTAGCTCTCTTCTCCTCTGATTTCTCTCTTGTCTTGCACTCTCTCTCAAAACCACCTATGTAACCTTGTTCTCCTAGGAATGGCGAGCAAAACCCTAGGTGGGTTGCTGAGTTTGGTGAAGAAACAATGGGTGTGATGATTCTGAGCTCGTGCGACTATGGAGGAATGAACTGCTGGTGAAGACGGAGAATGAAGAATGAAACTCGATGGTTGCTGGTTAAGCTTCAAGTGCGTGCCAAAAAGTCCAAAAAGCCCCCAAATTATAACCCACAAACAGCTATCTGGTGCTGGACAAATTAGTCTTTCTGCGCGATGTCTTCGTGCGAAGACGTTTCTCTTCGTGCGAAGAGTCTTCGTACGAAGACAAATTGTCTTCGCACGAAGGCCTTCTCACATAGATACTGAGAGCTGTTATAGGAAGACAATTCAGAGGGTCAAAAATTTTTCTAAGTACAATGTCTTCGTACGAAGACAATTGTCTTAGTACGAAGACAATGCTGAATTGTGCTTAAAACATCCTTTTTGTCGATTTTTCGCGTCTTCGATCGTGCCGTTGCTTTCCGAAGGATCTCCTCGACCTCGAGACTCCCTTTTCACCTTAAAACACTCCCAAAATCCGGGGAATATTTTATTTCTCAATTTCACGCGTTCCAAGGCACGTTTTGCATTTCCGGATGCTTTTGGCCTCGTTTTACTTGCTAAAACATCCTTTTTGGCGTAACTTTCTCATCCGGACTCCGATTTGCGCGATCCACCTGTCTACAGAAAGCTCTCGACCACCCCCACACGTTGGCATTGTTCAATTCTCATTTTAGTCTGTCCTTCAAAATTTCACCTCGTAATCCGTGCCGGCGTGCTAGCTTTCTCCGTTCACTAATCAAATTCTTGCGCAAATCAATACGGGGAGTCCGGGAACATGATCTTCCCCAGGTGCGTGTGTTGAATAGGTGCAGAACTGGCTTCTATCTTCAATTTCTTCACTTCGGATCCCGATACGCGTATTTAGCTGCAAATCTGGACTTTTTACTCTTGGTTCGCGCGCGCGCATCAAGAAGGGGGATCCGAAATAGGCCTTTCACCTCGTATTCCTGCACATACTCATTGGAAACATTAAATCTACTCTCTCGCACCTCTCAATAACATCAAACCAAATAAAAATTACAAAACAGTATTAAAATCTATCCTAAAGCAATAAATAGGTTGGGTTGCCTCCCAACAAGCGCTTTGTAATTTAAGGTCGACGGCCCGACCCAGTTACCTCAGAGACTTCTCAAGTTGCGGGAGTTGCATGAAGCCATTCAATGACTCCAATGAAATTCCCGTCCACGTACGGTTTTGCTCTCTGGCCATTCACCTTAAACCTGTTCCCATTTGCATCCTCTACCTCAAGAGATCCCCATGGATAAACTTCAGTAATCGTGTAGGGACCACTCCACCTAGATTTCAATTTCCCTGGAAACAGCTTTAGTCTTGCATTGAAGATCAACACTTTCTGTCCTACCTTGAAGTCTCTCGGGATGATGTGCCTGTCGTGCCACAATTTTGTCCTCTCCTTATAGATTTTCGCACTTTCATACGCCATCAATCGAAATTCTTCAAGTTCAAGTAGCGCTTGCTTTCTTAGCTCACCGGAGAGCTTAGCGTCCAAATTGATCTTCTTCAAAGCCCAGAATGCCTTGTGCTCAAGTTCCACCGGAAGATGACACGACTTCCCAAATACTAACTGGTAGGGAGACATGCCCAAAGGAGTCTTGTAAGCAGTCCTGTACGCCCATAAGCTATCGTCTAAATGCAGAGACCAATCCTTGCGTCCCGGGTTGACTGTCTTCTCCAGAATCCCTTTTATCTCTCGGTTAGACACTTCTGCTTGCCCATTCGACTGCGGATGATAGGCCAGTGATATCTTATGCGTCTTTACCCCATATTTGCTCAAGACATTGGCAAAGACTTTATTCACAAAATGCGATCCTTCATCACTGATTATGGCTCTTGGAGTTCCAAACCGCGTAAAAATGCTCTTCCGTACGAATCTCTCTACAGTAGCTCCATCGTTCTTCGGGCACGCCATTGCCTCCACCCACTTGGTCACATAATCCACAGCTAACAGTATATAAAGATTGCCAAGTGAAGACGGGAATGGTCCCATGAAATCGATCCCCCAGACATCAAAAGGCTCTACTTCCAACACGAAATTTTGAGGCATCTCGTTTCGGCCGGAGATATTGCCGGTTCTCTGACATCGATCACATTGCTGCACAAATAGATGAGCGTCTTTATGTAAAGTAGGCCAGTAAAATCCACTTTGCAATACCTTTTCCACAGTACGCGCTTTGCCAAAATGTCCTCCGCAATTCAATTCGTGGCAGTGTCTAAGAATGTCCAAAGTGTCTGGCTCAGCCACGCATCTTCTCAACACATTGTCAGCTCCCAACCTAAACAAATAAGGGTCATCCCAGAAATAGTGTCGTGCATCTGCGAAAAATTTCTTCTTCTGCTGGAACGTCATGTCTTTCGGAACAATTTTGAGCGCCTTGAAATTTGCCAAATCCGCAAACCAAGGCACAGCTGCTACCACTACCATAAGTTGTTCGTCTGGAAAATCTTCTCTAATCGGCACATCTTCTTGTTTTTCGTTATCCAGTCGTGACAAATGGTCTGCAACAACATTCTCTACACCCTTTTTGTCCTTTATCACTATATCGAACTCTTGCATCAGTAACACCCATCTGATCAATCTAGGCTTCGCATCCTTCTTAGCAAGAAGATAATTGAGGGCTGCATGGTCTGTGAAAATAGTCACCTGGGAACCCACAAGATATGGACGAAACTTGTCCAACGCGAAGATAATAGCCAACATCTCTTTCTCCGTGGTGGCATAATTAACCTGTGCAGTGTTAAGAGTACGACTAGCATAGTAAATAACATGAGCTACCTTGTCTTTCCGCTGTCCCAGCACTGCTCCCACCGCGTAATCGCTGGCATCACACATAAGTTCGAACGGTAGAGTCCAGTCTGGAGTGGCTATAATGGGAGAACTAATCAGCTTCTTCTTGAGCAAATCAAAAGCTGTCTTGCAGTCTTCATTGAAATCAAACACGGCATCCTTCTCAAGCAAACCAGATAAAGGCTTTGTGATTTTCGAAAAGTCCTTAATGAAGCGCCGATAGAAACCTGCATGTCCCAAGAAACTCCGTACCCCTTTGACAGACGTAGGGTAAGGAAGCTTCTCAATCACCTCAATCTTCGCCCGGTCTACCTCTAAACCTTTACTGGAGATCTTGTGCCCCAACACTATTCCCTCGGTCACCATGAAATGGCACTTCTCCCAGTTGAGCACTAGGTTGGTGTCAATACATCTGTCTAGTACCCGAGCTAGCTGCTGGAGACAGTCTTCGAACCCATCACCATAAAGCGAAAAATCATCCATGAAGACTTCAAAATTTTGCTCCATCATATCTGAGAAGATAGACATCATGCACCTCTGAAACGTAGCTGGGGCATTGCATAGCCCGAATGGCATGCGTCTGAATGCAAACGTCCCATATGGACAAGTAAATGTCGTCTTCTCCTGGTCAGCTGGCTCAATCGCTATCTGATTATACCCAGAATATCCATCCAAAAAGCAGTAGTGTGAATGGTGAGCTAGCCTATCAAGCATCTGGTCCACGAATGGGAGGGGAAAATGATCCTTCAAAGTGGCATCATTGAGTTTGCGGTAATCCATGCAAACTCTCCACCCAGTAACGGTGCGTGTGGCAATTTGATCACCTTTTTCCCCTTCCACCACAGTTATACCTCCCTTCTTGGGAACACATTGTACCGGGCTAGTCCACGTGCTGTCGGAAATCGGATAGATGATACCTGCTTCCAACCATTTAAGCACCTCTTTCTTCACCACCTCCTGCATGTGAGGGTTGAGGCGGCGCTGAAATTGAACTACCGGCTTCTTGTCTTCCATGAGCCTGATCTTATGCTGGCAAACTGTGGGGCTGATCCCCTTAATATCTGCTATTGTCCATCCCATAGCTGCTTTCCTCTTCTGTAGTACCTCGAGAAGCTGCTCCTCCTGTTCCCTGTCCAAACATGCAGATACAATCACAGGTAAAGTATCATTAGATCCCAAGTATAAATATTTCAAATGAGCAGGTAAAGGCTTTAATTCTAAAACAGGAGCAGTAATAAGAGAAGGAGTAAGGATCTTCCTGCTTCCCTCATTAAAGAGGGGTAATGGTGGGCGCCAATGAATATCTAAAGCTTGCTCCTTCTCGCTAGAATCAAATAGAGCCAGCTCCTCATATAGTTGCTCCAACAAAATATCGTCCTCCTCGTCCAGTGTGTATGCCTCCACCCCAAAGCACTGCTCGCTCACCGCATATGCGGGAAACTTCATAGCCTCAAATACATTAAAGGCCACCTTCTCATCGTTGATCTGCATAGTCAGCTCCCCATTGGCCACATCAATGATAGTTCTCCCAGTGGCCAAGAATGGACGGCCCAAAATAAGAGGAACATCCTCGTCGGCCTCCATGTCCAAGATCACAAAATCCGCTGGGAAGATGAGTCCTTCAACTCTCACTAGTACATCCTCTAAAACACCCCTGGGGCGTTTTATTGTGCGATCAGCCATCTGCAAGCACATCCTGGTAGGCTTAGGATCTCCCACACCAAGTTGCTCAAAAACCGATGTAGGCATCAAATTAATACTCGCACCAAGGTCACACAATGCCCTCCCATGAAATGCGTCTCCCAATGTAACAGGAATGATGAAACCGCCCGGATCTTTCATCTTCTTTGGTAGCGCTTTTTGCACGACGGCGCTACACTCCTCATTTAGAGTCACAGTTTCAAAGTCATCCATGCGCCTCCTATTAGAAAGGAGGTCCTTGAGAAATTTAGCATATTTAGGCATTTGTGAGATTGCCTCCGCGAAAGGTATATTGATGTGCAGTTTCCTGAAGATATCCACAAACTTCTTGAAATGCTTGGCATCCTCTTGGCTCTTCAATCTCTGCGGGTATGGCACTCGCACACTGTATTCCTCCCTAGGCTTCTGTTTCTCATCCGACTTCCTCACCGTGTCCTTTGATTGGGGACTCACGGTAGGCACGGGAATCTCTTCATCCAAAGCTTTCTCAGTGGCCTTAGTCGCCTCAGCTCGCGCGTGGCTAGGATATGGGGGATCCTCAGTAGTGATGCCACTGCGAGTGGTGATGGCATTTAGCTGCTCGTTAGGAGTGATGGTATTTGCTGGAAGCATGCCTGGTGGAAGCTTGACGTTTTGATTGGCGATCTGCCCAATCTGAGTCTCATGGCTTTTTATTGTTGCTTGTATTGAGACAATCGCGCTCTCCATCCTGTCGTGATTAGCTAGGAGCTTTCTCAATAGGGCATTTGTCTCTTGCTCTTCTTTTTGTGGAGCCTGCTGTTGTGGAGCTTGCCTCGCTTGATATGGAACATTGGGTCTCTGTCCGGGTGCATATAATCCACTGTTTGGATTGGCATAGCTGAAGTTGGGATGATTACGATTGTTGGGATGATAGGTGTTAGGCCATTGCTGCTGTCGCATAAAATTCACATCTTCAACACTGTTATCATATCCCTGGCTTTCATCTGCTAGTAATTCACCCATGGGCTTCTGAGTTGGAGGGTGCATACCGTGAAATGCTGAAGTCATGGATTCCAACTTTTGTTCCATCGATTCAATCTTGTTGACTAAGGATGAATCCCCCGGTTTGGAGTACCTACGCGTTTCAGATCGTGTAGTCTCTCTCTTTGACGCGTTGTTCAGCAAATCTTGAGCTCGCTGTGCTCCAAGTCCCATAAAATTACCTCCAGCTAGCATATCCAACTGGTCAGCTGTCTCCTTGTCTAGTGCAGTGTAGAAATAATGGAAGAGCTTGTGCCATGGCTCTCCATGATTCGGACATCTACGGAGAATTTGGCTGAACTTCCTCCATGCATCTCCCAAAGAGCTGTCTTCATCCTGAGTGAACTTTGCAATCTCTGCCATCTGCTGCGCGACTCTGGATGGTGGCAAATACTTCCTCAGAAACTCATGACAACAATCTGCCCATGTCACTATGCTACCAGCTGGCAGCTCCATAAGCCACTTCTTTGCTTTGCCAGATAAGGAGAATGGAAATAATAAAAGCTTAACTGTTTCATCTGGAACTCGCTGATCGTGCAGGGTTGATGTGATTTGCTCAAATACCAGCAGATGGTGATTGGGGTCATCTCCTGGAGCTCCGTTGAATGCGCACTCATCACGAACCATGTTGATCATATGTTGGCGCAACTCAAAGTGTTGGGCATTGATCTGTGGCCTGACAATGGTAGGCTGATAACATGCTGGTGTAGTCCTGAAATAGTCCACCATCGGGCGCTCTTCATTCTTAGCATTGTTCTGCCTGTTGTTTTCCCCATTATTACCATTGTTGTTCCCACCGATGTTCGCTACTTGTGCCCCCACACCATGACGTGGTTGTGGATTTGGGGGAGCCATGCGATCCATCCTTGCCTGCAGCTCAGCCATTTGAGCTCTCACCTCTTCAGCTTCAGCGGCTCTTCGTGCAGCCTCCTCTACAGCTGCAACTCTAGCTGCTTCCGTATCCTGCAAACCTTTGCGGATCCTCTCATACTCAGCTCTCGTTTCTTCATCCATACCTGCTGAGCTTGAATTCCTCTTGTCTCTACGCTGTGCTTTTAATAAGGATTCCGGGTCTTCAAACGTTGGATACAAAGGCTCGTCTCGAGAACGGGTCATGCACCGTGTAAATCAACCTGAAATCACGAAACACGCAAAACGTATGTGAGTAACGGATATAAACAATAAATTAAAATCCCTAAGGCTAGGAATTATAACTAATTTAGCCGAAGTCCCCGGCAACGGCGCCAAAAACTTGACACGTTCCAACTGCAAGTGCACAGCCGTCGTGTGTAGTAATAAACCGGAAATCCGGGTTGTCGAACCCAAGGGACTTTGTTTAAATTAATTATTATTCTATACCTTATGTGGGCAAGTCGCAAGTTGTGTTTTTATCTAATTCTAAGAAATTAAACGCAAAATTCTCAATTAACCAAGTGGAATAATTCACGATTAATAAAGAATGAATAATTGGAGGTTTTTATCAATAAAGGAAAAGCACCGGGAATTCTCTAGGTTCACTAGGTCGATCTAAATTTATGTTTTGATTCGTAAAACAACCACGTGTTATTCACTATTAATCAAGCGACGTTGAACTTACCGAGTTACCAAGTAAATCCACTATACTTAAACTAAACTAAACCGAGTTACCAAGCCTAATTTAGGTTTAAGTATGCATTAAGATTATGATTCTACTTTAACGATCCTAGTTAACGATGCCGAGTTACCAAACATTGATACGACTAGGTGGATTATTCGATTTACCGACTAGTCATCACGGAGTTACCGCGTGAAACTAATTAATTCTATCTCTACGTTAGCTACTCGCAAAGATAATAAGATTAAGAACGCAAATAATCCATAATAATGAATAAACACGAGAGATTAAGCTAAAGCATGCATTACAATCATCAAAACATCAACTTTTGATCAAACCCTAGCTACACCAAACGAGAATTCCCAGCAAAAGGTGTTTAGCTACTCATATTCATAATCAAAACAACGATTATAATGAGTTTAAACATAAAAATCAAGAAAAACGAGAGTTTAGAATTCAAACGAATGATCCAAAAAGCTCCTAAGCTCTCTCCTAGCTTCTTGATCTCCAAAGATGTCTCTAAAACTCCAAAACTACTGAAAAAGACGACCTAAAAGTCTTAAATACGTTCCCATAACAATATTACAAAGTTTGGAAATAATACGGAAAAGCCCCAAAAAAATTGCTGCTGACCCACGATCTCTTCGCACGAAGACAGTTGTCTTCGCACGAAGAGTCTTCGTACGAAGACTTCTGCCTCTTCGTGCGAAGATCTTCTCATTGAGATACTGCAAGTGTTTTTAAGAAGAGAATGCTGCAGAATGAAAATTTGGCTAAGTATTTGTCTTCGCACGAAGACAAATGTCTTCGCACGAAGACACTGTGTTCCAGCCCCCTTCTTGCTTCCTTTGACTTTTCTCTTCTCCTCTTTGACTTCCTTCTTCCATTCTTTCTTCCTTTGACTTTCTTTGACTTTCTTTGACCTTTCTCTTCTGTTTGACTTTTCCTTTGACTTTCCATTGACCTCCTTTGACTTTTGACTCTCCTCTTGACTTGTCTTTGAGTTCCTCGTTTCCGAAGTTCGCTTCCAAATCACGAACGATCATCCAAGCCCTGTTTTCCTGCGAATCACAACACGAAAACACAACCCGCGATCATATCACAATAAAAAGCTCAAAAACTCTAAAGAAACGCCCGGATTTAACAAATATTGCACATGAACTCATATTTTCACATTTATGCTCAATTTACTCAAAAGACGACAAATTCTCCATTATAAGCACGCAAAACGTAGAAATAAAAGGCATAAAATAACTCCGAAAACGGAGTTATCAACGAACATGGACAATCTAGAATTAAACCAGCCGGGGGACAGAGGCTTCAATCTGTGCACCGTTGGCTCCAAACCTGGCAGCGAACGTGCACGAGCAGCGAACCAATTCCAGCTTCCTACCGACGGCAACAGCTTACAACATCAGACCAGATCGTGGTCAAGCACAGAGCAAAGTCACCAGCACTCAATCTCAATAGAATGCAAGAACGGTCGCCTACAAGTAGCTCATCTCAATCTCAATTTTGTTTCCCATAGCCCACAAAGTAACTTGCTGCATCGATAACAAGAAACCAAAGCTAAGCGACGAACGGACCACGTTGTTGCTCAATCTCGTAGCACACCGAGCTAACGTGCTCACTCGGTGCACCGTTCTCGTCTAAGGGACTCAACGGTGTGACAGGTTACATAATAAATCAGCCTTTAACGCCACTAAGTATGGTAAAATCAAATGGTATGAAATCTTGTGAACCAAGTTAGGAATTGATTGGTGTTATTCATCTACGCCTAGGATATCAGAATATTAAAAAATTATTCCTAAATCATAATTCATTGTTGTGGTGAAGGAGGTTTGACTTGCTACCACTACCATGTATTCGTCATGTTTGTGGACAAGCCACTCTACGCATGATTCATGGCTACTTTTACCATTTATCGTAGTTTTACTCATGGAAGGAGTTAGAAATCCATGAAAAGGACGCAATATTACATGGAATGTGCAAAAGTAGTTGGGATCTTGATAGTAGGATATTGGGGAAAACTAAGTGATGAAAGTGTTTGTGTGGGATGTTAATCTGAGAGACAATTTATAATATTTTTACTTCACAAACTTTTCAAAACAGTATGAAAATGGTATAATCAAATCATCCTCCACCATTTGCGCCTCTCTCTGCACTGTCATCCTCAACCACTCAACTCCTTCTTTGCTCTCTACATTGTTGTGAGAAATGAAGAGTTCAAAATGCATGCCTAGTGGTTGTATCGTATTCAGTTGCGACTCAAATCATGCAAGTGAGAAGAGAAGATTCATATGGTTAGTCGCAGAATTTCAAACTGACACGTTTGACAGAAAAATTGAATTTGAATTAATATGCCAGACTTTCTAATTGTAAAATAATTGGGTGCTTGTGAAGCTCATACACCTGAAAGGAACCTAAATTTTTAAAGGAAGCTGATATGCAATTGATTTTGCGTTTAAAGTGGAGAATCAGTCGACCATATGCATGGAGTTCGACATCTGGTAATGTCCACGGAGCTAACTAATAAGCAAATATTTTACAACAAAAGAAGGTATTGTATTGTAAAACCTGATAACCAGTCTCTATTTCAAGATTACCATCGCGGAGGGGGCATGGAGGAGTTATAAATTGCAACTTCTCAAAGTCAGATTCCATATTTTGATTTTGGTTCTTTTATTAAAGTTAACAAACCATGTTGGATATAAATCACCAAACATCCTACTCCAGCTGCAAGCCTTGCTTTTAAGTGCAACTACACTAAACCAAGCCTACAAGTAAAGGAGCTCATCTACCCCATTGTGACAACGTATTGGTACTACATATGGTACATAACGCTTACAGGCGAACTTGTTCACTGCCGTACCGTGGGAAGTAAATGGTATTGTCCTCCGTCAATAGGTTTTATGGACTCTTCACCTATTCACCTCATGAGCTACAGTGTCACTCCCTTTCCTAACAAATTCTTGAGGACAGTGGCGGAGTCAGGAAACCAAGTTAGTCGGGACAAGATTCATATAGCATTACGTCCCTCCCTGCTTCTTCTTCGTCGTCTCGTCCAGAGGCCAGGGACTGTTCGCCTCTTCCCTTTCTCTGATTTTTTTTTCTTTTTTTTAACATTAATTCTTTTTTCTTTTTTGACAACTCTCTTCCCCAATCCCAAAGTCACGAATAACATTAAAAAAAAAAAAAAAAAAATCGGAAACAAAATATTTCATCTGAGAGGGGACTCGAACACATGTACTATGCTTTAGTAAACATCACAACTAACCGATAGGGCAAGAAGACAGATTTCAAATTTCGGGGGGGGGGGGGCAAAATTATATCTATCTTCATAATTAGTCATAAAAAAAAAATAAAAAAATATGGATACTAGTAAAAAAATTAAAATTTCAGGGTCCGCCCCTGCTTGAGGACAAGGATTTCTTCAAGTGAAAGGGGTTATCAACTTATCATGAATCAAGGGTCGAATAGCAATGTCTCAGTATTGTGGGGGCTGAGCAAAGAAAGGGGTTAGTTATAGAGAGTTAGAATTCTAAGGACTAGTTTGCGGTTTTCGTGGTTGCTGTTATCCTTGCCTATATAAGGCTCGCTATGAATTGTAATCTATTTCTCAAAAATAATAATAATAATAATAATAATAAAAATAATAATAATAATAATAATAATCTCGAAGCGCTCAAAAGAATGAAAACGTGATTCTATCTCGTTCTCCCTCTAATTCTCTCTCTCATATGAACTCAATTCTTCGAATTATGCAAATCCAATTTAGGGTTCTTACTTCTCAATTTCTCCTATCACCTAGTTTGATTGTTACACCCTTCGAGCAAAATAGGGGTAAAAAAAAACATCAGGGGCAAAATTAGGTATAACTAACTGTAATTGGTTAAGACTTAACAGAATTGAAACCTATAACATACGGATCTATACTGAAATCTGAGACATGGTCACATTGAGCCCCCTAGACAAACTCAGTAACTTACTGAATTAGTGGTTCATTTCATATAATTAAGAAATAATTCATTTGAAAAATAATATGAGAAGAATAACTCCAATTGTGCTAACCACTATCCTTTCCAATTTAAACAAAACTAGTGTTTGGGTGCCGGTATAAGGGGGAGCATAAGGTATACACTCAACATAACTTTTTCAATTTTGTGAATAAAAGTTATACCACCACCCCCGAGGTATAAGGCCGGATAAAGGGAAGCATCATAACTCACTATTTTTTTTTTACCAAAATACCCTCGTACCTTTACCTTAATTCCTCCCCTAATCCCCAAACCCTACAACATCAACCCAAGTTCTAATTGTCGTCACCATCACCATCCCCCCGTCACCAGTGCACCATCTAGTGGATTGGATTGTCCTAATTACATTGGATTTCCACGTGTTGGCTTGATTTGACCTTGTTGGGTTGGCCTTTAGTTGGCCTGACTCTTGTTGGATAGAGTCTCATCTAGTACTCACCCTTATGGCCTTTTACTTCTTAAGGGGGTGTTGCAACACTTAAAATCTAGTATTTATTACTGGAATGGGGGCGGAAAATGTTTTCCATAACACCAGACACAGATGAAAGATTTTATCTCTCGTTGTCGCCCTACGTGTGGATGGTTTCTTTCCCATTCCTTGATCTAGATATCCGATTTGAGGACTATTGCTATGGTTATCCTGGTCTACTATGGTTATTTTAAGTAATAATTTGGCTCCTTGATTCTATATTGGAAAATCGTTAAATATATTTGAATAGTCATTGGCACTTGAGAAATATTTAATTGGAAACATTGATGAATATCGTGATGATTCTTATTAGCATTTATATCTATATTGTTGCGTACTATGATAATGTTTTACTTATAGTATGTTATTTTTTACTTTGTTTAACTCATGACCCAACAGTCTTTATCATCTTTAATGTGTTTACATGCTAATGTGTGTCTCACTCAGTATTTATTGCTGACTTTTCGAAACTGCGGTTTTTGTTTTTTTTCTTCCCACTGTAGGTCTAGGAGCCGGGACTTATGGAATAGAACGGGCGCAGGACTCACTTCGACTGTGAACGTCACAAGTAGTTCATCTAGTAATTTTAATTAATTATTGTGTAATAGTAATCAGCTTGTATACGAAACTTAAAGTTTAATAAAGTTATTTAATATTATAAATGTGTTGTGGATCGTATTGCTTTTAATCTTCGCCGCTTCTATTAAGCATCGCCCTCTCGGTCTTGTCCTGAGCTGGATAAAGGGGTTGTTGCACTAGTACTACTATGTCATAAGTAATCAAGTTGTGTTCATGTATATTCACAATTCACCGTTGTCCTTTGAGAAATTTTACGAGATAATATTTGAAATTAAAAGCATACCATTACTCTTTTAAATGTTGCGTAAACATCCACTAGCACATATCACTTTCGATTAGTTGTGTAACATCTGTTTAAATTTACCAACTTCACTACTTATTCAAACCCAACAGGATCAACAATCTCTGTAAGTTGGAAAAACGAATCACTGGGCATGATAAACTAGTTGATGGCTTTGATGGTTGTTACCGACATGATTTTTTCGTTAACGTCAACAAATTCAACCTGACCACTAATTATTTTCTAATCACGTGTAGTGAATATTTTCTCCAACTATTACGAGAAACTAATATCACCTACGCAAGCGAAACGGTTGAGATTGTTTGAACCGTTTTCTTTTTGTAAGTGAGGATATCATAAAGTACAATCACGAGAGCTTTCATGTCAAATATAACCGTTTATGTAAAAGAAATAACGATTGGCACAGCAAATTAGTGGTAAGATGACCAAAATTTGATGTCAAAGGAAATCTGGTAATAGTTTATCATTGTTGTAGTGGAGGGGTTTGGCATGACACGACGAACATGTATTTCTCGTGTACATGCCATAACAAACATGAGCTAACTGTACTAATACCGATTTCTTGTAGTAGTTTCCGAGTTACTACAATTTTGATGACACACATGTTCTCAATTGGATGAACATGTGCATTATGATTCTAAATTGATATTAAGATGTTGGAGATAGCTAATTTTTGTAGTGAACTTTAGTTCAATAGTTGTGTACTTACGAACTTTAACAATCGACAGAACAAATGATATAAATATTTTCACTAAAGATCACCATTATAAACGATATAAATTGATTACAATCGGCTACTTCGGTGCTTAAGAAAAGTCCAGACATTAAATATGTAGCATTAGAAAGCTGTTTCCTACTGGATTTGTAAAAGAACCTAGAAAACAAACAAGTAAGGCAATTCAACAGTGTTTCTAAAAGAATCTTGAAAGAAAGTAAGAGTCTTCTCCTCCAGATTGATGGCCACAATGATCTACTTGAAGGGGACCCCTACCTGAAGCAGAGACTTCGTCTTCGCGACCCTCAACGTGTGCCAGGCTTACACGCTCAAGACAATCCGTGATCCCCAACTACATTTTGAAGGCGAGGCCTCATTTGTGGAAGAAATCACGGAATCCATCAAGCAACAAAGTCCAGAGCTTGGAAAGCTTAACCCGACAATTGAGTATGCTCGTGAACTCGACGACACGCTATCTTGACCATGTAGGACATCGCTGCCGGAATGCAGAACACCGGCTAAGAGTGTTGGTCGACGTTGAGGGATTTTAATGTTACGTATTCGAGTAGTAGTATCAAATTATATTAATGGAACTTGTATCTTTGTCTATTCACTGGATGTTGTTGAATAGCAATGGGATGTTATTATCCAAAAAAATGAGTTACGGAAATTTAAGATACACATGCTTTATTAGCAAGCAGTGTTTGATTAATCCTGTTAACATTTCTAATGCCGAGGCGTAGACTTGGCTAAGAATATCATTTGGCTAAGAGGGGCTCACATATTTGGATTTGACCAAAAATTTGAATTTGATTTGAAGCTTTAGAGACGGGGAGTTATATATTGAATAATTATATCATTGCTAATTACAATACATATGTTGATATTAGAAATCTATACTTACTAGTATATCAAAACAACTAGAATATTACCTCTGCCTGAGGGCACTACTCAAACAAAATGAGAAACTATAAATGAGCTCTCATATGTAATGGCTTTTTTTAGGAGGCATATGTAACGTCTTTAAGGTCACGTTTGGTTTTCCGGACTAGCCAGACTGGACTGCACTGGACTGGACTAAGGCGGATAGGATTGGACTGAATTAGTTGTATTATTTAATACTGTGTTTGGTTATGTATCATCAAAGTATTATGAATAGTTGTTGGTGTAATTAATGTTCAATACCAATTAGTATGAATAGTCCAGTACTGTTAATACTCTCCTGAGGGAGGGGATTAAAATAGGGTATTAAACCCATGTTTTTCACTATTTAATACCGGTATTAATCACAGTACTATAATTAGTCCAATACTACCTCTGTTTCTTCTCTTTCACCTTACTTCCCTAAAACGGAAGTTTCTTCTCTTTCACCTTACTTTCCATTTTTGGTAAGTTTTTCCGTTCAAATGACAATTATACCCTTAAACCTACACTCACCCATTCAACTCTACCTAACCCCACTCCCCAAATCTTATCCCCACCTCCCTCTCCCCTCCACTACAGACGGACAAAGAGAGAGAGAGAGAAAAGTGAGATGAGGAAGAGGAAGAGAAGTCGTTGGTGGTCTCGTCTCTCACAGATGGTCTCGTCTGTCGTCTCCACCGATTTCGAGCTTCAATTTCGGAAGCTCGAGCACCAGATCTATTAGATCTTCGGCAGTAGTAGCAGAGCCGTCCGATTTCCGACACCGTTGTTCCGGCGACGACGGTGAGTCGCTCTTCTTCTTCTCTCATGTTTGCAATTCTCCGGTTTGGTTGAAATTGTCTTCTTCCTCTCTGATCTTCTATTTGTCAGATCGTTCGGTGGTTTTACGGCGGCGGCGGACGGCTTCTCCATCAGCGGCTGTGGATCTCGAAGGGCTTCTCCCTCTCCGTCAATCCATGCTTTCCGGTGGTGTAACGTTGGCCAAATTTTCTGTTCTGCATCTTCTTGTACTGCTGGCGGGGAGGTGACGATGGCGAGGCGGCGGCAGCAGCATCTACTTGTTCTTCTTCATCTTCCTATTCTCTCTAATCTCTACTGTTTTCAAAAAAAAATCTTCGTGTAATCTTTAAATTGTTTTAGATCTATTTTTTTTGGTTCAGACAATAATTTCTTATTTTTACTGTGGTTGTGGTGGCGGTGGTGATGTTGGTTCTGTGGTGGTGTTAAGGGAGGAAGAGGAAGAGGAAAAGGAGACTGTAATTGTAGGTTAGGCCAGGGGTAAAACTGTCAAAAGCACGTGTTTCTTAAAGTGTGTGCCTCTTTTCTCTCACTTGAAAGAAGAGAAACAGAGGTAGTACTAGTTAATACCACTAATACTAGAAAAACAAACATGCCATAAATGTATACACAAATTCAACGCAGAACATATTTAAAAATATAGTTTTTAGTAAGTACTTTGTGTATATCCAAAATATAGTCTTTCACCTTAGGTTGACTTTTTTATCTGTAATTGTGTCACTTTTGACTTAGGTTGACTTTTTTTTCATAGTATTGTAGAGTAAAGTTTACTCTATAAATTCAATTAAAAATTGTCAAATTCGTGTATCGTTTGCTAATCAAATCACTGAGTCAAAGTGACCCAGTGAATAGTGTCAAAAAGTGTATGTGGGCCACTTTAACCGGGTGATTTGGATCATAAAACGATACGATCTTCTGATAATTTTTTCACCGTATTATAGAATAACTTACTCTACAATACCATGAAAAAATGAGGCAAAATTACACCGAAGGTATCCATATTTTGCCAATATTGGCCAGTGGGTACCCAAATTTTCGAATCGTGCACCACGGGTACTCAAATTTTCAAAATCGTGCACCAAAGGTACCCAACACTAGTTGCCGTTAATTTTCCGTTAACTTTCCATCCAAATTGGACGAAAATGTATAAAAAGACTATTATACCCATTATTTTCACCTCCATTTTTTTTAAATACAACCGCTTCTAATGAATCTAAAAACATTTAAAAATAATAAAAATTTAATTCAATAATTGATATATAAAATAATGCTATATATTTCATCAAAATTACATATTTTACATCATTTCAAGATATGAAATATGTTTTTGTTAACATATATCCGTCAATCTTAAACTCTTTAACTTTTTTTAAAAAAAAATAACAAAATTTCATAATCTCAAAATGGAAAATTAATGAGAAGGTACAAGTGAAATTATCAAAGATACTTATATGTTATTGTTTTTATTAAAAAATATATATATGTGAAATTATGAAATTTTGACATTGTTTTTATTAATATATATTAGTCAATCTTAAAGTCTTTTAACTTTTTTTAACAATTTTTAAAAATAATCAAAATTTCATAATTTCACATGATTTTTTTTAATAAAACGATAACATACAAGTATCTTTGATAATTTCACATGTACCCTTCCGTTAATTTTCTATTTTGAGATTATGAAATTTTGATATTTTTGTTTTTAAAAAAAGTTAAAGACATTAAGATTGACGGGTATATGTCAATAAAAACATATTTCGTATCTTGAAATGATGTAAAAATATGTAATTTTGATGAAATATATTGCATTATCTTATATATATATATATCTAATTATTAGATCAAAATTTTATTGTTTTATTTTTTTTTAAATTTGTAGTAACACTTGTATTTCAAAAAAAAAGTTCGAGGTGAAAATAAAGGGTACAATAGTCTTTTTATACTTTTCCAATAGTTAACGACAGTTAGCGTTGGGTACCTCCGGTGCACGATTTTAAAAAATTATGTACCCGTGGTGCACGGTTTTGAAATTTGGGTACTCACTTGCCAGTTTTGACAAAATATGGGTACCTCCGGTGCAATTTTGCCAAAAAATTATAAAAACTGCATCATTTAGCTATCCAAATCATTTGACCCGATGAATAGTGCAAAGAGAAGAATCACAGTGGTAGTTAGTTGTGGAAAAAGTTTTTGAAAGTTAGGACATGGCACCTTGTTTTTGGAGTTTCACAAAGAATTGAGACTATAAATGTTTCGAGAAATTAGTAGAAAATAAAAAAAAATGAAAACTTCTTCTATGTTACTCACTAAGTCATGAAATTGGATTTTCACCAACTTTTTGATGATGTCAATCTTACAAATTGAGAGCAAAAATAGAAAAATTATAATATTGTGAACTCCAAAAAAAGAAAAAATTGACATTTTTTTTAGGAAAGTCACAAATTAAATAGGTAACTAAGATATTAGGATTAGAAAAATTAATAGTGCCTTAAGGGCACCAGTTATATTCTAGTGTTTAATAATTAGCAGTGACATAAGTAGAAAAAAAAAATTCTCTATGCATTAATTAGTTAGTCCACTATTTGTGAGAAATTACAAAATCATGGTGTCATGCACTAACTTCCAAACTCTATACACCACCAGTTATATGGTTCCTAGAGAATAATGAAAATATACTTAGGCTGTTAGGCATGTCATAACTCCTAAAACATTTATAAAAAAAATACAAAGTCCCTAGAAAATAATTATTGTGATATATCTTTTATGGTATTGAAAAAAGTCACTCCTACTTGTTTTTCTAAAATATTTTTATAAGTTGGTATCATGTAATGGTCAACATTGATTTGATCTAAAGGTCACACATCCATTTCAACTTACTGAAAATTGAACCATCATGTTTTACTGCATAGACTAGAGTATAACCCATGCCCTCGTGGCACTATCAATCAAGAATAAATAAAAAAACAAGGGTAAAAGACAAAAACCACCCCTCGAGTATGGGGTATATACAAAAAAACCCCTCGTGTTCGGGGATATACAAAATCCACCCCTGTAAGTGGATGGAGGTAACAGTGAATTAACGGAAGGACAAAAAGACAAAAATGCCCCTAATATTTTACGAAATGACCTCACTATAAATTCCCTTCTCCCCTCAATTCCTAACCCTAGCCTCCTCTTCTCTAACTCAGCCCTCTCCTCCTCCTCCTGCCTTGAAACCCAGAAGCCATCGCAGCACCATCCTCACCGTTCAGGCTTCGGCGCCGTCCTCCAACAGCGCCTCTCACACACCTCCTTCCCTCTCTCTCTCTCTCCCCGTCGGACCACCAGAGCTAGCCGGAGCGCGACTCAGTTCTTCTCATTCTCCTCTCTTCCATTTCCACACGATGCTCTGTATCTCTAGGGTTGGTACTTGGTAGTGGTCTTCTTATTTACGAGCCTTCTCAGATGGCACACCACCACCATCCATCACCGCAGCCAGGACAAATACCCAACCTTCAATCTCTATCTTCTCCGACGCCAACCACAACCCTCAATCTCCGACTCTCTCTCTCGACCACAAACCATCACCACCACTGCCTTCCCTACCACCCCAGACCGCCCTGAAACCCGCAAATCACCACCTCTCCGCCTGGTTCTCTGACCCGAAGCCCCAATCCGCCATGGATTCCGACCCACCTACCTCCATCTTCTCCTTCACCTCCTGAAACACCAACCGACAACACTGCGACCCCCTTCAACCACCAATTCCTCCATCCCTTCTTCTCTCTGATTCAGACCCACTTCACCGAGCCCACCCAATTCACCCCTCAGACCCCCAATCGATGCAATCACCACCACCTGCAGAATCACCTATCATCAATCAACTTCCTCCCCAATTCAATGAACCAGACCGCCCTCCCCATCTCTGTCTCTCTCTGATTTCGACCACCAAACAATCACCGAGACCCACGGCCACTATCACCTTCGATATCCTCTCTCAATTTCCAGAGAACTACCAGAAACCACCGAACGCCCTTGCCTCCCATCGGGCTCTAGCAGAAGGAGGAGGAGATTTCGGTCTCAGGGCTTGATAATGGCATACATCTTCTTCTTCTCTTCTGGGATTAAAAGGTTTGAATCGTTTAATTAACTGGGTTTGTGCTGGGTTGGTTTACACAAAATTTCACCTCACATTCAACCCCCTCCTGGTTTTGGTTGATACGAGGCTATGACGATGAATTTGGGGTTGAATTGACCGATGGGTCTGCTGTTCAGTTTGATGTGTTATGGTTGTTGATTTGTGGCTTGACCGATGCCTTCAAGGATTTGTGGCTTTTATTTGGCTTTGATTTGTTCTGTTCTTTATAAATCTGTTTGTGGCTTTGGTTTGTTTGTATGATCTTGATTTGCACCCTCTATTGGGCGATGATGAAATCAATAAACTGAACTCAGTTGCTGAGAAATTGTTACTTTCCTGGCGGCGTAATTAACTTTGCAGCCATGGTGGTGCAATCTTCTTCGACTGTTATCAAGTATTGATCTGAGCCTGTTTCCTTTATTTTTGTTTTTGTTGTTTGTTTTTGTGATGTTGTGTTGGTGGTGGGGATTCAGTGGTGGTGATGTTATTGATGGAGATTCAAGTGGTGGTGGCGGCGGTGTTGCTGGTAGTGAGTTGGTGGTGATGGTGGCGGTGTTGCTGCTGGTGACTTGGTGGTGATGGTGGCGGTGTTGCTGCTGGTGACTTGGTGGTGATGGTGGCGGTGTTGGTGCTGGTGACTTGGTGGTGGTGGCGGGCCAAGAACACCAAGAACACTTATGAAGAACACCAAGAACATATGCAACATGAAAACAATAAACAAAAAATTCAAATAGGGACAAAGTTGTCATAAAAAAGACAGATTGCACCCCCATACTAATTGATTGCAACAGAAGGGTGCTTTTCGTCTAACGTCCATCCACTGACAGGGGTGGTATTTGTCTCGACAGGGGTGGATTTTGTATATCCCCGAACACGAGGGGTTTTTTTGTATATACCCCATACTCGAGGGGTGGTTTTTGTCTTTTACCCAAAAAACAAATGTTATAACATTTTTGAACTTTTGTTGTGATTAATTTTTTTATTAATTTTCATTTTTAGCAACTAATTGATAGCAATTTAAGTTGGAAGTACCATCTTACCCACCTTTTTAAGTAGATGACTGGGATTGCACTCAGTCTTTAAATCACTCATTATCAGGGACAATTATGAGTTCTTACCTATTTTCTTAATAAAAAAACTTTTTTGAAGAACCACATGAGACGGAGGAGTATGCATAAAAGTTGTTGTAGACATTAAAGACGCCATATTAATATATATATATATATATATATATATATATATATATATATATATATATATATATATATATATATATATATATATATATATATATATATATATATATATATATATATCGACACGCATAACAGCTAGCAGTTTCAAGCAAGAATGCCAGATGATCTCTCAAGCACAAGTCATATAGTTTTAGAGAAATATCAACAAACATGAAACTGATTCCATCCATCATCACCCCCACCCGATTACTCTACAAGACCATGCAAAGATTATCAAATTTTTAAATCGTTGTGCTAATCAAACCACCGGGTCAAAATGATTCACAAATAGTGAAGTAAGCTAATACAGAAGAAACAGAGGTAGTACACCGCTATAGATAATCTTTTAGATGCAAAACAACAGCCTCGTTCACGATACGAAAACCCTTTCCTGATTTGACATTGAAGGTTCTGCCAAACTAGCAGAACATTTCTTGATAAAAGGTTGTTTGTAATTTTACCTCCAAAATGTGGGACACGAATATTTAATCAAAAATGTTGCCTCACTATGCTGCTATAATGTTTCTGATAGTAACAGAAGATAATTGAAACATATATATTCACATGATTACAACTCTAATAGTAACAGAACATAATTCAAACACCTATCACTGAAACAAAACAAGGCATGCAACTCTGACTCCCCTGCAGTCATAAACATGAGAATTGAGCCAAATGCTTAAGTTCTAACCTCACACTGCATTGTGAGACTGGTCTTGCTCAATAAATTCCGAAGCTTCATCTTTAGAGACTATATTGATTCGGCTAACCCTGTTTTTGTGTGTCACTCCATATATCTTGTCAGCAACCTTCACAAGCTCAGGCCTGAATGTAGTTGTTATGAACTGCGTTGTTTCCTCGTCAGCTAAACGACGAATCATATCTACAGACAACTGGTTAAAGATTTCTTGCATATACAAAGCCAGAAAGATCAAATCCCTACCAAAACATAACGGCCCGAGACTAGTAGCACTTATACAATGATTTATCAGCAACTATAGGAGCATCAATATGCTATGTCTACAAGAAAAGAATAAGAAATGTTAAAATTCCATAGAAACGGGAATAGAAAAGGCAGTTTGAATCTACCAGTTTGACCAAAAGCTATATGCACAGCGTCCTAATTATTCAACCCATTTCTCAATTCAAATTATCCGCATCACTAAGGTTTAATAAAAAGTAACAGTGTAGGGGAATTTGTAACAATATTATCAGTGTAAGATTAAGGAATCTCAAATGGATCTTCACACTATTCAACATCTAGACCAAAAAGAAAATTTGTGTTATTAGTATATTAGTCAGACTAGTCAGCATTGAGTTTTAAATATGATTGAGGGTGTATGATGCTACTCGCCAAATGGAATGGAGGAAGTACCAAAAGTGGTTTCATGACAAGGGTGTTGACAGATATCAAAATTTCCAGTGTCCTTATCGGCTGTTTCCAGTATTCAGTATAGGTTTGACCGACAATTTACAGGTTATGTACTTATGTATGATTATTTTTCCTAACACTGGATCTAACATGATTTTTAAGTGAACATAAAATTACATTACTTATAGCAACACTTACCCCACTTAAGTATACTCTTGTCAGGAGTGCAGCTGCTAGTGTGTGTGTGTTTGATGTCTGAGAGAGAGAGAGAGAGTCATGTAATACAGTAGGATACTCCCTACAGCAGTTCTGTACTGAGGATCCAGTGCTGCATCTATCTCATCAAAAAGATAAAATGGAGCAGGATCACATCGTTGTATAGCGAATATCAATGCCAGGGCTACAACTGTTTTCTGACCCCCAGAGAGCTGTTTCATTGATTGTGTCTCCCCTTGCCCGGTAAAAGAGACCTGCAAAGTTAATGACTAAATGAATAGTGACATAGCAAGCTGACTTTAAAACCTATTCAATGAAGATACACATAGCCATTTCAAGTTCTAGAGATATTATTCTGTTCTAATGAAAGCACGCTACTGGACCAATTTTTGATTCACGTAAAGAACTCTCCCTCCCCTATAGTCATAATATGACAGGCAAGACGACTTATAAGGGTACTGGGTGGGGCCAATCTGGTTTTTCTCATGTTATGAAACAATTGAAGAATATTTAACAGGCCCACAGATGTTATAATAAATAAAACAAACAAGATGGAAGAGAATCTGACTTCCCAAAATATGATGAAGGAATGTGATGGAACCAGTTCCCCACCGTTGGAGCTCGACCAACAACATGAATCTACTACTCCCTTTCTCCCAAGTCGCATTCATCCTTTAACTATGGACGGTAGCTATACTGTTCCCTTAAAATGATTACCTGAGGATTCTTTAGAGTCTACTGGTTATCATTTTATTGCTCTAACCTCTATCCTGTATTCTTTATAGTTGATTACACGAGTCTATCCACATCGGGTCTGTCTGTTTCGTATGTGCCTAATAAGTTACATGGGCTACTCCCCTCATTGCCAATAGGTTTTGAGGTGGAACCCCGGGGTTCTTAACAAATTCTATAGCAAGCTCTTCGTTCATTCCAAATTCAATTTTCTTTGTGCTGACTACTGACCGTTTGGTGACTGTTTAGCAATAATCCGAAGTGTAGGATTATCATTTATACCACTGTTACCACATTTCACTCGTACCCCCGCGAATTGCGAATTGGATTCCAAACGGGGAACACCAGCGATCCAGTTCGCTTAATTTGGCGATTCGAGTTTTCTTCACTATTTCACCTAAAATGTAGAAGGGAAATTTAAATTCAGATATGTTAGGTTACATCTATTTTTAGAGTATTGACTTGTAAATATTGTAGACATTGAGCAGTTTTATACTTTATGATTTGTGGAAAATGTTACAACTCCTATAAAGGTATCCAAAATAAGCATACCCTTGGCGTACCGAATTCCATAGGGTATGGCGTTCCGCGAACCCGTTCCCGTTCCATGAACCGCAACGATCCGTGTTCCAGATAACTTAGATTTATATCACGTCTCTGAGCATTTTCTTGCGTATGATTAACTTTTAGCAATGAATTACTCTCTATACCACAACATTTCATTGTTGTTATTTGGGAGAAGAAATTTTTGGGCAATTAATTATCTTACAGTAATAATATTCAGGTATTCATCCTCAAAAAAAAATAAAAAATAAAAAAAAAAAATCAGGTATTCAAAAAGGAAACTCCAAGGGGAACATCTCTTCCTGAAATCTTACCTTTTTGCAATGAAAATACACTAATTTTTTGTACTAACTTAATTTCTTAGAAAATATAATTATAAATACAAGCCGGGTGGGGGGATGTTGATAATGGGTACTACTATGACTTTAATAAGAGGTTGATATGATTGACGAGGACAATGTAGGGTATGCAATTCGTTCATGCCTTTGGGTAATGCAGGGTACGAGGCAGGATATGATGTAGGATATGTATTAGCATGTTGGGCTTGTGCCCGATAAGAAAGGATTAAGATAGAAACAACCAAATTAGCATGTGACCATGTTGACTTATATTATTAGATTTAAGTGTTCAAAAAGTAAAATGATGGATTATGTTTCTAATCACTGAGAATAAGTGATATAAATTGTCAACATAATAAGTTCAATCATCCTTTGTTTTAAATTTAAGCCATACGAATATATAAGTAGTCGACAAGTACGTAATTAGCTCAGTGGTTGAAGTTTGAACCGCATGTCTATATACTACATCCTAATAAAATCTATATGAAGTATTGTAAATTATACAAGTCCTACTTTTCAACAACTTTAATTCCATATTTCAGAGTTTAAGCACTACAAAGTTGTTCAAAAAAATAATTATGTATATAACTCATTATATAGATATTGAGTGTACCTAAAGGCATTTTATGGGTTATAATAAAATGTTGTATAATGCTCATGGGTTTTAGTGTATCACAAGATATAAGCCCAAAATGTATGGGACCCACACCGCTCTATCTTATTATACAAATAATTAAAATATGAGAGTGTCATATGTAATATATACTGCTAGTTGATTATACTTGGTATTTTGACAGTTGGCTAGGACAAAATATATTTTACTCCCCCCCCCCCCACCCCAAATTCTCTTCAACTTTGTTTGCTGTGTCTCCCACCTAGGGATACGACTCAGGCTAAAATGAGGGAGGGGGGAACGAGGGGGATATGGTATCCCCACCCAAACACAGAAAGTGGTTTTAAGCGTGCCCCCAACCCCCGGCTGACGGTGCATGAATGTTTTCGTTCATCGGAGAAGAAAGAAAGGTCTTTCAATACGTAGTTACCTACCTTCACTTTCACACCGATGTATTTCTCAAAACTCCCCTCCATGTCAGTTGCAGGAGGAGCATCTTCGTCCTGATCACCAGCCTGCAAAAGGAAGCAAGTAGATTTAGAAAAATATTTGGGTTCAATTGCAGTTATTATAGCGACAGGAGACATGTTTTTTGCCCCCAAAAGCAACAGTTTCCAATATATATATATATATATATATATATATATATATATATATATATATATATATATATATATATATATCAACACTAAAACACTAAAACAAACACACACACACACACACACAAAGACAAACTTGCATAGATATGTCAACACTAAAACAAAACGTGAATTTAAGGTCTCATCCCTCTCATACACACTACTCCGGCCTTCAAACAAAGGGGCCATCTAACTATGGAACTCCAAGAGATAACCTACGCGACTCGAGTGCGGTGTCAGATATGATACATGTCGAGGAGTCAGATCCGTCAACGTGCTTAAAAATAAGTTGACTCGGCACAATGTGTCCGAGAATTGGACGCCGTGCGATCGCATTGTACAAATATAATTGTGTATTAATAATTCTTATACTGAGTATATGCAACAAGTGAAATATTTCTGATCAAAAGTTCTATGCTAGTCTTGGTCAAGTCCGCAGCCAAACTACAAGTATCATTTTGCAATTAATTTACATGAAATGACCCAACCTTAAATTGTTTTCTCGCTCAGGCCTACTGCAAATAGAACTTGACTACTATAGAAGGCCAATGGAAGTTTGTTTGGACTAGTGTTGTGTTTAGAGTACATTAAAGGCCCAATAGTGTTTGGTTAACTCAGGAGATAGCCAGTTTCCCTCACTTCCTCCACATGCAAACAGTCAACTACACATGGTCATATAGTAGCTGAGCAAAAATGCAGAACTGCAGACTCCTCATCTAGCCATACCTAAAAATAGAGATAAACTATTGAATGAAGTAACAAAATCTCCCAAATCATGTGTTAGTAACTACCAGAAAAATACCCAGAGTTTAAATCTCGATGAATTAACGGAGACCTAGCAGCCTATAAATTATATTCATGCACCACATCTTTCGTTCAGAAATATACACATTCAATATGATAACACATGCAAGCAAGAAAGCCTAACCAAATATTCACACATTTCAAGTGTCATGCAGCCTAAATCCACCACTTAAATACGGAACCAAAAGGAACACTCTTTTTCAGGTGTCCCAAGGTCAAAACGCAATAAAGGAACTACCCACTCAAAGGAAAAATTAAGTTGCATACATACAGACTAATTTTTTTGGCTCTCTGTTGCTTCTTATCCCCCCTTTAATTTGATCTGCTCGTAGAAATTCTTATCCCCCCTTTAATTTGATCTTCTCCTAGAAATAAGAGGTAACTTGGCTTAGATACAAACAATATCAGAAAAGAATCAAGCTGAAACCAATTCTCCGATCCATACTCCACTAATAAATTCAGAATACTCATCAATGGACCAGCACCTCCAAAAAAATCACGGGTAAGCTAAACCGGGAACACGTAGGGGCGGCACACCATCAAAACTACCATGGCTAAATCAATCAACAACCCATACTTGGTCTCAGTCGATATCCAACATCAACCTAACTCCACAATCCCGTGTTCGGACCGGGAACCCAAACCGCCAAACAACCACTGCCTCAAGTTACATTGCCAATTATGGAGGTTCCTGTACCTTTTCCAACTTCAGAACAAAATGATCTACACAATTTTTGAGAACTCAGTGAGCCAAATGAAGTTAAGAAAAAGTCAGGGAACAACTGAACGAACCCTTGGGTTATCAAAGAAGTTCGTGACTTCATTTGTAATTTCTTAGGGGGTTTGCGGTCTCGATTTATAGTGTGGCGGGGTTTGGATTTAAGGAATTAGGGATTTCGATACAAGATGTAATCAGTGGGGTTGTGCTAGGGTCAATTTGGTACATAGATTGATAGAGAGGGAGAGGTGGTGATGATAGCACAGGGCTGTGCTAGGGTTGAGTTGGTGCGTAAAGTGAGAGAGAGGTTGAGAGGTGGTGCCGGTGGGAGGTGAAGGTGGAGGTGGGCCAACTGAGGAAGGAACGGACATCGTAAATTATACTACGGAGAGATGGTTAAGGAGTAGTTATGTCAACTCTGTTAGCAAACGTTAAAAATAAGTTTAAGTTTCTGGTTATTTTCAACCAGTCGAGGTAAGTCTTGCCTTTATGCCAAAGTACAAGGTAGTTTCTGTAAATGTCCTACTTATAATATATAAACATATACATAGTTATTTATAAATTAAGAAAAGAACCACCACTAGACATCACAAGCGAACCTTGACCAAGCCTGTATCCGTAAGACTGTAACAGTAGCTAAACCGGCTGGTGATGATGTTTCAAAGAAAGCACTAGCAAGCCAAATAGGTCCCGACAATCCTACTATAACAACAAATAACAACAACGGATTCCCTACATCTTCCAGAAAGGAAAGAGTCATTTCAGCCTACTGTAGAAGGCAATAATAACTCGCACTCTTCCAAAAGCTTTGGAAGGGGCTAGAACTTCTCATTTTCACATTGTACCCCAAAAGTTCTTCTTCAGCGCATCTTCATTGTAAGCCGAAAATTTTAATTTCTTACAACCAACGTTACATTCTTCATGCTTGAGTTATATGGCGGTGATCAAGGTAGAACTGTACAAGCATAGTTTAGCATACAAAAATGATAGAGAAAATGTGAACCTTCTTTCTCATCATGACCAAAAATCCTTTACCACCCTGAACAAGCTCGGCAAACACGTCACGAAAATGCTTAGCAACACCCTTGAATGTACGCTCAATACATTCGTCCTTTCGCAAATCCAAAACGGATATAAGCTCTCTGATTTTCTGTAAAATTTATATTCAATCAAGCTCCAACTCGTCCAAATAGATATAGCTTACACATGTAGCTGTAACGCATATGAAATTTGGAATTTAAAAGAATTTGTTCAGAACCTCGTCGCCTGCATCTAGTTCTGCTTGCCGTTTCTGTAGCTCTTCCCGATGTTCTGTGAAGTTCACATATTGATCAAGCGCCTTTTTGTTTAAATGGCTGAACTGTTGTAGCTGCTCCTTGCACTTGTGAAGCAGTTTGTGCAAATCTTTGATGCTTGTCCTATTGTAACTGCTTGAGAAAAAAATAAATTATTTCGCAAAAAAAAAAAAAAAAAAGAGTCAAATGGCATTTGGTCGAAAAGTAAGCTAGAATCATGGCACTAGGAACTTGCATTTCCATGCCTACTCTTTCACCACATGGGATGAGCTTGAAACGATAGAAGCAAGATATGACTTTACTTATCAGATACATGATATATACTTGCATGTCAGCCAACATCAAAGAAGAAAGCAATAATAAATTTACAAAATAATAGCAAGACAACATTACTCAGAGAAGAGTATTACGCATCGAAAGCATCTGATGATAAAGGACCCAATCCCCTGATTTTCCTTGAGTACTCTTCTTCTTTTGCAAGAAGAACGTTTTTTTTACTTAACAGTTGTTCCAGTTCTTTAGCTTCATCTTGAAGTGCCTGCTCATAGCTTTCTTCCAAGGTCTGCACAAACACAATGGATCACACTACCAATATGAATCGAAGAGAGTCATAAATCGAACTCATACATATGGAGCTAACCTTGAATGTACTTTTTTCATCTTCGAGTTTCTTGAGTTTCACTGTATGCTCATTGATTTTTGCAGAAACCCCTACAAGTAACATGTCAACCAAAAGGTTATAATATGAATCTGAACATCGATGTAGGACATGAAACGGTATCAATCTATACTTACCATTTAGCTTTTGTGTCAGATCATCAACAAGTGACTTAGCCTCACTTAGTTCCTGTTTCTTTGCGTCCGCTTCAGCCCTTAAAATGTCACTCTCTCCAGATAATGCAACTGCTTCCAACTCTTCTTTTCTCCTTACAAGGTTTGTTGACAGATTGGTCTCAAGTTCAGAAATCTGAGATTCAATCTGCCAACCAAAGGTAATAAATAGTGATAAGAAATTCAGAACCAAATTATGCATGTAAGCTACATTAATGCTCAACTCAACCAGGATATATCAACAGACCTCCGCTCGATTTGTTTGACATTCCAAAAGCTTATCTTTCAGCCCTGTGATTTCAGGATTCAAATGAGAAAGACTGTTCTTTTCTTCTGGTGTTAAGTGATCGACGAGTTCCATTCCCATTTCATCTATTTTCATAGAAATATTTGTCTTCAGCTGGGCAATTTGATTCTGCGCTCTTTCAAGTAGTTTCTCCTGCAAATATATAAAATGTCAATAGCATAGCCTAAAGTTAAAGGCAAATCGCAAGAAATGTATCTCAGAATTGGAGACAACCTTTTTCGTAAGAGATTTAGAAATCGAATCCTTCTGCTTGTTAGAATCAGCAATGTCACGCTTAAGTTGTCCCAATTCAGATTTTTCATGAGCGAGCTTGGCATCATTTTTTTGTTGTTCTGCGACAAGTTTTGTGATTCTCCCATCTATCTGTGGGAAACATTAAGTACAAACAGTATACTGATGGAAGCAATTGTTTCTTTAATTAAACTGCCAACAGATGTTATAAACTTCAACTTTAGCTTTCATATTTCAAAATCACAAATTCTGTGATTCTCCCACCTGTCTGTGAGAATTGTGTTCATTTTTCAGATGAAAAATAAAGCGATACACATAATTACAACAGCAATTTCAAAGAACCGGAATCACATATCCAAAGGATATCTTCAAGCGCAGATCTAACATTCATCAGTTCATCTTCTTTCATGCCAATGGCCTTTGTATTCTGTCTTATAACATTCATAAATTTCAGCTTTGAACGCCGGAAGTCATAAAATCCCCCAGTCATACCACCTTTCTTGCTCACTTGATTTCCTGCAGGGGCAGACAACCTTTGAAAATCAAGAATCATTGCGGATCAACTGGTCGAAGGAACGAGAAAGCAGAGCCTCTCACAACCTTCCATTGTTATACAATCTAAACCATCAGACCGAGCAACACGTGTGGCAACATCCATATCTCTACAGATAACAGTTCTAGAGAACACCTTCAACAGAGCAATAATTATTATTAGAGAAGTCAACAGCAAATGAACAAAATTTTAGTAAAATGCAGTCATAGTGGTAGCAGTTGAGTAGCAGCAGTAAAAGTAAGTACAGATACAAGTAGTGTCATACTCTTGAACTAATTTTCGTAACTTTTTCACCTACAACTTGGACTTTTACCGAACCAACAAGTCTTCACTCTCCTCAACAACGAAAAAAAAAAAAAAAAAGAAAGAAAATTGTCACGTTCCCTATATGCATAGGTGTCAAAGTTGGCTTAATTGCTGATTGCATACCCCAATATGTAATAATAGGCTGATTGCAACATCTAGAATTAGATGATTACAAACTCCACTTGCAATTATATTTGTTTATTGAAACCGCGAAAAAAATTCTGTTAGCTCCTTACGGAATATTCTGTTGACATGTCACTCCATCTCCACCACTGCTACCACAATCTCTACTACTACAACCACCATCACCGTTACGACTACCGCCCATCACCACCGCAACTCCACCACAAACCCATACTCCGACCACCATGAAACCCGAACAACACCATAACTGTTGCCTCAAGATTTCAACAAACCCAGAAATAACCCTGATTCAATTCAAAGCCGACCTATTCACCTCGCCGTCCCCACAATTACAACCACGAAATCGAACCCAAATAATCAAGCAATTCACCCCCCTGCAATTTTTTTTTCTTTTTGTTTCCCTTGATTTTGTTGAGAAGTCGCCAAAAACATCATCACCAATCCACTCCCGGAGAGAAAGGAAAGCAGAGAGGACGAGGCGGAGGATGGTGGTGGAGCAATTGCCACCCGAAACCACCCACAATCACCGGCCCCTCTGCTCCACCGTCGTCTTCTCCAACCGCAGCCCACCTTTTTAGAAACCCATTCGCCCAATTCAACTACCGAATTGAGAAACCCACACCCCCTATTCAGCAGACCCAAGAGAGAGAGAGAGGCAGCGAGTTGGATCGAGGGAAATGTGGAGAGAGATTGTCGAGCAGTATTAGCCATCAATGATTAGATTTTGTATCCTCTTCGTTCATCTTCTTCTGATCTACGTTTCCTGTAATCCGCCAACATTTGTGACATTTTCTTCATCAGCTCAACAGTATTAGCCCTTATCAATCCTATCACAATTATGCCTTTTCCTCTTGGTATTGATATTCCCCAACTGCTTTTGCTACAGATTTTACTGCCTTCCCAACCATTATTAATCCAGTAACAGGGGAGGCATGGCCAGTTATTGCTTGTATGAAAGCGATTTCGAAGTCCAATTTTGCCCTAGAAACCTAGATCGCTTCTGTTAGAATCGCCATTCAAGGGTCGTAGAGAGAAGTCAGAGCCCTAGCTGAATGACTTCTCCTTGTTTCTTATCTCTATCCTCTTCTTCCTTATCTTTTATTATTTAAATTATATTTATTTTTTTCTTTTTTGTGTGTGTTGACTTACCCTGCAAACATTAACGGTATTTGGATGAAATGATGCCAGTTTCGATAAGACTATAGTATTGCAAATGGGGGTTGCATTAAGCTAATTTTTAAGATGGGGGATAGCAATCAGCCTATTATGATATACTGAGGGTATGCAATTAGCAATTAAGCCGTCAAAGTTTGAAACATATAGAGTATCAATAGTAGGATTTTATGCATCGTGTATCTTATTGTATCGTGCATCGTAACAATACGGACACCCTTCTCGAAAAAGCCTCAAAATACATATAAGGACCGTTGCAGTGAAGAATTCATGGATTGTAACCAACATTTACAGTACTTTCCTATGTCTCAGAGACATAGTGTTGTTGCTCTAACCAGCAAGTAATAACATGTTGTGTAATTTATTTTAACACTGCTCAATTTTTTTTGTAGCTAAACATCTTACTCGGACAACGACAACAAATAATACTACCACTATGAAATCGGAATACTAAATTTAGGGGTTTGCAACTTTAATAAATTCCCACTAATAACACGAAGGTATTCCACTTAAGTCTCGCAATTAGAGCAATTCGTCTTCTATCTGTATCTTCTTCAGACCTCTTACCGATGACAGATCATATCAAGAATTCAAGGCATTTGAGTATTTTTATTAGCAACATTGAGGCAAACATGGAGAAGTAGGACAATCTAATGGACTTTCTTATAACCTATATAATATGAAGTTTTCTATCAGTCGGGTCTGGTGAATTTGTCAAGTCTCGATCATATTGTGGGATACACAATATGAACCATATCAGATAAGTATCGCTTGATACAGTTCTATCCACCTACAAAACGACGTGAATCCCTAAGTGAATTTTGAGCGAAAAAAAAATAATCTATATTCAAGAGATCATATTAAATTATATAGCAATTTTGGAAAATTCATATTATTCACCACCTGCTCAACTAGAGGGTATAACTGAGTCGGAAAAATTCTAGACAATTATTCTTTCCTATTGTTGTCATTTGCTGAATATAACAGTTTCAAGTTGACTAGCACAGTACATATTTTCAAGGCCCAGGCTAAATGTTTTCTTGTCCTGCATACCTGCTTATCACTCAACTATCAATCATTTGCACTTCTGTCTTACATGTATTTTTTGTAATTATAATAAAAAGAATACACGCTTATCAAACGACTACTAAGTGTTACATTTTATTTCCCTCTTTTAGTCTTCTGGACCAAAATATGCCCAGTCATTATATAGATTGTTGGAAGGGTAAATGGTCAAAACGCCTAAACCTAGCCGTTAGGGTGTACTCACCTTGCCATTCCATGTCGTCGGTGGGCCGTGTTGCCCCCATATCCGGGCATGTCCTTTCGTGCCATGGGCCAAGGAATCACGGCCCACATAGCTTAGCTGCGCCGGCCATACAGGGGCTGTGCTCGTGCCACATCGGCGGCCAAGATTACCCCTCTAATGCTTTAACCGCCGCCACTATTCTTGTTGATCTTCAGGTAACAAAACCCTCACTAAATCTTCAATTTCAAAGATACCCAATTTGTGCCTGAGTCAAACCAAACCTCACTATTTGTAAATACCCCATTTTTTTATTAGTTAAGAATATATGATTGTGGGATTCTGGTAGCCCCTTCTTCCACTTATGATCTCCAACTATTACAGTACTTGTAGCATTTTAGGGAAATTATTCTGAAATTCTAGTAGTGCAGGGGGTTAAGTAGGAACCCGGACATCTTGAAAGTGAAGACTGAATATTAAAGATAGCATAACCAAGAAATCTAAACAAACGGGCAACCCACATCTGCTAAAACGTACAAAGTGTCAACTTCCGAAGAGACTTTAGTCAAAGTTAGAAGGCTTCCTTTGAACTCTCTGACAAGTAACCCGAAAGAAAGTTGAAACTATTGCATATATAAATTCAGAATACAATGTACCATATCATAGTCAGTTAAAATCTCCCAAATTTTGCTAAAGAGCAATAAAGAAATTTGTTCCAGTGCTAACCTGGGCAAATGCAGGTTCATATTCAGGCAAATATTTCAGTCTCTCTAGAAGAGGTACCACATCCGAGCTCTGAGGATACCTCACATGCGGAGCCTTAACCCGGTTTAGCGGTACAAATGTAACCCGTCCTCCTTTATTTGCATTGAGATGCCTGATTATCTGAGTCGATACTTTTTCCGTTTCAACGACTACATGAAACAAACTGAAAAAGTTCCAAAAAGTTCAGAATATGTTAAAAGCAGATATTATCTCAAGCACATGAAAACATACTTTTTCCTATCTTAGCAACCAATTCTTCCAAAAGAATTTCAATGACATCATGTTTAGTAAAAGGTAACCTGTTTCCAGCAGTAACTTCAACAGCGGGAAAAAACTTCTCCTCACAATCAAGTAACTCTATAATTGGACCAAAAACTCCACCGATTCCATGCTCTTTACAGATACTCCTAACTGAAAACAGTCCTCTTATCACATCCTGAAAATATCATATGAAGACCAGAAGATGGAAATCAAGACAGTTATGAGGGAAAAAGTCAACCACCACCTGTTGTGTACACAACCGTTAATATTATATTATAAACGGAAAGATAAACATATTCACATACCAAAATTCTATAAATATGGTTTCAATATTGTATATCAAGCATCTAAAGCTCCAACTCATGCACAACAATTCCAATTAACTCAGGGGAAACAAATTACACCACTTGAATTTAAGGCCTACTAGAAAGAAGGCAACCATTCCAGGGTAGCACGCCACAATTGAGGTTTCACTTCTAGAAAATGACCACTAATGTTCAAGTTTCTTAACAAACGTGTTTCCAGGGTCAAAAAGGATTTGTATAACCTCAAAGCAAATATGTAGAAGTGACTGATGTTGTAAGGACCGGAGTTGAGGGTGTGAAGGGCACACCAATTTATAATGACATTTAGCGTATATATCAAATGTCCAAGTAAAAAATATTTCCTGTACAATGAAAGATTTCACATGTACTCGCTTCGCAAGATATGATTGTCCAAACATGGTAGCGAACACTCCTACGATCCAATCTGAATTATTTGGACTCGGTGTGGGTGCCATGCCGGATGTGTATCCAAGACACGAATGTGTCTATTTGCAGAATTTCGGGATTGGAGGACTCGGCTAAAGTGTCCAAATTTTGGACAAGGTTGTGTTGATATGATATACTACTTTTGATTAGCGGTGTAAGGAAAACAGAATAAACCGGCCAAACCGACCAAACCAAACCAAATGTCGTGGTTTTGGACGGTTTTTATGGTTATTAGGTTTACAAATGGTTCAATTTTTTCACAAACCGCTCTAATTGGTTCGGTTTCGGCTTGTTTACCAATTACACCGCACTGAATTGAACCGGACAGTTGCGTACATAATATATTGTTTATAATCAATATATCGTATCAAGTATATATAATAAATGGTATTATTATAAAAAAATATTTTTATTTCATGTTCAAGTTATCATGCATATCATACTTCAAATGTCGTGGTTTTGAACGGTTTCTTCTCTTTCAGCCTACTTCACTACCCAGTAGCATAACGATACAAGAATTTGGTAATCTTTGCATGGTCTTGTAGAGTAAACTTTACTCTACAACACCATGAAAAAAATTCTAAAAATTTATATCGTTTTGCTAGCTAGATTACCGAGTCAAAGTGACCCACTTACGGGTTCAAAAGTCAAACCAGGACATTCCAAAAGAAACGGAGGAAGTATTTTAGAAAAAATAGTTGAGTCGAAAATATAGTTGAGTCAAATGACCTGATTTATAAGTCAACAATCATCTTGAAATAAATCTTCTAAAAAATCGTCTCGAAATAAATGGTATAATTATTAATAAATTCAGTTTTTGCGGATTTATCAGTAAGTACTATTGCTCAAATGTAACCCTAACTTTGCCTTTGATACGCTTTCGTACCCAACTTTGAATTTCAACCAATGTTACCTAAATGACTAAGTAGTATTTCTCTCTTAGCTCATAGTTCATACTATCATTTTTACCTAAAAAAAACTTTTAAATACGCCCACAACTTGCAACTTACACGATCATATTACCTCCTCATTTTACTTAAAAAATAGCCTTCATTATCGAAACAGGCATGATTTTGACATTGGCTCTAGTAGTCACTGAAACTTCGCTAAAAGTAAATATTTGACAATTTCATATCAAATTATGTTTCGCAAAGAGTTTTGCTTTCATATAAATACAGAGTGTATCTGAAAAAAAGTAAAAGTTGCAATATTGAAACTTTAAGTTCACATAGGGAGATCCCTTCAATCTCATCCGTACGAATAAAAAAAAAATGAAATTAATGTACACACAAGGACTCTAGTAGAAGTATTCAGTATTCACACACAAAATGAACTACCAATGTATGAGGTTTGAATTTTGCCTATTTAAACAAACAAACAAACAAACAAACAAACAAACAAACAAACAAACAAACAAACAAACAAACAAACAAACAAACAAACAAACAAACAAACAAACAAACAAACAAACAAACAAACAAACAAACAAACAAAAGAGAGATAGAACTCTCTAAGTGTAGAGTGCCAGATAAATTAGAATCTACAGCACTTTTTCAGAGTCGCTATTTATTTTAACTGAAACTAAATTTTAAAGAATTGGTTGGAGATGCTCTAACAAGATTGTCAATATTTACAATGAGAGGGAGTATGAATGAGCACAAGAGCTGCTATAGCTAGGTCAACCAAAGAGATGACACTCTGATTCTTCTCTTCCCCATCATTTGACTTTTTGACTCGTATCTGGGTCACTTTGACCGGGTGATTTGGATCGCAAAACAATACGATTTTTTCATAATCCTTTCACTGTGTTATAGAACAACTTTTACTCTATAACACCACGAAAAAATTAAAGTTGCATCATTTAGCTATCCTAATCACCGGGTCAAAGTGGCCCACCGAATAGTGGAAAAAGTCAAGATGATGGGGAAGAGATGAATGAGAGTGGTACAAGCTAATAAAAGTCTTTAAACTAACATCCCAACAGATTTGGATGGAAATTAGTGTTGGGTACTTGATTGAAGAGAAAATCAGAACTCACATAGCATTGGTCTTGAAATTGAAAAGTTGGGTAACAAAATGGCAAAACTTATGTACCATTGGTGCATTTGAGCCAATTATTACAGGAGCTATGAGTTTAGATGATGACCGGCGGGATATAGACAGTGAAACCCCCAAAGACAATGTTGAGCAAGGTGAAGGCAATGAAATGAACAAGAAACGGACAAGGGGAGGGGAAACCGAAGGACCAGTTTGCTCTAAGATCTCACACCCTTATCCACGAAGTGTCGTGTCCACACAGGTGCCACACTTAGAACAAAAGGTCCAGGTAACTCCAGAACAGTCCAAAAGAGTAGTAGAAGATTGTTGTAGACTGCCATTTTTAACGCTGTGGAAATAGGAAGCAGAAAAGTAAATTAGTGGTAAACTGCTAAGTTCACCTACATCGCTACTAAATTTTACATCAGTAGGAGAAGCTTTATTTATAGTGGCCCGTGGTTTAACTTTTCTACTGGGACAGCTAGCAATAGTGGGCCCTACACTAGTTCAATTTCAAAACTGAGGTTTCGGGCTGGGTAAAGTAGGGGCACAAGTAGCTTTAGTTGAAAGTTAAAAATAATATGGTAAATTCATTAGAATAAGTTCGTTGAGGTTCTCTATCATTTTTAGTACGCACTCCCTTTAGGGAGTTTGCTCAGTGCGAGTTTGCTTAGGCGCATCCGATGTGTGTTTCCGTATGTAAACATGTTAAGTGAGATAGTCATGGACTTGTTCCAAACATGTAAAGCTCTAGTAAATACCAGATCCAGACGATAAATTAGAAAATTGTGCCTTATCACCCATTAACACTAGTACTTTATGATGTAGTAAGGTAAGATGCGCTATCTGATTATAAGGCTCTGGGTCATAGCAAGTAACTAAAAGACTAAAACTATGAAACAGCGCCTCAGCTCTATCTAATGGTTAATCACTGCTAAGTCTAGTAGGGTAGGGTTGCTGAGATCCGTGTTCTCGTCGATAGACACAACCCAACATCAAATGAGAGGAGTATGTCATATGAATTTGGCTATCACCAGGTTGGAGATCTTCCTTCAACCCCATCGAACGATAGTTCGACCCTATCCCCCAAATGATAACAAATCCACCTACCATTCATCCCTTACAACATAAAGAAATCTTCTGAAATATGCTTAAAGAGATGAGTAACCCCAAGGTCACTCCTTTCGGAAAGGCTGCAACATCACTCATTATGAGCAGCAGCCTTCCGCCCCTTTGCTATACCGGACTTAACATGTGGATTGAGTTAGTGTCTTTCCTCGAACACAAAAGCCTTTGTAGCTAACTCGCTTTACTTTTTGTAACAAAACGAGTGAAAACAAACACTACTTAGCTCATTAGTCGTAACCACTATCCTGAAATACCCATCTCTTCCAGTTTGCAAATTCCCAACATTCAGTCAGGTTTTTCCAAAAAGAAAAAAAAAAATGTTAACCCTTTCCTACCCTCAGACACGCGACCTAACTCCTAATTCAGTCCAACCAAGTGACCTTCAAACAAGAGCTGCAAAAAAATTACAATAACTCATTAGCGTAACAGACAACATACACTTCATGCGTTAGAAATATTTCTTTTCGGGAAGACCTTTAAACAAAACACAGCAATATACTCCTATATTCAGCCCCATGTTGAAATATGAACTCTGCTCATTTAGACTTTTAAAGGAAGAGTTAACTCACAAAAGGAGTAGTGTGATCAAGACTCTTTTCTGCTTTACCAACTTCTGCCTTCAGTCGAACAATCTCACCAGAAAGTTCGCTTTCTCTCCCCCATAAGGACCTAAGCAAAGTAAACTATATTACAAAATTTCACAATATTAAGTAAAACCTGATCCTACAAGAGCAAAATGAAACACATACTTCCTTTCATCTTGTAGTTTGTCTCTCTCTGACTTGTGCCGATTAAAACCTTCACGAAACTGAGATATCTGAGATTCCAGAGCTGTGATTTTTCCATTGCAATCCTCAACATATTTATCTTGCTTGGCAATATCATCCCGAAGTTCGTGAATTTCCTTTTTTATCTTTTCCTCCTGAAACATAAAAGCCTAACCATCAACATGCATGGAATATAAAACGAGATAAGTATACCAAAATGGGGGCATTACTTTCACAGGGAAGAAGTTCTTAGGAATAAGCAGAATAGGACAACCCTAAAAGCAACAAGGCCGCGGAAAGTCTAATCTTATTATGGCAGCGCATTGAACTGAATTGTAGATTATAGGATGACTACAAGCCATTTCTGAATTATAAGTTAACAATAAGACAGTTTCTGTTCTCGTAATTGGAGCGTTTTAGATCTTTTTTCCTAGAAAGTACTACTATTAAAGAAGCTTTGGTAAATTAATTGTCTTCGAGAGACTTCAACAGTTGGGAAATAGACAAATTTGCAATCTTCACTAAGTCTAAGATCTTAAAATCAACTGGGGAAGTAACTCTCTTATTTAAGAAGGGGATTGATAAGGCTGTTTTCCGAAATCTGAACTATGTTTACCATGGGAAACCATCTGAAATGTAGCAGCTCCTTTCTATGTTGCATACTAATATATTGATGGAATATAAAACAAACAATTACGTGTTTTTGAGGGGACTGACATTGTCAATCATTGGTTTGCTTTCAAAACAAATGGGAGTTGGATGATCATATATCCTTAAGTTGTAATTTTCACATGCTTTTAGAAATTTGATTTTAACCTCTTGCGTGTCAACTTTGTCTTTTCTCACACGTTATCTAACTGGGTTCCACTGCTAAGTAAAAGCTTTAATTAGGTAAGTAAAAATAGGAAAAATGTTTGACCATCTATCTCACTCTCTCCACATTCTTCTTCCACTACGTCTCTGTGCACGATATTTTCATGGAATTCAAGTTTAACGAAGCAGTTCTCAATCAATTCTATTTCTCGTCTTGACACATCCTCACATTCTTAATCTACGTTTCTGTATATTGACTGAACACTGAAATATCTGTTCTGGATAGCTGCAAAACTTCCTCGATTGGGAACGCACGATCCAGTTCAGAGAGCAAAGGAAATAAAGAGAAGATTGTAAAAGTAAATAGGATTTTCCCCTTGTTTGACAGTTAGGAAAAATCTAGAAAATCTAAAATATTACTAATACACTCCCTCTGTTTCATTTATATCGTCATACTTCCCTAAAGGGAAGTCCCAGAATTATTGTCTTACTTTAAGAAGTTCCCAACCTTTTCGCTTCATTTACCTATATACCTTATCTCTTTCTAATTTTTCACTTTTCAAAAAAGTGCAAAGGACAATTTAGCAAATTCACCAAGTCAAACGCATCTCCTTGAACTTTGTGAAAAGTCCACCCAGACTATTATTTTGGGACGGAGGGAGCATATAACTGTCCCCCTCTATTAAGCGTGTTATATGTGTGCCCAAACAGAGTACAACTGCCATGTAAGCCTCTGCTCTTCTTCAAGTTCAATCAACATACACCTCCCAAGCCAATACGGTCAACACCCAACTCCGACAAACCAAAATAGTACCAAACCTTCATCATCAACTATAATATAGTAGCATTCACCAACACTATCACAGGCCCAACCATAACCTCCGACTAATTAAAATTTAGCGCAATCTGTATGCTCCCGAGGCTGTTACGATCGAGAGAGAAGCACTCGTCATATTTTCTATCCCTTTCTACCCAATTCTGAGGAAAATTAGTTTTCCACTTTTCCTTTCTCTACTTCTCCAGTAATTTACGCGGATAGTCTTATCCTTTCCTTTTTCTTTTGCTTAAGAATTTGAAAAAGTAATTTCAACAGAGTTTACTTTATTCTCCTGCCAAATTTCCTGCTTTCAAGTAGCCCCTTAGTGAATCTCTAAGGGGAACAACACTTGGCATCATGTGAAAGAGAATTACGTACATAGAAAGCACCTTCAAACAATTACGAAAAGTCGAAACCATATGTCGCTAGAACAGGCAATATCAAGCAACATATTTCTGCTTGCATATACAAATATCTATGATGAATAGAGACTAATATCGAACTGGAGGATGTTTTGGAAATCCAACAGCCAAAGTTCTATGATAGTAAAACAATTCAGTACAACTGCAGAACAAGGGCATAGTTTTAGAGTATTCTTCAGAGTTTCGCTCTGCGTTGGGTTCTACCCAACTTCTAGAAACCTCTCACTTCATAGCAGCAATATGTCAACCTTCTACAAACGTTAAAAGATGATCTTGATAATCTATAATGTACAAAAAGATGGACATTCAACCAAAAAGGGAAAACTAGAAGATAATAACCCTGAGACACACCTAACATTGTAAAGACACTTCAAAGTTGATCTTGCATTACTAAGTCAGCTCTCGAACGAGCATGAAAAATATGCACATTTTCAAGGGGAATGTAAGCTTCCATCAAGTATTCATCAAAATAATAATTGCAAGATATGCGATTAAACAATAGAAACATATACCTGCATTTGATTCGCAGACAGTACTTTTTGGTAGTCATCGATTTCTTTCTGCAGCCATTTATTACGATCAGTTTTACTAGCAAACTGAGTCGCACGACCTTGCTTCTGATAAAGGATACTGAGCTGCTTCTCACATTCCATTATTCTATATCATACAAAAGTTTAAAAAGAGTAAGAACACGTTAGCTCTCAAGTAGACTCAGGTAAGGAAATCAAGAAGACACCTAGAGACTACACAAAGAGCACACTGAAACAAAATTATAGCCAGCTCATTGAAGAAGCTTCAAAGCACTAGCATTCTTAAGAGGTTAAAACAAGAAACATCCACAATTATTTTTCTGAAACTTTAGATGGAAGAACATGGATTTGTGTTTAAAATTTCTTAGACAGAATGGGAAGATACAAGTGTTGTCATCTACTAGTGCGGTACTTGTTAAGTAACCTGTGATGGCATGCCAAATTGTGTATGCAAGATTGCAAGGACCATGTCTCTCGCGAATTCGAAACACTTTCCGGAAGCCAATCCACGTGCAAACCCACTTTAGAGATGTGGGAACGCGATTTAGAGATGAATAGCACTACCAGCATTTTTTTCGAACTTAGGTGTTTCTTTGGGCCAACTCTCTAAAGTGAACCGACCTAACTACTATAATGATTGGTCCACCACATAGGAAGCCCAACTAACTAAAAACATTTTACTGTCTTAAAGAACTAGAGCTCACCCAGTAGGTCATACGAGACTACCTGCATACTAAGCCTTCATATAAGATTTACTGTGATGTCGGTCGAAGTTTTAGGAGTGATGCAGAACTACTTGATTTCAGTCCAGAAGCTTTGTGGAAAAATATGAAGGGATCAGCTCCAATCTATCTGATGTGGGATTTCTTAAAGATGAAGTACTCGCCAACAGAACAAACTAATGACTCCACACCTCTACAAATGTGTTTAAATATATTTCTAAATACTTGTTTAAAAGGTAATAAAATTGTATCATACTGAAAAAGAATATTGACAGAAAGACTGATATGTTATTCTCTCATAAACCTAAGCAGGGGATGAAAACTACAAAACCAAACTATGTGATGCAGGAGAGATTGGCGGAATAGTTCATCAAATTCAGAAAAACAGTTTCGGTCCAAACACAGTATGAGGGAGAGAATTGAAGGCTTGAAGAACGGGGTCAAGCCGCACCTTAATCTGACTAGAAATGAAGAAAAAAAGAGCTCCTCGTGACTATGTCACGAGCACCACCCTGATTTCGACAAAATCAACAGTTTACGGACAAATCAGCAAATTTGCTATTTTAAGTTATTAAACCCGGTCTGGGTATATATTTTTGCTGATTACGTTTCTTGTTTAGAACTTTAACTTAGGATTAATTTTTTTATATATATATATATATATATATATATATATATTTGGTACAATTTGGAGTTTATAGCCATTTAAGTCCGGCTTGTGGACTAATTTTGATAATTTATGGATTAATGAAGTTTTTTCAGAAACTTCTCGTGTTTTACCCCTCCTTCCCTTTGCTTCTACTGCTTGATCACGCCCGCACGGTAATCGCTACTGGCCCGGCGTCACTATGCTAATGAATCCATAAAATACAAGAGATGCTCAATCGAACTCAAAGGCATGCCAAACCGCCGTTCCAATAACAATTAAAGGATAATCCCTTAACAAAAGCATCTGACATACGAACCCCACCGAAGATTTCTCTGTTGCGTACCCTCTAAATGATCCACACGGCAATAGGAGCACGGCCAAAGTTCCCGCCTCTCTCTATTCACCTGAACACCTCCCCAAGAATCAGATATATCGGAACCGAGCAGGAGCAGCCCAACAAATGCCAAAGTCGATCGGACCGGACTCCAGAAGTGAACATACTACAACAATTAACTAACACCTGCCTACGTCAGTGAAAGTTGTCACTAGTCAAGGTGCAGACCACACAAAGAAAGAAACCCTGAAAGAGCCCATATTACCCAAATTCTGGGACTGAGTAAAGATCTGGCCCACATAAAAACGAAAAGTAAGACCCAACAGCACACAAGCAATAGAGAGAAACGGGTCACTCCAAGGGGTCAGAGCCCCCAGAGGAGTTTTAATGATAGTGATCGCTAAAGAAGTTTATGAGTCCTGGATCTCCATTCGTGCACGTCTTCTCTAAACCAAACGTCCAACGCCACATTCCCTCCCCCCCCCCCCCCCCCTTTCCGTGAACACACTGACTCACAAGAACCTTGGGGTCTTCAACCAGACGATAATAGAAACTGACGAGACATTGAGTCTTTGCTCGCCCACTGATCTTCCAAGAAAAGAACATCATTCCCTACAGCAACCATACACCGTACCTTCTCCGCGAACCAATCCAAACCCACTCAGATACCATTCTACAGCCAACACCCAAAAGAATCGACAACCACGTAAGAACACCATCACTCTCCCTCCCTGGGCCAAAACTGGTTACAATCATCCTTCACCGAAGGCTCACACGCTCTACACCAAACCACCTCCCTACTAAGATCTGATTGAAGAGACCCATACACTTATCCAACCCCAACCCTCTGGCTGACACGCTGTATCTCAGTCTACCAAAGGATACTTATACCCATCCCCATAACCTCCCCCACAAAAGTCACACATAATTTTTCCACCCTCCTAAGTCCTAACCATAGACACAAGCATGGAAAAAGGAGACGTGAAGTAGGTAGGCAAAGTCGACAAAGTGCTCTTTCTAAAGGTAACCTGCCAACCTTTGAGGGGTACTTCCTCTCCAGCCGGCCAACCTATGATGACGCTCCAACCCATGATGAAGCTCCATTATCTGGTCCCACACCATAGAATCTCTGTAAAACGCTACCGAAGACACACCCGGGTATGTAATAGAAGACAGAGCAACCATAGAGCCCAAAATAGAGCAAACTGAGGATTTATAAGCACATTACCAATCAGAATTACCGGACTTAGACAAATTTACTCTCAACTTGAACCACCAGAAACCAGTCCAGCACACCGAAAAGATAACATATACAGCTTCACTTCTGAAAAGCCCATGGTATCATCTGCAACTTAAAATGTACACGCTCTCCCGACGTTCTCAAATGCAAGCTTTTCAAAGTTGGCTGATTCCACACTCCCGCTCCGCCAGGTGCATCAAATAAGGATGAGATCAGCAATAACCAGTAGTGGTCGAAATGACTGCAAGTCTGCAACAGATTGATGAGGATAACGACAGTGACTAACAGAGACAAGAGTACCGTGCATGATCCAGAATATGGTTTTGCAATGATCATCCAGAAAATGTTGAGCTTAAAGGTTTACACAAAAATACAATCAGAAACAGTAATACTTAACAAAACTATGCTTCTTAGATGCACAGAAAGTGAAGATCTAACTGAACTGGAAGTGTCAAGGCTGTGAGGGACTCTGGTTGTATAGACAATGCCATTGCCCATTGGATATGATAACAAAGTAACAACCACTTTCACCTGCTACCTTTTCACAAAAATGATGCGCAAGGAAGTAAATGAAACCAACAAAAGAAACGGCCTAGGTTACAATGTCATCACCAATCACTTCTTTGTTTGTATCAAGATAAATCATGCCACAACAAGCATGTAGAGTCAGTATCACCAAGCAAAGAACAACTTGATTAATACCAAAGAGATTAATTAAAAAAAATCCAGCATGCATGTAGAAGAGCAGAGAAGAGGAAAAATATGCTCTAAAGCTAATTTGATTTTATCACATAACAGTCCATCATGTAATTCACCTGAACACCTCCCAAGAGCTGTGGTGGTGGTGGATGAGTTAAGGGATGATTATCAGATTTGGGATTTGAGACTGGAGTGGTGCGGAGAGCAGATGGGTTCGATGGTGTGCCGTGGCGGCGGTGCTTTTGGGTTGTGGAAGTTGGGTTTTGTCGTGGTTAGAAGAGATGAGAAGAAATAAGTTGAGACAGAGATCGAGATAGGAGAACTGAGAGATGGATCGAGAGTGAGGATGTTCTTCTTTATCTTCATTTGTGTATCCTTTTTTCTTTTTAGGTATTTGAGAATTAATGGTGCCATTACGACAATGCCCATCAAGTGATGGACTCCAGTTATTTATTTTAACACTGTTAACAATTTGGGTTTATGTGTCACTAAATACCCAAGTGTGGGGGTTGTAGTGGAAAATCGATAGTGTGGGGGGTTTATTGTCATTCAGAGCATATTGCATATAGGTTCAATGTCAATGACCCTTCTACATATAAGACCAAACTCCATTCAACCAAGAAGGTGGATCAGAACTCTTAATATGTTGTATGATTGGTTTTGGTTATAACTTTCCGTTTCGTACTTACAAAAGAAAGTTCAACACTTTTTGTTTCACAAGTCCCATTTCAACAGTTGAAATTTTCAAGCACAAAACCATCACAAGCTAAAAGATGAACAAGTTACCTTTTCTTAATATCCTCCTCTGCTCGGACTTGCTTGTTGTACACAGGCCTAATTTTGTTAAGCTCTTTCTCAGATTCCTGAATTTCTTTCTGCAGAATCCTGAGCTGTTTCTCTGCATCCACCTGAGTAAGTACGGTGTCAAGAGGCCATATCAATGACTCCTAAATAAGATATTACGTGATTTGTAAGATACCTTGGATCTATCACCACCGGAGATCTTTTCTTCTAGATCTTGATTGTCAAGCTCAAGCTGAGCATGCTTTTTGAGAGCTGATTTTCTTTGCTTCTCCAACACCTCTTTCTCTTTGCTAATAATTTGAATTTCTTTGTTCAGTTCTTTAAATGTGCTATCCAACTCCTTGGATTTTTCATGCGCCTCTAACACCTTATGTAACTTGGTAGATTTTTCAGAAACCTTCTTCCTAGATTTTTCCAACTGGATGAAGTAAAGAATATAACATTAGCCGAACAGTAAAAACAAATAATGTGCTCCAAAGAACAAAGAATAATATATGAAAAATAGAAGAAGTATCAACCTATGTAAGAAAGAGGAAATTGCGGAATAGCATGTTAGTAACCTATCTTTTTTTGTTAGGAACATATCATATACCCTGACTACTGGAAGCATATACATGTCAATTTAAGATATCCCCAGGGTACACAGATAAGCAGGTATGAAATTCAGAGTTTCAGACCATACACTTAATTTGTGAATGGGCCCTTACGAGTTGGGAGTGAAGTAACATAGTGCTAACTACACACCAAGTTTAAGCAGGTTTTTGCATCTCAAGCTGAGAGTGGTAACCGCCTGAGATGTCAATAGGCAATCTGCTCTACCCATAGTTGTCAAAGTTTGATATGTATCGTGTATCGGATTTTACAAATCGTGTACCGTATCATATTGGGTATCGTAACGATACGGGCACCATTCTTAAATAACTTACAAAAATATATTGTCCATAATATTGCAGAATTTATGGATTGTAACTAACATCACTGTCATATGTTGTTAGTCAGGTAGCCAACCACAGGTTAAACATGTTTAGTATTTTACATTTGCACTGCTCATCTTATTGATGGATGTACCTAAAGTTTTTACTCGGATATGGATTGTAACTAACATTTACTCTCGCATGTTAGTTAGGTAGCTAACAACAAGTAATAACATGTTATGTACTATAACAAAATTACTACTATTATAAAATGGGCCCACTCTCTATGATTAACACGACAGTATTCCACGCACTACTAACACCACAGTATTCCTCTTATGTCCGGTAAATAAAACAATCCGTCTTCAATCTGGTATTGATACGGGCCAGGACACGACTACGGTGCGACGTTCTGACCGGATTCATCGTCAACCAAGTTATCTCAAGGATTATGCTACGTAATTAGTTAATTTTCGTCATTTTTTTAATTATTAAGTATTTAGGAAGTTTATTTATTATTTTGGGGTTTTTAGGTAATTTCAGGATAGTAGGAATCCTAGTATGAGTCGGATAAGGAAACGTTTCTAAGTCCAGGATTGTCTAGTAGTATTTATAGGTTGTGCTGCTTCTGCTTTTGATTATCAATGAATGAGAGTTAAGTTTATTTAGTAGAAACCCTAGTTTTGGAGATCTCAGCTTCTAGAATTGCTGAATTGGAGACCGAAGCTTCTCGAACTGCTTCTCTATCGATAGCTTCTGCTATCAACTGGTGCTTTCATCCATGACGAACTCGTCAGAAATTTCCGCAGATTTGGGCAAGCAATTGCTCGCTGCATTCGCCCGATTGGAATCCAGAATGGACAACTTCGAGTCAGGCCTTGCCGCTGTCCAGGCCAGGCTCGTTGCCCTTGAAGCTCACCCGGAGAATCCCCAGCAGCTACCTGCTGTCCAGATCCCTCCACCAGAATTTGCGGCCAACCTAGTAGCCGTCGACCACAGACTCACCGCTGTAGAAACTACCCAGGCAGCGTTGCAGGTCTCTGTAGCTGACCTTCAGGACAAGTTGCAGGCGACCACTCAGCAACAGCAGCTGCCCCTGCCTCACCCAAACACGACGGCAACGCCAACCAGCGACCCTGGTACTTCGCAGATCCTACCACCGACTGGTGGTTTGAACCAGGCCCAAACCCTAGGGGTTTTGGCGCCACATCCCCCCATTCCACAGCCGCAATATCAGCGACCGATTGCGCCGACCAGTCAACTCGCTGGCTCCACAATCGCCAGCGACCAGCACACAGGGGGTTTTCCACCACCCTACATCCACCACGCCAACCATAATCAGAGGAATCGGTGCGACGCTTTTCACACGGATCCGGGTTTTGCTCTGCCAAGGGTTCCAGCAACTAACGCTGGGCATGGATCGGGGTTTGACCCATATGGACCCGGGTACTGCGACCCAGCTCTCAACCGATTTGGGACGAACGGGTACAACACTGCGTATGATTTTACTACACCCGGACCGGCGATTTATAATGCCCCTAGGCCACCGGACCAGTTTGGAGACGCAAGGCATGGTCCGAAGCTTCGTATGGATGCGCCTAACTTTTCTGGAGCAGATCCGCATACTTGGACCTTCAAGGTGCAACAGTATTTTGACTATTAACGCGTGCCAGAAGACGACAGACTCAGGTTGGTAGGTGTTCTCTTAACCGGTGACGCAGCAGATTGGTTCAGGTATAAAAAGAATAATTTTCTTCTTACGTCGTGGTTATCGTTTTTGGATGAGGTCAAGGTCCGGTTTGACCAGGACTATTACCGTGATTATTTTGGTACGCTGAGCAAATTGAAACAGCAGACCACAGTATTAGCCTATCAGACGGAGTTTGAGAAATTGTTGAATCGTGTTGGGTCGGTTTCTGAGCAACAACTCATATCTATATTTACAAGTGGTCTCAAAGCTCCACTCAACCGCAACCTCGAGCTTCGTCAGCCACGTTTCCTCACTCAGGCGTTTGCACTAGCGCGTGAGTTAGAGGCATCATTAGCTGAGACGGTTTCAGCCGTCGAAAGCTACCAGCACGCGACACCCGCCCACCCAGCCATGCAACAGACCCCAGCAAGTCTCACTGTTGCAGCATCTTCCTCCGGTCAAACCATACGCAAACTAAGCTACGCCGAGCAACAGGACAAGCGAGCTAAAGGGTTGTGTTTCAACTGCGATCAGAAATATTTTGCGGGCCACAAGTGTGGGGCCAAGTTGATGCTTTTGGACTTTGAAGAAGAGGCGATTGCCCAGCAGCTTCACCGTGAGGACACGGTGAATGTCAACGGGGGGGAGGTTGATACGGGCCAGGACACGACTACGGTGCGACGTTCTGACCGGATTCATCGTCAACCAAGTTATCTCAAGGATTATGCTACGTAATTAGTTAATTTTCGTCATTATTTTAATTATTAAGTATTTAGGAAGTTTATTTATTATTTTGGGGTTTTTAGGTAATTTCAGGATAGTAGGAATCCTAGTATGAGTCGGATAAGGAAACGTTTCTAAGTCCAGGATTGTCTAGTAGTATTTATAGGTTGTGCTGCTTCTACTTTTGATTATCAATGAATGAGAATTAAGTTTATTTAGTAGAAACCCTAGTTTTGGAGATCTCAGCTTCTAGAATTGCTGAATTGGAGACCGAAGCTTCTCGAACTGCTTCTCTATCGATAGCTTCTGCTATCAGGTATCATCTTCAGTCTTTTTCCTCAGGAATTGATCCGTTACAAAGAATTCAAATTGAAGTTGAGGCAAACCTGTAGAAGTAGGACAATCTAACAAAATCTTCCTATAATCTATATAATATGAAGTTCTCCATCAATGGGGTTGGCTAACCCGACCAAGTTCAGCTGTTCAGGTCCCAAAAGTATTGTGCGATACACGATAAGTATTGTACGATCGTTCGATACAGTTTGAAACACATTCATTTGCGATATAGCCCTTGATATGTAATGGTGACTACCAACAAAGAGGCTCTACCTAGATGTAATAGTACGGACCCTACAACCCGGACAACTCAAAAGAAGTCTGTTCATTGAAAGTCCATACAAGGGTATAGGCAAAGAGAATCAGTTATTAACATTTCATCCCAAAAGCAAGTTAAAGAATAAAATTAGAAAACTCCAAACAATTGAGAAATATTGTTGATATTCAAGTTATGTTCATTTCAAACTCCATACGTTATTAGCTTACTGAGAAAAGGTGAAGCCCTTTGGTGAGGAGAAAATGCCACATTTAAGGGAGAATGTAAAATGTCAATAGTAGATGGTCAGAGATGTTGCTTATATAAATCACACTATGCAAGTCAAACGGCATAAGCCCTTTTAGTTTAATGATAATTGTTCCCTCATAAAGGTCATATTTGATACTAATCAAAACAGTGAATCATTACGAAATATAAGATAAAGTGATTTATAATCTGAACTTTAACACAAAACAGTGACATCTAACCTCTGCTACTTTGTCCCGTGCATCATGAATCTCTTTATCATAAATAGTATATTCTAGAGATTTCCTCTGCTTGTCAAATTGCTGATATTTTTCAAACTCCTCTTTCTCTTCATCCAGCTCCTTCAACCTCTCATCCAAGTACTGAACAACTTGAATTATCTGCTTTCTCTTGTTACCTGTTAAAAGAAATGATCACCGAACCAAGCATGATAACATATGATTTCTATCGGTTGATAACGTAATAAATGGAACTTGCCAGTATCTTGCATAATTTTCAAACTCTCTCTTCGCCTCTCCTCATAGACTCGGGTTCCACCAATTTCTTTCAGAAGATCAAGGCGCTCATTATCCTTCATCAGGGTTAGTGACGCTATCTGTCAAACAAAAAATACGTATCAGATACGGCCGAGAACCATACTTTCAGTAACCATAAAAAAGAAGAAAGAAAATGTTACACCTTCCCCTGCTGCACAACATAGTAGGGACTGGATCGAGAAAATCCAGCACTTTCAAGTAAATTCATAGCTTCAGTCTTCCTGGAATGATTACAGTAATTTATCATGCAGTAGACATGATTGAGGAAAGAATATGATTTTTTTATAATTAATAACAGGAAGAAAATTGTATTAGTATATAACAAATCATAAGAACTCACGTGATGTGCTTCCCATTTAAGAAGTACTCGTCCTTTTTAAGACCAATGGTTCTCCTCAGGCGCACCTCCTCCTTATCAACCTAATAAGCATAAGCTTCATGATCAACCTCATTCCCAACTGATAAAGACTCAGATGTAGATGATGAACTTAGTAAAAGTTTCCATATGTATGTGCACATTAAGTAATAAAGCTGTCTAATAGCCATTTCCTAGTTCTAGCACAGCCTGTTCCAATATGTAAACTTGGTTCAGGTTCTAATCCAAAAATATATCATCCTTTTTCAACAAAAATCAGAAATGGTTGGGTGACTTACCATGGCAATAAACATATACAGGACAGCACAGAGACACTGAAAGGTTGGTATTGAGGAACTGAGAAAGGATAATCAAAGGAGACGGGGAGATATCAATTTAATCTAATATTTTACTAACATTTTAATCTAATGTTCACATTCACACACTTTATATGACAATTATCTACAGTTTAGAATCTACATTAATTTTTTATCAAATTTAATCTATCGGATATACTAAAGCTGTTACGTTTGGTTACCATTGCCACTATTCACAAACAAGATCTTACTAATTTAACAAGGTTACGAGTCCTTTACCCAACATCTACCACATCTGTGTTTAATCACCTCCTCATCTCCCAAGTACGTGGGACAACGGACATACATATTCAAAAAAGAGAAGAGGGAAACGCCATCTGGTGTACCAGGCGTCAATCACAAGTGTCAAGTGTCCTCTCGAAAAATTCTCCAAGGCACATACGGCACATCAATCATGCATTATTGCGGTTGACTATTTTTCCTTAAAGATCATATATGGCTGGATCTATCCATGCTATAATTTAGAGAGAAACGACATCAATAGTCAACTATTGATATTGTATGCTAGGACATTGTGCGCCTGAGATGCACATAATAACTCCAAATCCAGGCCTTGATTTGGGCGAGCAGACTTTCAAATACCAAGGTCCAAAGCCAAGATGGGAACAGAAGGAGTAGTTAACTTAGTCCCTTGGGCAATCACTTTCAAAATTGGAAGTCAGTGAGTCCACAGCAAATAACATATCATATGCAAAACTACTTCCCTTATGTCACTTAATAGCTCTCTATCTTTTACTTGAAGTGTAGGCACATAGACCAAGCTAAATCTCGAAGAATGATAAAAGTACATGGAACATCTAGCAAAATTTGTATGTGAATCAGCTCCTTTGAGAAAAGAAAAAACAGTTAACAGAGAAGAATCCCAGTAATTTTCTATGTAAACAAGTAGTGGCATGCTAGATATGCCCCAGTAATTTTATATGCAAACGAGCAGCTAAGAAAGCTCAATTTAATTCTCCAATTCTCGCCTTATTTATCAAGTGAAATTAAACTCCAGCTACATACATAAATATATTATGACCAGGGATTTACCGGGATACGATTGTCGGAGTTATCAAAAACAATTTCCACAAAAGCAGATAACAACTGGTGGCCTGCCCCTTCCTGAAGAGCAACAGAGATGGAAAATTGAACGATGTCAAATCAATGATTTAGTCTACCAGAGAAGACAGAATATCGATAAATATAGAAGATGTACATGGAGTAATTCGTGTCGATCTTCATTCCGCAAGTTCTGGAAGAGGTCACTTATCACAAAGCGAATAGCTAAAATCATCAAAAACAATGCATTATGAAACAGAAGAAACTGACACTAATCTCAAGGACAGCTTTAAAGAGACAGCTAAAGGTGAACCACCTACCATGGAAAAAATTGGACTTGCCCGATCCGTTTGCACCAACTGCATAATCGACAAAAGGATTTCAAGAAAAAGCATAACCACTGCAATTACATAAACTTTGTACAGCAGAGAAAAAGTTTCTAAGGACAAAACTATCCCTAGCCTTATACGGCTAGATAAAGATTTGAAAACAACTTTAAACTCCGCAATTCCAGACAGTAAAAACTCAAGTTTTTTTCTTTACAAGAGATATATACTGAATTGTGAAGCCTTATAGCCTGATATTTTCATAAGAACAGAAAGACATATCACACCCTCCTAAATTTATGATAACAACTTCAATCTCAGCAACATGATCTTATAGTTTATGGTCCAAATTCTAATATAAGACTAAAGATTTTAGCTTCATTGCAGGGTCTGCTGGGAGGAACTTCCAGGGGCTATATACCTTATGAAGTTTACTGTGTACCAAACAAATGAGCCTCTTAAGGACTCACCCACAAATACTGTATCAAGATCTTGCCCAAATTTAAAATATATTGGCGTATTTCTCATGTATACTGAGCATATGAGCCACAAGGACTCAAAATCAATTAGGATCATCTGTTTTAACCAATGGGAGGGCAAATCAACCAACTAAGAAAGCGGATGTATTCATTTCCAGTTTCATTTTTCCAAAACAAGCTTTTCCATACATTTTTTATAGGTGCTGGCGAATTCCCGTCTCGAAGGTAGCACTGCGCGGAAAGTTACAGGACAAATAAATTGGTTCCGGAAAGGCGAAAACCAACTTTCGCAAGAAATATGTAATTGTATTTTCCGGTTAAGGTAAGGCCGCTGAGATTATATCTACTTCAAACTTATTCCACACAAAGTTTCTCTAGCTACAACAGAAAGTTTAAAGTGAACTGTGGAGACAAATCTCATCTTATTACCAACACAATTGACTTTGGAGCTGAAAGTGTCAGTCGCAACTTGCTCCTTGTAGCTCTTAAACCCTTCAATGATAACCTGAACTCAAATTTCAGATCAAGATATTTGTGTTTTTGAATGCATAGGAAAGGCAAACTAAGAATAATTAAGAAAAGGGGCCATAATAATGCATTGTTCATGACCTGCTTTATATACATTATGAAGATGTCAATCCTGCAACAGTTTAAGTTAAACAACTTCAGTGAATAGCACGAAAACTCCAAAGACTAACATGAATCAATTAGAAAACTATCTAAAAGAGATACCAAAATTCTCAAATCATTGTCTGCTTTATGTATATCATGAAAACAATAGATAATCTAACTTTCTGCATTGGCCAACCTAACAGTTGGAGTCACGTCATAAATGGACTTGACAACTGAATGTGTGATGATTATTGGAACACTATCAAGTACCAAGTAACCAAGACGCAACAATAACTAAGTGCACCTTTAGTGTTTTTACTGGTGCTGCTAAACATCGTGACCCATTTGAGTTATAACAAGCACACATCTGATAGCTGATGAGCATTTATCATGTTATTTGCACAGTAACAAAACAAGTTATCTGTCTGCACGTACATGAATATATTATCAGCTTAGAAGTTGCGCGAGCTGGTGTCTGCACGTACATGAATATGTATCACCCTATACGTTGAGAGTTGAGACCATGGTGGCACTCCTTTCACATGTATAGCTTAATCAAACTTCGTCAATGCCAGAAAAGAAGACACGGCATTTTTATTACCCAGAAAAACATCGCTTCACATTTATAAAAGATTTTTAACATAATTCCTTTGAACTAACAAAATACTCCAAATTATCACAGGCCAATTACTTTAACATCAAGAGCATTTTGGAGGCTAAGCGAAGCAAGGAATCGACTGTACTGAATGAAAAGTCTAAGAACTAGTTTGTGGTTTTAGTAGTTGTAATTACCCCTGCCTAAGGCTCAAAATGAATTGTAAAAAGGAATCACTGAAATGAATGAAAACCCCGATGATCTCTATCTAGTTCTCTCTCTGATCTCAATTCTTCCTCTGTAAATCCAATAGAGGGTTTGTACTTCTCAAATTCTTCTATATCCCTCTGATTGCTACATTTGGTATCAGAACCCCCATTTCTGTGGCCTTGCTGTGTAATCTTACAATGATATACATGATGATGCTCGCAAAATTCAACGATAATAGAATTGCAAAAACTGAAGCTCAAATAGACAGTTCAGATGATACGCTGGGTGAAGTGAGATTGTATCTCCAAGAGAAGATGAACAAGGTAGATAGCAAGTTTGATAGACTACAAGATAAGCTTAATTAGCTAATCAATGGATTCAATCTCATGGCCAAAGACCTTAATATGGAGAACCTGAATGCTCAGTCGACCGATGAGTATGAAGAATTGTTGGTGAAGAAAAACATGAGATGGGAACTTCTTCTGCTATTGAGCTAGTAGAGCCAACTAGTACACTGAACACACCTAGAACGTGTTACATGAAAAGGACAGACGAAACAGTGATGAAAACACAAGGGTCGAACCGATTTTGTGGAAGAAAATCAGCTAGTTAGCATACTTATGGCACCGCACAATCAAACTTCATCTGATAAAACAAGGGTTAGCAGGTATATTGGAATGTATTGATTCTTAAAATGAGTCTACGTAATGATAACCTATGGAAGTCTCTAGTAAATGATGGGATGGTCCTTATTGAACTTTTCTGGAGTGGTCAGTGGACAAGCAGTTCACTCGTGATGAACTCCTTTGAGTTGATAACATGATGGTAAAGTTCTCGGATTAGAATCTTAATTGACGAAGTTGGAGTATGGTTCAGGGGGGCAAATACAGGTGGAGCAAGCCACCACATGTCTGATAGGCAAGGAAAATTGGTAGAGGCTAGGTGTCTCACCAGCTGTTGCACAAGATGTCACTCTTGTTGCAACTTTTAAAATAATGAACGTTGATAACTAATCTAGTCGTGTGGTTTGGTATGGTGTATCTCTCTCTACTTTCAAGTTTTCCATAGTAAATTGTGAAAAATGGAGTGAGATACCTGTGTTTTGGATTGAACTCTGCCCAACAGAATTTAGTTCATTGCTATCTGTGCTAGTGATTGTTTCCAATGTGAACCGGTTGATGATTACTTGGAATGTTTAGATTCACGGAACAACTTTCAAAAGATAACATAAAGACAATTGACAATGCCGTCATCTTCGGGTTGGTCTGTTAATGGAATGGGATAGTTCTGAAGATAGAAAAACCACAACTATTTGGAGAATAAAAGACAATACCCAAGAGATCCGCTAATTATTGCAGGCAGAGTGGGTATTGTATTTTCAGGATTCAAGTTCAGGCCTAAAAGGGTTAGATCTGCTTAAGTGGGAAGAGAAGTTGGGCAATTTTTTATGGTGCTACAAAAGGTTGGCTCAATGACTGAATTGATTCATCTGAATAAGACAAGTAAGAAGAAGACCACATTTTGCAATTGGCTTCCTTGGCTTACATTTCTGCGGGAAAATGCTTGTTACAGATTTATCCTTTCAGTTTTAAACCAACCATTTCCAGAGCTTATAATGTTCTTCTCCCCACCTTTCGAGCCTTAAACGATCATTTACCAATGATTCCTCAATCCATCACCCTACACAATTCTATACATCTAATCATTTCCCAGTTCATGAAATGCTTGGTGAAAGCAAAACAGAAACTGATTGACATAGTATTTTATGCAGTTGGAGTTGTTTGTTTTGTCAAATTGGAGAAGGTGATCATTCTCACATAACACAACTTCACGCAAACCTTCATCATATATCGGTTTTCCACTTTAGCTCCATTGTTCAGCCATCTTCTAGTTCATTCTCTTTCCTAAAATGTTTAGTTCTTTCCTCCACTATGAAACACCAGGATTTGGATATTCTCTTTGGTATGTTATGTTCATTTGGGGTATTTTATCTTCTGATCCTTGTGGGAAAAGATCAATTCAAGGGGAGTACAGGTAATGGTTCTAAGAGGACTGAACTAGATGAATTCTCATATAAAGTGAATAAATTATTTTGACGGTGCAGAAATGAAGAGTTCAAAAGACATGTCATATTCAGTTACAACTCAAATCATGCAAAGTTTTTCAAACTGACAATTATCTTTTTGACGGGAAAATGGAAGCTGAATTGATATTGCAGACTTGCCAGTAGAACAATGGTTGGGTGCTTTGAAGCTCATACACCTTAAAGGAACCTAAGTTTTTTTACGGAAATTGATATGCAATTGAGTTTGTGTGTAAAGTGGAGAATGCAGTCGACCATATGCATTGAGTTCGACATCTGGCAATGTACACGGAGCTGACTAATGAGCAAATAATTTACAACAAAGGAAGTTATTGTATTGTAAAACCTAATAACCAGTCTCTATTTCAAAATTACCATCGTGGAGGGGGGCATGGAGGAGTTAGAAATTGCAACTTCTCAAAGTCAGATTCCATATTTTTTTGGTTCTTTTATTAAAGTGAACCTTCCGTGTTGGATATAAATCGCCAAACATCCTACTCCAGCAGCAAGCCGTGCTTTAAGTGCAAATAAACTAGACCAAGCCTAAGTAAAAACTCATCTATCCTATTGTGACAATGTATTGGTACTACAGATGGTACATAATGCTTACAGGCGAAAATGTTCAATGCCGTATTGTGGAAAGTAAATGGTATTGTCTTTCTTCCTCTTAATGTATCTTCCCCATCAATAGGTGGTATGGACTCTTCACCTACTCACCTCATGAGCTACAGTGTCAGCTCCCTTTCTGATTAAATCCTTGAGGACAAGTATTTCTTCAAGTGGAAGGCGTTGTCATGAATCAAGGGTCAAATAGCAACATCTCAGTATTGTGGGGCTGTGCAAAGAAAGGGGTTAGTTGTATTGAATTAAAAATTCTAAGGACTATCACTCCGTCTCTGCTCTTTGTACCCATCCTGACTTTTTGACTTGTATCTGGGTCACTTTGACCGGGTGATTTGGAAGGCAAAACGATGCGATTTTTTTATATTTTTTTCACCGTATTATGGAAAACCTTTTATTCTACAACGCCATGAAAAGATTATCAAAAAATTACATTATTTTGCTATCCAATTTACCGGGTCAAAGTGACACAGTGAATAGTGATAAAAGTGAGGATGTGAACAAAGAGCAGAGACACAGTGGTAGTTGTTATCCTTACCTATATAAGGCTCGCAGTGAATTGTAATCAGAAAGCGCTGAAATGGATGAAAACAGAATTTCTATCTCGTTCTCCCTCTAATTCTCTCTCTGATCTGAACAATTCTTGGGATTCTGCGATCTAATCTAGGGTTCATCCTTCTCAATTTATCAAATCAACCAGTTTGATTGTTACACACTTCAAGCAAATAGGGGTAAAAAAAACCATCAAAAGCAAAATTGGGTATAACTAACTGTAAGAGAATTGATACATATACCATAGCGAACTACTGAAATCTGAGGCATGGTCACATTGAGTCCCTAGACAAACTCAGTAACTTACTGAATTAGCGGTTCAAATCAAATAAATAAGCAACAATTCATTTAAAAAATAATATGAGAGGAATAACTCCAATTTAACTAACCACTATCCTTTACAACTCAAACAAACCCCAACTAATTTTTAAACCTTCCAAATCATAACCACAACCCTAATTTCGAAAAAAATAATCAACGATTTCCAAAATCTCTGTGTATGCAATAGAATCGAGGAAGCCTCGTAACGATTTTTAGAAAACCCAGATAGGGAAATCAAAGAAGCTGTACGATATCAATGTGCGAATGCATACATATCGGAGCATTCAGAAACCTAATATCCTAGAAACTTCATCGATAAACCCTATGATCGCTCAATAGAGTGTTCCAGACTACACACAACACAAGTATATGCAGACACTCCCGCTGAGTAACGAAATAGGGACAGAGATTGATAAAAAAAAGGAGAAATTCTGGACTTACTAGACAAACGGAAGTGGTCGGCCGGTGCCGGTGACCGGAGAAACGCCGGAAGGTTACTCGCGCTCTTCTGCTTCAAGCTTTCAACGACGTGAAAGTGAAGGCGAAAGTGAAAGCGCCTCTGTGGGTATTTTGTGGTTTCCTTGGGGGGTTAATTAATGTAACGGAAGAGTAGGGATACGAAAGAGATATTTGTATGTATACTTAAATATTTTCCATATTTATTTTTGGGGCAAAACTGTAAATATCTGAAGTATATCTTTGGAGTTTGTACAATGAACCGGGTTCCACATGTCGAACCGAGTTTTCAGCATTGGTGTAATGGTGTGGCGGGAAACAGAAAAGTAGTGGCCCCAACTTTAGTGGGTAAATTACAAAAACCATCCTTGAGGTATGAGCATTTATCAGAGAGATACCCCGGGTTTGTATATTACCTCAAACCACCCTTATGTTACCAACAGCATTTATAATTACAACCATTACTATCTTGTGCGGGCTTAGTGCACAATTAACCAATTAATATAGCTTTAATATTGTATGAAGACAAACACGAGTAACTGTTCGTAATCCTGACAATTCTGCCCACTTTCTAGCCCACTACTTACACTAAAACATGTGCTGAATCACCTTTGAAACTTTAGTACATTACATGGCCTAGACAACTCAATTAACGTGTTATTATACTATGTAACACATCACACGCGACAAGTCTAGTGCACCAACTCTATATGCAACTCCGTCTATGAACTGGACCGAAGAATCTGCTGGAACTCAGAATTCTCGTCATCCTCGTTCCGTCTTCTTCGCGACACAGCCACAGCAACACACGAACATGGACAATCTAGAATTAAACCAGCCGGCGGACAGAGGCTTCAATCTGTGCACCGTTGGCTCCAAACCTGGCAGCGAACGTGCACGAGCAGCGAACCAATTCCAGCTTCCTACCGACGGCAACAGCTTACAACATCAGACCAGATCGTGGTCAAGCACAGAGCAAAGTCACCAGCACTCAATCTCAACAGAATGCAAGAACGGTCGCCTACAAGTAGCTCATCTCAATCTCAATTTTGTTTCCCATAGCCCACAAAGTAACTTGCTGCATCGATAACAAGAAACCAAAGCTAAGCGACGAACGGACCACGTTGTTGCTCAATCTCGTAGCACACCGAGCTAACGTGCTCACTCGGTGCACCGTTCTCGTCTAAGGGACTCAACGGTGTGACAGGTTACATAATAAATCAGCCTTTAACGCCACTAAGTATGGTAAAATCAAATGGTATGAAATCTTGTGAACCAAGTTAGGAATTGATTGGTGTTATTCATCTACGCCTAGGATATCAGAATATTAAAAAATTATTCCTAAATCATAATTCATTGTTGTGGTGAAGGAGGTTTGACTTGCTACCACTACCATGTATTCGTCATGTTTGTGGACAAGCCACTCTACGCATGATTCATGGCTACTTTTACCATTTATCGTAGTTTTACTCATGGAAGGAGTTAGAAATCCATGAAAAGGACGTAATATTACATGGAATGTGCAAAAGTAGTTGGGATCTTGATAGTAGGATATTGAGGAAAACTAAGTGATAAAAGTGTTTGTGTGGAATGTTAATCTGAGAGACAATTTATAATATTTTTACTTCACAAACTTTTCAAAACAGTATGAAAATGGTATAATCAAATCATCCTCCACCATTTGCGCCTCTCTCTGCACTGTCATCCTCAACCACTCAACTCCTTCTTTGCTCTCTACATTGTTGTGAGAAATGAAGAGTTCAAAATGCATGCCTAGTGGTTGTATCGTATTCAGTTGCGACTCAAATCATGCAAGTGAGAAGAGAAGATTCATATGGTTAGTCGCAGAATTTCAAACTGACACGTTTGACAGAAAAATTGAATTTGAATTAATATGCCAGACTTTCTAATTGTAAAATAATTGGGTGCTTGTGAAGCTCATACACCTGAAAGGAACCTAAATTTTTAAAGGAAGCTGATATGCAATTGATTTTGCGTTTAAAGTGGAGAATCAGTCGACCATATGCATGGAGTTCGACATCTGGTAATGTCCACGGAGCTAACTAATAAGCAAATATTTTACAACAAAAGAAGGTATTGTATTGTAAAACCTGATAACCAGTCTCTATTTCAAGATTACCATCGCGGAGGGGGCATGGAGGATTTATAAATTGCAACTTCTCAAAGTCAGATTCCATATTTTGATTTTGGTTCTTTTATTAAAGTTAACAAACCATGTTGGATATAAATCACCAAACATCCTACTCCAGCTGCAAGCCTTGCTTTTAAGTGCAACTACACTAAACCAAGCCTACAAGTAAAGGAGCTCATCTACCCCATTGTGACAACGTATTGGTACTACATATGGTACATAACGCTTACAGGCGAACATGTTCACTGCCGTACCGTGGGAAGTAAATGGTATTGTCCTCCGTCAATAGGTTTTATGGACTCTTCACCTATTCACCTCATGAGCTACAGTGTCACTCCCTTTCCTAACAAATCCTTGAGGACAGTGGCGGAGCCAGGAAACCAAGTCAGCCAGGACAAGATTCATATAGCATTACGTCCCTCCCTGCTTCTTCTTCGTCGTCTCGTCCAGAGGCCAGGGACTGTTCGCCTCTTCCCTTTCTCTGATTTTTTTTTTTCTTTTTTTTAACATTAATTCTTTTTTCTTTTTTGACAACTCTCTTCCCCAATCCCAAAGTCACGAATAACATAAAAAAAAAAAAAAAAAAAAAAAAAAATCGGAAACAAAATATTTCATCTGAGAGGGGACTCGAACACAGGTACTATGCTTTAGTAAACATCACAACTAACCGATAGGGCAAGAAGGCAGATTTCAAATTTTTAGGGGGGGGGGGGCAAAATTATATCTATCTTCATAAGTAGTCATAAAAAAAATATGGATACTAGTAAAAAAATTAAAATTTCAGGGTCCGCGCCTGCTTGAGGACAAGGATTTCTTCAAGTGAAAGGGGTTATCAACTTATCATGAATCAAGGGTCGAATAGCAATGTCTCAGTATTGTGGGGGCTGAGCAAAGAAAGGGGTTAGTTATAGGGAGTTAGAATTCTAAGGACTAGTTTGCGGTTTTCGTGGTTGCTGTTATCCTTGCCTATATAAGGCTCGCTATGAATTGTAATCTATTTCTCAAAAATAATAATAATAATAATAATAATAATAATAATAATAATAATAATAATAATAATAATAATAATAATAATAATAATAATAATAATAATAATAATTGTAATCTCGAAGCGCTCAAAAGAATGAAAACGTGATTCTATCTCGTTCTCCCTCTAATTCTCTCTCTCATATGAACTCAATTCTTCGAATTATGCAAATCCAATTTAGGGTTCTTACTTCTCAATTTCTCCTATCACCTAGTTTGATTGTTACACCCTTCGAGCAAAATAGGGGTAAAAAAAAACATCAGAGGCAAAATTAGGTATAACTAACTGTAATTGGTTAAGACTTAACAGAATTAAAACCTATAACATACGGATCTATACTGAAATCTGAGGCATGGTCACATTGAGCCCCCTAGACAAACTCAGTAACTTACTGAATTAGTGGTTCATTTCATATAATTAAGAAATAATTCATTTGAAAAATAATATGAGAAGAATAACTCCAATTGTGCTAACCACTATCCTTTCCAATTTAAACAAAACTAGTGTTTGGGTGCCGGTATAAGGGGGAGCATAAGGTATACACTCAACATAACTTTTTCAATTTTGTGAATAAAAGTTATACCACCACCCCCGAGGTATAAGGCCGGATAAAGGGAAGCATCATAACTCACTATTTTTTTTACCAAAATACCCTCGTACCTTTACCTTAATTCCTCCCCTAATCCCCAAACCCTACAACATCAACCCAAGTTCTAATTGTCGTCACCATCACCATCCCCCCGTCACAAGTGCACCATCTAGTGGATTGGATTGTCCTAATTACATTGGATTTCCACGTGTTGGCTTGATTTGACCTTGTTGGGTTGGCCTTTAGTTGGCCTGACTCTTTGCATAGTTGGATAGAGTCTCATCTAGTACTCACCCTTATGGCATTTTACTTCTTAAGGGGGTGTTGCAACACTTAAAGTCTAGTATTTATTACTGGAATGGGGGCGGAAAATGTTTTCCATAACACCAGACACAGATGAAAGGTTTTATCTCTCGTTGTCGCCCTACGTGTGGATGGTTTCTCAGGGAAAGCTTTTCCCATTCCTTGATCTAGATATCCGATTTGAGGACTATTGCTATGGTTATCCTGGTCTACTCTGGTTATTTTAAGTAATAATTTGGCTCCTTGATTCTATATTGGGAAATCGTTAAATATATTTGAATAGTCATTGGCACTTGAGAAATATTTAATTGGAAACATTGATGAATATCGTGATGATTCTTATTAGCATTTATATCTATATTGTTGCGTACTATGATAATGTTTTACTTATAGTATGTTATTTTTTACTTTGTTTAACTCATGACCCAACAGTCTATATCATCTTTAATGTGTTTACATGCTAATGTGTGTCTCACTCAGTATTTATTGCTGACTTTTCGAAACTGCGGTTTTTGTTTTTTTTCTTCCCACTGTAGGTCTAGGAGCCGGGACTTATGGAATAGAACGGGCGCAGGACTCACTTCGACTGCGAACGTCACAAGTAGTTTATCTAGTAATTTTAATTAACTATTGTGTAATAGTAATCAGCTTGTATACGAAACTTAAAGTTTAATAAAGTTATTTAATATTATAAATGTGTTGTGGATCGTAGTGCTTTTAATATTCGCCGCTTCTATTAAGCATCGCCCTCTCGGTCTTGTCCTGAGCTGGATAAAGGGGTTGTTGCACTAGTACTACTATGTCATAAGTAATCAAGTTGTGTTCATGTATATTCACAATTCACTGTTGTCCTTTGAGAAAATTTACGAGATAATATTTGAAATCAAAAGCATATCATTACTCTTTTAAATGTTGCGTAAACATCCACTAGCACATATCACTTTCGATTAGTTGTGTAACATCTGTTTAAATTTACCAACTTCACTACTTATTCAAACCCAACAGGATCAACGATCTCTGTAAGTTGGAAAAACGAATCACTGGGCATGATAAACTAGTTGATGGCTTTGATGGTTGTTACCAACATGATTTTTTCGGTAACGTCAACAAATTCAACCTGACCACTAATTATTTTCTAATCACGTGTAGTGAATATTTTCTCCAACTATTACGAGAAACTAATATCACCTACGCAAGCGAAACGGTTGAGATTGTTTGAGCCGTTTTCTTTTTGTAAGTGAGGATATCATAAAGTACAATCACGAGAGCTTTCATGTCAAATATAACCGTTTATGTAAAATAAATAACGATTGGCACAACAAATTAGTGGTAAGATGACCAAAATTTGATGTCAAAGGAAATCTGGTAATAGTTTATCATTATTGTAGTGGAGGGGTTGGCATGACACGACGAACATGTATTTCTCGTGTACATGCCATAACAAACATGAGCTAACTGTACTAATACCGATTTCTTGTAGTAGTTTCCGAGTTACTACAATTTTGATGACACACATGTTCTCAATTGGATGAACATGTGCATTATGAATCTAAATTGATATTAAGATGTTGGAGATAGCTAATTTTTGTAGTGAACTTTAGTTCAGTAGTTGTGTACTTACGAACTTTAACAATCGACAGAACAAATGATATAAATATTTTCACTAAAGATCACCATTATAAACGATATAAATTGATTACAATCGGCTACTTCGGTGCTTAAGAAAAGTCCAGACATTAAATATGTAGCATTAGAAAGCTGTTTCCTACTGGATTTGTAAAAGAACCTAGAAAACAAACAAGTAAGGCAATTCAACAGTGTTTCTAAAAGAATCTTGAAAGAAAGTAAGAGTCTTCTCCTCCAGATTGATGGGCACAATGATCTACTTGAAGGGGACCCCTACCTGAAGCAGAGACTTCGTCTTCGCGACCCTCAACGTGTGCCAGGCTTACACGCTCAAGACAATCCGTGATCCGAACTACATTTTGAAGGTGAGGCCTCATTTGTGGAAGAAATCACGGAATCCATCAAGCAACAAAGTCCAGAGCTTGGAAAGCTTAACCCGACAATTGAGTATGCTCCTGAACTCGACGACACGCTATCTTGACCATGTAGGACATCGCTGCCGGAATGCAGAACACCGGCTAAGAGTGTTGGTCGACGTTGAGGGATTTTAATTACGTATTCGAGTAGTAGTATCAAATTATATTAATGGAACTTGTATCTTTGTCTATTCACTGGATGTTGTTGAATAGCAATGGGATGTTATTATCCAAAAAAATGAGTTACGGAAATTTAAGATACACATGCTTTATTAACAAGCAGTGTTTGATTAATCCTGTTAACATTTCTAATGCCGAGGCGTAGACTTGGCTAAGAATATCATTTGGCTAAGAGGGGCTCACATATTTGGATTTGACCAAAAATTTGAATTTGATTTGAAGCTTCAGAGACGGGGAGTTATATATTGAATAATTATATCATTGCTAATTACAATACATATGTTGATATTAGAAATCTATACTTACTAGTATATCAAAACAACTAGAATATTACCTCTGCCTGAGGGCACTACTCAAACAAAATGAGAAACTATAAATGAGCTCTCATATGTAATGGCTTTTTTTAGGAGGCATATGTAACGTCTTTAAGGTCACGTTTGGTTTTCCGGACTAGCCAGACTGGACTGCACTGGACTGGACAAAGGCGGATAGGATTGGACTGGATTAGCTGTATTATTTAATACTGTGTTTGGTTATGTATCATCAAAGTATTATGAATAGTTGTTGGTGTAATTAATGTTCAATACCAATTAGTATGAATAGTCCAGTACTGTTAATACTCTCCAGAGGGAGGGGATTAAAATAGGGTATTAAACCCATGTTTTTCACTATTTAATACCGGTATTAATCACAGTACTATAATTAGTCCAATACTAGTTAATACCACTAATACTAGAAAAACAAACATGCCATAAATGTATACACAAATTCAACGCAGAACATATTTAAAAATATAGTTTTTAGTAAGTACTTTGTGTATATCCAAAATATAGTCTTTCACCTTAGGTTGACTTTTTTATCTGTAATTGTGTCACTTTGACTCGGTGATTTGGATAGCAAAATGATGTAATTTTTTGATTTTTTTTCATAGTATTGTAGAGTAAAGTTTACTCTATAAATTCAATTAAAAATTGTCAAATTCGTGTATCGTTTGCTAATCAAATCACTGAGTCAAAGTGACCCAGTGAATAGTGTCAAAAAGTGTATGTGGGCCACTTTAACCGGGTGATTTGGATCATAAAACGATACGATCTTCTGATAATTTTTTCACCGTATTATAGAATAACTTACTCTACAATACCATGAAAAAATGAGGCAAAATTACACCGAAGGTATCCATATTTTGCCAATATTGGCCAGTGGGTACCCAAATTTTCGAATCGTGCACCACGGGTACTCAAATTTTCAAAATCGTGCACCAAAGGTACCCAACACTAGCTGCCGTTAATTTTCCGTTAATTTTCCATCCAAATTGGACGAAAATGTATAAAAAGACTATTATACCCATTATTTTCACCTCCATTTTTTTTAAATACAACCGCTTCTAATGAATCTAAAAACATTTAAAAATAATAAAAATTTAATTCAATAATTTGATATATAAAATAATGCTATATATTTCATCAAAATTACATATTTTACATCATTTCAAGATATGAAATATGTTTTTATTAACATATATCCGTCAATCTTAAACTCTTTAACTTTTTTTAAAAAAAAATAACAAAATTTCATAATCTCAAAATGGAAAAGTAATGAGAAGGTACAAGTGAAATTATCAAAGATACTTATATGTTATTGTTTTTATTAAAAAAATATATATGTGAAATTATGAAATTTTGACATTGTTTTTATTAATATATATTTGTCAATCTTAAATTCTTTTAACTTTTTTTAACAATTTTTAAAAATAATCAAAATTTCATAATTTCACATGATTTTTTTAATAAAACGATAACATACAAGTATCTTTGATAATTTCACATGTACTCTTCCGTTAATTTTCTATTTTGAGATTATGAAATTCTGATATTTTTGTTTTTAAAAAAAGTTAAAGACATTAAGATTGACGGGTATATGTCAATAAAAACATATTTCGTATCTTGAAATGATGTAAAAATATGTAATTTTGATGAAATATACTGCATTATCTTATATATATATATCTAATTATTAGATTAAAATTTTATTGTTTTATTTTTTTTTAAATTTGTAGTAACACTTGTATTTCAAAAAAAAAAAGTTCGAGGTGAAAATAAAGGGTACAATAGTCTTTTTATACTTTTCCAATAGTTAACGACAGTTAGCGTTGGGTACCTCCGGTGCACGATTTTAAAAAATTATGTACCCGTGGTGTACGGTTTTGAAATTTGGGTACTCACTTGCCAGTTTTGACAAAATATGGGTACCTCCGGTGCAATTTTGCCAAAAAATTATAAAAACTGCATCATTTAGCTATCTAAATCATTTGACCCGATGAATAGTGCAAAGAGAAGAATCACAGTGGTAGTTAGTTGTGGAAAAAGTTTTTGAAAGTTAGGACATGGCACCTTGTTTTTGGAGTTTTTTTTTTTTTTTTTTTGCAAATTTGTTTTTGGAGTTTCACAAAGAATTGAGACTATAAATGTTTCGAGAAATTAGTAGAAAAAAAAAAAAAAAATTGAAAACTTCTTCTATGTTACTCACTAAGTCATGAAATTGGATTTTCACCAACTTTTTGATGATGTCAATCTTACAAATTGAGAGCAAAAATAGAAAAATTATAATATTGTGAACTCCAAAAAAAGAAAAAATTGACATTTTTTTAGGAAAGTCACAAATTAAATAGGTAACTAAGATATTAGGATTAAAAAAATTAATAGTGCCTTAACGGCACCAGTTATATTCTAGTGTTTAATAATTAGCAGTGACATAAGTAGAAAAAAAAATTCTCTACGCATTAATTAGTTAGTCCACTATTTGTGAGAAATTACAAAATCATGGTGTCATGCACTAACTTCCAAACTCTATACACCACCAGTTATATGGTTCCTAGAGAATAATGAAAATATACTTAGGCTGTTAGGCATGTCATAACTCCTAAAACATTTATAAAAAAAATACAAAGTCCATAGAAAATAATTATTGTGATATATCTTTTATTTTTATTTTTTTTGATAATTCGGAAAAATGATATATCTTTTATGGTATTGAAAAAGTCACTCCTACTTGTTTTTCTAAAATATTTTTATAAGTTGGTATCATGTAATGGTCAACATTGATTTGATCTAAAGGTCACACATCCATTTCAACTTACTGAAAATTGAACCATCATGTTTTACTGCATAGACTAGAGTATAACCCATGCCCTCGTGGCACTATCAATCAAGAATAAATAAAAAAACAAATGTTATAATATTTTTGAACTTTTGTTGTGATTAATTTTTTTTTAATTTTCATTTTTAGCAACTAATTGATAGCAATTTAAGTGGGAAGTACCATCTTACCCACCTTTTTAAGTAGATGACTGGGATTGCACTCAGTCTTTAAATCACTTATTATCAGGGACAATTATGAGTTCTTACCTATTTTCTTAAAAAAAAACTTTTTTGAAGAAACACATGAGACGGAGGAGTATGCATAAAAGTTGTTGTAGACATTAAAGACGCCATATTAAATATATATATATATATATATATATATATATATATATATATATATATATATATATATATATATATATATATATATATATATATATATATATATATATCGACACGCATAACAGCTAGCAGTTTCAAGCAAGAATGTCAGATGATCTCTCAAGCACAAGTCATATAGTTTTAGAGAAATATCAACAAACATGAAACTGATTCCATCCATCATCACCCCCACCCGATTACTCTACAAGACCATGCAAAGATTATCAAATTTTTGAATCGTTGTGCTAATCAAACCACCGGGTCAAAATGATTCACAAATAGTGAAGTAAGCTAATACAGAAGAAACAGAGGTAGTACACCGCTATAGATAATCTTTTAGATGCAAAACAACAGCCTCGTTCACGATACGAAAACCCTTTCCTGATTTGACATTGAAGGTTCTGCCAAACTAGCAGAACATTTCTTGATAAAAGGTTGTTTGTAATTTTACCTCCAAAATGTGGGACACGAATATTTAATCAAAAATGTTGCCTCACTATGCTGCTATAATGTTTCTGATAGTAACAGAAGATAATTGAAACATATATATTCACATGATTACAACTCTAATAGTAACAGAACATAATTCAAACACCTATCACTGAAACAAAACAAGGCATGCAACTCTAACTCCCCTGCAGTCATAAACATGAGAATTGAGCCAAATGCTGAAGTTTTAACCTCACATTGCATTGTGAGACTGGTCTTGCTCAATAAATTCCAAAGCTTCATCTTTAGAGACTATATTGATTCGGCTAACCCTGTTTTTGTGTGTCACTCCATATATCTTGTCAGCAACCTTCACAAGCTCAGGCCTGAATGTAGTTGTTATGAACTGCGTTGTTTCCTCGTCAGCTAAACGACGAATCATATCTACAGACAACTGGTTAAAGATTTCTTGCATATACAAAGCCAGAAAGATCAAATTTCTACCAAAACATAATGGCCCGAGACTAGTAGCACTTATACAATGATTTATCAGCAACTATAGGAGCATCAATATGCTATGTTTACAAGAAAAGAATAAGAAATGTTAAAATTCCATAGAAACGGGAATAGAAAAGGCAGTTTGAATCACCAGTTTGACCAAAAGCTATATGCACAGCGTCCTAATTATTCAACCCATTTCACAATTCAAATTATCCGCATCACTAAGGTTTAATAAAAAGTAACAGTGAAGGGGAATTTGTAACAATATTATCAGTGTAAGATTAAGGAATCTCAAATGGATCTTCACACTATTCAACATCTAGACCAAAAAGAAAATTTGTGTTATTAGTATATTAGTCAGACTAGTCAGCATTGAGTTTTAAATATGATTGAGGTGTATGATGCTACTCGCCAAATGGAATGGAGGAAGTACCAAAAGTGGTTTCATGACAAGGGTGTTGACAGATATCAGAATTTCCAGTGTCCTTATCGGCTGTTTCCAGGATTTCAGTCTAGGTTTGACCGACAATTTACAGGTTATGTACTTATGTATGATTATTTTTCCTAACACTGGGTCTGAAATGATTTTTAAGTGAACATAAAATTACATTACTTATAGCAACACTTACCCCACTTAAGTATACTATTGTCAGGAGTGCAGCTGCTAGTGTGTGTGTGTTTGATGTCTGCGTGAGAGAGAGAGAGAGTCATGTAATACAGTAGGATACTCCCTACAGCAGTTCTGTACTGAGGATCCAGTGCTGCATCTATCTCATCAAAAAGATAAAATGGAGCAGGATCACATCGTTGTATAGCGAATATCAATGTCAGGGCCACCACTGTTTTCTGACCCCCAGAGAGCTGTTTCATTGATTGTGTCTCCCCTTGCCCAGTAAAAGAGACCTGCAAAGTTAATGACAAATTGAATAGTGACCTAGCAAGCGACTTTGAAACCTATTCAATGAAGATACACAAAGCCATTTCAAGTTCCAGATATATTATACTGATGTAATGAAAGCACGCTACTAGACCAATTTCTGATTCACATCAAGAACTTTCCCTCCCCTATAGTCATAATATGACCGGTAGGACGACTTATAAGGGCACTGGGTGGGGCAATCTGGATTTTCTTACGTTATGAATCAAATTGAAGAATATTTTAAAACAGGTCCACAAAATTTGAAAAAACTTAAAGATCCCCAAACAAATAAAATTTTAGACACGTTAGATTTTTAGCAATAATCCTAAATGTAGGATTATCATTCTGAGCAATTTCTTGCGTATGATTAATTTTTAGCAATGAATGGCTCTCTAAAGTCTATACCACAACATTTCATCGTTGTTATTTGGGAGAAGAAATTTTGGGCAGTTAATTATCTTACAGTAATAATATTCAGGTAATCAAAAAAGAAACTCCACTAGAAGGATCAACTCTCCCTGAACTCTACCTTTTTGCAATGAAAATATGCTAATTTTTTGTACCAACTTAATTTCGTAGGAAATATAATTATAAATACACATAGGCCAGGTAGGGGATGTTGATATTGGGTTTGACTTTTGATGGAATATGAGGTGGGTTATGATTGACGAGGAAAAGGTAGGATATGCAATTCTGTGTTCATGCCTTTGGGTAATGCAAGGTACGAGGCAGGATATGATGTAGGATGTGCATTACCATGTTGGGTTGTGCCCGATAAGATAGAGGATTAGGATAGAAACAACCAAATTAGCATGTGAAGAATGTTTACTTAGATTATTAGATGTAAGTATTTAAAAAGGTAAATGATGGATTATGTTTCCAATCACTGAGAATGTGATATAGTCAACATAACAAGTCCAATCATCATTTTTTTTTTATTTAAGCCATACGAAGTTGCTCACAAATATATAATTAGTCGACAAATACACAAATTGTGTTCAACTTTGTTGGCTGTGTATCCCGCCTAGGGATACGACTTAGGCAAAACTGCGGTGTGGGGGGGGGGGGGGGGGTAACCTTCTGCCCCAACCCCCGAGAGATGCCATAAATGTTTTCGTTCATCGGAGAAGAAAGAAAGGTCTTTCAACACGTAGTTACCTACCTTCACTTTCACACCGATGTATTTCTCAACCCTCCCCTCCATGTCTGTTGCAGAAGGAGCATCTTCGTCCTGATCAGCATCAATGTGATCACCGTCCTGCAAAAGGAAGCAAGTAGATTTAGAAAAATATTTGGGTTCAATTGCAGTTTTCATATAGACAGGTGACATGTTTTTTGCCCCAAAATGCAACAGTTTCCAATATGTGTGTGTGTGTATAAAAACTTACATAGATAGATCGACTCTAAAACAAAATGTGAATGTAAGCTCTCCTCCCCCCCCCCCCCCCCATAGTCTCATATACACTACTCTGGCCTTCAAACAAAGGGGCCATCTAACTACGAAACTCCAAGAGGTAACCTACGTAAACTGGACTCAAGTGCGGTGTCGGATATGATACCCGCCGAGGCGTCAGATCCGTCAACGTGCTTACGAATAAGTGAACTCGGGACAATATGTCCGACAATTGGACGAGGGTGCGATGGCATTATACAGATATAATTGTTTTCTAATAATTCTTATATTGTTTGTATACGTAACAAGTGAAATATTTTTGATCAAAAGTTCTATGCTAGTCTTGGTCAAGTCCTCACCCAAAGTACAAAAGATTATTTTGCAATTAACTTACATGAAATGAGGCAACCTTAAATTGTTTTCTAGCAGGCATACTGCAAATAGAACTTTACTTCTATAGAAGGCCCATGGAAGTTTGTTTGGACTAGTGTTGTGTTTAGAGTACATTAAAGGCCCCATAGTGTTTGGTTAACTCAGGAGATCACTTCCTCCGCATGCTAACAGTCAACTACACACGATCAGATAGTAGCTGAATAAAAATACAGAATTGCGGACTCCTCATCTAGTCATACCTAACAATAGAGATAAACTATTGAATGAAGTAACAAAATCTCCCAAATCATGCGTTAGTAACCGCACAGTAACTACCAGAAAATATCTTAGTTTAAATCTTCAATGAATTAAGGGAGACCTAGCAGCCTATAAATTCTATTCATGTCACCACATCTTTCGTTCAAAAATGAACACATTCAATATGATAACACATGCAAGCAAGAAATCCTAACATCAGCCTACTATAGAAGGCAATAATAACTCGCACACTCTTCCAAAAGCTTTGGAAGGGACTAGAACTTATCATTTTCACATTGTACCCCAAGAAGTTCTTCTACGGCGCATCTTCATTATACCCCCCAAAATTTTAATTTCTTACAACCTGTGTGCCATTCTTCATGCTTGATTTTTATAGCGGAGATCACGGTAGAACTGTACAGCATAGTTTAGCATACAAAAAATGATAGAGAAATGTGAACCTTCTTTTTCATCATGACCAAAAACCCTTTACCACCCTGAACAAGCTCGGCAAACACGTCACGAAAATGCTTAGCAACACCCTTGAATGTACGCTCTATAGATTCGTCCTTCCGCAAATCCAAAACGGATATAAGCTCTCTGATTTTCTGTAAAATTTATGTTCAATCAAGCTCCAACTCGTCCAAATAGATATAGCTTACACATGTAGCTGTAACGCATATGAAATTTGGAATTTAAAGATTTTTTTCAGAACCTCGTCGCCTGCATCTAGTTCTGCTTGCCGTTTCTGTAGCTCTTCTCGATGTTCTGTGAAGTTCACGTACTGATCAAGCGCCTTCTTGTTTATATGGCTGAACTGTTGTAGCTGGTCATTGCACTTGTGAAGCATTTTATGCAAATCTTTGATGCTTCTCCCATTGTAACTGTCTGAGAAAAAAAAAATTATGTCCCAAAACAAGAGACAAGGGTTTCTTGGTCGAAAAGTAAGCTACAATCATGGCACTAGGAACATGCATTTCTATGCGTACTCTTTCACCATATGGGATGAGCATGAAACGATAGAAGCAAGATATGACTTTATTTATCAGATACAAGATATATACTTGCACGTCAGCCAACATCAAAGAAGAAAGCAAGAATAAATTAAAGAAATAATAGCGAGACAAAATTACTCAGAGAAGAGTATTACACATCGAAAGCATCTGATGATAAAGGACCCAATTCCTTGATTTTCTTTGAGTACTCTTCTTCTTTTGCAAGAAGAAAGTTTCTTTTACTCAACAGTTGTTCCAGTTCTTTAGCTTCATCTTGAAGTGCCTGCTCATAGCTTTCTTCCAAGGTCTGCACAAACACAATGGATCATCACACCACCAATATGAAACGAAGAGTCGTAAATGGAACTCATGCATATGGAGCTAACCTTGAATGCATTTTTTGCATCTTTGAGTTTCTTGAGTTCCACTGTATGCTCATCGATTTTTCTAGAAACCCCTACAAGATAGATGTCAACCAAAATGTTATAATATGAATCAGAACATCGATTTAGGACATGAAACGGTATCAATCTATAATTCTTACCATTTAGCTTTTGTGTCAGATCATCAACAAGTGACTTAGCCTCACTTAGTTCCTGTTTCTTTGCGTCCGCTTCAGCCCTTAAAATGTCAGTCTCTCCAGATAATGTAACTGCTTCCAACTCTTCTTTTCGCCTTACAAGGTTTGTTGACAGATTGGTCTCAAGCTCAGAAATCCGAGATTCAATCTGCCAACCAAAGTTAATAAAGTGTGATAAGAAATTCAGAACTAAATTATGCATGTAAGCTACATTAATGTCAACTCAATCAGGATATATCAACAGACCTCAGCGCGATTTGTCCAACATTCCAAAAGCTTATCTTTCAGCCTTGTGATTTCAGGATTCAAATGAGAAAGACTGTTCTTTTCCTCTGGTGTTAAGTGATCGACGAGTTCCGTTCCCATTTCATCTTTTTTTATAGAAATATTTGTCTTCAGCTGGGCAATTTGATTCTGCACTCTTTCAAGTAGTTTTTCCTGAAAATATATAAAATGTCAATAGCATAGCCTAAAGTTAAAGGCAATTCGCAAAAAATGTATCTCAGAATTGGAGACAACCTTTTTCGTAAGAGATTTAGAAACCGAATCCTTCTGCTTGTTAGAATCAGCAATGTCGCGCTTAAGTTGTCCCAATTCAGATTTTTCATGAGCGAGCTTGGCATCACTTTTTTGTTGTTCTGCAATAAGTTCTGTGATTCTCCCATCTATCTGTAGGAAACATTAAGTACAAACAGTATACTAATGGAAGCAATTGCTTCTTTAATTCAACTGCCAACAGATGTTATAAGCTTCAACTTTAGCTTTCATATTTCAAAATCACAAATTCTGTGATTCCACCTGTCTGTGAGAAATGTGTTCATTTTTCAGATGAAAAATAAAGCGATACACATAATTACAACAGCAATTTCAAAGAACCGAAATCACATATCCAAAGGATATCTTCAAGCGCAGATCTAACGTTCATCAGTTCATCTTCTTTCATGCCAATGGCCTTTGTATTCTGTCTTATAACATTCATAAATTTCAGCTTTGAGCGCCGGAAGTCATAAAATCCCCCAGTCATACCACCTTTCTTGCTCACTTGATTACCTGCAGGGGCAGACAACCTTTGAAAATCAAGAATCATTGCGGATCAACTGGTCGAAGGAACGAGAAAGCAGAGCCTCTCACAACCTTCCATTGTTACACAATCTAAACCATCAGAGCGAGCAACACGTGTGGCAACATCCATATCTCTACAGATAACAGTTCTAGAGAACACCTTCAACAGAGAAATAATTATTATTAGAGAAGTCAACAGCAAATGAACAAAATTTTGTAGTCGTAGTGGTAGCAGTCGAGTAGCAGACGTAAAAGTAAGTACAGATACATATAGTGTCATACTCTTGAACTACTTTTCGTGACTTTTTTCATCAACAACTTGACTTTTACCGAGCCAACAAGTCTTCACTATGTCATGATAGGCTGATTGCAACCTCTCCTTCTAAAATTAGCTGATTGCAAACTCCATTTGCAATTATATTTACTTATTGAAACCGGGAAAAAAATTATGTTAGCCCAGAATATTCTGTTAGTTGACATGCAAGTCCTATTTTGTGAGGACAAAATAGACAACCTTATCTTAATAAGAATACTGTGACTATCACCCCATCTCCACCACTGCTACCACCATCCCAACTACTACAACCACCATCACCGTTACGCCTACCGCCCATACAACCGTAACTCCGCCGCAAACCCATATTCCGACCACCAAAAAACCCGAACAACACCATAACTGCAGCCACAAAATTTCAACAAACCCAGAAATAAACACGGATTCAATTCGAAGCCGACCAATTCACCTCGCCGTCGCCACAATTACAACCAAGAAATCGAACCCAAACACAATTGCCAATTCAACCCGCTGCAAATTTTGTTTGGTTTCCCTTGATTTTGTTGAGAAGTCACCAAAAAACACCATCACCAATTCACTCCCTGAAAGAAAAAAAATCCAGAGAGACAGATGCGGAGGATGGTGGTGGAGCAATCGCCGCCCAGAACCACCCACAATCACTGGCCGCTCTGCTCCATCGTCGTCTTCTCCAACCGCAGCCCACCTTCTTGAGAAACCCATTCGCCCAATTTAATTACCGAATTGAGAAACCCACACCCCCTATTCAGCAGACCCGAGAGAGAGAGAGAGAGAGAGAGAGAGAGAGAGAGAGAGAGAGGGAGGGATTGAGAAAGAAGCAGTGAGTTGGATCAAGGGAAAGAGAGAGAGGGGGAGAGAGATGGTCGAGCAGTATTAGCCTGCTTCTCCGCCATCAATGATTAGATTTTGCATCCTCGTCGTTCACTTCTTCTGCCACCTACACTTCCTGTAATCCGCCAACATTTGTGACATTTTCTTCATCAGCTCAATATAAGCCCTTATCAATCTAATCACAATTATGCCCTTTCTGGTAACATAGAACAAACCCCTCACTAAATCTTCAATTTGAAAGATACCCGTGCCTGAGTCAAATTAAACCTCACTATTTGTAAATTCACCAACTTTTAGTAGTTAAGAATATATGATCTGTGGAATTCTGGTAGCCCCTTCTTACACTTATGATCTCCGACTATTACAGTACTTGTAGTATTATAGTTCATCCCAGATTCTCATCCATTTTTAGAATTCTCCAAGAATTCTCACTAGAATTTGCTTTTGAGTCCATGCTAGAATCGTCAAACACATCCTCATTGTTTCTTTTCCTATTCGACACCGACTTGTTCCCATCACCTCACTTCAACAGCCCCAAGTTCCCCAAATTATAAAACGGCATAAGGGTTTTAGGGCAATTGTTCTGTAATTCTAATAGTGCAGGGGGTTAAGTAGGAACCCTGACATCTTGGAAGGGAAGACTAGAATATTAAAGATAGCATAACCAAGAAATCTAAACAAATGGGCAACCCACATCTTCTAAAACGTTTAAAGTTTAAACTACCGAAAATACTTTAGTCAAAGTTATAAGGCTTCCTCTGAACTCTCCAACAAGTCATCCGAAAGAAAGTTGAGACTATTGCAAATAGAAATTTAGAATACAATGTAGCATATAATACTCAGTCAGAAAAATTCCACTTACGCTAAAGAGCAATAAAGAAATTTGTTCAGTGCTAACCTGGGCAAATGCAGGTTCATATTCAGGCAAATATTTCAGTCTCTCTAGAAGAGGTACTACATCCGAGCTCTGAGGATACCTCACATGCGGAGCCTTAACCCGGTTTAGCGGTATAAATGTAACTCGTCCTCCTTTTTTCGCATTGAGACGCCTGATTATCTGAGTCGATACTTCATCCGTTTCAACAACGACGTGAAACAAACTAAAGAAATTCCAAAAAAATTCAGAATATGTTAAAAGCGAATGTTATCTCAAGCACATGACAACATACTTTATTATCTTAGCAACCAATTCTTCCAAAAACAATTCAGTGATATCACGTTTACTAAAAGGTAACCTGTTTCCAGCAGTAACTTCAACAGCGGGAAAAAACTTCTCCTCACAATCAAGTAATTCTATAACTGGACCAAAAACTCCACCGATCTTATGCTTCTTACAGATTCTCCTAACTGAAAACAGTCCTCTTATCACATCCTGAAAATATTACATGAAGATAAGAAGACAGAAATCAAGACAGTTATGAAGGAAAGAGTTAACCACTATCTGCTGTGTGCACAACCGTTTATTATTATATTATAAACAGAAAGGTAGTCATATTCACATACCAACATTCTATAACTATGGTCTCAATATTGTATATTTAGCATCTAAAGCTCCAACCCATGTACAACAATTCCAATTAACTCAGGGGAAACAAACTACACCAGTTGAACTTAAGGCCTACTAGAAAGAAGGCTACCATTCCGGGTAGCACGCCACAATTGAGGTTGCACTTTTAGAAAATGACCACTAAGGTTCAAGTTTCTTAAAATATATGTTTCCTGGGTCAAAAAGGATTCGTATAACGTCATAGCAAATATGTAAAAGTGACTGATGTTGTAAGGACTGGACTTGAGGGTGTGAAGTACACACCGATGTACAATGACATTTAGCGTATATAACAAATGTCCAAGTAAAATATCTTTCATGTGAAATGAAAGACTTCACATGTACTCGGTTCGCAAGATATGATTGTCCAAACATGGTAGTGAACACTCCTACGATCCAATCTGAGTATTTGGACTCGGTGTGGGTGCCATTTCTCGGGTGTGTATCCAAGAAACAAATGTACCTACTTGCAGAATTCCGGCATGCAATGACTCGGCCAATAGTGTCCAAATTTTTGGACCAGGTTGTGTTGATATGATATACTTTCTATTATGGGTGTAACGGAAACCGAATAAACCGATCAAACTGATCAAACCAAACCGAATGTCGTGGTTTTGGACGGTTTTTATGGTTATTCGGTTTATAGATGGTTCAATTTTTTCCCAAACCGGCCTAACTGATTTGGGTTCCTTTTGTTAACCAATTACACCGGACTGACCTGAACCGGAGCGTTGCGTACATAATATATTTTTATTATAAATATAGTGTATCAAGTATATGTAATAAATGGTATGTTATCAAATATTTTTATTTTATGTTCTAGTTATTATGCATATCATACTTCCAATCCTATATTTTGAAAATATAGAGAGACAAATGACCTGATTTTTATGTCAACAATCATCTTGAAATAAATGGTATTTTTATCAAATAATTCATTTTTCTGCGGAATTATCAGTAAGTATTATGGCTCAAATGCATCAGTACCCTAGCTTTACCTTTTGATACGCTATCGTACCCAACTTTCAATTGCAACCAGAGTTACCCAAATGAGTAAGTAGTACTTTTCTCTTAGCTCATAGTTCATACTCATCTTTATCAATATATATTCTTTTAAATACGCCCACCACTTGCAAGTTGCAACTTACACAATCATATTACCTAATCAATTTACTTAAAATAGTCTTCATTATCTAAACATGCATAATTTTGACATTGGCTCCAGTAGTAGTCACTGAAACTTCGCTAAAAGCCAATATTTGACATTTTCATATCAAATTATGTTTTCACAAGGAGTTTTGCTTTCACATAAAAACAGTGTATCTCAAAAGTAAAAGTTGCAATATTGAAACTTTAAGTGCACATAGGGAGACAATCTCATCCGTAACGAATAAATGAAAAAATAATTTTGAAATTAATGTACACACAAGGACTCTACTACATGAAAGTATACACACAAAATGAACTACCAATGTGTGAGGTTTGTATCTTGCCAATTTTAAAAAAACAAACAAACAAACAAACAAAGAAAACAAAATAAAAAAGAAAACTCTCAAAGTGTAGATTGCCAAATAAAATAGAATCTACAGAACTTTTTCAGAGTCACAGTTTATTTTTAACTGAGACTATTTTTTAAAGAATTGGTTGGAGATGCTCTAACAAGAATGTCAGTATTTACAATCACAGAGAGTATGAAAAAGCACGAGAGCTGCAGAACTCATATGATATAGTAAGGTAAGATGTGCTATCTGATTATGAGGCTCTAGGTCATCACAAGTAACTAAAAGATTAAAACTACGAAACACCGCCTTAGCTCTATCTAATCGTTGCTCCACTGCTAAGGCTTGTAGGGTAGGGTTGCTGAGATCCGTGTTCTCATCGATAGAGACATCCCAACATCAAATTAGGTGGATTTGTCGCATGGATTTGGCTATCGCCGGGTTGGAGATCTTCCTTGCACCCCATCGAACGATAGTTCGACCGTATCCCCCGAATGATAACAAATCCACCTACCATTCATCCCTTATAACATAAAGAAATCTTCTGAAATATGCTTATCAAGATGAGTAACCCCAAGGTCACTCCTTTCACAAAGGCTGCAACATCACCCATTATGAGCAGCAGCCTTCCGCCCCTTCGCTATACCAGACTTATCATTTGGATTGAATTAGCGTCTTTCCTCGAACACAAAAGCCTTTGTAGCTAACTCACTTTACTTTTTGTAACAAAAAAAGTGAAAAGAAACACTACATAGCTCATGAGTCACAACCACTATCTTCAAATACCCATCTCTTCCAGTTTGCAAATTCCCCGAACATTCAGTCAAGGTTTTTCCAAAAAAAAATATGCTAACCCTTTCCCTCCCCTCAGACACGCGACCTAACTCCTAATTCAGTCCAACCAAGTGACCTTTTAAACAAGAGCTGCAAAAAAATTACAATAACACATTAGCGTAACAGACAAGATACACTTCATGCGTTAGAAATATTTCTTTTTGGGAAGACCTTTAAACAAAACACAGCAATATACTCCTATATTCAGCGCCATGTTGAAATATGAACTCTGCTCATTTAGACTTTTAAAGGAAGAGTTAACTCACGAAAGGAGTAGCATGATCAAGACTCTTTTCTGCTTTACCAACTTCTGCCTTCAGTCGACCAATCTCACCAGAAAGTTCGCTTTCTCTCCCCCATAAGGACCTAAGCAAAGTAAACTATTTTAAAAAAAAAAATTACAATATTAAGTAAAACCTAGTCCTACAAGAGCAAAATGAAAAACATACTTCCTTTCATCTTGTAGTTTGTCTCTCTCTGACTTGTGCCGATTAAAACCTTCACGAAACTGAGATATCTGAGATTCCAGAGCTGTGATTTTTCCATTGCAATGCTCAATATGTTTATCTTGCTTGGCAGTATCATCCCAAAGTACGTGAATTTCCTCTTTTATCTTTTCCTCCTGAAACATAAAAGCCTAACTATCAGCATGCACGGAATATAGAGCGAGATAAGCTATACCAAACTGGTGGCATTACTTTCACAGGGAAGAAGTTCGAAAGAATAAGCAGAATAGGACAACCCTAAAAGCAACAAGGCTGCGAAAAGTTTAATCTTATTATGGAAGCGCGTTGAACTGAATTGCAGACTATGGGATGACCTCAAGCCATTTCTGAATTGCAAGTTGACAATGAGACAGTCTTTGTTCTGGTAATTGGAGATTTCTAGATCTTTTTGCCTAGAAAGTATAAAATAAGTTTTGGTAAATTAATTGTCTTCGAGAGACTTCAACAATTAGGAAATAGACCAATTTGTGATCTTCACTAAGTCTAAGATCTTAGAATCAACTGGGGAAGTAACTCTCTTATTTAGAAAGGGGATTAATAAGGCTGTTTTCCGAAATCTGAACTATGTTTACCATGGAAAACCATCTGAAGAGTCGCAGCTCCTTTCTATGTTGCATACCAATGTATTGATGGAATATCTAACTAACAATCACGCCCTTTTGAGGGGACTGACATTGTAAATCATTGGTTTGCTTTCGAAACAAATGGGAGTTGGATGTATATCCTTAAGTAGTAATTTCACATGCTTTTAGAAATTTGATCTTAACCTCTTGCGTGTCCACTTTGTCTTTTCTCACATGTTATCTAACTGGGTTCCAACAGTAAGTAATAAACTTTAATTAGGTAAGTAAAAATAGGAAAAATGATTGACCATCTATCGTACCCCCTCCACATTCTTCTTCCACTACGTCTCTGTGCATGATATTTTCATGCAATTCAAGTTTGACGAAGAAGCAATCCTCTATCAAATTCTATTACGCGTCTTGACACCATCCTCATATGTGCTTAATCTACATTTCTGTATAATGACTGAACACTGAGGTTTCTGTTCTGGATAGCTGCAAAACCTCGATTGGAAACGCACGATCCAGTTCAGAGAGCAAAGGAAATAAAGAGAAGAATTGTAAAAGAAGAGAGGATTAGTCTAAAGTATTACTATTATACTCCCTCCCTCCCATTTATATCGTCATACCTTCCTAAAAGGGAAGTCCCAAAATTATTGTCTTACTTTAAAAAGTTCCCAACCTTTTCGCTTCATTTACCTATATACCTTGTCTCTTTCCTACTTTTTCACTGTTCAAAAAAGTAACATATATGATAAAGGACAATTTAGCAAATTCACCAAGTCAAACTCATCTCCTTGAACTTTGTGAAAAGTCCACCCAGACTATTTTTTTGGGACGGAGGGAGTATATAAGTGCCCCCCTCTATTAAGCGTGTTATATTTAGACCCTAACAGAGAACAACTGCAATGTAAGCCCGTGCTCTTTTTTAAGTTCAGTCAACATACACCTCCCAAACCAACACGGTCAACACCAAACTCCGACAACCCAAAATAGTATCTAACCTTCATCATCAACTATAATATAGCATTTACCAACACTATCACAGGCGCAACCATAACCTCAAATTAATCGAAATCTGTATGCTCCCACGGTTGATTGGTTTTCACTACCATATCTGGTATTACTGAAGCGTGCATTGAGTAGAAGAAGACTTGATTGTAGGTTGTTGACTGTCGGTCAGCAACAGTACTACTCCAATCTTGGTAATAAGTTCTACGAGTGAAGATTGTTGGAGAGAAATTGAGGGATAATATGTGATCCATATTTTTCAGACGGGATCTCTCGACTTATTTTTCATTGTTGATGGCTGTCACTCCAAAGGGTGGCAGGAGGGAGAAAGATGGACTTGTTGCAGAAATGAAGGTCTCTCTGTTGACGAGAAACAAGAAACAGGAGTATACGGTGGTCACAAGGCTGATACGATCGAGAGAGAAGCACTCGTCATATTTTCCATCCTTTTCTGCCCAATTCTGAGAAAAAGTAGTTTTCCACTTTTCCTTTCTACTTCTCCATTAATTTAGGCGGATCGTCTTTTTCTTTATTTTTCTTTTTCTTACGAATTTGAAAAATTATTTCTACAGAGTTTACTTTTTTCTCCAGCCAATTTTCCTGGTTTCAAATAGCCCCTTGGTGAATCTCTAAGGGGAACAACACTTGACATCATGTGAAAGAGAATTACGTACATAGAAAGCACCTTCAAACAATTACGAAAACCATGTCGCTAGAACAGGCAATATCAAGCAACATATTTCTGCTTGCATTTACAAATATCTATGAAGAATAGAAACTAATACCGAACTGGAGGATGTTTCGGAAATCCAACAGCCAAAGTTCTATGATAGTTAAACAATTCAGTAAAACTGCAGAACAAGAGCATAGTTTTAGTCTTTTAGAGCATTCTTGAGAGTTTTGCTCTGCTTTGGGTTCTACCCAACTTCTAGAACCTCTCACTTCATAGCAGCAATCTGTCAACTTCAACAAACGTTAAAAGTTGACCTTGTTTATCTATAATGTACAAAAAGATGGTCATTCAACCAAGAAGGGAATACTAGAAGATAATAACACTGAGACACACCTAGCACTGTAAAGACACTTCAAAGTTGATCTTGCTTTACTAAGTCAGCTCTCCAAGGAGCATGAAAAATATGCACCTTTTTCAAGGGGAATGTAAGCTTCCATCAAGTCATCAAAATATCATTACAAGATATAAACTTTGAGATTAAACAATAGAAACATATACCTGCATTTGATTCGCAGACAAAACTTTTTGGTAGTCGTCGATTTCTTTCTGCAGCCATTTATTACGATCAGTTTTACTAGCAAACTGAGTCGCACGACCTTGCTTCTGATAAAGGATACTGAGCTGCTTCTCACATTCCATTATTCTACATCACACAAAAGTCCAAAAAGAGTATGTATAACATGTTAGCTCTCAAGTAGACTTAGGTAAGGCAACCAAGAAGACACCTAGACACTACACAAAGAGCACACTGAAACAAAATTAGATCTGCTGCCTAGCCAGCTCATTGAAGAAGCTTCAAACACATGAATTCTTAAGAGGTTAAAATAAAAAATATTCACAATTATTTTTCTGAAACTTAAGATGGAAGAACGTGGATTTGTGTTTAAAATTCCGTAGACAGAATTGGAAGATACAAGTGTTGTCATCTACTAGTGCGGTTACTTGTGAAGTAACCTGTGATGGCATGCCAAATTGTGTATGCAAGGACCATGTCTCTCACGAATTCGAAACACTTTCCGGCAGTAAGTCCACGTGCAAACCCACTTTAGAAATGTGGGAATGCGATTTAGAGATGAACTGCACTACCAGTCAATTTTGTCGAACTTAGGTGTTTCTTTGGGCCAACTCTGTAAAGTGAACCGACCCAAGTACTATAATGATTGGTCCACCATATAGGAAGCCCAACAAACTAAAACATTTTACTTTCTTAAAGAACTACAGCTCACCGAGTAGGCCATAGGAGACTACTAAACACTAAGCCTTCATAAATAGATTTACTGTGATGTTGGTCGAAGCTTTAGAAGTGATGCAGGACTACTTCCTTTCAGTCCAGAAGCTTTATATAAAAAATATGAAGGGGTCACCTCCTATCTATGATGTGGGATTTGTTAAAGATGAAGTACTCACCAATTGCACAAATTAATGAGCCATACCTCAACAAATGTGTTTAAATATATTTCTAAAATACTTGTTTAAAAGGTAATAAAAATTGTATCAAACTGAAAATGAATGTTTACAGAAAGACTGATACTTTATTCTCTCCTAAACCTAAACAGGGGAAGAAAACTACAAAACCAAACTATGTGAGGAGAGATTGGCGGAATAGTTCATCAAATTCAGAAAAACAGTTTCGGTCCAAACACAGTATCAGGGAGAGAATTGAAGGCTTGAAGAACGGGGTCAAGCCGCACCTTAATCTGACCAGAAACGATATGCTGAGAAGAAGTCATGACAGAGCACCACCTTGATTTGGACAGAACCAGCAGTTAAACTGTCGAAATCAGCAAATTCGCTATTTTTAGTAACATTTATTTTGTCAATTAAGAGATTGTATTAAACCCGGTCTGGGCAAATATTTTTGCTGAGTACGTTTCTTGTTGAGAACTTTTATCATTTTTCCATTTTTTTAAAAATTTAGAGTTCGTGGCTATTTAAATCCGGTTTGTGGACTAATTTCGATAGTTCCTGGATCATTGAAGTTCTTTCAGAAAACTTCTTGTGTTTTATCTTGAGCACGCCCGCACGGTAATCGCTCCTGGCCCGCGTCGCTATGATAATGAATCCATAAAATACAAGAGATGCTCAATCGAACTCTGGAGGCATGCCAAACCGCCATTCCAATAAAAATTGAAGGTTAATCCCTTAACAAAAGCATCTGAGATACGAATCCCTTCGAAGGTTTCTCTGTTGCGTACCCTCTAAATGATCCACACAGCAATAGGAGCACGACCAAACTCCCTGCCCCTCACTATTCACCTGAACACTTCCCCAAGAACCAGATATACTGGAAGCAAGCAGGGGCAGCCCAACAAGTGCCAAAGTCGGTAGGACTGGACTCCAGAAGTGCCACACAGCGGGGCAAGAAAGTAAAGGTCATAAACCAATTATGAACTAGACTTACACATACTACACCAATTAACTAACACCTGCCTACGTCAGTCAAAGTTGTCAATAGTCAAGGTGCAATCCACACAAAGAACGAAAAACCTTAAAGAGCCCCTACTACCCCAATTTAAACAATCTGGGACGGACTCATTGGTCATCTAACCTCACCCCAATTCCAAATTGGAAATCTAACATCCGAGGAAAAGGACAAACAACTTTGCCTCTCACAAATGGAGGGTAGATGTCCAATTTTGAGTCGGGGCAAGGTTATAAAACAAAGAAGCATTTGGTGGAAGGTTTTAGTACAAATTTTCTGATCTGGGACTGAGTAAAGATCTGCCCCACATAAAAATGAAAAATAAGACCCAACGGTACAAAAACAATACGGAGAAAAGAGTCACTCCAAAAAGTCAGATCCCCCAGAGGAGTTCCAATATGATAATGATCACTAAAGAAGTTTATGAGTCCTGGATCTCCAGTCATGCAAGTCTTCTCTAAACCAAACGTCCCACGCCACATTCCACCCCCCCCCCCCCCTTCCTTGAACACACTGACTCACAAGAACTTTAGGGTCTTCAACCAGACGATAAATACTAGGAAACTGACGAGACATTGAGGCTCTGTTTGGTTCGCAGTAAAATGTTCTACGAGGGAAAGTATTCTACGCGTAAAATATTGTGTGAAACCGTTTTCACTGCAATTATTTTCTCGTGTTTGGTTGACACTAGCCAAAACAGTGGGCCGTGACGGCAGTGGCAGTGATGGGTGGCGGTGAAGGGTCGTGGTGGAGGTAGGTGGTAGTGGTGGTTATTGCTGGTGGAGGTGTTAGTATGAGTTGTTGCTGTGCACCTACACTCTCCGGAAAATGGCTTACGGATTTGATATGTGCAAATCATTTTACATCATTTGAGGGAAAACATTTTACAGGAAAATATTTTACCTCCAACCAAACAGCACCAAAATACCAAAACAAGGGTAAACATTTTACAGGAAAATGTTTTACTGCCAACCAAACGGAGCGTGTCTTTGCTCGCCCACTGATCCTCCAAGAAAAGAACATGATTCCCTATAACAACCTTACACCTTACCTTCTCCGCGATCCAAACACCTTACCTTTTTAGGTGTTTGAGAATTAATTGTGCAATTACGACAATGCCCATCAAGTGATGGACTCTTAGTTTGAGTTCTTCACTCAAATGAGCTTGTCGATGCCGAAAAAAAAACGGAAATAACCCTCATTTGGAGAAAAATACCAAAATAGGCTTGTTTTGAAGCTTTAAAACCGAAACTTCAACTCTCGGTTTCAACATTTAAACCCTCACTCTAGTTTTCAATATGTTGTTGAGAATATAAAAACCTACACTTCGGTTTCAAGGTTTGAAACCGAGAGTGAAGTGTCGGGACGGCTTCAGAGCTTGAAACCGATGGTTTCAAAACGAGCCTATTTTGGTGTTTTTTCTCCAAATGAGGGTTATCTCCGCTTTTTTCGGCCTTGACAAGCTCATTTGAGTGAAAGTTTCCTCTCAGTTTATTTTAACACCGTCACCAATTTGGGTTTATGTGTCACTAAATACCTAAGTGTGGGGGTTGTAGTGGAAAATCGATAGTGTGTGTGTGTGTGCGGGGGGGGGGGGGGGGGGGGGGGGGGGGGGGGGGGGGGTTTATTGTCACTCAGAGCATATTGCATACAGGGTCAGTGACCCTTCTACATATAAGACCAAACTCCATTCAACCGAGGAGGGGGGGGGGGGGGGGGGGGGGGGGGGGGGGGGGGGGGGGGTTTATTGTCACTCAGAGCATATTGCATATAGGGTCAGTGACCCTTCTACATATAAGACCAAACTCCATTCAACCAAGGTGGATCAGAACTCTTAATATGTTGTATGATTGGTTTTGGTCATAACTTTTGGTTTCATACTTCTAAAAGAAAGTTACACACTTTCTGTTTCAGAAGTCCCATTTCAACATATAAATTTTTTAAGCACAAAACCGTCGCAAGCTAAAAGATGAACAAGTTACCGTTTCTTAATATCCTCCTCTGCTCCGACTTGCTTGTTGTACACAGGCCTAATTTCGTTAAGCTCTTTCTCAGATTCTTGAATTTCTCTCTGCAGAATCCTGAGCTGTTTCTCCGCATCCACCTGAGTAAGTACGGTGTCAAGAAATTGTGGCCATATGAATGACACCTAAATAAGAAATTACGTGATTTGTAAAGATACCTTGGCTCTATCACCACCAGAGATCTTTTCTTCTAGATCTTGATTGTCAAGCTCAAGCTGAGCAAGCTTTTTAAGAGCTGATTTTCTTTGCTTCTCCAACACCTCTTTCTCTTTGTTAATAATTTGAATTTCTTTGTTCAATTCTTTAAATGTGCTATCCAACTCCTGGGACTTTTCATGCGCCTCTAACACTTTATATAACTTGGTAGATTTTTCAGAAACCTTCTTCCTAGCATTTTCCAACTGGGTGAAGTAAAGAATATTAAATTAGCCGAACAGTAAAACCAAATAATGTGCTCCAAAGAACAAAGAACAAGATATGAATAAAAGAGAAGTCTCAACCTATGTAAGAAAGAGGAAATTCCTGAATAGTATGTTAGTGACCTATCTTCGTCTTGTTAGGAAACATATCATATACCCTGACTACTGGAAGAATATACCATGTCGATTAAGAAATCCCCAGGGCACACAGATAAGCAGGTATGAAATTCAGACCAAACACTTAATTGTGAATGGGCCCTTACGAGTTGGGAGCGAATTGACATAGTTGGTAACAATACACCAAGGTTTAAGCAGCTTTTTGGATCGCAATCTGAGAGTGTCAACCGCCTGAGATGTCAATAGGCAATCCGCTCTACCGATAGTTGTCAAAGTTTGATATGTGTCGTGTATCGATAATAGAATTTTACATATTGGGTATCGTAACGAAACGAGCACCGTTCTTAAATAACTTCAAAAAAATATTGTCCGCATATATGGAAGAATTTATGGATTGTAACTAATATTACTGTCATGTTGTTAGTCAGGTAGCCAACAGCAGGTCAAACATGTTACGCATTTTAATTTGCACTGATCATCTTATTGATGTAGCTAAAGTTTTTACTCGGATATGGATTGTAACTAAACAATTACTCTCACATGTTGGTCAGGTAGCTAACAACAAGTAATAACATGTTATGTATAACAAATTTTACTATTATTAAAAAATGGGAATACTAGAATTATTTATCTGTCATCAGTTCCCACTCTCTACGATTAACACGACAGTATCCCTCCCACTACTAACACGACAGTATTCCACTTATGTCTATAAAACAATCCGTCTTTAATCTGGAATCATCTTCAGTCTTTTTCCTCTCAAGAACAGATCAATTACAAAGAAATCAAAATGAAGTTGAAACAAACCTGGAGAAGTAGGACAATCTAACAAAATCTTCCTATAATCGATATAATATGAAGTTTTCTATCAATGGGGTTGGCTAACCCGACCGAGTTAAGGTCCTAAAAGTATTGTGCGATACAGGATACGTATAGTATCGTATATGTATTGTTGGATACAGTTCGGAACATGTTCATTTGCGATATAGCCATTGTATGGTGACTACCGAAAAAGAGGCTCAATATAAGTCCGTGTTCATTGAAAGCCCCCAAATTACAAGGTATACGTATAGAGATTCAGTTACTAACATTTCATTCCACAAGAAAGGTAACAGTTGAGCAAAAAAAAGCAAGTTTCAGAAAAACTCCAATGATTGAGAAATATTGTTGACATTCAAGTTATTTTCATTTCAAACTTCGTACGTTATTAGCTTACTGAGAAGAGGTGAAGCCCTTTGATGAGGAGAAAATGCCACATAAGGGAGTATGTGGAATGTCATTAGTAGATGGTCAGAGATGTTGCTTATATTAATAAACTACACTACGCAAATCAATAGTTCAAACCGCACTCAAAGGTAGGGCATTTCCCATTTTTATAGGAACTTCTGTACCAGTAACAATGGTATCTCCAATTATAACCCCTGTGGGATGTAAAATATATCTCTTCTCACCATCCCTTTCGCACGCGGGTCTGTTTCCGTAGTCAAACAGCATAGGCCTTCAAGTGTAATGATAATTGTTCCCTCGTAAAGGTCATATTTGATACTAGTCAACATAGTGAATCATTATGAACTATGAGATAAAGTGATTTATAATCTGGACATTAACACAAAACAGTGACATCTAACCTCTGCTACTTTCTGCTGTGCATCATGAATCTCTTTACCATAAATAGCATATTCTAAAGATTTCCTCTGCTTGTCAAACTGCTGATATTTTTCAAATTCCTCTTTCTCTTCATCCAGCTCTTTTAACCTCTCATCCAAGTACTGAACAACTTGAATTATCTGCTTTCTCTTGTTACCTGTTAAAAGAAATAATCACCGAACAAAGCATGATAACATATGATTTCTATTGATTGATAACGTAATAAATGGAACTTGCCAGTATCGTGCATAATTTTCAAACTCTCTCTTCGCCTCTCCTCATAGACTCGGGTTCCACCAATTTCTTTCAGAAGATCAAGGCGCTCATTATCCTTCATCAGGGTTAGTGACGCTATCTGTCAAAAAAAAATACATATCAGATACAGCCAAGAACCATACTTCCAGTAACCATAAAAAGAAGAAAGAAAATGTTACACCTTCCCCTGCTGCACAACATAGTAAGGATTGGATCGAGAAAATCCAGCACTTTCTAGTAAATTCATAACTTCAGTCTTTCTGGAAAGATTACAGTAATTTATCATGCAGTAGACATGATTGAGGAAAGAATATGAGTAATAACAGGACGAAAATTGTATTGGTATATAACAAATCATAAGAACTCACGTGATGTGCTTCCCATTTAAGAAGTACTCGTCCTTTTTAAGACCAATGGTTCTCCTCAGGCGCACCTCCTCCTTATCAACCTAATAAGCATAAAGCTTCATGATCAACCTCATTCCCAACTTATAAAGACTCAGATGTAGATGATGAACCTAGTAAAAGTGACTATCTGAAGCAGCACTGTTTCCATATGTATGTGCACATTAAGTAATAAAGCTGTCTAACAGGTATTTCCTAGTTTTAGCACAGCCTGTTCCAATATGTAAACTTGGTTCAGGTTCTAATCCAAAAATATATCATCCTTTTTCAACAAAAATCAGAAATGGCGGGGTGACTTACCATGGCAATAAACATATACAAGACAGCACAGAGACACTGAAAGGTTAGTATTGAGGAAATGAGAGAGGATAATCAAAGGAGACAGGGAAATATCAATTTAATCTAATGTTTTACTAACATTTTAATCTAATGTTCACATTCACACACTTTATATGACAATGATCTACAGTTTAGAATCTACATTAATTTTTTATCAAATTTAATCTATCGGATATACTAAAGCTGTTACGTTTGGTTACCATTGCCACTATTCACAAACAAGATCTTACTAATTTAACAAGGTTACGAGTCCTTTACACAACATCTACCACATCTGTGTTTAGTCACCCCCTCATCTCCCAAGTATGTAGGACATACAAATTCAAAAAAGAGAAGAGGGAAACGCCATCTGGTGTCCCAGGCGTCAATCACGAGTGTCAAGTGTCCTCTCGAAAAACTCTCCAAGGCACATACGGCACATCAATCATGCATTATTGCGGTTGACTATTTTTCCTTAAGATCATATATGGCTGGATCCATCCATGCTATAATTTAGAGGGAAAATGACATCAATAGTCAACTATTGATATTGTATGCTAGGACATTTTGCGCCTGAGATGCACAGGATAACTCCAAATCCAGGCCTTGATTTGGGCGAGCAGACTTTCAAATACCAAGGTCCAAAGCCAAGATGGGAACAGAAGGAGTAGTTGGGCAATCACTTTCAAAATTGGAAGTCAGCGAGTCCACAGAAAATAGCATATCATATGCAAAACTACTTCCCTTATGTCACTTAAATAGCTCTCTATCTTTTACTTGGAGTGTAGGCACATAGACCAAGCTGAATCCCGAAGAATGATAAAAGTACATGGAACATCTAGCAAAATTCGTATGTGAATCAGCTCCTTTGAGAAGAGAAAAAACAGTTAACAGAGAAGAATCCCAGTAATTTTCTCATGCTAGATATGCCCCAGTAATTTTATATGCAAACGAGTAGCTAAGAAAGCTCAATTTAATTCTCCAATTCTCGCCTTATTTATCAAGTGAAATGAAACTCCAGCTACATACATAAATATATAATGACCAGGGATTTACCGGGATACGATTGTCAGAGTTATCAAAAACAATTTCCACAAAAGCAGATAACAACTGGTGGCCTGCCCCTTCCTGAAGAGCAACAGAGATGGAAAATTGAACGATGTCAAATCAATGCTTTAGTCTACCAGAGAAGACGGAATATCGATAAATAGAGAAGATGTACATGGAGTAATTCGTGTCGATCTTCATTCCGCAAGTTCTGGAAGAGGTCACTTATCACAAAGCGAATAGCTAAAATCATCAAAAACAATGCATTATGAAACAGAAGAAACTGACACTAATCTCAAGGACAGCTTTAAAGAGACAGGTAAAGGTGAACCACCTACCATGGAAAAAATTGGACTTGCCCGATCCGTTAGCACCAACTGCATGATCGACAAAAGGATTTCAAGAAAAAGCATAACCACTGCAATGACATAAACTTTGTACAGCACATCAAAAGTTTCTGAAAGATAAAACTATCCCTAGCCTTATACAGCTAGATAAAGAACTGAAAACAACCTTAAATTCTGCAATTCCAGACAGTAAAAACTCAAGTTGTTTTCTTTACAAGAGATATATACTGAATTGTGAAGCCTTATAGCCTGATATTTTCATACGAACAGAAAGACATGTCACAACCTCCTAAATTTATAATAACAACTTCAATCTCAGCAACATGATCTTATAGTTTATGGTCCAAATTCTAACTAAGACTAAAGATTTTAGCTTCATTGCAGGGTTTGCTGGGAGGAGCTTCCTAAGGCTATATACCTTATGAAGTTTACTGTGTACCAAACAAATGAGCCTCTTAGGGACTCAACCACAAATCCTATATCAACATCTTGCCCAAATTTAAATTATATTGGCGTATTTCTCATGTATACTGAGCATATGAGCCACAAGGACTCAAAATCAATGAGGATCATCTGTTTTAACCAATGGGAGGGCAAATCAACCAACTAAGAAAGTGGATGTATTCATTTCCAGTTTCATTTTTCCAAAACAAGCTTTTCCATACATTTTTTATAGGTACTGGCGAATTCCCATCTCGAAGGTAGCACTGCGCGGAAAGTTATAGGACAAATAAATTGGATCCGGAAAGGTGAAAACCAACTTTCGCAAGAAATATGTAATTGTATTTTCCGGATAAGGTAAGGTAGCTGAGATTATAACTACTTCGAACTTATTCCACACAAAGTTTCTCTAGCTACAACAGAAAGTTTAAAGTGAACTGTGAAGACAAATCTCATCTTATTACCAACACAATTGACTTTGGAGCTGAAAGTGTCAGTCGCAACTTGCTCCTTGTAGCTCTTAAACCCTTCAATGATAACCTGAACTCAAATTCCAGATCAAGATATTTGTGTTTTTGAATGCATAGGAAAGGCAAACTAAGAATAATTAAGAAAAGGGGCCATAATAATGCATTGTTCACGACCTGCTTTATATACATTATGAAGATGTCAATCCTGCAACAGTTTAACTTAAACAATTTCAGTGAATAGCACGAAAACTCCAAAGACTGACATGAATCAAATAGAAAACTCAGCAGTTATCTAAAAGAGATACCGAAATTCTCAAATCATTGTCTGCTTTATGTATATCATGAAAACAAGAGATAATCTAACTTTCTGCATTGGCCAACCTAACAGTTGGAGTCACGTCATAAATGGACTTGACAACTGAATGTGTGATCATTATTGGAACACTATCAAGTACCAAGTAACCAAAACGCAACAATAACTAAGTGCATCTTTAGTGTTTTTACTGGTGCTGCTAAACATCGTGACCCATTTGAGTTATAACAAACACACATCTGATAGCTGATGAGCATTTATCATGTTATTTGCACAGTAACAAAAGAAGTTATCTGTATGCACGTACATGAATATATTATCAGCTTAGAAGTTGGGCGAGCTGGTGTCGGTAAGCTCAAACTATGTATCACCCCATACGTTAAGACCATGGTGGCACTCCTTTCACATGTATAGCTTCACCAAACTTCGTCAATGCCAGAAAAGAAGACACGGCATTTTTATGACCCAGAAAAACATCGCTTCACATTTATAAAAGATTTTTAACATAATTCCTTTGAACTAACAAAATACTCCAAATAATCACAGGCCAGTTACTTTAACATCAAGAGCATTTTGGAGGCTAAGCGAAGCAAGTAATCGATTGTACTGAATGAAAAGTAATGAAAAGTCTAAGAACTAGTTTGTGGTTTTAGTAGTTGCAATTACCCCTGCCTATATAAGGCTCAAAATGGATTGTAAAAAGCAATCACTGAAATGAATGAAAACCCCGGTGATCTCTATCTAGTTCTCTCTCTGATCTCAATTCTTCCCCTGTAAATCCAATATAGGGTTTGTACTTCTCAAATTCTTCTATATCCCTCTGATTGCTACATTTGGTATCAGAACCCCCATTTCTGCGGCCTTTCTGTGTAATCTTACAACGATATACATGATGAGGCTCGCAAAATTCAACGATAATAGAATTGCAAAAACTGAAGCTCAATTAGACAGTTCAGATGATACGCTGGGTGAACTGAGATTGTATCTCCAGGAGAAGATGAACAAGGTAGATAGCAAGTTCGATAGACTACAAGATAAGCTTAATTAGCTAATCAATGGCTTCAATCTCATGGCCAAAGACCTTAATATGGAGAGCCTGAATGTTCAGTCGACCGATGAGTATGAAGAATTGTTGGTGAAGAAAAACATGAGATGGAACTTCTTCTGGTATTGAGCTAGTTGAGCCATCTAGTACACTCAACACACCTAGAACATGTTACATGAAAAGGACAGACGAAGCAGTGATGAAAGCACAAGGATCGAACCAATTTTGAGGAAGAAAATCAGCTAGTTAGCATACTTATGGCACCGCACAATCAAAATTCAACTGATAAACAAGGGTTAGCAGGTATATTAGAATGTATTGATTCTTAAATGAGTCTACGTAATGATAACCTATGGAAGTCTCTAGTAAACGAAGGGATGGTCCTTATTGAACTTCTCTGGAGTGATGTGGACAAGCAGTTCGCTCGTGGTGAACTCCTTTGAGTTGATAACATGAGGGTAAAGTTCTCGGATTAGGATGGGGAAATTTTCTGAATTAATTGACGAAGTTGGAGTATGGTTCAGGGGGGCAAATACAGGTGAGCGAGCCACCACATGTCTGATAGGCAAGGAAAATTGGTAGAGGCTGGGTGTCTCACCAGCTGTTGCACAAGATGTCACTCTTGTTGCAACTTTCAAAATAATGGATGTTGATAACTAATCTATTTGTGTGGTTTGGTATGGTGTATCTCTCTATACTTTCAAGTTTTCTATAGTAAATTAATGGAGTGAGATACCTGTGTTTTGGATTGAACTCTGCCCTACAGAATTTAGTTCATTGCTATCTGTGCTAGTGATTGTTGCCAATGGGAACCGGTTGATGATTACTTGGAATTGTTTAGATTCACGGAACAACTTTCAAAAGATAACATAAAGACAATTGACAATGCCGTCATCTTCGGGTTGGTCTGTTAATGGAATGGGATAGTGTTCAAGATAGAAAAACCACAACTATTTGGAGAATAAAAGACAATACCCAAGAGATCCACTAATTATTGCAGGCAGAGTGGGTACTGTATTTTCAGCCTTCAGGATTCAAGTTCAGGCCTAAAAGGGTTAGATCTGCTTGAGTGTGAAGAGAAGATGAGCAATTGTTTATGGAGCTACAAAATGTTGGCTCAATTACTGAATCGGTTCATCTGAATAAGAGAAGTAAGAAGAAGACCACATTTTGCCATTTGGCTTCCTTGGCTTACATTTCTGTGGGAAAATGCTTGTTACAGATTTATCCTTCATTTCAGTTTTTAACCAACCATTTCCAGAGCTTATATTGTTATTCTCCCCACCTTTCAAGCCTTTCGATCATTTACCAATGATTCCTCATTTCCATCACCCTACACAATTCTATACATCTATTCATTTCCCTGTTCATGAAATGCTTGGTGGTGTTTGTTTTGTCAAAGTGACATAGTATTTTATGCAGTTGGAGTTGTTTGTTTTGTCAAATTGGACAATGTGATCATTCTCACATAAGACAACTTCACCCAAACCTTCCTTATATGTCGGTTTTCCACTTTACCTCCATTGTTCAGCATCTTCTAGTTCATTCTCTTTCCAAAAATGTATAGTTCTTTCATCCACTATGAAACACCCTGGATTTGGATATTCTTTTTGGTATGTTCTGTTCATTTGGGGTATTTTAGCTTCTGATCCTTGTGGGAAAAGATCATTCAAGGGGAGTACATATAGTCGAGGTCTGAACTAGATGAATTCTCATATAAGGTGAATAAATTATTTGCACCGTGCAGAAATGAAGAGTTCAAAATACATGCCTAGTGGCTGCATCATATTCAGTTACAACTCAAATCATGCAAGTGAGATGAGAAGATTCACATGATTACTCTCAGTTACAATTATCGTTTTGACAGGAAATCTGAATTGATATTGCAGACTTTCCAGTTGGAAAATGATGGGTGCTTGTGAAGCTCATACACCTGAAAGGGACCTAAGCATGGAGTCGACCATATGCATGGAGTTCGACATCTGGTAATGCCCACCGAGCTGACTAATGAGCAATTATTTTACAACAAAGGAAGTTATTGTAAAATCTGATAACCAGTCTCTATTTCAAGATTACCATCGTGGAGGGGGCATGGATGAGTTAGAAATTTCAACTTCTCGAAGTCAGATTCCATATTCCGGTTTTAGTTCTTTTATTATAGTTAACCTTCCATGTTGGATATAAATCGCCAAACATCCTACTACAGCTTGCGTTGTGCTTTTAAGTGCAACTAAACTAGACTCAAGTAAAGTTACTCATCTATCCTATTAATGCTTACGGGCGAAAATGTTCAATGCCGTATAGTAGGCAAATGGTATTGTCCTTCTTCCTCTTACTGCATCTTCACCTATTCACCTCGTGAGCAACAGTGTCAGCTTCCTTTCCTAACAAATCCTTGAGGACAAGGGTTTCTTCAAGTTGAAGGCATTGTCATGAATCAAGGGTCAAATAGCAATATCTCAGTATTGCGGGGGCTGAGCAAAGAAAGGGTTTAATTGAATGAATTAAAATTCTAAGGACTAGTTTGTTGTTTTCGTAGTGGTAGTTAACCTTGCCTATATAAGGCTCGCGGTGAGTTGTAATTAGGAAGCGCTGAAATGAATGAAAACCGTGATTCTATCTCGCCCTCCCTCTAATTCTCTATATGATATTCTTCGGATTCTGCGAATCCAATCTAGGGTTCATACTTCTCAATTTCTCCTATCTCCCAGTTTGATTGTTACACACTTCAAGCAAATAGAGGTAAAAAAAAACATCACGAGCAAAATTGGGTATAACTAACTGTTATGAGTTGAGAGAATTGATACCTATGTCATAGGATCTATACTGAAATCTGAGGCATGGTCACATTAACTTACTGAATTAGTGGTTCAAATCAAATAACTAAGCAACAATTCATCCAGAAAATAATAGGAGAGGAATAACTCCTATTTTACAAACCACCATCCTTTCCAACTCAAACAAACCCCAACTATTTTTTAAACCTTCCAAATCATAACCACAACCCTAATTTCGAAAAAAATAATCAACGATTTCCAAAATCTCAGTGTATGCAATAGAATCGAGGAAGCCTCGTAAAGATTTTTAGAAAACTCCGATAGGGAAATCAAAGAAGGTGTACAATATCAAGGTGCAAATGCATACATATCGGAGCATTCAGAAACCTAAAATCCCAGAAAATTCATCGATAAACCCTATGATCGCTCGATAGAGCGTTTCAGACTACACACAACAGGAGTATATGCAGAGGACACTCCCGCTGAGTAACGAAATAGGGACAGAGAATGATAAAAAAAAGAGAAATTCTGGACTTACTAGACAAACGGAAGGTTACTCGCACTCTTCTGCTTCAAGCTTTCAACGACGTCTCGCTCTGTTACACTATGTTTGGGAATCACGTGAGAAAAGAAATAATGAGAAACTTTAATTTATGTGAGAAAAGAAATGATAAGAAATGATTTAGATTTCTCACATACTTGTTTGAATTACTTAGCTGAGAAATTATAAGAACTTTCCCACATCCCTTGTTTGGTTAGCATAATAATAGAAAGGAAAAGAAACTATTTTAAAGATATTACCTAAATAACCTTCATTAATATTATTATAAGGAAATGTTTTATTTTTATATGGTTAAATCTGTCACAACAAAAATATTGACACTCGTCTAGTTTCTTTTCTCACCAAATCTCATCACTTTTGGTGAGAAAGAAAAACTGGATTATGTGAGATTTCTTTTCTCATGCTTTCTCACGAATTCTCAAGAATTCTCGCCTAAAAAGTAATCCAAACACGAATGAGAAAACATTCTCTCACCAATTCTTTTCCTTTCTCACCAAATCACGTAATCCAAACATAGTGTTAAAGCAAAAGTGAAAGTGAAAGTGAAAGTGAAAGCGAAAGCGAGAGAAAACGCCTCTGTGGGTATTTTGTGGTTTCCTTAGGGGTCAATACGGAAGAGTAGGGATACGAAAGTGACATTTGTATGGACACTTTCAATATCAGTATAGCTTTGGAGTTTGTACAATGAAGCGGGTTCGACGAGTTCTCAGCATTGATGTGGCGAGAAAGAGAAAAGTGGTGGCCCCAACTTTATTGGGTCAATTAGAGAAACCATCCTTGAGGTATGAGCATTTATCAGAGAGGTATGCCGTGGTTTGTATATATTACCTCAAACCACCCTTATGATTAACGGACCGCGACAAAAAATACTCTGTTAACCCCCCCCCCCCCCTGTGTTTCTCAAAATTTACAGCTTTTTATTGACAAAATCAATCCCTCTCTCTTCTCTCCGTTGTTTCTTCTTCCTTCGGAATTAGACAAGTAAATTGACAATGAGTGTATTTGGATGATTTTAAATGAGATGAAAATAAATATATTAGAATGAGTGGCTGATGTAAGAAGAGAGTCGAGACAGCCTTTCTCCTCAGTGCAACCACTCAATCCAATAAACTGATATAATTTCATCTAAAATAAGCGCATCCAAACAAACCCAATATCAGTATGCTTCATCTAGTGAATTGTGAAAATCTTAAAAAAATTGTAATACGATATGGCGACGTGAGTCTCACACATTTTATATACTCACTCTTGTCATAGTGGACTTTTCATACAGTCTAAGAGATACTTTTGACTTAATAAATTAGTGAATTATTCTTTGCAATTATTTAGTAATACGATCTGAGTCTCACACATTCTAAAAGTTTGACAATTTGACAATTATATTGGAATTTTCATTTTAGAAAATTAGAAAAATAAAACTGGGTGCTTGTTTGGTTCGCGATTTGAGATTAAAATCTGCCAAAAAATTTAATCTCGTTTGTTTCGTAGATTTTTTGAGTCAGATTTTAATTTAAGTTGATTAATAATCTGCAGATTATATAATCTCCAATTTTGGAGATTTTTTATGTATAGTGTCTGAAATACCATACTCTACCATCTCTTTAATGCATGAATTGTTAATTTGTGCAAACCCATAACATCTTAGACGTATCATAAGTTCAAATAATGACATTTTTTGTAAATTTGATAGTAAAAGCTGCAAGTGTTGCCAAACGCAATTAACTTTTAATTCAAGATTTTTAGTGCATGCCAAACAGTTTTCAGATTATAATTTCAGCCAGCTTATTTACCCAAATTATTTTCATCAGATTATTGAGATTTTAAGCCGGAACCAAACATGCTCTGGATGAAGGGGTAAGATATTTTACTAGTTCTGTCCTGATATGACCCAAAGCTTGACAAAAGTTTATTTTATGAGGTATCCCGAAAAATTTATACAAATACACCATGCCCCCATAATCTTGTGTACAATATATTATCACCCATAATTTTTCTAGACCGTGTTTTTACTTTTTAGGCACAATTTTGGATGCTAATCGGATGGAAAAAATGGATAGATACACATAACATGTGTGCATATAAACAAATTCGAGCTAGTTATAGTAAATCCATGAACCAAATTATATGGGTGGTTCAAGGAAAATCCTAAGAACCAAATAAATATAAGGTTACCAACTGCATTTATAATTACTAACATTACTATCTTGTGCGGGCTTAGTGCAAAATTAACCAATTAACATAGCTTTAATATTGTATGAAGACAAACACAAGTAATTGTTCGTAATCCTCACAATCACTCTGATGTTTTATAAGAGAGACTACTAAACTAAACTAACTATCTACTTCTTTATTGGTAGTGGCGAACGCAGAAATCAAGTCAAGAGTGAGCAAATATATAAAGAGAAGTAATGATTCACAATTTGTTCCATTCCTGGTATGTATATATAATAAATAATTTTGAAAAGAGGACACATTAGTAGTTATTATTGTTATCATATAACTGCACTAAAAATTGCAATTACTTTATCGTGAAGTAAAGTTGATATTAAATCAAATTAGATAGGGATACGCATATGCATACTTCAACTTATAGTAGATTAACGTGTACTACCTGTGTTTCGCCTGTTTCAGCCTACTTCACTTTTTGTCACTATTCACTGTGTTACTTTCATCCGGTGATTTGATTAGCAAAACGATACAAGAATTTGGTAATTTTTGCATGGTGTTATAGAAGAAAGTTTATTCTAGATATTACAAAAGCGTTTCCAGAACTACTACATTATTCTTGCTAACTGGACTAGGTTCTACTCAGTGTGAAATCCATCTAAGTGTGTCTCGTACCCAGCTACACCTTAGTCTTCAGCTCCTAAACCTGCGGTGGGAAGGAAACAGGAACCGCAGTTTTCAAAGTCAGCATGGAAATACTGATTAAGTGACACCCAAGCTCGTAAATCAGAAGACGAAGCATAACTTTCTTTTCACAATAAATATTCAGAGGAAATAAATCATAAACTGCAGAGTAAATCAGGAACTTAAATATAAACTGTAAAACTGTAAGAATGAACATGGAGCATCCAGTAAGAACACTTATAAAATTCTCATTATTTTGATCTTACTTTCTCAACTTTCAAACGGGGAGAATTAGTCCCAATCGCTTTCCTCTTGTCTTTCTTAAATATCAAAATCTCATAGAATTTAACTGTGTTGATACGGGGAAGAATCCACTATCCATCTCGCATACTCCAAGACCTTAAGTACCGGGACCCCCCTAAGACTTTTTGCGGCCAGAGAGGTGAGTACATGGAGCAATCCGGCAGGTTGCGACCGGGTGAAAATAAACGGGTCGAGTGACCGCAGCCAACACGACCAATCTAATCACAGGCCGAGTGACCGAAGTCAACACGGCAATAATAATAAACTTCTCCCGCACAACTCTTTCCACTTTAAGTTAATTACGAATTATTATTATTATTCGTGAGACAATATCAAGCAAATCAACTTCTGAAAAAGGTAAGAATATCTCAAATAAAACATGTAAATAAATAGCAACCACATTTTGAGACAACTATTAAAATAACTTGCGACGCGAAAGGAGCTTGGCACACAAGGCTTGGCATGTTCACTTACAATTAATCCACAGCAATTAGCACGTAGAGCTCCTTCGAATGTTCGTCATCCTTGTCTATGAACCTGTCGTCTAGAATTACCAACTTCTAATTAAAACAATGCTATATATAAATAAAGTGAGCATGTGTATTGTATCGACGTTCGACTACGTCGCGTAACTTGGTCAGTCCCTCACGGCTTCCAAAAAGTCCAATAAAACCCGACTTGCATCATATGCTGGTATATAAGACATATCTTGATATTAGATGATCAAAACTATATTTATAAGTATTTATCAAAATAAGCATAATATCACAATGAAAATAGCATTTTCTATATCTATGAATAGTTATTTAATTCTTAATAAAAGTTTGATTAGAAACTATTTCAAACTCATTATCTATTTTAACAAATGTGTCATAATAATTAAATATTCCCCCAAATATCTCTTTTTAGCTTATTTTGTTCAAGAAAAATAATTCATTACATCCAAAATATATTTTTATTACCAACCCATTTGCACTTTATGTTTATTTGAAATAATATTTAAGAAAATATTCATATATAGTCTTTAAACAGAATAATAATGTATATACAATGTAGATACTAATGCAGCCCCCTATAGCTTTCATAAAACACAACCAACACCCCACACCCTACTATAACTACTTTATATAAAAGACACTTTAACCCCCTTTTAACAAAGCTCCAATTTCATCCATCTAAACCTGGATTGAGCAAGCAAAGTTCATCTTTGATCATCTAAAACAACTAATCGAGAGTTTTAGGACATACCTAGGCCAAAAATGACCGGAAACCGTCAAGAAACGAGTCGGGTCGGAGCTTGTCGTCGGAGTCGCCGGAGGTGAGCTTTGAGGCCGAATTTAATGGCTTCCTTCCCCTATTCTAAGTCTCCTAATGAGATGTCCAGGGTCTAGAGAGCCTATTGGAAGCAGCTATGGTGCTGGGTGACATTGTGGGAGCTCATCCAAGTTTCCCGCCGGAAACAATGGAGGGACGGTAGTGGCGGTGATGGCCTCTGGTTGCACCTGCTGCTGCCACTTAGCCATTGTTGCTTTGTTCTCTTTCTGGTCTAAATCAGAGAGTGATAGGGAGAGAGGAAGGAGGGAGAGAGAGAGGTGAAGCAGCACTCTCGGCGGTGTTTTCCCGATGGTGGTTTCTGACGGTGGTGGCGGCTCCTGGGGAGTTTTTTGGCTGCTCCTCTTGGGTCCCTGCTGATGCTGTTGTCTTTCGAAAACAGAGAGACAGAGAGAGAAAGAGGGACGGGGAGTTGAGGGAGGTGGAGGTGGCGCTTCCCGTTGGTGGTCACCGCCGGTAACTATGGTGGATGAGGTGGTGGGTGTGGCTGCTGCCACCACTACCATGCTGCTGCTATTAACTTCAAGAAACAGAGGGTTAGTGAGAGAGAGATGGGGAAGGGAGTGAGATTGGTGGGTTTCTCATTGTTTTTCCGAGGGTGGTGGTGGTGTTGAGTACGGTGGTGATGATGATGGTGGTGATGTTGACGATGGAGGGTGGCTGTGGTGTGGTCGCTGGGGGGTGAGGAGCTTTTAAAGCTCACTTTACTTGGAGGCCAAGGCTGGATAGGGCGTTTGGTGATTGTGGCGGTGATGTAGGCGGTTGAAGATTTTTCCCGAAGGAGTTGTTTACATGGAGAAGATGAAACATGAGAAATTTTGAGGTGGGCCGGTTGTACCACTTGCTAGTGGGTTCTAGTGTTTTAGGTGTATTGCTAGCTTGAGTAATCTAGTGCTCCAGGTGTACAAGTAGGTAGAGTTATGGGTGGTGCACACTAGGCTAATATTATCGTATTTTTCTAAAACTATTACGCGAATTTCTCGGCTAAATTTCAAACTATCACTTGCATTAAATTTTATCGATTTGCTATAAAATTAATATTATCACCCAAGCAAATCAATTAATTATCAACTAAATATTCCTTAAAACTCACATACTATCTACCTGTATTGAAATTGTCTAATTGTTCTTAGCTAAGATACGGGGTACAACCCGTCACTTCACCCGATTTTTTATTTATAACTAAATTTTAATTTTAGCTTCTCGAATCATTCACGATTACTAATATAACGTGTTTCTAAAATCTAACACCATTTTCTTAATGATAAAAAATACAATAATTATCCAACTTTGTTTTTCACACTAAATTCTTATTTAACAGTTCAAACGACTGTTTTACCCTCACTAATCATACGGGGTATTACATCCTTCCCCCCTTAAACGGAGCTTCGTCCTTGAAGCTAAAATCACATAACTAATCAAGATATTCTGACATTATGTCAAGCAATTATCTATTAACATCAAGATCACATAGCAGGCAAGTAATTACACGCAGCAAATCATAGCAAATATCCATTTTCTCTAACACACATATCATCAAATAAGGTCGTAGTCACGTCTATCTAATAAATTGGTCATAGTCTCATTTAGATACTAAGGGTCATAGTTAAGAACGTCGTAAGCACGTGTATCCCTTTTTTGTCAATCCCCGAGTTACTAATTTCCATGCCGTTGATGATTCTTGTGATAGCTATGCTGAAGTGGCTCTTCCTCGGTTTATCTGTTGATCACCCAAATCTTACAAGCTTTTGAAATACTCTGCCTTCGAGCTCCTGCTTTGCTTTGAGTTCATGAACTCTTGATTCTTCCTCGCTTTCACCTGGCCATGGTAAAAGCAGGATCTGAGAGCAGCCTGAAGTGCTTCCAAGTTAAAGTTGGACCTTGCCAACAGGGTTCCTTGTGAGTTCCTCCTTCAGAGGTTCACTTCACTTTCTCAAATAAAATACTGCGCAGTTTGACCCTTCGGTCTTCAGGACATTCTATTGCCCCTTAGGGTCTTGTCAATTCCCATGATCCAGTGTACTAGCTCTACGGGATCTTCTTTTCCCGTGGAGTCTACTGGCCTCGTGTTTGCCACTTTCTTGGCTCAATTGTCCGAATAGTCTGAATGATGAACCATACTGTAATTATCCTGAGCCATCCATTCTTGCCGTCTCGTCCTCGCGTAGCAACGAAGTGGTCTTACAAGTCGTATTCTTGTGCTTCTACTTATCATATCATTTCTCAGTCTACCATAGTCTAAAGGGTTTATATCTTCTTCATAATGCACAACTATCAATCCACCAAATATCACATAGAAATCTTAATTCAAGCTTAGCAATCTAAATCAAAGCAACACGTCATTCACAATTCACATTCTGACTTCTACGATTCACAATCAATTTTCTCCATTACAAAATAATTGTCTATCCAACAATCAACCAGGAATAAACGCAACATATAATTATTCTCATCTTCTCAAACAAAATTCAGAATTCAATTTCACATCTCTTTCTCCATTACAGGACTAGTATTTCTTACTAATAACTTGTCTCATCAGACTACTCAATACTTCTTCCATAATCCGGAATCTAATCCATACTTCTCAATTTATAGTGATAACATTCATCAATCAAACAAGGAAGTTCTATCAAGCAAAACAATACTAAAGGATGAGGACGGAGGGACAGCAGTTCCAACACTTAAGCTACCCTTAACCCGATCGGCTTTTCAAGTTTTAATTATCTTGCCCTATGTTCATTTTAAGGTTACCCTACAGGTTTTAAACTGGAACGAACGCTCTGATACCACCTACAACAACCCCCTTATCCGGCTCGGACAAGACCGGGAGGGCGATGCTATAAGTAACGGCGGAAATCAAAAGCATAACATCCCAAAATATTTATGTATTACATAATATTAAACATTACCAAGTTTCTAGATATTACAAAAGCGTTTCCAGAACTACTACATTATTCTTGCTAACTAGACTAGGTTCTACTCATGGTGAAATCCATCTAAGTGTGTCTCGTACCCAGCTACACCTTAATCTTCAGCTCCTAAACCCGCGGTGGGAAGGAAACAGGAACCGCAGTTTTCAAAGTCAGCATGGAAATACTGAGTAAGTGACACCCAAGCTCGTAAATCAGAAGACGAAGCATAACTTTATTTTCAAAATAAATATTCAGAGGAAATAAATCATAAACTGCAGAGTAAATCAGGAACTTAAATATAAATTGTAAAACTGTAAGAAATGAACATGGAGCATCCAGTAAGAACACTTATAAAATTCTCATTATTTTGATCTTCCTTTCTCAACTTTCAAACGGGGAGGATTAGTCCCAATCTCTTTCCTCTTCTCTTTCTTAAATATCAAAATCTCATAGAATTTAACTGTGTTGATACGGGGAAGAATCCACTATCCACCTCGCATACTCCAAGACCTTAAGTGCCAGCACCCCCCTAAGACTTCTTGCGGCCAAAGAGGTGAGTACATGGAGCAACCCGGCAGGTTGCGACCGGGTGAAATAAACGTGTCGAGTGACCGCAACCAACACGACCAATCTAATCACAGGCCGAGTGACCGAAGTCAACACGGCAATAATAATAAACTTCTCCCGCACAACTCTTTCCACTTTAAGTTAATTACAAATTATTATTATTATTCGTGAGACAATATCAAGCAAATCAACTTCTGAAAAAGGTAAGAATATCTCAAATAAATCATGTAAATAAATAGCAACCACGTTTTGAGACAAGTATTAAAATAACTTGCGACACGAAAGGAGCTTGGCACGCAAGGCTTGGCATGTTCACTTACAATTAATCCACAGCAATTAGCACGTAGAGCTCCTTCGAATGTTCGTCATCCTTGTCTATGAACCTGTCGTCTAGAATTACCAACTTCTAATTAAAACAAGGCTATATCTAAATAAAGTGAGCATGTGTATTGTATCGACGTTCGACTACGTCGCGTAACTTGGTCAGTCCCTCACGGCTTCCAAAAAGTCTAATAAAACCGGACTTACATCATATGCTGATATATAAGAAATATCTCGATATTAGATGATCAAAACGATATTTATAAGTATTTATCAAAATAAGCATAATATCACAATGAAAATAGCATTTTCTATATCTATAAATAGTTATTTAATTCTTAATAAAAGTTTGATGAGAAACTATTTCAAACTCATTATCTATTTTAACAAATGTGTCATAATAATTAAATATTACCCCAAATAACTCTTTTTAGCTTATTTTGTTCAAGAAAAATAATTCATTACATCCAGAATATATTTTTATTACCAACCCATTTCCACTTTATGTTTATTTGAAATAATATTTAAGAAAATATTCATGTATAGTCTTTAAACAGAATAATAATGTATATACAATGTAGATACTAATGCAGCCCCCCTATAGCTTTCATAAAACACAACAAACACCCCACCCCCTACTATAACTACTTTATATAAATTAACCCCCTTTTAACAAAGCTCCAATTTCATCCATCTAAACTTGGATTGAGCAAGAAAAATTCATCTTTGATCATCTAAAACAACTAATCGAGAGTTTTAGGACATACCTAGGCCAAAAATGACCGGAAACCGTCAAGAAACGAGTCGGGTCGGAGCTTGTCGTCGGAGTCGCCGGAGGTGAGCTTTGAGGCCGGATTTAATGGCTTCCTTCCCCTATCCTGAGCCTCCTAATGAGATGGTTGGGGTCTAGAGAGCCTACTGGAAGCAACTATGGTACTGGGTGACATTGGTGGAGCTCATCCAAGTTTCCCGCCGGAAACAATGGAGGGACGGTAGTGGCGGTGATGGCCTCTGGTTGCAGCTGCTGCTGCCACTTTGCCATTGTTGCTTTGTTCTCTTTCTGGTCTAAAGCATAGAGTGATAGGGAGAGAGGAAGGAGGGATAGAGAGAGGTGAAGCAACACTCTCGGCGGTGGTTTCCCGATGGTGGTTTCTGACGATGGTGGTGGCTCCTGGGGAGTTTTTTGGCTGCTCCTCTTGGGTCCCTGCTGATGCTGTTGTCTTCCGAAAACAGAGAGACAGAGAGAGAAAGAGGGACGGGGAGTTGAGGGAGGTGGAGGCGGCGCTTCCCGTTGGTGGTCACCGCCGGTAACTATGGTGGATGAGGTTGTGGGTGTGGCTGCTGCCACCACTACCATGCTGCTGCTATTAACTTCAAGAAACAGAGGGTTAGTGAGAGAGAGATGGGGCAGGGAGTGAGATTGGTGGGTTTCTCATTGTTTTTCCGAGGGTGGTGGTGGTGTTGAGTACGGTGGTGATGATGATGGTGGTGATGTTGACGATGGAGGGTGCCTGTGGTGTGGTCGCTGGGGGTGAGGAGCTTTTAAAGCTCACTTTACTTGGAGGCCAAGGCTGGAGAGGGCGGTTGGTGATTGTGGCGGTGATGTAGGCGTTTGAAGATTTTTCCCGAAGGAGTTGTTTACTTGGAGAAGATGAAACATGAGAAATTGTGAGGTGGGTCGGTTGTACCACTTGCTAGTGGGTTCTAGTGTTTTAGGTGTATTGCTAGCTTGAGTAATCTAGTGCTCCAGGTGTACAAGTAGGTAGAGTTATGGGTGGTGCAAACTAGGCTAATATTATCGTATTTTTCTAAAACTATTACGCGAATTTCTCGGCTAAATTTCAAACTATCACTTGCACTAAATTTTATCGATTTTCTATAAAATTAATATTATCACCCAAGCAAATCAATTAATTATCAACTAAATATTTTTTAAAACTCACATACTATCTACCTGTATTGAAATTGTTTAATTGCCCTTAGCTAAGATACGGGGTACAACCCGTCACTTCACCCGATTTTTTATTTATAACTAAATTTTAATTTTAGCTTCTCGAATCATTCACGATTACTAATCTAACGTGTTTCTAAAATCTAACACCATTTTCTTAATGATAAAAAATACAATAATTATCCAACTTTATTTTTCACATTAAATTCTTATTTAACAGTTCAAACGACTGTTTTACCCTCACTAATCAGACGGGGTATTACAGTATGGTCTACTAAATGTCACATATTGTAATGCACCAAGAAGTTGTCTATAAGGAGTGACATCAGACAGAACAGAACCATCATTAGCATGATATTTATTACCAACAACAATAGGTGTAGAGCATGGTTTACAAGTTGACATATTAAACCTTTTCAAGAGATCAGTAATATATTTAGTTTGATGCAGAAACAAACCTTGAGAAGTTCTTTTAATCTGAAGACCTAAGAAGTAAGTCAAAGGTCCCAAATTGGTCATACAAAATTCAGAGTGAAGATTTCTTACCAGAGCTGCAATATTGTGCACATCATTACCAGTAAGGATGATATCATCCACATATAATAAGAGAAGAGTAACTCCACTTTGGGAATGCTTGATGAAGAGTGAGGAGTCTGCAGTTGAAGAAGTGAAACCCAGAGACATAATATAAGAGGTGAATCTCTCAAACCAAGCTCTAGGAGCTTGTTTGAGACCATGTATGGCCTTGTTCAATTTGCACACATGAGTGGGAAAATTTGGATCAACAAAACCTTGAGGTTGTTTCATGTAAACACGTTATTTTAAATTTCCATGTAAAAAGGCATTTTTGACATCAAGTTGTTGAAGTGGCAAATTGAAAGTTGCAGCAAGAGATAAAATAGTTCTAACAGTTGAGTGTTTAATCCCAGGACTAAAAGTTTCATCAAAATCAATGCCAGGTGTTTGATGAAAACCTTTTGCAACTAATCTGGCTTTGTATCTAGAAATTGTGCCATTTGGATTATATTTGGTTCTATAGACCCATTTATTTCCCACAATATTGGCAAATTTTGGTGCAGGAACAAGAGACCATGTATTTTCATTTATGAGACTTTGATGCTCTTCAGCCATGGCTTGAATCCACTGAGAGTGTTTCTTAGCCTCAGTGAAGCAAGTATGATCAGATAAGAGAGAGATGTTAGGGTTACCTGAAACAGTGAACCCTACTTTCTTTTTATTGATACCTGATTTGCTTCTTGTCTGCATAGGGTGTCCAGGTGGTGTAGACTGCACATGTATGACTTCAGGTGCCATGCCAACACTGGGTGGCTGCTCATCAAGTGTAGTACTGTGTGGGGGTGCCATGTCAGATGGCTGAGTGGCAGGTGGCTGTGCCATGCCATTGCCATGTGGCTGCTCCTGAGAGTGGACAGGTGGCAGGTCTTGAACATCACCTGGGTTCTGTGCAGATGAAGTCCAATCTTCCCCAGAACTGGTATCTGGAACAAACAAAACAGTAGAATTAGGAGGAGATGCAGTAGCAGTAGGACATGAAGATGTAGGAACAGTATAATGATATGGAAACAAGGTTTCATCAAAGATGACATCTCTGCTAATATACATTCTTTGAGACTGTTTGTGAAAACAAATATAGCCTTTAGATCCTTTCGCATAACCCAGAAACACAAATTGTTGTGATCTAGGTTGAAGTTTAGATGTGTTGTAAGGTCTGAGATTTGGGTAGCAAGCACACCCAAAGACTTTGAGAAAGTTATAATTCGGTTTAACACAAAAAGTAACTCATAAGGAGATTTTGATTTTGTATTTCTACTAGGCATTCTATTAATTAAAAACACAGCTGCATCAAAAGCATGAAACCAAAAAATATGTAGGTAAAGAGGCATGTGACATAAGAGTCAAGGCAATATACAAGATGTGTCTATGTTTTCTTTCAGCAGTGTCATTTTGTTGAGGTGTGTGAGGACAGGACTTTTGATGATTAATACCATGTGAAGAAAGAACTTTGTGAAATAAAACATACATGTATTCACCACCTCCATCAGTTCTCAAAATTTTGATTTTATGACTAAGAAGATTTTCAACTTGCATAATAAATGTAGGCAAGACATACACAACTTCAGACTTGTTATGCAAGGGAAACATCCAAGTATATTTAGAAAATTCATCAACAAAGAGAACATAATACTTATAATCATTGTAAGACTTGATTGTAGATGGACCCCAAACATCACTATGTAGTAAATGCAAAGGAGTAGGAGCAATAGTACTAGAATGAGAATAAGGTAAAGTTGTCATTTTTCCTTTCACACAATGTTCACATAAACCAGAATGAGAGTGTTCAAATAACTTAAAAATAGAATTGGATAAACACATATTTAAAACTTCATCAGAGGGATGTCCAAGTCTTGCATGTCACAGAGGACTCTTTATTGCTTTGCCAAGAAAACCATTTGGCTGATATATAGAAGCAGAGTCAAAATTGAAAGAGGGATATGAGAGAATGGGGTAGAGCCCATTTTCACTCACTCCTTTGTAAAGAACTTTCCGAGTGACCTTGTCCTGTATTGAAAAAGACTCAGCATCAAAAACAAAGAAACAGTGATGTTGTTTGCATAATTGAATAACTAAGAGAAGATTGGTAGCTAAGGCAGGTACATGTAATGTATTGTTTAATGAAAAAGAATGTGAAGGAGTGTGAATATAGGCAGTACGAGAATTGGCTATGGATAGACCATTGCCATTACCAACAAACACTTGATCAGAACCATGATATGGCTCAACTAAAGAAAGGTTTCCCAATTCAGCAGTCATGTGATTTGTTGCACCAGAATCAGATAGCCAATAACCAAAACTTGTTGATGGTTGTGAAGCAGAAGCATTCATAGCAGTTAAATTAGAGGAAGGAGGTTTGCCTTGATAAGAATAATCCATCCTATGCCAACATTCTAAGGCAGTATGATAATTGTTGCCACAAATTTGACAAGTGACAACATCAGTACCAGTATGAGGTCTAGGGTTAGGGTTAGGATAGCCATTAAACCTACCCCTAGAACCTTGATAGTTAGGGTTATAACCCCTGCCTCTAGAGAAATCCCCCTAGTACCACCTCTGTAGTAACCTCGACCACCATATTGGTTGTTGCCTCTACCTCTGTACCCAGAATTAACACTTGAACCTCCACGACCACGGTTGGTGTAACCACCACGAGTGGCAGTGTTAGCCTGAGTAGTAGAGTGAAAAGCCATAGATCCAGAATTGAAATCTGAAGAGGCAGATCCCTGAGATTCAAACATTTGTTCTTCGGCTTTGAGAAGAACATGAAGTTCTTCAAGGGTAATCTCAGAACGGGTTCGAAGAGAAGACCAAAAGGGATTGAACTCAATAGTTAAACCATTTAGGGCATACAATAACATGTCTTCATCATCAATAGAAACCAGAGAGACAGGCAATTTGTCACGAATTAATGTGAGCTTTTGCATATAGACATCAACAGAATCATTCTTCTTCTTGATAATTTGAAGTTCATGTTTAAGTTGCAGAATATTGGAGCGGGTAAGAGATGCATACCTTGCCTCTAGGGCTAACCAAGCAGAGCGAGAAGTTGTCTTACCAATAACCAGAGTTAGGTCCTGCTGAGTGAGAGTAGAATTGAGAGGAGTGAGAATCGCTTGATCCTGAATCAACCATGCATGAAACTCCGGATTAGGAAGGGGATCTGAGGCGGCGGGGCCGGAAATAGACTCCGGTGGTGGTGGATGGGAACCATCAAGAAATTTATAGAGATCTTGAGTGCGAAGAACAGAAGTAACTTGGTGTTTCCAGAGAACGTAATTGGTATTATCGAGTTTAAACGGGACAAGATTGTTGATATTGGCAAGGATGTATAGAGGGTTATGCGGTGCAGAAGCCATGGTTGTGAGACTCATGGCTCTGATACCATGAAAGCAAACCCAGATTTAGGGTTTGCAGAGATGATGAACACAAATAATGAATCGACAGAGAAGATGAAAAATGAGCAAACAAAGGCTAGGTTTCTTCATTGATTAAGAACAATTTATACAAGAAACCCAACGGGCTGATTTACAGCCGTTGGATGATAAGATCAAATACTAAAAGGACATATATACCCTTCTGGGTTAATACACTTACAAACTGATCTTCTAATAATTCAAGACAAGCCCATAACTTTGTTAAATGATGAAAGTGCAACATTTGTTTGTAAGGTTAATGGAATACACCTTCTTGTGATATAAACTTAAGTCCTTCAATTCCAAAAAATGTCAGAACAGCACCCCAAGACTTGACAATCACCATAACTGCATTATTTCTGCTAATAAACGGTCGTCTACAAGCAGCTCATCTCAATCTCAATTCCGTTTTTCACAGCTCACAAAGTAACGTGCTACACCGATAACAAGAAACAAAAGCCAAGCGACGAATGGACCACGTTGTTACTCAATCTCGTAGCACACCGAGCCAACGTGCTCACTTGGTGCACCGTTCTCGTCTAAGGGACTCAACCGTGTGACATGTTACCTAATAAATCAGCCTTTAAGGCCACTAAGTATGGTAAAATCAAGTCCTAGGAAATCTTGTGAACCAAGTTAGGAATTGATTGGTGTTATTCGTCTACGCCTAGGATACCAGAATATTAAAAAATTATTCCTAAATCATAATTCATTGTTGTGGTGAAGGAGGTTTGACTTGCTACAACCACCATGTATTCGTCATGTTTGTGGACAAGCCACTATACGCATGATTCATGGCTATTTTTACCATTATCGTATTTTTGCTCATGGAAGGAGTTAAAAACCCATGGAAAGGACGCAATATTACATGGAATGTGTAGAAGTAGTTGGGATCTAGATAGTAGGATATTGGAGAAAACTAAGTGATAAAAGTGTTTTCGTGGAATGTTAATGTAACATGGATGTGTGAGAGACAATTTAGAATATTTTTACTTCACAAACTTTTCAAAACAGTATGTAAATGGTGTAATCAAATCATCCTCCACCATTCACGCGTCACTTTGCAGTGTCATACTCAACCACTCAACTCCTTCCTTGCTCTCTACAAATGAAGAGTTCAAACTACATGCCTAGTAGCTGAATCATATTCAGTTACAACTCAAATCATGCAAGTGAGAAGAGAAGATACATATGGTTACTCGCATAATTTTAAAATGACGCGCTTAATAGGAAAATGGAATCTGAATTAATATTGTAGACTTTCCAATTGAAAAATTATTGGGTGCTTGTGAAGCTCATACACATGAACTTAAGTTTTTAAAGGAAATTGATATGCAGTTGATTTTGTGTGTGAAGTGGAGAATCGGTCAACCATATGCATGGAGTTCGACATCTGGTGATGTCCACGGAGCTAACTAATGAGCAAAATATTTTACAAAAACAATAAGATTTCAAGATTACCATCGTGGAGGGGGCATGAAGGAGTTATAAATTGCAACTTCTCAAAGTCATATTCCATATTTTGGTTCTTTTATTAAAGTTAACCAACCATGTTGGATATAAATCACCAAACATCCTATTCCAGCTGCAAGCCGTGTCTTTAAGTGCTACTAAACTAGACCAAGCCTGCAAGTAAAGGAACTCATCTACCCCATTGTGACAACGTATTGGTACTTTATGTGGTACATAACGCTTACAGCCAAACATGTTCAATGCCTTATAGTGGGAAGTAGATAGTATTGTCCTTCTTCCTCTTACTGCATCTTCACCGTCAATAGGTTTTATGGACTCTCCACCTATTCACCTCATGAGCTACAATGTCAGCTCCCTTTCCTAACAAATCCTTGAGGACAAGGATTTCTTCGAGTCGAAGGGGTTATCATGAATCAAAGGTCGAATAGCAATATCTCAGTATTGTGGGGGCTGAGCAAAGAAAGGGGTTAGTTGTAGAGAGTTAGAATTCTAAGGACTAGTTTGCAGTTTTCGTAGTTGCTTTTCGATAATTCTATTATTTATTTTATGTATGATACTGTCATTTCGACAGTAAAAGTAGTTCTAAAACACTAATTACAAAACACAAAAAGTCAAAAGTACTTTTCTTCCAGGAACTTAAATAAGAAATTTATCAAACACTTTTCGTGTAGATTTCCACATCAACTTTCTTACAGTATTTTCAACACAGCATTACCAAACTAGCCCTAACTATCTCTTTTTACCCTCCAGTGGATAATTAAAGATCTCTTAACGCATTTTTGTTCTTCTACTAACGCAGCCACGCATGTCTACTTCACGGCCTATTACTAACCACTGTCCACACTCAGCAAAACACTTCTTTTCCGGCCACGCACAATCCTTTGAACTTCGCCGGTATCGAACCCAAACCCAAATTGTTAAAGCTTTGTCTGTCTTACCAGATCCTAATATGCAAAACTCTGATAACCAAATTGTTAATAGATGAAACAGAATTGACGAAGCCTTGTAACAATTCGAACGCCCAAATAGGGAAATCAAAGAAGCTGTACGATGTCTCCGAAGAGACGCATACATGTCGGAGCTTTCATAAACCTAAAAATCCCATACAATTCACCGATAAACCCTAGTATCGCTCAATAGAGCGTTTCAGACTACACACAACAGAAGTACATGCAGAGGCGTACGTAAAAGCTCCCCCTGAGTTCCGAAATAGGGACAGAGAATGAAAAAAAGGAGAAATTCTGGACTTACTAGACAGACAGAGGTGGTCGGCCGATGGCCGGAGAGACGCCGGATCGTGCTCTTCTGATTCAAGCTTTCAAGGAGATCTCGCTCTGTAAGCGAGAGAAAACGCCTCCTAGTCTTTGTGGTTTTCATTGGGGTCAATTAGTTATGTGACGGAAGAGTAGGGGTGCGAAAGAGATACTTATATGGATACTTTCCATATTTAATTTTAATTTTGGGGCAAATCTGCAAATATCGTAAGTATATCACGGTATCGTGGCGTAGCTTTGGAGTTTGCATAATGAACTGGTCGAACCGAGTTTTAAGTATTGATGTGGCGGGAAAGAGAAAAGTAATGGCGCCAATTTAATATCCCTTATTTATTTTATTTTTTTAAAAGTATATTCATAATTAGTATGATCTGTTCTGGTACAACCTATTATGTTAGTTTTCTATTTAAAAATCAAATTGGTTGGCGAAAGTATCTGTTTGCAGAGCCTATAAGGCGGTGTGAGGAAAATGGTAATTGTCTCTGATTAGCCAGTGTTTGTGCTCGATTCATGATACAAGAACCAAGCAGTTACGACTATACTGGAAGCCTGCAAGTTTTTTTTTCGAAAAAAAAATGCAAGTTGTCTCATGGTTGTAGCTTCTATAAAGATTTGGGGAATTAGTGGATTAGAGGCCTGAGTAAGGTTTGTCACGGTTCAATGGTTGCGGCCATGACATAGTCAGGGAAGCAGTTCGCGTGCGTATATGGGCATCGAGACGTTCACCTAGGGTTGGCGGAAGATAGAACCACCCACAAAGCCACATCTCAAGGGCAACGGGGTATAAGCTAAGTCTTCTTATATCTATAAAGGGCATCATTCTATATTGGAATTGTTGTTGAACCCCTTAGATCCAAAACCATAATGCAAAACTAACCACTATCGAGCTCCATGTCTCCATCTTCTCTCTTAGACTAGTTTACTACCATCCCATCCTCCCAATATCTTCTGTCCTAACATGAGTGATCTTATTTTTGACTTGCATGGACTCTTTGACTGAGGTTTCACCTTCACACACTAATTGGATTTTTAGTTGTACTCGTGGTTTTAAAGAACAGTATAGGCAGTGGTGCGTAAGAGAACTGGCATGTATCAGAGAGACTGTATGGAAATCAAGAATCGAATGCGTGAATTTTTCTTAGCGTATAAGCCGTTTTGGCAATTTTTTCCAGAAAATTGGTGTCTAGGCCTCATTTTACCTAAAAACTGCAGAAATACCATATTTTACCGAAAACACTGCGTAACGGCCATTATAGATGTGAGTCTGATTACGTCACCGACTCTGCATCTCAGTAACCTATCTATTTTTTTAAGGATCTAACCTATTTCCTACAGTCAAATAAAAATCTTGTATTTTGTAGAGTAGTGCAATTTCTACTAAATAATGCTATATGACCTTCTTAGGGTAACAGAACACAAACACCTAATTGGAAATTTGTACTTGAATTGCCAAGGAGATTTGGTGTGATAATAGGAGCATGTCTTTGTCATGTACACAGAAATACCATTAAAAGAGCTACAATTCTCCACTTGATGGTAACGGAATGGTTCAAATAAACCTGAAATTGGATATTAAGATGTTGGAGAAAGCTAACTTACACTGTAAGGTCCGGTTTAATATTCAAGTGCTTTGGTCCTCAAAAGAATGGGGATTGTTCCGACTAAAATAAGAAATAGATAAACTGCATAATCCTTGTAGAGTGATGTACAATGATAAGATAATGTACCGAATGATCATTTGATTTCCTATAACAACAAGCATCCACCGAGATTTTACACAAATCAATCAGCTTTGCGCCGACATTTTCGGCGCCCCAAAAAGTTCAAACAAATATGTTAAAACAACATCCTCGGTGTAATCATTAACTGGTCATGTATGTGTGCTAATTGATTTAAGGATAGAAGACAAAAAACACTCGTCGAGTATGGGTTATATACAAAAACACCCCTCGTGTTTGGAGATATACAAAAACCATTCCTGTCGAGACAAAAATCACCCATGTCAATGGACGAACGTTAGACAAATACCACCCTTCTGTTAATGTCAGTTAAGAAGGGGGTGCGATCTGACTTTTTTATGACCATTTTGTCCCTATTGAGTTTTTTTGTGTTTTATTGTGTTTATGTTCTTGATGTTCTTGGCCACCATTCTTGGTGTTCCTGACCACCACCACCACCACTAAATCTCCACCCAACCCGCCTTCAAATTGATTCGTTTCCAGATTCAATTACCCATTTCTAGAATATGTAAAAGGATCGAATATAACTCTGCCTCATAAGCCTAAAAACTATACTTGTGGTATGCTTATAATCCACTTTGTATGACTGAACTTTCTTGAAATTTCAGTTTAAACTTCCACACCATCTCTATTCACCAGAGCCTCACAAGTGCAGCCAGCCACCACTGTCACCTACACTCATCCAGAAACAAGAATGATATCAATACCACTTCTACTTCTACGAGTTCGATCTCATTTTGAATTTGTATAGTAAACCCAGAAACCAATTCAAAGAAGAACTACTTAGATTACATTCCCAACTAGGAATTGAAGTGCCACAAGCTAGAACAACAAATCGACTGAATCAAGAACAACAAAAAGAACCCCGAACAATTGTACCCCAACCGAGCAAACGAATCAGAACCGTTCAGCTTCCTCTCGCCAATCGATTTCGCCATCTTAATCACACTCTCCACTCCATGCCTCCCCTGAAACCCACCGGCAATTACTTCCTACCAGCAATTTCTTCAACAACTCGACTGAATATGTCAAGGTTTTGATTGTGGTGGTGATTCTGTTGCTGGTGGTGGTGGTTGAGATGATTCTGATAGGGCTGTGTCTGTGAGGGAACAGTGCGGCGGAGGAGTCGAAGAGGCCATCAAAGAATGAATCAGCCAACATAGATAGAGATAGTGACCGAGATGGATCGATCCTTATGTCCGATCTTGTCTCTCCCTCGACTGAGATGAGATGAAGAAGAAGAGAGATAGAGGCGGAAGAGAAGTGGTGGACTGTTGGAGTGGTTTGTGTCGGGAGAGAAGAGAGGAGGGAGAGAGAGAGGGGAAGAGATAAGGTTAGGGTTGAAAAATGAAGAGGAGAAGAGGAAGGATGGGCTTTATGGTGGGTAATTTTGTCAGGTTTTAGGGGCATTTTGGTCTTTTCATATCTATGTTAGTCTACTGTTATCTCCTTCCTTTGACAGGGGTGGTTTTTGTATATCCTCAAACACGAGAGGTGTTTTTGTACTCAGGGGGTGGTTTTTGTCTTTTACCCTTGATTTAAAGATTTGGGGTTTCCACTGACATGGTATTATATTTTAACAAGTCCAGTTGTTTTTCTCTCCAGATTATGACTGCTCAATCAAAGATAGAATATGTGAGTTTTGTGGTATTCTTGATCTAAATTATTCAGTGAAGTTCTTAGGCTTACTAGCCTTTTGGGATAGGTCAAAATTCCAAGCTCGCAACCACATTTTCAACTAGACTACTCACAAGCTTCAAGTTTGGAGGAGACTATTACTTCCCTACCTGGGAGAGAAACCTTATTGAAGACGGGCTATTCCCAATTACTCTATGTCCTGCATTGAATTTCTAAAATCTTTATGCAGAAAAATCACAAAGGTGTCAAGGAAGTTTTGATGGAGTACAAGCCCAAGTAAAAGAAAGTTACATTGGCTTTGTTGGGAAAATACAGCTCTCCCGGTTTCAGACAACTTAAAAGCTTTAATTTTGGTTCTTTTAGCCAAAAAAATGTGGAGGTTCATTAATCAACCCAACCCTCTTTGTGAAAAGATTATCAAAGCCGAACACTTCCCTCATAACTCTTTCCTTCATGCTAGTTTGGGTAGCAATTCTTCTTGTGTGTGGAGAAGTCTCCTTGCCGGTAGAAATCTAATCCTAAAAGGAAATCAAAGGAGAGTGAGAAATGGTATGTCTCTGTCTATACTGAAGGATAACTGGATCAAAGAAGATTACAAAGTCAACAACGTTTTGTATCTTGATGTGGATGAGAATACCAAAGTGGCCGCCTTGATTAATCAACATTCCAAAACTTCAAAGTTTTATTTGATAATCATGTTTTCTCCCATTGATGCTGCAGCATTCTGTCTACTCCAATAGCTTGCTCTCAAGAAGAAGAAAATTTACTTTGGTTCTTGAGATGTCCGACATCTACAATGTAAGATATGGTATCTTATAATTCCTTGGAAGTTAAGTCTTCTCCCTCTCTTGATCAGGTTGCCTCATCTTCTTTGAATTTCCAAATAAACATATTGGAAATTTATGTGGAATACCAAATTGCCTCCTAAGACTACAAAATTCTGGTGGAGGATAAACCATAACGATTTGGCCTCCAAGCAGAATTTATGAAAACAGAAGTATGCTAACTCCCAGGCCCGTCTCTAAGCCTAGGCCATATACAAAGTTGCCTAGGGCCCCATGAGGGAAGAGGCCCCCGCATTTCTTATACACATCAGGGCATTTCAGTAATCTAAATTTGACAAATTTGCTTGACTATAATTTCATTTGTCTTTCCTAACTAAACTAAATTGTGCTATAGAGAACTGAAACTATTATCTCTATTTGTGTCTTCATTCATAATTTTATTTAAAATTAAGTTGGAGGCTCTGTTGTCCAAAAACAGTGTACTCTTCATGATATTTTCCTGTCTTTCAAATGTGAATCAACAGCTCCCTTAAGACAGAGTTCTTACATGAAATTAATCTTTTAAAATAGCCAATAATATGTAAGAACAAAATACTACACATCACTAATTTCTTAAAAGCAATTGACATATCATTATTTGATTAGCAACTTCCTCATCAAGGAGGCAAAGGTAAACGAATTAATACAATTATTTGTTTGAATGTTACTATGTAAAAAAAAATCGTGTGAAAATACAGTCAAATAAAGTCGCCTAGGGCCTCATAAAAACCAGAGACGGCCCTGCTAACTCCCCTTGATGTTCTTTTGTGTAGAGAGGAAAATGAATCTTTGTTGCATTTGCTCTTTCTTTGCCCTTGGACGAGGCCCTTTTGGCTTCCAATTGGCATCAATCGTGTTATAGTGGCTACAAATTTGGGGTGTGTAAATAAGTTGCTTCTTTTCTCGTCTGATCAGCACAAGTCAAGCTCTTTGATTCTAGATGATGTGCATCTCTCAAGATGTGCGTCTTCTTTTCTCGTGTGGCTAATTTTGCAAGCTTAATTTGTGAGATGGCTTTGTGATTTGAGTTTTCTCAGAAACTGCAACTTAATATGACCCCCCCCCCCCCCCCCCCCAACACACACACACCCACACCCACCCCACTCCCACTATAGTTTATAAATTTGCATTCTTGTACAAAAAAGTTGTTCTCTCACCGAGCATGGAATTTTATCATTTGACATTTTATAATGATAAGAGTATAGATTCCTCGGAATTAGGGATGGCAATACGGTTCGGTCCGATCCGAAATCCGAGTGATTCGATTCGAACGGGTCAAATTCGAATCCGATCCATTTTAAAATGGATCGAATATGGATATTAAAAACTCAAATCCGATCCGTATCCAGATTCGATCTGAATATATTAGGATATCCGATGGATATCCGACCCGAAAGGATCCGAACACATATAGTTTTATGAAAATACTCTTGGAGTTATAAGAAGATATGTTTTTACTTACATATATATAAACACATTACACAAATCAATACACATTATTTTTTAGGCCTGAAGAAAATATTTCACTATGGTTATGGACAATTTTAATGTTGTTTTGATTGAATTTGTAGACAATTTTAGACATTATTGGTGCCTTAAACTTTTGAATGGCTAAATTATATTTCTTGGTAGATTTACATGTGTCATATTGATAAATATTTTTTATATATTTTTATTTTTTAGGCAGATTTTTTTTTTTTTTTTGATGTGGTGACTCTTTACATATATTTCTGAGTTTGTTGTGTATTTTGTATGAGAAGTAAAAAAAAAATACTCAGGATCCGAATCTGGATCCGAATCAGATCCGTTTCTGGAGATTTGGATTGTCGGATCGAATACGGATATTGCAAATTAAATCCGGTCCGGATTCGATCGGAATCCGTTTAGGATCCAGTCGGATTTGGATCGAATATGGATCCACTTATTTTGATCGGATTCGGATATGGATATACGTGGATCCGATTCGAATCCGATCCATTGCCATCCCTACTCGGAATGCTAATTAAAACTCCTATTTCACCACCATATTTTCATAATTTATAATGGGAAGGTAAACATGTTGTTTACAGTTTGTATTAAAAGGTCTTAAAAAAATTAGTGCAAATCTAAATATTTACTCTTACATCTAACATGGACCGCTTGGAAAAAAAATTATGTGCCCATCCCTGATGGCATGTACAACGTCGCACATGTAATTTAATTCGAGTCTTAGAAAATAGAGTATTGACATTTTCTCTCTTAAGAGAAGTATGATAAGTATTCTTGCAAATTTGTCTAAAAAATAAGAATGAGCTGGCACCTTCAATAGCTCATGTAAATTTTAATATTATGAAAAATATAAAGAAAATTGTGAAAAAGTGAACTCGAAGTCTCCATGCTCATTCATTTCGTATAACATGCATCTTCCTCTTCATTAATAACTAGCAAGAAACTAGACATGCTACTTTTATGTGTCTATCTCTCTCCTATTTTCGTATATTAATTAATTCAATAAATAATTCTATAAAAATGAAATCGTAAATATACATTAGACTATTGGAATCAGTACCACCAAATCATGCCATGCGTAGTTTAAAATGGAAAAAAATTACATAATCCTACATTTTACTATTGGAGATGCCCGTGTATTAACATAAAGTTAAACATATGCTTTTATCACAAACTCAAACCTAATGGCAAACAGACATAAACTCTCTATACAACACATTAATGAAAACTAAATTGTCGTATTTTTATTCACTGGGAATATCATAACTAAGAAATTAGTAACATAGCCCTACAGTTTGCAGAGGAAATAGAAGTCTTCATACGATACTCATCTTTCGCAATGCTTAATCTCTCAACCCTAGTTCGTAGTAAGAATTCTCTAGTAATTGAGGCCAACATAAGCACAATTAAAAAAGTCATCACGTTTGATCAAAAGATTGTTGCCATGTCAAGTTCGGTAAGATTAAATAATAAATCAACGGTTGGCACAATTGCACAACTAATTGGTGTGAGATGATGGAATTAATGAAGTGGCAAGTGGAAGGAAATCTTTCAATAATTCACCATAGTTATAGTGAAGGAGTTTGGCGTGATAAAATGAACACATATTTTTCATGTACATATACATACCATAATAAGCATGACTAGATACTCCACTATTGCTTCTTGGGCAATCTGCAACTTGAAAAGAGCTCTGATTCTATATTGGATGTTAAGGGAATGGGTAACATGCATGAATCAAAAATTGGATATTAAGATGTTGGAGACAACTAATTTGTATTGTAAAGTTTAATTTTATATTTAAGTACTTTTGTGCTCAGAGGCTCGAGATGTGTTATACGAAAATTCATCAGTCGGGAGCTTCAGTCTCAGTTGTATGGCCCGGGAAGCGATCGAAAGTATGTTTACATATCAAAGCGATTAGCGGTGTACAATAATGAAATAATGTAACAAAGACATCTTGATTTGTTGTGTCAGCACGCATTGACAAGACTTTTTACACGTCAACAAATTTTGTACTTTTACATTTTCGGTCTCAAAATAAGTTTAACCATAAAAATTAGCGTGAACAATGTAATCATTTTCTTGCCATGATGCACATTAAGCATCTCATTTGTGTGAATCTAGAACACGGGTTGATTTAAATTATCTTGAATATTAAGAAAAATATAAGAATGACAACTTGATTATGTGATTCACATGTACTTCAATCTTTATCTTATAAAATAGCCGACTTTTTATCTTTTTTAAGTCATGAAAAAGTTATACTTCATTTTGTTAAGGACTGGTTCATATTTTAAAGTGGGCTTGTGGGCTAGGGAATTACGTGACAAGGGTTCAAGACTTATAGACTTTAATTTTTTAAAGTGGCTTGTGGGCTTTATGTATTTCATATTTTAAAGTGGGCTTGTAGACTTTCATATCTTATTAACCATTTTCGTTGTTCTAAAAAAAAAACATTTTCGCTAGATAAAAAAAAAATCTTACTTGCCATTATCAATTTTTCTTAAAAATATTACGCACATTTTCTTAGAAAAATGTTGCTTACTTAGGTTCTATTTTAGCTCATAAAATTTACTTTTTAAGAGTAAAAATTAAGAAAAGTTGAAGTTATAAAAAACTAACTTTTTGTAATTTTATAAAAATGTGAAAATGTTATCCAACATATAAATTCTAACGAAAATGACATAATTAATTTTTGAGTAATGCTATATGGACAGAATTTTAGACATAAACATAGACATAATTTCCAAATGTAGTAAAATCAATCCCTACTATGGAAATATCAAACACTTTGAAAACATTGACACATAATCAAAACCACTAAAAGTAGAAATTATGTCTAAAATTATGTCCAAAATTATGTCCGTTTAGAATTATTCTTAATTTTTTTTTATCACTTTAAAAAGTTAAAAAGTCACATAAAATTAGACAAAAAAAGCATAACCTAAGTTGAAACTTCATCTTATTCTCTAGACTAGAATCATAGCGGGGAAGGGAAGAAGATGGCTTCATTAGCCCTCTTCGACCGGAACTTCTGCTCGATATCTGACCCCACATTAAATGAAGCATGTATCACCTCCGGCCACAATGACTTCCACATCCCGATGATTCCAGCCAAATGCGTGAAAATAGGAGTGCAAAACACAGTAACATTAAAACTTTAGTTTCTCTTAAACTTCCAATAAAATCAACTTCACCTACTAGTACTGAAATTCGACAAACTGAAAAGGCGAAAGTGTCCTTTTCCAAAACTGGAAGGGATTGGAAGTGTCCTTCAATCAAACTAAAGAGGGTGTAATGCATCCACTTTAGAAAACTCAAAACAGTAGGACTATCTCCTATTATTATGAGTCCATAGCTATCTCCGGTTTAAAATACTTAAACCGAGTCTGAAGTTAACCCAAAGTCATGCATTTTACATGGTTGGTTCAAGGGAAATCCTAAAGCAAAACCAAACAAATTGTTGTCAAACCAATCAAATTAGGATGCCCTGGATTGGGTTATCAAAATTGAGCATTATCTTACCAACTGCACTTACAGTTACTAACATCATCTCCTGTGTGTTGGCAAAATTTACCAATTAATCTAGCCTTATTATTTATTGAGACAAATCCAACTAATTGTGATTACACAGTTATGGAATTCAACTAACGCTCTGCTTCATCACTGGAACAAATTGGAACGGATGCGTGAGCGATTTGTGGACGTTTCTGTGTAGGGATGGATTGGTATGATTAATCTGCGCCCAGAACACCAGAGTATCGAACCATAACTGACTCTCTGCTTCTTCACTATAATTTACCATTGTTGGAGAGAATGAGGTGTTCCGCATGATTCACCCACCAGGTATGTGTCATGTTCCTAATCGTGCCACTATACGCATGATCCATGACTACTTATATCAATTTATATTAGTTTCAAATATGGAAGGAGTTACAATAACGACTTAATATTACATAGAATTTGCAAAAGTAATTGAAAGTAATTGAAATTGGGATAGTAAGATGTTGGAGAAAACTTATTGACAAAACATGTTTGTCTTTTGAATGTTAATATGGTTGTGAGAACCAGAGGTGGTAAAGAAATCGTTTGAATCATTCTAAAACTCCGTGCAGCCTCAGCCAATGCGTGGAAAGAACAATAGTTGCTTCCGCAGACCTCTGTCGATTTGGGGGTGGAATAAGGTGGAGTTAAAAACCAGGACTGGGTGGAACATGCGGGAGATTTTGAGATTGCTATGTTTACATGGTAATGGTTTATCAGAATTTGATTTGTTTTGACCTCTAATTATATTTAATCGGTTTAAGATTGAGATCAATTCGAATTAGCGGATGAATTATGTTAATCTTTAATAATAGCTTATCAATCTGAATTCATGAGTGGATTACATTATATTTACTGATAGCTTATGTTTCTAAAGACAACGGCGCCACCAGTTTGTGAATGCTACATCTCTCTTATCATTTAATTTCCCTCTTCAAAAATAAAAAATGTACTTGTAGGCGTTTCTTAGACTTGTCTAATTAAAGCATATGACAAAAATATAAAGATTGTACTTGTACGCGGTTTTTTGACCAATCAAATATAGCAGCAGTATGACAAGAATATAATTTTGTTACTTTTTACGCATATCCTAGACCAGTCTAAGGGTGAGTTTCGGAATGCTTATGCTGCCAGCACAGCTGCTTTCCGACAGCAGAAGCAGCCTTAATGCGTTTGGTAAAAATATAATTTCTGTTTTTTCGAACCGTTCCTGCTGTCCAACGGCAGTTTTCAGGAGCAAGGGGAGAGATACTTTTTTCGAAAACACTTTTGAATAATTTATCTACAGTCGATTCTAACTTTACAATTTTTGAAAATTTCAATAGTTATATTTACTGAAATGACACATGTTATATATTTTTGTCATTTTACCTCTCACAGCAACTTCACAGTTGATTTTACCAAACACAAAATTACTATATAAATATTTAATATTTTACCAAACAACATTTACCGAAAAGTCACAGCAGCTTTCCCACAGTGTTTTCTCCCACAACATCTTCTAGCACCGTCACAACATTCCCAAACTAGCCCTAATTACACTAGTTACTTATGGGCTGATTTTTTCTTTTTAAGTTGTCTCTAACCTTCAACTCCAAATATTGAAGGCCTGTGTGATGAAGCTAGGAATCAGGGATTGTGGTGGTAAAATTCAACATATATTCAACAAGAAGTTTACTTGAGCAAGAGTTCGGACTCAACTTTTAGACATTTGTGTAATTAATAAATATTCTAAAATGAAAAGTCTAGAATAAATAAACAGTGCTAATAAGACTAGCACGGGAATAGGAAAGCCTAATACTAGAAGCCATATAGTGAAAATCTGGAAAAAGAAAAAGCCGAAACACCATTCCAAGTTTCCAACCATTGAATGAAAGTTTTTTTTTTTTTTGGATCAAAATGAATGAAAGAGTTGAACTATATAAAAAGTTGAACGATATAAGAGAAACATTCTCCTTACAAATTCTTGAAAGAAACAATCTGAAAATGCCAAATTCCCCAAAAGTGAAAAAAATTAAGTAGAAACTTCATACTATTCCCTAAACTTCATTAGCCCTCTTCGACCGGAACTTTTGATAATATCCGACTAGCAGAGGAATATGCAAAGCCTAATACTAAGATGGTAGTTAGAAACTACTACATATATGATGAAAATCTGGAAAATGAAAAGAGGAAAACACCATTCCAAAATCCAAACCATTGAAGGACAGAGTTGAACTATATAAAAAGTTGAATGATATATAAGAAGCGTGCTCCTAACAAGTTCTTGAAAGAAAGAAACTGCAAAGGCCAAATTACGCAAATATCCTAGCTGTTGAAACTGAAACTGAAATTAAGTTGAAGCTTCTACTATATTCCTTAAACTAGAAAGATAACTGAGAAAACTAAACTAATCCTCTACTCAGTTTGGGGGAGGGAAGAAGATGGCTTCATTAGCCCTCTTGGACCGGAATTTCTGCTCGATGTCCGACCCCACATTAAACGAAGCCTGGATCACCTCCGGCGACAACGACTTCCATGTCCCGATGCTTCCAGCCAAATGGGTGAAAATAGGGCTGCAAAACACAATAACATCAAAACAACATTAGTTTCTCAGATAAAACTTCCAATAAAAAACCAAGTTCAGCTACTAGAACTAAAAACTTACTCTGGAGTAGTGACAATGGAGAACCACTCCAAGCCACTAGGATCGGCAATCTTCGACACCACAAAGAACCTAGGCACAATAAACAAGCTTCCGGCCGTGATGGTTGTCTCCAAAACCCGTTTGCCGTCAGGGCCAACAACCTGAACGCGGCCGCTGCCCCTGACAATGTAAGTGACCTGGAGAGCAGAATCACAAGAGAAGCCAGGAGAGCACATTGCACTTGGGTCCAGCTTCACCAAATCAGCACCAAACCCAACTTCACCAACCAAAGGCAAGTTCTTGGTGTTCAAAACCACAACTCGTCCTCCATTCTTGATGTCCACATCAAGAGGAGCCTCCTCACAGTTCAATGCAATACCATTCCTGTGTTCTGCCTTTGGCTCCGCCAGCTTCACGGATGGGTCAAGCTTCACAATGCCTGAGCCAGTTTGGTTCCCAACAAGGGCTTTCACCACACTTTCTTCCAAGTCCCATGCCCGGCCGACAAACTCAGGGGTGAAGCCGGAGAATATGCCGTTGGAGCCGGCGAGGAAGAAGTCGGTGAAGGAACCCCTCTTGTGGGCTTTGGAAGTCTCACCCAAGAATAGGACTTGAAGCTGAGTGTCTTCCTTGTTGTACCACCATGTCACAACACCAAAGGGAATTGCTATTGCATCACCCTTCTTGATTGCCACTACCTTCTCCTCTTTCTCAGGGAGGATTACTCCGGCGACACCGCTACCTAAACTCAGGCAAATTTTCAAGTAGATAAGTTAATAGACAGAAGGCTGTAACTAACCATGACAAACAAACAGCTAATAGTAGATCTTTCATGGGATTTCTTGATAGCAATCAAACCCATGTAAGATTGTATCCAAATTCCAAACAATAGGACTAAACAATAAACATCCAATTCTCATATTGCAAGATAGAAGATAAACAAACCCATGTAGCATTGAACTGATTTTTTTTTTTAACCCAAATCTGAAATTGGATAATCAAAGTTGATCAAACCCTGGCACATACCCAGTTTTCAGATTTCAGATCATAGAAGTTGGATAATTCATTAAGCAAAAGATGAACAAACGCATGTAGAATTGTACCCAACAAAATTGACCCAATCCTCAGATTGCAGAGAGTTGGGTGCTTCAACACAGAATAGATCAAATATAAAACAAGGCCAGAATCGATCAAAACTAGAAACGATCCAGAGTCAACCCTAGTCAAAACCTCATAGAACTCTGCAAACTGTGGTTAGCTGCATTGAATCATGCACTGATATTCACCTATCTAAATCAAAATTTGAAACCAAGAACAAACACCCAACAAGCCAACACTATCCTAGAAAAAAGCGATTATCACAAGCATTGATAAAGAAAATTTCAAACCCATATGAGAAATCTAATTCTAAACAGACCCACAAGTCAAGCAACGGACAGAACTCTAGAAATTTAATCACACAGCTTAGATGCACACAAGGTGTTTGATAAAATACCTTGAAGAACGTAAGCGACCTTGGCGGAATCGGAGTAACGGGGAAGAGCGAAGCCATTCTTCTCGAGGGCGAGCTTGCCTGCGCCGATGTTGCCTTCGCGGAGCATCGGAAGCTCCTCAGGAGACCATGAGTGGTATGAACCACCATGGTTTCCGTACAACTCCTTGGGCGTTCTTGGTGTTAGATCAATCGCCATTATTATCTCTGTAGTTTCTACTCAAAAGTCTTTAAAATATTGTGTGATTGTGATATCAGGTGGTGATTTTACTTGGTTTATATAGTGATCGTGAAGGGCTTATCAGAACCCGATTCGGATTTATCGGGATCGTTTCGGATTAGGTTATTATGTCCTTAATCCGAATTTATCTGCTATGCGTGTTTGTGCGGAGCCAGGAGTGTGTGCATTAGCTTGAATGGGAAGGCAATTTTATTAGAAATATTAATTGCACATCAACCCCAACATCATGTGTAGCATTTCCTTTTTTTTGCCGATAAAGTAGAACTTCATTGATATCAAGGTGAAAAACAAACGATAATTACAAGATGATAGCTACTAAAGACAAGCATGTGTAGCATTTCCTGAACTAGGGGTAAGTTTTGTTTTCTGGAATTAGTTGTACTAGTTGTGATTGGATTAAGAGCCCGTTTGGTAATGCTTTTACTTTCTCGAATTCTTTTTCGGATTTAAAAACAGTAATTTTGTGTTTGGTTAAATTTTATTTCTCTGCTTTTTAGAAAGCAACTACTTCCTTACAACAATTTTTGAAAAGCATGGGAGGAGTTGTTTTCTACGACCTGCTTTTTGATTAATTTATCGTTTAACATCATTATCTATTAATAAATATTAATTAACATTTTATAGTAATAGTACTTTTTATTATATAATGTCTGAAATGGTCGTTTTGACATTAAAAGAAGTCTAAAGCACTAATTACCAAACACAGAATGTTAAACGTGCTTTTCCACAAGAGATTTTATACGGAATTTACCAAACAATTTTTGTATAGATTCTCACAGCAGCTTTCTCACAGTGCTTTCTACACAACAGCTTTCTGAACCGCCACAGCATTACCAATAGTTCAGGTATTAGTCAATTATGTGTTTGGTTGTTTTGGACTAATTATAATACCAGTACTAAATAGTGAAAAAATGACGTTTAATACCCTAAATTAGTACCCTCTTATATGAGGGTATCAGCTAGATTTGACTACTTGCAACTTAATGCTGAATTAATGCCGCACAAAACCAAACACGTTATTAATTACAGTACAACTAATAAGTCCAATCATATACAGAAATTTTAATCAAGCCAAATTCAATCCGACTAGTTCGGAAAACCAAACGTGCCATAGAGTTGTTTAATAGTCTAATACTATCTCTTTATCGCAAGGAACTTCTTATTGCATTATTCATCTATTTATTTTTACCGACTAATTTAGCTAACGATATGATACGAGAATGTGATAATCTTTTCATAATGTTGTAGATCTTTACACTACAATATTATGAAAAAATTATAAAATTTGCGTATCACATCATTAACTAAATTAGTCGGTCAAGATGACTTCGTAAAGTCAACTAAGAAGCTCCTGGCAACGGAGATAGTACTATTTATGCGAGTAAAATGCTAATCGGTAATGTTAGAATAGTATTCTACTACCTCTGTTTCGCCTGTTTCAGCCTACTTCACTTTTTGTCACTATTCACTGGGCTACTTTCATCCGGTGATTTGATTAGCAAAACGATACAAGAATTTAGTAATCTTTGCATGGTGTTATAGACGAAAGTTTATTCTAAAAGACCATGAAAAAATTGTTAAAAAATTATATCGTTTTGGTACTCAAATCACCAAGTCAAAGTGACTTAGTTACGGGTTAAAAAGTCAAACGCAGACGAAACAGACGAAACGGATGTAGTACCAATTAGGGGTGGTCCAAATTGTCATAATAGTTCAGAATAAATATTACTTTATGTTTTTTCTCTTACTTTACAAATACTATACTCCATAATATATAAATAATGTTAATTGAGTAGTTGAAGGTCACCATAACTAGTGTGACTCAACTTGTGGAGCACGATGTTTTAAATATGATATTTGTAAAGCATATTAAGAGCATCTTTCACAGTGCAACAAATCCTATATTTGATTAAAAAATTTAGAGTTTATGGTCTCCCACAACAAATCACCAAATAATGAAATCATTAAATAAATAGCGATTTAGTTGTAGGCCTCCCACCGTCGTTGACTAAAAAGACACCAAATCACCAAATCTTATATTTGGTGTAACTTTGTGAAATGGTGAAGTGCATCTCCCTACCCTCAAATCAAAATCACCAAATCTTATATTTGGTGTAACTTTGAGAAAATAGGATTAGGTGTAATCTACACCAAATTTGTCATTAGTGTTTAGGGAAAGTTTACATTACTTGTATATAAGTGGAGACATAATGTTATATTTTAAAATTAATTAGTGTTGCAAAATTATTTTTGACGACTAATATAATTAATCTTAGTGATATAAATAAAATATAAACAAAAATGACGAGAAGAACAATGCATTAATAAAAACTTATTGCACACATATGGGATAATCAAAATCAAATAAATAAGACTGGTAAATAAGATTTTTCGAAGTCTTATTTAATCATTTTGCAATTTCGTGTAACATTGTTTTGAAAATATTTTTTAATTTATTTATTTTGGTAGTTATAAAATTCATGATTTGGTGATAAATTTGATCATTTGTTGTGGAAGGCTAAAAAAACCATTCTCTAAATTTGATGAAATGATGAAATACTCACCTGATGTAAAAGTTGGTAAAAACTGTGGGAGACCAAAAGTGCTATTTTTTCATCAAAAATGATGAAATGGTGTTTTTGAGGATTAAATGTGGAAGACCAAACTATTTTTCTCCACCAAATATAGAATTTAGAGTAAAATTTATATCAACTGAGTGGGATGCCACTAAGAGAATTGTACGTTTTATATATGATATTTTTTTCTGTAAAAAAAATGATATTTTCTTTATTTTTGAGAAATATGATATTTTCTTATTAATACTTAAGACGATAATCAATTTATTTGGTTAATTATATTAAGGACAATTAATAATAAAAAGAGGTTTGTTTTGCTGTCGAAATTATCTGACTAGTTTTTCTCAAAAAAAAATATATCTGACTAGACTCCACATCATGGTCAACCGCTACTTATTTGTCGTTATATATCCACCAAACTACCATTATCCAAACCATTTCTTAAAAAAAAAGAAAAAAAAGAAAAAAAAAAGAAAGAAAAAGAAAAAAAGCACACACTTTATCCAAAGCATAGAATAATTTCTTTAGGAAAAAAGAGAGATAATAGAAAATGTATGTTTGGGAGTGCGACTCCAAACTACTAGGGGTAAAAGACAAAAACCACCCCTCGAGTATGGGGTATATACAAAAAAACCCCTCGTGTTCGGGGATATACGAAGACCACCCTTGTCGAGACAAAACCCATCCCTGTCCGTGGATGGACGTTAGACGAAAAGCACCCCTCTATTCCAATCATTTAGTATAAGGGAGGAATTTGTCTTCTTTATGACCATTTTACACTTACTTGTATTTTCGTGTTTATTATGTTGATGTTCTTGGTGTTCACCACCACCACCACCACCACCACCACCACCACCACCACAACCACCACCACAACCACAACCACAACAGTCTAAAAAAACTTAGCTCGAAACCCATGAAGGGTAATTTCTGCACAAAATTTTTTGCTCCTTTTGGAAGCCAAATTTTCAAGCATCACAACAGTCTAAAAAAAATTGTTCCAACTACATGTAGATTTCTTTAAACTTAGCTCGAACTTGGAAAAAAGGAAAAACAAAATGAGTTCAGAAGTTACAAAACAACACAGAAAAGAACAGAGGAGAAGAAGATATGATGATTTGACCAAAAAAAAAGAAGAAGATGATGATGAAGAAAGAATAGATCTGGAATCTCAATCCTCATGTACATAGTTCAAGCATCTCAGAACCACAACCGAGCTCTTGAAAACCACCGGCCGAACCAAATTCGCAAGCAGAAACTCGATCCCGTTCAGTGTCTGGTACCTAAAATTACTGCTCACACCCATCTGGATCGCCCAGGTCCCCGCATTCAGAATCGTCGGCGGAGCCTTATTCGGGGTCTGGAACTCAGGATCCATCGTCATCTTCATCTTTATCAGCCCATTCGAGATCCCCTTCCCCACCAGCCCCGCCGTGAACCCCACGGCGGCGAACAGAGCACCGAATATGTGTCCGACCGGAGAATTGGCGAAGATCCACGGAAGGGTTTGGATCGAAGCCGACTTGGTGGGTGCGAGGAGGTACATGAGGACGAAGTTGAGGATTGAGCTGACGACGATGGTGCTTGTTCTTGGTGACAACGATGGTGCTGGTTCGTGCTGACTCAGCCCCCTCTTCCTCCCTCCCTCGATCTCTCATCCGAACCCAGAAATTGCTGGTTCGTGGCCGCTAGATACAGCGGCGGTGGTGCTGGTTCGTGGTGACGGCGATTCACCTCCACCAGATCCGCAACCACCCACAGCCAATTCATCGTCATCACCTCCGGCAAGGGCGGCGTCGGCATAACCACCACCATGGTTGCTGGGATTACACCCAGATTTGAGACAGAGAGAGGGAGAGAGAGCGAACGGAGAGAGAGAGAGAGAGTGTGGGCATACCAGGTCGTGGTGGCTTCGGGTGAGGTTCTGCGACGGGGCAGCAGTGTTGTTGCTACTGCCGTGAGAAGTGAGAGAAGAGAGAGAGAGGAAGAGATGCTTTAGGGTTAGGAAGTGTGGAGGGGAAGGAGGGACATGGTATATATAGTGGGTACTTTACTAAAATTTTAGGGGCATTTTAGTCTTTTAACCTCTTCGTTAGTGTGCGGTTAACTCCTAACTCTGACAGGGGTGGTTTTTGTATATCCCCGAACACGAGGGGTTTTTTTGTATATACCCCATACTCGAAGGGTGGTTTTTGTCTTTTACCCAACTACTAGTATATCATGGAGGACGTCCGTGGAGACTTCACTGACATGTAAAAAGAAATTATAAAACTGTGTGTCTCTATCTATATATACAAGCACCCTTTGGGTTTAAGCTCTTTGTCTCCTCAGCCGTGGGATTAAAATGATCTGTCCTCAGCCGTGGGATTAAAATGAGCTGTGCTCAGCCGTGAGATTAAAGAGATTGAAATGATCTGAGCCCTTTGATTCAAATCAAGTGGATGTGTTTTGAGGAAGGGAATGAGTCTGACGGAAATTGAAATTCAAAAGACCCACCCCAATCCCCAAAACCTTGCCTCTTTCTCTCACCGTCTCTCTCTCTAATCTTGCCTTTCTCCTGTCTCACTCGATCTCATTCAGATCAGGAGCGTTTTCGTCGATTGAAGCCCTAGGACCTTCGATTGCAGGGAACATGGTTGAATTAAGGTATGTTCCCTCTTTTCTCAACGCCCATTTATCTTTTGTTCTCTCGCATTCGCTCTTTCTCTTAACGTGCATTTCTCCTGTAACTCGCATACTGATTCAGATCGCTGTAGTCGATTCAAGCTCCGTGACCTTCGATTTCAGGTAATAAGGTGCAATCGACGTGTTTTCCCTCTTTTTTTTCCCGTTTCCCCTCTCCGTTGTGGTTTCGAAGAGAGTACCACTATAAATGATAGTGTTCGTAGTGTCCCATTAATAAGTAAATTGATTTGATATGAATTTATAAATTCTGCGTATTTTCTGTTCTTAATGGAAAGAATTGCTTTATATTAATGATCCGTACTTCATTCTCTGCCAAGAGTGAATTCGCCGAGTGATTGATTTATCGCATTCATGTTTTTTTGTGTTCTCAGAGTGGACTAAGTACATACATGTCTGGATGATTCTAATAGACAAAATCTTCACTAAACACCAGCTTATGGGAGTGAATTGTAGAAGGATAAAAAGTTTGAAGAGTTGAAAACATCTCATAGATGTGAAGATTTCAAGTTACTTCATGTCAGAATTGGTTACATTTTTACAAAATTGGTTAGAATCATTAGGAAACTTATCATAGTCTTCACTAAACACCAGCTGATGGGAGTGAATTGTTGCTTTCTCTACTCCTCCGTTGAGCAGCTATTGTAGGGGTCAATCATACTCTACTACATAATTGGGGTTTCGGTAGTGGCTAACTGACGGATAAGGATTGCAGCGGCTGCGGCGCCTCATTTGTGGACAAATGTGTTGGGGGCGATGAATAGGTTATTTTTTCTTCTTCACTAAGCTTATGTTCTAGGAAGAAAGGATGGAATAAACTCTTTTGCTTCGTGTTTTTCTCCTAAATTTTAGCAAGCACGGACCTCTGAATATCAAGTACGGTGTAAGTTATAGGATTTGGGTAATTTTTGTATAACTATCCTCTCATAGTTGCTAGGTTTTTGAGATTTAGTAGCACTGATTCTGGATGTTGTTGGTTTGACTGGGTTTAGATTGCAACTATTTTGCTATGGGGTTGGAGGGTTTACATATTTATTTTTCACATATTTGTGAGATGGGTTGGTTCTCAGCCATGGTTTTGAAATCTGTCTTGATGTTAAACAACGTGGGGCTGTAAAGCTTCAGATATTTGAGTTATTTGAGAAGTTATTGGACTTTTCAAGTATGCATTTAAGGCAATTACTGGGTGCTTAGGGATTGGGAATTAGTCTGGACGGTTCATCGATGTGGTGATCGTTATAACGACCTTCTCTTTATATAGGGTTGCTTTTTAATGTGGTGTCCCGAGTCTCTAATTATATATTGAATACTATAAGTTTGGATTAGTTTTTCTGCATACACCTACTTTTGTGATTACAGGCCTGGCTAGCACAGGAAATAAAATTGCAAGCATTCAGAGGTAGAATACAATCTGTAGTTGTCCTACATACCCCTGCTTTTGTGGTTTGATTTGATGCCATCGGATGTAGATGTATCTTCCTTGAATGTATCTAGGAAAACTTTAATTACTTTTAGAGTTTTTGAGAACGATGTTTAAGTTTTTTTCCCCTCTTAGAGTTTAAACCTGTTTTCATGGTTAAGATGGATGAACATCACCTTCGCTAGATACCGAGCTTTAACAAGCCACCTTGCTATCAAATGATTTCTTCCCTCTTACCACTCAACACAACTACTAACAGTGCTATTTTGAAAAATATGAACACTATTCTCTCTTGCATTATTATCTTACAAAAAGGTCATTGATCTCTAAGAACTTACTCATGATTTTCACCTGAAAATTATTTTGTTGGAGATTTCTGTTATGCCGTCTTTGTTACTCGACGTAATTATCTTCTCTGTTGTGCAGCATCTAAGATTGCCAATGTAATTTGCTGGCCAGTTGGTAAGGTTAACCTACTCTTAAAAATTTCCTCTCGATTATTTTCGTCTGCTGATAAATTTCTTAGTTCTTTTCATTTATGTTTTATGTTCCTATCATAAGAGACGATTATGGGTCAGGCACAAAGTTCAGATATGAAGGAAATAGAACTACCATGTTTAATGCGTAGGACTCTGCCAAAGAACTCAAAACTAGATCTCATGAGATGACAAAACCATGCCAGTTGATGAACCCAAATTGGCAAGGGAACTTTAATCAATGTAACTAGAGTGCATGAGATATTTAAAGTGTAACAAAGGCATTTCCCTTTAATGCTTGATAGTTTAAGTGTATGTGTTCTGTTCCGTTGCAATGAAGTAAGAGATGTTTGAGTTTGGATGGAGCCTATGACATTGTCATCTAATCGGCTTTGTGTTTGACAGGTTTGAGATTCTTCATTTAATTTGAGGTGCAAAGAGCTTTCTCGATGTTATGAAGATGAGATATGGCACTGGAAGATTAGCTACGACGCCATAACTGCACTGCGCACTTTTTGTTGGTTGTTCGTTTGATCTCATGTATCAGTTTGTAGTTAAAATAACTTTTAAACTTCAATTGTTATTAGAGTGTTGGACATGTTTGCAGAACTTATATTCTCTGATTTAAAAAATAGGCTATTCATGTCGGCTAATGTCAGGTTTTCATGTCCGGTTGAATCTTGGTAGTGCCCTTAGGGCACCGGTCATTCCCTAGTACATACATACATACCATAATGGAGAAAAGAAAAAAAAAAAATAGAGATGTCTCAATCAATTTTTCTAAGGTCAAAATTAGAGATGTCTCAATCACTACCACTCTTGAAAATTTCATGCATGGGAATGCGATTTTAGAAAAGTCAAAATAGTAAGACTATCTCATAATATTATGAGTCCATATCTACTTTCGGTTTAAACGAAACCCGGTGCACTGTTAACAATGTCCTAAGTCAACCCAAAATTTTCCAATAACTATATGATTGGTTATTACCAATCGAATGGTTGTGAAACACTCAAATTAAGATGTCCTGGATTCATATACAAATTGGGCAAACGACCGATTTCACTACAACCCCTACATTTATGTGTCAAGTAGCATTATCTGACCAACCGCAAGTACAGTTTACTAACATTGTCATCTCGTGTGGATTGAGTTATACAAATTGGGCGAACTGACGATTTCAGCACACCCCCAACATTAGTGTCAAGTAGCATTATCTTACCAACCGCTGGTACAGTAACTAACGTTGTCATCTCGCGTGGTGGCAGAATTAACCAATTTATAAGAAATATTGTATTGAGACACACACAACTAATTGTAATTACACTGGAATTCCAGAGGTTTTTATAAGTGTAGACTACAAATTAACTTTATACTTCTTCATTAAAAATAGAATTGGAACGGATGCGAGTGTTATTCGTGGATGATTTTGTATGTTGGTTGGGATGGATTGATATGATTTATCTGCTCCTAGAGGCCAGAGTATCGAACCATGACAAAACTATACTTTACTATTGTTGTAGTGAGGGAGGTGTTTCGCATGATTCAACCACTAAAAATGTGACATTTTCGTTGATGTGCCACTATACGCATGATCCACAACTATTTATTTAACTTTGTTTTAGTTTCGAATATGAAATGAGTTACAATAACAACAGAATATTACATGGAATGTGCAAGAGTAATGGAACATTGGGATAGTGTATATGATGTTGGAGGAAACTAATTGACAAAAAAAGTTTGACTGTTGAATGTTAAAATGGTACTGGGAGGATCAGTTGTTGAAAGAGATCGTTTGAATCATTCAGATAACATGCGTGGTCCGAACCACCTTCACATATGTAAACCTTTATAGGCGATCTGATAGATCATCTAAATCTAGCTTGTGAACTCTCCCATTCTAGAGTTTGGAAGCATATTATTAAGAGCATTAAGGCTACTAGAAGCAGCTTAAGTAAGTAGGTAAAGCATGGGAGGTCTACTATGTTCTGGATTGATCAGTGGTTATGTTAATTTAAATTGATGATGTAGTTGTTATAGCTCCTTCTGAGGATGACCTCTTATTAACTGTTCATGAGTACTGGGACAAGGATATTTGTTGGCTAGTAGACAACTTATCTCACATGCCTCCTTCAACTATTTTAGATCTCCTTAATATTGTGTCTTTAGTTGATAATGAGGAAGCTCAAGATCAGATCTCTTGGCTGGGTTTTGATTCTGGAATCTTTTATGTGGCTTCTGCATGTAATTCTATGAATGAGGCTTCTGTTAATATTTTTAAAGATCCAGGTTGGTGGAATATTTGGAAGAGTAAAGGTTTCCAAAGATGGAAGTTTCTTCTCTGGCTTATTAGACATGACAGGCTACCCTGGAGCTGAAAAGGAAGAGAGGTATCATTACTTCTGATATTTGCCTTCTCTGTAGTTTTCATCCTGAAACTACTCTTCATGCCATTAAAGATTGTGATTGGATTTTTGAGTTATGGAAGAAGCTTATCCACAGCATTACCAATAGTTCAGGTATTTGTCAATTATGTGTTTGGTTGTTTTGGACTAATTATAATACCAGTACTAAATAGTGAAAAGTGGTGTTTAATACATCAAATTAGTACCCTCTCATATGAGGATATTAGCTGGATTCAACTATTTGTACCTCAATACTGTATTAATGCCACACAAACCAAACATGTTATTAATTACGGTACAGCTAATAAGTCCAATCATATACTGAAATTTTAATCCAATCCAATCAAATCCGAATAATCCGAAAAATCAAACGTGTCATAGAGTTGTTTGATAGTCTAATACTTTCATTTAACGCAAGCGACTTTTTAGTGCATTATTCATATGTTTATTTTTACCGACTAATTTAGCTAATCTATGATACGAGAATGTGATAATCTTTTCATAATCTTGTGAATCTTTCGTATCACACCATTAATTAAATTAGTCGGTCAAAATGACTTCCTAAAGTCAAATAAGAAGATTGGAAAAAAAAGTCAACTAAGAAGTTCCTGACAAAACGAAGATGGTACTATTTATGCGACTAAAATGCTAATCGGTAATGTTAGAATAGTATTATACCTATTAGGGGTGGTCAAAACTGTCATAATAGTTCCGAAATAAATATTAGTTTATGCTTTTTTCTCTAACTTTACGAATACTATACTTTTTTTTCTGAGAAACACGAATACTATACTCCATAATATATAAATGATGTTAATTAAGTAGTCGAAAGTCACCATAACTATTTTGTGACTCAACTTGTGGAGCACGATGTTTTAAATATGATATTTTTTAAGCATATCAAGCACATCACAAGTAGCAATGTCGTGGGAGTGGGATGCCATTAAGAGAATTGTACGAATTAAATATGATATTTTTTCTTTTATAAAAATGTGATATTTTTCTTATTTTTTTTATTTTTTTTAAAGAACCTACACGGTGGTAGGACGATATTACCCGCTTTCATTAAAAATGGGCTTCCAAACCACAAGTACAAATGGGGGGACTAAGCCTGACCCATAAGCTGAGTACAAAATAAAGGAAGAAAATAGAAATGGGCCTAAGGAATAAAGTAATTATCTTGGGTTAACAGGCCCAAGATGAATTCAGGTGGATTGAAATTAAAAGTGGCCCAACTCTTTTGACGGAGACCATAAGCTGCTATCTGGTGTGCGACTTGATTAGCTTCTCTTCGTATGCCTCGAATGGACCTGGAAAGATCTTCTCCCAACTGAAACTTGAGATCATTCATGAATCTACACGTTTTGGTGAGTGGAAACGACTCATTCTTCATGCACTGAACTAACTGTTGGGAATCTGTTTCCAGCTGAAGAGTTGCAGTTGAAAGATTTTTAAACCAGGCGTAACAGAATTCTAGGGCTTTTGCTTCGCAAATGAAAGAGTCCGTGGAGAAGGGAATCTGGCCGCATTTTGCAGTGATGAAGTTCCCCGAATGGTCGCGAACAACACAACCTGCCCAAGCAATTTTGTTCTTCAAAGCCATGGCGGTGTCGGTATTCATCTTGAGGCAATTTGGAGGCGGCGGATCCCATTTGTTGGGGATGGGGTTCACCATCTCTTTACGAATATCATCATGTTGAGAAGCTAAGTCAAACTCCTTCACATAACGATCTGCTTAAGAAGTTAATCAATTTAATTGATATATATTCTTTTTTTTTAAACAAAGCCTGTACTTTATTTAATATTGAGCATAGTCAGAAGCCCATAAGTGGTACAAGCTGTTGGGGCATAAAATATCCCAGAAATGAGTTACATCGCAGTCTAAGACCAAATAAGCAAAGGAGTGGGCTAGCCCATTTTGGGCCCTTTTGCACCAATGAACCCTAGCTATAAATAGGTCTTGAAGCTTCCGGAGAAGTACATTCACCAGCCGACCTTTCTCGGAGACTTCTTCGGTCGGTATTCTTCTCTGTAAACAACGAGCCAGAGTTTGGTTGTTTGTTTCAATCTCTAGGTTCATGAATCCTCTGGATGTAACTTCAGATAAAGCTTTGATCATTGCGTAGGCTTCAGCGACGAAGGAATCCTTCGTGTAAGGGATGGGGAACGCCAAAGCCATTACAAATTGTCGTTCACTGTTGCGAATCACTCCTCCACCAGCAGATCTGTTACGGACGGTGGAAATGGAGGCATCTATGTTCAATTTCAGAGAGCCAGAAGGTGGTAGCTTCCAGAGATCTGCCAGATTTCCGCCGTTCGAAGGTCCATCAGCAGGTCTCCCACGATCTGTACATGCATTAGCTTCCGAGTCTTCATCCGCATGCCCTGAAACATCCAATCTCTGACCAAGAGAAGTTGTTTCTAAATATTCTTTACAATCAGCATTCGTTTGGATTACTAGATCTATTGTAGATTTAGTTTCAACTTTGAAAACGCGACGATTTCGTTCTAACCAAATATTCCACAGCAGGTAACAGACGAAATTCTGATTTTTCCTGTCCAAACTACAAAGTAAAGATTTCAAACGAAGGTTGAAATGAATATTATAGTCATGGTGCTGTAGATCTATGCGAGTATCAGTGAAACAGCTGCGAGTCCAAGTACAATCCATAAACAAATGCGAAGTAGTTTCAGGATAATCATTACAGGTAAGCAAACCCCTTTTTGCATAAGATTTTCTCTAGTTGCAATGCAGTGATGAAAAATTCGCCAGATAATTTTTTTTTTATTTTGTTCGGAATGTCAAGATTCCAAATAATTTTTCAGAAAATTTTCATGTTAGGGTTAGAAGAAGAAGCAATATTTGGTATTTGAACAGTACTGAAATTTGAAACAATGGTATGATAAGCAGTCTTAACAGAGTAAATACTAGAGCTAGTTTGAGACCAAATCAAATTGTCTTGGTTATGAGGGGATGACAAAGGAATTTGAATAATAGCCTCTGCTTCCTCTTCAGAGAAATGATTTTTAATCAAATCAACATTCCAGAAAAAAATTTCATTAATCAAGTCAGAAACTTTAGAATCAAGTGGAAGAGAAGGATATTTAAAAGGTTTTCTACCAAGTCCTAAAGGGATCCATCTATTATGATAGATAAGGGTGTTCTGACCATTACCAATACCATGTCTAATTCCTTTGAAAATAATATTTTTTGCAAAAATAATACTTTTCCAAACATAAGAGGAATTAGTAGAAGTTTATGCTCTAATAAAGTCAGAATGGTAGAAATATTTGCCCTTGAGGACTTGTGATATAAGGACAAATTAATCAAAAAAAAAAGGTTTGTTTTGCTGTCGAAATTATGTGACTAGACTCCACATCATAGTCAACCGCTAATTATTTGCCGTTATCTCATCCACTAACTACCGTATATCCAAAGCATTTCTTTCAAAAATAAATAAATAAAACTTTATCCAAAGCATATAGTAATTTCGTTTTCCCTCAAAAAAAAAAAAGCATAGAGCAATTTTAGGAAAAAAAGAGATATAATTGAAAATGTATGTTTGGGAGTGCCACTCCAAATTATACCTATAATATCATGGAGGACGTCCGTGAAGACTTCACTGACATGTATAAAAAAATTATAAACTGTGTGTGTCAAGTAGCGTTATCTGACCAAAAGCAAGTACAGTTTACTAACATTGTCATCTCGTGTGAATTGAGTTATAAAATTTGGGCGAACTGACGATTTCAATACACCCCCTACATTAAAGTGTCAAGTAGCATTATCTTACCAACCGCAAGTATAGTAACTAACGTTGGCAAAATTAACCAATTCATAAGAAATATTGTATTGAGACAAACACAACTAATTGTAATTACACTGTAACTCCAGAGGTTTTTAGACTACAAATTAAGTTTATACGTCTTCATTGAAAATAGAATTGGAACGGATGAGAGTGGTTTTCGTGGATGTTTATGTATATTGGTTGGGATGGATTGGTATGATAGTATTAAACTATGACAAAATGTTAGATTTTGGTGATTCAAACCTAGCATAGAAAATTGACTTGGTCCAAGGCGGCTAAGGATTGTTTCCTTGTTCGTTTTGGAATTGTGTCTTTGTTCATTTTGGAATTGTTTCCTTGTTCATTTTGGCAACGTTTGGACGTTGCTTTGGGCACAAGTCACTAATTTATGCCTATATATGGGCGTAGGACACTTCAATTGACATGTGTGGTGTGTCTTGAATTATAATTGGCTCTCTCATCAATAAATTGGTTCGTTTTGGTCGTGGATGTAGCTAGCCTAAAAACTAGTGAACCACGTTATATCGTTGTGTTGTTCTTCATCTTCTTCTTCGTCTAATCACTCTTCTTGGTTCCCCAACAACTGGGCATTGCGCTTCCGCATCGTTTTCTAACAAGTGGTATCAGAGTGAGATTGTTGGTTTGGGTTTGTTGGTGAAGAGTAATGGCGAAATCGTTTGGGATGAAGATCTATCGCGTTGATGAGAATATTGTTGACACACCCACCACCAAGTTCCTTATTGGGGGAACTATTGAGTTCCTTTTTGTGGGAGCTATCGGGTTCCTTGTTGGGGGGGGGGGGGGACAATCGGGTTCCTTATTGGGGAGCTATTGGGTTCTTTGTCATGGAGCATCGGGCGCGCATTCTAGCGCGAATTTGGAGGTTCACGTGCAATTGGCGTTCCGGCGCAATCGGGCTTCCAACATGGACCATTGGGCGTGTGGATCTAAATTGGGCTCATCCGTTGCACGAACTCGTAAGAGTTGGAGCATCGGCATGGAGCGGTCTTGTTCAGGCCGCTAGGAGGATTCAATTCAAGGTGGAGACGACTCGGATCAACCTGCGGATTTGGCTCGTGGCATGGAGCAATTGATGTGTCTTGTTGGAACGCAATTGATTGGTGCGCGTTCTTGGGCGCGCATTGATTGGATGGATGTTATTGGTCATGTGTTGATTGGGGGCGTGTTATTGTGCACGCATTGATTGGTGGCACGTTATTGGGCGTGTCTCGTTTGGCGTCGTGGTGCGGTATATCGGCGGGGCAATTGGCATGACATTGATTGATAGGCACTTTCATCATCAAGTTTCATTGTGATGATATTGGGGAGATGCATTGTGTCATGGTGCATTAGAGTGTGTTGGTTGAGACACACAAGTCTACGCGTTTGTTGAGACGCAAAGAAGCGCGTGTTGTGGCGCATAGTGAATGTATTCCAATACTGCAAACTCGGGAATATGTTCTATCGATTGATTGTTTGATCGTTTCGATTAGGATGAAGCACTTCAAATTTGATTGTTGGAGGTGCATCTACAATTGGCCTTTTTGTTGAAAAAAGACGGATGGCAATCGGAGAAACGATTTGGTGAATTGGGTGGATGTGTTCTTGATTGGGAGGCGCATCCACAATTAGATTGATCAGGAGCATTGGATTGGTTGCTAGGGTGTTTGAATCAAGGAGGAGATTTGTTAGATTTTGGCGATTCAAATCTAGCATAGAAAATTGACTTGGTCCAAGGCGGCTAAGGATTGTTTCCTTGTTCGTTTTGGGATTGTTTCCTTGTTCGTTTTGGAATTGTTTCCTTGTTCGTTTTGGCAACGTTTGGACGTTGCTTTGGGCACAAGTCACTAATTTATGCCTATATATGGGTGTAGGACTCTTAAATTGACATGTGTGGTGTGTCTTGGATTGTAATTGGCTCTCTCATTAATAAATTGGTTCGTTTTGGTCGTGGATGTAGCTACCCTAAAAACTAGTGAACCACGTTATATCGTTGTGTTGTTCTTCATCTTCTTCTTCGTCTAATCACTCTTCTTGGTTCCCCAACAACTGGCATCGTGCTTCCGCGTGCACTAACACAACAACTATACTTTACTATTTTTGTAGTGAGGCAGGTGTTTCACATGATTCAACCACCAAGAATGTGACATTTTCGTTGATGTGCCACTATACGCATGATCCACGACTATTTATTTTATTTAACTCTGTTTCAGTTTCGAATATGAAAGGAGTTACAATAACAACGAAATATTACATGTAATGTGTAAGAGTAATTGAATATATGCTATAGTGTATAAGATGTTGGAGGAAACTAATTTACAAGAAATGCTTGACTGTTGAATGTTAAAATGGTGTTGGGAGGATCAGTTGTTTAAAGAGATCGTTTGAATCATTCAGATAACATGTGTGGTACGAACCACCTTCACATATGTAAACATTTATAGGCGATGTGATAGAAACGCTCAATATCCGTTAATTAATTTTTTTGTTAGGCCAATATCCATTAATTTATTAGGAGAGAATCTTCCGTACTATTATTGTGTCTTAAAGGAGTATTATTAGTCCTAATATGGGATGCACTTCCCCGGTTCGTTATTCCTCCTCCTCTGTCTCCTACAGTTCTGGTTGAGGATTCCTCCTCCTCTGCCTCCTGCAGTTTTGGTTGTCCTTGTTATGATGTTTAAGTGTACTACCTCTGTTTATGATGTTTGGACTTTATTATGTTGGGTGAGCTTCGGTTTGGTTTGTTTGTCTAAAATAGACCGGTTTGTGTCTATGTCTTGAGACTGGTCTTTTGGTTTCGTGTTTTGTGTTTAGGCTCCTGTTCATGGTTAGCCTTTTGTGTAGCTTTCATGGGCCATCTTGTGTTTTAGTTGGTCAAGTTCGTAGCTCATTGCCTGAATCTATGATGTCGTTATCATGTAATCTAGTTCCGCATTAATACAGTTTTTGGTTTTGACAAAAAAAAGTACTATTAGTGTGTTCTCCAACAATAGTTATGCTGTTATGCATAAATAATAAGGTACACATGAACATTTTTATTAACCTGTAGTTACACAAATTACAAAAACACGCAAAATTTAGGGAGGTAAAAATATATGGAACTAGATGTGAGTTACAAAATGATTTTCAAATGCTTGCTATTAGATTGAAGAGTGTTCTCAATGTAGTGGTGGATAACTCTCTGAGCACATTTATCTCTGGTAGGTTGACACTGTAAGAATATAGCCCAAATACAATTCTATGGATCAAGAAGTGCAGCAGATCAAAGAATGGGTCAAGCCCACTTGAAGAACAACAGACCAGATTGATAGCCCAAGACAACTGTCAAGGACCTCAAGACTGTTTAGCTAACTTAAGGTGTCACTTTGTAATTACCAACGTATCATTAATCAGAACCGTCGGATGGGTTGACTGATCGGACGGCCATCCCTCTTTATGTGATTGTATTTAGGGATGTCTCGAGACTCTTAGTAATTAACGGAGAACTGAATCTTCATCTTTCTCTGGTCTTTACCGTCATTCTCAGTGCTCTATTAACTCCATTGATGTCTCTGTAATACCACCTCTTTACATGGTATCAGAGCCGGATGGCGACCCCCAACACCACCGCTGCTCTCGTCACAACCACCACCTCATCAGGAGGATCAAATCCCTTGTATCTCCTTTTGAACATTCATAACCTTATTCCGTTCAAATTGGACGGATCCAATTATGTCATCTGGAAGTACCAGATTTCGTCATTGTTGTGCACTCAATCTGTGTTTGGGTATATTGATGGCTCAATTGTCTGCCCGCCGGAGTACTTGAAGCAAACCGACGGGTCAGTCTCATCGACTGTAAATCCCGCCTATCAGACCTGGCAAGCGCAAGATCAAGCCTTGATGACTGTTCTCAACGCTACCTTAAGCCAAGAAGCATTAGCACTGGTAATTGTTCAGACTACTTCTCGCTCTCTCTGGCTTGCTCTTGAGCGAAGGTACGCATCACTCACTAGATCCAATATTCTGCAGTTAAAGAACGAGTTACAAACTGCTAAAAATAAAACTGATACTGTTGATGCGTATATGCAAAAACTGAAAAATGTTAGAGACAAATTGCTTGTGGAAAAGGTTAATGTGGATGATGAGGACATGATCCTCTATGCCCTAAATCGGCTTCCCTCAGAATATAACTCTTTTCGGACTAGTATCTTTGTTATTTCGAACCCCCTTACATTTGAGGATCTTCACGTCTTGCTAAAATCTCATGAACTAATGCTAGAATCGCATGTTTCTGCCTCTGTTGTTGACTCTGCCGCAACCTTCAATACAGTAACCACTGGGAATAATGCCTCTGGTAGAGGCAGAGGTCGTGGATACAACAGAAATTCTTATAATAATGGAAGAAATAATGGTGGTCGTGGCTATAAAAGTGGTGGCTATAACTTCTGGTAGAAACTACAACAATTATGGTACTCGTGGTCGGTCCAGTTATGCCCGTGGTGGGCGTTCTGACTCATATAGAGGAAGAAACACTGGCTTTGGTTATTCTCCTCACAACAGTGGCATCATAACTTGTAAAATATGTGGTCAAGGATGCCACACTGCATTGGATTGCATTCACCGAATGGACCACTCTTATCAGGGCAGAATGCCCACTGATAAGCTCACAGCCATGACCGCTTCAACTCAAAACAACAACTCCTTTTATCCAAATTACTGGATTTCGGACACAGGGGCAACAAATCATATGACGAATGACTTTAGTAACATGAGTGTCTATGATCCGTACACTGGGAATGATCAGGTAGCTGTTGGGAATGGGGAAAATCTTCCCATTCATCACTCTGGTACGGCTGTTTTGTCTACCTCATCTCACAATTTTCATTTACAAAAAACTTTGCACGTACCTAAATTAAGCACTAATCTATTATCTGTTCATAAATTATGCACCGACCATAACTGTAGGTTTATTTTTGACTCAACGTCTTTTTCTATTCAGGATTTAACGACGGGCAAAATTCTCTACCAAGGCCTGAGTAAAAACGGACTCTATCCTATTGAGTCTGTTCCCTTTCAGCATCCTCCTCAAGCATATTTAGGAAATAAAGTTTCTGCCGACACTTGGCACGCCCGTTTAGGGCACCCTTCCGATTTTTTTATGTGTAAAATAATTCCCACATCGGGAAAAATGAATAATGAAAAATGTCATTCTTGTTTAATTGGGAAAATGCATCGTTTGCCTTACACTCATTCTAATTTTCATGCTACTACACCTTTCATCTCTTGCATAGTGACGTATGAGGACCTACTAGTACATTGTCTTATCATGGTTACCGCTATTATGTTCTTTTTGTAGATGATTATTGTAACACCCCTATTTTTCAAGCCGACTCTAAGTGCAATATCAAGACTTTGGGGGCGAATTTGTAAATAGTTTGTCACGACTTTAAAGTTTGAACTTCGGAGTGTTTGCAATATTTGGGAGTCGTTAGAATGATTTTGGAGAACTAGCGATGGTCGGGATGGTTGTGCAATTCTCTGAAATTAAGTAGAAGCTCTAATTCTAGTTGTACCCAAAAGTCTAGAAAACTACACTTTCACCCCCCAATGCATGAGAGACACTTGTCCACTCCAATTTGACACTCTAGTGTGGTAGAAACAAAATTACACTCTCCCATTCACCACCTGCTGAGAAAGAGAGAGAGAGAAAGAGAGAGAGAGACTTCAATTTCCTCCTCATCTTGTCCTCCACCACAACTCCACCATGAAACCACCACCACCACCAAGGCAGCCACCTCTTCCCCCTTCCAAACAAGAATCTGTTGCTACCACAACACCTACTCAGCCCTCTAAGCAAAAGGCACAAATCAATTTTAGATTTCATCGGGTTTTGATGTCCAAAATCGAAGGTAACTCTCAAGAACCCTAGCTTGATTCGTTGTCAAATTCTCTCTGCATGTTGTATATCGCGGAATCTAACCCTTATAATCCAACTCCTGAGGTCGAGGGGAGTCCAACGCACCCACTCTCATCATCTGAATCGCCGGAATTGCGCTCGCCGGCGTCTGGGTTGAAGAACCCGACGGGGACGACCGGCAAGCGACGGCAGCGGCGGCTTTCACCGTTTTCGGCCATTCCTTCCCTCCTAGAAGGTTACCCATGACCTCTGGGCGTCGTGGAACTCTTCCACCAACCCAGTTCCGCTGCAAAGCTCGTTGGAGCAGCAGAATCCGGCAAGCAGGTCGCCGGTGTTCCTCCATGGCCGACGGGAGTCAGGTAAACCTCCAATTCTTTCCCAAATTTCGCGTTCTTTGCATTTTTGTGCTCCCCATGTCATCGTGAGTACTCTAGAAGGATTAAAATCTGCCCAGAACTTGATTTGAATTGGGTTTGAATCTCTGTCAATCACGTTTTCCGGCGGGTTATCAAGCCCTGTTCTTGCTTCGATAACTCAGCCTCTAGGCCTCGGTTTTGGGTAGGGTTTGTACCAGCATACTCCCTGTGTTTTCCTCTCAGACTTTCATGTTGTTTTCCTTGGCTAATTCGATCGTTTGGTGGCCTGAAAATCAAGTCGAAGTCACTGTGAAACAATGTTTAGAAACTCTGTTCTTGGTTGTGTATTCTGCAAACTTTTTCTGCTAACTTTGGAAGCATATATCTTCTCCATCAGTTATTTTCTTGAGTTGATTCTTCCTCAAGGGTGTTCTTTGATCATAGTAATACAAGTTTCGTATTGATTTTCAAGTCTGAATTAATCTCTTCGTGTCTTGAATTTGCCTTCAAAGTAAGCTGCTTGCTATGTTCTTGGCTGCCAAATGCTTCAAAATTTTCTAAGTATAGAATGTCGTGGTGAAACACTTATTTTCTAACCAGTGTATCTTCTTCAAAACTTAATGAAATTTAGATCTGTTTTCTCCTATGAGTAGCTGGTATATAATACTTCCAATCATCGTCTCTGGGTCATGTTCAAATTTATAACGGATTGCTCACAAAACGAGCCTAAAGTTGTTAGTTTCAACTCATAAAACTCTCTCGAATTTTTCTAAGTATTGAATCGTGATTTTTGTCCAACTTTGAGTAGCGATATCTCTTTGAATACTTGGAGTTTTTAGAAGTTCAAATATGTTCTGGAATCCTTGAACTATCGTCTTCAAAACCCTATTCTCAATTTTTCAAGTATCCCCCTCAATTGAGAATAAATCAGCCCTAAAGTTGACTAGTTGAGTCGATTTTCTTCTATATTTGACTTTTGAATTCGACACTCTAAATGACGTTTCTAGCCTTAGTGTTCTTCACAAAACTTGCTCGTATTCATATTATGAGTCTAAATATCAAGTTTGACCAAGTTTGACTTTTCAAAAACCCTAGTTTGACTGAACTGTATAGGAGGGGCAAAATAGTCATTTACTTAAACTTTGAATTGAGGTTAGTTTAGTAACTTGGAGTTTGTCAGCATGTCTTGTATGCGTATTTGGAGTACTTGTATGTAATTCTGGGCTAGGGTTGACCAAGTCAAATGTGGGGGTCTTTTTGCAGTTTTACTAAACTTTGGGGGCCTATGTGCAATTAAGTAAAACTTTGCATTTGAACAAAGTTAATGTTTTGAGACCAACGGCCTGACTTAGAAGGATACTTGGAGCCTTAAGAATGAATTATTTGACTAGGGAGTTATCAAATCAATGGTGGGGGTCTTTCTGTAGTTTTAGCAAACTTTAGGGGCCTAAGTGTAATTTACCGAAAGTTGTAGATCTCGATGCTAAGTTCATACGGATGTTTTAAGAGTCATTCTTGGATGTTGTTGGGCCAGTATGAGTGTAATATGGGGTCCAGGCACAATCAGGGACTGTACTGGACAGTTTCAAAGTGTTAGGGGCATTTTGGTCAAGTTAGCTTGCGTGACCTGCATTTTATTGCATTCTTGCATAAAACCTCATATAGAGGATATATGCTAATAGGTTGTATACTTTACTTGTGTATATCCAGCCGTTATTAAGGATCGTTCGAAGTAGACGTACGTTTTCGTGTTGCTGCATCTACGGTGAGACTCGGAGACGAGCGTTGTAGGAGTGCTAGTGTTGCGTTGCGCCTTTCATGGCTCAGAGGTAAGTACATATGTACGGCCTTTTCATATCAAAATATGCGTAAGTGCTTGATGTTTCAAATGAATGTTTGTTATATGAAATAGTATGAGAATGCATGTTTTCCACTCGAAAGTTGTTAAACTATTTTATTCATCTCCTTTGAGAACTCTCCGAAATTACTTGTGAATTGTTGACATCCTGATTCTAGTTATGTGAAAGAGAAGAAATAAAATACCTCTAATAGACTTAGGACGATGTACAGAGTACTGTTATTAATGGGAGGCGTCAAGCGATCCTCCATTTTCGTATGGCTAAGACCATTGAAGCAATGCTTCTTATTATTGGATAGAACGTTAATGTTCACAAATCCACCCCCGATGAGCCAAAATGTATCAAGATATTGAGGCCAAGGGTTTTATAGAGCTATAGAGTGCTACTTATACTTGTAAGGATCACTACGGTATAGGGGTGTCGACACTTAAGGCCTTTTAGCTAATGTTGTGAGCGGGGTTGACGAATGGGCTCCCTTAACGCTCGGGTGAAATAGGGTTTGACAGACCCTAGAAGGAACCCTTAGTGATTATTTCGTGATCCCTCTGTTTACATCGATCCTGCTGGTGGCTCTTGACACGCCTCAGCTAAATTAAACTGTTGATTGAAGTCGAAATTCAAAATTGGCTACTTATTAATGTTGTTTGTGGCTCTTGATATGCCCTTATTGATTCGAAATGAATTGTAAATCTTGGCTACTCATGAAGTACTATCGTTATCAGTTCAAATGAACTTGTTTACTCTGGATATTTTACCAACTACTCGTGGTTTCTCACTATTATTAAATTGAGAGGTTTTTGTTACTCGTTTACTTCCAGTTGTTCCAAATTCTCCAACATGATAGCTTTACTATTTAAATCTTCTAATTTGTTTCAACTCATGCTTCCGTGCCACTCGATGCTTTACATGTCGTAGTATGTATTTACTCAGTTTTTACTGATTATTTCTTCAAAACTGCGTCGGCATTTGCCATTTTAAAACCGCAGGTCGTCAATCAAAGAGGGGGATGGGAACGCTGGAACGAGACGAAGAAGTTTAGCTTAAGTCAGATCACTTAGTAGATCACACACGATTTGTTTTAGATTGTACTTATTATCGAAATTTTGTTATGTACATTAAGCCAAATGTAATATTAATTGTATATTTCTACTTTTGGTTGTCGATTGTCTCTTTAACCCTGAACCGAGATCCCGGGCTTTTTCAGATGGTATCAGAGCATCGGTTCTCCGGTTAAAGTGACTTTTCGATTTCCATTAGTAGAGAATAAGAAGATAAAACGTTTTCAAAATTTAAAATTGATTAGGATAACCCAATCTGGCAATAAGAAGTAAACAAGCCGTCGGGGAGTTTGGGTACTTACGTATTATGAAACTCGACTTGTACCGTATATGTTGATTAAATATTAATGATTATTTGAGATGTTCATGGGAAGTCTACTTGCCTATTTACAGGCGCAATACTTACGTGACATGCCTATTTATATCGAATTGTTTGTCGTAGTTGTGTGATGCGTATCTCTGACTCTTTATTTCTGTAAGTAATTTCTCGACGAGAGAGTAACAACGATGTGACTTAGAAAACCCCGAGACCATTCTTTTGCACCTACGAGTGACGAACTTTAAAACATTAGTTTGACTTTGATTTATTTTGAGATAAATTTGACTTAGTTCCTTCCCAAAATTGGGAAGTGTTTGACAAAAAAATAATAATATTGGTTTCTGAAAAATTATTGACGTTTCAAGCTACCAAATGCCAAGTGATATGGACCACTTTGCCTATCAGTCCGCTGGCGCGACTCTTAGTACGACGGTACTATAAGTTGTACCCGCTGTGTAGACTAAATTGGAACATTTGAAGCACATGCGAGTTGTGTTAGAAAGGCACGTTGTGTGACGACACATAGTGTTCTTTCTCCCTCGTATGCGTGGAACACTTTAGGTGATTGGTTTATCTAACCTTATAGAGGTAAGACAACATTTTTAACGTGGATGATTCAAGCAAAACGACATATTAGTCTTGATAGAGGTTTTTGTCTAAAAGTTTCGAGATTTGTATAAATTCTAGCAAATTTTTGAGTAGTTTCTAAAATTGAGAACTTGTATGTTGTCATTGAACTTTCAAAATCTTGTTTCGAACTTTTACTTGTACTAGCCATATACGAAACCCTATTGTGGTGCGAGTCTAAGCTGGATAGTAGTATAGACCCATAATAAACCCCGTCTTGTTGAGAGTGAGAATGAGGAACTTCTTCCCGTTAAGGTATTGCTAGCTGAAGTAAGGAAGTCATCTTTTGAGAGCATGATATCCGACGAGAGCGCTTTATGTACTTGTCTGATTAAGTCATATAGACTGAGTCACGGTACTGCAATTCACCTTCATTTCATGTGTATATGGGTAGGTATAGTATGAGATCTTCGGGGACGAAGATTCTTTTAAGGTGGGTAGACTGTAACACCCCTATTTTTCAAGCCGACTCTAAGTGCAATATCAAGACTTTGGGGCGAATTTGTAAATAGTTTGTCACGACTTTAAAGTTTGAACTTCGGAGTGTTTTCAATATTTGGGAGTCGTTAGAATGATTTTGGAGAACTAGCGATGGTCGGGATGGTTGTGCAATTCTCTGAAATTAAGTAGAAGCTCTAATTCTAGTTGTACCCAAAAGTCTAGAAAACTACACTTTCACCCCCCAATGCATGAGAGACACTTGTCCACTCCAATTTGACACTCTAGTGTGGTAGAAACAAAATTACACTCTCCCTTCACCACCTGCTGAGAAAGAGAGAGAGAGAAAGAGAGAGAGAGACTTCAATTTCCTCCTCATCTTGTCCTCCACCACAACTCCACCATGAAACCACCACCACCACCAAGGCAGCCACCTCTTCCCCCTTCCAAACAAGAATCTGTTGCTACCACAACACCTACTCAGCCCTCTAAGCAAAAGGCACAAATCAATTTTAGATTTCATCGGGTTTTGATGTCCAAAATCGAAGGTAACTCTCAAGAACCCTAGCTTGATTCGTTGTCAAATTCTCTCTGCATGTTGTATATCGCGGAATCTAACCCTTATAATCCAACTCCTGAGGTCGAGGGGAGTCCAACGCACCCACTCTCATCATCTGAATCGCCGGAATTGCGCTCGCCGGCGTCTGGGTTGAAGAACTCGACGGGGACGACCGGCAAGCGACGGCAGCGGCGGCTTTCACCGTTTTCGGCCATTCCTTCCCTCCTAGAAGGTTACCCATGACCTCTGGGCGTCGTGGAACTCTTCCACCAACCCAGTTCCGCTGCAAAGCTCGTTGGAGCAGCAGAATCCGGCAAGCAGGTCGCCGGTGTTCCTCCATGGCCGACGGGAGTCAGGTAAACCTCCAATTCTTTCCCAAATTTCGCGTTCTTTGCATTTTTGTGCTCCCCATGTCATCGTGAGTACTCTAGAAGGATTAAAATCTGCCCAGAACTTGATTTGAATTGGGTTTGAATCTCTGTCAATCACGTTTTCCGGCGGGTTATCAAGCCCTGTTCTTGCTTCGATAACTCAGCCTCTAGGCCTCGGTTTTGGGTAGGGTTTGTACCAGCATACTCCCTGTGTTTTCCTCTCAGACTTTCATGTTGTTTTCCTTGGCTAATTCGATCGTTTGGTGGCCTGAAAATCAAGTCGAAGTCACTGTGAAACAATGTTTAGAAACTCTGTTCTTGGTTGTGTATTCTGCAAACTTTTTCTGCTAACTTTGGAAGCATATATCTTCTCCATCAGTTATTTTCTTGAGTTGATTCTTCCTCAAGGGTGTTCTTTGATCATAGTACTACAAGTTTCGTATTGATTTTCAAGTCTGAATTAATCTCTTCGTGTCTTGAATTTGCCTTCAAAGTAAGCTTCTTGCTATGTTCTTGGCTGCCAAATGTTTCAAAATTTTCTAACTATAGAATGTCGTGGTGAAACACTTATTTTCTAACCAGTGTATCTTCTTCAAAACTTAATGAAATTTAGATCTGTTTTCTCCTATGTGTAGCTGGTATATAATACTTCCAATCATCGTCTCTGGGTCATGTTCAAATTTATAACGGATTGCTCACAAAACGAGCCTAAAGTTGTTAGTTTCAACTCATAAAACTCTCTCGAATTTTTCTAAGTATTGAATCGTGATTTTTGTCCAACTTTGAGTAGCGATATCTCTTTGAATACTTGGAGTTTTTAGAAGTTCAAATATGTTCTGGAATCCTTGAACTATCGTCTTCAAAACCCTATTCTCAATTTTTCAAGTATCCCCCTCAATTGAGAACAAATCAGCCCTAAAGTTGACTAGTTGAGTCGATTTTCTTCTATATTTGACTTTTGAATTCGACACTCTAAATGACGTTTCTAGCCTTAGTGTTCTTCACAAAACTTGCTCGTATTCATATTCTGAGTCTAAATATCAAGTTTGACCAAGTTTGACTTTTCAAAAACCCTAGTTTGACTGAACTGTATAGGAGGGGCAAAATAGTCATTTACTTAAACTTTGAATTGAGGTTAGTTTAGTAACTTGGAGTTTGTCAGCATGTCTTGTATGCGTATTTGGAGTACTTGTATGTAATTCTGGGCTACGGTTGACCAAGTCAAATGTGGGGGTCTTTTTGCAGTTTTACTAAACTTTGGGGGCCTATGTGCAATTAAGTAAAACTTCGCATTTGAACAAAGTTAATGTTTTGAGACCAACGGCCTGACTTAGAAGGATACTTGGAGCCTTAAGAATGAATTATTTGACTAGGGAGTTATCAAATCAATGGTGGGGGTCTTTCTGTAATTTTAGCAAACTTTAGGGGCCTAAGTGTAATTTACGGAAAGTTGTAGATCTCGATGCTAAGTTCATACGGATGTTTTAAGAGTCATTCTTGGATGTTGTTGGGCCAGTATGAGTGTAATATGGGGTCCATGCACAATCAGGGACTGTACTGGACAGTTTCAAAGTGTTAGGGGCATTTTGGTCAAGTTAGCTTGCGTGACCTGCATTTTATTGCATTCTTGCATAAAACCTCATATAGAGGATATATGCTAATAGGTTGTATACTTTACTTGTGTATATCCAGCCGTTATTAAGGATCGTTCGAAGTAGACGTACGTTTTCGTGTTGCTGCATCTACGGTGAGACTCGGAGACGAGCGTTGTAGGAGTGCTAGTGTTGCGTTGCGCCTTTCATGGCTCAGAGGTAAGTACATATGTACGGCCTTTTCATATCAAAATATGCGTAAGTGCTTGATGTTTCAAATGAATGTTTGTTATATGAAATAGTATGAGAATGCATGTTTTCCACTCGAAAGTTGTTAAACTATTTTATTCATCTCCTTTGAGAACTCTCCGAAATTACTTGTGAATTGTTGACATCCTGATTCTAGTTATGTGAAAGAGAAGAAATAAAATACATCTAATAGACTTAGGACGATGTACAGAGTACTGTTATTAATGGGAGGCGTCAAGCGATCCTCCATTTTCGTATGGCTAAGACCATTGAAGCAATGCTTCTTATTATTGGATAGAACGTTAATGTTCACAAATCCACCCCCGATGAGCCAAAATGTATCAAGATATTGAGGCCAAGGGTTTTATAGAGCTATAGAGTGCTACTTATACTTGTAAGGATCACTACGGTATAGGGGTGTCGACACTTAAGGCCTTTTAGCTAATGTTGTGAGCGGGGTTGACGAATGGGCTCCCTTAACGCTCGGGTGAAATAGGGTTTGACAGACCCTAGAAGGAACCCTTAGTGATTATTTCGTGATCCCTCTGTTTACATCGATCCTGCTGGTGGCTCTTGACACGCCTCAGCTAAATTAAACTGTTGATTGAAGTCGAAATTCAAAATTGGCTACTTATTAATGTTGTTTGTGGCTCTTGATATGCCCTTATTGATTCGAAATGAATTGTAAATCTTGGCTACTCATGAAGTACTATCGTTATCAGTTCAAATGAACTTGTTTACTCTGAATATTTTACCAACTACTCGTGGTTTCTCACTATTATTAAATTGAGAGGTTTTTGTTACTCGTTTACTTCCAGTTGTTCCAAATTCTCCAACATGATAGCTTTACTATTTAAATCTTCTAATTTGTTTCAACTCATGCTTCCGTGCCACTCGATGCTTTACATGTCGTAGTATGTATTTACTCAGTTTTTACTGATTATTTCTTCAAAACTGCGTCGGCATTTGCCATTTTAAAACCGCAGGTCGTCAATCAAAGAGGGGGATGGGAACGCTGGAACGAGACGAAGAAGTTTAGCTTAAGTCAGATCACTTAGTAGATCACACACGATTTGTTTTAGATTGTACTTATTATCGAAATTTTGTTATGTACATTAAGCCAAATGTAATATTAATTGTATATTTCTACTTTTGGTTGTCGATTGTCTCTTTAACCCTGAACCGAGATCCCGGGCTTTTTCAATTATTCAAAATATACATGGTTGTTTCCGTTGCACAATAAATCTGACGTTTCATCTGTTTTTCCCATCTTTAAAGTTCAAATAGAAAAGCTCCTCCAACATCAAATTCGTATCTTGCGAACTGATGAAGGGGGAGAATACACATCTTTATTTTTCAACAAATTTTAGCTAACAATGGAATCACCCATCAGAAATCTTGTCCACATATCCCTCAGCAAAATGGTGTTGCCGAGAGAAAACAACGCCATATTATGGAAACGGCTGTCACCTTACTTAAAAATGCTTCTTTACCAAATAAATTTTGGGTTCATGCTGTTAAAACTGCTGTTTATTTAATAAATCGCATGCCAAGTAAAAACATTGAAAATAAGTCACCATTTGAGCTTCTTTCAAAACAACACCTGATTATTCTCGATTACAAATTTCCGGATGTGCTTGCTTTCCGTATTTACGCCATTATTCGCAGTCCAAATTTGATGCTAAAACTAAAGTTTGTGTGTTTCTTGGTTATGCAGATGACTACAAAGGCTATTTTTGTCTTGATAAAACAACCAGTCGCATCTACATCAATCGCGATGTAGTATTCGATGAATCATATTTTCCCTTTACCACTTCTGACACTAATACTACTACTTTATTTTCAAGTTTACCTGCAGCACCTCCCATAGTCGGAGACCCTACACCATCAATGATGAACTGGGATAATGACGTCCAGGACCTGCCGGTAGCTGTTGAAGCACTGCAGCCTACCGATTCTGGTGAACCCCCTCGGACAGATACTACGACAGATACTACTGTGGCCCCAGTTCCCGAACCCGGTCAAGACGAGACATCTTCGGCAGCCACCGTGCCACCTCCTGACGCCCAAACAGTTACTGAGATGGCTCCCTCAACTAGCCATCCTATGCAAACTCGTAGTAAATCAGGCATCAGCAGAAGGAAAGCAGGTTTTTCTGTCTCTACTTCGTCGATTTCTGATCCTACTTCCTTTACCGAGGCTAGCAAACACTCGCAGTGGCGTCAAGCAATGACTGACGAGTATGCTAGCCTCACAAATCAAAATACTTGGACTCTTGTGCTACCTCCTCGTAATGCAAACATAATTGGTTGCAAATGGGTATTTCGCACAAAATACAATCCCAATGGTACGGTTTCACGTTACAAAGCTCGTCTTGTCGCTAAAGGATTTCACCAAAATGCAGGGATTGACTATGATGAAACATTTAGTCCTGTTGTTAAACACTCCACTGTTCGCACAATTATTTCCCTTGCTGCTAGTTTCAATTGGCCCCTACAACAGTTAGACGTGAAAATGCCTTTTTACATGGCACTCTAAAGAAAACTGTTTTTATGACCCAACCTCAAGGGTTTAAAAACCCCAAATTTCCCAATTATGTTTGCAAATTTCACAAGTCCATATATGGACTAAAACAAGCCCCTCGGGCTTGGTTCGAACGCTTCATTATTTATTTTCGCTTGGTTTCTCTGCCTCATATGCTGATTCCTCACTTTTTATTAGGCACAGTGGTAATAAATGTACAATTCTATTACTTTATGTTGATGATATTATCTTGACAGGAAGTGACAATAATTTTTTGCAGCAACTTGTTCAAAAGCTCAATTCTGAATTCTCCATGACTAATCTCGGTCCCTTAACATATTTTTTGAAATCAAACGAAATGATACTGGTATATTTATTCATCAGGCTAAGTATGTCTCTGACTTATTGTCTCGTTTTCACATGTCACATTGCAAGGCAGCCCCTACACCACTTTCAGCAGGTATTAGACGGAAATAAATTAGATGACCCAACTCCCTATCGCCAACTCTTGGGAGCTCTTCAATACCTAACCTTTAGTAGACCTGACATTTCATTTGCCGTAAATCACTTGTGTCAATTTATGCACACACCCACTGACACTCACCTCATTGGAGCAAAGCGCATCTTGCGCTATCTCCAAGGAACCAAACACCATGGCCTTCTCTACCGTAAAGGTCACATGTCTATCAATGCCTATTCCGACGCGGATTGGGCAGACAACTTAACCGATCGCCGTAGTACATCTGGTTTCATTGTCTTCCTTGGCCCAAATCCCGTTCATTGGGGTGCTAAAAAGCAACCCACCGTAGCCCGATCCTCCACCGAAGCCGAATATCGGGCCCTTGCATCCACGGCTGCCGAACTCGCTTGGCTAAAAATACTTTTTAGAGACCTTCGCATTCCTATTTTCGAAAAACCAATCATTTGGTGCGATAACTTGTCCGCCATTGCCATGACAGCTAACCCCATCATGCACGCACGCACAAGACACATAGAAATTGATTATTATTATATTCGTGAAAAAGTTCTCTCTCGTGACTTACGTGTTTTGTTTGTCAACAACTCGGATCAACTCGCTGACATCTTTACAAAGGGATTATCCACTCAGCATTACAATAATTTTAAGGACAAACTAATGGTTCTTCCACCACCATTAGTTTGAGGGGGAGTGTAAGAATATAGCCCAAATACAATTCTATGGATCAAGAAGTGCAGCAGATCAAAGAATGGGTCAAGCCCACTTGAAGAACAACGGACCAGATTGATAGCCCAAGACAACTGTCGAGGACCTCAAGACTATTTAGATAACTTAAGGGATCACTTTGTAATTACCAACATATCATTAATCAGAACCGTCCGATGGGTTGACTGATCGGACGACCATCCCTCTTTCTGAGATTGTATTTAGGGATGTCTCGAGACTCTTAGAAATTAACGGAGAACTGAATCTTCATCTTTTTCTCTGGTCTTTACCGTCATTCTCAGTGCTCTCTGAACTCCCTTGATGTCTCTGTAATACCACCTCTTTACAGACACGGATAATGTGATTGTGTTTCAAATGCATACAATTAATAAATCAGAAGTAAAGAAAGATTTCTTCTCTCTCAATCTCGACATGTCTAAGGCGTACGACAGAGTTGAGTGGAAATTCCTAGAAGGGGAATGGTCCAGTTAGGTTTTCATGACTTATTTGTGCAAAAAATGATGAGGTGTATAACTTATGTGCAGCTGTCTCTTCTCATTAATGGTAATCGAGTGGAAACTATTAAACTCACTAGAGGGCTACGGCATGGCGACCCCATATCGCCCTATCTTTTTATGTTGTGCACGGAGGGATTAACTTGTTGATGCATAAGTCTTCACGGAAAAAGGGAGACTCAAGGGTGTAACGGCGGGTAATGGTTGTCCAACAATAACACATTTACTTTTTTTACGGATGATAGTGTCTTTTTTGGCATTGATACAGTTCAGGAAGCAAGGGAAATGAAGAACAATCTAGCATAACATGAGAAAGTCTTTGGACAATGTGTACACTTTAAAAAATTTACTTTATGTTTTAGCCCCAAAGTACATGAACAAATAAGAAGGACCACAGCTTATCATCCCCAAATCTCGGGTGGTGTTAGGCCATTCAAGGATGGCGGGAGAAATTATTGATCTGTGCTGGGAGGGAAATATATATAAATATGTGGTACAAGCAATTCCGACTTACGTGATGTGTTGTTTTATGATCCCATCTATCACTTGTCATGATGTTCAGAAAAAGGGCGTTGCCTATTGGTGGGGAGGTGGGTCGTCAAACCAAAAACGAAAAATTCTTTTGTGTAAATGGAAAAAACTTTATTTGAAGAAGGCCGAGAGAGGCGTGGGATTTAGGTGCTTTGGAGCCTTCGAACTTACCCTTCTAGCTAAACAAGGGTGGCACAATCCTGTGTAGTCTAGACTCCTTGGTTGCATGAGTCCTAGAAGGAAAGTTTTTTAAGACATATTTTTTCCTCTCAGCAGAATTGGGTCACAAACCTTTGCTACTATGGAGGTGTCTTCTTATTGGGAGACATTTTCTATAGTGAGGACTGTAGCTGCTGTTGGGGATGACAAGAGCACTTTGATATATGCTCACAAGTGGTTACCGCAAGTGGGAGGAAAAATTTACACTTATCCGATCCTGGGTCCAGTTGCAAGAGTTTGCGAGCTTTTAACGCTATGGGACAGTGGAATGACCATGAGATAAAATAATATTTTGTAGAGGACGAAGCATTGAGTATTATGCAGATTCCTTTGTGTACTACCAAGAGTGAGGACGAATTAGCTTGGAATTCATTACATATGGAAAGTACAAAGTTGCATCAAGTTATCATGTAGCATTAATATTTTGTGACCCGGATGAATTTAGCCAATCTTATGAAGGTTTGGAACACTGGCTGTCAGCAATAAATTGTGGTCTTTAAAATTTTCATAAAAAATCGTATCTTTGCGTGGAAATTGATAGTGAATTTCCCCCCACCAGACTGAGATTAATTCAAAAGGGAATGAACATACGTGCTTGGTGCCCACTCTGTAAGAAGGCGTCGGTATATGGAAAACACCTATTTATTCTGTAAAAAAAATGAAAAGATGTCTGGGCTCAGATGAATTTTTTGCAAAGTCTTTGGGAGCACATGGAGCTTAATTTGATTAAGTCCATTTGGCGATGCTTAAGCAGACAGATCTGAAAATGTTCACCGTGATTTTCTGGTTCTTCTAAAGTATGAAGTAGGGGAAGTATAATCTCTCACAAGCAGTAGTATAAAAGCAGAAGATTACTTGAAACAAGTGGACTTATAGTTTGAAGTTGAGAGATGCAGAATAGCTCCTGTTGAAATACTACCCATCTCCTAAGAACCGCCATCAACGGCCAAATCACCACTGCCGGCCACGGGAAAACAAGGTGTACCGGAGACTGTCAATAACAATCTGAAAGATCATTCAAACGGAACAACCCACCACGAATAAACAACTCCAACCACCGTAGATTGCGCCTGACCACAACAATATTTTCCGACTACAACTACCCACAGAAAGTTGTCGAGGAAAATTTTAAACGTCTTTGTCTTCTCACTCCAGAGAGAAGACACTGTCCCGGTAGTGCTAGTTACAAATAGGAGGAAGTCGGAGAAAACGAATGTGGAGGCTAGTGGTAGGCATAAGATAGTAATAAATTATACTGCAAGATAAAATTGTCCAATTCAACTTAGTCACACGGGAACCCTAACAAATATTTGTATTTCCTATCATTTGAATTGCCAAAATATTAAATCTCGTCATTTCAAAATCCCATGTAATTAAAAAAAAAAAATCATCCAAACACAACACCAAACAAACCCAATTAATCAGTTTACGATTAACTAATGGTGAAAGTCAGGATAAAAGGACAATTACAATATTGTTTGTTTATTGGCCAACAATTTTTTTATGGGTAAAAGACAAAAACCACCCCTTGAGTATGGAGTATATACAAAAAAAACCCTTGTGTTCGGGGATATACAAAAATCACCCCTGTAAGTGGACGGCAGCTAACAGGGACGGACGGAAATCGGTAAAAGACTATTTTACCCTCAAATTAAAAGAAAATACCCAACTATATAAAAGTCTCTCTCTCTTACTCTCTTTTTCCCTTCTACTCCCACTTCCTCCATCTCTCTCGGCTGTCTCTCTCTCTCTCTCACTCTCCTAACCCTAGCCGCCAACCACCTTCTCTCCCCCTTCCATCTCTGTTCATCTCCATCGACCACCATCACAATCATCAACACCCACCTCCATCAACACCCACCTTTGTCCCTCTCTCGTCTCTCCCTCTCTCTCGCGGACAATCTGGGTTGTTGTGGGTTTCAGGTCTAGTTTCTATCAATCGAGAACCAGGGTTGTAGTGTCTGCGAGGAGGCTTTGAATTCGCCGGATTTCAGAGCATCAGGCGGCTAGAGGGTTGTTCGGAGATTGAAGGGGTTTTGGATTTTCTTGACTGGGTTTAGGGTTTTCCGCTGTAGTGGCGGTGGTCAGGGGTCGATTGATGGCGATGGTGGTGATGGGCGTTGAGGCGCGATGGGTGAGGCGAGTGAAATTTCTGTTCAGAACCCACAGCTTCTCCGCATCCTCAGGTGGGAACGAAACCCGACCGCCGCGTGAGACGTCTGTGGTGCGGACCCACTGGTTGAATATGTCTGTTCCCAACTCCGGAGTCGCCGGAGAGATGAGATCGTTTGAGCAGGAGAAGTTACCGGCGGTGAAGGAGTCGGAGGCGACCTAGGACCCAGTGGTTGAATATGTATGGTAACTCAATTTGTGAACAGCTTTTGTGTTTTTGTTGTGTTGGTATGGCTAAGAGGTATTTGTTATTCTGTTGGTGGTGGTGAAAATCAGTGGTTGTGGTGGAGGTGGAGGTGGAGGTGGAGGTGGTGGTCAAGAACACCAACAAAACAAACACAAAAACACAAAGAGGGTAGAGAAGAGAATAGATTAGCGCATAGTGTGGCAAATTGGGCAAGAGTTAATAGGAGGTGTGGTTGTTTTGATCTGTGTGGACTCAATTTGTTTGGAGATCCAGAAAGGAGATCCAGAAAGCAGAGGCAATTTTGTTAGATGTGTTATGCTTTTTGATTGTTGAATAAAATGTTCTCATGATTTCATAAAAAAAAACAAAGAGGGGCAAAATAGTCATAAAAATGTCATATTGCACCCCTCTACTGACTGACATTAACAGAGGGGTGGTGATTGTCTAACTGCCGTCCACAGCAAGGGTGGTTTTTGTATATCCCCGAACACGAGGGGTTTTTTTGTATATACCCCATACTCAAGGGGTGGTTTTTGTCTTTTATCCATTTTTTATTAGTAAAGCAAACCCGACCGACAGTAGACGTGCATGTCCTACTCTCGCATTATTATTTTTTTACGCGTAGATGGGTTGCCCTTATGTTCCAAACTCGTAATGTTTTAACAAGTTTAACTTGTCACCAGTTACAAATGTGGCACATTTTCACGCTCCCGACATTGCAAGAACTCACTAACACTCTTGAAATTTTCATGCATCGGAATACGAAATTAGAGTAGTCAAAATAGTAACACTATCTCTTGATATTATGAGTCTTAAAAACCGACAACCGGTACATTGTAAACAGTGTCCAAAGTCAACCCAAAACCATTAGTTTCCAACAATTATATGATTGATTATTACCAAACGAATTGCTGTGAAACGCTCAAATTATGATGTTGTGGATTGAGTTATACAAATTGGGAAAATTGGTGATTTCACTACACCTCCAACAACCCGGTACATTGTAAGTAAACAGTGTCCAAAGTCTAAGTATCCAACCATGACAAAACTATACTTTGCTATTGTTGTAGCGAGGGAGGTGTTTTGCATGATTTAACCACCAGAAATGTGTCATTTTCGTTGACGTGCCACTATACGCATGATTCACGACTACTTATTTAAGTTTGTTTTAGTTTCAAATATTAAATGTGTTACAATAACAACGGAATATTACACGAAATGTGCAAAAGTAATTTTATTGGGATACTGTATAAGATGTTGGAGGAAACTAATAAAAGTTCGACTGTTCAATATCAAAATGGTACTGGGAGGATCAGTGATAGAAATACAATGTTAGAATGTGATTCATTTTTATCTTTAATTGGATTTAAATGTCGAAATGGTACTGGGAGGATCAGTGATAGAATACAACGTTAGAATAGGATTCATTTTTATCTTTAGTTGGATTCAAACGGATCAACATTGTAATCAATTCGGATTAGGGGTAGATAATGTTAATCCTTAATCCAAATTTTTATTGAGTGTGTGCATTAACTTTAATGTTAGAGGCAATGGTATCTGTAACATTAATTACACATTGACCCAATAACATATCTAAGTATTGCATCCGTTAGACTTGTCAGTTGTTTGCTCATAGTTTGATAGTATTTCTACTTATGCACTAATCGGTAATGTTAGAATAATATTATACTTAGGACTAGATTGGGAATGTTGTGGCTACTAGAAGTTGTTGTGGCAAAGATACTGTGAAAAAGCTGCAGTGACTTTAAAATGAAAATTTATTTGGTAAAGATAACGTGAAAGCTGCAATGAAATAATGACATGGTACTTTTGTGTTTGGTAAAATTAACTGTGAAGTTGCTTTGAGATAAAATAAATGACACGTGTCATTTTCGTAAAGATAACTATTATTTTTTTTTTATAAATTTAAGGTTATAAGTGGGTGTAGAAAAATTACTCAAAAGCACTTTTCGGAAAAGTTGCTTCCCGAAAACTGTTGTGGGACACCAGAAACTGTCCGAAAAAGCATAAATTTTATTTTTACCAAATACATTAAAACTGCTTCTACTGTCGGAAAGCAGTTGTGCTGGCAGCAGAAGCATTCTCAAGCTGGCCCTTACTCCATTGCCTCAATTTATTCCCATTTGATTTTAGAGGTCAATTTCACCGATTAATTTAGGGTCAGTTTGGTAATGCTTCTGCGGACAGCACAACTGCTTTCTCACAGCAGAAACAGTTTTAGTACATTTGATAAAAATAGATTTTCTACTTTTTCAGACAGTGTATGCTATCCCACAACATTTTTCAGGAAGCAAGGGATGAGATACTTTTTCGGAAAGGGCTTTTGAGTAATCTACAACCGATTCTAACCATATAACTTTTACAAATTTCAATAGTTATCTTTACGGTAATGACAAGTGACGTATATTTTGTCATTTTACTCTCTCACAGCAACTTCACAGTTAATTTTACCAAACACAAAATTACTATATCATTATTTCAATGCAGTTTTCACGTAATATTTATCAAACAATATTTTATCTAAAAGTCACATCAGTTTTTCCACGGTATTTTTCCCACAACAGCATCTAGCACCGCCACAACATTCTCAAAATACCCCTTAGTTAACGATATGATACTGAAAATTTGTTCAATTTTAATGATATTTTAGTGTTAAGAAAGATGTACAATGTTATGAAAAGATTAACACATTTTTAACTCGTGTTGTTAGCTAAATTATTAAAAGAAATAGAGGGAACTGGAAAAGTACTACCAATTATTATTTGCTATTTCCCCCCAGTGCCCCTTAGAGCATCTCCAATAGATGTGTAAAAAAAGTTGTCTTGAATCAAATTTGACCTTGAAGCAAAATTTGTTCACCCTCTTTGTTGCTTGAGCTCCAATAGCGAGGAGCAAGATTGTTCCATTATTATTATTTTATTATCTTTTAGCATTATTATTAATTAATTGTTTTATATATTAAATAAGTAAAGCGTATTTTAAAAAAACTGCTTAGTTAATAGTAGTAGTTCTATAATATTAAAAGACTTCAAACAAAACACATTGGTGTATAGCGTTCACATATTTCGCTTGATCGGAACTATATTGTGAATATATCTATCTCATTGCCACTCCGTCAACACTCGCACAAGAGTCATTGAAAAAATTACATAGAAACATAACAAAATCAAACTCGATATCTTTTCCACATAGTTATTTCCATCGGCTATATTTAATGGTTATATACCATCATGATATCTATATTTCAAGGTTACAGGATCAGATTTTTGTAATAGATCCGCTAGAATTTTTTGAAATGTTGGGAGAAATCAATTTGTGAAAAAAATTGTTTTATTGTGTGGCTCCAGTGAACAGTTATTCATCAGTTTGCTTCTCCAAAAAATTAGAATAACTTTTGCCTTAGTAGATGCTTCTATCTATTGGACCTATGTATTGACATATTTACAGTAAAATTTGGTCTAAAACAGATTTTGCTCCATCTCTTTAGAGATACTTTCGTTTACAAGCAGCCCCCACAGGGCAACTGCTTGTAAACTGAGGTGCTTTTGCTATTTTCAATCAATGAATTTATGTATATCAAAATAGTTCATTAATATTGTGCATATTTTTAAATAATGAATAATTCTTGTTGACATTTAGCTTCTCTTGCTTATGTCGCATTCATAGATCAATGGGCTTTAACCGAAGAGAATTTTAATTGGAAATGACTTGTCCACCTCTAGAATACAACGATTACGAAAGTTGTGTCCACAGATAAATAATTTAAGCTCAATATTCCTGTTACAAAAGTGGCTGTAGTTTAGTGGTAAGAATTCCACGTTGTGGCCGTGGAGACCTGGGCTCGAATCCCAGCAGCCACATAATAATCTTTTTGTTGGATACTACTACCCATTTTTCTTCAATTTTGAGCTCCAATAGATTAGGCGCTTGTTCTTGCATTTCATGAAACATGCACCATAGTATCGTAATAATAACTTGAAAGTAGGGAGACATTCTATGGGCAAAATTGCGCCGGAGGTAAACGGCATAGTTGGTGCCCATGACTGACGTCCATTCTATTAGATGGATGCAAATTATTTAAATTGGGGAAATTTAATTCTTTTCTCTCCTAAAAAAGTAAAAAACAAACAAAAACAGCGACAAATGATGAGGAAGATGAGAATGAATATGAAGAACATGAATAAAATGAGGATAAAGATGAACAAGAACATGGAAGAGAGATGAAGCTAAAGAAGAGCATAAAGATGAGGAAGAATATGAAAAAAAATAATATTTTTCGTTCTAAATTCTTCACCACGGCCACCTACTACACTACACTGTCACAACTCATAACCACACCGCTTCAAACTCTATTAACATCACCTACAGAGCCACTGAAAATTTATAATTTATAATTTCCTGTATGTGAGAAATCTTGTTTCAGAAAAGTATACGTATTAATATGTAAACCGTAGGTTTAATCGAACCGTATAAAACCGAGACTGGACTGGAAAAAGGACCGAGATAAGCCGACCCGAGCAAAACCGTGAAAAATACAAACCAAACCGAAAGTGAATGGCATGTGACAGTAAATATACCTAATTGGCATATATATAAAAAATGGCATATATTTTTCAAGAGCTGATTTTAAATAATACATAAGTTGGGTGTGATAATCTGACATTTGAGTATTTTACACACTTTTTAAATCAATTAGGTATATCTGATTTTGAATATTACATGAGTTCTTTAGAGTACTAATCTCTCACAAGTATGCAGTTAGGGTGGTAGCTCAAGTGGTAGAGCGTTGGAAGCCTTTACATGAGGTCCCGTGTTCAAACCTGAATGACGACAAACACAATTTCTTAAAAAAAATATCTCACAAGTATTATTTCTAAATAGCAGTTAGGGTGGCTGCTCAAGTGGTAGAGCGTTGAAAGCCCCTACATAAGGTCCCGGGTTCAAAGCCCCTACATAAGATAGTTTCAGTTGACTGAACCAGCTACATGGTATAATTTTTATAGATTATTACATTTACTTTAGTTTGTAAATATATAGTTTTACAAAAATATGTCTTCGATTCATCACTTTATAAACCAAAATCGTACCGACTAGACAGGTTGGTGAAAAAATTTGAACCAGTATTCTCAAAAAAAAAAAAAAAAAATGAACCATTCATGAATCGAATAACCATAAAACTATCAAAAATTACGATATTCGGTTCACCAGTTTATTCGGTACTTCTATTCCCATATTATATTTTCAGTTTAATTAATGCAGAACATATCACAAGTCGGGTTGAAATCATGTGACCCGACATGAGTTCGGGTTGGTTTAGGCGACACGCGAAAGGACCCCTTCAGCAACTAGTGAACGTTGTAGTGAGCCGTCACGGGTCAACACGGCCCGTCTTGCCCAGATTGTCACCCCTACCTTCTATAGAATGTACTAGTAACGTTTTCCCGACTCGTACAATTCAAGAGCTATGGCCTATGAGTCACAGTTTTTCGTGCCTCATTGCAATTACTTTATTCACGGAAATGAGAGAACCAACCGACCTTTCAATTGCACAATTTCAAGAGACCACAACTAGTCTTTTGTTTTTTTTTTGTTTTTTTTTTTTTTAAAAAAAGCTAGTCGTTTTTGGGTAAGACTGCATCTGTTCGTTACGGGCACTTGGGCTACTGCAGTAGAGAAGCAAAATGGGTAGCCCAACAAAATATGATCATTCTGAGTTGTGGATCGAAGTAGAACCTAGTTGGTTAGATTCGGCCGTTACAAAACAACCGTTGGCGGAATTGAGTATACTCAGAAGTTTAGGGACCGAAAATAGAATATTGGATACTGTTAATTGGTTTTAGTTAGTGGTAATGGATATTTGCAATTTGTAATGATGCACTTTGATTGGAAGTCGTAGTAGGACATCCTAACTACTAGTAATTAAAATATAAAAAACTAATAATAATTGGATAATAGTTAATGGATTTTGAGAAAGCGACAATAACGTGGGGAAGTATTTTTTAGAATAATATTTTCTTGATTTATCTGTGTTTTTTTTTTTTTTTTTTTTTTTTTTGTGTTGTGAGGAATTTATCTGTGTTTTATTTGAGGGGCTTTATTTATCTTCGCTTTATTTTTTTTATATTTGAAATTTATATTTGCTTTATTTAAGGGGACTATTTATGTTTATTTTTATGGGATAGGTAAACTATCACCTTTCGTTTTAAAAATAAATAAATATCATCTCTTGATTTTGTTTTCTTACTAATTTTTTGCCATTATTTTTTTTGTTTGAATTTTTTTTATATGGTCTTTGCAGAAGTATTATATAAATTGAGGGATTATAACTTCTTTTATTATTTTTACAATTTCTTTTTGGGTCCACGAATTTTTATACATGTGGGACAAAACTAGCAATTAATTTTTTTATTATCTTTCCTTTCTTAAAAAATTATATGCTTAGGATATAGTCAGTGGATGATAGAACCAAGTCCACCAACAAACAAGTAGAGGTTGACAATGATGTGGAGTCTAGTTGGATAATAACGACGGAATAAACAAACATCAATTATTTTATTAAGTTTTCATTAAATACTGGTAGAGCATAAACTCGTGCCTTGAAGGCGCTATTTAATTTCTAATAAAAATTATACGGGTTGGAATGTGAAATTAAATTGCAGGGAGAGTTAGTGGAATGTTGATCTTTCTTAATTGAATGTGTGTGGATGAAAATTAATGTGATCGTGGTCACAAATAACTTAATCCAACGGTGTAGAAAACGGATCAGGAAGAGTATGAGTGTATAATTAATCAATTAGATTAATAATTTGTCTTAAGCATTAATTAATAAGAAAACGTTTTTTGTTTGAACCATCCATTTCACTTAATGCCATCCCACTCCCTCACGTCGTGTCACAAAACAATATTTTTGAGAATTACATACTTTAGCTGGGTTTAAACTTAGGACCTTATGCAAGGTATAATACCTCTACCACCGAGTTAGTATTTCTAAAATTAGAGATACAACATAAATTAATATTTGTTCAGAACAATCATGGCGAACATTACCAATTAGTGCATGCCACTTTGCCTCTCGTTCTATTCATATTGACTTTTACCAGTATTTATCGGGTCACTCGGTGACTTAAATAACAAAATGATGTAATTTTTTGATAATTTTTTCATATTGTTGTAGAATAAAAATTGCTCTATCTTATGGTGAAAATTATCAAAAAAATCGTTATCGTTTTGTAATCTAAATCACCCGGTCAAAGTGACCCTGATACGAGTCAACGAGTCAAAATTGATAGAAATAGAGTGAACAGAGTGGTAGACAGCTGCCAGCAAACAACAGACAACCGCAATAAATGCAATGTTACTACATGGGTTACTTTGACTTAGTGATTTAGATTGCAAAACGACGTAGTTTTTTGACAATTTTTTCATAGTATTGTAGTATGTTATTGGGGTTGATTTGCAATTAATATACTACTACATCGACTTAAGATTTATTTATTTTTTTACATCGACTTAAGATTCAATTGGATTAAAATCGGTCTCTTTTCAACAATCTCGTTTGTTATGCTTGCAGATTATAATCTGATAATCTGCAGATTAAAATAATCTATGTGCAATTGTAGAATCTCTAAAATTGGGGATTATGCAGCTTAAAATCTCTAAAAAAATAATTTTGATTTTCTTTTTACATTAGCATAATCACATTTCCGTTGCAAATATGTGTATTCAATTATTTGACTTTAGAGCTCTTTATTTAGTTAAATGGATCAAGTTAGTGATCTATAATTTCAGCTCATACCAAACAGTTAGTGATTCTCAGTTAAGTTGGATTTTCTTTACAGATTATTTTCAGCTGATTATTGAGATTTTAAGTTTGTACCAAACAAGCTCTAACACAAATCCCAATAAAAGATTAACATGATTTATCCCCTAATCCCAGGTACCAATCTGTATTGGATTTAGATTATAATTTATATCCAATTAAAGATAAAAACGAATCATTATCTGGTAAACTCGAGTAGTAGTACTATATAAACAGAGCAAACTCTCTCCTTCATATCACACAATCCTATCATACTCCTGTTGTTTGCTGGTCAAACTACGTTTACAGAGAGATAATGGCGATTGATCTAACACCGAGAACGCCGAAGAAGCTGTACGGAGACAATGGTGGTTCGTACCACTCATGGTCTCCTGAGGAGCTTCCGATGCTCCGCGAAGGCAACATCGGCGCAGCCAAGCTCGCTCTCGAGAAGAATGGCTTTGCTCTTCCCCGTTACTCCGATTCCGCCAAAGTCGCTTACGTTCTTCAAGGTAATTATATCAAACACCTTGTGTGCATCTAAGCTATGTGATTAAATTTCCAGAGTTCAAAGTCGCTTACGTTCTTCAAGGTAGTATTGGGTGTTTGTTATGGGTTTTAAGTTTTAATTTAGATAGGTGAATATCAGAGCATGATTCAATGCAGTTGATCACAGTTTGGCAGAGTTCTATGAGGTTTTGACTAGGGTTGACTCTGGATCCTTTATAATTTTGATCGATTCTGGCCTTGTTTAATGTTTGATCTATTCTGTGTTGAAGCACCCAACTCTGTGCAATCTGAAAACTGAAAATTGGATATTTGTTACCCTTCTATACTACTGCTTTTGATCAGCTTTGTTCTTGCAATCTGAGAATTGGGTCAATTTTTTTATAACAATTCTACATGCGTTTGTTCATCTCTTGCCTAATGAATACTCAGTTCTATAGTATGCAATCTGAAAACTGGGCATGTGATAGGGTTTGATCAACTTCGATTATTCACTTTCAGAATTGGGTAAAAAAAAATCAGTTCAATGCTACATGGGTTTGTTTATTTTCTATCTTCCAATATAAGAATTGGATGTTTATTGTTTAGTCCTATTGTTTCGATACGATCTTACATGGGTTTGATTGCAATCAAGTTAGTTACAGCCTTCTGTCTATTAACTCGTGAACTTGAAAATTTGTCTGAGTTTAGGTAGCGGTGTTGCCGGAGTAATCCTCCCTGAGAAAGAGGAGAAGGTGGTGGCAATCAAGAAGGGTGATGCAATAGCCCTTCCCTTTGGTGTTGTGACATGGTGGTACAACAAGGAAGACACTCAGCTGCAAGTCCTATTCTTGGGTGAGACTTCCAAAGCCCACAAGAGGGGTTCCTTCACCGACTTCTTCCTCGCCGGCTCCAACGGCATATTCTCCGGCTTCACCCCTGAGTTTGTCGGCCGGGCATGGGACTTGGAAGAAACTGTGGTGAAAGCCCTTGTTGGGAACCAAACTGGCAAAGGCATTGTGAAGCTTGACCAATCCGTGAAGTTGCCGGAGCCAAAGGCAGAACACAGGAATGGTATTGCATTGAACTGTGAAGAGGCTCCTCTTGATGTGGACATTAAGAATGGAGGAAGGGTTGTGGTTTTGAACACCAAGAACTTGCCTTTGGTTGGTGAAGTTGGGTTTGGTGCTGATTTGGTGAAGCTTGACCCAAGTGCAATGTGTTCTCCTGGCTTCTCTTGTGATTCTGCTCTCCAGGTCACTTACATTGTCAGGGGCAGCGGCCGTGTTCAGGTCGTTGGCCCTGACGGCAAACGGGTACTGGAGACGACTATCACGGCCGGAAGCTTATTTATTGTGCCAAGGTTCTTTGTGGTGTCGAAGATTGCTGATCCTAGTGGCTTGGAATGGTTCTCCATTGTCACTACTCCAGAGTAAGTTTTTGCTTATTTGTACTAGTACCCAAAATTTCTCAAAAGCTTACAAAGAAGCTAATATTTACGTTATTGTGTTTTGCAGCCCTATTTTCACCCATTTGGCTGGAAGCATCGGGACGTGGAAGTCGTTGTCGCCGGAGGTGATCCAGGCTTCGTTCAATGTGGGGTCGGATATCGAGCAGAAGTTCCGGTCGAAGAGGGCTAATGAAGCCATTTTCTTTCCTCCCCCAAACTGAGTAGAGGATTAGTTTAGTTTTCTAAGTTATCATTCTAGTTTAATGAATAGTAGGAAGTTTCAACTTAAATTTCAGTTTCAGTTTCAACAGCGCGGAATTTGGCCTTTTCAGTTTGTTTCTTTCAAGATTCAAATTTATATATAGTTCAACTCTTTCCTAAACTGGTTGGAATGGTGTTTTCGGCTTTTCCATTATCTTGATTTTCAACATGTGTGTAGTGGTTTCTAACTATCTTAGTATTATGTTTTCTACATTCATCTGCTAGTCTTATTAGCATTGTTATTTCTATTGTGATTTATTTTAGACTTGAATTTTAAGTTAGAATATTTATTTCCGAAATATTGTTCAGTGTCCTTGTTATTAAATATGTTTTGAATTTTGCCCCGAATGTTCTAAAATCTAGTATATACGCAAGTTTGAAGGTTTGAGATAGCTATGGGATAAAAAAAAGGAATTTGAGGAAAAAGTGGAAGGAGTTTGAGAACGCATTTCACTTAGTATATAAGTGAATTTGAATTGAGAAATTTGAGAACACATTAGCTATTTCAGATAGTATAATTTTTATCTTGCTCTTCAAGCTGTTCCAGGTCGCTATCAAATTTTGAACAAAATACAAAAAACTGGGATCATTTACAATGAGAATTTTAGTAAAATGAGGGTTACGACTTGGATTCTTGAGAGAGACGATGGCGCCAAAGAAGGTTAGTTTTCTCCAACATCTTACAATCCCAATTTCAATTACTTTTCCATATTCCATTTAATGTAACATTCAGTTGTAATTGTAACTCTTTTCATATTCGAAGCTAAAATAAATTGATATAAGCAGTCATGGATCATGCGAATAGTGACAGTCTACAAGCATGACACATACCTGATTGTTGAATAATGCAAAACACCTCCTTCACTACAACAAGGGTAAATTATAGTTCCGTCACGGTTCTTGTGTCCTAGGCGCAGATGAATCATACCAATCCAACCCTACCACCGTACAGAGACACCCACAAATCCCTCACCCATCCGTTCCAATTCCATGCCAATTAAGAAGTAGTATAGAGTTAGTTTAGTTCAGTGCCAGTGTAATAACAACTAGTCGTGTTTGTCTCAATACAATATTAAATCTAGATTTATTGGTTAATTCTGCAAACTCACGCGGGATGACAACGTTAGTAACTGAAACTGCAGTTTGTAAGATAATGCTACTTGACACATTGCTGTTGGGGTGTAGTGAAATCGCCAATTTTCCCACAGGGGGTTCTAATTTGAGCGGCTTCACAACAATTAGTTTGGTTATGCTACGGGATTTCCCTTGAACCAACCATGTAATTGTTGGAAAATTCATGGTTTTTGGTTGACTTGGGACCCTTTCTACGGTGTGCCGAGTTATCGGTCTTTGAAACCGAAAATAGCTATCAACTCAGAGTATTAGGAGAAACTGGGTTCTTGCAATGTGCTGGAGCACAAAACGTACCACATTTGCAACTGGAGACAAGTTAAGCTTGTTAAGATATTACAAGTATGGATCTATACGCAAGCAACAGGCGAAAACATTTATTGGGAGGATATGCACTGGTTTTGAGTTTCATAACATTGTAATTGTCTTTTTGATCCTGAACTTTCACCATAAGTTAAACGAAATAACTAAATTGATATTTTTGGGTGATTTGTTTAGGTTTGCTTTACAGTTAATAACCAATGTTAAATCCATGTTAAATCCATGTTAAATCGATGGAATCACGAAACACTTAGCTGTCTGGAGTAGGAATTCCTTTACCCATGTTAAATCCATAATTGGTACGTTTCGAGACCAATTGAGGCAGATTGATAAGAAGCCACAGCAACAAGGCCTTCAGAATATCAGGCGACAAATTCAAGAGGAATTGGTTGTATAAGCACGAGATAATGTGGAGGCAGTGTTCAAGAGCGCTTTGGTTAAAAGCGCTGGTCAAAACAGCAAGTTCTTCCGTCAAACGGCATCTACGAGGAAAGCAAGAAATACTATTTCGGGCCTCGGCCTCAAAGATGAAGATGGGAACTTAAAGACAATTAGACAACCTGGAGGATATTACGAAAATCTTGTAAGGGAACTTCAACGAGCTCTCCAGCTCATCAAATCCGGAAGCTGTCTATATCGAGAGGCTAGCGCACTGCATGATTCCGACTATGACTGGAAAATGATATTACGAAAGTCTTAGAAGGGTTGTGGTATTGAACACCAAGAACTTGCCATTGGTTGGTGAAGTTGGGTTTGGTGCTGATTTGGTTAAGCTGGACCCAAGTGCAATGTGCTCTCCAGGTAACTTACATTGTCAGGGGCAGTGGCCGCGTTCAGGTCGTTGGCCCTGACGGAAAACGGGTTTTGGAGACAACTACCACGGCCGGAAGCTTGTTTATTGTGCCGAGGTTCTCTGTGGTGTCGAAGATTGCTGATCCTAGTGGCTTGGAGTGGTTCTCCATTGTCACTACTCCAGAGTAAATTTTCAGTACTAGTAGCTGAACAATTAATTTTATTGCAAGTTTATGAGAAACTACTGTTGTTTTGATGCTATTGTGTTTTGCAGCCCTATTTTCACTCATTTGGCTGGAAGCATCGGAACATGGAAGCAGTTGTCGCCGGAGGTGATCCAGGCTTCGTTCAATGTGGGGTCGGACATCGAGCAGAAGTTCCGGTCGAAGAGGGCTAATGAAGCCATCTTCTTTCCTCCACCAAACTGAGAAAAGTATTAGTGTAGTTTTCTAAGTTATCATTATAGTGGAAGGAATAGTACAAGTTTCAACTTAATTTCAGTTTCAGTTTCAACAGCTAGGATATTTGCGGAATTGGCAGGGCCGGCCCAAGACAATTGGGGGCCTAAAGCGGATAGTAAAATTGAGGCAAAAAAAAAAGTACACATAAATGGTTTTTTAGAAGAAAAAAACATTAGATTTGCAATACTTATGTTGTTCATGAAGAGAGTAGATTGTGTTGCTTTTTTTTTTTTTTTTTTTTTTTGATGCATTGTGTTGATTTGAATTAGGACTCAATAGCTTTGCAACTCTTTATATATTAAAGTTAAAAAAAAAAAAATCACATATGTAATCAAGGAGAGTCGAACTTGTGTCAGTTGGTGGCAAAAATTTTAACTTATCGCTGAACTAACTGACAATTTAAAGTAATTGTGCATTAAAATCATAAATGTATCTAAATACAATGTGAAGAACATGTATAACGAAATGGGGCCATGCCGGCACGGGGGCCTAAAGCGGCCGCACCGGCTGCTTGCCCATAGGGCCGGCTCTGGGAATTGGGTCTTTTCAATTTCTTTCAAGATTCAACTTTATATATATAGTTCAACTCTTTCCTTCAATGGTGGCGTTTTTCAGCTTTTCATTTTGTAGATTTTCACCATATATGTAGTGGTTTCTAACTATCTTGTATTACGCTTTCCATATTCATCCAACTATCCTGTTGGATGATTATGACAACAAAGCCAACTGTTCATGGTCTGAAAGATGACTTATAAATTATCGCCATTGGGCTATGGCTAAACCTGACACTCTCATTGGTGTTGCCTTGTGCACCTTGCCGCAGCCGGACATGTAACATGTTGATTGGCCTATTTTCACGCCATGTTCAACCTCTTCTATTTGTGTGGGTTGAACCAATATGTAATTTGACACAAAAAAAAAAAAAAACAATATGTAATTTCTCTTGGAAACTTAAATTACTTCAGAACGTCGAAGTGGAAGGTGGACTTCGCGCTATAGGCAGGAAATCTGTTACCAATTTGGTTATTAAGTTAATTAACGAAACAATTGTATAGTTGTTTGTTGAGTTTCAGTGTAATTTTTATTGGTTGATGGAAAACCAAGTTAATGAATCTGCCAAATTACACCTAGTAAGAGCAAGACAAAATTATCAAAGCTGCCGATTGCCAAATTACACGTAGAAAAAGCCGAGACAAAATTATTGTAGAAAGTAAGATCCATTGATGAGTCTCTTCATAGATCTTGAAGATGAAGGAAGAAGATGAAGAACAGACGCAGAGAGAGAAGAGAGAGAGGAGGGAAAATTAGTGTTGCATTAATTTAATTGTTAATCAGAACAATACAGCTAATATATCTGTTATTAGCTTTTAGCTAATTACAGTTTGACCCCTCTAGTTTGTACATATGACTATTTCTCAATACACACCCAACTTTCTTTTGCTAAAGAAGAAACGACACCGTAGTACTTGAAAAACAGATCTACGGAAAGAAAAAGAAGCAGAACAATCTAACGGCAACTGCTATCTCAAAATTGCAAGTCATTAGTTTTGACCTGAATGCAGTTTAGTCCTACTTATAGGTCATCAGTTTGGATAGTCTTTCAGTTTGATCCTCCAACACTTGTGAGAACTGAGCCTGCTGAGCCTGATGACTGGACATGAAGCTGATGTTGAAGTTCTTGAAACTTGTGAGAGCTCAATGGCTTGGTGAAGATATCTGCCACCTGAGCATGAGTAGGAACATGATCTAAACACAACAATTGTGAGCTAACCTGTTCTCTAATGAAATGAAAATCTATCTCAATATGCTTAGTCCTGGCATGGAGTACTGGATTCTTTGCCAGAGACAAAGCAGATAGATTGTCACAAAGCATCAGGGAGGAGGAATGGTAAGAAATAAATCCTTGAGAATATAGCCAATCCATTTCAACTCAGCTGCAGCTGTTGCCATAGACCTATATTCTGCTTCTGTAGATGACCTAGCAACTGTATGGTGTTTCTTTGAGCTCCAAGAGATGAGAGAATCACCCAGAAAAATACAGAAACCTGAGGTTGACCTTCTATCTGTGATGGACCCTGCCCAGTCTGCATCAGCGTAACAATGTAGTATATGAGGAGAGCCAGTGAGACGAAGGCCATGAGAAACTGTGCCTTTGACATATCTAATCACCCTTTTTAGTGCAACAAAGTCCTTGTTCGTTGGTTTATGCATTTTCTGACACAAGGAGTTGACAGCAAACTGAAGATCACCTCTTGTGATTGTCAAGTACTGAAGAGCACCAACAAGACTTCTAAAAAGAGACACATTGCTGAACAATTGATCAGCATTGGGAACAATAGGATCCTTCATACTCACTGGTGAGTCACATGGTTTACAATCTGCTAACCCAGCCTTGTGAATCAAATCATGAGCATATTTGGTTTGGTGCAGGGTGATAGAGCCATCACTTTTGAGTGCTTCAATACCCAGAAAGTAAGATAAGTCTCCCAAATCTTTTACCGCAAATGCAGTTTGCATATGACTGATGATAGAACCAATATGAACATGGCTCGTACCAGTGATCAAAATATCATCTACATAAACCAGTATAATGGTGTAATTTAATTGTTAATCAGAACAATACAGCTAATATATATGTTATTAGCTTTTAGCTAATTACAGTTTGACCCCTCTAGTTTGTACATATGACTATTTCTCAATAATTATCAATAAAAATGTTTGTTTTAGCTCATTGTCTACTACTTCAACCATAAATATATATTTATTGTAAGCTGAATGTTCAAAAGTTTGTGTTCAACAACAAAGTCGTACATGTTCTATCTCGAAGTAAATAGCCCACGTGCAAAGATGGAGTAATTCACAAAACCCCTCAAAGTTTGAGGTCTCAACAGACCACACTAATTTAAATAAAATGAAATATACAACATTCTTACACGAGATTTCAGACAATTATGAATTTGTAATTTGTTTTTTCTAAAGAGACAATGGAGAACCCAAGATAGATCGCGGTAGAATGTCTAGTTTTCTCCAACATCTTACAATTCCAATTTCAATTACTTTGCACGTTCCATGTAATATTCTGTTGTAATTGTACCTTTCATATTAGAAATCAAAAATAAATTGATATAAGTAGTCATGGATCATGCGCATAGTGGCATGTTTACAAACATCATGGATCATGCGTATGGTGGCACGTCTACGAACATGACCTAGGGGTTGAATCATGTGAAACACCTCCTTTACAACAATGGTAAATTATAGTTTCATCATGGTTCGATACTCTGGTGCCTTAGGCGCAGATGAATCATACCAACCACCCCTACTACCATGTAGTGAAATCGTCAGTTGCCCAATTAGTATAGCTCAATACAGGGGATCCTAATTTGAGCGGTTTCACAACAATTAATTTGGTTGTGCTTTAGGATTTCCCTTGAACCAACCATTTCATTGTTACAAAATTCGTGGTTTTTGGACGACTGAATTGATCTTTTTGGGTGAGTTTTTTAGGTTTGTTTTACAGTTAAGTGCATACTTATTTCTTTGGGCTACTAACCAACTTTGAAAGTACCTTCAGGAATAATTTCGATGCAATGGTGAAACTCTACGCTGTCTGGAGCAGGAATTCGTTTACCCATGTTCAATCTATAATTGGTATTCTTCGAGCATTTAAGAGCATCCAATCTAGAACTTAGCTATATATTTTACGAATTATATTTTAGCCGGTGAATATATTATGTTTTGCTTCAGTAATGTTGGCCAATTTTCATCCACACAAACTATACATGCGAGGTGTGCGAAATTCTAGGAAGTGAAAACGTGGGGAAACAATAAAGTAGAACTAGCAAAGTGAATAAGCGAGTCTACTGGAGTCCTAGTTCCACAAAACATGTTCTCTATTTTAGTAATACTAAGTGTGACCCCGCGCCAAGGCGCGGGATGATTGGATATGTAGCTTTCAAGAAATGGAGTTAAGTCACTTATTTTAATGTGAAATATGAAAAAGAAAATCTTGGTTTATAATTTCGGAAAAGTTGTTCAATGTGTTAATACATTGAAATAGTTCTTTCCAAAAGTTACTTCAATCAAATCACGTTTATTTATTTTTCTGATTTTTCTTATCAATGTGTTAATATATAATATTTCAAGTTCACCTTTTAATTTCTTTTCGAATATTCTATATAGAATTGTTCGTAACTGAATTTGTACAATATTCTTACTCTTAAAGTACCTAGTAATTATATTGTCAACTCCCTTGTGAAAACATTATAATCCAGGAGAAATTTGAAGAAACTCGTCTAACAGAATACTAATTGAGATGAAAATTGAAAGAAAATTAGCATGGTATAATTAGTAAAACACATTTATCATAAAACCATCAATGTCATTTACCCACATGAAAATAAACTAACTTCAATTTGTTAAATTACCAAATGCATTCTACATACTACATCCGCTTTACCAACTTCTTGATTCCTTACATTCGTCTGGATTGGTCATAATCATAATAGGATTACAAATATCTCATATGTCTGACCATGTTTCTTATTTTGCTACCCAAGTATTTTAGTAAAAGAATGTGCTCATATTCATGAAAACATTATTTTATCAACATATGAGAGGAAGCAAATTTGTACCCCAAACCAAAACATGAGAGTCCTATTTGCTATATATTAGCCCAAAATACTAATGCTATACATGGCATCCTGCAAAAGAAGAAAATCTGGTCAAAATTTAACCCCCTGAATAATACCGACCAGAGATAGCACTCCACAGTGAAAATATGATAACAAAATTGGTTAGAACTAAAATACAAACACTTCGTATACACAAAAGTTCTTTTACGTCAACTTTAATTGTACGATTACCAATCTGAAATCCCATGTATGATAGCAACAGATACTTGTGTGCTTACAAATTTTACTCCAAAATAAAGTATATGATAGCAACATCTAATATATGATGGCACTCTTGCCTTGCGAAAAGAGCCTTACAAACCAAAGGATTAGAAATGTGGTCAACGGCTCCACCGTGGTTCCATAGCTTTCCAGATAGCTGTAGTCCTTAGTGTTTAGTTGTGCTCATAATGTTTTCTTTCTAAAAAAATAAAAATTATAAGGTGACCAGTAAAAATAGATGCATGTTGCTGGGAAGGAATTAAAGAGAATCATATCCATGAATAGGCAACAGAAAGATGGCTCACCTAGAATAATCGATCAAAGTAGAGCTCCAACAATCTTGTTGTTAAGAAACCGTATTGAACAATGTAATTGCTTCGAATAGGGGAAAATATAAGTATACATGAATCGAGAAAAACAGAAGAAGATATGAGAGTAATATGTTGAAAAGATAACCAGTCCAAGAGTTGTGCACTAACCAATTATCGGTATCAATGGTTTCATTCAGTCCTGGTGATAAGGTCAATATAACAACCGGAGACAACTTCTAGAATCATATAGAGTTATGTGGTAAATCTATGCTAATGGAATTCCACATATAGAGTTAAGAAAAATGGGCATATTTTTGTTACACCATGTCTCTCGCAAATGGCAAAATTTGTGACAGCTCAACTATTTTTCAACGGGTCTGTACTATCATAAAATTTACTTTTTGTGAGACGTGACATTTTCAAGATATGTTATAGTCCTCACTATACGAATAATTGCGACGACGAATATTCGTTTGCGATGGGAAAGCTTGCTCACGAATATACGTTTTGTGACAGATAATTCTTATTTTGAGAGGGCCCATTGCTGTCTCTAAATCTCATATTTGCGACGGCTTGACGCATAAACGTTTTTTTTCCTACCATAGCTATTGTGACGCCATGCGAAGGCAAAAAGCCTTCGCAAATAATCTTTTACGAGGGTTTTCTCTTTTTGTTACAGTATTTTGCCCTCGCAAAAAGTATTATTTCTTGTAGTGTAGACTCCCTATTTCTTTCTCTCTCTCTCTCTTTTTTTTTTTTTTTTTTTTTAATTTGATGCCACTGGCATTTGGAGTACTTCACTTTTATAACCTACTGGTATGTGCCTTGATTAGAATTATTAATAATAATATGGGATGGAGGTTCCGTCAGTTACTTTTGTATTTAAAATTTCAATTTATATTCATTGAAAGTAATAATAAAAAATATCAGTTTCTTGCTCAAAATATTTCAGTTTAAAACCTCGTTTTCAATTGTACCCCATATTAAAAAACATGAGAGTCCCATTTGCTATCTATATTAACCCAAATTACTAATGCTATACTTGGCATCATGAAAAAAAAGAAAATCTGGTGAAAATTAAACACGCTGAATAATACGAACCAGTGATAGCACTCCACAGTGAAAATATGATAACAATTTGGGTTAGAACTAAAATACAAACACTTTTTATACACGGAAGTTCTTGTAAGTCAACTATAATTGTATGATTACCAATACCACTCTGAAATCTCATATATGATAGCAACTGATACTTGTGTGCTTAAAAATTTTACGCCAAAATAAAGTATATGACAGCAACATCTAATATATGATAGCACTCTTGCCTTGCGAAAAGAGCCTTACAAACCCAAGGATTAGAAATGTGGTCAACGGCTCCACCGTGGTTCCACAGCTTCCCAGATAGCTGTAGTCCTTAGTGTTTAGTTGTGCTCTTATGTTTCCTTTCTAAAAAAAAATTATAAGCTGACCAGTAAAAATAGAAGCATGTTGCTGGAAAGAAATTAAAGAGAATCCTATCCACGAATAGGCAACAGAAAGATGGCTCACCTAGAATAATCGATCAAAGTTGAGCTCCAACAATCTTATTGTTAAGAAACCGTGTTGAACAATGTAATTGTTACCAACCTGGGAAATTATAAGTAAACATGAATGAATAAAAAAAACAGAAGAAGATATGAGAGTAATATGTTGAAAACATAACCAATTAAGGAGTTGTGCACTAACCAATTATCCATATCAATCGCTTCTTTCTGTTGCAATAGTCTGTCCTGGTGATAAGGTGAATATAACAACCAGAGACAACTTCTTCTAGAATCATTTTCTTTGCCACAATTTTTTGATTCCACATATAGAGTTATATGGTAAATCTATGCCAATGGAATTCCAAAAGGCAGTGCATGTCCCGTCTTCTAGAATCCATATTTCTTTTTTAAAATTTGTTGGCACTGGCATTTGGAGTACTTCATTTTTATAACCTACTGGTATGTGCCTTGATTATAATTAATTAATAATAATATGGGATGGAGGTTCCGGCGCATGTTGCTGGAAAGAAATTAAAGAGAATCCTATCCACGAATAGGCAACAGAAAGATGGCTCACCTAGAATAATCGATCAAAGTTGAGCTCCAACAATCTTATTGTTAAGAAACCGTATTGAACAATGTAATTGTTACCAACCTGGGAAATTATAAGTAAACACGAATGAATAAAAAAAAAACAGAAGAAGATATGAGAGTAATATGTTGAAAACATAACCAATTAAGGAGTTGTGCACTAACCAATTATCCATGTCAATCGCTTCTTTCTGTTGCAATAGTCTGTCCTGGTGATAAGGTGAATATAACAACCAGAGACAACTTCTTCTAGAATCATTTTCTTTGCCACAATTTTTTGATTCCACATATAGAGTTATATGGTAAATCTATGCCAATGGAATTCCAAAAGGCAGTGCATGTCCCGTCTTCTAGAATCCATATTTCTTTTTTAAAATTTGTTGGCACTGGCATTTGGAGTACTTCATTTTTATAACCTACTGGTATGTGCCTTGATTATAATTAATTAATAATAATATGGGATGGAGGTTCCGGCGCATGTTGCTGGAAAGAAATTAAAGAGAATCCTATCCACGAATAGGCAACAGAAAGATGGCTCACCTAGAATAATCGATCAAAGTTGAGCTCCAACAATCTTATTGTTAAGAAACCGTATTGAACAATGTAATTGTTACCAACCTGGGAAATTATAAGTAAACATGAATGAATAAAAAAAAACAGAAGAAGTTATGAGAGTAATATGTTGAAAACATAACCAATTAAGGAGTTGTGCACTAACCAATTATCCATATCAATCGCTTCTTTCTGTTGCAATAGTCTGTCCTGGTGATAAGGTGAATATAACAACCAGAGACAACTTCTTCTAGAATCATTTTCTTTGCCACAATTTTTTGATTCCACATATAGAGTTATATGGTAAATCTATGCCAATGGAATTCCAAAAGGCAGTGCATGTCCCGTCTTCTAGAATCCATATTTCTTTTTTAAAATTTGTTGGCACTGCATTTGGAGTACTTCATTTTTATAACCTACTGGTATGTGCCTTGATTATAATTAATTAATAATAATATGGGATGGAGGTTCCGGCAGTTATATTTTTATTTAAAACCTCAATTTATATTCATTGAAAGTAACAATAAAAAATGAGGGCCGCTATGCTTCACCCTTTTTTCTTCACCCTTCAAGTTCACCTCCTATGTGTCAAGATATGATTGTTGGGAATATTTATTTTAAGATATTTCTATAATTACATCACCAATCAAAAACATCCACATAGGAGGTGAAATTAAGGGGTGAAGAAAAAAGGGTGACGTTTAGCATTTCCCATAAAAAATATCAGTTTCTTGCTCAAAAGATTTCAGTTTAAAACTTCATTTTCAATTGTGGCGTATTAATTGCTCCATTGTGCTGATTTATATACAGATGATTAAGCGCCCATATGGGATACAAATCCTAGTCAACTGACCACTTGGATGTTTTCTAATGGTTCAATGCCAAATAATCATGACAATTGTTTTAAGGAGAATAAATCTTAAATTACACATGTCATGTTGTGGTACAATATTGGCACTTTTCTGCTTTTATATATTATATAGATCAGGCGACATACTCGAGAGGAACCTAAACAAGAGCGCTTGTTCTGAACGTGTGGTTAAGATGAGGGAGAGTATGTAGTTTAATCTCTCTCCCCATCTCAGTCATCCATTTCAAAAAACTAGTCTACTGGGACACTTGCGATATGCATCAACCCAGAAGAATTCACCAGCACAACAATCCTTCTAGGAATCGTTAGAAACCTTACATAAGACATACAGTAGAGCGATTTCAGCTAGCTTCTTGATGCAGTCCCCACATTTGGAAGACACATAACGCCCCAGAGGAGACTGATGGGTGTGTCGCCTGAATGGTGGGTAGCGCGAAAAAGGCATGTTGATGCTGGGGCAGCGAGTTCCACAGTGACGTCGTCCCAAGGGCCAGCGGCTGACCTGCCTTCAAGGTGTTGTCAATGGCCACTAGTTCCAGCGTTGTCTGCTGTGGGTGGCTGCTGGTTGCGGCCTTCAAACTCGGCGAATTTGGTCTCAAGATTGCCGAATCTGGTGTCGTTCGATTGTAGAGACGTCCACGTCCTCCTGCTGCTGGTCCAATGGAATAGCCAACTGAGTTTCTAGGCTGTGGAGCCGGGTCTCAATTGCCGTCAACCGGTTTTCACAACCTTTGAAGCGTGCCTCCAAAGCTGTGAAGCGTTGGCCAATTTTTTTTCCACTTTTCCGAGAGATTGTGCTAAATATTATGATCATTTCTTCCACGGTTGTCATGATTTCACCAGTTGATTACGGTGAAGCTCAATGAAAGCTGTAATTGTTAGGATTTAGTTAACGTTTTAGCAATTCCAGAAGTTACGGTCTCCACATAAACACACACGAAAAATAAACACGACACAACTTTGATTTTCTTTCTTGATTATAAAAGTAGGAATACAACGTGCTTAAATAGAAAAATACATAAACCATAATATAGACGGTTCGACCTTACGAGCCAAGAAAGAGTCGACAAGAAACCCGCTCACTGATTTATTAAAATTAAATAGCTAATTACTTACAATTAATTAAGTAAACAAATAAATAACGCTAATTAACGAGGTTAATACAGTTGACCCGTATCGTTATTCCTTTCGTGCCTCCAATAGAGTTAGGAAATAGAAAACTCTATAACTATGTGTACACCTTTCGTTTTTTTGCTCCGGATTTCACTTTATACGTCCTCCGGGCCGTACAAAGCATACCACTCCCGTTACAACAATTAGTAACCTACTTTTTTAGAGTATGGGGACAGGGCCGGCCAAGTTAATTATAAACTTCAATTTCAACTTTTAATGAATTTTATGTTGGTTTGGTGGTAGTTAAAATTTCTGCCACAAGTTTGATCCAAGTTCGAATAAGTTCGAATCTCGTTGATGACGAATGTGAATCTTTTTATTTTTAATTAGTAAAAAATTGTAAGGTTGAGGAACATTAATTATAGATAAAATGAATCTAATAGCTTCGACCAACCACCACCGTTCCGCTTTGAGAAGTCGACAAATGTATTTTTTTTTAAACTAACTCTTTTACATATAGTTTTTTATTAATTTGGGACCCCGAATTTATTACTCGTCTTAGGCCCCTAAATATCTTGGTCCGGCTCTGTCATGAATTTGCGATTTGTAATCCATGACTACTTGTGTAGACGGCCAAAGAAGGTCGCCAAAGAAGGCCTAGTTTTCTCCAACATCTTACAATCCCAATTTCAATTACTTTTGCACATTCCTTGTAATATTCCGTTGTAATTGTAACTCCATATTCGATGATACAAGTAGTTGTGGATCATGGGTATAGTGGCACGTCTACGAACATGACACATACCTGGTGGTTGAATCATGCAAAACCTCTTCGATACAACAATGGTAAATTATAGTTTCGTCATGGTTCGATACACTGATGTCTTAGGCGCAGATGTATCATACCAATCCGCCCCTACCATCATACAAAAACATCCACAAATCCCTCACGCTTCAGTTTCAATTCCGTGCCATGAAGTAGATAGTTAGTAGTTGGTTTAGTTCCTTCAGTTTCAACATCCACCATTTGACTTTTTCACGCATAACTGAGTTACTTTGACCCGGTGATTTGGATCGCAAAACGATATAATTTTTTGATAATTTTTTTACGGTCTCGTAGAATAAGAGTTACTCTACAACACTACGAAAAATTATCTAAAAATGACAACATTTTGATATCCAAATCATCGAGTCAAAGTGACCTAGTGAATAGTGATAAAAGTCCAAATGGTGCAAAAGAGTTGGGACAGAGTGGTAGGTTAATTGGTTAGCGAGATGACAACGTTATTAGTAACTGAATGTGCAGTAGGAATAATCAAGGTTGTCAAACCCGCGGGTTGACCCGCGGGTTTAACGAGTTTACGAGTCTACATGGTCTATCGGGTTGACCCGCTCGAAAATCCGGCGGATAACAAACCCGCAGCAAACCCGTGCAAACCCGTCAAACCCGTAGACCCGCGAGTTGACCCGCGGATTTATCGAATCAACTCATTGTGAAAATATTGTATCTTTATTAGGTTTTTTTATCTTATAGTGCACGAAAAAATGGAGTATATAGTCACCCCCTTCAAACACTGGTGAACTATTGGTATTATCACAAGATTAATAGATAAATTATAACGACTAATATCCAATTAACCACACCGATGATTTTGTAAATATCAAACAGACCACACTTATTAAGATTATTTGCAAGTTTTTTTTATTAGGACTTATTTAACAGATCATCTATAGAATTTAGCTTAGTAAATTTTAGTTACACCCTTACATCTAATTAGTGGCTCAATGCAAGGAAGAAATATAAATTAATATATAAATAAACAAACAATAAATAAATAAATTGAAATTAATTCAAAAACTTTTAAATTTAAAGATTGTAGTCGTGAAACAATTTTTATACATAAAGACAAAATGCAGCATTTAATCATCAGAGATTCAAAAAGCTCAGCTTTTCATAGGTGAAAAGTCATGTTTACGTAAAAAAAATGAAGTTTTATAGTAAAACGTGACCCGGGCAAGTCTCGGGTCACGGGTCGAGTCTACCCACCCTCTACGGATTTATGCTGACCAACGGGTTTGAAAACCTTGGGAATGATAATGCTACCTGACACATTACTGTTGGAGTGTGGTGATATCGCGAGTTTGCCCAATTTATATAGCCCAATCCAGGGGATCATAATTTGAGAGCAACGCTCAAACTAGGATGGTCAGGATTATTTTTTATTTTATTTTATTTATTTATTTATTTATCAATCGGATGGTCAGGTTTATACTCGGTTTTTCCTGAACAATTTCACCTTTGTGGCAGACAATGTAACAAGGCTACTTCAGAAAATGAGGCAATGAGACCAACCAAGAAAAACCCATGCACAACCTAGAGCCATGCCAAAAGAAGATTCGCCCATCGCCTCGGGTGAGCTGCACAGAAGCAGCCTTTCCACTCTTGAGATCTGATCCGCCATGGGCTCGACAACAGCAACTTAAAAGAGAAACCATAGTGTGAAACTTGGAGAGAGCAGATAACACAGGAGAATTTTTTTAGTACTCCAATAGTGTCGGCTCTACAGCCAATGAGTGTCTGCCAATCACTGACAATTTCTATAAGTGCTTCACTTTAATTGATTGTAGAGCACCACGTTCTGCTCTAATGGAGCACCAAAAAAGATCTCATAACACAGCTATTTTGCAAAAAACTACCACGTTATGCTACAACGATAACAAAGCACCAACCATGCAACTCTGCAAAATTGCATTTTATAATGTCTCTATATTCACTATTCCCAAAGAAAAGAAAGCAAGTCGAGGATTTGTGGCTCAACTACAGTGCAAGACTACTTGGATCGACACAAGAGCAAGGTTAGAGGGCGTAAGAGGTCAAAAATATTACTCTACTCAACTTGGCTTCTAGTCACCTCATCATTTCATAGATTGCGACTTGGACTCCCACCTACCCTTGGAATATGTTAAATTTATAAATTCTTAAATGTAACATGAAAAATAAAATAAGAACTAGTCTACTGGGACACTTGTGATATGCATCAACCCGGAAGAATCCACCAGCACAACAATCCATGTAGGAATCGTTAGAAACCTTACATAAAACATACAGTAGATCGATTTTAGCTAGCTTCTTGATGCAGTAGTCCACCCTTTGGAAGACACATAAGGCCCCAGAGGAGATTGATTGTGCCAATCAGACGCTCTCCTTCAGCGGACTTTGCTCTTCAATTTCCAAATCCTTCACAGGTGAAGGTGGTCTCCGTGAACGGTTGTTAAGGTAACTTTTAGCGTAAAGTGAGCCAAAAACAATAACCTGATTCATAAACCAATCATAAGTCAGCGTGATATAAAAATAGTTCGATGTGTTTTGAGTTTTGACGTTAAGGAGTACTATGTGAGAATAATGCTTACAGCTCCAATGATTTGTTCCAAGCTGAGGGGATGCGAAAACCACAGACAGGAGAGAAGAATGCTCACCAACTACATTCGCGAACAAAGCTCGTAAGAAAAAACATAACAAAGATGGTCAAAGGAAGATAGAGTTGAGAAGCTGTGTTCTTTTCACCTGTCTAGTGGTCATAATGGTTGCAAATGTTAAAGCCCCAAATGTGTGAATTGTGTACGATATGAAAAATTGACTAGCAGTGGCTACCTGCAAAGATAAAGAGTAGTGAAATTATATATCCATCACAATATTGACATGTAATAACAAATTAAAAATATAAACAGGCGAAACTTTTCAGCTTTTTCGTATGAAGTTAATATGGTGTAAACTACTTACACTGGATAAGAGTACAATGTCGAAAAAACAATCATTATGGCGAGCAACAAAATCTATAGCCATAAGAAGGTTACCCTGTAATACTAGACCTGAAAGAAAAATAGGAAAAAGCAACATAATCAGTGGTGCCTTTAGAAGAAAACATGATCACGAATTAATGGAAGCACAACCATAAAATCAAAGCAGCTCGATAGAAGTATAAAGAGTGAAAAGAAAAACTAATTGGGTCTAAATAAAACACAAACTAGATAACGAGGCCTTTGAAATACTACAGTAAGATTAGTTACCAGAAAAACAGAGTAGTTGCAACAAAATACATGTTCATGCTCATCTGGTAAAGCAATTTCTACGGCAAGTTAAACATGAGCCAACTCATCATCACAGTTTTTCTCCCAAAGCCCTAAGTTGTGCCTAAGAATAAATCTATTCCGGTTTCGATCCAATTCAATCGCTAAGACTATTTAGAAGGGGACACCCCTTTGTCGTCGATCACAAGGCAAAAAAAAATCCTTCAAGTTTATGCACCGATTTGCAAAAAAATATCACGAGATGACAAATTAGTATCCGAATAAGAATTGCAGATATGAAAGTTTATATCTTAATACTAGATCTTTCAAACTGGCAGGTTGGGCGGGTTGAACCCATTTGTAACTTGGTTTAAGTACAAAGGAGTTAAACCCGCCTAACCCCTTTAGCATACTTCCTAAAAATGGGCGGTTCATAGCAGGTCAATGTAAACCCGCACTTGCCCGTTTAGCCCGTTTCACAATTAAACTCACACCACATTAACCGACCATCTACATCACGGTCGTCATGGTTCAACACATTCAGCAAAACTAAATATCTACACAAAATTTAAACCAAATTTACATTGCTCATATTACACCCCTCGTTACAACACCAACGTCCATCAGCACCACCTTCACCGCCACTACCACCAGGCCCTCAACTGCACCTTTAATCATCACATTGCAACCAACACATCAGAAATTACATTCTCAAATCAAACCCAACCCACAACCAACAAGCCAAATGAGAACCCAGATTATACACCTTCACCCTCCTCATCCAAAAGCCACCTAAATGCTCTGCTTCACGAAATTCCACCAACGCTGCCCAATTGCACCAACTCCCAAACAAATGCTCTGCTTCGCGAACCACAAGAGACCCCTATTCCAACTCGGATTGACTCTCTAGACCAACAATTTTGGAAAACCCAAGCACTGTCATCTCTTCTACCTCTTAACCCAAGCAGATTGAGAGAGACATCTTCTTGAAATTAAAACCAATCAACTTGTTTTCGATGAAATCCAACGAGGGAGAGAGACGACACCTAATAATTGACTCATGCAGCAACCAGTTCTCGTCGCCGGTGATGGCGGCCACGTAATCCATGACTCCACATCTGATGGTCTGTGGCAGCGGGGCTCAGTCATAGATGGCGCAGGGTGGAAGCGGCTGCCGCAACTCTATCTTCTACCTCTTTCTTTGTCAATCTTCTATTTCTTTCTTCGTCTACCTTAAGCAGCTCCTTTGTAGACAATGGGGCATAGACGGGTTCATTCTCAAACCCGCGTAACTCTTGTAAACTATACGGCTTAAAGTGACTCACCCATCTCAACCCATTTAGATAATCAAGTTAACCCTGACCCATTTAAACTATGCGGAAATGGGCGGGTTGTTGGGTCCGGGTTGAGTTTGCCAGCTCTACTTAACACCAACTTTTTTAGAACGTTATTTTCTTGCCAATGCACAAATCCACTTGCATCTGTAGGCTTCCACCCAGGGTTACCATTAGAAAACATAACTAAAATTTAGTAGAGGCAACCATTAAGGATTTGAACTGAATGTGTTAGCAAAATTTTAGGTACGTTTATCAACAGTCCTCTGGGAAGAAATCCCAATACATACTATGGTATGGTTCATTCCACGAGAAGCCATGGAACTAATAAGGAACACAATTTATCAAAAAGTGGTAATACAATTGGAACGAAGACACAATCTCTCTTTTAGTAAATGAGAAGAAAATATCTGATCCTTCCATAGTCCATTGTACCAAATCAAGACCGATGTCGGATGCTTTATATATCAGGTATGAACTGTAATCAGCAACGAGATAAATAAGAAAATATTGCATCATGGACTCCATTTATCAAATATTTCCATGTGTCTGACATTGCCATTAACTTCCAGGGATTTCATCTTAGCATGGAAAGTAGTATGACCAAGAGAACTTTGGAACTCTGATCTTATTACTTCCATACGAAGTTGCATATCAAATAATTTCCTATGAAATGATAAAATTCACTAGAAACTTCAGATTTTTGTGGAGCTACTACGAGTTTCATGCATCAGGCTGAAGGTTGAGGCATGCCATAAGCCTAGATCAAATTAAATTGAAAAGTTACACGAATGCCTAAACAACAGAATGGCAAACTAGTGGACGAGTGGGGCCTCTAATACAAAAGGGCGTTACCTGTCAAGCTGAGAAAACAAGAACATAATGTTGTGTAGAATATTTGGTTGTGTATTTCCATATCATAGCCTTGAAATAGCTTATCTTGGAATGTGCTTGTAAACCCGTCAAACCTGAAGAATTTAAATAAGGATTCAAATACATGTAAACAAGATGCAACTCTACTCAATACAAAAACAGGTCAAGTTGAAAGAGAACATTCAGAAACCACATAGAGAAACAACAGTTTAATTATGAATGATACCACAGCATATGTCATGAAATATAATGGATCAAAACTTAACAGTATATTATCTTATTGGTATATATAATCAGCTCTCTTTTATAGTCAATTCATTGTGATTTCATCAACTCGGATAGCAAGGAACTTAACAAATAATCAAGCTTTTTTATCAGTTCACTAAAACTTGCCCGACGAAATTATGTCCATTCAGTGAGCAAGTGACTGATTGTACTCATCAGCAGTTCAGACAGAGTTTAAAAAAAATTCAAATATGTTCCCCAAGAAATCACGTCTTTTTCCCATCCTTGACATCCAACTTCTATCAGTCAGCAGTCGTAGTCATGCTGCATACAGCATACTAATGGAAAGTATTTGTAAACAAAAATATTACCATGTATGCCAAGAATTTGGTATTTAGGCATTGATAAGAAGAGGGTAATACTGGGACAACCAAGTAAATATGGGATACAGTTAGAGGACAGTTGTGTAAGAACAGTGTTGGTATGACCGTATGAAGATGGTGAATGGAGTACTGTAGAGGAAGCCAGGAATATGCTAGTGTGTCAACGGTGATGGGTTGACAGTGACCAAAGGCAGTGCTGAGGGGTAGTCATCACAAAGTTGGGAGGTAAATAGAAAGGTAACAGAATACATTCAATTGGTCGAGAGATCCAAGAAGGGCCTACAATGGTTGTGTCCTTCGGTCGGGGGATAACAAGGATCTGCACAGGCATGAACTGACTTGGAGGGAAAAAATGGCTGTGAAATGTTTATGTTGAGCACAGAAAAGTTCAGAGAAGGGCGGAGCAAGAAAAAAAGTTTGCAGATGGTCCTTGCATAGCCGGTGTGACACGCCACTGCTAGGGGGTAGAGAGGGAGAATTGGAAATAACTTTTCGTATTCTACTGTGTCGGCATATAACCGAACAAGAGAAGAGCTAGAGAAATCTTGAGATAGCAGAGTGGCAAAGGATAGAGTACTAAGAGTTTCAATGGTGATTCTGATATCTGAACTCTTGAAAATGAGTGCCAAAAGCTCAATCTATAGATCATTTACCAGAATGGTAGGTTGTTCATCATGGGTGGTGTAGAGAGGAACACCGTAGGATGATTTGGGGCACCCACTTGTGACTTACCCAAAAGGTCAGCCTCATGATTTGGAGCCCAAATCATGCTATATCTAACCATGGACATCATGTCCACCATCCCGATGTGGGACAATCAGCTCACACATGATACCCAAGAAGTAGAACAGGTGCCATGATTGAATCTTTCCCTATAAGGTAAGGAGCATCAGGCCAGTTATCACCCTTCTTAAACCAGTAGGAACTATAGAAGTCTAATTACAATAATTGAATAAATATGATGGAGGTCACTGTAAGTGGAGAAATCTTCCGTGAATGTTATTCAATCTTCAACATCAGTAAATAGTAGTTACAAACAACTCCTACTAATTGCAAACATAATCCTCAAATAAGTGAGGTATATACAAAAACGTCCTACGACTATTACTCCCCCGCAGTCGAAACTGTAGGCGCGCCAACACTGAGACTGGATCGGAAGCGCTGGAACAAGGGCCGAGGAAGGCCCTTGGTGAAGATGTCGGCGTACTGATAATCAGCTGGAATGTGCAACACGCGAAGCTGACCTTAACGAACCTTCTCACGAACGAAGTGGAGATCAATCTCAACATGCTTAGTACGCTGATGCTGAACAGGATTACCAGAGAGATAGACAGCACTCACATTGTCGCAATACACGACAGTGGCACGAGGCGGGGTGACACGAAGCTGAAGAAGCAAATTCCGGACCTAGCAGAGTTCGGATACGGCGTTAGCAACACCGCGATACTCAGCCTCAGCACTAGAGCGAGAGACCGTGGCCTGTCGCTTGGACGACCAACTAATAAGATTGTCTCCGTAGAAGACACAGTAACCAGAAGTGGAGCGGCGCGTGTCTGGACAACCAGCCCAATCAGCGTCAGTGTAGGCGGTGAGGGAATCAGCAGCTGAGGCAGAGAGCCGGAGACCATGCTCAAGGGTCCCACTGATGTAGCGCAAGATACGCTTCAGGGCATGAAAGTGCGGCTCACGCGGGTCATGCATGAAGAGACAGACCTGCTGAACGGCATACTGGATGTCCGATCGAGTGAATGTGAGGTACTGCAAGGCCCCAGCAAGGCTGCGGTATAATGTAGGATCAGCAACCGGTGGACCAGATGTAGCTGTGAGTTTACTTCCTACCTCAACAGGGGTGGCAGTAGACTTACAGGTCGACATAGAGGCACGACGAAGAATGTCGGTCGCATACTGATGCTAAGACAAGAACAGGCCGGACGAATCACGGGTGACAGTAACGCCCAGAAAGTGATGCAGATGGCCCAGGTCAGTCATAGCAAACTCGCCAGAGAGCTGGGAGACGATCTGATCCAAGACAACCGTAGACGACCCAGTGATGATGATATCATCCACATAGAGAAGGAGGTAGACGATGTCCGAGTCATGACTGTAGACGAAGAGAGACTCGTCACACGAGCAACCAGTGAAACCGATAGTCTGTGTGAGGACGGTGGCAAATCGCTGAAACCAAGCACGGGGAGCCTGCTTCAGACCATATAAGGATTTGCGTAACCGGCAAACAAAATCAGGATGGCGGGTGTCGCGGTAGCCAGGGGGCTGATGCATGTAAACTGTCTCAGAGAGATCACCATGAAGAAAAGCGTTCTTGACATCCAGCTGACGGATAGGCCAAGAGCGTGTAACGGCAATGCTGAGAACTGTACGGGTGGTAGTCGGTTTGACAACCGAGCTGAAAGTCTCCTCACAATCGATCCCAACCATCTGGGACTTCCCATTAGCGACCAAGCGCGCCTTATAGCGCTGCAGACTACCATCAGCGCGAAACTTGTGGCGGAAAAGCCACATAGATCGCAAAACATTGGCCCCTGCCGGGCGAGGAACCAGATCCCAAGTGTAGTTCGTAACCATAGCTCCAAACTCAGCATCCATTGCCGCTTTCCAGTGAGGATGCGACAAGGCTAGGATGGGGGATTTGGGAAGGGGCGAAATGGGGTCTGGTGGCTGGGCCGCTAAAGTGAGACGGGTGACTGGTTTGACGATGCCATGCATGGATCGGGTGGTCATCTGAGGAGATAGATGAGGAGGAGAAGGGGCCACTGGGCTCGGTGTGGGTGACTCAGGGGGGTCAGGCAACACAGGCACAGACGGGATAGTAGGTGGGCGAATGGACACAGACCGACGGACGTAGTGCTTAGGAAAAGGTTCCACAAGGGTCCTGGACGGGGAAAGCTGTGTGGGTGTCCTAGTAGGTGCGGGTGGGGATGTGGGTGCCCTAGGATGGATGGGTGAGGGTGTGGGAGCCACAGGGTTATGACCACGATGAGTGAATAAGGGAGACGGAAGACTGTCATCGGGATCAGATGTCCTGTGAACAGAGGGAGACACAGACCCAGGAGAGGAGAAAGGAAACACCGTCTCATCAAAGGTGACGTGACGGGAAGTGTGAACCCGACCAGTACTCAAGTCTAGACACCTGTACCCACGATGATTAAGAGGGTACCCCAGAAATACACATCGAACAGAACGTGGTGCAAGCTTGTGAGGCGAGGTGGCAGAGAGGTTCGGGTAACACAAACATCCGAACGTGCGGAGATGCTCATAGGAGGGTGAGCGATGGTAGAGGGCAACAGTAGGAATAATGTTGCCAAGGACTTTGGTGGGAAGAATGTTATGGAGGTAGACAGCAGTGAGAAGAGACTCAACCCAGAAAGAGGTTGGAAGAGAGGCCTGAGCTAGGAGGGCACGACTGATGTCATTGATTCTACGAATCATGCGTTCAGCTTTGCCATTTTGCCATTTCGAGATGACGTCTGAGGACACGCAAACCGAAAGACAAGTCCATGGTTAACGGCGTGAGAGTGAAAAGAGCCATTATCGAATTCTCCACCAAGGTCACATTGGAAACTCTTGATAGGGCGCTCAAATTGAGTTTGGACGAAGGTAGTGAATTGTTTAAATTTTGATATCGCTTCGCTTTTCTGTTTAAGTGGGAAAACCCAGAGAAAATGGGTATAATCATCTAATAGTAGTAGGTAGTATTTATAGTGCGATTTGCTTAAGACCGGAGATGTCCATAAATCACTGTGAACAATGTCAAATGGACTAGAAGTAGAAGAAGTAGACGGTGAAAAAGGCAAACGCACGTGTTTACTAATTTGACAAGCATGACAAAGAGCTTCTGAATTATGCCTACTACAAGAAATGTAATGACTAATATGAAGCAAATCCAAAACTAGACGCCCGGGATGACCAAGGCGGTTGTGCCAAACAGAAGCAGGAAGAGCAGCAAAAGAGACAGCAGACGACGGTGGTGGGACAGACTGGAATGGATAGAGATCACCCGAACTGTTGCTCCTCTGTAAAAGAGCTCCGGATCGTAGGTCCTTTACAGAAAATCCAAAAGGGTGAAACTCAACGGAAACATTGTTGTCAGTAGTAAATTGACGAACAGAAACTAGGTTTTTGATAACGTTTGGGGTGAGTAAGACATTTCTAAGGTGAAGGGAACGGGAGTTGGTGGTAAGGGTGTGATTGCCGGATCCTTTCACTGGAATGCTAGAGCCGTTTCCCACAAGTATGTTAGGAAAATGACAAGATGACGAGAGAGAGGAGAGTATACCTGACTGCGGAGTGAGATGAGCAGATGCGCCGGAATCAAGATACCAAGTCTGATCCGGAACGTTGAGTGTCATGCCAGAGAACTGAGATCCCAAATCAGTAGCAGTCGGGTAGGCAGAAGCAGCTGTGAGGCCCTGCTGTCGCGCAGCCGGTGGTGGGCCGAGAAGGCCAGCAAAGCTGGGCCGAGGAGTACTCCAACCCGGTGTCGGGGAATGGGGGCCCGACTGAGCAGTTGGGGATGAAGAGGCGGGACACCACACCCACCTACCATGAGGATAGGCAGGCAATGGTTGGTGCTGCTGATGGTGCAGTTGAGTGCAACTGCGTCCTTTCCGACTAGACTGACGACGACCATGCTGGGTTTGCGGATGAGTAGCGGTAGCGGCTGTCTGACGAGATTCTTGATACATAGTCATTGCAAACCAGCCAAACTCAAATATTTATCTTCTTACAATTTAAACTTCCAACTTTATCAAACAATACACTGGAGATCGACGAAGCACAACCAATCAAAGAAACTTGTACTTGTAGTGCAACCAAAAATACAGCACTTTGTTGAAAATTGGGCCACCAACAAGCTATAATTGGACCCCAAAATGAGAATTGATCATTTAATTAATAAAGAGAACCCACAAGTGAACTGCGTGGTGGTCTAAAGAGACCAAGAGAATTCAGGGGAAAGGTCCATCAGGAGAGATCGAGCGGTCAGAAATCAAGTACAAAGCAAGTTGCAAAAACCAAGTGCAAATCAATCTGCGAAGAGGTGATATGCCGACTGCAACAAAGAAGGGACAAGCTAAACTGAACGGCGGCGCTGGGATTTGCTCTGGACGTGGCTTCGGAAGCCGAGGGAGAGAGCCGAGTGAGCCGAGGCGGTGAGCCGATGGCCTGGAACCCGCTGAGCCGACAGACGCGTGGATCTGAGCCGAGGAACAAGGCAGCGCGTGGATCGAAGCCGGGAGTTGAGAAGGACAAGTCGAGCTGATCGAAGTCTTCTATCGACGCGTTGAAGGGCGTCTGGTCGTGCGAACGACGTGGGTCACCGCCGGACTGAGAGCGACGGGGTTTTGTTGACAGAGGTCGTCGCGGAAGGAGAGGAAGGAGAGGGAGAGGGAGAGGGAGATAGGGAGTTGTGGGCGGAATCAATGGAGGTACGTATCACACCGCTAGGCACGGCGGCGGCGGTGCACTGGAAGAGGAAGTGCGACGGCAGCGGCGGCTGGTGCTTAGGATTGCTCTGATACCATGTAAGTGGAGAAATCTTCCGTGAATGTTATTCAATTCAACATCAGTAAATAGTAGTTACAAACAACACTTACTAATTGCAAACATAATCCTCAAATAAGTGAGGTATATACAAAAACGTCCTACGACTATTAACTCTTTCTTGGACTAATAGGAAATACGTTATAGAGAGAAATATTGACCTGCTCCGTTAACATCGTAGGGAAGCTCAGAAGCAGTCAGAGTTGGTCTTCATCTCAAGCTAGTAAGCTGATAAATACCTTGATGAGCTGGTTCAGTGCTTAGGTGGCTATCGTGGCTATCAGACTCGGCATCATACACATAAATCATTATATCCCTCGGCAGATACACTCATTGGTTAGGATGAACATGTGAATGAATTCGAATACTAGGACCTAAACTAGCTAGTGTACAGAGAATGGTTTATTGCAGCCAAGTTTGTTCCCACATGGATAAGCTTTACCTATAAGGTGAATGGCATGACGTTGCGTGCAGGCCCAGAATGCATTAGTAGGCGTTTGACGGGAAGCTTTGCTAGAGGACATTATTGTCTCTAGGAGATGGAACAAAGCTTGGTGACCAGGAAAAAAACTATAAAATATAGTTGCCTGAGACGAGGTACTAGGGTGTAAATCTGTTGCCAGATATTTAGCTCTTTGCTGGCATAACAAGTATATGGTTATTACACTGCAGCACAGACAATGTGGGTTTTCTGTAATTACCGGACTTACATATTTTGAACAATGACTAAATTCATCAGCAATATATGGATGTATCATGTGATTTACCATTTGTGAGTTCAAAACAAGGGTAAATACAAAATCTCAGAATATGTAACAAAAACTGAACATGGACCATAAACTTTAGTTGAAATGGTTCAGGAAATGTTACCCAAGGTAGCCAATCATCAGAGACACACCCCAAACCGTGCTTTCCCTTCCTTTATTATATGGACTTATTTCACCTGCGTCCTACAATTAAATGGAAGAAAGAGCGTTCAGCCCATGAACACACACACATCCCTCAGTGATCCTCAACAAGGTACAAGTACTTTTTAATTCTAAAAATATCATGCTACAGTTCTTACAGATGTATGTAATCTCTACAACTCAGTTGCAAAAAACTGAACAGAGTTGGAATGAGCAAAATTTGATTCGCATCTCATTGCTTGTAAAGAGAGAAAAAGAGCTTTCTTATTAGTAACATTAATTTATTCTCAAACATATCAGAAACACGAGATAGATACATATTATGGCTGGTAATATAGCCGCTTTATGGCCTTCTCAATTTTCAAAAAATATCCACAATCAATGTCCATACTTACGAAGACTTATTGCCAGCGATAATAGATTAGTGTTAAGGTTTCTAAGGTTTAAGTGAATCTTCCAAGTTGTTGGCTAGAAATTGTGCATAATAGTGGAAAGGGAGAGACTGTGGAATGGGAGTGAGCGACAACCCAACGTAAGGATAGAAAATTAGTTGAATCGTCACACAATTTGGGGCAGCAAAAAAGGAAAATTATATAGTAAACTAACACGAGTGGAGGAGACGAATGAGCTAACTTCCATTTTGATATACAAGGATTACATGGTCTGGCAAGTCCCAAGCAGCAACTATGTTCCTTGTTGCGATTCAGCATCAAGTGAAATTAATAACCTACATAACCTCAACACGGTTCCATCTTTCCCCAATTATCCGAGAACAATATATATACCCTCAACTTATTACTTATTCTTATTCACAGTGTACCTAATGATCAACAGTTTACACGATATCTGTCTGCATAGTGCACCCGGTGAGGAAAATATATGTCACTGGGTTAATAATGGAAGCATTGTTAGTTACCGGGTATAGGATGAACAATGCACAACCAAGCATCACCAGGAAAGCCAATGAATAATCCTTTGCCTTGTATATCTTTTGCATAATGATAGTGCTCCAAACCTGCAATTCATAAGCCAAAAACATGAATGCAAGTTATATCACATCGAGTAGGTGATCTAGCAAAGCTAATTACCCAAACCAATAGGCAAAGTTATAATACGTATGAAGATTTTGACTTCAAATGTGTCAAAGAAACCCCACGTGACTGCTTTCTAAAAAAAAAAAAAAAAAAAAAAAAAAAGATTCAACGACACACGGTCACAAAGCACTTAGAGAACATTTACAGTTGTAAGGAAGCTGATCCAAATTACAAGCATTTCCTAACAATTATCAGTAGGGTAACTTGATACTTGCTTGATAGTGGTTTCGAGATCCAAAATAATAGACATTGCAACCTAAACTGCTGAATCTAACAAGTGTAGAGAAGTTAGAATCCAGTTCCACAATAAGGCATGCATCTTTACATTTGGCTAGGCTCGAACAAATGTGCTTGATAATTCCAGTTAAAGTATGTTCAAATAATAGAACCTACTAAAGCATGCATTACCATCTTACTTAAGGGGTGAATGCTTTTCAGCTTGAAACTGCCACATAAGCAAAGATGGAAGGTTGTAAAAAAATGTTTCAAACTCGGTTCAGAAAAAGCAGATACATGCAAAACATATACTGAGCCCGTCCGTACAGGGGGAACAGTTTCAGATTCGAGTTGCAATCAAACTGCAAAGACCTGTACAGTAACATGAAAACGACGTATCTTGTCTTCAAAAAACATTACATGCAACATATCAACGCAAACACAAACATCAGTTCAAAGACGCAAAAGCACCAAAGTACAGGAAAGGCCACTGTAGTAGTGACAGCACTAAATGGAAGGAAGGGAAGTAGAGCACTTTTTTCATCTTCTTTTCAAACAATAGTTCAAGAGTAATGGAGCAAAAAGGAGTTTAATAAAGACAAATAGGGCCATAATCACGAATAACAATAATTAAAAGTAAATAAAATGAAATCACATAAACCAAGAAACTCATGATAAAAAACAAACCTACCATTACAGGTATCATTTTGGCACATTTTGCTAATGTCTGAACAGGAAAGCTCACATATTTTAGCGCCTGCAGTAAGCAATTTAATGTCAGAACGAAAAAAACAACATACATATCACTCAATACTTCATGCCTTTAAATGAACTACATAAAAAACATAAAATGTAAACTTCATTACTTATTCTTCTTAAAAATCTCAAGATGTAGACCACTTTAACAAGCCTACCTCATACTGACATGTCGTGGCCAGTATGTTTGATACTGATACCAAACAATACTTGTATACTGGGGCAACCGGATCTAATGCTTTCTTACTAGCCTGGACAAAGAAACAACACGCACATCATATTTTCTAGTCAAGAATGCAGTGACCGTGAAATGTGAGATTTCCATAAGACTAGAAGCATGTCTTCTAGTTGATTAACAAGTTCATAAATTTGACAATGATGTTAACCTGACCACTTACCAGCAGAGAGCCTGCAGAAACTGCCGATGTAGTAAGACGGTTGCAGAAAACAAGAAATAACGAGTATTTGAAATATTCTTTGTGTTCTCCATATGGAACTCTCATGATCTTTTCCTGCAAATTAATAAACTTCCTCAACAAATTTCCTAACGAAAACGTGAAAAAGTAGAAAGTGGACAGGACAATTGGAATAAATTGTGAAGTCCGCTTCTTGTTAACACTAAAGCGCCACTCTTAAAATAGAGGAAATATAGAGTTTCCTACTTCAAGAACAAGGCCTATGTTAACAGTAAGGGCAAAGAGATAATCTTAGCATACTGTTCCTGCAGAGTGAACAATAAGATATCCAAGACATAAAGAAAACTACTAAAGAAACAAAGGCCTGAGTGCATGCTCTTTTAAATGTCATTTGTCAGAGCTTTGAGTGAGTCAGTGAGCGGCTTTGGCACAAATATCTTATTGGACACCTTTACCAGATAAGCAAATGGACTGGGGACTACCTTTATCTAGTGTTTTTAACTTACGAAGTGAAGTCCCAACCATTAATCAGAGAAGAAAATGGAATGGGCACACTTTTTTAGCTAAACAAAGACTCCATTCTTAATAGCCAGCAATCAGTGGATAACAGCGGCCATTAAACTCAACCGGTAAACCATCCACGTCGATACAAGTACGGCTCTCTTGCAAAGACTGAGGTGGTAACATATTCATTTTCATTTGGTTGGTCAAAATTGTCGAAGTTGATCATCCTCCAGCATCTAACTATGATTTGCATATATAAGTAGAAGAGATCCCACAGCTAGCAGCTAAACCTAACTGTGATAATGTGATATTCAACGACGTTGTGATTCTTCCGACTTTTCTTTGTCTCACTTGACTTATCTATTACTTGAGCGATGAACTAGTGGACTTTATGTAAAAAAGTATCTTTCTACCAGTAATCAAGAACATTATCGTATGTTTTTGTGACCCACAGCACAGGTATCGAATCCTCCTAGCAATTTATTAGGACTAGCTAACAAAAAATTCGAGGTTCAACCTGAAGGGACAAACAGGCGAGATGAACTAACTAATTTACCAGTGCGACTCTTGCATAGACTGAGATGGTAGCACTGGTAGCATAATCCATTTCACTATATTAATCATTCAGCATCTTTGCTAGAACCTGAATAACAATAGATGATATCCAGCTAGCTGCTACCTAAGACTAGCTATGGGCCTACAGCATTCAAATATGTTGCAATTCTAGAGGGCTTCTATCTAGAATGGCTCTAACTATATAATTGAGCCATGACTAGAGGATTATACGCAATACCCGTCTTTATGCATTTCAGACACACAAAGGCAGAAAAGAACCCCCAGTGCCTCGGACCATTTCAATGAACTATGGAACCTCAAAATGGGAGCTAATTTTACAGCGACATAGAGCAACTCGTCAACTTCCCTTGACTGAAGGTCACTTTCCTTATAGTCTTAGCAAAAAAAAATCCCCCTATTCAGAGAATTATTGAAACAATTGAGCTACATTCGGAACCTAACACATGAAAAATCCAATTCTAACAGTTTATTCTCAAATATCATGAACCATGGATGCAATTAACAGAACACAATCTCATTTCCCCCAAATTTTGAACTAACACAAACCAATGGTGAAATCACATTATTTTTGCTACTGAAATCAATTCGTACCTGTAAGATGCCGTATATGACGAGAGTGGACATGATACCGCCGACGGCGAAAACACCTTTCCAGAACCTGTTCTCCAGCAACACCGATGAAGGCGGTTGTTCCGCCATCTCCCATTCAGTCAACAACTATCACCACCTCCACCTCCACCACCACCACAGATTGATTAATTAACCTAGAAAATAAACGAACAACGATCGATCAAATTCACATCGCAAAGACATCGAAGAAGCGAAATCGATCGGCGAAATCGTACTTGAAAGAGCCGTCTATGAGGCTCAGGTAGGGTTTGACCGCCGTAGCTCAGCCGTCTAAGATCGCCGATCGCGAAACGAGGAGAGATAGAGAGAGAGAGGAGAGTGCGGGGGGTGTTGCTTTGAAGTCATCTGAGATCCAGCTGGCATCTGATATAAATGAGAGTGATGAATACTGACATTGGTGCATGCGCTTCAGGGAGAGAGAGACCAGAAAAGGAGACTCGCTTTCGCCGGCGACTTTTATTGCTCCCCCGGAGTGTTTTATTTTTATTCATGGGTAAAATACACTTTCACCCCCACTAGTTTCAATGAAAGACACTCTCTCACCCCTCTAAATTGGAAAAGACACTTTCACACCTTCAATATGCCGAATTTCTGCAAACTTATCCTCTCTACTGTGATATTGAGCATCTCCAATGGAGTAGGTAAACTTCATTTGTTAGCAAAAAAATAAAGAAGTTGAGTAAAATTACAACTCCAATGAATTAGTCATCATATTATGCAAAATATAAATTATGTACCCTCATCACCAAAGTTGGCAATGATTTTTAATTCGGCATCTTTGTTTTGTTCCTATTATTTAGGTGTGCGTTATACTTTAACAAACTATCCCTATAATTTCTCAACCATTTTTCCAAAATTTTTACATGATGATAACTAATTTTTTGTAAGAAAAAATAAAGCAAAATAAAAGTATACCACAAATTTTGCCTAACTATCATTGGAGATGAAACACAAAATTATCATTTTATAAATGCAAAATATCAATTTTAGTTATAATTTGCCTAGCAAATGTCTAACACCATTGAAGATACTCTTAGTCTGGAGTTGAGATCTGTCACTAAAAATAGTTATTGGAACAAACCCATATATTATGCAAAAGGGGTTACTTAAGGGTATAATAGACTTTTTACATGATATGAGGGACAAATTTTTCTCCAAAACTATCTTCAGTGATGTATCCCGTTCCGAGACTATCGAATTTTCACAATCAGGGGTGTAACTTAACTTTGGTTTGGCACACTGAAAGGGTTATAATGTCCTTTCCCAAACTAGATGGGGTGAAATTGACATTCAATGAAACTAGAGGGGGTTAAAGTGTCTTTTACCCTTATTCATTTTCTATTTCTATTTCTATTTCGGTGTTTTGGTTTGTCCACGTCATCGGTCTGTTGCCAGGGTGAGTTTTGCTTTTATCAAGTCCCGGTTTGATGCAATGTTCTTGGTTACGTCCGGTTTGGTAGTAGCAGGACAGATTTGGGATGGTGGAGTGAGGTGGTCATCCCCAGGCGAGAAAATCGGGGATTTGAGGGTGAGAATTGGGGACCGTTGGATTGTGCGGCAGAATTAATTGAACGGCGCATCTACGGTGTTTTGTGGGTTATGGGTCCCTCTTGGGGACTGAATCTACATTAACTGTCTCGGGCTGGTACGCGCCGGTCGTACTATGAGATCTCCGTTAATTTAAGGCTAAATTGCACCGGTGATGCAAAGTACATAAAAATGTGTTATTGTTTTATCAAAAAAATACACGTGAAATTATTACATTTTGAATTTTATTTTTTAATTTTTTATAAACATTAAAATTTTAAGATTGATGAAGATGTGTTAATAAAAACATATTTAATTTTTGAAATGACGTAAAAACAGGTAACTTTGATGAAATATTTTTGCATTATTTTATATATATCAAATTATTTGTTTTTTTATTTTTAATCTTTTAGATTTGTCAGTAAGATTTGAGGTGAAAATAAGGGGTACAATGATCTTTTTCTATTTTTCCGTCCAATATTGATGGGAAGTTAACGGAAGGATTCTCACTTGCAGGAAAATTCAAACTTTTATGATCTGTGGTGCACGATTTTAAAGATATCGTATCCACTTTCATGAGTACATCTGGTGCAATTTAGCCATAATTTATCCCTCCCCATCAAAGGACAACGGTTTTTCTTTTACAAACATTAAAGGACAATGGTTTAGAACACGTGTTACAACATTTTCAATAAGTTATTTATATAATTGTTATCTTTAAGATATGACTAGATAAGAAACATGTTGTCCCTAATAAACTCTCTATGTTATTTATTTATTTTATAATAGACACTAAAATAAGGACAGAGAGGCTAACGAAGCAAAAACATATCTAGAACTTGAATCCACTCGTCTCCATTTCTCTCAACGCTCCGGTCATGTCTCTCTGTCTTCAATCTTCAGACCTCTTTGCGCCAACCAGTGTGCCTCTTCATTTCTTCCTCTTCCTACAATTTTCTATTCCACTAGCTTGAGAGTGTCTCTGTTTTCAGAAAGTTTCTGAAGCAGATTCCTAACAACGGATATGTGGCTCTCCATTTCTCTGTCTTCCTGGAGAATACCTATGAGGATTTGGGCATCTCCTTCAGCAGTTAGAGCATTGATCTGGTGAGAAATGGCCAGATCCATGGCCCTGTTTGTTGCATTCGCTTCGGATTCAAACGCGTTTTTCTCCCACTGGAGATGAACGACCTCTGCCACGATGATGCTTCCCGATGGGTCTTTTAGAAGGATGCCTATTCCGATAATTCAGCATTGATACAACAATGTGTCGTCAAAGGTGATGTTGTGGCTATTTCTCCATTGCTGGTTATTGCCGAAGATTAGGCGAGGGCTCAGGTCGGTCAGAACTTGGTTTGTGCTGATGAAATAGCTCAAAGTAACAGCTGCAGAAGTGACCAAGGTTTCCATTTGAGTTCTTTTTCCAAATATAGTCATGTTTTGATTGATCCAAATACTCCAAAATCTGACACAAGCACGTTCCTGATCCAAAGTTGAGCTTTGTTTGAAGAATCATGGGATCCATCATTGACATGTCGGTAAGTGGCAATTGTTGTTCCCTGAAAATGATCTCCAAAATTGTTGAGCTATTGGACCATTATTGAAATATGTGTTGCGAACATGAAGAGTAGCCACAATGGGAAGTAATCGGCCCCAAGTTGGTTGATGATGGAGATGAGAAAATCAATGTTTGACACTGGGTTCTGCGCGAGAGCAAGATCGTTGGCTAGTCCTTCATATTCTTGATGTACTCCAAAATGGATAGATTACCGCGCGGATTGCGAGCAAGTTTATTCTTGATTGCGACGACTCGACCAGGAGAAGTGCTATCATTGCTTTCCATGAGAATGGCCCAAACTTCACGAGCAGCGGACGCATAGAAGATTAGTGGCTGAACTGGCTCGGTTTAACTACCAAGGAGGGCACTGAAAATAATCTGGTCTTGACAATACGAGATGGAATACGCAGGATTTGCAACTGATTTCGCATAATCAGCGTAGCACGGCTGTGCTGTGGTGAATCCGTCGATGAACCATAGAAGATCAAAATCAATTAGATTGGCTTTGGTTTGTCGACGCCAAACGAGGAAATTGGCGGAGGAGAGTATGATGGGAAGTTGGTTGGGACATCCAGTTGGATCAATGATGGAGGGTGGTACTCATGGTGGTGATGGCATGCGTTCGAGACCGAAAAGCAAGGTAGTTGGCTTACGATTTGCAACAAGAGAGAGATGGATCTTGTAGAAAAAAATCTACAGCTCTGAATCCATGTGAGAGAATGATTGAGTGAATGTCATTTCAAATGACAATGGTGTAATACCCTAAATTTTTGGACGGGTACTTTAGTTAATTTCATGAATTATATGGGTTAATTTAGTAACTATAATTTATTGAAGTGGTGTTAGTCCAATTTTTATTTTATTCTATGTATAAAAAAAATTATTTAATTTTTCCTTAAAACTTTTATTTATCTTTCATTTTATTTCAATATAAAAAAACATTAGCTCAATCTATCTTTCTTATTCATTTAAATATGTTTTCCTATTACCATTGCAATTTAATTTGGCTATTACATATCATCATAGTACTCCTATTTATTTAATATAAATATTATTTTTTCTAAACTTGTTGGCTATTGCATTCATTAAATCCTACACCATGTATGCTCCTGAACTACCTAATCAATGTAATCGTAGTCACCATTAATTGGGTTAATTCCTTATATCAATCACCATCATCATGGTCCAATTCATACAAATGGGAACAATTTATGTTGTTTTCTTTTCTCCTCCTACACATTCATAACATTCGTTTTCATCTCAATTTATTTTCTCCAAATTAAATTGAGTAATTATCCCAATTAAGTTATCCTAATTGAGCACTCAATACTGAAAACATATTATTTTACTTTTAAAACATTTCCCTTTTCTTCTCAAACCCATCAATAACCTCCTTTCATCCATCACCGATAAATACCCCCCTCATCTTCCTGATTTTTATACTCATTCTCAATAACTCTCTCTCTCACTCCACCTCCACTTCGTCTCTCACTCTCCCAACTCTCCCTTTTACTCTTTACTCACGAAGAACAAGCCGCAACAGATAAGGAGGGCGACGAAGACGGGCCAGCAAAAGCCGACCCGACTCGACGCCGACCACCACTTGGCATCGTCTCTCTCTCTGGCCGTTTCCGCCACCACGGCTGGAACCACCATTTATGTCGCCTCCTTCATCGTCTCTTTCGTTGTTTCTGATACCGAGTCTGTAGTTGGTGAATTCGTGGAAGACCCGTCCTACAAATATTAAGAGCTTTTAATTCCCGTGCGCCGCCTACTCTCAATTTTGGTAAGTGCATATATACAATGCCTTCAACTATCAAAATGTATTTTGGTGTGAGTTATCATGAAATTCCGATATAGCATGTATTATCCTTCAGATGTTTATGAAACTTATTTTGGTGAGAAACAAATTTTGGAATGACGTGTATCTTGCGAAACAATTGAAGCGATGATTAATGAACAACAATGAATATGGAGCGATGTCGGAGGATGTGCATATGGGCTAAGGACAATGGGGCTTGTAGGCGGTCCCTCAGGTGATAATCCATATGACTTACCCGACCCACGTGGTTGATCGACATACACTGACGTGATCCGGTCGCGGGGTTTTATAAGGCGTGAAATTATAGGGTATTATCTATGCTGATGTAGGTCACTACAATATAGGGGTGTAGACGCTTAAGATCATATAGTATCGTTCTAGTGGGGTAAGCGATGGGATACCTTCTAACACTCTTGATGAATTGGGACCGACGATTATGATGGTGTTTTCAGAAAAGAAGAATATGAGACAAATTTCATAGTTGTCAGAGATTATGCTGGTGTTCCGTACTTGTATGATCAACAAACTAGGGAGCCCAAAAGGTTTATTGGCTCTTCAGAAAAACTATTCATGGGGCTCGTTTGCATGAGAATGATTTGTGGTTTAGAATAACCCAAACCCATATATGTGTTGGATTAAATGGTTGGCTTATTCCCTAAAAAGATGGGTTACGGTTATCGCCAACTCCCAAAAAATTGAGTTTTGGTTAACCAAACTCCTCAATCCAAACATCCCCATGTAATCAAGAGCATGGCTTTAGTTCCTTGATCACTCAATTATAAAATGCAGCTCATTTGTAGGTTTTGTGGCAACTGGTAAAAGATTTTCTAAGCACCGTCGAATCTAGTGACGCGTACTGGTTGGTATTTCTCAGTGTTAAGATGTCTTTTCATGGGTAAGATAATTTTAAGTTTTATCTTTCTTTACTTCTTTTGTAAAATAGAGGGCCAACAGCCCTTGAAAATATATCTAATAGTACAATCACCTCACTTGTCCCTTTCCAACAAGGAAATATAAGAAAAGGGTGGAGAAAAAACAACGAATATAGCAGAAGAAGCTGGATTATAAGCCTTACCTAACTGATGTGCTACTACATTGGCTTCCCTACCGAGTTTTTGAATTGAGCTCTTGTTGATCCCTAGCAGTATTCTAATACCATAAATCAAATTACATTCGGATTGATCTTCTCTCCCATGAGAAATTAGCTCCACACATTCAAAAGAGTTCGATTCAATAATAGCATTCTCCCCTTCCTTATAAGTTACATTTGTAAACATGTAAGCACAACCCAAAATTCACCATTTAGCTAAAAGAATTTCTGCACATGCTTGAGCAGGGGACCAATCTCCTCCATGGAGGGGAAGGTGGTCCTAAAAAAGGTTCCAAAAATGATTGATTAAGGTGTTTAAGACCTGATCAACATCCGTGGTCCACTCATCTCTTGCGTTTTGGTTACCCTCTATATTGTTCATGACTCATTGGATTGTAGTTTTTTTTTTATGGAAAACTTAATATTTCTGTCTCCATAGTTAAATGTGTTCAATGATGTATTAATTTTAATAACATTAATAACATTTTAATCAGCTGGTTGAGATTGTATTTGAATTTTTTATAATGTATTGGGGCTAAATTGGAGTGTTGGCCTGATCGACGGATTTGAATTGGGGTTAAATTTACATCTTTAAATATCTGCCACAGTTCGGCCCGAGCCAACCCAGCTGAAACATCACCACCCAGCAAGCTTTCCTAAGTATAATGACTAATAGGCAATCAATGCTCATCCCTTGTGGCTCTTCAGACAATACAAAATTCTCATGTCTGTTAGACTCGTTCTCATATTTGGCTACCCTACACGCCCCGAGAGCATCAGATAGCAGATAAACAGAAGTGATGCCCTTCTTTTTCCCTCGCCTCACCCTCTCGCTCTACGTCTTATATTCAGACATTCTTGCATAAAAGAATCTTAGGAGGTGTGTCTCGATAACCTAAGAGGACCTTCTATAATTTTAATTTGTTCATCCTTAAATATTCGATCTTCCCAATTTCATAATTTTTCTGTTTTCTGTCCACTGCTTATCGCATTTGTTAACTATGTTGCCAGAATAAACATGCACTTTTTCATGAAGTGGAGTGTGTTTCAGTGTTAGGATTATTATAGTTATGATTATAATAGATAAGTAGAACACATTTGTAAGTGGTTGAATACCCTAGTTGTTTTTTTTTGCAAACTTGAATGTTTTGTTGTTCTCAAGTGTGGATGGAGGTCGTGCATAATGGTTTTTGGTAATTGTTTCAGGAAATTTATTAAATAAAATTGATATTGTCTAGTCTTGTGAACATTTCTTATACTGCCACATTACTTCTATCCACTGATCTTCAGCTAAGAATGAGAGATGTGCAATAAGCATATTAATATTTTGGACAATCATGTCAATGCCTCATTATTGTCTTTCTTAGATTGGTTCTCGCCGGGTTCACTTCAATGATTGAAGAAGCATAGTCGTCAAACCGAGATTGTGCCGTACGCCGTATATATAAATTCAATTTTACTAATTCAGAATTCGAATCAGACTGAACTGGAAAATGCATTTCCAAACGACTATTTCTTATTTTCGAAGTACTTTTCTTTTGAGAAAATATTTTTAAAGGACTTGCAGATAAAGTGGCAGACTTGTTCGTCTGTCGTTACAGAGACACAATCAACTAATTATGCCTTAGACACAGAGGCATCAAACAGTTGACATCAATTACACCATTACATTTTCACTTTTTCACTTGTCGAGTCCGGCGCGAAAGTTGATTTCGTGCTTCGGCATTGCTATAAGTCCAGCTTTCTAGCATCTTTATCTAACATTTTTCTTTTATGATGTTTCTAAAATTACTATTACAAATTTAATAACTTTTATTTGCTACTTGTAGCTATTGTGTAACTTCAAGAAGTATAAATGAATACATAATGCAACTTTAGCATTCTCCAATATCTTATAACTAGAATAGAAAAATAAATTGGTCTGTTTGATTTACTTATTTAGAAATGTGATATACCAATTTTAGGCGTAAGTATGCACTTCTTAGTAATAAGCCATAGGCACCCAACTTTTCAAATTATAATCACAAGTCATGCCGGTAACATGCTTAAGTGAAAGTAAATGGTGTGGGTAATTTTATAGAGTGTGGAACAACCTTTAAAATTAATCTCAACACATCAAAATATTTAGACTGAGTTTTGTATGGCATAAGAAAACTAAGGCAAATGCTTGGCATGGAGAAAAAACTATAAGATGACACGAAGTGTTATAGAGTTTCGATAAAACTACAAGCTTGTGAGAAGATTGATTAGTAGTTCTTGTACTGTTAAGCTAGAATCTTAGTTATATCTTTAACATAGTCATGTACAGTCTTCAATTTGAGACCAATTATAATATCTATATATACTATTTGAGAATGAATGAGTTTTTGTGAGAGATTGCCACGTGGCATTGCAGTTTAAATATTGCTGAAGTTAATATGAAGTTGAAATTTAAAATGGTTGAAATTTAAAAATGGCGCCGAAGTTAAAATTTAGAACACAATGTATAAAAGGTAATTTCAATAATTAATATCTTATCTAAAATGTGAACACCCAAAATACTAACTTCAAATTAGAACACATGTATAAAAGGTATACAATTATTATGAATGACAATACTGTTGGTATATATATAATTGATCAAATAGCCTATAAAAGGTATGAATCTAATTGACTGTATATTTTATTTATCAAAATCGAACAATTTCAAAAGAAAAATCACAATTAGACATACTTACATGAATTCATGTCCCGAATACTTCTCCTTTAATCACGTCAATTTATTAATAGTACTAACTAATAAATGGTAATGAAATTTTTCCATTTAATTAGTTGACTCTTATCATGTATATATTTCACTAAATTAAGAGAACGAAGTTCACATAACTCAATACTCACAACGACCAAGCAACGGAATTAGTGATTGACCAAGAAATCGATCTGGGTTGCTCTGAAGTTTCCATTGAAGGTGATGACCTGGTCATCATCGACCAAGTTGCCGAAAAGAATGAAGTGCGGGTGGAGGGTCGGACTTACTCAATCATATGCGACAGAGCTATCGAGAAGACCTGAAGTTTCGAGACCATCCACTGGAAGTGGATTCCTAGAGAAAGCAACAGTCATGCCTACGGACTTTGGGTAATAGGACTGAACCTAGAAGATGGTGAAATGAGGAAGTGGACCAACAACTTTCCTTTAAGCACAATGTATTTAAGTTAGGTTCTCTCCTCCCCATGTAACCAGTTTGACAGAGAGTTTTTCTAATACATCGTTAGGTTCCTCAAAAAAAAAAAAAAAAAAAAAAAAAAAAAAAAAAAAAAAAAAAAAACTCACAACTGAGTTCTGTTAACTGAGGTTTTCGATATTTGTTCCCAATTTATCTTTTTGAGCTTGGTTTTCTTCTTTTGCCGTATTATTTTTGCTTTATAATTATTTATTCCTTTTGTGTGGTTTATTTCTAGGTAATTACGATGAGATACATAGTTTGAGAGATTAAAAAAAAAAAAAAAAAAAAAAAAAAAAAAAAACAAGTTGCAAAATGCGTTCATAATATCATACTAAAAGTAAAAGAATTTATACTTTATCTTAGTCAAGCGACCACTAATTAATTCATTTTCACTGATATAATCCTTTAGTATTTTGTGGTAGTCCATTCACAATATCTAATGAAATTGAATGGGCTAATTATAAAACATCAATGTCATCCTTCATTTCAAACTAAGAATGCCCAACTTAACAACGTAGATATCTTAGAATCTTTTTATTGCTATTTGAATTGCAAAATAAAATACATGGAGCGTGCGGTAGTAATAATAAACAGTCATTCATCTTTTTTTTTTTTTTTGAAAATTACATCATATAGCATTGCATGAGATAATAAAAGGTCACAATCAAAATAAACTTAACAATATTCTTAAACTATACATGTATATGGTGCATGTTACCGTGCATAGCACGGGTTCAAAGCTAGTAATATAATATTACAAAATTTAGCATTAGCACCACTTTTGATACTTCCATTTTAACACACATATCCTATCATTTTATCATTAGCATTAGTTTTGAAACCCCATTGGAGATGCTCTCAGGCTATGTTTGAGATCTGACAAATGGAAGGAAATGAAAAAGAAAAGAAAAGAAAAGAAAATTAGCTTCGGATTCTGGCATTTAATCGTGGAGTCTGATGCTGAGGTGAAAGAAGAGAAACCAATCGACCGAAAAATGGAGACGTACCCTCGGACATTTTGGGGATTGGACGATTATGGAAGAGGTACATCAAACGCTATACCACTCTGTCCCACTTGAAATGTACCATTTGACTTTTTCACCCGTAACTGAGTCACTTTGACCCGGTAATTTGGATCGCAAAACGATGTAATTTTTCAATAATTTTTTAGGTCTTGTAGAATAAGAGTTACTCTCTAACACCCGGAAACATTAATTAAAAATTGCAAAATTTTTCCATCCAAATCATCGAGTCAAAGTGACCCGGTGAATAGTGGTAAAAGTCCAAATAATGCAAAAGATGTGGGACTAGTGGTATGATTTTGTGGAGATTATCGTACTGCCAATACGGTAGCCCACATTTTTGCTAAGAAAGCCCAACATATAGACTCATCACTTGTATGGTCCAATATCACTCTTATACGGGCTGAAGCCCAAATCCAAGCAGATGTAATTGGCCTAATGGGCCCATATCATACTACCTATAATAAAAGAAGATATGGCCACTTTGCTAGCTAGGCGTTTTGCACACCGTGGACCATTGATTGGCTTGCATGTGTGTTTGCCGCCAATGTCCACCAACGGTAGCTTGCCACGTCCTTCTTTGCAACTCTTTGCAATTTATTCGGAGTGAAATGTCTGTTTTGTCCTCGTGCGGAACGGTCATTTACTGAAGTTATCATGGCATCGTTATGTAATTGTGTTATCTGGTCTGGATCGAGATGTAAATTCGATGGAAAAAATAGCTTTTGATAACTTCCGTTTCTGCCCCTGCTATTTGTCATTTACTGGCTGTTTTCAATAGATTTAGTGGGTGTAATTTTGGTGTAGGAGTTGGATGTAGATGTAAATTTGTTGAAAAAAATAGCTTCTGTTAACTTCCATTTCTGCCCCTGCTGTGTTCTCTTTATTAGCTGTCCTGAACAGAGTTGGTGGCTGTAATTTGGTAGTGTGCTTTGGATGTACATGTAAATTCGATGAAAAAAATAGAATCTGTTAACTTCCGGTTCTGCTCCTGCTGTTTCCGCTTTATGGGATGCCCTCAATACATTTCGTTGCTGTGATTTGGTTGTGTGAGTTGGATGTAGATGTAAATTAAATGAAAAAAATAGCTTCTGTTAACTTCCGTTTATACCCTTGATGTTTGTCTTTTATTGCCAGTTCTGAATAGATTTTGTGGCTGTGATTTGGTTGTGTGAGTTGGATGTAGATGTAAATTTCATGGAAAAAAATAGATTCTGTGAACTTCCATTTCTGTACCTCCTGTTCCAGCATTATTGGCTGTTGTCAACAGATTTAGTTGCTGTAATTTGGGTGTGTTCTTGGATTTACATGTAAATTTCTGTTAATTTCCTTCATTGCCCTTGCTGTTCGCTCTTTACTGATTGTCCTCAATAGATTCGGTGAATGTAATTTGTTTGTTGGAGTTGGAAGTAATATTAATAGTTTAGTGAAGAAAATATTAAAAGACATGGGAAAAATAGCTTCTGTTAATTTCTGTCTTTCATATGATAAAGAATGTAGTTTAAGGGTTATTCAATAAACTTTTCATAAAACAATGTATTGCATATATTTGTGTACTTACAATTACAACAATAAACAAAGAGTTTTTTTTTGAAAGCATTAAACAAAGAGTTGAATAGTTATGAGATAATATATAACTTCTACTACTACTACTATTATCATGTAATTGTATTGCCGATTTTAACCATGCTTTTTTCACATGTTCGGTTGTGCGATTTATATTTACTGGCCGTAATATTGTTTTCTTAGTTGGATGTAGATGTAAAATTGAGAGGAAAAAATAGCTTTTGCTAGATTGATGGAGATGTCAAATTGATCAAGAAAATTACCCTTTGTTAGCAGTCGATTTTGCCCTTGCTTGTTCACCCTTGTTACCGCGCCGATCAGAGTGACTAGTTGAGGTAATATCATCGTCTTCTCGCTGAGGAATTTGCCCTCACTCTGCGTTGGTGCTCATTGGTGGAATCACGACCGCCTTTTGTTGCTTGGAGCCCAAGTACATGTACTGTTTCCACCACTACTCTGACGTAAGCTGCTGTTACACAGCCTACACGTGTCGCAACATTCTCGTCGGTATAATTAGACGATATCTCTGTTCTTCCATTGTCTGGTCTCTTCGATCTCTTTCCTGGTATGTGCAATGCTCTCTCCCTATTTTCGGATGAATTTATCTTTTCTCTTTTTTTTTCCTTTTTAATTTTTGTCCTTCCAAGGTTTAATGTAGGAGTTGCATGTTTGCAGTTTGTTGTAAGAGGTATGTGCAATGCTTTGTCTCTGTTTCTGGATGATTTTTCTTTATTTTATTTATTTATCCATTTATATTTTTGTAAAATTTTACTCACTGTTTAATTTTTTTTCCATTTGGAGGTTGAATGGAGGAGTTGCATGTTCAGACTGTGTACAGTTTCTGGTTGTTGCATAAAATGTTTGCAGTTTGTTGTAACATCGGGTTTGGTATGGAGGTCTGGTATTATTAAATGCTGATGATCTGGTTTATTCTGTGTAGATAGGTGTTTCATTGCAGTTGCATGTACAGATCGATTGCAGTTTGTAGGTCCCCTATTAAATGTTTATAGCTTGGTGTAATATGGACTTTGATGTGGAGGTTGGGTGTTATTAAATGCCAATGATTCGATAATTTCCTGAATGCATTGTGTTGCGCTATGCAGCAGCTTGTATATTATGTGTCATTACAAAATTGCCCTGTTTGTTGTCAACTTTTGTAGTATGTAGTACTAATTCTTTGATGTATTTCGGGCTGGGAACGAAATTTAGTTACACAGTTGTTTGTTTGCTTCAGTTCGTTTGAATTTCCCATGTTTAATTTCATTAGGTTATCTGTTTCAGCTGGTTTGTGGAGTTACACATGTGCTGTTGGTTGTGACGAGTTCATCGCACCGCATTGTTCACTGTTTTCCTGGTAAGATCTTCGAATGAATGTTTTGCTGTATGGCATGATTGAAATTTAGGCATGATCTATTTTTTTTTTTTTTTTTTTTGGTGGTTTTTTTTTTTTTCTTCTTCCCCCCTTCTCCCCATCTCCTGCTGTAACTTCCAGCGCCGTGAAAGGAGCTACTAGGCTGAGTGGTCGCTGCGTCGGCATCGTTATTTGCATATCACAGGTTCTTTACTGTAATTTCTGAAATGATGTGGGTACCGTTGTTCGAAATGCTTGCCGTAGATTTGTTTATTAATGATGTGTGAAATGTATACGGTATTATGTGGTCCTAATTCTATTGGGTGGTAAAAATGCTACGAGTGCATATTGTTGTGTGTGATTCGTATAATATGGTGATTAATCTGATATAATATGGAGTGTATGTTAAAAAGATAAATGTTATTACTGGTCATGAATATGTTATGTTAGAACATGTGCGTCACTTAAATTGTGTGAGCGAATAAGTAATTTCTGAGGTAGTTTGAATTGAATTATGAGTGCATTCACTAACGGCAGCAGACCGTTGCAGAATGAGGGAGGTGGAAGGTTAAAAGAAAAGTCCCAAGAAATGGGAAAATGTGCAGCATTCCCTGTATGAAAACATTCTTTCGATTCTAGATTTCTTGCGGTGTGTCCTGAGTGATGATTTACAATTTAGGTATGTCTGCTACTAATAGAGACAAGTGTCCACCGGCCACCGAATCAGAAGCACTGCAAGATCCTGGACTGCGCGGGGATTCATTGCTTGATGGAGAGGTTGAATGCCCTGCCGTGCTGACACCACCGCCGTCAGCTCTTATCAATACTGCATGTGATGCTACTACTGATCGGTCTTATAGATTACCTCCTGTTGGCGGTCGTGGCCGTGGTAGAAGAGGGCGGCCTCAGAAAAATGCAACTGGTGTAACCTCACACAGTGCATGCAGTAGCGGTGAGGGAATGGTTGAAGTAGTTAATACAGGCAAACTTGCAGGAGCTGCTGAATCAGAATCATTGCAGGATCCTGGACTGCGCAGGAATTTAGTGCCTCGTGGAGATGATGTATTACCGTTGACTGCTATCCATCCTGTATATGTTGGTACTACTGATCTGTCTTCTGCATTGCCTGCTGCTGATCATGTACGTGGTGGACGTAGTGCGGACTGTAGTGGTCGTGGCCGTGGTAGAAGAGGGCGTCCTCGCAAAAATGCTAGCGGTGCAACCTCACACAATGCCTACAGTAGCGGTGTGGGAATTCTCAACGTAGGCAACATTTCAAAAGTGTTGGAGGTTTCTGCAACTGTCCAAAATCCATTTTTCGTAGAACAAGTTGAGTGCTCTGCCGTACCAACAGTCAATGCAAACAGCCGTGCTGTTGAAGGTACATGCATTGATGTTGTCGTGTCTTCTGCGACTGAAGTACACGAGGTTGATCATATTATTAGTGAAAATTCGGCTACTGATGTTGTGGGATGCCGTGCTATGCAATTTACGCCGCCCGAATCATGTAGTGGTGCAGTGACTGGAATTGCTGCTGTGGATTGTTCTGAAATTGCAAATGCTGTAGATGCAACATCTGCTGGAGAGGTTTCACGGGGGTGTCGTCGTGGACGTGGTAGAAGAGGAAGACCCCGGAAAAATGGAGCTGCTTTGACTTCACACAAGGTCACTGACGGAGTTGAAGGAAGGCCGGAGCGAGACAACAATCCAAAAGTATTTGATAATGTTGCGGGTACTCGCAATCAATTTTTCCGTGAACAAATAGAATCATCTGGCGTACCCAGGCCGGTGCAAAATCCCTCTGCTGGGGGTGGTTCATCCAAAACCGTTATATCGTCTCCCTCAAATGAAACACACCAGTCCGCTCCCGTGCCTCATGTGATTGAATTACGTGAGGTTTCTGATGTTAGTCCTGAAAATTCATCTGCTGATGTTCTGGGATGCCGTACTAGGCAATTTACATCGTCTGAATCATGTGGTGGTGCAGTGACTGCAGTTGCTGCTACGGATGGTTCCGAGATTGAAAATGTTGAAGGTGGGATATCTGCTGAAGAACTATCATGCAGGAGTGGGCGTGGACGTGGTAGAAGAGGAAGACCTCGGAAAAATGAAGCTGGTGCGATTTCAGAGAGGCTAACCGACGGGCCTGGACGTAGGCTGGAGCGAGACAATGATGCCACAATATTTGAACTTACTGCGGTTGTGCGGAATCAATTTTTTCATGAACACGTAGAGTCCACTGCCGTAACCGCGCCGGTTCAAACAGCCTGTGCTGGGGGCAGTTCCTCGACTACTGCTACAGCACCCCCCCCCTTTCGAAAAACAGCAGGTCGCCGATGTTATCAGCGGAAATTCATGTGCTGATGTTGATTGTTGCGATGTTATGCAATCTATGTGTTCCGATGCATTGAATAGTGTGGTGACTGGTCTTGGTGATGTGAATCGGTCGAGAATTGAAAATCTTGCTGGAGGGACTGCTGCCGGAGAAGTTTCATGCGCGGTCAAATTTCATGGTGTCAATCCCGCGTGTCTGGCTGTTGGGGGAACTCCTCAGGGATGCACTGGTTCGAAAGCATTGGATATTTCTGAGGCTGTCGAGAATCAGGTTTTCCGAGAACAAGTTGATTGTTCTTCTGTACCCACAACCGGTCACAGCAGCTGTCCTGGTGAAGTTGCAGGCAATGATGTCCGTCAGTCCGCTGCAATTGAACCAGTGAATGGGATTGCTGTCGGTGATTGTCCAAGAATTGGAAATGTCGTAGCAGGGATATCTGCTGGACAAATTTCACGTGGGGGTTGTCGCGAACGTGGCAGAAGAGGAAGACCTCGGAAGAATGGAGCGGGTGCAGCTTCGCACAGTGACCCCAGCGGTCTTCAGGGGAGGTTGCAGGGAACCAATGATTCAACAGTATCAAACAGCTCCAAGGTTGTCCCCAATCATTTTTTCCGTGAGCAAGTAGATTCATCCACCATATCGACAAAGGGTCGCTACAGCTGTGAGAGGAAAGATTCATCCACTGCTCATGGAGCTTCTCCTGTGATTGAGATAGAAGAGGTCGCCGACATCGTTCGTGGAAAATCATCGGTTGACATTGTGCATCCCTATGGTTCACAATTTACTTCTTCGGAAGCAGTAAATCATCGGTTGACATTGTTGCCTGTAGGCGGTGGTGAAGAAGTACATACTTAACAAGGACAGACTCCCAAAGCTGCTGTTCGTTATGGAGAAGAGGTAGGTTGTAGTCTTGCTAATCCAGACGAGGCAGTGAGTAGCGTGGCAAGTCCAGGAAACCGTCGGAAGAGGGGGAGACCTTCAAAAGTTGCTTCAGCTGCTTCTCCAGTCTGTGGAAACAGAAGCAGTGTGAGTCGAAGCAACAGTCGAGAATGCACAGATAAAAAAAAAACTGTTGTGTCCCGGCCTATATCCGATGCGCAACGTAAGCGCAGAGGGGCGGGGAAAGTTTCATCTCAGAGATTACGTAAACGTGGTATTGCATGTCTCTCGGCCAAAGATTGTACTGCAGGCTCACCAAATGGAGTCGGTACTGCGGCGCCTTCGTCCACAGTGCCTGCACAGTTAACGCTAGATTCTATGTCTTCACAGATTGTTGTGCGGCATGGCTTCTGTGTCACTGCTCTGGATGTGTACAACGGTCAGGGCAATCATGGACTAGCATTTGCTCCTTCTACGTTTATGACTGCTCCGTTTTCTCACCCAGTGCATGCCTCAACTGTATCCCCTCTATTTGAATACACTGCAACTCAGTTATCAGCTGACATTCCCGCATCATCGGAGCCTATTGGTGATGGTGGTGCATCAAGCTCATTTTCAGCTGAGTCCAGCAAGCGCTCTCCCGGTACTTCGACTGGCGCTAAACCGTCGAGTGAGTATTATACTCCTGTTGACGTCATGATATTCTGCCTGTTGTCTTTCCTTGGTATTGATGATTATTTTTAATGTGTCTGTCTTGCAGAGAAGAAGCGTAGATAGAGGTGGCAACGTGATCCCCCTCCTCCTCCCACTGAACCGAGCCGGCTACCTCAGCCAAGGATATGTCCTCATTGCCAGGCAAAACTCTTTGCGAACGAACCAGATGGATTTTGCTGCAGTTCAGGCCGAGTTGTTCTTGCTGCACATGAAATTCCTGATACACTAGCTGCATTGCTACTGTCAGATAATGCAACAAGTCAGGAATTCAGAACTTCGATACATGCATACAATAGTTTGTTTTCTTTCACATCTATGGGCGTGAAGAATGATCGTGAAATCCTCAAAAATGGCAAAGGAATTTACACATTCAGGGTTCAGGGTCAAATATATCATTACATCAATAACCTCGACCCCGGTGAGGAGACACCTAGATATCTGCAGTTATATTTTTACGATCCTGCTTATCAGTTACATTGTCGATCTCTGACTTTCAGCAATGTTGATCCGTCCATTATCGCTTGTCTGACTGACATCCTGAAATCAAATCCCTACAATGAAAAATTCCAGTCAATGTCTGAGACCCCTGATCTCATGGAATGTGATGTACGTATTCGGTGTGATCCTGGCTTGGATCAGCGAACCCATAACATGCCTACTTCAGATCAGGTTGCCAGCATTTGGATAGATGACGAATACCGTGCAGGCAAGTACTCGCGTGATATCTTGGTGCAGCGAAAGAAGGGGGGGGGGGCAGAACCAATCAAGTACCACCTGGGGTGCTATGATCCACTACAGTACCCGATTATGTTCCCTTATGGTCAACCTGGTTGGCATACTGGTATCGAGAAGAAACCTGCCAAGAATAATGCTGCGAAAGGGCCGAAGGGAAAGAGGCGACGTTCAGGTTTGCACATGCTCAATGTTCTTGAATCACACAATCGTCTCTACTTTGCAGACATATTTACATGATGTTCTAACTGTTAATTTGCTCGATGCAGGTAAAGAGGATGCAGAGTCATAGATTCCAACTGTGACCTGCCGGGAGTACTACTGCTACCGTTTGCAAATTTGAAGCATCCTTGATTATGTGCGCTTCAACCAGGATGAAATCCGCGCAGAACTTTATCGAGGTATACTTGATAGTCTGGCAGCAGGAGAGACGAATCCTGAGAACATTGGTCGTCATGTTGTTCTACCGCCTTCATTTGTTGGGGGACCACGAGATATGAAGCGTCGCTATCAAGATGCAATGGCACTTGTGCGTCAGTTTGGGAAGCCTGATTACTTTGTAACGATGACTTGCAATCCTAGATGGTCCGAAATCCAAGATGAGCTCCTGCCTCACGAGGAAGCGTCGAACCGACCGGATTTAGTAGCTCGAATTTTCCGTGCCAAGGTAGTCGAGCTGAAACGTGATTTGGTGGATCGAGAAATACTTGGCCCGATTGCGGCTTATACATATGTGATTGAGTATCAGAAACGTGGTCTTCCACATGTGCATTTCCTTCTGATTCTGAAAAAGTTTGCAAAATTGATGCAACCTGATGAGTATGACAGGTATATCTCAGCTGAAATTCCTGATCCTAAGGTCAATCTTCATCTCTACAATGCTGTTGTGAGGCATATGATGCACGGCCCCTGTGGTGAACACAACAAGAAGAATGTATGCATGCGGCCTCGGACCGGGTGCAAGAACAGATATCCTCTGGATTTTTGCAACGCCACAAGAACTGGTGATAATTCATTTGCTATTTATTGCCGACAGCGCAATGGCCGCACTGTTGAGGTTCGAGGAGCTACTCTTGATAACAGATGGGTCGTGCCTTATAATCCATACTTGCTGGCGAAATATGACTGCCACATAAATGTCGAGATTTGCTCGACAATCAAGGTAGTTAAATATCTGTACAAGTATATTTACAAAGGGCACGATAAAATTGCGTTCCAACTTGTGTCAAATCAAACAAGTGGTATTGATGAAATTGCAGCCTTTCAGTCTGCCAGGTGGATTTCGCCTCCGGAGGCTGCATGGCGTCTTTTCAGGTTCCCGCTGAACGAGATGTATCCTTCTGTTACTGCACTTCCACTTCACCTTCCTGGCATGCAATCTATTTCCTTCGACAAATACACAAAGCTTCCGTACATTGCCGCGGATAAGAAGTATGCAAAGACAATGTTGACGGAATATTTTGAAACCAATAAGCGTGATAAAAGTGCAAAGCGTTGGCTGTATAGCGAATTTCCACAACATTATGTGTGGAATAAGACACATTTATGTTGGGAACCTTGGAAAAAGGGCTACAGTATTGGACGTATTGTTGCTGCTAATCCTTCAGAGGGAGACTGCTTTTTCCTCCGATTATTACTAACTCATGTCCGAGGTGCTGAATCATATGAGCAGTTGCGGACAGTCAGGAATTACATATGTGAATCATACCGTGAGGCGTGTGAGAAGCTCGGTCTGTTGGAAAAAGACACAGCGCTCGAAGATTGTTTGGAAGAAGCTGCGACTTTTCAAATGCCTCGGACATTGCGGCGTTTATTTGCCACTGTCCTTGTGTACTGCCAACCAGGCAATCCACGCTCTCTGTGGGATCGGATGTATATGAATTTGTCTGAAGATTTCCGGAAAGAGGGGAGATTAAATGAAGCTCAAATTCTATTCAGAACTGTTAAAGGAGTGAATATATTTCTAGAAGCAATGGGGAGACAACTGACTGATTTCATTACTTCATTACCAGTTAGTCATACTGAGGAAATGTCTTCAGTGAATCGGGAAATTGAAGAGGAATTGGCAGTACCGATTCCGGCCGAAGACATGGCCGTCATCGACCAGCTAAACAATGAGGAATCAGCAGCTTACAAAATAATCACGAATCATATCAACGAAATGAAAAGTGGGTGTTTTTTTGTTGACGGACCGGGTGGCACGGGGAAAACTTTCCTGTACAGAGCTCTGCTGGCATATGTCCGCAGTCGTGGAGGGATTGCTCTGGCTACTGCTAGCACTGGTATTGCAGCTTCAAACTTGCCTGGTGGAAGGACTGCGCACTCTCGCTTCAAGCTCCCCCTGGATACTACGGATAAGAATACCTGCAATATCGGAAAGCAGACTGCTCTTGCTCATCTTTTTCGTGAGGCCAAAGTTATTATATGGGATGAGGTTACGATGGCGAAGAAGCAGAATATAGAGGCTTTTGAAGGTATGCTGCGCGATATATGTTCTGATGAATCGCTATTTGGAGGCAAAGTCGTGGTCTTTGGAGGTGATTTCAGGCAGGTGCTGCCTGTGACGGTGCGTGCCAGTAAGGAGGAATGTATCTCGAACAGCATTGTTGACTCACCTCTATGGGCCAGTATGCATTTGCTTTATCTTACAGAAAATATGCGTGCTGTTGACGATCCCACCTTCTGCCAATTTCTCCTCTCGATTGGAAATGGTAGTGTGCAAGATGTTGATGAAGCGACAATAGATTTGCCACAATCGATGATCGTGCCATTTATTGATGAAAGCATGTCAATAGACTTGTTTATTAAATCTGTATACTGCAATTTCCAATCTGACTGTCTGAACCCGCGGTACCTTACTGAAAGAGCAATTTTGACTCCTCGGAATGACTGCGTAGACCGAATCAATCAAATTTTGCTATGTAGATTTCCGGGGCAATCTCATACATATAATAGCTTCGACCGATCTCTGCCAGAGAATCAGTCCATTCATCCAGTGGAATTCCTGCACACACTGACTCCCAATGGGCTCCCACCTCACCACTTAGAAGTGAAGCCAGGTTGTCCACTAATGTTGCTACGCAACATTGACCCTTCATCTGGATTGTCAAATGGTGTCAAACTTATTTGCAAGGAGTTGTTACCTAATGTAATATATGCTGAGATCGCAGTCGGTCAAAATAAAGGAAAATCAGTGTTCATTCCTCGGATTCCGCTCAGACCGTCCCAAACAGACCACTATCCCATATAATTCGAGCGGAAACAATTTCCAGTTCGACTATGCTTCGCTATGACCATCAACAAGTCGCAAGGCCAAACTCTGAAACGTGTTGGTGTTTACCTACCACAACCTGTATTCTCGCATGGTCAACTGTATGTTGCATTATCTAGAGCTAAGTTAGGATCCGCAGTTAAAGTGTTAATGGAACCAATTGACGGCATTCAATTTAATTGCACAACTCGAAATGTTGTCTACAAAGATCTATTGCGTAGAGCAACACGCGCACAAAGCACATTATAGATTCCAACCATGGTTAGTGCTTGCTGGTTTCATCATGTAGAGATGCCACTCGTGTGTTGCACAGTAATATAGACCATAATGTTACCTGACACAAGCTTGATCATTAGTTGAAAATCTTGATATGTTATATACTAACACCATTCAGCTACCTTTTGTAGGAATTCATTGAAATCATGGAAGGTAAAATTTTAAAGTTGTCTGGATTGACGGACCAATGCAAAGAATGGAAGCTCCGATTGCGTGTTGCTGAAAAATCACGGATATTGACGGCAAAGGCTTCGAACACAAAGTACCAGCGCTTTGTGCTCTGTGACAGTGAGGTTGTAACTAAATTTGTGCAAAGATATTGGTCAAATATTCCGATTCTTTGTTTCTTGAATTTGCCAAATATAATGTGCTGTTGCCACTGTTCTTACAATTGTTATCTTTAATCTTCCGGTTTCCATGTTCAATAAATTTTTGTTGAAGTTGCAGGGTAAACAAATCCAAGCAACATCATTTGATGCAGATATACCCAACTTCGACAAGAAATTACAGGTCTATCATTCGTACTGGTTCAGCAATGGTGTTGTGCGACCTGTCAACCCCAAGTACCGTTACATAGATCACGATTTCTCTCTTGTCCTTAACAAAGAAATGGAGGTAACTGCAGTTGAAGATAAGGTCGACGACGGCTCTGGCAGCAAATATAATTTGAAAAGTCTGAAAGAAGCTCGCATTCTTGTGAATTCCCATGAGAAATTTGGTAAGTTATATGCACTGCTTTGCATCATTTCTACGTAGATATTCCATGTTAATATAAAGTGATAAATGTTTTCCCATAATTACTAAACCCTCTTATTTGTATTGTTTGTATTTCACAATGGTCATAGATGTTGCTGTCATCATCATTGCTGTTATGTCCACAAAGACAGTACCCCGAAAAGATTCAGCTGGTCGTGCTCGAGTGAGGGATGTCATTGTTCTGGACGACTCGTAAGTACTCTGCTTCTGAGCGCTGTGTTGTAATAGGTAGTGTTCAATTGTTGCTGTTTGCTGTATGCAATTATTGACTGCCATATTCAAATATGTCATTTCAGCGGTATCCCAGTTTGTTTATCCCTATGGGACGATGCAACCACAACAGAAGGAGATAAACTAAATATACTGGCCAGTGCTCATCCGGTTGTAATTGCAATGAATGTGTGTTCGACAACATATCTGGGTAATTTTCACCTAACATCAGTATTTATGAGTATGGAATTATACAGTTACAGTCCGAATGGAAATATGAACGCATTATATGAAAACATAACTTGCATGACATTATATTCATCTAATTACTATTTCACTGTTTGTAGATTTTTCTCTGAAGACAACAATGTCCACTATGTTCCTGCACAATATCGAGGATCCAAGAGTTGACGAATTGAATGACTGGTATATGAATGAAACTACTTGTACAGTTTCCAATTGCGACAACATGGTATATTTTCCGCATTTAACCTCATATCTGTTTCTCCTGCTTAGGCGTGATGCAAATTATGAGAAGATTGATAAAGTGAAGAACCCTGAATTATTACTGGCACAGAACAACCCTAAGACAAAGAAGACTGAATTCAAGTTGTCAAAGATTGCTGATCTCCCAGCAAAACCGGTATTTTTTACGCCATAGTTATCTCATATTGTTGGGAATTCATTGTTATGTCCGGTTGACAGCTGTGTCTATATTTCCTGCAGTCCGTAGATACTGACGTGTGGGTGAAAGTTTCGGTTCTTGCCTTACCTAAAACTCAACGACCATGGTATCATGCTTGCAATATGTGTACTCGTGCAACTAGCTATCTAACCGGAGAAAAATTCAATTGTTCTGGTTGCCACAATTCTGATTGCACCTCTGTACCGTGGTAATGTGATATAATTCTCTTCTCTCCAATTTAAGATGTATATTCAATCTGCAATGGGCAAATATAGAATAGCAAGTATGAAACAGAAGAATAAAAAATTAAAAATAAAGGAAAAAAACAAGAAAAAAGGTATTGAGAGCACTCATTTTTGCTTTGTAGGGGTCGTCTAGAAGTTCAAATTGGAGATGACACTGGAGAGCTGAATGTCGTCGTTTTCGGACATGGTGTTGAGGCTGTCCTTAAGAAAAGTGATGTTATATTGTTGGCAATGACAGGAGATGTATGCAGCCAACACTTATGATTTCAACCCATAATTTATTAATGTTATAGCTAATAAGTTAGTGTGCTTTGTGAACTCAGTGCTGACTACAGCACATTCATTCGTTTTAGGAACAGAAGGAGCTATTACTTAAAGCTAATGAATCAAGTGTTAAGAACATGTTCTATTTTCGACTTGCTGGATCCACAAGCATGAATCGCAGATGGGTCAACAAATGGAGTGTTCGTCAGGTGGAGACGGCATAGTTTCACACAATGCCAGCGTACGCGCCCAACTGCAGATCAAGTATGCAATCACATGTGTACATAGAAGCATTACTACAATAGAAGCTCTGCTATGATCCACTAGCACTAGAACTTTTGTCTACTTCAAAAAATGCAAGGAGATAACGTCATGGTAATGTTCCATTGTTATCTCCCTGCCTTTCCCCCCCCCCCCCCCTCTTCTTGCAAAAACTATTGTATTTTCAAACACACTCGTCATCTGCCTATCGTCTAATGTTAAGCTATATTAAGTTCTGCATGTTCACAATTGCAGTCCATTGAACTGATATTGCATATTACAACAACTTACAGCTGCAGGGATATAATTCTAATACGTCTGTATAATATAATAGCATGTATACACAATAAAAACAATAAATGATACTTGGAAATTTTGGTGAGGAGGAGAGGAGGAAAAAATAAAAGGGAAAAAACAAAAACAAAGAGTTGCATCAGTTATTAGATTTCATAACCAACACGAAATATTGTTGCCTACATTTAATACACATGCTTCGAGATGACTTAAAATATCTGCACTTTCTAGGTCTCCTATATAATGTTACAACATTGACTGCAAGCAATTCATGAAATATTTCTCAATCTATTCACCATGTCAAGCTATAATTCTGATGAAGAGCATTCTTGCTGGAATTTAACCACCTTGCTAACAGATCTTCCCACTGTAAGCATCCCAACTCGGAGCTATGTTCACGTCTTCTCACCCAACAATACAGTGCAACCTAACATGGGCTCACCCTATCATCCAATAACCGGAAACACAATGTATGATGCCGGTAATAACCAATTTCATGTTATTCACAGCCCAACATCACCAATTTTCCGTGCATCGCCTCCCAGTGGCAACGAATTCATGCATGCGGCCTACGGTGCAGGTATAGCACTACCTCACAGTCCGCAACATTGTAACTGGAACAGTCCCCTCATGCGAAGTCCAACGTCACCAGTCTTCTATGCATCGCCGCCTACCCGCACAGATTTCTTGCATGGCTCATATAATACAGGTATTCCCCTACCAAATTCCCCTCCACAGTATAATTATTACAACTCCATTGCATCTCCCCAATATCAGTACTCCCATCTTTCGTCAAATATTCACCCACAATCACATTCATACTCAACCTCACCGCAGAATTATGGTTCACCAATTCCAATACCGGACACTCAGCTATTAGTACCTTTACATTTCCCTCCCCACACATCGGATTTTCTTCTGCAAATCTCTGAGCAACCCTTTGTATACCAAAGTGATCTGCAATTGCCATATGCTTCAGACAGTGTTGATGATGACTGTATATTCTTCCTCGAGAACTCGCCTCCTCAGAGACAACCCAATCCATATTTGACTCGCACCCAAGGTTATCACAGTTTTATGAACCCAAATAAAGGTAATGAAACTGCGTCCTCTTCTTCAACTAGCAAGAAGATCCGTTCCCCATCTACATCATCTCTTAGAATCCACTGGTCACCTCCTGCAAAACATATCATCAAACTAAATTTTGATGGTGGATTCTACTGCGACTACAAATGTCCAACCTGGCCAACTATAGTTCGTGCTGGTCTATATAGGAATTATACAGGAGATTGTGTGTATGCTTTTGCTGAAATTGAGCATGAGAAGAACTCTGACTTTGCAGAGGAATTTGCACTCTGCAAAGGTTTGAGGTATGCATTAGATCGGAACTGGCTCGATATATGGGCAGAGGGCGATGCCAAAAACATTATTGACCACATAACTGGTGTTTGTTCACATGTATTCCCAGAAGATGTTTGTTCCGAAATCGAAGAAATTAGAAAACTACAGAAAAAATTCAAATCATGTTTGATAACATTCATCCATCGTGAAGGTAACTCTGCGGCAGATGCGCTCTGTGTAGCTTTCAAACATCACGATGGATGTTATGCATTCGAAACAATGGGTCTACCTGAACCTGTTCAGGATATTGTTGAGCAAGAAAAAAAAGGGAAGACATACCGTAGAGCGTAGTAATCAGTTTTAGCATTTGTACTTGGTTCATTTTGTAACATTAATATCATCAATAATTTGTGTAATATAATGTTGTTAATTTCGGCGAATTCCGATACTTTTACTATTCCAAGTTGTCATTGGAATTTGGTTAAGTAGTGTCCAAAAAAAAAAGAAAAGAAAAAAAAAAATTGTTTTTCATAATACTTCGTCCAATATCTACACGGATCTAATATTTACAAAATCAGTTCATCTATGAATAGAGCTGCATATAAACTGAAGTATTATCCTAGAAAAATTAGTTGTTGCTGTGTAGAATATAATCTACATTTAGTTACATATATTGAGATATATGCACGAGAACGAATTTATATTGTTATTTCTATTTGTCCTTTTTAAAAATACCCCCACAAATCATCAGAAATGCAACAAATCAAATTTATAGCTACATTCCACGAAAATATAATAATACCATGAGTAACATTTCCTAAATTAATTTTTATATGTGCTAATTTATGACTTCCAGCCAGAAAGTAGGAAACCGTTGGAAAAAATAGAAATCCCTACTGCTTCTGAAATGAATGCAGCACATTGTGAAAGAAACTTGATGGCAATGTAAGTAAGCCATTGGTAGAGGCAACAGCACAGTTTGCATGCATGCCAGACATGTGGCAGCTAAAATTTGTTTCACATACATGACTTTCTAGGAAGCAATGCATCAACTCACCCAGTACAGCTATAATGTAACCTGTATTTGATAACAGTGAGAAAATTGGTTGAAGACACTTGTCAATAGAATTCTGACATTTCTTGGAGACCAAGTCAAAAGAACAGATATAAATTAGTATTCCGCAATTTCAACTATCTGATCAAGAACACTTGAAGGTAACCATTATACTAGCATAAATTGAAAATAGTGTTTCCTCAAACAGAAATCTAACAAAGTTACTTTACAATGTGCAGATAACTGGGGGAAGTATAATCTGGATGCAAGATTAGTATCCACTTCTGTGTTGCCGGTTCAACGACGTGTGTTGTGTTACTAACCCATGTTAGTAAGTTAGATACTAATTTTACATGCTGGCTTGCATTACAATATGTACATTGTGTTCCTGCAAATACAAGATATTTATATATATATATATATATATATATATATATATATAAACTGCAACAAATAACCATTACAAATATATACATTATTGTGGTTCGTAACTATCGAAATTTTGGCAGATATATTTCAATGGAAAGCTGGCGTAACACTGCAACTGAGCCAACCGTAACCGAAGAAACACGCAGTATTCCGAGAGGGAGAGCAGAGGGGGCAGCTATCTGTAGCAAAATATTCATCAGCGGTAAAAATGTTGATGAAATGATCACATATATTGAAAAGGAAATTCAACGAGTGGAGCGACAAATACAAATACTGGACAAAGTAACTTTTCTGAAGCAACAGCAGCTTGAGATCCAGACTCAATTTCTTTTAAAACTGCAGGAAATGAGCATTGCCAGTAGGCAGTCAGTAGCATCCAGCACGTCATCCTCGGGATGCAAGCAAAACCGATCTCCAACAACCACAACAGAGGATTAACAGGCAATGAATTTGTGAAGATCTTCTCGGTGGTGGAATTTAAATGTTGTGTTTCTGGTACTTTTGCACTTCTACGTCGAACCCGTTTGGTGGAAACTTGTGCCTCATAATTTTGGCATGTCAACAAGTTGTAACATCTCTTTCCTTTCCCCCCCCCCCCTGTAATGACCTCAGCTCTTGATCTTCCTGCAGTGTAACCGTTCAATCATGTTAGTTTGCAATTCTTAGTCTATCTACAGTTAAACATGTAAGGGTTTTGCAATTTCCATTTGAACTTGTCCATGTAGAAACATCTGCATCACCTTACTGCAGCATCATGCCATTTCCAAATGCACACGTCTGAGTAAAATACGAATGAAATATTTATAAAAACTCAAATGGAGATACAGTATTTCCCTTATATTATTCCACATAAAGTTCTTCGTTTGTTGTAATTTGCTGATATGTGTTTCATACTTCACATAATGAACTTGGCGTCGCGTATATATATATTACCAAGATATAATCTTCTAATTTGTCTGCATTGTTCAAATCATAACTGGGCACGTATTATAAATTAATATTACAATTTACCAGATAAAATTCATTACTTCATAACATTAAAAAGTAACGTCGGTTAGCAAAAGGTTTAATTAAGATTATTACAAAAGTGAATCACTATAGTGGTTATTCACACCCAACTTGTGAAACACAAACAAAAATAACATTATAAAAGTTTATCACTGATACCTAAAAAGCAGAGCTAAATTTAAGATTTCAAGGAACAATATCCACATTCTAGATTTGCAATTACCCAACTTCGTTCTTCTGGTAAGAAGACCTTCCAACTTCATCTTCCCATCTAAATCTTCCCTGATTTCTAACTTTTCTTTAACAGGTATTCGGACTTATCTCCCAACCGTAATTTCGAACAGGTACTCCGTGTTATAATGTATTTGTCATGGCGATCTACTTATTCACCGTATTGCTATTTGTGATTGTTTAGTTGACAAATTCTCTCATCTCGATTCATCAGATCTCGGCGAGTCACAGGTCCCAATATCATCACTCTACATGTACCTGATTCCGAATACCATATCCTTTGTCTGTATAATCTCACACAGAAAAAATCTTACATTACTCATACTCATTCCCTGCCATGAACAAATAATTGCCATTTATCGTGTGCTACTGCTTTCATATGTTATTTTAGTGACTTCTATTCCAGATCTGCTATCAGTGCCTTGATCTATAAATAGTAAACTCCACGTATGGACGAAATCTGTCTGATTGGTACTGAACGTATGTAAATCTGTTTGTTAATAAGAAGTTCATATTTTGATTCAATTTCAGACACACATTGGTATTTTTGGCTGGAAGCCAAATAGTGAGAAAAAAAAAGAGGGAAAAAATGTTATAAAATTGTAAGTACAAGGTTTATGAATTTACTGTTGTTAATCTCACTAATAGATGAAATCGTAGTCATATGGAACGTGCGGTTTCACAAGACAACCTTTGCAGATATATACAATTAATCTTGTGTGTAAAATAGCAGCCATACTTTATCCAACCGTGTTAGCAAACATATAGATAAATTAATACCAATGGATATTGTACCAATATTTAATACAATAATATGATAGTCGAGAAATTTCAATTCTTGAAAATAGCAGCTCAGTTAACACAAAACTTATTAATCCAACACCTAAACAAAAAAAAGGGTGCAAGTTGAATGACGTTAAGTACAATTTACTTTTTCCAGATAGTTTCCAGTGCGTATTGTTATTATACGTATGAAGACTTATGAAGAATTAGCATTACTGTGTGAATTCATTACGAGGTAGCTGAGGAAATATCACATGCAAATTACTTTGTACTGACATTAACCATTCATAGTTTCGGTAAATAATCATACATGGATTTCAAACCCCATTACTCCCACTAAAGCTTATTACCCCCGCAAGACAGGATAAACATATCACAACTTGTGTTCAACCGATCGCTAATATAGCATAAACCTGGAGAACGCATTAAAATCCATATGTTTTAGCTCATCGTCCCTATGCCACAATCAGTAATACAAATCACTATATTCTTCGTGCAGCTATCTGGAAATGAAGTTCTTCCGAGTTATCACAGATCGAGATGAAGACAACAAGAACTTGGTAGGCCTTATGTCGCATATATATATATATATATATATATATATAACTTCTTTTAAAGAAATGAGATTGAATAACATTAATATTAATTGTAATAAGAAGTAGATTTATTAAAGATATCGAGCATCTATTCACTGCAGAGATTGCCAGATGACTTCGTCCAACGTCATCGATCCAATCTTGGAATAAATGCAGAGCTTGTAATCCCAGATGGCCGAGTATGGGAGATTAAAATGAAAAGTAGAGGCAACGACATATATCTTACAACAGGGTGGAAGGAATTTTCGGAACATTATTCGCTGTCATATGGGCACATGCTGACTTTCAAGTACCAGGGACATTCGAAATTCAAAGTGACAATCTATGGTCTCACTACATCAGAGCTAGATTACAGTTGTGCACAAGAGATTCCGGAGGGGAGACCTCCGTGTACACCGTATGTAGAGGATCGAGGATCGCACAGGAAGAGTGGGGTTGTGTGTAGGGAGAGAGTAAGTCAGTAGTAATGTCTGAGAGAGAGACAGAGGTTTGGCAGAGCTTCCGCGTATGGCAAGTGTGTTCTCCTTTGTATGGAAAGGGTAACGTCCTATATATAGCAGAGACCGTGACCGTTGTAGTGTGGTTAATGCGCCCATTGATGGCGGCTTAATTAGCTTAACCATAACGGCACGTTCGTCCGAGTATATAGGGACCGTTACAGCACGTTGTGCGCGAATACCGGAACCGTTACGAGGTTGACCGGGTTTGACCGGATTGACCGGGTTTATGGAGCTCGTGCCATAAATCTCTCAAAATAGTTACTAAAGGTCGCGTGCGGGCTTGGCTCACACGCGACAGGGCTTACTCTAGCCTCCAAACCACTAAGTCCCTACAAGTCCCGTGCGGTGGTATGCGAGGGCCCTGTCTCGCAGCCCCCACATGGATCAGCTCGGCTGGTGATCCAGTGTGTGTGGAGCACAATATGGTGTGCTGGATGGTTGCCACGTGGCCAAGATCTGTCAGCTCAGAAAGCACTATCTACATTAGCCCCCTTTCTGCGCGTGAAGACTCATAGCTGTATAGACTTCCATGCGCGGAAACCAACATACGCGTTGCCGCCACGCACCAATTCAAATACGGGTAAGTTCAGCCCCCGTGCGTGCCATTATGACCTAAAACCCCTAGAGTCGTGTCGTCTGGCTTCTAGGGTTTTAGGCGTGACGTCAGCTTGTCCTGTGATTGCGCGATTTGACGGTGACGGTTGCGATTCGGCTACTGAAAGGACGCAACCCTTCATTGTTTTTGGATAAATACTTTGTATCCTCCATTGTTGCAAAGCATCACTTCTTTCTCTTAAAGTGAATGGTACCCGGAGATCTTCGAGAGCAGATTCAGATAATCAATCACCAGTTCAGAACCGCAAATCGAGTTCTTCATTTGTGCATATCCAAGCAGGCTTCAAGAAAACAAGGTCGGCCTTGTCCAATTTTGATTTAAGATACCAGTGTTTGCCTTGAACTGCGTTGAATCTGTAAGCCCAGAACATATAATCTGTTGAAACTTGCGAAGAATCTTTGAACTTTGAACCCACTTTTGCTTTAATCCTTCAATAATAAGGGCTCCGGCTGTGAGATCTTGAAATCACTGATAATGTAACCCTTAATTTATGAAATTGATACCAGAAACTGTTCATCTTTCTTTTCATACTAGATCTTGGATTTCGAATTTCAAACTGAAGTGTAGCACCTTTCTCCCCCTTTTTTTCTTGCTCTTCCGCAGGAATGGCCAAGACAAAAGGAACCAAACCCGTCAAGGAGGATGAAGAGATACCCGACCTTCCGCAGGCCTTGTGGCGAAAAGCCCCCTATCTAGGTGGCAAAGATTTCTATCATGCGAGAGTTAAGGCGAAGAGGATGCCTGATCCTGTCCCGGTTGAGGGATTGCTGACACTGACTCGCCCAGTTAACTCAGCCTTGCTCGAGTTGATTGGTTCCGAGGATGTGGTTCGATTGGGGATCGAAAACGGGTACTTCCCCTACACTGCGATTTCTACCCAGGCTTTCGTCTAGAAATTGGACTATATGGATGAGTGGATTGACCACGTGTTGGACAATCATGCCGCGACTCTCGATGAAGCCAGCGTATACTTTGCTATTCGTGCTATGAAGGGTGCTGCCGTGAAGCTGGACTAGTCCATGCTTCTAGACCTTCTGTCCCGCTACTCGCCTGCGACTCACACATTCCACTTTGCTGAGTTCGAGGCTGCTCCTACACTCGAGGACGTGCAGATGCTGTACGATCTTTCCCCCATGGGTGAAGTGGACCCTTTGAGTCCTTTGAGGACGGCTGCGGAGATTGCCTTGTACACGCAGATGGAGGAATGCCTGGCAGAGGTAAAGAAAATCTCCACTCGGTGGACTACTACGAAAGTCCTTCCAAACTGGCAATTGGTTGATACGTCTGCGAAGAACACTTGGAACAAATGGTTGCAGTACTTCTTTCGAGACTATGCGAACAGCAGCATCACTAAGAAGCTTCTGAGTGAGAACCCAGACGCCGAGAATTATGTGGAGGGTAAAGGCTATCACTTGACCCTCTGTGCTTTCCTCTGTGCTTGGTTGTCGAGGTACTTGATCGACGGTCACCCCCATGATGGGGTCTTTTACCATGTTTTGCCACTTGCTGTGAGGCTCGCCCTTGGCCAGAGAGTCGCACTCGGACCCTTAGTCTTGGGCACTCTGTATTACAGGCTTGATCAGTTGGTTTTGGCCATGAAAGAGTCGCGTGGCCGCCTCGATGTACTGACTTTCGTCAACATCTCCTTTTTGACAATGTGGGTCTTCGAGCGGTGGCCATCCTATGCCCCAACTGCTCTCAAACCCGACAAGTGGTGTCCCCCAGGCGAGACGGAGGAACGCAACAGCGGTAGAGCTGCGAGGTGGTTCGGAGCGAACAATACCAAGTGCGTTTGGAGCTTGATATGCGACAAACGGAAAGAGTTTACTGCCAGGCCCTATGCCACACGTGTTGAGAACGTGCGATGGTTTCCAAAGCTGTACCCTTCTAAGGGTGTTGTCTTCTCAGAAGAGTTGCTCTTCGAAGAGGGATCGCATTTCCATGAGCGCTATCGCGAGTTCTTTTGCTGGTGTCTACGAGGTTCTCTTCCTGCCCTCGCAGAGCATATTCGTGAGCTCGCACCAAGGTATGAAAGGATTACCGTGGACGTTGACCCCACTCGAGTTTCGCCCCAGTTCGGTTTTGACGCGGTGGCACCATCAATCTGGCCCCAGTCCATTATCAGAGGTTGCTATAAGCGCTTGCTAACAAAGGAGTGCAAGACAGTCTTCATGAACAATCTCCCCTTTGAGCAGCCTGCAGGGACCCGCGAGGGTGGTTGTTCTCAGAACTGGCTCGCATACTGGATCGCCCAGCGAACGAGGATTGAGACGCAGTCGGCCGCACAGCCAAGCAGAGCCCCCTTGATCAAGAGAAACTCTTTTCCGTTTCGCCCCAATTGCAGTCTGAGCGAGTCTGAATATGGTTGCTACTCACTGTTGGATCGTGAGAACCATTTGTGTCCTGACATCATTCTGAAGGAGAAGGTCGCCGCAGTTAAGAAGGGCGATACGCATGTCGTCAGATACAGCAAGGCATTTGCTGAGGTAAGCAATTCCTTCGCGTGCGTTAAGCTTCTTGATTTCCTTATGCTGACGCCTTTATTCTGTACTGTTTGCTGTAGTGTCATGTGCGGCGATTCGCATCTGGTGATCGCTCCAAGTCATTGATTAACACCATTGTTGCCACCCGAAGACAAAAGCAGTCGTTTCGGCTAGCATGGAGGATGGACCCTGAGGTCGAGACCAAGATTTGCGCAGTCATGAATGCTTTTGCTGACTCGCTGATAGACAATGCTCCGGCCTCGTCTTCTCCCGGAGATGATCCGTCCCCTCCAGCGACTGCGGCGCCGAGAGTGAAGAGACCCAGGCAAAAGGGAATTACAATTTCTTCCCCTAGAAGTGCTCCAACTTCTCCTCCGGTGAGGTCCCTTTCTGTCAAGGACAAAGGCAAAGGTCGCATGCCCAGCAAAGTGCGGAAAGAGCTCGCAGTTGAGACTTTCGTTCCATTCAACCAAGAGGAAGAAGGAGAGAGGCAGGAGCTCAGAGAAAGTGATGAAGAAGAAGAAGAAAGAACAGTTGTGATGCATGAGGAAGAATCAGGAGGTACCTCCGTCGCATTTCCTTTATCGTAATTCTTTTGCACTTCTTTCTTGAACCAATCATTTCTTGGCAGATGATGATGATGATGAGATCATCGGCGGCCTTGTGGCCAAGAGACAAAAGAGAGATGCCCATTCTGGCATTCCAGACGATCCCATAAGTGAGGACATTCTTGCTGAGCCCAGGAAGACAGCCGCGGAGGCTGCTGAAAGAAGAAGGCAGCGAGAAGAGGAGGAGCTCGAGCGTGTGAGACAGCGAAGCCTCGAAGAGCAGCATGTTGACGACTTAGTGCGTCCAGTTGACGAGGAAGATGAGCTTCCCGAAGAAGTGGCTCCCCAGGCGGAGGAGGAGGATGCGGTTCCAGAAGAGGATGTAGCAGCCCTAGAGCAAGTCCAAGCGGACTTTGAAGAAATCGCAGGCGGCGATAAAGGTGAGATCTTCAATCTCGCAGTAACTTATAGAGATGTTATTGTGGGTGCGTTAAAGCATGGTGTGTCAAAGACTGACATTCGCCGTTGGCTAGTAGACAAATGCGGAGAACCTTCAGGTAATTATTTGAGCGATATGCATGTGCTAGACCTGAGCAACTTGAAACAGGATCATGACTGGTTTCTTTGCATCCCAGGTCACGCCCCTCTTAAAGACTTGCTTAGTGAGGACACACTAATATGACATGGTTCCTCGTCTTTAGTGTATGACGAAGAGGCTTCAATCCCACCTTCGCGTGGAGGTGCTTGCTCTTAGCTTAAGTAAAGATAGCAAAATATTATTTAATGCGAGTCACCTCATACCATGGGCATTTTGTATCGCAGGCAATGTTGAGGAACATGCGCCGGAGCAAAGAAGTCAGTCTTCTGCATCCTATGTTCCGACTCCGAGCCCCCATACTGAGAAGCCCGTCGCAGCTACTGATCATGCAGGTGAGCCTTTCGAGGACATCATCGAACTTTCCGACGATGCTGAAGCTGGTGCTGTGCTAATGGATGAAGATGCCCATGCTGGCGCTGAGGAAATAAGGACAAGTACTGCCGATGCTTCCGCATCTGAGAATGTTCCTCGCCAAGCGACCTCGGCTGTCACTTCGCCTCCGGCGATGACTGAGTCGGCGGCACCTATTCCTGCGTGGGGCTTTTGGGGCTCGCAGGTTGGGAATGCAGTCGCAGCTGGTGCGGCCTACACTCTTCCTTCTAACTATGAGGAGTTAGAGTTCGCAGCTGACAGGAGAGCCATGGAGCAAGGGAAGTCTTCAACGACCCCAGTAATGCGCATTCCTTCTCTTCGTGAGATTCTCGAAGGAACTGGTAAGTAATGATTCACTGTTCGCATCTTGTATAGTGCATTTGCGAGTTTGATAACATAACTTTAACATTGCTTCAGGTTTGAAGCAAACTGATGTGGACTGGCTAGTCCGGATGCGCCTCACCTACCCCCGATCGTTTGCAAGATCTCTGGAGATAGGGCCTTTGACAGGAGGCTATTTCTCACCGAAGCCATTTGGATTTTGGAGCAGCTGTCTGCGGCCACGCCTGAGACCATCTCTGTCCAGAGCGCCGAATTGCTTTGTGGCATGTGCCAAAATCTTCTTACCAAAGTTCAAGACAGACTGGGTTTCAGATTTCTTATGAAAAGAGTCACTCTGATTCGCGCAGCCGTAACTTTGCAGCTCGGCCACCAGAACCTCGCAGCTGAAAAGCAGAAGGTGGAGCAGCAGAAGCAAAAGGCTGAAGAAGCTACGAAGCTCTATCATGAGATGAATGCCAAGTGCGAGCAATTGAAGCGAGAAGTGGAGCAGATAGAGAAGCTGAGCCATCAGTTCGCGCCCCATGACTCCTTGATCAAGAATTTGCTTTTGACTTTTTGAATTTTGAAAATAGCAAGGAAATGGCTGAAACATTAATGTAATGTTTGAAACATTAATGTAATGTTGCTAGGGTTTCTCCCCCCTTTTTTTAACAACAGGGATCAACTTGCCCGTTTTGCCCTTTCCGGGATTTGATAGGATATCTCTGTGCATATCCAATTATGACATCAGCAATTGATACTCTGCTTGATTTTCACGCTAATTTCTCGGAAGATAAGCACGCTTTCGTTGGGAAGTCCATCCAAATCATGACCATCCGTCATTTATTAGGATACGCAACTGAATCGTCGTAGCCTTTAGTAGGGTAATTGATGGTTACCGCTTTTCAAGGCGTAAGTGATTGGCCTTACCCTCTTTTCAAATTCTGCTGACTCATCTTTGGCAACTGAAGAGTCTCCGCAAGGTCTATATAAACCCTGTGTTTGCCATTTGGGTTCTTCATCCCAAAAAATGTGCTTTGCCGTGAGTCCTCACGACTGCTGGCTTCAACGCTTGTTTTTCGTTGATTCATGGCAAATTCAAGTTGTGAATCCTGAGTTTGCGCTTTGTGCTATAGAAATAGTTTCCAAGATCCACTTTATGAGGAATATTGTTCTTGATGACCATCATAAAGAAGATGGAGATGATATCTCATGTGTGTTCGAAGAAATTTCTTCGTGTATTATGTGTGCAGGTCATGTTTCCGGCCGCCTCCCAGTGAGGTGCAGCGCCGAAGTGACCGTGCTACCGTCTCGTAATGAACGGCGGAATTCTTCTCCAGCCTACCTGGAGAAGAACTTATTGCCCCCACGTTCGTGAGCTCAGGGTGGCGGACCGCTGCGTTCATCCCCGACTACAAGGAGCCCTTGCCCTTTGGAGCTTCTGCTTGCCTGTTGATCGCTGGAACCGGTGGTTCCTTGGGCAAATGTTATGGGGTGCAGATCTGACAAGGGCCTTGTCAAATACTGGGATCTTGAACGTATGGCTTCATGTGGCTCTTTGGAGCAAGATCCCACTTGCGACAGATGTTCAGTCGCAGACCTGTTTATCGCATTGACGGTGTTAGGACCGTTGGGTTTATCCTTTTCAGTCAGGATTCCCGTAGTGTGTTTCTGCTGACTTGTCAGCTACTTTTCGAATGTATTGTAAGCCATGTTGGCTGTGTAGTTAGATTTGAGCTTTTTCGCTTGTAAGCTGCTATCTAGACAGATAAATTGTAAGTCTTTTCGAATCATAATGATAAATAGCCTTTTGTGTTATCTGCTGTCTCTTTGCAACAAAGTACAACTTCGCATGCGTTTCGGCACATTTCGCTTTGCATAATGCTATGTAATGGTTTCGCATTTGCTATCTGCCATATGAATTCGCAGATGTTTCACTAGATCGTTCGAGATCATATTTTCGCAGCTGTGCCATCTCGGCAGATGGGCTTGTGATCTGCTTTCAGATTCAAGTGCTATCATATCAGATAGACCTCTGTAGATCACTTAGGATCATTTTGCATGATATTGCTATTGTAGCAGATAGGCTTTAGTAGATCAATTAAGATCATTTCTTTTTCGCATGAGTTGCTATCGTAACAGATAGACTTTTAGAAGATCAATCGAGATCGCATTTGCATAAGTTGCTATCGTAACAGATAGGCTTAAATGATCAATCAAGATCGCATTTGGATAGGCTGCTATCGTAACAGATAGGCTTAGATGATCAACTAAGAGCGCATTTGTATGGGCTGCTATCGTAATCAGATAGGCTTAAATGATCAATTAAGATCGCATTTGTATGGGCTGCTATCGTAACAGATAGGCTTAAATGATCAATTAAGATCGCATTTGCATAGGCTGCTATCGTAACAGATAGGCTTAGATGATCAATTAAGATCGCATTTGCATAGGCTGCTATCGTAACAGATAGGCTTAGATGATCAATTAAGATCGCATTTGCATAGGCTGCTATCGTAACAGATAGGCTTAGATGATCAATTAAGATCGCATTTGTATAGGCTGCTATCGTAACAGATAGGCTTAGATGATCAATTAAGATCGCATTTGCATAGGTTGCTATCGTAACAGATAGGCTTAGATGATCAATTATGATCGCATTTGCATAGGCTGCTATCGTAACAGATAGGCTTAGATGATCAATTAAGATCGCATTTGTATAGGCTGCTATCGTAACAGATAGGCTTAGATGATCAATTAAGATCGCATTTGCATAGGCTGCTATCGTAACAGATAGGCTTAGATGATCAATTAAGATCGCATTTGTATAGGCTGCTATCGTAACAGATAGGCTTAGATGATCAATTAAGATCGCATTTAGCAGATTGCCATTGTAGCGGATAAACCATTGTTAACAGTTATAACAAACTAAAATGAAGCAAAATTGACATCCAGAAACACGAAGTTTCTCATTTGGGAGAATTTTTTCATTATAACGCTCTCATATGGGAGAGATGAGATTACAGTCCTCTCATATGGGAGAGGAGATTGTGTAAATCGTAATCATACAAGAGATTAAGCGACGTTATAATAAAACGCACGAAATAAGAGAAGTTAGGGATAGTACTTCTTTATCCAGCGCATGTTGACTGAACTCGGGGTTGAGGTTGTGCCGTGCAACCTTCGTATGCTGCAGTAGCCACTGTCGAAGACTTCTGTGACTTCGAAAGGTCCTTCCCAATTGGCTGCGAACTTCGGGTGAGTCGCTTCTCGCATACAGTGATCAGATGCGCGCAAGACCAAGTCTCCAATTGCGAAATCTCTTCGCTGGACTGTCTTATTGTAAGCGCGAGCAATCCTTTCTTGATATCGCTTGTTGGTTCTTTTGGCTTGTTCTCGCTTTTCCTCCAGCAAGACTAAGTCATGATCACGTTGATTCTCGTAGAGTGCGTGGAAGGCTAGCCTTGCCGAATTGACTCTCACTTCCGCAGGTACCACGGCCTCGGCCCCATAGCATAGTAGGAATGGTGAGGCCCCCGTGGGTGTCCTTGGAGAGGTTCGGTAGGCCCACAGAGCTATGCTTAGAGAGTCGGCCCACTTCTTTTGGTCATCTGCGACCATCTTGCTCAGAATTCTCAACAGCGTTTTGTTGGTCGCTTCGGCTTGTCCATTTCCCTTCGGGTAATAAGGGGTAGAACATATCTGCCTGATATTGTACTCCGCTAATTTCGCAGCTACCTGGCGATTAACAAAGGGAGTACCCTTATCTGAAAGAATGGTGTTTGGGATTCCGAACCTGCATATGATGTTTTCCTGGATGAAGTTGACCACACTTAGCGCATTTGCCGTTTTCAGTGGTAAGGCTTCCACCCATTTGGTGAATAGCTCAGTTGCAGTGAGAATAAACTGATTCCCGCGTGACGCTGGTCGGATGGGACCGATGAAGTCTAGAGCCCATGTGTGAAATGGCCATGTCGTCCCTAATGCATGTAGATCCACAGCGGGAGCGTGCACCAGGTTTCCTTTGAATTGACACTCCTGGCAGCGTCGTACTTTGGTGCGGCAATCGACCTCCATTGTGGGCCAGAATTATCCAATTGAGAGGAGCTGCCTGCATAATTTCGCACCTCCTTGGTGTTCCACCTGATGAGAAAGGTCCATGACTTCTTGTGCTTCTCTGCCGTCTAGACATCGCAGCAAGTTGCCCTCGTGACCTCTTCGCCAAAGCAGGTTTTCCTGTACTACACATCGAGATGCTTTCCTCTTCAATTTCTCGGCTTCCTTTCTTGATTCGGGCACGGTGCCCTGGGTGAGGAAATCAAAGAGTGGCTTCCTCCAGTCCGTGTCGTCATCGGTTAGGGCGATGAGTAGAGAATCTTTGATTAGTGCGCAACTCTCGCACTTCCCTTGTATCAGGGCTGCGGCTGTTGACATGTTTGGCCAATGAATTCCATATCTTTGAGCCTTCCTGTAGATTGACACCTCGCTTTCTCCACAAGCATGTTGGTGAATCTTTTCTAACAGCAGTTGTCCCTCTCGCTCGGAAACGCATCGCATGAGTATTCCGCCAGGACCCTTGTAGTAAAGGGTGTTGTCATGTATACAGTACCCTTTTGTGAGTTCCCAGCTTTCACTGCTTGTGCCTTCCGCAATAGCTTGTAGGATTGCTTTTCTCCAATCCGTGTCATCCATGTGTTCGTCATCACACGCATCTTCTGTCAACGCCGACGATGCTCGCACTTCGATAGAGATCTTCGCGGGACATTTGTGTGTACTGACCTTGGATCCCAAGGTTGCCAAAGCATCTGCATGTCTGTTGTCTGCTCGGGGCTTGTGCTCGTACCTCACATCACAAAACTGCTGTACCAGCTTTTGCACTAAGGTGCGGTAAGACAGAAGGTTGATCTCCTTCAAACCGTACTCGCCCGAGGCTTGCTTGACGATTAACTTGGAGTCTCCCATGACCGTTAGATTGCTTACTTCCAAGGCTTTCGCCGCACGGAGCCCTGCGACGAGAGCCTCGTATTCCGCTTCATTGTTTGTGACTGCGAAGTTGAGCTTTGCGGACATCTGTATGACCTCCCCATCTGGTTTGGTCAAGACTATCCCAATGCCTCCACCTTTCCTTGTGGACGAGCCGTCGAAGTGGAGCGTCCAATAGGGCACGTCGATTGCATAGATCTCAGAGCCTTTCGAGCTCTTCCTCGATCACGGGCTCGTGGCTGTTATCGGGGAACTGTGCCAACAGATCCGCTACCGCCTGCGACTTAATCGCTCGCGGTCGAACGCATGTGATATCATATTGAGAGATGGTCATGTACCATTTCGCCAATCTCCCGCCAGGAGTAGTGTGTGTTAGCAAATATCGTATGGGGTCGCTCTTGGTGACCACTACTACTTTGTGTGATGCGAAATAGTGTTTTAACTTCTCTATCACAAAGAATAGGGCAAGGCAATGACGTTCGATGTCCGTGTACCTTGATTCAGCAGGCTGCACGATGCGAGAGATGTAGTAGATAGGCCTTTCCTGACCTTCGTACTCCTGAGCCAAGAGTGCTCCTATGGATCTCCTTGTTGATGTCAGATATAGCAGAAGCGGTGATCCCAGTTGAGGTGCGATCATTATTTTTGAGGATGTCAGCAAATCCTTCAACTTTTCGAATGCGGCTTCGTGCTCCGGAGCTCAGTTGTACACGGCGTCCTTCTTGAGAAGAGTGCTAAAACAGCATGTGATTTCGGCAATCGCTGGGATGAATCTTCGCAGATAGGATAGCTTTCCTAAAAATGTCTTCAATGCACTCTGGTTATGGGGCGGCGTCATGCCGGTTATGGCTGATACTTTCGCAGGGTCAGGCTCGATTCCTTGGCGATGAACTACGCATCCCAAGAACTTCCCTGATGTTACCCCAAATGCGCATTTCATGGGATTCATCTTTAGTTGAAAGCGCCTGCATCTATTGAACACCTTTCGTAGATCCGCGAGGTGATCTGCTTCGTGCTTGGATTTAACCACCAGGTCATCCACATAGAATTCCACTTCTTTATGCATCATGTCGTGGAACAGAGCCATCATGGCCCGCTGATAAGTCGCACCCGCGTTCTTAAGACCGAACGGCATCACTGTGTAGTTGACACTCCCACCGGAGTGATGAATGCAGTTTTCCGCGCGTCCTCAGGATCCATATTGATCTGGTTGTACCCGCTGAAACCATCCATGAAACTGAACATGCGATGGCCCGCTGTTGAATCGATAAGCAAATCGATATTGGGCAGTGGGAAATCGTCCTTGGGGCAGAAGCGATTGAGATCTCGGAAGTCCACGCAGATGCGGAGCTGTCCGTTCTTTTTCACCACTGGCACGATGTTGGCCAGCCATGTGGGATGGTGGTTCGGCTCTATGAACTTGGCATCTAGGAGTTTGACAATCTCCTGCTTGATTTTCACGTTAAGCTCCGGCCTGAAGCTCCTTGTGCTCTGCTTTACCGGTTTAGACCCTGAGATGATGTCTAAACGGTGCATGGTGATGCTTGTATCCAGACCTGGCATCTCATCATACTCCCATGCGAACACATCCTTGTATTCAGTTAGGAGTTGTAGCAACCCTTGCTCCTCTTCGCTTGTGAGGTCCGCACTTAGAAAGACTGGCCTTTTCTTTTCCTCGTTCGGGCTGAGGAACACTTCCTTTAGCTCTTGCTTTTGCGGTCTGGGCCTGTCTTCCATGCATTCAGGTGCTTCCTTGAGTTTCTCGTCTGGAGCGCCCTGCGTTGGCTTTTTCGTCAGCGCAATTTGCTCGATTCGATTGATTTGCCCAGGGATATCCCCATGCCCGTGTGAGGACACCCCCGCGCACCTTCATATGCGATAGCATTTCTTCCCATTGGCATAGAAGCTTTCTATCTCCTTGCCTTCGGTATCATGCTTTGCGATTCGTTTCAGAGTATACACATTCTTCCGATGGTATGCGATACGCGGCGCCTCTTCGCGTGTAGGCGGCTTGTCCTTGGCATCTTCCCTTGTCACCATTACTCCCGCAGGTGACTGGTCCTTGATGTCCTCCCAGAGAGGCAAAGGAGTAGGGTTGAATGGTCCCGGTGTTTGCTCATCCGCCATCTCGGTGAACCACACCGCCTCGCTGAGATGTGCTTCGTCCAGGTTGAATGGGTTCGTCGAAGCCGGTATCTCGACTACTCTGTCGTTCCAGATAGCTTTCATAACCTGGTGAGCTGTTAAAGGAACCGCATCGAAGCGATGAATCCAGGCTCGACCTATAATCATATGGTATGTAGTGTTCGCGTCTATGACATAGAACTTTGCCGAGCACTTGATTTTGCCAATCTGAACGCCCAGGCGGATCCATCCGATCGTCATTCTAGAGTCGCTTCCGAATCCCATCAGCGGAGATGGACGCTTGACGATCTTGTGCTCGGGGATCCCTGCTAGCTTCAGTGTGTGTAGCGAAACGACGTTGACCGCTGCTCCTCCATCAACGAATGCTCTTTTGAAATCGACGCCGTTAATAATGGCTGTCACGTACAGAGGCCTCTGGTGGCTCGTATCTGTCTTTTTGTCACTGGCAGAAAAGGTCATAATCTTTTCTGTAGAGCGAGACGCCCTGATGACTTTCCCGTCGGAGACTACGAGATCCTCCTCGTAGTCCTCCGCTATCCTCAAGATTGCTATCGTCATGTCTGTCCGGCACTTCTCGGAGAAGTTCATCTCGTCGAAGAATCTGCTAAAGCCGTGCGACCCCTTCATCCGATCACGTTCGTCTTCTGTGTCCATAGTGTAGTCCTCGTCATTGTGGACCTCTGCGATGATGGGTAGACCATCCTCTGCGACTTCTTCCAAGTCGACAATTGAGATCATGGCAACCTCCTTGCCTTTTGATTCTTGCTCCGCGTGGGCAGGAAGCGGATTGTTGCGCACGTCCGTTCTATGATCGCTGACGATCAGCTCGCCGTTCTTCATTTTCTGGTCGAATGTAAACCTGAGCTTTTTACATTCCGCTGTGGGGTGCATGACCTTGCTGTGGTACTCGCACCACTTAGGGTCCCTCACCATCTCCTTAGAGGGTATCTTCTCGAGCGGTGGCAGGACGCCGTCCTTGCGCCACTGTCTGCAGAGGTCGCTTGCCTCCTCTACTGAGCATGGCAGAGGTGGTACATCGAAGTTCGCAACCTTCGCTTGCTTCTGGGGTGAAACTGTATTGACCTCAGCTTCGCGTCCCCTCTTGTAACTAAATCTCCCGATCTTGTAGGTGGTGCCGCTCGAAGGTCGCTCCGGAGCGTTCTTCTTTTTCTGTCTCTCGACTATAGGCTCGATGTTCTTTGTGCATTCAATTAGCTTTGAAAACGTAGGTGTTTGCAAATTAATGAGCATACCTTTGTATTCGTCTCGCATGCACTGCAGGCATATCTCTACAAGCCGGCTTTCGGGCATTGGATCTTTGCACTCCAAGGATTTCGCCCTGAATTTTTTGATGAAAGTGATCCCGTCCTCCTCACGTTTCTGGTACATCCGCGAGAGATGGATCATCGTCACCTTTTCTTCCATCTGGAAGAATTTGGTGTAGAACTTTTGGACCATGTCATCCCAAGTTTTCACAGACCCGGCTTCCAACGTTCGGTACCACTTGTACGCTACGTTCCCTAAAGACTTTGGGAACTCTCGCATCAGCAGTTTGGGATCGGCTCCGTATGGCCCCATGACATCAATGAAACGCATGACATGTTCATGGGCGTTTCCGTTGACATCCTCGAAATTATCCCACTTAGGAGCTTTGTACCCCGCGGGGTTAGGCATGAGATAGATCTCTCGTGGGATGGGTGGATCATTGTCCAGCTTCGGGATAATAGTATCCGCGAATGACTGATGAGCCAGAATAGTGTCCATGCGCTTCTGCAGAGACGTCATGCATTCTGGAATGCTTCCCTCGGTAGCTGAAGGAGGGGTTGCAGCCGGCGGGGGCGACACATACGCCGTCGAAGGATTAGGGACATATGGACTACTCGCATTGCCCCAGATCGCCGTTGAAGGAGGCAAAGGGTACTGCAAAGTTGGGTTAGACGCCAAAGCCGAGGGCTGAGGAGTGTGGGCAGCGAGAGGTAACATCTGAGCTGTTGACCCCTGAATTGGAGGCGGCTGCGCAATCGCCGGTGGAGTCTGCAGGTTAGGGTTGGGAGGTGTGGTTGACACTCCCAGTCCCGGAGCGGTAGGGGCTCCTCCTCCTTGAGAGACGGCGGTGGCTGATGAAGGATTTGGTGCAAGGGTGCCCAGAACGGCTAAGATCCGTTCTAGCTGCACGGATTGGGCTTTGAGAGCTTTCGCCTGACTTTGAACAGTGGCGTCCAAAGACTCCAGCGTCGGTGCTTCGCCGGGAGTGGTAGGAGTACGGCGGGTCTCCTCTCCCGAGGCGGTTTCGGTGGAAGGCGATCTGTTGCTGATATCATCCTCCTGAAACATGGTTGCTTTGGTTGGTAAGTTCACGTCGGGTTCACCAAAATGTGCACAAGAGATTCCGGCGGGGAGACCTCCGTGTACACCGTATGTAGAGGATCGAGGATCGCACAGGAAGAGTGGGGTTGTGTGTAGGGAGAGAGTAAGTCAGTAGTAATGTCTGAGAGAGAGACAGAGGTTTGGCAGAGCTTCCGCGTATGGCAAGTGTGTTCTCCTTTGTATGGAAAGGGTAACGTCCTATATATAGCGGAGACCGTGACCGTTGTAGTGTGGTTAATGCGCCCATTGATGGCGGCTTAATTAGCTTAACCATAACGGCACGTTCGTCCGAGTATATAGGGACCGTTACAGCACTTTGTGCGCGAATACCGGAACCGTTACGAGGTTGACCGGGTTTGACCGTATTGACCGGGTTTATGGAGCTCGTGCCATAAATCTCTCAAAACAGTTACTAAAGGTCGCGTGCGGGCTTGGCTCATACGCGACAAGGCTTACTCTAGCCTCCAAACCACTAAGTCCCTACAAGTCCCGTGCAGTGGTATGCGAGGGCTCTGTCTCGCAGCCCCCACATGGATCAGCTCGGCTGGTGATCCAGTGTGTGTGGAGCACAATATGGTGTGCTGGATGGTTGCCACGTGGCCAAGATCTGTCAGCTCAGAAAGCACTATCTACAACAGTGCTGGAGCTTCTGTTCTGAATGCGAGAAAGAGTGAAGCTACTCACGCATTGAAGAAGGCTGCTTCTTACAAGGCTCACTGCAACAAGCCATGTTTTGCTGTTCAAATACAGAAGTCCCATTTGGAATCGTCTGGTGGACTGGTAAGCTTACAATGTTAACTTCCATTTACAGTGGTATTATATTCAATTAAAACGATAGCGGTTGACAACCTCATGTTCGCATCACAGAATATACCAGCTCAGTTAAGCAGGGCATATTTGAAAGATCGGACAACGCTGGTGCAGATTACAGGGACTTCCAGTAATGCAACTTGGAGCTGCCGTTGTAAATTCCCAGGTGGAGAGAACAGCGACAAGAGACGAGTCTCTTGGTATCAATTCACCAGAAGCGCTAATGTACGTACTGGAGATGCATGTGCCGTGGAATTAGTTGATCCGAGCATGCCAAAATTTCGTGTGAAAGTGTTCCCAGCATAGCTTCAACGTATCAAAGTACTATGTTATAAGAATAACCAGACATCTCTTTTAATATCGTCATTCTGGCTATCTGTTCCAGTATTGTTCTATGTTATTATCTTTGCAAAAACATAACAACCTAATGTTGCGATCTAATTATTACTTTGATGACATGCATCATGTATCAACTATTTTAAAGTTTTGCCTATGGCTTGCTTAATATCTAATGCATGAACTTACATTCTGTTTCATATATATTGTCGGATATCAAAGTAACTATCTCTGTTTCTTTTGTTTCAATTAAACTTAGCATCTTCAGACACAACCTAGCTTAATAATTCCAGCTGCAATAATAATTAAGCCAAATCCTGCACACACAGAACAACAGCATTTCAATTGCCACATTAGATTGAATACTATCCAACTATAACACTCACATGCAGTTGTAGAATTCAATGCCTCGAGATTCCACACATGCATACTCCAAAGAATGCATTTGTTGCAATATCTACCAGGTCATGAAGAAGAACTATACCTGTCTACATACTGAATCTGCACATACAGAGTCACAGATATTGAACGGTTGGCAGAGGTCTCTACAGAGCATCTCTTTTCAATTTCAGCTGCAATTTGGTTAGAAGCCTCCAAATAACTCATTTATATATGAACCCTCTTGGAAAGCACCCGCTGATCAGATAGTGTGAAAGTAATCACGATCATGTGACTAACTCTGCAAATTGCATGGGAAATTAACTACGAATGTGAATTGTCAATTCAAGACAGCATCAACACATATGAAATAACATGATGAAAATTCAACTTGCAATGGTTGCATCGAATTTAGGAAATACATTAATTATATGTTGCAGAAAATGTGAGCACAGTTAGAGAAGAACTCACTATATAAGAACTGCTTCCCATGTTTAAAATCAGTATCAAATTGCAAGCAATACCATTCAGCTTTAGAAGTTGTATCAGTATACAACTAACAAATCCATTATATTCTGAAGATGATGCCATCCAAGATTGCAGATATTCGTGCGTCATTGGTAAAGTTACACAACCTCCAATTATTTTTATTACATAATGTATGAAATACCAAGATATCATGTCATAATATTTTTGATCTGCGTATACTTTCAGCTTCTCAATTTCCAGTAAGTATTTTTTATACACAATCTTTCAAAGCATTCTGCTTTTCGGATATATCTCCCTGTTGCTTTTCAATCTTTCCTCTTAATCATAATTTAACTTCATTCAAACATGTTTATTTTATAATGCGTCCTTCTGATTTCTGTTTCTCCGGCTACATCCAACACCGAGAAGCCTATGTATGAGGAAGCCTGGATTAAGGTATCAGCACGGATCTTTCCGACCAGTCAAACCACATGGTTCAATGCATGCAACCATTGCAATCGTGAACGTCGACGTCCATACTGTCCCGTCTGTAATGACATCCAATGCAACACGAGCCCCAGGTTGATTATTTCATACCTGATAAATGCATTAAAATTAACCGAATCCACTGACTATAATTGAACACTACAAATTCACACATTACAAATACATTCGTGTATAATATGATTACATACCATTTTCACAGATGCCGAGTTATGGTGGAACTGCGAGATGACACTGGAATAATGGATGTGATGATTTTCGGCCAGGCTGCGGAGACCCTCCTCCGAAACACAGCTGAAAATCTGGCAACAATGACACCACAGGTTTTGCCTAACTCGCCCCAAAAGACTTCAACCATGACGCACTACTTATTCATATGAAATTTACAACTACTCATACTTATGTAGTACCAAAATAACGGCATTCTATTCTCAGGAACAAGAAGCTCTACTGGTCGGCTTGAACATGGAGAATGCAAATGAAAATGTATATGTTCGCGTGTTCAAATGTACCCAGCCAACCAACCACAGGATAACTAAATGGGTTGTGAAGCAAGTTGAGTATGCATGGTAAAGAACTTGATATTCCATGCACAATCCAAGACGATGCCACTCAACATCTGCAGAGACATATCACTGAATGTTTGCCTACTTCCTTGTACAACGCATTGCACTATTCACGATGATGTTTCCTCTTTGTTGTGTTATATTAGAAATTGTATCACTTCGTGCTTCTACCTCATATAATAATAAAGCGACTAATAATGCTTCTTATATTATCAACTTATTTTATTTTATTCTTCAAACAACAATAGAATCACAAGTATGTGACAGCATCATCTGTAAACAGAAAGAAATCATTTCTGAAGTTATAAAGTTAGAACGTCCTCGGTGAATCCAATACTTACACAATTTCTTTCGTCAGCAACTGGATATCATCTGCACATCCAATATAGTATGCCTGTTAATGAAAAACTTCGGCAACTTCAGTGTTCCGGCTACGGCGTCATTTCGCAAATATTGGAAAGTCCTGAATTGCAATGCATATATTGAAAACAGCATTTACACAGAGAGTCGGCGACCTGCATACACATATTTATACCACTTATAACAAAAAACCTCTGACAGACATGTGAACAATGACAGAGTAGTTCACGGGACTCTTGTCATTGATACACAGATTCATACCACAGATGAATCCAATGACAGTAAGTCAGCGCTGAATGTGTAAACAGTCAAATGAAAAGAAACAAATTACCTGACAAACTCACGGACTAACTGTCCAGTTTTATCCGGCATCATGTCCCATGCATTTGACCTCACCTCTTTTATAAGAAAGCTATAGATCGATTCTTCAACATAACAAGGTGCATAAACTATCTACTCATAGCATAAGCAGTTACAATGTCAAGGCACAGAAGAACAGTATCTGAGGAAGAAGTAACCAGTAATGAAACTATTGCAAGTTCCTCAGCTTCAAGTCCATCACTCTCGCAGTTTGTTACTGCAACAACCCGAATTCAAGAAACACCTCCGCGTCCCATTTCGACTCCTCGCAGTAAGTTGCCCACCATGTTTTCATATCTATAGTACTTTGAAAATGTCATACGGCCATAATATTCTACAATATTAGTTAGCCAATGAGATATCATATTTCCTACTACATTAACTGAAATATAAACCTGATATATATTCTAATATTTAATTATCTACCTGGAAGGAGTGATAAGGATAAGTGTGCATGGGTTTACCTCACCGGTAACAAATACCGGTGGAATTGGTGGTGTCTGCCGCGATGACAATGAAAACTGGCAGCTTGGTTTCATAGGAAGAATTGATGGTGTCAGTCAATTGGAAAGTGAGCTGTGGGCAATTTATCAAGGTATTCATGCAGCTTATGAAAATGACTGGAAAGAAATCAAGATTGAGACCTCCAACTATGAAGCAAGCAAAATCTTTCATCTGCGGACTAATGCTCCACTCTCGATGAAGCGCGAGATCCATGATGGATATGCATTACTGAGACGAATGAAAATAGCCTTGATCCCTATCGAAAGACTGGACAATAGCGTTGCAGAGCGGCTTGCATCTATAGGATCACAACAAAGTGATCGTTACAAAATATTATATGATGCTCCAGATATTATTCAAGATCTAATTGTCGAGGACAAATTAGAAAGTTGTAAGCGTTACACCTCTTCTCCCGACACAGACTGATGCAATGTCATCTGTATGGCAATTACGTCCCTCTATCCATGTTATTCTGTAATCTTCATGTTTAAATAAATGATGGCTATGTCAACAGTTTATATTTCACTTACTTAACTTATATGTATGTTAAGAGCTGTTATTTCACTTCATTTATCTATATTACAAGATTGATAGCAATCTAATCTTCCGACATATTAACAGCTGTTATTTCACTTAATTTATCAATATTACAAGATTGATAGGAATCTAATCTTTCGACATATAAGAAAGTAAATAACAACTACTTAGCAGAACTACATATCATGATTACAAAAAAGTCATGGAATGATGACACAGTGTGTTAACTCAATCAAAAATATAATCATCAGTTGAAGATACAATAACATCAACAAATGCGGTGCAAGTACATACATATGATCTCAAAATAATGCAAGATATGCATTGAACATAGCAAAACTTGATTAGACCAAAGTTCTGGGCAATTCAATCAAAAAATAACATATGTCAACTAATATACATCGGGTGATCGAACAGCGCATTCTTAGGTCACGATAGAATTGTTTTACAAATTGACAGTGCATTGCATCCATCATCCGTCATATATCCAATGTGTAACATGTCAACTAATATACATCATAGCAGCCAGTAGTATTTTCGAGTTCTCCTACGATGAACTCATAGCGAACGACGAATACCAATGAGCTTCGTTTAACATACTTAAATGTGTAACTTATCGAGAAAGGGGATTTTAGAAAAAAAAGAAAAAGGTTCAGGAAAGGTATAAATATAACCTTGCAAATACATCGCAGTGCATATCTGAGCTTGCTTGCACTGAACAAGAATATAATTTTCCCAACATAATAATTAATACAAGGCATGATGACATTTGCTGCATTAAGATTCAGAATCGGCTTACTGTATGAGCAAATCAATCGTATCAGTTTATAATAGGGAGAAAAAAAACAATTAATAAATTGTTTAATCCAACATACAAAATTTGCGACGTTCTTTCATTAAGAATATGCAATAAATGATTGTAACCAAATATTAGTTTAATTCAAATTAAAAATGGCATCGACGAGGTAAATATATCGCAAGACTACAGTAGTTCATATCTGTCAATTGTATCAGTGCAAATCCAAACTTGCTTGCACTGCCTTCCGGACCAGCAACAACAACAATAACAACGAATACTCATTGTAATTTCTGAAATTCTGTTCGTTCCATCATTGGAAATGCTTCAAAATGCTGTGATTGCATATTGTGATGTTTCGATGTAATATACAAACTTTACAACGATGCGTGATTAAGATTTGACAACAAATCAATGTGAACAAATATTAAATTAACTCAAATTAAAAAGTGCATTGATAGAGAAAATATATTCCACGATTACATAAGTTGACATAACTACTTCAAACTTTACATAATCCAACTTCATGACACTGCTCATAAGACCTAACATAAAACTACACTTCATTAGAACAGAATATTAAAGATGCAACACACTCTACATCCTTGGTTTCTTCTTGCACGACTCCAGAACATTATCATCTGTGTTTTTCCTCTTGCCGCCTTGATCTGGTGTGCCATCCGGTGGTGAAGTTGCTTTCTTCCTCTGCGAATCTTCAGTACCTTTGCCTTTGAATTTCTTCTTCTTACCTCTACCGGAAGTGGAAGAACGGGAAACAGACTGCTTCCACTTCAGCGGATATGAGGAAGCCGTGTCGACTCGCCAGAATTCATCTTTCTCCAATGCATCTGAATATATAGTTGACTCCGACCCCTTCCCGACCATATACCCATGTTCATGCCAACTCTCCAACGAAGACTCACTCTCTGTGAACTCCAACTCACTCTCATATCTCTGACTTTTCTTCACCTTTTTCTTCATCTTCTTCTTGGCAGTCTTCCTCAACTTACCATCACTATTTTCTTTACCAGAATCCATTGTTCCGCTCTATGTTATGACCACAGGAAATTGGTTGTGCTTATATACAATATATGAGTATGAATGTGAAAAGACCATCGCAACTGTTCACATCCATTCACAGAACTTATTACCATGCATCTTCAAAGGGACACGTCTTCAATAAATGCATGCTTTGAATCAATGGGTAGATATTGCAAACCCCACTAAATCTGCCGCAGAAATCTTCAACACACACGAAACGATACATCTAAATGATGAAACGTAAATCAGAAGGACAGAGACGAAGACTGATTGGAGATGAAAATAGGCGTTGACAATAGATTAGGGTTTTAGGTTATGATCGTGATTTTTTTGTGGTAGCGGAGCAAATAAGGCCTGTGTGACAGCAGAAGAGCATAATTATGAGAAGCAATTAAAACCAAGTATGATTTTGTTTGGTGTCTGTTTTAAAACCAAGAAAAACAGCGCGAATTAAATGTACCAAAAACACAAAATTGTAAACATAATTTTTTTTTAAAAAAAACACGTGAAATCAAAAACACGTTCAGTAACATTACTAAATGTCAATATCAATTTGCTATTATACTATTACTGCGACACATGAATTTCAATTGCACATACAGTGAGACAAGCGTGAACTTCCAAGCCGAACGACAACGCCCGGTGCAATGGCACGCCGCGCGCAACGCGCGCGGAGTGAACCTAGTTAATATATCAACTAGTGATTTTAAAAAAGTCCTTATTGGATGTATAAAGTATTAGTAATAAATATTTGCTCAAAAAAAAAGTACTAGTAATAAATATGTGTATTTATTGTATTTGAAAATGATATTCAATTAGATTACGTAGAAATTTAGATATGTCGTATTTTTAATTTTGAACACTATTTTCAGCATGTAGCAATCTATTTACAAAATAGTTTTTAAACATGTTCACCCCGTTTCTTATCATTATTTAGCTAATTTTCGTATTTTTAAATGGAAACCAAACAAGCTTTGACTCGAGGTTTGGTTTACCATATCAAACATTCGGCCCCTATTGAGCCCCGACCAAAGAGCCATATTGTTAGTTAAAAGTTAGAACTTTTGACAGAAAACCCATTTGTAGTCTCACCTGCTGACACTTAGCTACATGCAGTATTGGTTTTACCACTTATCATCTCTGCAGTTTGTAAAATTATGACACTTAAGTCCAAGTGGACTAACACCGTTAACTTCCGTTAAATAAATATGAAGAAGAAAAAGAAGAAAAAAAAAGATTAATAAAATTGGAAGAGAGAAAAAAAATGAGAAAATATCACATTCCTTTTGAAGTATGAAAATACTAAAATGTCACTACCTTATCTAACGAAAGTTAACGGTGTTAGTCTATTTGGACCTAAGTGTCGTAATTTAACAAACTGCAGATACGATAAATGGTAGGACTGCAATCCGGGCGGGTTGGACGAGTTGGCACCCATGTCCAAGCGCGAGCCCGAGTTCTGTCGAGGCTGCCCAAGCCCAGCCCAGCCCGAGTTAAGAGAATTTTCAGCCCGTCCGAGCCCAAATTCGTTTAAATCAATTCGGGTTCGGACTGAATTCGGACTAGGACATTAAACTTAATGCATTTTTTAAAACACAAGAAATTTATATTTTTTTATGAAAAAATCAAATAAACTAGTTCAAGAATAATATAATGATTAAAAATATCTGTAATAATCAATGAAAAGTAGCACATTCATGTAGATATGCTACATAATTTTATCAAAATATAATATTTAGAGGTATTGATCATACAAATCGGACAATTCAAGTTAGCTCGTCGTTTAATATTTGTACCCAAACCTAACCCTAATTACAATTCGTGCTGATAATTTATGTCCAAACCCATCCAAATTACTAAAACTATGTGTTTGAGTCCTATTTTAATTCGAGCTGGGCTCGGGTTGGTCGGATTCAACCCGCCAAGTTGCACCCCTAATAAGTGGTAACCCAAGTTGCAATCTAAAATTTATAACTCAAAAAAGCAATAATCCATAGCCAATCCAAAACAAGTGGTGGGTTTCCTTCTCCAACGTGATAGTGCCACGGTGGTTCATTTTCAGAGACAAAACCACCAATGCCACCAAGAGCAAACCAACCCAACTCCAAAACCTCTCACACCACATCACCACCTCCATGTACGGTGTTTCTCTCCAAAACCCACTTCTCCATCGAAGTTTCACAACTCCGCAGATTACGGGTTTCGGGTTTTACAGGCACAGGTCTCTTCATCAATCTACCTGCTGGGCCGTGAGGAGTGAAGATGACATATTCGACGAAAGTTCCCTTAAGGGAAACGATAACGGGTCGGGTTCGGGTTCGGTGCCGTTTGGAGCTGTGCTCGACGCCGAGATAACGCCGGAAACAATCGATTTCTTCGTCAGTGATGCTGAGGGCGACCCGGATTGCCCTTCTCAAGGGTTTTCTTCGATCGATCATGCGATTGACACGTTACGACAAGGCAAGGTTGGTGCTCAATTTATTTTTTAATCTTTCTGTAATAGTCTTCTTTAGCTGCGTATTCATATTATCATATTCTTTTCTATTGACATGATAAGTATTCCACCTCTTTTGCACCATTTAAATTATTACAACTATTCACGGGATTATTTTGACCCGGTGATTCGAATGACAAAATTTTACAATTTTTAGATAATGTTTTCGTAGTGTTGTAGAATAACTCTTATTCTACAAGACCATAAAAAAATTAAAAAATTGCATCGTTTTGCGAATCACCGGGTCAAAGTAACACAGTGACGGGTGGAAAAGTCCAAATGGTGTACAAGAGAAGGGACAGAGTGGTAAGTAAATTGTGATTTGCCACCACCCAGGACGTTAGTTTCAGCTGTTATGAAGCCTGAGCTCGGGTGGCCACGGGCCGGGCTTGGGCTGAAATTCTAAAGCCTGCACCTGACCATAACATTTTTTAGGCCTTATTATGAAGCCCCGGCCCTATTAACTTTTGGAGATATTTTATCAGGAGCCGTAAGAACCTAGGGCCAGATTGGGCGGGCTTTCCGGGCCAGAGGGCGCATGGCCGCCCCCTAACTTCGAATGTTGTGGATCTGTCACATTTATTCTTGCTCCTGATCAAACCTTCCTATTTGTTTCATTAAGTATCTAAGGCTAGTTTCCACCTTGGAGTTTGGACTCAGCTGTGTTCATCGCTTCATTCTCTTTAAAGGCTTTCTTAAAATAACCTAGAGCTCATGTTGGTTGGGGAGTTTCAAAACCTCTTGTACCAATCACCTCATGGTCCTCAGCACTGCAGCAACTTATGAGCATTGCGTCTGACAACACCAATTGGTGTTTCTCCCTTTACCATAATTGGTCATTTCCCTTCCCACATGACACTCCCAGCCAGGGGCGGAGTCAGGAAATTGAACAGATCAGGGCACTATGTTATGAAACCGAAATTGCAGGGCATTAAGACACAATTTAAAATTTAGCTGGGGCACTTTTACAATTCTGGCAAGGGCACTTGTGAATAAGTTAATGCAAAATTGCAAAATAGGTGTAGAATTGTATCTTTTAAAAAATGGACAGGGCGTGTGCTCACCCCCTGGGTTGGCTCCGCCTCTGCTCCCGGCCTCTTTCTCGTGTCAAGGCTTTACTTGCATGTAGTCGTTAACTGAAAAAATGTTTCAACAGTTGCATTTTACTTGGTAACGGAAATGTGAAGTGAGCGAAACTATTCCAGTATTAATAATTTCTTTTCTGACCAAATTATGATTTATTTTTTTTCATTTTAGTTTGTTATTGTTGTAGATGATGAAACTGTGGAAACTGAAGGAAACCTTGTCATGGCAGCGTCGCTGACAAGTCCTGCCGCTATGGGTTTTATAATAAAGCATGGATCAGGAATTGTTTCAGTAGGCATGAAAGGAGAAGACCTTGAGAGGCTAGATCTGCCTCTTATGTCGCCGGAGAAAGAAGATGACTCTTCTGTCCCCTCTTATACAATCACAGTGGTATGGTTTCTGATAAATATACTACTAGTAGTTTTCTAATTCGAGGTCCTTTGGATCAGACTATTTGGAACTGATTGCACCTCTAGTTGCTAGTTGCTACACTAGTTTGAACCTTATCTGTAGAACATATATACAGTTTAAACTCTAGCAGTTAACAAATCAGATTATTCAATTATCTGCCTAACACGTATATGTGATGTCACTTCTGTAACCTTATGCTCTTTTAACTGGTACACCTGCACATCAAAGATATCTACTGATGTGTAGACATGTTATCAAAATCTTAGGGCCAGACGGCTAGTTTAGGAATGCTGTGGCGGTGTTGGAAGCTGCCGTGTAAGAATAATTGTGGGAAAGCTACTATGAATTTCAGATGAAAGAATGTTTGGTAAATATTACGTAAAAGCTGCGGTGATATATTGATATAGTGATTTCATGTTTGGTAAAATCAGTTGTGAATCTACTGTGAGAGGGTAAAATCAAAAAAATATATATCACGTATGAACTCCATAAAAATAGATATCGAAATTTAAAAGACAAAAACCACCCCTCGAGTATGGGGTATATAAAAAAAACCCCTCGTGTTCGGGGATATACAAAGACCACCCCTGTCATTAACGGCCGTTGGACAAATACCACCCTTCTGTTAATGTCAGTTAAGAGAGGGGTGCAATCTGACTTCTTTTATGACTATTTTACCCTTATTTGTGTTTTTGTGTTATTTTGTTCTTGTTCATAGTGTTCTTGGTGTTCTTGGCCACCACCGCCACCGCCACCGCCACCGCCACCGCCAACACAAACAACAACAAAAGTAACCAAAACAACTCACCGGAATTTCAATTACCAGAACCTATCAAACCAAAATCATATTCCCCAAGTTACAACCCAGTAATTGAACAAAACCAATTTCGTGAATCAATTCCAAACCATACAAGTTACAAAATCAAACCATACAAGTTAATTTGTCACTTGTTTATCATAAGAACACCAAGAACACAAAATACATACCTACAAAATTGTCTAGGAGAAGATTTCATCTGCAGAGAAAAAAAAAAAAAAAAGGGTGCCAAAGCAAACACCACCAGCAATTGATAACCCAAACCCCCTTCAATTCGATTCACCTCTCGTCTCTGTTTTTGTCGAAGCAAACACCACCACTGTCACCACTGTTTTCACCAACAAAACTGACCACCACCACCACTCTGACCTCCATTTTTTCCGTCGAACTAGCACCTCCAACACCCCCATCACCGTCGCCTCCCTCTTGCGATGCAGCCACCAAACCGAGCCACAACCACAGTACACCTAAAACTCCACCTGTAGATTTCACCATCAACTCCAGAAAACAACAATACAAACCTAACCTTCACATAAACAGATATAAACATCACAGAAATCGGTTGATTTCAATCAAACAAAACCCAGAAAAACCCACAACCCAGGGACTCCGATTCTACTGCAATGTTGAATTCAGAGGTTTTCTACCCCTCTAACACCATCTCTCAAGAACCCTAATTTCTACCCCAAATCGAACCCAAATCGGAGGTCGCCTATGGGGAAGAACCAGGGCTTGAACATGGAAAAGGGTTCACTCAACTGGTTAATGGGAGAGTATGAATCGGTTCTCGAAGGCGTTTCAAGCTCTAACACACCGGTCAACGTTCTGGACTTCCCCTGTTCAGCTGCTTCAATCTGGTTCAGATTGGAAGGAGGCTAGATGGTTGTTGTGGAGATCTCCTCCTCTCCCTCTCTCTCTCTCTCTGTGGTTGTAATCGAAAAACCCAAATCGCATTAGCCCTAATTTCGACCTCTCCGGTCGTTGATTAGGGGTCTCGGCGATGCAGAAATCGGGACCGCCGAGGTGGGTCGAACGAGGGCCGAGCGTGCGCCGTCGTGAAGCTTCTAGTGCATCGTCGTGAATATCTCAAGGTCCCGACGGTGCTTTGCCGGAAAGCGTTGCTGAAGAAGCCGAAGAAGCCGAAGAAGAAGCTGATGATGAAGAAGAAGGGGATGTTGCATCACGTCGTCGTCAGTTGATAGTGGGACGATGACTTCAAGCTTGAACGAATCGGAGGTGGGGAATCCGGCCGGAGATGATGAGCTGGAGATTGTTGGGATGTCGATGGGTTCGTAGCCACCAGATCTGGTCAAGCCCTCAATCGGAGGAGGCGACATCGATTGTCAGTCGGGGATCTCGATGGGTTCGACTCTGGTTATGGTGGGTTGATGGTGGTGGCGGCTGAGAGAGAGAGAGAGAGAGAGATGGGGAAGGAGAAGAATGCAGCTAGGTTACAAAGTGAGGAAGAAAGAAGAAAAAATTGTATTTATAGTGTGACTTTTTTTGCCAAAATGAGGGTAAATATGTCTTCTTACCCATCCGTCAGTGTGCTGTTAATGACAGGGGTGGTCTTTGTATATCCCCGAACACGAGGGGTTTTTTTGTATATACCCCATACTCGAGGGGTGGTTTTTGTCTTTTACCCTTTAAAATATTGTAAGGTTAAAATCGATTGTAGAAGAATAAATCAAAGGCAGTTTATGAAAAAGCATCTCTCCCCTTGCTTCCTGAAGAGTGACGTGTCTGAAAAATAAATAACAAATATTTTTACCAAATGCACTAAAACCTGCTTCTGCTGCCGGAAACCAGCTGTGCTGGCAGCATAAGCATTCTCAAACTGGCCCTCATATAGTCATGCAAGGTTAAATTCCACTTGTCAGTTCCTTGTAATACTACTTGGTTACATTTACATGCACCAAATAACCTTGCCATAAGCTTTAAGAACTACTAAGAATTAATATCTGGTTTCTCAAATTCCCATTTTGCTCATAGGATTTGAAATCTGGTGCATCCACTGGAGTATCAGCTTCAGACAGAGCAAAAACAGTCCTTGCGCTCGCATCACCTAGTTCCAATCCAGGAGACTTCAGAAGGCCAGGCCATGTGTTTCCACTCAAGTACCGAAATGGTGGAGTCCTGAGGAGAGCTGGTCACACCGAGGCTTCTGTAGATCTAGCCATTCTGGCTGGGTTACAACCTACTTCTGTCCTCTCTGCTGTTGTTGATAATGAGGGTTCTGTTGCTGCTCTACCAAAGTTGAAAGAGTTGGGAGCTGAACATAACATTCCTATTGTTTCAATAACTGATTTAATAAGGTAACTTGTCTCCATGAAGTGCTAAGAAACCTCATAACTTGACGATCCTTGCGAACTTAACCTAGCTATGTCAGATGTTTATTTCATCACAATTACCTTCTTCTGTTTTGGTCCTAAACTGTTTGCCTCATTTAAGATTACGAGTTTATGACATTTTGGTGTACCCATTGGACTAGAGCAAAGATAGGGGTATAAGGCTTCAAGACTAGTTCTCTGTGGGTTTTTCTTGAGAATTAGGATCTGGTAGGAAATCTATCCTATTTGACAGAACGATCTGTTTTTTCGTGAGTTGAAGTTGGCGTAGAATAACTCAAAAGATTTTGCTCTAAGAAGCGGTGATACGGATACAGGTGTCGGATACGATACAGAAAGGGACACGGTACATCACTTTCTAAAAAAATGAGGATATAGACATGGACGGATACGTCAACTACTTATATATAAATTTGAATTTTTTATACTAATAGATGACAAAAATGGTTCCAACTTCTTTAATATATATAGGTTAAATACCACAGAAAAGCATAGATCAAGTATAAGAATGGGAAGAGAAAGAGTAGCTTCTATGGGTTCAAGTTTGACAGGTTGTGTCTGAGAAAACCCTTGAAGTTGTCTCATGTGAGAACTTAAAATATTACTGGAAGTTCAAAAGGGCACCCTTTTCATATATCGGGCTCCCAGTTAATCATACATATTATATCTACCACCCTAATGATATTTAACCATTTGAAGTTATAATATTTCATAGAAAGAACCCTTGTGAAAGTCTAATTAAAAAAAAGGCTACTGTTGTGCCCCCCAAGTGTCCAGTCTAAAGTACGAGTGTCCGACACGGATATGGCCCATATTGTGGAGTGTCCATGTTTCCTAGCTTGTGGTACTTCGAGCTGCTTAAGGTATGGTACTTCTTAGTTCACATCAAAGGGATTTGGCTAAACGCATTGACACCTCTGCATTGGGCGGGCTATTATAATAGTTTGATTAGTTCATTTTTCTTGATATTTAGGCTTGGGTTACAACACAGAAAGCAGTTGTTTTGAACTCCTTTCTTCCCTTGCCTGTAGATATAGGAGAAAAAGGGAAAAGCTGGTTGAAAGAAGTGCTGTTTCGCCATTGCCAACAAAATGGGGCATGTTCCAGGCTTTCTGTTACCGGTCAAAGCTAGATGGAACAGAACATATAGCAGTAGTGAAGGTCTGTTCGACATTATTCTTCTTATTTTAAGCACTCATCTTCAGAACTTGAAGCTGAACTCTATGCTACTAATTAAAGTTGAAAAAAGATTCATAATGTTTCAGAAATTTACCTGCAACCAACTTCTGATAACCATACATGTTTTTGCCTTATTACTAACAGGGGGATATTGCCAACGGGGAAGATATCCTAGTGAGGGTTCACTCAGAGTGCCTGACGGGGGATATATTTGGTTCAGGTCGGTGTGATTGTGGAAACCAATTGGCACTGGCTATGGAGCTCATTGAACAAGCTGGAAGGGGAGTTCTGGTGTACCTCTGTGGCCATGAAGGGCGTGGGATTGGCCTCGGACACAAACTCCAGGCTTATAACTTGCAGGATCAAGGTCATGACACAGTAGAAGCTAATTTGGAGCTTGGGTTTGCAGCTGATGCTCGCGAATATGGTATTGGAGCGCAGGTATAGAAATCAACCCTCTTCTTAGCAGAACAGTCTTACTCTCTGAGCTAACGTCTGTTAAGTAATTTGGGCGCGATGTCAGCAAAGTAAATTACATACTGCACAGTAGTCAAGTGTCAAAACTCATATTTCATGTACCAAAGTGTGACAAACCTATACTGCATAGGGGTTACATGTCAAAACACTCAAACCGTCTTACTCTGTGAGCTAATGTCTGTTAAGTAATCCGGGAGCGATGTCAGTAAATTACATACTGCAGACTAGTTAACTGTCAAAACTCATACTGAATGTACTAAAGTGTCAGCGAACCTATATTGCATATGGGGTTATATATCAAAAACGTCTTACTCTGTGAGCTAACATCTGTTAAGTAATTGGGGAGCGATGTCAGTAAATTAGCAGACTAGTTAAGTGTTAAAACTGCGTTTACCGAAGTGTCAGCAAACCTGCACTGCATAGGGGTTAAACGACAAAAGTTCAGATTTTTACTATATGCCCGATATAAGTGGTGGGTTGAAAGGAACTCATGTTTATCACTTCTTCCCTTTGTGGCAACAGATACTGAGAGATTTGGGAGTAAGAACCATGCGCCTGATGACGAACAACCCTACCAAATTCACCGGTCTGAAAGGATATGGCTTAGCCGTTGTTGGGCGCGTTCCTGTTGTGACACCTATTACAGAGGAAAACAGAAGGTACCTGGAGACGAAGAGGACCAAGATGGGTCATGTATACGCATCTGACTTACAACAACCGTTGATTGAATTCACCAAACCAAATGTAAATAATGCAGAAGAACCCCAAGAACAGCAAGAATAAGAATGAATGAATGAATGATGTATATTTGGAATATGATGAGGCAGTTATAGTTTTACGCTTTTGAAGCCCGTTCCTTCCTGGGTATTTCCTTCTTTCCACTTGTTTATTGCTTTAAACACAGCTATATGGCAATGAAATATTGGGAAAACACACACACACACACACTAACCACTAACGAGACGCCTCTCATTTATATCCTCTTACGGTACGTTTGGTTTTCCGGAACTAGAATTTAGAAGTATTAGCTAGGGTTAAACTAAATAAAGTTCAGATATTAGTTTATACAGTGTTTGGTTATTCTGGACTAATTTTAATGCCGGTACTAAATAGTGAATAGATAGTGTTTAATGCCGCAAATTAGTCCCTCTTACATGAGAGAATTAGTTGGATTGGACTATTTGTGCATTAATACTGAATTAATACTAGTATACTACATGAAACCAAACACAACCATTATAATTTAGCTAATCCAATTCAATCCTATCCGAAAAATCTAATCCAGTATAGTCCTATCCGACTAGTCTGGAAAACCAAACGTGTGAAGTTCCATTTCATGTTCGATTATCATCATTTAGCAATTGTAGAGCTACTGTTATTGAGATAGGTTACAAAGTTTTTCTGAATATTGGAGACATCCTATTAATAAAGAATGAATGATACTGCCATTGCCAGAGCACCATTCTTCATGGAAGACTGGAACAAGCATTGTTTTCTTTATGAAGCTCAATCCTGCATGTTTTCCTTCTTTCTGTTTGTTGCTATTTGCTTTGACTCAGAAATCGAAAACATACAGGTACTGATGTCTACAACAAGTAGACTGGTATTACATATAAGTGTCTACTTACGTTGGTCTACATCGCTACATCATCTTAGTGCTTGTGTTGCGCGACAAGTTAGTTTTCTGAACACTTAAGGATTGCTGTTTTTGGAACAATTCATGTAACCTTATTGGATGTCCCAAGTATCTTTTACTGTATTCGGAAAAATTCAGGTAACCTATGTAAACTTATTGCAAGAGTGGTGATCAAATGAAACAATTAAAACTAACAGAAAATGAAAAGAGGATCCCAATCCCAAAAGGAGTGGCGATCAATGTATATCTCAAAGAGTCTGACATCGCAGAAAATAACCAATTTAACTGTCGCTGATCATCGATCAAAACCACTTGATCTAAAACCCTAGAATCGACGAGGATAGCTAAATCGTTATGTGTCAGTCATAAACCCCCACCCAAACCATGTATCCCCATTTTTACACCATAAACCATCCATTTACACACCAAAAATAGCAAGAAAATAAAGAAGCTAGAAAAATTAACCTCCCAAGTATCATTCATATAAACCGTTGTCGCTTGCCCAACTGACCGTAAGTATCACCACTAGCCGCCATGGACGCCAACCCGTTATTGCCCAAGCCCTGCCCAGATGATCCATTAACAAAGTTCAACACAGGCGATCTCGCCACCATCTGAGAAGACGCGCAATTCATCTCAAAGAATGGAGAAGCAGAGTTATTCATCATTTTGGGCATGAACCCTATACTTGGATTTGGCTTGATTTCACCATCACACCCTCTGATGGAAACCGGCGGAATCTGAAGTGGCTGCAGAGGTGGCGGGTTGCGCCACCGCGGAAGTGGGCCCGCCACGAGCAACGTCTGGAGGAGTGGCCCAGCCTCAATGACAGACTGCATCAACTTCCCCTTCTGGGGCAACACCTTTCCCTTCACAATCTCATCAATCACCAAACTGCCCCTATCACATCTAGGACTCACAATGCCAACACCAACATTGTAGCTTGGGACAAAGGGTTGGTTCGTAAACTGCAAGTGGCTCGAATCAGCCATGTTCATGTTGGAGAATTCAGGCGAAGAAACGGGTTCAAGCAACGAGTTAACCGGGGATGAGTTGTGGTTGTAGTTCTCGGAGAGGCTGTTGGATTCGGTTATGCTGGAATTGGCCCGGACGGGCTTGATTAGCGGGCTTTCGGGCTGCGGGAGAGAATTGAAAGGTAGGTTAGGTGTAGGGATGGTTTTGTTGAGTATCTTCTGGAGGTGGTTTAAGGCTTCATCTCTTTCTTGGGTAGCAACTTGGAGTTCATGCCAGAGTTGCTTCATTTGCTCTTCATTGTTCCTCATCTCTTCATCTGCTTTCATTCTAACTGAATCAAGTTCAAGCTTTGTGAGCAATAGCATTTCCTTCAATCCATCAACACTCTGCATAATCAAACAAAACCACTCAATAAGCCCCCAAAAATATAATATAATTTCACAAGAACAAGTAAAAATAGGAAGTTATCAAATCATATCAAGAACAAGTAATTCAAAGTTAGGGGGAACAGTGGGATCCCAAGATGGGCCCATTGAGAGCATTTTAGTCAAACCATTGGATTCCAACCTCAAAGAACTAACCTAGGGGATTTGGGGCTTTTTTGGGGTTCTTTTTTCCTCCATGAAATAGTCACATGTTCCCATCAACACCCACCAAAAATTCACACTCAGAAGTGGAGTAGTCCATTAAAGGAGACATGTTTTTGTTTATAGAACAAGGAACAAGAATTCTATTCTAGGGGTATTAAAGACATCTTCTTTACCAAACAAAAGCACTTTGGTACTTTACATTTTCCCTCCTTCAGAAATTAGCAATATATTTGTTTTTTTTAATGGATTTATAGAATTGAAATACAGAAACCCTAGAAAAATCATAGAAATCAAAATCTCTACATTCACTCTCTCCATTTTCTTGAAAAAATTGGAGTAACCCATAAAAGAAATTGCAAAACTCAGAAAAAACAAAGTTCAACAAGCCATGATTCCCCAAAAAAACCCAATTCAATTTACCAATACTTGAATCTAAAAATCTAAAAAATAAACTGAATTTCCCAGAATCTAGCCCAGAAAGAGAATTGAACCTGCCAGATTGAAACAATACAGTTTTTGTAATGAATTAACTATAGATGCTTAATCAAACAGAGCACACACACACACACACACACACACACACACACACACACACACACACACACACACACACACAGAGAGAGAGAGAGAGAGAGACCAACCTCTTGATAATTCCATAGAGAAAGCACGTCTTCCATCTCCTTCAGTTCTACAGTAGTGGTAGTCTCTGTTCCTGTTGTTGTGAGTAATGAGGGAAAGGAGCGAGTGCAGAGCATTTGGGGAGGATTTAGAGAATGGTGGGCTATGAGTCATTTATAGAACTCAAGGTCTCAATAAGAGACAAAAAAATATAGAGAGAGAGAAAAGAGAAGGATGAGAATAAATATTATAATTAAAGAAATACAATTAAAAACCTTCCAATTAGAGAAAAAAACATTTAATGTGTTTTGGAGGCACTAGGAAATATTCCATCTATGAAATTGTTTACCATAAGTAGTTTTTGGCTAAATTACGTCTTGATCCAATAGAAGATCCAAACCCAAATTTATTACTGCTGTAATTCATAGTGTCAGTTGAAAAAAATGAATAAAAAGATTGGGTAGAAAGATTATTGAAGTGTTGAAGATAAGCATCAATTACTTATACCATAGTTTACTCTGTGTAACATTTTATCGCAAGTGTAATAAGTTATCGATACAATGATAGTCAAGAAATAGTTTAGGGATAGTCAAAGAAAAGCCAAAACTCATCGGTGGGAAAAAAATTAATTTTTGGAAAGGAGGAGCTGTAGTTACGCGGTTTAGTTTGTTAAAAAAGGCAACCTTTCCCAAAATACCCTTCTGCTATGATTTGAGATTTGAAGTTTCCTTTCGGCGTCTTGGAAAAAACTAGCGGCAAAGTTTCGATCCTGTGTGTGGCACCGCATCATCATGGATAATAGTACCTCGTAAAGTCATGATTTTACTGGGGTAAAAGACACTTTCACTCCCCTCAGATTTGACACAAACACACTTTCACCGCTTCCTATTTCGAAGACAATTTCATATTTTTATTGTGCCAGTCTGCCAGACACCCTGATTGCGTCATTCCATAATCTGAGTATCAAAACTTCTATCAGTGACAGACCCCCACAATTAAATTGACGAAGTCACACCTAAGAGATGTAACTTGAAATGGGTGAAAGTGTGTTTTACCCTTTTACTGGTGATCAGGGACGGACGCAAGATTTATTGTCAGGGTGGGCACTAATAACACTTAAAAGACAATTTTTTTCAAGACGAGCAAAGTTACTACAAGATATTTAAATACTTACATTGCCAAAAAATATTGTACGCCAATTACAAAAAGTTTTTTTTTCCAGATACGATTATGAAATGTTAGCGTAAGCATACATCTGCTCAACAAGAAGTTCTTATTTAATTAGGTACATATTTCACTAGTTTTTTAGTCTCAATTTCGATACTCAACTTCAACACATAAGAGAAATTAGTAGGAGAAACAATTATTTGTTTGCCCAGAGTTCGCTACTTAAAAAAAAACACTCAACAAAGAGGAGAAAGAGAACTAGAATCGATGTAGAAACTCAACAATTTTGTTTGTCTAGGTTTCTATGGCTTTTCCGTGGGTTTCTCTCTAACTCCGTCATTTGTGTTTGAAATTCTAAATAAGCCTACCATCGGCTTTAAAGTGTATTTAAGATGTTACTACAATACATATTGTAATTTTTAAGAGTGGGCATATATGAACAACCTTATGAAAAAGGAAAAAAATAGTAGTTGAAAGAATGTTACCAGGTTGGTAACAATGGCACTGGACGGGACAGAAAGAGAGCCGAAGGAGAGAGAGAAGGAGAGCTAGGGCAAGAAATTTTCGATAATTTTTTTTAGAAAATTTACACCCTTTTATTGACCTCTAACCCTGACGGTTCGACCCTAAACCTAACCCGAGTAAAGAACCGTATAGAAACCCCGGGTAAAAATAAATAAATAAATAACATCCACTCACTAATAATTCAAGAAAACATAAAAACGTAACGTAAAATTATTGTCGACCCTTAGGCTGCACGTAATCCTTTAAGTAGCCGGGAAGACCAACATTCCTCTTGGGTCATCGTGTTACTTCCTCTGTTACTTCATCGTGATCACTCTCGTCACTGCTAGTATCTTGCTGTGGTAAACTAACCTCCGTATCAACTCCCCCGGTCTCGAGCACCAGCTTGTCCTCAAGTTGTAAATTCGGAAAAGCATCTCGAATCGCCTGCAACGGTTCCCACGAAGGTGCAGCCCCATCCGACCACTCGACGAACCATTGGGTTAGAGGACTACCACGCACCACCACCGTCCGACTGCGAATAGCCTTTGTAGGCCAGGCCACCGGTCTGCCTTTGGTGAATTCGGACGGTAATGTTGCTACAGGAACAACAGAACCTCCTTGCACATACGGTCGCAACAACGAGACGTGGAATACGTTATGAAGACGACAATCTGCAGGCAACTGTAGACGATATGCCACCATACCCACACAGTCCAAAACGGCAAATGGGCCATAATAACGCCGTGCAAGCTTGGCGACCAAAGGACGTGCCAATGACTTCTGGCGGTAAGGTCGCAGCCGTAGAAGAACCAAATCCCCCACCGCAAATTCGACATCGCGACGATGCTTATTGGTTTGATCGCGCATGCGTTGCTGCATGGTTGCAAGGTGACGCCGCAAATCATGGATCAACTCCACCCGTTCGGTGACCAACTCCAAACCCGTAGGTGATTGACCTGCAATTGGCCCTGCTGGAAACAAAGAGGGCGGTTCCCGACCGTACAACGCGCGGAACGGAGCCATTTTTATACTTTCGTTGTGACGACAATTGAGAGCCAACTCAGCCCATGGCAAAAAAGAACACCACTTCTTAGGACGCTCGGACGTAAACGCACGCAAATATTGTTCTAATCCCCGATTTAGCACTTCCGTCTGTCCATCGGCCTGAGGGTGATATGCGGTACTGTATTTTAAGGACGTGCCACTGAGCTTGAACAATTCCCGCCAAAAGGTACTCAAGAAGATAGGATCGCGGTCCGATATCAAAGATTCCGGAAATCCATGATGCTTGACAACAACGTCGACGAACGTGCGAGCCACACGCTGAGCATCAAATCCCGCTGGAAGAGCCCCGAAGTGAGCATACTTTGTGAGCCGGTCGACGACCACCATGATAGCTGAATAGCCCAATGAGACCGGTAGCCCTGTAACGAAGTCCATAGAAGCGGCGGCCCAAACGCGGTCAGGAATCGGAAGCGGTTGTAGTAAGCCACCCGGCTTCTGAGTAGAATATTTTGTTGTCTGACAAACCAAACATGCTGCCACAAAGTGCTGGACGTCTAGTCGCATGTTAGGCCAATAGAAAATGGCCGCAATACGACGGTAAGTCCTGTCCACCCCAGGGTGACCCGCAGCCGGCGACCCATGAAATTCGTGTAGCAATAACTGTCGTACCGACGATTCCTTACTGACGCAAATACGAGTTTTATAGTAAAGGATACCGTCAACATATGTAAAGTGCAATGGGGGAGAGTTGGACTGGACGGACGCTAGAAGGGCTTGGAGATCAGGCTGTGAAGTCGTGTCACGACGAATAGTAGCCAAAACCGTGGGCAACGGTTGTATGGCCGAGACGAGCAGCGTGGCAGGGTCCCCCTCGGGCTCTTTGCGCGACAAAGCATCGGCAACGCGATTGGATGCACCCGGTTTATACTCGATGCGAAACTGATAACCCATTAACTTGCGTATATAAAATTGCTGGTCAGAGGTTTGTATTATCTGGGACAATAACTCCTTGAGACTGCGTTGATCACTACGAATTACAACTCCCGCCCAAGCAGATATTGGCGCCATTTCTGAACCGCCTCGACGACCGCATACAACTCTTTATGATAGGTGGAAGCCGCGCGCAGACGAGGGCCCAATTTCTTGCTGAAGAAAGCCAACGAATGGCCTTGCTGAAGGAGTACGGCGCCAATACCAGTATCTGAAGCGTCCGTTTCTAATACAAAAGTCTGGGTGAAGTCAGGCAGCCGTAAAACTGGGGCTGATGTCATGGCAGTCTTCAAAGACTGGAAGCTCTGCTCGGCCGTTTCAGACCACATAAACGTATCGTTTCTGAGAAGATCGGTTAGTGGAGAAGCAATCGTGGCGTAATGTTTGATGAAACGCCGATAATACCCTCTGAGTCCCAGAAAACCGCGCAACTGCCGAACCGAGGTAGGAGTCGGCCAAGATACCATAGCCTCAATTTTCTGGGAATCTGCCTTAACCTGTCCCTCCGTGATAATGTGACCCAAGTAATCGATGCTGGATTTGTTGAAGGAACACTTCGACAACTTGACGTAAAAGCAATGCTCTGCTAGTAAACCCAAAGCCTGAAGAAGATGCTGGGCATGGAGATCCAAAGTGGCACTGTAGATGAGGATATCATCGAAAAATACAATCACAAAAGTACGAAGTACCGGTTGGAAGATACGGTTCATGGCTGCCTGGAACGTTGATGGGGCGTTGGTGAGGCCAAACGACATAACTAAGAACTCAAAATGTCTGTCATGTGTACGAAACGCTGTCTTGCTCACATCGTCAGCATGCATTCGGATCTCGTGATACCCCGAGCGCAAATCAAGCTTGGTAAAGTAGCGTGCTGAGCCGAGCTCGTCAAAAAGTTCATCAGTTGTAGGAATTGGAAAATGATCCGGGACTGTAGCTGCATTCAGCGCGCGATAATCCACGCAAAATCGAAAAGTCCCATCCTTTTTGCGTACCAACAAAACAGGCGAGGAAAAAGCACTAGTGCTTGGCTGTATAAGACCCTGCTGCAGCATCTCCCGTACCTGGCGTTCAATCTCAGATTCTTGAAAATACGGGTACCGATACGGACGGACATTGACCGGTTTGACACCGGGCAGAAGATGAATGCGGTGATCCCACTGACGGTCCGGCAGTAGTCCAGAAGGAGCTGCGAAGACCCCACGATGTTTCTCTAAAACCGAGAGAATGGCTGGTGGTACATCACTAGGAAACTCGGCTGTGTCAAGTGATGGAGCGTCGGAAGGCGGTACAGTGATGATCTCAAAGAGTTCCATGTCGTGGCGTGGTAGCCCCAGAGTCGATAACGAATAATACGAAATAGAACGCGGGCCGTGATCAACACCTGTTAAAACAATTTGCTTTCCCTGCAACATGAATTTCATTGTAAGCTTACTATAGTCATGGGAAATTTCACCCAAGGTCTGGAGCCATTGAACACCCAAGACGGCGTCAATACCGTGAACGGACAACACATACAAGTCAACCTCGAAAACAGTACCCTGCACACTCAGCTGCGTTTTAGGACAATAATATACACAACGTAACGATTCGCCATTGCCGACATAGACACGAAAAGGCGAAACGGGATAAAGCAAAAGAGCCAAGTGCTCATCCATGGCAGGATGTATGAAATTGTGTGTGCTACCACCATCGATGAGGACCTGTAAACTGACGTCTGCAATGGTACCATTCAATTTAAGAGCGCGGTGATTAGGGTTACCTGCCATCGTGTGGAGATGTGATAAATTGCTGATAATGACGTCACCCTCTTCTTCCTCCGCGGTGATCTGTGCATTCCCCTGCTCGTCTTCTTCACCATCCATCAACATAAACTTGCGTGTACAAACATTTCCGCGTGAATACTTCTCATCACACGTCCAGCACAAAACCTTCCTGGTTCGTTCGGCCTTCTCTTCGGGGGTCCATCGTCGACCCGGATTGTTGGCCACTGGAGCCGAAGGTAACGGGGTAGCTGATGGAGTTGTGGCCGAGGCCAGTGGGGTGCGGTTGGCCGTGGCGTTCCATGAGCGTCGTGGCAAGTACGCCTGAAGCAGTTCTTCTTGGCCAGCGGCCAATTCACGCGCCAATGAGAAAGTTTCCGCAAGAGTTTGCGGATTCCGGAGTCCCAATTCTCGTTTTAATGGTTGCTTCAACCCAGCTCGGAAAAGAGAAATAAGCATTGTTTCGTCGACACCCGAAACTTTATTGAGGACGGTTTCAAAGGCTGTTTGATAAGCCATCACAGTGGAGTGCTGCTGAGTTTTAGCCAATACTCCAAGATAATCCTCGTAATGCCCAGGATCAAATCGCTGCTTTACGGCGTGCAAAAAATCCGTCCAAGTGGCGGTGGTGTTGTTTGATTGGTAATAGCAGAACCATTCCGAGGCGGGGTGGTCGATCAACATCGCCACAACTTGTAAACGGTCCGGGTCATTGGTCCTCTGGTAATCAAAATACTTCTGCACTCGGAAGATCCCCCCAACTGGGTCGTCTCCGTTAAACCTAGGAGAGTCCACCCGCATCCGTGGTTGTGTATCAGACCCGCTGCTCGGGGTTGAATGTGACGGGTGTGGTTTCCACGCGGAGCTAGTGGCCGGCGTAGACGATCGTGTAGGGACGGGTATGGGAGCCAAAGTCGGAAGGCCGGTGATGCGATTAGCTAGCTGCCGGATGCTATCGCGCAGTTCGGCGATATCCGAGTTTAGGCGGCGATCCCGGTCTGCGAGTTCAGTCTTCAGGGTACCGCTGTCTTCCTCTCGTCGTTTCTCGCTGTTGTAAAGGTCACGTTGCAGACTGTTATAGGCCGCGACCCATTCTTCCTGTGACATGGCCGGCTTAGACGCCGATTTGTTTGCTTCTGTTTCGGTCATCGTGGCTGAGGAGGGTGGTTGCTGTCCGTCGCGAAACAAACGTCCGACGAACAACAATGAAAGCACCAAGTTGTTACCAGGTTGGTAACAATGGCACTGGACGGGACAGAAAGAGAGCCGAAGGTGAGAGAGAAGGAGAGCTAGGGCAAGAAATTTTCTATTCGATAATTGTTTTTAGAAAATTTACACCCTTTTATTGACCTCTAACCCTGACGGTTCGACCCTAAACCTAACCCGAGTAAAGAACCGTATAGAAACCCCGGGTAAAAATAAATAAATAAATAACATCCACTCACTAATAATTCAAGAAAACATAAAAACGCAACGTAAAATTATTGTCGACCCTTAGGCTGCACGTAATCCTTTAAGTAGCCGGGAGGACCAACATTCCTCTTGGGTCGTCGTGTTGCTTCCTCTGTTACTTCATCGTGATCAATCTCGTCACTGCTAGTATCTTGCTGTGGTAAACTAACCTCCGTATCAAAGAAAAATGAGGGTGACCCCATGCCCACCCTAGGTCAGGCATGCATCCGCCCTTGCTGGTGATATTAACCTCTTCCAATCATCTTCTCTCAAATTGTCTCATCGTTTCACTTTATTCTACTTGTAGGGTTCTAAGGCTTGAGTCTCGAACACAATATAGATCTCTAGGTTTATGAACACAAATCGAGCATTCCAAGGGAAATAGCTTTTAAATTCGAAGCTTTCTGGCTCCACTACGTTCACATCTACGACGTCATAGCTCGCTCCTGGTCCCTTCCAGTTTCGGGCTCTCCAAGCTTTCGCCTTGTCTCGAAATGCAAGCACATGAAGCAGCAGCTCAAAGCCAGCACAAAGCAAGGATTAGGACATCTGGGAATAGCATTAAACCATGGAAAGATTAACTTAGAGCATGCAAGCTCACAGCTCAGGCTACACCCCCGCTCTTTGTACTGGTCACAACTTGAGTATTCTTCCCGTCTACGTTTTGAGAATCTTATCCTGCAAGAAGAAACAATTTGGGCACAGAGATCCAAGCTGAGATGGCTACTGCAGGGCGACCGTAATACTCGATTCTTCCATGCTAAATACAAAGCACGCATGGCTCGTACCCGCATCTGCTCACTTACGGATCCCGCAGGAGTTACATGCAACAGACATGCAGAGATTCTCAATCTCATGCGCTCCCACTTTCAGTCTTTCTACACACCAAATCTCCCGCCGACTTCCCACATTGAGCATTGGGAAGGGTGGAGAAGTTTCCCCCTTGCTCTCACTGACGAGCATCGCCGTATCCTGACACAACTCTTTCACCCATCAGAAATCAAAACGGCAGTCTTCCAAATGCATCCTTACAAATCTCCTGGTTCAGATGGTCTACCCCCAATAATCTTTCAAAAATGTTGGAGCATTGTAGGCCATGACGTTACAGCAGCTGTCCTTTCCTTCCTTCGCTCAGGTCATCTTCTTAAACAACTTAACCACACACTCATCACCCTTATCCCTAAATCATTTCAAAGGTTCTCGCGAATCGCCTCAAGCTCATTTTACCTGCTCTTATATTCGAAAGTCAATCAGCTTTCGTACCAGGGCGATCGATTGCTGACAATACTATTCTGGCCAATGAGATGTTCACCAAAATCAAATCGCAACGCTCAGGAAGCCACCTAGCAGCATTGAAATTAGACATGAGTAAAGCTTTTGACAGGGTTAACTGGGACTTCCTTGAGAGCGTACTTCGTCACATGAAGTTCCTGCCTCATTGGATTAACTTGTTTCAACAATGTGTGAGAACAATATCATACTCTGTCCTCGTCAACGGTGACCCTTCCGAAAAGTTTTTTCCCAGAGCAGGATTACGACAAGGAGACCCCTTATCTCCCTATCTTTTCATTATATACCTACAAGCTCTTTCCCACTGCCTCACCACACTACAACATTCAGGTGCGGTTCCAGGCATACAACTTCACCGCTCATCTCCGGCGGTATCTCGCCTTTTCTTCGCCGACGACTGTCTTATCTTTTCCAAACCGACCCTTAGATCCTGTAACGCCTTAGCTATAGTCTAGATAGCTTCTGCGAAGTTTCAGGGAAAACTGTTATTCAAGATAAGTCCAGTATTTTCTTCAGTCCCAGTATACCTGCTGGACTTGATCAGATCTTTGCAAACTTTTTTGGGAACGTCAAGATTGGGAAATCGGCTACCTATTTAGGATTACTACTTATAGAAGGGCGCAATAAGACCCAGGCTTGCACCTCCATCACCAACAACTACTCTGGCAAGCTTTCTTTATGGCAAGGGCAACTATTAAACCCTGCAGGTCGGCTCCTTCTGGCAATGGCAAAGTCTGTTCTATCCTCTCTCCCAGTTTATTATGCCACCTCTTTCAAGCTACCTGACAACGTCAATACGATGCTCAACAATAAGGCGGTAGCTTTTTGGCACAATAACACTAGGAAACGCTCCCTTCATCTCGTCCCCACACAACTCATCTTGATCTCTAAAAGCAATGGTGGACTCGGACTGCGAAATAAACATTGGAGTAATAAAGCATATCTCGCGTCAACAGCGTGGAAAATGCTTCACTCACAATCTTCGATCACAAGTCGAGCAATCAAGGCAATACACAGCCAAGTCAGGTTACCGTTATCTTGCATACTCTCATATGGCCATTTACAAGGACTAGGGAATACACAGCCAAGTCAGGTTACCGTTATCTTGCATACCAGAACAACCCAATCTACTTTCCTGCTGGATATTTCTATAACCCTTCTACCAACATCAAGTTGTGGGGAAAACTTTGGAGTTCACCAATACCTGAAAAATTCAAGCTGTTCCCATGAAAATGCATGTGGATCTTTCTTCCTGGCAATGCTACGATTGCTGCTAGAACCTGTACTACCCCGCTACCATGTCCTCTTTGTGCAGGCCCGGATCCAGAAACACTCAATCATCTGTTTTTTAACTGTCCTGCGGTGAGATGCTTCTGGATTTCAAGGGCGGACCTCCTTAGCCAATCTCCTACGTCCTTCCCAAATACCCCATATTGGATCCAAAATCAAATCCATCGACCTGCTCATTACCTCCTTCCCTTAGTGGCATCTCTCTGGGCTTTATGGAAAGTGCGAAATGACGTCATCTTCAGGCAGACTATTTAGTCTTCAGAGAAAGCCAATTGATACGCCAATGAAGCTCTACAGCAGCTACACACTTATCAGACCCTAATATCAATTCACCACAAGGATATGATACAAAGCAAATGTATTCCACCAACCACACCTACTACTTCGGATTATGTCCTCAAGTGCATGGACAATCAGCTAGCTTTCGAGGCAGTTATCCAGGTTGATGGAGCTTGGAAACCAACGTGCTCCGGGGGCGTGGGCATCTACATTATGCATAATTACAACTCGTCGATCAGCTACTGGCGTAAATGCTACGCATCTTCAGCCGCCCAAATGGAACTACTGGCTATTTTCTATGCACTAAATATTGCACGCATTTTACATTTTAAGCATATCCTCATATTAACAGATAGTCTAATAGCTATACAATCTTTGCAGGCGAATGAGCGCTGTTCTTTTCAGGATGCACCAGTAGTTCATAATATTAGACAGGAGGCGGTGCTTTTGGACACTTGTGTTGTGCGGAAAACACAGCGCAATTTAGTTATGGAAGCTCACCAGCTGGCATCTACGGCACATCGCTAGTTAGTTGTCTCTAATATGTATCTGCAAATCATGCTTGCGCTTTGGTTGGGTTGTAATATATGTTTGCAATTGTAATATAGGTGTGTTCACCCGCTCCGGATTAGGTATCCGTTGTCGAGGTTGGTTTGTTTGTTAGCAGGCTTGTAAGTGTGTTTTCTGTATAGTTGGTGAGTCCGCTCCGCCCTCCTGCCTAGCTATTGGTGTGTCCGTTTGAGCTCAATGCTTGTAATCTTGTTATGATAAGTTTAATAATATATCCTTGCCTGGTTTGCTAAAATTATTTGGTTGAAGTGAATTATATTTTGTCTGGCAATAGTTAGGGAGCAACTGGGAAATACTTGTGTCCATATCAGGGTAGTGGCGTTCGAGCTGTAATCATTTGTTGTTTTATTGGTTTATCAAATATCCGTTTATTGACTGTTACATTTCTGAAGTATCAGAACCAGAGTTCAAGCAACATCCTTTATCCAAATTGTTATAAAAGTGGTCAATATAGATACCGAATTGGAAATTTTGATAACTTCTTAGGGGTGCTATAGGTGTGGTTTAAACTAGTATTAGATTGTGAACTGCCCAAGAAAACTAGAAATGCTAGGGAGATCGGTGTTGCAGTTGACATTATACCAAAATCTTTTTGTATAGAAAATAAAAAGTCTACTACTACAATTTAGTAATTTTGTCTAGTGACTTGTTCAAATAATGTTCTTCACATACTTCAACACAACTGGCACACGTTTTTAGCTGTTAGGAACTACACCGGCCACTACTAGTAGTAGCACGATCAACTCAAATGTGACCTAGATTCATGTGAATTTAGAACCATGCACTTTGATAAAAAGAATACTAAAAATCGGGTTATCCGATAACTACAAATGTAAACTACAAGTGAAAAGTTACCTAAGACTGCTGCAATTGACTGCTAGTGTCGTAGTAAATTTTATGGAGTCAACTCCGCCGCACACATCCACAAACCATATATGAAAATGACACTTAATATAATTATTTTTTATAATCTTGTGAAGGGACATGAGCTTTCCATACAGAAGTAATATCAAACGGCTAAAAGTTTGCGGTGATACATATAGCTCTTCTAAAATTTTATTTCTATTATTATTTCTATCTATTGGGGGTGTGACTAGGTTGCGGATTTGAGGTGATAAAATTGTGAATATGACCTCTCAAAACAAAGAGGAGACATTACACAAAAATAAATATTAGAGTCAAAGACAAAGCATGGAAAGTTTTCTCAATAACATCTTTTACTTGCAAAATAAGAAAAAGAGAAAGATTTGAACTACTTTTATAGGGTTCATAAAAGATACAAGTAAATCATTTAAAAATGTAAATATAACTGTAGCCATATGCAAACTCTAAAACACTTTGACAAAGAATTTTGTCATTTTATGCTTTGATAAAAAGAATACAAGTTTAGTTGCCTAAGCCACGATCCTTCACGGTTTAATACTAAGAGGGTTGTTGTCAGGTCCAGACAAAAACCTTAATCTCTCTAATTCATAATTTTATATAGTTTTTGTGTTTTCACATTCTATTAAATTCCAGAACCAACCTGAAGAAAAAATTGATTAAGTTTCATGTTTGACAAAGACAATGAACATAGATGAGGTTGCCCTTGTCACAGACCTTAAAACCAGAATATTTTCTTTCTTTATCCCCGACAAGCGGTTTCGGCACTTCTTATTAATCTTTAGTTAATTTTAAAATAATTTTCTCGAGATTATTATTAAAACAACCGATTCGCGACCCTAAGAACTACATTTCAACCGTTGGATCAATCATTAGTGGATGAGAGTTTTTTAATAATATGGAATCATTATGTGTTTAATCCAACCACTAAGATTAAAGTAGAATGCTCTTTAGATACAACTAGGTAAGGCTTTGTAATTGCTAAAGTGACAAAGAGGCTGATTTTGTGATGCTAGTTGGTAATTTAGAGGGGTGGGAGTCCAAACTCCGAACTCAGTTCTAGACACAAAATGAGAGTTCAGTAGCAAGCTTCTTTTAGGATTGCGAGTTCCTTTACGATTTTATTTCGGATTGATTAATTGTCAGCTCAAGCAGACAGATTAGTTGAGACATACTCACGATTTACATCTACCACTATTCGACTGGAGAGTGAGAAGCCCTTGAATTAATGGTATATATGTATTTTGAATTTCCTAAGCATTTTAAATAAACAATATTTTCTTTGTTCTTAGATTTTTTTAAATGATTGTTCACTTTATATTCCAATGTTATTTTTCTAGGAGTATATGAGAATGAGACAAAAAGTATTATAAAATTTAAAACCTAGTATTTTAACACAGAGCCGCTCATCCTAGATTTTATATGAAAGTGCTTCACTTGGTACAATGCATCTAGAACCACCTCTCTTCTTCTCTCTCCATGCATGTGTTTAGGGTATAGATTAATAGTTGGAGTTTAACTTATTTTAGATGAGTTTGATAAAAGAATGTGAGAGGGTGTGCATGTATGAAGATTACGTGTCGATGAAGAAAGTAAAATAATGTCATACGTAGTTTCAGCTTTTTGGATGAATTGGGATTGATAATGCATGATCCATCTCAGATTAAATGTATGTTAACCCTAGTTAGTTTGTTTAAAAACAAAAATAAACAACGGTTTAAGATAAAGTTTAGCCAAGATAACATTTTCTTTAACCAAAAGTTACTTATGCGTGCATGTTCTTGATCCTAGTACTCCATAGCCATGTCCCTATTCTCGGGGTCTATACGTAGGTCTATATCTTTAATTTCCAACAAGATGAGGTGCTTATTTGGTATTTTTATCATTCATGAGACTGATGGGTGAGATGAAACTGAATAGTCTAACTCCTCGTCATCTGAGATTATTGTCATAAACAAGAAATTAAAATGAAATCCAGCTAAACAAAATTGGATCATGCTTCCATTAATTCGGATACATTTAATTTTCGGCCACTGACCTATAGTTGTATATGGGGGCAGATCGAGGATTTTGTATCACTGGGGACTAAAGTTTAATATACTTTGACAAATATACATAAATAGTGGGTGTTATCTCTCAATTTCAGTGGGGGCTAAAATGAATTTATTAGAAAAACACAAGATTAAATAGCAATCTTAAAAAATGAGAGTGGGCTATAGCCCCCACTACTCTCTACATGGAGCCGCCCTTGGTTGTACCAAACCCGATACATGATTGTATAATTTTTTTTAAACAAACCAGCCTACCCAGCTGACCAAAATCAAGTATAACCATAGTGGTGTATAGAACGAGACCTTAATGCAGTCACGTCTAAAACAGAAAAAAGGAGAAGGTGCGGGGGTGCATGTACTACTTAGCTATCTCAATTCAAGGACGCTCTTAACAAAATTGGACTACTAGATTGGGGTTTAGCGAAACCGATTTACATGGGCATACCATCAAATGAGACCGGGATATCAAAGAAATATTAGACTGAGTTGTAGAATACACTCAATGACTAGACCAGCACAAAGGGTCTAGAGTAGCTCATCATTGGTGGCGAAGCTCGGAGCACTTGTCAATCCTGTTTGTTTGGAAGAAGAGTCAAGCAAAACACTACTCGAATTATGCCTTTTCATGGCGGTTTGCAAGGCAAAGGAAAAACCGCCGAGATAGGTGTCCTTTAATGGGAGATGAAGAGAGACCGTCACAGAATGAGACTAAACGACGCGACATTGTAAACCACTGTACATTTTAACGACAAGCGCCTCGCAACCGTCGCATAATAAGCCCCTTTAACGGTGGTTTTGTGACAACAGTCGTAAATTTTAGTCTAAACGACGGAATCTTCAGTGAAAGATTACGATAAACCAAATATCAAGAACAGAGTTCTCAATACAGAAATGGAGTTAACAGGAAGATGAAGATTTCGATTAGAGAATGATGAAGATGCTACAACCGTCCTAACCCTAATCTGAGGGAGAATGAGAGAATAAATACCAAGTTTACTGAACCGTTAAAAATTAGGCTAACACCTCATAAGCTTGGTGTAATTACAGAGAGACTCAAAGCTTTGGAAAATGACTAAAACACACCTAAAGATAGAATAAATCGCAACATCATTTAACAGCCTCTCTCAAACTTAAGCTGGTTTGAAGCTAGAGTTTGGAATTTGTTGCGGATGACACTATTGTTGTCAAAGGACCAAAAAACAAGGTTTTGGTGCTGAAGAACCTGAGTGTTGTGAGCTGCATTCGTGTCCATCATTCTTGCTTCTGGGTTGATCAAAGTGACAGAGTGTTGAGGAATTTGAGAAGGGATAGCTCCAAAGTGAATAAATTGCGGATGAGAACCGTAAGAGGTCTTGAAAGCAGCATTTGGAGCATCAACATCTTTGTTCTAGAGATTGACATCACCACCACATTTGATTTTGACACCATTTCTGGACTTGACTGCAGGAGCATCACTTCTCTTTAGAGTATTGTCAGCACTTCTCATTTTTGCACCTTTTATGGGCTGGACTTCAACAGCAACTCCAGACTTGAATTTGATTGCATCAGCAGCAGGGATGTCTCCAAGAGAAACCACTCCAATTTGATACCTCAAAGCTTCAAACTGACCTCCACGCAAACCTTTAGTAAAAATGCCAGCTACATTTCCTGCACTGGAGAGAGCAGCAATGAGAAGTAGTTTCAAAATGACTTTCTCTACGACATAGTGATTATCCAATTCTATATGCTTTGTTCTAGCATGTAGAATTGGATTTGAAGTCATAGCAATAGCAGAGAGGTTGTCATTATAAATAATTGGAAGTTTAAAAAGAGAAATAGAGAGAGATGATAGAATCATTTGAACCAAAGAGAGTTCAACTTATGTGGTGGCAAGACTCCTCAATTCTGCCTCTGTAGAAGATCTAGCAACTGTAGGTTGCTTTTTAGAACCCCACTGAATATGATTATAACCAAGAAACAAAATAAATCCAGTAGTGCTTCTTCTATCAGTAGGGTTACCAGCACAGTTAGCATCACTAAAACCCTGATCTGGAAGATAACCCTTTTGATAAAAGAGACCATAATTTTGTTGTTCCTTGAAGATATATGAGAATTATTTTGGTACCCACCCAATGTAAATTAGTAGGATTGTGCATAAGTTGACATAGATGATTCATAGCAAAGTTTATGTCAGGTCTTGTATAAGTAAGATATTGCAAAGCTCCAAGAAGTTGTTTAAAAAGAGTTGGATTAGCAAAAACAGTGTCAGAAGTAATGTTGTATTTTTTGCCAGCTGGCAGTGAATTTGGACAAGATTTGAAGTCTTGCATATTGAATCTGTGTAAGAGATCAGAGGTATATTTGGATTGGTAAATGGCCAAACCTTTAGAAGTTCTTTGAATTCGCAAACCCAGAAAATAGGTAAGTTGTCCCAAATTCTTCATGTCAAAAACAGTTTGAAGTAGTGAAATAAGATAGTTAATGTATTCATTGTCATTAGCAGTAACATTGATATCATTAACATAGAGTAAAAGAACAATGATTTTGTTTTTGACATGGCTAATAAATATAGAGGTGTCAGCATCAGAAGCTTTGAAGCCAAGAGAGTATAAGTGAGTTGTGAAACTTTCAAACCAAGTTTTGGGTGCTTGTTTTAACACATAAATAAATTTGTGGAGTTTGCAAACATATTGAGGACAGTGAGGATGAACAAAACCAGGTGGTTGAGTCATATACAAATTTTCTTTAAGAACGCCATGTAATAAGACATTCTTAACATCTAGTTGCTGCAATATCCAATCAAATGTGGTAGCAAAAGCTAACATAATTCTCACAATAGTATGTTTAACAACAGGGCTGAAATTTTCATCAAAATCCAAGCCTGGAGTTTGATGAAAGCCTTTAGCAACAAGTCTGGCCTTGCATCTAGATATTGTACCATCTGAATTGTGCTTGGTCTTGTACACACATTTATTCCCTACTATATTTCCATAGGGGGTGGTGGTACAAAAGACCAAGTATGTTGTTGTATGAGAGACTCATAATCTTCATTCATAGCATGAAGCCAATGAGAGTGTTTTTGAGCCTCTTAGAAACTAGTAGGATCGGAAGAAGAAGTGTGATCAGGTGTAAAATGTGTATGTACCATGGTGTGATATACCTTCAACTCTGAAATTCCTGACTTCAAGTCTGCATGGAGTGACCTCTAGTAAAAGGTGGCTGGACAGGTGGCACCATCACAGCGGCCTCATCTGAACTGGCTGGTACAATATCCACATCAGCTGATGAGCTGGCCTCCATGTCAGAAGATTGCTGTTGTGTGGTATAACCTTAACCAGCTATTGAAGAGTCATAACTAGCTTCATTAATGGTGTCATTAATGTCATTTTCAACATCTATAAGAGGAGGCATAATAAATATAGGTGAGCTCACATTAGCTGGAGTATCACAGTGACATGGCATAGTAGGGTTATTGTTGTATGGAAAGCATGTTTCATCAAAAACAACATTTATGCTAACATGAAATTTTTGAGTAGACTTGTCAAAACACAAATAACCTTTATAGTCAGTAGCATACCCCAAGAACACAAATTGAGTTGTCTTAGGATCTAATTTATAGGCATTAAGGTGTCTCAAATATGGATAGCAAGCACATCCAAACACCTTAAGAAATGTGTAGTCATGTGCTTTTTGAAACAGGAGTTCATATGGAGATTTGTAAGCAAGAGACTTAGTTGGAATTCTATTAATGAGAAATACTGCAGCTTCGAAAGTATGGAACCAACAATATTTAGGAAGAGATGCATGAGTCATAAGAGTAACAAAAGTTTCTACAATATGTATATGCTTTCTTTCAGCTGGACCATTCTCTTAGAGGAGTGTAAGGACATGATTTTCGATGTTTCATACCATGTTTGTGCAAAGAAATTTGAAAAATAAATGAGATGCATTCTCCTCCTCCATAACTTCTAACAATCTTGATATGTTTTTCAATTTTCAACTTAAATATATGGAATACAGTATTAATATCAGATTTGTGCACAAGAGGAAAGATCCAGCTAAACTTTGAGTAATCATCAATAAACAGTATATAATATCTATAGCCATTGTAGGATTTGGTAGATGAAGGCCCCCAAACATCACTGTGCAATAAATGCAGAGGTGTAGTAGTGTGAGAATTGGACACTAAATAAGGAAACTTTAACATTAATCCTTTTACAATGTCATGATGTAATGATTGAACAAGAAAAGAAATTTTATTCAAAACTTCATATGTTGGATGACCCAACCTGGCATGCCACAAGGAAGAGTTAAGTTCCTACTATAAAAGGTATTAGGAGAAGAAGTACGAGCTTTCTTAAAAACATAAATGGGAGTTGTATGTATTGGATATAATCCATTTTCACTCTTGCCCTTGAAAATGATAGTGTCTCCCTCCATATCCTGAATGCCAAAAGACTTAGCATCAAACACAAATCTACAATTATGCTCAGAGCATAACTTATGCACAAAGAGTAAGTTGACATAAATATCAGGCACATGTAAGGTATGAGAAAGGTTAAATGCATGATATGGGGTATTAAGTATAGCAGTACCAGAGTGATTAATATGAAGAGATTGACCATTTTCCACAGCAACTTGGTCACAACCAGTGTAAGTGTCAGCAATAGATAAATTTTCCAGATCAGAAGTCATATGATTGGTTGCTCCAGTATCAGTAAGTCAAGAGGGTGTAGGATTATGAATGAAGGATTGAGAACCTGACACAACAGACATAGCAGTTAGACTCTGAGGTGGCTTCTTGCCTTGATATGTAGTGTCCATACGGTACCAACAGTCAAGAGCAATGTGGTAGTCAGTGCCACATATTTGAAAATTCACTGGAGTAGAAGAATAAGTGTCACATCCCCCTCCCGCCGACCCCGATTAGCGATTAATAAAGCTTTGCGTTAACGGGAGGAGGGCGCGACATGCCGGTGCGGCCTTGACTCGTCGAGAGGCTAAATAAGTAATTTATAAAAGTCGTGATAAAAGTTTCTAAAAATAACTTTGCGGAAGCGTAAATAACAAATAACTTGGGGTCGTCTTGATAAACAATTTGAATTGTAAGAAAAGAAAGTTGGAACATAAAAATTCAATGTCATTTAGCCATCTCGACTCGTATCGTAACAAAGCATAACTCGGGAAAGGTTCTAGGTATCATACAAGGCTCATACAAAGTCTTATACATACATAATACTTATACATTCTTAAGACAAATAACAACATGAGTTCTATAATAGCTCCAAGCCAACGAACATTTAATCAACATCTATGCACATAAGCACCATCAAGCACATGATCACGTATCAACTTAACGCCATGCTACTTCTTGCCTCTTACATGTTATTAAAACCTGAAAAAAAAATGTAAATTGAAAGAGTGAGCTCAACTAGCTCAGTGAGTTACATCTACGCCCCTCCGTAGGTTTGAAAAACTAAAAGAGGCTAACTTTCCCATGGAGCGACATGAACATAAGGCATAGTCATACATACATATACTTGTGAAGCTTGAAAGAGCATGACATTCATAAAGCATAACGTGTATCGTAAAGAAGGCGTAACGTAAAGCATAACTTGAGTCATGAGAAATCGTATTGTTCCAAGTAGAAACCTTGCTTTGTCTCACGTGGAGACCTTAACATACTTGAACATGCTTGCTTATTTTCTTATCTTATGGCCCGTGTAACCTTCGTGACTTAACATAACGTAGGGACATGTCCATCGCGACGGCTCGTGAGGCGACGCGTTGCCTGCTTATATTGCCCCGGCAAAAGGGCCGTAGCCTGCCTATACCCGACAGGGGGTTTCACTACGGTAACCGTGGCCTTTCTGAAAACGTATTTTATCTTATGAAATGTTCTTTTTATCTTTGTTGGCATCCATGGGGGCTTAAGCATTTTACTTGAGTAAAAACATACATACATAATAGTAGGGACAACATGAACATACATAAACTTGTAAGAAACTTGAGGGTAGGTACAAACTTCGGGAGGTAGGGTAACTCACCTTGCGAGCTTAATCCATTTATTTAACATTGCTTATTCCAAATTCATTCTTCTTTAAGCAAACGATCATCAACTCCGTCGTCACGTAAATAGCAAAGAACGATATGAACATTGAGAGGAACTAGAGATTGATCTTGGGTTCTTGGAGGTTGGAGAAGCTTGAAATCTTGAGGAAGATGAAAGAAAAGACTCCCCCAATGCATAGTATAACCTTAGGCTTGAGTTTTTCATGATATGAGAGGTAGAAAATGGAGTTTTGGGGGTGTTTTGTGAGGGTCAACACCAAAAACCGGGATTTGTATTTGAAGAGAGAGAAGAGAGCATTCTTGAATGTTCTTGATGAGAAAGATGCAATGGGAAAGAGCATGAGAGACATGTACATGATGGTGGGGGTTGGTAATGCATATAAATAAACTCATATCATGCTAGCATAGAGATATTAAAATAATGAACTCCATTTGTATGATGAAAGAAAGCTTTATGATGTAATCTTGTTAGTTGGGTAAATGATGCAAAATCCAATAATAGAGAGGTTGATGCATAAAAACATAAAGTTTGGAAACATTACAAATTTACATAAATTTTTGGGGCAACTATGCATTTAATTTTAACTAACGAGTTGGCACAAACATAACATTCTTGAAAATATTTTCTTTAAAGTCTAGCATACTTAATAAAATATAAACATTAACACACATATTTAGAAGATAATAATCTCGCTTAAAACATAAACGTGCAACTTAATTATGCGGGTTACTACATTCTACCCACCTTATAAAGAATTCGTCCTCGAATTCGCTTAATGAATTTCTAACATGAATGAAATCATATAAAATCCTAACTAACATGAAATCACTGCACAACTTAGCCTTATAGGTTATCTTACCGTTGAACTCGGGTTGGCAAATACATCAAGCCCTTCACGCTCACGAGAGGGAACAATACGCAGTGTCCTCACACTTTGTACCGCTCCAGCAAGCTCGTAATTGTTCTCGAGGTCCTGTCTTTCACGCTTACGAGAGGGAACAAAGCATCGTGTCGTCACACTTTGTACCGCTCCAGCAAGCTCGTAATTGTGTCAGAAGTCCCCGTTCGACCGTACAGCATAGCGGGAACAACTTATACCATCGTAATGATATAGCTGCTCGTCCAATCTTGCACATGTAGCGGACGAAACACTTGACATTCGCACATCGGTTTAAACTTTCGACATGCTCAGATTTGTAATTTATTTACTTACTAACATGCATATATACATGGAAATAACTTATCAGGCGCAAAACATACATGGCATGCATAATTTACACGTAATACATCACATAATTTATATGCTCACTTAGTAAATATAAAAATAAAAACATACCTCAAGCACATAACATGGACATAACATAACGTTTCATGACAAATCATAACAAACATTTTTTTTTCACTTTTTGGGCATGAAAATCACAGACATCGCATATACACACTCCAATTAGAACATCCAATGACATAGTTCAAAGCATGCTATATATATATATATATTAAACATCATACATAATCAAGAAAGATAGCATACATAGTTTCCATGATCTTCACGTAACATGTACATGCATTTACACATATAACATCCTACATATATGAAAAAGGCGTCATGATAGCATATGAATCACATAAACATACTTCACACAAATGAAAATATCCAAGAAATGTTAACCATGAACTATACTAATCCATGAACCCTTAGCAAAAAGATATTCCTTATCTTGCTCATATGAGACAGGCTCCTAGCTTAACCATTCTCTTGAAACTTACATTCATTTTTCATATCTTAGCCATGACTAAACAAAGTAAAACAGCTCTCATTCATAAGACATATTAATGTATCTAAAATAAATCAAGTTAACTTCGACCATGATCTTGCACGACTACTTAACCATAATTCACTAAAGCATTCAAATAGACACTTAGGTACATAAGTAACATACAAATCTATATTATCATGGAATCTAACTTATATTTCTTAGAACTTATACATACTAGTGTCATACTAACATAGATACACACCACATACACACACATAAACTTTCACATAAGTAAGGACATAATGGGTTCCTAAGGTTTACTAATCTTAAGTATCTATAACCTATTGCTCTGATACCACAAAATGTCACATCCCCCTCCCGCCGACCCCGATTAGCGATTAATAAAGCTTTGCGTTAACGGGAGGAGGGTGCGACATGCCGGTGCGGCCTTGACTCGTCGAGAGGCTAAATAAGTAATTTATAAAAGTCGTGATAAAAGTTTCTAAAAATAACTTTGCGGAAGCGTAAATAACAAATAACTTGGGGTCGTCTTGATAAACAATTTGAATTGTAAGAAAAGAAAGTTGGAACATAAAAATTCAATGTCATTTAGCCATCTCGACTCGTATCGTAACAAAGCATAACTCGGGAAAGGTTCTAGGTATCATACAAGGCTCATACAAAGTCTTATACATACATAATACTTATACATTCTTAAGACAAATAACAACATGAGTTCTATAATAGCTCCAAGCCAACGAACATTTAATCAACATCTATGCACATAAGCACCATCAAGCACATGATCACGTATCAACTTAACGCCATGCTACTTCTTGCCTCTTACATGTTATTAAAACCTGAAAAAAAAAATGTAAATTGAAAGAGTGAGCTCAACTAGCTCAGTGAGTTACATCTACGCCCCTCCGTAGGTTTGAAAAACTAAAAGAGGCTAACTTTCCCATGGAGCGACATGAACATAAGGCATAGTCATACATACATATACTTGTGAAGCTTGAAAGAGCATGACATTCATAAAGCATAACGTGTATCGTAAAGAAGGCGTAACGTAAAGCATAACTTGAGTCATGAGAAATCGTATTGTTCCAAGTAGAAACCTTGCTTTGTCTCACGTGGAGACCTTAACATACTTGAACATGCTTGCTTATTTTCTTATCTTATGGCCCGTGTAACCTTCGTGACTTAACATAACGTAGGGACATGTCCATCGCGACGGCTCGTGAGGCGACGCGTTGCCTGCTTATATTGCCCCGGCAAAAGGGCCGTAGCCTGCCTATACCCGACAGGGGGTTTCACTACGGTAACCGTGGCCTTTCTGAAAACGTATTTTATCTTATGAAATGTTCTTTTTATCTTTGTTGGCATCCATGGGGGCTTAAGCATTTTACTTGAGTAAAAACATACATACATAATAGTAGGGACAACATGAACATACATAAACTTGTAAGAAACTTGAGGGTAGGTACAAACTTCGGGAGGTAGGGTAACTCACCTTGCGAGCTTAATCCATTTATTTAACATTGCTTATTCCAAATTCATTCTTCTTTAAGCAAACGATCATCAACTCCGTCGTCACGTAAGTAGCAAAGAACGATATGAACATTGAGAGGAACTAGAGATTGATCTTGGGTTCTTGGAGGTTGGAGAAGCTTGAAATCTTGAGGAAGATGAAAGAAAAGACTCCCCCAATGCATAGTATAACCTTAGGCTTGAGTTTTTCATGATATGAGAGGTAGAAAATGGAGTTTTGGGGGTGTTTTGTGAGGGTCAACACCAAAAACCGGGATTTGTATTTGAAGAGAGAGAAGAGAGCATTCTTGAATGTTCTTGATGAGAAAGATGCAATGGGAAAGAGCATGAGAGACATGTACATGATGGTGGGGGTTGGTAATGCATATAAATAAACTCATATCATGCTAGCATAGAGATATTAAAATAATGAACTCCATTTGTATGATGAAAGAAAGCTTTATGATGTAATCTTGTTAGTTGGGTAAATGATGCAAAATCCAATAATAGAGAGGTTGATGCATAAAAACATAAAGTTTGGAAACATTACAAATTTACATAAATTTTTGGGGCAACTATGCATTTAATTTTAACTAACGAGTTGGCACAAACATAACATTCTTGAAAATATTTTCTTTAAAGTCTAGCATACTTAATAAAATATAAACATTAACACACATATTTAGAAGATAATAATCTCGCTTAAAACATAAACGTGCAACTTAATTATGCGGGTTACTACAATAAGAGTAGTTGGATCTACCTCTTTTACCATTACCATTTCTTTGACCACGACGACAATTTCCATAACCATTAAACCTCCCTCTAGGGTTAGAACCACCTCTCCCGCTGTAATTGTTATTTCCTCGACCACGAGATCCACCTCTGTGGTAACCCCTTACAATGCTAAAGTTAGCACTGGGGTTTTGAACTTGAGGAGAAGAAGTGTTGGTTTGAGCAGTAAAAGCATTAGAAATAATAGATTCATTGGTCACAGATTTGGTTTCAAGCATATGTTCTTCTCCTTTCAAAAAGACATGAAGTTATTCGAGAGGAAGAGGGTGACCCCTGGTTCTAATAGAAGTTCTAAAGGGATTAAATTATGCAGGAAAACCATTCAAGGTAAAGAGGAGTGTATCCCCATCATCAAGAACACAACCAACAACAACTTATCGTTAAGACTTTTCAATTTTTTCATATACACATCAATAGAATCACCTTGTTTCTTGATAGTTGGTAAATCATTTTTCAACTGCAATACATTGGAGCGAGTGAGAGAAGCATACCTGCTCTCAAGTGCTAACCAAAGTGACCTTGAATCGGGAAAACCGATGACATGAGTGAGAGCTTCTTGCTAGAGAGTTTCGTAGACAAGAGTGGGGATGGCTTGATCTTGGATAACCCATGCAGTATAATCTGGGTTTGCTGCTGGATTTGGTTCTTCACCTGTGGTCGGAAGACTCTCTGGTGGACAGGGAGTCGAACCGTCAAGGTAGCCAAAGAGGCTCTGTGTGAGGAAGATCGCTGAGATCTGGTGTCGCCATAAAACAAAGTTCGAGCCATCAAAGTTTGAACGACACAAGATTTTTGATATTTGAGAGAAGAAACAAAGGGTTTGTTGAAGAAGACGACATAGTAATAATCGATTCTGTGGGTGTTTGATTTGAAAAGGAAAGCATCATCGGAACAGGCTCTGATACCATGAAAGATTACGATAAACCAAAGATCAAGAACAAATTTCACAATACAGAAGTGGAGAGAACAGGAAGATGAAGAATTCCATTAGAGAATGATGAAGAGGCTACAACCGTCCTAACCCTAATATGAGGGAGAAGGATAGACTAAATACCAAGGTTACTGTACCGTTACAAATTAGGCTAACACCTCATAAGTTTGATGTAATTACAGAGAGACCCAAAGCTTTGGAATGACTAAAACACACCTAAAGATAGAATAAATAGCAACATCATTTAACACTCAGAATTGTTAATGTGGCCCTTTAACGACTGTTTTCTATGAACAGCCATTTGCCAGAACGCATCTTCTTTGCAAAGGCCACCACACATTAATACATCATTCTATTTCCGTAAACAAATACATCACTCAATGAAAAGATAATACGACCTTTGTTTCTTCTCTTTCAGCCTATTTCCTAAACGGAAAGTTTCTTCTCCTTCAGTCTACTTTCCATTTTTAGTAAGTTTTGCATCTAATATGACAATTGTACCCTTAGCCTATCTTCCCCCCCCCCATTTCAACCCTACCCAACCCACCCTACTCCACTTTATCTAAACACCTCCCCCCACTCCTCATACCTTATATGTCATCCCCCTCTCCTCCACTACAAATGGACAGAGAAAAGACACCGAGATAGAGAGAGAGGAAGTGAGACGAAGAGAAGCTAATGGTGAGAGATAGAGACCGCTGGAGCCGATGAGGAATCGGTCGATGTCCAACGAGAAAGAGACTAGGAAGAGGAAAAGGAAGAGAATTTCCGACTTCTTCCATCCGATATATGTAGTCTCATTAGATCCAAAATATTCTAAAAATTAAGCTTAGCATCAAACGAAATTGAATTCGGCTTCAAAAACACAAGTTACACCCTCTATAAAGTTACAAGTCAAAAATTCAGCAAATACAACACTTTTTAAATGTGGTTAATACCAAAAATCAGTTTTTCTACATTATCTAACACCTAGAATATCTACTTAACGATCATTTTTTAATCTCACTTCAGAGTCCAGAGATTACACACTCTAAAAGAAGTTATTAGATATGTCCCGTGCTAAAATATCAATTGTGTACATCGTAAATAACTGGTGATCAGAGCATTGTTTCACTGTAGTCAACACTATGATTAATGGAATTTCATGTTTTCCTAGGAAGAAAAGAATACATTAAATTAAATGGGAAAGGACCAAAAGAAAATATACTCCTTATATATGTCTCAATTAAGACTGAGCATTTGTTATTCCTTCTCCAAATGATACATAACTCCAATTAAGAGACAAAGAAGTATTCTAACAAAAAGGGACAAGGAAGTAGTACTACTAGACTCCTATCTCCTAATGTCTCATTGTAACTTTTGCTATTGCAACTTTGCTTCAAATACTAATCCCAGAAAACAAGTGAATTAATGACATTAGCATGCACTACAACAATCTGTTTGGTGTCTGCAAGATTATGTTGAACTTTGACCCCAATTTTCAGCTTATGGTTTCTTCTCAGAAAAGTTGGAAAAAAATTTTAGCGCTGGGTTGAGTTTTAAGCAACAAAAAAAGACAAATATACTGGTTAATATTACAGTTTATAAATTCAGATAAAGCATAACTACTAGTACCTTTGGTCTCTGAGAAACTTCACATTTTGACTTGTTTCCCCGTAATCTAATCACTTTGACCCGGTGATTTTAATTGCAAAACAATGTAATTTTTTGTAACTTTTTAATGAAGTTGTCGAGTAAAGTTTACTCTACAATATTATGCAAAAATGGTCAAACTTTTGGATCGTTTTACTAATAAAATCACTTAATCAAAGTTACAAAGTAAATAACGGTAAAAGTCAAAACTGTAAAAATTCAGAGAGAATAGAGGAAATATTTCACAAGTTCACATGCCTCAACCTAACCTACATGCTTAATAGTAATAGTTTGTACTCACATTCTTTATATAATTTTCTTTTTTTCCAAATTTAGCTCTATCTATGCTATTCTTAACTAGTCGTGTCTGATTTTACTAATTAATCTTAGGCCTCCACTTTTTGCATATTTTCCCATAGAAGAAGATTTTCCACGATCAACATAGATGAGAGAGACTTGAGAGCGTCAGATTTGTTACATTTGTACGAGTTTTAAAAATAAAATCTCATATGAACTTTAGAGGCAGCTACTTGATTCAAGGAACAAAATTATTCCGACTCGACAAAATATGATACAATATGAAGAGATTATTGTTCCAGTATACGAAGATTGCCGGGTAGTGATAAGTTGTTTTTTATTCGTTAAAAATTAGGCATATTTAAGCAAGTGATTTGTTTATTACCGACGCTTAAAGGAGTAAATACGAGAAAATGTGGGGTAATAAAACAATATTGTGTTTTCACCTATTTAAACTTTTATCACCATGGCTAACCTATAATTAGGAGCAGCCTCATATAACCTAGTGCTCCTAAAGTGTAGGGTTGTAAGTGTAATTTTGAACAGTCTCCTTTGCTTTTATTGATGTTGTCATCTTTCTAGATAAACGGTCCTAGAAAGTAGAGACTACTTTTACTTTTTCTAGACCCCTATTGGTAGGCGATAACGGGTAACGACTTTACCTGTCGACCAAATCATAACGGTTGCATTTTTTTCTCCAATGACTGTAATTTTATTTTGTGAATAATAATATTACTTTTCAAAACAAATATATATATAGAAGACATGGCAAAACTTATTTACATTGAAAGAATTAAAAGTATTTATGTTTGGTGAAAAGTGTGTACAGTTACATGTTTCAGAAAATTAAAAAAACCCAACCATTTTTCAAACCTATATTTATGCTATGAAATTTTAACTCTAAATTATCAACTACCAGTATAAATCTATATCGAGTGATTTCTCAAATAAAAAAATAATCTTTATTGAGTTCAGGTAACTATTACGGTGGAAACTATGACTCAACTACCCTTACAAGTTCTTTACATGGTAATTCTTATCGTGACTTTAAAAAAATATACATTATCATGACTCATCCTTAAAAAGCATAACGTGTTGCTTAATAGTTGTGTCCCAGTTTAAGATGTTGGTTTATTTATATACATACATAATGCCCGATTAATCCACAATTACACTGGTATTGAGATTGTTTCTTTCTTCAAGTGCAACAAATTTGATAGTTAGTTTATAAGTGCGATAAAGCACTTGATCACTTATCATGCAATTTCATTTTCTCTTCGTGGTTAAGGACACTATTTCTTGAAGCTGGAAGACGCTACATAGTAGAGATTGTGAACATCGTCTCATTCCAATACGTGCAAGAGGACAAGTTTTTAGTTGAGATAACTCTGCATAAGACTTAAGTGGACCTATACTCTTGTTATCATTATTTTTTACGAGTAATGCATTTGTAGTAGATTTATAGATGCTATTCCCCATATCTTACCGATATTTATGTATATAAATATTTATGGTATGTCTATTTTAGGTTTTTGACTAAGCCACCACAGATGACACATATTTTCTTCTAATGGCATTTTTTTTTTCGAAATCTTCTAATGGTATTTAGTTATTGACAAGATCGAAACAACTTCAACCAATAACTTTGCAAGTTGACTTCGATTTCAGAGACTACAAAAATCGGAAGAAACTTCTCTGCTAAAAGTAGTCAGTTAACTAAAAATGAGTAAATGGGCTTAATAAGTCTCTTTAAGGTTTCAAGCTTCATTTTTGTCTCGCTGCACGGCGGCACATGGTTATTAGGTGCGCGTCATGTGGGAACAGCCTCGTACCGACACGTGTAGAAACCAACAGTTTTGGAGTCCACACGTGAGACACAACCAATGTCCGAACAACACTTGGCACAACCACTGTGTTTGGTCTGCACATGACAATTGTTCTTCCTTGGACCAATCAGAAGACTTTGAACTCTTCGGCTCGCACGTTCCTCATGCTTTGGGAATTTTTCTTCTTTGGTAGAGATAAGGATTATGGACTACGGGTAGTGAAGAAATTAAATTCCATGTTTGGATCACTTAGAATAACTGAAGTACTGTAACACATTGTCATGACCGAGATGGTAGTGTTAAACAAGAGGGTTAAAACAGCAACACAACCTGCAAACACACAAATACAAATTAATGATTCGAACTGACAACTAAATTATAGATATTATACGGTGCATTTCACATTCATAGTTACATACTGGTATCTATTAATAGTCGCTTGGCAGCTTCGAAGGGAAACTCAACAATCAACGTACAACACACACACAATGGGTGTACATATAAATCGTAGCTGATGCCTAATGACTCTGTAAGTTATACAATATATCTGTCACTACTCACCAGGGGGCGGAGCCATGTAGGGGCACGGGGGACACGTGCCCCCCCACAAATTTTTTCGAAAACACTAGATAACCCTTAATTTGTAAAAAAAAAAAATAACCAGAACCTTATAAAAATTAAAAGTGCCCCCCCCCCCCTGATACTAAATGACTGTCTAGCACAGATGGTAAAGTTCTCTGTCAAACAGCAAGTTGATGCGGGTTCGACTCTCCCTACTTGCGGTTTTTATTTTTTTTATACAAAAATAAAAAAAACAAGATAAAAAACACCACTGGAGGCTCGAACCTGCGTATACGAGGTCAATAGGGCAACACTTTACCAACTGAGACGGATGACTAATTGGAACTGTTTGGATATTTAATTTAATTTATCTTAAATTATAGCACAAATATTGGATTGTGCTCCCTCTTCGGTCAAATCCTGGCTCCGCCACTGCTACTCACTACACATGTACCATAAAGACAATGTGATCGCTAGAAAGAATTCATTGTGATCACGAGCATGCAAATGTGAAAGGGTGAAATAGCGGCGGCTCATGCCAGGCATGTCGGATCATAAATGAAGGGAAGATGGTTTAGAGTTGAAAACTGAATATCTTTTAGGTTGGTTTGGTCATTTTGAGCCCAAGTTTCCCATTTCATGTAAATAATCATCGAAAGCTTAAATTTGAATAGTATTCATTTTTTTAGAAAGATTTGAATAGTATTCTAATACACCCGAATGCAACTAAATGGGAGAGACTTTAAAGAAAAACGACGTCTTGGCACAATTCAAATTAAAATCGCAAAATTCAATAAATACATGTTTGTCTCGGGTATAGATAAATCACTAGAAAGTTATTAACTTCAAAGTGACAGATCACTCTCGCAATTGGTTGTATTTGGGTGTATTTAAATAAATATCCAATCTTTATGATAAAACAAATATTGAATATATACAGACATTCAGGTTCTTAATGCATGTCTGACACCTCTATTTTTAATTAAAAAAACGTATATGATATATAGTTTCAAATAATTTTATAAGAAGGACACACATTTTACATCTTACAAGGCATTTCCCCCCTTGTCTTGAACTACAAGTACAAAACGGGTTCTAAATTCCCAACCAACATAAACCCTATTGTTGTAATCCAAAAGATACATTTTTATGAGACAACAAACGCTAACCCTCATGTTGGCTAAAAAAAAGCCACTCCGTATCTATGAAGACATGCTTTTATATCATCATAATGACCTAGTTTGACAAAGATAGATTATAGATAGATTATTGAATGTGTGGTTAAGATGAGGAGATAGACAAAAACCTTTCATTCCAACCACTCATTCAATAATCTATCCAATAATGTATCTTTGTCAAACTAAGCCAATGAATAAGTTCCTCATATACCATTGGATTCTATAATAAGAATCAGAAACTTAATTATAAGCCATGTATTGGCTTTTGCCAAAAGGAGCTTTCTATTTTCAACAAAACCTTGACCATCTTGGACAATGATTGTCGGTGTTTGGTTTGACTGCCATTATTTCTTTTAGAAGAAGAAAAACAAATAAATAAGAAGCTAGTAGGAGTACTTATTAGTGGCCTCAAATCGAATTAAATTTTGCTGCCCAAGTAGGTTCTTGACGGCAAAAATTGAAAATGGACCTTTTGGTAATGTGGTCCAATCTTTATGACCTTCAATGTGAACAAAAAACAGTCTTCTTCTAAGGTTGTCTACAATGTAATGACTTGGAAGTGGTGTTTGTGCCCTCTATTTGAAGTTGTTGATCAAATTGAATACATTTGTGCAGCTGGCTATTAACCGGCAGGATTCGAATAAAGGACTGAAAATGTACGAAATCACTTGACTAATCATCGCACAGAGACAAGAATTTGGTCAACTTGTCAGAATCAGCATAAAAGCAAAGTCGTGACTCGAGTTTCATGCCAACATGACATTACAAACATGCATTTCAAAATACCGAGACTTAAAGTCTAGGATGATTGGACACTTCTCTTGGAATATTGTCAAAATCTGTCTTACCAGATATTTTGTTACACCGGTGCTCGATGGGCGTAGCTCGGAGAATTCGGAGGGGTCACATATGCCCCTTGGTTTCGGTTTTGGGATTTACTACTACATTCCATATTGTGTGTAGTTAAACATCAATTTTGGTACATTAATGGGTGTACTAGCTAATAGAAGCAACAACAAGAATGTGTCTTTGTTATGGTATGGGCTTTCGAAAGTAACAATCCAATGAGATGATTAGACTTAGTGGGGGCTATTAATGTGACTTACTTTGTGAAGGAGACCACCTAACTATTGCAATGAGTAGGAAAATGTCCTTTAGAGAAATTATGAAAGCTCTCTCTAGTTAGTAAAAACTACATAGTCCTTTAAAGCAATAGAATCATTATTATTAACAATCATATTAATTTTGTATGATAAAATTTGTAATTGATTATCATTCGGTTACACCTTGCTCCCTAACTAGAAATCTCTCCTTTTCGAGTACTTGAGAGCCCTACCCTACCCCTAATCTCGGGGAGGTAAATGTAATTATGTTTAGCGATCTTATGTAAATACCGGAGTATCTTAAAACATAATCATGGTTCGAACATTCAACTCCTATCTATTCTTTGACTATGTTAGCTGATCCCTTTGACTCTCTTCCAAACTTGTAAGATTGAGATTTTTCAGAGCAGTGTCCTCTTAATAAAGGAGCTCACGTAGGCGAAAGGTAAGCAAAAACATCTATAGGACATGAAAAAGGGTAGTCGGTCAAATAAGATTTCGTTTTAATGAGAGTGTTTTGGCAGCGTGCCCCAACAATGCTTTATTAGATAAGTGAATTACAGAAGCAAGGGGCTTCAATCAAAAGACTAAACATTGATGCGGACCAGACGAGCTGGGCCAAGGGCATGTACGTGAACACGGATGCATCGCATCAGGTATGAGCTGATTATATGAGTTGGTATTGATGGAAAAAATTTGAGTGATGATAATAGTCCACTCTTGTAGTCAGAATAGTAGGCAGAATGTGATGTGACATGTCACACAAATTGAGATAAGAAAAGAAAAAAAAATGCAAAAAATAAAATTAAGAAAAAAAAAAAACTAAAAAGAGAAGGCATATAATGAAAACGAACGAAAACAAATTATAAATTAATACTTGTTTTTCTTTTCCTCTCTCAATCTCATGATGCAACATTTATATCACATTCTGACTACCTTTCCGGAGTGATCTACTAATTATTACTCTATTTTTACAGTCACTTATATCAAGTATTCTACACAATGATTGTCAGATTTGTAATATTTTCTTATGAATCTCGTGACTGCTTTTTTTTTTTTTTTTTTTTTTTTTTTTTTTTTTTATCGTTGCTTAGCAAGTGTTAAAGTAGGGGCAGATCAATATTTTGGCTTAGTGAGGGCTAAATTTTAAAAAAAATAACATTTTCTTAAATATATACGTAAGTAGTTGGAGTTATTTTTTAATTTCAGTGGGGGCTAAAGTGAATTAAATGAACAAAGTAGATGATAAAATTACAATTTCAAAATGTTGAGTGGGAGCTATAGCCCCCCCACATTGCACCGCTTGGATCCGCCCTTGTGTTAACGTATTTCATTTCCCACACAATTCGGGAATTTAATTCATTTATTCACTTTCTAATAAAGCAACCAAAAATTATTTTAAAAGGAAAAGAGGAAACACAAAAGTAACTAAATGGAGCTTTGTTCAAAAAAAAAAAAAAAAAACAAAAAACAAATGGAGTTCAATTTCAAGAGTCGTAAATATAAACCCAAATTGTTTCCGGATAATTACGGGCTAACTTTTGATCTCCCTAATACTGGGCTTTGCTAAAGCTATAATTCGCAAGTTGGAAGGTAGGCCCTTTGAAGCCCAAATATATTGTTATACCGTATGAAATTGGGCCTGTGTTTTTTTTTTTTTTTTTTTTTTTTTTTTTTTGAGGGAAGGGCCTATGTTTTTTTGAAGGAACAAATTGGGCATTTTAATTATGGTTTAGCACTTTGATCAAAAAACAACAATTATGGTTTAGCATGAACCGATAGAAAAAAAGGGTACCATGAAGAAAGAATAAATGGGCCAATAATTCATTCTATTGTCTCCTGTTATTGGGCTGGAGATATATTTCTTTTGATAAAAAAGTCTTTTATGAATAAAAGAGGCCGAAAGAACAGAACATTACAAGAGACACTTAAAAAAAAAAAAAAAAAAAAAAAAGAGAAGAGAACATTACAAGAGACACTCAGAAAACTCAACCAAAAGTGAACCTACTGCAATTTCTAACAGACCAAAACTAGCTTCGACACCAAACTTGATCTTCTAAGATGATATTTCTGAGTTCATCTGGAGGTCTATCAAACCTGTTGACAATAACCTTTTCATTTTGGGCAATTGTACAAATTTATCTGTTGCAGAATTGCGCTTCTTAAGAATCCATTTGAGGGAGAAATCATTTTGGCTCACAACTTCCGTAATATCTTCACAAACAACGATAAACTCCCATTTAGAGGGCATTACACAAAGAACCTGATTTTCCAGCACTTAATTGTCACATTCAATAAGAATACCCTCATCTTCAAAACCTGAAGATTATGACAAACTCTTCTCAACGATTGAGCTTGCATTTGGAAGGTCTTAAAGAATGAACTGTTAAACAATGAAGTGTTATACAAAGGGGAGTCAGTTGTAATTTGTAATAGTTTAGACAGGGGAGGTAGGTGTTGTTATTAGAAGTTTGTAACAACCCTAACTGTTCTTTCTCTTTGTATATAAATTGGTAGTTAACACTATAATTAGCAATTAATGAAATAGATTCTCTCTCTCATTTCTCTCTCACTTTCTCTCTCCCGTTCTTCAGTTCTTCATCTTCAACATGGTATCAGAGCAATTAGAGGCTCGTCGCCCTGATTCTTGCTCGTTCCTGACCTAATTCTTCATTTCTATCAGTTCGATTTGCTTCAATTTTGGTTCGATTTGCTTCAATTTCGTCCCAATCTCATTCGCCGCCATGGTTTCTGCTTCGTCTGACCTTCCTCTAGGTCTCAAAGTCTTCATCCGCAATCTCAACTCTCTGGTGCAGATTCGTCTCGATGGCTCCAATTACATGGTTTGGCGTGCTCAGATGATGACAATTCTTCAAGCGAATGATCTGCTTGATTTTGTTTCTTCCTCCGTTGTGCCTGAGAAATTTGTTCCGGCGAAATCAGTATCTCCGGCTCCGGTCGTCTCACCGGCGTATTCACAGTGGTTTCTGACGGATCAGCACCTGAAAAGTGCTCTAATGGCGACTATATCGGCTTCGGTTCTTCCGATTATTCTTCATCTTCCTCACGCCTTTCTGATTTGGTCAGCACTTGAACTGCGTTTTGCTTCTCTCTCTCGGTCACATGTGCATCAATTGAAGCTCCGTTTGTGTTCAATCACCAAAGGTTCAAGCTCTATCTCATCTTATCTTGATCAGATTAAGAATATTACTGATCAGCTTGCTCATGTCAATGAATTTGTTCATGATGATGATCCTGTTCTCTACATCCTCAGAGGATTACCTAGTGAATTTGATGTGTTTAAATCCACAATTCGTACTCGAGGAACTCCTACTACAGTGTTTGAACTCAATCCACTTCTTATTTCTGAGGAATTACATCTTCAATCACAGTCTGCACCATTACTCCCTACTCCTCACTCTTCAACACTGGTACAATCTGATCTCATGACTGCTTATTTTGCGCCTAAGCATAAGTACTCTGGGCCTTACAAACATAAACCTAATTGGACACCAGCTGGTACTGCTGCATCACACATAGCTTCTTCTTCTGGTACCAAATCTTCAACTACTCTGATTGAATGTCAAATTTGTGGAAAACAAGGACATACTTCTCGCAATTGTTGGCACATAATGGATACTCAACGGTTTGCAGCCACAAAACCTTTCAAGAGAGTTTACAACACAGTTCATCTTCCAGCTCCTCATCATGATCATAATTCTTCACGGATGTATTCATCTCCACCTCCAGCTGCTTCATCATCACAACAATTTCTTGGACCTACTTCAGATTCTCGTGGCTCAGCATCTTCAACTGCATTTACACCACCGTGGCTCTTGGATTCTTGTGCTAATCATCATGTCACTAATACACTTGATCATCTCCACCATACTACACCAGTCTCGGATTCAGTGTTGATTGGTGATGGATCTCATGTTCCAATCACTCAAACTGGTACATCTCACCTTTTCTCATAATCTGCATCTTCATCATGTACTCCATTCACCACAATTTAGTGATAATCTTGTGTCTATGCATAAACTTGCTAGAGATAATAACTGCACTATCTCATTTAATGCTTCTGGCTTTGTTATCCAGGACAACCTCACTAATGCAATATTGCATCAAGGGTCCTGCAACAATGGCCTCTATGCATTCTCATCCAACACACTACTCAGTCCACTCTCTCTTTCTCAGTGTCATCTTGCTTCCACTCCTGATGATTACACTACTTGGCATCACAGGTTAGGCCATCCTGCCTCAGCCATTATGCAACATGTGTCTTCTTAGCTCCACTACAAGTTTAAGCCATCTATTTGTCATTCTTGTTCAGTTTGTAAAAGTCACAAATTAGTGTTTCCTACTAGTACTACTGTGTCTACTGTTCCATTTGCACTTGAGCACTCTAATGTATGGGGGCCTTCCCCATTACTCTCTTATCAAAATTACAAGTATTACATTGTATTTATGGATGATTGCACCAAATATTGTTGCCTATATCCTCTCAAAAATAAATCTGATGCTTATCAAGCTTATGTTCATTTCTCTGCTTATATAATCAATTTTCTGCTACTGTCAAACTGTTTAGAAGTGACAATGGTTCTGAATATCTCAACCATGATTTTGCTCTTTACTTACAAAATCAAGGTGTTATTCATCAGAAAACTTGCCCTCACACACCAGAGCAAAATGGTAAAGTTGAAAGAAAACATAGGCATTTAGTGGAAACTGCATTCACTCTTTTAACTCAGTCTCATCTTCCTAGTACTTACTGGCTAGATGCTCTCTTGACTGCTAATTTTCTCATAAATAGAATGCCCAAGAAGTCTCTAAACTGTAGTTCTCCTTTTCAATGTCTGTTTTCTACTCCTCCTGATTATAACCACCTCAAGGTCTTTGGATGCCTTTGTTATCCATGGCTGAAACCATACTCTTCCTCTAAACTTATACATAAATCTTGTGATTGTGTCTTTCTTGGCTATTGTCCTCACACTAAGGGCTATAGATGCTTGGATCTTATTACTAAAGTTGTGTACATTTCAAGACATGTGGTATTTCATGAATCCACATTTCCTCTTCTTGACAATGTCACAACAACCACTTTCAACAAACCAAATTACACTTCTGAGTGGTCTTTTCTCACACCAATTTTTACGAGCACTCTCTCATCATCCTCTTCTCCTTCTTCATCCCCTATTTCCTCACAGCCATCTCAGCCATCATCATCATCATCTCCATTTCAGCCATCACCATTACCTTCTCCACCTTCTTCTTTGCCTGATCACATACCTTTATCAGCTCCTTCTACTCACTCCATGAGAACTAGAGCTAAAAATGGCATCAGAAAACCAAATCCCAAGTACTGTCTTACTGGAATAGTGGTCACTGATGAATCTGAACCCCAATCTTTCCAAGAAGCCTTCTCTAAACCAATCTGGTTACAAGCTATGAGAGAAGAGTTCCAAGCACTCCTTCAACAGGGCACTTGGAAGATGGTACCCCTGCCACCACAATGGAAACCAATTGGCTGTAATTGGGTCTTTAAAGTTAAAAGAAATGCTGATGGATCTATTTCCTGGCATAAGGCAAGACTTGTAGCAAAATGATTTCTGCAGAAAGAAGGAATAGATTATCAAGAGACCTTCAGTCCTGTGATTAAGCACCAAAATGTAAGACTTGTGATGAGCTTGGCTGTTCAATTCTCTTGGGACATTAGACAATTGGATGTGTCTAATGCCTTTCTTCATGGCAGTCTTCAAGAAGAAGTATTCATGACACAACCACCAGGTTTTTCTCATCCTCAGCATCAAAATTTTGTGTGTCTACTTCAGAAATCACTTTATGGGTTGAAACAAGCTCCCTGAGCTTGGTTCAACATGTTATCATCTCTTTTGAGAAAGCTAGGCTTCCATCAAAGTGCAGCTGATCATTCTCTATTTTTGCAAAGAACTGCTGCTACTCTTACTGTTCTATTAGTCTATGTAGATGACATTCTCATTACTGGGAATTCTTCATCACATATCACCAGCATCATTCAATCTCTCCAGGCCACCATTGCTCTCAAGGACTTGGGTCTTGCTCACTACTTTTTAGGCATTGAAATTTTCAAAGATCCTACTACTGGTGCTCTCACTCTCACTCAAACTAAGTACATCTCAGAACTTATACTGAAGGCTGGTCTCTCAGAGTGTAAACCATGTGATACTCCTGTTGCCATCATAGATTCTACTCTTCATAATGCCACTGATCCCTTCAACAATGAGTCTTGGTTCAGAACTCTTCTTGGGGGTCTTCAATATGTCACCATCACTAGACCTGAAATTCAGTTTGCAGTCAATTCTTTATGTTAGAAAATGCACTGTCCATCTGTTGGAGATTTTGTAGCTCTCAAGAGAATTCTCAGGTTCCTCAAAGGCTCCCTGTCTTCTGGTGTTACTCTAGCTCCAAGTAGCTTCAATCTAGTTGGCTACTCAGATGCAGACTGGGCACGAAACAACCTAGACAGAAGATCTACTACTGGATACTGCATTTTTCTTGGTACAAATCTCATTTCTTGGTGTTCTAAAAAACAGCAAACAGTGGCTAGATCCTCCACAGAAGCAGAGCACAGAGCTCTAGCTTCTACTTCCTCAGAGATCAAATGGCTTACCTTCCTTCTCAAAGATCTTGGTATTGTCCTAACAGGGTTACCTACATTGTTTTGTGACAATTTATCTGCTATTTCTCTGGCCAAGAACCCTGTGTTCCATGCCAGGACCAAACATATAGAAATGAATTTTCACTTTGTCAGAGAGCAAATCTCAGCTGGAAAATTGCAAGTATTTCATGTGCCAACTTCAGAGCAACCAGCAGATGTACTCACCAAGCCTTTGTCTTCCTGTAAATTTGCAGACATTGTCTCCAAGCTTCACCTTAATACCAGGTTCAGCTTGCAGGGGTGTGTTAAACAATGAAGTGTTATACAAAGGGGAGTCAGTTGTAATTTCTAATAGTTTAGACAGGGGAGGTAGGTGTTGTTATTAGAAGTTTGTAACAACCCTAACTGTTCTTTCTCTTTGTATATAAATCGGTAGTTAACACTGTAATTAGCAATTAATGAAATAGATTCTCTCTCTCATTTCTCTCTCCTGTTCTTCGGTTCTTCATCTTTTTCAACATGAACCCGATTTTGAATAAGATTCGTTATGACTTTAGATGAAATTTTATACAAAGTTCCTCTCCCCGTCACAAGTCGCTTACCATATGACCGGACCAGCAGCCATGGCCATCATTCCATGTTAGAAAGCCTATAAGCCGCCCAAATTTGAATTAATTGTAGGGATAATATTAACAATCTTAGGTGATGCAATGTGCATAATAATACAAAGGGAGTTCCACCTGGATAAAGGATATACCAAGGACAAGATAAGCCTTCTCAGGTTATAATTATCTCAAGTCTCAACTTTGAGCAGGTAATGTTAATTTAATCAAAGTAATAGCCTTATGCAAAGTTTTGGATAATGAAATGTAGCTTTGATGCATGGTCGGTGTTTCCAAATAAAAAAGGGATTAGTTTTTATTATGACAAGGATAGGTTACAAGTCCACTATCATTACCATATTACTTATTCAACATTCATATATTCAAATCCTCTACTAAGAACCATGTCGTGATTCAGAAAATGAAAAATGTTACAGTATATGCGAGTGAATTAGAAACCTCACAATGTTCATATTTTTCAGGGTCCGAAGTTCAGGATTGGTGTCTACTTGACAATTGCGGGAGCATAATTCTTATCAGATTTGGGCCGCATATATCGTTAGCTGAATTCGATGGTCAAAATAACACCTACAGTCAACTGAAAAAAATTATAGCGAAAGAGAAAAAGTATAATCCTGCAGTTTTTTTAAAAAATTCGAAACTTTATTTTATTTTATTTTTTGAGAAAAATTTTCTAAACTTTATTGAGATTTCCGTAAAAAATATTTAAAGAAACATTATTTCAAAAAAAAATTTGGAACAAAATAGTAAAACATTAGTGGTTGGTTAAAATCATTTGCCGGTCCCAAACCCCCCACCCCCTCTCGATCCCCTGCTTGGTCGGCGTCACCAACTCCTTTCAACGGCTCCGATCTCTTCACATTACACGCGGCACAATGATAATCAATCAAGGCTGCTTTACGTGGGCCCCCACAGACAACACATTCTCAATGTTCTCTTCCCACATTCCATTAATCTGCTGCTGCGTTCATCAGTCACGCACTAGTATAAATATATAGAAACCGAAGCTTCAATATCATCAAGAAGCAAAAAAGTTAAGACGGAGGAAGAGTTAAGAGGGAAATAATTTGTTTTCGAAATTTTGTTTCGGAATGCCGATTTCAAGAATAGCAGTTGGAAATGCGGCGGAGGCGAGGCAACCGGACGCTCTCCGGGCAGCCTTAGCGGAGTTCATCTCCATGCTCATCTTTGTCTTCGCCGGCCAAGGCGCTGGCATGGCCTATAGTAAGTTCCGTCTGCAATCTGTGTAAGATGACGCACACTAAATTTATTTCTAGATCTCTATCTGTTTAGAATTACTGTACTAACGTATGGTGGTTTAAGAAAGTTAGATAATTTCAACAAGTAATTGTGTCGAACTAGCAGTTTAATTTAGTGGTTAGAGCATTGAGACAGTTCATTGAGGTCTGGACGTCATTGGGCGGCGGCTGTAGCCTCCACTCAATTCTAGAAAATTCCAATTTTATCATGTACTTTGTGATATAGAATAATTTTAGCCCCTAAATAAATTATACGATAACATCCACTGCTAACGATATTCCCTATAAATTCATTAGAATATTCTCACTCTAGAATTTAGCCCCTATTGTGGCAAAATCATGAATCCGCCACACATTATAGTGGGAATTACATGATATTTTGTGTACTTTGTTACAAAAAGTAACTAAGGTTGCTGTTTTGATAGACAAATTGACGGACAACGGCGCGGCCACTCCGGCTGGCCTGGTGTCGGCTTCCTTGTCTCATGCCTTCGCGTTGTTCGTGGCGGTCTCTGTTGGCGCCAACATTTCAGGCGGCCATGTTAACCCGGCTGTCACCTTTGGTGCCTTCCTTGGTGGTCACATAACATTGTTCAGGAGTGTGTTGTACTGGGTTGCTCAATGCCTTGGATCTGTTGTTGCATGCTTGTTGCTCAAGTTTGCCACTGGTGGACTGGTAAGCCTAATCCCCCTAAATGTTTAACTCATTTTGTTACACAGATCAAGAAAAAAGTTTAATGCAATCTGGATGGAGTGTTTTGTATTCCCTCTACCCCCAAATGTTGGTTGTGCTTTCTTTTTTAATTTAATAATAAGCCCCATTGAATTTTGGATTGGGCTTGTGCTCAAAGTCGCAGGCCCAACCCCAACCTTATCAGAAGATAAAATTTACTAAAATTAAATCATATATTAGTACAGATTTTTTTTTTTTCCTTTTGAAATGATATATTAGTACAGATTTATTATACCGTGTTACATCCATAGAGTTCTTAAAAACTATTTGCAAAAAATAATAAAAGAGTTCTTAAAAACTAAACCCATGTTTTTTTTTGAGAATTGTTTTCCAATATTATTCTAAAATGTTAATCGAATTTTGGGTATTTATACACGTCGGATTTTATTTTATATCTGTGCTTTGGGTTATTTGAAAGAAATTTCCAGGAAATATTCGGGTTTTCAGGCTGGGCCTGGGCTTGGAAAGACCCGAAAAATGAAACCATGGGCTTAGATGAAAAATCGGAACTTCAGTTGGACCGGGCTTGGGCTGTCTTTAGAAAAAAGAATTGGCCTGATCAAGCCCGGGCAATATCCAGCGAGCCCAAAATGATGGAATTAAACACCATAATTTGTTCAAAATTCAATTTTACCCAGATACTCTCGAATTTTGCAGAAGTATCCCCAAGACCCCAACTACATTTTGAACTTTTTTTAACTCATTTGGTTTTGCAGGAAACCTCTGCATTTGGCCTTTCCTCCGGTGTCACAGTCTGGAACGCCGTGGTGTTCGAGATTGTTATGACCTTCGGCCTAGTTTACACCGTCTACGCCACAGCAGTCGACCCGAAGAAGGGTGACATCGGAATCATCGCACCTATTGCTATCGGTTTCATAGTGGGTGCAAACATATTAGCCGGCGGGGCCTTCGACGGCGCGTCGATGAACCCGGCCGTGTCCTTTGGCCCAGCCGTGGTCAGCTGGTCATGGACCAACCACTGGGTCTATTGGCTCGGCCCGTTTGCCGGCGCCGCCATCGCCGCCATCATCTATGAAGTGTTGTTCATCACCTCCCCTGCCACCCACGACCGCCTGCCAGCAGAGTTCTAAGAAATGTTTTCGAGTCTCTGATCATGTAATCGAGATTGTGTTTGTTGCTTTTGTTTTTCTGGATTTTGGCTGTTGTTTGCTTTCAGTTGTTTGTGTTGTAAATTCCTGTCTATTCATGATGTTTCAGTCAGATATCTGTCAGTAAGTAAGCATTTTTCTGTTTCTTATTTTTTGATTTCACTTTCTGCTTCTTCTGATACGATCATATGAACAACTAGAGTCTATATTTTTTAACACCAATCAATAAGTAATCATCATTCGAGGGAAAATACACGTAGCTATTAACGATTGAAATGATAACAGATTTATCCGATTTGAATTGCAGAAAACAAAAGTATAGCTGATACCAAACGGGACCGACTCTTCATCAACTTCATCCTACATTACTCTCCGTCATAAAGACCAAACTGGACTCGCTGAGGTTGTTTCAGGCACCATCCAAAAGCTGAAAGCATCCAAATTTCGCTAATTAAGGGGAAACGCTTACACCAACCTCTAAAATGAAAAGAATTATTTCTGGTATGACGTAGAGCTGTCAAACGGGGAGGTTAGGCGGGTTGAGCCCGTTTATAAACGGGTTCAAGGATAAATGGGTCCAACCCGTCCAACCCGTTTTAAGATTCATCTTGTAACTGGGCTGGTTATAAGACCATCAGCAATGGTAGGTTCGCCCTCCCCCTCCTGTCCCACCTCTAACCCACTAAAAATACTCATAATATTTACAATACTACCCTATTACCTCAAACAGTCAGAACACTATTCAACTACTCTTATTATAAATAATTACATACAACCTATTATACATACAAAAAAAAAAAAAAACACTCAGTTGGCCCAACAGGGAGGCACGCCTGCGGGCTTATCTCCCCCCTCACCCTCGCCTCTTTGAGCACTGTTAACCACCCTACCCACTGCCTCACCCACTTTTGGATGCACTAATCAAGGGGCGTGGGTAAGCCTCCGACCACCATTGTGGATGGTCTAATGGGTCAACATAAACCCGAACCCATCCGCTTAGCCCGTTTAAACGAAAACTATCATTAACATACTCCCACCATGATGACTAACATCATTGTCCAACATCTAGAGATTTAAAGTTACGATTACCTTTGATTAGGGATTGACCGAAAAGCTTTCAGTTTTCTTTCCTCTTCTGTTTTTTACTGAGTTTGGACTTGCGTTGCTTGAGTAAATGGAGATACAACTGCAGAACCAAAACCGGGTAGCACACGAGCAAGACCTGGAAGAAAAAAACAGTGGAATGATCATAAGATCGCTTACAGCCAAAGCAATTGGAATCAAGTGGTGAACATAAGTGCCACATTACACCTACCACGACAAAGCTATAATACGAGAAGGGCAGGAAAGAAAATGCTTCTGCATAGAGGTTTTTCGCTTTTATGAAGGGGAGTGCGTCGTAGATGAGCCACACTGCATCAAAACGTGAAATCAATAAACTTTCAAATGAAACAAGTCACAATTCTTAAATCTATGACTAAACCCTAGAACACTCACTTTCACAACCAGCGCCCAGAGGAATTAGCACTATGAAAGCAGTGTACCTAGTACGACAACCAAATGCAGAAAAAAGAATGTCAGGTTACACCGAGGAAACAAACTTTGGTTTCATAAGTGTGTGAGGCGTGATTGAGTTAGAAACATTGACGCACCTGAGGTAGGTGAGTATGGAGGGAGAACTTCCTACACAGTTGAAAGCATAATGCGGATACCTTATTACCTGTACGAGATTTGCATAGGAGAAAAGGTAAATACTACATAGGAATTGTCTTTGGCTCGTTCATGTTTTTATCTTATATGGTGTGCAATAAGAGACGTAACGGGTGATGATCTAGTGCAATGTGATTGGTACGAAATCAGCTCACCTCTATAAGGCACCAAGCAGCAAAGGTCGTGAAAACAACAGGGAACTCTTGGACCTACGATAAGATACACCAAAATAAGACCTTTAGTAGGATGAAAACATGTTTGTGGCAAGGACACACATTACACATACCTAGCTAGGTGGAAAATGTTTTCTTCCGTATCGAAACCTATGAAACAATTTTCTTTAAAACACGTACTGATCATGTGTATATACAACATATATATGTGGCCCGTGTACGTAGAGCAATACAACTCCAGGGTAGAAAATTCAAAATCCAAACTTGCTGCAAACTTAAAGGTAAAAATTTGGTATTTGAGAGTGTGTTGAATTTGTTACCAAAGTGTGATCCTACATTATAATTTTTTTAAATAATTTGTCAGATTTTCTCCCGTACAACAAGTCATGATCAAAGTGTGATCCTATGAACACAACATAAACTAGTCTTTTCTAAAAACAGTCTCTTATAACACAAGGCCTTTTTATTCGTGTTTCCGCATTGTTTAACAAGCGCGTAGAGAGGTTCAAGTAACTCATTCAGTCATCTATGGTAAACTTTGGCCGTTAGGCACTGCCCCCAACATTTTATATCATCAAACAACCAAGCGATTCAAAGTTAAAGAAGCTGAACTGACAACCAGCAATGGGGCAGATCACGAAACTACTGCTGTGACTTCATTCTCTATTACTTAACCATCTAGGAGTGAGGGCCAGTTTGGAAATGCTGTGTTGTTTTAAAAAATAGTTGAGCCGGAAGTGTTGTGAGAAAAAAAACTGCAGTAGAAATCCGCTTAAAAGTGTTTGGTAAATTTCATATATAACCTGATATAGAAAACCGGTTTTTGCATTTTGTGTTTGGTAATTTTTGCTTTAGAATTGCTGCAAGTGTTGAAATGACAATATCAGACATTGTAGATTTTTTTAAATAACATTGTAGAGTTTTATTGCAATTAGATGTCTCTTTTGAATTTATTGTTATGACATGGATAAAAAAGTCTACAAATAAAATAATAAAAAAGCAGGTCCGGAAAATCAACCCTCCTCCTTGTCATAAGTGGCAGTGGGAAAGCAGTTGATGTCCAAAAAGCAGATAAATCAAATTTACCGGACAGATCAATAAAAACTTTTGGCATAAGAAGACATCGTTCTAAAAAGCAAAAACGTTATCAAACGGGCTCTGAGAATGTATATGAACATTTCTGTCAAATTGACACTTCGCTTTCTGAAAATGTAACTAGCGAAGGGGCTAATGGCATATCAACTTGAAGGAACAAATACAACAGCATTTTTGTGATATTAGTAATAGTTGTAGTAGTATCTATTTTGGTAAGAATGAAATTATGGAACCTCGTGGAGTCCGCGGACAATGGCGAACAAGAAGTAACACCTTCCTCCCCATTGCATGAATGGCAACAGCGCTCCATTTGGAACAATACCTTAGTAGTAATCCATCCAAAATCAAAATCAAAATTACACAAACATCAAATCTCAATTGTTACCCAAATTTGACCTCAATTCAAAACCCAAAAAAATATATTCTGAATTACAGTGTAATCCTAGCGAGGTCTCAATCAGTACTTCTATTCAACAACCCAAATCTTAGATGGCAAAATACTCCATCCATTTTTTCAGCTAAAAAATTATTTAGATATTACTAGGACCTAGCAATTTGGTTAGCAAAACAAAATTAGAATTTGGTAATTTTTTGTGTTATTGTAGAGCAAAGTAACTGTACGACACCGTGTAAAGATTGTCAAATTCTTGCATTATTTTTGCCAACTAAATCGCTAGGCCTAAATAATACCAAAATAACTTTTTGAAGGACATGGAAGAACGGAGGGAGCAAGTATTAGTAATACCTATTGCACCATGAATGACCTCCAAGAAGGCAGCAGCTTGCAAGAAGCCTTGAAAAAAAAAATGATCAATTAAGAGTGACCCAAAAAAAGAAAAGATGGATTCAGATGAAACCCAGAAATGTATGCGCTCAATACTTACATATTAATTCTCCGGCGGAAGCGTAGGCGCCGAGGAACGATTTATCTTGCCGGAAACTGATGAGTAATCTGGAGAGAGAAACTGCCCTGCAAATGAAGGATACACAAATGGGTATCAACAGAGTGTGACAGAGAGGAAGCCACAGAAGAAAGAAGAGATTTGGTGGGTTACCATCCAATGGCCTGAAGAAGATTGTAAGTGAAGAGGTAAAAGCTCGACACTTTGGACATTTTTCTTTTCTTTCTTTTGGTGGCACCACAGAGTGTGGTTGCGACTGGGCTTATCCCTATATGTGAATGTGACTAGTACAATGATCAAAAAATAATAATGTGACTGGTACCAACTACCAAGTATACTGGGGGTTGGGGTCACTTTGTAGGTCATTGGTCCCTTAATTAGGACAACTACTGGTGCTTTAATGGGGTCAATTTCAACCTCCATATGTCATTTAATGAAGAAGTTATTAGGCAGTACAATACTTACCAAAAGTGTGCTATCCTCCCTACCATCTTATAGTAGTATGTAGATTTCACCTTTGTCTGTCCGTGTATGTAACCCTATTGATAAGATTTAAAGAAACTTTATTTGGAGGACACGGGGGACACTATTGATAAGAAAAAAATTCACCTTGTGAAAGACGATATGTTTCTCCAAAGAGAAAGGAGGGTTAGGGCTTAAGAAAGCTAGAACTCAAAATCTGGCGCTTTTGGCCAAGCTTAGTTGGGAGATTGAGTGTAACTGTGTAAGTATGCAAAGCGGTGGGTTATGCATTTGATGAGAGTGGTATGTATGCAATGTCTATTTTGTGGGGTTGAGCTTCATTGTTGCTTAGGACGAGCAAGAGCAAGTGTGGGGAAATTTGATAGCACATTTTATGAGCTATATTCTTTATGTCATTTGCCACATCGTTGAGAGGTTTTGGGAGAGTTTAGAGCCTATATCTGATGAGAATGACATGTGTATCACTTGTTGCTTCACATGTTTCATTTCCAATACGGGCACGTCTTATGTGATATATTATGCGTGTTTGATGGATCTAATAGCTCTGTATATTTGTCTGTTGTCTTTGACAGGAAACAAGGCCTGAGGAGCGTATTGGATCATGTATGTGGGCTTCGGAATCCGGAAAGCGAAAGGAAAGAGGTTTGGGAACCATGAAGAGAAGATTCAAGGAGGATTATGCACATCATTCGTACGAAAGGATTCCTCTTTCCGTCTTTCGCACGACAGCCTTTCGTACGAATGCCTGGAGCTGAAATAGAGGCAGATTCTTGGGACTTTATTGCAATTATCAAGACTTCGACTTCTTATAGTAAGACTTAGGCAGCAAAAGACGAAAGAGCAGATTCATTGTGAAGAGTTGGAGCTTCGGAGAGCATAGATGAGCAGCTTGGAGCAAGGAGATAGCTTGGGATCGACGCCATAACCCAGTTTTTTGCGTTTGATTATTATTTCTTCATTATCATTCTGTATGCAGACTTATTTGATTTGTTATTCAAACATGAGTATCTAGGCGTCTATGGAGAGACTAGGGTTTATATAATCGACAAGTAGTCTAATCTTTATCAAGCTTCAACCTGCATGATGGGTGGGTCAGTGGGTTGAAGTGGTAAGGGCAAATACGTCATGTAAGAAATTTTGGTGTTGTAACTATAAATCTTGTGCGGTAATTATCACCACCTAAAATATTATCAAAAAATTGCATCATTTTGCTATTTAAATCACCAGATGAAAAGTCAAGTGATCCACTGAACAGTAGTAAAAGTCATGATGGAGAGAAATGGAAGAGACAGAGGGGTATATAATCAATTACTTAAATACACTCACTTATAAATAAACTACGATCATACTAATGATAAAAACATATTATAATTATTTTTCTGAGATTTTCCGCCGAATAACCCCCATTTTTAGAGATTCTACAATTACGGTGAGATTATTTTAATCTACAGATTTTCAGCTTAAAATTTTGTGTCATAGCAAACGGGAATTAAATTAAAATGGCCGATTTTAATCAAAACGGATTAGAATCCAGGTTCCTAAACATGCAGTAAGAAATCATCATTCGAGAGAAACTACACGTAGCTATTACAAACAATGACTGAATGATAACAGATTTATCCTTTTTGAATTGCAAAAACAAATGTATAGCTGATACCAAACGGGCACCGAGTCTTCATCAACTTCTTCCTGCGTTACTCTCGTCATAAAGACCAAAATGGACTCCTGAGGTTGTTTCAGGCACCATCATAAAGCTGAAAGCATCGAAAGCTGAAAGCATAAAAAGTTTGCTAATTAAGGGGAAATGTTAACACCAATCTCTAAAATGAATAATAATGATTTGTGGTATGATGTAGAGTTGTCAAACGGGCAGGTTAGGCGGGTTGATCAGGTTTATAAACGGGTTCAAGTATAAATGGGTAAAACCTGTACAATCCGTTTAATAGCCGTCTTGTAATTGGACTGGTTATAATGGATCAACACAAACCCGAACCCGTCCGTTTAGCCCGTTTAAACAAAAACTAATAGGGTAAAAGACAAAAACCACCCCTCGAGTATGGGGTATATACAAAAACACCCTCCGTGTTCGGGGATATACAAAAGCCACCCCTGTCACTAACAGCACACTAACAGATGGGTAAGAAGACATATTTACCCTCATTTTAGCAAAAAAAGTCACACTATAAATACCATTTTTTCTTCTTTCTTCCTCACTTTCTAACCTACCTTCCCCTTCCCCATCGATCTCTCTCTCTCTCAGCCTCCACCACCACCACTGCTATCCCCAAATCCATCCTTATGTCTTCCTCTTTCTCTTCCTCCTCTGTTCTCTTCCCCACAAAACCCACCTCCACCAGATCAATGTCTCTCTCTCTACCTCCCCTCTCTCTCATAAGTTCCAGATCGAGAATGAAACACGAGAGAGAAGAGAGAAACAGGCGCGGCGAATCAGAGGCGGTGGCGGCGCTCCGAACCAGCGACGGTGGGCCTCCGAACCAGCGACGGTGGTGGCGCTCTTATCTTCCGATCCGTACGACGACAACTAGAAGAACGCCTGGGCGGTTGCAGATCTGGGTGGCTTTCCGAACCAGCGACGGTGGTTTCCCTTCGTCTTCCTCGTCCAGCAACCGCAGTAGAACCCCCCTCAGATCTGGGTTGACCAGCGACTTTGAGAGCTGGTCGAAGGAATCGTCGAGGAATTCGAGGCAGTCGTCGTAGGCGGATCTCAATTGGGGCTCCATATTAAGGTTGCTGAACCCGGTTGAGTCGTAGAGGGCTTTTCCGACCCGCTGGAGCGTCATGTTGACGGAGATGTGGACGAGGTCGGGTTCCCCGTAGTTCTTCTGAAAGCTTTGAGAGAGAGAGAGATTTGAAATTTCTGGTAGGTTGTTGTTATGGGTCTGAGAGAGATTTGAAATTTCTATTCTTCTTCCTTCTTCTCCGGTTCAAGCTCCGTTCGAAGATTTCATTTTGGGGTCAGACTGGTAATTCTGGATTCAAAAAATTTGTGCTTTTTGAGTTTTTTGCAGTTCTAAGCTAATGTTTAGTAACTTGTATGGTTTGGAATTGATTCGGGGAAATTGGTTTTGTTCAATTTATGAGTTGTAATTTGGGGAATATGATTTTGGTTTGATAGGTTCTGGTAATTGAAATTCAGGTGAGTTGTTTTGGTTACTTTTGTTGTTGTTTGTGTTGGCGGTGGCGGTGGCGGTGGCGGGGTGGTGGTGGTGGTGGCGGCCAAGAACACCAAGAACACTATGAACATCAACAAAATAACACAAAAACACATATAAGGGCAAAATAGTCATAAAAGAAGTCAGATTGCACCCCTCTCTTAACTGACATTAACAGAAGGGTGGTATTTGTCCAACGGCCGTTAGTGACAGGGGTGGCTTTTGTATATCCCCGAACACGGAGGGTGTTTTTGTATATACCCCATACTCGAGGGGTGGTTTTTGTCTTTTACCCAAACTAATATTAACATACACCAAGTACAATGTTCAGCATCTAGAGATTTTAGACTTACCATTACCTTTGATTGGGGATTGACCGAAAAGCTTTCAGTTTTCTTTCCTCTTCTGTTTTTTACCGAGTCTGGACTTCCGTTGCTTGAGTAAATGGATATACATCTGCAGCACCAGAACCGGGTAGCACACAAGCAATACCTAGAAAAAAACAGTGGAATGATCGTAAGATCCTTAAACTCTCAACAATGGGAATCAAATGTATCGTGGTTAACAAAAATGACACATTACACCTACCACGACAAAGCTATAATACGAGAACGGCAGGAAAGAAAATGCTTCTGCATAAAGGTTTTTCGCTTTTATGAAGGGGAGAGCGTCATAGATGAGCCACACTGCACCAAAATGAGAAATCAATAAATTGTTCGAAGGAAATGAGAGCAGGAGTTGTAATTCTTGATCTTTGACTAAACCCTTTTACTCACTTTCACCACCAGCACCCAGTGGATACAGCACAATGAAAGCAGTGTACCTTGTGAGACAACAAAAAATGTCAGGTAATTTCAAGAATCTTATTAGGCACGGGCGAATCTAACAGAATCCCAATGCGGGACTAACAACGATTGTCAACGCCCCCACACGCGCAGCGTGCGAAACAGACAGAGGCAGGCAGATCAAGAACATGGCTCTGATACCAAGTTAAGAATCAGGGGGTCCCGAAGTATCCCAATGTGGGACACACAACGAGTCTCAACAAGGTTTAACGACATTGACGAACCTGAGGTAGGTGAGTACGTACGGAGAACCTGCCACACAGTTGAAAGCATAATGCGGATACCTAATTACCTGTACGAGAGTTACGAAGGAGGAAAAGGTAAATACTAGGTATAGGAATGCCTTTGGCTCTTTCGTGTTTTTTATCTGGATAACATCGTCTCAATGGTGTGCAATAAGAGGATTGATGACGGTGATGATCATGCAAAGTTATTGGTCCAGAGTCCAGAATCAGCTCACCTCAATTAGGCACCAAGCAGCAAAGGTCGTGAAAACTCCAGGGAACTCCTGAACCTACAACAAGATACACCAAAAAACCCAAAATCATCCTTGGTGCCTGTTTGGGAGCTCGGATTTAATTTGATTAGATTAAAATATGCCTTTTAATTTAATTCCGTTTGTTATGACACAAAATTTTAAGCTGAAAATCTGCAAATTAAAATTATCTCAATGCAATTGTAGAATCTCCGAAATTGAGGATTATAAGGCTGAAAATCTCAGAAAAAAAAATAAAAATAATGTGTTTTTTCATTAGCATGATCGTACTCATTTATACGTGGGTGTATTCAAAAAATTGACTATATTCTCTTTAAATTTTGTCAAATGGATCAAACTAGTAATCTACAATTTCAGCTCATACTAAACAAATTTGGATTTTCGGTTCAGCTGGATTTTTCACCCAAGTTCTTTTCAACCGATTTTTCAAATTTTCAGCTGATACCAAACAGGGCTTTAGTCAGATGTTTGTGGCAAGAACGCATAGACCTTGGCAGATGTTCTCTCATATTGAAACATATGAGATTAATATTCTTTAAAGCACGTAGTAATTTGGCGATTTTCTCCAGTACAACAGTCATGACCAAAGTGTGATCCTGTAGGCAAGATCACAGCAGCGTGTTTTCTTTTATAAAAATCAGATCTATTATGACAGTTAAGACCTTAAGATCCTTGTCTTCGCCATTGTGTAACAAGAATGTAGATAGATTTGTGTAGCTGAATCATTCAGCGTACAATCTACCGTACACGTAAGTTGTCAGGCATTTCACCAAACATTGCTCTACAGAAACTTCCCATACATTTTCCACCTGTACCCATTTCACTTTGACCTGGTGATTTAAATAGCAAAACAATAAAAAAAAATGGTATTTTTCATGGTGTAGTAGAGTAAACTTTACTCTGCAACACCATGAAAAGATTACTAAATTCTTGCATCGTTTTGCTAATCAAATCACCGAGTGAATAGTGGAAAAAAGTCAACTGGGAAGTTCAGGTGAAAGTACATAAGTAGTATATCAAACTACCCAACATTCCAAGTCAAACAAGGTGAACAGACAAACATGTGAATCAACAGGGCACATCATGAGACTTGAATCAACAGAAAACTATCGACATTTCTGTCACATTGTACACTCGACCTCGTAAACATAACAACTAAATGTATCAAATCCAACCAACATTTTTTGTGATATATAGTGTGTAGCAATGAAGGTACTAAATGGCATAAAGATGTTAACCTCATCAAGTCGGCGAACAATTGCGAACAAGAAGTGAGACCTTCCTCCCCATTGCAAGAATGGCAACAGCGCTCCACTTGGAACAATACCTTAGTTTAATCATCCAAAAAAATCCAAATTACACAAACATCAAATACTCAAATATTAACCCAAGCTTGATCTCAGTTCAACAACCCCAAATCTTCTCAATTACAATATAACCCTAGTGTGGCATCAATTACTACTCCTATTAAACAACCCAAATCTGAGATAGCAAAATAATAATAATTGGAATTAGTAGCAATACCTATTGCACCATGAATGACCTCCAAGAAGGCAGCAGCTTGCAAGAAACCTTGAAAAACAAAATCAAATAAAAATGACCCAATAGAAAATAGATGAATTTAGATGAAACCCAGAAATGTATGTTATCAATAGATGGTTACCCACTTACATATTAATTCTCCGGCGGAAGAGTAGGCGCTGCGGAACGATTTACCTTGCTGGAAACTGAAGAGTAATCTGGAGAGAGAAACTGCCCTGCAAATGGAGGACACACAAATGGGTATAAACAGAGAGTGACAGAGACGAAGCCACAGAAGAAGAAGAAGAAGAAGAAGAAGAAGAAGAAGAAGAAGAGATTTGGTGGGTTACCATCCAATGGCTTGAAGAAGATTGTAAGTGAAGAGGTAAGAGCTCGACACTTTCGACATTTTTCTTTTCTTTCTTTGCGTGGCACCAGAGTGTGGTTGCGACTGGGCTTAGCCCTAGAACTATGTGAATGTGACTAGAGTGGTTCACTTTTGTCAAATTGTAGGCCATCGGTGCTTTAACTAGGACAACAACTTTTATTTGGGTATTCCATTTCGACCTCCATACCGTCCATTTAATGAAGAAGTTATTAGGTGATCCACCACCTTCCATGTGATCAAATTGACCCACTTTTGTTTTACTGTTCGGGGTGTAGTTGAGTTGGTCGGGTGAGTATTCTTAATACAGTTCTTGAGTTCAAATTTTGGGATAACTCAATGACAGCATATTGGCCTTCTCAACTACGAGCCTGTCAGGCCGGATTTTCTCAAGTTGATTTGTCTCTGTAGTGTGGTTTGCAGGCTATTGCACTAGAGCGAGGATTTACCCATTGCACGCTCTTTCACCGAAAGGTAGTGGCTGCAGATTCTCACGTTATAAAAAAAATAAAAAATTGACCCACTTTCATATCGACCATGTGACTCACTGATCAAGAAAGTGTGAATTAGGCTGGCCATTGGCCCAGTGCCCGCCCAACCCAACTGTGAAATATTAATGGTCCAACAAATGTCTGTCTGTCATGAGTTCGGGCTTAAAATTTATACCCAGCCAACATATGAGTTGGGCTTGGGTTATGTAACTTCGGCTCAAGCCCAGCTTGACTCGGTGGAAGCTCAAATTACATACTATGAATTTATTGGTACATCGAAGGATATCAGAACCCTAAGCTGGTGAAGCCAATGCGGCCAAATCACCACCAATGGTCCCCAACTTTTCAACAATCTTACATAATTTATTTTGGAAAGGCCAGAATGAAATATACTTCTAATGGTTACTCAAAAAAAATTAAAATATATATATATATATATATATATATATATACTACTAATGCAAAACTTGAGATTATTGAAGTGCGAACTGAATGTATATTCAACCAATTAAAAAGAAGATGTGTCATTTATTTATGCCAGGGCCACGGTACATTTTTTCAACTAATCACGTCCGAGTAGTTGGGTTACCCAAGTCCATCGCTACCAAAGTAGGTACGTGTTAACTTAGGTTGTTATTGTTTAAGACGCAACTCTTATGTTTCTTTCAAGTGAGGTTTTGCAATATATATATATATATATATATATATATATATATATATATATATATATATATATATATATATATACTAGATATTGTCTATGGCTAAAGACACATTGAAAAAGAAAAATAAATTTATATCCCTCCGAAAGAAGTAAAAGTGTTAGTTTGACACTCTTTGCTTAATAAAAGAGTAAAGGGGTACGCCAAAGAAATGGAAAAGCATTTCTTTGAACCATGAAACAAATAGGCTACCCACCTAACTGGGTAAAAAATGGGAGATAAGGATCAATCTCCCTCATAACAATAACGATTCTCGACCATTGCATCTTTCTATACAGTTGAATGATTATCACATCATGTTACTGATTAGCTTTTCAATGTATAATATGGAATGATAACTCTATGTTGCAACATGAACGGTTAGTTAAAATCATGGTCCCGACTCATCTCAATTATTTATTTAAAACAATCACATTGAAAAATCAACATTAATCAATTGCTTATTGGTGTCCAAAAATGCCATAGATCATAGGTTGTGTAAACTTCCCGACGAACTTTTGATATCAGTTAGGTTTAATTTAGCTTGATGTTACACAATAAAAATCTTTGATGAAGTACGAAATGTTTAAGCCCTCTTAGGGCTAGTTTGGGAATACTGTGGCGGTGCTAGAAAAATGCTGTGTGAAAGCACTGTGGAAAAGCTGGTATGAATTCTTGATAAATTGTTGTTTGGTAACTAGTACGTAAAAGCTGCTGTGAAATATTGATATAGTATTTTTGTGTTTGGTAAAATCAACTGTGAAGTTGCTGTGAGGGGGTAAAATGACAAAAATATACGTCACGTGTCATTTCCATAAAGATTACTATTGATATTTTAAAAAATTGTAAGGTTAAAATCGGTAGTAGATAAATTAACCAAAAGCACTTTCTGGAAAAGCATCTCCCCCCCCTTGCTTCCTGAAAACTGTTGTGGGAGTGAGAAACTGTCCGGAAAAGCAGAAATTTTATTTTTACCAAACAAACTAAAACTGCTTCTGCTGTTGGAAAGCAGTTGCGCTGGCAGCAGAAGCATTCCCAAACTCACCCTTAGTCCTCCGATCCAGCCTCCCTTGCTCCAGTAATTTTTTAAGCCACTAAGACTCCAAACTCCAACAAATGCTTACTTTTTCGATAGTAACTATTGAGAAAGTAGCTAGAAGTAGAAGAAATTCAAATGAGCACAAAGAAGTGAAGTTCATGATGTCTTCGCACGAAGACAAGTTGTCTTCGCTCGAAGACATCTCAGAAGATGGCAGGAAATCAGAACGTCTTCATATAGCATGCTTATGTCGCCAAAAGGGGAAGCTCTTCGCACGAAGGTCTTTGTACGAAGACTTCAGGCCCTTCGCACGAAGAGCTTCTAGAGGCGGAAAATAAGGATAACATTGTTTCCTTATTGGTTCGGGACGGTCTTAGGGCGTATAAAAGAATCCTTTGGGTCCTACGAACATGTGTAAGCATTGTAGAACGTTTCTCCTCGTTGAATAAAGGTCTTTCTTCCCCACGTACGTAGTTAACATACTTTATGCTAACGAACCACGTAAATCTTGTGGGATTGCATCTTTTCTTATCGTTCGTGAGGTGTGAGCGATCGTGAGAGTAATAACAGTAACAGATGTGTACTTGGATTACTCTTCCATGTAGCTTAAAGCAAGCTCTTGAAGCAAGTCTTCTAGCGGCAGATATGCGGCTCAGTTCCTTATCATGACACAACGATATATTAAACCCCAGCACAGCACCGCGATATATCAAAACCCAGCTCAGAGTTCTCTTACCTGCTCATAGTCACAATCAACTCTTCCATCAACTGTATCATCAAGTTCCATCGAAAGACCTTTAAACTTTCATCAGCAAACAATGAAAATTCTCTCTAGTCTGCTGTAGAAGCAAAAATATTGTTAGCATCATAAAATCACACAAAGATCAAGCAGTGTCAATTCTGTCTAAACTACTGAAACGCGACAGTAGTATGCAGTGTCTCAGTGTCGGTAGAGAGAATTGGAAATTAAATACTCCCCTTGTGTCTTAATAGCAGAAAGTAGAATATGTCAGAAGTATTACAGAGATAGAAAGGGTCAAACAGAATTCTGTAACACAAAGTAGAATAATGCAGGGATAGAATGCAAGATGGTGTATGCGGTTCCAGAAATACATTAGAAGTAACAATGAGATAACGTAAAATCATAATATCGTAGTGTGACTTCAAAACCATAAAAAAACCAGAAGTAATAATGTGATAGGTAAATATATAGTCAAAATAAACACACCATTTTCCTCAATCAGAAAAAAGAAGAAGAAAGAAAACGAAAACACACCAACTTTAAGCTATAGTGTGACTCACTTGTTTAACAATTAGAACACCATAATGATAAACTCTTTTGCAGATAAGCAGCAAGCAGAGAGACATCTAAGCTATGCTAACAAGACACCTTAAAATTGTGTAACAATTTAAAAGGACGAATGCAAAATAAAAATCAACAATATCTGCTTGTTTGAACCATCAAGGATCCCCGAAATTTGATGAAAATGGGGTTATACATGTGTACATGGGTTTATCTCTGAAGTACAAAACTTTTAAAACAAAATCATTTGGCGATTCAAATAACCTCTTCAAAATGCTTCGTCAAGTAGGTTAAAAAAAACGACACATAAAAGCAAACGCAAGGAATATATAGATATACATATATGTATATTGTGGTAAGTAAGATAATTATTTAAAGTATAATCGCAATTTTTTGCAATTTTTTTTTGAGGATAAACAGATTCCATAAATCATAAAGAGGGTGGGTTTACATCATAATCACAAAGATTTTGAATCCAGCTAGCACTAGCAGAGACCCACTGTTCGGTATATTCCTTCCCCTTTTCTCTTGCGGCAAGAGAGTGGGCAAAATTTGCAGTAACATAGCCTTGATCTCAGAGAGGATATTCACTGTCCGGGATATATTAGTGTCTTCTCGATTTCTAAAAAACAGGTGAAGGTCGTCAATTAAACTCTTCGCGTCACCTTCCAAGATCAGCCTGGTGAACCCCCAAAGATATGGCCATGGATAAACCCGAATGTAGTGCAGCAAGTTCTGCTTCCCGCAGACTTTCAGCAGTAAACCCGGCAATGGCTCTAGCACCTTTGAACACTCCGTCATTACCTCTGGCAACCACTCCTACATTTGCTGAACCGGTGTCGTCGTCAAAAGCACCATCAAAATTAATCTTCACAAACCCACAAGGTGGACACCTCCAGACCTTGTCGTTCATCTTGATGTTGTCATAGAGTTTGCTATCCGCGATTAACCATTCCGCCTCACGGATTCTCCAGTAGATTTCTTTGCAAATTTGATCCACCTCTCTACATTTTCCTTCAAACAGTTTGTAGTTGCAGGACCGCCATATCTCCCAGGATGTCAAACATTTGGAGATCCTCTGATATTCAGTAGCTTTGACAACTAGGTTAGCTAACCAGAAATTGAATCCCAGCTCAATCTTTAATAAATTTGAGTCCATCCCCATAGCAAGCCAAACTTTCTTTGTGAATGAGCACCCAGAAAATAAATGCAATTCTGATTCATCTTTGCTACCACAAAGACCACAAAAGTTATCAACATTAATACCTCGCCTTAGCAAATTGACCTTTGTTGGCAATTTCTCATTAAATACTCTCCACATGAAATGAAGGACCTTTTTTCGGCATTGTATCTTCCACAAAATTTCGAAATAATTGGCCCATGGAGCTTCCTGCGCCACATTTGCGCTAACCTCCCCTTCGGTGGCGAGTAGATAACCAGTCCGAACGGTATAATTCTCTTTTTCCTCAAAAGTCCAAATGATTCTATCCGGTCTAGGAGTAGTCGGGATTGAAATATTTGTAATTTTGTAAACATCAACGTCCCATAAAAATATCTTTAATAAGTATGGAATATTCTACGTACGGTCTGGATTGATGAAACTACCAACAAGAGGGCCAATAGAATTATTCGGAATAATTACCTTGAATTTGTTGTGGTGGAATCCATGAATCGAAAATGGAGAATGAGCAACCATCCCCTAAATTCCAACGAGTTCCTCTTTCCAGGAGCTTTAGGCCTAAGAGGATGCTTCTCCAAGAAAAAGACGATGCATTGCCAAGCTCAGCCTGCCAAAAACTAGAGTTCGCGAAGTATTTCACTTTTAGTACTCTAGTTAGTAAGGAATTTGGATTTTTTAAGATCCTCCATCCTTGTTTGGCCAACATCGCTTGATTAAACTCCCTCATCTTCTTGAAGCCAAGATCCCCCTTTCTCTTGGATTCTTGCAACTTGTCCTATGCTTGCCAACTAATACCTCTATCACTGTCTTTCTTGGACCACCAAAATTGTCTAATAAGCATCTCCATCCTCTCACAAGTACCTTCAGGAAGCATGAAGCAACTCATAGTATACGTGGGAATAGCATGCGCCACTGCCTTGACAAGCACTTCCTTACCCGCGACTGACAACATCTTCTCCTTCCATCCCTTGAGTTTGCTACTGAGTCTGTTTATTTGGACTTTGAACGTTATGGACTTGTTTCGCCCCATTATGGTTGGCAAGCCAAGGTACTTGTCATATTCTTTACTTCTTGAACTCCAATCATTGCGAGAAGATCAGCCTTGACTTCTACCGTGACCCCAGTCGAGAAAACAAGGGCAGACTTTTCAAAATTGACAAGCTGACCGGTTGCTCTCCATAATCAGCAATAATCTGCATGAGAGTAGCAAGATTCTTCTGTGGAGCACCTGTAAAAAACAGCGAATCATCAACGAAAAAAATATGGGAGACCACCGGTCTTCCCCTTGAAGCCGTCACACCCTCCAACCTATCCTCCGAGACTGCCTTTGAAACAGCACACGATAAAAATTCGCTAACAATAAGGAATAAGTAGGGAGAAATAAGGCAGCCTTGTTTGAGGCCCCTTTCCTGAAATACCTGAATTTATCTAATGGGGGTAATTGTGCAATTTCTTTAAAACGTTTATTTCAAATACGGGGGCTAAGCCATGCATTTTGGAAACTTAGGGGGGAGTAGTTGTCTTTTACATAAACAAATATAAATAATAGTGTATTTATACTGTATAATAATACCGTATTCCTACACCCGTATAATACGAGACTTAAATACGTATAAATACTATAATAAAATAATGGTAATAATAATAATAATAATTAATAGTAATAATAAAATTCATACTAGCAAACACTCTCTCTCCTTCCCCTATATTTTCTCCTACAACACCATCCACTCCCCCTTCCCACATTTTTCTCCTCTCACAAAACAACTCTTCCATTTCTCTCTCTCTTTTCTTTCTCTCGGCTGACACACACACACACACACACTCTCATTTTTTTTTTACAAAACATGTCACCCTCTCTCTCTCTCTCTCCCCGTACCAACACACCCCCATCTCTCTCTCTCTCTTGTTTTCTTTTCCTCCTCCCTCACAACACACAAAACACACACACACTCACAAAAATCTCTCCTCCCTCACGGCAACACCCTCACACAATCACCCGCACAAAACCTCCCTCACATCCCCCTCTCCCTCTTGTTTCTCTGCTACCTCCTCTCAATTTCTCTATAAAAACCCCCCTGCCTCCTCATCACAAACCCAACAACAACACCACAACAACAACCCCATCATCACCTCCTCTTCTTCTTTGCCTTCGGCAATCAACAAAACCACCACCACCATCTCCACCATTTCAACCACCATCATCACCGCCATCTCCTCCTCTTCCATCCCTCAATCTCCCTCTGCCAAAACAGAGGCAGTAACAAGACCAACACCACCCCCCTGCCGCACCAACACCACCACCACCTCCTCCATCACAACCACCATCATCACCACCCGCCTTCTCCTCCATCTCAATCACCCTCTGTTTCTCCCTCTCTCTCTCTGCTTTTCTGAAACACCCAGCAGCAGCAACATCACCACCACTACCGACACCATCACTTCCATCATCACCACCTTCACCATCGCCACCACCATCAACGACAGACACCCCATCACCACCAGCCGCCACAACCACCATCTCTCCCTCCATCTCTCTCTGTCTCTCTCTCTCTCTCTCTCCCTTCCCCTCCTCTGTTCTGCCCGACGAAGAGAAGAAGGAGCAGCGGCGGCGGTGAAACCGCTGCCCTCCCCGACAAACAAGACCCACGCCACCACCATCGATCTCCTTCTCTCTCTCTCTCTCTCTCCCTCTCAGCTTTCTCCTCTATCTCTCCCTCTCTGTTCTCGACGGAGCCAGAGCCAGCAGCACCAGCACCGGCGTCGGCAACAGTGGCCGAAGCCACTGCGGAAACCATCGACCCGTGACCCGACCCGGCGAACAACGCCTCCTCCTTCGATCTCCTCCACTTGCAGAAGCTCCCCCACCACCCTAGGAGGTCGACCGGACTCCAGGAACCCAGAACCAGCCACCAACGCCGCCGGAACGCCATAAATTCCGGCGAGGTTTCGACCCGATTTCGGCGAGTGATTTCTCCCTCATTCGGTAACGGTTTTTAGCGATTTTTGGCTTGAATCCACATGTTTCGACTTGAATTAGAGTTATGGACAATCTAAAATTCATGGGTATCATTAGATTGAAAGATCACAATTTGATTTTGGGTGGGTTGGGAAGAAGACACTGATGTGTTCTTGGGAGGGGGTGATTTTGTCTTTTCAGAAACTGTAAGGGTACAAAGTGTTAAAACTGAAACTTGGGGGGGGAGCCCCTTGACTTTTTCCTAAACTATATTGTTTATATAACAACAACTTGTTCATATAATTATATAATGATAGCTAATTAACTATTTTTAAATAGATAAATGAAAATAATTAGGTTTGTAATAAAAATAAAAGCTTAATTTTAATAAGTTTGAAATTAGTTGTAATTGAATACTACAATCCGTTTTAAAATAAGTCAACAAAAGATACATTTTGTATATATATATAATCATATAATCAATAGAGAATAATGTTTCGTTTATTGATTAAATGTCACTTTTATTTTAACAAGTAGTAAGTTTACGAATAATTAAGTGAGATTGTTAAAGTAAAATATTATTTTCTTGAAATAGAATGAATTAGTTATAATTAGAGTTATAACACTTTCTCTTAAAAATAAGTTAACAAAAGAAGAATCGTTTTGTATATATATGAGTATATAAAGATTATAAATGTCACCTTAATTTTTAGAGAGTTTCAAATAAGTATAATCTCTTTTCCGATAAATGAACTTGCTAAAATTAAACATTGCTAGTTGTGAATTAGAGAATTTAAGAAAAGATTTCATAAACTAAAATAGCACTTCTAAGTTGTTTTATGGATTTCATTATTAGTACTTGTTATCAAATAGTTGGAAAATAATATCTTATCAATATTTTAAATTATTGGTTAATTATTTAGTAATGTCATTTATTTTAAATTATAAATGATTAGTAATCCTTTATTAATAAATAATTTAAGTCAATATTTAATCAACTAAGTATGTCATCTTCAAATGGGGATTGTGAGAGCATTTCGTCCTAGCCGAGCATACATAAAGAGTTGGTGCATTATTTGCTTAACAATATCACTGTTGTAACTAGATGATTGATAAATTGTAGGCGACGGATTTGTGGACATAGGCTTTGTCGACCATCCTACGTACTAACTGCTAAGTCAACATCAGGTGAGTTATATGCTTAGCCTAGCTAGCCTAGCTTCCTTCGTGTCATAACATGATTTTATTATACGTCTCAAAATGTATTTGGCGATACACATGTTTTACTTGTTATTGATTACGTTTCGAAATGATTGCTTTGGAAACTGTCACACGATAATAATAACACGTTAATAACGTAAAGTGGAACCGCACGTACCGGACTCTGTTACTATTTGGGAGGTCCTTTGTTGACCATTATTATTTGGGAGGCCCTGTGTTGGCCATGGCTCTTCGCCTTGTTGGCTAGAGTCCCAGCTAGTACTCACCCTTCTGGCCTTTTGCTTCTTAAGGGGGTGTTGCAACACTTAAGGTCTAGTCTGGCAGGTTGGGAGGTCCTTTGTTGACCATTGAGGAGGTCCTTTGTTGACCATTAAGGAGGTCCTTTGTTGACCATCAAGGAGGTCCTTTGTTGACCATTACTGTTTCCGGTACTGTGCTTAATAATTGGCTCATTTGATTCTATATTTGGAAACTGATGGTTGGATTCATATTATATTTGGAAATTGGCACTCGTGAAAAATTTAATCGGAAATGTTTGAAGCTGGATATTTTGCCAATCGTAATTTGGCTAACACTGTTGTTTATGACGCTGCAAACTCTGATTTTGTGTCACTTTTACTTATAGTCTATTATTCCTCATTATTATTAAAAGCGTAACACTGTGATGGTTGTCATCTTCCTGCTTTACATGCTAAGGTGTACCTCACTCAGTATTTCATGCTGATTTTCGAAAAACTGCGGTCTTTGTTTTCATTCCCCCGCAGGTCTAGGAGCTGGGAGATGGGCGTAAGGGGATCGTGGACTCATCTAGTATCTAGCAGTAACTTATTAAAATCAACTCTTAGCATAATCTTATCTTGTTTAATAGTAGACTAATCTCCTCTTGTGTAATAGTATGTTTCATGTTGAAGACAATTATCGTTTGTAATATATTTAAGTATGGAAGGTTTTGTTCACGATTCCGCCGTTTCTTTATGAGTAGCACCCTCCCGGTCTCTCACGAGCCGGATACTAAATGAGGGGGTGTTACAGGTGGTATCAGAGCAGTTCGTTCCAATAAGGGAATAAAACCTGTAGGGCAATTTAAAATGAATTTAGGGTAAGAAAATCTAAAATTGGACAAGCCGATTGGGTTATGGGTAGTTTTAGACTTACTGAGTCCCACCCACCCTCGACCTTTCTTTGCTAGAAATATTTTGTGATGTGATAATATCTGCATTGACTGATTTGACTTGGGATATCTTATTAGGTATTTCCTTATTTGGTTGTCTTTTGGACTAATATTGCTCCTTATACGGAGACGAGGATTTGAGGATTTGATGAATTGAGATGATTAATATTGAGTTGGATTTATGGAATGAGTTATGTGCATTAACTGCTAATGATGTATGCCTTGATTTTTAATGTGTCTTATAAATGATAATCGTGCTATATGAAAATATATGTGTACATTTCGTGATGCTAGTCGTTCTAGTTCATCACCCCGTGGTATATTAAGTAATGATGCAATAGGCGATAGTGTAGGAATATGACTGACCAACCCCTGCGATACTACACTAGGAGGGTGCAACGAGAACAGATGGCTCAGGACAACAACAACAATAACAACAACATGGAGCAATTCTTCGCCCAAATGGCCCAAATGTCTCGATTCATGAACAACAATGTTGCCAATGAAAGGGAACCTGACTGGGCTAAGAAGATAGCTCAGCGGAACCCGAGCAACTTCTATGGGGAGGAGGATCCAGTGTTGCTTGAGAACTGGATCAGAGACTTTGATAAGATCTTCCAGGCCATGGAATGCCCAGAAGCCCGCAAGATTAACGAGGCGACAATCTACTTTAAGAAAAAGGCTGATAATTGGTGGACAGCTAATCGAGCGAGACTCTTGGCTCAAGAAGGCTTCAATTGGGAGGCACTGAAGACAACAATGAGAATTGCCTTCTATCCAGAGCATGTCAAGGAACAGAAATACGAGGAATTCATCGCGCTGAAACAAGGCAACGATTCGGTGACTGAGTACTACGACAAGTTCGTAGAATTGGCCCGCTTTGCGGAGGATACAGTGCCTACTGAGGGGCGCTTGGTCACACGCTTCATAGGCGGTCTCAGGCTTAGTCTTCAGAGAACTATGCTCACCAGGACCTATGCCACCCTGTCAGAGGCCTATGGCATAGCAGCAAACATCTGGAGGGTCGACCAAACACTGACCCATCAACTGAAGAAGAGAAAGGCAGAAAGTCAAGAGGATGACAGCTATGGACAAGGCAGGAACAACCAAGGTGAAGATAAACGCTTCAAGTCTAGCAATGCTGGGGGGAGTCAGAACCAACATCAGATGGGGAGGCCTAACCGTCACTACTACTGTAAGAGGTGCAATAGGGACCACCCAGGAGTAACGTGTGATGGGACCAGGGTGACATGCGACTACTGTGGAAACAAGGGCCATAGGATGTACGAATGCAACAAAAGAATCGAAGCAGGGCGTCGCCAGAATGGGAATGGCTTCGGACAGAACAACTGGAATGGAGGGAATCAGCATCGCAACAACAACTATGGAAACGGTGCGTCCGGGTACCAAGGAAATTATCGTGGCAACGGCAATGGCAACGGAGGGCAAAACAGGAACACAAATGCTAACAACAGAGCTGGAAATGATGGGAGCGGAAACAGGGGAAATGCAGCTCAGGGCAACAACCAGAGGCCACCAGGTCAAATCTTTGTGATGAGCGAAGCAGAAGCGCGAGCAATAAACAACAAGGAAGGTAAGCGCTCAAACCCTAGTCTATATGCATCTCATATAGGAAACCCGTAGTGACCTTAGTGATTCGTTCAAGCTTCGAGGACGAAGCTTAGTCCAAGGGGAGGAGGATGAAATACCTGAATTTATCTAATGGGGGTAATTGTGCAATTTCTTTAAAACGTTTATTTCAAATACGGGGGCTAAGCCATGCATTTTGGAAACTTAGGGGGGAGTAGTTGTCTTTTACATAAACAAATATAAATAATAGTGTATTTATACTGTATAATAATACCGTATTCCTACACCCGTATAATACGAGACTTAAATACGTATAAATACTATAATAAAATAATGGTAATAATAATAATAATAATTAATAGTAATAATAAAATTCATACTAGCAAACACTCTCTCTCCTTCCCCTATATTTTCTCCTACAACACCATCCACTCCCCCTTCCCACATTTTTCTCCTCTCACAAAACAACTCTTCCATTTCTCTCTCTCTTTTCTTTCTCTCGGCTGACACACACACACACACACACTCTCATTTTTTTTTTACAAAACATGTCACCCTCTCTCTCTCTCTCTCCCCGTACCAACACACCCCCATCTCTCTCTCTCTTGTTTTCTTTTCCTCCTCCCTCACAACACACAAAACACACACACTCACAAAACTCTCTCCTCCCTCACGGCAATCACCCTCACACAATCACCCTCACAAAACCTCCCTCACATCCCCCTCTCCCTCTTGTTTCTCTGCTACCTCCTCTCAATTTCTCTATAAAAACCCCCCTGCCTCCTCATCACAAACCCAACAACAACACCACAACAACAACCCCATCATCACCTCCTCTTCTTCTTTGCCTTCGGCAATCAACAAAACCACCACCACCATCTCCACCATTTCAACCACCATCATCACCGCCATCTCCTCCTCTTCCATCCCTCAATCTCCCTCTGCCAAAACAGAGGCAGTAACAAGACCAACACCACCCCCTGCCGCACCAACACCACCACCACCTCCTCCATCACAACCACCATCATCACCACCCGCCTTCTCCTCCATCTCAATCACCCTCTGTTTCTCCCTCTCTCTCTCTGCTTTTCTGAAACACACAGCAGCAGCAACATCACCACCACTACCGACACCATCACTTCCATCATCACCACCTTCACCATCGCCACCACCATCAACGACAGACACCCCATCACCACCAGCCGCCACAACCACCATCTCTCCCTCCATCTCTCTCTGTCTCTCTCTCTCTCTCTCCCTTCCCCTCCTCTGTTCTGCCCGACGAAGAGAAGAAGGAGCAGCGGCGGCGGTGAAACCGCTGCCCTCCCCGACAAACAAGACCCACGCCACCACCATCGATCTCCTTCTCTCTCTCTCTCTCTCTCTCTCTCCCTCTCAGCTTTCTCCTCTATCTCTCCCTCTCTGTTCTCGACGGAGCCAGAGCCAGCAGCACCAGCACCGGCGTCGGCAACAGTGGCCGAAGCCACTGCGGAAACCACCGACCCGTGACCCGACCCGGCGAACAACGCCTCCTCCTTCGATCTCCTCCACTTGCAGAAGCTCCCCCACCACCCTAGGAGGTCGACCGGACTCCAGGAACCCAGAACCAGCCACCAACGCCGCCGGAACGCCATAAATTCCGGCGAGGTTTCGACCCGATTTCGGCGAGTGATTTCTCCCTCATTCGGTAACGGTTTTTAGCGATTTTTGGCTTGAATCCACATGTTTCGACTTGAATTAGAGTTATGGACAATCTAAAATTCATGGGTATCATTAGATTGAAAGATCACAATTTGATTTTGGGTGGGTTGGGAAGAAGACACTGATGTGTTCTTGGGAGGGGGTGATTTTGTCTTTTCAGAAACTGTAAGGGTACAAAGTGTTAAAACTGAAACTTGGGGGGGGGAGCCCCTTGACTTTTTCCTAAACTATATTGTTTATATAACAACAACTTGTTCATATAATTATATAATGATAGCTAATTAACTATTTTTAAATAGATAAATGAAAATAATTAGGTTTGTAATAAAAATAAAAGCTTAATTTTAATAAGTTTGAAATTAGTTGTAATTGAATACTACAATCCGTTTTAAAATAAGTCAACAAAAGATACATTTTGTATATATATATAATCATATAATCAATAGAGAATAATGTTTCGTTTATTGATTAAATGTCACTTTTATTTTAACAAGTAGTAAGTTTACGAATAATTAAGTGAGATTGTTAAAGTAAAATATTATTTTCTTGAAATAGAATGAATTAGTTATAATTAGAGTTATAACACTTTCTCTTAAAAATGCGTTAACAAAAGAAGAATCGTTTTGTATATATATGAGTATATAAAGATTATAAATGTCACCTTAATTTTTAGAGAGTTTCAAATAAGTATAATCTCTTTTCCGATAAATGAACTTGCTAAAATTAAACATTGCTAGTTGTGAATTAGAGAATTTAAGAAAAGATTTCATAAACTAAAATAGCACTTCTAAGTTGTTTTATGGATTTCATTATTAGTACTTGTTATCAAATAGTTGGAAAATAATATCTTATCAATATTTTAAATTATTGGTTAATTATTTAGTAATGTCATTTATTTTAAATTATAAATGATTAGTAATCCTTTATTAATAAATAATTTAAGTCAATATTTAATCAACTAAGTATGTCATCTTCAAATGGGGATTGTGAGAGCATTTCGTCCTAGCCGAGCATACATAAAGAGTTGGTGCATTATTTGCTTAACAATATCACTGTTGTAACTAGATGATTGATAAATTGTAGGCGACGGATTTGTGGACATAGGCTTTGTCGACCATCCTACGTACTAACTGCTAAGTCAACATCAGGTGAGTTATATGCTTAGCCTAGCTAGCCTAGCTTCCTTCGTGTCATAACATGATTTTATTATACGTCTCAAAATGTATTTGGCGATACACATGTTTTACTTGTTATTGATTACGTTTCGAAATGATTGCTTTGGAAACTGTCACACGATAATAATAACACGTTAATAACGTAAAGTGGAACCGCACGTACCGGACTCTGTTACTATTTGGGAGGTCCTTTGTTGACCATTATTATTTGGGAGGCCCTGTGTTGGCCATGGCTCTTCGCCTTGTTGGCTAGAGTCCCAGCTAGTACTCACCCTTCTGGCCTTTTGCTTCTTAAGGGGGTGTTGCAACACTTAAGGTCTAGTCTGGCAGGTTGGGAGGTCCTTTGTTGACCATTGAGGAGGTCCTTTGTTGACCATTAAGGAGGTCCTTTGTTGACCATCAAGGAGGTCCTTTGTTGACCATTACTGTTTCCGGTACTGTGCTTAATAATTGGCTCATTTGATTCTATATTTGGAAACTGATGGTTGGATTCATATTATATTTGGAAATTGGCACTCGTGAAAAATTTAATCGGAAATGTTTGAAGCTGGATATTTTGCCAATCGTAATTTGGCTAACACTGTTGTTTATGACGCTGCAAACTCTGATTTTGTGTCACTTTTACTTATAGTCTATTATTCCTCATTATTATTAAAAGCGTAACACTGTGATGGTTGTCATCTTCCTGCTTTACATGCTAAGGTGTACCTCACTCAGTATTTCATGCTGATTTTCGAAAAACTGCGGTCTTTGTTTTCATTCCCCCGCAGGTCTAGGAGCTGGGAGATGGGCGTAAGGGGATCGTGGACTCATCTAGTATCTAGCAGTAACTTATTAAAATCAACTCTTAGCATAATCTTATCTTGTTTAATAGTAGACTAATCTCCTCTTGTGTAATAGTATGTTTCATGTTGAAGACAATTATCGTTTGTAATATATTTAAGTATGGAAGGTTTTGTTCACGATTCCGCCGTTTCTTTATGAGTAGCACCCTCCCGGTCTCTCACGAGCCGGATACTAAATGAGGGGGTGTTACATTTCCGGCTCCACATTCCCTGCCGTTGCACCATTTCTAACGAAGGAGTATGACACAGAAGAAATACAATTTTGGATCACCTCCACAAATCTGGGCCCGAAACCCATATGAATAAAAGATGCTGATAGAAACCCCCACTCGACTCTTTCATATGCCTTACTCATGTCCAGCTTTAGGGCAGCAAACCCTTTTTCCCCTTCTTCCTTGTCTTCAACGAATGGATCACCTCAAAAGCAGTGAGGATGTTATCCGTAATCAGTCTGCCGGAGAAAAAGGCACTCTGATTTTCCGAAATCAAACCGGGTAGTAACTTTTCAATCTATTGGCAGCTGCTTTAGCAACAATCTTGTAAATAACAGTGCACAAACTTATAGGGCGATAATCACTATCTTTCCTCGGTTGTTTTGTCTTCGGAATCAGTTCTATAAGTGTAGAATTAAACTCAGATAAATCAGCCCCGTCATTCAAGATACTCAGCACCGTATTTGTTATTTTTTCACCAACGATATCCCAATATTTCTGGAAGAAACCTGCATTAAAACCATCAACTCTAGGGGCTTTGTCAGGGGCCATCTGAAACAGAGCAATTTTAACCTCGCTCTCCGTATATTTCCGCTCCATCATATCACAATCCTCCTCAGAGATTTTACGATCCATGTCATGCGTACTGGGGTTAGAAGTACTGAATAACTGAGTAAAGTGTTGTTCTAGTACCTGATTAACCTGATCAAAATCAATGACCCAGACTCCTTCCTCATTCTCAATTCCTTGAAAATTATTTCGAGCTCTACGAATCGTGGCCTTCTGATGAAAAAATCTGGTATTTTGATCCCCCTCCTTCAACCACTCTGACCGTGACCGTTGAGACCATATAATCTCTTCCCTTCGGAGTAACTGGTTGAGATCCGTCTTGAGAGCTTCCCACTCTGATATCACTGTCGTAGTTTGACTTCTTGTCTGAAGCACATCTAACCGGTTCCTGATTTGATTCAACCGTCTCTTTACATTGCCGAAAACAGTTTTGTCCCAAGCTGAACAGTGGGCTGTGGTATCTCGTAGCAACATAGAAACTGATTGGCCCGAGTGGGTAGACCATCAACTTCGAACGAGATCCTAAAAACCTGTATGACTGCTCCACATCTTCTCAAATTGAAATCTTCTCCTGCACTTTCTCTGTATAATGTTCCAAGAGGATTGGAATACGGTCAGAATTTGGATCACTGAGGTGCTGAACCCTAGCACCTTGAAACTTGTCCATACAAAGGGGATTTGCAACAGCCCAATCTAACCTTTCACGAATATTAAAATCATCAGTCTGATTATTATTCAACGTATATGGATTCCCTGAGAACCCCAAATCAAGAAGATCCAAATCGTTAAGGACAGAACGGAACTGAGAAAGTTGACTATAACTTACCACCAAACCACCTTATTTTTCCGTAAAAGTAGTAACCGCGTTGAAACACCGGCCACACACCACGGAAAATCTGATTCTGGAGCAAGATGTCGCAACATTTCCCAAGATAGGTGCTTGTCCTCTCTGTTCGGATCCCCATAGAAACCTGTAAATCTCCAACCAAAATCGTCGGAGTTTTCCACCACAGTGGCATCAATGTAACGATGATTCATTACATACCTTCCCTCCACAGCAAAGCTAAACCACCAATATTTCCTCTACTAGCCACCGCGCAACAATTGGCAAACCCCAATTTGCTGCCCAACCGATCCATCTCACTAATACTTGACTTTGTCTCGATGAGAAAAATCAAGTCGGGGTTGGGTCGCTTCACAAGGTCGCGAAGTGATTGGAACGTGCTCGGGTTCCCAAGGCCCCGCACGTTCAAACTGAGTAAACTCAATGTGCTTGGCGGGGATGCACCGCATCCGCGGCCATTATTGTTGTGTACAAGGAGATCCTCAAGAGATATCCAAGTATACACCTTAAGTAGAGAATAAGAACACAGAGAATTGTAGAGTGTGTGTAGGGAGAGGTTAAGCACTAGTAACTGCTTGTGAGAGAGAGACAATAAGCTATGGTACTGGACCAATATGTGTCTTGTGTCGCAACAGAGAGCTAATGATCCTATATATACAGGGGAAGTGACCGTTGAGGGGTTAATGCACCATAAATGACGGCTTAAAGATAGACCCCCAATGGCACGTTCGACCGTGTAAATAGGAACCGTTACGCATCTGCCCGCAAGTATTGGAGACCGTTATGAGATCAGCCGCATTGTTGGGACACGTAAGCCTATGATATCTCAGTCAGTTACCAGAGGTCGCGCGCAAGCTTCGATGTCGCATACGCGCGATGGACCTTACCCTAGCCTCTAAACCACTAAGTCCCTACAAGTCCCGTGTTATGGTGTGCGGGGGCCCTGTCTCGTATTCCCCACGTGGATCAGCACGGGTGGTGATCCGGTGTGGATGGAGCACAGGTGGGTATGCTGGATGGCTGCCGCTTGGTAATGATCCGCCTGTCTGGAAAGCAGTATCTACAATTACATTAGGGGTCTTTAAGGCACCCAAATCTTGTACATCTTCAAAAACACTAGCAAGCACAGTGTTCAATTTCCCTCTACCACCTCCTCTTCCTCGACCTCTTACTCGTCCCCTACTGTTAGGAGCACCTTTCAGATTTGGACTCAAAGAAGTATCTCTGAGTTTTCTCTTCGAGTTAGAAACTGAAATGGCCAAGGTAGTAACCACTTATTTACCCTTGTCTGTCCTCAGGATGATAGCTTGGTTCGAGTTGGTTTTCGAAGCAGTTGCTGCCACGTGAGTCGGCCTCTCAGCCTCCGAACCGAGAGGGTTGTAAAAAAAACCAATTTTTCACTGTTTGTACCTTCTTCAAGTTCCATGCTTTCATCTTCCCCCCCCCCCCCCACTCACTGCCTAATTCCCCATTATCTACATATGCATAATCTTCCTCCTCCCCATATTCCCCTTTATCATCAGTCTGTAGTGTTGGTTTCTGTGGAACCGACCATCCAGCCTTTCTCCCCCACTAACCTTGACCCCTTCTGTAACTTCTGGCGAGTTCAGGTTTTTATTTCCCTTTGCAGGACTGGCAGGACTTGCGACGTTAGATGTCACAGAGTGAGGGTCGCTCTGTTTCGTTGGAGAGTTACCTGGTATAGGCAATTGCTGATCTTCCGTCTTCTTCTTACGCGGTGGTGGGCGAAAAGATAACCATGGACCATAACCAGGTTGATTGCAGTGTTTTTCCTCCTCAGATACTTCCATACAAACCTCACTGTGATGTGTGAAACACCCACACCAATCACAGAGAGAAGGAATATGTTCATAACGATAATCAAGCCAGAGTTTTTCATCTATCACCTTGAAAAATCCTCCACGAAGTAAGGGTTTAAAGATCTTCAGCAGAACCCTAGCTCTGACATAATCTCCTCCTGCACTCGATCAGACCTTCGAATCCACTTCTAGAACTGTACCAACCCTCCTAGCAGCGATTTTGGTGTCTTCTTCCGTTCGTAACTGCACTGGCAGATTCTTGATTTGCAACCAAACCGCCATCTCCTCATACCGGACCTTGTCGACGTTAACTCTTCCGTCCCACACCTTCAGAAAGAGGATATTACCATCGAAGGTCCATGGGCCACCGTTGAGAACATCCTCCATGGCTTCCTTTGAGTGAAACTCAATGATAAACCTATTGTCATTAACCTCACTAATGATCGTGTCCTTGTCGCCTTTCCTAAACTTTTTGAACAACTCTTTCGTCGCCCATACATTGAAATTGATGGGGAAGAGGAAAGAGTCAATCAAGCACGAACCCAACTTTTGCAGTGCTTCTTTACAGTGCTCATCGCCAAAGTCATCAATCGCTTCTCCTTTCGGCCTCAGGAGAGGCGCCGGAGGTCTGTCATATGTAGCCATGGTCGCTGGGAAGCAAGAGGATCAAGCAGTACTCGCGTAGGGAGTCAAAAACCGATCGCAGTCGCCGGAACAGTGAAACCCTAGATGGCACTGTAGGTCTCCGAAATTATCGGAGCTGAAACGACCTTGTGAAAAAACTTTAAAATAAATTAAAAACTCTAAGAAATATTTGAGGAACATTGAAGTTAAGACAAATAAAATAGAAACCCAGAAGAAAAAAACTTTCCATTCAGCCAAATCAAGAAGAATTAGTCACGGCTTTTTGACGTGGGTCCTGCAGGAAACACATTTCTCAATTTCCTCCTCCACATCCTTATCAATCTGCAGCGTTCATGAGTCACTCACTGATATAAATATGCAGAATTCGAAGCTTCAGAAGCAAAAAATTAAGTCTAGAGAAGAGTTAAGAGAGAATAATTTTTTTTTAAATTTCATTTCAGAATGGCGATTTCGAGAATCGCAGTTGGAAATGCAGCGGAGGCAAGGCAACCAGACGCTCTCCGGGCAGCCTTAGCGGAGTTCATCTCCACGTTCATCTTTGTCTTCGCTGGTGAAGGTGCCCGCATGGCCTATAGTAAGTTCCGTCTGCAATCTGTATAGTGTGTCAGATGACACACTAGTTTTAGTTCTAAATTTATATCTAAAATTCTATTTGTTTAAAACTACCATACTACTGTAGGGTAGCTTTCAACAAGTAATTGTATCAAACTAACGGTTTAATTCAGTGAATATAGTACTGAGAGAGTTCACCGAGGTCTTCAGTTCATCATCGGGCGGAATTATGTAGAAGGCTGTTGGATTATAGTCCCCACTCAACTTTTGAAAATTACAGTTTCACATTGTATTTTATGATATAAAGTCATTTTAGCCCCAAGGAAAAAATTATACAATAACATTCGTCACATACATTTATTCATTAGAAATTCGCTGAAATTTTGAAAATTTAGCCCTTACTGGGGCAAATTTCTGATTCCGCCAAAGGTTATAGTGGGAAATTACATGATGTTATATGTACTTGGCAATAAAAAAGTAATTGCATCTTATTTGTTGTTTCTTATAGACAAATTGACGGACAACGGACCGGCCACTCCGGCTGGCGTGGTGTCGACTTCGTTGTCTCATGGCTTAGCGTTGTTCGTGGCGGTTTCTATTGGCGCCAACATTTCCGGCGGCCACGTTAACCCGTGTTGGAATAGATTCCCTAGAGGCAATCTAGTTTAGTATGAATTTGTATATGGCTAGAAAATTCATTTATTATTTATTGGATATTTAATATAATGAAGTCCTTAGATTTACAATTGTGTTGTTTATCTTAAATATCCCTAGTCAAGTATAGTGATTAATGGGACAATCATCTATAGACTAGTATGGGGTTGGATTGATATGGAGATATCATGATCCAACACATAGGTGTGCATTAGGGAATGTTGCACTGGATTGACCCATCTCCGAGAAGGCTACATACACGTTATGTTGAGTCACAAGCGCTTCTCGCGGTGCAATGGTATTGTCATCCTTAGACTTGAAGTCACTAGATATTCTAGTTGTGGATTATTGTGATTTTGGTAGCGTCAAACGCTACACCGTAACTGGGTAGTTATAAAGGCGTGTACTGGATACAATATGAAGCAAGCTTAGAGATCGTAGTGGACGTAGAGAGGATTTGTCCCTCCCACATAACGGGAGTAAATATCCTAGGTCGCTCGAGGGATAGTGCTTATAGAATGTCTGGCCAGACTCAAATAAATCAATATAGGATATTGATGTTATTTGCACGAATAAGGCTATTCCCATGGATCGAGAAACTATAGATTGGATATACGAGTGTGACTTGTATGTCTCGTGTCCAATCCGGATATAGAGACAAAGGGATGAGACAATTACTTGTACAAAAGGTTGTCAAGATGACTATTCTATTAGTTGGCTAGAATGGATGTTTTGCTAGAGACCACTCCATATTAGCAAATAGTTGCTACCAACTAGATAGAACCTATGGGGTCACACGCTGTATAGAGTTGAACTAGATTTGGGAATTAATTAATTGGATTAATTAATTAGAAGGATCACTTTGCAAACCCTTGCAAACTTAGTAGGGACTAATTTTCAAGGAAGGGACTAAATTGAATTCTAGTAGGACTAGAATAAGCCCTTTAGGTAGTTAACAAGGAGTTGTTGGACTATATAAAGGACCTTCCTTCATTCCTTCCCACATAACTTATGCTCATTAAGTGAACATAACAAGAGTGGGAGAGAACAAAGGAGAGAGAGCAAGCAACAAGGAGGCCCGAACCGCCCCCTTGCCGCCGCCCCGTCCCCGTCGGCCAAAGGAGGCCGAGACCCTCCTTTGGGTCTCGTTTTGCGTGATTTCTTCTTCCTCTTCCTCTTCCGGGCTAGCACCAAAGGAGTTGGGAGATCTAGGATCAACTCTAAGCGTGGATCAACTATAGAGAACGTGACACAATTCGCGTTTGAAGTCATCAAGGAGAACCCAAAGGTGTGTTTATGATTTCTAACCCTTACCATCGTTATGTCTCTTGACTTGTGATCCTTGGAGGGTTTTGCATGGTTTTATGTTTGATTATGCTTCCGTTGCGCAATCCATGAATCAAAACCCTACAACCCGGCCGTCACCTTCGGTGCCTTCGTTGGCGGTAACATAACGTTGTTAAGGAGTGTGTTGTAATGGGTTGCTCAGTTACTTGGATCTGTTGTTGCTTACTTGTTGCTCAAGTTTGCCACTGGTGGACTGGTAAGCCTAACCCCCCTAAAAGTTTATCTCCTTTAGTTTCACAGATCAAGAAAACAGCTCATTAATCAGTTTGATGTCATATAATTAGCCCAATTGAATTTTGGATCGGGCTTCTGCACGATGTCACATGCAACACCCCTTGATTCCCGAGCTTCCCGTTCCGGACCGGAGAGCCCAGGAGGGTGCTACTCAAAATGATGCGGTGGAAATCGTGAACAAAACATTCCATAATCATATATTACAAACTGATAAAATTGTCTTCAACGTGATGCTTACGATTACACAAGGTGACATTTAACTAAGAGTTCGATTAATAAAAGTGCTACCGACTACTAGATATGTTCGCGATCCCCTTATGTCAAGCTCCCAGCTCCTAGACCTGCGGGGGAATGAAACAAAGACCGCAGTTTTTCCAAAGTCAGCAAGAAATGCTGAGTGAGTTACACCTTAGCATGTAAAGCAGGAAAGCTAAGAAAGGCAATGGGGTTACGCGTTTAAATACATTTCAGGAGTAACGGAGAACGAGTGTAACATCGTAAACTCAAGAACAAGTAACAGTGTCATAAAATAATGTCAATTTCCCGTGTAACAATTTTGTTAACCACGACACGTCATACGTATCCAATAAAATCTCTTCATAAATGATATGTCAAGTAAACACACGAATTACGTATAACTGTTCCCAAACGGAGTAATCGAATTATCAACTAAGGCACAGTACCCGGGTAGACCAGTGACCACAATCAGACATTCTAGACCTTAAGTGTTGCAACACCCTCCTAAGAGCGTCAATCAAAGGAGTGGTATCTAGAAGCAGTACTCCAGCCTAAGGCAAAAGGAGTCGGGGTGCACGTAGTGCCATATCTTTAGGGAGCAAAGCCCAGGGAATCATCACCCATATAAAAGTAACATAACTGGTTCCGGTACTTGCGAATCATTTTACTTACACCGGGGATCGAACCCGATTATCTCTTTATGGACATGAGCCCAGGGAGTCATCACCCGTTGTTACTGATTTATGATAAAGTACAACATTTTCTCAAGTCTGTATAACATTTCGAAGATTTTTAAATAAACAAACAAACACATTTATTTAGTAGGGATGAAATGTGACAACTATTTTCAATTAGCCAAGTAATGGACACGAAATAAGCTGGCACGCAAGGCTAAGCATGTAAAACTCACCTGATGTCGACTCAACAGTTAGTACGTAGGATGGTCGACGAAGCCTATGTCCACAAATCCGTCCCCTACAATTTACCGATTATTTAGTCAGACGGGTAGTACTACTAAACCAATGCACTAACCCTATATGAATGCTCGGCTAGGATGAGCGACCAATCCAACCCTTACGATCCCCCAAAGTGATAATTTTAAGATGACAGGCGTATAGTGATATAACTCATTTATTAAATAAACGATTAATATTCTTATATGCAATTAATTTTTAGGAAATGAGAGATTATATATAAAAAAACTAAATAATAAAATCAACACTTTTAAAAATATTACTTGATTATTGATACTACTTATTTTAAGAAAATTGGGACTTTTATTGAGGCACGTGTAACAATAATTATTGTATTTGTAAAATTGATGTTCTTAAAGAAAATATTTATAAATTACAACTAATCTACTTTATTAGATGTTTATGAGTACATAAAATTAGAGTTATATCTATTTAAAACATTACTCTTTATTGATTTTCCAAAACATGTCTTTTACTTACTTATAATTATTATATATATATATATATTTTAATAAAACGAATTGCAAGATTAATTTTCATCTTATACAAACTTATGATTTTATTTTCATTACAAAAAGGGCTATTTTTATTTATTCATTTAAAATAATTAGTTGACAATAATATAAACAAAATGTTATTATATAGTTAATATAGTTTAGGTAAAAGACAAGAGACTCCCCTCCCATAATATAACAAGTTTCATTTTTGGCACTTTATGCCCTTAAATTTTCTGAAATGACAAAATCACCCAAAAAAAACACACATACGTATCTTCTTCTTCAACCCACCAAATTGATTTATGAAACCTTCAATATAATGATACCCATGAAGTTTTGATTAGCTAGGACTCTAATTCAAGTAAAAATAGTGAGATTCATGCCAAGAATCGATCGAAACGATTACCGATTGAATTAGATATTGTTCGCCGAAGTTGGGTCGAAAACCGCCAAAATTTATGGCGTTCCGGCGGAGTTGGTGGCCGGTTCTGGGGTCCTCTGGGTTCGTCGGACCTAGGAAAGGTTGGAGGAGTGTCGAATGGTGGACGGGGAAGAGGGACAGAGGGTTTTGGAAGTGACCCGCTGGGTTCGGGTTTTCGGGTCGCCGGCGATGGTGGCCTTTGCTGCCGTCGTTGTCCCTGCTTCTGTTGTTATTCGAGACCAGAGGGGGAAGAGAGAGAGAGAGAGGCGAGGACAGAGAGAGAAGAGGCCGAGAGGTCTGGAGGTGTTGTCGAGGGAGGCGCCGACGGTGAGATGGTGGAAGTGACGGGGGTGGTATTGATGATGTTGATGACGGTGGTGATGCAGCTGTTGTGTTGGGTTCGTGAGTGAGAGGGAGAAACAGAGGTGGGAGAGAGAGATAGAGGCAGGGAGAAGGTGGTGATGGTGGTGGTGCCGAAGGTGGAGATGGGGGTGGTGATGATGGATGGTGTTGATGGTGGCAGTGGGGGTGTTGTTGGTTGTTGTTTCTGCTGCTGCTTTACCGAGGAGGAGATGGTGTGATTGAAAGGGAGGTGGGTGGTGGAGTGGTGATGAGGGGATAGTGGTCATGGAGGTGGTGACGGGATGGTGATGGTTGTTGTGGTGGTGGTGATGGAGACATGAGGAGGAGGAGGTGAATCTATAGAAGAATGGGTGTTGGTGAAGAGGAGGGTGGTGGTGGTGTTTTGAGAGGATGGTGTTGTTGTTTTTGTTGTGTGGTGTTGTGATGAGAGGCAGGGGGTTTTATAGAGGAGGGGGAGTAGGCAATTGGGGAGGTGTGTGTTAGAGGGAGGAGGAGGAGAGAGAGATGTTTGTGAGAGAAGAGGAAAGAAAAAAAATAATGAGGGGTGTGTGTGTGTTTGGCCGTGAGGGAGGAGAGAGTGAGAGATGGGGAGGTATATTTTTTTGTGAGGGTATTTTGTGTGAGTATTGAGGAGGAGGGGAATTAATTGTGAGTGTCTTTGTGTGAGAGAGAGGGAGAGAGATAGAGGTGTTTTGTGAGAGAAGAGAGACAAATAGAGAGGGAAAGAGAGATAGTGACGGGGTGAGAGAGAGAAATAGGGAGGAAGATGAGAGAGAGGTGAGGAGGGTGATGGAGGATGCATTTAATTGTTAGAGAAGTAGGGAAGAGGAGTTGGGTGTGATGGAGATGTGTGAGGGAGGAGTGGAGATGTGAGAGAGATGAGGGAGGAGGGTTGGCCGGGTGAGAGAAAAAGAGAGAGAGAGAGAGAGAGAGAGAGAAAGATGGGTGGGAGGAAAATTTAATAATCAAACAAGAAAAAAAATGATAAATAAATGATATAATAAATAAATAAAATACGGGTTTTGGGTCGGGTTGTAGCTAGGAATACGGGTACGTATATTTATACGGTATATTTTATCGGGTTATACTATTATACGGGTCGGGTGAAATTAAATACGGGTTGTATCAAGTATTTAATACGTATTATGTACAAGTATATAGTATTTGCATACTTTAGCTTTTATAAAAGACAACTATAACCCCTTAGAATTTAGAAATTCAAGAATATACCCCCAACCAATAACTAGTTAACTAGTTTATCTTTCATGAAACTACAACTACCTCCCCAATTTTTAAACTAAATTAGTTTTTAACTTTTCTAAACTACAATTATCTCCCTATTCTTCAAGTTAGCAACTTTATATATTTGAAAATTAACTCCTCAGATTTTATCCAACCATTTTGTAACTTCTTCAAATTTATAATTTCGACCCATTCTTTAATTTAGTTAATTTATAACTTCTGAAAAAATGCAATTTAACCCCCAAACTCTATCAAATTATTAACTTACCCTCTTGTATAAAATTTGGGGTATTACATCACAGGCCCAGCCCAAAGATATATATTATACTAAAATTAATTCATATATTAGTATAGATTTACTTTAGTGTGTGACATCCACACAATCCTTAAAAGACTAAGCCCACATTAATACTATTAGAGATTTTTAGTTGAATTTTGAGCATTTGTGCATGTTGAATTATTATTATTATTATTATTTTGAAAAGTAGCAATTTCATTAATTAAACGAGAACTATTACAACGACGACAAAGTTAAAAACAAACAAGCAACAACTAGTTTGGGTGCTATATAAACCTAGAAATAGCCGCCAAACTTTACAAACTACAACAAAGGAAAAACAAATGACAATAAAACCATAACACATGAAGAAACAATGGGCTGAGCCTGATGGTCTTCCAAAGATGATGCAAACAAAGATAATCGGGGCAATTTTTTCGCCGGTGATGTAGTAACTCTCAATGACGGGGTCAAAAGCAGGAGAAGGGTGGGGAAGGAAACTCGGGCAATAATGAGATCGAGAAGTGGCTATTTTTGATTCAACTTGTTGGATGAACAAAACATCCGGGGTAGTCGAATGCGAACTAAGCCAGGTTTGCCATGAGGCAAAATAGAAGCATTCAGAAGCTTCGTTAAGAGGGATTGTCCATTCACGGATAGAAGCAGTAAATGCCAGTATCGAGGACAAAGAAAATTGAAAAAAGAAAACTTCAACCAGCAAACCCAATAGACGCCTAAGCAGCCATGATCATGGAGAGAAGATTTTGCAAATTGATAATGAACGAGCAAGAGACGGACCATCGTTTATTTGAAGACGATAAAAACTGAAAGAACGACAAAACAAGGGGACAACACCAAGGCAGATCGAACTAATCCATACTGTCCCAAATTTGGATAGTTCCTGCGTGTAGTTGTCATGGCTGACAATCTCCAAAGACCCAGGGTGGTAGTCGAACTCAGAACAAACAAAGTCGAGATGATGCATAAACAAGCAACCTTCTGATTTCCTTACCTTATATGCATAAGCTTTCTCATCCAAAAGGGGCTTTCGTTTCTTCGAAGACAAGCTTTGGTTCACATCAGACACTTCGCAATTTGAAGAACGAAAACGATGTTTGCCACACTGAAAAGGATGGGGGTGACAAGGTCTTTTGTGAGCACCGATTTGGTGGAGGTGAAACCAATTCCGAGGCCATTTCTTAGAGTCACAGAGGCGAGATGAGATACGGGTCAACTTATCAGGCAATGTAGGTGAGGGGACATCAAGGTCAGGGGGCAGGGGTCTTAGCAACAAGTGGGGAGGTGGAAGGGATGATCATACCATTGGAGTTGAAATTTGGAAGTTTTTTGGTTGTAAGGGTTGTGCAGTCCAGAATAGGTGCCCTGATTGAAAGAAAACAAGGGTCTGGCTGAGCAGCAAATCTTTTCATGGACAAGTTTCTTGGCTTACTTACCCTGAGAGGCCGCAAGATTGGAGTTCCTCCATTTTCCCCTGGATGGTCAATTCCGCCTTTGTGGCTAGAACTCGATTCCTTTCCCAAACAAGCTACGACAACACACATGTAGCCTTTTCCTTTTTTGCTACAAAGCTTAAGTTTAGTGTTCTTCTTATGGTTTGAAGCATTTTTTGATTGATGCGTAAAGGAGAGAAGTGATGCATGGTTCATGTACCTCACTTGATTGGTTCTGCGATTGATGTAAGGAACCATATCAGAGGAGTGATTGGGAGATTGCTGAATGATCTTTCTAGAATGGGTACGGTTCAAGCTGGAATTAAATTTCTCACAAATAGACAACATCTCCTTTGAGGGGGGCAATTGGAAACGCAAAGCTAACAAATCATATCTCTTATAAGCTATGCATGTGACATCCTTTGGAGCAGCATGAACCCAATGATTGGTCCTTTGAGACTCCTTGACGGACACTTGAGGTGGGTTTATGCTCTTCCTCTTAGGATCTGTTTGAGCTGATCTCACAATAGATGAATCTTGCTCCTTGAAAGGCTTTAAAATACCCATCTGCTCTATTTGGATTGCAACAGGGTTCCTCGATGAAGTTGTTGGATACAATCCTTGAACACTTCTGTGTGGAGAGTGGACTTCCGATTGGAACGGCTTTGGGTTATCTTGCTTAAAGATAACATCACCTAATGGTGCGATATGAATATATGGTGGGGGATGGTATGTATGTGGGATTTGGAGTGATTTTGGATCCTTCAGAGGTTCAAGTTGAGGAAGAAGAGGAAGAAAACTATCAATATACGAAGATCTGTTATTTGAAAGAACATGTTTTAATTTCGTCTTTGATTCATCGAAGGACGTTGGAGGTAGGTGGGTTTCAGCTAAGAGATTGCTTTGCTCTTTCGCAAAAACAACTGAATTTTTGTTATCAGTAACAAGAATTGTCTGAATACTGTTAATTACCTCAGAATGTAGGCTGTTGGATTCCTCTGAACAAGGTTCAAAAGGAGAAGTCGACTTCCAATCAACGGCGACGGGGACCATTGTGGAGGAGATGCCTTTATTCACCTAAGGCGAGAGATTAACTGTGTCGAGGAGTTTATATTCAACAGACGATGGAATTTGGATGAAATTGTAGATCAATGCATCGCCAGTCTTGAATTTGGTGTCCTGACCACCTTGAACATCGTCGGAAGTTGTCGATGTTTCCATCGGAAAATGACTTTCTTTTGCTTTGTAACAGAGACGGCTAGCAATTGCTAGAGCTCTTTGCCTAGTTTGCTCCACAACATCAGTTGTTGAAGCTTGTGAGTTGCTCTGTGTTGAATCCAGAAATGAATTCTGGTTTTGGGTGCCGCCGTCGACGGCGTCTTGTGCTTTCTTACCACTTTTCCACCCTGCCCGTTCCATCCTTTGAACGTGGGTTGAAGATCGCTTCACCGTGGACCGATTTATGATGTTTCCCCCTGATTTCTTCTTCGCCGCAGTTCCTTCGAGTGGCGAAGTCGGAGGTGTTTGCCCCGACCTTTCAGTCGAGGTTGTAGATCGGCTCACGCTGACACTAATGGTGTCAATTTTTATTGCTTTTCTCTTCGTCGGAGTATCGCCGAAGATAGACCGGAAAACGTTGATTGGGCTTTTCCCAAGCCTGATTTCCTCTCTGCTTTGGCGAAGATGTAGATCGGTCAGCAGGGTCTCCATCTCACTAAGATTTGTTCGATTTGGAGTTGGCCGGAAAGTAATCGCCAGAGGAGGTGACATTCCCTCTCTCTTGGGTCTTGAAATTTTGTTTAGTGTTGAATTATATTTTATATGTATGTTTAAGGTTACTAAATAGAAATTTAAGGATATATATATATATATATATATATATATATATATATATATATATTTGGGTTTCTGGGTGGGCCTGGGCTTGGAGTGACTCGAAAAGTTAGAGCATGGGCTTATATGAAGGATCGAAACTCCGGTTGGGGGCCGGGCTTGGGTTGTCTTTAAAAAAAGATTTGGCCCGATCAAACCCGGCCAGAAACGGCCCAGCCCGGGCCATATCCAGCTAGCCCAAAGTGATGAAATTAAACTCTATAAATTTGGTCAAAATTCAAATTTACCCAGATACTTTCAAAATTGCACAAGTACCGCCAGCTATATGCAAATAAAATATGTTCATTTAACCCATTTGATTTGCAGGAAACCTCTCCATATGGCCTCTCCCCCGGTATGACGGTCTGGAACGCCGTGGTGTTGGAGATCGTTATGACCTTCGGCCTAGTTTAAACCGTCTACGCCACAGCAGTAGACCCGAAGAAGGGCGACATCGGAATCATCGCACCTATTGCTATCGGTTTCATAGTGGGTGCCAACATCTTAGCCGGCGGGGCCTTCGATGGCGCGTCGATGAACCCGGCCGTACCCTTCGGCCCAGCCGTAGTCAGCTGGTCGTGGACCAACCACTGGGTCTATTGGCTCGGCCCGTTTGCCGGCGCCGCCATCGCCGCCGTTGTCTACGAAGTTTTCTTCATCTCCTCACCCGCCACCCATGAGCGCCTGCCAGCAGAGTTCTAGGAATGTTTTCTGACTCTGATCTTGTGGAGTTGTGTTGGTTGATTTTGATTTTCTGGAATTGGCTGTTGTTTGGTTTCAGCTGTCTGTGTAGTAAATTCCTTTCTATTTATGATGTTTCTGTTTTGGATTAATCCAATGTTTGCGCTCCCAACAACTACGGAAAATCTATATAATGTTTCAATGGATTCTTAATCAATTAGTAATCATCGTCCGAGGGGAATTACACGTAGCTATTGATGACCAAATGAAAACAGATTTATCCTATTTGAATTACAGAAACAGATGCATAGCTGATACCAAACAGGCACCGAGTCTTCATCAACTTCGTCCTGCGTCACTCATCATAAAGACCAAACTGGACTCGCTGAGGTTGTTTCAGGCACCATTGGGAAGCTGAAAGCATAAAAAATCGCTAATTAAGGGGAAATGCTAACACCGACATCCAAAATGATTTGTGGAATGATGTAGAGCTGTCAAACGGGCAGGTTAGGAAAGTTGAGCCCGTTTATAAACGGGTACAAGTATAAATGGGTCCAACCCGTCCAACTCGGTTAAGATTCATCTTGTGACTGGGCCGGTTATAATGGGTCAACATAAACCCAAACCCATCCGTTTAGCCCGTTCAAACGAAAACTATCATTAACATACTCCCACCATGATGACTAACATGGTACGATGTACAACATCTAGAGATCTAGAGTTACCATTACCTTTGATTAGGGGTTGACCGAAAAAGCTTTCAGTTTTCTTTCCTCTTCTGTTTTTTACCGAGTTTGGACTTCCGTTGCTTGAGTAAATGGATATACATCTGCAGCACCAGAACCGGATAGCACACGAGCAAGACCTGGTTCAAAAAAAAAAAAAATCATAAGATCGCTTACAGCCAAAGCAATTGGAATCAAATGTATCGTGGTTGACAAAAATGACACATTACACATACCACGGCAAAGCTATAATACGAGAACGGCAGGAAAGAAAATGCTTTTGCATAGAGGTTTTTAGCCTTTATGAAGGGGAGTGCGTCGTAGATGAGCCACACTGCATTAAAACACAAAATCAATAAATTTTTCAAAGGAAACAAGTGTATGAGCCGATATTCATAAATCTTTGACCACACGAAATAGCACTCACTTTCACCAACTGTGCCCAGAGGATACAGCACAATGAAAGCAGTGTACCTAGTGCGACCAAAAAAAGATGTCAGGTTATACCAAGTATCTTATCAAACACATGCGAATCTAACAAAATCCCAATGTGGAACTAGCAATGATTCTCAATGGGCCCCCACAGGCACAGCGTGCGGAACAGACATAATCTGTTTTAGAGGGATCAAGAACATGGCTCTGATACCAAAAGTTAATAATCACGGGGTCCCACCTTAAAACCAATTGAAAATGAGATGAGTAGCCGAAGTATCCCAATGTGGGACAAACAACGAGTCTCAACAATGTTAAAGACATTGACGAACCTGAGGTAGGTGAGTATGTATGGAGAACCTCCCACACAGTTGAAAGCATAATGCGGATACCTAATTACCTGTACGAGAGTTACGAAGGAGGAAAAGGTAAATACTATGTATAGGAATGTCTTTGGCTCTTTTGTGTTTTTTATCTGGATAACATCGTCTCAATGTGTGCAATAAGAGAATTGCCGGTGATCATCGTGCAGAGTTATTGGTCCAGAGTCCAGAATCAGCTCACCTCAATTAGGCACCAAGAAGCAAAGGTCGTGAAAACTCCAGGCAACTCCTGGACCTACAACAAGATACACCAAAAAACCCAAAATCATCCTTGGTGCATGTTTGGGAACACGATTAGATTAAAATCGGCCTTTAAATTTAATTCCGTTTGTTATGTTATGACACAATTTTAAGTTGAAAATCTGCAAATTAAAATAATCTCAATGCAATCGTAGAATCTCCGAAATTGATGAATAAGGCTGAAAATCTCCGAAAAAATAATTTGAATGTGCTTTTAACATTAGCATAATCGTACTCATTAATACGTGGGTGTATTCAAGTAATTGACTATATATCTCTTTAAATTTTGTCAAATGGATCAAACTAGTAATCAACAATTTCAGCTCATACCAAACAAATTTGGATTTTCGGTTCAGCTGGATTTTTCACCCAAGTTCTTTTCAACCGATTTTTCAAATTTTCAGCTGATGCTAAAAAGGGCCTTAGTCAGATGTTTGTGGCAAGAACGCATAGACCTAGGCAGAAGTTCTCTCATATCGAAACCTATAAGATTAATATTCTTTAAAACACGTAGTAATTTGGCAATTTTCTCAAGTACAAGAGTCATGAACATGGGCGGACACACATTGAGCCCTGTGGGGTCACTTGCACCCACAAACTTTTCGATCCTTTTACTATTGTTCAAAATTTTCCAGTATTGTTCATTTTGCCCCAACTATTATTATGTGAAGGACCCCTGAAGATGAAGAATTTCAGACTTATCCTATTACCTAAACAATGATAAATTATCAGAGGATCCACTTATAAACCTAAATCCAACAAGAAGTCATCAATTATTCTTAGCTGCTTTAGTTATGAGTTTCTTATGCGTAATATTTGTACTTGTATCTTCAAAATTAAACAAATTTCCTACTACTTTCTACACTTATTCTAGTATATTTTTTTGTAAAAAAGTAATTATGCGTAGAATTCTTTTTGACGCAGAATAGAAGCGTTCAAATACGTCAAACGACAATATTCGTAAAGTAAAATTAGTTCTCTAACATGAGAATGCTGAAACTTTATTGATAAAAATGAAAAGGTTGGTTTGGCCAAAGGCCTACAATGATTTAAATAGCCTACACGCTAAAAACGTAAAAATTACCCAAAATAGCAAAAACAAGCTAACAATATCTATATATACTATTTGAGAATGTCTTCTTCAGCTTTGTCTAAGGAATTGACACGTGGAATTTTCAATTAATTAATCAATATATATAATAATTAAGTGTTTACTATACTTAGAAATTAATAAAATCTCGAAACTCCCATTTATGTGAATCGCAAAAGGAAATAATTACAACCTAATTAGAATATTCAAACTCGGAAAATATTTAAAATTAATACATAATACATATAATAATAAATGCACTTTATTCTATGTTTTAAAATTGTATGTCTCATAACTGTATAATGAATACTATATGAAATGAATAGTGCCTTAAAAACAGCTTCTATTAATCTCTATATTGTTATTGAGACGTCTCAATAATTACCACCGAATTAGACTTTTCAAACTCGAAAAATATTTAAATTTAATGCAGAATACATATAATAATAAATGCACTTTATTATATGTTTTAAAATTGTATGTCTCATAACTGTATAATGAATACTATATGAAATGAATAGTACCTTAAAAACAACTTCTATTAATCTCTATATTGTTATTGAGACGTCTCAATTCATATTACCAATCTATATAAGGTAGACGGTTTCGTCATTAACCCCGTGATCTAACTCTATTTTTAATCACTAGCTAACCACAGTTAAACTTAACCTCACCCGTTTAACTCAGATTAAATCCCCTATAAAACCCCTGGAGAAGAGGGTCGTGTCGATGAATGCATTGGGTAGTTTCCGACACAGCAAACGGATTTGGGAGTCCATACAGGGATCGGAATCCTGTCACAGAGATCATGGCCGTGTGGATGAATGGATTGACGAGTCGAAGGTGCACCTTCCTCGAGAGAATCAGTGGGCATTTGCAATTGCTATATGGGTAATTTGGCAGAGCCACAAAAGGGTCTTTGAAGGAGTGGTAAAGAGAGGAGAGCTGTTAATCCAGGAGATAAACGAGATTTTTGCAAGGCATACATCCGAAGTTGGATCAAGCACTGGCAGGGGATCGGACAGTTTCGGATTAGTCAGAGATTCAGAACCTCCAAGCTGGACTCCACCACCCCACGGGTATGTAAAACTCAAATGCGGACGGAGCTTGGAGGAATAAAAAATGGGGTGGAGCTTTTTGAGCGACTCTCTGTGATGAGACAGGGTATATGATCGCTGCAATGGTTGGGCCTCTCCCTCTCGCTTCAACGCCAAGCTACACTGAAATCATAGTCGTTAGGGAAGCCTCCTAACTCGCTAGAAGGTTTGACATCCAAAAGGTGTGGATAGAATCTGATTTAAAAAGAATCTACAAGGACCTTCAGGTCCCCAACGAGACTTTGGACCGATCAGATTTCGGCTTGGTAGCCATGATTGTCGAAAACTTCTTTCCCATTTCTGTGAGTTCAAGGTAGCTTGGAGCCCATGGAAGAATAATCAATTGGCACACAATATGGCAGCGGCTGGTAAGAAACTTCTCCATCGGGGTTATAAATCATGATGTAAATGGTTCGGGTCCTATCCCCGGTTGACTTATAAAGTATTAGTTCTTTGAAAAAAATAGCTATGAGAAATATAAAGAAATTTAAAAGAGATTAAATGTGATTTCCTTGGAATTTTTGATATTTAATAGTATACTTAAATTAGCAATCTCACATAGAAAAATAAAATGAAAATGCAATAATACTTCCCTGTTAAATGGAAATACGTATATATATAGTCCAATCAACAATTTTTCAACATATCTCATATATTTCTCCCAAATAAATCAAGCCAATTAAAAATTTCGTTATTAATCATTCCATATATTTATCTACAAAAGTTGAGTGATTGATTTTGTATTTACTTTGTAGCAATATTAACAGCAGAATGTTCCTTTTTCAAAAGGAAATGTAGAATGTTTCAATATTTATTTCTATACTTGCATAAATTTTAAAACAAGAAAGGAGAACATAGCAGTATTTTTTCTAGGTAAGGAGCATAATAGTTGAGTGAGCATACACAGTCAAAACATGCTTTATATTTTCTTAAATATCAAGGAACACAATTTTTTTTAGGAAAGGAACAAAATGTTTTTAATTTCGTCTTTTTTATCCAAGAATATAGGTTGGACTATTTGCATAAAGATAAAATAACTTTGAGACATTTCACAAAGATGAATGAAGATTATGAAATCAGCATTTTTATTTTTCGTGACTTGATTAAAGTTGTTTTGGCAGATATAACTTTTTTCGTGCATCGCACGGGGTCAAAGCTAGTATTCTACTAATTTAGAATATTCTAAGATCAACCCAATTGACGGAATGTCAATTGGAATTTCCTACTATGAGAAATAATTAAATCAAATCTTTCCTAAAATAGTAAAAACGCTGATTTGAAGGTCAACATGACCGAATTTGACAAAACTGGCATGATGCCCGTGACTAAAGTCACGGGTTCTTCTCAGAGCATCGTTTCCACTCAAAATAAGGTACGGTTTGCTGATAAATCTGATACCTTCGATTCTGCCTCTGATTTTTCTGACTGACTGAAACTGTTTTCCTGTTTTCGACGATATTTTCCATAAATCTCGTCCTACATCACTTTTCATAAAAGTGCTTTATCATTGACAGAAGTATACTTAAGGTGTACCGTATGATGGTAGTTTTGATGTGAAAAATTCAATCAAATTTTAGTGACGGATATGCCCCCATGACACTAAATTCCTGCGTCCGCCCCTGGTCATGAACAAAGTGTGATCCTGTAGGCAAGATCACAACAGCGTGTTTTCTTTTATAAAAAGCAGATCTTTTATGAAAGTTAAGACCTTAAGATTCTTGTCTTCGCCATTGTGTAACAAGAATGTAGATAGATTTGTGTAGCTGAATCATTCAGAGTACAATCTACCGTAAACATAAGTTTTCAGGCATTTCACCAAACATTGATCTGGTGATTTGTATAGCAAAACAATAAATTTTCCATGAAAAGATTACTAAATTATTTCATCGTTTTGCTAATCAAAGCACCGGGTCAAAGTGATCCGGTAAAAAAGTGGAAAAAAGTCAATTGAGAGGTTCAGGCGAAAGTACATACTCCCTCTGTTTCGCCAGATTCTTCAAAAAGTTATTCGGGTATTATTTGGGCTTAGCAATTTGGTCAGCAAAATAAAGTAAGAATTTGATAATTTTTTCATAGTGTCGTAGAGTAAACTTTGCTCTACAATACTACAAAAAATTATCAAATTTTTACTTTGTTCGGCTAACCAAATTGTTAAGCCCAAATAATACCCGAATAACTTTTTGAAGAACCTGGCGAAACGGAGGGAATAGGTAGTATATCAAACTACCCTACATTCCTAGTCAAACAAGGTGAACAGACAAACATGTGAATCAACAGAAAAGTATCGACTACTCACAATGGATCAAATCCAACCAACATTTTGTGATATCTATTGTGTAGTAGTATTGAAGGCACTAAATGGCATAAAGATATGAACCTCATCAAGTCGGCGAACAATGGCGAACAAGAAGTGAGACCTTCCTCCCCATTGCATGAATGGAAGCAGCGCTCCATTCGGAACAATACCTTAGTTTAATCCATACAAAATCCAAATTACACCAAACCATCAAATCTCAATTACCACCAAAATTTGGCCTTAAAAAATAAAATGAATGACAGTGTAGCCCTAGTGAGGTCTCAATCAGTAGTGCTATTCAACAACCCAAATTAAAACCCAGATAGTAAATAAGCATTACTAATACCTATTGCACCATGAATGGCCTCCAAGAAGGCAGCAGCTTGCAAGAAACCTTGACAAAAACAAAATCAATTAATAATGACCCAATAGAAAAAAGATGGATTTAGATGAAACCCAGAAATGTATGTTATCAATAGATGGTTACCCACTTACATATTAATTCTCCGGCGGAAGCGTAAGCGCTGCGAAAGGGTTTACCTTGCTGTAAACTGATGACTAATCTGGCGAGAGAAACTGCCCTGCAAATGGTGGACACACAAATGGGTATGAAGTTCAGAGAGTGACAGAGACGAAGCCACAGAAGAAGAAGAGATTTTCTGGGTTACCATCCAATGGCCTGAAGAAGATTGTAAGTGAAGAGATAGAAGCTCGACACTTTGGACATTTTTCTTTTTCTTCTCTTTGGTGGGCACGAGAGAGTGTGTGGTGTGGACTTGGGCTTATATATGTGAATGGTACTAGTAGTAGTAGTATTACTCTCCCTCTATCACACCGGTTTGATTTTGTCACTATTCACTGGGTCACTTTGACTCGGTGATTTGTATAGCAAATAAAATGATGCAATTTTTTGATAGTTTTCTCAAGATATTGTAGAGTAAAAGTTGTTCTACAATTCGGTGAAAAATTATCAAAAAATTGCATCATTTTGCTATCTAAATTATCCGGTCAAAATAACTCAGTTACGGATCAAAAAGTCAATCAAAGTGATAGAGAAGAAACGGAGGTAGTACTAACTACTAAGTAGTATACTGCTGGGGGTTGGATTGGGTTAACTTTTGTTGGACATCGGTCATTTAATTAGGACAACCACTTTAATTGGGTAGTCCAGTTCAACCTCCATATGTCCATTTAACGAAGAAGTTATTAGGTGATCCACCACCTTCCATGTGATTAAATTGACCGACTGGGACCATGTGACTAACTGACTATGATGTCTGTGATTAACAAACCATTGTAAAGTAGGGCTGCCCATCCGCCTAGTGGCCCGACCAACTAACCCGCCCAACACAGCTCGGGAATTTACAGGCTTGGCTTAAAACAAATTGTTGCCTGTCATGAGCTTGGCTTCATATTTGTGCCCGACCAACATATATGTCTGACTTGGGTTATGTAACTTCGGCCCAAGTCCAGCAGCCCAAACTCTCTATTAGGCTTAATAGTTTTTTTTTTCACATGCAACGAAAGATTTCATTTCAAATAACAACAATTACAAGAAAAACGGGGCATACCTCGGACGAACGGAAAGACAAGAGAAAACGAAACCACTACCCATACCTAGCCACTCCAGAGAAACAACAAAAAAAAATAATGGGATACGAGTTCAAAGGCCCCCATAAACTACCCAAAGCAGAGAAAATGCCAGAGAGATTCAAGAGCCTCCAAAATCCGCAAACAACCCAACAGCAGGCCCAAAGCCGGAAAAAATAAAACCAGACCCATAAGCCCATCCAAACCCTAAACAGGAGCCACCCAAAAGCTTCCAATGACCAGAGCAAACAAACCCACTTCTTCGGCAGCAAGGAGGCCGCGTGAGGAACGGCCGACGGCGAATCGAGGTTGTTCCAGATCGTTGCCCAAGGAGCAGGGGAAGGACGTAGCTCGTGATAGTGTCGGTGGGCGGTGAGGGGACTGCTCCGGGAGGCTCTTCTAGGCCAGAGTTCCAGTCTAGTCGAGGGGGAAGGGGCAGCGCGACAACCGGGGAGAGGGGAGGACGACCGCCACGGGCCAGATCTAAAATCAATGGGGGAGGGACAACGGAAGCTGAATTACCGGGGCCAACGAGGCAGAGGCGGCCGAGGGGAACGACGACCAGGGAAGGGGGCAGAGTCGAATCAGAAACGACAGCGAGCGGCGTGAGAGATGGTGGAGGGCGTCGGACTTCAAGGTGTCCGAATCGCCGGCGGCGGCACTCGAAGGGGCTGGCACGAGATCAAGGCCGGGTAATTGTAGACGCAAACTGGAGTCCTTACAACTCCAAATGAGGTTCTGGAAGGCGAAAGGGGTGGGGGTGGGGGGGTTCCGACTTCGCTAAGTATATTTCAATTGACATATATACTTTTCTATATAAGTGTACTATATAATTTACACGTTAAACATGTTATGTTAAATACATAACATAGAAAATATTGACGAAATTGTCAAAGTAGTCCAATGTGGTGGACTGGTAGTGGTTGATATTTGTTTGTAAAGTAATATTAAACGTCTTACAATTGTTTTCTTAATTATTATTTTTAATTAATGTTAATTAGTACTTCGGCCCATGGTTGGGCTGGTTTATGTTTTGTTAGAATGTTACGGGCGTGGACTTGAATCTCGGCTCGATCGACGGGTTGGGTTGGACTTAATTTTTTAGACTTATTTGTCGTATATTGGATTTGAACCCAGAACCTCATGCATAGGGTTTTGAACGCTCTACCACTTGAATTAAATAGTTAAAGATGGTTTAAACTGTTAAATGAACACTTTCAAAATTGTACGGGTAATTAATCTGAAGAGTTAAAATCTTAATTATGTACTACTATTTCTCTAAAAAGAATCTTAAATTATGTAAAAGAAAGGTAGAGGGCAGCATGAAACCTCATTGATTCTGCAAACAATCACCCAACCGCTTCACATCCATTGCATCAAATGAAACACCATGCCACCCGGGACAATGCCTACAAAAGTAGTTGAACATTTATTGAATTTATATTTAAACCAATGTAGCTCAAATTACACACTTTTGGATCCAATGAATTTATTGATACATCGAAGGAAATCAAAACCCTAAGCTGATGAAGCCAACGCCGCCAAATCACCACCAATGGTCCCTAACTTTTCTACAATCACATTCCTAGATGTTAAAGGTGACCGTCGCTTATTCGAACCTTCGGTAAATGAATCTTCACAGTCCTCGGCACGACCGATAACTTCACTAGTCCTGAGTCGAACAATAAACCAGTCATTCCCGACAGCTTTGATCATCGTAGGAATAAGTTCAGCGAGGTTCTTGTACGAGTACAAACAAAAGTTGAAGTATTTTATGATAACAGGGTCCGTTGTGGCCTTGACTAAACCATTCAAAGTGTTGATATTGTCCTTCACCTTGTCAAGAGCCGCCCGAAATATGATCCGATCGAGTTCATTAAGATCTGCTTTGCTACTAGTGGGGTTTTCTCGTAGAGTTGAGATGCAGAGATCTGCATATGTAGTTTTCTTACAACTGTCTTCTATTAGATCAGCATCTAAACAAGCACTAGAAAGTAATAAGAACACAAGAAAAATAAGGTGAGCAGCAGTGGCCATTGAAATAAATTGATTAAGAAGAGCAACTGACTATAGGGTTTTGACAAATCTGCTTTATTTATAATGAGGCACATGTAATCATTTTTGGACGATATCAATTATTTTAGGATGTTCTTTTTAATTTGACTACAAAATGAGGAAAAGAATGTGATTTGGAATCATGGATTGATTTTCATAGAAAAGAAGATGAAATAAGATTCTCAGTTCTCACCCTTGTTTAGTTGATTGATTGATTATACATGACGTTATTAACTTTCTATGAGTTCAAAATAGTATGGTTTGCATTATGTTTTCATGTGTTAAAAAATACACTATTCCGAGATTCATGGATTCTTTTTTCTCTTTTTTCCTAGAAAAATGCATGGGTAGGTTTTGGCGGTTTGGAGGTAAACCGCAATCAAACCAATAATGTCTGTTTACAAGAATATGAAACAAAAATCAAGCCATAATAGGTTTACAAAACAAAGACTGATTGGTTCAGGTTGGTCGAGTTTTGCGATTTAAGTTTCAAAACATATTTTCTCAAATTTTAAATTATAATCATGCTTGAGTGAAAGAAAAATTGTGCTTTAGTAGAAGATGTTATTTTCCACACATTTTTTTTTTTGAGACAAAATAGATGCTATAAAACTATAAATACTAAAACATTTGAATGAATCAATTGTATTTGATTTTTTGTGTCATTTGTGATCATTCCAACGAATATATATTCACTAATTTTCTATATTTCTGTTTTGGGTAACTTTAATTTTATATATTTTATAAACAATCGTAGATATAGTCACATTTATCATAATATATATCCCCTCCATTCCTCCAGGTTCTTCACAAAAATATTTGGGTATTATTTGAATATAGCGATTTGGTTAACAAAACAAGACAAGAATTTGATAATTTTTTTTAGTATTGTAGAGCAAAGTTTACTCTACGACGCGATGAAAAGATTACTAAATTCTTGTATCGTTTTGCTAACCAAATCGCTAGGCTCATATAATACCCTAATAATTTTGTGAAGAAACTGGAGGAACGGAGGGAGTACTATATAGCACATATAAACATATATTATAGAATTTTACTTATATGAATACTAGAAATGACCCGTACCCGGAGGGCACTCACAAATCACAATAGATATTATTTGACTTATTAAATTTATTCTTGAGATGATAAACGAATTTGAATCTATTCAATTTTGTGTCATTAGATAATTAAAGATTACGTCTAAAAATTAATGAGATTTTATCAATAAGAAAATTTTAGTGAGATAGGGTAGAGATTTTTTTGAAATAGAGACAATATTTTATCTCAGATTTATTTTAACTAACTTGATTTTTTTTAACTTGTCTAAGAAAGAGAAATGATCAATCAAATCAACGCACCAAAATGTCTCAAAACATTTTTAAGGAATGGATAGGTAGGATCTTCTCATTGATACTTTTTGGAGGAAAACACATAGCTGATTTACTATATAGATGTAACTTATATATACGATATGTGGGTAGATTGATGTAAAACCATTAACCAACCCGCATAGTCGATTGTTGTGTTACTCCAAACCATAACCTAATCAAATTAATGGCAAACAGCTAAATATGGTTCCTTTTGGCTAGGATTGGTTGGTTTGAACTGTTTAGCGGTTCGAGTGCACACCCCTATTCAGAGCCAAGTGCCTCATTTGGGGGAAATATTTATCCTAAACATGTACTCTATTATTTTACTTATATAAATTTTATATTATATATACGTGGTTTGAATAATTATGAAGGATCATTCACTTCGCACTTGGATCTGGTCCTCCATTTTTACCTTCCTCATTTCACCACCATGTGACATATCATTATTTTAAAATTATTCTAAGGGCTATGAGCTACAAACGTCGCTACAAAAAAGGGCTTCTTATTGAGACTATTAATGAATGATTTTTCACAATTATACGCACGGCCCATGTCTTCTTCTTTTGGTTGCTTAGGAAATTAAACATTCAACAACAACTAAATCTTCATACGGTCTTTCTGTTCAGCAACCATGCTGGCCAAAGCATTTGTCACCTCATTTGCATCGCTCACACGTTGGGTTTCTCTTTTGACAAACTTTCCGATGAGGAAAATCGACAGTCCTCCGCGTCTCTTTACAGTACTCTGCCTCAAATTCTTCTGATTTCTCTACCTCTTCCGTCGAGTTTGGCCTGTACGGATATACTTTTGACGTAGTTTCCATGGCTACTTAGGATTTCTACCTTTTCTCCGAAGAGACTTCTTCAACTTTTTCCCTCACACATTTGAGTTAAACTTTCTTCTCAAGTTTCCTGACTCGGTTACTCAAAAAACTTGCTGTAATTCACTTGAGCCGTAAGATTTCTGAATTAGTACATGACGAACAAGGAGGCTACTTCTTATTTCAAGGTTTTTGGGCTTGAATAATTACAATTTTGACAATTATCACATATGAAGGTGCCAAGAAGCTTTAATTTGTCAGAAATTCTGAATACAAACAAAGAACCCAAATATGAGGGTCAGCACGACAAAGACAATTTCTAAAATTGCACAGTAAATAAATAAATAAAGCAATTGAGATTATCAATGTCTTCTGTTGAAATAGCACTGTCCAGTGTCCTCTTTTGCTCATTGGCTTTTCTCAAATTTCATCATTCTGGGAATCAGACTTAAAGCACTGTTGAGCTTGAATTTACCTGCAATGGGAAAAGACGCATATGTGATGAACAACATATTTGGAATGCTCCACATGGCCCATGGGGGTTTCACAAAGTAGCATGCGCTGATGTGTACTTTCATTTTCCAAATATGTGGGACGCCCACAAAAACATAGAACCAAACATTTCATGCTACTTGAAAAACTAAAACATCGCCTACCATTTCAGAGTCGTTGCTCTTAGTCCTAAAAGAACCAGGACATCGCTTCTACACCAAAAATTTATTTGTCCAACATAAGCAAAATTGAACAGAGAACAGCGCTTCTACACCACAAAATTTATTTGTCCAACATAAGCAAAATCGAACAGAGATGTGCTTGTACACCTTGAAAAGCCAATTCTCAAAATTTTCAAAAGCAGGGTTACAGTTTACATTGCCTCTTTTTTTGGCCTAAACTTGTCTCTTTTGCACTATGTCCTGACTCCTGACCTGACTCCTGACCTGACTCATGAAGTATATTTAGCCATCGACCCTGCCCCTCTAAGTTTTCAAGAATCTTTTTCATGTTTGTCTAGAGCTTCATCTTTTGCTGTTTGCCTAAACTTGTCATCTCTTTGCTACAAGCCTAATAAGCACACCTGACGGGAAGAAAGAATTAACAAAGACTCCGTTACGGTCCAGTGTTTTACAGAAGGCCAACAGATAAATGGACCCAGACAAACACACAAGTATAGCAAAAGGCGCCGTCAAATTTCGTCATAAGTTCGTTGAATCAATATCTGATTGACGAACATATTAGATCTAAGCTCCAATTTTCTATTATAATTTAAGAGAATTATTGGGACCAAAACTTGGGTTTCGTGAGCTTCATGAACGCGCTATGAGTCAATCCAAGACGTGAAGTGATTTAATCTAACGGGTACTGGAATGAGAGAATGCACCAAAGAATAAAGAGAGCTACTATATAAAAAAATTGAGAACCCATAAATAACTCATCTGATCCCAACATTAATACAGCAAATAATGAGCAAAATAATCATCTCATGGCACCTATTGCACATCAAAAATTTCAGCTTTCTATTTGTTGCTGTTGCCCTTAGGTGGCAAGTTTCATTAATTTGAGAATATCTTGGGTCTATAGTCGGGGGATTGATTACAATATTTTTAAGCGGAAGAGAACTCAATAGTAATTAGGAACTAGCTCATTAAGCATCTTTATACTTCCATAGCTAAATAAAATGATAGTCTTAAAAAATATAACAAGCACGATATCTACAAAAGCCTAGTTCAACTCTAACTCTGCAAAAATGCAACCTTGCTAGAAATAGAAACCTGGTTCCATCATCTTCTTTCTATTTCCTAGAAACCCTAAAATCTTCCCCAGTTCATCCTTTAAACCAAATTGCAACAAACTATTTCAGCCAGAGCTGAGTTGAAGGGTTTACATTAGCAACACACATACACGTACAGATTGCAAGAATGTCTCAGGTTAGCTATTTGACATCTTACTAGTGCTCTGCCTCTGCTGCTCTTCTTCATATTTTCTGGTTGAAGATGCAAATGTTTCACTTGATTGATTTATTTGTGGATTTGCTTCATTCTAGTTTCTTTCGATCTAAAATCTGGTCCTAGATGTGACAATTGGTTTAAGGAAGTAAGGGTTTGCTAAAATCTCTGCAATCCAAAGATTTTGGTGGTGAAGTGAAATCAAAACTTATGATTGATCTTGGGTTTTGCTTGATCTGATGTTAGGGTGTTTGGGTAGTCATCTTGTTTGAGTTGATGATCTGACTGTTTCGTCTGTTTGATTTATTTGTGGAGTTGCTTCTTTATGGTTTCTTTGGATCAAAAGCCTTGTCCTAGATATGACAATTTGGTTACAGAGGAAAGCTAGGGTTCAATGAATCTCTCTGAACAAATAATTTGGTGATAAAGTGAAACCAAAATTTTCAGTTTTGCTTGATTTGATGTTCTGAGTGTTCCGTAGACTTCTACTCTTCTTGTTTAAGATTAGAAGCCTTTGGCTGGTGGAATAATGAACTTTAGACCCCTCCATGGGTCAGGCAAGGCCCAGACTCGGCCTGAATCGAGCCTGTTCAGACCCAGTCCACCTGATCCGGCCTGTGTACGAGACATGTGTGACCCAGGCACATAAGACCCCTCTTTACACAAGCTAGCCCTCTTTACACAAGCTAGGACCAGGAGCAATGCTCTAGACACAAGGCCAGGCCCATGTTATCACTAGATGAAGAATGCTCTGTTTTTGTTTACGATGACACTCTGTTCTCTTAAATCCGCCCATAGAATCTCTCCTCAAACCCACTCAACCTTCGCCTCCTTGAGGGTGGATACACAGAAGAAACCAGGATATGCAACAGATTTGAGTAATTGTCCACAGCGAAACTTATATCCAAAAGCTAATTTGAGTTCTACTAAACCCAGGAGATTAGTTTTTCAGAAAAACATCCCAGCTTACCCAAATGACTCCCAAAAGCATACTCCATATGCACTTCCCCCCTAGTTAGACATCCAGCCCTTAGTCACCTAAAACCTCTCGAAGGGGTACAGCTCCCGGACTCGCTCCGGCGTTTTCGAGGCCAAACTGCGCTCTAAAGGCACTCCGAGGAATAGAGAGCCTGATTTTGAAGGCGAATTACTTTTTAAAGACGATTTACTATTATTTTGGACTATACTAGATGGTTAATCCCAACATATTACTTATCAGTTTGATAATTTAACTATTTAAACATTATTCTTTCTTATAGAAGCAACCTATTTGACAAACTATTACTTACAACTCATTGAATAAAAATTTTATCGTGTGCAAATCACTCCGTCATATGAAAATAGTAGTTCTCTTTTCAAAATTATACTAAATATATATTATATATAGGTGCAATCAGAGCGGTCTGAAATGCTATCCTTCTAAATTAGACGCTTTCCCGCTCCCGCTTCCATTCATGCTCCCACTCCAGGTGACTTAGATACAGCCTTCCTCCACAACCCCAAATTAAGAGATCAGCACTCTCCTCCAAAGATTTTCATTATAAAAGATATGCCATAACCAACGACAAAGCACAACTAAGGTCGACATGGACATGGACATGGACATGGACATGGACATGGACATGGACATGGACATGGACATGAAGTCCAACCCATCATGTATTAATCCAAAATACCACAGATACTCTATTCATTCCCTGCACTCCATCCCATCAGAGATCCTATTGCAATTGCAGAACTTGAGTGAGTCCGGAAGTATTACAGATATTACTAAAGGATACATCTCAGAAAAGCAATCCCCGCAAACTTTAACCAAACAGCACCCCAGTATGGAGAGGAAGAGAACACCATATTACAAATATCCCCAAACCTGAAAAAAATCCATTCTTTATCTGAAAGGACAGCGGCATGACTTCCCATTTGGAAACCATAGTGTATATTTCAACAAATATGCTAGCATTGTCTCTTTCAGGGCATTCTCCATTTTAGAATATATCTAGTTATTTCAGTTTTACTAAGTAGGCGAGAGATTTTTAGTATCTAACAGGCTACTTTTCAAGATAAAAACTCTTCTTTTGTACCACAACATGTAGCATCCTTGTATGCCACATGACTCAAAGAGTTGTCCCCAACGGGTGATTTCAATAATAGTCAATAAGGGGTGCTAGCTCACGTGGTAAGAGCATTGATAGCCCCTGCATCAGGTCTCGGGTTCAAGACTACCAAGTAGAAACAGGTTAGATTTAGTATTTCTTGACTTGTAAACAAAGCAAAATAATTACAGTCGACATGTTCCAAATAATTAAAAAATGAGAAGACTTGAACCCATGACTAAATGCACAACAACTAATGATCCTTTCTTCCGTCTGAAACATGACTGACGTAATCTGAAGGCATAGGCGAAGCAATCCTAGATCTGCACACTTGGCTTTAATTCGTTGCTCAAGTCATGGAATGCAGTCCGTAATTGCACGCTGTTTCAAATTAAATTTATGAAGGGTACTTTGCTAGATGTGTTGTCAGTTTGGAATACTCTACCACCCAAGTACATTGCTAATTAGATTCCCTGCAAACTTTTCACTTATAAGGAAAGTCAATAATTCTACACCGGTTAAGGAGTTCTTTTCCTTTGCTGTTGAGGCAATTGCGATTTTACTTCTTCTGTTTTTCTTTGAGAATTTTCTATCTAGTTAATGTTAGTACCAAAAACCAAAAAAAAAACTTAGCATCCAAAAACTGTAGAATGATCAACAAATTCAAAAGCAACATTCCTAGTAATTGAAATCGCTGATTCATTCTCAAAAGGCACACAGAGCTTCCAATTCTCCAACATTTACAGAGCATATGGCCTGAATAACTGCAAAGTTCTGTATTAACTAGTAAGAGTACCCGACCTCTTAAAGCTAAATCCATCGCAAACCAACCAACCTATATTAGTATCTAAACTTTGATCCAAAAGTCAATCCGCTGAAGCAAGACTTCCCCAATTGGTAGACGAAAATGAAGATATCAAAAAGAACATTGCTGTCATGGTTACAAACCGAAAATAGTGAAGGACTACCAGAAACCTCTAGGCAAACAAGCTTAACAGCTAAATTTTTATCAACTGAGTCTTACAATCTCTTTTCAACAACACATGAACAAATGTGAAGTGCAACAAAATGATTATTCAACTGATGGTAAGAAGGATGTACCTTGATACGTGAGACGGAGTTCCAACAATTTGTGCAAAGAACAAAGCTCCGAGCTTTACCAACACTGTAACGCTGCATGCAGACAATTCGAGTGTAGGGGTTACTATAATGCGAAAAATATTGATGATCACATTAAGCAGCCAGTTGAAATTTTTTTAGAAAAAAGCAAATTCATAATGAAAGACGTTAAATAACCAATGGAAATATTCAAATATCCATAGTCGTACTTTTCAACTGTCAAAGTCCACCGATCTTAACACATCTATATGTACCCCCCAGCAATGTAGTGAATAATCATATTTCGTGAGCACGTGAGAATATCAAAAATATGTCAACACTGGTATCTTATCTGCAAAAGATGTCAACAGTCAAAAGAATTGGAACTCTGAGATTGGAATATAAAACTAACATTTGGTTGCAACCAAAATCCATGAGCCACGGCAGGGACGGACCCAGGCAATTTTTATGGGGGGGGGGGGGGGGGGGGGCAAGGTAAATAATAATAATATTAGTAATTACAACAATAATTTAAATAACCAGAACAACAAATTGTTCACAAAATTTAATAATTCTAAGTGTCAGTAACTACAGTTTTATAGAAGAAATTGTAACAAGTAACTAACCTATAAATGGATGATAGCAATCTACTGCAGTACGACACGTCGTTCTTTCAAAGAATCAAACTCGTCAATGACGAAATTAGTACAGAGTTTTCTCGCGATTCTAATAGTTTTTTCTATCTCAAATACACTCTCACTGCACAATTACAAACAGTCAAAAACGAATAACTCTTGGATAACTGGTTTCTAGTTAATAGTTGAAGGCTTCAAGCCAACAATGATACATATAAAATTCACCATTCAAATACAAAATAAACTTGTGGCAATTAAGATATCAAAAAAAAAGGAAAACAATTGAGACTTAAACGAAATTGGTAAAGCGATAGTCAATTTATACTTGAGTAGTAGTGTTAGGGTTTTAGAGTTCTTTTTCCTCTTGATCGAATCCGTAAAATAGTAATCTTATCAACATTTAATGAGAATGTACTAGTATTATCAATGGGTTATTTTGTTAAAGTAACAATTATCTAAAACAACCAATTATAAATTACTTTCAAGTGACCACCATGTTAGGTTAGTCATCCTCTGCATCAAGATCTTTTCCATTCTTTGACGTAACTTAGTAGAAGTGCCAAGGAATTTTGATAGCATACCATAGCTGGTGACAATCAAAAATCACAACCAAACTTTTTACTAGTAGTTAATTAGTCACACAAAGGTCACTTTATCAATCCTTATTGTGGTCAAATATATTTCCCAGGATGACGAAAGAAAAAAAAAAATTGTAGCTTTGGGTTTTGTATTCCAAAATCTCTAAAGTGGAGGAGTACATATAATTCCCTGCACACCAAAAACGGAAAGTATGCAACATCACAGCCTTCATTAAGTGAATTGGAATATCCATATCCGCATGGATAGGCTCAATGGTGGATTGTGTCAAAGAAAATCAATGCGATACAAAAGTGGAGTGCGAGTAATTGAATAAAAAAGTGTGAACGAACAGGGGCTTCAAATGGTGATTTGGCAAGTAGAATCCTCAAAAATAAACCAACTCTGTATCCAAACCTGTTAGATGCTATCCCAAACGTCCTATTTGCCAAATCTACTTTGTTTTCTACCTCTGCACCTTCATGACCAATTCTGAAAATTGATGTTAAATCTGCTAGATGGATCCACTCTGTGTCGCACGGGTGCTTCTGGGAGGTCGTGCACCCGCCCCGGGTGCTTCATGGGTGCTTTGCGGGCGCTTTGTGGATAAGTCATGGTCATTTTGAAAGTTTTAGTTGATAGGTATTCTAAAATACAACTACAATTCAACCAAAAAACGTGCATCTATGTGAACATTTCTAACTCTTAGATTACTCGTCTCTCTACAGCTACGAACGGCATGGAGATATTACATTGTTGATATAGATAGTAACTCTGAATCTTTAACTCTGTGTATGAATTTCTGCTTGATTATCGTATGGATTACTATTATTGTTGTTTTTATATCAGTATAAAGGCATCACAACTAATAAGAAATAATAAATAAATAAAGTCTCCCCACCCCCACCATACCAGCGATTTTTGGATTTTTCCGAACCCGCACCCGTGCTACATAGGACCCAATGAATGCCTAGCAACTCCCAAGTAGTCTCCCACAATCGTCTGGTAGCCCCTACAGTTCATCCATATATGTGTGAGACTGTTTCTTCTTCACTACACATCAATGATCAAAGACCTTGCATCTGATGACACCTATTTTTTAACATATACCTATCACTAAAATAGCATTTCAGACAGCAATCCAAGCAATATATAACCCACCTCCATGGGGAAATTTTCTTCACTCCCTGCCCAGCAACCCTTTCACCATAGCCCATATGCACACACTGGATAAGTGGATAGAATATGTGTAGAGATAGGCTTCTACTCCATATTCCCATCGGCTACATTGGTAACAGAAGCAACCTTGGCATTCTTGAGAGTGGATTAACAAAACAAACCCGGATATGCACCAAATAAGTATACTTGCCCACACCAAATATAATGTTCAAAACTAATTCGAGTTCAGTCAAAACCAGGAGATGAAGATTTTATGAGATACTTCCGATACTGACTCCCAAAAGCATATTCCATAGGTGCCTCTCTCCATGTTAGACATCAACCTAACTCCATTTCGCAAATTTGCAGGTCCGCACTCTCTAGGGACTTCTTTATTCATAAGGAACGCAAATGACATTTTGCCAACGACACAACTAAACCTGTGCACATGGACTTGTAATCCTGTCCCGCCCATGTTATCGGGGGTCTAAACCTATGTTACCAGAAACGTGGTACGCTGCAGTATGTGGGACGGGACGGGAACGGGAACGGGAAACGCGATAGGTGCCGATACAGGGTACGCTAGGGGTAGGCTTCTCCGGAACGATGTCCGGGGACGAAATCCAATTACTAGGAACGATGAACACTATTTGGGAACAAATTTCCCTACAGTTACCTAGAAGGTCGAACAATATCAACTTAAATAGTTTCATACTTCCATTCTCAAATCCAGTTATCATGATAACATAACTTTATGCAAATAAGTACCACGGTAAAGTAGTAATATAAACTTGTCAATTGTGTACTCACTCTACGAAACGTTCGGGTCGATGCTTTCTGCGTTTCGGGACGAAAACGTACCGCGTTTCGGTACGTATGACTCGAAACGAGAAACGTGGGTACTTTTACGTTTCTGGTAACATAGGTCTAAACAGTTCACCAACAAACAAGGGATACTGTCTTCAACCTTTGAACAGAGACTAAAGGTATTACAGATAATGCATACCTCTCATGGTTGAAAGAAAAATTCAAAAACCTGAAAAAACCTTCCTTTATTCAAAAGGTCAGCAGCATTTACCACTTGGAGAACCTTGGAATGTATACTAAGTAGGCAGAGACTTTTTATATTTAACAAGGTAGTTTTTGTAGATAGCAACACTTCTTTTACGCCGCATAAAGCACAGCATCTTTAACAATCCTTGTACACCACATGACTAGAGCAGTTGCAAACAAGGGCTTTCACATTACAGTCGATGAATTCAAAGACATTTGAAGATGGCAAAATTTGAGCCCATGACCAAATTGCACAAGAGCTTACGATCCTTTTTGTTGTCTGATACATTATGACACTAGATTTGCATACTTAATACAATGTATCAATAATTTATAGGATAAAGGAACACATAGTGTTAAAACCATTTTCAAGTAGAATGTTCAGCTGAACTAAATTCTGAGCATGTGGCCCGTTTTGTCTGTATAAAATAATATTTCTAGCTCGACTTGCATCTGAACTTTTAAGTAACTTGTGTTGCTTGATATATCTAATATCTTTACATATTGTTCAGCATATGGTCATGATAACTATTACAGTTGTACTGACCTTGTGCTGGAGAGCACATGGCATATCCTTTGATAAGGTAGTGGCAAAGGACGGGAGTGGCGACTTCCTAAACATAATGGACGCCATATCTGCTGCTCCAAATTACAGCAGACATCGATACAACATCCAGATAAAGGCAGGAACATATCGTGAGAGAGTGCAGGTTGGGAAGGAGAAAACACACATTGCACTCATCGGAGCTGGAGCAGAAACAACGATATTAACAGGACACCGCAGCGCCAATGAAGGGTATCAGACATATGATACGGCCACCGTAGGTTTGTTCACAGTCAATCACTATACATAATAAACCTCAAACTAATAATATACCTAAAACTATTGTCTCTTAATCTACAGTGATACAGGGTCAAGGTTTCATTGGTATAGGGTTGACCATCCAGAACACAGCGGGACCATACAAGGACCAGGCTGTGGCCCTAATGGTCGAAGCTGAACAATCCGCGTTCTTCAAGTGCCGGTTTGAGGGATACCAGGATACCCTTTACACCAAATTTGGCAGTCAGTTTTTCAGAGAGTGCGAGATCTACGGAACAGTAGATTTCATCTTCGGGAGTGCGGCAGCGCTGTTCCAGCATTGTTGGATATATGCGCGGAAGCCTAGAGCCTCACAGTCCAATACTATTACGGCTCACAAAGGTGAATCTCGTAATAGAACTACGGGCTTTGTAGTGCAAAACTGCACACTCGCAGCTGCCCGAGACCTAGAGAAGCATGCGCTGGGAACAAAAACTTATCTGGGGCGACCATGGGATAGCTTCTCAACCACGGTGGTCATGACAAGTTTTCTAGATAAAGCCATTGACTCTTCTGGCTGGTTAGGTTGGGAAGGGCGTGATTTATCTCAGGTTTACTACGCCGAGTACCGCAACCAAGGACCAGGTGTTAAGGGACCCAGGGTGTCTTGGGCTAAAACAATAGACAGTCCTCGAGAAGCTTCAAAATTTACTGCCAGGAACTTCATCTGTGGGGCAGAATGGATTCCTTCAACAGGAATCCGGTTTTTCCTAGACTTGGAAGCCGGTGGATCTCACTGAGAAGAAATGCTTCCCTCCTGCATTTACTTTAGATATTTTCTGTACATATAACCACTCATTGTGGTTTTCCATTCAATAAATTAGACAATGTCCTAACTCCTGACAATCATGTATTACAAAATATGTGAACTATGTTCTCGATTACTTGATGTGTAATCTTACTGCAGGGTCCCAAATTCAAAAAGTTATTTACATCAGACAATGAAACTACCAAGCAAACAATCTGAGGTAGTCGACTATAAACTCACGTGAAAGAGCGGGGTACATAACTAGTGATGCCATCTGCATGTACAAATGCAAAACTATACTGATTAGATAAGTTGATTGAGAATTTGCTGGCTCATAATCTTATATTCAAATCGAAAGGTCCCTCATAAAACTAATACCAAGTTATCAGCATAGACCGTTTGTTTCATGACTCCTGCAAATAGTAAACCATCTCTTCAAGTTACGTAAATCGTAGTAAAGCTACAAAAGAGAGACAATGGAGACTTTGGTGAGAAATGAAGTATGTCGAATTCTGTCCAGCTGAACACGAAATGACTTTCCTGACTTTATTGACTACTATGTCCCGCTTCAAATTACAGGTTTTCCAAAATTAGTTTACTCCTACAAATCAAAGGCCGACCGGGTGATTTGAATCTGTAGTTACTTCTTTTTCTGTAATTTACAGAAGGTAAATTGTACATTCCAAAAAATGCCTCCAAGACTGCCAAACTAGAAGGAACCACAATTACACAGCAACGCCTCAACGGTCATTACGCGTGCACAGGTAGAATGGCTTATTTTATGAGTTCTCCTTTTTTTTTTTTTTTTTTTTTGAGGAAGTGAATTCTCCTAGTTTGTTCAGATACGTATATAATCTGTAGATATGATACTCAACCTCTTCAATCGGTTTTTTTTAAGCAGATAAACCGCAACATCCAGAATTCTTATCTCCCCGTTACCATGGAATTTCTTCTGCGATGTTCCACAACATTATAGGGATAATGCAAGTTAACCTACCCTGAGGACTACGGAAATATCCTGTTCTTGAAAGTTTCACCCAACCTGCTTACATGATAGTATTAACATTCATTGTCCCCTTCCCCTAAGTTAAAGATTTATTTTGTCAATCCACCATAAGCGCGAGGAAACAGGAGTAGAGTAGTAGACTCATGGAAAGGCTCATGAGGGCATTGCAGGGATTTTGGGGGAGGTAAAGACATCTCATCATCGGTGAGCGCAGTCTTCCAGAGAGATTCTCATGTCGTTGAAAAGGGCTCTCCAGAACCAGGTCTTACATCTATAAACTATTTGGGACTCCTTTTTTCCAATTCACTCCAATCAATTTCTCAAGACTGCTCCAGGGTCTCTTGGCTTCAAATTTTGTGGCTAAGGGAAGCTTCAAATGTTCACGGTGATCCACTTGTTTTGAAAAAAACTTCAAATTTGAGAGATGGATAACGGTGTTTTAACAAGGCCAGAACATAATGACAAGAATCAGAAGTAACAGTCAAATGAGAAACAAATGTCAGCAAAAAGCACGCCAAACTACACGCTAGGATCATTTGCAGAAGAAATTACTTTGTCAGTAATATTAGAGCATGAACCGCAGCATCAGCAAGCACAAAATAACATTTTTTTACAGATGCAAGGAGTGGAGCTCGGCTATTGGGAAGAAATTTATAAGGCTGTTGATTCTATCGTAAGTCAGACGAGATCATGAGACAAAGCTAGTCCATTACATTAACAAACATGGGCCCAAAGTTTACAATCCTCAGCATAGTGGATATTTAGTATGTCTTTTTAGGGAGAGGGAGGGGAGGAGTTCTTGTGGAGCAGATCGCTTCAGCAATGGAATCTGGGACGGAGGACGAGTAGTGTCTTTCTAGATCTGGCAAAAGTGAAAGATCGCCAAAATGGAATGGACATTGACTGCTACGAAGCTTTCTTGCAATCACGACCTCAAACGGCAGCTAATGAATCCAGTTCGATCACGTGCTATACAGTGCCTCAATGGTTAACAGCAGTAGACTTGTGGATAGGACTTCATAGCTAGTACGGAATCGTATGAACTAAGCTTCCATAAAATACATTTGTTTAACAATCATCGGAATGTTTTATGGAATCCGAGTGTTGCACCAATAGAAGACAATAATTGAGAGAGAATCATTTGAGATGGTTTAGTCAATATCATGCGTATCGCAGGCTATTGGATGTGTTTTTAAATTATCTGGTCGACAGGTGTAGACAAGGGAGAAGGAGACCGAGCAAACCTGAGTAGAGACAGTATGACAAAACTTGGTTAGAGTAAACCTAAGGGAGCAATACTTTAGACAGGTGCCCCAGGTCGACCCATGACTCCATATTATCATTTCAAAGTTCACAAACCCAACACCGCTACAACAAGACGTGAAAACCACTCTGCCTATCTCTTAGCCTTACGTTCATCACCTTTCTCTCCCTTAATATTCGAACAGTATCAAATCTAAAACAGAAGAATCTCCATTAACACACATTCTCATCCAAATCTTTGACTCTAGAGCATCACATTAACAGCACAAGATAGAATTTATTTTCCTCTTGGGTAACCGTTTGTCCCATGGAACATCTACTTGTGGGTCTTAATCGGGTACCGGGCCAGAACCGACGGTTCTTGGGTTGTCATGGTTCCAGAACCATGGGTCAGCTAACATGGCGGCACGTGTTTGGTCCGGGTCTACTTCAGTCGTTCCTGGGTCAAGTACATTGTGGTTCTAGCCAAATCTGGACCATTGACAGCCCTAGCACCAAGGAACCTCATTAAACTTTTTTTTTCTTTTATTAAACGCATCTGGTCCACTGGTTTTCCAGCCAGCAACAGTTGTGCAACACCATTTCAGTACTTCATGTAATAATCTAGTACCGAATACCCTTGTTGCAAGACCCACGCACCGGTTTGGTAAAAAACCAAGATAAAAATAGTGACTATTCAAACACACTGGTTATTAGTTTAAAAATACAAAAGCAAAAACCAGTGTATCCAAACAATTCCGTTGATTAAGTTGCAAAAGGAACTTTTCTGAAAATTCTATAGATTTGATTACAATGATAAGCGTTAAGAAAATATCCATAGCCAGGCCACAAATGGATCGCTATGGGAGAAAAAACACATACCAGTTGTCTGAGTTCGAAAATATTACGAATAGGGCTTAATCAAACAAGCATGAACCTGATATTTGGGTTTGTTCATTTATTTCAGCAAAGGAATACAAACAAAATTTCACCGTGCCGAACATGAGCTGCTCGCAAACGGTTTGGTTCATTTACAACCCAAGTGATGAAGAAATGCGAAGGAATAAATTTGGAATAAGACGAAATCCTAGATTCCAAACTTGATTTGATTTTTACGGACTATTTATTCTATTTAAGATTATAGCATCATTAGCATTATTCATTTCCCTTGTCAAGCTTACTGCTATTAAGAGTTCTCATCTATAAATCAGGAGGGTACTACATAATGCGATTCAACTTCGAGTTTATGAAAAAGATCAATAATCGAGATATTGAACTGAATCCTGAGCGATTCATTACTTTGGAGTGTTTGAATTATTTCTTCATGCCTGCATTATTTGGTATCAGAGCTTAACTCCTACCACCATCGTTGCTGCCTTCTCTCCCATCGTTCTTTACCTTTCTACCTCATTCTGACTAAACCAAGCACACCTATTAACCATTCAAGCGTCGGCGAGTAGAACTCAAACGAGGAGACAGAAGAGACATCAATCAAGATGAAACTCACCATCCACCGCTAAGGCCACTGCTGCAAACCAGCATAGGATCGCCGAAGACCGCCACAGCAACGCACCACCACCCACCAGTCCTTCATCACTTCAAGCAGAGATTTGAGCCACCCGATTTGAATCGGCGAACTAGATATAGAAGGCAGACCAAATCTTTGGCGTTGCTCACTGCAGACCTATTCCACACCCTCACCACAACCGATTGAATTCAGTTTACGAACAGGTGCGCCTACTTGACGGAGCAAGGTAGCAGAACGAAGAAGAAGAGGGACTGCTGTCCAGAACATGCCTTCAATCGCCTACACCAACCAGAGAACCATCAAGGGCCTCTCTAGTTCACCACCAGAGCGAACTGGATATGACCAGAGACCATTATCTTAGACCGCCACAACCACCATATCCGACGATCTCATATAACCAGTCAGAAAGATAATTGGTCTCTCATCTGTAGACCAAGTCCAGATAGCTAAGCCCAAAAAGATGCTCTTCAAGGCCCACGGATTTACTTCATTTCAGCTCAATCCTCTCTGGTCTATGGCGCTACTTAATTCAACCCATACACTATTAGATCCAAAGGGAGAGAACGGAGGTCCCAAAAGATGTTGAGCTTGAAACCAATTCGGTTAAAATTACAACCTTGTTAGCCAAAGGAAGACAAGTTCACCAAGCAACTTGAGGATGTTGGTAATAAGCTCATGCACCTAGCATCATCAATTCACGAGATCTTCTCTTAATAGATTGAGTTGAGCACTTTCTTAGTAAAGTTGGTGATCTCCACCAGATGAGTTGCAGAAAGTTCCAACTCTGTAGGTGAAATAATTGATTCGAGAAGAACTCTTCGAGCATCTGGAAGACGATGTTAAAATTGCAGTAATTGCTTACATTTGCGAGTTAACAAGAATCACAGTCCCCTTTCTTCCATAGGATGATGATCAGATGAAGATTTTCAACTGCATCGTATTTTCCAGGGGGAGTTTATCCAGTCCTCTGAGTCGTTCTTACCCTGAGGTGTATGTTTTACTGATCTCCTTGCAGGATTTAAGTTATTCTTGGCGATGCTTGATCTTGGTGTCATGGCATGATTCATGTAATGCTTCGCTTATTTCCCGCCTATATCACATATGAACACCCTCCATCGGTGTCTGAAACATATGGGGATTGGGTAGCTCACTCTTTGCTTGTTTGGAAGAAATTAACCAAGACATTTCAGAAATTTGGCCAACAAATGGAAAAGCTTGTTTTAGAAGGCTGCTCTACAATGCTCTTCGCTTATTTGGAAAAAAAAAGGTCCAAAGAGGGCCACACCAGAAGCCAAAGTAACCTCTGATCATACTGATAGCTATGGTATCATTACAAGAGATTCAACCATGGGTCTTGTACCAAATGCTTCTGATATTTCATTAACTTTAGTTGCTTGAATACATGAGCCCATCGTGACAGTTCAGAGATCGAGTACAGTTTCTATTAGAGTAAGCAAGTATGCCATGTTGGAAGGGGACTTCAAAAATTCTTTGATAAAATCTGTTTACCCTTGATAGTTGTTCAAACAACCATCTTTCCTCTACCATATTGAGTCACAACTCACAAGTCTCACATGTATGATTTTTAAGTACAATCAAGATATATGTCTCCTTGTAGCAACCAACATACAGAAGCTCTAACATCTTTTTGCTATCCTATTGAGCATGGACCCACCTACTCCTACAACCTTCCTGGAGCTTTTAATGTTGATCAATATTTCACGTACAAAGAAGGCTAATCACACATTGGCATCCAATAAATAGGTCCTTATGCCCTCCGACTATTTATTCTATGCATCAAGTTGAAGAGTCATGTGGTGGTGTTGGATTCAAGCAACCTAAGACAACTCAAAACCAAAATTTCAGACTTGGCGCACGGAAGATGTCTCATATTTTTCAATCTGAACTGATTTGGAAGTATCTTATGTGTGGGACAAATCACCCAAGTCCCCCGCTACAGCATATGAGTTTCCTAGTTCTTTTTCATTGGAAGAATAATTCCAAGTCCTTCATTGATGGTGATTTGATGCAATACTTGGTCATACGCAAATGGCGTTCAAATGATGAGGTTCTTGATAGTGCATCTCCGAAGTTTCTTAGATGTGAGAAAACACCGTCTAAAGATTCCGCTAACTCAACTAAAATCCAATTGAACTAAGGCAGATTCCTATGACTTCAGAGTTCAGAGTCAATATTAAATATAGAAGTAATCAAACAAAAAGATTATGACGTGATTTGTCATAGCCTCATAGACACTGAGGCACCGAAACACGTGAGCCTAAAGCCGGTTTGAAAGAAATACTCCAGATAAATGATGGATGGTAAGTTCCTGATATCTATGCCTCAACATCATCACCAGGCACTAATCAGGATACAGAACATCTCTAGTCTTTTCCTCACACTTCACCACACCTGATAGTACGATATACATCTTCCATACATATTGAGCAATTAAGGTGTATCCAATAATGTTAATGGTAATGCTGCTGATTACAAATTCCCAGACAAAAGTATGGCATAAAAACACACAACTTTTGGGCTCCGTTTGGTTGGTAGTGTTTTCCCTTGTTTTGGTGTTTTGGTGCTGTTTGGCTTGAGGTAAAATATTTTCTTGTCAAATGTTTTCCCTTAAATGATGCAAAATGATTTACACATGGTAACACCTCCACAACCGGAGAGTGAAGGAGAACAACAACTCGTACTAACACCTACACCACCAATAACCACCACTACCACCTACCCCCACCACGACCCATCACCGCCACCCATCACTGCCACTTCCGTGATGGCCCACTGTTTTGGCAAGTGTCAACCTAAGTACCAAACACAAGAAAATAATTGCAGGGAAAACTTTTTCACACGAAATATTTTACGCCTAGAATATTTTCCCTTGTAAACATTTTACTGCGAACCAAACAGAGCCTTGGTTACACCAATTAGCCGAGTAACTTCAAATCAACCCAATAATCAATCAACCACCAGAGCAAAACGCAGTGATTCACAGGTTCGAATAACAGAAGATGAATACATCAGATGAAGAAACATACCCGAATTAATACCTCTGGTCCTGGTCGACTCAGCAGGTAGGTCATCGCACCTGAACGAATGAAATCGATACAGCATCAGAGAAACAGCAAGAAACGAAAGGAGAGCAGCTTATAGGCGTTACCTCGTCGTCGTCCTTTGTGTGTTTACTGTAATTGTTCATCATCACTCCCGAATCAAACCCAGATCTGGGTGGTTTATTTGGATTTGCAGAAAGTGGAAGAAAACGGTAATAGATGAGATCGGGTGTTCAGGGTAGGGGTGAAAATTCAGTGTCGCTGTCGCGATTGATAAAAGGGAAAGCAAGAGAAAGGGGGGACACTATTGCGTTTTCTATTTGGAGACTGTTTGGTAGTTTAGGGTAACAAGTTAGGTGCAAGAGAAAGGTAAAAGCCATAAACTACCACTAACTTTAGGAAAAAGAAAGTTCTTCATGGTAAAAAAAAAATGAAAACCCCTGCTTTTGCCTCATTCGCAAATTGGGGCTTCTCAAATAGTGTTTGGTATGACTTATTTAAAATTTAAGTTGACTTATAAATTTAATTTAAGTTGACTTATTTGCAATTTAAGTTTACTTATAAGTTTATGTCAAAAAAATCTGTGACAAAAAGATTAACAAAAAAGTCATTCGTGTTTAATGAAAAAGTTATTTTAAATCCAAAAGTTCAAAAAAAACTTAAAACACTATAGACTTATAAGTCGAAATCTAACTTTTCAGCTTATAAGTCCATACCAAACATCACTTATAAGTTGGCTTCAACTTATAATCCAAAACTCACTATAGATTTTTTTTTTTTTTTTTAATTGTTTTGTCGTCAATCGGATTTGAACCCGGGACCTCATGCAGGGACTTCCAATGCTCTATCACTTGAGCTACCACCCTAGCTGCGTGACATGCAAATTTTAAATAAAATTACTCATTTGCATGTTGTTTTTTTTGCGGAAAAAATTAGAACTTCAATTGAAAACCGAAGCTAACGATAAATACATATACATAGCAATTAAGGACACCACCCGGACAAACCATACCACGAGGCTGGCTACTAACTACTACTAGAGCATGAAACCAAAACATGAGACTAAGCATGACAACCCACCAAAACAAAACAACTCTTGAGAGAACAAAGAGGCCGAAGCTAGTTGTAAGAGCCTAGCAGTGGCCAACCAGCAAAACCAACAGCAAACTATCACAGAGATCATAACTTCAACAGTTTTAGAAACAGCCAAAAAACAAACTTGAGCCATAATTTGAGAACTTGAGAATTATTAACTTGGAGTCAAGTCTCCTCAGACATCAATGAAGGGAATGACTGCTGACATGAGATCATCGTCTGGAATGGGAGGAAGCTCTTCTACAGGGGCAGCTTCAGTGGCACTAACATTCGAAGCATCAAGGGATTGAGTGACTTCTGGAGCAGCAGAACTTCCTTCTCCACCTGGGGAGGCCTTAACAGAAACTTCAGCAGCAAAGGAATTCTTGAAAGCAAAGGATCCTTGGACAGGAGGCAGGACAGCAAGAGGGACTACTTGGGACACTTCCACCAACGCTTGAGGATAAAACTGCACTTGACCTGGCAACCATTCTGGCCTGCCTTTCTTGACTTCAACTTCTACCCAACCTTCATTAACTAGAATAAGATAAACTCACAAATTAATTCAAAGAGAGTAATAGAAAATTTGCAAATGCTTCTGCCTGGTGAAATATAGTGTTAAAGGGAGTATTTTGGTGCTCAAATAATCTCTTATTTCTGGTGATCCAAAGGATCCAGAAGATAGCTGGGTTCCAATGCTAGTTGTTATTTCTTTGGAGTTTCTTTTTCTTGTTTAACCATCTCATTAACCACTTACTGACATCAGTAGAGTAATGTGTTGGTTTTTGAAAGGGGTGGAGAGGGACTCTGCCCCAAAGCTCCCGAGCCTTAATACAGTGGAGAAAGATGTGATTAGCATCTTCAGTCTGATTTGGGCAACTAAGACAGCAAGGGTTTGAGGAAGAAATTCTAGAGTTAATATTTGAAAGGCAAGACAGAGAGTTAGTGCAAATTCTCCAGAAGAGATGAGTAATATTTGAAGGCAGTCCTGAGGACCAAAGCCTTGTCCAGTTGTAGTTAAGAGTTAGAGGGCTAAAATGGATGTTGGTTGCTACTGATAGGGGGGAAGAGTTGTATTATGATAATTTGATACGTCTTCTCCAATAGTACAATGCAACATTATAAAAATTATCTTTATTTATTGTTGATCTTATTGTTGTGCATGAGAGAGAGAGAGAGAGAGAAAAATAGGAAAAGTTTTATCAACGTGTAGGGAAAATTGGGAAAGAAGTTGAGAAAAATAAAGAAAACTGTTGAATGTTTTTGTCGGGCCTACAATCCTCACCAGGATTGGCAATGGGTTTGCATGTTCAGCATTTTGAATCTTCGGATGCCTCTTCTATTGGAGTACAAATGTACAATTAGTTTTGCCAAATATTTTTAACACGTTCTAACTTAGTTACTCATAAAAAACATGCTTTTTTGCACTCACCAAGGGTGTTGTTGCATGAAAACATTGGTTGCTGAATTGTCCCTAGAATTGTAACTCTAGATAGAAATGCAGTATTTGTTGTATGAGTAGTAAAAAAAAAAAAAAAAAAAAGAAAAAGAAAAGAAAAGAAAAGATGCTTCTAATTTTTTTTCTCAACATGTTCTCCTACATTTTCTACATAATCATAATTATATTCTTAAAATTTTGATTTTTCTCTCATTCACAACTCATTAGTTGCACGTTTTGTGAGTTATTCACTCACTCACAATCAACGTAAGAAAGCTTTTAAAAATATGATATTTTATTATGTCTTCTGCTTGTATGAATATTGAATAATAGCTACAAACAATATCAAGATATTTAAAATATCTATTGACTGCAGCTATCATTCCTTTTATCGATGCTTAGGGTGATGAGTTCTAGCTTCACTGTGATGTACCTATTTTGAGGACGATGTTTAGTTTGTTGTGTCTTTGTTCGTGCTCTGTTTTGAGCTCTTTCTGTTGCCTGCTCTCTTAGGGGCTACTTTTGATTCCTGGACTTCAGGTGCTTTTTCTAGTTATTAAGTAGGCGTAGTGTTTTGGTTTGGTTTGGCTTGACTATGCTCTCCTATGTACTAATCGTTTTTAGTAATATGAAGTTCTTTTGGGGTTGAAATATATATATATATATATATATATACATACATACATACATACATATTTCTCTGAAACGGAAGTCGCGTGAGTTGGACTAGTTGTACAATAGTCTAGAATGTGATTTCAGATTCAAGAGTAATATTGCAATTACTAATAGATAGTGGGGTAACTGTGCAAATATCCAAAACTAAGCTTCACTATAAAACTAGTCAAATAGGTATTTAATTGATTCTAAGAGGGACTTGAGGAATATCTTTGAGTATTTGGGTAAAATAGGAGTTGATGTAACTTAAGGGATTAAATGTGTAATTTTTCGAAATTGAATTTTAAACTGAGATTAAGCCCGTCTGAGAATTGCTGAAGTTGTGAGAGTCGTTGTGGAATACCTCTAAATGGAGGGGAAGGAAGGGAATATCACAAAGTTGAGTTTTCAATCAATTCAAGTTTTACCCTAATTTTTGGATAAATACACCGCCCCTAATGTGAACTCCACATTGCATTCGCACTCTATATCTTTGCCACCTCAATCTTATACGTGTCGACACCTCGCCAACCGCTAGGTCACCTGGCTCTCATCCCTCGACCTATAAATACTATACAACAACTTTATTTCATTCAATTTTCTCCATCCATTAAGATTGTTCTTGGAGGAAGCACTCAATTCGAATTCGAATTCACTTCCTAAAGAATTGTTGCTGCCAAAATACATCACTAATTGTACAATGAAATCTCAACTGAGGGCATGACCTCGTATATCTGTATCAACTTCATGATGTTTGGAGTTAGTTTATACCTATCTGGTTAATGTTGACTAAAAGTTAAATGTAGAGAATATTTTGCAGCTTCATTAAACTTTTGGTGCTTACGTGCAGTTGTACATCACAATGTTGAGTTTTATCTAGGATACTTGGGAATCATGCTTACATGTTGTGGAACCTATTCAGGCAACATTCAGACATTATATTGGACAGTTTTAGAGTACGAGGGGCAATCTAGTCATTTGACTTGCGTAACTTGCATTGTATTGCATTGTTGGATAAAGCCACCTATATAGGACATTATTGATAGTCCGCACACTTGTATTGTTTAGATTCATTTGGTGTTGAGGATCGTCTCACAATAGAAGTATGTATTTAATTTATTGCACTGAACACGAGGCGAGAAGTTTACTTGATGTTCGTTAAGTATGAGTATAAACAACCGGAATTGATGTTCAAATAAGTTAAGACATCAATCATATCCCAGTCCACATGAACGTTGTACCATTTTGTAGCACAAACAAATCAAAAATCCTAGCGCGCCTCAAAGTCTTTCTATGCTTGTTTAAGGCCTACTCTTCCCACTCGTCCATCAACCAATCAATGTGAAGAACACCCAAAAAGTGAACCTTGCAGAAAGGACAAAATTGGACTCGGTCGCTAGGCGATAAATCTTCTTGATTCAAACTAAGTCCCAAAATATCATGATTCGCAAGTTTGATGGTGAGCCTCTCGTTCGTCCACTTATGTGATAACACCATGAACGAGAGGTAAGCGCATGATAGCATGGTAACAGTCGTGACCATCAAAAACTCGTGATTTAGCCTACAAGTGGACCTCTATGGTTGTAATAATCCCTTAAGCCTCTCCTCGAGGCGTCATGTCCGTCAAATCAGCCCTAGCCAAACAACAGAGAGACTGCCATATACGAAAATTATAGTATCCTGCCGAACTTGGAGAACCGGTATTTTTTTCACGGAGGCTGAACAAAAGGAAGCACAAGAAGAAGAGATGCAATTGGTCGTTTGAATAACTGGACTAGAAAACATAAGTTCCTTTCTACAACAGATCCCAGCGGAGGAAAATTACCTATTTTCTCTCCTCGGCTATGTCTCACAAATATGGTAAAGTTCTTTAAAAAAGACCAACGCTGACTTGAATACTAAGCGTTTTAATCCCAATGAGAAGACTAACACCAACCTCGAAAAGCCCTTTTACCTCCAACCATAAAGATGCAGCAATTTTGAAACACCACGCTCTTATCAAGGTCGTCAGGTCATGTCGATTGACAGCAACTCTCGACCGTCGGATAAGAATTAAGATGACACATGTACTATGGGACCTTCCCTATGTTCATTGTCATAGTTACTACCCCACTAAAGGCTGCAAAAACAACTCATCATTGCCGACTCATTATGACTAGGGGGATGCGAGACGCACCCAGTCATCGCGGGAGCTCAAAGACATGACTAGGGGGTTGCAAGGTGCGCCCGTCTCTTGCGAAGCTTGGCTAGCCCGCAAGAGGGCTAAATGTAGACAGTCAATAATGAAGCACTGGTCATTGCCACGTGGACCCATAAGCAGCCTACAAGTGTCCTCACAGTTGTAATCCCGAAGCACCATATCGTGCTATGTCTCACTTGGAGGGACCATGTGACAGGGCCTTCGCATATCATAACCTCGTACATTTGGAGGCTAGAATAAGGCATGTCGCATATGGGATCCGTCCCAAATGAGACCCGTACGTGCTATGGAGTTGACTTGTTCTACCACCTTCTTATTATAGCATGACGTCATTCACGATGGTCTCGATGGATTTATGGTACACCGCCTTAATGGATCGTGGGTCGCCGTATGTATACGTGTCACCCATTGGCTTGCACTAGCCCGACTATTATAAATAGGATTGTACCTTTCGGCACTATTCGCTCGGATTGTTTTATGTTGAATGGCTCAATTGCTGGCAAGCTGTCTCTCTCCTCTGCAGCAAGTAAGGGTGCACAAGTATCCGTAAATACGCACATATCCACAAATCTGTCCAATGCGTGATGGAATTAGGTTCGGACCGATCTGTGACTGATCGGAGTAGGATCAAGAAATATAAATCCGATCTGACAATCCGTTCAATCCGTTTATGCTCGTTAATTTCATCAATATGATTTGTTCTAATGCTAACTGTAACTTAGTAATGTCACTACTTATCAATGTTATGTTGAATCATGTTGATTTTTAATGATATAAATAGGAAGATATTTCGTACATTAACTAAAAATTATACTAAATGATACTTGCATATTAGTCTTTACTTTGTTAGTTGAACATATTAAAAAATATTTTGAAATATTTGCGATCCGCGGATTAATCTGGTCCAATCGGCGAAATGGTGGAATCGATTGGATCCGATCCGTTTCCATCTGTAAACCGGCGGATCGGATTAACTTAACCTCAATCCGGACCGATCCCATCCGTATGCACCCCTAGTAGCAAGTACGACTTATTTTCACCAGCTTTTTTATCTAGCTCTCTCTGACCCTTGAACTATTTGAGTACTTGTTAGAAGATTGATAGATCCATATTACTTGTAATCCAAGCACAAGTGATTAAGCTCCACCTCGTACCTAGTCCACGCCTCTGTATACACAAGTAAAATGTTATAACCAACTCCTTACTGAGGTAGACCACTACCTAACTCAGTAAAGTTAAAATTCTAATCCATTATTTCTATAAGTTATATTATCATATACAATTTTTATAGTTTTTTATTTATTTATTTTTTATTATTATTTTTTATGACGTGAGAACCCGCAACACTACCCTGTGAGTGCGCATTGGGTATGCCTCCGCTCCAGTGCAATAGCGCGTAAACCACACTAGAGAGGTATACAAGTCTGAGAAAATACGGACTGACAGACTTGCAGTTGAGAAGGGGAATAAGCAGCCCTTGGGTTGCCCCAAGTTTTACTTGATTGATTACGATTATAGGATCACAAACTCGAACTAACTCTGATTGTTCATGATTTTACAGTTAGTAAAACCGTTTTGAACCGAACCGGTCCAATTCAACTTTTACCCCGACAAGTTACATATTTTAATTAGATACATCGTCAGCAAATTAAATATTGTAAGACCACGTAATTATTTTAGTAGATTCTCCTCAAGCTCTTATCGATTTTCCTTAATTTCCTCATATTTTATAGCAAACTTCAACTCCCAAGTTTATTCTCAACACATCTATATTATAAATTAGGACGGTTGACTTTAAAATGTCTTTTCGACCGTTAGATTGAATGAACCCCAGCCCTTAGATCTCACCTACCACCCACTAACTACCCACTACTCTACCCACTTAACTACCCACTCCTTTTATCATAATTATATAAAAATGGGCTTTCTTTATTCCTAATTATTTATTACAATTATTTATGTTGTTTCATTTTCTGGTCATGTTTGTAGATAAAAATACTTATTTTAATTATGACATTACAATATGTGAAACGTGTTTTTGGGGTAGTGCCATCGGGTACGGGCAATTCCCTGGTCTTTATTATTTTAATAAAGTTCACATTTTTTCAAAAAGACTTTCTTGATTCAACGACTCGATCAACTTGGTACGAATCGAGTCGAGTCCTTAAGTTAGGTTTGATTTGGGTATAAAAAACAATGGATTAGGTGGGTTGGGCATTCTCTAGCCCGTACTTATTGGTCGGGTTGAAAATTTCAGGAAAACCCGCCCAAACCGATCGTGTTCGTTTACAACGTCCATTCGGATCGTGTTCGTTGCTGGTCTCGTTGTTGAAGGTCCGATAGTTCTGACGCTGGGTAACGCACTCTCTCTCTCTCTCTTTCCTGCACTCTGTCTTCGTCTGAATTTCGATTTACAATTTTGAATCTTTATGAACTTATTTACTGATCACTGAGTGCAAATTTTTGTTGTATGTTTCGAGAAAAAGCTGAGTTGGGGTTGTAGGGATTAAGAATTGGGGAACTCCGAAACTAGGGATTTAGAAATTGAAAATTGGGGGTTTTTTGACCAGAGAAAATTGGGGGATTTGGAATAGCTAGGGTTGAAATATATTTGAAGAGCAAAGACTTCATGCCTCAAACTTGTTATGAATTGGCCCAATTGAATGTTCTAGATTCACATGTATGAAGATTTCAATTAACATTTATATCCTACAATTTATTGCTTTACCGACTAGAGGTTTTTGAGAGCGATTGGGGTCGAAACTATCATGCAATTTGTTGTATAAAGGAGAAATCTTTTTATATTAGCTATTTGCGTTGGTATGATAAAATTTTACTTTTTCTTTTGAATTGTCGTTTTCAGGAGCTAATAATAAATTTAAACTAACCCAACCAAATCTAATACAATTAGTATAAAGAATTAATTAGGTAGCCATATTATAGGTTTGGGTTGGTAAGCACTCAGCCTCATGTAATAATTTACGAGTCTGTCGATAGATAAAACATTTCGGAAGGACCACTCTCCACCAATCCTCATTTTGTTCATATCTTCCACTGATTATTCACTCAAATCAATTTTTTTATCGCTTTCCAAGCATCCCTACCACTATACAAAAAACTCCAATCACCTTGTCTCTCTATTTGATAGGATAAGATATTACACACTATAGGAGTGATGTATTCTGGTTAAGGATATATACTCATCTCACAGAGATTTCACTAGGGGAGGATATACAACGCCACCTATGCACGATGCTTCTATCCAGCATAAAATTCAATCTTGATAAAAGGACGTGCTCCTCAATAGGTAAAACAAATCGTAGAAATAAGTAACATGGATTCTTATAGCTGCAGGTAGTAAATTAGTTGCATCATAGCACAACACTATTATGGGTTAGAGTTGGAAGCCAAAGTACCTGACAGGGTTTGGAAATCATTTTTGTAACATGATTAATATTAGGCTTTGGAATTATTACTCACCGTGCAAACAACCAGAAAACTAACTGGATCATCCTAAAGAAGACAGTTTCCACATTCCACAAGTATGAAAAGAAGCAACACACAGATTTGTATAATACAGCACAAAGGATGCAGATGGATTACATTATGCACTTACAATTAACTTCAGAGCTCTAGAAGAGCTAGACTTGGAAAAGGCTGCATAGAGAACTAAAGCTAAATCCTATACTAGTTAAAAAGGAGCTTCCCTAGTGGATCATCTTATATCACATCTATGAACAAATATGAATTATGAATTGTAGATTAACCGGTCAAGTTTGCAGGGAACAGCATCTTACTCTCTTCTTCATCTATCATCCATTGTATGTCGGGATAACAATAATCCCAAATTGTGGAATTCACTGTTTGGCTAGACAAGTTGCATCCTCCCTCTTCACTATACCCCTCATCGATTTCTCTCCATATGTCATCCATAGAGTACCCCTTTTCTCTCTCATGTGCCCCTTCTTTATCAGCCTTCTCTCTTATGCCCCCCGCCACCATCTCAAGCCCACCGGTATCATAGAAGCTCGAATCATCTGGCTCAGTGTTTAGCATGTTATCCTCCGGAGGTAGAACAGTGTTCATGGTTGAAGATGACGAGGTAGTACTACAAACTGATGAATTAGCAGAATTGGATGAAGAAGATGCAATTCCTTTCTTCCTCTCTTGAGCCTTCTTCCTCATGTGAGTCCTCCAGTAGTTCTTGATCTCATTATCTGTCCGTCCGGGTAATTTTCTAGCAATTCTTGACCACCTGAAAGTTCAAGAGATCTGTCTCTCATACGGAAATTTTTATATTTAACGCTAGGGTATGAAACTATATCGAAATCATGAAACTATGTTGTATGACAAATGGGTATGAGAAATTAATTGTAACAAATCTGAAAAAAGGGATCGAGAGAAGTTAGAATTGTAAGTTACTATAAAATTTATGGTTATAAAATGCAATAAGATTCATGTATAGAGAAGAGAAACTATGTATTAATGAATGTTGCAAACAAATATATATATTTCTGTTTTCCAAACCTATTTCCCCATTTGTTGTGTAGCTCGAGCACCAGGCGTTCTTCATGCGGAGTCATTTTGCCACGCTTGAGGCCAGGGTGAAGATAATTAACCCAGCGCAACCTGCAACTCTTTCCTGTTCGTTTTAAACCTACACGCAACAGAATTAACCATAGAGGTTATAATTTTACAGGCTCCCATGGAATAAACCATGGCTTGCCCCAAAAACAAGGCGTTATACCGTGTTTTCTATAGCTATTTTTTCTCCCGCCACCTTCAAACCTGATACTTTAGCTATGAAGTCCCATCTTCGGTCTCCAAACATGTTCACATAGAACACTAACTGAACATCCTCATGTTCAGTCCATGGACCTTTCCTGATTTCCTCTTCAAGTACCATTTCTCCTTTCATTCCTTTTTCTTTTTCCCTCTGGAGATCCACTTCCTTTCTATACTCCTTTGACAAGAAGGAAATAGACTTGATTGCTGTTATGGGAATATAATTTGGGCACAATGGGTTAGTATTTATATGACTCGATTTCCATTGTGGTGAAGCTAGGTGATAATTTTGTTAAATGAGGGAGTTGAATCTTGACCGTACATGTGGTGCGCATGCTTAGGTGCTTTGATGGGGTTATTGTTATATCTTATGTCACCCATTATAACCCAAAGTTTATCTAGATAAGCCCATTGATATGTTGATGTAACTCTCACACAATTTTTTTTGTCCACCAAGTTGAGATGTGATATTACTTGTGCTCCACATTCCCCATTTTGCTTTAATATACTGAATTGTATACAGATATTATATTTTTGAATCGAAGTAGGGACTTCTCTACAGCCAAAAAAGAGTAGGAGGCTCCTACTCTGATAGCATGTTAAGAATCAATTTAGGCTGCAAACTAAACCAACTGACAGTAAGAAAAGTGTTTCTCGTGAACGTATTAGTCTGTTAGCTGCTTGACCAATGCATGACTGATAGCCCCCGGACCAAGTACAGAATAGAAGTTAAATGACACCCCGTTTAACAATCTTAAGGTAAAAGATGATTATTTTTTATTAAATTATTATTCTCAAATCTTGTAGTAGTCCAAGTATGTACTTAGCGAGTAGTTGGTTTGGCCTCATAATGTTTGTCATTTATGTAAGAATACTAAATTTATCTTATTTAGTAGCTTAACTAATCTATTAGTATTACGTATTTGATAGGTGTTTGTTGGCGGTCTTGAAGTCTCTAAACAAGTCCAACATTTATAATACAATGGTATATGGCTCATACGTAAATTATCTTCACTTTACACAATGGGGCTATAGGCCCTTTCGATTATTAGCGAGAGGATGGTTTTCTTTAACCACAAAAGTTAAGGGGTGCGAGTTGCTTTACAGTTATATACGGACTCCTAGAACTCTTTCTGACAGATGCGAGACCATCTCGACATCGGATAGGCATAGACGAAACATTTGTTTGCTATTAGGGTAACTAGAATTCACATCCAGGTATTGGGGTGGGTTGTTTCTTGACTTAATGCTACATTGATAAGTACGATCCTTCCTCAGTTTACTTTCTAGACTGAATATCTGATTATCTTAGTAATATACATAGATTGTAGAGGTACTATAGCCAGCTTAATTATTGGCGTTATATGCTGTAGCCAACTTAAAATCTTATTAAAATAGCCAATATAATGATTAATCTTGTCCTCATTGCATTTACGTTGCTAAAACTAGTAATTAGCTCCAACTTTAGACATCTATATCAACTTTGTTGTCTTGCTATTTTGTGATTTTCAGTGACTTCTTTTTTTTCTATATTTCTTTTTTGAAATTCAAATAAGCTTTCTTTTTATTGTTTGAAATGTGGTTGAAATTCTATCATGGCATATCATTCAACCAACAGTGATAGTGGTGATGGCCTTTCATAAGTAGACACCCACTTTATACGGTTCTCATGAAAGAAAATTTCTCACTGCTAATTATTAAACTTATGTGGTGGTAAAAGCAGATCGTTTAAAAATTAGTTGTGTGTTAGAGAATTAAAAAGGGTGACTTAACAGGTGGATTGACTTTAATCTGTGATTAAGAAAGTTTGTGGAAGTTGCTAGATCTTGTTCTATCCCTCCATCCATTTTCAGGAAACGATTGTGATAGGGGGTGGTGGCCCTTCACTGAAGTAAAGGCCGTATAGGAAAAGGGAAGTGAATGAAAGAAAGAAAAGAAAAAAGGTAATGGACAAAATATCGAAAAGTTGGAAATGGAGAAGAATTTCGGAAGTAGGGTATTAAGAGGAAGAGAACAAGAAACATACGTAAAAATTATTATGAGCTCAAACAAGCAAAATATGATGTGATGTTCCACTCTATAAGATTTGTGACACTAAAGCAATGAGGAGAATGAATGGGAAAAGCTTGAAGGAATTGCAAATAGTTCAAGAAAACTTCCCCGACATCCCCACAAAGGCAACACAAGTGTTTATATATCGAGTCTGTTTAAAAATCATTAGTGGTAAAATTTGGACCACGAAGTCATATTTGGTCCTCCACTGAACACGTGATCGTGAAACTTACTTTTACTGGTTTCATCTCACTTGCGCGCATGTGTTATCATGTGTTACGTGGACTGAAAATATTGTGTCGTTACCTTTATTTCTCTTGCAGTAGTGAAAATGAAACAGGTAGCTGATCTTCATTAACCTTTAAACTGAATAGGATTTCACATTAACCTGATATAGCAAGCAATAATTGTTTAAATAAGTGCTCTAACCAAAAGTTCTCTTTATTTCCTATTCCCATTACAAAACAAAGGAATTGCAACATTTTCCTAGCTTATACAATAAGCACTTAGCAGCCACCCAATTGGACTATACATATGTCGTGACAAGTTGAGAAATTATACTTCTTATTAATTAGCTATAAGTTCCTCTATTACTATCCAAATATACTTCTCCAAATCTAGAGTGCTTTTTCGTGTTCCAAATGCTTCCCCAAAAGAAGAAAACTTGGAACAATTAGTCTTAAACTGGTATGAAGTTGTATGGTATCTTTAGCATATCTGTTCTTATGATTGGAACTGCTATATATTTGGTAATCTGAAACCTATTTTTCAAAATTTTGTTGGATTGTTTTATTTTGTCCGCCGTCAGACATGATGATCGAGTTAGATATAAACCATTTTGAGTCAATCCTTAATGGTGTGGAATGAAATCCATTGAAAAACTTATTGCAATCAAGAGTTAGTACCATAGAAGCATACTCTTCTTAGACTATACATGTAGGGGTTACAGTGATTTCATATTATATTGGATGTTTATGCATGCACTTTGTCACTTAAAAAGTGGTTAGTGATTAAACAACAAAAGGAGAAGATCAAAACGGTGGCACTAGAGACAATAAATTGCAAAAAAAAGAAGATATTTAAAGGTGGAATGTGACATCATTCCATGGAAATCGATTACTTATAGAAACAATAAACTTGTGGTGGTGATGTTACAACTATTCCCAGCATTGAATTTCTTGAGCTAAGAAATAGTAAAAGGGCCTCTCCTTCCTTTGAGGGATCTTGTGGTGCACTATTGTGATGTGGATGCCACCACTTTGTGGCCACCCCACTAAGGTTTATCATCTTCTCTGCATATTGAGAGACATGTTGAGGGTGCTTATATAATTTTTACGGCATAGAGGATATGCCAGAATTTGAGTTGTAGTACCATCTCTACAAAATTAAACTCCGGTGCTTGCACTTCTGGATATCTCAGTTTGCATCCATTCCTCATCATGTTGTGTGTGCTTTCAAAAGTGGGTAGTCGTGAATTGTAATGACTAGAGGTAGTTTGGTGCTGTTGCGGCAGCCTCTAAAGCTACTGTTTGAAAAGCACTGTTAAGAACTTGTAGCGATTTTTCGTAAAATATTATTTGATATTATTTGATAAATGTTGCAAAAGTGTTGCTATGTGACTTTGAGAAAGTATATATCACGGGAAATTTTTTCATCCCGGTTGGTAACCTAGTTGGGTGTTGGGTTTTGAACTGAACCAAGTTCAACCTATGAGGTGCAGGTTAAGACATTTTTTCGACCATAGGCTCTGAATGTTATTAGTAAAAGTTACAGGTATTTATGTACAATTAGTAATTCATTAATTCATCATGATGCTCTTAATATTTAATGATAGGTATTGAGCTTGTGGCTTCCACAATCTTGACAAATTGTTTATTGTCCTGGCGGTAGTTCTTTATTAACAACAAGCTTTGATTTGTTCTTTATTATTTGGCTGGTGAAGTCAGATACAACTTTTGTATTCATCCTTTTGTTTTCAGAACTTCAAAGAGTGTATTCCATATGTTTACTTGTTAAGTCTCTTATATTATTGATTTCACTATAAATTTTGCTTTCGTGATGAAAATGCTATCATATTTTCTTAAGAAAAGTTAAAGGGTAAAGACGATAACTTGATCCAATCTAACCTAAATGTCCATGTTTGAGAGCAGTGTTTGTATGTTGTAAGAACAAGTTCTATGATGGTATTTTCGACTACGTGCTTCATATCGCACTCAGGAAAACGGCTAGACTTTGTATCTTGTTCATTCACTGTCTTATGTGTGTGTTATACGTTTTATGAATTGGAATATTGCGTCTCATTTGTTCTTGGAACTTTTTTTAAGAGTTACAAACATATAATAAACATCTTATTCTTGTTCGGTTCCATCCATGATTATTCTTGTGACTGTATGGGTGCAGAGAGGAGTTTTGGAGATTAGTGGCACTCAGTCTTCTTTATTGGTGAAAGACGGCGTACAAGGTTTATGAACAATGGTGGAATCGTCTATTTGATGTGCTAGAGATTTGGCTGTCTGGAAATGGTGTTTCAAATCTTATTAGACTTTTCTTTCGGTGAAATAGGGCATCTAAGGGTTTACTCTTCTCAGACGAGCTATCAGTTCATGTCCGGCCAAAAGATGCTGGAATCGTCTATTTGGAGGTCAAGAATGAAGTTTCAGTCAGAGATCCCTACAAGCCTCTTCTAAAGGTGCAATAGGGGTAAGTGTTTATCAACGATTGCCAAGTCTTTTTGAGTTTCACAGTCGTTTCTTGCTACATCTTATTTTGGCTTATTTTCTACTAGCTCCGAGTCACTTATATATGTGAGTCGGGTGGTATCCTCCTGCTGATAGCTAGAGGCTAATCCTCCAGCAGCTTAGAGATCACCGAAGTGTGTTTCACCTCTCCAACAAAGTCATTTTCCATACGCAAACACCAAAATTCAAACATGGACCCACTTATCTACAAGTTGTGTCAAACTTTGTTGGTGAGTGACTTACATTTTAGTGTGTCAATAAGAAGTACGATTGGCAATGGGGAGATCTCATGTCGATTCCCACTAGCTTTTGTCAGCTTTAGGCAACCTAGTTCTTAACTCTCGTGTGTGATGCAGGTAATTGCACATGAGCTGAGGTTACCCAGTGCACACTCTAATGGTAGAGTTGCAACTTCCTCGTCGCCGGTCGCCCAAGAAAAAAATAGTGCCAACGAAAAGAGTTTATTGTTATTCGGACTCTACAGAAGTAGTTGTTTTTACTTTTTTTTGTCCTTGTGAAGCAGCCAGATGACCAAAATAGCCAAACAGAAGTTGAAAGTCTCTTTTAAGTCGTATAAATTTTGCCAAATACATAGAATATACATTCTGATCTAGCCTATGTCTAACAAGGTTTGAATCGAAGCAGCAGCCCAAGAAGGATTGAACTTCATGCAGAAGATTTGAGCGCTCTAACCATGGCTCCCATTTTCTTGTATAGTAGTTTTTCTATTTTCACGACTGCACATATTTTTCTTCAAAATGTAAAAATAAATGGACCAATTGTGGGACTACAAGTGAACAGCTGAAATTGTTCGTGGCCCAGTATAGACCCTAACGGGCTTTATGGTTTTCCACGTGGCAGCATATCATAACACACCCATTCTGTATAGCTCACTCGTAAATATCTGAGATGTGAGCAAATGGCTCTTCATACTTGGGTCATATATTGGCAATTGGCTTTTTGTGACAAGATTTGGCCGTGAATGAGGTCTGCGGTTGCTGTTCGATGTTGATGTAAGCAAAAGAATGAGAAACAATCGGGTCAAAGACACTTACACCCCCGCTAATTTGATAGAAGGACACTTTCACCCCTTCATTTTGGAAAATCGGGTCCTAGTTTGTTGAGTTGGGAGTGTGATTTGAACTTGCGATATTTGAAGTTCTTATCTAACTGTGAAATGTTGATGGTGTTCTTAGTGTTATCATTTTTGGGGAACCAAGTAGTATGATTATTTTTCTAAAATTGGTGCAAGTTTCCGATATTTAAATTTTGTGTGTGTAGTTTCCAGGTAAATTTATGAGTTTTTTTAAAGCTTTCAGGACTGAATTACAATTATATGAAATATTATCCGGTGAATCCCAGTTCCAACTAACACTGAACAATGTCTAGGCCAATCGAACCTAACCAAGGCCGTCTCTTGTGTTTTGCTTGCCTAATGCGAGCATTCAATTGGAGGCATATGAGATTTTCTTCACATAATTTATATTGCATATTTCATTCTTAAAAAAATATTTTTCTTGCTTTTATAGATGCAAACGTACTAATTAAATCAATTTATTTAAACTCTTGTACTATTTTTTCTATACATAAAGGTATTAATCTAGTTAATTTCTTCTAAATTAAAACTAATATATATAATAATAAGTTATATGTAAAATTATTAAAATATTCCTAATTTCTAAGAATTTGTGGCCCTCTTTTTGGTGGCCCCTAGGGAGGTAGAGACGACGCAAAACCTAACCCGTTATAATCGATTCAATTTAGGTTTGAAATTTTCTCAAATCGGGATTTTAAGTTCGGCTTGGATTTTTGATGTAAACTGAACCGAACCGATTAAATCCATAAATGTGCAAGTCATGGTCAACATGCATATTCTTGGTAGAGCTTTTGAGGCCGGGTTGGAAAAACTCTTAGTGATTCTTTTTTGAGAAATGAGAAATTCCTAGTGTTGAGAATATGCCATCACCTGCTAAGCCAATATTGTTTAAACCTGACGGGGCGGATTTGAAATTTTGTGTCACGACTCTTATTAAAATATTTTAAAACCATTATAAGCACGATTCGGGGGGCAGAAGAAGAGATCAAACACCAGATTGAGAGGCACCTATGCACCTGGGAAGGACGAGAGCAAGGCTAGGCCACTCAAGAACTTGCGAAGACAGCTTATTTCACTCAAGACTGTCGATTCTTCAGGAGTTTGATTACCGCACTAATTTTCTGTTCTATTATGTTTGGATATTTTTGATATTGTGAATGTTTGTAGTGCTAGAGTAGCTAGAGTTAGAACCCTATGGCGTCACTTATATATGATCGGCTTTCCAAATTTTAGTTCATGCGTTTAGCTTATTTGAATTACATTGTTGTTCTATTTGTGGTTTGTGCTTAATTATTTACTTGTTATGAGATTGATCACCTCGGGTCGAGGCTAAATCTTCGTAGTTAAGAGCGAGAGCCTACTACCGGGGTTAAGAATGTTATGAGGGGTTCATATCTCATATCTCCAGCACGCGAGATATGTGATGTTAGCAGGGGCGGATGTCGATTAGTGTGCAAGGGGTGACAATCGCCACTCCGACTTTTCAAAAGCTACACTAACACCTCGCTTATTATAGTTAATAAATATTAATATCCTTACAGTAAATACGAAATTGCGCCGCCTAGAATTGAAACTTCCCACTATTACGTAATTAAAATTTACAAAATATAATAATTTTTAATTACAAAGGTAGTGTTTATTTGCACCCCGGCTAGTTTGATTTTATGACTCTGCCAATGGGGTTTTATGAATGGATTAAAACATAGTGTTGCTTGGTGCCTAGAAACATGAAGAGTGAAGAGTGAGAGTTTGTATCTTAGGTCTAATCACATAGGAACTTGTGCAAGAGCGAGAGTCGCGTACGCATTTAAAACATAACCTAGAATAAGAAGTAATTTGTGGTTAAAATAAAATAACTAACACCCTAAAAAAACTAACGTTTCGGAAGGAAGGGCCCTGGAAAGCTAGAGGAGTCCTAGTTTCACCAGTCATTGTGCAAAAAAAAAAAAAAAAAAAAAAAAAGAACAATCTTCTGTTTTCACTATTAAATCAACTATTTTTTTCACCGTATTTTTAATTTGACTTCAAAACTTAGTTGTAGTTTATAAATTTCTATCAATTATCACGATTATCTTGCGCCTTTAATTTTCAAAGGGATCCTACACGTGAATACACGAGCTAATGGTACTTGTCATGTGAGGGGTAAATGGTTAATGACGCATGGGTCGAAAATGATACTTGTTGTGAAGAATAAAGCTTGTGAATATCTAAATGGTGCTAAGATTTTTGTAACGTCATAGAAGTATAATGTTGATTGATAGTAATTATGAACTGCGTGTAAGTAGAGGTTTTGAGGTCAAATTAGAACTGCAATAGACTTTCTGTAACAATTGTCACAAGTAAATTGGAAGTTAAAATGAAACTGCTGTGAATTTTTGCTGCCGGATGACAAAATGCATGTAAATTTCCAGTAATTAATCCTATTTAATATTTTACATTTGGTGAATTTTTTGTGAATTTGAACAAGAATGACCTTCTCCTTTGATTTTTTTTTTTTTTTTTCTCTCGTCCCCTTTTTCTACACAAGTTTCATATACTGAGAGAGTTCCCCCAAAAGAATATGTAATTTCTTTTTGCATAAAATAAACAATATGTAAAGAAAATGACAAATCTAAGTAATGGCATTATGCCAGATTATAACATTCTTCACTACTTCTATGATTACTTGGTGCCTAAGAGGAATAATCAGATTGCCCATTTTAGTGCAAAAAGTGGGTATAATCACCAACACCCAAAAGTTTGGATGGGTAGTACCATCCCCGATTGGGTGCCAAAGTGCTATTGTATTTGATTTGGGGGATAACCCCTCCCGATTTAATGAAAATTCCTTTTCTCAAAAAAAAAAAAAAAAGTAATGGCATTATGGATCAATGATAATAATGATTATTGCAAAAATACTGAGATCACCTTCACTTTGCACAGATGGAATATATTGATTGGAAAACATACATAACACTTGTATGAATATTCTTAGTGCGAAAGAGAAATATGACTATCCCAATTGCAAAAGATACTCAATGACCTCATTGAAAAGATTAAAAACTTTGGTGGTGACAAATTACAAGGCCCCATAGATAATGGTCCCGTTTTGTTTCACTTTCTTTTTATGGTACTCCTTTTACTCAAAAAGAAGGTTTGGAAGATATTATTGCTAATTGAGTGCAATTCATAGGTAGGCTTGGTATATCGCATCACCTTGCACATGATTAGGATCAAGATGACTACCACTATGTCCCCGCTACTTCTCCACGATTTGACTTTTATCACTATTTAGTGTGTCACTTTGATCCGGTGATTTGGATAGCAAATGATACAATTTTTTGGTGGTCAGTAGTAGAGCCAGTGGCGGCGCCATAATTTTTTTTGAGGAGAGTATAATTTTTAATGAATAAAAAATTATACTAGTGTAATAAATACTAATGTCTTTTTGTGTATTTATGAAAAACTAAAAGAGTAATTGTGTATATTAAATAGGCATGCTTTTTTTTGTCTGAAAAACATGCCTTAAACAAGATTTGAACTCGGAAGCTATGTTTCATAGACCAAAGCCTTTTTGTGTATTTTTTATAAACTAAAGGAGTAATTATTTATAGAAAATATGTGACCTTTTTTTTGTCCAAAAGGATGTCTCTGCCAAGATTCAAACTCGGGGACGTATGTTTTCACAGACCTAATTCTGCCAAGATTCGAACTTGGTGATGTATGTTTTGCAGACCAAATTCTAACCACTAGACTAAAGGCTCGGTTGTGTCACAGAATTGGGGGTGGGGGGAGTTTAGGGACCATGCATATATTCAATGCTGCCACAATTCAAAAGGAGATAAAAAATAAGAATATACTAGTGTTTCCGGGAAAATTAGGGGGCACGTGCCCCCGTGCCCCTTCTAGCTCCGCTCTCTACATGAGGTTCATGGCTCGAACTCCTGCTAGATGTAGGGTAAATTATGATTAATATGATATTTTATATAATTGAGAAAGAAGGAGGGGGAGGAGGAGGAGGAGGAAACGTTGTAAAACACCAAGTTTGGCTTCATATTGACTTCTCCCTAATTCCCACTGAGTGTCGTGTCACATGTGCTCCTTATTTAGAGATGAAAACGTTGCAAAACGTTACTCTTGCACACATCTGTAAGGTGATAAACTGATAAAAAGAAGTCGGAAGGAGATGTTACCTGTGTAAAGTGATTCCGGCGGATGGTTTGAGTAAGGATTTAGGGATTTGTTGTTCCAAAGAAAAAGTAAGTGCGTGAGTGGGCTTAGCCCGGAAAGCGGCTTCTTATAGGAGCTTCTCTTCTATTCTCTTATCTTTCCTTGGCTTGGACAGACAGATTGTCGGTATAAATCCCCCTCTCACTATCGATCGAGTGTTACACAACCTCTCCTTTTAGTCGAGCTGGTCTACGACCACCCTCGAGCGTAAGGTGATAAACTGATAAAAACGAAGTCGGAAGGCTAACACCATAATCCTAACTAGGATCAAATGATAATTCAAGTATCAAGTCACCGAACCTAACGACAACCGGTGACTACATTTAATCTCTCCACTCTCAAAGGAACAACTACTATGTTGGTGATTTTAATGTCATCGGTCATTTTATGTAATTGAATTTTACTTACTACCAAAATAGATATTGGCGTACACATTGTAGACGTTAGAAGGTGTGGAGTACATGCGTGTATACAATTATACTAATGTCTTGGGCAACGAACTCTCAAACGACGACTAAGGGAATTCGGGGTCGCAGCCCCCAACGGGGGTCCCGGGGCAGCGCCCCCGGTGGAGTCCAAGGGGAACCGTCCCTGGTGGCGGTCGTTGGATTTCGAACGTTTTTTGCTTCACAAAAAACCGTCTCCACTTTGATTTCGTTGGAAAATAACGGACTGAAATCACAACAGTTATAACCGTTGTGTTGGCGGTTATAACCGACGCGATTAACTGCCTGTGCTCTTCCTTAAGTTGGCATTTTGATCGAATGAAGTAACACAGAGGAAATCCATAGCAAACCACATTCGTTCTTGAACAATCTATGTTTTATCCGATTATTGATTTCGTGTATACCTCCGAAATACTTTAATCTGAAAGTGATCCACACGACTCAGAGATTATCCATGTTCATTAATTCCTATATACACACCAAAAATCCAACATACTACTACTTTTACTACGCCCTCTTTGAACATTAATTATTTTCTTTAATTTCATACTATCTGCCAACGGTACGAGTTATGAATTTTTGAGTAACGGACTATCATAGAGTTAAAAGAGTAAAATAAAAAGCAAGGTCTCTTTCACAGACAGAGGGGATGGAATTTAGCTGTAGTAAAATCTCTATAAATTAATAATGTTGGGATCAGAATATTTTATTAATTTAGCGAGATAATATTACATCGATATATTAATAATTTAATAAATTAAAGAGGTTTTACATCCGACCTTTAAATTTCCAAGTCTAATATACTAGGTACAATGTATATTAGTTAGATATGAAAAATAAATTACAAAAACAAGTTCCAATACACATTATACGAATGTATATTCACAAATTAATTGAATTTTTCAAATTCGTTATTAGTCATGGTAACGTCGCAGTACATTAAAAGAAGTAAAGTTTAAAGTAAAAATTTAGTTCATGGTACCAAAAAGTTAGTCATGGTAACGTCGCAGTACATTAAACGTTAGAAATTGATAGCTATAAAATGTCCACTGAATTTTTTTGAAGTTCAGTAAAAAACAAGTGACTACATATTCAATTTTTACTAGACAATTTCAGAAATTGGAATCTTTTAGTAATTATTAATTTATAGTTTCGTAGGGACCAATATATGTACACTCTGATTTTAAAAAAAATATTATCTTATTATTTTATTGATTGAGATCCAATTCTGTACTGGTCCAAAGTTGGGATTGGACATACTATTAATTTTATCGATGTTATTAATTTATCGAGTATCAATTTATAGAGGTTTTATCGTAGCTTTATCAAGGTATCCAAATAAGCATAGTCGAAATTATGAGTTTATGAATGAATTAAGTGGTTAGAGGAAAAATTCTGAGATGTTGATTGAAATGGATATTGAATATAGCAAATAGGCAAAATGGTCCACCTGATCTTCTAGATGATGAGGCATGCAAGATGATCCGTCTCTACAGATGAGGATGAGGATGATCATAGATTTAATTTTAAAATGTATATTTATTCTTTTTCAGTTACAATTATTTGTTATTAGAATAATAATTCTATTCTTATCTTTGCCTTTTTTTTTTTCGTCAACCGGGTTTGAATCCGGAACCTCATCCAGGAAGTCGTCAACCGAGTTTGAAAACGACACCTCATCCAGGGACTTTCAATGCTCTACCACTTGAGCTACCTCCCTAGCTGTCGACTAATTTCTTCACATTGCTGCAACATGAAATTCCATAATTACTTAACATTGCATTACATATATTCTTTTTGTCAACTTATGCTTAGTGGTATCCAACTAACACTTGATTTTTGTTTTTTTTTAAAAGAAACTAACACTTTTACTTGGAATATCTTTACAAAAAAGACCGATGAATTAGATTTATGGTATTATTATGCATTTTAATAATTGAATCATTATGAGACAAACCTTCTTTTTTGGAAAGAAAAACTATAATATAACCTTTTTTGTGTGAAAATGGTGAAATTCATTAATCTTTTTTTTGGTCAAAGAAATTCATTAATTTAGACGTGGATTATGGATTACAGCTTCTTTTACTAGCAGTTTACAAGCCTAAGTAGGCCCAATTTCAGTCCATGATTCGGAATCCAATCTTTTATACAACTATATGATACTACCTTCGTTCACCCATCTCTTCATTGTCACTTTTTAAGAGGGTCATTTTGACCAAGTGTTTTAGTTAATAAAATAAAACAAAAAAATTGGTAATTTTTTCATAGTATTGTAGAGCAAAATAAATTCCATAACACTATGAAAAGATTATCTAGCTGTGACATTATTTTTCGAACTAAATCACCTGTCAAACTGACCCAAAAATCAAAGGGTTGGGAGAGAAGTGGAAAGGAGATAGTATGAGTTTGACCAAAAAAAAAACTGATGGAGATATGGTTTCTCAAAAAAAACAAGAACGAAAAGACTAATGAAGGTATGAAATGAGCTTTGGTGGGTGGGTTGTTGCCATGAGCTAAAGCCCAACCTCTTGTGGCCCATAATTAATTAAATTAGTGGTACATTGGGCTGGCCAGCGGTACCCAAGTTGAAATTAGGAAATATTGTTCTCAAAATGTCTCATTTATGCGGCTAATACTTTTTTCTCATTCTTCGGGTTATACCACGAAGTGTATACATTGGGCAGAAAAAGTTACCAGTGATGTGCTCACATTTTAATTCAGATTTTTCGCGCATGAAGAAGAAATTTGAAATTTTAATTTCAGCAAACTTATTAGCTTCAAATTCTTTTCTTGAGATTGGTGAGATTTTATGGTGAAACCAAATATGTTCTTTAAGTAAAACGAGTTTATAGTAGGTAGGCTCAAATTGGGCCACCTTTTTTTTTAGAGAAACATTTTATTACTCAACTAGGCCCAAGAAACCGGCCCAAATGATCAGCTTCCAAATATTTACAAGCCCACCTGGGAGCTGAAGAGGTCCAAATAAAATCGAGATGAAACTGGATAGCCTTTTGTGCAAATACATGAGCACACTTATTGTGCTGTCTGGGAATGTGAGTGACCACGTGGTCAGTTGAGTCTTCGAGAATGAACTGGCATTCATCAAGAATCCTCTCGACTTCTGTGGTGTCTTCCACTTCTCTCTTATGTAACTTCTGGTTCATCTCTCCCGCAAGAGAGAGAGAATTCGTCTCAATCCAAAGTCTTGCATGCCCTAATTTCACAGCTAAATCAACTCCTTCTTTCAACGCTTCTGCTTCGGCAAATTTAGATGAGTTAGAGAAGGGGATTGATTTCGATTTCCCGGCGATGAAGAAACCTTCCTGAGATCTGATGACAACTCCGATTGCCGCCCTTTTCAAAGCTTGATTCCAGGCAGCGTCGGTGGAAATAACTATCCAGCCCGCCGGCGGCCCTCGTGGTGTCGTGGCCGGAAGGGGAAAGGTCTGAGCCGGCTTTTCAGTTTCCGAACTGGAGAGAACGCCATCAACGACGGTAAAGTACTCTGAAACCCGCATCAAAATCTCTTCCGTTCTTGATTGCAAGTTTTTAAAGACTACTGCATTTCTGCTCTTCCAAAGCTGCCAAATCAAAACGCTCATACACCTCCTTTCCTCCGTTTTTGCTGCAAGGAAGATGGAGGTCCACCAGATCTGAAAGTGCATGTTAGTTTTTGGCAAAAATCGTGTCCCAACAAAGAGATCCAACAACTTTTGGCTACTGGACAGAAAAGAAACAGATGAGTCTCATCCTCCCTCTCTCTTTTGCAAACTGGACAAATATTTTCAACACAAATACCTTTTCTGACAAGGTTTTCACGAACCGGTAAGCTTTTTAAAAAGGCTCTCCAAGTTGTGTACAAGACTCTTTTTGGGAGTTTTATCTTCCAAAAAGAATTCCATAGACTTGGGTTTGGGTTCGAAGTACTGCCTGTTTGAACGATCTGCTTCAAGTTTTCTTGGCGGATGAGAAGTTGATACCCAGATTTGACCGCATATTTCCCGTTACTTGAATAGTGCCAAATTAATCGGTCTGGGACGTTGTAGCTCGGAATTGGGACTCTGTTTATTTCTGCTATGTCTTCTTCCCATAATATTTTTTTTGATTTTTCCTGATTCCAGCTTCTTTCTTCTGTGATCAGATCCGAAACCATTACTAGAGCATCAGCTGGGCTATGGTTCGGAGTAAAGGGCCTGAAAGATTCTTCCCGAAATAACCACGGGTCTTTATATGCATTCAAGTTCTCGCCGTTCCCCAATCTCCATCTACAACCACTGAGAATGAGGGATTTGCAGGATAAAATGCTCTTCCACAGGTACGAACATCCCTGTTTAGTTTCAGCCTTTAGGAGACCTGTATCTTTGTAATACTTGTGTCGAAGGAGTTTTGCAATAAGACTGTCTGGGTTCATCAATAATCTCCAATACTGCTTTCCGAGCATAGCAGTGTTGAAGAGTTGCAGATGGCGGAAACCAAGTCCACCTTCTTCTCTGGCTTTTTTCATTTTCTTCCAAGAAACCCAACTAATTTTCTTCTGACATTCGTCGGAACCCCACCAAAATCTTGCCATTAACGCTTCTATTTTATCACAAAGGGTAATAGGCAGTTTAAAGCAACTCATAGAGTATGTGGGAATAGCCTCAATCACTGATTTTAACAAAACCTCCTTTCCCGCGGGTGACAAAAAAAATTCCTTCCAACTTGCAAGTTTGATTTGTACTTTGTCTGGGATGTTTTGAAACTTAACCATTTTTTTCCTTCCCATTTCAGTGGGCAGTCCCAGAGCGCTCGTGCACTTGTTCTCTGCGAACTCCACATAAATTACTGAGTTGGGAGCAAAATTCGTCCGGGACGTTGCTGGAGAAGACGGCCGAAGACTTTTCAAGATTGATTTTTTGTCCCGTTGTACGCTCATAATCTTGTAAAATAGTAGTTAGAGTTTGCACCTTAGCTAGTGAGGCTTTGTAAAAATAAGGCTGTCGTCGTCAAAAAAGAGGTGTGACACCTTGGGTCCTCCTCTCGACGCAGCCATCCCTGTAATAGTGCCACTAGACATAGCGTTCGTGAGTGCACGTGAGAGAAATTCACCACAAAATAAAAACGGGTAAAAGACAATTTGCACCCTCCTTAGATGGGTTATATACAAAAACAACCTCATTGTTTGGAGATATACAAAAACCACCCCTGTCAGTGACGGACGTTGGACAAATACCACCCTTCTGTTAATATAAGTTGATAGAGGGGTGCAATCTGACCTTTTTATGACGATTTTACCCCTATGTATATTTTTTTGTTAATGTTCTTTCTTGGTGTTCTTCACCACAACCACAACCACAACCACAAGATGATGTTTTTGTTTATTTTGTTGATGTTCTTGATCTCCACCTCCACCACATCGCCACCACCACCGTCACCAGCGCCATTGCCACTGCCACCATTGATTTTCACCACCAACAACGCCACCACCAACACAAACAACAACAACAAAATTGGCAAAAGTATTATGAACATCTATTCTAATAACTGCTGTAATTTTCCCTCTCTATTATGAACATCAAGAATCACAATTCACCACCAATGAATTCACCACCACAATCATACAATCAACCATCAACAAAGTTTGAACAATGGAAGGGTAAAAGAAAAAAACAAACAACAAGAAAAAAGCAACAGAAGACACCTACCCAGAACCAACAACCCATCTTGCTATGCATCAATTCAACCTGAAAGCAGACTTCCAAACACTTACCAAGACCATTCGAATCCCCTACCCAATTTACACATCGATTGGAACATCTTAATTACCACATCGCAAGCGCACTGGTTTCCCAAACCTAGCAACCCCAATTCATGCATCAACTTGACAGAAGATGGAGAAGACGAAGAAGAAAATTGGTAGCAGTATCACATCTGATGGCGGCAAAGAGGTTCCCATTCAGAATAGCCAAGAACCGGTGCCCACTCTCCCTCAATTCTGAACCGCCTCCCCTCCACCACCTACCAGCTTCGACGGGACAGGGAAGAAGGCAACGAATTTTGGCGGAGAACCCTCAATGGGGGGAAGAAGGTCGGATTGAGAGGCGGCGTTTTGCGGCTGATTGCGTCGGAATCTGAAGAAAAGGGCCTCGAATCTCGAGATCTGCATTCGAATTGCGACTTGACGGCTGGCGATCTGAATCTCTGCTCGGCTCAGAACATGGGGAATTGCCGCGGAGAAGAGACGAGCGGTGACGCCGTCGGAGGGGTCGGCGACGACGACGATGGAGAGTTGTTTAGGGTATCATCATCGTCATCAAGGACGGGAGGAAGTGAAGCTTTTGCAGTTGTTTTTGTGAGACCCTAAACAAGGATGTTTGTTGAGTGAAGGAGATGGACGGGAAAGGAGAGAGAGAGAGGAGGGACGGAGGAGGCGGTAGGTTTAGCTTAGGTTGTGGGGAAGAAGAAAGAAAAAAATATATTTATAGTGTGGCATTTTTCTCCAATATGAGGGTACTTATGCCTTTGCTTACCTCCGTTAGTGTTCCGTTAGATACTAACTCTGACAGGGGTGGTTTTTGTATATTCCCGAACAATAGGGTTGTTTTTGTATATAACCCATCTAAGGAGGGTGCAAATTGTCTTTTACCCAATAAAAACAAGTAAGGAGAGATTGGGCACCCCTGACGAAGCCCCCGCTTGGGCACAATATTACCCACAATTTTCCCTTTAAAAGATAAAGAGAAAGTAGGGGTAGATAAACAATCAGCTACCAGATTGATCCAACGAGGTCCAAAGCCCAATTTAACTACGATCCGGATAAGAAACGACCATTCGACCCGATCATATGCCTTACTGATGTCCATTTTAAGAGCTAGGAATCCTTCTTTGCCTTTGATTCTGGTGCTCATCGTGTGGAGCAGTTCGAAGGCAGTGATTGAATTATCGGTAATCAATCTGCCAGGCACAAAGGCGGACTGATTTTCGGAGATAATTGAGGGGAGTATTCTCTTAAATCTATTTGCCATAGTTTTTGTAACAAGTTTATAAATAATCGTACATAAACTTATAGGCCTAAGATCAGAGGGTTTACACACCTGTTCTAGTTTTGGTATTAGTGCCAAAAGTGTGTGGTTAAAGCCTGCCACACTTTCTTCTCCATTGAGAATTTTGACCACGCATCCCCCAACCTCTTCTTGTAGCAAGTGCCAATACTTTTGAAAGAAAATTGCCGGAAACCCGTCTACGCCTGGCGCTTTGAGAGGCCCCATTTGCTTCAGGCTTGCAGTGACTTCCTCAATAGTGTAGGGGGCTTCCAAAAACTCACAATCTTGTTGGTTGATCCTCTGATTAACCACTCCGAGCATGGCATCAATGTCATTGATGGAGGGGTTAGTGGATTCGAAGATGTCTTCGAAATAACCTGACAGGATTCGAATGATATCTTCATCATCAGTCCTCCAGTTGCCATCCTTGTCTTCCAGACCCTTAATTGTGTTTCTTGCTCTGCGTGCCGAGGCTTTTCTATGGAAAAAGGCCGTGTTTTTGTCTCCACAATTTAGCCACTGGATTCTAGACCTTTGTTGCCACAATTTTTCTTCCTTTAAGAGTAAATCTGACAACTCCTTTCTGGATTTCCTTCTTTGAAAAGCAATATTTGCAGTTTGCTTTTGCCGATCCATATTCGCAATCTACTTCTTCAGTTGTTGGATCTGTTTCTTAACGTTTCCAAAGCAGTTTTTTGCCCACCGCTGTAATTGGTTGGCACAATGTACCAATTTATCCTTGGGGTGGTTCTCGTGTGCTTGCCAGAGGGATTGAATGGTTGTGTCGCACTCCCCGTTGTGCAGCCAAGCAGCTTCAAATTGAAAGCGTTTGACTCCTCCCACTACACTCGTGGGGTTTTGAATTCCTAGAAGGAGCTCGATCGGATTGTGGTCCGAAGTTGACGCAGTTAAGTGGTTGACCCGAGCATTACCATACCAGGTTCTCCACTCAAGATTAGCAACAACCCTGTCTAATCTTTCTCTGATGTTGGCATCATCTTCTTGATTGTTATTCCAGGTGTAAGGGTTTCCATGAAACCCTAAATCCTTGAGATCACATTCCAGTAAGGCTTCTTGGAAAGGACTGGTTTGAGAGTAGGACACGCCCCTCCCACCCTCCTTTTCTTCTTGGGAGATAATCTCATTGAAATCTCCCATAACATACCATGGGGCATCCCCATGGGGTTTTAGACGAGTTAAGAGTGTCCATGAGTGGTGGCGTTCTCCTCGGTCTGGATCTCCGTAAAATCCAGTAAAGAAAAATGCCTCCCCATCAGACTCAATTTTGACGAGATAGTGGATGTGTCTTACCGATCTGGAGATTAACATGACCTCCGTCTTGTCGTTCCACAAAAGGGCAAGCCCTCCACCTCGGCCTTCACTATCCACATAAATGCCTTTTGCATACATCACCTTTTCACGAATCGTGTCCATCTCATGTGATTTCAGCCTAGTTTCCATGAGAAAAACTAGGTTGGGACGTCTTTCCTTCACGGTATCACAATGAGATAGAACGTTGCAGAGGTTTCCAAGCCCCTGCACGTTCCAGCTGAGAGCACTCATTGCTCTAGGCGGAGCTGCTTGGCAGACTCCACCTCTGGTTCAGGAATAGGGAGGTTCTCAACATCCATAACTTCATCAACTTCATGTATTCCATCTTCTGGATCGTTTGTAGACTTCTGATCTGGGGGTTTCCCGCTTTTGATTGATTGCTCCTGACTGCACGTTTGCTTACCAACCCCCGCTAGTAGGCCTTCCTCTGTGGTAGTAATTATAAGCTGTCCCAGTGGCTTCCTCTTTGAAGATAACCCGGCTTCTGCTTCTGACTCTTTGCCCTTATTTCTTGCTTTGTCCTTCAACGGAATTCTCTTCCTTTTTGGCACATTTTTCGCACCAAAAGAGACACCCTTGGGGATAGCCACCTTATTCAGGGTTCCCATATCAAACTTTGGTTTAAACGCTGGAGGGATAAAATCCAAAGTTGGAAATGATTTGACTGGCCACTAATTTCGCGCAATCTCCTCCCCATTAAATCGGGGATTTGATTGCGATAGAGATTTTGGATTCCACTGCCAGTTTGAATTCTTATCCCCAATATTTGACTTCCCTTAGTTGGGAAATTTTCCAGAATCTTTGACTCGTCCTGAATTACCAGAATGCCCTACGCATGTTCTCCTCTTGCCATCTCTACTGTCGGCGATGGAAGCCCGACGTTTTCTGGCTGGTTTCCACATTAACCAAGGGCCGAATTCCGGTGGATTCTCTGTTTGGATCAAATCTTCAGTTTATCACATTGAGAAGCCTTGTGGTCCAGTCATCCACACTATTCACATACATAGGGAATGCGCTCGTATATCAAATTAACCCATATTTGCTCACCATCTGCAGTTTTAACAAAGGCTCGCCTCCGCAAGGCCTTGTAAGTTTTGATCCTCGTCCGTGCTCTGATACATTTGCCTTCTCCTCGCCTTCAATATGGATTGTAACCCGTCCAACTTCTCCAATCGATGCCGCTATGTGAGTGCCAACATCTTCATGAATCAGGTGGAGCGGTAATCCTTTGATCTGTACCCAGACCCATATGTCATTGAATTGAGAGTGCTCTTGATTGCCTTGTACAGCCCATTCTTTCAACAGAAGGAGTTGATCATCAAAACTCCAGGGCCCCCCATACAGTGCTTTCTCCAGCGAGTTCTTGTTACCGAACCTGAAGATAAATCTGTTGTCTTTGTCCTCCATTATCTTCAGATCTTCATCAGGGCACCAAAGTCTTCGAAATAGTTCTTTCATGTTTTGGAGATCCACTTTCATGTCCCCCACGAACTTTCCAATAAGACACAACTTCCAATCCTCCTTGAATTTGTCGCATACTTCTCTTCCAATGATAACCGCCTTCTTTTCTTCGTCAGAGAGCGTGATCCTGTTAATCCAATCGTCGTCGTTACCTTCCATCTTCACCGGAACCTTAGCCGTCGACTTCTTCCTAGAGAGAGTCTCTAGAGAAAAGTTTTTGTTTCAAAATTGGGCCACTTCACAATATGAGTTGAGTATCTGACCGAGCTCTTGAGTGGGTCTTCAGCTCTTTATGTGACAGAAAAGTTTTATAACTTATCAAACCCAATAATTACTCCCTCCTGTCTTGAAACGAGTGTTTTGCTTTTTTTTTTTTTTTTTCTTACAACTATTTCGCGGTGATAATTTGACTAATCAAACACTATTGAAATTGTCATCTTTTCACATTGTTGTAGAGTATTAATAGCTCTATAACGCTAAGAAAGGAACAACAAGTTTCGGTATTGCATTGTTAGTTAAATCATCACCTCAATTGATTGAAAAGAATCCAACAGGAAACTCATTTTGAGACGAATGGAGTGAACCTGTAAAATGATAAATATGATACAAGGTTTTTTGAATAAATAAAAATTGCAGATTTTCATTAAAGATAAAGTCCAGAGCCGAGATTCAAAAATAAGATGAAGTCCAGGTGATGACTACCTTCAATTGCACGGGACGTCTTCCTAATCATACAAAAAACAAGTTTAGATGCCTCCTCAAGGATACTTACCGCAATAGGCTCATCTCCGAAAGCGAAGTTCTCACGTCTCTATAATTGAACGAGAGCAGTGAGACAGTCAGTATCAATTATTACATAAGTACAACATAAAGTAGTAGCAAGAGTAATGAGATTAAAAATAAGTAGAAATTCTGCTTGCAATGGGGAAACTGCTCTTTTACGATCACGAAAAGAAAGAGATACTCCATTAGGTGAAGTCCCATACTTGACAAAGGTAAGTTAGCTTGTTACACTCCATCTACTTCTATAGTGAAATTGGGCATGATAAAGACCTGTTGCTAAAGATTAGGAAGGATGACTTGCGCCTGCACTTGAGGAAACAATACGCTATCCCCAACTAAGATGTGGGGGTGGTGGGGGTGCATGTGAGAGGAACAATGCCTTGAAGTATTGGCGGTGGAAAGAGTGAACAAGGAGAGCACTCAATTGCTGGTGCTGAAAAATTATCAAGTTCCTAACACGCCAGATAGACTAGAACATACGAATATGTCATGGCTTTTCATTTTGATAAGCTATATCTGTAATAGAATCATGCGGCACGATAATGGGTGCAAGCCACTGAGCCCTGATAAAAGATCAAGGATATGTTGCATTGCGTGTTGCCAAGTTTGTTGAACAAGCGGGCATGCTAAGAACAAAGGTGGATAGTTTCCCTTCTTCCTTGACAAACAGGACAAAAACGGCCAATGGATGCAATAAAAGATTCCCGCCTTTCATTGACTTGTAGGACGTTATGAAATATTTTTCAAAGAAGGTGATACATTTAGAGAAAAGTGGCAAGTTCCAAAAAGTATCCCATATAGGATCCTGAGCCTCACTATTTCAATGAAGAAGTGTCCATCTGGATAAAAGACTGGTGTCAGTATGCTCTGAATGTATTTGTATCTGGATCTAATGGTGAAGTTCCGAGTCCATGTGAAAGTTCAACTTCATAGGTCCCTGTAACCAGTCCGGAAAAGCGATACTACATAGATCATATTTACTAAGAAGACTGGTAAAAGACCACTGAACCTATGTATATCCCACATATGATTGTCGCCCGAGGTTATTATAAAATCTTACACCAAGAGATTGTTCGTATATGTTCGACCAAGGAAGACGGATAACAACATAGTCATAACATGGGTCCATACCTGAGCCCCGAGGATAACTAAACAACCATCACCAATCTATCAAGAATGAGCTTGTTCAATAATCTCAGCACCAGAACAAAAACTCTTCCATGCCTAAGAAGAGGATTGACAGTAAGACAGTAGTTTATTGTGATGAACTCCCAGAAGACGGTACTTTGGTAACAAGACTTGGGATGGGAGCGAGTCCGCGCATGTAAGAGTATGTCAATATTTTGCAGCAAACAAGCCTAATTGAACCAAGTCAAGTTGTGAATCCCAAAGCCTCCTTCTGAATTGGATTTCCATTGTGTGGAGGAAGAATAAGTCTAAGAGATCTGTGGTTGGAGTGTTCCACAAAAATGCACTATACAAATTTTTATCTCCGAGTGAACGGACTTCGGTAAATTAAAGATTACCATCATTTATGCCGCAAAAGAGAAAAGAATTGACTTATATAACGTAAAGAGGCCGAATTTTTTTTGAAGAATTTTAGTTTCCATCCAGCTTGCTTACCTTAATCTTATCCAAAATAATAGAGCATGCTTGCTTCTCATTTTTATCTGCACCTATTGCCAGACCCAAGTAAGAGGTACCCAATGGGAGCTACGATCCGGAACCGAGCACTAAAATGGTGGAAAAGGTCACACGTAGGTGAGGGGCGTAACTGTAGAGTAGACTTGTCGGTGTTAAGCACTTGGCCCGATACATGACAAAGAGAAGCCAAGCACTTGGCCAATGAATCACATGAGTGGAGTGTTGGTCTGAAGAAAAGGAGACATTCATCTGCAAAGAATAAATGGAAGAGTGGAAGCGATGTACGATGCAATCTAATACCCATAATGTAACTTGACAAGACCTCCACGTAAACAAGAATAAAGTATAAAGACAAAGGATCACCATGTCTAAAGCCCAGCATGAGGATGGAAAGTATTAGTTTCCACCCTGTTTATCAGACAAGAGTAAGACACCGTCGCAAAACATAGTAACCAGATCCAGAAAGGGGGAAACCCCATGTGAGTAAAGCACCAAAGAAAAAATTCTCAATTTGCACGTTCAAATGCATTGTTGGCGTCCAACTTAACAACGGCTAAGGGGGTGCCCGATCATTAGCTCCGAACTTTGGCGAAGATATTATTGGCTAAAAGAATACCATCCGAAATTGAATATGTCATCAAATATTTATACGAGATATATAAATTATATAAGATCATGTATCAAACATATTTTCTTGCTAAAAAGTTAAACATGTAATTATAAATAATGGAATGATTCCAACACATATGACATAATGTAATACATTATATTAAATTAAAGGAGCCGACTCTAGAATTTAAGAATCGAACATCCATGTCAATCTCGATTGATTTAACTCACCAAGCCTAGACATAAGTTCAAGTTCGGCTCCTAGAGCCCATGAGCCGAACATCAACTAGCTCGAATCGTTTAACTCATGGGGCCTAGCTAGACATAGGCCCAAGCTCGGCTCGCTCAGCCATGTGCCAAGCTTTGACTAATCCTGTTCTCGGGCGGCTGGTCTTGTTTAAAGATTCACTTACGAGTATCGTTCTCACGAACTCGTGTTCATTGATACTATCATGAGAGCGTGACGTGACATTTTCACAGCGACAAATATATTTATATTTATGAAAGAGATACACATTTATTAGGACTATAAATTTTAAAGAGTATACATGTGTGATTTCTCCTTCATTAATGAAAAGGAATTTGTGACTGTGAGGATGTAACGTCACGTTCTCATGATAGTATCAATGAACACGAGTTCGTGATGGCATGACTCTTCACGTAATTCTACATTATTGTGAACAAATTACAGAAAATCTTGCGTTAAAAAGTCAAAACATAATTAATAATTTAAGATAGATGAGCATATGAACATACACAAGAATTTGCCAAAGAGCATTTGAAGGCCAACTTTAAATCACAAAAAGACAGGAGAGAGAGATAGAGAATAGAGTCTTATTTGCTATTGATTTGTCTTAAACGAACAAACACCCACCCAAAGGCAACACATTTTGCTCAAACTACTACTATTTCTTTTCTTCCTTTCTCATCTCTCTCTTCACAAACCAATCCCGTTTTCGATATTTTCCCATTCCAAAAAACCCCCAACTTTTGCATGCTCTAAACACCCCGCAAAATACTCTCACACACTATCAACTAAAACCTCTCTTAATGCCTCCCTCACACAACTTTGCATGTTTTGTTTTCTTTCCCAGAGTTCTTTTTACATGATCCTCGGCTTGTTTTGAATTATAAACCCCAACTCCTCTGATTTTTTGGTGCTTTTAAGAGGTGGGTTTCTGGGTCTTCATTCAATTTGGGTTCTGATGGCTCCTCTGAGAGGGCAAAGGAAGAAGACGAGGAGGACAGAGAAAGTAGTTGTTGAAGCTTCAAACCCTTCAGCTCCTGTTTCTGGGTCATCTCTGGAGAACACTCAGGAGTGGTGGGATGTCCTTTCCAAGAGGATTTCAGGTACTTTCTTCCTATATTTCCAACCCTCCCATGTTTTTGTTGTTTGTGAATTTGGTTTTCATGGATTGATTGATTGACAGAGGTTGCTCTTTTTGTGTGTGTTCTTTTGTGGGTTGGATTTGTTTGTAGGTTTTGATCTCTCTATTTGATGGGTTTTGGATGTGGTTGTAATTGGATTTTGATTCTGAATTGATTTGATTGGTATTTGTTGTTTTGTTAATTGTTAATACATTGCAAATGCATTTGGGTATTTGTAGAGATGGATCCCTAATTCTGCCGTTTTTCGATCCATTTTTGCGTGTTTAGATCGACCAATTCGTGTTTTTGGGGAAATCGAATAGGTGATATGTTGTCCGTAGATCTTGTATCGACGATCGTGAATGGCGTTCGATTGTCTGTGGATTTCGATAGGAATGGAATGCTTCGGATGTGGAATCAAGTGATTGTCGAGAAATTTGGATTAGGTTTTGGTAGATCAATCGATTTTTTTCCATATCTAATTCAGCTTTAACCTAGATCAAGATCAATTTCCCTTTAAAGCTAAGACTAGTCTTACTTTCCCAATACATGTCAAACTCTAGAATTCTAAATGAATGCTGAGCAATTCCAGCCTCGAAAAACTACTTGAAATAGTGCATCATTTTCTAACAAGATTTAGTTGTTAAAGTTCAATAAGAGCACTGGCTTGTTCATGCTTTCCCCCTTTTTCTCTATGGTGTAGATTTTTCATTTCATCACAAATCTTTTGTGGTTTACAGTCATTGCTGAAGCTTGTGGTTAGGAACCTAGAACATTGGTGAGATACAATGTGAATATCAAAATGCTAGTTTTCGTGGAGGATGGTTCTTCATGTTTAGCAAAATGTGATGTGAATATGTGAGAAGTTGGTATGTATGACTATATATGATACTAAGATTGGTTTTCTAAGCAAACTTTTCCTTCAGAGATCTAAGTTAATTTCTGCGTGTCCAAGTGTCTTAGTATCTTAACTTTGTCTTGAGAGCTTTAAGCGAACTTCGTCCTGAGAGGTACAGCGAATTCCTCTAATTCTCTTTGTAGAACTTCTTAAGGATAATTGATTTTGTGGTTTCAAAAGGTACCAGATAAATTCTTGATGTTGCTTAGTATTTGTATGGACATTGTTTTAGTTGGTTTTCCTTCCAACGTGTTAGTTTTACATAATTCTCAGGGTAGCAAGATGTCTACCACCCTTCATGCTTCATTTAGGACCTCGATATTGAAAGGAGAATGAATCCTAAATAAATGAAAGAAGAAAAAGGTGTTCTGGAGTCAAATATATATCACCCAACATCTGTTATATTCTGTTTTCGCAATTTGTACTCCATGTTAGCCAAACACAAATGGGTCATCAAGCTTCAAAATGGGGGTTAATGTTTGGATCATCTAACTAGATAATGTGGCTGAGAGGTTTTATTTCCTTGGAAGAACTTGTTGGGAACCTCTAGTTAAAGTATACAGAAGCAAGATGAACAGTATTCTCAGCTCCATATTCTGCTTAAATTAGAAAGCATGTGAGGACTAAGATAACTGAATGGTCTTCTTGGATATCCCTTTAAACATCTGAGGCAGGAAATTGCATGCACTTCATTTGTTTCTTCTTCTACAGTTTGTTTATTTCATTCCTTTCAAAGGTTGGCTTCATTAGCATGAACTCCGTAACGGTTTTTGAAGGTCACATTGTCAGTTTTTGAGCTTCAGAGTGAACATATAAACTATTTGAAACCAAATTAGTGTTTAAGGTGGCACAAAGAAAAATGTCAGTAACCAGAGAAAGATTGGTTTTAGAAAGGAAAGGATGCATCTGATAAACTGAATGCTCAAATGAATTTCACTTACAAAGGAGAGAATGTCTTCTCATAAACTGAATGTTCAAATGATTTTTTTTTTTTTTTTATCTCCACAGGTCTTATATCTCAAGCTAAGGGCATAGACGAATTCGCGTCCGTTTTCAAGATATCTCGAAGAACCTTCGACTACATATGCTCGCTAGTGAAGCAACGCATGACTTCAAAGCCAACCAAGTTCGTGTTCAACGACGGCCATCCAGTGACTTTCTACGACCAAGTCGCCATCGCTCTAAGGAGGCTGAGCTCCGGCGACTCACTCATAGCGGTCGCCGACTCATTCAAAACCAACCACTCCACCGTCTCCCAATCCACCTGGCGGTTCGTGGAAGCCATGGAGGAAACAGCCGTCCACCGCCACCTCCGATGGCCCTCCACCGACGAAGAAATGAACGCGATCAAATACAAGTTCCAGAACCTTCTAGGGTTGCCGAACTGTTGCGGCGCGATCGACACCACGCACGTCACGATGCTGGTCCCTTCCTCGGACCCGTCGATCAAAATGTGGGAAGATCGCGAGAAGAACCACAGCATGATGTTACAGGCGGTCGTGGACCCCGACATGAGGTTCCGCGACGTGGTCGCCGGGTGGCCCGGTCAAATGACGGATTCGTCCGTGCTTCGGAGCTCCGAATTCTTTGAATTGTGCGAGAAAGGAAAGAGGCTGAATAAGATCAATGGGCAGTTTGGGGAATACATAGTGGGGGATTCAGCTTTCCCTTTACTTCCCTGGCTGATGAGGCCTTACCAGGGAAAGGGGAAGGGGAAGGTCTCTGAGGCAGAAGATGAGTTCAACAGGCGGGTGTCTGGGACGCGAATAGTGGCGCAGAGGGCGTTGGCGAGGTTGAAGGAGACGTGGAAGGTGATTCAAGGATTGATGTGGAGACCAGACAAGAATAAGTTGCCGAGAGTGATCTTGGTGTGCTGCATTCTTCATAACATTGTTATCGACATGGAAGACGAGAATGTGAACGGCTTGCCTTTGTTGGACAACCATGATCCTAAGTACGAGGAAGAGGTTTGTGAGTTCGCGGACGAGGCTGCGAAGGTTATGAGGGATGAGTTGTCTCTCTACTTGTCTTCTGGGAAGCGGCGGCGAGTTTGAAGATTTTTTACTATTTCGATGATGATGATATATACATAGTGAAATAGTAATAAGTAGCGTAATTGCCGGATAGTTTTTAAGGGAATTTCATGGAGATATGAGAGGTAACATAATCCGATTTTGTGGAAGACAACTGAATAGTTTTACAGAAATGATTTTCAAACAGGTTATGTTTTGCTTCTGTCTTGGTTTAACTTTGAGCCTTTACTTTTACCCTTTTCACATAATTCTACTTTGTTTAGATTAAGTTTAAATTTTAAGTGCTAAAATATGTGGTGTTTGGGACATCAACCACCTGCAACGAGTCTTATCCCAGCCTCCAAACCACTTGATCTCCTGTTTCCCGTGCGAACTACAATCTGCGAAGGGACCATGTCTCACAGTCCCCATTATGCTGACATGGCATTATCTGATGTGTGTGGAGCAATGTGTGTGCTGCTGATAAATTCACATGGATGCGGACTAGAACTGTGTCGTTAGACTATCCACACATTCTTAGAAATATGAGTCCGTCAACCTGAGTTTTCTCAGACTTGTACACAATTTTATCTGTAGTCGTGGGTTGTGATGCTTTGTAGGTAACAAAGTTTTTAAGAATGTTCAGTCCTAGTAAATATATGCCAGATTTGAGTTCTCAGATCTGCCACTGCTTGGCCTGCAAAAATATGTCCTGCTACCTAGGACGATCCGTGTCCTCCTGTGGCACTTCAAAACATTGCGCAACGAAAACTAACTAAATGAGCCAGTACGTTGACCTGGAAAACGTAATAGCACAAAGAGCATTTTCCACATAGGTGAATTATTTTCTACAATATCGACGAAGAAAGGATGTCCCCAAATACGCAGGCTGAATACAGATTCTTGGTTACAAGTATACACGAATACATCAATACACGGTACCAAAGAAGCAGCAGCAACATATAATTACAGCGGGAAAACCACACATTACCATTATTGACATGACGGAAACGAAGAAGACTTCATTCTAGTTTTACATCACCAGTCTGATCTGTGCATCAGCTGCTAAGTAGCTTCACTCCCTTCTTGGTTACTACTTACAGCATAACTGCAGAAAAATAGTTCAAAGGAAAAGAAATTATCTATGAAAGCAATAGATGAAAATAGCTTTGCAGACTTTACAAAATGCTATACTGAACAATATGCATGCAACTGCAATGAACAAACTGCTCTTTGGAAACTGGATTCCGTCTAGGGAACTGAGATCCACATTTGCCTATATTAGGCTTACATGGAAATAATACAAGGGGAGTGGAACATAGTTGCAACTTAGAGTTTGGTAGAATGGTTTCTGGTGGAAAAACTGGTTTTTAGATTGTGGTGGAAATTTTTTGATTTTTTTTAGAGATTCTGTTTAAACCAGTGTGTTTGGTGGTAATTTTTAAACTAGATTAAAAACTGGATAAATGTGTTTGGTAGTGGTTTTTAAACTAGATGATGTAAATTAAATGACAAATATACCCTCGACTTATTTTTCTTTTACAGATTCAAAAAGAACAAATGCAATGTAAAAAAGTTCACGATTTCATGAGATTCAACGATTTCATGAAAGTAACAAATTGAAGAACAAATTAACACTATTATGACATCCAAAAAATCATTTTTTTTTACTTAAATTCAACAAAAATTTAACAATTTCAAGAAATTTCAATTACACTTGATGCCACGTTGAGTAACGGACAACAAAAAAATAATAAACTAAGGAAATAACACCACAAAATGGTTGATCCTAAATAATAAGAACATCGCATATAAAAGATATCGTCTGAAATATGCGAGAATTGAGTTTTTGAAAAAAAAATTATGGCAAAAGTATAGAAAAAAAATTCGTGCAATGTTTTTCATTATCTCGATGACTAAAAAGTCAAAGAGCTACCAAAATGAGAGACGATTTTCAATTTAATACGTCTACGATGTGAAGCTAATGTCGTATTTGTGTGTCATACAAATAAACCAAAAGAAGAACCACCAAACTTGGTTTTTTCATCAAGACAAAATGTCAAAAAAACTAATATAAAAACTGATTTTTAAACCACTGCAAACAAACACTTTCGATAAACTATTTGGTTTTTAAACCATAAACCAAAAAAAAACTATTTTACCAAACGCACTTTCGATAAACTATTTTAAAAGACTATTGGTAAAAGAAAATTATTTTACCAAACTATTTTACCTGGACATTGGTCGGGCTGGGCGGGGCGGGGTTCGACTGGTCTTGATCACGCCGACTATTTATAAAACATAGGCCGAGGCCGGCCCGACCCGACCCAAGTCTGGGCCTTCATCGGAAGCCCAGGCTATAACTTTTTGGGCTAACCCAAGCCCAGGCCCAGCCCGACGCCCGAATTTATCCATGAATTTCCATCTAGGTAACCTAACCATACAGATAAAATAGAATTCAATGTGTACAAACACCTAAAATTCAACTAAGGGTGAGTTTGGGAATGCTTCTGCTGCCAGCACAGCTGCTTTTCGACAGCAGAAGCAGTTTTAGTGTGTTTGGTAAAAATAAAATTTCTGTTTTTTCAGACAGTTTCTGCTGTCCCACAGCAGTTTTGAGGAAGCAAGGGGGGAGATGCTTTTCCAGAAAGTGCTTTTGATTAATTTATCTATAACCGATTTTGACATTACAATTTTTTAAAATATCAATAGTTATCTTTCCGGAAATGACACGTGTCATATATTTTTGCCATTTTACCCTCTCACAGCAACTTCACAGTTGATTTTACCAAACACAAAATTAGTATATCAATATTTCACAGCAGCTTCTACGTAATATTTACCAAACAACATTTTATTAAGAACTCACATCAGCTTTCTACTGTGTTTTCACACAGCAGCTTTCTACCACCGCCACAGCATTCCCAAACTAGCCCTAAGAAACTACGATAATGTTGTGGTCTTAGTCCTTAGGGACTGTTTGGATGCAACACGCCATAATAAATCTATACTAGTAGTAAAAATTAATTTTAGTACATTATATCTTCGGGTCGGGTCGGGCTGGGCTGTGACATCAAGCCCAAGCCCGGCCGGCGGGCTCTTCGGGTCAGAGGGCCAATGGCCAGCACTTGCATAACGGAGGGACAAGTTTTTTACTCGAAAAGATTTAGTATTTTTGCCAATTTACAGATCTACAAAAGTTGGGAGAGAACAAAAAAAATGAAATATCAGTCACATTCTCGGTTTCCTTTCATGATACGGTCAACCGTATCGTACGGGTCAACCATATTATCATCTTTAATAATTATTACAATTAGTCGTTATTTGTTTATTTTATTTTGTTAATTAGTTTATTTATTGAATTAGTTTTATTTAATTATTTAGTTGATTTGGGCTTGGCCCGTTAGGTTTAGGGTTTAGTTTAGTTTTCTATTTAAACAATTGTAGTGTTCAGTTATTAGCATGAAATAAGAAGTTATTTATTTGTATTGTTCAGTTTGTTTTCTGTTTTATTTCGTATTCGTAGTGTTTCGTAGCCTCACGAACTACTGGTAGAGATTCGTACTCTCTCTCAAGCTACTGGTACGATACTGGGTGTATCAATTTGGTGCTTTCATTGATTTTCACCATCCAACTGGTGAATAATGACAGAATTGGTACAAGAAATTTGTGGTGGATTCAGGAACGATTTGGCTCCATTCAAGACAGGATTCATGACGGACATAGCTGACTTCAAGAAAGAATTTGTGCCGTCCATAGCTGAGTTCCAGAAGGGCATCGCCGTGCTTGCAAACCTTATCGCCCAAAGGCAGGTTGAAGAGAAGCAGAAGCAAGAACAGAAGCAAAACCTGCAAGAACAGCCGTCGCCGCCGCTGAGTTCATAGTTGCAGCAGCAGCCGCAGGCTCCGCTGAAATCGCCGCCAGAGACAACACAGGAGCTACAGGCAACACCGCAGGAAACCCAACTGGTCTTGGCGCCCAACCAGTCCATACCACCACCGCCACCGTTGGGAGAGCATCCGCAGGCGACCAGACCTGCGCCGGCGAAGCTAAATACCCAGAATTTGGCCGGATTCTTCAATCGGGTCTCTCCCTCCCATCAGCCGGCAACAAATCCGTCGCCCACGCCGACGACACCGATCCAGATCGCACCACTACCGAGCCCATCGCAGAGCTCCCCGCCAAAATTGACGCCGGAGACACAACCATCGACAGAGAAGCACCCGGCGAATTTCTCTCTGTTTTTGCCAGAATTTCGGCGACCTGCGCCGCTGCTTCACCAGTCCGACCAACTCCAGAGCCGACCTCCAGATCCGAAGCCACCACCACTCATCGACCAGTGTCCGACCACCCAACGCCTCCAACGGCCTCCGAACAACGCCGATGGGACTCCCACCAGTTCGATTCCGCCGTCGCTGCACCAAGGGGATATTGCCTTCGCCGTCGGGTTGAAACAGCACTGGGCTTGGCATGCTTCACCCGAGCATTGGAAATCGGCTCGTCAAGAGCCGTCGGCTAGGTCACGGCTCGGTTCAGCCGCCAGCTGGCACACGGCTTGGCTCGAGCCAATTGTTCTCTCCCAGCTTGGCTCGCTTGTTGGCTTCCGGTCGGCTCCTCTTGAGCCGTCGGCTCCACCTCGGGTCCAAGTGAGCCAATTACCTATTTTAAGCTTATTTTTGAGCCGCGTTGATATTTTTTCGAGCCAGGGGATCTATCTTAGGGTTTATCGACCTTCTGAGTCCGTTTCCGGCCTTAAGTTTTTAAGATTTGGCTTCCAACGTACTGTTCTGAAGGTCCTCTTCCGTCCATTTGATACGGGCATACGTGTGCAAGAGATACAAGACGCCACGCCTATTTGCAATTCATCCACCTTGAGGACAAGGTGTTTTTCGAGCACGGGGGAGTTGATACGGTCAACCGTATCGTACGGGTCAACCATATTATCATCTTTAATAATTATTACAATTAGTCGTTATTTATTTATTTTATTTTGTTAATTAGTTTATTTATTGAATTAGTTTTATTTAATTATTTAGTTGATCTGGGCTTGGCCCGTTAAGTCTAGGGTTTAGTTTAGTTTTCTATTTAAACAGTTGTAGTGTTCAGTTATTAGCATGGAATAAGAAGTTATTTATTTGTTTTGTTCAGTTTATTTTCTGTTTTATTTCGTATCCGTAGTATTTCGTAGCCTCACGAACTACTGGTAGAGATTCGTAGCCTCTCTCAAGCTACTGGTACGATACTGGGTGTATCATTTCACCTCCATTCATCAGAAAGTAGAGATTGGGACTGAAGCCTAAAGTTGATATTGAGAAAATATTGTCCTCAGTTCTATAGTGACATAGAGGAACGGCTGTGTTGTTATCCTTAGATTTCCCTACTTCAAAAAGATAAGATGTGATGTGTATTTGTTGATTATGGAGCTGTCTTCACTTGGAGTCGATGATGTGGGAGTTCACATAATAGTATGGGTAGTAAACTACTATGGTTCTGTTTTCTCCACTTTGACATGGTTTTTCTTTCATCTCAACCCCTGGACATATACGGTCATGCTAAACCACATCATTCAACGTTAATTTAAATTTCTACTGAACAGTATGTAGATACTAGCGTGTTTTATGCGATATGCTAAGAAAAAATCTTCACATGATCAACCACTCATGAAATTTCCCTGATATGGCAAATTGCCAGTATGCCTTGTAGACAAATATTGCTGGATAAAGCATAGAAAAATACCTTCACTAAAGTTTATGCCAGACGAGTTTGGTCACCAATCGACTGCACAAATTCGTCAACCCAATGTTGCTTTTCGGACTCTGGAACCATTGTTTCCCCTATGAAAGCATTCCATGCACTTCCTCCAGGATCAGCAAGAACCCAATTGACTTTATGAGGAGGACTTGCAGGAGGAGGACTTTCAGGATAAGATGCCAACGCATTCATGTAAACAATTAAAGAGTAAATTGGAAGTCCTATTTGACATATCATAACCGAACCGTGTCCAACAAGGTCCGATCTCTCCTCTTAGACATGCCATTCCATAATGGTGTTCTAGGTAGAGTGAGTTTGGATCATATCCAGCACTCCTTTAGATGTTTGTCAAACTCTTGACTTAAGCATCCTCATCCACGATCTAATCGTAGAGTCTTGATACTCTTGTCAAGCTAGTTATCTAATTCATTCCTGAATTCCTTAAATTTTCAAACGATTCTGATTTGTTCTTCACAAGACCCAAATCCATATCTACTGAGTAAGTAAACATGATGAAGTACCAGAACCATCTCTAGCACTTGTACTTAGTGGTACACATACATCAGTATGTATGAGTCCAAAAGATCATATCTTTGCCCAACAAACAAGTCTCACATCTCTCACATGATTCATAATCAAATGAGTCCAGAAATCATCCATTTGGAGTCTAGAAATGCGTTCTCATTCACGTGACCTAAACCACAATGCCAAAGTTATATCATTAATGTTTAAATAAAATTATCATGATCAAGGATCTACAATCCATTAGAAAAATTAGCATTACAATAATGCATTTTATTAAAATAAATGGAACAAAATTTGCCCATTATTTTAATAGGAAAAAATTTCCTTGTCCAAATAAGAAATTGTGATAAGGTTCCTACTCATAGCAGGGACATAATTGTACTTGTCTAATTCATGGATAATTCTAAAAGGTAGAGACAATTTCCTGCGGCTAATTCAGCAACCCTTGCTTCATTGCCCACGTGTAGGTATATCTCCTCCTTACCCAATTGTCTTTTTCCCTTGAGATCCTGTACATTTCTATAAATGTGAGATTTTCATCTAGTATCAAATACCTATGATGATGAGATGGACACATTGGCCTTTTACAACAAAGATATCTCAAATTGGAATTCATAATTCCCTTTTCCTTCCATGTACTTTGGGCAGTTCCTTTTCCACAACACCACCCTTTTGGCTAGCACTTTGTTCAGCGGTTCTCAATCATATTGAGTAAATAGTCTATGAACAAAACTCTAATTGCATCCAATGCAATTCTTGATCCAATAGGGAGAGCAAATCTTTATTCTTTATCTATCTCATAGATAACTCCCATCTTCTAAGCTTTCAATTTTTATTGAAAAAGCTTATCTCTTGATTCAGCAATCACACATTACTAGCTTGTGTCGTCGCGTCACATCTTGATGAATCAAGTCGCCTTGCTTTGGCAAGCCCGAGCTTGACTACATCTTGATCATGACGAGTGCTAAGCAAAAGAAGGTAAAACACAAATGGAGCAACACTTCAAACCTATCATGTATGGCCTGCTCTTGAAAAGAGCTTCTTTAAATGTATGATCATGTCATATGCCTCCATGTTCTCATCTTGATTTAAAAGCTCAAATTTCATGGTAGCCAACATGAGGCTAGTCTCATCCAAGAAACATTTCTTTGATGTTCCACCCATTAGGCTTTAGTGTGTCTTGGTAGTTGGTGGAAGGAAATTTTTATGCTCTAGGATATACAACATTTTTCCTTTTATTTGAGAACAATTCTCAATTCTATACCAGTTTATTAAAATAGATTTCAGACAATCTTCTTTCTCAAGGACATAGGTAACACCTTCCAATTGTTGGTTTAATGCCATAGGTATTCAACACAAAAATATTATGCAAAATATTTGTGACGTTTTAACTATATTTAACAAGGACTTAAATTATTAAATATAGCTCCCACTATTTTTATCGGATTAATAGCCCTCACTATTAATGCAAAAAATATCATATAGTTTCTAGTGGGTCAAGATCCATATTTCACCTCTTCTTGAGCCTGCTTTGACACGTCACCCAAGAATTGGTTATTTAGGTAAGAACCCATTCCAATTGCATCCATATGCAACTCTTGGCCCAATTAGGCGAATAATTATCTATTCTTTATCCTTTAGATAATACTTAATTATCACGCCTCTAGGCTCATCAATCCAATTGATTTTACCCAGTTGCGTCCAATCTCTTGCTTCAACAATCACACATTACTTGCTTGTGTCGTCCTCAACACACCAAGGTAAATTAAAACGCCTTGCTTTGGCAAGCCCTAATTTAATAGACCTTGATTATGAAGGGTGTTTAGGCAAGAGAAGGCAAGGTGCAATATTTCCACTGAGGGATTTAAATAGTCATTATTTGTTTAGTTAATCTCATCAACATGATCTACTTATTTGGATTGGGCAATCCATAATAAAAGATCAAACTTGTTTATTATTAACAAGCTTGTTAACGTTTTGGTAGTATCGCCATACACACAAAAATAAATAACAAGACATAAATAATAAACATCCACAAAAGAAAAATTAACGTGACATTGATATGGCCCCTAGACTAAGATATTACCAAGTCAATGATAATATCTATATGCCCTAAAGTGACAAGTTCATCTCTATGTGCTCCACCATAGTCGTGCGCCTAGGGTGGGTGTCCTCATCGTCTTTGTGGCCTTTTGGTCCTCCGGTCTTCTTCTCCATGCTTTTGGCTATCATCTAAATATTCTAATTCTAGCCTAACATCTAGAAAAATAAATAAATAAAAAATCACATGTTGAGAAGATGATCAGCTCGCAGGCCGTAAAATTAACTAACTATTACATTAATTTGATCAGCTCGCAGGCCGTAAACCAAACCACAAACAAACACAAATATCCACAACCTAGGCCACATCCATCCACCATGCAACAAATCATATAATATAGTTAAAACTAATTTTTAACGCGCTTGTTTAATTTTAGTTAATTTTGGACACACTAGGGTCAAAACGGTCCAAGAGGCCCACCAACAAACTTGGCCGAACCTCGTGGACCGCCACAAGCACCGGGCCGGTCCGACCCTGGGCCGCACGGTCCAACCGTGCGCCTAGGCCGACTGCCCCTAGGTGACCGTGGCCTTACTTGGGCGACAAGGAAGGGGACGGTCCCTATGGGCCGAACCCCTAGGGTTTGTTTCCAGAACAACTCCTTGCCTTATGGAGTTGTTTCCAAAACAACTCCTTGCCTTGTTGCCCAAGTTTAGTTGTTTCTATATTTGAAAAACCCCTTTTCCAAGCATGTTCCCAAACCCTAGATGTCAGATCCAAAATTATTCACATACTATGTGATCAAACTCACTAATTCCTACATCACATGAAAAATTAGGTCTTGTTTGGTTGAATCTAATTCAATTTGCATCTAGTATGCAATTAATTTCAGTTTTCGCGTAGAACAACATACATGGTTAAAACTGAAAACAGTAACACATAAAATCATGTTATGAGCTATCGACTTGTGGCTCTGATACCACGGTTGGGTTTTAATGCAGGTTACGCAGCGGAATAACAAAAATTTAATACTGCTAAAATCCCACCAAGGATCACAGGTGAAGCATCATAACATGATGAACGGAAGGCAGGTTACCTCAGCCATACGAGGCTGGGACGATTACATACAAAGAATAGTATATTTGACTCTACGGTATCCACACGAATAGACCTCAATCGGGCTTCTTCTCCAATGGTGCTAGCAATCTGAGAAGAAGGTGTAGGGTTTTGATTCATGGATCGCGCAACGGAAGCATAATCAAACAAATAGCCATGCAAAACCCTCCAAGGATCACAAGTCTAGATGCATAACGATAGTGAAGGTAAGAAATCATAAACACACCTTTGGGTTCTCCTTGATGACTTCAAACGCGAATAGTGTCACGTTCTCTATAGTTGATCCACGCCTAGAGTTGATCCTAGAACTCCCAAACTCCTTGGTGCTAGCCCGGAATAAGAGGAGGGTGAAGGAATCACGCAAAACGAGACAAAAAAAGGGGCTTCGGCCCTCTTTTGGCCGACGGGGTGAGGGCGGCGGCAAGGGGGTCGGGTTCGGCCTCCTTGTTGCTTGCTCTCTCTCCTTTGTTCTCTCCCACTCTTGTTATGTTCACTAATGAGCATAAGTTATGAGGAAGGAAGGAAGGAGGGTCCTTTATATAGTCCAAAAACTCCTTGTTAACTACCTAAAGGACTTATTCTAGTCCAACTAGAATTCAATTTAGTCCCTTCCTTGCAAATTAGTCCCTACTAAGTTTGCAAGGGTTTGCAAAGTGATCCTTCTAATTAATTAATCCAATTAATTAATTCCCAAATCTAGTTCAACTCTATATAGCGTGTGACCCCATAGGTTCTATCTAGTTGGTAGCAACTATTTGCTAATATGGAGCGGTTTCTAGCAAAACATCCATTCTAGCCAACTAATAGAATAGTCATCTAGACAATCTTGTACAAGTAATTGTCTCATCCCTTTGCCTCCATATCCGGATTGGACACGAGACATACAAGTCACACTCGTATATCCAATCCATAGTTTCTCGATCTATGGGAATGGCCTTATTCGTGCAAATAACATCAATATCCCATATATTGATTTATTTGAGTCTGGCCAGACATTCTATAAGCACTATCCCTCGAGTGGCCTAAGATATTTGCTCCCGTTATGTGGGAGGGGAAAATCCTCTCTACGTCCACTACGATCTCTAATCTTGCTTCTCATTGTATCCAGTACAGGCCTTTATAACTACCCAGTCACGGTGTAGCGTTTAACGCTACCAAGATCACAATGATCCACAACTAGAATATCTAGTGACTTCAAGTCTAAGGATGACAATACCATTGCACCGCGAGAAGCACTTGTGACTCAACATAACATGTATGTAGCCTTCTCGGTGATGGGTCAATCCAGTGCAACATTCCGTAATGCACACCTATGTGTTGGATCGTGATATCTCCATATCAATCCAACCCCATACTAGTCTATAGATGATTGTCCCATTAATCATTATACTTGACTAGGGATATTTAAGATAAACAGCACAATTGTAAATCTAAGGACTTCATTATATTAAATATCCAATAAATAATAAATGAATTTTCTAGCCATATACAAATTCATACTAAACTAGATTGCCTCTAGGGCATCTATTCCAACAGTCTCCCACTTGCACTAGAGCCAATCTGGCGCATCTCGTATGCCATACTCCTAGTGTGCCCTTCATGCTTCCACTGCGTGAGAGGCTTTGTAAGCGGGTCTGACAGATTATCATCTGTAGGAATCTTGCATATCCGAACGTCTCCTCTATCGATAATATCTCGAATCAGATGAAACTTCCTGAGCACGTGCTTGGACTTCTGGTGCGATCTGGGTTCCTTTGATTGCGCGATCGCCCCAGTGTTGTCACAGAACAACTCCACTGGATCAGCAATGCTAGGGACCACACCAAGTTCAGAAACAAACTTTCTGATCCAAACAGCCTCCTTTGCTGCGCCATTTGCAGCAATGTACTCAGCCTCTGTTGTAGAATCAGCTACCGTCTCTTGCTTGGAACTCTTCCAGCTCACCGCTGCTCCATTCAGGCAAAACACATATCCCGACTGTGATCTAAAGTCATCTCTGTCGGTTTGGAAGCTTGCATCAGTGTAACCCCTTACACGCAACTCTTCCTCACCGGCAAATATCAAGAAAGCATCCTTAGTCCTTCTCAAGTACTTTAGGATGTTCTTGACAGCAATCCAGTGACTCTCACCTGGATTGGATTGGTATCTGCTTGTCATACTCAAGGAATATGACACATCTGGTCTAGTACATAACATGGCGTACATGATAGATCCTATGGCCGAGGCATAGGGAATCCTACTCATGCGTTCCTTCTCAATCTCATTAGAAGGACAACCACTCTTCGAAAGAGTGATTCCATGTGACATGGGCAAGAATCCCTTCTTGGAATCTTGCATGTTGAACCGTTTCAACACCTTGTCAATATATGTACTTTGACTTAGGCCTAGCAACCTCTTAGATCTATCTCTATAGATCTTTATACCGAGTATATAGGCTGCTTCCCCTAAGTCTTTCATTGAGAAACACTTTCCGAGCCAATATTTCACAGATTGCAGCATGGGAATGTCGTTTCCAATGAGTAGTATGTCATCCACATACAAGACCAGAAAAGCTACAGAGCTCCCACTAACCTTCTTGTAGACACAAGACTCATCTTCGTTTCTGATGAAGCCAAACTCTTTGACCACTTCATCAAAACGTCGATTCCAACTCCTAGAAGCTTGCTTCAATCCATAAATGGATCGTTGCAGCTTACAGACTTTGTTGGCTTGCTTTGGATCCTCAAAACCCTCCAGCTGTATCATATACACGTCCTCGAGGAGATTCCCATAAAGGAATGCTGTTTTGACATCCATCTGCCAAATCTCATAGTCGTAGTATGCTGCAATTGCAAGTAGGATTCGGATGGATTTGGTCATAGCGACTGGTGAAAAGGTTTCATCATAGTCAATACCATGAATCTGTCTGAATCCTTTTGCAACCAATCGGCCCTTATAGGTAATCACATTACCATCCATGTCGATCTTCTTCTTGAAGACCCACTTGCACCCTATGGGCCGCGCCCCATCGGGTGGTTTCACCAAAGTCCATACTTTGTTGGTATACATGGATTCCATCTCGGATCTCATGGCTTCAAGCCACTTCTGTGAGTCTGGGCCACTCATGGCCTCCTCATAGGTAGTAGGCTCATCATCTATGAGCATCGTGTCACCGGAATCAGTTACGAGAAGTCCATACCTCTCGGGTTCCTGGCGCACTCTACTAGATCTACGAAGCTCTTGTGTTACCTGAACAGGTGGCTCCACAACTGCTTGTGATTCCTGTTCATGTTCCATAATCGGTTCAGTGATTTGTGGTTCTTGAACTTCTTCAAGTTCTACATTCCTCCCACTTGCTTCTTTAGAGACAAACTCTCTTTCTAGAAACACGCCGGTCCGAGCAACAAACACTTTGTTCTCGGTTGGATTGTAGAAGTAGTATCCCTAGTTTCCTTAGGGTACCCCACAAATTTACACTTATCCGATTTAGGCCCTAGCTTGTCTGACTGTAAACGTTTTACATAGACATCGCAGCCCCAAATCCTCATGAACGACAGTGTGGGACGCCTCCCACTCCACATCTCATATGGTGTTTTCATGACTGATTTAGATGGAACACGGTTAATGGTGAAAGCTGCACTTAATAGAGCGTAGCCCCAAAATGACAATGGAAGATCGGTTTGACACATCATAGAACGAACCATATCCAATAGGGTTCGATTCCTCCTCTCGGACACGCCATTCCATTGTGGCGTTCCGGGTGGAGTGAGTTGGGACACGATCCCACACTCTCTAAGATAGTCGTCAAACTCTTGGCTCAAGTATTCTCCTCCTCGATCCGATCGTAGAGCCTTGATACTTTTGCCAAGTTGCTTCTCTACTTCATTCTTGAATTCTTTGAACACTTCAAAGGATTCGGATTTTGCCCTCATAAGGTACACAAATCCATATCTATGTAATCATCAGTAAATGTAATGAAGTAGACATAACCACCCCTGGCAGGTGTGGCAAATGGCCCACACACATCAGTATGTATGAGCGCCAATTGCTCACTAGTCCTCTCACCTTTCTTATTGAAAGGGGACTTTGTCATTTTTCCCAATAAACAAGCCTCACATGTCTCATATGATTCAGAATCAAATGAGTCTAGTAATCCATCCTTATGGAGTCTAGATACACGTTTCTCGTTTATGTGGCCTAAACGACAATGCCATAAATAAGCAGGATTTAAATCATTTATTTTAATCTGCTTGGTATTAATGTTGTAGACAGAATTGCTTAGATCAAGGACATAAAGTCCATTAAATAATTGCGCACTAAAATAGTGAATATTATTCAAATAAAAGGAACAACAATTGTTCTTTATTGAAATAATAAAACCTTCCTTGTCCAAACAAGAAATAGAAATAATGTTTCTGCTCATAGCAGGCACAAAATAGCAATTATTTAATTCTAAAACTAATCCTGAAGGCAGAGATAGCTCGCACACGCCTATGGCCAACGCAGCAACCTTTGCTCCATTCCCAACGCGCAGATCTACCTCCCCTTTAGCCAATCTCTTACTTCTCTTTAGATCCTGCATATTTCGACAAATATGAGATCCACATCCAGTATCTAATACCCATGATGTAGAGACAGTTAAATTGACATCTACAACAAAAATACCTGGTGGTGGTGGAATCACTATTCCAAGCCTCTTGTCCTCCAGATATTTTGGGCAGTTCCTCCTCCAGTGTCCAGGCTGACTGCAGTAGTGACACTCACCCTTAGTCACAACCTTGGCAACGCCACCAACAGGCTTAAGGGCTTGTTCCTTGGACTTGGAAACTGACTTGCCTTTGCCCTTGGAGGAAGAGGCAAACCTTTTGCCCTTTCCTTTCTGCACCATCATAATGGCCTTGCCCTTACCCTTGTTGATGCTCTGTTCAGCCGTCCTCAACATGTTGAGCAAATCTGGCAGTGGTTTAATGATTTCGTTCATGTTATAGTTCATAATGAACTGTCCATAACTCTCGGGCAACGATTGCAACACGAGATCGGTTGTCGACTCTTGGCCGAACGGGAACCCAAGCCGGGCGAGATTCTCCAAGTACCCGATCATTCGGAGTACATGGGGTCCCACCGGGTTCCCTTCTGCCAGATGACATTTGAACAGTGCCTTTGAGACCTCATACCTCTCTACCCTCGCCTGCTCTTGGAAGAGCTGCTTTAGATGTTCGATCATATCGACAGCATTCATGTTCTCGTGTTGCTTCTGAAGCTCAGAGGTCATGGTGCAAAGCATTAGGCAGGCCGCATCATTAGCGTCATCAACACGCTTTTGATACGCCTTTAAGGCAGCAGGTGTCTGGTTCTCTGGACCTTCTGGAACATGCTCCTCTATTGCGTACAGTTTCTTCTCTTGCTTGAGAACAATTCTCAAGTTTCTGTACCAATCAAGAAAGTTGGTTCCAGAGAGCTTGTCCTTCTCAAGGACAGATCGTAGGGAATGTTGTGAACTCGATGAGTTGTTTGCCATTTGGAATTCTACAAAAAGGAAAATACGCAAGTTTTAGTATTTGTGAATTTTTGACTATATTTAATAATGGCTAGTTTATTAAATATAGCTCCCACTATTTTTCTACGGATTAATAACCCTCAAGATATTAATGCGGAAAATATCCTTATATTTTCTAGTGGGCCAAGATCCATCTTTTCATCTCCTTATGAGCTTGCTTTGGCAAGTCACCCATAATTTGACTACTTTTAGGTAGGAACATTTCCAATTGCATCCCATATGCAACTCTTGGTTCAATCGGGCAAATAACTCCTTATTTATCCATCCATATGGATAATCCCAATTGATTGCCTCTAGGTTTCTTAATCAAATTAATAGCCTAGTTGTGTTCAACCTCTTATCTAAACATTTGCACATTGTTACGTGCCATCGCATTCCATCATTATGAACCAAGTCGCCATGCTTTGGCACGCACGAACTTGATAAATAATGATGATAATGAGTGTTTAAATAACGAGAAGGCAAGAACACAATATTTAAAATTTGAGGGATTTTAAATTCAATTTTTAATTATTTTGTTGATCAATATCAACTAATCTATCTATTTGAGTTTGGGCACAACTCCAAATAATAGATCCGGGTTGTCTAATTATCTTATTATCCTAATTGCATGCATCATCCATACACCAACCACACAAATAATAAGACAATAAATAAACAACCACATAACAGAAATTAAACGTGATGTGGATATGGCCTTTTCTAGACTAAGATAATTCCAAGCCAATGGAATTATCTATGAACCCTAAGCAAACACATCTCCATGCGTCTTGATCTTTTGGTCCATCCTTCATAGTCATGTGGAATGCTCCATGCTCCTTCTTTTGTGGCTCCTTTGGCTTTGGGCTTCTTTTTCTCCAATCTTGGCTAACAATCTACTTTATCTAGCACTAGCTAATATCTATACTAAATGAAATAAATCTCACAAGTTGAGAAAAAAATGGCACGCAGGCCATAAAACCCTAATTAATTATTACAATTAATTGATCAGCTCGCAGGCCGTAAAACCAAACCACAAAATTAAACATCCACATCAAACCACATCCTAAGGCCATATCCAATCACCATGCGAATTGCACATAAACAGTTAAAATCCAATTTTAACGCGCTTGGTCAATTTTAATTGATTTTAGGATTTCTAGGGTTAAAACGGTCCATGGGCCTAACAATCCAATTGCCCGGGCCCATTAAAGTGAACCACAAGGCCTTAGGGCCGGCCCGGACCAAAACCCGCAAGCTAGGCCTGCGGGTTAGGGCCGCCAGGCCCCTTAGGGCGGCCAAGCTTGGGCGGCAAGCAAGGGGGCGGTCCCCTAGGGGGCCGAACCTCCTCTTGGGGGTTGTTTCCAAAACAACTCCCTTGCTTGGAGCCCAAGTTTGGTTGTTTCCTTGTTTTGGGAGAACTCCTTCTTCCCCAAGGATGCCCAAACCCTAGATCTATGATCCTAAAATTTCTCAAACTCACCAATTCATGCATCCAATGCAAAAATTGGATCTTGTTATGAGTAATTATTGACAAATTGCATCCCATGCTTGATTTGTCTTGTTTTACGCGATAAACTATCAAATTAAGGTGTAAAACAACAAGAATGTAACACATAAACTACGTTTATGCTCTATGACCTGTGGCTCTGATACCACTGTAGTGTTTTGATTCATTGATCGCGCAACGGAAGCATAATCAAACAAATAGCCATGCAAAACCCTCCAAGGATCACAAGTCTAGATGCATAACGATAGTGAAGGTAAGAAATCATAAACACACCTTTGGGTTCTCCTTGATGACTTCAAACGCGAATAGTGTCACGTTCTCTATAGTTGATCCACGCCTAGAGTTGATCCTAGAACTCCCAAACTCCTTGGTGCTAGCCCGGAATAAGAGGAGGGTGAAGGAATCACGCAAAACGAGACAAAAAAGGGGCTTCGGCCCTCTTTGGCCGACGGGGTGAGGGTGGCGGCAAGGGGGTCGGGTTCGGCCTCCTTGTTGCTTGCTCTCTATCCTTTGTTCTCTCCCACTCTTGTTATGTTCACTAATGAGCATAAGTTATGAGGAAGGAAGGAAGGAGGGTCCTTTATATAGTCCAACAACTCCTTGTTAACTACCTAAAGGACTTATTCTAGTCCAACTAGAATTCAATTTAGTCCCTTCCTTGCAAATTAGTCCCTACTAAGTTTGCAAGGGTTTGCAAAGTGATCCTTCTAATTAATTAATCCAATTAATTAATTCCCAAATCTAGTTCAACTCTATATAGCGTGTGACCCCATAGGTTCTATCTAGTTGGTAGCAACTATTTGCTAATATGGAGCGGTTTCTAGCAAAACATCCATTCTAGCCAACTAATAGAATAGTCATCTAGACAACCTTGTACAAGTAATTGTCTCATCCCTTTGCCTCCATATCCGGATTGGACACGAGACATACAAGTCACACTCGTATATCCAATCCATAGTTTCTCGATCTATGGGAATAGCCTTATTCGTGCAAATAACATCAATATCACATATATTGATTTATTTGACTCTGGCCAGACATTCTATAAGCACTATCCCTCGAGTGGCCCTAGGATATTTGCTCCCGTTATGTGGGAGGGGCAAATCCTCTCTACGTCCACTACGATCTCTAAGCTTGCTTCTCATTGTATCCAGTACACGCCTTTATAACTACCCAGTCACGGTGTAGCGTTTAACGCTACCAAGATCACAATGATCCACAACTAGAATATCTAGTGACTTCAAGTCTAAGGATGACAATACCATTGCACCGCGAGAAGCACTTGTGACTCAACATAACATGTATGTAGCCTTTTCGGTGATGGGTCAATCCAATGCAACATTCCGTAATGCACACCTATGTGTTGGATCGTGATATCTCCATATCAATCCAACCCCATACTAGTCTATAGATGATTGTCCCATTAATCATTATACTTGAGTATGGATATTTAAGATAAACAACACAATTGTAAATCTAAGGACTTCATTATATTAAATATCCAATAAATAATAAATGAATTTTCTAGCCATATACAAATTCATACTAAACTAGATTGCCTCTAGGGCATCTATTCCAACAGAAGGATGAACTTGGACTTGTGCAGATTGGATCACATTCAAGCAGCGGCAGGGAGAGAGCCACGGCATCACCATGCCGCGGGCAGCAAGAGGGAGGCGCCAATTGTGGGCGACGGCTCCATGGGAGGGGCGGCTAGGGTTTGGCCGAACCCCTATGAGAAGAAAACTCCTTTTCTTCCTTTTTCTCTCAAGCTCTCTAGTAAACTGTTTTGTGTAGGATTAGTTAATCATGAATTTTCATTGCCTATAAATCCTATTTATAGATAGATAAATCCACCTTTGCCGATAAATCCACCAATGTAGGACTAGTTAAATTCTAGCCCACAATTGCTCTTTAGTCCAACTAATGAGCACAGTTTACACTTTCGTCCGATCAATTCATTATTGCTATTTAGTCCAACTAATTATCAATAATCCCAGCTTGATCTATTATTGTGTGTGACCCTGTAGGTTTCTAATTACATTGGTAGTAATAAGAATTATTACAAACATTGAGCGGTATCTAGCAATACATCAATGCTTCCAAGTGATAGGAATGTTAGTGATCTGACTAACCTCTGTGACCAATGTTACTGTGTTGTATAATCCCTTTTTCTCATCTATCCGGATTGGACACAAGACATGGAGTGTCACACTTGTATATCCAATCCGTAGTTTCTCGATCTGTGAGTAGACTTAGATAAACAAATAACATCAATATCTCATATTGATTTATTCGAGCATGGCCATGCATTTCCCTAAGTCTTGGTCATCGAGTGGCCATGGGTATTTACTCCCGTTATGTGGGAGGAACAAATCCAGCCTACATCACTACGATCTATAGCTTGCTTCCTATCATGCCTGATAACTATCTTTATAGTTACCCGGTTAAGGCGCAACGTTTAATAATATCAAAGCATGATATTTCACAACTAGAATATCTAGTGACTTCAAGTCTAAGGATCACAACAACATTGTCACTATGAGAAGCGCTTGTGACATTCACATAACTCCCATGTAGCCTTCTCATGATGGGTCAATCCAGTACGCCATTACTCATAATGCGTAGCCATGTGTTAGACTTGATATCCCCATATCAATCTACCCACATACTATTCTCGATGCAATACAGTCATCCTATTAACTGTAGTACTCAACAAGGGATATTTAAGAATATAACATTCATATTCTAAGGACTTCATTCATTTTAGCATATATCTATATTGATAACATAACGAATAGTAAGTCCATATTAATGTCACCATAAATTGATTGCCTCTAGGGCATAATTCCAACAGAAGGATGATACAAGAAAATGTGATTCTCCTCCATGAAGCAATCCATACAATGAAGAAAAAGAAAGGGAAAGAAGGGCTTATGGATATCAAAATCGATATGGAAAAATCTTATGACTTCTTGGAATGGGACTTCATTATGGATGTTCTTCATTGGATGGGCTTCCCTCTTATTTTTACTAGTTGGATAAAGGAATGCATTAGTACCTTAAATTTCTCCATCCTTATTAATGGAATTCCTCATGGACACTTCTCCTCCTCTTGTGGCTTGAGGCAAGGAGATCCACTCTCTCCTACCCTCTTCATTCTGTGTGCTGATGTGTTGGCTAGGATTATCAATTTTGCAGCTAAGGAGGGTTTTATAAATGGAATCAAAGTGGCAAAGAACTGCCTCCCTTTGGAATTCCTTATGTTTCCTGATGATTTAGTGTTGCTTGGCAGAGAAAATGTGGAAGTGGCTGAAAATTTCAACCTCTCTTTGCAGCTTTATGAACAAATTTCAGGACAGAAGGTAAACAAAGAGAAATCTTTTATCTTTTTCAGTAAAAATACTACTTCAAGCTCAAAAAGGGAAATTAGAGATCTTATGAAATTTAAGAAAGGAAAAAAATATGATGTTTACTTGGTCTACCCATGTTCTACAACAAGTCCAAAAGAAGAGACTTCAATCATGTTGAGGAGAAATTCCAAGTTAAATTGGCTGGTTGGATGTCCAAGAATCTGTCGTATGCAGGTAGAGAAATCAAGGTCAAGAATGTGCTAAATGCAGTCCCCTCCTATCCAATGTTAGTGTTTATGCTTCCTAAAGGTATGCTACAAAACTTTGACTCTTGGAGCTCAAACTTTTGGTGGGGTAAAAGGAAGAGCACAATAAGCAACACCTTACCTCTTGGGATAACTTATGCAAAGCCAAGTGTAATGGAGGTCCTAGGGTTTAGAAAGTCTGAGTGGAATAATAAAGCTCTTCTTACAAAATAAGCTTGGAAAATTTGGACACAGAAGGAAACACTTTGGGTTCAGGTAGTGCTAAACAAGTATTGTAGTAATCTTGATTTTCAGTTGGTGGAAAATAAGAATGGGATTCCTATTTCTGGAAAGAAATGGTAAGCATGAGAGATCTGATTTAATATTTTGCCATCAAGAGCATTGGAAATGGTAAATCTATCAATATTTGGATGGACCCCTGGGTTCCAAATCCTGAGAATTCTAAGCATAAACCCCCTATGACCTCATGAATGCTCCTAATATGGTGGAGGAACTTATTTGTTGGAATACAAGAACATGAAAGATGGATGTGCTTGATAAATGGATGACTGAAGAGGAGAAAGAACGTATACAGGTCCTAAAGATTCCAGCCCTGGATATAGAAGATAGATGGATGTGGAAAAAAGAGAAAAGAGGTATGGTGACAGTTAAAGCTGCCTATCACACACAAATGGAGCTTCACTATCAGAATACTCACCAAGACTTTGATTGGAAAGCTCTATGGAAGTGTAAAGCTCACAATAGAATCAAAATGATGATTTGGAGAGTGGCAAAGAATTTAATCCCTGATAGAAGCACTAACTTTGGGCTTAATAATGAGGAGGAGATTAAATGCAGCTTATGTGGTGAAGATACTGAATCAGTGGTGCACATTTTTTTCAAATGCCAAGTAGCTAGAGCAATCTGGTTTTACACAACTGGTGTTAGATCGGATGTTCTTCCTTTCAAAAACACTCCCCAGTTTCTGAACTTCTTTCTTAAGTCTCATGGCTCCAATGACAGCAGCAACATGGATCCAAGAAGTAACTTTAGCTTGATGGGTCTCATTTTAGAAAATATATAAAGAATGAGAAATAAACTCTTCTTTAAAGGTAAGAGTCCCTCTTTAAATATGATTTGTACTCATATTCTAACTAGCTGGGGAGAACATGAATACATTAGCAGAATGAGTGAGACTGCCCCTGAGGTAGTCAGAATTAGGGAGGATGAAATCACACATCAGAGTAATATAACCACAATCCACTGTGATGCTAGCTTCAAGAACAATATATTCTCAGCTGCCTATGTGTTTCAAAAGGAGGAAGGTAGAGTTAGAATTGCAGAATCCACAGTTGGAGCTTGTGATGATGTGATTAATGCTGAACTCATTGCAATTGAGTTGGCTCTTCAAAAAATATTGAAAGAAGGATGGAAGCAAGTTCTGGTGTTCTCTGATTACTTGGGAGCTGTTAATTATGTTCTAAATCCAGAAAAGGCTCCCTTGGAAATGGAAGATGCAACAACCCTCTTATCCGGCTCGGAACAAGACCGGGAGGGCGATGCTTAATAGAAGTGGCGAAGATCAAAAGCAATATATATTCCACAACAAGAACTTATAATATTAAACATTAAACAAGAGTCTTATACAAAAGGTGCTTATTATTACATAATAACTTAACAACACTAGAAACTAATTATGACATTATCAGTCTAGGTGAGTCTCGCGCCTCTTCTATTCCTTAAGTTCCAGCTCCTAGACCTGCGGTGGGAAGAAAACAACAGGAACCGCAGTTTTCAAAGTTAGCAATAAATACTGAGTGAGCTACACCTTAGCATGTAAAACAGGAAAGATAATATAAACTGTTGGACACAAGTTGAATATAGTAAAAGTGACAGAGTAGGGATGAAAACAGTTTCAGAGTTCACAACGGTATAAATAGAAGTGTAAATCAATAATGCAAGCGTTAATCGATTACAATAATGACGACAAAAGGGCCTCACAATAATAATGAAGTCAACAAGGCAGTCGAATCATCACATATTCATTTCACAGTACCCGGGTAGACCAGTGACCACAATCAGACATTCTAGACCTTAAGTGTTGCAACACCCTCCTAAAAGCGTCAACCAAAGGAGTGGTATCTAGAAGCAGTACTCCAGCCTACGACGAAAGGAGTCGGGGTGCACGTAGTGCCATATCTTTAGGGACCAAAGCCCAGGGAATCATCACCCGTACGTAATAAGTAAAACAACTGGTTCCGGTACATGCGATATTCCTTCCACTTTGCATTATTAACGCATTATTAATTATCGCGTGAGAGTTATCAATAATAGTAGCCAACAGTTCAAATATTTGACAAGTGTAAACAAATAATAACAATTATACTTTGAGACAGAAAATAGAAATCGCAATCGACACGGAAAGAGCTAGGCACACTGGCTAAGCATGTAAACTCACCTTACTTGACTTGGCAGTTAGTACGTAGGATGATCGATGAAGCCGATGTCCACGAATCCGTCTTCTACAATTCACGAATATTTAATTATACGATGCTACTTCTAAGTAAACAGATGATTGAGTGTGTTAATCTTGGTCGGATCTAAGTTTGCCCCAATAACCCCCAACGAATTTTCGTTTCCAATTATATTCTTATTATTATAAAAAAAATATTTTAGAAAAAAATTTAACATTAAATAATTGAAGCAAAACTTGTAAATATTTATCAAAGCGGTCAAGTAACATTTAAAGACTATTTATAAAATAATAATATTCGATTTGTCAATAACTTTTATTGATAAAAATATTTAGTATAAATAATTGAAACTTACAACTTGTTTATATAAACTAGAGTGACAATTTATTAGAACAAATTATCTCAAATATACATATTGTTATTACGACTCATTTTTGAAGAAAATATTATTATTTCTTATTGCTAAAACACATTAACAAAACATTTATTTTACTTTTTATTTACCTAAAGTGTGGTTAATAACTTATAGCCAAAGAATAATAATGTCTATTAATCTACAACTTGCTACCCCCACTAATATAACAATTTATATAAGTGACACGGGATACTCCCCAACTTTCAGAAACAACAATTAGCACCCCCCCTCTCGTACCTACGCACAAGACATAAAACCCCCCCTCAACCAACTCGATCAAAACATGTACCTTAGTCATAAAAATCTAATTTTTATTAATGTAAATGAGTTATAGAGAAGTTTAGGAGTTACCCGTCACAAAATTCGCGGAAAAAGATCAAGAAACAAGGCAGGTCGGGTCGCCGTAATTCCCGCCGGCGATGGAGCTCGACGGTGGCGCTCTGGTTGCTTCTGGACTCGTATAGGACCTGCTAGAGGCTGGTCGGACCTTCTGGGCTCGAGAGAGATGGATGGAAAGAGCTGAGTTGCCCTGGATTCGCTGGGCCAAAATGTCGCCGGAAATTATGGAGGAACGACGGCGTCACGGTGTTCTTTCTGCGGGGCTTGCCTCTGTTTCCAATCTTCTTCGTCTTCTGCGGTCGTTACAGAGATATAGATCCTGAGAGGATAAGGCAGAGATGGCGTAGGAAGAGAAAACGGTGGTGGTGGAAGCTTCGGGTGTTCCCGACGGTGGCAGTGGCGGCAGTGGGTGGCTTCTCGCCGCTGCTGTTGCTACTGCTGTTTCTGATTTGCAGAGAGGCAGAGAGAGGGATGGAGGGAGAGACAAGACCGTGACAGTGGTGTGGGGGTGATGGTGGTCTCTGTGGTTGTTGGTGGTTGATTGCCGAAGTAGTGTAAGAGGAGAGAGAGAGTTGAGATGGAGTGGTGGTGGCTGATGGGTGCAGGGGAAGGTGATGATGGGCATTTATAGGGGGAGGTTACGTGGAGAGGTGATGTTGGTGAGGGCGGTGATGAGAGTGGCGGCGATGGTGAGGGCGGTGAGGGAGTTCCGTGGGCGTGAAGGAGAAGGAAGAAGAAAGAAAAAAAATGGGTTTTCATTTATTTAAATAAATGGTTAATAGAGAATGATAGGGTGTGGTGGGTGTATAGGCTTACACGGTGGTCGTTATCGCGAAAATGTCTAGAAAAATAAAAATAATCACGCAAAAATTAAAATTCTCACCCTAGTTCTCATCTACTAAAATCCCCGAAAAATAACCGAATCACCACTCGCAACCCAAAATTTAATTATCACGTCTAAAATTACTAAATTGCCCTTTTGTTAAATACAGAGTATTACAGAAGATGAGTGCTCAAGCTTGTAACAAGATTTTGAAGCAAACTCTGGGCAAGTTACAGTTTTGTAGAAGAGAAGATAATAGCTTTGCCCATAATGTGGCTAAATGGGCTTTAGAGAGGAATCGTGTTGGGGTTTTTTGAATTGTGATGAGTTGCAATTAGTTGTAGATCTTTCTGTTGGGCTTGATTAACCGAGTTCCTCTTTTGGTTGCTAATAAAATCCATTTCATAAAAAAAAAAAAAAAAAAAAAAAAAAAAAAAGAAAAGGTTTCCAAATAGGGTGTGTCTAGTGTAAGTCCTGGGGGTGGGTGCAAATAAAATAGTTGTGGTCCCCCCACTAAAAGACAAAAAACACGAAATTTGATGGGAAAGTGACCGGTTCTAGCAGGTCACCACCCCCAGTGGATAAAAAGACGCTGAATCGGATAAAAAATACAAAGAAACGGATTCATAAATTATCAAAAGTTCACAACAGCGGATAAACACGCATAAAACCAGATAACACACTAAAACATCGGACAAAAATGGATAAATAACGGGTAAAAATGTCAAGGTACTTAACAATATCATGCAAACATTTAATATAATCCTTGAATAAATCAAACGCAGTCATCTCCAACACCCCCGAAAGAGTATTGGTCACTCATTCTCTCAGACCAGTTGTATTTGACGTTGGAAATTATCGTTTGTTATGTTGATTGAGATAGGGCTTGCGATTGCGATTGGCCGACATCTTGATCGGAAACACAAACTGCAGTATGCGGGCATGTAGTTCGGTTGTGTCCATATTCTTGACATCTCCCGCACTTCTTTCGAATAATTTTGAAGCTCCCTTTGGTTTTTTTATCCCCTTTGAATGGAGGCCTTACGTGAGCATAGCGAGTTGGCATTAACCACAAGCTCTTTATTTTCTTCCTTCAAAATAATGTTCTTGAGACTCCCTATAATCAAGTCAACATTTTTTCACCAATAGTCATAAGTCTCTTGTGATGTTTCACCCAAGTCACTAATCAACTCCATTCTTACCTTCATTCAACTCCAACTAAATGCATGTGTTTTTGGATCGTCACACCGTAGTGTTTACGGGTCCTTCATGGCGGATCATTCATGTAGAAGTCACTATCCGTCTTTTTACCATCGTTTCAATAACAACATTTCCGGAATGAATTGAACTCTTTTATGAAAGAGCACAAAAATAATGTAGCCACAAACAATCAGTGATGACTCAAACCTCATGCAGAAACAATAGAGCATGCTATTATCTCGTTGGCAGAGAATGGTGTGATGACAGAAAAAAATTCAAACCACTCGGATATTCCGTTTGACATTTCAGATAGAAACATTTAATACTGAAAAAAATAAACTAGTACTGCAAAGAACTGCTCTGTAAACAAAGGACATCAAATATTTCAATTGCTATACTGGAAAGAAACCTAAAACAAGAAGATAAAATTTTAAGGCGACAATAACAGATAGTGTATTCTATGAACTTATTAGAGATGCTCTTTCCTTCTCCCTTGTGACATAAGATTGCATCCATTTCATATTCAGGTAGCTGTTGAATGTCAACAGATTTGTAGTGTTTTACCTTCATTGCTTGCTCCTTGAACTTTGCATACACGTTCCTAGTGTAGAACATGGCTGCATACGAAAATTCTTAACTTTATTTGTTACGGCTCAAGGCCTAATAATGAGCATAAACACGCGAAATTTAATGTTATACCACCAAAAATTAACAAGAGAGATATGGTTAACATTGATTTACTGCAGACAAATGTTTAGACACTTTGGATAGTATTCAAGAACTTCCAGATAAAATATTAAACACTCCAGAGAGTACATTTGACATAGTTTTATATCATGTTATCCTTCTCGTTCAGAATAACATTTAGATATGTATGTTTGATATATTTGGTCAATTAACATCTTTACGAAGATGTTCTCAATTAACAACCCCACAAAAATGCAAGACTTATTATACATTGTAATGCAAACAAGAATCATCCATACATGCAATACAAGACATTATAATGCAAGTATGAATCTTCCATATATATGACAAGTGAATAACATCTGTAATGTACTTATGATAACTATGGGTCAATGACCATCCATATGAGGATGTGCTCACCTAACACTCCATCACAACTTAGGAATGATTGTCGATTATAATACAAGGATGAAACTTACATACATATACTATACAACACATTGTAATTCAAGCATGGAAGCGGATACAATAATATTTAAGTGTGATGAAATTTGGTCAATGGATCATTCCCATAATATACAAGTGTGATAGTAGCAAAGGCAAGTGGATGCCATAACCACGTATCTACTATAGCAGTACTACAATATATAGTCAGTATCAATGGAATGATACAAGTGGATACTACCAATTCAAAGTGTGGTATCTTATGTTCAATGATATTGTATATGAATTTGTCATCAATTGTAGCCATGTGAACCACATAAGTATGATTGTCCACTATAAGAGTGAAGGTAACTGGCAATATTGTATTACCTAATTCTCAGAACAATATGTTTCAATTTGGTTCATTGTGGAATTAATGTGTTTCGCCACATCTTCACATCTAATGTATTAAACTACGTATCCAAGTGTTGTACTCTGTATTTTATTTTAATATTTTCACAAAATATTTAGACATTAAATATTTATAAATATGTAGATACTTGTATTATACCCCAAAGTTAAACTATGAGTCAAATGTAAAAGAGAAATAGTCATGTTCACATAGGTTAAAGACATATATTAGTCTTGAGCCTTTGGTTAACATGCAAGAGAAAACATATAATTGTGTAAACATTATTGAGAATCTCTAAACTTCCTAATTTCAATATGAAATATTATACTTATTCTCATGTTGGAGAAGCTCATCTTGTTAACTTTTTGCCAAAAAGTTAACGTATAATTATAAATAATGGAATGATTCAAACACATATGATATAATACATTATATTAAATTAAAGGAGCCGACTCTAGAATTTAAGAACCGAACATCCATGTCAATCTCGATTGATTTAACTCACCGAGCCTAGATATAGGTTCGAGCTCGTTGAGCCCATGAGGCAAACATCCACTAGCTCGACTCGTTTAACTCATCGGGGCGAGCTAGACATAGCTCAAGCTCGGCTCACTGAGCCACGAGCCAAACTTTGACCAAACTTGTTCTTCGACGACTCGTCTGGTTTAAACATTCACTTAATCCTACGTCTAAACAAATTATAGAAAATATTGCATTTTAAATTTGTGCTAAAAAGTCAAACATAAGTAATAATAAAAGATAGATGAGCATCAATATAACACAAGAATTTACCAAAGAGCATTTGAAGGCCAGCTTTAAGTCACAAAAAAACGGACTGTGTGAATAGAGTCTTATTTGCTATTTCTTGACCTCATTCATTGTCTTAAACGAACAAACACCCACTCAAAGGCAACACATTTTGCTCAAACTATATTTCTTTCTCTCTTGCTTTCTCATCACTCTCTTCACAAACCAATCCCGTTTTCGATATTTTCCCATTCCAAAAAAACCCCAACTTTGCATGCTCCAAAACACCCCGCAAAATACGCTCACACACTATCAACTAAAACCTCTCTTAATGCTTCCCTCACACAACTTTGCATGTTTTATTTTCATTTCCAGAGCTCTTTTTACATGATCCTCGGCTTGTTTTGAATTATAAACCCCAAGTCCTCTGATTTCTAGGTGCTTTTAAGTGGTGGGTTTCTGGGTCTTCATTCAATTTGGGTTCTGATGGCTCCTCTGAGAGGGCAAAGGAAGAAGACGAGGAGGGCAGAGGAAGGAGCTGTTGAACCTTCAAACCCTTCAGCTCCTGTTTCTGGGTCATCTCTGGAGAACACTCAGGAGTGGTGGGATGTCCTCTCCAAGAGGATTCAAGGTACTTTCTTCCTTTATTTCCAACCCTCCCATGTTGTTGTTGTTTGTGAATTTGGTGTTTACATGGATTTGATTGACAGAGGGTTGCTCTTGTTGTGTGTTATTTTGTGGGTTGGATTTGTATGTAGGTTTTGATCTCTTTTGGATGTGGGTTGAAATTGGATTTTGATTCTGAATGATTTGATTTGTATCTTTTGTGTTGTTAATTGTTAATACATTGCAAATGCATTTGGGTATTTGTAGAGATGGATCCCTAATTCTGCCGTTTTTCGATCCATTTTTGCGTGTTTAGATCGACCAATTCGTGTTTTTGGGGAAATCGAATAGGTGATATGTTGTCCGTAGATCTTGTATCGACGATCGATAATGGCGTGCGATTGTCTGTTGTTTTCGATAGGAATGGAATGCTTCGGATGTGGAATCAAGTGATTGTGGAGAAATTTGGATTAGGTTTTGGTAGATCAATCGATTTTTTTCCATATCTAATTCAGCTTTAACCTAGATCAAGATCAATTTCCCATTGAAGCTAAGACTAGTATTGCTTTCCCAAAAAGCTTACGAACTCTAGAATTCTAGATGAATGCTGAGCAATTCCAGCTTGGAAAAACTACTTGAAATAGTGCTTCATTTTCTAACAAAATTTTGTTGTTAAAGTTGAATAAGAGCACTGGCTTGTTTTTGCTTCCCCCTTTTTCTCTATGGTGTAGATTTTTCATTTCATCACAAGTCTTTTGTGGTTTACAGTCGTTGCTGAAGCTTGTGGTTAGAAAGCTAGTACATTGGTGAGATACAATGTGAATATCAAATTGCTAGTTTTTGTGGAGGATGGTTGCTTATGTTTAGCAAAATGTGATAGTATCTGAGAAGTTGGAACTTTATTTATGCTCAGTTGATTTAGTATCTTATGTATGACTACATACGATACTAAGGTTGCTTTTCTAAGCGAACTTTACCTTCAGACTTCATAGGTCTAAGCTAACTTCTGGGTGTCCAAGCATCTTAGTATCTTAACTTTGTCTTGAGAGCTCTAAGCGAACTTTGTCCTGAGAGCTATGTGCAAATTCCTCTAATTCTCTTGGTAGAACTTCTTAAGGTTAATTGATTTTGTGGTTTCAAAAGGTACCATTTCTGATAATGAGTGCCCAAGGATCAACCAGATGAATTCTTGAAGCTGCTTGATATTTGTATCGACATTGTTTTAGTTGGATTTCCTCCCAGCATGTTAGTTTTACATAGTTTTCCAGGGTAGCAAGATGTCTACTACCCTTCATGCTTCTATTAGGACGTAGTTATTGAAAGGAAAATGAATCCGAAAGAAATGAAAGAAGAAAAAGTGTTCTGGAGTCAAATGTATTTCACCCAACTTCTGTTATATTCTGTTTTCGCTATTTGTACTCCATGTTAGCCAAACACAAATAGGTTGTGCAACTTCAAATTGGGGGTTGATGTTTGGATCATCTAACTAGATAATGTGGCTGAGAAGTTTTATTTCCTTGGAATAACGTGTTGAGAACAACCTCTACTTAAAGCATACAGAAGCAAGATGAAGAGTATTTTTCAGCTCCATATTCTACTTAAATTAGAAAGCCTGTGAGGACTAAGACAATTGAATGGTCTTCGTTGGATTTCCCTTTAGACATCTGAGGCAGGAAATTGCATGCCCTTCATTCTCTTCTTCTTCTGCAGTTTGTCTATTTCATTCCTTTCAAAGGTTGGCTTCATTAGCATAAAGTAGTGTTTAAGGTGACATAAAGAAAAATGTCAGTAACCAGAGAAAATTTCTTTTTTAGAAAGTAAGGGATGCATTCTGATAAACTGAATGCTGAAATGATTTTTTTCATCTCCACAGGTCTCATATCTCAAGCCAATGGCTTAGATGATTTCGCTTCCGTTTTCAAGATATCTCGAAGAACCTTCGACTACATATGCTCGCTAGTGAAGCAACGCATGACTTCAAAGCCAACCAAGTTCGTATTCAATGACGGCCATCCAGTGACTTTCTACGACCAAGTTGCAATCGCTCTAAGGAGACTAAGCTCCGGCGACTCCCTCATAGCAGTCGCCGACTCATTCAAAACCAATCACTCCACCGTCTCCCAATCCACCTGGCGGTTCGTGGAAGCCATGGAGGAAACCGCAGTCCACCACCACCTCCGATGGCCCACTACCGACGAAGAAATGAACGCGATCAAGTCCAAGTTCCAGAACCTTCTAGGGTTGCCGAACTGTTGCGGCGCGATCGACACCACGCACGTCACGATGCTGGTCCCTTCCTCGGACCCGTCGATCAAAATGTGGGAAGATCGCGAGAAGAACCACAGCATGATGTTACAGGCGGTCGTGGACCCCGACATGAGGTTCCGCGACGTGGTCGCCGGGTGGCCCGGTCAAATGACGGATTCGTCCGTGCTTCGGAGCTCCGAATTCTTTGAATTGTGCCAGAAAGGAAAGAGGCTGAATAAGATCAATGGGCAGTTTGGGGAGTACATAGTGGGGGATTCAGCTTTCCCTTTACTTCCCTGGCTGATGAGGCCTTACCAGGGGAAGGGGAAGGTCTCTGAGGCAGAAGATGAGTTCAACAGGCGGGTGTCTGGGACGCGGATAGTGGCGCAGAGGGCGTTGGCGAGGTTGAAGGAGACGTGGAGGGTGATTCAGGGATTGATGTGGAGACCAGACAAGAATAAGTTGCCGAGAGTGATCCTGGTGTGCTGCATTCTTCATAACATTTGTTATCGACATGGAGGACGAGAATGTGAACGGCTTGCCTTTGTTGGACAACCATGATCCTAAGTACGAGGAAGAGGTTTGTGAGTTCGCGGATGAGGCTGCGAAGGTTATGAGGGATGAGTTGTCTCTCTACTTGTCTTCTGGGAAGCGGCGGCGAGTTTGAAGATTTTTACTATTTCGATGATGATGATATATACATGATAGTGAAATGGTAATAAGAAGCGTAATTGCCGGCTAGTTTTTATGGGAATTGCATGGAGATATGAGAGGTAACATAATCCGATTTTGTGGAAGACAGCTGAATAGTTTTACAGAGGTGATGTTGAAGTTTCTTCAACTGTAGGAAAGATTTTCAAACAGGTTAAGTTTTGCTTTTGTCTTGGTTTAACTTTGAGCCCTTAGTTTTATCCTTTTCGCATAATTCTACTTTGTTTAGAATAAGTTTAAATTTTAAGTGCTAAAATATGTGGTGTTCGGGAGATCAACCACATGCAACGAGTCTTATCCCAGCCTCCAAACCACTTATCCCAGCCTCCAAACCACTTGATCTCCTGGTTCTTGTGCAAGCTGCAATCTGCGAAATGACCATGTCTCACAGTCCCCATTATGCTAACATGGCATTATCTGATGTGTGTGGAGCAATGCGGGATGGCCATCTGTGAGCTGCTGATAAGTTCACGTGGATGCGGACTAGAACTGTGCCGTTAGACTATCTACACATTCTTAGAAATATGAGTTCGTCAATCTGAGTTTTCTCAGACTTGTACACAATTTTATCCCTAGTCGTGGGTTGTGATGCTTTGTTGGTAACAAAGTTTTTAAGCATGTTCAGTCCTAGTTTTTAAGCATGTTCAGTCCTAGTAAAAATATGCCAGATTTGAGTTCTCAGATCTGCCACTGCTTGGCCTGCAAAAATATGTCCTGCTACCTAGGACGATCCGTGTCCTCCTGTGGCACTTCAAAACATTGCGCAACGAAAACTAACTAAATGAGCTGTACTTGACGTGGAAAACGTACTAGTACAAATAGCATTTCCACATAGAAGGTGAATTATTTTCTACAATATCGACGAAGAAAGGATGTCCCCAAATACGCAAGCTGAATACAGAGTTCTTGGTTAAAAGTATACACGAATACATCAACACACGATACCAAAGAAGCAGCAGCAGCAACAGCATATAATCACAGTGGGAAAACCACACATTACCATTATTGGCATGACGGAAACGAAGAAGACATCATTCTAGTTTTTACACCACCAGTCTGATCTGTGCATCAGCTGCTAAGTAGCTTCACTCCCTTCGTGGTTACCACTTACTGCATAACTGCAAAAAAAATAGTTCAAAGGAAAGAAATTATCTATGAAAGCAATAGATGAATATAGCTTTGCAGACTTTACACAATGCTATACTGAACAATATGCATGCAACTGCAATGAACAAACTGCTCTTTGGAACCTGGATTCCGTCTAGGGAACTGAGATCCACATTTGCCTATATTAGGCTTACATGGAAATAATACAAGGGGAGTGGAACATAGTTGCAACTTAGAGTTTGGTAGAATGGTTTCTGGTGGAAAAACTGGTTTTTAGATTGTGGTGGAAATTTTTTGATTTTTTTTAGAGATTCTGTTTAAACCAGTGTGTTTGGTGGTAATTTTTAAACTAGATTAAAAACTGGATAAATGTGTTTGGTAGTGGTTTTTAAACTAGATGATGTAAATTAAATGACAAATATACCCTCCAGTTATTTTTCTTTTACCGATTCAAAAAGAACAAATGCAATGTAAAAAAGTTCACGATTTCATGAGATTCAACGATTTCATGAAAGTAACAAATTGAAGAACAAATTAACACTATTATGACATCCAAAAAATCAATTTTTTTACTTAAATTCAACAAAAATTTAACAATTTCAAGAAATTTCACTTACACTTGATGCCAACGGACAACAAAAAAATAATAAACTAAGGAAATAACACCACAAAATGATTGATCCTAAATAATAAGAACATCGCATATTAAAGGTATCGTCTGAAATATGCGAGAATTGAGTTTTTGGAAAAAAAATTATGGAAAAAGTATAGAAAAAAATTCGTGCAATATTTTTCATTATCTCGATGACTAAAAAGTCAAAGAGCTACCAAAATGAGAGACGATTTTTAATTTAATACGTCTACGATGTGAGGCTAATGTCGTATTTGTGTGTCATACAAATAAACCAAAAGAAGAACCACCAAACTTGGTTTTTTCATCAAGACAAAATGTCAAAAAAACTAGTATAAAAACTGATTTTTAAACCACTGCAAACAAACACTTTCGATAAACTATTTGGTTTTTAAACCATAAACCAAAAAAAACTATTTTACCAAACGCACTTTCGATAAACTATTTTAAAAGACTATTGGTAAAAAAAAAATTACCAAACTATTTTACTTGGACATTGGTCGGGCTGGGCGGGGCGGGGTTCGACTGGTCTTGATCCGCCGACTATTTATAAAACATAGGCCGAGGCCGGCCCGGCCCGACCCAAGTCAGGGCCTTCATCGGAAGCCCAGGCTATAACTTTTTGGGCTAACCCAAGCCCAGGCCCAGCCTGACGCCCGAATTTATCCATGAATTTCCATCTAGGTAACCTAACCATACAGATAAAATAGAATTCAATGTGTACAAACACCTAAAATTCAACTAAGAAACTACGATAATGTTGTGGTCTTAGTCCTTAGGGACTGTTTGGATGCAACACACCATAATAAATCTATACTAGTAGTAAAAATTAATTTTAGTACATTATATCTTCGGGTCGGGTCGGGTCGGGTCGGGTCGGGCTGGGCTGTGACATCAAGCCCAAGCCCGGCCGGCGGGCTCTTCGGGTCAGAGGGCCAATGGCCAGCACTTGCATAACGGAGGGACAAGTTTTTTACTCGAAAATATTTAGTATTTTTGCCAATTTACAGATCTACAAAAGTTGGGAGAGAACAAAAAAATGAAAAATCAGTCACATTCTCGGTTTCCTTTCATGATACGGTCAACCGTATCGTACGGGTCAACCATATTATCATCTTTAATAATTATTACAATTAGTCGTTATTTGTTTATTTTATTTTGTTAATTAGTTTATTTATTGAATTAGTTTTATTTGATTATTTAGTTGATCTGGGCTTGGCCCGTTAGGTCTAGGGTTTAGTTTAGTTTTCTATTTAAACAATTGTAGTGTTCAGCCACCCAACGCCTCCGAAGAACGCCGATGGGACATTGCCTTCGTCGTCGGGTTGAAACAGCACTGGGCTTGGCATGCTTCAGCCGAGCATTGGAAATCGGCTCGTCAAAAGCCGTCGGCTAGGTCACGGCTCGGTTCAGCCGCCAGCTGGCACACGGCTTGGCTCGAGCCAATTGTTCTCTACCAGCTTGGATCGCTTGTTGGCTTCCGGTCGGCTCCTCTTGAGCCGTCGGCTCCACCTCGGGTCCAAGTGAGCCAATTACTTATTTTAAGCTTATTTTTTAGTCGCGTTGATATTTTTTCGAGCCACGGGATCTATCTTAGGGTTTATCGACCTTCTGATTCCGTTTCCGGCCTCAAGTTTTCAAGAATTGGCTTCCAATGTACTGTTCCGAAGGTCCTCCTCCGTCCATTTGATCCGGGCATACGTGTGCAAGAGATACAAGACGCCGCGCCTATTTTCAATTCATCCACCTTGAGGACAAGGTGTTTTTCGAGCGCGGGGGAGTTGATACGGTCAACCGTATCGTACGGGTCAACCATATTATCATCTTTAATAATTATTACAATTAGTCGTTATTTGTTTATTTTATTTTGTTAATTAGTTTATTTATTGAATTAGTTTTATTTAATTATTTAGTTGATATGGGCTTGGCCCGTTAAGTCTAGGGTTTAGTTTAATTTTCTATTTAAACAATTGTTGTCACATCCCCCTCCCGCCGACCCCGATTAGCGATTAATAAATTTTTGCGTTAACGGGATGAGGGCGCGACATGCCGGTGCGGCCTTGACTCGTCGAGAGGCTAAATAAGTAATTTATAAAAATCGTGATAAAAGTTTCTAAAAAAATAACTTTGTGAAAGCGTAAATAACAAATAACTTGGGGTCGTATTGATAAACAATTTGAATTGTAAGAAAAGAAAGTTGGAACATAAAAATTCAATGTCATTTAGCCATAAAGTTGGAACATAAAAATTCAATGTTATTTAGCCATCTCGACTTGTATCGTAACAAAGCATAACTCGGGAGAGGTTCTAGGTATCATACATGGCTCATACAAAGTCTTATATACATAATTACATAACTTATACATTCGTAAACCAAAAAAAACAACAACATGTATTTCATAATAACTCCAAGTCGGCTAGCGTATACTCGGCATCTAAGCACATAAGCGTCATCAAGCACGTAATCACATATGAACTTAACTCCATGCTACTTCTTGCTTCTTACATGTTATTAAAACCTGAAAAAAAATTAAAATTGAAAGAGTGAGCTCAACTAGCTCGGTGAGTTACATCTACGCCCCTCCGTAGGTTTGAAAAACCAAAAGAGGCTAACTTTCCCATGGAGCGACATGAACATAAGGCATAGTCATACATACATATACTTTTGAAGCTTGAAAGAGCATGACATTCATAAAGCATAACGTGCATCGTAAAGAAAGCGTAACGTAAAGCATAACTTGAGTCATGAGAAATCGTATTGTTCCAAGTAGGAACCTTGCTTTGTCTCACGTGGAGACCTTAACATACTTGAACATGCTTGCTTATTTTCTTATCTTATGGCCCGTGCAACCTTCGTGACTTAACATAACGTAGGGACATGTCCATCGCGACGGCTCGTGAGACGACGCGTTGCCTGCTTATATTGCCACGGCAAAAGGGCCGTAGCCTGCCTATACCCGACAGGGGGTTTCACTACGGTAACCGTGGCCTTTCTGAAAACGTGTTTTATCTTATGAAACGTTAATTTCTTTGTTAGCATCCATGGGGCATAAACATTTTACTTGAGTAAAGAAAGTATACATACATAATATAGGGACGACATGACATACATAAGCTTGTAAGAAAATTGAGGTTCGGTAAAAACTTCGAGAGGTAGGGTAACTCACCTTGCGAGCTTAATCCATTTATTTAACATTCCTTATTCCAAATTCATTCATCTTTAAGAAAACGATCATCAACTCCGTTGTCACGTAAATAGCAAAGAACGCTACAATCATACATATAATCACTTAGCACAAAATCATTCCAAACATAGCACATAATCACTTAGCATGAATTTATTCCAAACATAGCACATAATCACTTGGCATGAAATCATTCCAAACATAGACATGCCTAAATCACTTAGCAAAATGATACTAGTCTTATAAATGCAAGATAAACAAACTTATCACACATCCATATGCTTGTATAGTCTTAAACATATTATATATATATTTTTTTTGAGGAAAAGACTTAACAAAACAACTCAAGAGAGGAAACCTAATACATCATTGTCTACTGCTTTAGAGAGCCAAAGCGGTAAAATTTATTGCCACTGTTCCTCCTCCATAAGCTGCTTTGATCTCGCAGCGAGCAAGTGTGCTGAAAGATTGAGTTGCCGTGGCACCCAAAACACATCTACTGCTTCGAAAGCAACAAGAAGACCCACCATTTCTTCCAAAAGATCAGCTGACCTCGACAAATCAGCGAGCTCTTCGTGTGATCGCATTCTCTTTAAATCTTCAATCAATCCCTTGGCGTCTCCTTCGATTTGAATCTTCTTGACCTCTAACTCAATGGCAAGCTTGATTCCTTCTTTAAGTGCAACTGCCTCCAATGTTCTTACACTCTCTCCCCGCCATCTGGGCATTGCTTTAGCTGCCATAACCTTTCCATCGCTGTTTCTGATAATAGCACCTCCACCCGCCATTTTATTCGTTCGATCAAAAGCTCCATCAAAATTTAACTTCGCAAACCCAGCAGGGGGCTTCGTCCACTGGAGATTTGTCTTGAGTTGCGGGTGGGAGCTCTGTGTAGATGGTCTGGAACCCTCCCACTCACTCCATTGATCTTCAACCAGCTTACTAAACGAGGCATCATCTTTGATTGGCCTTTGAAAAACTCGTGCATTTCTTTGTTTCCATAGTTCCCAAAAGAAGAAGCTGATTTTGCTTCTAATTTCTTGATTTGCTCCTGTAAAAAGATGAGCCAGCCAATACTGAAAGTTTACCCGAATGGTGAGTAGATTTGGATCGAAACCCACTAGAACCCAAAGCTTATTTGTCTTCGCGCACAATGAAAAGAGATGAATCTCATTCTCTCCGAGAGCTCCACATAGGGGACAACGATTTGTGACTTGAATCTCCCTGCGCCTGAGGTTATCCCCCGTGGTCAGAGATTGGTGAAAACACCGCCATAGAAAGAATTGAATCTTCCTAGGACACCTCAGCTTCCACAACACAGAGAAAAAGTTTGACCACGGGCTAAGAACAGAGGAGTTGTGCTCCTCTCCGAGTGAACTGACCGCCAAGTTATAACCCGATTTGACAGTGTATAAACCTTTCTCTTCGTAGTGCCACACAATTCTATCTGGTCGTGGAGAGTCCAGAAGGTTGATAGCAGCTTTCGCATTTGCATCTACCTCCCACATAAAGTTTTTAAGCATGTCAACATTCCAAGATCGATCATCATTGATGAAGTATCCCAAATCTTGCCCTGCTTGAATATTCGGTGTAATTGCTCTGAAGCAATTATGGTCCGGAAAAATTGGATCAGTGAAAGAGGCCGATGAGCCATCTCCAATGCTCCATCTCATTCCCCTGTTTAAAAGATTCTTGCCATGGATGATACTCCGCCATGCAAACGACGGGTTTGTTCCTAGCTCCGAATCCCAAAATTGTTCATGCATAAAGTATTTGGCCTTAAGTATTCTACTCAGCAAAGACCCTGGTCGTTGAAAAATTCTCCATGCTTGTTTAGCTAGAAGGGCTTGATTGAACTCTTTCATCTTCTTGAACCCGAGACCCCCTTCATTCTAAGGACGTTGTAACTTATCCCAAGACATCCACGAAATACCACGATCTTTATGTTGCTTGGACCACCAGAATTGTCTAATTAAGCTCTCCATCTTCTCACAAATACCATCTGGTAACATGAAACAACTCATCGTATAAGTGGGAATTGCTTGTGCTACTGCTTTAACAAGAATTTCTTTACCAGCCGGAGTAAGGGATTTTTCTTTCCAACCTTTGAGCTTACTACCAAATTTAATCACTGTTGAGTTAAAAGTGACTGATTTGTTGCGACCCATCGTTGTCGGTAATCCCAGATATTTGTCGTAACGATCTACTTCCTGAACTCCTGCCAATGCCAAGATCTGCATTCTTGTCTCAGTCGTGACTCCAGAGGAGAAGACCATAGCTGATTTCTCCATATTTACTTTCTGTCCAGAAGCTTTCTCATAATTCTTCATGATCTGAATAAGGATGTTAATGCTCTCCACATTCTCCCCTGTAAAAAATAACGAATCATCAGCAAAAAATAGGTGGGAGACCACTGGTCCTCCCCTTGACTCCGTAACTCCTTCCAACCTATCCTCCAAAACTGCCTTGGACACCGCTCTAGACAGGAACTCACTGCAAATAAGGAACAAATAGGGTGAAAGAGGGCACCCTTGTCTCAAACCCCTTTCGGGGACAACATTCCCTACTACTGCGCCATTCCTGACAAAGGAATATTTGACCGTAGATATGCATCTATAAATGAGTCCAGTGAAGTTGGGCCGAATCCCAAGTGTGTTAAAGCATCAATGAGAAACTTCCATTCCACTCTGTCATATGCTTTACTCATGTCAATCTTGAGCGCAACACAGCCTTTTTTTCCTTTTTTCCTAGTTTTCATAGAATGAATAACCTCAAACGCCGTCAGAATATTGTCCATTATTAATCTACCGGGGACAAAAGCACTCTGATGCTCATCGATCAGCTCGGGAAGAATATTTTTAAATCTGTTAGCAATAACTTTAGCCACAATTTTGTAGATAACCGTGCACAAACTGATGGGGCGATACTCACTAGGTTTTCTTGGCTGTTTCGTCTTTGGAATCAAAGCTATTAATGTGGCATTAAAAGTACTCGGATCGACCCCCATGTTTAGAATAGCAAGGGCTGTAGTAGTCACCTCATCCTTCACAGTCTCCCAGTGCTTTTGGAAAAACCTTGCATTGAAACCGTCAATCCCCGGTGCCTTATCAGGTGCCATTTGAAACAAAGCAATTTTGATTTCCTCCGCTGTATACTCCTTCTCCATTATATTCGAGTCCTCTTCAGAAATATGGCTATCAAACACATTAAGCATGGCTTCTATGTCTTCGCTATTAGGTCTAGACGAAGTGAAAAGTAGAGAAAAATGAGATTCAAGAACATTTGTTACCTCACTTGGATCCGAAATCCAATTCCCGTCTGCGTCCTCTATCCCCTGAAAATTGTTCCGAGCTCTCCGGATAGTAGCCTTTTGGTGAAAGAACTTTGTGTTCTTGTCTCCGAACTTGAGCCAGTCAACACGAGATCTTTGTGCCCACATGATTTCCTCCCTCTTTAAGAGCTCGTTGAACTCTTTTTTCAGAAACTGGAGTTCCTGAATTACCTCACTAGTTTGCTGTCGAGCCTGCAAGATTTCCATGCGCTGTCGAAACTGTTTGATTCGGTTTTTCACACTACCGAATGTAGTCCTGTCCCACTCTGTGCAACGCTCGGCTAGACTCTTCAACATGTGTGACATTGGCCTGCCCCGATGGCTATCCCAAGCTTCACGAACACAACTTTCAAATTCATCATGAGTACCCCCACATACTTTCATATTGGAATCTCTTTCTAGCTCTCTTGTGCTCCTGCGAGCTCTGTAGTAAAAGTGGGGTATGATCCGAGTTGGGATCACTAAGGTGCTGAACAGTAGCCCCTTGGAATCTGTCCATCCAAAGAGAGTTTGCAACAACTCTATCCAACCTCTCCCTAATATTGTCTTCATCTGCTTGGTTATTACTCCAAGTGTACGGGTTTCCTGAAAACCCTAAATCAAGAAGATCCAAATCGCTAAGAACATAACGGAATTCATAAAGCTGAGTGTAGTTTAGACCTAACCCTCCTTCCTTCTCCGAAAAAGTTGTTACCGCATTGAAATCACCGGCAACACACCATGGACAAGTTGGTTGTGGTGCTAAACGTATCAAGAGCTCCCAAGAATGATGCATGTCTTCTTTTCTTGGATCACCATAAAAACCTGTGAATTTCCATGTGAAATTGTCGAAATCATGTGTTATAGTAGCATCAATGAATCGTTGATCGCTTCCATGAACCTGAACTTGCACACTATCCTTCCAAAGTAACGCTAATCCTCCACTTCTCCCCCTACTCGGGACCGATACACAGTTTGCATACCGGAGATCACAACGAACCTTCTCCATCTCACTCTTACTTGATTTTGTTTCAATAACAAAAATCAAGTCGGGACTAAATCGCCTCACTAGGTCGCGAAGCGATAGGAACGTGCTCGGGTTCCCGAGACCCCGCACGTTCCAACATAATAGAAGCATTATGCTTGGCGGGGGTGCGTAGCACCCGCCGCCATTAACGCACTATGGGTCTTCACGGCACCCACCATCTCCGTAGTATTATTCTCTCCACTTTTAGCAGCACTGCCTCGTCCCCTTCCCCTTCCTCTCCCTCTTCCCCTTCCAGCTTCAATTTTCTCTTCCTTGGACCTACTGTCTCCGATCTTAAGTTTCGGGTTTGGGCTCAAAGCTATCTCTTTGCCTTTCCTCTTCGTACTACTAGCCATAGATTGGTTAATATAGCTAGCAGTTGATTGAGCCACTAATTTGCCTCGATTGTCCACTGGAATCATGGCCGAGCGTGAAGGATCAGCTGGTAAATTAGAGGCATGAAGATCTGGAAATTCTTTTAAGTTACCGAGAGGGTTGTTGAAAATAGCCACCGCATTTTGCTGTTCGTTTCCTTCCAGCACCATCTCTTCTTCACCCCAATCACTACCACCTTCGTGTTCACTATGACCTGCCTCGTGATCCCCATCAAAAGCCTCATCAGTACCCATCTCCATATTGCTCTGATTGTTCTTCGGACTACCAGCTTCTCTTGCCGTTCCTTCTTCATTGTTCGTTGTCTTCTCCTTTCCTCTAGATTGATCCACGTCATTGTTTCCCATAGCATCTGTGAAAGTTTTCTTTCGGGGAGGGGGCCGAAAGGTCATCCAAGCACCATAACCTGGAATAGTTGCGTTCTTCACTTCGTCGCTGACATTCTTGCAACTACCGCTGTGGTGTGTGAAGTGCCCGCACCATTCACAAATGGTTGGAATCTTCTCGTAGCGATAGTCGAGCCAGAGTTTCTCTTCCAACACCCTGAAATAACCACCACGAAGTAGCGGGTTTTTGATCTTTATCATAAATCGGGCTCTAACATAATCTCCTCCCTCGATATTACGGACCTTTGAATCAACCCCAATCACTTGCCCCACCCTCCTCGCAGCCCTGCGCATATCATCGTCTGATCGAATATACGGAGGAAGGTTTTTAATTTGCAGCCACACCGGAAACTCCTCAAAGGTTTCTTTATCAACATTGGCTTTGGCATCCCACTTTTTCAGTAACAGAATGTTACCGTCAAAAGTCCAGGGACCCCCTACCAGCACACCTTCCATGGCTTCATGAGTTGGAAATTCGATTACAAACCGATTATTGTTTACCTCATTGATGGTTATGTCTTTTCCCCCCTTCCAATGTTTCTTGAACAATTCCTTCATAGCCCAGACGTTGAAATTAATGGGGAAGAGAAAGGTACCTATTAAGCACGGACCAAGTTTCTTTATGGCCTCTCTGACATAGTCATCGTCGAAGTCTTCCACAGCTTCTTCTTCAGGTCTTAGTAATGGAGCAGTCATCCTTGAATCAGATGCCATGTTGCTTAGAAGCAACCGTAGTAAGTTCAGAGAGATCGCCGGAAAATCACGTCTGAATGGGTTCCGAAACCCTAGAGCTTTTCCACCTTCGTATCGCCTCTGGATCGCCCCGAAAAGTACGGAGCAAAAAGACCTAGTGAAAATTCACTCTAATCATTCTTAAACATATTATTAGATGCATATGCAATGTAAAATTCAGTACATAAGAGAAATATGACATATAATGAACTAAAATGTAACTTGCATAAACTAGCTTTAATAACTTGATAAACTTCTAAATCATGCTTATAAGATAAGTATAACCATCGCTAGTACAAAATTCATAGGTGACTCAAAATAATTATTTGGGACCTCAAATTTTGACATAACATAGATAAATAGTTTACACATAACATATAAAAATATCAAAAATTATGAAAATAGCTAAGTATTTATAAATTTAATTTCTGGTCTGTTTGGGTGCAAAAACAGAGGCTGAAAGCGGTCTTGGGAGTAAATTCATAAAATATTCATAGTAATTCCAAAAATTATGAAATTTTAACTGGAAGTAAAGAACACCTATGTGAACAACATATCCATATTTTGTAGAGTATAATAAGTACATGAAATTAATGAAAAACTTCTCTGGTCTGGGTTGGACAGATTGTAAAAACTGCCCAAGTTTTTAGCCGATTAAAAATTAAATACAAGTCCAATGGCTCTGGAATTTTTACTGTACAAATATCACATACAAATACACAAACTGTAAAATTTTCATATTTTCCTCAAAAGTTTAGGTATTTTTCCAAATTTTGTGAAAATAGGCTCAAACATGAACTTTATGGTTTTCTATACTTCAAAATCTTGTTGCATGCAAGGACCATTCCATCAAAATCTGAAATTGAACTAATACAAGGTCTAAATAACACACATATCACTACCCACATCATTTTCTTACATGATTCTAACAACAAACTTGATTTTGATGACATGCATGTATGTTCAAATGTAGGTTTTATGAAATTTGCAACATTCAAGTACCAATATGATGATCTAGCCATTAATAAGATGAATCCTGCTTGGAGATGAGGAATATTAAGTTTAAAAGTTACAAATCAAAGATCAAATAACACATGCAACTCAAGATCAAGCAACTTCATGCCAAGAACATGAATCATGAACAAATTGAGCAAACAAAGAAGAAGGAGTGCTTACATATGAACATTGAGAGGAACTAGAGATTGATCTTGGGTTCTTGGAGGTTGGAGAAGCTTGGAATCTTGAGGAAGATGAAATAAAAGACTCCCCCAATGCATAATATAACCTTAGGCTTGAGTTTCTCATGATTTGAGTGGTGAAAAATGGAGTTTTGGGGGGTGTTTTGGGAGGGTCAACACCAAAAACCGGGATTTGTGTTCTTGAGGATGAGTTTAAGTGGGGAAGAGAATGAGAGAGAGCTTGAGATACATGGAGAGTGCTAGAGAGTGACATGATTGGACATAGTGAGTATATGTAGTCATACAAGTAATGAAATCATAATATTATATTGTAATTGACTAGTTGAATTGATGAATGATTGAGATGCAACATTACTTGGAAGACATGCTAGTTGGGTAAATAATGTAAAAACCAATAATAGATAGGTTGATACATAAATACTTAAAGTTTGGAAACATTACATATTTACATAAAGTTTGGGACAAACTAGAAATTTGATACTAACTAAAAAAAATAACATACTTGAGACATTTTCTTTAAAATCTAGCATATGTAATGAAATTTCAATCTTGACACACATATTTAGAAGATAATAATATCGCTTAACACATAAACATGCAACATAATTATGCGGGTTACTACAATTGTAGTGTTCAGTTATTAGCATTGAATAAGAAGTTATTTATTTGTTTTGTTCAGTATATTTTCTGTTTTATTTCGTATTCGTAGTGTTTCGTAGTCTCACGAACTACTGGTAGAGATTCGTAGCCTCTCTCAAGCTACTGGTACGATACTGGGTGTATCATTTTACCTCCATTCATCAGAAAGTAGAGGTTGGGACGAGGTTGGGACTGAAGCCTAGAGTTGATATTGAGAAAATATTGTCCTCAGTCCTATAGTGACATAGAGGAACGGCTGTGTTGTTATCCTTTGATTTCCCTACTTCAAAAAGATAAGATGTGATGTGTATTTGTTGATTTAGGAGCTGTTTTCACTTGGAGCAGATGATGTGGGAGATCACATAGTATGGGTAGTAAACTACCACCTCCGTTCCCTCTCTTTCTACCCATTGTGACTTTTTGACTCGTATCTGGGTCACTTTGACCAGGTGAATTGGATCGCCAAACGATGTACTTTTTTAATAACTTTTTCACCGTATTATAGAAAAACTTTTACTCTACAACACCATAAAAAAATTATCAAAAAATTGTATCATATTGCTATCCAAATCACCAGTCAAAGTGACCCGGTGAATAGTGACAAAAGTCACAATGGGTAGGAAGAGAGGGAACTGACTAGTACTACGGTTCTTTTTCTCAACTTTGACATGGTTTTTCTTTCCTCTTTACCAGTGGACATATACAGTCATGCTAAAGCCACATCATTTTACGTTAATTTGTATTTCTACTCAACAACATGTAGATACTAGCGTGTTTTATGCGATATCCTACGAACAAATCTTGACATGAATCAACCACTCGTGAATTTTCCCTGATATGACAAGTTGCCAGTATGCCTTGTAGACAAATATTGCTGGATAAAGCATAGAAAAATACCTTCACTAAATTTTATGACAGACGAGTTTGGTCTCCAATCGACTGCACAAATTCGTCAACCCAATGTTGCTTTTCAGACTCTGGAACCATTGTTTCCCCTATGAAAGCATTCCATGCACTTCCTCCAGGATCATCAAGAACCCAGTTGACTTTTTGAGGAGGACTTGCCGAAGGAGGACTTGCAGGATAAGATGCCAACGCATTCATGTTAACAATTAAAGAGTAAATTGGAAGTCCTGTTTGACATATCATAACCAAACCGTGTTCAACAAGGTCCGATCTCTCCTCTTAGACATGCCATTCCATAATGGTGTTCTAGGTAGAGTGAGTTTGGATCATATCCAGCACTCCTTAGATGTTTGTCAAACTCTTGACTTAAGCATCCTCATCCACGATCTAATCGTAGAGTCTTGATACTCTTGTCAAGCTAGTTCTCTACTTCATTCCTGAATTCCTTAAATTTTTAAAGGATTCTGATTTGTTCTTGACAAGACCCAAATCCATATCTACTGAATAAGTAAACATGATGAAGTACCAAAAGCATCTCTAGCACTTGTACTTAGTGGTACACATACATCAGTATGTATGAGTCCAAAAGATCATATATTTGCCCAACAAACAAGTCTCACATCTCTCACATGATTCATAATCAAATGAGTCCAGACATTATCCGTTTGGAGTCTAGAAATGCGTTCTCATTCACGTGACCTAAACCACAATGCCAAGGTTATATCATTAATGTTTAAATAAAATTATCATGATCAAGGATCTACAATCCATTAGACAAATTAGCATTACAATAATGCATTTTATTAAAATAAATGGAACAAAATTTGCCCATTATTTTAATAGGAAAATTTTTCCTTGTCCAAACAAGAAATTGTGATAAGGTTCCTACTCATAGCAAGGACATAATTGTACTTGTCTAATTCATGGATAATTCTAAAAGGTAGAGCTAATTTCCTACGGCTAATTCAGCAACCCTTGCTTCATTGCCCACGTGTAGGTGTATCTCCTCCTTACCCAATTGTCTTTTTTCCTTGAGATCCTGTACATTTCTATAAATGTGAGATTTTCATCTAGTATCAAATACCTATGATGATGAGATGGACATATTGGCCTTTTACAACAAAGATATCTTAAATTGGAATTCATAATTCCCTTTTCCTTCCATGTACTTTGGGCAGTTCCTTTTCCACAACACCACCCTTTTGGCTAGCACTTTGTTCAGCGGTTCTCAATCATACCGAGTAAATCGTCTATGAACAAAACTCTAATTGCATCCAATGCAATTCTTGGTCCAATAGGGAGAGTAAATCTTTATTCTTTATCTATCTCATAGATAACTCCCATCTTCTAAGCTTTCAATTTTTATTGAAAAAGCTTAGTTGCGTTTGATCTCTTGATTCAGCAATCACACATTACTAGCTTGTGTCGTCGCGTCACATCTTGATGAATCAAGTCGCCTTGCTTTGGCAAGCCCGAGCTTGACTACATCTTGATCATGACGAGTGCTAAGCAAAAGAAGGTAAAACACAAATGGAGCAACACTTCAAACCTATCATGTATGGCCGGCTCTTGAAAAGAGCTTCTTTAAATGTATGATCATGTCATATGCCTCCATGTTCTCATCTTGATTTAAAAGCTCAGAGTTCATGGTAGCCAACATGAGGCTAGTCACATCCAAAAAACAATTCTTTGATGTTCCACCCATTAGGCTTTAGTGTGTCTTGGTAGTTGGTGGAAGGAAATTTTTATGCTCTAGGATATACAACATTTTTCCTTTTATTTGAGAACAATTCTCAATTCTATACCAGTTTATTAAAATAGATTTCAGACAATCTGTCTTTCTCAAGGACATAGGTAACACCTTCCAATTGTTGGTTTAATGCCATAGGTATTAAACACAAAAAGATTATGCAAAATATTTGTGACGTTTTAACTATATTTAACAAGGACTTAAATTATTAAATATAGCTCCCACTATTTTTATCGGATTAATAACCCTCACCATTAATGCAGAAAATATCATATAGTTTCTAGTGGGTCAAGATCCATATTTCACCTCTTCTTGAGTCTGCTTTGACACGTCACCCAAGAATTGGTTATTTAGGTAAGAACACATTCCAATTGCATCCATATGCAACTCTTGGCCCAATTAGGCGAATAATTCTCTATTCTTTATCCTTTAGATAATACTTAATTATCGTGCCTCTAGGCTCATCAATCCAATTGATTTTACCCAGTTGCGTCCAATCTCTTGCTTCAACAATCACACATTACTTGCTTGTGTCGTCCTCAACACACCAAGGTAAATTAGAACGCCTTGCTTTGGCAAGCCCGAATTTAATAGACCGTGATTATGAAGGGTGTTTAGGAAAGAGAAGGCAAGGTGCAATATTTCCACTGAGGGATTTAAATAGTCATTATTTGTTTAGTTGATCTCATCAACATGATCTACTTATTTGGATTGGGCAATCCATAATAAAAGATCAAACTTGTTTATTATTATCTTGTTAACGGTTTGGTAGTATCGCCATACACACAAAAATAAATAACAAGACATAAATAATAAACATCCACAAAAGAAAAATTAACGTGGCATGGATATGGCCCCTATGTTGGAATAGATGCCCTAGAGGCAATCTAGTTTAGTATGAACTATTTGTGGCTAGAAATTCATTTATTATTTATTGGATATTTAATATAATGAAGTCGCTAGATTTACAATTGTGTTGTTTATCTTAAATATCCCTAGTCAAATATAATGATTAAATGGGACAATCATCTATAGACTAGTATGGGGTTGGATTGATATGGAGATATCACGATCCAACACATAGGTGTGCATTAGGGAATGTTGCACTGGATTGACCCATCTCCGAGAAGGCTACATACATGTTATGTTGAGTCACAAGCGCTTCTCGCGGTACAATGGTATTGTCATCCTTAGACTTGAAGTCACTATATATTCTAGTTGTGGATTATTATGATCTTGGTAGCGTTAAACGCTACACCGTAACTGGGTAGTTATAAAGGCGTGTACTGGATACAATAAGAAGCAAGCTTAGAGATTGTAGTGGACGTAGATAGAATTTGTCCCTCCCACATAACGGGAGCAAATATCCTAGGCCACTCGAGGGATAGTGCTTATAGAATGTCTGGCCAGACTCAAATAAATCAATATGGGATATTGATGTTATTTGCACGAATAAGGCTATTCCCATGGATCGAGAAACTATGGATTGGATATACGAGTGTGACTTGTATGTCTCGTGTCCAATCCGGATATAGAGACAAAGGGATGAGACAATTACTTGTACAAAGGTTGTCAAGATGACTATTCTATTAGTTGGCTAGAATGGATGTTTTGCTAGAGACCGCTCCATATTAGCAAATAGTTGCTACCAACTAGATAGAACCTATGGGGTCACACGCTACATAGAGTTGAACTAGATTTGAGAATTAATTAATTGGACTAATTAATTAGAAGGATAACTTTGCAAACCCTTGCAAACTTAGTAGGGACTAATTTGCAAGGAAGGGACTAAATTGAATTCTAGTAGGACTAGAATAAGTCCTTTAGGTAGTTAACAAGGAGTTGTTGGACTATATAAAGGACCTACCTTCCTTCCTTCCTTCCCACATAACTTATGCTCATTAGTGAACATAACAAAGAGTGGGAGAGAACAAAAGGAGAGAGAGCAAGCAACAAGGGAGCCGACCGCCCCCTTGCCGCCGCCCCGTCCCCGTCGGCCAAAGGAGGCCGAGACCCTCCTTTTGGGTCACGTTTTGCGTGATTCTTCTTCCTCTTCCTCTTCCGGGCTAGCACCAAGGACTTGGGAGATCTAGGATCAACTCTAGGAGTGGATCAACCATAGAGAACGTGACACAATTCGCGTTTGAAGTCATCAAAGGAGAACCCTAAGGTGTGTTTATGATTTCTAACCCTTACCATCGTTATGTCTCTTGACTTGTGATCCTTGGAGGGTTTTGCATGGTTTTATGTTTGTTTATGCTTCCGTTGCGCATCCATGAATCAAAACCCTACACCCTAGACTGAGATATTACCAAGTCAATGATAATATCTATATGCCCTAAAGTGACAAGTTCATCTCTATGTGCTCCACCATAGTCGTGCGCCTAGGGTGGGTGTCCTCATCGTCTTTGTGGCCTTTTGGTCCTTCGGTCTTCTTCTCCATGCTCTTGGCTATCATCTAAATATTCTAATTCTAGCCTAACATCTAGAAAAATAAATAAATAAAACATCACATGTTGAGAAGATGATCAGCTCGCAGGCCGTAAAATTAACTAACTATTACATTAATTTGATCAGCTCGCAGGCCGTAAACCAAACCACAAACAAACACAAATATCCACAACCTAGGACAAATCCATCCACCATGCAAAAAATCATATAATATAGTTAAAACCAATTTTTAACACGCTTGTTTAATTTTAGTTAATTTTGGACACATTAGGGTCAAAACGGTCCAAGAGGCCCACCAACACACTTGGCGGAACCCCATGGACCGCCAAAAGCCACCGGGTCGGTCCGGCCCTAGGCCGCACGGTCCAACCGTGCGCCTAGGCCGACTGCCCCTAGGTGACCGTGGCCTTACTTGGGCGGCAAGGAAGGGGACGGTCCCTATGGGCCGAACCCCTAGGGTTTGTTTCCAGAACAACTCCTTGCCTTGTGGAGTTGTTTCCAAAACAACTCCTTGCCTTGTTGCCCAAGTTTAGTTGTTTCTATATTTGAAAAACCCCTTTTTCAAGCATGTGCCCAAACCCTAGTTGTCAGATCGAAAATTATTCACATACTATGTGATCAAACTCACTAATTCCTACATCTCATGAAAAATTAGGTCTTGTTTGGTTGAATCTAATTCAATTTGCATCTAGTATGCAATTAATTTCAGTTTTCGCGTAGAACAACATACATGGTTAAAACTGAAAACAGTAACACATAAAATCATGTTATGAGCTATCGACATGTGGCTCTGATACCACAGTTGGGTTTTGATGCAGGTTACGCAGCGGAATAACAAAAATTTAATACTGCTAAAATCCCACCAAGGATCATAGGTGAAGCATCATAACATGATGAAAGGAAGGCAGGTTACCTCAGCCATACGAGGCTGGGACGATCACATACAAAGAATAGTATATTTGTCTCTATGGTATCCACACGAATAGACCTCAATCGGGCTTCTTCTCCAACGGTGCTAGCAATCTAAGAAGAAGGATGAACTTGGACTTGTGCAGACTGGATCACATTCAAGCAGCGGCAGGGAGAGAGCCACGACATCACCATGCCGCGGGCAGCAAGAGGGAGGCGCCAATTGTGGCCGACGGCTCCATGGGAGGGGCGGCTAGGGTTTGGCCGAACCCCCATGGGAAGAAAACTCATTTTCTTCCTTCTTCTCTCAAACTCTCTAGTAAACTGTTTTGTGTAGGATTAGTTAATCATGAATTTTCATAGCCTATAAATCCTATTTATAGCTAGATAAATCCACCTTTGCCAATAAATCCACCAATGTAGGACTAGTTAAATTCTAGTCCACAATTGCTCTTTAGTCCAACTAATGAGCACAATTTACACTTTAGTCCAATCAATTCATTATTGCTATTTAGTCCAACTAATTAGCAATAACCCCAGCTTGATCTATTATTGTGTGTGACCCTGTAGGTTTCTAATTACATTGGTAGTAATAAGAATTATTACAAACATTGAGCGGTATCTAGCAATACATCAATGCTTCCAAGTAATAGGAATGTCAGTGATCTGACTAACCTCTGTGACCAATGTTACTGTGTTGTATAATCCCTTTGTCTCATCTATCCGGATTGGACACAAGACATGGAGTGTCACACTTGTATATCCAATCCATAGTTTCTCGATCTGTGAGTAGACTTAGATAAACAAATAACATCAATATCTCATATTGATTTATTCGAGCATGGCCATGCATTTCCCGAAGTCTTACTCATCGAGTGGCCATGGATATTTACTCCCGTTATGTGGGAGGAACAAATCCTCTCTACATCACTACGATCTCTAGCTTGCTTCTCATCATGCCTGATAACTATCTTTATAGTTACCCGGTTAAGGCGCAACGTTTGATAATATCAAAGCATGATATTTCACAACTAGAATATCTAGTGACTTCAAGTCTAAGGATCACAACACCATTGTCACTATGAGAAGCACTTGTGACATTCACATAACTACCATGTAGCCTTCTCATGGTGGGTCAATCCAGTACGCCATTACTCATAATGCGTAGTCATGTGTTAGACTTGATATCTCCATATCAATCTACCCACATACTAGTCTCGATGAAATATAGTCGTCCTATTAACTGTAGTACTCGACAAGGGATATTTAAGAATATAACATTCATATTCTAATGACTTCATTCATTTTAGCATATATCTATATTGATAACATAACGAATAGTAAGTCCATATTAATGTCACCATAAATTGATTGCCTCTAGGGCATAATTCCAACAGAAGGATGATACAAGAAAATGTGATTCTCCTCCATGAAGCAATCCATACAATGAATAAAAAGAGAGGGAAAGAAGGGCTTATGGATATCAAAATCGATATGAAAAATCCTTATGACTTCTTGGAATGGGACTTCATTATGGATGCTCTTCATTGGATGGGCTTCCCTCTTATTTTTACTAGCTGGATAAAGGAATGCATTAGTACCTTAAATTTCTCCATCCTTATTAATGGAATTCCTCATGGATACTTCTCCTCCTCTTGTGGCTTGAGGCAAGGAGATCCACTCTCTCCTACCCTCTTCATTCTGTGTGCTGATGTGTTGGCTAGGATTATCAATTTTGCAGGTAAGGATGGTTTTATAAATGGAATCACAGTGGCAAAGAATGCCTCCCTTTGGAATTCCTTATGTTTCCTGATGATTTAGTGTTGCTTGGCAGAGAAAATGTGGAAGTGGCTGAAAATTTCAACCTCTCTTTGCAGCTTTATGAACAAATTTCAGGACCAAAGGTAAACAAAGAGAAATCTTCTATCTTTTTAGTAAAAATACCACTCAAGCTCAAAAAGGGAAATTGGAGATCTTATGAAATTGAAGAAAGGAAAAACAGATGATGTTTACCTTGGTCTACCCATGTTCTACAAGTCCAAAAGAAGAGACTTCAATCATGTTGAGGAGAAAGTCCAAGTTAAATTGGCTGGTTAGATGTCCAAGAATCTGTCGTATGCAGGTAGAGAAATCATGGTCAAGAATGTGCTAAATGCAGTCCCCTCCTATCCAATGTTAGTGTTTATGCTTCCTAAAGGTATGCTACAAAACTTTGACTCTTGGAGCTAAAACTTTTGGTGGGGGAAAAGGAAGAGCACAATAAGCAACACCTTACCTCTTGGGATAACTTATGCAGAGCCAAGTGTAATGGAGGTCTTGGGTTTAGAAAGTCTGAGTGGCATAATAAAGCTCTTCTTACAAAATTAGCTTGGCAAATTTGGACACAGAAGGAAACACTTTGGGTTCAGGTAGTGCTAAACAAGTACTGTAGTAATCTTGATTTTCAGTTGGTGTAAAATAAGAACGGGATTCCTATTTCTGGAAAGGAATGGTAAGCATGAGAGATCTGATTTAAAATTTTGCCATCAAGAGCATTGGAAATGGTAAATCTATTAATATTTGGATGGACCCCTGGGTTCCAAATCCTGATAATTCTAAGCCTAAACCCCCTGATGACCTCATGAATGCTCCTAAGATGGTGGAGGAACTTATTTGTTGGAATACAAGAACATGAAAGATGGATGTGCTTGATAAATGGATGACTGAAGAGGAGAAAGAACATATACAGGTCCTAAAGATTCCAGCCCTGGATATAGAAGATAGATGGATGTGGTAAAAAGAGAAAAGAGTTATGGTGACAGTTAAAGCTGCCTATCACACACAAATGGAGCTTCACTATCAGAATACTCACCAAGACTTTGATTGGAAAGCTCTATGGAAGTGTAAAGCTCACAATAGAATCAAAATGATGATTTGGAGAGTGGCAAAGAATTTAATCCCTGGTAGAAGCACTAACTTTGGGATTAATAATGAGGAGGAGATTAAATGCAGCTTATGTGGTGAAGATACTGAATCAGTGGTGCACATATTTTTCAAATGCCAAGTAGCTAGAGCAATCTGGTTTTACACAACTGGTGTTAGATCGGATGTTCTTCCTTTCAAAAACACTCCCCAGTTTCTGAACTTCTTTTTTAAGTCTCATGTCTCCAATGACAGCAGCAACATGGATCCAAGAAGTAACTTTAGCTTGGTGGGTCTCATTTTAGAAAATATCTGGAGAAGGAGACATGAACTCTTCTTTAAAGGTAAGAGTCCCTCTTTAAATATGATTTGTACTCATATTCTAACCAGCTGGGGAGAACATGAATACATTAGCAGAATGAGTGAGACTGCCCCTGAGGTAGTCAGAATTAGGGAGGATGAAATCACACATCAGAGTAATATAATCACAATCCACTGTGATGCTAGCTTCAAGAACAATATATTCTCAGCTGCCTATGTGTTTCAAAAGGAGGAACGTAGAGTTAGAATTGCAGAATCCACAGTTGGAGCTTGTGATGATGTGATTAATGCTGAACTCATTGCAATTGAGTTGGCTCTTCAAAAAATATTTAAAGAAGGATGGAAGCAAGTTCTGGTGTTCTCTGATTCCTTGGGAGCTGTTAATTGTGTTCTAAATCCAGAAAAGGCTCCCTGGAAATGGAAGATGCAACAATCCCCTTATCCGGCCTAGGAACAAGACCGGGAGGGCGATGCTTAATAGAAGTGGCGGAGATCAAAAGCAATATATATTCCACAACAAGAACTTATAATATTAAACATTAAACAAGAGTCTCATACAAAAGGTGCTTATTATTACACAATAACTTAACAACACTAGAAACTAATTATGACATTATCAGTCTAGGTGAGTCTCGCGCCCCTTCGATTCCTTAAGTTCCAGCTCCTAGACCTGCAGTGGGAAGAAAACAACAGGAATCGCAGTTTTAAAAGTCAGCAATAAATACTGAGTGAGCTACACCTTAGCATGTAAAACAGGAAAGATAATATAAACTGCTGGACACAAGTTGAATATAGTAAAAGTGACAGAGTAGGAATGAAAACAGTTTCAGAGTTTACAACGGTATAAACAGAAGTGTAAATCAATAATGCAAGCGTTAACCGATTACAATAATGCCGACAAAAGGGCATCACAATAATAATGAAGTCAACAAGGCATTCGAATCATCACATATTCATTTCACAGTACCCGGGTAGACCAGTGACCACAATCAGACATTCTAGACCTTAAGTGTTGCAACACCCTCCTAAGAGCGTCAATCAAAGGAGTGGTATTTAGAAGCAGTTTTCCAGCCTACGGAGAAAGGATTCGGGGTGCACGTAGTGCCATATCTTTAGGGACCAAAGCCCAGGGAATCATCACCCGTACGTAATAAGTAAAACAACTGGTTCTGGTACATGCGATATTCCTTCCACTTTGCATTATTAACGGATTATTAATTATCGCGTGAGAGTTATCAATAACAGTAGCCAACAGTTCAAATATTTGACAAGTGTAAACAAATAATAACAATTATACTTTGAGACAGAAAATAGAAATCGCAATCGACACGGAAAGAGTTAGGCACACTAGGCTAAGCATGTAAACTCACCTTACTTGACTTGGCAGTTAGTACGTAGGATGATCGATGAAGCCGATGTCCACGAATCCGTCTCCGACAATTTACAAATATTTAATTATACAATGCTACTTCTAAGTAAACAGTTGCTTGAGTGTGTTAATATAGGTCGGATCTAAGTTTGCCCCAATAACCCCAACGAATTTTCGTTTCCAATTATATTCTTATTATTATAAAGAAATATTTTAGAAACAAATTTAACATTAAAGAACTGAAGCAAAACTTGTAAATATTTATCAAAGCGGTCAAGTAACATTTAAAGACTATTTATAAAACAATAATATTCGGTTTGCCAATAATTTTTATTGATAAAAATATTTAGAATAAATAATTGAAACTTACAACTTGTTTATATAAACTAGAGTGACAATTTATTAGAACAAATTATCTCAAATATACATATTGTTATTACGACTCATTTTTGAAGAAAAGGTTATCATTTCTTATTGCTAAAACACATTAACAAAACATTTATTTTACTTTTTATTTACCTAAAGTGTGGTTAATAACTTATAGCCAAAGAATAATAATGTCTAGTAACCTACAACTTGCTACCCCCACTAATATAACAGTTTACATAAGTGACACGGGATACCCCCAACTTTCAGAAACAATAATTAGCACCCCCCTCTCATATCTACGCACGAGACATAAAAAAACCCCGCAACCAACTCGATCAAAAAATGGACCTAAGTCATAAAAACCTAATTTTGATTAATTTAAATGAATTATAGAGAATTTTAGGAGTTACCCGTCGCAAAATTCGCGGAAAAAGATCGAGAAACAAAGCGGGTCGGGTCGCTGTAATTCCCGCCGGCGATGGAGCTCAACGGTGGCGCTCCGGTTGCTTCTGGACGCGTATAGGACCTGCTAGAAGCTGGTCGGACCTTTTGGGCTCGAGAGAGATGGATGGAAAGAGCTGAGTTGCCCTGGATTCGCTGGGCCAAAATGTCGCTGGAAATTATGGAGGAACGGCGGCGTCGCGGGTGTTCTTGCTGCGGGGCTTGCCTCTGTTTCCAATCTTCTTCGTCTTCTGCGGTCATTACAGAGATATAGATCCTGAGAGGATAAGGCAGAGATGGCGGAGGAAGAGAACACGGTGGTGGTGGAAGCTTCGGGTGTTCCCCGACGGTGGCAGTGGCGGCAGTGGGTGGCTTCTCTGCCGCTGCTGTTGCTACTGCTGTTTCTGATTTGCAGAGAGGCAGAGAGAGGGACGGAGGGAGAGACAAGACCGTGACAGTGGTGCGGGGGTGATGGTGGTCTAGGTGGTTGTTGGTGGTTGATTGCCGAAGTAGTGTAAGAGGAGAGAGAGAGAGTTGAGATGGAGTGGTGGTGGCTGATGGGTGCAGGGGAAGGTGATGATGGGAATTTATAGGGGGAGGTTACGTGGAGAGGTGATGTTGGTGAGGGCGGTGATGAGAGTGGCGGTGATGGTGAGGGCGGTGAGGGAGTTCCGTGGGCGTGAAGGAGAAGGAAGAAGAAAGAAAAAAAGCTGAGAAGAAAAAAAATGGGTTTTCATTTATTTAAATAAATGGTTAATAGAGAATGATAGGGTGTGGTGGGTGTATAGGCTTACGCGGTGGTCGTTATCGCGGAAATGTCTAGAAAAATAAAAATAATCACGCAAAAATTAAAATTCTCACCCTAGCTCTCATCTACTAAAACCCTAAAAAAATAACCGAATCACCACTCGCAACCCAAAATTTAATTATCACGTCTAAAATTACTAAATTGTCCTTTTGTTAAATACGGAGTATTACATCCTCCCCCCCCCCTTAGAATAAGCTTCGTCCTCGAAGCTGGTTAGGTTCCTAAAGTCTCAGTGGTTTCCTAAACGAGATGCACAAAGATTAAGATCAGAATACTTACCTTCCTTGTTTTTTATTGCTCGTGCCTCTGTTTCACTCATCACAAAGATATGTCCAGGCTGCCGCTGGTTGTTTCCCTGAGCTGCATTCCCACCATTCCTGTTTCGATTGTTTCCAGCATCATTGTTTCCGTTGTTAGCTGCATTCCTATTTTGTCCTCCATTCCTGTTGCCGTCTCCATCGTTATTGTTATTATTACGGAACTGATTCCCTCCGTTTTGATTGTTCTATCGGTAAACGTTCCCATTCTGATTCTGACGTTGTCCTTGGTTGTTCATCCCTTGCTCATTTTCGGCTGCCATCCTCCTTCTGCAATCCTGAGCTATGTGGCCTTTGATACCACAGAACCTACAAGTCAAAGCGGCACCTTCACAAGTGTACCCCCGATGATTGTGGCCACACCTCTTGCAGTTAAAGTTGCGTTGCTGGTTTTGATTTTCCCCATTTACCCAGTTCTGATTTCCTCCTCCATTTCCAGTCCTGAATCTCTTGTCTGATCCTTGATTATTGTTTCCTCCTTGGCTAGAGCTTCCACTTCCTTGGCCTTCCACCTTTCTTTTCCCCAATTGCTGAGTTATTGCCTGATCGACTCTCCAGATATTTCCGGATACCCCATAGGCCTCTGATAAGGTACTGTAGGTCCTTGTGAGCATGTTCCTCTGGATTTCAAGCCTCATACCTCCTATGAAGCGAGTCACCATGCGCCCTTCAGTAGGCACTGTATCTTCTGCAAACCGGGCTAGCTCCACGAACTTGTCGAAGTAGTCTGTTACATATTTGTTGCCTTGCTTCAACGAGATGAACTCCTGGTACTTCTCTTCCTTAACATGATCCGGATAAAAGGCAATTCTCATTGCTGTCTTCAGTGCCTCCCAGTTGAAACCTTCTTGAGCCATGAATCTCGCTCGGTTGGCAGTCCACCAGTTGTAAGCTTTTCCTTTAAAGTAGAACGCCACTTTGTTAACCTTGCGGGTTTCTGGGTAGTCCATAGCATGGAAGATTTTGTCAAAGTCCCTGATCCAGTTCTCCAGCAACACAGGATCTTCTTTTCCATAAAAGAGACTCGGGTTTCGTTGAGCTATCTTCTTAGACAAGTCGGGTTCTCGTTCAACAGCAACGTTGGTGTTACGGTTCTGGTTGTTTTTGTTCATAGCCTGGACGAACTGACCCATGTGGTTGATTAGTTGAGCCACCTGAGGGTGTAGTGCTTCTTCTCCTTCCATTGTTGCTTCGAAAGACAAGGCGGTCCTCCTGCTGATTACGTACCCTAAACGATATCTTATTGTAACACACGTGCTAACACATGTAACATGTCACAACCAGTAAGTACACAATATCATCCAATCACATAATATATCTCAGCGAGATACATAGAGATAGAAAATCCACATAAATTTCATTGAAGTATGACTTCATAACCATGAATCCAACTAGGAATTAGGGCCTCAACACGGAAGAGAGTAACACCAGCAACTAATCATGCAAGAGGAGTAAAGTATAACCCCCCAAGATACCCGGATTTTCCGTATTTTATCTTGCCCTATGTTCATTTTAAGTTACCCTACAGGTTCTAATCCCTATAGTGGAAAGAACTGCTCTGATACCACCTGCAACAACCCTCTTATCCGGCTCGAAACAAGACCGGGAGGGCGATGCTTAATAGAAGTGGTGGAGATCAAAAGCAATATATATTCCACAACAAGAACTTATGATATTAAACATTAAACAAGAGTCTTATACAAAAGGTGCTAGTTATAACACAATAACTTAACAACACTAGAAACTAATTATGACATTATCAGTCTAGGTGAGTCTCGGGTCCCTTCTATTCCTTAAGTTCCAGCTCCTAGACCTGCGGTGGGAAGAAAACAACAGGAACCACAGTTTTCAAAGTCAGTAATAAATACTGAGTGAGCTACACCTTAGCATGTAAAACAGGAAAGATCATATAAACTGCTGGACACAAGTTGAATATAGTAAAAGTGATAGAGTAGGAATGAAAACAGTTTCAGAGTTCACAACGGTATAAACAGAAGTGTAAATCAATAATGCAAGCGTTAACCGATTACAATAATGCCGACAAAAGGGCCTCACAATAATAATGAAGTCAACAAGGCAGTCGAATCATCACATATTCATTTCACAGTACCCGGGTAGACCAGTGATCACAATCAGACATTCTAGACCTTAAGTGTTGCAACACCCTCCTAAGAGCGTCAATCAAAGGAGTGGTATCTAGAAGCAGTACTCCAGCATACGGCGAAAGGAGTCGGGGTGCACGTAGTGCCATATATTTAGGGACCAAAGCCCAGGGAATCATCACCCGTACGTAATAAGTAAAACAACTGGTTCCGGTACATGCGATATTCCTTCCACTTTGCATTATTATTAATTATCGCGTGAGAGTTATCAATAACAGTAGCCAACAGTTCAAATATTTGACAAGTGTAAACAAATAATAACAATTATACTTTGAGACAGAAAATAGAAATTGCAATCTACACGGAAAGAGCTAGGCACACTAGGCTAAGCATGTAAACTCACCTTACTTGACTTGGCAGTTAGTACGTAGGATGATCGATGAAGCCGATGTCCACGAATCCGTCTCCTACAATTCACAAATATTTAATTATACAATGCTACTTCTAAGTAAACAGCTGATTGAGTGTGTTAATCTAGGTCGGATCTAAGTTTGCCCCAATAACCCCCAACGAATTTTCGTTTCCAATTATATTCTTATTATTTGAAAGAAATATTTTAGAAACAAATTTAACATTAAATAATTGAAGCAAAACTTGTAAATATTTATCAAAACGGTCAAGTAACATTTAAAGACTATTTATAAAACAATAATATTCGATTTGCCAATAATTTTTATTGATAAAAATATTTAGTATAAATAATTGAAACTTACAACTTGTTTATATAAACTAGAGTGAAAATTTATTAGAACAAATTATCTCAAATATACATATTGTTATTACGACTCATTTTTGAAGAAAAGATTATTATTTCTTATTGCTAAAACACATTAACAAAACATTTATTTTACTTTTTATTTACCTAAAGTGTGGTTAATAACTTATAGCCAAAGAATAATAATGTCTAGTAACCTACAACTTGCTACCTCCACTAATATAACAATTTATATAAATGACACGGGATACCCCCCAACTTTCAGAATCAACAATTAGCACCCCCCCCCCTCTCATACCTACGCACGAGACATAAAAACCCCCCTCAACCAAATCGATCAAAACATGGATCTAAGTCATTAAAACGTAATTTTGATTAATGTAAATGAATTATAGAGAAGTTTAGGAGTTACCCGTCGCAAAATTCGCGGAAAAAGATCAAGAAACAAGGCGGGTTGGGTCGCCGTAATTCCCGCCGGCGATGGAGCTCGACGGTGGCGCTCCGGTTGCTTCTGGACGCGTATAGGACCTGCTAGAGGCAGGTCGGACCTTCTGGGCTCGAGAGAGATGGATGGAAAGAGCTGAGTTGCCCTGGATTCGCGCCAAAACGTCGCAAGAAATTATGGAGGAACGGAGTCGTCGCGGTGTTCTTGCTGCGGGGCTTGCCTCTGTTATCAATCTTCTTCATCTTCTGCGGTCGCTACAGAGATACAGAGCCTGAGTGGATAAGGCAGAGATGGCGGAGGAAGAGAAAACGGTGGTGGTGGAAGCTTCGGGTGTTCCCCGACGGTGGCAGTGGCGGCAGTTGGTGGCTTCTCTGCCGCTGCTGTTGCTATTGCTGTTTCTGATTTGCAGAGAGGCAGAGAGAGGGATGGAGGGAGAGACAAGACCGTGACAGTGGTGTGGGGGTGATGGTGGTCTCGGTGGTTGGTGGTCGTTGATTGCCGAAGTAGTGTAGGAGGAGAGAGAGAGAGTTGAGATGGAGTGGTTGTGGCTGATGGGTGCATGGGAAGGTGATGATGGGCATTTATAGGGGGAGGTTACTTGGAGATGTGGCGTTGGTGAGGGCGGTGATGAGAGTGGCGGTGATGGTGAGGGCGGTGAGGGAGTTCCGTGGGCGTGAAGGAGAAGGAAGAAGAAAGAAAAAAAGCTGAGAAGAAAAAAAAATTGGGTTTTCATTTATTTAAATAAATGGTTAATAGAGAATGATAGGGTGTGGTGGGTGTATAGGCTTACGCGGTGGTCGTTATCGCGAAAATGTCTAGAAAAATAAAAATAATCACGCAAAAATTAAAATTCTCACCCTAGTTCTCATCTACTAAAATCCCCGAAAAATAACCGAATCACCACTCGCAACCCAAAATTTAATTATCACGTCTAAAATTACTAAATTGCCCTTTTTTTAAATACAGAGTATTACAGAAGATGAGTGCTCAAGCTTGTAACAAGATTTTGAAGCAAACTCTGGGCAAGTTACAGTTTTGTAGAAGAGAAGATAATAGCTTTGCCCATAATGTGGCTAAATGGGCTTTAGACAAGAATCGTGTTGGGGTTTTTTGAATTGTGATGAGTTGCAATTAGTTGTAGATCTTTCTGTTGGGCTTGATCAACTGATTTCCTCTTTTGGTTGCTAATAAAATCCATTTCATCAAAAAAAAAAAAAAAAAAAAGAAAAGGTTTCCAAATAGGGTGTGTCTAGTGTAAGTCCTGGGGGTGGGTGCAAATAAAATAGTTGTGGTCCTCCCACTAAAAGACAAAAAACACGAAATTTGATGGGGAAGTGACCGGTTCTAGCAGGTCACCACCCCCAGTGGATAAAAAGATGCTGAATAGGATAAAAAATACAAAGAAACGGATTCTTAAATTATCAAAAGTTCACAACAGTGGATAAACACGCATAGAACCAGATAACACACTAAAACATCGGACAAAAATGGTCAAATAACGGATAAAAATGTCGAGGTACTTAACAATATCATGCAAACATTTAATATAATCCTTGAATAAATCAAACGTAGTCATCTCCAACACCCCCGAAAGAGTATTGGTCACTCATTCTCTCAGACCAGTTGTATTTGACGTTGGAAATCATCGTTTGTTATGTTGATTGAGATAGGGCTTGCGATTGCGATTGGCCTACATCTTGATCGGAAACACCAACTGCAGTATGCGGGCATGTAGTTCGGTTGTGTCCATATTCTTGACATGTCCCGCACTTCTTTCGAATATTTTTGAAGCTCCCTTTGGGTTTTTTTATCCCTTTTGGACGGAGGCCTTACGTGAGCATAGCGAGTTGACATTAACCACAAGCTCTTTATTTTATTCCATCAAAATAATGTTCTTGAGACTCCCTATAATCAAGTCAACATTTTCTCGCCAATAGTTGTAAGTCTCTTGTGATGTTTCACCCAAGACACTAATCAACTCCATTCTTAACTTCATGCAACTCCAACTAAATGCATGGATTTTTGGATCGTCACACCGTATTGTTTACGGGTCCTTCATGGCGGATCATTCATGTAGAAGTCACTAGCCGTCTTTTTGCCATCGTTTCAACAACAACATTTCCGGAATGAATTGAACTCTTTTATGAAAGAGCACAAAAATAATGTAGCCACAAACCATCAGTGATGACTCAAACCTCATGCAGAAATAATAGAGCATGCTATTATCTCGTTGGCAGAGAATGGTGTGATGACAGAACAAAATTCAAACCACTCGGATATTCCGTTTGACATTTCAGATAGAAACATTAAATACTGAAAAAAATAAACTAGTACTGGAAAGAACTGCTCTGTAAACAAAGGACATCAAATATTTCAATTGCTATTCTGGAAAGAAACCTAAAACATGAAGATAAAATTTTAAGGCGACAATAACAGATAGTGTATTCTATGAACTTATTAGAGATGCTCTTTCCTTCTCCCTTGTGACACAAGATTGCATCCATTTCATATTCAAGTAGCTGTTGAATGTCAACAGATTTGTAGTGTTTTACCTTCATTGCTTGCTCCTTGAACTTTGCATACACGATCCTAGTGTAGAACATGGCTGCATACGAAAATTCTTAACTTTATTTGTTACGGCTCAAGGCCTAATAATGAGCATAAACACGCGAAATTTAATGTTATACCACCAAAAATTAACAAGAGAAATATGGTTAACATTGATTTACTGCAGACAAATGTTTAGACACTTTGGATAGTATTCAAGAACTTCCAGATAAAATATTAAACACTCCATAGAGTACATTTGACATAGTATATCATGTTATCCTTCTCGTTCAGAATAACATTTAGATATGTATGTGTGATATATTTGGTCAATTAACATCTTTACGAAGATGTTCTCAATTAACAACCCCACAAAAATGCAAGACTTATTATACATTGTAATGCAAACAAGAATCTTCCATACATGCAATACAAGACATTATAATGCAAGTATGAATCTTCCATATATATGAAAAGTGAATTACATCTGTAATGTACTTATGATAACTATGGGTCAATGACCATCCATATGAGGATGTGCTCACCTAACACTCCAATCACAACTTAGGAATGATTGTCGATTATAATACAAGGATGAAACTTACATGCATATACTATACAACACATTGTATTTCAAGCATGGAAGCAGATACAATAATATTTAAGTGTGATGAAATTTGGTCAATGGATCATTCCCATAATATACAAGTGTGATAGTACCAAAGGCAAGTAGATGCCATAACCACGTATCTACTATAGCAGTACTACAATATATAGTCAATATCAATGGAATGATACAAGTGGATACTACCAATTCAAAGTGTGGTATCTTATGTTCAATGATATTGTATATGAATTTGTCATCAATTCTAGCCATGTGAACCACATAAGTATGATTGTCCACTATAAGAGTGAAGGTAACTGGCAATATTGTGTTACCTATCTCTCAGAACAATATGTTTCAATTTGGTTCATTGTGGAATTAATGTGTTTCGCCACATCTTCACATCTAATGTATTAAACTACGTATCCAAGTGTTGTACTCTGTATTTTATTTTAATATTTTCACAAAATATTTAGACATTAAATATTTATAAATATGTAGATACATGTATTATACCCCAAAGTTAAACTATGAGTCAAATGTAAAAGAGAAACAGTCATGTTCACATAGGTTAAAGGCGTATATTAGTCTTGAGCCTTTGATTAACATGCAAGAGAAAACATATAATTGTGTAAACATTATTGAGAATCTCTAAACTTCATAATTTCAATATGAAATATTATACTTATTCTCATGTTGGAGAAGCTCATTTTGTTAACTTTTTGCCAAAAAGTTAACGTATAATTATAAATAATGGAATGATTCAAACACATATGATATAATGTAATACATTATATTAAATTAAAGGAGCCGACTCTATAATTTAAGAACCGAACATCCATGTCAATCTCGATTGATTTAACTCACCGAGCCTAGATATAGGTTCGAGCTCGTTGAGCCCACGAGGCAAACATCCACTAGCTCGACTCGTTTAACTCATCGGGCCGAGCTAGACATAGCTCAAGCTCGGCTCACTGAGCCACGAGCCAAACTTTGACCAAACTTGTTCTTCGACGACTCGTCTAGTTTAAACATTCACTTAATCCTACGTCTAAACAAATTATAGAAATATTGCATTTTAAATTTGTGCTAAAAAGTCAAACATAAGTAATGATAAAAGATAGATGAGCATCAATATAACACAAGAATTTACAAAAGAGCATTTGAAGGCTAGCTTTAAATCACAAAAAGACGGAGTGTGTGTGAGATAGAGAATAGAGTCTTATTTGCTATTTCTTGACCTCATTCATTGTCTTAAACGAACAAACACCCACCCAAAGGCAAACACATTTTGCTCAAACTATATTTCTTTCTCTCTTGCTTTCTCATCACTCTCTTCACAAACCAATCCCGTTTTCGATATTTTCTCATTCCAAAAAACCCCCAACTTTTGCATGCTCTAAAGCACCCCGCAAAATACTCTCACATACTATCAACTAAAACTTCTCTTAATGCTTCCCTCACACAACTTTGCATGTTTTGTTTTCTTTTCCAGAGCTCTTTTTACATGATCCTCGGCTTGTTTTAAATTATAAACCCCAACTCCTCTGATTTGGTGAGTTTCTGGGTCTTCATTCAATTTGGGTTCTGATGGCTCCTCTGAGAGGGCAAAGGAAGAAGACGAGGAGGCCGGAGAAAGGAGTTCTTGAAGCTTCAAACCCTTCAGCTCCTGTTTCTGGGTCATCTCTGGAGAGCACTCAGGAGTGGTGGGATGTCCTTTCCAAGAGGATTTCAGGTACTTTCTTCCCATATTTCTGCCACTCCCATGTTGTTGTTGTTGTTGTTGTTGTTTTGGATGTGGTTGTAATTGGATTTTGATTCTGAATTGATTTGATTGGTATTTGTTGTTTTGTTAATTGTTAATACATTGCAAATGCATTTGGGTATTTGTAGAGATGGATCCCTAATTCTGCCGTTTTTCGATCCATTTTTGCGTGTTTAGATCGACCAATTCGTGTTTTTGGGGAAATTGAATAGGTGATATGTTGTCCGTAGATCTTGTATCGACGATCGCGATTGGCGTTCGATTGTCTGTGGTTTTCGATAGGAATGGAATGCTTCGGATGTGGAATCAAGTGATTGTGAAGAAATTTGGATTAGGTTTTGGTAGATCAATCGATTTTTTTCCATATCTAATTCAGCTTTAACCTAGATCAAGATCAATTTCCCTTTGCAGCTAAGACTAGTGTTGCTTTCCCAATAAGCTTACAAACTCTAGAATTCTAGATGAATGCTGAGCAATTCCAGCTTGGAAAAACTACTTGAAATAGTGCTTCATTTTCTAACAAGATTTAGTTGTTACAGTTGAATATGATCACTGGCTTGTTTTTTGCTTCCCCCTTTTCTCTATGGCGTATATTTTTCATTTCATCATGGGTCTTTTGTGGTTTACAGTTGTTGTTGAAGCTTGTGGTTAGAAACCTAGTAAAATGGTGAAATGCAATGTGAATATCTAATTGCTAGTTTTCTTGGAGGATGGTTGTTTATGTTTAGCAAAATACGATGCGAGTATCTGAGAAGTTGGAACGTTATTTAAGCTAAATAGTTTTTAGTATCGTATGTATGACTACATACGTTGCTAAGATTGGTTTTCTAAGCCAACTTTACCTCCAGAGGTCTAAGGTAACTTCTGTGTGTGCGTCTAAGTATCTTAGTATCTTAACTTTGTCTTGAGAGCTCTAAGGGAACTTTGTCCTCAGATATACGTGCCAAAGGTACCATTTCTGACATTGTTTTAGTTAAATTTCCTTCCAACATGTTAGTTTCACATAGTTTTCAGGGTAGCAAGATGTCTACTACCCTTCATCCTTCTATTGGATGTAGATATGAATGAAAGGAAAATGAATCCGAAAGAAATGATAGAAAAAAGGGTATTCTGGAGTCAAAGATATCTCATCCAATTTCTTTTATATTCTGTTTTCGCTATTTGCACTCCATGTTAGCCAAACACAAATGGGTCATCAACTTTAAAATGGGGGTTAATGTTTGGATCATCCAACTAGATAAATGTGGCTCAGAAGTTTTATTTCCTTGGAAGAGAAGAACATGTTAAGAACCTTTAGTTAAAGCATACAGCAAGATGAACAGTATTCTCAGCTCCATATTCTACTTAAAATAGAAAGCAGGTGAGGACTAAGATAACTGAATGGTCTTCTTGGATATCCCTTTAAACATCTGAGGCAGGAAATTGCATGCACTTCATTTGTTTCTTCTTCTACAGTTTGTTTATTTCATTCCTTTCAAAGTTTGGCTTCATTAGCATGAACTCCGTAACGGGTTTTGAAGGTCACATTGTCAGTTTTTGAGCTTCAGAGTGAACATATAAACTATGTGAAACCAAATTAGTGTTTAAGGTGGCACAAAGGAAAAATGTCAGTAACCAGAGAAAAATTCTTTTTAGAAAGAAGGGATGCATCTTATAAAATGAATGCTCGAATGAATTTCACTTAGAAAGGAGAGAATGTCTTCTCATAAATGAATGTTCAAATGATTTTTTTTTTTTTTTATCTCCACAGGTCTTATATCTCAAGCTAAAGGCGTAGACGAATTCGCGTCCGTTTTCAAGATATCTCGAAGAACCTTCGACTACATATGCTCGCTAGTGAAGCAACGCATGACTTCAAAGCCAACCAAGTTCGTGTTCAACGACGGCCATCCAGTGACTTTCTACGACCAAGTCGCCATCGCTCTAAGGAGGCTGAGCTCCGGCGACTCACTCATAGCGGTCGCCGACTCGTTCAAAACCAACCACTCCACCGTCTCCCAATCCACCTGGCGGTTCGTGGAAGCCATGGAGGAAACCGCAGTCCACCGCCACCTCCGATGGCCCACTACCGACGAAGAAATGAACGCGATCAAGGCCAAGTTCCAGAACCTTCTAGGGTTGCCGAACTGTTGCGGCGCGATCGACACCACGCACGTCACGATGCTGGTCCCTTCCTCGGACCCGTCGATCAAAATGTGGGAAGATCGCGAGAAGAACCACAGCATGATGTTACAGGCGGTTGTGGACCCCGACATGAGGTTCCGCGACGTGGTCGTCGGGTGGCCCGGTCAAATGATGGATTCGTCCGTGCTTCGGAGCTCCGAATTCTTTGAATTGTGCGAGAAAGGAAAGAGGCTGAATAAGATCAATGGGCAGTTTGGGGAATACATAGTGGGGGATTCAGCTTTCCCTTTACTTCCCTGGCTGATGAGGCCTTACCAGGGGAAGGGGAAGGGGAAGGGGAAGGTCTCTGAGGCAGAAGATGAGTTCAACAGGCGGGTGTCTGGGACGCGGATAGTGGCGCAGAGGGCGTTGGCGAGGTTGAAGGAGACGTGGAGGGTGATTCAGGGATTGATGTGGAGACCAGACAAGAACAAGTTGCCTAGAGTGATACTGGTGTGCTGCATTCTTCATAACATTGTTATCGACATGGAGGACGACAATGTGAACGGCTTGCCTTTGTTGGACAACCATGATCCTAAGTACGAGGAAGAGGTTTGTGAGTTCGCGGACGAGGCTGCGAAGGTTATGAGGGATGAGTTGTCTCTCTACTTGTCTTCTGGGAAGCGGCGGCGAGTTTGAAGATTTTCTACTATTTCGATGATGATGATGATATATACATAATGAAATAGTAATAAGTAGCGTAATTGCCAGCTAGTTTTTAAGGGAATTGCATGGAGATATGAGAAGTAACATAATCCGATTTTGTGGAAGACTGCTGAATAGTTTTACAGAAATGATGTTGAGTTTCTGCAACTGTAAGAATGATTTTCAAACAGGTTATGTTTTGCTTTTGTCTTGGTTTAATTTGAGCCCTTACAAGTTTAAATTTTAAGTGCTAAAATAGTGGTGTTAGGGATATCAACCATCTGCAACGAGTCTTATACCAGCCTCCAAACCACTTGATCTTCTGGTTCCCGCACAAGCTGCAATCTGCGAATGGACCATGTCTCACAGTCCCCATTATGCTGACATGGCATTATCTGATGTGTGGAGCAATGCAGGATGGCAATCTGTGTGCTGCTGATAAGTTCACGTGAATGCGAACTAGAACACTGTTGTTAGACTATCTACACATTCTTTGAAATATGAGTCCGTCAACCTGAGTTTTCTCAGACTGGTATACAATTTTATCCATAGTTGTTGGTTGTGATGCTTTGTAGGTAACAAAGTTTTTTAAGAATGTTCAGTTCTAGTAAAAATAAGCCAGATTTGAGTTCTCAGATCTACCATTGCTTGTTTCTTGGCCTGCAAAAATATGTTCTGCTACCTAGGGCGCTCCGTGTCCTCTTGCGGCACTTCAAAACATTGCGCAACAAAAACTAACTAAATGAGCCAGTACTTGACGTGGAAAACGTAATAGTACAAAGAGCATTTTCTACATAAGAGGTGAATTATTTTCTACAATATCGACGAAGAAAGGATGTCCCCAAATACGCAAGCCGAATACAGAGTTCTTGGTTACAAGTATACACGAATACATCAATACACGATACCAAAGAAGAAGCAGCAGCAGCATATAATTACAGTGAGAAACCACACATTACCATTATTGACATGACGGAAACTAAGAAGACTTCATTCTAGTTTTACATCACCAGTCTGATCTGTGCATCAGCTGCTAAGTGGCTTCACTCCCTTCTTGGTTACTACTTACTGCATAACTGCAAAAAAAATAGTTCAAAGGAAAAGAAATTATCTATGAAAGCAGTAGATGAATATAGCTTTGCAGACTTTACAAAATGCTATACTGAACAATATGCATGCAACTGCAATGAACAAACTGCTCTTTGCAACCTGGATTCTGTCTAGGGAACTGAGATCCACATTTGCCTATATTAGGCTTACATGGAAAGAATACAAGGGGAATGGAACATAGTTGCAATTTAGCGCTGGACATTGGTCAGGCTGGGCGGGGGCGGGGTTCGGGCTGGTCTTGATCACGCCGACTATTTTTAAAACATAGGCCGAGCCCGGCCCGGACCAGGTCGGGGCCTTCCTGGGCCCAGCCCGACGCCCGAATTTATCCATGAATTTCCATCTAGGTAACCTATACATACAGATAAAATTGAAATCAAAGTGTACGAATACCTAAAATTCAACTAAAAATCTACGATAATGTTGTGGTCTTAGTCCTTAGGGACTGTTTGGATGCAACACACCATAATAAATCTATACTAGTAGTAAAAATTAATTTCAGTACATTATATCTTCGGGTCGGGTCGGGCTGGGCTGTGACATCAAGCCCAAGCCCGGCAAAAACTTCAGTCGGACTAATTATTAAGGCCCAAGCCCTAATATTTCGGTCCGGGCCAGGCGGGCTTTTCGGGTCAGAGGGCCAATGGCCAGCACTTGCATAACGGAGGGACAAGTTTTTTACTCGAAAAGATTTAGTATCTTTGCCAATTTACAGATCTATAAAAGTTGGGAGAGAAACCACAACAACGAAAAAATGAAAAATCAGTCACATTCTCGGTGTCCTTTTACCTCCATTCATCAGAATGTAGAGATTGGGAATGAAGCCTAGAGTTGATATTGAGAAAATATTGTCCTCAGTTCTATAGTGACATAGAGGAACGGCTGTGTTGTTATCCTTAGATTTCCCTACTTCAAAAAGATAAGATGTGATGTGTATTTGTTGATTATGGAGCTGTCTTCACTTGGAGCCGATGATGTGGGAGATCACATAATAGTATGGGTAGTAAACTACTACGGTTCTGTTTTCTCAACTTTGACATGGTTTTTCTTTCCTCTCAACCCGTGGACATATACGGTCATGCTAAACCACATCATTCTACATTAATTTGTATTTCTACTGAACAGCATGTAGATACTAGCGTGTTTTATGCGATATCCTAAGAACAAATCTTGACATGAATCAACCACTCATGAAGTTTCCCTGATATGACAAATTGCCAGTATGCCTTGTGGACAATATTGCTGAATAAAGCATAGAAAATACCTTCACTAAAGTTTATGCCAGACGAGTTTGGTCACCAATCGACTGCACAAATTCGTCAATCCATTGTTGCTTTTCGGACTCTGGAACCATTGTTTCCCCTATGAAAGCATCCCATGCACTTCCTCCAGGATCAGCAAGAACCCAATTGACTTTATGAGGAGGGCTTGCATGAGGAGGGCTTGCAGGATAAGATGCCGATGCATTCATCTTTTCACTAGGAACATTCTTCTGCTTGTTAGGATTCTGCCGCACAAACAACAAAGGTGAAGCCTAATTGAGATATAGCATGATATTTGACCCAGCAGTGTAATTACACCTCACCTTGGGGCGATAGGTCAATTTAAACATCTCGGATAGTGGTTTATCATATTCACCAATTTCCGCAAGGTATTTTTCAACAGAAACCAGGGATCGAAACTTCATTCCTGTCCCTGGCTCGTAATAATACTGCACCATAAGACCAATTTGTTTTTAGCCTCCGACTAACAGTTCGCAACAATAATAATAATAGTGCACCATTTTGGTATCAATCGCCAGAAAAGAATGATCATGAGGGGGAGCTCAAAAAATAGTGCACGGAACTATAAATATGTAAAGTTGGGGCTAAGGTCATGAAGCTCTTTGTATAATGTATAAGTTGAATCTCACATTTATCGCAAAGATGAGGAATTACTATATACGTGTGTGTGTGTGTGTGTGTGTGTGTAAGCTACAATCAAAATTAACCCCATGATAAGTGTCAATGTGTGTGGATTATTATTTTCTTTTTACAATCTACAATGGAACACAAAATAATTTTAAAAAGTTAGTTTCATACATGCAGGGCAATGCGGTCATTTATACACATATCCTACCTCTTATCCTGCACAACCCAAACATGTTATTACATATCCCTGCAGCTTATCCTATCTCATATCCTGCTCTAACCAATCACTCGAACCAAAAAGCACTTATCCTGGTTTATCCCAGTACAAGCTTATCCTACCTCATATCCTAGTACAGTTCTTATACCCATGATTTTTATCCCTTACCCAAACGAGGCCATAAAATTATAATGCGTTGACAAACTCTAAAGTCAATGCCGCATGTCGCCACTTATAAGGACTTGAATTAGATATCATACAGCTCAATCTTATTAGAAACTAAGAGGTCTATTGCTTTCAGAAAGAAAGAAGCAAATTCACTTACTTTTAGTGGCGGAGTTACCTTGTCGAATGATTTAGTACAGTTACGACAGCGGCATCCACGGGGAACTTCCTCCACAATCCAACCATCGGGAAGGTTGTAGGGGCAGACTGCAGGAGAAAATGAGGGATCTATAACTGCTATACGGTGTTGATCGAATGCATCCATATCCAGCATCAGCAACTGCAATGGCATCAGCATAACTATCAGACCTCCACGTCTGATTATAACATTCATAAAAGATTCAACTCCCTAAAACCTCAAGTATACTTCAACTTGTATCTGTTCAAGAAACAATATGTATGCACGACTTAGTGCTGTCTATTTATGCAACTGATGTGGTAGATCAAATTCCTTTGGTGGCTTCTTTCTCATGCTAAGGGGAGAGTTGAAAGTTGGTTGAGTTCAAAATTTTATGTCTATGCTTTTAGTCTTGCAAACAGCCCTCACAATGTGTAAGGCTGTGTGCATAACCATAATCCAGTGATTGACAGCAGCAGAAATCTCGTGCAATAGGCGGTATTACACACTAGTTAGTACTCAAACATCTTTACTTGTTGTGAGGAAAGGGCATGTTTAACTCCTACACCCCTAGGAAGGGAACCTTTCTAATTGGTGATGGTGAAAAAGTAAATTATTTGGACTTTGGAGTTTTACCATTCCCTCTGAAACGATCATCCTCCGTGCAGCAGAACTCGGTGAAAAATTCTGAAAAAATAGTGAAGCAAACAATTATAACTGAAGCGAAGGCATATATTTTTTGAAAGTTTAGCAAAGATTGAATCAAATCATGAACGTACCCCAAGAGGGATACGTTTTATTATCCTGCGTCTAGAATAAGGTGTGTATTCCACTCCTGTTAGATGTCTCTCAACCTCTTTTAGAGAGCGAAACTTATGTCCAGTCCCTGGCTCGAGGTAATACTGCAAAAAGAGATAACAGATATTACAAGGTTGAGGAGAATAAAAACAATAATTTCCATCCATGTAATTATCATCTTCCTCAAGGAGCAGTTCAGACCTTAGGATAGTATCAAAAGAAAAAAACTTGTTGAATATCATTTGGGACACTATTTAAAGCAATTATAGCTTATCAAAACTTAAATTTTGAGAAGAGAACTATGTCTAAGTCGCATTCATCTCCTAGACCACTGTAAAAGCTGTGCTAATTGCCATTTCATAGAGCCAAATCTCAGCACCTAAAGAAACCATAAATGAGAAAAGATTGTGCTCAAACAGAAGCCTGAATCCAGTTAATGTCATTATATCATGACCAATGTCTTTCTAAAATTAAAAATCATTTCCGCTGCAAAGTAGTGTCTTGAAGTTGTAATTGTTTTTTTGCTGGATCAAAGAAAAAAGTTACTACTTATCAATAGCTTTTTCATTATATAAAATTGATAGAAGGGTTAAATAGAATCAGATAGAGTAATCTTCTATGAAGGTTTAGCTAGATAGCATATGCAGGAGTCCTTGTATTGCTTTCTGTTATGGTAAGTTCATGGCCAGATATCCACTCTTCAGTATGACATCTACTGTTATTTTATTGAAAAAGATAAGAACCCAGCTTCAGGACAATAACAAATTCACTGAATATGAATAACCTGTGTTTGCTAATCATAAGCACAGTGTAGTAGTGTACCACACCCGAGCTTACAATTCATAGTAATAATTTTGACTCAATATGAATGGGACTCACACTTTCCATTCCGACAATAATGCGAGATTTTTCTATGACGTCACAATGTACGTCATACCCCAGTTGTTTTTTCAGATAACCAATTCATGCAAAGCTTCAGACGGAAAATATCGGAAAGCAGGGAGAACAAGCCCTTACGGCCATGCTGAGAACACTCTAGGTAGGTAAACTCGTAACATTTTCTATAGACAGACATGTGTGTTATCGTATATAAGAGAGAGTAAATTCAAGATTTTGTATCATATTTCCATGATTCTTTTAAAGCGCTAACCGGTATAATCAATAGCAATTAACAAACCCTTCGAGGTGAAGTTCAGTTGATCGGACCTGGATTCTTAACGCTTTGGGCATTTGCCTAGAGGTCTAGAGTCCAAACCTTGGGGTAATCCAAGGGCTGCCTATTTGCCTTCTCAACTGCGTGCCTGTCAGGCTGGTTGGTTTCCCTCTCTGGTGTGTTTTGCAGGCTATTGCACTAGAATAGGGCTTTATCCCGTGCGCACCAAAGGGTAGCGCCCGGCTGCGAGTTTCCGCGTCATAAAAAAAAAATAGCAATTAAAGAGTATCAACATGTCTCTACTCTCTACCGGCCTTAACATTACCTGCCATAGATGCATAAGATTGCGCCTATCGAAATGCACGACTCGGCCTTCACATTACGACACATAATCAATATTAGTTCGATTAATTGGACTCAAATAGATTCTTCCAAATTTGTTAAATCCAGGAATGAAGAGAAACAACAACTAATTGCAGGAGGGGAAGAACTTTCCATAATTCATATAATGCAAGTAAAACACATTCGCATGCAAAATCAGATATGAGAAATCTAGTGAATTTTCTGCATCTAATCACCGATACGCGTCAATCATAACCAAAACCCTAGTTTCCGAAAACCCAAATCTCAGCCCAATCGATGCATGCATTTGAATGTTCGTGTTCTCAATGTTAGTCTCACATTTAGGGATTGAGAACCATCAAATGCGATTATTACTCGAGAAATTGAGAAGAAACCTTGTCGATACGAGTACCGTCGCCGCGCGGGACCTCCTCGACGCCCCAATTGCGCGGAAGCTGGAAGCGTTTGGTGTAGGCGGCGATGGCGGTGCACTTGGTGGTGGGAGCAGGCACGACGGCCAATCGGCGGTCGAGTGAGGAGGAGTCGCGGGCTCGGCGGTTGGGCATTAGGGCTCGGAGTGGTACCAGCATTGACGAAGAGGTGTCGCCGGTGGTGTTTTCCATGGTTGAGTCCCCAGCTGATCGGAGTTGTTTATAGCTGAGACTCTCTCTGTGTCACTTCTTCAGGTCGGTGGTAGTGTCGATGTGTCACTTTCCAATTTTTAACAACTGTGGGAAGGGCTTTGATATTGGGACTAATTGCAAATGTTCCCAAATTTTGTACTTGCAAAATTTTATAGTTGTCTCCCCGAAACCAAGGTTATGCTAGGATTGCAACTCGGGCGGTTTGGACGGGTTGACATCTTTGCCCAAGCCCGAACCCCGAGTTCTGTCAATGTGAGAGTTTCAGCATATTGGGGTATGCATTGAGTAATTAAGCATGATATTTATATGCAGTGCTTATACAAATCGAACAATCGTACTAGTCCGTCGTTTAATATTTATGCTGAAGTCTGACCCTGAGTACAGCTCGGCCTGAGAATTTTTGTCCAAGCCCGTTTAAATTACTAAAAACATGTACTCAAACCCTATTTTAGTTCGGATTGAGCTCGGGTTGGTTGGATTCACTCAGTCCAAGTTGCACCACTAGGTATCTATGTTGTTCCAACTCTTATGTTGTCTCTAAATTGCAACTTGTTCTTACCAATGTTGTAATTCCTAGGGACGAGATGCCACGTAACTACGAGTGTTGACACTTTGTGCCTCAACAGGAGACCACCCCCTAAGTGTCGCGCTTCACTGTTCATTTATGAACAACTACCTCCCATTTCTATTATTTCTTTATGCACGTTTTTTTAACTATTAAAAATAGAGTGAATCGATTTTATTACCCCTGGTTCATCTCATTAATTTCACTTTGTCCTAGCCCCTATCTCTTTTTCCCTCTCTCCGTCTCTGGTTTGAGAACAACACCAACATACAAGATCACGGCACCAACAAGAACACTTCAACAACAAGAACAAATTAGCACTACAATTAATGATTTGCAGTAAAAGAACAATATTCTGACCAATATATGGATCTACAGAAGAAGAAGAAGAAGAAGAAGAAGAAGAAGAAGAAGAAGAAGAAGAAGAAGAAGAAGAAGAAGAAGAAGAAGAAGAAGAAGAAGAAGAAGAAGAAGAAGAAGAAGAAGAAGAAGAAGAAGAAGAAGGAGGAGGAGGAGGAGGAGGAGGAGAAGGAGGGAAGAAGAAGAAGAAGAAGAAGAAGAAGAAGAAGAAGAAGAAGAAGAAGAAGAAGAAGAAGAAGAAGAAGAAGAAGAAGAAGAAGAAGAAGAAGAAGAAGAAGAAGAAGAAGAAGAAGAAGAAGAAGAAGAAGAAGACGAAGCAGAAGCAGCCACCGCCTAGAGATCATCACCAGTCACCACCGCCTAGACCAAACCGAAGCAAACCTCTTGCTTCCTCTCTCTCTCCGTATCTGCAAAAAGATCCAAACGGAATCAATTTCTGCAAAAGAGAGCATAGCAGATCTGAGAGTGGAGAAGAAAGTTCATACCAGATCGACCACCGCCTGGACCAAATCGTCGACGTCGCCGCTGCTCTTTTCTTTGGGTGAACCCACGTCGGAGACTGAATATCTTATCTCCCTACGGAGAAATTATGGACGGAAGATGTGAAGAAAGATTTGGGAGAATGGTGTTTCTCTGCCTCCCTCTCTTTCTCTTTATGTCGGTTGTGCAAAGCCTAAAGAGTAATGATAAGTAGCCCACTCTCGTAACCAGAGCGGTAGTCATAATGTGATGTGACATGCCACATTAACACATTGAGAAAAGAAAAGGTGAAAAAATATTATTATTTTCTTGTTTGTTTTCAATTGCATGCCTTTTCATTCTAATTTCTTTCAATTTCTCGCCTTTTTCTTGTTATTCTTTTTCTTTTCCTTCATCAATTTTTTGATGTGGCAATGCCTAATCACATTCGGGCCACCGTTCTAGCTACGAGAGTGGGCTACTTATCATTGCCAAACTGTGTGACTGTTTTGGTTTTGGTTTGGTTGAGTGGGTAGGGTTAGGGCTGGGAGAGATGAAGAGCATTTAGTAGATTTTTTTAGTAAGAATAGTATGGTAGTTTCCACTCCAAAATGTTTTCTTTTTGAGAAATGACGAAGAAACAGAAAAAACATCCTAGAAAAGCATGAAAAACAGAAGAAATGGAGGTAGTATACATGTTACACTTACATAGGTGTAATTTTACTTTAATTCTTTTATTAGTGAATTTTCTCACACTTATCGAACATGTAACTATAGACTATAGTTTTAAGAACCAGATCGGATCGGCTGGTTCGACCGGTCGGACCGGTGAACCGGCACTTGACCGGTCCGGTTCGATTCAGACAGAGAATGCAAGAACCGGTCAAACCGGCGAACTAATCAGGAGAAAACCGACAGGTTTTCAATTATTTCCAAAACCTTGCGCCTAGTGGGAATCGAACCCAGATACACTAGCATGAAACCGAGAGCCTTTATCGCTGGACCAAGTATGTAGTTGTGTTATCACTTTAGCATTTATTACACATATTAGATACATTTCAGTTCACTTTTTAAAACTTTTGTATCATTTAACTTTTTTTTTCCTTTATATGTTAATTATTATAATATTTATTTTCTCTTTTAAACATACTAGTATAGGCATAGAAATGCAAAAAAAAAATACAAAAAATAGTTTAGATTTAGAGACTTTTAATAAAAAAAGTACTAGTAATCTCGAAAAATAAACCAGCTTTATATTACAATGTTGGGTGTCTATTAATCAACTTAATTTGCAAAATCATTTATTGAAAAAAAATTGAAAATCATTGTTTTCATATGTCAATTTATTATTCTTGTAATTTTATCAAGATGTTGGTCACATTATGGTATCCATGCCATATTTTAATTAAATTTGTTACATACATTATAAAAAAATATGTGGTTCAACCGGTTGAACCATCGGTCCGAACGGTTGAATCGCAACCCGTGCCTCACTGGTTCAATGACCGGTCCGGTTTTTAAAAACTTTGCTATAGACCATTAAAACAAATGGTAAAAGACATATTTATCCCCCTAATTTATATGCAATGAGTAGAGAGGTCAAAACATAGTCATACTCTTCAGCCACGTGGACCAATTAGCAACATATATGTGGCTACCCAAATGTGCTCCATGCACACCAGATCATGCCACACCAACTCACCGGGTCCATAAGGCAGGGTCCCTCTGCAGTTAGCAGCATGCACGGAAGACAGGGAATCAAGTAGTTTGGAGGCTGAAATAATGCTTGTTGCAGGTGGATGATGTCCCATATGCAACCCTTGTATGTCATGGAGAAGACTTTCGAACCCTCATGTATATGGATGTGCAGTATTAATGGTAACAGTCTTCCGAGAGATCCGCTTGAACCACTTAATGTGGGCGTGATTAACGTCGTAGCCCCATGGCGATCATTACCACCATCTTCGTATATATAGGAAGGTCATCATCTTCATAGATTTTCAATATATTCATCATTCGGAACTCTAGCTAGTTGTCTCTCCTTTCTTTGACATATTTTGTTTATTTCCATTCTCCACCATCACTCATCCCTTTGTGTTCCCATACTTATCACTTGTATTGTTCTAGCTTTGCTCTCTATTGCAGGAACACAGTGTCATAATCCCCATCGACAACCTCCATCCACACGAAGACACTTTCACCCCTTTTAATTTGGGAAAGAAGACTTTCACGGTTTCACCCATCGGGTGTGTCACATTTGAGACACCTACCCTCCCTAATTGTGATGCCATTAGTAAGGGGGTGTGAGACTTCCACTCATAGTAGTTTATGGGACATATCTGCCCTCTTAGAATATGGAATGACACAATTAGATAAAAATTGTCTTGTAGTCTGACACACTGAAAAAGTTGAAATGTCATTTCCCAAATTAAAGGAGGTGAACATGTCTTTTTGACAAACCTGAGGGGGTAAAACTGTAAAAGTCTTTGGATCAAACCTGAGGGGGTGAAAGTGTCTTTGTGTCAAATCTGAGGGGTGAAACCGTGACAGCGTCTCTTACACTTTTTTTTTTTGGTCAAAGCGTCTCTTACACCCAAAACATTCCATCGTCCACCGGGGGACAAATTCATCGTGTCAAGAGAGGTAGACACAATCAACGGTCCAGATTAATACTCTGATGCAATGATTTGACACGTGTACGGCTGATCATTGACTCGTGACGCTTAGGCTCAGAAATTCATTGAATCTCTATCTCTGGGAGCAAAAATCAAGTGCTCCTCAGACACCATATCAGAAAAACACCACCGAACCCCTTCTCCGCCGTCAACGGCCAACCTTTCCCCGCTGGTTTGCCTCGCCGGAGACTCCCCCGTCTTCGCACCGACACCGGCGTCGTCTACGCAGATCTTCATTCGTCACCGGAGGTAAATTCTGTCTCCGAAGTTCTTCAATTTAGAGTTGGGGTTTAGAGCACATAAATCGCCTCTTTTTTTTAGCACCGGAGTGGATTATGAGTTTAGAATTTGATCTTGCAGGAGGCGATGTAGGGTTTCTTTCTGGTGATATCTTCGCAAAGAAGAAACAGTGTTTTTGCATCTAATTACTGGTTCAGCTGCACATAGAAGGACAATGGTTTGTTTTTTACTAGCCTTTTTGTGAAGCTTTTTTGTTCAAGGGTTTCTTGTGCTAGTAGTGTTTGATGTTTGTGATTTGCATGGTTTACTAATTAGTGTAGATTTCTAGGAGAAATTGTGTAAAAAATAAACTTATTAGTGTGATTCATCATGATTTAATGGCTGTTTCAATAATGTGAGCTCATCAGTAACCTGAACTTCCTCCTTCGGTTGCGGCAGAAAGAAACTTCGAAAGTGAAAAATTTCATGCCATGATGCCTTCTCGACATATATAATAGCTTTAGCTGCTATCTTGTTTCTTTAACTTTGGCAATGATCCGTGAGAGGAAATAGAAATAGAATTCAAGTCATATTACTAGGCAGTAGTATTCGTGTGAACGAAAACTGTGTTAGTATGAATCATGATCATATGTCTACTTACTGTAATTTGAGTTTTCATACGATCTTATTGTGAAAAATATTTGAAAACCAGATTCATAAGTTACCCAATTCAGTTCAATCAACTAGCCTTTCCTCAATATCTTGGAGTCAGAAACATGGATGGGTTTTATTCATCATTTTACTAATAGTGCTCGTTCAACTTTTAAACCTATAATACTTAGACTTTACTTTATTAATTTTACTCGTGCTTCCTCTGGACTCCACCCCTCTAGTTCTTTTGCATCCTCAGTGTGTATCTAGCCATTACAGTAGAGCATCCACCTACCGTCGAGTGTTAGACCATGGGACATTTTCAGATTTTGCAAGTTTGTCCTTATAGAACACAGCAAAACAACATCATTTTGTAGTTTGCCTAGTTATGCTACCATCCATATTAAATTTCTCGAGTAACTTAAGCTTTAATTATTTGCCTCATTCTAAGTTAGCCTCAAATAGTCAGGTCACTGACGCTATGCATGCATACTTGGCTAACACCACAATGTTCAAAAGTTAGCCGATGCCTCGTTGTTTTTGTTGCTGAAAGAAAAGAAAAATGAAGGCTGCCAGATAAAGATACTCATCCTCTTCTGTTGGACTTTGTTCTCTCTGGTAGTCTTTTCATGGTTTTGAGATTATCAGAAGTCTTTTGGAAGAAAAAAGTTGTTCTCTCATAGTACCCAATTCAAACAAATTGTAAGGACACACATGATTTTCTTTTTGACGCGCGCATATGTACTTGTAGTCTTATTTATGTGTGTATATATGCCAATGTACCTTTTATTAGTCATCTGTGTTTATATAAATAGACTTAACTATTGGTTAGTGCCAGAAATATTTCTTACCTAGCAACCAGGGTCCTCAGTACTCTACATCTTGAAGTACTGAACCAGATCTGTAATATGTTGCTCTAGATGCAGGTAGCTCCAGTGAGATTATTTGAAGTTCGGATAAAAAAAAAACAAAAAAAAAGCTGGGAGAGGCGGACAAGGTCCCAAGATTGTAGCCCTTCATTAGAGTGGTCTACTAATTTTGTTTTTAAGTTTTAAGCTAGAATGTAGGACAAGAGCGTCTACTTGCCTCGGATCTCTCTGTGATTGATGGTTTCTTTTATATCCCATTGAGCTCCTCGTGAAAAGCTGAGGTATTTCTAATAGCCAGTTAGAGAATATAAGACCTTTTTGTATGTAAGGACTTGGCTTGTTCATCCAATGAAGCACAAAAAAGCAGAGATGTAAAGAGGCAGAGCAATGTGGAGAGAGGCATAACAAAGAGGCCGCTAGAGGCTAATAATGCTTGTTGCTGAAAAGGAGCATATTTTTTGGTGGCAAAGAGAGCATTGCGTTCGAACAGTCAACTGGCATACTCATCCCAGTCAGACTCAGAAGAAGCAATTGACACTTTTCTATGAGAGTTTGAAGGGGGTGCTATTCTGTCTTTGACCCAGTTGGCTCTGAAAGTCAATCCCCGCCGTTGGCCCTTCTGAGATGGGTGACCATCAGGTTGATCACTGTGGTTTTTGAATTGAACAATTCTCTACTGGCCAAGCCCCCGAATGATCACAAGCTAGTGACCACTTAGATTCTGCAAGTTGTAGTGTCATCTTTATTTGAGAACCTTCTGGGCGGGCGAGGTGAAAGACCAAGGGTTGATCCAGAACCCTGGTGTCTTGGGTTGACTGGTTGATCTGATCCGAGGGCATGAGGCCGATTGTAGATAAGCATGTCTCACTAAGTTACTGATTTAGCCGTGTAGAATACAGATGGACTCTGAGAGTTGGCTGACCCAAGGAGGGTTCTAGCCTCAGTGAGCATTTGATGTAGCTTGGGCTGGAAGTTGGTGTTGATGTGTGCATTTCATAGTGGGGGTGCTTACTTGACACCAGTGGATACGCTTAGGCTAAAGCCATTGGTTTAGGTTATATTTCACGAATGGGGACATCTACCATCAGGTGTACCTGACACTGACAGCGAAGTATGCCTGCAGCAGGCTTTCCATTGCCCGTCGTCCAGAAACCTTAGTTCGAACAAATGCCGTAAAATAATGATAGAACTCTTTGCCTGCCTAGTTATAGGTTTTCAAAACCTTACCTTAGTCCAGATCTACCGTAGTTCAGAAGAAGCAGAAGAAGCAAACTTTCTTCTCTATGTGATGTCATGTCTCATAGCTCAATAATTTGATTTGGAGTATGATTGGTAAAAACGAGCCTTTAGCGAGTTTAGATAGGTTCAAGACCGTAGTAAGAAGGTATATATGGTTGGGAGCTGGCCTCGCAATGTTCCTATTGAACGTACTAGAATTTTTAGAAAACCACTGGTATTATTCTTTTGTTGACTGGGGGTTTGTTCTCTTCCCTATGGACTTTGTCGTGAGAGAGGGAATTGTATGAAAGAGAGAAAAGCCAAAAGTGGCTCTCCGGACAGATGCCATTGGTTTAGGTTATATGTCAGCTGTAATTTTTAGCTTGTCACTGTCTTTGTTGCCATGGATAATGGGTCAGCTATGGATCCTGCATCCACCAAGCCTTTCACTTGTACCGATCAGTTATGTGGAATGGTCTTAACAATCATACACCTGAAGCTTATACTTCAGAAGACAGAAAGGGAGGGAAAATTATGAGTACATTCTTGGGGGCAAATTTTGAATGAAGGGATTCGTTTAATGCTAGTTCCTTTCATCTTTCGAATTCCTGGCGGCCGTTGAAGAAGCTCCATCAGCATCTCTATTCTTATCAATTGGTGTTAATGTGTTAGGTATACAATGTAAAACTGGAACTTATGTTTCAAGAGAAAATGATTTAAATGAATTTAGAGTCATGACTTGGCGGTATCTCCATCACATAGGAACATCAGTGTGCTCATTGAGGCTTGAGTTGGTGGAGTACATTGGTGGAATCACATTAAAAATAAACCCCTTGAAAAAATATCAAATCACTTTTAATGAACTGATGAAAGGCATTAAAGGCGTAGAGGTATCACTCCTACCTCGGCTGTCTTAGTTACTAACTTACTATGAGATAAAGCGCAAATGTGTTTACTTCTGCGAACTTTGTCATCTTACTCATTGGATTGTATATTATATATCTTGTTTTGGTGTCTTTTATATAAGTTTCTCGCCAATGACACTGTTATATTTACTGGGTATTTTCTTGTTGAAATCCACCCACTTAGAATCGATTAAAGCATCCGTTCAATAATTGACTGTTTTCTTTTCTAGTCTTTTCAGAACAAGGGATTCTGGACCACCAGGGCTGGTGAAAACTCAGCCGACGGGAATACATCTCACGATAAGCCATCACGACCTGACCCAAAGCGCTCTCATCACTGGTTTACCGATGCTTCTGAACCATATATGTTCCCCAACAAGAAGCAAGCAGTTGAAGCTTCAATCAGCAGATCAACTCCAGACATACCAAACCCAAATGCTCTTCCCTCCTGGGATGCCAACTTTTTATCAGCTCCAACCCAGTTTGTTGATAACTTATTCAATGAGGCCAACAATCACTCAAACTTATCTCCTGCGAGTGCAGATTTCTTTAACATGCAAAAAGCTGGTATCAACGTGCAATATGGAAACGGATCACCTGTGGGCTTGTCCATGTATCATAGCATGGAGCACCAAATGTCTGTGGGGCAGGCTCGTAACCTGCCCAACCTGCCCAATCAAACCAGTTATACATCAATGGGGCAGAATCATGCCAATGAGGATGAAAACATAATGTTGATGGGGCATACATACCGCGGAAGCTCAAAGGCCAAATCCTTAAATCCTGCCTTTGGAAAGGGTGATGATGATGGCACACAAACTGGTCATTTGTACAAGGAAGGTACTAATACCATTTATTTTGGAGATTCTTCTGAAGAACCTGATGTGAATCTATCCGCTCGGACTGTAAATAGTTGTGGGCAGATATACAATGAGCCTGCTGTTCAGGTGTCAGAAACTTGCGACGACGATGAGATTGGTATATCAACCGAGCATGCCATTTCAAGTATCCCGCCAGTAGCCAAACGCAAACCTGAATCAGGAACCAAGAAAAAGTCGGTGCCGAAAGTGCCGAAGAATGAGATTCCAAACAGCTTCCCTTCGAATGTCAGAAGCTTGATGTCGACCGGTATGCTCGACGGAGTGCCGGTGAAGTATGTTTCTGCGCGAGAGGTGAGTTTCATTCTATTTGTAGTTTATTTCTCGGGGGAGTTTGGTATGACTTTATAAGCAGCTTATAAGTCAATTCTGGATTATAAGTTGAAGACAGCTTATAAGTAGTGTTTGTGTGTGGCTTATAAGCTTAACTTTTGAATCTAGACTTGTAAGTTCATAGTCTAAAAATGAACTTAGAAATTTGAACTTTTGGACTTAAAACAACTTTTACACCAAACACACATCTTTTTTCTTCGTCTTTTTTGTCGTAGACTTTTCTGGCATAAACTTATAACTCAGCTTAAGTTGCAATTAATTCATACCAAACGCACCCTTAATCTCCGTTTCAAGTGATCTAAGTTTTCTTTGTTGTATGCGAAAAGGAGCTCCACGGGATTATAAAAGGTTCTGGGTATCTCTGTGGGTGTCCATGCTGTGGTAATTCAACCAAGGTAGACGGCGCAGTTTCGACTGTATCTTCATTTATTTGTTGTTTTGTTTTGGTCTTAGTTCCTTCATTGATGAATCGAATTGGTTGTTGTGTGAAGGCACTGAATGCTTATGAATTTGAGCGACATGCTGGACGCAAAACCAAACACCCAAACAACCACATCTTCTTTGCAAATGGGAAGACTATTTACCAGATAGTTCAAGAGTTGAAGAGCACCCCAGAGAGGGAATTGTTTGATGTGATGCAAACTATCACTGGCTCGCCGCTGAATCAAAAAGCCTTCACCATCTGGAAAGGTGAGAAACTCTTTGGTCGGATAATGATCTTTGACCTAGTTTTTGCTTGTCTCTACGCAATTGATTGTGTTATTATCCTCATTCTTGATTTGTTTCACATGATTCTCAGAATCGTTCCAAGCAGCAGCTCGTGCGCTCCACCGGATTTATGGAAAGGCAGACGTAAATATGTAGTAGTTTTATTCTCGGCAATGTTGATGAACTCATTGTAATGTGATAGATAAAACACGTGCTGTGCGCACGACTGACCCTGTTGTTTGTGAAAATTTGTTCTTGTAAGAATTTTCTTTACAAGGCCTTTGGTTTCTCCATAGATTTGCAGATATTTTCCCATCTACAGTGAATTCAGAACCCAACTACTGTACTTTCTCGAGTGTCTGGCTTCAAATAAGTTTGATCAAACATGATAGTTGCAGTTAGGTTAAGCATTGCATTGGTACATCAAGTGTGATAGCTGTAGTGACTTCAGTCCACTCGCATTATAAGAAGCCGAAGGCGGGCCTGAATGCCATTTCAGGAATGTCTGTTTCAAGACACAGATGAACATAACTGTGGCCAAAAAACAGGGTATTACGTGTCCATAAGTATGTCAAGGAACGAAAAATTCCCAAGTTCAATCAATTTGGGCATTGACATTTTATGATCTATGCAAATTTTACGCGCTCTGAACAGGGATTCTACTTGTTTTGGTAAAGAGTATGCCACCGGAGAGTAATAATAAATTTCTGAAATGATTAGTACCTATTCTTCACACACTAGAAAGCAAGATTCATAAAGAATGACATTTTAGAAAAATTACAAGCACCCGTAGAATTTTCAACACATTTGAGTTCTTCCTCCTTGTTTTTCGTCTCCCACAAGTATATAGCCCAACTCGCGGGCCCAAACTCCAATGACGCCTTGCTTAGGATCCGCAGCAAGCTGATTTTTGTGCAAGTTGACCAGACCCTCCAGCAGCGTCAGGTTGGTTGATTTTGATTGTTTGAGGCTACAAAGACATAACAAGAAGTTTCCAGCGATGAGAATTCCAGGGTATATATAGACAGACTATGGAGTTTCTTTGTGAACGTATTGAGTTGTGTGGATTTGGAATACCTCTGCCTTTGAATCTGTGTCGGCAAGTCTTTGCTTTATATCCCTTCCGATTGAAAAGAAGACTTGCTCCACGTTAAGATTTGTTTTGGCACTCTGCATTTTCACCAGGAAGTTCAGTGACCGTGAAAAGATACCGGTACTACGAGCTAGTGATTTTGAAAACGATCACTAGTAAAAACTAAAAAGTATTACTTACAGTCTCAAAGAATTTAATTCCATACTCATCAGCAAGTGCTTGGCCCTTGGCAGTAGGCACAGCCTACACATAAATAGGGTAGTCAGAACTAAGTGTGTTTGTGTACGCGCATGTGTGTGTGTGTGTGTGTGTGTGTGTGTGTGAGAGAGAGAGAGAGTGCATACCCTTTTGCTCTCGTCCATGTCAGCTTTGTTTCCCACCAGTATCTTGTTAACATTATCTGAAGCATGCTGCTCAATGTTGCGAATCCAGTTTCGAATGTCTGAAACATATGAGAACCAGTGTTAAACGAATGGAGAAAGCAAGAGCGGGGATACCAAAGAGGTTGGGTACTTCTATACGAGTAATGCTACATGGACAGAATTTCAGACATAAATGTAGAAATAATTTCCTAATGTAGTCAAATCAAACCCTACTATGAAAATACTAAACCCTTAGAAAACATTGACACATAATCAAAATCACTAAAACTGGAAATTAAGTCGAAACTTTTGTCTAAAATTATGTCCCTTTAGAATTATTCATACAAATCATATGTATGTCAATTACCTAAGAGCATCTCAAGAACGTCATGTAAATCCTCTGTCGGGTAAAATGTAGATGACTTTCCGTAAAGTTGGCCTCCAACCGATTAGGTAAAATCATTATGTATTCTAGCGTTATAGTTATATCACTCTCTAGTCTCTACAACTAGCAAGCATATCAGAGTCAACAAATGGAAGTTACCTCCTGCAGTTGTGGACCCATATAGCAATATGTTAAAATATAGATTTAAAACACTCCATCTAGATAATTATGGACGGATTTGAGGAATCAAATCATTACATCTTTTACCCAAAAAACAATATACTACACAATATTTGTATTGATTGTTTACTGCATGATAAACAATAAAAAGTCGTACACCTGGCTACACAATATTTGTACTTTGATTTAAAAAAAACAATGCTAACATATTGTTTCAGATATACCACATAAAGATCTTAGTAGTTGCTTAGAAGTTTTAGAATTAGAGTCCGTATTGATAGGAACAAACTGTTCATTTAGCAAAATTATAGCTACCATTATATGGGCGAAAAAAAAAATGTTCAAAACTGAAAATAAAGATCACTGTTTTCAACTAAAACTTGACTAAAATTAACATGGTAGTATTGTGGATGCTCTAACATGAAAGCCGGTGACTGGTCCAGAGACCAGACCGAAAACGATAAAGGAAGACAAACACCAACACATAAGGGTTCATACTTACTATTGAATGAGGATTCATCAGTGACATCATAGACCAGCAAAATGCCCATGGCTCCACGATAATAAGCTGGAATAATAAGAAAATAACATTACAAAGTGTAACAAGAAAATTGAGAAAGAAAAGTCGCAATGTAGCTTAAATAAAGAAAAAACAGTTATGTAAGGAGAAAAATTGGTAAATGATGGTAATGGAATTTCTGTTGTCCATGGCAAGGATACAGATCAATTATAACTAGTAATTCAGTATACTGGCCCAAGCATCATATAAAATCTAATACTTTTGCATCAGGAAACTTGTCCAAAAGAACGACCAGTTACTGGCTGATCTCGAAACCCAACAGTGAAAGAGAAGGGCTAAATTAGCTACCGTCTACTGAAACTCCCGACAACTAAGTGAAGAATGCACAGGCTCATGTTTAAAATAGTGAAGTGTGTTATGAACCACAAGTACAGTCCAATGCAGTTACAGGATCAAACACTAGTGGACTATTTTTGTATGGTTAACATCCTAAGGATACAGATCAATTATAACTAGTAATTCAGTATACTGGCCCAAGCATCATATAAAATCTAATACTTTTGCATCAGAAACTTGTCCAAAAGAACGACCAGTTACTGGCTGATCTCGAAACCCAACAGTGAAAGAGAAGGGCTAAATTAGCTACCGTCTACTGAAACTCCCGACAACTAAGTGAAGAATGCACAGGCTCATGGTTAAAATAGTGAAGTGTGTTATGAACCACAAGTACAGTCCAATGCAGTTACAGGATCAAACACTAGTGGACTATTTTTGTATGGTTAACATCCTATTGATGAACGTATCTTCAGTATGCAGCAACAGCTCTGGAACAACTGTGGGAACAAGCCCCTACTGGTGCAACGGATAAGGTCAACAACTAAAATCCCAGAAAGAAAGGCCGCGCACTGGTATGTAGACTGCTGCTTAGTTGGATCGGGATCGAGGATGGTGAACATCAATGTCAACTCAAAACAACGAAGAGAATGATGAAGGTTAGAGCAAGTTGGTCTGCTGAGAATGACATCTACAACCACCCTGCACTAAGGGTATGCTTAACTGAAAGCATGCACCACTTTAATGGAGACAAAACAATAGGACTTCTACCGTGATTCCAAAGTATGCACTACCACGATGTTACAAGCACACTTGGAACCTACTACTGCACTTAAACCATTTATCTCTTGTCTTACAGTTCAGAAAGTTCCTCACTACTAACCCCGATGTCCAAAGTGCTATACTCAGTTTCAAGAACTGAGTCTGCCGCCGAGTGTCTGTCAAAATCCTCTTCAACATAAAGAAGCTTCTAAGCTGCATTCTCTTGTATGATGTCAATTCTCCGACTCGTGCACTTGTGACACTTTAAGGGATTTTGATGCGAATATAAAGGGGTATTTCAAACGACGAAAGTGACTCCAATGAGACAAATTCTGGTGTGGATGAAGTTCCAATATTTTGTTCAGAAACAGCACGAGTAATTTGCAAGAATTATGATAATATAATATATCATACGTAGTTATTATACTGAAAACAAGGACAAGTGGCCTAAGATTATACTGACAACTAAGACAAGTGGTTGAAGTACAGTAAGAACTCACCTGTGGTAATCGTTCGGAACCGTTCCTGGCCAGCTGTATCCCATATTTGGAGCTTAATCCTTTTCCCGTCAAGCTCGATGGTCCTTATCTTGAAATCAATGCTACATAAAAGAACATATTTGATATTCAGAATGGTTTTAACATGGACGAAAATACTAATGGATTTCAAACTTTAGATGTCAGAGAATGTAATAAAATGTACCCAATTGTTGTAATAAAACTGGTGGTGAAGGATCCGTCAGAGAAACGCAAAAGAAGACAACTTTTACCCACACCTACATAACAGGAAAAGGATCAGCAAGCAAGTAAACATGTACAGAAAAATATACAACAAATCACATAACAGAAAAATGTACGTAGTAAAAGGCGGGAATACTTTAGCAGAGACGGGGCATCGCCCAAGGGGGTTTGTTCGTAGTAAAAGGAAGGGGTTCAATAGATTGTCTCCCAGCAGGAAGACTTTCTTCATTAGATGCCACCCTCTAGAGGAACATAAACTAATGTAGTATCTTATAAAAGAAGCATCAGAGATAGCATTTAAGCGAAGAAGCAATCTTATACAGTAAAAAGAGGAAATAAGAAAAGAGGCAAGAAAGGAAGGGCTTTAGCACTCTCCCTTTTCCCCTCGATTCTTTCTCAGACCAGGAATCTTGCTTTCCTAATTCCACAGCCGAAAGGGAGCATTAGGGTTTAGGGAGTGTTGCTAAACGCGCCTAACGGATCCATAACTATGAGAGAGTAGCACAATTACCCATTCCTCATTTCTCGGAGGCGTGAGTTAGCGGAAAAGAGCGTAAAGGAAGCTAAAAGGTCAGAATATTATAGACTCTACTACGTCAAGAAGAAATTTCAATTGAAACAGTGAAGATTAGGGGACATATACTAGGAACCAGAGCAACAACAATGTAATAGTGCAGCAAATAACAGATTACAGTCAAGACTAGTAAAAAGGGGCATCAGACCACAATGATCTAGCACACGGCCTGCTACAGACTAGTCATATCTTAAACCAACTACTTAGGGATGTCTTTGGAAACCACAGACCAGCTCAATTAGTCCCTAACAGAGATGGAAATCAAATCAAATCCATTTTGTAAACTAACAGACTTTTGCAAAACCTTCCTTGCCTACAATTTCAACACTAGCTGAAGGAAGCACATGAAGACTAAATAACATGATCTAGCCAATCTCCAGTAGAGATTCACGATAGCTAACCCTAAAATTAAACATAAATCATCAAAATTAAGAATAGTTCCCCATTCACTGGCCACTAGGTCAAAATCAAAAGATCGGATCATGCAACGACTAAACACAGTAGCTAAACATCGCTAAACTCAAATCAATTGCAACAAATTCAGAGAGACGATCTGGTAAGATCTCAGACATCTACAAATAAAAAAAAAATAAAAAAATAAACACTCACCGCTATCGCCTATGAGGAGGAGCTTTATGAGGTAATCATAATCGGCTCTTGCTCTTGCAGGTGGAGCGGCCATTGAAGAAATCGATCCGAGAAATCTATGAAAAATAGATATCTACCACCACCACCAACACCAACACCAACACCAACAGATACTGCAAACAAACAAAATCGAAACCAGAGACAGTAACAGTGAGGGATTAACACAAGGAAAAAATACCAGATCAGGACGAAGATAGATACAGATCTAGAGAGAGAAGCGTAGGTTTACCAGAATGGATATGGAAATGGAAAGGAGGTGAAGCTTTGTGATCGAAAGGCTCTTCTTCTTTCTTCTTCTTCTTCAGAGTCGGAACCAGAGAGAGGTCTATGCGATGATGGCTATGATGCGCACTACACACACCCTTTCTCTCTCTCTCTTCGTCGTTGGGGGTGCGCTTTTTACCTTGTTTTAGCGTGCGCTGGTGGCCCCCCTGCGCAGGCTAGCGACTAGCCAGGGTGAAGGCCGCGTCGGTGGGAATATTCAGCTGCTACTGTAATACAATAAACTAAGCAATTGCCAGTTAAGATTTGGAACAGATGTGTCTAGATTTGGGTGGCTTTGACTCTGTCGCGTTTTGATATCTGAGTTGGCGTCCTATTTTTTCATACTCGTTGAGTCATTATGTACAGGAAAAGGGAATCATCTGATCTCGGAGCATATGCCCAAAGTTAGTACCTAATTCTTGGTTCTTCACAAAGAAAGTTAAGGAATTTGTTTGGTTTCAGTTTAAAATCTCAATATTTGATGAGTTCGTTGGGCCTCAACGATTATTTACCGTGGTGGAAGTTTGAACTTGAAATTTTAAGGGGAGAATTTAAAATTGTTTTATTTGTATTTATGACACGTCTAAGATGTCATGTGTTACCACAAACTAATAATGCATGCATAAAATAGATGATAGAGTATGGTAGTATTTCAGATGCTACACCTAAAACATCTCGAAAACTAGAGATTTTATAATTTGCATATTATTAACTTATATTACAATCAGGACGTTTAAACGTCATGCATCATATGTTTTTTTAATAGACTTATGTGTGGCCATATCTATGAACTTATTTCAATCGCAAGCTATATTTCTAATTTCATAAATTGAAGATCCGATTTTACTCGAACATTAATTCTTTTCACCCATTATACTCGTCTACATTTCTACAGTGTTGAACCAGTCTATGTTATACATAAGTGACAAGCTCCTAGGCCGAACTAGGGATCTCAAGGTTACCAACATGATTATGAAATTAACTTAACAACATTTTGAGGTGGAACTGATTTTCTTCGCTTAGTAAGATTTTAGACACAAATTAACTTTCTATGCAGCTTGTTTGTAGAGCATCTTTTTCCATGCACTCTCACAATTTACTTATGTAAGATAACTTATCCAAGTTGTTAAATAATGCAGAGTACTATTATTGTGCAAATATGTCATTTTCCTCTAGCTCAAACAAAAAGCCGAACGAAGTAACCTGAATATTTCAGGTGGTCAGTCAATTTTAATCAGTTGATACGCGTCTTCTTCATTATCTTTATATTTATCTATTCGAAGAAATGAGATGGTATCTAATTCAAAATGACGAGTTTAGAATACATGAGTTTGTGGCATTTCAAACAAAAAATTAAAAGTTGTTTGAACACAAGTAAGTAATAATGGCATGTTAACTAAAATTGAAATATCTATAGATGAAAGTGGAAAAGTTAATTATTGAGCATTAAGTTGTTATGAAGTGTACTTTTCCACACAGAGGCTCCGTTTGGTAGCAGCTGAAGATTTAAAAGATCAGTTGGAAAAATTTGGATGAAAAATTCAGCTAGACTGAAAATTAAAATTTATTTAGTATAAGTTGAAATTGTAAACTATTGATTTGATCTATTTAACAAAACTTAAAGAGATAGATTATCAATTACTTTGATACACCTACTTATATGTGTTCATGCTAATATCAAAAACACATTAAAATTATTTGTCATGAGATTTTCTGCTATATAATCCTCAATTTCAGAGATTCTACTATTGCGCTAAGTCTACTTTGATTTGTATATTTTAGTTTGAGATTTTTTCGTAACAAACGATATTAATTTAAAACTGTCAATGTAATCAAACCAGATTAAAATTCGAGCTCCCAAACAAGCACGAAGTGACCTAAGAAAGTGTGGAATAAACCAATTGATAAGGCAAGTTTGGTGTTGGTGAAGCATTTGGTAAGTGCTCCATGTGTACAGTGAACCTATATCTCATTTGTGAATCATTCAGGTGCAGCTGTCAGATAACTAGAACAGCAAAAACCAAGGTCTTTACGCCAATTATAGCCAACCTGCCACCCCATGATTGGCTTTATTTTAACATGTTGATTTAATTAAGAAAAATGATAAAAAAATTGGTAATCTTTTCGAGGTAACTTGCTTTATATCATCAAGAAAAGTCGGACAAAAAATATATATATCATCAAGAAAAGATTGTCAAATTTTTGCATTTTTCTGTTAACCAAATGTTTTGAAGTTATTTTGTCGGTCAAACGATATTAAAACTAATTAATGTAATTTTTTCTTTTTGTCACTGTTGTGATAGTTTAACTTTTAAGTTACCTCAATCTCATATTCCCTCTAATATAATAAAAACCTTTCTTTATGACTTTATGTTGGACTGTTTCAGATTCAGTGTCTCACTCTATATATTAGTAGTACTGGTACATTTTTGTTTCAATTTGTACATTTTTCAAATAGTTACAGGTTCACTTTACATGAAAACTTGTAGTACAAATAATATTTTAGTAAAACAATCAAATCAAAAGAACGTGTTTTCACTCTGTATTACTTACTCTGGGACACATGAATAACTATTTTCATTGACTACAGTTAAAAAAATCGACCGATTATGGGTTAACAAGCATTATAATCTGGCAACTGTAAGGAGATGTGCAAAGGCATTCCTAGTAACTATGGCCTGCAAGTTGCCGATAAACTAAAAATAGATATTGCTTCCAAGAATTTGGAAATGTAGAAGACCACTTCAGCATTCTACCACTTGATACCGTAATAATACTCGTTTTAGATGTGACAAGTCATGATAATTGGCAGGTCTCTTTCCTTGCTGTCCACTATGAGACATAGTTGAGGATACCGTTCCGTTCCGGGCCGGAACGGCCGGAACGGTCCGGTTTTGGACCAAAACGGTACGGTAACACTGCTGATCCGTACCAACTCAAATACCGCTTCGATCCGGGTCGTTCCGGCCCGATCCGGGTGATTTCGGCCGAAATGGGTAAAATCCGGAAAAATCTGGTCGGGGTAATTTTCGTAATTTTCAAAAGTTTAAAACTCTTCTCTTTCGTCTGTTCATAACCCTAAACCAAAAGCATTGCGCCGCACGACTGGGGGTCTGGTTTTGACGAGAGAAGAGAGGCTCTGATTCGAAAGGGGGAGGTTCTGGTCGGAGAGGGCTCTGATTCGATCGGAGAGAGGTCTGCTCCGATCGGAGAAACGGACGTTCTGGTCGCCGGTCGGCGACTTGGGTCTTCTTCTTCGCTTCTTCGCTGGTTCGATCGGAAAGAGTCTATGTTCTTCTTCTTCGTCGCTTCTTCTCTGGTGAGTCTCTCTTCTTCTTCTTCTTCTTCTTCTTCTTCTTCTTCTTCTTCTTCTTCTTCTGTTTGTGTCCGGTCGGCGACCTGTCGGTGGAGTAGTCGTTGTAGGTGGAGTTGTTTGGAGGCAGTGACCTGCTTCTTGTTCCAGATTCTGATTTGAGAATTATACTGCTTCTTGTTCCATAAAAAATTGATTTTTATTCCCTCAAAAAAAAATGATTTTTATTGTGATTTTTGAGACTTCTACTGCTTCTTCTTGTTCCAGATTGTGATATGCTCTTGTTTATGAGTAATATTCTAGAATTTGTGGTTATTTGTGTAATGGTTCTTGGACTTGCGTTTATTTTGTAGAAATTTGTATTGTGATGTTATGAGCATTACAAATATTGTGTATGTTTTTTTAGATAAATGTCGTGTGTGTGTATATATATATGTATGTATATATATTTATATGTATATATTAAAAAAAAGTGCGGTAAATCCGGAACGGATTGCCGTTCCGTCCGGATCCGGGACCGTTCCGTTCCCAAGAGCAAAACGGAACGGGGACCGGAACGGTATCCTCAACTATGCTATGAGAAGTGATAAAGTATGGTACTCGAAAAAACAAAGTTGTGACTTGGTTTTTCATTTCACTATTATTAACATGCACTAATATTAGGAATCGGCAAGATCATTATTCTCTGTAGACCGCACATAGTAACCAAGGTTAAGACCCAAAATCCACACAAAAATATGACAACATCATTATTCTATTAGGAATCGCCAATCCCTGAAACCAATTGTAGAGTAAACAAATGTTAGATATCTCTTTAAAAACACGAAAAAGCTAGTAAAAGAACAGTAAAAAAAGGTGTTTTCTTGGAACGATTGTTTTTAAGCAAAAAGCGTATAAATAATAACTGAAAAACACTGTTGTGAAATACTGCTGTGTAATCGATTTCTCTCTCTAACTTTCTGGTTCATGCTCCCAAAAAACGCGTTTTCTGTTACATCTCCGGCCATGGCTGGAGACGAAGCTGGCTCCATCTTTGGCCTCCCTGATCGAAGTCAGAAGAGGCGCTGCGCCGCTCCACCTTCTCCTCCTGCAATGGAGGATCGTTCCACCAATCACCGCCGATTTTCGGATGCTCTGTTAGGACCTCCGGTAGGGATCTATATGGATGAGGATAATCCCTTCGTTGAAATGGAGGAAGTCGATCGCTCAGATCTGATTCGGACCTCTCGTCCGGATGGGAGCGTGGAGATCCAGGTTGGAGGAAGTCTGTTGAAGAAGCTGCATCGTCCATGGAGCAAAGCTTTGATTCTCCATTGTTTGGGACGCACACCAGAATTTCACTATGTGCAGGATCGTCTTCGTGCTCAGTGGAAATTGACTCGGGGTTTTGAACTCACTGATGTTGAGAACAATTACTATATTGTGCGATTCTATTGCAAGGAGGATTATGAGAAGGTGCTTCTCGGAGGCCCATGGATGGTCTTAGGGAATTATGTTACGGTGCAGAGATGGATGCCACAATTTGATCCGTTCAAAGCTCATGTTCGTACAACACCGATCTGGATTAGACTGAGAAATCTCCCTCTAGAGTTCTTTGATGAGGATGTTCTTCAGGTCTTTGCTGCTGTGTTTGGAACTTTTGTGAAGCTTGATAAAGCTACAATGGCGACAGTCAGGGGGAGGTACGCTCGTATTTGTGTGGAAATTGACCTTTCTAAGAGTCTAATTTCGTCTCTGGATATTAATGGTAAGAGTATTGGAGTGGAGTATGAAGGTTTACATCAAATTTGCTTTCATTGTGGAGTGTTTGGGCATAAGAAGGAAGGGTGTCCTTCGTTGACTCCTCCGGCGCCGGGACCTGGGGCTTCGGTGGATGCCGATGGCCTTAATGCGATGGCTGATGAGTCTCAGGACGACGGAGGGAGTACTTCTCAGAAGCAGAAGTTCGGTGCCTGGATGATAGCTCGGTATCGGAAGAAGAAGTCTCCGGCGGCGAAGGGGAAGGAGAAGGTGGTTCAGGGGACGAGTCAGATCCAGAATTTGGTTGAGTCAACTCAGCGTGCTGGGTCGGGTGTTCTCAATTCAGATGGAGCCCCATCTGGTTAACGGTTTGCCCCGCTGGGTCAGGATGGTGGGCCTGGTGATTCTCATCTGGGCCTACATGATTCACTTGGGCCTGCTTCTTCTTTGAAGGCCCATTCCTCGAAAGGCCTACCTGGATCTAGTAAGGGTAATCTGGGAAAAGCGTTCCCACCAAAAGGGGTAATAATAACCCTAACTTCGGGAAGAACCCTAATCCCCAATTGCGCTCCCCGTTAGCCAAATTGGATCAAAATTGTTTCAGTTCTCAGCATCGTGGTCGCGATGATGTCAATTGCTCCCCTTCGTTCTCGTTTGGTGCTGGATGCGGTGGAGCTGATGGTGGGAGAAGGCTGGCACAGACCCAATCTCACGGTGGTGCACCCGTGGATCAATCAGGTCGACTTTGGCCTACAAAGATTCTTCAACCCCCCCATCGAGCCGGTGTGGTCGACAGAGATGCGGCTCTCACTTCCAATTCGGACCAGAGTGTTGTTACAGATGGTGGAGGAGTTGTCAGGGGCACCGCTGCCGTCGGTGGAGGAACTGGATCGCTCACCGATCCCTCTATTCAACAATAGTCCAATGCGAATTATTACGTGGAATTAAAGGGGTGTGGGTAACCCTGAAACAGTTAGAGCCATCTTGGAGGTATGTAGACTTTATAGTCCTGAAGTTCTAGTTCTTGTTGAGCCTAGGGTTCCTGTTTCTCATACTGCACAGTTGTGCAGACGTTCGTCCTTTGATAAGGTTGAAGTAGTAGAGGCTCAGGGTTTTGCATGTGGCATTTGGCTGTTCTGGAACAGCAATGTGGTTGATGTCCAAATTGTGGCTACTAATGATCAATCCATTACTGGTCTTGTTAAATGGTCTAATCAAGCTGAGTGGCTCTTTACAGCTATTTATGCAAACCCTTCTCCCTCTACTAGGGAGGATCTTTGGAGTTTCCTCAAGCATGTGGCTCAAAACAACAATCTCCCTTGGCTTGTTGCAGGGGATTTTAACCAGGTGGTCTCTGTAAATGAGAAAAGTGGTGGTAGACCTGTCAACTCTAGGAGTTGTGATAAGTTACTGGATGTGTTTAGTAGTTGCAATTTAAGTGATCTAGGATTTGAGGGTCCTGCTTTCACTTGGTCCAACTCTAGGAGTATTTGTGGTCTCATTAAGCAAAGAATTGATAAAGCACTAGCTAATGAGAGCTGGTGTCTCCTCTTTCCTGAAGCCAGGGTTACCCACTTGGTCAGGTTGTGTTCTGACAACCACCCCCTTCTCATTGATACTCAGGGTGCTGGTATTCCCCCTCCTCAGTTAAGACCTTTTAGAATGGAGCTTATGTGGTTCTATGAACCTTCTATATTTGATCTTATTGAACAACATTGGAAGAGTCTGACCCCTATTGCATCTGCTATTGCTGATATTTCTGGACAGCTCAAATCTTGGAACCATAATGTGTTTGGCAACATTTTCAGAAAAAAGAAATGGCTGTTTGCAAGACTTTTAGGGGTTCAGAAAGTTCTTGCTAAGAGGGAGGATGCTTTCTTTAGAAGCTTGGAGCTGGAACTGCAAGACAGTATCCATAAGGTGCTTGCTCAAGAAGAGGCTTTTTGGTTTCAAAAAGCTAGAGTGACTAAGCAGCTTCTTGGAGACAGGAACACCAAATATTTTCATCTTACCACAGTGGTTAAGAGAAGAAAGGGGAAGTTTCATGTGATGAAATTAAGTAATGGGGAATGGTGTGATGATTCCAACACTCTCAGCCTGGAAGTCACTAAACATTTTAAAGCAATTTATGCAGACCCTGACCCTGGGGTTTGTCAAGGTCAGTGGGGTGGAGGTGTTCTGTCAGCAACTGAGAAGGCTGCTCTTGCTGCCCCTGTTACTGCTGCTGAAGTTAAGAGAGTTGTCATGGATATGGGTAGTTATAAGAGCCCAGGTCCAGATGGTGTGCCTCCCATTTTCTATCAGTCCAATTGGAAGGTGGTGGGTCCTGATATTGTTCTTATGGTCCAGCAAGCAGTGGATACTGGCTCTCTTCCAGTTGGTATAAATCAGACTTTGCTAGTGCTCATCCCTAAAGTGGATCACCCTTCATCCTTTAGTGAGTTGAGGCCAATTAGTCTGTGTAATGTTTCTCTGAAGATCATTACCAAACTACTCACTCACAGGTTAAGGCCAATTCTCCAGAAAATCATACACCCTTTCCAGATCAGCTTTTTACCTGGTAGGCAGGCTGGTGATAATATTTTGCTTGCTCAAGAAATGTTTCATGTTCTCCATTCTATGAAAAGCAGGAAGGGTGGTGTGGCAATCAAAATTGATCTAGCCAAGGCTTATGATAGGGTTAAATGGGCTGTTATTGAAGCTGTTCTTTCTCAGATGAACCTTCCTCAGAATTGGGTCTCTCTTATCATGGATTCAGTGAGAACAACTTCCTTTGGAGTTCTTTGGAATGGTGCTCAGTTAGAGGAGTTCAGTCCAGGGAGAGGTTTGAGACAGGGAGATCCTATCTCCCCTTATCTTTTCTTGCTTACTATGGAATTGTTGGCTCAGAAAATCCAAGCTTCTGTGGATAGGGGGGATTGGAAGGGGTTGAGAAGTGCAAGAGGAGGCCCTCACATTTCTCACCTCTTTTTTGCAGATGATCTATTACTCTATGGTGTAGGCACTAATAAGCAAATGAGAGTCATGAGGAAGGTACTCAAGGAATTCTGTGATGATACAGGGCAAGCAATCAATTTTGATAAATCTAAGATGCTGGTGGCTCCTTGTCTCTCTAATGGTCAAGCTCAGAGGCTTAGCTCTAGGGTGGGCATTGGCCTCACTCACAATTTGGGTCTTCACTTAGGTATGCCTTTTATGTTATGGGAGGTCTTCTCACAAACAGTTTCAATTTCTTGTGGATAAAGTTAGGTTAAAACTTGGAGGGTGGACAGCTTCTCAACTTTCTTTGGCTGGCAGAATTGTTGTGTTGAAATCTGTGATCCAGGCATTGCCTGCTTATGCTATGCAAACCACCTTGCTTCCTAAAAAGTATGTGAAAGAAATAGATCAAGCTTGTCAGAGATTCTTGTGGGGGGTTCTGCAGACAAACAAAAGCTTCATCTCATTAATTGGTGTACTGTCATGTTGCCAAAAGAGAGGGGTGGTCTAGGTCTTAGACATCTGGAGAGTTTTAATTTAGCTATGATGGGGAAGGCAGCTTGGAGGGTCATGTCTGGAGATAATGCTATTTGGGCTCAAATTTTGAGACTAAAATATGGCAAGGCTTCCCCTAAGAATCATCATTCTAGGGTTTGGAAACAGCTGTATTGTTGCTATAAAGCTGTTTGTGCTGGTGCTGGTAAGAGGGTCTTGAATGGTAGATCCTCCCTGTTTTGGGTGGATAAATGGATTGGTAATTTTCCTTTATGTAGTGTTGCTCTCCTACCTCTTGATGATGACATTCTTCTCAAAAAGGTGGCTGATTATTGGGATGCAGATCTGGGGTGGAATTGGGGTGCTCTCTCTCATTATCTTCCTCCTATGGTGTTGGATTTATTAGACTCATGTATATTGCAGATTGATCATGAGGAGGAGGATGCTCTAATCTGGGTTGCTGATCATTCAGGTAAATTCACTGTCTCTTCTGCTTATAAATCCATAAGAGAAAAGGAGTTTGTGGGTGCTGTGTCCTCTAGTTGGAAAAATATATGGAGATGCTCTGGTTTTGAAAGGTGGAAATTTTTTTTGTGGATCCTCAGACATGATAGATTGTGTACTCAGAGTTTGAAAGCTAAGAGGGGTATTATTGCCCTTCCTGCTTGTTTGATTTGTGGTGCTGAAGTGGAATCCTCTATTCATGCAATTATGAATTGTGTGTGGGCCTCTAAGGTGTGGAATTGTCTTTTTCAAAAAGTGGGGGGGGGGCAGATTGGTAATTTCTTCTCTCTCCCTCTTCTTGACTGGATAGATTCTAATTTGCAAAATTCTACTTTGAGTAAAGTTCATGTCCCTTGGAATCTGCTGTTCATCTTCACTGCCACTGAGATTTGGTTTGCTCATAATAAGTGGTCTCATGGTGATATGTCTTGTCCTCCTACTCTGAATGAGTATTCTATCATCAGTAGAGCTGCTGCTGTGTTGAAAACTTTGCACCTGAATGTCTCAGATACCTCAGAAACCTATCTGGGTTTATTGGGAGAGGCCCAGTAATGTTTTGAAGGTTAATGTGGATTGTGGTTACATTCTGGGTTCTTCTCTGTTGGCAGTGGGGTGTGTTTGTAGGAATGGTGATGGTGGCTGGTTATGGGGTAGTCATGTGTGCATCACTTCCACTGCTATTTATCATGGATTGGTCTGGGCCATTCTTGAGGATTTGAAGATTTTGAAATATCAAGGTGTTCATGGTGCAGTCTTAGAAACTGACTCTGCTTCAGCTGTGGATTTGATTGTTAATGGTGGCTCTTCTTCCCCATTCTGGTTGCTGATTGTGAGGATTAGGGAACTCTTGCAGCAGACAAATACTGTTCTCCGCAAGATTTGGAGGGAATGCAATTCTGTGGCAGATGCTATGGCTAAGTTTTGTGATCCTTCTTTCACGGTTAGACAGATGTATTGGACTCCTCCTTATTTTTGTTCCCAGTTTGTTAGTTTTGACCTAAGTGGTCATGGTTGTATTAGAATGATTGTGTAGTTGTTTAGCTTGCTGTAACACCAAAAAAAAAAAAAAAAAAAAAAAAAAAAAAAAAAAAAAAAAAAGCTGTTGTGTAATCTATTACTTCTCTTGTTACCAAACATGCACTAAGAGTGTAAAAAAAAATGGTTTCGTATAATATAGTGAAATGTAAAATTAGTATTCGGTGATGTTTCTGTCTGATAAGAAATTGGCAACGAAATGGAAATTGGATATATTATGGACTCCAAGTCTCCACTTTAACAAGCTTTTCGCAATGCATTGCTTAATTGGGTATCTGAATATGAGAGGGGAATAAAGACAGTGGAGGGATGACCTACAATTGCATGTTCATTTGAAAAAGTTGTTTCGTACTGCAATACTGGTACTTTATAATTTTGGTTTATGTTGATTCTTCACCTTTTAATAAACACCTTAAAATGTAAAATCGACTTTATCCTTCTCATAAAATAGTTCAAGATATCTCAATTCTCTCAATCATTCAAACACTACTACACAATTCACATATCCCATCTTATCATGTCATACTTAAATATTAAAAAAATCATGATCCCTGTGCAATTATATGTTGTCTATATCTCAATATATGTTTTGCAATCATATTTCTTATATCCTACTCAAACCAGATCTTAGTGTATGGAGTAGCAATATTTAGTTATACACTAGTGTATGGAGTAGCAATATTTAGTTATACACTACTGGATTAAATGCAACTTGAAATTGTCACATCTTGGCTGCTATGAAGAAGTCCAAGGTGTTGCTTGCCAGGAAAAGAAAACATTGAGCTATTATACTATGCTTGAAGTGACGAAGAGAAATACATGCCAACATACAATCTATAGACTTGTCAATGCGATAGATCAAAACCAGACCTAGCATATTCAGAGCTTAGATTTATCTGATAAAAAGGACTTCATTATATAAATAAAAAGTAAAACAGATGCGATACAAAATTTAGCATCAGACTGTACTAAGCTAAAGGTACAAGGCTCTAGGGGCTATAACTGGCTAAACATGGTAGCAAGACCTAAACCCAGCCGGGATAAAATTTAACGCTACCGAAGCTATGTAATAAAGTCATTGTGTATTATAATTTTTAGAAGGCTATGACTGAAATTTAAAAGAGGTGCGTGTGAAATTCCAAAAAGTCATTGCTAACCCCTCGTGTCTCTCCGCAACTAACCAGGGCCACATACTAGTAGCTAGTATACTGATCAACAACTCAGTTTAACAAGCAACGATGATACTACCTCTACTTTTCTAAAATTTTCTCAGTTGACTTTTTCCACTATTCATTGGGTCATTTTGACCCGGTGATTTGATTAGCAAAACAATGCAACTTTTTGGTAATCTTTCCATGGTTTTGTGGAGTTTACAACACCATATAAAAATTACCACAAAATTAAAATCATTTGGCTATCTAAATCACTTAGTCAAAAAGTGACATGGATACGGGTAAAAAAGGTCAACTGGGAAGATCCCAGAGAACCGGAGGTTACATTACGAACAAGAGCGGGCACAGTTGTGTTCAGTGGGTGGGCCCATGTCCCCATTTTTTGTTCCCCATGTCCCCAGGGTGGTACTATCTTCAAGCTATGTGTCCCTGTTTAAAATTCCAGGGTCCCCTTGCTTGCAAGTTACAACCAATAGCCGACATCAGCTTCGTGTCATTTGGTGAAAATCAGATACGCATCACTAGGGGTGTAAGTGTAACCAAGCCGAGTTCCAATATCATACAGTTCTTGTCAGGCTCTCTAGAGGACACTTCGGGGAGGATAGATGTGGGCTTGTTCTGAGCTCTATATTACAAAATCGGGACGGGTTCACAAAAGTTTGACGAGTTAGAGCTCCACCCTGACACAGGCTTGTGAGTAGTGTGTGAGTGAGAACTCGAGCTTAGCTCTTGTTGTATGGCTCTACAGCTCCGGGGTGTTTAGCATCCAAAATATTTCCCATCTCCTGTTTCTGACATCGCTAACACTGATACTCTGTTTATAACTAGTGCCAAAGTCCCAGCTACACATTTCTCGAATATCTCTGCTGGGGATGTGTAGGACCACCACTGATCAAATACTTTATTTTGGGCGGGGAGTCCTGTTAACATACTTTCTATATTGCATAAGAGCGATGCATTATAAAGATGACTTCATAACCAGCAGCAGAATTGCAAGAAACACAGCTTCTACCTGGTTCAACAGGTTTGATACATCACAGCAAATTCACCTCATTCGAAGTTGTTTACAATGACATAATTGTACACTACCGCTAACGGGTGCTAGCTAGAGCGTTGAGGTCCAGGGTTTGGACTCTGCTGGACGTAGACTAAATTGATGTTCTATTTAACTAGCAAAATTAAGTACACTCCATGCAAGTTCCAATTTCCATTCTGCCAAATAACTGCTACTTAGATAATCCTAGTCGTTCAAATCTGCTCAACTTTGAAAGTTGGCAACAACATATCAGCTTCAAAACACTTAAAACAGGACCCAGCCACAACACAGACGCATGACTATTTGCACCCACAACTTAACAGTTGCGTCACGGCCCCAGTGACAACACTGCTGGTTATTATCAGAAACACCACCAGCACATACATTGTTTCAGTAACCACCATGATTGTAGCGTGATTGTGGAGCTGTGAGACCACATATAGCTGGTCCAAGCACAAGGCACTTATAACATGACTAGAAGTACTTGAAGCGAACAAAACCACAATTCAACTCAAACTCTTTGAATCAAAATGTTAACAAGCAAACAAAATCATGCCATGGGGTTCTCTTAAAATATGTAGTGCGCCCCCATGACAACCACCCAATCATACAATGGCGGCCATGACACAGTGGACCAAACTACTTGAAGCTAAAAGCTTGCACGGTAGTTCGACTTAACAGGACATAAACACACAATGACAACAAAAACACATCTCCTACCCCTCACAACATATTTCATGATTATGTCGGCAAAACATAGGGACATAGCTCAACCTGCTCAAGAGGGTGAAAGCTGAAAGTTACTTCCAAGTTGCAATGCAATCAAGGTGGCTCACCGACACTACAGTACTCTCTAATTCATGAGATTCAGGACCTATAATTAAGCTGAAGTGTAAGCTTGAAGTTTTCAATAAGCAATGCAACTACACAAGCAGGAAGTGGGCTATCATAACCTAAATGACACAGTGATGCTTTGGCAGTGCCAAGAAGAAAGGCAATGATGTGACAAAAACATATGTGAAAATGAAAGGCAAAATATAGTGCTCCTGGTATGCTAGGCTGTGACATTTACTGCCATAGCTCTTTCGTATAGCAAAAAACAACAGAAGGGTCAATGACATCGTGTGCCTGTGTTGTATACCCGTGATTTGACAAATCACTATACTTGCCCCTAACTAGGGGACAGAAACTACCGCTAGCCTACCATCACCACCCACCTGCAAACCAACCATTCCACCACCACCACCACCACCACCACCACCACCACCACCACCAATTTTTTCTTATGTAAGATTTCTTGTCTCACCCTTGAGGGCAGCCCAACACCCCCACCAAGCACAACCATCACTGTTCATTTGTTTAGCATTTCATAAACTAAGAACAAAAAATTGAACATATCAAGATTAGAACATTAGGTTCAATTGTTAACATGTCATAAACTAAGAACAAAAAATCAATCAAAAGAATAAATGTAGGAATCAAACTGTTCATCTTCTAAAACTCAACTTTCCCTTTGAACAGCAAAACCAACTAATTGAACTCAGTTCTGAAAAGAATATATTACAGTCCCGCTACCAAACCGTACCCCGAGCCCCACCTATACGATGAGCTTCACCATATCTCTTACTCTCTGTAAAATCAACGATGCGATCCCCCTCCTCCGATCTACATCAATATCTCCAAAGCACAAAGCCCATCAATATCAGACTATTAGAGACCCCTATTCAAGCCACTCCAGCTCAGATAGAACCCGGACTCCATCCGATTTCGATTCTAAAACCCAAACTTTTCTGGATATTGGGTTTAAGTTCCACTCTTCTCTGTTCTGCCTTTTTCCATTGTGGTGGGGGTGGTGATTCAGTTAAGACAGTGACAGTGGTGGTGGTGGTGGACCAGGGTCGTGCATCACCTGTTTTGATTTGTTTAAGAACTCTGAGATTTGGGTGATATGGTCCGCGATTCTGATGTGGTGTTGAATTGGGAGTGATTAAGGATTCGAATTTGGGTGTAAAGATGGGTTTTTCTCCCTGCAATTTGTGGAGGCTGGTGATGTGGGTGGAGATGGTTGAGATCGAAATGAGAAATCAAAAATTGCAGGGAGAGAGGGAGGGAGATAGAGAGAGGGCAATGAAAATGGAGATGGGTCGGGTCTTGAGGTCTGGAACAGAAGATGGCGTGCAAAGAAAATTCAACTATCTGTTGAGGGTACACTCAACTATCAGTTAAGCTTCTTGTTTGATTTTCAGAATCATGTATCCTCCCACTGGGATTACTTTACGTAAAAGACTAATTGCTTAAACTTTGGTGTATTTGACATGGCACACAACTCCAAATAAATTGAAGTTGAGAGCTGAAAGGTAATTACACTAGGCAAGTAGTTATCCCCATGGATTTGCTGAAAGCCTACAATCTCAATTCAGTTTGTTCTCTTCTACAACTCATAAAACAGAAAGCATACCAACCACATTTATCAGTAAATTGGTAATAGGTCTGCGGTATGAAATATGAAAAAGCCCAAGTAACATCTTGTGTTCACAGACATAGCACAAACAATCACTCGTGGTGACGACAGGGGGAAGTTTCAAAAATTCGTCCAATAAACCCAGTGAAGATTTGAGAATTCACACATCCGAAGTAAATAAAACCATACCCAATAGAACACAATTAGGAACTGCACATTGTCTTCAACTGCTCTCTTACTCAAAATTTGTTACATACCACAATAAAACAGAAGTCACATGTATTGTCTGAAATTGAACTCAACCACTGATTTAAATAAAGTATCACTAACCCAAAAACACTGAAATTTGCCTCTGATTAATAAAAGAAGCCAAGCACTTTGCCACCAACATTCTTCCTCCTTGCTTCTTCATGATCCATAATGCCCGCAGATGTTGTAAGCACGATGTACCCGAACTGCATAGTAGATAACACACACCACATCACAAACCAAATGTACAAAAGCAAGCAAGCAAACATAACAAATCCATCAATTGGTTCACTATGTTCTTCAAATTATAGATATGCAACTGAAGAATACTAATTCAATAGACCTAGTTTTCAAGCAATAAGGCTAACCTGTCTGGAAGGAAGCAGCCTTGCAGTCCATGATTCGATCTCTTTCACTCCGACATCAAAGCGAGGGCTGATAACCCCACACTTGTTCAGCCTCCCATTCAATTCAACCACAATCTTTCCAGCTCTGTGGTCATCAACAAACTCAAACTCTCCAATGTAACCTACCAGTTCAAATCAAAATTCAGAATCAAAATCCAAAATCAAATTCAAATCATTCATTTAGCAAACTGATAAGCCTCTCAGAGATTGATTTAAGGAGTACAAACCATGCTTCTGCATAACAATGAGAAACTTGATAATCACTTTGGAGGATGGCCTGATCATGACCTGCCTCTTCCCTCTCTTCTCTGCGTTGTACATGCTCTTGAGAGCATCATTCAACACGCTGATCCTCACCATCTTCGAGAATGCAAAATGCTGAATTGAATCACATCACAAAATCAATCAAATTCAAAACCTAACAGATATAGGTTCCGATATACAGATCTGCGACACCGAAACGACGAATTTTACTAGAGATGAGCACAACCTTAAGCAGATATATAGACGAGTACACAGATAGATTGGGAAAAAACGAAGAACGAAGCAGATCGCGAGAGTAATCGAAGCTTGTGAGAGTGAAGATTACCTCGCAGAAGAAATGGCGGCACAAGGCAGAGAAGAAGATGGCGATGAATGAAAAACACTCTAGGGTTTCGGCCTTTTGAGCTGCAGCAAAACAATTCGGCTGAAAGGGGGAGACTTATGTAAATTACAATTGGCAAAATTGCACCGGAGGTTCCTATATTTTGCAAAAACCGGTAAGTGGGTATTCAAATTTCAAAATCGTGCACCACGGTACCTAAATTTTTAAAATCGTGCACCGGAGGTATCCAACGCTAACTGTCGTTACACTCAGTTGACGGAATTGACAGGTGTCGTCCTAGTCACCCAACGGGGTAATCTAGTGAACTGCCGAGGTGCCAACAATCCGCAATTTTGTATTTATATATACCTGCTGTCGCACGGTACAAAAGAAAACATCTAATTCTAAAAAAAAATGTCCTATCTTACCTTAACTTGGGCTTCCAGCCCACATACTTACTATGGGTTTTTTGTGATTGATAACCATGAAATTATTAGCCTAACCATTATGATAATAACGGCCACATGTACTGCCTCAAACACGGATCTTCAGACTGTTCCTAATGATTATAAAAAAAAACAAATAGCATAAGAAAGAAAGTTTATTACATGGCTCAAGTGGATTAGAATAATCGTGGAGATGAATATTGAAGAGATGAACAGGAAGTCTCACCCCCTGCCTCAGAATCGAGACGAATGGAGTAAGCATTTATTTGATAGTCAGCCTACCAAATGCATTGTTTCTTAATATTATGGTTTGATTTGTATACAAGTGATGATATATAATATAAACATCGTATAAGTATCTGCACCTACATTTTGAATGTTCGGAAAAAAAAAATTACTTTATGGCATTTACGATTCATCTACCGCGAAGGTAATTTCAACAGGCGATGAGTTATGCAAAGAAGGAAAATGCATTGGAGAATGTTGCATCTTTAACGAACGGGAATTACCCTTGTGTATGAAAGAGATAGTTAGCAAAGAAAAATATGATAGAAGGTACTACAGACTAAGAGGAAGGCGATAGTTAGAGAGCATGAAGGATAGTGAATATGTCTCCGATATTGATTTCAAGCCCTGTATTTAGAGTTGGTTATATTATGGTTTGTTTTGCATTGATATGTGTAATGTTTTGTTCTACCGGTGAGTAATTTATTTATTTGTACTATGTTCATTTAAAGCGCTTGTGGCGTTGAACTGACTGATTGCCCGACATGAAATGCTGAAATTCGAGAGTACAATTTGTATATGTACTGCAATACTAAAACTTCTGCATACAGCCAACTCTATACCATGTACGATATACACTCGGAAGCAAAGCCGTCCTGCACGCAATGCGGGGCAAAACTTATAAGATTAAGAGGGATACTAATGATTTTTCCGTATCATATGGTAATACTTTTAATAAATATTTTTCAAATAAAAATTATTAATACACATTTAATCATTTAATATTGTTAGTAACGAGTATTATGAATTAATTACTAACTATACATTCATCCAGCCCTACCATCCTTTTTAACACATACCACGCTTGTAAATGCACCAAGATCGAGAAAACTCTCGCCCAACTATCCCCCCGATTCTTTTTTTGTTCAAATCTCACTGATGCATTCACTTGTCTCACCAATCGTCATATTCTGACTAATAATCTAAATGAATGATAAACTCTATACAGGAATTGGGTGAAGGTAGGGCCTCAGCCTTCCGTAGCCTCACCTGTTGCAAGCATTAGGGTTTGTAACGATTTTGCCCTGATACTACTCCGGGTTTCAATTTTCAAGCATAGATGAATTCAGTTTCAAATAGCTTCGGCCTGTTTGTGGATATTGGTTGTAGTTTATGGAAACCAGACCGATTCTCTATATGGATCCAAGTTTCGATGTTCTTTTTAGTCCTGCAAGGTTAACCAGCGCAAAGTATTCAAATTTTGGTTGAATTTTAGGTTGTCGTCTTACCTTTTTAAATGATCCTAATGCATTTTCTCTCCATGGGTAGGATTGCGGGTACCGTGGTGTTGGTTATTACTTGAAAAAGAGAATATATGTTTGGTGTCCAGCTTATGTGTTTTCATACTGTCTCAGATGTGCATATTGATATCTTGTAGGTTACACTGTGGTCTTCTATAACACTTTGATTATTTGGTTATTTTGGTATTGATCTTTGTTACATGTTTACTCTAAGCACATGTTTTTTTATAATTGATGTTAGCGTAACATCCCCAGGAAGCGGGCGATCTAGGAGAATCATACGAAGGGGATTTCGTACAGGATTTTGGTAAGATTTGTTGGATTTTTTAGTTGATTCAAAATCCTAGCATGGGATGGTCAAAGGAGGATGGTAGTTTTGGAAGTAATTACATTACTTTGGCAGCAAGGAATCTCTTTAATTCCTTATTGGGGTCTAATTTGACTAATATATTTGGTAGTGTACTTATTGGGTTAGGAAACAATTTAGGATGAATAATTTTCTAGTTTGTATCGGATTAGTTTTGGATATTACTTGGGCTCCAAGTCTTGTACTCCCTCCGTTCCTCCTGGTTCTTCAAAAACTTATTCGGGTATTATTTGGGTATAGCGATTTGGTTAGCGAAACAAATCAAGAATTTGGTAATTTTTTGTGTTATTGTAGAGCAAAGTTTACTCAACGACACCGTGAAAATATTACCAAATTCTTGATTTGTTTTGCTAACCAAATCACTAAGCCCAAATAATACCCGAATAAGTTTTTGAAGAACCTGGAGGAACGGAGGGAGTACTAGTATATAAGTAGATGCTAGGGTCATGACTTGGTGTGTGCTTGTAATTGGTGGCTTCTCATCAATAAATTGGTTTGGTTGGTCGTGGATGTAGCTAGTCTCAAAACTAGTGAACCACTTAATTCTTGTGTTCTTGATATTGCTTTTGTTTTCTTGCTTTCTCTTGTCTCTCACGTATTGGAATCCTAACAAGTGGTATCAAATCCTTGTTCGTTGAGATTCAAGAGAAGCAAAGGTGTGTTCGTGATCAAGATCTGTCGGGTTTGATGGGAAGATTGGTTTTCCGCTGGTTGGCCTCTGAAAACATGGGGTGCAAGCACACCAAAGCCTTTGTTGGGAGACTATCGGGTTCCTCGTTGAGGGAGCTATCGGGCTCTTGTTGTGGAGCATTGGAATTGTGGATCTAGTTTTAGTACATCCGGCACGATTTCGGTTCCGACATGCGTCAATCGATAAGGCGTGCTCAACCCGATGAGTGATTTGAATCTATATCTGGATTTGGCGGCTAGGAGAATTCAAGTCTAGGTGTAGGCGGCTCGAATCAACTAGCAAATTGAGGGAGAAACATCATTGGAAGAGGGAGTGTCCCAAAAATCGTTCACCGGTAGATCTCGCTTCAGGTGGAGGAGGAAAGACGCTCAAGGTTGATGATGATCTCTAGGATCCTCGGGGCGGTTTGGGCTCCAGACATGGATCATGGGCGCGTTTTGTTGGCACGCGAGTTAGTGGCGTGTTATTGTGCACGCATCGGTTGGTGGCGCGATTGGATCTTGGATTGGCGTGCATCGGGTTATTGGTTTTGCGCATTGGTGCGGATGGCGGCGCAAATTAGCATGACATTGATTGATGGGCACTTTTCATCATTAAGTGTAATTGGAATGATGTTGGAGCATGCATTGTGTCATGATGCATTAGGTGGAGCATTTGTTGGGACGCATTGTCTTTGTGTTTGTTGAAGACGCATAGACGCGCTTGTTGGGGCGTATTGGGAGTGTGTTCAATTCCGCAAATTGGGAATACACTCGGATTGAGTTTTTTGGATTGATGAGAAGAATTGGTTCGGTAGCTATGGGGTTTGAATCAAGGTGGAGGTTTGTTGAATTTTTTGGAAGTAATTACATTACTTTGGCAGCAAGGAATCTCTTTGATTCCTCATAAGGGTCTACATTTACTTATATATTTGGTAGTGTCCTTATTGGGTTAAGAAACAATTTAGGATGAATTATTTCCTAGTTTGTCTCGGATTAGTTTTGGACATTACTTGGGCTCCAAGTCTTGTACTAGTATATAAGTAGATGCTAGGGTCATGACTTGGTGTTTGTTTGTAATTAGTTTGGCTTCTCATCAATAAATTGGTTTGGTTGGCCGTGGATGTAGCTAGTCTCAAAACTAATGAACCACGTAAATTCTTGTGTTCTTGATATTGCTTTTGTTTTCTTGCTTTCTCTTGTCTCTCACATATTGGAATTCTAACAAGATTTCTACCTCAAAACTCGATATTTATCCTCTTTTATGGTTTTGCAGGGGTAGAACTTGGATTACGGGTATGGGCGAATCTTTAATCGACTTGTTCAATTGAATGCTCTTTGTCACAAGCGTAATTGACAAATTTACTTGGGGTCATCGTGATAAACAATTTGACTTGCCAAGAAAAGAAAGTTGGAACTAAAAATCAATATCATTTATCCCCTCGACTCATAACGTGAACAGAGCATAACACGGAAAATGTTATAGATATCATACAATGGCTCATACAATTTCTCATATACATAAATACAAACTTTTAAATTCTTAAAACAACTCACCAACATGCATCCCAAAATAGCTCCAAGTCGTCTAGCATATACTCGACATCTGAGCACATAGCCAGCACATATGAACTTTAGCACCTTGTTACTTCTTTGTCTTGCGTGTCCTTAAAACCTGGAAAAAAAAGTAATTGTGAAGGGTGCGCTCAACTAGCTCAATAAGTTACATCTTCCGTAGGTCGAAAAATTAAGGGGCTAACTTTTCAATGGAGCATCATGAACTTAACGCATAGTCATACACACATATACTTGTGAAACTTGGAAGACCGTGACATTCATAAAACATAACATGTATCATAAAGAAAATGTAACTTAAAGAATAACCTGATTCGTCTGAAATCATATTGTTCCAAGTAAGAACCTTGCTTCGTCTCGCGTAGAGACCTTATCATACTTGAACACGCTTGCTTAGTTTCTTATGTTATTAGCCTGTGATAACCTTCGTGACTTAATATAACGTAGGGACATGGCCATCACGACGACTCGTGAGGCGACGCGTGCCTGCTTCTATTGCCCCGGCAAAAGGGTCGTACCCAACATGGGGTTTCACTGCGGTAACTGTGGCCTTTCTGAAAACGTGTTTTATCTTATGAAATATTCATTTTCTTTGTTAGCATCCATGGGGGCATAAAATGTCACTTGACTGGAAAACATACATACATATTAATAGGGACAACATGAACATACATAAGCTTGTAAGAAACTTGAGGGTAGGTGAAATACCCCGTTTTGTGACTATGGGTATTTTGTGATATTATTATAAGTGTCGGAGAGTTAATTTAATTGTCGAGAGTTAATTATAATTGTTACGAGAGTTTGGGGGATCTTTGTGACTTTAATCTAAAGATTTTAGGTCTTATACTTGAGTTTGGGGGAGGTAGTTGTCTTTTGGCAAAACTAAGGGGGAAAAGTGTCTTTTGACTCAACTTTTCTTCCTACGTAAAGTTTCCTAATTCAGGAGGGTTTCCTTCCTTATGAAGTTGATTTTTTTCCAACTCTCATAAAACCCTCACTCTCCCTATTTCTCTCTATCTCTCTCACGTCTCTCCCTCTCTCACCCGAACCCTCTCTCTCTCTCTCTCTCTCTCTCTCTCTCTCTCTCTCTCTCTCTCTCTCTCTCTCTCTCTCTCTCTTGTGGCCGACGGCAGCAACCAGCGCCACCGTCGCCGTCTCTCTCTTACCCCGATCAGGTAATCTCTCTCTCTCTCTCTCTTTTCTTTCTTTCTTTCTCTCTCTTCCCGTCCGGCCTCCATGGGCGGCGGGTTAGAGCTAGTTTTGTTTCTTCTTTTCTTTTCTCTTGTTGATCTCTTGTTCTCATGATCACTTGTTTATGATTCATGTACGTTGCATGTGATTTTTAATTTTCAGTTTGATATTGTTAGGATCATAATTCATGGAATCGTAAGATTAGTAATCAAGTTTTAGGGTTTATATGTGCATGGGTGATGGGAAAAACCCTAGTATGGATGAGAAGTTTGATTAAGCAATTTGGGTGATTGGATGATAATAGTATGTGGGTAACAATCTGATTTGATGTTGGGAATCATGTTATATTAGGTTTAGTATGAATGTAAGATGAATTAGATGCTTGGGAGAAAAGTTTCATGGAAATTGATAATTCCCGTATGGGTATTTTGAGTGAAATTGGAAACTTAAAACTAGTGTAACTTTTGATTCAGGAATCGAAATTAAGATCTGTTTGAGGCTAAACTTATTATTTCAAATGTTTTGAATTCAATGAAACTGTTTTTGATCCATGATCTGTTTGGAAAACTGGAGTAATAAATTGGTGGAGTTATGATAGGTTATGTATGCTTTAGGTTAGAGGATTTTGGAGTAAAGTTTTGGGTTTTGTTTTGAAGTATGAAGGTGGGATGTTGGGTTGGTGTTAGAACCCTAAATCATTGACTATAATATGCATGTAGCTAGTATAGCAAGTGTATTGCTGGAATATTTTGTTTAATTAGAATATTGTTACGTTAGGTGACGAGTTCGTCGACGACGAGTACGTAGAGTGATTTGATTGATTACGATAGTTGGATTTTGATTTTAGGTAAGTACACATGCCAAGCCTAGTGTGCTTAACTCCTTCGTGTCAAATGAATTCTTGTATTTCTTTACGTCTCAAAATGTGTTTACGTGATGTGACATGTGATATGTGATTTTTACTTGATAAATGCTTTTCGTGAAGATATCACCATGATAATAAAAATGAACTACAACGTAAAGTGGAATAGTTGTGCGGGGACATTTATTATTGGTTAATATTGGCATTGGACGGTTTGATATCGGTCTTCCGTTTCAATTTATTTTATTTAATCCGGTTGCAAGTCCCCGGATAGCTCCCTGTACTCCTCTGGCCGCTAGAGTCTTTGGGGGGTGTCGACACTTAAGGTCTTGGATGCTTGCGAGATGGTTTGGTTTCCCCCGTCACAACGAATTAATAATGATGGATTTTGGTTTTGTTAATGGGAAAAGAGTTAATGATGGATTTTGGATTTTCTAATGATTATGGAATTGGTTTGGAAATATTATGGAATTGGGAACTCTTATGTTTTATTTCAAGAGTCAACTTTATGACCGCTGTGTTTGAGAAAAACTCTTACTTGCAAATGAGTCGTTGTTTTGTAACTATCCTATCATCATTTTACATGTTTGGGTGTTTATTTACCAGTATTTCATGCTGATTTTGTAGTGTGTTGTTTCTTTTTGATTCCGCACCCCAGGTTTAGAGGATGGTTATCTGGCGTAGAAGAGGACGCGTATCATCATATGGATCACTAGTATCTTACTTTGAATTTGATTTCTTTAGTACTTTAAACACTTTAGATTGTTTATGCCCGGTTTGAGGCTAGAATAATTTGAATTGTAATAATGGATAATTGCAATTAGTTTTAATTATTATTGTGGGTGTTTTTGCTTGAGAACCATGTTATAAAATCTCCTTGTATCCGGGTTTAACCTCGGGTACGGAGTGCAATCCCCGGGCCTCCGGCTTGGGCCATTTGGGGGTGTTAAAGGTGGTATCAGAGCTGGCATTCCAAAAAGGAAAATTGAAACTTGTTTGGGTAACTAAAATGAATATAGGAAAAATAACTAAAATTTGACAAGCCGTGGGAATTTGGGTAGTATGGATAGGACTATTATGTATAAGTGTTTAGAAAATAGGATAGAAAGCAAGTATTTTCCACCCACCCATTCCTAACTAAGAGTCTTAGCCTATCCAAGATACTAAGATATCGGATTGTTGAGACGTTTCATTGGAGTTCGAGTTGGAAGCCTAATTTTAAGGCATGTTGTTGGGAAATTTCTTCAAGAGTCTTGTGATTATCAAGTTGGAGTCTTGGGAATAATTATTAGTTTGCGAAGAGTAGTCATTTTGTTTACGACATATACTTGTGGGGTAAGATACTTATGGAGTTACTTTCTTTTGTAGATGGCCGTAACCAAAACCACCGCTAGGAAACGCGTGTTGCCCGTTGAGAAGCACCCGCTTGTGACACCTTGAGTCGAGGGTGAAGATCTCACAACTTTTCGTGATCGCGTCGTTCAGTATTGTGAGCAAAATTTTGTTGCATTAGAGTTTCTGCGGTACCGTAATTCAGCTTTTCAGGCATATTGCATGGTGAAAGCACTTCCTACAGGACCTATGTTTGGAGACATCATAGCAAAGTATGGCGATCTCATGGACAATTTCAACAGAATGAGCTCTAGGGACTATCTCTACCAAGGCGAATGGACGGTGAGCGCCGATTTCATATGCAAGTTATTGATGGAGGTTCACATGAAATGGCAAGGCTATACGGTTGTTAAAGTGAATCCTATTGAAGCCAAGGAAGTGATAGTTATAGATTCTAGTGATTATGAAGAAGTGATCATTATAGACTCTAGTGACGATGAGGAGGTCGAAGAGGATCCAATGGAAGATGTCGATGAATACCCCGCGATCGAGGAAGATCCCATGGAGTATGAAGAGAGTGAAGAAGACCCGAGTGAAGGTGAAGAGCACGAGTATGATGCCGATGAAGAGGAGGAGTTGAATGAAAGCGATGAGGGCGAGGATTAAGCTTGTTAGAATTCTTTAGATTTCCTAGACCTGATGCATTTTGAGTTTATTTATTGGTTTGAATAAGGCTATGATGCCAAACAATACTTTGAAGTTTCTTGAATGATTCCTCTTGAATAGTCACTTTTGGGCTAGAGTAGATTTTACTTTTTGCTTTATGATGATGAATAATGTCTATGTTTTGAGGACCCGATTTGGGAGTTTAATGAATTACGTTTTAATAATTTGGAATGTGAGTTGATGAATTAAGATTTCCTTGTGTATTGTTGGCATTGATTAAATGTATATAAAGTGTTCATGGGGTTAGGACGCGAAAACTTTGATTTTGGTGATACTTGAATCTGCGCAGCAGTGGGTTTTTGTTGTAGCAGACATAATTAATTTTCGATTTATTTTTCCCAGAATTTTTCCTGGAGAGTAGATATATCCAGGTATCTCCCATTAAAATTTCAGCCCTATACGAGTTCTAGAGAATTAGTTACGAATTTTCAAAGTTGGTGGTTCAGTAGCAGAATTGCGAAGTCACTAGCTGTAGAATTTGATGTTTACCTATCTTCCAGATTTTGTTTTGATCTAAATTTTTATGGAAGCTAGTATACACGTATGGCTAACTCTGGGAGAAAGCCTAGCTTGTTTTGAGAATTTTAAAGTCAGTTTAAGACCTTTTCAAAGTCAAAGTTTCTGTTCTGGTGGGCTGTGACAGCAGCTGTAGTATTTCCTGTGTATCTTGAGTTCTACAATTGATTTTGAGTTGATTCTTCTTGATTATGAAATTATACTCAGAGAGGTTGTTGCACATCAAAATTCATAATTTTTTGCTTGTTCGATTGAATATCTTCACAATTTTTGAAGGAGGACGAAAAGTTGAGACGTGATCAGCCTATGTATAGATGTACGTGTAATTGATTTAAATGATAATCAATGTGTGACATTACTTGTTAAATTGTGCACTACATGCCATATATGCATGATTAATTGTACTTATTGATACTTTATAAGTAATACAATAGGCTATAGTGTAGGGATTACGACTGATAGACCACATCAATACTACACCAGGAGAAATCGCCAAGTACCAATGGCAACACCAAACAACAACAACAACAAAATGGAGCAGTTCTTCGCGCAATTTGCTCAAATGGCGCAGAATGCAAACCAGGGAGAGCATAATGCAGCTAACTTGGCAAAGAAAGTGGCTGACATGAAGCCAGGGAACTTTACCGGCAAAGAGGATCCTGTTGAGCTCGAGAACTGGATCGACGAGATGGATAAGGTCCTAGAGCTAGTTGAGTGCCCCGAGAACCGCAAGGTTGTTTGTGCGGCATTCTACCTGAAGAACGAAGCTAACATATGGTGGAGGAGCACACGTCAGAACTTTTTGACTCAACCCAATTTCAATTGGGAGGCTCTTCAAACTGCACTTCGCACTCGCTTTTATCCGGACCATGTCCAGGATCAAAAGTACGTAGACTTCGTGAATCTGACGAAGGGAAATGGTTCTGTGACCGAGTACTTCAAGAAGTTCATAGAACTATCCCGATTCGCAGGTCAGCTATGCCTGACGTGTAATACCCCGTAATTTGGTCAGGGGTAAATTGGTAATTTTAGAGGTGAAATATGAATCTTAAATTATTTGAGAAGTTTGTCGTAATTTTGTGCGAATTTTAGAATGTGAAACGACAATTATTCGTGTGTATATTAGTGTTGTCGCGTATGTGACCACCGCGTGAGATTATACACCTGCCACACTATAACATACCTACCCCCACTACTACTACTATTATTATTATTATTATTAAATTATTAGTATTATACTATATTTCCCCTCCCCTGTACTTATCAACACCCCCCTCTCATGCTTTGTCTTCACGACAAAGAAATTGTCGCCGCCCCAACCATCACCGCCTCCAAAACCTTCCACCACCTTCCATCACCGCCCTCAGCTCTCTTTATAAACCCCCGAACCTTGCTTCCCTTCCCCAGCAGCCAGACTCCAGCACCCCCATCACCAGAAACACCGCCACCACCATACTCCACCAACACCGCCATCATCTTCACGATCACTTCTCCATTCCACTGTCATCATCTCTCTGCCTCTCCTCCACCTCCTTGATCATCGAGAGTTCACCAGGAGCAACTCCTGAGCCACCAGAAAGCAGCGGAGGTAGCAGCTAAGGCCACCACCACCACCGCGTTTCCGGCGAGAACCCATCGGGAAGAAGAAGCCAACCCACTGCAACTCAGTTCCCTCCCCCTTTCTCTCATATCTGCTTATGGTGAGCGACACCAGAAGCTAAAACCAGCAGCGAAGCAGGGACCAGCCACCGCCGCCACACTCGACGGGAACCACCGAGAGAGAACCCACCGGAGCTCTCTCTCTCTCCCTCTGTTTTCCCTCTCGGTTCCCTCCCACTCTCCTCTGTACCGACCCAGAAAGAGGAAGGAAGAAGTAGAAGGACCCAACAGCAGCTCCGGCCGTTGCAGAGCCACCATCACCGCCGGCGGAAGCCATTAAAACCGGCGAGGTTTTTAGCCCAGCAAACTCGAGGCCACCCAACCGTTTTCTTTCGTCCAAATCGTCTCCATAGGATCCGATTAGCACTCAGGAGACCTCAGCAGCGCTCAGCAGCTCCCAGAGATCCACCGTAGGCCACACCATAGTGAGCTCCGACCGTCGACTTCGACCCGACTCCAATCTTCGTCGTTTCTTGCGTTTCTTCGATCAGGTGCACTCCAAATCTCTCCTTAAACTGATTTCTGAACTCAAAATCCCATCTGCATGCTTTGGTTCATGTCTCATTTGATGAAATCGCCTTGTTCTTGATAGGGGGTAAAAGTGTAGTTTTGGAAATGTTAAGGATTGAAGGTGAAGCATAACAAACTGTTTTTGCCTTGTTAGGGGGGTGTTTGTTTCCTTTCCCATAACTTGGGGGTTATTCTTGATAACTAACAAATCTGAATTTGTTTTGAAAATAAAATAAAATAGGGTTTAAATTATTTTCTACTATTAATTTTCTAAATAAATAAAAGAATGATTAGTGTTTGTAGAATTGTTTTCTTGGAAAAACAAAACTAAAAATGTCGAGTTAGAAATGTAACTCGTAACTAATTACTTCCATCGATTTGTTTGAATAAGCATTTTCTGACTACTTAATAGCATTTTAGAATTTAATATTTCTAAAAATGTAATAATGTCTAAAACATTATTTCTTAGTTCTTCATAAAATCTAATAAATAGCCATCTTGGACTATACTTGGTTATATGCAAATAAAGTTAGCTATTTAAATTAATAAAGTGTTGGTTAATGATTTTGATTTTAGTTAATTTACAAGTTAATAGACTTGGGTTATGGACTCTTAAATAACGATAATTATATTTGTAAAAAAAAATTAGCGTTGGGGGAATTAGGTGATTCCTAATATGACTCGCTAGACTTAGAACACTACATGTTGTATACTTGCGTAGATGATTCGTAATTGAATAAGGAAATGTAATTTGTAGGTGACGACTTTATTGACGAATGCTACGTGTCTTTCTAAAGGATCGTTGCGTGCTATTAAGGTGAGTATATATGCCAAGCCTTGCGTGCCGAGCTTCCTTCATGTCAAATGTGGATTTTATGTTATGTCTCAAAATTGTATGGTTTATTTGATACTTGTCGGATTTGATTATTTATTCTTTGGAAAATCTCACACGATAATTATTAATCCGTAATCACTTAAAGTGAAAAGAGTTGTGCGGGAAACGTCATTGGACTATTATCGATTTGGTTTGGTCGTTGTTGGCTACGTCCACTCGACCCACTATTTTATAAAGGTATATAAGGGCGCAACATGAGGACTTCCCAGGAGGTCACCCGTCCTAGTACTACTCTCGCCCAAACACGCTCGACTATGGAGTTCTAATGGGATCCGATGCATTGGTGTTTGTATGGTCACACACTCACACCCAAGAAAACAAATTAAAATGTGCATAAATAGTATACAAAATATATATATATGGAAAGTAGCGCGCATAAATATAAAACCCAAACTTGTAAATTGCATGGATTAATATCCAAATAGTGTAGATACTGTAACAATTATTACTGCCAAACGGTACATTTATACTAAGATATGTAGGGGTGCACACGAGGACTTTCCAGGAGGTCACCCATCCTAATACTATTCTCGCCCAAACACGCTCAACTCTAGAGTTCGAATGAGATTCAGCCATCCAGGTGTTGGTATGGTCACGCCCAAGAAAATAAATAAAAAGGTGGAAAGGTAGTATACTATATATGCACACACACAAAATAGCACACGTGAATGGAAAACCCAAAATGGAAAATCACAAGGAACATTTTGAATTCAAAGTAGTACAGATACTATAACAGCTTCTCCTGCCAAATGGGACATTAAAACCAAGATAAGTAGGGGTGCAACACTAGAACATTCTACGAGGCCACCCATCCTAGTTTTAATCTCGCCCAAACACACTCAGCCCCAGAATTCTAATGGGGTCCAGTGCATCAGTGTTGGTCTGTTCACGCCCGAAATAAATTAAAAATGTATGAAAGCATAAAAGTGAAATCTAAAATAAATATCGTCAATTCATAATCAAAATAATATGAAAGCATAACTAGAAATTGAAAATATATATTAAGGTAAGTGGAATGCAACACTAGGACTTCCCGAGGACCCCCCCCCCCCCCCCCCCCCCTCTTTCAGTGGGAAATGCTAGCAATAATCGAAAGTAAACATGCCACTACCAACATTCCTAAACTTATTAACTAATTACGTGAGATTTTCAATTGTACGCATTTTCAGAACACTGCATGACATGAATTGCAAGCATCAGCAATGCGCAAGATAGGCTGATAACTAAAAACAGAGAAACAACTATAACAGTTACATCAAAGTGGGAATTCAACCAAAGAGATAGCCATCAAAGAAAACCTATTTTGAGAAGCACTTCTGCTTCCATAACACGACTATTCACAACTGATTTGACATCGAACGATAGACTAAAACAGCCATACAGTATCACGCAAACTATTTACATAGATCACCCACTTTATACTTACTTTTATTGCAGTCCCGATAATTTTCTTGACGAAGGAAATTGCAAGATAACATTAGCAATAGGTGATTCGAGATAATCGCAGTACTTTCTAAGAACTAATTCGATGGAACAGGTTTATATAGCTATCACAGCCTAGTTTCTTACACAAGTCTAGGGGTTATATGTATAGGAAACAGGCTAAACGGAAAAAGCACTTCTGCAACACCGTCATGACATAAACTATGACCAATGTGGCAAAGAAGACTGATTATTCAATACAGAGACCTCGTGGAATTGAAACAAAAAATAAATAAATAAATAAATAAAATAAAATAAAATATGGCTAACAATTGAAAACCAAGCTTTCAGAACAGGCCGTTCCGACTTCCAGGACTAAGAATATCCACGGAACGTTCACACCTTATCTGAGATCAAACAGTACTCTATATAATGATTCGATACCTATCACACAAATTACTTAAACAAAGGGCAATTGTGGTGCCTCTAAATTTCCTTGTGCTACAGGAAATTGTATTATGACATCAGGTCAATAGTGGAATTGCACTACTCTTTAAAACAACTAATGCCCTGATTCGGAAACAGAGAAACACAGGAATAACCCCGCCTAAGCTAAAACACATAACTTTATCTTCTATAGGCAAAAAGTTGAGGAATGTGAAGTCCTAAAACACATTGCTTGATCTTCTATAGCAACAAGTTCCAAAAGTAATCAGATATAAACTGGTAAATTCAAATTAAGCGTCCACTTACCAGCTAAGCTAGATATAAACACCTATAAACACAAACTAAACTTATAGGACCCCTAATAGACCAGAACACATATTTGCCAGAAACCATTATCTGAAAACAATGGTAAACCTAAATTGCACCCAAAAAATAGTCAATCCAACGATGATAAACTACTAGGAATGAAACAGAGAGCACAGGAATAACTCCAACTAAGGAAACAGATGACAGACAACAGTAATTTTGAAACCCCAAAACACGTGCCGTGATCTTTCTCTAGGTAGACTTTGAAGCCCTAAAACATATTCCTTGGTCTTCTATGCCAAAAAGATTAGGAAGTCATCATATCTTAACGGCTAGATCCAAAGACCAATAAAACACGAACTGGCCTTAGAGAAACCCTAATATAGCAGAATCCATATTCTCAATAAGCCTATATTCTGAAAACAGTGGTACACCTAAAATTGTAGTTAATCGGACGATAATAACCTACTAGGAAACAGATGAGCGACGATGGTAATTTTGAAGCACTAGAAGACGGGGTTGTCTATGGTGCGTCCCTTATTAGGGTTCCTGACAACTTTTTATTTTTTTTTGTGGTCCCCGCTACTACAGGACAAAAAAGGTTACCCGGTATAGCATGTAACCTCGGCTGGGGATAGAGTTGTTAACATATATTTTCGCTTTAGATAAACTTGTTAATGTCTGCGCCACAGGTAGATAGTAAAGGTTAGCATAAAGTTAATAATTTTTAACAACTCGAAAGAACAGCTTCAACTTAAGATAGCTTTGTTAATAACTTGTGAAGAAATAACGATTAAATAAACTACAAGCAGACCAATAACAATTAAAATGTATTTTATAGGCATGTTTAAAGATTAATACTGGAATAATTTCACAATAACATTCAAATCAGATGGTACTTGTTGAGAATTGTCTCTCGGACCGTCTTTCTTGTAAAGAAATCACGAATAAAATCACTCTAAACAAACCTAGATCAATCAGGCTCGTATTTCCTAGAAAGATTACTTGATTGAGACCAGAAGACTTCCTCTTTAACAAAATATTCGGATGGTATTTATGCAAAATCGCCTTCCGAATCGCCTACTTGTTCGGCGGAGTCCACCGGAGGATTGGGGCATGTGGTTCTATTGTGTCCCAGCTCCTTGGAACTCCATACTGCCTTCTCTTGTCTTTCTTGGGTCCTTTTTGGTGTTTTGTGTTCGGGGGGTTCAGATTTCTCACATGGGCATAGGGATTTTCTTCCTTCTTAATCTCCCCCTCTGTACCCTGAGTAGGTTTATAAATGATTCTCTGCATTTTTCGAATCCCATCGGCCATATGCTTTAAGAATAACTTAATTGTGTCAGAAGATGTACATCCCAAATTGGCATACAGTTTAACTTGGCTCCATATAGAACCCCGGCGAAAGGTTTGAACATCTGGGTCATCACAGTTCTTCCTAAGAGGCTCCTTCATTGATGACTCAGTGCGGTAGAATTCTTTGTCAGTTTTTGTCCACCTTTTAGAAATTAAGGAGATTGGAATCCTATTTACACCCTTGTGTTTCAGAACAAACAACATGTGTTTGCAGATCTTAATAGGAAACAATACAATGATAGACAGAGTGTAAACTGTTAACAAAAAAAGTAGACGGTAGTTCATAGAATGTGACTTTAACTTTTACAATAGATGTTTGAATAGTTAAGATAAGTAAGTTAATAGTTAGGAATGAAGAAGATATACCTTAACAATTACAATCAAGTATATGTGTACATTGTATATAAGTATGAAAATGAAAATTGATATACATACCAATGAATTTATTGATTTCACCTCTCATCACGTAAAACAAGTCCAAGTCATCTTCTGGAACAGTTTTGACTTTCAACAGTCTATAATCCTTACCCTTTCAAGCTTGTATCCTAAACATATTGAAGACAGCTTAGGTGAAGACCTTTGCTGCATGGGATTCGATATCCCTGAACCCCGTTGTTAACACGGAGTCTGATTGGTCGGTGCGAAAGTGTTTCTCGCGCTCGGTGTTGCGTAGCTTATCTACCCCGGTCACGAATCCCTTGCAAACATCTTCCAATTTGTCCTAGAAGGACATAAAATCCTTGAAGAAACTGTTACTGCTCTCGCATATTAAGGTTGTCGATTGCAATGCAAAATAAGTGGTATTTTACAGGGATATATATTTTAATTAATAAGATAGAACTCTCTCTGAAGTTTAGCACTTTGGAAGGTAAGGTCAAAAGTATAGAATGAGTTCTTAATACTCTGTAAAATCATTACACAAAGATGCCAATATATGGGTTTTTAGAGCTTTTGCACATTGCCATGCATGGGACAAACCAAATGGAGGCACAAAGTCCTCAAATTTAGTACAACATTATGTTGGTGATGTAGTTAATGGGAAGAACAATGTTTCCAATGGGTATGCGTTACACAAATTGAGTTTGATTGATGTCTATGAATATCATGTGTGCCACCATTCAACACATATTAACACTATATGACTTATTAAGACCAATTATGAGACTTACAACACATGGTGATTTCTCACAACGTTAAGTCTCACAATGTCGATAGTCGGTTACACCCTATCCCTCGTTGTTCAAGTCCCATAGTTGGGTGTCACCTCAAAACTCCCGACCTCGTTAAACTGACACAATTAGCACGTTAAATCATATTAGGATTGAATGAGGCATATTTCATGGCTGAACAAGTACAATGATCGAGTTTTCATTCATTTTTGGTCTTTTTAGGTAACTTAGAGGAAGATAAATTCTAGTAATTTCAAAGTAAATCCCACACTTGATATTGGTATGTTGATCAGGACACATGGTGACACCATGAGTCATTCAATCATTGAAGAAACCAAAATAAATGGTATTTTAAAGGGATATATATATCTTATATAATAAGATAGTACTCTCTCTAGGGTTTAGCATTTTTGAAGGTAAAGTCAGAAGTTTAGAATGAGTTCTTAATACTCAGTAAAATCAATACACAAAGATGCCAATATGAGGGTTTTTTGAGCTTTTGCACATTGCCACGCATGAGACAAACCAAATGGAGGCACAAAGTCCACAAATTGAGTACAACATTCTGTTGGTGATGTAGTTAATGGGAAAGAACAATGTTTCCAATGGGAACGCATTACACAAATTGGGTTTGATTGATGTATATGCATCACATGTGTGCCACCTTTCAATACTTATTAACAGTATATGGCTTATTAAGACCAATTATGGGACTTACAACGCATTGTGATTTTTCACAACGTTCTCATGATGTCGATAGTCGGTTACACCCTATCCCTCGTTGTTCAAGTCCCAGAGTTGGGTGTCACCTCAAAACTCCCGTTTTCGTTAAAGTGACACAATTAGAACATTAAATCATATTTGGCTTGAATGAGGCAGATTTCATGGCTGAACAAGCACAATGATCGAGTTTTCATTCATTTAGGGTCTTTTTAGGTAACTTAGAGGAAGATAAATTAAAGTAATTTCAAATTAAATCCCACACTTGCTATTGTTATGTTGTTCAGGACACATGGTGACACCCTGAGTCATTCAATCGATGAAGAAACCAAAATAAATGGTATTTTACTGGGATATATATATCTTAAATAATAAGATATAACTCTCTCTCGGGTTTAGCATTTTTGAAGGTAAAGTCAGAAGTTTAGAATGAGTTCTTAATACTCAGTAAAATCAATACACAAAGATGCCAATATGTGGGTTTTTTGAGCTTTTGCACATTGCCACGCATGAGACAAACCAAATGGAGGCACAAAGTCTTCAAATTGAGTACAACATTCTGTTGGTGATGTAGTTAATGGGAAAGAAAAATGTTTCCAATGGGAACGCATTACACAAATTGAGTTTGATTGATGTATATGCATCACATGTGTGCCACCTTTCAATACATATTAACAGTATATGGCTTATTAAGACCAATTATGGGACTTACAACGCATTGTGATTTTTCACAACGTTACATCTCATGATGTCGATAGTCGGTTACACCCTATCCCTCGTTGTTCAAGTCCCAGAGTTGGGTGTCACCTCAAAACTCCCGTTTTCGTTAAAGTGACACAATTAGAACATTAAATCATATTTGGCTTGAGTGAGGCAGATTTCATGGCTGAACAAGCACAATGATCAAGTTTTCATTCATTTAGGGTCTTTTTAGGTAACTTAGAGGAAGATAAATTAAAGTAATTTCAAATTAAATCCCACACTTGCTATTGTTATGTTGTTAAGGACACATGGTGACACCCTGAGTCATTCAATCGATGAAGAAACCAAAATAAATGGTATTTTACTGGGATATATATCTTAAATAACAAGATAAAACTCTCTCTAGGGTTTAGCATTTTGGAAGGTAAAGTCAGAAGGTTAGAATGAGTTCTTAATACTCAGTAAAATCAATACACAAAGATGCCAATATGTGATTTTTTTGAACTTTTGCACATTGCCACGCATGAGACAAACCAAAGGGAGGCACAAAGTCTTCAAATTGAGTACAACATTCTGTTGGTGATGTAGTTAATGGGAAAGATTAATGTTTCCAATGGGTACGCATTACAGAAATTGAGTTTGATTCATGTATATGCATCACAGGTGTGCCACCATTCAATAAATATTAAAAATATATGGCTTAATAAGACCAATTACGGGACTTACAACGCATTGTGATTTTTCACAACGTTACGTCCCACGATGTCGATAGTCGGTTACACCCTATCCCTCGTTGTTCAAGTCCCATAGTTGGGTGTCACTTCAAAACTCCCGGGCTCGTTCAAATGACACAATTAGAACGTTAAATCATATTTAGCTTGAATGAGGCATATTTCATGGCTGAACAAGTACAATGATCGAGTATTTATTCATTTTGGGTACTTATAGGTAACGTAGAGGAAGATAAATTAAAATTATTTCAAAGTAACTCCCACACTTGCTATTGGTATGTTGTTCAGGACACATGGTGACACCCTGAGTCATTCAATCGATGAAGAAACCAAAATAAATGGTATTTTACAGGGATATATATCTTAAATAATAAGATAGAACTCTCTCTAGGGTTTAACATTTTGGAAGGTAAGGTCAGAAGTTTAGAATGAGTTCTTAATACTCGGTAAAATCAATAAACAAAGATGCCTATATGTGGGTTTTATGAGCTTTTTCACATTGCCACGCATGAGACAAACCAAAAGGGAGGCACAAAGTCCTCAAATTGAGTACAACATTCTGTTGGTGATGTAGTTAAGGGGAAAGAACAATATTTCCAATGGGTACGCGTTACACAAATTGAGTTTGATTGATGTATATGCATCTCATGTGTGCCACCTTTCAATACATATTAACACTATATGGATTATTAAGACCAATGATGGGACTTACAACGCATTGTGATTTTTCACAACGTTACATCTCACGATGTCGATAGGGGTTACACCCTATCCCTCGTTGTTCAAGTACCATAGTTGGGTGTCACCTCAAAACTCTCGGGCTCGTTAAAATGACACAATTAGAACATCAAATCATATTTGGCTTGAATGGGGCATATTTCATGGCTGAACAACTACAATGATCGAGTTTTCATTCATTTTGGGTCTTTATAGGTAACTTGGAGGAAGATAAATTAAAGTAACTTCAAAGTAACTCCCACACTTGCTATTGTTATGTTGTTCAGGACACATGGTGACACCCTGAGTCATTCAATCGATGAAGAAACAAAAATAAATGGTATTTTACTGGGATATATATCTTAAATAATAAGATAGAACTCTCTCTAGGGTTTAGTATTTTGGAAGGTAAAGTCAAAAGTTTAGAATGAGTTCTTAATACTCAGTAAAATCAATACACGAAGATGCCAATATGTGGGTTTTTTGATCTTTTACACAGTGCCACACATGAGACAAACCAAAGGGAGGCACAAAGTCCTCAAGTTGAGTACAACAATCTGTTGGTGATATTGTACCTCGGTACAATTTATGCCGTAAGTTCATTCCCTTGTCATTTGATAATATCACTCAATTTAAAATAATCTACAAAATAAAATCATTAATTGAAATTCTTGTTCAGCCCACGGATGGTCTTAAATTTTCAAAGTTTTTGATCAGTTTGGAGGAACGTGGAGCGAGATGGGATACGTAAGTTTCACGATTTCTATCAATACAAGTTGATTTATACTTTCATACTTTGTTGAACTTATTTTATTTTGACTTGTTAATGAAACAGATTCCCCAACAACCGAATGGGTAATGATCTAATTCATTAGAAGTTATTACTAATTTGTTAAAATTACTATCGTATGTATTGAAACTGTATTCTGGTTTAACCTATCAGGTATGATTGTTGCCCCCATGTCTGCTTTTCAATGACCCACTTGAGGGATTTGACTCCAACTACAAAGAAGAATTTTGATGTCCAAGTGGAGCAGCTCAAAATCTGGGTTGCTAATGAAATGGCTAGATCAGACTACAACCAACAGTTTGCCCAGTTTTTAAGGAGTTGATGAAATTGAAGTCTGTTCAATAGAACTTCTATGAGTTCCAGAACATGTACCAAAAATTTGACACTGTTTCTACGGTTTGATGAAATTCGGGGAAGTCGTCGAGGAAGTCGCCGAGGAAGTCGGCGGGGAAGAAGGGAAAAAAGTGAAATTGTGTTATGTTGTTGGGGGTTTTGTAACATGAAAAATATTTATGTCAGTTAATGTTGTGGGTTGTTTGGGAGAATGTATGTTATGAACAATGTTTTCCAACGTTGATGAGCCAATGTTTTTTTGCTTATTATTTGATGGCTTGTGTTGTTTTCTGAAAAATTGCTTGTGCTTTTTTGTGAACACAAACTGTACAGGTAAATTTATTTAACGTGCATTTGGTGTTGGCCAACTACCCTCACCTACCAAAACTTAATTAGTAAATGCACTACTGGGTTATTATTTATCCATTCTAAAGTGTTGAGGTCTCTATCTTAACTGTAGATACTTGCATTTATATCAACCAACCTACCCACTGCCCGCTCTTTATACTATCTCCAACCACTCTCAACTAACTCTTTATTTCTCTCTTCACTCTCAGATCTCATCAGTTCTCCTTCTCTTTCACCCTTATATTCTTTCTCTCTAACAAATGTCTCAACCTAGTGTAAGATCTTCACCCTCACCAAGCAACCCACCTTCATATTCAAGAGGAGATGCATCCCGGAGGTCAGGGTGTAGGCCTGGGCAGTGCTACTGTGGCCGATACCCTGTAAGTCGTACCGCCAATACGCCCGAAAATGATGTACGCGTGTTTTGGACTTGTGCCAAGCCTAGAGGTCAACAATGCAACTATTTCTACTGGGAAGATGAATTTCCCAGTCCGTGCTCTGCTCCATATCTCCAACAACTTCAGGATGAGGTAACAACGTTGAGTAGGAGACTCGTAGGGGCCGAGAATGCTTCCAAAGCCCACTCTTTTCATGTGAAACTGCTGTACGTTGTGATTTTTGTCATTCTCATCGTTTTAATTTTGAAGTAAGATAGTTTCCTTCTCTATTCTGTTGTGTTCAGTTAAGTGTGAGACTCGAAGGGGCCGAGAATGCTTCAAAAGCCCACTATTTTCGTGTGAAACTGTTGTATGTTGTGATTTTTGTCATTTTCAACATTTTAATTTCAATGTATGATAGTTTATCCTGTATTTAATTCTAATTCTGCTGTGATTAGTTAAGGATTCAAGTTTTGTTAACAGTGATATCTCCGAGTTTATCTTAAATGAAAGGATTAATGTCATAACTGTTAAACACACTAACTAAAGATTAATCAAAGATATCACTGTGTTATCTTATTCAGCTTAGTTCATTCTATAGTGTTAACAATACTATCTAGGTTAAAAAGGAATCTTCCTGGGACCACTTTTTTTGTCCCGTAGCTGGCCTCTGGGACCACTTTTTTCGTCCAGTAGCTGGCATTTTCGTAATAACCGGCTAGTACCGGCTTAGCCGGTTACCATAGGGACGCACCAAAGTTTTTGCCCTAAAAGACACTTCCAGATCTTCACTACCAAAGGTATTTCTGGATTTGAAACCATAAAACACATGGGCTTGATCTTCTATGGCAAAAAAAGGGTTCGGAATTCATCATATATTAACGGTCAAATCCAAATCAACTGTGAAGTCACCAACTACGCAAAATATGAACACCAAGAAAACACAGACTGAACTCACAGAAACCCTAATAGAACAGAAAGCATATTCATCAGAAAACGTATAATGCGTAAACAGTGATAAACCCTAAATTGCACAAAAACCTGGAGTTAATCCGGCGATAAGGACCTAGCATGACAAAGGTCGGGGCTCGTTAGCTGGAGGGCCAACGGCTGTAGGAGAATTCAGAAAGAGGTCCGCAGGAGAAGGCTGCGTATTGTGAACGTTGGTAAAGTCGGTGGAAGAAACTTTCCAAAAAAGAAGGTCAGTATACTATGGGAAACCACCCCTATGGTATGGATAATCCCCAGTTTGGCACTTTGTGGTTTGGATAATATCCTAAACCCCCCTTCTGGTGATTGGACATTATGCCACCACACATGAAGATACTTTGAGAGCATTTTGCCCTTCAAGCCAAATAACATATCTACCCCCCCCCATCAAGTTATAATGGGCTGGTTTGGAAAAGATTAATTATCGGATCAACTAATTATAAAAAAAAATCGGGGCAAAATGTGGATTTTGCGGGGACCGAGATCCGGTCGACGAAAAACAGCTACCGGTTACTATTAGTAGCACACTTGTCAGTTTGTGGTTGATTAATGTGGGTGTCGACTCGGATCTGGATAGACTATACCCAGATCCGTTTAAATAGTTGAATAAAAATAATTGAAAAAGTACCCGGATCTGGGTAAGTCCGAAAAATCTTGGATTCTGTCAATCTTTGTCAAATAGATCAGATTAATTATCAAAATTTAATTAATTAAGAGAATAATTCAGTTTTGCCCAACAAGGCCAATAATTAACCAAGTATCTCTCTCCTTATATTTCCAACTTACTACGAACATCATCCATGTCAAAAACCATCGCTGCCACCTTTACCAACCAACAAAACAATAGCAACAACACCAATTACAATTCGTGTGAAACCAAACAGTCTAAAAGTGCTAAAACCCAATAAACCCACCACCCATCACCGCACCTATTACCACCATATTCTTCACCACCATTGTCACCAACCGAAATCGGAGGCTACTTCATCCAAACCAAACCAAAATCAACCAAACTGAAAACAAATCATTGGCTTCGACCAATTCAAGAAACCCGTTGACCAAAACCTATAAACTAAACTAAACATAACACCCGCAACAGAAGAGTTTGACAGGGAGACATCATCGGAGGGGGAAGGTGAGTGAGTGAGAGAGATCGTCATAGAGAGAGGAAGAGGAAGAAGAAGGACTGACAACACAATCTAGTCGTTAACTTAAATCACAACAAACGAACCAGCTGAGTCGGACTTCGCCATTGAAGATACCCGGATATAGGGTTTTGCCTAATTCGAATTGGCTTCCTTATCAACAAATTCGCGATAATAAGATACGTGTTTCATAAATCTTACTCAGATTCGTGCTTCTTCGAGTGGGATTTGAGATTGGTTCAGGACGATCCATATGGTTCTTGTAGGGATCGATGTGGTGGAGGGAGAGGAGGCGAGGGGATACGTATGGTCTTGTGGGGAATACCAAATCCAGGGTATCGTCGTGGTGGGGGCAGATAATAGAAGTGGTGAAAGTGGGTGGGCCGAAAAAACCAGATTTAACACCAAACAACTTGTGGACTAGCGTTCTCTCTCTAGGAAAATGCTCTCTGACCCCCAATTACAACCGAAACCGCCATTTCCGCCGGAAAATTCCCCCAACCACGATGCTCCGCTCCAGTTAAACCAGACGAATTTTAAACGCCGGTTCGTCGCCTCCCTTTCCGATATGGAGGAGGATGCGAATCTCGCTAGCGATCGCCGATTTAGTGAAGCTCTGATTGAGCCACCAAAGGGGATCTACATGGAGGCCGAGGTGGAGATGCTAGATTCAGATCTACCAGTGGCCGCCGGAGTTACATCGGTGACCAAGGCCGATGGTAGTGTTCATATTCAAATCGGAGGACCGATGCTTCAGAGGCTTTGACTTCCTTGGAGTCGTGCCCTAATTCTGAGGGCGTTGGGTAAAGATCCGGGGTATTTTTTACTCCAAGCTCGGCTTGAAGCACAGTGGAAGCTCTAGAAGGGTTTCGAGTTGCTGGATATGGAGAATAGCTTCTAGTGCGTTCGATTTTACTGCAAGGAAGACTATGATCGGGTACTGCTTGGTGGTCCTTGGATGATCCAAGGCAAGTATCTGACGGTACAGAAGTGGAAGCCCGATTTCGATCCATATGCGCCAGCGGTGGTTACGACTCCGATTTGGATTCGGCTCCGGGGCTTTCCGATTGAATATTTTGACAAGGCCACTCTCATGGAGATCGGAGGTCGTTTTGGCACAGCTCTGCGTGTGGATTCGATCACGTTAGCGGCTGAGCGGGGAAAATTTGCTCAGATGTGGAGGTCGATTTGGGCCGAAGTCTATTACCGGCGATTTGGATTAATGGTAAGAAAGTATTGGTTGAATACGAAGGTCTGAGAAGGATTTGTTATGAATGTGGTGTTTATGGCCATTCTAAGGATCATTGCCCCTCTCTGGTGCCGCTACCTCCTCCGGCGCCGGTGGCGGTTGAGGAGGAGCTTCCGGATGCAGCGGTGGCTTCGTCGGCGACGGGGAAGGAGAAGTTTGGGCCGTGGATGATTGCCCGACCCAAGAAGAAATGGAATAAGAATTTGGGTCGGGCTGGCCCGAGTGGCTCGAGTGGTGTGGATGCACCATCCCCTTATCTTGCGGGGGGAAACCAGATGCAGATCAACGGTGAGGATCGTTCTAGAGGATTACCTCAGAACAGTGGATTAAATCCTTTTTCCAGCGCATTTTCGAGTTGCAGAGCCAATCAGGCAGTGCCACATCAGCAGGACGTGGCGTCTGCTGGCTTGACCAATCAGGCGGTGCCACAACAGCGGAAGGTAGTGGATGCTGCCACGCCAGCTAACCGTACTGGAAAGGGGAAAAAACAAAACCCCAATCGTAAATTTCCCCCAAATCAGAGAACTCCTTTGGGTCGTATCGATCCAAACAAGGTCTCGATTCTTTCTTGATCGGAAAAGGGCAAAGCCCCTTGCAACAATGGAAGTAGTCACTCGTCTTCTTCAGTCGGAGGAACTCAACGTGGTGGTCGGATTGCCGGGGATTCCTTCGGTGAAGGTGGTAACGGCACCGGCAATCGATTTAGTCCACTTTGGAATACGGAAATGGTTTTCTCCGCCGGTGGAACCGGTTTGGATACCATTCGTTTCTCTCTCCCTCTCCAAACCAGGTTGCTGATGCAGGAGATCCGGGAACTCTTGGCACGAAGGGAACCGGGATTCAACTTAGGGAACCGCCGGTTGGCCGGCCAAACTTTCATTAATACTCCAGTGAAGATCTTGTGCTGGAATTGCAGGGGTTTTGGCAATTCAGATACGGTACGTACTCTTGTTGAGCTTTGTAGGATTCATCTTCCTTCAGTTCTCATGATTGTGGAACCTAGGGTTTCAAGTGATCATGCCCACTCCTTTCGTTGAAGGTTTGGCTTTGATATGGTTAGTGTAGTTGAAGCAGTAGGGTTTTCCGGAGGGATTTGGTTGTTCTGGAAGTCCAATGAGGTGGACATTGAGATTGTTGGGACTTCTTCCCAAATAGTGACTGGTTTGGTTAAAAGAGTTAATCAGGCTGATTGGCTGTTCTCAGCCATTTATGCTAGTACTATTCCTCTTTCTAGAGAAGCTTTGTGGGATCAGTTGAGAGTTGTAAGTCAATCCCACTCACTTCCTTGGTTATTAGCTGGGGACTTCAACCAGGTTGCTCATGCTTATGAGAAGAGAGGTGGTAAGTCCATCAATTCAAATAGAAGCCAGAAGATGGTAGAATGTTTCAATGATTGTCAGCTTTTGGATCTTGGTTTTTCTGGTCCTCAATTCACATGGTCAAATTCTAATCATTATGGTACGATTATAAGACAAAGGTTGGATAGGGCTTTGTGTAATTCTGCTAGGAGAAATTCTTTTCCAGCTGCCTTTGTGAAGCACATTACCAGGCTTTGTTCTGATCACCACCCCTTGTTGGTGGATATGGATGGTATTCAACCTCCTTCTCCAGGGTTGAGACCATTCAGGTTTGAGGCTGCATGGTTGGTGGAATCTAGCTGTCACAAGTTGGTTCAAGATCATTAGCAGGTGCAGGGGCCTATTGCTAATTCTGTCTTGGATTTCACTCACAAAGTCAGGACTTGGAATTATGAGGTCTTTGGGAATATTTTTCAAAAGAAGAGGTGGATTTTGGCTAGGTTGAATGGTATCCAGAAATCACTAGCTGTGAAGGAGTGTGCTGCATTATTAGATCTGGAAGCTGAGTTGCAAGATCAGCTTCAATATATTTTGTTGCAGGAGGAGCTATTTTGGTTCCAGAAGTCCAGACTCAACAAGATTTTATTGGGTGATAAGAACACTAAGTTCTTTCACTCTACAACTGTGGCTAGGAGAGCTAGGAGCAAGGTGATAAGGATCAAACTGCCTAATGGAGATTAGTGTGATAATGCTGACATTCTTAAGCAGGAGGTGACCAATCATTTTAAGAACCTTTATGCTGATGCTAGTCCTGGGTTGGCAACCTCATTTGAGTGGAAAGGTGGGAAATTAACTGAGGAAGAAATGCAGCAATTGCTTTTACCAGTTACAGAGGTGGAAGTGAAGAGTGTTTTGTTTTCTATGGGTCCCTACAAGAGTCCTGGGCCAGATGGGCTGCCACCCATTTTCTATCAAGCCCAATGGGCTGTGGTGGGGCCCACTTTAGTGACCATGGTTAGTGATGCCCTGAGAACAGGGAAACTGCCTGAGAGCATTAATGGGACATTCATTACTTTGATCCCTAAGAATGATCATCCTACTTCTTTTTCTCAGTTTAGACCAATTTCATTGTGCAATGTCACTTTGAAGCTTATCACAAAGGTGCTGACACAGAGGTTGAGGTCCATTCTTCAAAGGCTCATACACCCTCTGCAGTATATCTTTCTCCCTGGAAGACAAACCAGTGATAACATCATTTTAGCACAGGAATTGTGTCATTGTTTGAAAACTATGAAGGGGAGGAAGGGTGGTTTGGCTGTGAAAATAGATTTGGCCAAGGCCTATGATAGGGTCAAGTGGTCACTTATTGATGCTGTTTTAGAACAGATTGGCATTCCTGGGAATTGGAAGAGCATTATTATGGAGTCAGTCACTTCAGCCTCCTTTAATATTTTGTGGAATGGAGAGAAGCAGCAGGAGTTCAGGCCTGAGAGGGGGCTTAGGCAGGGGGACTCTATATCCCCCTACCTTTTTCTTCTTACAATGGAAGTGTTAGCACAAAAGATCCAAGAGGCAGTAGATAGGAAGAGATGGAAGGGGCAGAAGTGTTCTAGAAGTGGGGTAGCCATCTCTTATGTATTTTTTGCGGATGATTTGCTTTTATTTGGAGAGGCTACTCATGATCAGGTTCAGGTAATGACAGAGGTACTAGATGAGTTTTGTGTGGACACTGGTCAAGCCATCAGTTTTGACAAATCAAAGCTTTTTGTTAGTCCTTGTGTATCTAGGCACAAGGCTAGGGAGCTCAGTCATCTTGCTGGTATTACACTCACTGAGGACTTAGGACTTCAATTGGGGATGCCTCTAATTCACAATAGAGCCAATCACACACTTTACCAATTTATTGTGGATAAAGTTTTGAGGAAACTCACTGGTTGGAAGGCTTCCCAACTTTCACTGGCTGGAAGGGCTACTCTTGTGCAAACTGTTCTGCAAGCATCGCCCTCCTATGCTATGCAGACCACTTTACTCCCAGCTAAAACTTTGAAGGCCATTGATTAAGCCTGTAGAAGATTTCTTTGGAGGGCTACTGCTGAAAAAGAGAAAGTGTCTCTAATTAATTGGGACACTGTCTGTCTTCCAAGATATTTGGGTGGTTTGGGGTTTAAGAAGCTGGAAAAGTTCAATTTAGCAATGCTTGCCAAATCTGGGTGGAAGGTGGTCAATACCAGCAAACCTTTGTGGGCTAGGGAGATGCAAACTAAATATGGTGTCACCTCTCCTCACTCTTTGAAAACTCAGCCAAGAAGTCACTCTTCTAAACTCTGGAAACAGATCCATAAGAGCTTGACAGCTGTGAGTTCTGGTATAGGGATGAATGTAGCTGCTGGAACAACAACTCTATTTTGGGTGGACAAGTGGTTGGGTAAGTTCAAATTGTGTGATATGGCTTTGTGTTCTCTTAGTGATGATGATTTGCTTCAAACAGTCTCAGATATGTGGTCCATGGAGGAAGGGTGGAACTGGAATGTCTTGAGGGAAAGGCTACCAGGGCACATCACTCAACTACTTCAAAATGTTACTGTTAATGGGGAGGAGGGTGAATAAGATCATTGTGTGTGGTTGGGAACTGGAACAGGGAGTTATTCTGTGGCTTCTGGGTATGAAGAGCTTCTTGACAAACCCATAAGTATGGCAGATAGGGCTGTGTGGAGAGAAATTTGGAGGAGTAAGGGATTTCATAGGTGGAAGACCTTCTTGTGGCTTCTTAGTCATGGCAGGTTAGCTACTAATCATTTATTTGCTTCCAGAGGCATAATTGCTAGCTCTGTTTGTCCTTTCTGTGATCATGTGTGTGAAGACACTATGCATGCCATCAGAGATTGTTCATGGGCTGCACTTATTTGGAAACAATTTCTTCCTCTTTCTGGCTGGGAAGATTTCTTTATTCTCCCTACAGCTTCATGGGTTTTGTGGAATATTAGTTGGAAGCTGAAGGGGGGTGATTTGATTGAGGGTGTTTCATGGAGTGTGTTGTTCCAAACCATCTGTACTCAAATTTGGTTTTGGCATAACAAGAGAACCCATGATGTTCATTTTCAAGTGCCTACTCATACTAAATGGACTCTGTTGAATCAATCTAGGAGAGTTGTTAGAGGTCTTCAGCCTATTCCTGGTTCTTTGCCTCAGAAACCAGTTCTTATTTGTTGGGAGAAGCCTCCAATGCATCAGCTGAAGATGAATGTTGATTGTGGATGTATTCATGTCAATGACTGTCTTGCAATTGGAGGTGTGTGCAGGGACTATGAGGGCTCCTGGGTTTGGGGGTTTCAACAGAGTATTGGTGTCACTTCTGTTCTTCATGGTGAGATCTGGGCAATCTTGGAGGGCTTGAAGGTAATTAAACAAAAACAGCTTTTGGGAGTTATTATTGAATCTGATTCAAAAGAGGCTGTATCTTTGGTGGATTCTGCCTCCAAAACTTCCCCTCTCTGGCGCCAAATTGTTGCTATAAGGTGTTTGTTGATGGAAACTCAGAGTTCTCTGGGTCATGTATGGCGGGAGGCTAACAAAGTGGCAGTTTGCTTGGTGAAGAATTGTAATTTTGATTCCCTAGATAGAGTTATTTTGCATTCTGTTCCTTCTTTTTGTCAAGTTGTGATAGCTTTTGACAAAGCTGGTGTAGGGAGTGTTAGACTCCTTGTGTAACTTTTTTCTGTTAAATCAAAAAAAAAAAAAAAAAAAGTGGGTGGGCCGAGAACGGAGGTGGTGGAGGTTGGTGGCGGAGAAATAGAGAAGAGAATCTAAGTTGTCTAAAATGATAGTGTGAAAAAAGTATATGACACAAAAGCTATTGATAAACGATGACTTCGGTAAAAAAATATGCTGTAAAAAATTCAATGATGTGATAGTTTTGTTGTTTAGTGAAATTTATAAATATGTCATTTTGTGGAAAAAGCAGTGATGTTACAATTGATTGGTGATGATATTATTGTCATTTGCATAATTTGTGGGGAAAAAGACACAAAAAAACTACTTACATCGAACTTTTTTCTTCCCCTCGTTTTATACTAAAAGCCCAAAGCCAAAATTCAAAAATCTCCTAATAGAAATTGATACCAAACATTTTTTTCAAATCCAACAAGCTAAAAATCTACTTTTGAATTAAATGACAAAAAAATCTGATACCAAAACACCCTTACGTTCTTTATTTTTTGTGCAGAGGAGGGAAAAGAGGCCTTAAAAAACTAATTAAATGGAGCCCAAACCTACTTTATCATCTAGCACCTCAGCATTACATGGGGGTATCAAAATAATCTACCTCGTGGTGGTCAAATCTAACCGATTTAGCAACAGAGTCAGCAAGCAAGTTCGCCTCTCTAAACACATAACAGATCTAGCTATGAGAGGCCATCATAAAGGCCTTGATTTCCGAGGTAAAAAATTTCAAGTTTATGTTTATGAGATATCACAAATAACTGTAGTTGGTAAAAAAATAATCCAATGATTGGTGAGTTTGAAAATAATATAGTAGTGAAATTTACTATTGTAATTTTTAAAATTTTACGTTTCTCCCTCCATCTATGGTCCCCTATTTTATTTTCTAATGTTTTAGTTTTTTTTTTGTCAACTTTCTTCATTGTGACTCACAATATTGTAGTTGCAAAATTTTGGAGCAAGTAGCAAAAAAGTATTAATGACATCACTAAAAAAAAGTGATGTACTCAAGTTAATGACTTGGCAGAAAGTTAATGGAGATGTATGTAATAATAACATTGTCCCACTTTCCAAAACTCCAAAACTCTCAACTACCAGTGATGATAAAAAGCTGTTACAAAAATGATTGGGAGATGCTTTTATGGCATGAACTCTCTTCCATCACTTACTAGTCAAGTTGGACTATCAATTGCGAGTCACCGCTCAACGGACCATCGATCTTAACCAATGAATTCATTCGAACTGCTAATTGACCAAATCGGACTAACAATTGTTACCCACCACTCAATCAGACCATCAATCTTCACCAATGAGCTTAATTGAACTACTAATTGATAAAATCAGATCATCAATTGTGACTCTTCACTCAATAAGACCATCGATCTCCACTAATGAACTCAAACGAACAACTAATCAAATCGGACTATCACTTGTGACTCACCACTCAATTGGACACTTAAACTAACCGGAGAAAAAAAAATTATGGTTATAACGAAGGGTAATATTGATAATATTGGTTTTCAGGCGAGACAATTATGTATTTTTCATTTGGGTGCATACGTTTACATGTTATTAAAAAGGGGTACTGATGTTTTTTCGTATCATATAGTAGTACTTTGATTTTTAAAAAAAGTTATTAATAAACATTTAATCAATAAATATTGTTAGTAATTAATATTATTAATTAATTCAAATTGTACATTCATTCAGCCCTGCCATCCCTTTAACATATATCAAGCTTGAAAACGCACCAAGAGCGAGAAAACTCCCGCTCAACTTTTCCCCCAATTCTTTTTTGTCCAAATCTCACTGAAGCATTCACTTGTCTCACCAATCGTCATTCTGGCTAACAATCGAAATAAATGGTCATTCCATACAGGAACTGGGTGAAGATAGGGCTTCAGCCTTCCATAGCCTCACCTCCTACAAGCACTAGGGTTTGGAACGATTTTGCCTCGATACTGGTCTAGGTTTCAATTTTCAAGCATAGATGAATTCAATTACAAATGGCTACGGCCTGTTTGTGAATATTTGTCGTGGTTGATGGAAGCTGGACTAATTTTTTCTATGGATTCAAGTTTCGATGTTCTTTTTAGTTATGCAAGGTTAACCAGCGGAAAGAATTCAAATTCGGTAGAATTTGAGATTGGCCTCTTACCTTTTAAACGACTCTAATGCATTTTCTCTTCAATTGGCAGGATTGCGGGTACCGTTATGCAGGTCATTACTTGCAAAAGAGAATATCCGTTTGGTGTCCAGTTAATGTGTTTTCAAATATACGGTCTCTGATGTGCATTGTTGGAGTGTACCCCAGAGACAATCTATTTATCGTGACATTTATAAAGGTTTCCTATTTATTCTGTTATCAATATGGAGATATGTTAACACAACGAAGTCCTTAGAATAAATGTTGTATTCTTAAATATACATAGTATAGTATAGTATAGTTAATTAGGAATGCATCAAGACTAGTAGTTGGGTAGATTGATATGGGATATCAAGTTTAACACATGGGTACGCATTAGGAGTAATGGCGTACTGGGTTCACCCGCCATGAGAACAATACATGGAAGTTATGTGAGTGTCGTAAGTGCTTCTTATAGTGACAATGTTGTTGTGATCATTCGACTTGACGTCACTACATTCTCTAGATGTAGAGTACATGTTTTAATATCGTCAAACATCACGGTGTAACAAGGATTTGCACCTCCTACATTACAGGAGAAAATATCCATGGCTGCTCGATGAGTGTGACTTAGGAAAATGCATGGCTATGCTCAAATGAATGAGTATGAGATATTGATGTCATTTGTCTGTTTAAGTTGCTCAAAGAATCGAGAAAATTTTAGATTGGATAATCGAGGGTGACACTCCATGCCTTGTGTCTAATCTAGATATATGGACAAAGAAATTATACGACACGATAACATTGGTCATAGAGGTTAGTCACATCACTGACATTCATATTACTTGGGTAGCTTTGATGTATTGCTAGATACCTCTCAATATTTGTAATTGATACTGCCAACGCAATTATGAACCTACAGGGTCACATACAAGAATTTTCTATAGCCAATATATATAACCCTATGCTATGAGAAATTCATAAGATAGATTCATACAACCACACATACACGTGAGAGACAAAAAAGAGAAGAAAATGAGTCTTTCTTCTCCTAGAGTTCGGCCATAGCAGTGCCCCCCTCCCCCCTTGTTGCCCACGACATGGATTGAATCCAGCCATACTGTATGTCCAAGTTAATTGATTTTGTGAGACAAAATCCTCCTTCTTCCTTCAGCATGCTAGTACCATAGAATAGGAAATCCATTGAAAATCAGTTCGTGTGGATACCGTAGAGGCGCCGTTTCTTTTAATGCGCTAGTGATTGTCACCAGATAGTGCGACTGAGGTAAATCTCTAATAATCAGATTATGCTCATTCACATGGGTCCTTGATGGCTTTTAGAAAAATAATTTTATTATTTTCGCTGCGTTTTGTTGCCCAAAACCCAACATGCATGATATCTTGTAGGTTACATTATGGTCTTCTATGACACTTCCGTTCTTTGGTTGTTCCGGTATGATTTTGTTACATGTTTACTCAAAACACATGTGTTTTATAATTGATGGCAGCGTGACATCCCCAGGAAGCGGACGAATAAGGAGAATTAGACGAAGGGGATTTCGTACTAGATTTCGGTAAGATTTCTACCCCAAACTCAATATGTATCCTCTTTTATGGTTTCGTAGCGTTAGAACTCAATATGTGGGACAATCTTGAATCGATGTGTTCACTTGAAGGCTCGTAAACCTTATAGTCGAACTGGTTATTTCTGTTTTAGGTTTTGGTTGTTAGCTATCTCCCTAAATTTGAACACTAATTGCTTGAACCCGACATACTCTACTTTTCATTTATTTTACTGCACATATTCTTTGACAAATATAAATAAAAGTTATATTCTAGCATGATATTCTATCGTTTTACGTTATTTTCAGGAAAATTGGTTGAGGTATATGCTATGATCTTGAACAATTTAAGAATGTGAGTTTTTCTGTGTAACTAATGATCCGGGCGTATTTTCGCAGTTATTTGAGCTATATTTTATCACATTTGATCTCATCGGTTGTTTAGTGTTGTGTTTTATTAGTTGATCTCACGGGTTGTTTAGTGTTGTATTTTTTTGGGAACTTAAGGACTGTAGATGATACGGGAGGCGAAACGAACTTAATATATTAAGTGTAGTTTCAGAAATTGCATAAACTACATTCAATACCCTATTGAAGTGACAAGCAAATGCCATAGAAAATATTCCAAGCAACCACATTGAGAACATTCTGCATTGCGTGATCATGAAGCAGATCGAACGATCAGCTAGAAGACCACGTGATCATGAAGCAGATCACACCATTAGCTCAAGAAAAAAAATGTCAAAAGGAGCAGATCACGCAATCTGCGTTAGCATATCACACGATCATATCGGGGAACAAGAGCAGATCGCACAGCTTGGTGGTGATTCAGGCGTAATTTGAAGGGTTAAAGTGTAATTTTGGCAAAAGTTTTAAGAGAGGAACGGGGTGATCGATTAAAATGACCTATGGATTGAAAAAGTACATTATACGCGATTGGAAAGGACGAAAGGAGCATTGTGGAGCGATTAGAGATGATGGATTCGTCTTGTTTCCGACGATTAAATCGTTTGATGTCTCCTACTCTTTTATCTTAGTTTCTTTATGGAGAATACTTGTGAATTTATCATGACCGTGAGTAACTAAATACTCACCCAGGCTCTAAGGAGAGCCTAGAGCTTTGATAGACAAACTTTTTTGAATTTGTGTTTTTTATTTATGTTTAAGGATTCAAGTTTATGAATTAATTTATTCTCTTTTCATGTATTGTTGAACTATAACTATTGACACGATCTAGTTAGGATATGAACGATGAATAGATACGTTTAGGATGTGTAATTTGTTATCTCAGCTTAAAGCACTATTGAAATGTTTATCTTCTAACGATCTTGTCCTCAATTCCAAGTAGTCTTAGCGTCATGAACTAGTATTATTACTTGGAGAAGACTCGATGGACCGGGAGGTGAAGAGTTATTAGCTTGAAAAAGTAGGATTTCCAGTGAACCTCGAATCATGATGGACCAGAAAGAGAAGTGTTACGGTTTAGATCAAAACGTAGGTTTATTCTTAATTCTTGTTAAGCGACATAGTTTATGGACTAGGAGATGATGACTATTAAACCTAACTTATACTTGCATGAGATCGAAAGAATATTGTAAGTAGTTGGACGTAGATCAAGAGCAATTTTTAGTATCCCCAACAACCACCTACAATTCCACGGAGAAATACCCTCGCTGCTCCAACCCCTTACCTTGGCATCAGCCTCATCCACGGATTCCGGCTAAAACACCCACAATCGTCGGCGACTCCACCATTTTCTCGACTGAGTCCAACCACCGCAACTACAGGAATTCGTGTGAATTCCTTACAATTCATTCACCGCCATGACCACATTCACGACCACCACCCTCTGCCACTGCACTTCGTGCACATACGAATTCAGATCTTGGATCTCAACCACTTGAAACTCACGTATATGAGAGATCTGAGATATGGTGGAGATAGAGAGGAGGCTGCTAGGGTTAGAAATGAGAGGAGAAGGAGAAGAATTGGCATTTATAATTGTGTAATTTGCTTTAATCTTGAGGTTAATTTTCTTTTTCGCCCCTCCGTTAGCGCGATGTTAGCTGCTAATTTTGGCAGGGGCAATTCATGTTTAACCATAGTGCGGGGGTATCCTTATTTAAGCCATAATATAAGGGTGAAAATTTTCTTTTACCCTTAAATTACTTTACAATTTTTTCTACGGCCGCCCATCTGAATTAGACCACATTTATTTTTTAAATGTAACATTTTCAAAGTAAACAAGACAGGATTGAAAAAATCCAAAGGAACCCATGGTATGTTGGATCTGGCTTGAGTTTGACGTTTACCGTAGATTATTCACGTGGTTGAACTTGGCTAAGATATCCCGAGATTCCACCTTAAAGTCAATTAACAATTAATGAAATAACTCGCTACACTTATTATTATTTGTTCTTTCTTCTTAAATGCTCCATGTGAGACACAAATCATTGCAATGGCATTGCACAAGCCAATGTAAAATCCTTAAAATGGTTATTTTTATTCGAATATTAGAAACAGAAAAACAATTACATAATTATTTTGCCAAAAAACATATGATTTAACGCATTAGCCATGTCTGGTTCATCGTCTTCCTTCTCAGTGATCCATTTCCATCATAGCCTGCACAGAATATAACAATAATAAGACTAACAAGTGAAAGCAACAATTACCATGGGTAAAAGAAAAAGGAAAATATTAATGATTTTTTACTTCTTAAGCAAAAAACTAAACAAGTAAAAACTAATTGTCTAATATTCTTATTTAAATAATTGTTTCTCTAAATGCAATATTTTTTTACAAAACATTCAAAATAAATAAAAATGTGTCACGTCTAAATGTCAGGGGAGGCCTCAAGACTTACACTAGGATTAAAAAAAAGTTCAACTATCAATAAAAATGTTAAGGGTCCAACAAATATCCCTCACTCATCTCTCATCCAAATGTAAAATTGACAACGTGAATACTCATTTAACATTTTTGTATATGTGTGAAAAGAAGGTGTGAGATTAGTGAGATACTGAAGGGCAGGAAGGATCTAACATGCTCAGATCAACAACATGAACTAAAGCGGAATATTCATGTGTTTACCTTGTCTTCCTAAGCTCCTTAGTGCAGCGGATGATCGTTGTGTTGCTTGCTTTCACGTGCCTACTCCTTGATCTTGCTCCCACCAATCGAGTGCGAATCTCGAGGACGAACACTGATTTCCACACCACGTTCCACCTCCTTGGATGAAGTTGGAGAGAGACTAGGGTTCTCTACAACTAGTATGAATCTAGACAGAGAGACTTTTCTGTATGGAATAGCTATATAATATGTAGGAGGCTGCCTCCTTATATAGGCATAACTTCTCCTAAGTTTGCACATAAACCCCTAGGGTTTGAGCCTTAGCTACTAACCCCTCTAGTTTATGTATTAGTGCAACTAACCCCATAAGGTTATGTTAATTGCATTGGGCACCCCACATGGGCGCACCAATTGCTAACATCTCCCACTCGCACAGTGGGGTTGCACAATTCATCCAGTCTCCATCAATCTCCAACTTTCTATCATCTACAAAAGAGTATTGTGTGGCCGTGGCGTGTGACCGGTGAGAGTACCTGCATTTCGGGAGATCCGTACACCAAACTCGTATAGCCAGCATGGGAAGGCACCCTCTCGGGAGATCCACATACCAAACTCGTATAGCCAGCGCAGGAAGGCACCCTTAAAACATAAAACAGTGATAATGCTCTCCGTAACTCTCGTATCCCCCAGATTCCTCCGATTGTCATCTCGTGGATCATGAGCACCTGCCTTGTCCCGAAGGCCATGCTCCAATGAGTCCACATCTCCTTTATATTTTCATATCCTACATGATCCCATAAGATCTTGCAGGTGGGCCCAATGAAGATAATAAAGAGCGATGCAACGAGAATCTTTCCTTACATACATGTGTCACTCAGATTCGGCTCAGCTGCTTTCCCAGCAGTGTCCGGAAGGCCGAATCATCCATAGCCGTAAGGTGTCACGCCAAAGTAGCACCACCGACCCGTCTCCTCATGACACAGACGTAAGTACAAAGGGTATACAGTGTCGATCATCCTCATACGATCGACGAGGCTCACACGATGAGGAATCCCAGGGACTAATTCTACTCATCACCTCATGGTCACTCATAAGCACGCGTTATTCAAGGGGAATATGCGCCATAGTGTTTTGACTCTGATCAGAGCGCATGTCTTATCCTTGTAAAAGGACCACTATGCAGATGTCTATCCGGTAGCCCTTATGGCCATCAGCCCGAGTGCTGCCATGTCACACGGTTGTGATCATTTATCAGCTCTCGCATCTGGCTTCTTCTACACAGACTATACATGGTTCGGGGTAGCAACCATGTTCGATTGGCCACAACCGATCTCACCTTGAAACTCATTTCCAATGCGACATTTGAATCCATCTGACAGGCTCCTAGCACTACTGATAGACTTCAAGCTCTTATCATAGGCCATATGCTCATATGAAGAGGGCATCTCATATCATATCGCAGGCTTTCAGCGCTTATCTGGATTCCGTCTCATCTTCCGCCACACCCAGACATATCCAGGATACTGCGAAGGCAGTTGCTCGTGTGAGTGAGCCAACTTAGTGTCTGTGTGACATGCTCTAAGCTAGTACAGGAAATGTAACATATCATACACGTATCAAGATAACATGCAGCATAAATAAACAAATCCATTCCTAATATCCAATCAATCAATGTCTCAAAATGTTTAATCAGTCTCACATCTAGTTCCATTTGCCTAACCCTATATTCCTAGTATGACCAACAAAAGTAGCCTTAAGAAGAGGCTTGGTCATTGGATCAGCTAACATCTGATTCGTAGGAATATGTTCTAGAGTGATATCTCCCTTAGCTACTACTTCCCTAATGAAGTGGTACTTTATCTCAATATGTTTGGCCTTGCTGTGGTATTTCGGATCTTTAGCACAAGCTATGGCCGACATACTATCACAACGAAGCGTTACTGGTCTTGGTTCGTCAACCGCTCCTAAGCTGACCAGAAATCTCTTCAGCCAAACACTCTCCTGCGCTGCCGCGGAGCAGGCAACGTATTCAGCTTCCATGGTTGATAAGGCAGTGCAAGTCTGCTTGCTACTGTGCCATGTGATGGCTCCTCCACCCAGCATGAAGACGTAGCCTGAGGTCGATTTACGTGCGTCTAGGTCCCCACCCCAGTCAGCATCACTGTAGCCAATGAGCCTTAGCTCAGAGCCTCGGTAGCATAACACGTAATCCTTAGTCCCTTTGAGATATCGGAGAATCCTCTTAACAGCCTTCCAGTGTCCAACACCGGGATCAGACTGATATCTGCTAACTAAACCGACAGCATGACATATGTCGGGCCTTGTACACATCATTGCGTACATTAAACTTCCGACAGCACTTGCATAGGGTACTTTGGCCATCTGGTCTTTCTCGTGTTGGGTCTTGGGACACATTTCAAGGCTGAGTTTCTCGCCATGTGCAATGGGAGTCTCGAATGGCTTAGAGTCCATCATCTGGAACCGTTCAAGTATCTTCTTGATGTATGTCTCTTGAGACAAGCCAAGAAGTCTCTTAGAGCGGTTCCTTAGGATCTTTATCCCAAGGATGTAACTCGCTTCTCCAATATCCTTCATTGAAAAACGAGAGGATAACCACCCTTTGGTAGTTCCGAGCATTCCTTTATCATTGCTGGCTAGTAGTATGTCATCTACATATAATGACAGTATCATGAACTTCTTTCCGGAACGTTTGACATACACACAGTGGTCTTCATCTACCATTGTGAAGCCATATGCCACAATGTCTTGATGAAACTTCAAATACCACTGTCTTGAGGACTGCTTCAGTCCATATATGGACTTAATCAGTTTGCACACTTTGTGCTCTTGACCTTTCTTCTCAAAACCTTCCGGTTGAGCCATATAGATCTCCTCATCTAGTTCTCCATTGAGAAATGCAGTCTTAACATCCATTTGATGTAGTTCCAAGTCCATGCTAGCCACTATTGCAAGTATAAGACGAATGGAGGCAATTCTCACAACCGGTGAGAACGTCTCCTCGTAATCCACACCCTGTTGTTGGGTGTAGCCTTTCGCCACTAGCCGGGCCTTATGCCTCTCAACGCTTCCGTCCAGGAGGCAAGTCAACTAAATCCCAAACATGATTGGTTTTCATTGACTCCAGTTCTTCTTGTAAAGCAATGTTCCATTCTTTCTTGTCAGGGGACGAGAGAGCTTCAGACAATGTCCTAGGTTCATCATCTTCTTGCGTGGTGACCATCATGGCCTCCCCTTCGATGTCAAATCGTCGACGGGGTACGCTCCCACGAGCGCTCCTACGCAAAGAGGGTTCTTCTTCAGCTTCATCATCATATATGATGGGCTGCTCACTAGGCAAGTCACTCCCACTGTTCTGAAGATCCATAGGGACTGTTCCCTGTAGGTCTGTAGAGAACTGAGTGTCATCCAGTGGTTCCTCTTCTTCGTAGAGAATACCATCTCCACGTGCTTCTCCCTGACTAGGAAAATCTCTCTCGAGAAATTCTACATCTCGCGATTCCATCTCCGTTAGACTACCATCCGGCTGTTGCGCTATGAATACGTAACCCTTAGAGTGCTCAGAGTACCGTATGAAGATGCACTTCTTTCCTCTAGCACCCAACTTCCCATGAACATGGGAGACGTTACGTACATAGGCGGCCGACCCCCATGGCCTAAGGTGACCCAATTCGGGTTGCCTTTTGGTCCACATCTCGTAAGGGGTTGTGGCTACAGACTTGGTGGGCACACGGTTCAGTATGTATGTGGCAGTCATCAATGCATCTCCCCAATAGGAGATAGGCAGATTCGCATTTGCCATCATACTACGAACCATCTCTAACAGTGTTCTATTCCTTCTTTCCGCTACACCATTTTGCTGCGGTGTGAAGGGAATAGTCAACTGCCTCACTATTCCTTTAGTCTCACAGAGCTCCTTAAATTGCTCAGATAGATATTCACGCCCTCGATCTGTCCTAAGAGCCTTAACTCTTTTGTCCAGTTGGTTCTCTACCTCTTGCAGAAATTTTCTGAAGCACCCTAGCGCTTCAGATTTATGTGCCATCAAATACACATAACCAAAACGAGTGTGATCATCTATGAATGTGATGAAATAGCGAGCACCATGTCTAGCTCTAACATTTAATGGACCGCAAACATCAGAATGAATAAGTTGTAAAGGCTCAGTAGCCCTTACTGCTTTACCGAACGGTTTGCGTTTAGCTTTTCCTGCAAGACAAGACTCACATACAGGTAATGATATCTTGGGCATATCTCCAAGTAGGCCTGCCTTAGCCAGCCTGTTCATCCTGTCCTGTCCTATATGTCCCAATCTAGCATGCCATCTAGTGGCATCATCATCACTAGAAGATGTAATATATGAACGAGAATCATAAACATCATCAATGCTAGAACCAACAATGTCTAAATAGAATAAACCACGAGAAATATAACCAGTACCAAAACATGAGTTGCCAACAAACAGTTTGGCAAAACCACCCTCAAAAACAAGTCTAAAATCCAAAATCCTAAAGAGTCTAGAAAAAAGGAAATCAAAGTTCTTGCGTGCACTATGAGCGTATAAGACGTCATGTAGGATGAGCTCCAGCTTCATCTTCATGTGCATCCTTCTACTGCCCGTTTGTCATTCCCATAATCCGTGCACGCGCCTCGATCACATGCTCAGGCGTCCTTTTGCACCTGAATCCAATACCCACTCATTAGCGGAATGAAAAACTTGACTTATAACATAACAGTCAGAGTTTGGATTATGGTATACCTTTGGCTCGGTGCAATCACGAGCAAAGTGACCCTTCTTCTGGCAGTTGAAGCACAAGACCCTTGCCAAGTTTCTAACCCTTCGGCTCTTCTTCCCACCAGCGCCTTTGTTGATCTTGGGTTTAGGGCCCCCAACGGATTTCCCTTTACCCTTGTCTTTCTTATCTGCTTTCTTCCAATTCTTGCGTGGCTTGTCCGCTTTAGAATTTGGAGTCTCCGCCACCATCACCTCACCATTGGACTTGGCGGCCTCAATCCGCTCAGATTCCAACAGCAGGTGACGCTTGACATCTTCAAGCGTCTTGACATCCACATTATGGGTCATGTCTCGCTTCATGTGATCCCATGAGTGTGGCAGAGAGCGTAGTACCGCTTGTACTTGCTCTTCATCAGATAAGTTACGACCGGCTGCAATCAGCTCTCTGATCATGAAGGCCATAGCCCTCAAATGCTGAGTCATTGTGTGCTCAGGCTTCATGCGATATGAGTCGAACCTCATTCTCAAGACTCGCAGCTTGGTGATGGAAGTGGATCCATACTTGCTCTTGATCGATTCCCACATCTCCTTTGCTGTGGCAGAATTTTCGAACTCCCTGATGAGGTCATCTTCCATCATACATAGAAGATTGTAACAAGCCTTCCTATCCGCTGCTTCCCACTTATGAAAAGCAGCTAGGTCCCGCTCATGTTCCACAAGCGGTCGGGCCTCATTCATCACGGGTTCGACCCTTTCTGTCTGGAGATGTTCGGACAAATCTATGTCTAACATGTAGTACATAGCACGACGGCTCCACATATCGTAGTTGTCCCCATTAAGCTTAACAGCTTTAGCAGAATCGGCAATGAGACTAGATGATTTCGACATTACTGAAAAACGTGAGACATAGTGGATATTAGTTACTAGCTTTGTTTTAGCTCCTAAGTAACATGTGACATCGATTAATTTCAATAGTTCCTCACAAGGACTCCACCAAAACCTAGCGTATATCCTAGGAATCAAATCTCATCACTTGTGATTTCCTATCGATTTTAATCATGTCATCATGTGAGCTCTTTTGTTTTAGTTCTTTAGCATGCGAGGTTAAACATATATATCCAATCACACGCAGTTATAACATAAAACAAGCACAAGCATAAATAAATATGCAATGGATGTGGCCCCTAAGGTGCACTCCCACTATTGAGAGCACTTCTTGAGCAAGTCCTGAACTCCATCTCACGCCATCTCGCCTACTTGAGGACTCCAAGCTTGAGGCTCCATTAGACCGTCTAATTGCTCCATGCACCTTGCGCCATAGCTTTTGGTTTGGCCACCTCTCTTGAAGCTTCAATCTTCAATCTCTACTAACTATCTTATTTCTAATAAGAAGTAACCTCATAGAGGCGAGTGGATGAGCAGAGAAGACACTAGAGTATAGAGAGGCACGACACGCAGGCCGTATTTTGATTACATATTCAAAAACCAAAACCAAAACCAAAATATAAAACATCTATGCCACATCCATGCACCAAACACATCCATTCAACCCACAACAGCATGTATAACAATATAATAAACATACTGGAATTTTCTGGAAATTTCCGGAATTAAGCAATAATTACTGGAAATTAATAAGCAATAATCTAATCAACTAAAAAGATCGAAAATTGCTCCCTACCACTTAGGATCTCACCACCTATGGCAAAACGTAGGGAAAATTGACCTAAGTCTCCAGAAAAAATTTGGGCTCAAAACAGTGTGTTTAAGGTCGTCAAACTGCCTCGGGAAGTGTGCTAAACACTAATTAATTAATCTGGAAATTACTAAAATTTTCCGTCGCTCCAAAAATTATGAAAAAATACCCACAAAATAGGAAATTTAATTTGGAGTCCCTAGGAAAAAACCGGACGAAAAATGGCGGCGGGAGGAGGCCGCACGCGCCCTCACGCGCCGCCGCGCGTGGGCGCGTCCGCCTCCGCCACGCGCTGACGTCGGCCCATGTGCCACGTCAGCATGCCACGTGGCATGCCACGTCAGCACCTATGCTGACGCCAGCTGCCACGTCAGTCCGCCACGTCATCGCCACGTCAGCTGCCACGTCAGCTGCCACGTGGCTGCCACGTGGCTGCCACGTCATCCACTTGCTGACGTGGCACCGCCACGTCATCTGCCACGTCAGCCCTAGGGCCACGTCAGCAGCCGCCGCCAGCCCTTGGGCGCGTGCGGCGCGTGGCGGCGCGTGGCCGCGCGTGGGGGCGGCGTCGGTGGCGCGTGAAGCCCACGCGCCGCCTTCCCGTGCTCCGATCGCGTCGAGAAAAATTTTCCCGTGATCGTCTCTTCGTCCTGATCCCGATTATGTGGTCAAAAACCAATTTTAACAAGTTTTTGAAAACCGTGTTCTAATTATTGGATCTAGCAGTCCAGATTAATACTGTTCCGAAACTTTGAAAAATCATAACTAATTCACCGTAAATCCAAAAAATATAAAATTTATATATCTGGAATCCTCGTGAAAAACCCTACCTAACCATATAGGTTTCGTCTACTGGTTATGAAATTTCAGAAACGCGATTTTTCTAACAGGTTCGGGAACGCTTATCGAGGCACGAAAAGTAAGCCTAGGGCTCTGATACCAATGAAGGGCAGGAAGGATCTAACATGCTCAGATCAACAACATGAACTAAAGCGGAATATTCATGTGTTTACCTTGTCTTCCTAAGCTCCTTAGTGCAGCGGATGATCGTTGTGTTGCTTGCTTTCACGTGCCTACTCCTTGATCTTGCTCCCACCAATCGAGTGCGAATCTCGAGGACGAACACTGATTTCCACACCACGTTCCACCTCCTTGGATGAAGTTGGAGAGAGACTAGGGTTCTCTACAACTAGTATGAATCTAGACAGAGAGACTTTTCTGTATGGAATAGCTATATAATATGTAGGAGGCTGCCTCCTTATATAGGCATAACTTCTCCTAAGTTTGCACATAAACCCCTAGGGTTTGAGCCTTAGCTACTAACCCCTCTAGTTTATGTATTAGTGCAACTAACCCCATAAGGTTATGTTAATTGCATTGGGCACCCCACATGGGCGCACCAATTGCTAACAGATACATTGATGAGTCCCTAACATTTCTCAATCAGAAAGAGATCATGTGTAAAAGTGAAAATGATCAGAAAGAAGATTAAGAGAGAAGAGAGATTACTTGGTACAATCAATGTCGGGACTGAATTTGATTTTCCAAGATAACTTGCAATCTTTGATGAGCTCATTGGCGCGATCAGGGTCGATGGGTTCGAGAGGAATTTGTTGCTTGATGCATTGGCAAAGAGCGACGAGGTCACTTTTTGAACCTGCCACGATCTTGTCCAATTCCCGCGCCTCAACGCAACATTGGGCGCTAGGGCTTGTTACAGCTTTCCCAGTCAAAAATGGCACACAGCGAAGTAGCTTTTCAAAAACTTGGCTACAGGTGATTGTTGCATTGGTAGGGTTCAGGATAAGAACCAAAACAATAACCAAAACAGCAGAAGTCATGATCTTAGGTTGTGCCATTTTTCTGTCCTGAAGGATGACTCCAAGTGATTGTGAATGGTATTGATATATGACTAGTTGTTATGAATGGAGCTATTTATAATCTTCTCGTGATGGATTTGAACTTGATTTGTAACTGATTTTTTTTTAATCATTTATGATGTTGATAATGATAATTAATCATCATTTATTAATGACGGATCAAATAAATTTTAAATGTATGTCTATATTAAATTTAAATCAATGTAGCAGTTACATTTATCTTTTCTAGAATGGAGATCAATTTCCTACATAGGAGCTCATATTTTCCGGTAAGGTGACTATTATTTATTAGTCCACTAGGCATTTAAACAAGAACTTGCTTATTAAAATTGAAATAACAATTTAAAACTGATATATTTGAATTGCTACTACCTCCTCCCACCAAAGATTAAACAATTTGATTTTTTCACATGTAACCATATCACTTTGACCTGGTGATTTTGATGGCAAAAATATGTGATTTTTTGGTAATTTTTGCATGCGTCGTTTTGCTTATCGAATTCGTGCATAGTGCTTTCTCAAAAAAAAAAAGAAAAAAAAAATCGTGCATAGTTTTGCTTATCTAATCACCAAGTCAAAGTGACGCGATGAATAATGGTAAAAGTAAAAATAATAACTGTTTGAGAAACGGTGGAAGTAATAAATTTAATTTCAATGGCATTAATTCACATATGCAAGTTCTTCCCCTCAAAATATATGCAAGTTCTAATTTTATATGCCACGTGGATCGATAAATAAAAATCATTTTATGAGGCAGTATGAGGTTGTACAGCCTTGGTGGTAAGTAATTCATATCCTTCTAAATTATTTAATGAACGTGAAGTTTTAAATGTCATATCTTACAAAATGTTATACCCCAATTGAGACTCTGCTTTCTTTGCCTAATTTTATGCGACTTTTTACCTTTTTTAAAGTCATAAAAAAAAGTTCTAATTACGCCATTTTCGCTAGAATTTATGTCGGGTAACTTTTTTAACTTTTTATAAGACTAAAAAAAATTAGTTTTTTCTAGCTTCTAATGTTCTTACTTTTTCTGTTTTTTTACTATTAAAATTTACTTTTTAGGAGCTAAAATAGAACATAAGTAAACAACCATTTTCTAAAAAAAAGTTACCTAAACCTTTGTAGAAATATTTACAGTATCAAAGTAAAGAACTATGAATTAATCTCAATTTGCTTTTTCCTCAAAAAAAAAAGTATCAAAGTAAAGCAACTATTTTACCTTTCTAAAAAATACTAAAAAGTCACATCAATTTAGGTAAAGAAAGCAGTGCCTAACCCAGCGTTCATATAGAAATTTTTCACAAGGCTATCAGCTAAGATCTTTTTGGAGATTTGCATGCGACTAACATGGTACTAGGATTTGGCGATTCTGCTAGCTTGGGGCAACATGTTTGACCGGTGTTCTTCATCAGTTTTTGTACTACGAACATGGCGACGGGATCGGGACTGGTTGGTGACTTTAGCGAACTTACGATTGAAGATGAAGAGATCGAGGTTTTCGAGAGCAGCTATTGTTTGAAGGCAGTACAAGACCGAGGGCCATGTCTAATGGTTCGTTTCTCTTCCCGATTAAGTTTAATGTTTGGGAAACGAAAGTTCTATTCAAAAAGATTTGGCCTGAAGGGGATGGATTGCTTATTCACGTGATAAAAAACAACCATTTAATCTTTCAATTACCGTCAAAGGAATCCAGGGAATTCGTTCTTAATGGAGGACCTTGGCTTTTTGACGAAAACGTCTTGATTCTGAATCTCTGGACAGTCTTGGCAAGAAAAAATGACGTAACTTTTGAATCTATTGATCTAGGTGATAAATCTGACATTCTTCCTGCAAACGGAGGATGAAATTTGTAAAGTGGTGAAAAAGCTTGGACCAATTCTCAAAATCTATGCTAGGGTTATTTCGGGTCAAGGCGGTGACTATATGAGAGCTAGAGTCAGACTTAATCTCAGCAATTCGATTCAGAGATAGGTTCCTTTATCATGGTTATGGACGATTTTTTTTTACTCGACTTCAAATACGAGCGAATTCCACGCGTTTGTGCATGGTGTGGCAACCTTCGTCATTACAGCGATGAATGCATGAAGAAAGCGGATTGTTAAGGAGCAAGCGCAACCCGGATATGGAGATTGGCTCATCTTCTGACCTCCACCTAGGAAGAAGTTTGCGAATTTGTTTGATCAGAAAGATGCGAATAAATTCGAAGACAGGTTTGACGAAGCAAGCACCATGGAGGACGAGGAAAGCTAAAAAAAGGTTCCAACCAGCTTTAGCGATGAATAGGAGCAAATTGATAAAGGCATGGAGGTTGATGATAATTATGTTGTGAGCAAATCATCTGGGCTGGTTATTTTTTATAATCCGGTTGCCATCTCCACCGCTAAAGAGCAATTTACAGAGGCGGAAAAAGACAAAAGTGTGGCGGCATCGGGTGCTCCAAAATATACAGTCACTGATGCAAACTTAAGCCCCAAACCGAAGGAAAAATTGCGTGACCGCCCAGTTTCGAGCAACAGAGGAGGAGGACAACGGGGTGGACGAGGGAGAGGGTAGGGTAGGGGCAGGGGATCGAACTCCGACGACGAGCTTTCAAAGCTAGGGGGGTCTTTAGGGGGGTTCACCACTAGCCAAGTCCCAAATCAGTCAAGTAAAAGGGTCGTGGCTAACCACATGGCTCACCCGAAATAAGTCAAAGGGGAAGGACACATGTTCATTACCATAGGGAATTTCCACTGTAATACCCCGTAATTTGGCCAGGGGTAAATTGGTAATTTTGGAGGCGAAATGTGAACTTTAAATTATTCGGGAGATTATTTATAATTTTGTGCGAATTTTAGAGTGTGAAACGGTAATTTTTCGTGTGTTATCGCGTAGGTGACCACCGCGTTAGATGATGCAACAACCACATTATAACACTAATATTATTATTATTATTATTATTATTATTATTATTATTATTATTATTATTATTATTATTATTATTATTATTATTATTATTATTATTATTATTATTATTATTATTATTATCACTCCCTCACTCTCTGTTGTCACACCCGTCCTTATCCCCCTCCCTCTCTTCCTTTGCCTTCACGCCAAAGAAACCGTGACCGCCCCAACATCACCGCCTCCACAACCTTCCACCACCTTCCATCACCGCCCTCAACTCCCTATAAAAGCCCCTGAACCCCGCTGCCTCCCCCAGCAGCTCCCTCACACACCCAGCACCAAAAACGCCGCCACCACCATACTCCACCAACACCGCCAACATCTCCACCATCACCTCAAGCTCCGACTAGAGACAACCCACCTCCATCACATTCGTCCTCTCTCTCTCCCCTTCTCTGTTTCAGGACCCAGCAGCAGCAGCAGTTCACCTCCACCACCAGTTCACCACCTCCACCACCGTGCACCACCATCGTCGGCAACGTCGCCACCATCACCACTTCACATCTCTATCTGCCTCTCTTCCCTCTCTCTCTCACTCTCCACTTCTCTCTGTTTCGTGTGGAAAGCAGAGGGCGGAAGCTGCAGCTGGCAGCAAACAGCCACCAGCCACCGCCGCCACACTCGACGGGAACCACCGAGAGAGAAACCGCCAGAGCTCTCTGTCCCCCGCTGTTTTCCCTCTCGACTCCATCTCAATCCTCTCTCTGTTGCGACCCATAAAGAGGAAAGAAGAAGGAGATAGGCACAGCAGCCTCCGGTCGAAGCAGAGCCACCATCGCCGCCGGCGGAAGCCATTAATACCGGCGAGGTTTTCAGCCCAGCAAGCCCGAGGCCACCCAGCCGATTTCACCCACTCAGATCGACCCCCTGAGGTCCGATCAACATCCAGGAGGCCTCAGGAGCTCCCAGCGCCAACCAGAGAGCCACCGTCGGCCTCACCACCGCGAGCTCCGACGAGACGTCAACCCGGCTCAAATCTTCGCCGTTTCTTCTGTTTCTTCGATCAGGTGCACTCTAAGTCCCTCCTTAGTCTGATTTTTGAACTCAAAATCTCATTATCACGCTTTGATTCTTGTCCCGATTGTTGAATTCGTGGTGTTCTTAATAGGGGGTAAAAGTGTAGTTTTGGGAAAATTTAGGGGTTGAAGATGTAGCTTAGCAAAACTGTCTTGGCCTTATTAGGGGGGGGGAGTTGATGCCTTTCTCATAACTTGGGGGTCATTCCTATTAACTATTAAATATGAATTTGTTTTGAAAATAAAATAAATTAGAGTTTAGGGTTTAAATTATTTTCTAAATAAATAAAAATGATTAGTATTATAGAATTGTTTTCTTGGGAAAAATAAAAATAAAAGTAATTAAGGATATGACCAACAAAGTGTAGAGTTTTGATTCATGGATGCGCAACGGAAGCATAAACAAACATAAAACCATGCAAAACCCTCCAAGGATCACAAGTCAAGAGACATAACGATGGTAAGGGTTAGAAATCATAACCACACCTTTGGGTTCTCCTTGATGACTTCAAACGCGAATTGTGTCACATTCCCTATAGTTGATCCACGCCTAGAGTTGATCCTAGAATCTCCCAAGTCCTTGGTGCTAGCCCGGAAGAGGAAGAGGAAGAAGAATCACGCAAAACGAGACCCAAAAGGAGGGTCTCGGCCTCCTTTGGCCGACGGGGACGGGGCGGCGGCAAGGGGGCGGACGGGCTCCCTTGTTGCTTGCTCTCTCTCCTTTTGTTCTCTCCCACTCTTTTTATGTTCAATTATGAGCATAAGTTATATGGGAAGGAAGGAAGGAAGGTCCTTTATATAGTCCAACAACTCCTTGTTAACTACCTAAAGGACTTATTCTAGTCCTACTAGAATTCAATTAGGCCCTTACTTGCAAATTAGTCCCTACTAAGTTTGCAAGGGTTTGCAAAGTGATCCTTCTAATTAATTAATCCAATTAATTAATTCCCAAATCTAGTTCAACTCTATGTAGCGTGTGACCCCATAGGTTCTATCTAGTTGGTAGCAACTATTTGCTAATATGGAGCGGTTTCTAGCAAAACATCCATTCTAGCCAACTAATAGAATAGTCATCATGACAACCTTTGTACAAGTAATTGTATCATCCCTTTGTCTCTATATCCGGATTGGACACGAGACATACAAGTCACACTCGTATATCCAATCCATAGTTTCTCGATCCATGGGAATAGCCTTATTCGTGCAAATAACATCAATATCCCATATTGATTTATTTGAGTCTGGCCAGACATTCTATAAGCACTATCCCTCGAGTGGCCTAGGATATTTTCTCCCGTTATGTGGGAGGGATAAATTCTATCTACGTCCACTACGATCTCTAAGCTTGATTCTTATTGTATCCAGTACACGCCTTTATAACTACCCAGTTATGGTGTAGCGTTTAACGCTACCAATATCACAATAATCCACAACTAGAATATCTAGTGACTTCAAGTCTAAGGATGACAATACTATTGCACCGCGAGAAGCGCTTGTGACTCAACATAACGTGTATGTAGCCTTCTCGGAGATGGGTCAATCCAGTGCAACATTCCCTAATGCACACCTATGTGTTGGATCGTGATATCTCCATATCAATCCAACCCCATACTAGTCTATAGATGATTGTCCCATTAATCATTATACTTGACTAGGGATATTTAAGATAAACAACACAATTGTATATCTAAGGACTTCATTATATTAAATATCCAATAAATAATAAATGAATTTCTAGCCACAAATAATTCATACTAAACTAGATTGCCTATTAGGCATCTATTCCAACAGTCTCCCACTTGCACTAGAGCCAATCTGGCACATCTCGTATGCCCATACTCCTAGTGTTCCCTTCATGCTTCCACTGCGTGAGAGGCTTTGTAAGCGGGTCTGACAGATTATCATCTGTAGGAATCTTGCATATCCGAACGTCTCCTCTATCGATAATATCTCGAATCAGATGAAACTTCCTGAGCACGTGCGTGGACTTCTGGTGTGACATGGGTTCCTTTGATTGCGCGATCGCCCCAGTGTTGTCACAGAACAACTCAACTGGATCCGCAATGCTAGGGACCACACCAAGTTCAGAAACAAACTTTCTGATCCAAACAGCTTCCTTTGCTGCGCCATTTGCAGCAATGTACTCAGCCTCTGTTGTAGAATCAGCTACCGTCTCTTGCTTGGAACTCTTCCAGTTCACCGCTGCTCCATTCAGGCAAAACACATATCCCGATTGTGATCTAAAGTCATCTCTGTCGGTTTGGAAGCTTGCATCAGTGTAACCCCTTACACGCAACTCTTCCTCACCGCCAAATATCAAGAAAGCATCCTTAGTTCTTCTCAAGTACTTTAGGATGTTCTTGACTGCAACTCTCACCCGGATTGGATTGGTATCTGCTTGTCATACTCAAGGCATATGACACATCTGGTCTAGTACATAACATGCCGTACATGATAGATCCTATAGCCGAGGCATAGGGGATTCTACTCATGCGTTCCTTCTCAATCTCATTGGAAGGACAACCACTCTTCGAAAGAGTGATTCCATGTGACATGGGCAAGAATCCCTTCTTGGAATCTTGCATGTTGAACCGCTTCAACACCTTGTCAATATATGTACTTTGACTTAGGCCTAGCAACCTCTTAGATCTATCTTTATAGATCTTTATACCGAGTATATAGGCCGCTTCCCCTAAGTCCTTCATTGAGAAACACTTTCCTAGCCAATCTTTAACTGATTGCAGCATGGGAATGTCGTTTCCAATGAGTAGTATGTCATCCACATACAAGACCAGAAAAGCTACAGAGCTCCCACTAACCATCTTGTAGACACAAGACTCATCTTCGTTTCTGATGAAGCCAAACTCTTTGACCACTTCATCAAAACATCGATTCCAACTCCTAGAAGCTTGCTTCAATCCATAAATGGATCGTTGCAGCTTACAGACTTTGTTGGCTTGCTTTGGATCTTCAAAATCCTCCGGCTGTATCATATACACGTCCTCGAGGAGATTCCCATAAAGGAATGCTGTTTTGACATCCATCTGCCAAATCTCATAGTCATGGTGAGCTGCAATCGCAAGTAGGATTCGGATGGATTTGGTCATAGCGACTGGTGAAAAGGTTTCATCATAGTCAATACCATGAATCTGTCTGAATCCTTTAGCCACCAATCGGCCCTTATAGGTAATCACATTACCATCCATGTCGATCTTCTTCTTGAAGACCCACTTGCACCCTATGGGCCGCGCCCCATCGGGTGGTTCCACCAAAGTCCATACTTTGTTGGTATACATGGATTCCATCTCGGATCTCATGGCTTCTAGCCACTTCTGAGAGTCTGGGCCACTCATGGCCTCCTCATAGGTAGTAGGCTCATCATCTATGAGCATCGTGTCACCGGAATCGGTTACGAGAAGTCCATACCTCTCGGGTTCCTGGCGCACTCTACTAGATCTACGAAGCTCTTGTGTTACCTGAACAGGTTGCTCCACAACTGCTTGTGGTTCATGTTCATATTCCATCATCGGTTCAGTGAATTGTGGTTCTTGAACCTCTTCAAGTTCTACATTCCTCCCACTTGCTTCTTTAGAGACAAATTCTCTTTCTAGAAACACGCTGGTCCGAGCAACAAACACTTTGTTCTCGGTTGGATTGTAGAAGTAGTAACCCTTAGTTTCCTTAGGGTACCCCACAAATTTTCACTTATCCGATTTTGGCCCTTGCTTGTCTGATTGTTAACATTTTACATAGACATCGAAGCCCCAAATCCTCATGAACGACAATGTGGGACACCTCCCACTCCACATCTCATATGGTGTCTTCATGACTGATTTAGATGGAACACGGTTAATGGTGAAAGTTGCACTTAATAGAGCGTAGCCCCAAAACAATAATGGAAGATCGGTTTGACACATCATAGATCGAACCATATCCAATAGGGTTCGATTCCTCCTCTCGGACACGCCATTCCATTGTGGCGTTCCGGGTGGAGTGAGTTGGGACACAATCCCACACTCTCTAAGATAGTCGTCAAACTCTTGGCTCAAGTATTCTCCTCCACGATCCGATCGTAGGGCCTTGATACTTTTGCCAAGTTGCTTTTCTACTTCATTCTTGAATTCTTTGAACACTTCAAAGGATTCGGATTTTGCCCTCATAAGGTACACAAATCCATATCTACTGTAATCATCAGTAAATGTAATGAAGTAGACATAACCACCTCTGGCAGGCGTGGCAAATGGCCCACACACATCGGTATGTATGAGCGCCAATTGCTCACTAGTCCTCTCTCCTTTCTTATTGAAAGGGGACTTAGTCATTTTTCCCAATAAACAAGCCTCACATGTCTCATATGATTCAAAATCAAATGAGTCTAGTAATCCATCCTTATGGAGTCTAGATACACGTTTCTCATTTATGTGGCCTAAACGACAGTGCCATAAATAAGCAGGATTTAAATCATTTATTTTAATCCGCTTGGTATTAATGTTGTAGACAGGATTGCTTAGATCAAGGACTTAAAGTCCATTAAATAATTGCGCACTAAAATAGCGAATATTATTTAAATAAAAGGAACAACAATTGATATTTATTGAAATAATAAAACCATCCTTGTCCAAACAAGAAATAGAAATAATGTTTCTGCTCATAGCAGGTACAAAATAGCAATTATTTAATTCTAAAACTAATTCTGAAGGCAGAGATAGCTCGCACACGCCTATGGCCAACGCAGCAACCTTTGCTCCATTCCCAACGCGCAGCTCTACCTCCCCTTTAGCCAATCTCCTACTTCTCTTTAGATCCTGCATATTTCGACAAATATGAGATCCACGTCCAGTATCTAATACCCATGATGTAGAGAAAGTTAAATTGAAATCTACAACAAAAATACCTGGTGGTGGTGGAATCACTATTCCAAGCCTCTTGTCCTCCAGATATTTTGGGCAATTCCTCCTCCAGTGTCCAGGCTGACTGCAGTAGTGACATTCACCTTCAGTCATGGCCTTGGCAATGCCACCAACAGGCTTAAGGGCAGGTTCCTTGGTCTTGGCAATTGACTTGCCTTTGCCCTTGGAGGAAGAGGCAAACCTTTTGCCCTTTCCTTTCTGTACCATCATATGGTCTTGCCCTTACCCTTGTTGATGCTCTGTTCAGCCGTCCTCAACATGTTGAGTAAATCTGGCAGTGGTTTCACGATCTCGTTCATGTTATAGTTCATAATGAACTGTCCATAACTCTCGGGCAACGATTGCAACACGAGATCGGTTGCCATCTCTTGGCCGACCGGGAACCCCAGTCGGGCGAGATTCTCCAAGTACCCGATCATTCGGAGTATATGGGGTCCCACCGGGTTCCCTTCTGCCAGATGACACTTGAACAGTGCCTTTGAGACCTCATACCTCTCTACCCTCGCCAGCTCTTGGAGGAGCTGCTTTAGATGTTCGATCATATCGACAGCATTCATGTTTTCGTGTTGCTTCTGAAGCTCAGAAGTCATGGTGCAAAGCATAAGGCAGGCCGCATCATTAGCGTCATCAACACGCTTTTGATACGCCTTTAGGGCAGCAGGTGTTTGGTTCTCTGGACCTTCTGGAACATGCTCCTCTATTGCGTACAGTTTCTTCTCTTGCTTAAGAACAATTCTCAAGTTTCTGTACCAATCAAGAAAGTTGGTTCCAGAGAGCTTGTCCTTCTCAAGGACAAATCGTAGGGAATGTTGTGAACTCGATGAGTTGTTTGCCATTTGGAATTCTACAAAAGGAAAATACGCAAGTTTTAGTATTTGTGAATTTTTGACTATATTCAATAATGGCTAGTTTATCAAATATAGCTCCCACTATTTTTCTACGGATTAATAACCCTCAAGACATTAATGCGGAAAATATCCTTATATTTTCTAGTGGGCCAAGATCCATCTTTCATCTCCTTATGAGCTTGCTTTGGCAAGTCACCCATAATTTGACTACTTTAGGTAGGAACAATTCCAATTGCATCCCATATGCAACTCTTGGTTCAATTGGGCAAATAACTTCTTATTTATCCATCCATATGGATAATCCCAATTGATTGCCTCTAGGTTTCTTAATCAAATTAATAGCCTAGTTGCGTTCAACCTCTTATCTAAACAATTGCACATTGTTACGTGCCATCGCATTCCATCATGATGAACCAAGTCGCCATGCTTTGGCACGCACGAACTTGGTAAATAGTGATGATAATGAGTTTTTAAATAACGAGAAGGCAAGAACGCAATATTTGAATTTTGAGGGATTTTAAATTCAATTTTTAATTATTTTGTTGATCAATATCAACTAATCTATCTATTTGAGTTTGGGCACAACTCCAAATAATAGATCCGGGTTGTCTAATTATCTTATTATCCTAATTGCATGCATCATCCATACACCAACCACACAATAATAAGAAAAAAAAATAAACACCCACAAAACAGAAATTAAACGTGATGTGGATATGGCCTTTCTAGACTAAGATAATTCCAAGTCAATGGAATTATCTATGAACCCTAAACAAACACATCTCCATGCGTCTTGATCTTTTGGTCCATCCTTCATAGTCATGTGGAATGCTCCATGCTCCATCTTTTGTGGCTTCTTTGGCTTTGGGCTTCTTTTCTTCAATCTTGGCTACCAATCTACTTTATCTAGCACTAGCTAACTTCTATACTAAATAAAATAAATCTCACAAGTTGAGAAAAAAATTGGCACGCAGGCCATAAGCCCTAATTAATTATTACAATTAATTGATCAGCTCGCAGGCCGTAAACCAAACCACAAAATTAAACATCCACATCAAACCACATCCTAAGGCCATATCCAATCACCATGCGATTTGCACATAAACAGTTAAAATCCAATTTTAACGCGCTTGGTCAATTTTAATTGATTTTAGGATTTCTAGGGTTAAAACGGTCCATGGGCCCAACAATCAAATTGCCCGGGCCCAACAAAGTGAACCACAAGGCCCTAGGGCCGGCCCGGCCCAAAACCCACAAGCCTAGGCCCGCGGGTTAGGGCCGCCCTGCCCCTAGGGCGGCCAAGCTTGGGCGGCAAGCAAGGGGGGCGGTCCCTAGGGGGGCCGAACCTCCTTGAGGGAGTTGTTTCCAAAACAACTCCCTTGCTTGGTGCCCAAGTTTGGTTGTTTCCTTGTTTTGGGAGAACTCCTTCTTCCCCAAGGATGCCCAAACCCTAGATCTAAGATCCTAAAATTTCTCAAACTCACCAATTCATGCATCCAATGCAAAAATTGGATCTTGTTATGATTAATTATTGACAAATTGCATCCCATGCTTGATTTGTCTTTGTTTTACGCGATAAACAATCAAATTAAGGTGTAAAACAACTAAAACGTAACACATAAACCACGTTTATGCTCTACGACCTGTGACTCTGATACCACTGTAGGGTTTTGATTCATGGATGCGCAACGGAAGCATAAACAAACATAAAACCATGCAAAACCCTCCAAGGATCACAAGTTAAGAGACATATCGATGGTAAGGGTTAGAAATCATAAACACACCTTTGGGTTCTCCTTGATGACTTCAAACGCGAATTGTGTCACGTTCTCTATAGTTGATCCACGCCTAGAGTTGATCCTAGAATCTCCCAAGTCCTTGGTGCTAGCCCGGAAGAGGAAGAGGAAGAAGAATCACGCAAAACGAGACCCAAAAGGAGGGTCTCGGCCTCCTTTGGCCGACGGGGACGGGGCGGCAGCAAGGGGGCGGACGGGCTCCCTTGTTGCTTGCTCTCTCTCCTTTTGTTCTCTCCCACTCTTTTTATGTTCAATTATGAGCATAAGTTATATGGGAAGGAAGGAAGGAAGGTCCTTTATATAGTCCAACAACTCCTTGTTAACTACCTAAAGGACTTATTCTAGTCCTACTAGAATTCAATTTAGTCCCTTCCTTGCAAATTAGTCCCTACTAAGTTTGCAAGGGTTTGCAAAGTGATCCTTCTAATTAATTAATCCAATTAATTAATTCCCAAATCTAGTTCAACTCTATGTAGCGTGTGACCCCATAGGTTCTATCTAGTTGGTAGCAACTATTTGCTAATATGGAGCGGTTTCTAGCAAAACATCCATTCTAGCCAACTAATAGAATAGTCATCTTGACAACCTTTGTACAAGTAATTGTCTCATCCCTTTGTCTCTATATCCGGATTGGACACGAGACATACAAGTCACACTCGTATATCCAATCCATAGTTTCTCGATCCATGGGAATAGCCTTATTCGTGCAAATAACATCAATATCCCATATTGATTTATTTGAGTCTGGCCAGACATTCTATAAGCACTATCCCTCGAGTGGCCTAGGATATTTGCTCCCGTTATGTGGAAGGGACAATTTCTATCTACGTCCACTACGATCTCTAAGCTTGCTTCTTATTGTATCCAGTACACGCCTTTATAACTACCCAGTTACGGTGTAGCGTTTAACGCTACCAAGATCACAATAATCCACAACTAGAATATCTAGTGACTTCAAGTCTAAGGATGACAATACCATTGCACCGCGAGAAGCGCTTGTGACTCAACATAACGTGTATGCAGCCTTCTCGGAGATGGGTCAATCCAGTGCAACATTCCCTAATGCACACCTATGTGTTGGATCGTGATATCTCCATATCAATCCAACCCCATACTAGTCTATGGATGATTGTTCCATTAATCATTATACTTGACTAGGGATATTTAAGATAAACAACACAATTGTAAATCTAAGGACTTCATTATATTAAATATCCAATAAATAATAAATGAATTTCTAGCCACAAATAATTCATACTAAACTAGATTGCCTCTAGGGCATCTATTCCAACACCAAGTACGACTAATTCAGCAAAGGATGAAAGCAGCTCAAGACAGACAGAAGTCTTATGCAGATCAGAAGCGGAGGCCATTAGAATTTCAAGTGGGAGAAAAAAGCTTTCCTTAGGGTTTCACCCACTAAAGGGGTAACCAGATTTAACCAGTGTATCGACTGGATTTGCCATCAAGTTTGGGGTGCGTACACGACGTCTTCCACGTGTCCCAACTGAAGAATATGTGCCAGATCCGTCACACCTGTTGGACCCTGAACCAGTAGAGCTGAACCCATCCTTATCATACGAGGAACACCCTATTAAAATCTTGGACACCAAGACGAGAGATACTCGTACCAAGAGTGTCAAACTAGTTAAGGTGTTATGGACGAATCAACAAACAGAAGAGGCTACCTGGGAAGCAGAGGAAGAAATACGAAAGAAATACCCGAACCTGTTTAATGAGGTACATTGAGTTCCGGGGACGTCACTCTCTAAGGGGGAGAAGGTGTAATCTTTCGTTTGTCACCGTCTTAGAACCCTAGCCCCTTATTACGTGCTTAGCACTAAAAATAAAATTTGCTTGGTATTTCTTATGCATAACGTGATGACCACTTGTTTGCTTGCATAAATTATTTGTGTTGAGACTAATTGTTTGCTTGCATGAATTATATGTGTTGATGAATTACTTGTCTATTATGTGGTTCTGTGAAAGTTGCGTATTCGAATAATTGAAGCTTTGGGGACGAAGCTCTCTTTAAGGGGGGAAGAATGTAATACCCCGTAATTTGGCCAGGGGTAAATTGGTAATTTTGGAGGCAAAATGTGAACTTTAAATTATTCAGGAGATTATTTATAATTTTGTGCGAATTTTAGAATGTGGAACGGTAATTTTTCGTGTGTTATCGCGTAGGTGACCACCGCGTTAGATGATGCAACAACCACATTATAACACTACTATTATTATTATTATTATTATTATTATTATTATTATTATTATTATTATTATTATTATTATTATTATTATTATTATTATTATTATTATATTATCACTCCCTCACTCTCTGTTGTCACACCCGTCCTTATCCCCCTCCCTCTCTTCCTTTGCCTTCACGCCAAAGAAACCGTGACCGCCCCAACATCACGGCCTCCACAACCTTCCACAACCTTCCATCACCGCCCTCAACTCCCTATAAAAGCCCCTGAACCCCGCTGCCTCCCCCAGCAGCTCCCTCACACACCCAGCACCAGAAACGCCTCCACCACCATACTCCACCAACACCGCCAACATCTCCACCATCACCTCAAGCTCCGGCAAGAGACAACCCACCTACATCACATTCGTCCTCTCTCTCCCCCCCTCTGTTTCAGGACCCAGCAGCAGCAGCAGTTCACCTCCACCACCGTGCACCACCATCGTCGGCAACGTCGCCACCATCACCACTTCACATCTCTATCTGCCTCTATTCCCTATCTCTCTCACTCTCCACTTCTCTCTGTTTCGTGTGGAAAGCAGAGGCAGAAGCTGCAGTTGGCAGCAAACAGCCACCAGCCACCGCCGCCACACTCGACGGGAGCCACCGAGAGAGAAACCGCCAGAGCTCTCTCTCCCCCCTCTGTTTTCCCTCTCGGTTCCATCTCACTCCTCTCTCTGTTGCGACCCATAAAGAGGAAAGAAGAAGGAGATAGGCACAGCAGCCTCCGGTCGAAGCAGAGCCACCATCGCCGCCGGCGGAAGCCATTAAAACCGGCGAGGTTTTCAGCCCAGCAAGCCCGAGGCCACCCAGCCGATTTCACCCACTCAGATCGACCCCCTGAGGTCCGATCAACATCCAGGAGGCCTCAGGAGCTCCCAGCGCCAACCAGAGAGCCACCGTCGGCCTCACCACCGCGAGCTCCGACGAGACGTCAACCCGACTCAAATCTTCGCCGTTTCTTCTGTTTCTTCGATCAGGTGGACTCTAAGTCCCTCCTTAGTCTGATTTCTAAACTCAAAATCTCATTGTTGAATTCGTGGTGTTCTTGATAGGGGGTAAAAGTGTAGTTTTGGGAAAATTTAGGGGTTGAAGATGTAGCTTAGCAAAACTGTCTTGGCCTTATTAGGGGGGGGGGGAGTTGATGCCTTTCTCATAACTTGGGGGTCCTTCCTATTAACTAACAAATATGAGTTTGTTTTGAAAATAAAATAAATTAGAGTTTAAATTATTTTTCTAAATAAATAAAAATGATTAGTATTGTAGAATTGTTTTCTTGGGAAAAATAAAAATAAAACGTCAAGTTAGAAATATAACTTGTAACTAGTTATTTCCCCCTAATTGTGATTAAGTATTTGCTAGGAATTAAACGATTATTTGGTAGCATTTTAGAATTTAATGTTTCTAATATTTAATAATGTCTAAAATATTATTTCTGAATTCTTCATAATATCTAATAGCCATCTTGGACTATACTTGGTTATATGAAAATAATGTTAGCTATTTAAAATAATAAAGTGTTGGTTGGTAATTTTGACTTTAGTAAATTTGCAAGACTTGGGTTATGGACTCTTAAATAATGATAATTTTATTAGGAAATCAAATAAATATTGGAGAATTAGGTGACTCCCAATGAGACTCGCTAGACTTAGAGCAATACATGTTGTATACTTGTGTAGTTGATTTGTAAATTGAATAAGGAAATTCAATTTGTAGGTGACGAGTTTATCGACGAGGGCTACGTGTCTTTCTAAAGGATCATTACGTGCTATTTGTTGAGGATTAAGGTGAGTACACATGCCAAGCCTTGCGTGCCAAGCTTCCTTCGTGTCACACGTGGACTTTTATGTTATGTCTCAAAATTGTATTGTTTATTTGATACTTGTCGGTTTTGTTTATTTATTTCTTGAAAATCTCACACGATAATTATTAATCCGTAATAACGTAAAGTGAAAAGAGTTGTGCGGGGAACGTCATTTGGATTATTATTGATTTGGTTTGGTCGTCCACTCGACCCCTTATTATTTAGCCCGGTTGCCATTGCCCCGGGTTCGCTCCATGTACTCACCTCTCTGGCCGCAAGAAGTCTTAGGAGGGTGCCGGCACTTAAGGTCTTGGTAGCTTGTGATGGGATATATTGATGATGCGATTGGATTTTCCCCGTTCAACTCAAGATTTAATATGGTTATTTCTGGATTGGCGGTTTGTTGATGAGAAATTGGATGTTTATTAATAAATGAGGATATCAGAGTTGGATTGTTGAAATTGAATTTGGATTTTCATATAAGGATGTTGGATATGAATTAAATGCTGGCTTCTGGAAATCTCTGGAATTGTGTTTGGAACATGAGAATATTTTATTACTCAATTATCTTTTACTTCCGCTTTACAAATGTTATTATTTACTGTTTTACTTAAGTTATCATCTCCTCTGTGTTTGACATGCTTGGGTGTTGCTCACTCAGTATTTGTTGCTGACTTTCAAAACTGCGGTTCCTGTTTTCCTTCCCACCGCAGGTTTAAAAGCAGGAGACTTGGTGTAGCAGGGTACGAGACTCACCAAGATGGATATCATCACGCTTTGATCTAGTTTGTTAGCTAAGCCTAGTGTAAAAATTTTGAGACGCATGTTTTGAGACTTGTGTAATGCTTAAGACTTTTGCAATGTTTAATATTACAAATAATTCAGGAAGTCATGCTTTTGATTTCCACCGTCACTTTTAGCAGCGCCCTCCTGGGCTTTTCGGTCCGGAACAGGAAGCTTGGGATACCGCGGGTTGTTGCATCCACCCCTATGAAACATGGTTCAGACTATTTGCAGTTGTGCGAAGAAGGTGCCTCGTCAGGTTGAAACTTCTTATGAAACATGGTAACTTGGGTCAGATTGGTCAGCTTGAAAGTACTGGAAATCAGGTTTCTACGGAGCGGATTCTAACACAGGATAGGGGCGCCTTAAAGTACCCAACTGCTATATTGGCTCCGACTACGACTTAGTCGAGCCAGGAACAATGTGTCTCCTCAGCTGGTGCAGACAAGGTTTGATCTGGAGCAACCAACTAGTGTTCCTGCAAGTAGGATATCAAAACAAACGACCCAATTTAACATATTAGGGGCTTAAGAGTGAGAGTGAGTTCTGGGGTAAGAGCAAGACAACGTAAGTTACCCATAGAGGAGACAGTAATTGCTTGAAATATGCTTGCCAATGATTTTCTCTAATGTCCATACCAATGGGACGTACATCTTAGTACATGCCTAATAGGAAGGATGTGGGTTAAGCATCCACGACGGTGAGGGAACCATACATGGTCGCAACGTCTGCCTAGTTAGATGGATCGTGGCCCGTACATATAGGAATCGTGGTCCGCAAACGAAGGGACATGAACGGTCCAATCGCAGATCTCTGGAGAACATAATAAGATCGCATGCGAGACTCACGCCTCACATGCGGCGATCCCTGCTATAGCCTCCAATCCACTCTCACAACCACGTGCCACTAGCACGAGACACATATGCGAAGGGACTGTGAATAGAGAGAATGCTGTGGTGATTCATGGAGAACGAATTGAATACACGTGTCTCTTCCCTGGTACCCCTTTATTCCGAAACCACTAATTTTGAAATCCTGAAACCCCATATTCTTTTTTCCTCTTTCCTCTCTTATTGCCCCTTCTTGTCTCTTGTTCATGATTGAAACAAAACTTTTGTTTTTTTTTTGGTTGTTTAATTTTTTTTGGGGTCAAGTTGAGTGTAAATTTCAACCAAGGGGGTCAAAACACAATATTAGCAGTTCTGTTTATTAACCGATTTACGGACGCTATACTTAAGTGACAAAAGGAGCAAACCACGGGTTAGTCGAGTGAATTTTTTTAAAACTCGGACTAGTTAAGTGAACCGAGCCGAAACCACGGACAACCTATCTGTAATTTACCCTAAATTTATTCAAGCTCATTCACCTAAAAATACACATTCCAAACTGAAGTGTCCAATGATTATTGACAAATTCAAAATTTAAATGTTTTCTCACTTTGGGCTTACCCATTTTTTTTTACAATATGAGAATTTGGGTACAAACTGTGTATAATTGTGGGAAACCACAAAATCCGGCTAACGAAAGGCGCCAAACCAAATTCCAAAAACCATTTAAACCCCCAAAACTAACGCTGCCAACCATCAAGTCCAGTCCTCAAAATATCCAATCCAACGGACCACACGAGTCCACATCACCGATCCGCGTGAATCAATATTCTCCAATCAGAAATCGCTCCACACCTATATAAAAACGGACCACATCTTCTTTTCCACACACCATCCACAACCAATTCACATCTTCTCGCTCTCTTTACGAAACCCTAACCCTCTCTCTCAAATTTTCCGATGGCTCCCAAGGTAGCGAAGAAAGCCCCCGCCGAGAAGAAGCCGGCGGAGGAGGAGAAATCCGCCGTCGCCGAGAAGGCTCCTGCCGAGAAGAAGCCCAAGGCCGGGAAGAAGCTTCCCAAGGACGCTTCATCGACGGACAAGAAGAAGAAGAGGTCGAAGAAGAGCGTGGAGACGTACAAGATCTACATCTTCAAGGTCCTCAAGCAGGTCCACCCTGACATCGGCATCTCCTCCAAGGCGATGGGGATAATGAACAGCTTCATCAACGACATCTTCGAGAAGCTCGCCGCTGAGTCCGCCAAGCTCGCCAGGTACAACAAGAAGCCCACCATCACCTCCAGGGAGATCCAGACCGCTGTCAGGCTTGTTCTCCCCGGTGAATTGGCTAAGCACGCTGTCTCTGAAGGTACCAAGGCGGTTACCAAGTTTACAAGCTCTTAGATGGGGTGGAAATTGGTGTATCTGGTTGTTTTTGAAAGCTATCTCATCTTTCAATGTTTAGAATTAGGGTTTCTGTTTCGGAAGTTCTATGTTAGTGGTAGATAAGTCTGTTTTGGATTGGAAGTGTTGGTAGATGATTGGATGGAAAGTCCTTTTGCACTACATGAAATACAATCAGTTTGTTTTTGAATGTGGATGTGTATTTGAAATTTTTAGTACACTTAAAGCTTCATAGTTTGAGCAATTGAAGTCCTGTGAACTCACAACTTCATACCAATTTGGGATTTCAGCTTTCCTATGCCAATAGCAATTGAATTGGCTGTTGATGGAAATGATCTCTGAATGTGAATAGATGTTCTTCCCTGTTCAGTTTAACAATCAAATTAGTTCATTACATTAGGATATCTGAAGTTTTTAGTAGCCTTATAGTAGTAGCTTCGTAGATTGATCAATTGAAGGCTTGTGAACTCACAGCCTGATACCAATTTGGGATTTCAGCTTGTGTATGCCAATAGCAATTGAATTAGCTGATGATGGAAATCATTTCTGAATTGATGCAACTTGCAATACCTTCTCAAATAGTTGAATATTGTACTGATTATTGACAACCCTAACACCATTATACATTAGTTTTGAGGTCATAGAAATGTTTTTAAGAGATCTCTGAGAAATTAAATCTTAATTGTTGATAACTTGTTATTGAACCTGAAACTGTGCATGTCAAGGTGCAGATTGTGAATACACATTATTGAATAACTTCATTACAGGGAAGATATATGTAATTCAGCTCAGTGGAACTGCCTTTTCTTTTGTCAGAGAAGTTATTCATCTGCCCATGACGATCCACTGGAGTTGCTGAAATACTTCAATGAGGCATAAAGAATGACAGGAAGAGATACGGACAAAGCACAGAGAGCCCAGTACATCGGGCGATTGTCCCTTGGGGGCACAAGCTGCATACATGACATGCAAATGGGTTCCGTTGCTTCTGTTGTTCCAGGTGACAATGTTCGTGCTTCGTCTTCAGGTTTATTGCTTGCACTTGAAGCTATTTGTTTGTCTATGTCACTTGCTGCCGGCATGCTTTTTGCCTGTAAGATAGTCTATAGTTTAGAACAATATGTTTTGTTGCGACATTATACAAGTTTATGCATTTCCCAGCAACTCACCATATTTCTGAATTGGAGGTTGTAAAACATGTGAAGGTATCTTTGCTTGGCTTGGTTCTGTTCCTTATTTAACTGCCTCCAGAAGCCATATAATGATCCCATGTTCAAGACTTTGTTTGCGTAGATCTTCCATGTGTAGCTGCAGCAAAAATATGATTAAAAGTTGTGTAGATCAAGAATAGAGATAGAATCATTACTTGTTGGATGAAGGTATCGTTTTGCACCCTCCTGTTTCAAAGAGTTAATTGAGAAAAGAGTTCCCAAGCATCTAAGCCGTACCATTCATTTATGCGATTCAGACCTCCTTGAGACACTCTGTTCCAATACTCAGTATCCACCTTACACTTCTCGAAGAAGTCAGCAACCTTATTGCTCGATTCATCACCATTGTTAGGATTAACATGGAAACCTGAGACACCATCGACAATTATTTCCGCTGGTCCACCTTGATTGGTTGCAAATGTGGGTAAACCGCAGTTCATTGCTTCGATCACTGTTAAACCAAAAGCTTCATATAGTGCAGGCTGCACAAAAGCCCCCTTTGTATCTGCAATACAGCGATATAATTCTCCATTCCTGTATCTGTCAGTCTGAGCTGCTATCCATCTAAACTGACCCTTAAGTTGATATTTCTCTATCAAGTCGTGCATCTTGTTTATCTCAGCAATTTCTTCTCTATCTTTTGATTTCGATGGGTCAAAGAATCCAGCAACCACCACAAGGTTTACCAAGTTCCTAAGTCTTTTGTTCTTCCCATACCACTCTGTCAATCCAGTGATGTTCTTAACTGTGTCAAGCCTAGCCATTGAGAAAATGATAGGCTTCGTCTTGTCTGCAAGGAATCCTCTGTTGAAAAATGTTTGAAAGTTAGCGTTCTTCATTATACATGTGCTTTGATTCAATTAGTGAGAAACTGAGAATTTTATGCATAGAGAAAGATGAGACTTAGTAATTCTTTTTCTGAAGTAGTGCAAAGAGGACTTACATGTGGAGGTCGTTTTCTTCTTTATTGTATAGAAGTTCTTGAATAGAAGAATGAAATGAAATGAAGCGCTTTTCTTTTTCCGCATAAGGGAAGTAGACTGTTTGTTCAGCTCCAGGAGCAGCAATGTTGAACTTCGGATCAAAGACATTAATGCCTGAAACCACCCTACAAAGGCCTGGCATAGTGAATGCCCCATGTTTTTCATATTGTCCAGGCTTGGTCTGGCTGAAAGTAAGAAACAGATAAAATGAGACAGTACTTTCCTTAAGGAAAATAATACGTGACAGTTTTCGTCAGTGGTTGAGGACACATACTCTGGTCTATATGTTTAAAGATATAGTTTATCAGAGTAACATGAGTTAATTCTACTCAGAAGTCTAAAGGATTCTAACAAGGCTCATGCATGATCCAACTTATCAGTTATAACTACTCGTAGCGAACTGTCATAAACGATTGCTCATGCATTGGAGAAAATCTGAGCAAGCTTTTGGATTCTCGACCTGCTAGCTCATTAACTTACGATGATAGTTGCAATTTAAAGTTATTGAACCAAATTTCATCAAAACAAAAAAAGTTATTGAACCAAAACATAATATATTAGATAAATAGTATTATGGATCATTCTGAACAGAATGTGTTGATTAACCAATGTTGACTTGATCTGATTTTACCAGAAAATCAACTGAAATGGGGAAACGATGAAAAGAACTGAACAATATGCGAAGTAATAAACAATGTAATAAGGACTGATATTTGTTGCTTGAAGTCCGTGTCAGGGGTTGTCGCAAAGTAGTTTGTAGACCATTTGTTGTGGTGCTATATGGAGCTTGAAAAGCCTTTCTATTCTGCTTGTATGCTGAGTCCACGCAAATTCTAGCTAGCAAAAGGGAACCAATATTTAACTCTAGCTAGGGTCTATTAGTTAAGAGCTTCTACCGAGTTTCGACAGAGCTGTTTTGTTACTTTATAATCTTACTTTTAGTGATAAATTGACGAAGTACAAGTTCATTGTAGGACAAGAGATTAGATGCAGTCTCATTATTCAGTGACATCTTCATGGAACCCAATATCTTTGTTTGCATCCATTGCCTGAAAATCTGCTTTTGTGTTGCTATTTCCGATTTGACTACTTTTCTCATGTCCACTGTAATTTCTCGTATCTTCTAATTCCAAGTTTTGTTTAGTACCTAATTATTCCAGCATACTCTAACCTCGTACTACCTAGTATAGCTTTTAGCATTTGTTACATGTAGCTTAAAAGCCAGTGTTTTCGAACTAACCTTCCTGCTATCTCTTGGTAAGTGCTGGTGATAATGAAATCAGCAGCATTCATTGCAATAATGTCAGCTGTGAATTGGCATGAAAAGTGGTACTTTGAATCCAACTCCTTCCATTTGAGATCAGAATCTTCGTACTTCGTCTTCTCCAATGCATGAGCAATCGTTCCCTGTATATGAAGCATGCTCACATTTTAATTTCGTTATGAACTTCTAGGAGCAGTAAATCAGATCAAATTCTCTGACGTGTTGTGAAGAAGAGCCTAACCAGAGGGACTCCAAGTTTGCTAGCCATTAGAGAGGCTACCAGGTTTCCATCAGTGTAGTTTCCGAGAATGAGGTCTGGTTTACCTTCTAAGAGCTCGAGGACCTTAGCAGTTGCATCCTAGATATTAAAAGTCATAATAAATGCGTTAAAGATAGTTATGCATTAAAAAAATCCAAGAGAGATCAACAAGACATCCTACTAAAATCTGGTGTGGCCTGCTTTTTTTTTGACAGATTTCACTTGGGAGTGATTAGTGCCTTTAGACACTCAGTTCTCCGACGTGACAGAAGTGTCCTAGTTCATCAACCTTGGAGTCATCTCCAACATGCAGAGAATGCTAACTAGGGAAGGTGGGTTCCCACAACTTGAGGTGGTGGAATGATTATGAAATCCCTGAAGGTACTTGCCTTAGTGTATCTCCCCAGATAAGGATAGATATCAAATCTTGAGACCCATTGCTGCAAAACCCCTTTGTCTGTCCTGAATGGGACTCTAAGGATATGAGAATGTGAAGTGTTGAAGATTGGCTCCATCTCCAGATTGCACTTGGTCCCCTGAGCTTCTGGAATGAGCCGGGTCACCTGCATAACAAAATAAATATGGGAATTGATCTCCTGAAATATATTGACTAGCAAAATAATAGTTTATGCTGAACTAACTCATAGCTTACCACTAGAATCCGTGGCTTAACACTCAGTCCTTGCTGCTTGATTCTGAGAAGCAGTTCTTCCTCTAAAGCTTTCACTTGGTCTAGGATGTAAACAACCTGTTGAATTTAAAACCTCAGAAAGCCTCCTCCAGTGTTCTCACGTGTTCCTGATTTTTCCTATCTTTTTATTTATCATGTTTCTAAGGTCAGATCTTAGAGAAATTAACTGCTCATGACCCCCTTAAGTTGCATAAAGTTGGAGTTTGCAAAAATAAAAAAATACAGTGATTAGGGAAAACGTGATCAAACTCTGGTGTTCCATGGGGTTGAGTTTAGCTTGTGATAAGTAGTTTAAACCTGACTAGAATCAAAAATGGTTTGGGATTGAGCTGAAGAGCCTTATTGATACATGCATTTTAAAGCTTATTGGTTATTATATGATCAAGTTTTTCTTTAGACCATAGAGCTTTGAACGAATGAATACCAGTTTACTTTTGGGATTTTTCAATTCTCAATGTAATGACATTCTGTTATGTACCTGCCCTCCAGTATCAGGCAAGCCGAGGACATCAGACTGTCCAAAGTAGCCATGGACCGAGAAGATCACAATGTTGAACATGTTTGGTAGTCTTTTGAAGAGCGATTCCATTTTTATTGGGTCTGGTGCTTGGAGTACTTCTGAAAGGATTCTCATTGTCTCCTTAACTCTTTCTGCATTATCTCCCCAACCTTTCTCAAACCCCCACTCTTTAAGCCTGCAGTTACAAGTCTTTATGTTACTATACATGTCCACTCAAATATGACCCCACTTTCTGCAAGAGTGGGGTCATATCTCTCAATGTCAAATAGTCATAGGATTCATATGCTTGAATCCGCTAAGTAAGTAATGATAGACGAGAACTGCTTACCTCTTCTCAAGATTCTGGTAAGACGTGTCTTTTGGGAAAGCAGAAACGTAGAGATCAGCAATGATAAGAGCTTCTTGGAGCTTGGCAACTGTATCGAGAGTCTCATTGATCATGAGATTCTGCGAGGTTAAGAAACAAAAAAGAAGATAGTATTTAGTCTCCATAGAATTTCTGGTAAGAACTTTGTGATAGTTCAATTTCTCTTGAAGGAGTCTACTTGTATGCATACCTCCCCATTATGATTAAGGGCGAGTAAGTAATCCAGAAAAGGCTTTGCTTGCTCAGCATCGCCACTGATTTTGGAAGTCATGAATTTCGTGATGAACTCGACTCCATTTCCGATTGAGGACGAAAGGGTTAAGCGAGGTGTAGAGATATCATATGCCCCAAAATCTATTTCCAAAGCATTTTCATCCTTTGCCCTGCATGCCCAGACCATGTTATTTCCCAGTAGTAGGAAAAGAGGTTTTGAAGTTTGAACCTTTTGTTGAGCTTTCACATTGTGGTAACAGACACTCATGACTCACCAATTTTCGTCATAAATCGTTTCTTTAAGCTTCAAATAGTCTCTGGCTGTGATAGAAACCACTGATAAATCATCAGCCTTCACCTTGAGAAATTCGCATGAACCAGGATTCCATCTGACTGAGAAAGCAACATAGGGTGGAACAACAACAGCCTCCTGCAATTTTTTTTTTTTTTGGTAAAACAAGGAATGCAAAAACACTAACAAACCATCCTCACTGTTCCCAGACCTTCACAATCAAATTGAAGAAGATCTTGGCAACCAGTAGGAGGAGAAAACAAAAACAATTTATCAAAATGTTCCTGACTACAACTAGAAGCTAGAAAGTCAGCCACAGCATTGCCTTCCCTCCAAATATGATGCAAAGAGCTTCCAGTTAACCCCAGCAACTCTCTGATTTTGCAAATAAGACCCCAAAAAGGGTGCTGATCAGAAGCCATCTGCACCAACTCTACTGCAGCTAAAGAATCACACTCCACCTGGCAATTTGTATCCAGAAACTCATTTGCAGACATTAAACCTTCCAGCACAGCCCATAATTCACCCTGAAGCACAGATCCCACACAGATTCTTCTGTGAAAACCCCAGATCCAAAGCCCTAAATGATCCCTACAAACTGCACTAACACACACCATTTCACCACCTGCTTTAAAAGAGCAGTCAACATTTATCTTCAACATATTAGCAGAGGGAGGCTTCCATTTAACCAAAATAGGACATGGGATGATAGCAGCAGGAGCAATAGCCAGCTCCTTGCTAATATTTTGACAATATGAGTAAATAAACCCCACCATATCACCAGGGGGGTTAAAGAGAGGATGATGAGTTTTCTGGTTATGCCATAACCAAGCAAAACTCACAGTAGAGATAAAAAGCAGAGGCCACTCCAGATTCTCAGAAACACCCCATTTTTCTTTGAGATTTCTATCTATCCAGTCAGTCACTGAGAGACCCAGAAACTCCCTCAAATGAGAAGGATGCACAAGTTTCTTCCAAACTTCCAAGATCCAGCCACAGTCTCTAATAGCATGGAGAGTAGTTTCACTATAGGAAGAACATAACAAACAGTGATCAGAAATTATGATACCTCTTTTCCTCTTAAGCACTTGAGTAGTGAGCCTGTCATGTCTAATTAGCCAAAGTAGGTATTTCCATCTCTGAAAACCTTTGCTCCTCCAAATTCTGTTCCAGCCAGGGTCTGAGTAGCTTTGACCAGCAACATCAGTCAAACACTTATAAGCAGATTTTACAGTAAAAACACCAGAATCAGTACCCAACCAAGACACCTGATCTTGAACTCCAGCTTCTATATTAAGAGAGACAGTGCTTATTAGATCTAAAATAGCTGAAGGCAATAATAAAGAGAGTTTATCCATCTGCCAACCAATCTCAGAATCCCAATAGTCTTGAACAGACATCAAGAGATCCTCCTCAGAAATCTGAATAGTGGCTAAATCTACCAATTTGAATTGACCTAGCCACTGGTCAATCCAAAACAGAGTAGACCTCCCATTTTTAACTTGTTTACCAAAACAGCTATTAACAGCTTTGACACTTCTCACTATATGCTTCCAAACTCTAGAATGAGAAGATTTAACAGCATTTGTGGCTAGAGGAGACCCATACCTTGCAGTAAGAGCTTTAACCCATATAGAGTCCCCTCCACAAACCATCCTCCACCCAGCTTTAGCCACCAGAGCATGATTAAACTTATTCAAATTTCTGAATCCCAAACCACCCCTTTCTTTAGGAATAGTAACAGCCTCCCAACTCACAAGAGGGAGCCTGTTATGAGTATCAGTCCCTCCCCATAAGAACTTTCTGCAAATAGAATCAATGTCCTGAATAGTAGATTTAGGCAACAAACCAGTCTGCATCACATAAGTAGGCAATGACTGAAGAACTGAACTGATCAAAGTAGCTCTCCCAGCTAAAGAGAGATTAGGAGGAATCCAACCAGCTAGCTTCTTTTTAACTTTATCCACCAAAAATTGGAATCTACCTCTATTCCATTTATCATGATTTAGGGAGACCCCTAAATGAGTTCCCAAATCAGCAGAAAGCTTAATCCCCATTTGATCACTCAAGCTTCTAGCTAGAGATCTACTCACATTATCAGCCACAAAAAGCTTTGACTTATCAAAACTGATCTCTTGACCAGTCTCTAAACAGAACTCATCCAGCACAGTCTTCATAATATCAATTTGTTTGGAGGTGGCTTCTCCAAATAAAAGAAGATCATCAGCAAAGAAGAGATGAGTGACCATCACCCCATCTCTTCCTAGCTTAACACCTTTCCACAACCCTTGAGAAGCTGCAACATGAATTTTTTGAGCCAGACACTCCATAATGAGGAGAAAAAGGTAGGGAGAAATGGGATCACCCTGCCTAAGACCCCTCTGAGGAGAAAAAGACTCCTGCTTCTCCCCATTCCAGATGACCCTATAGGTTGTAGTTGTAACAGAATCCATAATTAGAGAACACCAGTTACTAGGAAGACCAATTGAACTCAAAATAGCTTGCAGAGTAGACCACTTCACCTTATCATAGGCTTTTGCTAAGTCAATCTTGATAGCTAGAGTACCTTTTTTACCCTTCTTGTGTTGCATACAGTGAATAACTTCCTGAGCCAACATGATATTTTCTGAAGCAGCTCTTCCTTTCAAAAAGCTAAATTGGAAAGGATGAATCAAATTATGAAGAAAAGGCCTCAACCTGTGAGTTAGCAGCTTGGTTATGATCTTTAGAGCAACATTGCAGAGACTAATAGGCCTCAACTGAGAGAAAGAAGTGGGGCAATCCACTTTAGGAATAAGAGCCAATAAAGTATCATTTATACCAATTGGAAGCATTCCAGAACTAATAGCTTTCCTTACCATATCAAAAACTGCAGAGTGGATGAGAGGCCAGTGATGCTGATAGAAGACAGGAGGCAGACCATCAGCCCCTGGGCTCTTATAAGCCCCCATATCAAAAACCACACTCTTAATTTCATCAGGAGTCACTGGAGAGAGGAGAGAGACAATATGGCTATCAGAAAGACAACCACCCTTCCACTGAAACTGCTCACTCAAAACAGGATTCAATTCAGTAAACAGCAACTTAAAATGAGAAGTAACCTCTTCTTTGAGTTGAGAAATATCATCACACCATTCCCCAGAAGCCAATTTAATAAGAGAGATCTTATTCCTCCTTCTCCTAATGACAGTAGTAAGATGGAAATATCTAGTGTTCTTGTCACCAAGAAGCAATTTATTCAACCTGGCCTTTTGAAACCAGAACACCTCTTCTTGAAGAAGAACAGAATTCAGCTGCTCTTGCAGAGAAACCTCCAATTTAGCTAAGAATGAGTTCTCCTTCACAGCAATAGCTTTTTGAATGCCCAACAATCTTGCTCTTAACCTTCTCTTCTTATCAAAAATATTGCCAAACACTTCCACATTCCATTGCTTAGCCTCTTCAGTGAATTGAGCAACCATATCAGCAAAGTGATTACTAGTAATCCAATGCTTCTCAACTAAACATTTAAAAGAAGGATCCAAAAACCAAGCAGCCTCCATCCTAAAAGGCTTAAGATGAGGAGCTGGTATAGGAATACCCAACAAATCAACAAGCACTGGATGATGGTCTGAGTTAACTCTGACTACATGCTTTACCAGAGCCTCAGTGAAGCTTAGTCTCCACTTAGTGTTGCAAAAACCCCTATCTAGTCTTTGTCTTATGATTCTGCCTTCTTGAGAATTTGACCAAGTAAAAGCTGGCCCAGAGAAGCCCAAATCCTGCAAACAACAGAAGTTTAAACAATCCCACAGAGCAGCACTCTTATTCTGACAAACCAATCTCCCACCTCTTTTCTCAGCATTTGTGAGAACTTGGTTAAAATCACCAAGCAACATCCAGGGAAGACTGTGAGCAGTATGAATCCCCCTGAGATGAGACCATAGCTCCTCCCTCTTACTTGCCAAAGGGCTGGCATAAACAGCTGTGAAAAGCCATAAAATGCCATCCTTCATTTGCACAATTCCAGTGATACATTGACTAGTATCAGATAAGACAGTTAAATCAACTTCTCTACTGTCCCAGAAAAGCCAAATACCCCCAGAGAAACCTCTGGCCTCCACAAAATGACTCCTATCAAAACGAGTCCTTCTTGTAATGTTTGCAGAAAAGGAACTACTAACCCTAGGCTCCATAACTACTAAGATAGAATTCTTATAGTAAATGCAGAGATCAATAAGAGATCGAACCGTAGCCTTATTACCTATACCCCTGCAATTCCACGCAAGAATCTTCATCAAATATCTGAAGAGGAAGGCCGATCAACCGGCGTAGATTGCTTGTTTGGGATTAAACCCTGCCTTGTCAAAATTGACTTCGGACCCTGGAGATTCTTCGGCAAATTCTGCTCCGGAGCCTTCCTTCCGAATCGAAAAACCCTGTTTGAGTCGTTACCTTCCTTCCCAAATGATCTATTCTCATCAATTGGTCCCAAAGGAGTTCTGAAATTAGGGTTCACAGACGTTCCCCCTTTCTGCTGATTGTTCTTCTTAGACGGAGCACCACCCATTCCAGTTCTACCCGACCCGCCACGTGCCGAACTATGATTCGCAGAAACACCACGCCTTCCAGCCACGTCATTAATTGGCGGAATATGAGCTGGTTTTGATCCAGTGCCACCCGGTGTACCCATCACAAACCCTTCACCAATCAAATTGAGGGATGAGAACGGGTTCTGATCTGGTGCATCGACCACAGCATCCTTCCCCTTCTGCTGTCCACGTGGACGGTTCTGATTTTTCTTTGGTTTACGCGCAGCAATCATCCAAGGGCCAAAACCAGCCTCCTTCTCCGGCTCCGGCTCCGCCATCTGAATCGGCACCTCCGTCGGAATAGCTGCTCCCGCCGGTAGGTCCGCCTCCATCCCATTGTCCGGCGACGGTGCCGGTACTGCCGTTGGCTTTTGAGGACAGTCCTCTTTCCGGTGTCCATAAACACCACACTCGAAGCAGATTAAACCTAAACCTTCATATTCGACGGGTATCATCTTCTCGTTAACCCAGATCGACGGTATTAAGCTTCGCCGGAGATCCACCTCTACGCAAATCCTTGCATACTTTCCTCTGGATGCTGCAATAGTATTCCAATCGACCTTGATTGAAGTTCCAAAATTCGCTCCCACATCCATCAGAGTTCCTTCCTCAAAATACTCCACCGGAAGTCCCTTCAAACGAATCCAGATCGGCGTCGATCGCACCCCCGGCGCAAATGGATCAAAGTGCGGAGTCCATCGCTGCACCGTGAGGTACTTCCCCTGAACCATCCAAGGACCATTGAGGAGCACCTTCTCGTAATCCTCTCGACAGAAAAATCGCACACAGTAACAGCCATTTGCGAGATCTGTTAGTTCAAAGCCTAAGTGGAGCTTCCACTGTGCAGTGAGCCGGTCATGGAGAAGTCCATAGTGCGGTTCCTTACCTAGAACTCTGATTATCAGAGCTCGACTCCATGGATGGTGGAGCTTCTGCAGAGCTGAGCCCGTAATGGAGATGCAAATCCTGCCATCGGAACGGACCTCCGATCGAACTCCGGTTTTCTCGCCTGCCTCACCGTCCACCGGAATTGGATCCTCCGCCACATAGATCCCCGGAGCAGATCGTTGCAGAGTTTCCCGGAAGGAACGATTACCAGTAATTGACTCGTCATCTTCAGGAGCATCAGATCCAGCTACGAAGCGCCTCTTGAAGTTGGATTGATTGAGAACGAAAGTCGCCGGAGATCCAACAGAATTCTCCGGCGAAAGAGATGGAAATGAGAAATTGTAACTGCCGCTCATTAGAGAGAGAAAAAGTTCCTAATAGAGACTACTACAGCCTCCTGCAATTTTCAATTTTAAGGATTTCAGGTCATCTCTATGTTGGGGGGAGAGAAATGGAAGGAGGTAGGGAGAGGAATACCTGAGTAGAACTGATGACCTGACCGATTAGGCTGTCCTGAAGTTTAGCTCTTTCGCGTTTATCCTGGATAACTTTCTCATACTCTTCGACTAAGTTGTTTGGTTTCATCAACCTTCTTCCACTTCCCACAAACCTTAATTTCCCAACATAATAATAACAAATCTTTTAAATTAATAAAAAACGATGATGTCTCCGTGTTATTTCATTACATGTTCAGTTGAATTAGCTCTGAGAATGGAAATGAAACAAAAGTTCCGATAACGACTGTGATAATACTCTACTTAGGAGGAGAACAATACATGTTCCAAACAAACTTTCAGTAAATTTTGGTAGAAAACAACAGACTAAACATTGAACCTGAGAAAATTTCTTCTTAATATTGAGACTTTATGCTGTTTCTCGTTACCTGGAGAAGCATTTCTTCATGCTGTACCGGCTCTGCTTCAGAGCATCGGACAGCCTACCCGCAGTTGCATGATCTTTAGCAGAAGCCATTCCGTTCTTTAAATGTTGCTTCTGTTAACTGAGAATGGGGTGAAATGTTTATTATTATTAACCTTGGAACTGTTTCAATGTTGTTTCAGATTGACCCTATTTATACAACAAGGATGAGTCAAATGGAGGAGAGCCAGCAGAGGAAGAGACATGGACATTCCTTGATGTGAAGTGCCGAAAAGAAAGAGGCACCATGAAAGGAAGGAATTGGAGGGTTTTGTCTGGAAAAGAAAAAACTCCATGTTTGCCATGTGGGATTTGCAAATGAAAAAGCATTTCCTGAATGGTTATACATCCTCTGGGTTGGAAAATCTCTTTATTCTTTTCTTGCTAACCAAACATCCCCTCATCTCTGTCTAACATGCTGCTATCTGGGTTATATCGGATGAGATTTGTGTCGTACTTTGTCGGGTAGTTTAATGCAAAATATCTGTGCAGAAGATCGTGGAATCATAGGTTTTTGTAAATTTACTATTTCTACTAGGTATTCTTTGACATGTGCAGTCATTTGATTACTAAGAAATCTTGTAAGCACTAGTAGTTATATACCTAGTTTGGATGTTAATCAAAGTCATTAGAATAGTACAGAGGAAAAACAAAGTCATAGGAATATAAGGCTGTTTATTCTTAGACCATTATCTTCCCATTTCAGAAATATTCTCAACTTTTAAATGTATATCATGTTATTCATCATATAGTTCAGGATTGTAATGTATCCATCTGGATGCTTATGTACCCTTGGGCGATGGTCAAGGATGAGCTTACGGTACCGAATTTTCCATATGTTTGGAGTGTTATGTTATCTATTTTGGGTAAAAGACAAAAACCACCCCTCGAGTATGGGGTATATATAAAAAACCCCTCGTGTTCGGGGATATACAAAAACCACCCATGTCACTAACAGTACACTAACAGAGTGGTAATAAGACATATTTACCCTCATTTTGGCAAAAAAATGCCACACTATATATAGATTTTTTTCTTTCCTACCTCACTTTGTAAGCCTAGCTGTTACTTCCCCTTCCCCACCTCTCTCTCCCTCTCTCTCTCACAACTCTCACCCTCCTCTGTTTTTACCGAAAACGAAACCCATCCGAAACACCATCAATCCGCCAAGATCACCACCGTCGCCATCACCTCCAACAACTCCACGTCCACTCGCGGACTCTCCCTGCCTCCCACTCACCCCGACTGTAGAAGGCGGATCCACTGCCGGAGATACCACCGGAGCTACCGACGGCAACTAGAAGCAGCCCACCCGACGGGAAGCCTAGACCCGACCGGATCCGACGCCGCCCAGACCGACGCCGCCAAAGCTCGTCGGTCTTTGGAGACTAGTGCCCCGGTTATCTTGATCTGTTACACAGCTCCGTCGGTGTTGATTGTCAATGGCCCCTCTTGCTTTTTGCCCCGATCTATAGTTGTGTTCGTCAATTGGGGGGGGGGGGGTTCTGCGATTTGGGTTGTAAACCTGATACACTGACTGTAATTGCACCGGCGAGGAGGTGTTGGTGATGGTGGTGGTGGTGATTCGATGTTGGTTGTGGTGATTCGATGGTGGTGGTGGTTATTTGTTGTTGTTGTTGTTGTTGTTGTTGTTGTTATGGTGGTGATGGTGGATAATTCTGGCTGCTGGTCGAAGCGAGGGGCAGAGAGCTCTCTCCGGTTGAGATGGCGCCGGACTCCAACGGGATGGTGGCTTCAGTCGGTGATGGTAGGTGGATTGAATGGTCTGATTTGTGCTGCGTGGCACTCCCACCTACCGTCCAGTAGCTATTGGATGTTGCGGGTTTTGATTATTTCTGGGTTTGAGAGTTTCAAGTTCATTTTGCATCCCAAGTTCCACAAATCAGGAAAAGAGAAGGCTTGAACATCATAAAAGCCTTCTCTTTTCCTGATTTGTGGCTTCTGGGCACCTCCATAATTTCTATTTTCACATCTAAGTTATCAACAACTAAGATTTTGAAAGAAAGAATTCTCCAGAACAATATTTGAGAAATTCTGGCGGTGTTGGTGGTTCGAATTGGGGGTTTTCCCAATTTTGAGGATATGAGATTGAATGAGCACAATTCATGTTGTTTTTGTTGACGTTGTTGTGTTGGTGTTGGTGTTGGTGTTGGTGTTGGTGGTAGTGGGGATTTGGTGGTGGTGTTGCTGGTAGGGTGGTGGTGGTGGTGGAGGAGGAGGAGGAGGAGGTATTTGCAGTAAACACAAAAAACACAAATGAGGACAAAATGTCATAAAAAAGTCAGATTGCACCCCTCTCTTAAATGACAACGTCCGTTAGTAATAGGGGTGGTTTTTGTATATCTCCGAACACGAGAGTTTTTTTTGTATATACCCCATACTCGAGGGGTGGTTTTTGTCTTTTACCCTATCTATTTTACTTAAGAAGGAGTACTTCAAAACGATGCAATTTGTTGATAATCTTTTTATGGTGTTGTAGAGTATCTTTTGCTATTCAAATCACCGAGTGAAGGTGACCCAGTGAATAGTGGTAAAAGTCAAATTGAAGAGAAAGAGAAAGAACAGAGTGATAATATACTTGGACCTAAGAGTGGCCATAGGCCCAGTGACCCGAGAAGCCCACCTAGCCCACATGACCATAGACTTTCGGGCTTGGGCTTGGACTTGGACTTGAAAATCTCTTAATAACGTAGGGTTTGGGCTTAAAAGTTAGGCCATCAAACTTTTAGAACGAGGCATGGGTTTGGAGTCGAATTTTGGCATGACACGGGCATTGAGCGAAAAATAAGTACAGTAATATCATCTTTTTGTTGGTTGACTTCTCTAAATTTTCTAGGTTAGAGATGAAATTGGTCTTTTTTTGAGAAATTCTTTTGTCATCAACCACATTTAAAATTGGGACCTCATGCAGGTGCTTCCAACGCTCAACCACTTGAGCTAACCACCTTAGCTGCTGATGAAATTAATCTTTCAAGCAACTAGTAGTACATTAAATGACTTTTAAAATGGCATTAGTTTACGTAAAAGATTACAGACCCGATATTATGGCTCGGACCTTAGATATTTAACATTTAGAGGGCTTCAGCCCGAACTTCGGGCCTGAACTCGCCCAAACTCAATCCATAACCAGGCTTACTTGGACCTAGAGCTGTCAAAGGGCCGGACTGTCCTGAGCCGCTACTAGAAACAAGAACCCAGGCCCGGCTTGGCCACAGGACCGGAGACCCCCTATAGCCAGGTCGGGTTCAACACGAGCAGCGTCAGTTCATTGGTTGTTAATGTAAATTTTTATATTATTGACTTGTTTATATATTACTACTATTTTATAAAACTCGTTATAATGATAGTAATATGGCACATTAATAGCCGTTGAAGGGTTCAAATTGGCAATTAGGGTAGTTCTGGAACACAGTTGATCCAGGCCAGGCCATTCCAACCTTAGAACGGAGTGGTGGTCCTCCAGCCCACTTGACAGCTCTACATGGAAACATGGATAAGAATATAAAATTCCAACTTTCCAAGCAGAAGCCAACGTTTCTTCTGAGAAACATTCTACAGCACTGATCTAACAAGATCATGTTATATTTCAATCAAAATTGTCGATATCAGATAGTCAGTCATAAGTAAAGTTGAGCAAACGACAATTTTGGATTGGTAGCAAAGCATCCTCAACATCTCTTTCAATCTTAACAACAAAGATCAAGATTAGAAAATTACAAATCCACATATATATAGTTCGATCACTGGCTAGCCCTAGCTAGAAATGTACATCCACCACTTGTAAAAAGCGAAACTGTAAACAACAGTATAAATACCCACTCTAATAGGGTAGATCCTGAACCTGCAATAACCACAAACAAAACAAACACAACTTATCTAATTAGGATCTAAATTTCTAAAATTGTGAAAAGTTTCAATTCGCAGCGAAGAAACACTAATTACTGACCTTTTGGGTGTGGTTGGCAGTTGAGTGTTGTTATGTTGATCATGAACTGAAACCGGAGTGTTCCACTCAGAGAAATCACGGTCGAAAAAGTCCCAATCGGGCAATAACACGCCGGCGATTGCAAACATGCCGACAAAGTAAGTGGCTGTCATTTTCTTGAAGGAGTGTGTGTACAGTCCCACCACCACTACTATTGCAGCCAGCCATACCAGGCATGACCGGAGGACAGCGTCGTTATTGGCCATAGCACAGAGAGAGAGAGAGAGAGAGAGAGAGAGAGAGATTGGAAGGGAAGATAAGGCACAGAGAAGGCAACATTAATGGAAGTTTATGGTGAAAATAGGTGGTTACATTGAAGCAGGGGTGACCGGGTGAGTGAGTAGTTGGGAATGCCATAAAAGCAATGGTGAAAATAGGTGGTTACATTGAATGCACCACTACAGTACTGGTTGGGGGTTATAACATGATGATAGTGTCATTCTTGTAGAATGACGTACCAAATCATTGCCAAAAACGGAAGATGATCGACTATGATATGCAGTTGTTGGGATGGCAGTTCAGGTTTTGCCCTAAACTAAATGTTGAGGTAGGAATCGGGCATGTGTAATAGCTAGTTCAGATATGAGCCAACGTGCAAAGCACGTGCAAGCTACCACTCCGTCCCGTCTCTTTGTTCTCATTTGACTTTTTTGACTCGTATCTGGGTCACTTTGACCGGATGATTTGGATAGCAAAATAATACTATTTTTTGATAATTTTTTCACCATATTATAGAGCAACTTTTTCTCTACAACACCATGAAAAAATTATCAAAAAATTACATCAATTAGCTATTCAAATCACCGGGTCAAAGTGACCCAGTGAATAGTGACAAAAATAAAATTGGGAACAAAGAGACGGGACGGAGTGGTACTAGTATACACAAATGATTGACCCTTGTACCATAACTGTAGTGACAAATTAGAAAACTGATTTGACTGCGGATTCTCTATATACGGATATGAACTCTCGATTAATTCAAATCATCGGGTCAAAATAATCTTCAAGGTGTTTGTTCGGATCAGCAAGGCATTTCGCCACTGCTACGAAGCCCGAAACCATCGTCATGAGATGTCGCCCCGGATCCCCAGTAGACTCAGATACCGATATGTAAAAGAGCTAACAACAAATCTTCAACTCAGAGAATAAAGGGCCGGTAACAGCTTCTTGGTTGTTTTGAAGTTGGAGATTCTTGAAACCGTATCAAATCTGACATCTTTTTACATCATCCTTTACGAGCAAATTGAATGCGTATGTTCCTTCCGTCGATTAACTACAAAGGGACAAACGAGTAAATTAGCTAACCATTTTCCATAACTACCTGATGTAGCCTAAATGAAAAGTAAAATTATTCGTATATTTGTGCTTACATATCGTGTAATTAGACCACATATGTCAAAAGACTTGAGCAATACCTGACTATTCATTTCCTTCATGGCTGCACTAGCTGCAGTATCCGAATTGAACTTCACAAATCCATATCCCTTGGATTTCCCAGTCACACGGTCACAGATGACTTTCGCTGCAAACCATGGCAAATTGTTATTGCACTAAGCAGCGGGCAACAGAGCATGACGAATAAAGCTGGTCGTATTAATCACCTTCGATTACTTCACCATGATGTCGAAAAGCATCTCTGAGAACAGTTTCATTGGTATCATAACAAAGCCCTGCAACCAAAGCACATAACGGTTACAACTTTGCTTTAGAGGAAAAGGCATGTAGACACAGAACAACGAAATGATGTAACTAACTAGAAGGTAATCACTATTTTCTACTTCCTCGGTTCTCTAACTTCCCAGTTTGCTTTATACGACTATTCAGGTCACTTTGACCCGGTGATTCGGATAGCAAAACGATACAAGGATTTGGTAATTTTTGCATGACTGTACAACACCATGATAAAAAAACCAAAAATTGCATCGTTTTGCTATCCAAATCACCAGGTCAAAGTGACATGCTTACGGATGAAAAAGTCAAACATGGAACTTAGAGAACGGAGGTAGTATACGGCTATACCAGCAGAAACATACCAAAAAATAAGGAAATGGTACGACCCATTAACGATGGCAAACCTATAACCCACACCAAATCTTTGATCCACATGACTTTGAATAAACACCACCTCAAAGGGACACCAGAATTCATCTACACTCCAAAACCAAATCATAGAGACTGCCGAGGTACGTTTCAATCTGAAAAAGGCCTTGAGCAAAAATAGATGATGTAGAAATTAGGGAGTGTCATAGAGACAGCCGGGATATATTTCAGCTTCAAACCACATGGTTTTGTTTCCATCTTCATCTAGATAAAATGTATTCCAAGAACCGCATATAGTTCTGGCACAAGGAGCCCATAGATCAGTGAAAGCTGGTGGAGGTCCAGCACTTAAAGAGCTGTTATAAGCTGCAAGAGGCCTTCAAAGGTGTTGATCTCTCTTTCTTGCCTAATCTAACAGAAACTTGCAAAATTATAATTATTCAAAATATAAACCAATGGGTGATAGGGATCTCTTGGCAGAAGCAGCATCTGAAAAAATGTGAGCAAAGGACAACCTGCCTTTTATCCCGTGGTAAACCGCTCGGCCATAACTTAAGCTACTCGACCCCGGACAGACACCTAAGTAGAATATCATATACTTATGAAATAGATGAAATTACCTTCATGGGGCCACCGCCTAGGTCGTCGAACTGATCCATCACTCAGTAATCACAAACCAACAAATGTCACTGGAAACTACATACCAAGGTCACGAAGCTCACGAGTCACGACCTCTCATAAAGTACTGAATGTCTCTCGCAAACTCTTCCATGATCTTAATTTTCTTTATTGGCACAGAATTTCATATACACTGAACTAAACCAGATATGTATCTCGAATACTGCCTACGGGGGCGCAGAGAAGTACAGAACCCTGTCACTTGTTCCTTCGAAAGTGGATATAAAAGTTCATAACTGAGATAATATTTCATAACTAAGCTCATCATACACCCACAAGACCTGCCACAAGAACCAATAAGATAGTCTGAAGCTATGTAGCACGGGTGCTTCTGAAAGGTGACGCACCCGCACCGGGTGCTTCAGGGTGCTTCGTGGGTGCTTGGGTGCTTTGTGGGTGCTTGGCGGGTGCTTTGGAGAGAATTCAGGGTAATTTTGAAAGTTATAGTTGAGTGGTCCTCTAAAATACAACTACAATTTAACAAAATAATGTGTATCTGTGTGGACATTTCTAACTCTAAGATTACTCATCTCTCCACAAATACAAACAATGACACAAAGAGATTACATTGTTGATACAAAACCTGTGTATCTTCGAATTTGTGTATGACTTCCTGTTTGATTATAATTGGGATTGCTATAATTACTTATTTGTATAATGATAATAATGGTATAAAAAATAATATAAAATAAAAATATAAATAAAGTCACCGCACCCCCGCCGCACCCGCACCTTCATTTTTTGGGAATTTGCCGAACCCGCACCCATTTCCCGTACCCGCACCCGCACCGCACCCGCACCTGTGCTACATAGGTCTGAAGACAAGTTGTTTCAAGTGTGGTTAAATTTCACTATCCTTCATGACGAGGGTGGACTTAAAAAGATCTTTCTGAAACATGATTTCCACCACGCTATGCGATAACATACTGCCCTTGTGTAAAAGTATGGTTTGACTATTACTAATCTTCGAAGCTGATCTACTTACGCTGCAACCATTGGTGTCACGGCCCCGGTCCCGAAAACCCAAGAATGTAACTAAATTCATAAACACGCTGAGAAAATGGGCAAATTCAACACTGGGACTTAGAAATTTGATATCTCCTAAACGGCTGAGCGAAAAATCGCGAAATTTGGTCGGAGGCATCCAAAATATGTATAATCAATGCTAGCGGTTCCCAAGCTATAGCCCTAAACGTGCAGCTGACCTGTAGAAAATTCAGAACTGTAACACGAACATTAATAATTCTATAACTCATAAACGATAAGTCTAAAAATCATGAAATTTTATAGAGAGGTTCCTATACATGTCTAAGTTACCAATGTGAAACAGGTTTGCATGTGAAGTTATGGATATCCAATTACAATTTGGAGAGATGACTGCCTCAGCAAAATTTTCAGAACTTAAAGGCCAACTTGTAAAATAATTTCTGGACCATCTAAACGTTAATTAGACGTAAAATCTAACAGGAATGAACCCATGTGTCTAGTTTACAAATCTCTTCGAATCACTTCGATCCACTGGACGGATATCCAGCTATAAACGAGTGAGTAGCAGCACTTACAATCTGTCTAGTTTAATTAAAACAACTAAAACTGTGTTCAAATGCCCTTTAAATCTTTAATTACAGTGGGGAGTGTGCCAAAATGAAGCTAACAACATTTTTTAACTATCATAAAATTTAGAGAATTTTGACATGAACTTGCAAAAAATGGACTTTATAACCCTGTCACTCTCAACAAGCAGGAAAATAATATTCTATTGGTTCATAACCAATCCAAGAAGTCATTAAATCTCACAATTAGGCCATCACCGTTAGGCCATCGGCTCTCCAAAACGTGCATTAACATGTATACGCACTTCACCTTATTGACGACAACAAAAATCACATAAATAGCTGAGTTTGCTCCAAATATATCCTCTAACTAGGAACTCTAATAAAATATCAAATCAAAGTTCCCAAGTTTTCATTGTGCCGCATTCTCACTCAATACAACGAACAACTAGGAGATGTGTACCAAACACCCAGCCGTTTACGGATTTAAACCGAGGGACCAGGCAACCCAAACACAAGGGTCAGCTTTACAGGTGACTAACCCGAAGGATGGTCAGACACCTCCCGCACAGGTTTACGGTCTTTCACCGATGGGCACCAAGCCCAACTTGCTCAACGGGTACACACTCTCCAAGCTTCACACGATACGACTCAAATGGGTTCTCACACATTTAAATCCAACAAAGCAACCCATGAATTCCAGTTGCATTCACATGACAATCTCGTTACTCAAACAAATTTGACGCATTCGTATACAACCCAATTCACATAGCACAAGCACCAAAACTCTTATCAATCGGACGACAAAAACTTCACACATTCAAATCACATAATTACATGAAAACATAATGTAAGTATATCAGAATGCCCAAATCAGTTAATTTCCCTACCTAGTGCGAAAAAACACGATTTTTCAACTCCACCGAGAGATGGGGATTTTGGTACTGTTTTGAAACTCTTGACACACAGACCAATGTTGTCTTCTTACAAGATTGTGAGATGGTGAGTTTTAGGTCATCAATTTTATACTTTTACAAGACTGATAAACTGAGAATTTCGTAAACTAAAACATGGATAAGTACGTACTAGCAACAATATAACAGATTAAAAGATGGAGAATGAGACTCACGATAGTTGGGAAAGAGGCTTGATAGTGGAAAACATAAGATTGTAAATGGAGGAGGGACGAGAGACGCAAGCCGGACAAGGGTTTCCGAGACGAGAACTTACGTCTGACTCCTTTTTCCCTATTTATATTTGTCTTTATTATTTTTAGCTAACAAGTTCTGAAATTTCTAAAATGACCCTACAATCCCCGTGAGTTAAGAATATTTACAAACGCATACCCCATGAACAGACAATGAGTGTTCCAACTATATACAATATATACTAACACACTAATAATCACTAAACACATATGAATATACATATATCCACCTTCTTAAGCAAATAATATTCCAAATACGACATGAACACATAAACGAACACATAATACAACAACAACAATAACAACAATAACAATAATAACAATAATAATTGTTGTTGTTATAGATCTCTACATTGGGCCATTCGAGATTTTGGATAAAATTGGCGATGTACCTTATCGTCTTGCTCAGCCACCAAGGTTAGATGGGGTTCATAATATGTTCCATGTTTCTATGTTACGAAAGTACGAGCCAGACCCTTTCATATTATTGATTGGCTTGATTTGGATGTCAATGAGGATGTGTCATATGACGAGAGGCCCATAAGAATATTGGATTCACGGGAAAGAGTGTTGGGCGTAAGTCAATTTCTTAAGTAAAAGTTCTGTGGAATCACCATGGAGTTGAGGAGACCACTCGGGAGCGCGAATATGATATTCGATCCACAAATACCCAGGGTTGCTCGTTTAAGGTGCATGTTGAATTTCTAGGACGATACTTCTTTTAAGGGTGGTAGGTTGTAGAGATCTATAACAACAACAGCAACTATTATTGTTCTTGTTGTTGTTGTTGTTGTTGTTGTAAATTTTAATTATAATTATTATTATTATATATGTGTTCGTTTATGCGTTCATGTAGTATTTGAATAAAATTTTATTAAGGCGGATATACGTATATTCATGTGTTTAGTGATTATTAGTGTGTTAGTATATAATGTATATAGTTGGAACACTCATTGTATGCTCATGAGGTATGCGTTTGTAAATATTCTTTAATCACGGGGATTGTAGGGTCGTTATATAAATTCCAGAACATGTTAGCTGAAAATAATAGACAAATAGAAATAAGGGAAAAAGAGTCAGACGGTACGTTCTCGTCTGGAACCCTTGCCCAACTTGCAGCTTTCGTCCTTCCTTCTCCATTGACAATCTTCTGTTTTCGGCGATCAAGCCTCTTTCCCAACTATCATGAGTCTCATTCTCCATCTTCTAATCAGTTCTATTGTTGCTTGTACGTATTTATCCATGTTTTGTTTACAAGATTTTCAGTTTATCAGTCTTGTAAAGTATAAATTTAATGACCTAAAACTCGCTTGAAATTTTCAGTTGGTGGTGATACTAAAGTGAAAGGTATGAACTTCAACTAGTTAGGTGGTGCTCATGATTTTTTAAGAAATATGGAGATTCAACAGAAAGTGCATGGAATTCAAAATAATTGAGAAGACTAATTCAACTATTATGAATCACTAATGCAATCCTACAATATATTCAACCCAGTCCAGCATTTCAAAAATCGCTCCGGGAGCACGTTCACAACTCTCCCCCGGTGCAATTTAGCTCCAGCCCTGCCTGGCACAACAATCCTAGAGGACTTTGTGAATTAACTACCTTGGATCATATAAACAAGGGAAGGCCAAGAGGCTATCCTTCCCTCCTTTCCTAAGGATTTGGTGAGTATTGCTAATAAGACCATCAGCAAACAACCATATCTAATATTCAAGGGGACAGCCAAACAAGATGATTTACCGCTTACTTCAGCTGCTTCCTTCCAGAACCAGCAACGCAACTTGAATGTAAGGTGTGGGGATACCAGTAAGGAAATGAAGACTTCAAACTTTCAAACAGAAAGTTCAAATCAGGGAATCGTTTGATGATACGAACAAGTATGCTAATAAGGGTGTGCACACTTTGCAAGTGCCAGATACTTTGTGACAGATACCAAAATGGCTGAATTATGTTTGGAAATAAATACAAACAAAATGATAAGCCCTGTCACAACTCACACTAAGTGCCTGCTTACGAATAAAGAGATGAACCATGAACCCAGGGGGGGAGGGCTATTGCCACTCCTAAATATTTTGGAATGTACTTCTCTTTTTATGTTAAAGGAAAGACTATGGACTTCCCCCGGATGCAAATTCCTGAATTCATCACTTCTCATGATAGTTAGCTTTACGATGATAATACAATCTTCAATTGAGGAACTACCTTCCTTAACTACATGACCAATGTCTATTAGTTAACATTTTATTAGGATGAATGCCCTTATCTGTCAATACCATAGAAGGGTCCCCCAAATGGAAGACCTCTACAGAAACGTTCTATACAGTTCTCAGAAGTGTAATTTCTTTTGCATTTCCTTTTCCACAATGGTTAAGAACAGCTAAAAGTAGTGAATTCCTCTGAAACAAAGAGAAGCCCCGAGATTGCAGACTAAAAGAAAAGCAAGCAGAAAAGGCCAGGTCAAGGGTTTGAAAAAGGCCACTCCCGGAGGACGGACCTTCCTACTCCAAACACAGGTCAGTGTTAGATTGACTAGGATACCTAAGGACAGGAATATCGCTATAAGGAGAACGCTCAGACAAACCATTTAATCCTGAGTTGAGGGCAGCTGCACTCGCAAACATGTATGTTACTGAAAAGTTCCAAGCTCCACAGAAACATATTAACCAGATATGGGGCTTAATTAAATGCATATCCACTAAATTAGCATGTCAACTGTTGCAAAGACACACTGCTAATGAATCTTCCGCCATGCCTAAAAACATGTTCGATTATGAGATATAATGTTTGGTGTATCAGATATTCATGCTAGCTCATCAACCAGGTGTTACTATGTTAGAAATCATCAATAATTCAAGCATTGGAAGACACGGAACTCACAAAGTTTAGAAGCATTTAACGGAGAAATGGTAGTCAAGCACACAAGCTATCCTAGTGCATCTGCTTTAGTGCTTCTTCTCCGTAACCTATCTTTCTCATCGCTTTGACTTTTTGACACGTATCTTGGTTACTTTGACCGGGTAATTTGGATAGCAAAATGATCTAATTTTTTGATAATTTTTTCACCGTGATGTAGAGTACATCTTTTACTGTACAACACAACGCAAAAATTATCAAAAAATTAGATCGTTTTGCTATTTAAATTACCCAGTCAAAGTGACTCGGTGAATAGTGGTAAAAGTCAAAGCGATGAGAAAGAGAAGTTACAGAGGTAGTGCAATTCATGAGCCGTATCTTACGATTCAATTAATCAATTAACCAACTGGAATTTTTTTAAGTAAATAAAATAAATAACAAAAATCTGAATCTCGACTCACAAGACTGCATCTTACGATTCAATAAAAAATTTGAACTGATCCATACGATTTATATAGAGGATCTAATTGAGTTAGAACCAGTCAAAAAAACTAAACAGTCCCTATTTTTCCCAGTTTTGCTAAATATGGTTGGGTAATTTACACATTTTACCCTCGAGTTTTGGTAAATAGGCGATGAATATCCTTACTGTTTGTAAATCATCAAGGAACACCCTTATTCCTAACTGGGCTAACGGAAATCACAACATTTACCAAATTGTCCACATGCACAAGCTCTATTTGTTATCTCTACCCCTCTATCTCTCCTACCCAATACCCACCACGAAGCACAACCAAATCAAACCTTAACTTAGTTTCCGTAAATCATTAAGATTGAAGGACCATCAGATAGTTCTTTTTCTTCTTACCTCCATAACCTCCTCTTCTTCTTCGATCGAATTAGCCCAAAATCTGCTGTTGTCGCCATCGTAAATACAACCATAACCCTAGAATCCAAATCAACCATACCAGCCACAGCCACAACCCCAACTCAGCAGCCACCAACAACTACATGCCGAATTAATGATCTAACCATCCAAACCCAGAAGTCAGATTCGAATACAACATTCATAATTTTGGATCGAAAACAGCCAATTCAAACCCAACTCTATCAAATCGAACACAGCATTCTTAAATTCAAACCACAATTTCAAACCAGATTTGGGTCGAAATTGAACCCAACAATTCATGCCTTAAGAAATTAAACTTGAATCCAACAACAAAACCCTCATCTCGTCGATCTAACACCATCCAGCCAGATTCGGCAGAAACTAATCCCCGATCGAACTTAACCCAAATCGAATCGTATCTTGGACTAGAGCGGGTTGGGGCCTCCTGGTTTCGATTTGGTTAGGAGAGAAGAATGATGGCTCTGTTTTTTGGCATTTGAAACGAGGTTGGAGTAGGTGGTGGTTGTGCATGGAGGGAGAAGATCCGAGAGACATCTGGTGGTGATAGTCGGGTAGGTGGGGTTTGGCTGTGGAGGAGAAAGTGAGAGGATATGTGTGGGGTAAAATTGGTATTTCCCAGAAAATTTGCTTGCATAATCAAATTCCATCCTTTAACTAACGGACTGTTAGTCAAAGGGTTGTAAATGAAATTATTTTGGCAGAAATTAAGGGTATTTCCTGAAGATTCGCAAACAGTAAGGGTATGGAGTGCTTATTTGCCATAACCGAAGGGTAATATCTGTAAATTACCCAATATGGTTGTTTAAAACTGTCAAAGACCTTTTTGAAGGCTAAGGCTAACTCTTTCTTCTCCTTTACCATTATTGAGGTGTCTTAAGCTTCCTTTCTCTATATACCTACGTGTATCTTCGCATTTTTTATCTTTCAGACATGTAAATCTTCAAATCACTCGTCATGATGAATGCAGATTTTCTTAGATCCTGAGTTTGTTTATTGTTGAAATATGAATCTACTATTCATGTGTTAGTGATTTACAAGCTGCATCATTCTATCTACAGCCTCCATCTGGATCTAAAAGTCAAGTTTAAATGGACGCAGAGACCCCGGAATGAGGATCGACTCTGCCATTGTTAAATTGTTTTTCTCGTACATCATGTATGAAAATGTTTAAATTGAAGGTTGAACCAAAGTTTTTGCTTCAAAAGGTGAAATACATAAGAAATTATATGATCATTGAGAAACTGAACATTGTAAGGGGACACAGCTCAATGTCGTGCCTAATTCCTCGATGCCGTGCATAATTGCACGCCAGCGGCCTAGTCATGACTCGATGATGCACCCATTTCCCTGATGGCGATGCATTGGCATGCCTTTCGCCTTCGGTGCATAGATATGGAATATATACCTAAGCCTTCAATGTTAGTATTAGTACCAAATTTACTATGGTAGTAGCAGGTACTACCAAACAAACTACAGCAAATTTGATGAGCCGTTTCCAGTTACATAGTCTGAACTAGTTTATATTTACACATGCTCTGCGATCCTAAGAGTCAGACGGAAGCCGACGAGAGCACAATCAGCGCAAACATCAAAAGGGAATCAGGTTAAAACTCCTGAGCCCGTATGCTGCAGCTGACGGCTAAGTTAAACAAAGACGTCCAAAAAGGGATATCATAATTCATAAATCTCAGACAGATACAGTACTAGAAGATAGTAATATCTCCATGAAAGAGTAAATAGCCCTTTGTAAGTATTATATCTTTCCAATTCACGGAATGATGGGATCTCAGATTCAGTAAAATTGAATTCCAATACACGGCCTAATCTCAATTGAAAACAATGCTTCTTCGACCATTAAGTGTCATCAAGTGCACCCCAACAAGAATCAACCCAAGGAAGAAAAGGATAGAAGCCTTTCCCTATATGTTGCAACTTACAACAATGAGTCATTGGCATGATTGTCCCAAAAATAATTCAAATGATCCTATGAATCTTTTGCGAGAAAATAATAAGCCTACTGCATGTCTCCCATTCGTGCCTGAAGACCAGTGGATGGAAGTGATGTACTAGAGAAATATATTCACAAGACTAAACAGTACCAATTTTGTTTAAAATGCTAAAACATTTACTAAAACCCACTGTGCAGTCGCTTCCATCCAAACTTGAGCAAAATACCTAACCTATGAACCAGTACTCAACATCAGGTTTTCTGACAGCATAGTTAATGATTTCAATCAGCGCCGAATAACAAATAGAATAAGAAGTAACAAGCATCGCATTGGGGAGATTGAAAACCTAAGGATGAAAACAGTGAAATTAGAAACAGTTCTATTTAGGTTGTCGGAAACTCACCTCCAACGAACAATTTACTGCATGAACAGCGGAATATGAAATGTCTGGCGAGAGGGTACGTCGAGGGAAGAAGAAGAGCACCATTCCGACACTGCATTTGCGTTAATCTGCCTCTGATGCTCTGCGGACGGCATACGTAGCCAAATATGAGAAGGAGTCTAACCAAGTCAGAGACGCTGGCCTCAACCTTTAGGGCTTCTTGAGATAAGCCCCAGATGCCCAAATCCTGAAAGCCCAATAACAAGTTCTTTGTCAAAATCCTAGTGAAAAGAATACTAATAAATTTGCAAGCCTAAGATTAGAGCAGGTACAGCGGCATGCCTGAGATCTAAGTTCGATTCCTTACAGTGTAAAAAAATTCATTACCATTTATCTGAAAGAAAGAAAACATTGTCTATCTATCTAATGCATCACTGAAATCAAATCTCAGTTGTTTTGTTTTACCTTGATCCGCAATGTTTTGGATCTCCCTTACTAAATGTAATCAATGACCAGACTCCTGAGTAACTCAATAAAGTCATTAAAACACTGCAGATTTGCATCATTAAACTTCAAAAAAGGAACCATGATTGTTGCTAAGACATTCCTAATGGATTTTTCGCCATGACTGAAACATGTTTGACAATGTGTTTTACTGTTTGATACTTTGATATATCAAATATTCGTGCTAGCTCATCAACCAGTTGTTAGAAAGCATCAATAATTCAAGTGTTCAGAAAGCTCGGAACTCCGAAACTTAGAGAATCCAGTTAGCGGAGAACTGGTAGTCAAGTAGTGTAATGTAGGATCCAGGTGGAGTTTGAGACATTGGGATTGATGGTTATATCCATCTTGGACTAGCAAATATGGGTCTATATGCTGGTTTGGTGAGAGCTTGAGCATGTAACTACACAAGCTATCCTCGTGCATCTGCTTCAGTGCTTCTTCTAATGGTTGTAAGAAACTATTGATTCATGATTCGTATCTTATGATTCGAATCCTCCATAAAGCAATGGGAATCCTTATGTGAATCATAAAATGGAAAAAAGATGGTCAGATAGCAAATTGGTGCTTCGGTTTCTATTTTCACCTTGCTCCCTTCTCCTTCGTTTCATCGTCCTCACCTTGTTCAAAGCTGTTCTCAGAGTTGTTGTCATCTAAATCTCACTGACCATCCCCTAACCTCACTGGCATGTTCCTCTTTCTTATCAATTGATGAGTTGCAAACACTCTAAATCCTTTTATAGTCAAAATTATCATTCAAGTTCGGGTTTAGTTAATGAACCTAAATGCATACTAAGTCAAATTATTGCAATGACACCATATCCCCGCACCCGTGTCCAGAATTGGACATTTTTAGCCAAGTCCCCGCATCCACAATTTCCGCAAGGGTGCAAGTCCGATTCTCGGATACACAACCAACACGACACACACCCAAGTCCCGGTAACCTTAGTTTGATTCGCATGACTGAAATTTCCAATTCAATAAAAGCACGAACCGATTCTTACGATCCATTATGAGGGTAATTGAGTTAGAACCAGTATAAGAAATAATACAGCCCTTATTCTTCGCAGTTTCGTTACATAAGTTCGTTTTAAAATGCCTAAAAACGCTTTTCCGAAGGCTAAGGCTAATTAATTCTTAGTATTCTCCATCCTAAAAGAACCTTGTGTTTCCATTCTCTACGTACCTACATGTATCTCCGCCATTTTAATATTTTAGACGTGTAAATCTTCTGATCACTCGTGATAAATGTAGATTTTCTTAGATCCTGAGCTTGTTTATTGTTGAAACATTAATCTATTATTATAACATGCTTATGCATTGGGATTCTTTTTTCTATCTACAACCTCCGTCTGGAATCTGGATGTAAAAGTTTTCCGGAATGAGGTTTGACTAGGCTATTGTTGATCATCTACTCGTACTTCACGTATGAAAATTGCAAATGTATAAATTAAAGGTTCAATAAATCTTTGTTCTGAAATGGTGAATTTCATAAGAAATTAATCAAACAATATTTAATATTTAAGAAAAATGATCATTGCACAGGGACAAGGCTCGATGTCGTGCCTAATCCCCAATGCCGTGGACGATTCCGCTCTGGCGGCGTAGCCATGGCTCGATGGCATACCTATTTCCTTGATGGGGATGCATTGGCATGCCTTCGCCTTTGATGCATTGGAAGCTTGGAATATGCCTCAGCCTTCCATGTACGTATTAGCACCAGAATCACTACAGCTATGAGTAGCAGGTACCATTAAACGAACTATAACTCATTCAATGAGCAGTCCGCAGCTTCATAGTTTGAATTAGTTCGTTCTTACACATGCATGGTGATCCTAAGAGTTGGGAGAGGGCACGTTCAGTGCTAACATCGAAAGGGAATTGGGTTAAAATTCCTGTATTGGCCCGCCGCAGCTGACGGCTAAGTAAGGGAGTCCAAAGATGTCCAAGAAAGGATAACATAATTTATAAATCCAGACAGATAAAAAAAGGTTGTTTCTATGTGTGCCTTTCCAATTCAAGGTCTGATTTAATTTTGGATCAGTACAATTGAATTTCGATACATAGCCCAATCTAGATCTGATAACTATGCTTCTTCCACCATTAGACTACCAAGTGAACCTCGATGAGAGAACTAGGGTAAGAAATCGAAGGCCGGACAACCCAAGGAAGAAAAAATAAAAGTCTTGCCCTATACCTTGCAACTTATAACAATTAACCATTGACATAATTGTCCAAAAATTAACCCCAAAATAATATGCCTATTGCAAAACTACTATTCTTGCCTGAAGAGTGAAGAGACCAAAGGATAGAAGTAATGTAGACTATGAAATGTTCATAAGCCTAGACAATGCCAATTTTACCTTACATTTACGAATTGCAAAAACCCATTGTGCAATCGCATCCATCCAAAACTTGAACACAGTAACTAACCTATTGAACCACAAACAAACATGCTCAACATTTATTATCAATCTTTTACCACTTCAGCATTCAACAACAGTACTTATACTATTCAAACTCTTAACACTCAACTTCATGAAAAGCTCAGATTTTACTGACCCCTTTTAATTAGTGCAATCAGCACCAAACAGCAAATAGAATCGAAAGCAGCAAACATGAGATGGTGAAGATTGAAATATAAGAACCAAGGAAGTAAAATTATAAAGGGTTCTATATAGGTCACGGAGACTCACCTCCGACGAACAATTTTCTGCAACAACGAATATGAGATGGCGAGAGGGTACGGTGAGGGAAGAAGCCGAGTACCAGTCCGGCACTGCTTTCGCGTTAATCGAACCTTTCGACGCTCTCCAGACGGCGTATGATGGCACACCATACGAGAACGAAACGAGTATAGAGAACTAACCAAAGACATCGGCCTCACACATTCGGGCTTCTTGAGATCAGGCCCAGAAGCGCAAGATCTGAAAGCCCGTTAACAATTTGTTCCTCCTCTGTCAGAGTCCTCTCATGAAGAGACATTTACTTTTTGACCCCAAGAAAAGACATATGTTTGGAGTTGATTGTGCTTACATGCAGGGGCGGAGCTAGGAACTAGTAACTACAAGGGCACAATTGGATGTTTCGAATAAATGTAAGACATTTTAATAGTTTTACGAGGGGCATTATTGAAAATTTATGTAAACTGCAGGAGTAATAGTGTTGTTTTTCGAAATTAGGGTGCGGCACGTGCCTTACGGTGCCGCACTCTAGCTCCGCCCCTGCTTACATTCTCAGACCTTCTTAACTGCTAGTCTATCGGTTTCAATCTTCTCAAGCTAGTTTATATCTCCGGTGTGATTCGCATACTATTGTACTAGAGCGCAGTTTACATAGTACACTAGTGAGTGATAGCAACGGCATATTCTAACTTCTAACGTAATCGAAGAAAAAAAAAATGTGGAGAGATAAATAGTGGGTAGAATGGGGTAGTGAAGGTTATGGTGGGGTGGTGCAATCGTGCAAGAAACTCAGTTAAGTATCTTCAAACACCACATATTCTCATCATAAACTTCGAGACGACCACGAGTTGTATTATTCTTTCTTTTTTACAATTACAGGGAACGGGATAATGTCTAACCTACTTTACACTAAGTCGCTTGGGAGGCTCGGAATCGAGACCTCGGATAAACTGTATGGGGGCTCTAACCATTGAGAAATTTTTAGTAGCTCATAAAACACCACGTCGGCATAACACGTAGTATACTTTACATCATTCAATAATTGACACAAATGTCCACAAAGTTTACTATTGCCCACTAGGTTATGAAAAATCAAAATCACAGTTGGATATTTTCTCTTCCACTCACCCCATACTTTTTTATTAAACATACAAAAAATGCGAATAGTGTAGAACACAACATATTTCCACCAGCAACGAAAGATTTCATAACAAGAAAAACGATTACAAAATAAATGGGGCATCATCAAAATGGAAAAACAAACACAAACCAAACATCCTACCAAAGGCAAACCACTATCTATGAAACACAGTCAAAATCGTATGGGATATAAGCACAAAGGCTCCCATACAACAACTCAAAGCATGTTCAGAATCGGCCCAAAAAGACTCAAGAGCCTCCAAACTCCACGTCCAAGCGCCACAGGGACGGTCCAAAACAAAAAACATACAAAAACAAAGCACCTCCACGGCCAAAAACAGGAGGCTGCTGCAGAACTGACTGCTACGCGAAGGGGACAAACGGACCACCAGGCTGTCACAGCAGGAAGACATCTCAACAAGCCTCCACAGGCCATCACAAGGGTTGGTGCCACGTGAGCCAAGAGGAGCCAAAAACATCAGCAGGGGGCCGAAATAGATGCGGCTCTCAATAGTGTCGGTGTGGGGTGAAGGGACTGCTCCGAGGGGCTTTCCAAGTCCAGGGACCGGCCTAGGAAAGGGGAAGGGGTCAGCCCCACTACTGGGGAGGGTGGACGGCTACTTGAGGCTCGATTTGAAAACGGGAGAAGGGAGGGGTGAGTTCAGAGAGGAGGCGGCGTCGGCGAGGTCGGCGACGACAGAGGCAGCCGCAAACGGCGGCATCCACGGAGGTGGGTCGCCGGATCTTCATCATGGCGGAGGCGGAAACGACGAGGAGGTCGGGGGTAGTTGAAAGTGCATACTTGGAGTCCCACTGGGACGTCGAAGAGGGGCGGTCCCGAATTTGATACCGGCGGGGAGCCGGTGCTGCGCGAGTCCAACGCTATCCATTACGGCCAGGAGAGGCCTCAATTGGAGCATGTTGGAGCGAAAGTCACTGATTAGGTAGTGGCGGCGTGGGTGAAGGGTGTGAGGAGCTGTTTCAGTAGCGGGGGTGGCGGGCAGCAGCTCCATGAAGGAGCCACTGGAGGGAGCGGGATTAGGGTTTTTTGGGGAGAGCTTTTCTTTTAGAGAGAGAGAGTGGAACAATTGAATAGAACTCGAATCACATCAGATATTATTTACACTTACATCACTTAAGAATCTCTCTTAAGCACCGGACACATTTTCTTGTTTCGCTATATCGTTCCTCGATTCGCAATTTTTTTTTATCTTTCAGCATTAAATAACTACGGGTAGATAACGGAATTTTTCCTACACATTTAAAACAACGCATACTTCTTACTCGGCTTCAACAACAATGAAGAACTGTGACAATTGAATTAGCGAATCTCAATAGATTGTGCATAGATTTGCAGGCCATTAAAAGGTCTCTGTTGGTACGTGTAATCAATGACCGGATTCCTCGATAACTCATTTGGGATTTAGGGTTACCTAATAAGTTCTTTTTCTCCATCATTCAACTTCAGGAGCAAAATAGAACCATCACAATCCCATTATCTCAACTACAATTTCTTGCACATGCTCCAGATGACAGTTTTGGAACAAATAAGTTAACCTCGTCAAACAGAAATCACAAGATCTATAAACATAGGGAGGGTGCTGATAATTACAGGACAACAATTTATAATTACAGCACAATATTTTACCTTGTGACTTTTCTGCCCTTATACTAATTTATTTGTTGATTGACATAATTCTAAAAAAATAATTGATTGAAGGAGAGAGAAAAAAAAAGGAGATAATCTCTCTCGGATCTGAGGGGAGAAGAATCAGCAGTATGCTTCTCTGATCTCTCTTGATCAACACTCTCGCTCTCTATCTAAGAAAAAGAAGCTCCTGTATTCGATAATAAAATGAATAAAACCAAGAGAATATGGAAACTCAACCCTAGATCAGTCTAAAAGTAATTGTCATTCTACAGGAAGTTCAGCCTCTGGTAGCAACAACAGCTCTGTCATTTCATCTTATCTCTCTCTATTCAATTTCGTCTTTCTGATTTAATTCAACCAAGCAACAACAACAACAAAAATAGAGATAGCAGCCCACTTAATCAACCGCAAGACTTCCCATTTGAATCTCACATTTACAAAATTGTGGTATCGCCGTTGAACCCGAAATCAATTCATCAAACCCAAGAATCAATATTGACCAGATCCTAATCACCCAGATTTAATTCAAATCTGGGTGTTGAGTGTCCTCTGTAACAATTCGAAAACGATGAGACCACGATCCACGGTGAGCCTTTTCCACTCGGTGGTTGTCGTTGTGTGGTTGCTTTCGGCTAAAAAATGGCATATGTAAGCCGCAGTTGGTGAGGAAAAAGAAATGGGTGGTGGAATCCTGGAAGGAGTTGTTTTCAGAGGATCAATTATCAAGAATCACGATATCATTGTTGATAGAGTATTAACATAATTAAGGATTTCAATTAATCAAAAGTACTGAAAGGGTAATATAGTCTTTTTGATAATTGATTGTGCTGTAATTAGTGATTGTTGTAATTATCAGCACCCTAAACATAAACTACACTAATCGCAAACAGTTAGCTAACCACTTCAATCCCAATATTGCAACAAGAAACCCGTGTCAATTAAGTAGAGACAAACGAAGGAGGAAACTTTGCACATTTCCACATCAAAAACCATGTTATCTTTGCACATTTCCACATCAAAAACCATGTTATTGGATAACAAGAAACTCTGAGTCAATTAAGGAGTGAGACAAACAAATAAGGAAACTTTGAACACTTCAACATCAAAAACAAAGTTTTTGGATAACAATTCATGAATCTTGTACAAATGCTTCACAAGATTGAAGTGTGCAAATTGATGTGAAGTGCATCCAGCATTTGCTGCCATTGGAGGTCAAACAAGATTCATAAATCTTGTAACAATTCACAAGATTGGTCAAATCGATTTGAAGCATTCTGAAATTCATTACCAAATTTTCCCTTCAAAGTATTTAAATATCCACAGATACCACCAGGCATTCATAAACAAGAATGATACAGACAAAGCATTAGAGCAGTTTTCATCTAGCACAAATTCCAAAAGCTCACAGAACAATTGCAAATCAGGAAACACAATCTGAGCAGACAGGATTAGATAAATGAAACGGGATGTTTCAACTTCCATTAAACTAGACCAATACAAATCCAAACATAAAATTAAGCTAGGTCATTACAAACTTCCACCAAATCCCCCTATTCTTGCAGACACATTCTAGGCTCCAAATTACATACACAAAAAGGGAAATGATGCAACACTAATTTAACCCTATGCCTTCTTTGGAGACTTCCCTGCCTTGGATGGAGACTTGGGTTCCTTAGCAGCCTTCTCTGATCCAGCTGTCTTCTTGGGCAAAAGCACTGGGTTGATGTTGGGAAGCACCCCACCATGAGCAATAGTCACCCCAGCAAGCAATTTTCCAAGCTCCTCATCATTCCTCACAGCCAAGAGAACATGCCTTGGGATGATCCTGGACTTCTTGTTGTCCCTAGCAGCATTTCCTGCCAGCTCCAGAACCTACATTGAAATCAACAGAGAAACTCAGAAATCACCCAAATGAGAGATTATTCTCATATATCAAACAACCACAAGAGGCTAGATAGAGTCAATTTATGAACCTAATTTCATGATATCATACAGAATGTGAGAATTACTAATTAGAAACTAACTCTAATATGGTATTATCAGAGGACAACATTTACTTCATAAATACACATTAGAGTTAATTTATAAATCTAATTTCAGAAAATCAGGTAGATTGAGAGAATTACTAATTCAAACCCTAACCCTAACCAGCAAAATGGTGGAAATGCTAGCTCAAGAACCTACATTGAAACAGAGAAACTCAGAAATCGCACAAATGAAAGCTTATTATCATGTATCAAACAACCAATAGAGGCTACATAGAGTCAATTAATAAACCTAAATTCATTAAATCGTACAGATTGAGAGAGTTTCTAATTGAAACCCTAACCCTATGTCCTCTGATAATACCTTAAGCAACTTGAATACACATGTAGATCTAATTACACGAATTCAGACAGATATAGAGAAAATTCCTAATTGAAACCCTAACCCTAACCTTAAACAGCATTTCAACATTTCATAACATGAATTAGGATCTACAAATTGATTACATGTACGAGAGAGCTGAGAGAGAGAGAGAGAGAGAGAGAGAGAGAGAGGATGAATTATACCTCGGCGGCGAGGTACTCGAGGACGGCGGCGAGGTAGACCGGAGCTCCGGTGCCGACGCGCTGAGCGTAGCGGCCTTTCTTCAAGTAGCGGCCGATTCTGCCGACGGGGAACTGGAGGCCGGCCTTGACGGACCGGGTGACCGGCTTCTTCTTCGGGCCACCGCCCTTCCTTCCTCCGGCACCCTTCTTAGCTTTTCCGGCGGTATCCATCTCTCTCTCTCTCTCTCTCTGATCTAATAATCTGTTGGTGAAAGGCCGTTTGTGATGAATGTTGAAACTGTGTTGACGCCTTTTTATATCCGTTTGTGGAGGAGTGACGGCTTCTGTTAGCCGTTTGATTTGTTTTTTGGATCGACGGTGGGGAGAGAGGTGGTGCCGATCCGGGTCACTATAGATGGACCAATCACAAGCGAGTGCAAGTTTGAAATTTTCGCTTAGCGTTGAGTGCATTGCTTTTCCCAAATTCTTTCCCGCTTAAAATTTCGGTTCAATATTTGGGGGAAGTAGTGTGAGGGTGAGTTGAAATTTCAAAAACCTTCAAATGAAAATTTGAATGAACTCTTTTTTGTTGGGAAGAGATACTCATCCATTCAAGTTCATTAAAACTTGTACCTATAGAAACACATATGTGTAACTACGTTTATCGCGTAAATCGTAATAATCAGTTAGATATTAATTAAGATCGATCTTGTTAAAATGTAGTGTGTATTTAGCAATAACATTAATCTAGTTTGACTAAATCTAATTAGTATGGAATATCTTACATCCTAAATTTTGTGGCCGAAGAGTTGAATGAATAAAAGCAAACTCAACTATGGACGTAGATAGTGGGCTAGTTTGGATAACAAGTTTGGTTAACCCCAAGCCGAAACCAACCTCTTTGCGTTTGAGAAAAAGCCGGTAACCAGGCATTGAAGTAGCGGTGACTGGCTAAAAAACTAGCGGTGGCCTGTTGGTTGGCATGTGTGAGTGAATGTGGTTCCCGTCTTATATTTGGGCAGTGCCCGGGTGTGTATAGGCCGGTGGACTGCTACTTTTTATTTTTAGATAAAGGGGGAGAGAGGGAAATTGTGTGGTTGGGTTTGAAGGAAAAAGATTTATTTTAATGGAGTGAGGCATGGAAGTTCATACCAACAAAAATAACAAGTCACCGGGCACCAGTGCCCAACCGATGACCGGAAAAGTAATGAACTAGAAATTAATAATTGCAATGCCCAGCAGGTGACCGGCTACAAAAACGCCGGTCACTGCTTACCAATTGTGCTATCCAAACAGGCAACAACTTCGGTTAACCCAACACTCTGAACTGCGTTATCCAAACATACCTAGTACGTATGTGCACCGAAACAAATTACCACCAATGCAAGATTTGACGATGCTACAAATAATTTCACTAGCATCGGCAATCTTCATGTTTAAATCTGCATGTTATTGCACAAAATTCACTTGTGCATTAATGACGCGATTTCTTAACGCGTATGCGCAAGTTCATGGTCAAGTAATATAGGGGTGGTATTTCAACCCCGGATTATCGATCCCACGAGGACAAACTTGAGATGGTACCAACCACTATCAAGAATGTAAGTTCGCGGACCATTTAAAGGTGGACACGTAATCAATCTTGGACTAAAACATGAAAATGGTTTTTTCATTCATGTCGTTCTAAGTACATTTCACATACTATACTATAGCGCAAGACACAACTTCACTATTCAAAATTAGACAACAACCCCTAGAAACATCATATTATTTAAATAACCCCTAAGTATTATATAATTGCAACTAAACCCCAGGATTCATGATAATTGGTAAGGCTACCCGACTGACCAGTTGCAACTCTTTCTTGCCACTTGAAAGTGACGAAGCTATCTCCGACTGGATTTTCCGATTGCATTTTCTTAAGTATAAATATAATGAGTTGCCTTACCTGCAAGCCAAACCCTCTCCTGCTGAAGTTACTTGAAACCCAAAACATCCCATCCCAAGTTCTAGAGAGAGAAAACTCAAGAAAGCTCTGTAATGGCGTCTCAACTTAGAGAAATCTATGGCACCAACTGGACAAGGTTAACTGTTTGATCTACCTCGAGACATGAAGGTGTCCCAACCCACCCCATTGCCGTCCCAACCCACCCCATTGCCACTGATTCCACCCCACCCCTGCACAATCTCCGTCAATCACCCTCTGTCATCTCTTTGGTGCGCCATTGTTTCTTCAGGGAAAGCCTCTGCATCATTACTTCGAGGTGATACTTCTACATTCTCAATTTCCGTTCAATTCTGTACTTCTACGCTTAATTTCCATTCAGTTCCGTCGTCGGAGGCGGCATCTCTCCCTTTACCAACGATGAAGACGACTGTGTGTTTTGCAGTGATTTTCCTTTATATTATTTATATACATTGCCATTTTTTACTACGAAATTACCAATATACCCCTAGGTTTCGAGAATGGTCGATGATGTTTTGGGATTGTGGCTTCGTGGGTTTAGGCAATTTCGTGAAATTGTCGGCCAGGATTTGTTATTGGTATGATTGTACTTGATGTTTGATTTCGCAAATCGTATTAGTAGAATCGCTTTTTTGTTCGTGGAATCGTTGTTTAATGGAATGAGTTTTGTGGGTTTAGTCATATTTACGCTCTTCAAACCTACTTAATTATGCCATTTCTTGATATGAGTCTGTTAACTTCTTGGAGTATCGGTCCATTGTGCAATAATTAATCAGAGGTAGGAATAAGGAGGTTTGATCTGTGGGTTTCTGGGGTTTTCAAGCATGTACGAACTTTCTGAAATGAGAATGTTTGATGTTCGCAGGATTTCTGCTATATCTTTAAATTATTATATATGTTTAAATGTTTGGAAATGAGCTGAGATGGATTTATTGTCTTTGTTTCAATGTTTGGAAACAAGTACTGATATGTAGCTCTGTGTATGCAGAATTTCAGTAATGAGCTCCACGCATAGTGCAACCATGGAGGAGGTATTGTGCGTGACATACTTGTGTGCACCAACTGGGATCCCCGCTGGGTTCGTGATGTTCTGCTTCCAATTTTCTTTTACATATGTCGTGCTATTGAGGTGGAGGCTTGTCTGTTCACTATCTTATATGTGTTTACTGAGTATCTAGCTATGGAAGTAATGGTCATTATTTCTGATTAGACGGTTCCAAAACATTTTTACTCCAGGGGGTTTATTGTAGGAAGTTGAGGGGAGACTACTCATTTGGTTTCCTCTTGATGATATATTGGTAACTAATATCTCGTATTATTTAGCTACTAGGTAGAATGTGCAATAACTAATTGTCTTGAAGTTTTTATACTCGGATGAACCTCTAGAAGTATGAAGTAGTGACTGTTTGTTGAGCTTGGACTGCTAGCACCATTGCATGAATGTCTGAGGTTTTCTGTTGGAGGTGACAGAAACGTACGAGTTGGAAATAATCATATATGGGTTTATATAGGTTAGATTGCAAGCATGTCATCGTTATCATGCTTACTTGCCTATTTCAGGCCCCTCTTAACTTTTGTTGTCTTTTGTATTATGTTGGAGAAAATTCAACGAGATATGTTGTAGGAGGTTTAGAGGACAGTTCGGAAGTTGTCGGAGAAATTGATATGGCTTTCAAGGGTGTACATGAATTACTTGTCTAGAAATCTAATTGAGGGGAAGTTCTGGAGTTGGGTTGGGAGATTCTAAAAGTGATTGATCTTGTGGGATGTTTGTAATAAATCGTAAAGAAATTTCAACAGCATTCTAGTAACTGTTGGCAATTGATATAATTTGCATGTTTATGTTGAGTTTGAGAGTGAAGAGCAAGCATTGGTTGCATTACAAAGGTTAACCCATATGGTCTTCCAAGGTAAACTATACTTCAATTTATTTACGGATCAATCAGCAAAAATGTAAAGACGTAATAGTAAATCTCGTTGTTGTATACAGAGTTTCTAGGACCATTCCCGATTGTTGGAGAGCTCTGCCCGGTCTTCAACATCGGGATGGTGTTTGCAGATATGGCTGTGCTTGTCTCCGCATAGCTTTCTCATGATATTACCTTCATGAGACTGAGATCCCACAGTATGAAATGAATGTCTAGTACTAGTTGTTGAAGAAATTTGCCTTCTAATGTTTATTCTTACCTATGCGTATGTTGTTGTGGGATTGCAACTTAAATTCTTGGATGGCTTGGAACAAATGAGCACCTCCCTATTTATACAAGGTCTTCCCCAAGAAAGGATCTAGAGATCTACTATTCTAACGATGGACATCTAGTGGCCTAGAGCCTTCCTGTCCCCAATGGTCTAAGATATTTACAAGAGGTGATTCTAGAACCTCCTACATACTTACTAATCCTTATAACATGAGAAGCTTATAGAAAATGGTCAATTAAGTGGGCTAAGAAACATCATAGGCCCAAAGTAGGCTAACTCCAAGTGGCCTAAGGTGTCATGGTCTAACCCGAAAGCATTAACCAAGAAAAATATCAAGTAAATAAATGATGCCTAACAGCGTAAACCTATCTGCTTTTTCGCAAGTGTACGATCAAGTAATATAGAGTATGTAATTGTGACTCTGGTTGTCGAACCCTCGAGAACAGTTTAAGTTGTTGCTAATTAGAATTAGAATTAGACACAAAGTTTGTAAAAAGGAGGAAGGTTTGGGGTTTGATTCTACTCACTAAATTGCAGTAAATAAAACAATATTTTAGAAAAGCTTATTTTTTTTTCTTTTAAATATTTTGCAGAAATCGCGGTAGTTGTAAAAATCGATAATTCTAAGAATCTAGGTTCCAGGATCCCCTAGGGTACTCTCTAGCTTTCATGGTATATTTGATTTCAGAAACACACGGTGGTTTTGTTTATGCCAGCATACCAACAGTACAATCTCCTCTCGGTCTCATGCACCTATCACTCTCCTACATATTTTCGAGTCCTCTCGGTCCACCTAAATCTGCAGGTTCGTTCTAAGTCTGCTAGTGTTGCAGGTTCTCCTCTCGGTCTCCCCCTAAACATCTAGCAGTTGGTCTAATGCTTCTGGGCTAGTCCCCTGATTCTTTTCACCTCTCGGTCCATCAAGGCAGAGTACTAAATCTTGTCTTTTCTTCCTAACTCTCACTGGTCACTCTCGCGCACCAGATCCTGTCAATAACACTCCTGGGTGATCAAGCCATTCATGTATGTAAATAAAATCAAAGACAGAATAATAAACAATCCATCATGTATTAAGGCTTAGCTAGCCATGCATCTGAAAATCAAACAACCAAGTCTGCTGAATTCATATACCCTAGGTTCACCGAGAACCTAGGCAAAAGGTCTAGCTAGCTTGCATTATTGAAAAACAACGTTTCATAAAAGAGAGAAAGATCAAACTAGTTTTTTTGCGGAATACTGAAAAACTGCTCCAATCCTGCTCTGCTCCAATCCTGACGGCTCTGAAACTGGCTGCTGCGATGATGATGATAGATGTGTGAGTGTGTATGTGTAACCCTAATTCAGTGCTGGGACACCTCCTTTTATACTGCCACAGTCTCCAAAACTGATGCACGAAATTCCTGTTTTACCCTAAAAAAGACCCGTCCTGGAAGCTTCTGGAAACCTTCCGTGCGTTCGAACGCAACTCTCCTGCGTTCAAACGCAGTGCGTCTGAACGCACACATCCTGCGTTTGAACGCAAGCCTTAACCATTTTTCCTTCCTCTAGCTTCTGACTTCTTGGACACGTGCGTTTGAACGCAGCTCGCCTGCGTCTGAACGCACGCCTTGGTCTTTTCTTCTTCTGTTTGTTGAGTCCTGCGTTTGAACGCAGGTTGTGCGTCTGAACGCACCCCTTAGCTTTTCTGCACTTCTGACTTTGAATCCTGCGTTTGAACGCAGCCCGCCTGCGTCTGAACGCATGACTTAGCCTTCTTTCCGCCATTTTCCTGCTGCTCCCATCTTGTGCGTCTGAACGCAAGTGCTCTGTGTTTGAACGCACAACTTAGACGTTTTTTCTCTTTTTTCTGCTCAGCTTTCCTGACACGCTGCCTCCCATCCAAGTTAATCTCATGCATTTCTCGGCACCTGTTACCTGCACATCATAACATGTACCCGCGATCATATCCAACAAACAAAGTATGCATAAAATTACTCAAATCTTGCAGTCATGTTCTATAAATCTCTACCTCGTATCAGGTGGAAAATAAGCTGAAAATGGGCAAACTCAACTCTCACAGGGTCAAAACCAATAGTAAAAAGATGTCCCAGACTAATAAATTTTCAAGTTGTCAAAATACCCCCACACTAAACTCTGCTCGTCCCGAGCAGACCCTTGCATACTACCTTGCAGACCCATCTTTTGCATACTTTAATTGCATACTCCCCTTTTTCACAGATTCATGACACAGACCAAAAGACTCAATAGATGACTGACTCAGATACAGAATATACACAAACTGACTCAAGACACAGCAAAAAAAATTTCTGAAATTGGGCAACCTCTCTATCATAAACTGAAATCATCAAATCCTCACAAGCTCATTTTGAAATTCCACAACACGCAGCAAGAAATGGTATAAACTGATCCTGTGCACAAACTCACTAAGGTATCCCCAAACATCCACCAAACCAACCAAGATAAAGCACGTCTTTTGACTTAGAGGGTCCAGGCATCTTAAGTCAACAGATAATTTTTCTTCGCCAAGTCATTTGAGGTTTTCAGACCCTCTTAGCCGTTATTGCGTTTGATTTGCAAATTGTCCCATTGCTGGGAGACACAACTCCTGTGTAATACGGCTTGACTTTAATTTCCCTCTTAAGCTCTAAATTGGATTGAATCCAAATTTTCCATGTGAATGGAAGCACATTATGTTGTTTCTCCTTTAAGCACAAATAATTATTATTTTTTTCAAATTGTTTTTTTTTCAAATAAACAATCCTCCTCTGTTTTTACAACTGTGCAGTAGAGCTTTAAGAGTGCGGGCTTTTTAGGATTTTCTCTTGGAACCACCTTAAGGGATGGTGGTGTACATTCTCCAACTTCGCTTAGGCCAAAGACTTGTACCGCATAAAAGCGACTCTACACGAAGGTCCACCCCAGATTCCAAGAGTCCACCAGTTTCCACGGGAAACAGAATATTCAATTATCTAAGAACCAAATCCGCCTAGCACACTAGAGAAGTCAAAAGTATGCCTGTTATCTACTTTCCACATTCCTGAATACCCGGGATATCCTGTCGTGAGAATTGCGCACAAAATACTAAAATTTGAAGTATCCCTGCTACGGTGCTTCCTACTCTCATAAGCTCTTTCATTGGATTCTCTTCATTTTCTAGGTCCTAAGTTGCCCTTTCTCAAAAAAAATTTAATTTATTTATATTTTTCGTTTTTGTTTGTTTTTTTTTTGTTTTTTTTTTTATGCAAGGTCAGAACAGTTGGTGGGTAGACTCAACATAAAAAAACGTGCTGACTCAACAATGAAAATAAAATAAAAAATAAAATTGACAAAAATATGCTGACATGGCTATGCAGGAGGACACGATTCCCCACCCCCACACTAGAGGTGGCGCGTCCTCGCGACTCTACTGATCTGGCCTGTAACTAGAATCTGTGTTCTCCGGAGTAGACTGGTCAGTCGGCTCTGGAGATGGTGAAGGGGTTCGCCCCCTGGCGCGTTTCCTCGCAGCATGGCGGGCTGCGGCAGCGGTAGCAGCGTGGCTGGCACCGGGATGGGCACTGCTGGCCCCTGGGTCTGCATGCTCTCTCCTAGGTGGGTACTGGGTACCGGGTCTGCCGGGGTCACCAACGCTGTCTGCATGTTCAGGGCTCGGTGTGGGGTCATGGCCAGAGAAGCTATCATATGGCCGGCTATCCTCCATTGTCCAGCTGGGACAATTATCACTCGAATAGCGGTCCGGAAAGTTAAATCTCTTACCACGCATGTTGCTCTGAATTTCAGCGAGTGCCGCCTCATGAGCTCTCAATGCGGCTGTGTTAGCGTGGTAAATATGCTTCTGGGTCTTGAACAACTTTCCAAGACCCCTGGCCATTTTCTTGACCGTCCTTACCAGGTAGTTCTGTACTTTTTCTTGGGCCTTAATTTTCTTTCTGACCCATTCCTCATGCTCAGTCCTCTCCAGGCGCCCAAAAGAACTGCGCCTGGCCCCTCTGCTGGACTGCCCTAAGTCGGGGTCGGCCTGCCTGTGTTCACTGGAACTGGCAGATCGTGGCAGTCGGAAGGGACCTGGTAAGGCTGGAAAACCCCCATCACCGGGAGGAGGTGGTGGTGGCATGCCAACACCCCCACCCTGAGGTGGAGCATCATCATTATCATCGTCCTCTTGGACAAATTCTGGAGGCCCGTGCACGGCCTCATGCAACGCACATCTCATGTTTCGGTACTTACGTACCTGCACTGGTCGAATATCTCTCAGCTCGCCAGGGATAACTACCAGATAATCCTGCGCCATTTTTGTTAACATCCTCAGGAGACCCAAACCCTTCTTGCTGTGGGTCTCTCTTCGTTCCCGGAAAAACTCACAAATGATCTCCGGGAGGCTCACAGGCTCTCGGGCCATCAGACAGTACACCAACAGGGCAATATTATAATCAATGCGGGTAAAGTGTTTAATACCCACAACTCTGTTGTTCACCCACTCAGTCCACCATCTCGCCTCTCGAATCAGGTAGGTCGCAGGGAGTTTCCGGTAGGAAGGACTCCGTTCAGGATAGTACCAAGCAGCGCCTGGTACACCAGCACACAGGGTGGTCAAGATCTGCTCACTAAGCTGTTCAGATGGATGACGCCTCAGTTCCTGAAACTGACAGTCATCCAGCACTAATTCCAGACCCAGACTCTCTCGGATACTCTCTGGGGTGATTCGAATCCATCTCTTTCTCCAGTAAATCCAGTCAATTGACTGGGCTTCACTGTTCGTGCACTGCTGGAGATTGCTGTAAATCTCCTTAGCCAGCACAGAACTGACTTGCAGATTGGTAAAACCAGTAAACAAATCCCCAAAATGATCCTGCCCAGTATAGTTGAACAGTTCATCCCCCATTGCTACTCTATCACGGGGAAAGGTCCTCTCAGCAGGTATGTCATACCGAATCTTTTTGTCTTGCAGATAGAAACGGTGAACCTCCATGTTAACAAACCTATGGTCGCAGAAATGGTCAACCCTAAGCAATCTGCAGTCTATGATGTTCAAAGGTGCAATCGCCCTATCAGGCCTCATGTAAGGACTATCCTCATCCATTTCAAGATTCAAACAGAAAAAATGAAAATATTCAAAGAGACGGAAAAGATAGAACCTGGCTACCCGGAGTGAATCTTACGGGTACAGATCTGGAAATTTCTCTCTGCAGTGGATATGTCGGTGTTTGGATCGGATGAGTTTGACCACCCCCACACTGTTCCTGACCTTCTGGTGGTCTTGCGGTGGTCGTCGGAGATTGCTGGCGGCTGACTGCTTCTGGCGGCTGCTAGGGCAGAGAGAATTTCTAGAGAGAGAGTTGAAAACTGGATGACTTGGGTGAAAATGAGTCACTGTCATCCGTACAGTATATATAGGCAAATTTTCAGAAATTGAAGAATGGCCCCTAAATTTCAATTTTTTTCAAATTTTTCCGAAATTTTTGATCCCGCTCGAATGTGCGTTTGAACGCAGCTCCTGCGTTTGAACGCACAGCTTATATTTTTTTGGAATGTTTGAAATTCTCATGATCTGCGTTTGAACGCATGGTGTGCGTTTGAACGCAATGCTTGAAGGTTTATGAAATTTCTGGGTTTGTTGAGTTGCGTTTGAACGCACATGAGTTGCGTTTGAACGCAATGCTTGTCCTCTGCAATGTCTCTGATGAGCTGCGTTTGAACGCACATACTCTGCGTTTAAACGCACGCCTTGTCTCTAGAAATTCTCTGCTGATTGGGTCTTGCGTTTGAACGCAGGGTCTGCGTCTAAACGCACGTCCTTAGATTTTTCCACCTCATCTTTGTCTTCTTGCGTTTGAACGCACCTTGTGCGTTTGAACGCACCACTTGGTGGCTGGAAATTTTCACTGTGTGATCTGCGTTTGAACGCAGCTCCTCTGCGTTTGAACGCATAAGTGTTAGCCGTTTCCAGTGTTTCTTCTGTCGGTTGGTGGGTCTGCGTTTGAACGCAGGGTGTCTGCGTTTGAACGCACTCGTGCGTTTGAGCGCATGTCTCTTGCGTTTGAACGCACGCCTCTGATTCCTGAAACACTGAGTTCAACATTAAATCCCTCTTTCTCACTTTTCTCTCAAATTATGAACATTGTAAAAATTATATAAAAACAACTAATCTATGTTGGGTTGCCTCCCAACCAGCGCTTGTGATTTACAGTCGACAGCCCGACTTTGTTACCTCTGTTGTTATCACGGAAGGTCGAGGTAGATTGCCTCTACCTCCATGATTTCCTGAGGTTCTCTGTATGGCTTGACTCTGTTCCCATTCACCTTGAAAACTGTATTATCCCTCGGGTTCTCCAGCTCCACCACTCCCCATCATGTAATGTGTTGGGTTTTGACGTAGGTAACGCAGCGGAATAACAAAATTAATCCTACTCAAAGCCCACCAAGGATCACAGGAAGAGACATCATAACATGATTAAGGACATAGAAGATGTGTACCTTTTCGATTTGTGAGATCACACGAAGAATGATGTCCTCGTCTCTACGGTTGATCCACGTCTAGAGGTGAGATCTAGATTCTTCCTTCAATCAAGTGCTAGCTTGAACCTTGGAGGAAGAGGGATGAAGATCAAAGCAACCAAGCAACAAGGCAACGAAGGAGGGGCGGCCTCCCTTCTTGCCGTCGGGTAAGGGGGCGGACGGGGCTAGGGTTTCGGCCCTAGCTCTTGTCTTGCTCTCTCTTTTGCTCTCTCCCACTCTTTATGTGTTATGACTAATAACTCATCATGTGGGAAGGAAGCTAGAGCCTCCTTTATATACTCCAACAACTCCTTGTTGTTTCCATAAAAGAGTTTTCTTGTTCTAGTAGGACTAGAACTATTCCCTTCCTTGCAAATTAGTCCTACTAAGTTTGCAAGGTGTTGCACAATGATCCTTCTATTAATTAATCCATATTAATTAATCCCAAATCTAGCTCTACTCTATTTGACGTGTGACCCCATAGGTTTCTATATAGTTGGTAGTAACTATTACTAACATGGAGCGGTGTCTAGCAACACATCCATGCCACCCAACCAATAGAAATAGTCAGTGATCCCGACAAACCTTTGTGCCCAATATATCATATTGCATTATCCCTTTGTCTCCATATCCGGATTGGACACGAGACATAAATAGTCACACTCGTATATCCAATCCATAGTTCCTCGATCCTGGGAATACGCTTATGCTTGCAGATAACATTAATATCTCCATATTAATTTATCTGAGTCTGGCCAGACATTCAATAAGCCTCATCCCTCGAGTGGCCGTGGATATTTACTCCCATTATGTGGGAGGGACAAATCCTATCTACATCACTACGATCTCTAAGCTTGCTTCCTATCACGCCCGATAGCCACCTTTATGATTACCCAGTTACGGTGTAACGTTTGATAACATCAAAGCGCAATATTTCACAACTAGAGTATCTAGTGACTTCAAGTCTAAGGATTGCAATAATATTAGCACTACGAAAAGCGATTGTGACTTCACATAATCTAATGTATCCTTTTCGTCGTGGGTCAATCCAGTATGCCATTACTCCTAATGCATACCCATGTGTTAGACTTGATATCTCCATATCAATCTACCCACATACTAGTCTATATTTGATTGTCCTGTTAATCAATATAATGGACTAGGGATATTTAAGATAAATAACACAATTTATCTAAGGACTTCATTATATTAAATATCGCCATAAATAATAAATGAATATTCTAGCCAAAACATTGTTCATACTAAATCTATGATTGCCTCTAGGGCATCTATTCCAACAGTCTCCCACTTGCACTAGAGCCAATCTGGCGCATCTCGTATGCCTATAGATCTGGCGTGCCCTTCATGCTTTCGCTGCGCAAGAGGTTTCGTAAGCGGATCTGACACGTTGTCATCTGTCGGAATCTTGCATATCTTCACATCTCCTCGATCGATCATATCACGAATAAGATGGAATCTCCTAAGTACATGCTTTGACTTTTGGTGCGATCTTGGTTCCTTTGCCTGTGCGATTGCCCCAGAGTTGTCACAGTACAACTCTACGGGATCCACTATGCTAGGGACCACACCGAGCTCAGTGATAAACTTCTTTATCCATACTGCCTCTTTTGCCGCTTCCGCAGCAGCAATGTACTCAGCTTCTGTTGTAGAATCAGCAACTGTGCCTTGCTTGGAACTCTTCCAGCTCACAGCTCCTCCATTCAGGCAAAACACGTATCCAGACTGCGATCTGTAATCATCCTTGTCGGTTTGGAAGCTTGCGTCAGTGTAACCCTTTACACTTAGCTCTTCCATTCCTCCAAATATCAAGAACACATCCTTAGTTCTTCTCAAGTACTTTAGGATGTTCTTGACAGCAATCCAGTGACTCTCACCCGGATTGGACTGATATCTGCTCACCATACTCAACGCGTATGATACGTCTGGTCTAGTACATAGCATGGCGTACATGATGGATCCTATGGCCGAAGCATAGGGTATCCTGCTCATGCGGTCCTTCTCCATCTCGTTGGAGGGACAGTCATTCTTAGAAAGAGTGACTCCATGTGACATGGGCAAGAATCCCTTCTTGGAATCTTGCATGTTGAACCTCTTCAACACCTTGTCAATATATGTACTCTGACTTAGGCCAAGCAACCTTTTAGATCTATCTCTATAGATCTTTATACCAAGTATATAGGCTGCATCTCCTAAGTCTTTCATCGCAAAGCACTTTCCTAGCCAATCTTTAACAGATTGCAGAGTAGGAATATCATTGCCAATGATTAGTATGTCATCCACATACAAGACCAGAAATACTATAGAGCTCCCACTAACCTTCTTGTAAACACAAGGCTCATCTTCGTTCTTGATGAAGCCAAACTCTTTGACCGCGTCATCAAAACGTCGATTCCAGCTCCTAGAAGCTTGCTTTAATCCATAAATGGACCTTTGCAGCTTACAGACTTTATTGGCATTCTCTGGATCCTCAAAACCCTCTGGTTGTGTCATGTACACATCCTCAAGGAGGTTCCCATAAAGGAACGCTGTTTTGACATCCATTTGCCAAATCTCATAGTCGTAGTATGCTGCAATAGCAAGTAAGATTCGAATGGATTTGGTCATGGCGACTGGTGAAAAGGTCTCATCATAGTCAATACCATGAATCTGTCTATAACCTTTGGCCACCAATCGCCCCTTATAGGCAACTACCTTGCCATCCATGTCGGTCTTCTTCTTGAAGACCCACTTGCACCCTATGGGTCGAGCCCCTTCGGGTGGTTCCACCAAAGTCCATACTTTGTTGGCGTACATGGAATCCATTTCGGATCTCATGGCTTCTAGCCACTTCTTAGAGTCTGGGCCATTCATGGCTTCTCCATAGTTTGCAGGCTCATCATCCATGAGTGGTACGTCATCGGGCTCAGTCACGAGAAGACCATACCTCTCTGGCTCATGACGCACTCTTCCTGATCTACGGAGTTCCTGTGTTACCTGAACAGGCTCTTCCACAACTCCTTGTGGTTCCTGTTCATGTTCCATTATTGGTTCAGTGGTTTGTGGTTCATGAATTTCTTCAAGTTCTACAACCCTCCCACTTGCTTCTTTAGAGACTAGTTCTCTTTCTAGAAACACGCCGGTCCGAGCAACAAACACTTTGTTCTCGGTAGGGTTATAGAAATAATATCCTTTAGTCTCCTTAGGATATCCCACAAATTTACACTTATCCGCTTTAGGCCCGAGCTTGTCTGTTTGTAAACGTTTTACATAGACGTCGCAGTCCCAAATCTTCATAAACGACACTATGGGACGCCTCCCAGTCCATATCTCATATGGCGTCTTCATAACTGATTTGGATGGAACACGGTTAATGGTAAAAGCTGCCGTCATTAGAGCATGTCCCCAAAAGGATATCGGAAGATCTGTTTGAGACATCATAGATCGCACCATATCTAATAGAGTGCGATTCCTCCTCTCAGATACACCATTCCATTGTGGTGTTCCGGGTGGAGTGAGCTGGGATACTATCCCACACTCTCTAAGATACTCATCAAACTCTTGGCTTAAGTATTCTCCTCCACGATCCGATCGTAGGGCTTTAATACTCTTGCCAAGTTGCTTCTCTACTTCACTCTTGAATTCTTTGAACAATTCAAAGGATTCGGATTTGGCCTTCATAAGGTATACAAATCCATATCTACTGAAATCATCAGTAAAAGTGATGAAGTAGGTATAACCACCTCTGGCAGGCGTGGGGAATGGCCCGCATACATCAGTATGTATGAGTGCCAATAACTCACTAGTCCGTTCACCTTTCTTATTGAAAGGGGACTTTGTCATTTTTCCCAATAAACAAGACTCACATGTCTCATATGATTCCAAATCAAATGAGTCTAGAAGTCCATCCTTATGGAGTCTAGATATGCGTTTCTCATTTATATGGCCTAAACGACAGTGCCATAGATATGTAGGATTCAAATCATTAGTTTTAATCCTTTTAGTACTTATGTTATAGATTGGATTATTTAGATCAAGGATATACAATCCATTAGACAAATGCGCACTACAATAGTGCATACTATCAAAATAAATGGAGCAACACTTGTCCTTTATTGAAATAGAAAAACCTTTCTCGTCCAAACAAGAAATGGAAATAATGTTTCTGCTCATAGCAGGCACATAAAAGCAATTGTCTAATTCTAAAATAAGTCCAGAAGGCAAAGATAGCTCATAAACGCCTACAGCTAATGCAGCAACCCTTGCTCCATTCCCGACGCGCAAGTCTATCTCCCCTTTTCGCAATCTCCTACTTCTTTTCAAATCCTGCACATTACGACAAATGTGAGAACCACATCCGGTATCCAATACCCAGGATGATGAAATAGAAAGATTGACGTCTATAACATAAATACCTGGTGGTGGTGGAATCACTATTCCAAGCTTCTTATCCTCCAGATATTTAGGGCAATTCCTCCTCCAGTGACCCGGCTGGCTGCAGTAGTGACACTCACCTTTAGCCACGCCTCCACTAGGCTTTAGGGCTTCCTTGGATTTCGCAACTTTCTTGCGTTTTCCCTTTGAAGTAGATGCAACTGACTTGCTCTTCTTCTTGTGTACCATCATTATGGCCTTGCCCTTGCCTTTATTGATGCTTTGCTCAGCTGTCTTTAGCATGTTCAATAGGTCTGGCAAAGACTTGTTGATCTCATTCATATTATAGTTCATGATGAACTGATTATAACTGTCAGGCAACGATTGCAAGACGAGATCAGTCGCCAAGTCCTGGCCGAGTGGGAACCCCAGTCTCTCAAGGTTCTCTATGTACCCGATCATTCGGAGTACATGAGGACCTACTGGATTCCCCTCTGCAAGACTACTTTTGAACAATGCTTTAGACACTTCATAGCGCTCATGCCTTGCCTGTTCCTGAAACAATTGTTTCAAGTGTATGATCATATCATAGGCTTCCATGTTCTCGTGTTGCTTCTGAAGCTCACCAGTCATGGTACAAAGCATGAGGCAAGTCACGTCATTAGAATCATCAATATGTTTCTGACGTGCCCTTACTTCCGCTAATAGAGACTCATCTTGTGGTGGGTCTGGAATTGGAGTGTCCAAGACGTACAGCTTCTTTTCTTGCTTGAGGACAATCCTCAAGTTTCTGTACCAGTCAAGGAAATTTGTTCCAGACAATTTATCCTTCTCAAGGACAGATCGTAGGGATGAAGTCGATGCGTTGTTGTTTGCCATTTGGAATTCTACAAAACGAGAAATATGCAATTTTAGTATTTTGAACAATTTGACTATATTTAATAATGGCTAGATCATCAAATATAGCTCCCACTATTTTTCTCGGTTTAATAGCCCTCACCATTAAAGCGGAAAATATCTTTATACTTTCTAGTGGGTCCAAGATCCTTATTTCACTTCTTCTTGAGCTTGCTTTGGCAAGTCACCCAAGAATTGGTTATTTAGGTAGGAACCATTCCAATTGCATCCCATGCAACTCTTGGTCCAATTAGGTGAATAAATTCCTTTTATTCTTTATCCAATTGGATAACTCCTAATTGTCATGCCTCTAAGCTCACCAATCCAATTGATTCTTGCCTAGTTGCGTCCAACCTCTTGTTTTCAACATACACGCATTACTAGCTTGCGTCGTCCGCAACACATCATGAAAAATTAAAATCGCCTTGCTTTGGCAAGCCCGAATTTTAATAGTCCACGATCATGAAGGGTGTTTTGGCAAGAGAAGGCAAAACGCAATATTTAATTGAGGGATTTCTTTTAATTTGTTTGGTTGATCTTTATCAACATGGTCTACTTATTTGGATTGGGCTATCCACAATAAAAGACCAACATTGTTTATTATTATCTTGTTATCGTTTTGCTTGTAGCGCCATACACACAAAATAAATAACAAGGCATGAATAATAAACATCCACAAAAATAAAAAAAACGTGGCATGGATATGGCCTCTAGACTAATGATATTATCAAGCCAATGATAATATCTAATTGCCCTAAAGTGCCGAGCTCATCTGCATGTGCTCCACCAAAGCTGCGTGCCTAGGGATGTCTTTTGGCTTCTTTGGTTCTCCGGTCTTCTTCTCCATGCTCTTGGCTATCATCTAAATATTTCTAATTCTAGCCTAACATCTAGAATAAATAAATAATAAAAGCCTCACATGTCGAGGAGAAAAAGAACGACTCGCAGGCCGTAAAACTTAATTAATTATTACATTAATTTGATCAGCTCGCAGGCCGTAAACCAAACCACAAAACAATAAACATCCACAATCCTAGGCCATATCCATCCACCATGCAATAAAGCACATAATACAGTTAAAACCAATTTTTAACGCGCTTGTTTAATTTTAATAAAATTGGGTAACTAGGGTTTCACAACGGTCCAAAGGGTCCAAGCCAACAAGTGGCCCGAACCCTAGGACCGCCGCACGCCTAGGAGGCCGCGGCCTTGCTTGGCGCGCAAGGGAGGGGCGGGCGGCTAGGGTTTCGGCCCTAGTCCCTTCCTCCTTCCTTGTTGCCCAAGCAAGGTTGTTTCCATATGGATTTATTTCCATAATTTTGTTTCCATAATTGAAAATCCCTTTTCAATCATGTGCCCATGAACCCTAATTTTTAAGAACCCAATTATTCACATCCTATGTGATTAAACTCACCAATTCTAACATCCAATGTTAAATTGGGTCTTGTTTGATTGAATCAAATTCAATATTGCATCTACTATGCCAATTTTTCAGTTTTCGCGTAATAAACAATAATACGGTGTATGAACTGAAATCGTAAACACATAATATCATGTTATGCTCTACGACCTGTGGCTCTGATACCACTGTTGGGTTTTGACGTAGGTAACGCAGCGGAATAACAAAATTAATCCTACTCAAAGCCCACCAAGGATCACAGGAAGAGACATCATAACATGATTAAGGACATAGAAGATGTGTACCTTTTCGATTTGTGAGATCACACGAAGAATGATGTCCTCGTCTCTACGGTTGATCCACGTCTAGAGGTGAGATCTAGATTCTTCCTTCAATCAAGTGCTAGCTTGAACCTTGGAGGAAGAGGGATGAAGATCAAAGCAACCAAGCAACAAGGCAACGAAGGAGGGGCGGCCTCCCTTCTTGCCGTCGGGTAAGGGGGCGGACGGGGCTAGGGTTTCGGCCCTAGCTCTTGTCTTGCTCTCTCTTTTGCTCTCTCCCACTCTTTATGTGTTATGACTAATAACTCATCATGTGGGAAGGAAGCTAGAGCCTCCTTTATATACTCCAACAACTCCTTGTTGTTTCCATAAAAGAGTTTTCTTGTTCTAGTAGGACTAGAACTATTCCCTTCCTTGCAAATTAGTCCTACTAAGTTTGCAAGGTGTTGCACAATGATCCTTCTATTAATTAATCCATATTAATTAATCCCAAATCTAGCTCTACTCTATTTGACGTGTGACCCCATAGGTTTCTATATAGTTGGTAGTAACTATTACTAACATGGAGCGGTGTCTAGCAACACATCCATGCCACCCAACCAATAGAAATAGTCAGTGATCCCGACAAACCTTTGTGCCCAATATATCATATTGCATTATCCCTTTGTCTCCATATCCGGATTGGACACGAGACATAAATAGTCACACTCGTATATCCAATCCATAGTTCCTCGATCCTGGGAATACGCTTATGCTTGCAGATAACATTAATATCTCCATATTAATTTATCTGAGTCTGGCCAGACATTCAATAAGCCTCATCCCTCGAGTGGCCGTGGATATTTACTCCCATTATGTGGGAGGGACAAATCCTATCTACATCACTACGATCTCTAAGCTTGCTTCCTATCACGCCCGATAGCCACCTTTATGATTACCCAGTTACGGTGTAACGTTTGATAACATCAAAGCGCAATATTTCACAACTAGAGTATCTAGTGACTTCAAGTCTAAGGATTGCAATAATATTAGCACTACGAAAAGCGATTGTGACTTCACATAATCTAATGTATCCTTTTCGTCGTGGGTCAATCCAGTATGCCATTACTCCTAATGCATACCCATGTGTTAGACTTGATATCTCCATATCAATCTACCCACATACTAGTCTATATTTGATTGTCCTGTTAATCAATATAATGGACTAGGGATATTTAAGATAAATAACACAATTTATCTAAGGACTTCATTATATTAAATATCGCCATAAATAATAAATGAATATTCTAGCCAAAACATTGTTCATACTAAATCTATGATTGCCTCTAGGGCATCTATTCCAACATAATGTCCTTCACAATGAATGGTCCAGACCATCTCGAGCGCAGCTTCCCTGGATAGAATTTCATCCTTGAGTTGTAGAGGAGAACCTTCTGCCCGATTTCTATCTTCTTTGGTAGAATGCGGTTGTCATGCCACTTCTTTGTTTTTTCTTTATAAATTTTGGCACTCTCATATGCAGTTTTACGGAATTCCTCCAGTTCAAGGAGTGCCATCTTCCGTTTGCTTCCCGCTAAACTGTGATCCATATTCAGCTGCTTGATTGCCCAGTATGCTTTGTGCTCCAATTCTACTGGTAAGTGACATGCTTTTCCAAGCACCAGCTGGTACAGGGACATTCCCAGTGGGGTTTTATAAGCAGTTCTGTATGCCCAGAGTGCATCATCCAGCTTTAACGACCAGTCCTTGCGTCCAGGATTCACAGTTTATTCCAGTATGCTCTTTATCTCTCTGTTGGACACCTCTGCTTGCCCGTTTGCCTGAGGGTGATAAGGCAGTGATACCTTATGGATAGACACCCCGTACTGCTTTAGAACCTTGGCCAAGACTTTATTGATAAAATGAGAACCTTCATCACTGACCATGGCCCTCGGTGTTCCGAATCTGGTAAAGATGTTACGTTTGAGGAATCTTTCCACGACTGCCGCATCGTTCTTCTGACAGGCTATTGCTTCTACCCAAAGATGAAGGGAATGGGCCCATAAAATCGATACCCCAAACGTCAAACGGCTCGACTTCCTGCCAAAGTGTCATGGGCATTTCATTCCGCTGGGAAATATTTCCTGTCCGTTGGCAGCGATCGCAACTCTGCGCATAATCATGGCAATCCTTGAAGACTGTTGGCCAGAAAAATCCTGACTGCAGTACTTTGAGGGCTGTTCTAGGTCCACTGAAGTGTCCCCCACATTGTGCTGAGTGGCAGTGCTGAATTACCTCCAAAATCTCGTGACATGGAATGCATCGACGGAGAATATTGTCTGCCCCTTGCTTGAACAGATAGGGATCGTCCCAGAAATATTGCCTGCAGTCTGAAATAAATTTCTTTTTCTGCCAAGGGGTGATGTCTTCAGGGAGTACTCCATTGACCAAATAATTGGCTATGGCGTAATACCAGGGCCGTCTATTGGTCTTAATCTTCATAATGTGTCCATCCGGAAAATTTTCTTGAATGGGCACCAGTTCCTCTGTAGGGTTTTCCAGGCGAGATAGATGATCAACTACCACATTTTCAACTCCCTTTTTATCCCTGATCTTGACATCAAATTCCCGCATCAGCAGAATCCAACGCAACAGCCTTGGCTTTGCATCCTTCTTCTCTAGTAAGTATTTTAGTGCACTGTGATCTGTGAATATGATGACTTTTGAACCTACGAGGTAGGATCTGAACTTATCCAGGGCAAATACTACTGCCAGCAGCTCCTTCTCTATAGTCCCATAATTAATCTGCGCCTCATTTAGGACCCTGCTGGCATAGTAGATGACACTGCACACCTTGTCTTTCCGCTGTCCCAGTACCGCGCCCACTGCGTAATCACTAGCGTCGCACATCAGCTCGAACGGGAGGGTCCAGTCTGGTGTTGTGATAATGGGTGCAGTTGTCAGCTCTCTTTAAGCACGTCAAAGGCCTCCTTGCAGGCTTCATCAAATACGGAGGGCACATCTTTTCCCAACAAATTACATAGTGGCTTTGTAATTTTTGAGAAATCTTTAATAAACCTTCTGTAAAAACCTGCGTTGCCCAAAAAACTTTTAATTGCCCTCACTGTGGTTGGATACGGCAGCTGCTTGATCACCTCTATTTTTGCCCTGTCTACTTCCAGTCCTTTGCTAGAAATCCTGTGTCCCAGCACTATTCCCTCAGTAACCATGAAGTGGCATTTTTCCCAGTTGAGTACCAGGTTTGTTTTTCTGCAGCGGATCAGAACTCTGGCCAGATGGTATAAGCAGTCTTCGAAGCTGTCTCCGAATAACGAGAAATCGTCCATGAAAACTTCCAAATTTTTCTCTATCATATCAGAGAAAATAGCCATCATACATCTTTGGAATGTTGCTGGAGCATTGCACAATCCAAATGGCATTCGTCTAAAGGCGAACGTTCCGTACGGGCAGGTGAACGTCGTCTTTTCTTGGTCTTCTGGATTTATATAGATCTGGTTGTAGCCAGAGTACCCGTCAAGAAAGCAGTAATAAGCATGGTGCGCTAGTCTGTCCAACATCTGATCCATGAATGGCAGCGGAAAGTGGTCTTTCAGTGTGGCATCGTTCAGCTTCCGATAGTCCATACAGATTCGCCAGCCAGTGACAGTGCGCTGGGCGATCTGCTCATGATCAGCATTCTGTACTACTGTAATTCCCCCTTTCTTTGGTACACACTGGACAGGACTGACCCAGGTGCTGTCTGATATGGGGTATATAATTCCTGCTTCTAGCCACTTCATGACCTCCTTACGTACCACATCTTTCATGATTGGGTTTAGCCTCCTTTGAGGCTGGATAACTGGCTTCTTTCCTTCTTCGATTCTTATTTTGTGCATGCAATAATCAGGACTGATTCCCTTTAGGTCTGCAATTGTCCATCCGATGGCTTCTTTATGCTCTCGGAGTACCTCCAGCAGCTTTTGTTCCTGCTCCTGAGATAAAAGATAAGAAACAATTACCGGCAGAGTATTATTTTCACCAATAAAAGCGTACGTAAGGTGGTCTGGCAACTGTTTTAATTCCAGGACTGGTGGTTCCTGGAGTGACGGGACCAGTGTCATTTTCTGCTCGCCTCCTTCATCCCTGTATAGCGTGACCCAGCTTTCAGTTCCCATGATATGCTCATCCTGCTGCTCCTCTGTTTCCTCTGGATACATGTCCTCAAATTCCTCCCATAAATCTTCTATCTCATCATTCTCCAGATTGTCAATTACTTCTACTGCAAAACAGTTTTCATGCCCATAATGGTCAGGAAGCTGGAGAGATTTGAAAACATTGAATTTCACTTTTTCTTCGTTGATTTGCATGGACAGCTCTCCACTTTTGCAGTTAATAATGGCTTCACCAGTCGCCAGGAAAGGTCTGCCCAGGATTAGCGGGACCTCTCCGGCCTCCATATCCAGTATCACAAAATCTGCTGGAAAAATAAGCTCTCCCACTTTCACCAGGATATCTTCAATTACTCCATAGGCAGGTTTCACAGATCTGTCAGCCATTTGAAGCATAATTCTTGTTGGACGTGGCTCTCCGACTCCCAGACTTTTGAAGATGGTCAGTGGCATCAGGTTGATGCTGGCGCCCAAGTCGCATAAGGCTTTTCCTGTGTATGCACTGCCCAGGGTTACTGGAATGACAAAGCTGCCAGGGTCTTTCTTTTTCAGTGGTAGGCCATTTTTTACACAACTGCTCGCTTCTGCCGTCAGATTCACTGTTTCGAAGTCACTCATTCGCCTTCTCCCGTACAATATGTCTTTAAGAAATTTCGCATAAGTAGGCATTTTGGCAAGTGCTTCGGCAAAAGGTATGTTTATCTGTAATTGCTTGAATACCTCCAGAAATCTGGCGTAGTCTTTGCTGTCATCTCTCTTGCGTGTCTTCAGAGGGTAAGGAAACTCCTTAGAAATTGGCACTGTTTCTGGATTACCCTCATTAGTCTGTGCTGCTTCCTGCTCGACCGAACCCCTTTTCTGAGGGTTAGCGGTTGAACTGTCTTCCCGGTCAATCACTTCCAGTTCAATAATTTTTGACTTTTCTGCGCGTGCATGACTGGGATACGGTGGATCCTGCAGTGCAATTCCACTCCGAGTTGTGATAGCATTGATTTGAGCGCGTGGGTTGTTCACTGTGTTTGATGGTAAACTCCCTGGGGCTCGTTCTGCCTGGTTCTATGCAAGCTGACCATTCTGTACCTCCAAGTTGCGGATAGCAATCTTCATCTGGCTTACATCAGCAGTTAATGACTCCATCTGCGCGAATCTTATTTCCCACTGCTTATTGAATTTCTCCATATATGACTCAAAATGTTGTTGTGACAAATTTAGCTGTGGTGCTGCTTGTGCAGGCTGAGCTGGAGCTGTCTGTTGTGCCTGTGGCCTGTGCTGGAATCCTGGTGCATATACTGCTGCATTAGGATTTCCGTAGCGAAACCCTGGATGATCACGTGTTCCTGGTTTGTAGCGACTAGGATCCCACTGCTGCTGAACATAGTTGGCATCTTCGGTCTGAAGCTCCAGAATTGCTGCGTCAAAGTCAGGTTCGTCTACTGATGCCACAGGCTCCTTCTCTGTATACACCTTTTTGACTAAGTCCTGTACCACTTTCGTGAGATTGTCAATCCTGTCATCAACCACTGGTTCTGCTACCGCTGTGAGCCTGCGGTCATCAAACAGGCGAGTATCCTGTTTGGCTAATTGTTTCATCAGTTCGTATGCTCCATCCTTGTCCACATGGTATAAGAAGTTACCCCCAGCTTCCCTATCAATCCTGTCAGCATTCTCCCTGTCAAGAGCATGGTAGAATACCTGCAGAATTTTTGCGTCCCCGAAGCCGTGATTGGGGCATTTTTTAACGAGTCTCATCATCCTGTCCCATGCGTCTACCACTGTCTCCCCCATCTGCTGTTTGAAAGATAAAATCTCACTCTGTAGCTTGATAACGCGGGATGCGGAGTAGAATTTTGCCAAAAAATCAGCAACACACCCATCCCAGGTAGTGATAGACCTCGGTGGTCTTGCCTCCAGCCAATCTTTTGCTGTTCCGAACAAGCAGTATGGGAATAAAATCAGCTTTAGCGTGTCCGCTTCGACTCCTCTATACTTAATCTTGTTGCAGTAATCTTCAAATTTTCCAAGGAAGTCGTTTGGATCTTCATCTGCCTTCCCATTAAAAGGACAATGAGTCTGGGCGGTCTGAATGGTGGATGATTTCAGATCGAAGTGCTCTGCTGTAATGGGTGGCACTACGATAGCTGGTTGATGTCCTCCGGTTGGGACTTCAAAGTTTTCGACTAACGCCCTTCCAGACCTGTTATAAGTCCTCTGATTGTTCCTGGCAGCAAAACCTGCTGCTATCAGCTCTTCAATGTAAAGAGCCATCTGTGCTGGGGTACGTTGCTGCTGCCCTGTGGGTGTTCCTGTTTCGGTTGTGGTGTCTTCTCCGTGCTCAGACATCGCTGCTCGGTGTCTGCGACCTTGCTCTCTGAAAAGTTTTTTGGGATCTTCAAGTGGTGCTACCAGTTTGCTAGGCAATCTGGACATAAACTAGAATATCCTGAAAATCAGAATTCAAGAGCAATGAGTCAAAAGGAAATAAACGTAAAAAGAAAAGAAAAAACTCTGAGACTTATTCCAATGTCTTTTTAACAAAAACTGTAACCGTTCCCCGGCAACGGCGCCAAAAACTTGACAGCGTAAACCTATCTGCTTTTTCGCAAGTGTACGATCAAGTAATATAGAGTATGTAATTGTGACTCTGGTTGTCGAACCCTCGAGAACAGTTTAAGTTGTTGCTAATTAGAATTAGAATTAGACACAAAGTTTGTAAAAAGGAGGAAGGTTTGGGGTTTGATTCTACTCACTAAATTGCAGTAAATAAAACAATATTTTAGAAAAGCTTATTTTTTTTTCTTTTAAATATTTTGCAGAAATCGCGGTAGTTGTAAAAATCGATAATTCTAAGAATCTAGGTTCCAGGATCCCCTAGGGTACTCTCCAGATTTCATGGTATATTTGATTTTTTAAACACACAGTGGTTTTGTTTATGCCAGCATACCAACAGTACAATCTCCTCTCGGTCTCATGCACCTATCACTCTCCTACAGATTTTCGAGTCCTCTCGGTCCACCTAAATCTGCAGGTTCGTTCTAAGTCTGCTAGTGTTACAGGTTCTCCTCTCGGTCTCCCCCTAAACATCTAGCAGTTGGTCTAATGCTTCTGGGCTAGTCCCCTGATTCTTTTCACCTCTCGGTCCATCAAGGCAGAGTACTAAATCTTGTCTTTTCTTTCCTAACTCTCACTGGTCACTCTCGCGCACCAGATCCTGTCAATAACACTCCTGGATGATCAAGCCATTCATGTATGTAAATAAAATCAAAGACAGAATAATAAACAATCCATCCTGTATTAAGGCTTAGCTAGCCATGCATCTGAAAATCAAACAACCAAGTCTGCTGAATTCATAAACCTAGGTTCACCGAGAACCTAGGCAAAAGGTCTAGCTAGCTTGCATTATTGAAAAACAACGTTTCATAAAAGAGAGAAAAGATCAAACTAGTTTTTTGCGGAATACTGAAAAACTGCTCCAATCCTGCTCTGCTCCAATCCTGACGGCTCTGAAACTGGCTGCTGCGATGATGATGATAGATGTGTGAGTGTGTATGTGTAACCCTAATTCAGTGCTGGGACACCTCCTTTTATACTGCCACAGTCTCCAAAACTGATGCACGAAATTCCTGTTTTACCCTCAAAAAGACCCGTCCTGGAAGCTTCTGGAAACCTTCCGTGCGTTCGAACGCAACTCTCCTGCGTTCAAACGCAGTGCGTCTGAACGCACACATCCTGCGTTTGAACGCAAGCCTTAACCATTTTTCCTTCCTCTGGCTTCTGACTTCTTGGACACGTGCGTTTGAACGCAGCTCGCCTGCGTCTGAACGCACGCCTTGGTCTTTTCTTCTTCTGATTGTTGAGTCCTGCGTTTGAACGCAGGTTGTGCGTCTGAACGCACCCCTTAGCTTTTCTGCACTTCTGACTTTGAATCATGCGTTTGAACGCAGCCCGCCTGCGTCTGAACGCATGACTTAGCCTTCTTTCCGCCATTTTCCTGCTGCTCCCATCTTGTGCGTCTGAACGCAGGTGCTCTGCGTTTGAACGCACAACTTAGACGTTTTTTCTCTTTTTTCTGCTCAGCTTTCCTGACACGCTGCCTCCATCCAAGTTAATCTCATGCATTTCTCGGCACCTGTTACTTGCACATCATAACATGTACCCGCGATCATATCCAACAAACAAAAGTATGCATAAAATTACTCAAATCTTGCAGTCATGTTCTATAAATCTCTACCTCGTATCAGGTGGAAAATAAGCTGAAAATGGGCAAACTCAACTCTCACAGGGTCAAAACCAATAGTAAAAAGATGTCCCAGACTAATCAATTTTCAAGCTGTCAATGCCCATGACCCTTACCCAATGATATTTAAAGATATATCTAGCTTATTGAGTTGAAAGAATAACTAAAATATGTTATCATTGTATGTACAAACCATAGTTATAAATTCCACTTCGTTTCGGTCCATAACGGACAGAACATTCTGCTTGAGGACAATATTTGATCTGCTAAAGTTCCATCTCTGTCAAAATTTTGTCGATATATATATATATATATATGTATTCATAATGTATTTTATATGTTAATTTTATAAGTATTAAAAAACATGACTAAATACATAACTACATATATTTAATAATATTTTACCTTAATATCGAATCGAAATGTCGTTACGTTCATATCCAGAATAGTTCCATTTTGAAGAGAAAAACAGAACGGGAATCGTAATGGATTTCACAACAATAAGAAAAATTATCGATGGTAGGTGTACGAAATTCGGCACAACGAAGTGGTGTGAGTGCTGTTTCCCAAACAAGTAGGGACATGAATATCTTTTCATCAAAATTGAGAGAAAGTTTTTAGTGCCCCAAAAGAGCACCACGTGGTGCTCTACTACGAATGAGTGTTTGTCAACCATTGACTGTTTGAATAAATGGTACACTGTCATTGGTCCTTTGGAGCACTAAAAAAATTCTCCAAATTCAGGGGGTGAAAGTTTCTTTTACCAATCAGATGTATTATAAGCAGCCACGTGTACACACCAAACAGATGGCGACGTGTGGTCCGTTGATGGAAAATATCCAACGGTTAACGCACACACCACGAACTACTACTCCTTTCCTCTTCTCTCTCACTCCATACCAAAATCCCCCACAGTCTTATCGGTGCTCCGACGTTTTCGAAACCCTAGCTCTACTAGATCTTCGTCATGCTTCAAATTAGCAGAGATCTACTCTTCACGGACATTGATTAGCGTTTGGTGTTTGCTCAAGAAGGCCGATAGATAGGCCAAATTCACAACTCTATGACGATGGCTCGTTTCAATAGCGGTTCGTCCTCGCATCGCCTCAAAAATATCGGGAATAGATCAAGCCACAGTATTTTGAATTGATGTTTAGCTTTCTCTTAACCTTGTCCAACCATGAACGCATTTTAAGGGTTTCATACATAGTTGTGTGTTTAATTAGTGGGATATTTTTTGTGTATTTGACGGGAGAAGAAGATTTGGTGAAGGTGTTCGATTGTCGTTTTTATAAGAGTTGTTTTTGGATCGGTTTTTGGAAATTTGAAAAATTCATGGAGGACGTTGATTCAGCTTCTAAGAAGAAATCATCTCCTTTTAGGTACTTCCCATTTACACTCTTTGCAAGTGATATGCAGATGTTTATGTCTCTTAATTTGTGTTTGTATAGACACTAGTCTTTGGAACTTAGCAATCCAGAGTCTTCACAATCCATGTCACAGCAGTATCAATAAGATTACCAAGTTATTAAATGTTAGGCTCAAATGATCTGGCACAGGGCTGAAGAAAAACGATGAAGCAAATTTGAGTAAGCAACCTATGCACATTCTCAAATGTCTTCATGTGTGTTACTTTCAACTCCATAAAGTCACCTCTAAGAAACACATCCAACATATCTGAGTGAAATGTCTAATAGCGTATGGGTTGTGTTTTGTTCATTATCCATTTTCGGGGCTTTGCTTTTACACCAAACGATGCATGTTCATGGCGTCCTCTTGTTGAGAACTATAGCTTCCACCATGCATCCTTTGGGGCTGTATTCTCAGAGAAGTCAAATGAATGAGCCTCACCGGATTTTGGTATATAAGCCATTAAGCGTAGTATTTGCAGTATCTTCTAAGTTATAGATGAAGATTGTATCATATGTGTTTTTTATAGTTTGGACTAGTTGAAGAAAGCATTCGGAAGGGGTAGGGATTACATTATGGTTTTCCACGTCATAACAAAAGGGATAGCATTAATTGTATGACTTACTACGTAAAAGATAAAATGAGATCACCTTTGTCTGCAATGGACATGATTGTGACTCTCCCCTGTATTTGTAGCATTCTCAATGTCTTTCTACTATGACGCACAAAGAATGACAAGGTAAAATGTTGTATGTGAAACCAATGATAATGTAATATAAAGTCAAAATGGGGAGGAAGAGGTGAGACAGAGTGGTACTTTTTTGTGGCATTTTTGTAAATTATTTCGACTGGTAATGTAATATAAGTTTGGGTTGTGGATCAAAAAAATATATATGAATTCCAAAAAAGGTGGTAAAAGACACATTCATATGTTTAGTCTCACTGAAGGACACTTCCACCACTTCCAGTTTGAAAAAGGAACATTTTTCACCCATTTAGTGTGATGAATGACTAGTTTGGGAATTATGTGGCGGTGTTAGAAAGCTATTGTGTGAAAACATTGTGAAAAAGCTGATGTGAATTCTTGATAGAATGTTGTTTAGTAAATATTACGTAAAAGTTGTTGTGAAATATTGATATAGTAATTTTGCGTTTGGTAAAATCAACTGTGAATTTGATGTGAGAGGGTAAACAAAAATATATGACACATGTCATTTCCGTAAAGATAACTATTGATATTTTTAAAAATTTTAGAGTTAATTTGGTTGTATATAAATTAATCAAAAGCACTTTCTGGGGTTAAATTGGTTGTATATAAATTGATCAAATGCACTTTATGGGATGAAAGTGTCCCTCAATGAAACTAAAGAGGGTGAAAATTGTCTTTTAGTCAATCTATGTCTAAAACGTGAACTCTCGTTTTCATTGCTTGATTTTCAAATATTTGTGTTCTAAATGATTAAGGCGTTTGGTCACCCTAATAGAAAACAACTGCGTAGTGGTACTTATCGATTATGGAATGAATTCGTCATAAGTCCTTCGTCTAAAAGCTGAGGGGGCGACCGTTAACGAGAGCCGAAGATAGGTTGAAGACCTTCGACCAAAGGATGATGTTGCCAAAGTGGCGTCCGTGGGCCCTGTAAAAGGAGGTGATCAAGCCTCACCTTCCAGTACGGCTATAATTATGTAACCCAAATGAGATACAATGTATTCTTCTATCACTTAACTTGTCGGACTACTGATCTTTGCATGCTATATAACATTGTAGCTCAGCGATCGACAATGAATGGGTTTCGAGAAACTTATGAAAATTGCTTTCCATATGGGAAATCTATATGGAGAGCCCGGTGACAACATTAATTGAAGGTTTTTCATTCACTCATGATGATGTCGAGTACTCTGCTTGTGTCGCAAGTTCCGTAGAGCTAAATAGAGTGCACGCTTGGTAACGGTGAGCAGGATAATTAAATACATACTATTTTTGCCAATGTAGCTTTCTCCAATATCTTATATAGACAGAGAATATTAATACACTTCTTTGTTGAGTAAATCATTCTTCAATGCGATATGCCAATTGTAGGCTTAAGTAATACACGTCGTAGTGACTTATAAATCACAAGTCATGCTATCTGCAATTTTGCATGAGTGGCAAGTTTGAATTAAATTATCGAAATTTATTGGGCACGACACGAGGTAAGAAAATGACATAGAGAAAAACATAAGAGATGGATGTGAGACGTGTATTCCAGTATCTTCCGTCAAATAAAATGTTTAGCTAGTCAAATCACCTAATTAAAATGTTTGGAGAAACGAACAGTTCTACACGGAGGGAGTGTAACTCATACTCCGTGCATGGTGTCTACGTAGCATTCACGATGTGCTTCAAAACACGAAAATACATTTGACTGCACGAGTATTTACTATCAAATAAACACACATGCTAATTTAAATGAGCACAACCTTCACGACTAATAAATTCAGAATATCGTGTGAGATTGTATATAATTTATTCACGATGTTAAAAGGTTTTTCTGTATGAGATTGTACATGATCAACCAAGAGAGTCGTTGTTATGTTTTGGTGATTCAAATAAACACACATGCCAAAATCCATGAAAATAGTTTCTCATTCATGTTGTTCTCATTACGTTTCACTGACTATATAGCGGAAGACAACTTCACTTGTCAAAATTATAAAATAATCCTTGAAACATCTTATTATTTGAAATAACCTTAAGTATTATATAATTGCAGTTAAAGCTCGAAATTCATGACAATTGGTAAGGCTACCTGACTGACCGGTTGCAACTCTTTCTTGCCAGCCACATGAAAGTGACAATGCTATCTCCGATTGGATTTTCCGGTTACATTTACCTCAACAAGTATAAATATAATGTTAGTGGCGTTATATGCGAGCCAAAATCTCGCCTCTCCAAGTTACTTGAAACCCATAACACCCCATTCCAAGTGTTAGAGAGAGAAAAACTCAAGAAAGCTCTCTAATGGCGTATGAACTTGGAGACGTCTATGGCACTTCACTTGACAAGGTTAACTGTTTGATATTTCTCGCAACAAAAAGGCGTCCCAACCCCCTCCATTGCCGCCGATTCCACCCCACTCATGCACAATCTCCGTCGATCATCCTCCGACATCTCTTGGTAGCGACATTGTTTCTTCAGGGACAACCTCCGCAAAGTTACTTCGAGGTAATACTTCTACTTCTAAATTTCCGTTTAATTCCGTACTTCTACATATTAATTTCCGTTCAATTTCGTGGTCGGAGACAACGTTTATCCCTTTTCCGAAATTATGAAGACGACTGTGTTTTGCATGGATCTTACTTATATTTTTTTATATACATTGCCATTATTTATTATGAAACTACGTATCTAGATCGAGGTATCGAGAATAGTGTTTTGGGATTTTTCTTGATTTGGATTTTGTGGTTTTAGTCCTATTTACGCTCTTCAAACCTGCTTAGTTAGGTGATGTCGTGAAATTCTTGATATGGGTTTTGTTCTTTTCTTCGAGTATTGGCACAATTTTAGGGAATAGTTGTTTGATGTCACGGAATATAATCGTGGACTCAATTTTTTATTCGTCGAATCGTGGTTTCACGGAATATCAGTCTAATCCAATAATTAATCGGGAATAGGGATAAGGATGGGTTTGATCTGTTCTTGCTCGTGGGTTTTTTGGGGATGGGGGGTTTCATGCGCTGGAATAGTTGCCCTAAAGGCAATCTAGTTTAGTATGAACTTATTCGGCTAGAATATTCATTGTATTATTTATTGGAAGTTTAATATAATGAAGTCATTAGATTTACAATGTGTTGTTTATCTTAAATATCCCTAGTCCATTATAATGATTAATTGGGACAATCGTCTATAGACTAGTATGGGGTTGGATTATGATCAAACACATGGGTATGCATTAGGGGTAATGACATATTGGATTGACCCATATCCGAGAAGGCTACATACATGTTATGTAAAGTCACGAGAGCTTCTCGTGGTGACAACGGTATTGTCATCCTTAGACTTGACGTCACTAGATTATTTAAGTGTGGATTATTGTGATTTTGGTAGCGTCAAACGCTACACCGTAACTGGGTAGCTATAAATGCGCGTATCGGATACAATAAGAAGCAAGCTTAGAAATCGTAGTAGACATAGATAGAAGTTATCCCTCCCACATAACGGGAGCAAATATCCGAGGCCACTCGAGGGATAGTGCTTATGGAATGTCTGGCTAGAGTCAAATAAATCAATATGGGATATTGATGTTATTTGCCGAATAAGGCTATTCCCAGGATCGAGGAACTATGGATTGGATATACGAGTGTGACTTGTACGTATCGTGTCCAATCCGGATATGGAGACAAAGGATGTGACAATTACTTGCACAAGGTTTGTCGGATGATTATTCTATCAGTTGCTAGAATGGATGTTTTGATAGAGATCGCTCCATATTAGCAAATTGTTGCTACCAACTAGATAGAACCTATGGGGTCACACGCTACATAGGGTTGAAATAGATTTGGGAATTAATTAATATAATCAAATAATTAGAAGGATCACTTTGCAACACCTTGCAAACTTTTTAGTAGGACTAATATGCAAGGAAGGGACTAATCCGAACTCATGTAGGATTAGGAAGGGCCGTTAGGTAGTTGACAAGGAGTTGTTCGACTATATAAAGGATACTCCTAGCTTCCTTACCACACTAATGCTCATAACATAAGTTGAGTGGGAGAGAACAAAGGAGAAAAAGCAAGTCAAGCTAAAGGTCGAAGCCCCTAGCCGTCGGCCCCCCATACCCGTCGGCCACAAGAGGAAGCCGAAAACTTCCTTTGTGATCTCCGTTGCGTGATTTCTTCTTCCTCTTCATCCGGTCCAAGCTATCACAAAGGAGAAGGAAGATCTAGACATCAACCCTGGGCGTGGATCAACCGCAGAGGCGTGACACAATTCACGTTACAAGTCATCACAGGAGAACCCAAAGGTGAATGACATGTTTCTTCCTTTACCATCGTTATGATTCTCTTCCTGTGATCCTTGGAGGGTCTTGAATGGATAATTTATTTTTCCGCTGCGTATTTATGATCAAAACCCTACAGTGGTATCAGAGCCACAGGTCGTAGAACATAGACGTGGTTTATGTGTTACGTTTTGATAGTTTGACACTTTAAATTCATTGTTTATTGCGTAAAACAGACAAATCATGCATATGATGAAATTCGTCAATAATCAAACAAAACAAGACCTAATTTTTCCATTGGATGCATGAATTAGTGAGTTTGAAAAATTTTAGGATCTAAGATCTACGGTTTGGGCACCATTTTGGAAACTAGCTTCAAATTTAGAAACTTTTTGGACTTGGGGAACAAGGAAGGAGTTGTTTTGGAAACAACTAAGGAGGTTCGGCCCCTAGGGACCGCCCCTCTCCTTCCTTGCCGCCCAATCCACCTAGGCCTTCGGCCTAGGCGGTCGGCCTGCCCCTCGGGTTGGGCTGGTTGGCCTAGGCTCGGCCCGGTGCGGCTCCAAAGTGGTTCAGCCATATGATGGTGGGCCCCTTGGACCGTTTTAACCCTAGAAATCCTAAAATTAATTAAAAATTAACCAAGCGCGTTAAAATTGGATTTTAACTGTTTATGTGCAAATCGCATGGTGGTTGGATATGGCCTTAGGATGTGATTTGGTGTGACTGTTTAATTTTGTTGTTTGGTTTACGGCCTGCGAGCTGATCAATTTAATGTTATAATTAATTAAGGTTTACGTCCTGCGAGCCGATTTTTTTTCTCAACTTCTGAAATTCATTTTATTTAGAATAGTTGTTAGCTAGTGCTATATAGAATAGATTGTTAGCCAAGATTAGAGAAATGAAGCCCGAAGCCAAAGAAGCCACAAATGATGGAGCAAGAAGCATTCCACAAGACTATGAAGGATGGACCAAAAGATGGAGGCGCATGAAGATGTGTTTGTTAGTTAGGGTTCATAGATATTCCCATTGGCTTGGGAATATCTTAGTCTATAAAAGACCATATCCATATCACGTTTAATATTATTATTATTATTTTGTGGTTGTTTATTTTTCTATCTTATTATTTTGTGATTGGTGTATGGATGATGCATGCAATTAGGATAATAAGTTAATTGACAACCCGGATCTATTATTTGGAGTTGTGCCCAAACTCAAAATAGATAGATCAGTTGTTATGGATCAAAAAACAATTAAAAGATGAATTTTAAAATCCCTCAAAATTCAAATATTGTGTTTTGCCTTCTCGTTATTTAAACACTCACTGTCATCATGATTTATCAAGTTCGTGCATGCCAAAGCAGGGCGACTTGGTTCATAATGATGTAATGCGACGGCTCAAGCAAGTAATGTGCAGCTGTTTAAATAAGAGGTTGGACACAACTGGGTTATTAATGTGATTAAAACCTAGAGGCAATCAATTGGGATTATCCATGCAGATGGATAAATAAGGAGTTATTTTTCCAATTGAACCAAGAGTTGCATGGGATGCAATTGCAATTGTTCGTACCTAAAGTAATCAAATTTTGGGTGACTTGCCAAAGCAAGCTCAAAAAGAGATGAAACGTGGATCCTTGCCCACTAGAAAATATAATGATATTCTCCGCATTAATATCTTGAGGGTTATTAATCCGTGGAAAAATAGTGGGAGCTATGTTTAATAACCCAGTCATTATTAAATATAGTCAAAAGTTCACAAATACTAAAACTTGCGTATTTTCCTTTTGTAGAATTCCAAATGGCAACAACTCATCGAGCTCACAACACACCCTACGCTCTGTCCTTGAGAAGGACAAGCTCTGTGGACCAATTTCCTAGATTGGTGCAGAAACTTGAGAATTATTCTCAAGCAAGAGAAGAAACTGTACGCAATAGAGGAGCAAGTTCCAACAGGTCCACAAAACAATACTCCTGCTACCCTAAAGGCGTATCAGAAGCGTGTTGATGACGCTAATGATGCGGCCTGCCTCATGCTATGCACCATGACCTCTGAGCTTCAGAAGCAACATGAGAACATGAATGCAGTCGATATGATCGAACACTTGAAGCATCTTTTCCAAGAGCAGGCAAGCGTTGAGAGGTATGAAGTTTCTAAGGCATTGTTCAACTGTCATATGGCTAAAGGAAACCCTGTGGGAACTCATGTACTACGTATGATCGGATACTTAGAGAATCTCGCACGACTAGGGTTCCCGGTCGGCCAAGAGTTGTCCACCGATCTCGTGTTGCAATAGTTGCCTGAGAGTTATGGACAGTTCATCATGAACTATAACATGAACGAGATCATGAAACCACTGCCAGATTTACTCACTATGTTGAGGACAGCTGAACAAAGCATCAACAAGGGTAAGGGCAAGGCCATTATGATGGTACAGAAAGGAAAGAGCAAACGGTTTGCCTCATCCTCCAAGGGCAAAGGCAAAGCAGGTGCGAAGTCCAAGGAACCTACCTTTTAGCCTGTTGGTGGCATTGCCAAAGGTGTGACTAAAGGTGAGTGTCACTACTGCAGTCAGCCTGGACACTGGAGGAGGAACTGCCCAAAATTTTTGGAGGATAAGAGGCTTGGAATAGTTATTCCACCACCACCAGGTATTTTTGTTGTAGATGTCAATTTAACTATCTCTAAATCGTGGGTATTGGATACTGGATGTGGATCTCACATTTGTCGAAATGTGCAGGATCTAAAGAAAAGTAGAAGATTGGCTAAATGGGAGATAGACTTGCGCGTTGGGAATGGAGCAAATGTTGATGCATTGGCCGTAGGCCTGTACGAGCTGTCTCTGCCTTCAAGATTAGTTTTAGAATTAAATAATTGCTATTTTATGCCTGCTATGAGCAGAAACATTATTTCTATTTCTTGTTTGGACAAGGAAGGTTTTATTATTTCAATAAAGAACAATTGTTGTTTTATTTATTTTAATATAACTTTTGACAGAAAACCCCCTTGTAGTATCGTTTCTTTGATACTTAGGTACCAACAGTATTGATTTTGTCACAAAACCTCCCTGCAAATTTACTTTTACCGACATCTGGCACATTTTTTTAACGGACGTCTAGTTTGGGCTGTTAACGGTCGTTTACCTCATTCAAGTGAGGTCAAAATTGTCTTTCTTCTTTTTTCTTTTTCTTTTTTTCTTTTTTATTCTTCTTCATCCTTCATCTTCTTCTCCTTCACATCCTCCTCCTCCACCTCCTCCTCTTCTTCCCCAACCATCTCCACCACCACCAGACCACACCCCACCAAAACCACAGCCACCAATACCACCACAACCATACCACCACAGCCACTCAACAACCACCCCCAAATACCAACACAACCCCTACCACCTCCTCCACCATCGTCGTCTGACCAACCATGAATCCCCAAACCCATTAACCCCCACTATCCTTCCCTGTCTTCAACATCTATCACTGCTTACTTCCATCCTGACTAGATTCCACCTCCAACCATTGATTCTCTCTTCCTACCCTCCCTCTCCCCATAAACCCTCGATCCTTCTCAAAAACGCCCAAACCCAGATCCACCCAGAAAACCACCACGAATCATTCCTCCCACACTCTAGTCCACAACTAAACAACGTCCACAGTAGGGGGTGGATCTTTGTTCGATTTGAGAACATAGTTGGGTTCTTTGTTGTTTTTTGTTTGAAATCATGATTGTAACAAAGTGGGTCGATTTAGTTGTTTTGATTGTGGTATGGACTCGTGGTGGTTTAAGGAGGGTAGAGGTTGAATTGGTGGATAGGATTCTAGAGGAAAACTGAGATGGTGGTGGTGTTGTTCTGGATTGGGCTGATGGGGGCTTGGATGAAGAAGATGAAAAGAATAAGAGGAGACGACAAAGAAGGAGAAGAACAAGAACATAAAAAAGAAAAAACAATAAATAAAAAAGGAAAACAAAGGGTAAAAGACCATACTGTCCCCTCTTAAAATATTAAAATGCTAAAATGGGACCCACTTGTTTAACGGAAGTTAACAGTGTTAGTGAATTGGAGCTAAGTGTCTGAAATTTACAAAGTGCGGGGTGGTTTTGTGACAAAACCAATACTGATGGTAGCTAAGTGTCACCGAAACAATACTGCATGGGGGTTGTATGTCAAAAATTCATTTTAATAATATTCACTATTGTAGTGCGCAATTATTTAATGGACTGTAGGTCCTTGATATAAGCAATCTTGTCTACAACATTAATACTAAGATGATTAAATAAATGATTTAAATTCTGCTTACTTTTGGCACTGTCGTTTAGGCCACATAAACGAGAAACGTGTAACTAGACTCCAGAAGGATGATATTCTATACTCATTTGATTCATATGAGACATGTGAGGCTTGTTTATTGGGAAAAATGACAAATTCCCCTTTCAATAAGAAAGGTGAAAGTACTAGTGAGAAATTGGCGCTCATGCATACTGATGTATGTGGCCATTTGCCACACCTGCCAGGGGTGGTTACGTCTACTTCATCACATTTACTGATGATTTCAGTAGATATGGATTTGTATACCTTATGAAGGAAAAATCCGAATCCTTTGAAAGGTTCAAAGAATTCAAGAGTGTAGTAGAGAAGCAACTTGGCAAAAGTATCAAGGCTCTACGATCGGATCGTGGAGGAGAATACTTGAGCCAAGAGTTTGACGACTATCTTAGAGAGTGTGTGATCGTGTCCCAACTCAATCTACCCGGAACGCCACAATAGAATGGCGTGTCCGAGAGGAGGAATCGAACACTATTGGATATGGTTCAATCTATGATGTGTCAAACCGATCTTCCGTTATCATTTTGGGGCTATGCTCTATTAAGTGCATCTTTCACCATTAACCGTGTTCCATCTAAATCAGTCATGAAGACACCACATGATATGTGGAGTGGGAGGCGTCCCACACTATCGTTCATGAAGATTTGGGGCTGCGATGTCTATGTAAAGCGTTTACAATCAGACAAGTTAGGGCCAAAGTCGGATAAGTGTAAGTTTGTGGGGGTACCCTAAGGAAACTAAGGGTTACTATTTTTACAATCCAACTGAGAACAAAGTGTAAGTTAGTGGGATCTTTGTTGTGTATTTGACGGGAGAATTGAGATTGGGCGAAGGTGTTAGCTTGTCGTTTTTATCAGAATTGTTTTTGGACCTGTTTTTGGAAATTTGAAAACTTCGTGGAGGACATTTGATTCAGCTTCTAAGCAGAAATCATCTCCTTTGAGGTACTTCCCCTTTACACTCTTTGCAAGTGATATGCAGATGCTTATGTCTCTTGATCTGTGTTTGTATAGACAGTAGTCATTGGGACTTAGCAATCGAGAGTCTTCACAGTCCATGTCACAACAATATTAATAAGATTACCAAGTTATTAGGCTCAAATGATCTGGCATAGGGCTGAAGAAAAACGATGAAGCAAATTTGAGTAAGCAACCTATGCACATTCTTAAATGTCTTCATGTGTGATACTTTCAACTCCATAAATTCACCTCTAAGAAACACATCCAACATATCTGAGTGAAATGTCTAATAGCGTATGGGTTGTGTTTTGTTCATTATCCATTTTCGGGGCTTTGTTTTTACACCAAACGATGCATGTTCATGGCGTCCTCTTGTTGAGAACTATATCTATCTGCAATTCTGCATGAGTGGCAAGATTGAATTAAATTGTCTCAATATATTCGGCACAACATGACATGAGGTAAGAAAATGACATATAAAAACATAAGAGATGGACGTGAGACATGTGTATTTCAGTATCTTCCGTCAAATATATGTTTAGCTAGTCAAATCATCTAATTAAAATGTTTGGAGAAACGAACAGTTCTACACGGAGGGAGTTTATCTCATACTCTGTGCATGGTGTCTTCGTAGCATTGATGTGCTTCAAAACACGAAAATACATTTGACTGCATGAGTATTTCCTATCAAATAAACACACATGCCAATTTAAATGAGCACAAGCTTCACAAATAATATATTCAGAATATCGTGTGAGATTGTATATAATTTATTCACGATGTTAAAAGGTTTTTCTGTATGATATTGTACATGATAAACCAATAGAGTCGTTGTTATGTTTGGTGATTCAAATAAACACGCATGCCAAAATCCATAAAAATGGTTTCTCATTCATGTTGTTCTCATTACATTTCACATACTATATAGCGGAAGACAACTTCACTTGTCGAAATTAGAAAACAACCCCTGAAACATCTTATTATTTTAAATAACCCCTAAGCATTATATAATTGCAGCTAAAGCTCAAAATTCATGACAATTGGTAAGGCTACCCGACCGACCGGCGGCAACTCTTTCTTGCCAGCCACATGAAAGTGACAAATGCCATCTCCGATTGGCTTTTCCAGCTACATTTACCTCAACAAGTATAAATATAATGTTAGTGGCGTTATCTGCGAGCCAAACTCTCACCTCTCCAAGTTACTTGAAACCCAAAACACCCAATTCCAAGTGTTAGAGAGAGAAAAAGTCAAGAAAGCTATCTAATGCCGTATGAACTTGGAGACGTCTACGGCACTTCACTTGACAAGGTTAACTGTTTGATATTTATCGCAACAGGAAGGTGTCCCAACTCCCTCCATTGTTGTTGATTCCACCCCACTCCTGCACAATCTCCGTCGATCATCCTCCGACATCTCTTTGTAGCGACATCGTTTCTTCAGGGACAACCTCTGCAAAGTTACTTCGAGGTAATACTTCTACTTCTTAATTTCCGTTCAGTTCCGTACTTCTACATCTTAATTTCCGCTCAGTTTCGTGGTCGGAGACAGCGTATATCCCTTTTCTGAAATGATGAAGACGATTGTGTTTTGCATCGATTTTACTTATATTTTTTATATACATTTCCATTATTTATTATGAAACTACGTATCTAGCCCGAGGTATCGAGAAAAGTGTTTTGGGATTTTTCTTGATTTGGGTTTTGTGGTTTTAGTCATATTTACGCTCTTCAAACCTGCTTAGTTAGGTGATGTCGCGAAATTCTTGACATGGGTTTTGTTCTATTCTTCGAGTATTGGCACGATTTCTGGGAATAGTTGTTTGATGTCGCGAAATGTAATCGTAGACTCGTTTTGTTCGTCGAATCGTGGTTTCATGGAATATGAGTCCAATCCAATAATTAATCGGGGATAGGGATGAGGATTGGTTTGATCTGTTTTTGCTCGTGGGTTATTTTGGGATGGGGGGTTTCATGCTTGTACGATATTTCTGAAATGAGTCTTTTTATGTTTGATGTTTGTAGGATTTCAATGGGGGTTCGAGTTGATGGATTATTGGTACAATTTCAGGGACTAGGGTTCCTTTGATGTCGTGAAACATAACCACATACTCGTTTTTCTATTTTTTGTTGCATTGAATGGTTTGATTTCAAGCTTTTCTTCTGTTCTTGCCCATGGGTTTTGGGGGTTTTCATGCTTATGTCACCGCATGATTTCTTTGATCATCCGGTCTGGCACTTAATAGCTTTCAATTTTCCACTGAAAGCACTAAGTCAGCCTACAGTAAAACGATAAAATGGTAACGCAAGAACAACCGAAAGAGTTATGAGAAAAGTGAAATTACATTGCTAACGAGAGAGCTTACAACTTGAATTCTTGCATGGATTGGAACAAATGACCACCTTCCTATTTATACAAGGCCTTCCTCCATGAAAGAATCTATAGATCTACTACTCTAACAATGGAGATCTAGTGGCCCAGAGCCTTCTATCCCTAATGGCCTAAGATATTTAGAAGAGGCAATTCTATAGCCTAGCTCTTACACATTTACTCATCCTTATAACATGAGAAGCTTATAGAAAATTGTCAATTAAGTGGGCTAAGTGGGGTAGGACACATCCTAGGCCCAAAGTAGGCTAATTCCAAATGGCCTAAGGTGTCATGGGCTAGCCCAAAGACATAAACCAAGAAATCAAGTAAATATATGAGTCCCATGACATTCTCCCCTACCTAATGATGGTTAAAGATATTTCTTATTGAGTTGAAAGATTAACCAAAAGATTCTCAATATACATATATATATATATATGTGTGTCACACTAGGGGTGCAACTTGGGCGGGTTGAACCCGATCAACCCGAGCCCAGCCCGAACTTAAATAGGGTCCGGACACATAGTTTTGGTAATTTGGACGGGCTTGGACAGGAATTCTCAGTCCTAATTGCAATTAGGGTCGGGCTTGGGCACAAATATCGAACGACGGGCTAACCGGAATTGCCCGATTTGCATAACCACTATGCATAAATATTATATTTTGAAAGAATTATGTAACATATCTAACGTGAATCATTGTTTTGTTCTTTAACTAGTTGATTTGTTTTTCCGCTAACAATTAATTATTCTCTTGTGTTTTTAAGAAGATATTAAGTTTAATGTACTAGCCCGAATTCAACCCGAACCAGAATTGATTTATACGAATTTGGGCTCGGACGGGTTGACAATGCTCTTAACTCGGGTCGGGTTGGGCTTGGGCAGCCATGACAGAACTCGGGCTCGGGCTTGGACAGGGGTCCCAACCCGTCCAGCCCGCCCGAGTTGCATTCCTATGTCACACTCAAAGTGTATCTCTCATATATATATATATATATATATATATATATATATATATATATGTGTGTGTGTGTGTGTGTGTGTGTGTGTGTGTCATCATTGTATGTACAAACTATAGTTATAAATTCCGTTTTGTTCCGCTCCATAACGGACAGAACGTTTTGCTTTAGGACAATATCGGAACTGATCTGCTAAAGTTTCATCTCAGTCAACACTTTGTCTGTTCCGGCCAGTTCCAGTCAGATCCGGCGAGATGCAAGAACACCATATATTAATATATCTTTTCATTTTTATTTTTATTTGTGATTTTTTTCTACATATTAATATATTACCAATCAAATTGTAATGCATATATATGTATTATTCATAATGTATTTTATATGTCCATTTAAAATTTATTAAAATACATGACTAAACACATAACTACATGTATTTATCAATATTTTACATCCAGAATAATTCAATTTTGAAGAGAAAAATAGAAGGGAAACGGAACGGATTTCACAACAATGGGTTAGTTTGGACACTATGTTTTTTTTTGGTTTTTTATAAAAACTTAATTTAGTTTTTTGGATTTCATAAACCGATAAAAACCATGGTGATTGTCTCATCCGGTGTACTGGGTAGCAGGCAGCCGGTGCATGGATAACTGAGGTTTGTCATTTTTGTCCAAAAAAGCAACACATGTCATCCACTCATTGGGTGGTAACATTGTGATGGTACACAAAAGTACAACCGGTCCATGGTTCCCATGACCAGGCCACCGGATGCAGCATTAGATGTGTATTTTTTGAATTTTTTTACTGACTAGTCCACCGGTTTGGACACCAGTCCACCGGTTATCACATAGACCGATAAAAAAAATGTGCTGCACCCAAACAACACAGTTTTTAGTTTAATAAAAACTAAAAACCAAGCCATCCAAACTAGCTCAATACTACAAAGCATAGTTTTAAAAACCGGACCGGACCGGCCGGTTCGACCGGTTGAACCGGTGAACCGGTCCAGTCCAGCAATTGGATCGGCCATGCTAACAAACCGGTCAAAACCGGTTTATTGGCAAACCAGTGAACCGGCCGGTTTTCGTCGGTTTTTCCGGTTTTGTATATATTTACCAATAACCTTAATCCCTTCTCCAATTTACAATTGATTGAATCCAGAGGTTTTCCGGCGGCTTGCAACCATAAGTTACAGTGAATCGATCTTTCCGCTGACCTGATCTACTTCTCGTCGTGCCAAACTTGTGAACAAATGGCCGAGACATAGGCGACTCCATCGAGTTGGTTATCATAGAGTTAGATTGTAGAGAATATGGGGGATAGAGAGAGATCGTGGTCGCTAGTCGCGACGATGAGAACACAATATTTGTTGAAGAGAGAGAACAGAAGATAAGAAGAGATGGGGAAGAGATTTCCTATAAAAAAGGAAAAGATAAGAATAGGTTTTTTTTTGAAAGGGAAAAGATAAGAATAGATAACAAACAATATAAAATTGACTCATTTCTTCTTAACAAAATATAAAACTCACGAGTGATAAGCAAAGTCTGGAGTTAATGTTTGAAATAGCTAATGACACGTGCCACGTCATTGACAAGAAGACGCTTATCCAGGGACCAAACATGATAAAAACTTTTCAATGTTTTGTAGGGAATGAATAATGCAATGTTTTACTATGTTATGTTTTGTAGAAACTGTACGCACAAATTTATTGTTCAAGAAAATAAACAAGTAAATCTGCGACAAATTTAATTTATGTGAGTAATAAAGCGGGACTACAATCTCTGGTATGTATTTTCTTAAATAAGAAAATAATATCTTTTGATTCTTCTCTCCTTCTTTGATTGAGGGGATTGATCTTCTCCGATTTAGGCGGATCTGATGTTCTCCGATTTGAGCGGAGTTGGGTTGTTCTCCGATTTGAGCGGAGCTTTGATCACCGATGTAGGCGGATCTGATTTCTCCGGTTTGGGCGGAGTTGGGATCTCCGATGTAGGCGGAGGCGGCGATTCTGAGCAGCGATGGAGTCCTTCCGGCCTTGAATCGCTTGTTCGTCAGAGCTCTGCTACTTCTGAATCTCCAAGTGTGTGTTTTTCTCCTTGGGGATGACCCCCTATTTATAGAGGAAATGAGGGATGATGTGGACTTTTTGATATTTATCTCTTTATTTATCTATTTTTAAGAGATAATATCTAATAACATAAATAATTACTATCTCTCAATATTTAATTAAAGAGATAGCAACTTTTAGTTATTTACACAAACCACCCCTTTTTGTAGGATATTTTATGTCAATTTGTAGCGTGCCATAATTTTGACACGTGGAAATTAAATTTGTTAAAATTTCCATGTCTACAAATGCCCCCTTCAAGACCGATTCGCCTTGTTTGTAGCTTGTGTAGGCGGATTTGTCTCGAATCCTTGACATAACTTTGACGAATTGTTTGGACCGGTTTCATGGCTCTTGCGCTTATGGGTCCGTCTTTGTCAAAAAAAAAAAAAATATATATATATATATATGTATATATATATATATATGGTCTCACTAATTTAGTTTACACCTTTTGGATTTAATTCCAAAAAAGTGTAATGGATTTGGACCTTCAACCGGTTGGAATATAATGTGGGCTAACTTTACTTTTCAAATGGGCTTCGGATGATAACTTCCCACAGATTGTGTGGGCTGTTGTGTTAATTCATCCATCCATCACGAAGGCTGAGAAGACGACCCAGTTCGTTTTTATAAACTTCACGTCATGGCAGTACTTCGCGCCCTCATCCGAAAACTCGTCCATATACGGAGTTGTAGAAGAAACGTCGTCTCCTTCTCCTAACAACTGCTAGGTGAAGAGTCTTAGCAAAATACTCCATGAAGAAGATAAGCATCAGTTCAGCTCCAGCTTCATCCCGAATACTAGTTGTTCTCTATATAAAGTACCTTTTGGTCTTATACCAGTGCATCTCGAAGCAACAGATAGTACACCCATAAGAGAGGGGCATTTTGACGAAGGTGATACCGCCAAAGAAGACGACGAGGTTTAACAATCAACGGAGCCGGAGCGAAATCGCGAACCTACGGTATGCTATTACACCTTGCAGCAACTCCATTTTTATTTGATATATATTATGCCTCTTTCTTTAACATGATCGTGTCATTAAGAACATGATTTTGTGCTCTGTTTTACAAAGAGCAGAGCATATGTGCTCTTTTAACCATGAACATAGTGAATATCATCATGCCACTTGCATTTTCTGAGATGAACAAAACGAAATTCCTTGAACCAGTAGCGTCTAAGTCTTGGTCATATACTGTATGCGAGAATTGAGTCGCTTGTGGCATAGTGGGTATGTGATGATCTCGTCACAGTTCGCGAACTACTCTCTGAGAAGAACATGAGCCCTTTTGTGCTATGTTTTTAGAAGAACATTAGTAGACTTGTGTGCTATGTTTTTTGAAAATATATGCTCTGTTTTTTGAAAATATATGCTCTGTTTTTTTTTGAACCAAGCAGAGTACATAGTACATACCATACCATTATGTCATTTGCACTTTATGAGATGAACAAAACGAAATTCCTTGAACCAGTAACATCTATGTCGATCTCTATTCTATTGAGAAGGGAGAACTTTGAATAGCTTGTGGTATAGTGGCTATGTGATGATCCCGTCACAGTTGGCGAAGGCTAAGCTCCGAGAAGATCATGAACCCTTGTTTATTTTCTTGCTCTGTTTTGAGAGAACCAAGTACTCTGCTTTGTTTTCAGAAGAATGAACATCCCCATTTTTTAACAACATAATGCTAGCATCATGTTTTGTAGCCATGATATGTTCTGTAATATGTGGTCCTATTTGAATTAGCAACAAATCTTTGTATAGACGCCACCTCACACCAGGTGATGATGTGTCCCTATTTTGCAGTGCCTTTCATGCAGAGACGCCACCTCACATATTTACAGTGTCTTCATTATTTATTTTCCTGGAGTTGATTTTGGTTGTTGTTTGAATTTCCAAATGCATGAAATTTCAAAACGTATCAAATACCAGTAGTTCTTTCTTTCTTTTTTGCATAATACTTACAGCCACCTTCACCCTTGTCTTTTCACGTGATTGTTGTACTTATTGGGGCATCTTTCTTGCAGATACCATGTCGTCAAATCGGTCAAATAACAATCAACAGCAACATTACAAGAGTCGTGATGCAGTGTATGGCCGAAACCAGCAGCAAAAGCAAGCGTCTTAGAAGCCAGCCCGTGATCACCACCACAGCGAGGCACGAAATGCACAAAAGTTGGACCATAGACAAGGTGACTTGAGACAGACCGGGCAGCCGCAAAAGCAAGGGAATTCGAAACACGTCCAAGCTCATCGACAAAATAATGGAGAGTCGGCGAAGCTGATCATGGATAGAGTTGATGCAAAAAAGTCCTACTTCCAGTCTGACATCCAAGATGGTGCGAGACAGACAAGGTTCAAGATAAAGCTTCCAACTAGTTCGACTCCCAGCTTGACTAGTGATGTGACAAACGATTCAAGAAAGCGAAAGGCAGTTGCTCTCCAAGATCCCAATGCAAAACAAGTCAAAGAAACCGAGAGATACATACTCAAGGCTAGAGACATCGATAGCCGCGACAAAGGTTCTACTAGCCATGAGGAGGAAGCTATTGATCACGTCACCAAGACATGTGCGACACCAGCGAATTCTGAGCAAGGATTGAAGAAGGCAACTCATAGGTCACCACAACAGTCATTAGAGCAGAACGACATCACTATGGACCGAGAATTTCCTTTGAAAGTGTACAGTGACTTGCCAAGGAAACCTCAAGAGAAGAAGAAGAAGGCGGTTGTAGAAGCTCCAGTCTCTCAGGTTGTTGATGGGGTTGATCTTGATTCGGACAACTTATTTGATTACCTTGATTTTGTTGATGAGGGAAGCTTTTCTGACGATGATAAGAACTACAAGCACTTGAAGCATCGGTCATCCGAACGTGCCATCATGACTTCGCTTGAGATGGGAGGGGATGTTATTGACGAACTCGCCAATCCAAGTCTATCTAAAGAAGAGTTTTCCGCAAAGCTTGGTCGTCTGCCTTGTGCCATCCTTCAAAGGTGCGACACGCGTCTTTTGTCTATATTTCATGAAGAGTTGTCGAAGACTGTTCTTGGCCACCCTTTGGAGGATATGTCTATCATCCAAGACGAAATTGAGACAGCTTTAGAAGAAATGAAATCGAAGTTCCCTGTCGAAGCTTGATCCTTGAGTGAGAAGTGGCGGATCTATCTTGATAAAGTAAAGTTTTATAAATCCCAAAGATCTCGTCTTACAGTCTCGGATGGCCAGACCAGGGGCCAGTTGGAAGCCAAAGAGAAGTCATGTGAAAAGGGCATAGCTGATACCGAACTTGAACATGAAAAGTTCAGCAAAGACCGTGTCAAAATTGAAGAGGAATTTAACTCTATGGTGACTGAAGAGACAAATCTCCTTAAGCAACTCGATGATTTGAAAACCAATAAGGAACAAAACATATCTGAAGCCGCCAAGCTCGATCAAGAAATATCTGAAGTCGCTATGGTTTTGTCCTCGCTAAATAAGGATCATGTCGCCATTTTGCAAGAAATTGACCTCCACCAAGTAGACCTTCAACAATTGGTTAACGTGGAAGCAGCCTTAGAGAGCGAGAGGGATGAGCTTTTTCTGGCATAGGTGTCCATTTGAAATTTAGTCACTTTTCTTTCGATGTACTTCCTTATTGCTTTATCATATGAAATAAATAGTCCATTTATTCTTTTTCAACACTCTTCTTTATTCTTTGTAAACTACAAATATAATCGCAGCTTCATCCTTGAACAATTGAAATTTGATTACCACTTTTTGTTTTTTGCTTTGCGATCCAAGATTCCACATCCAACAGTTGAATCTCTCTGAAGAAATCCAAATAAACCCTATCAACGAGAAACGTTTTTTTGTTGTTGTTTGGACTGGACTTGGAAGAATGTTCCAAGATGCCTACGTACCCACAAGTGGGATCAAGTCGCACGTAGTTCAAAGGGGTTTTTTTTTGTTGGGGGCCGTTCACAGTTTTAGCTCATGCGGGCTAGGAGCATCACGCAGTTTAGGCTCTTACGATGAGGAGCGTGGCAGGAACCTTCAAGGGTAGTAACGCTTCAAGAACTTGCCATTGATGGGGCCAATTCTCAATCCGTCTTCTGCCACGATCTTGTATGCACCATTTGTGTAGACTTCTTGCACTTTGTAGGGTCCATCCCACCTGGAGGTGAACTTATTCCCCGTTCGATGAGTAATGATGATGGGCCTCCTGACTGCGAGTACAAGATCCCCTACTTGGAACGAACGGATTCGAACTTTCCTGTTGAATGACTTGGACATGCGAGCTTGGTAACACTCGAGCCGCTGTTGTGCTTCAAGCCTTTTCTCATCCAACGCTTCTAGCTCTGACAGCCGAAGAAGTGCGTTATCTTCCTCAGTGAGACCTTCCTGAATAGCAATCCTCAGCGATGGGATTTGACGCTCCAAAGGTAACACTGCTTCATCTCCATACACCAATGAGTAAGGCGTTGCTTGTGTAGGTGTACGATAGGTAGTCCTGTACGCCCATAGAGCTTCTCCAATCCTTTCATGCCAGTCTCGCTTTGATTTTGCAACCACCTTTTTCAAAAGATTGCCAAGGGTCTTGTTGAATGCTTCAGCCAGTCCATTCGCTGGTGCATTATACATCGACGACTTGTACTGTTTGAAGCCAAACTGTTCACATAGCTTGTTCATGAGACTATTGTCGAAGGACTTTCCATTATCTGTGATGATGTAGCGGGGCACACCATACCGAAAGATAATATTGTTCTTGATGAATTTCACGACTGTCTCCTTCTTGACTTCTTTAAATGGTGCAGCTTCAGCCCATTTGGAAAAGTAATCGGTTGCAGCAAGGACGTAAAGATGACCAGCAGAAGATTTTGTCAGAGGCACCACAACGTCAAGGCCCCACGCGTCAAATGGCCAAGAGGATACCGTTGGGTGGAGCAACTCAGGCGATTGATGTATGCGATTTGCATGAAACTGGCAAGCTTGACATCTCTTTGCAAAATCCATGCAATCCTTTACCATGGTGGGCCAGTAATAACCCATCCTTTTAATTATGAAGTGAAGATTTGGCCCTGACTGATGAGCCCCACATACTCCGGAGTGAGCTTCTTTTAGCACATGCAAAGATTCATCTTCTCCCACGAAGCGAAGCAACAACCCTTCGAATGAACGACGATAAAGCGTATCTTTATAATAAAGGAAGCGTGGAGCGCGCCTTCGAATGTCGTTCCTCCTTCGTGGATCGCCAGGCAGTCTTTGATTTTGCAAGTAGTATATCAAAGCATCACGCCAATCTTCTTTCTCAACTTCATATACCGAAATTGCGTTTATGTCTTTCCCGTCATCATCGTAATCGTCAAACATGGGGGGAACTATCCACCTCTCGCAAATTTCGACTGTTGCTTTGTGCTCCGGGAACGTCAAAGTTGAAGCGAGCTTGGCGAGTGCGTCTGCTTGTTTATTTTCACCTCTCGGCAAATGCTCTAATGTGGTGTTTCCAAGCCATGCTACCATTCGGGTAACATAGTTATGATAAGGGATCAATTCGGGCTTCTTCACCTCGTAGATGTTGATGAGTTGATTGATCACGAGCTTTGAATCGCCATATACATGAAGATCCAAGTGCTTGGCATCAACAGCCATTTCCAATCCGAGTATGAGAGCTTGGTACTCTGCGACATTGTTAGAGCAACTTTCCTTAAGAGTGAATGCGTAAGGCAACACATCTCCTTCCGGCAAGACGAACACTACACCCGCTCCAGATCCTTCGCGATGAGAGGCTCCATCAAAGTACATCTTCTAAGGGCCTTGTTCTTCCACGGTGAATACTTCCTCGTCGGGCAAGCTCTCAGACAACTCCCAGTCCGCAGGTAAGGGATGATCAGCTAGAAAATCTGCCAAATCTTGTCCTTTGATGGCCTTTTGAGGAACATAAATGATCTCAAATTCCTGGAGAAGAAGGGACCATCTTGCTAGGCGATCCGATAGTACCGGTTTTGACATGATGTACTTGACGGGATTGGCCTTTGAAATGAGATGTACAATGTGAGCTTGAAAGTAGTGGCGCAACTTTTGCACAGCAAACACCAAAGCTAAACATATCTTCTCTATCGGCGAGTAGTTTAGCTCATGTAGCGTCATCCTTCTGCTCAAGTAATTGAGGGAGTTCTCCTTTTCATCTTTGTTATTTTGAGCAAGCAAAGCTCCAATGGAGTGCTATTGTGCAGCAATGTAAAGAATTAGTGGTTGACCAGGTATGGGAGCAGCCAAGACAGGAGGTTTCATTAGATAAGACTTGATCTTCTCAAATGCCTTCCTACAAGACTCATCCCATTGGAAGGGGACTCCTTTCTTCATGAGCCGACTAAACGGGTGACATCTTCCAACCAAGTTTGAAATGAATCGTCTAAGATACGCCAACCGCCCTTGCAAGCTCTTGAGCTCATGTATGTTCCGAGGTTCTGGCATTTTTTGAATTGCTTCAATCTTAGACTGGTCAATCTCTATACCTCTATGGCGGACGATGAATCCGAGGAACTTCCCAGACGCTACGCCAAAAGCACACTTCAAAGGATTCATTTTAAGTTGATATCGTCGCAGTCTATCAAACACGCTTCTAAGATCTTGAAGATGGTCCTTCCTTGCTCGTGTCTTCACCACGAGGTCGTCAACATAACATTCAACGTTCTTGTGGAGCATGTCATCAAAGATTTTCTGCATTGCCCTTTGGTAAGTTGCCCCCCGCATTTTTCAGGCCAAACGACATTACTTTATAACAGTAGATGCCTTTTGGCGTACGAAACGCTATAAATTCTTCATCATGGGGTGACATCCGTATTTGATTGTAACCTGAAGATCCATCCATGAAAGATAAGGCTTCATGTCCTGTAGTGGCATCCACCATCAGTTCAGTTATCGGGAGTGGAAAATCGTCTTTAGGGCACGCATTGTTAAGGTCCCTGAAGTCAACGCAGATTCGAGTTTGCCCGTTCTTCTTCTTGACAGGTACAATACTTGAGATCCATGTTGGGTATTTGACCTCCCGGATGAATCCAGCTTCGATCAGCTTGTTGACTTCTACCTCAATTTTTGGAATGAGCTCTGGGCGAAATCTCCTTTGTGCTTGTTTCACTGGTCGAGATCCATTCTTCACAGCTAAGTTATGAAGTGCAACTCTCGGATCCAATCCAGGCATCTCTTTGTAGCTCCATGCAAACACATCTTTGTATTCCATCAGAAGATCGGTGTACTCTTTCTCTTCTTCTGGAGTGAGACTAGCGCTGACGTATGTTGGTCTTGGCTCATCTTCAGTCCCCAAGTTGATCTCTTTCAAGTCATCTACTGTGGAGGTTACGCCTTCTTCTAACTCAGGTGGAGCATCCTCGGCATCTTCTTCAATTTGGACTCGTTCCTCCTGAATGGTGATGTGGCACAAAGAACCAACACTTTCTACATCAACAGAGTCATCAAATGCTTGAGTATCAACCACCGTCTTTTGTTTCACTGTCAGCACGTCTTTAGATTCCACCACAAGTGTAGTATTTCTCTTCATTCGTGGCGGGAACTTGCTGTTAATTTCTTTACTATACTTCAATAAAGACGTTTCTCTTTCAGCAAAAGATTTTGTTTCATTCTTCCCAGGTACAACCAGTCTATCATAGACAGATCTTCGCAGAGGTTCTTCTTTCATCCTTTCACCTTGCACTCCTAGGCAGTCAAACACGGACCTCCGAGACTTTGGCTTCCCAAGACGATCGAAGACCGATGGTTTTGATGGTACTTTTGATTCGTCACCTTCCACTGTAATGTATTGACTTGATGCTTTCTTGACAATGATTCGCGCAGGGGATGTGCCTGTATATCCTAGGCCGGTATGGGACATAGGTATAGAATGCCCCTTCTTCCTAAGCAATTTTTGAGTAGAATTAAGGCCATGCACTTGTTCACCTGTCACCTCTTCTGGAAATTCTCCTAAGGTAGCTGGTTGTTGAAGATTTTACCCTGCCTTAGCTAAGAGCTTGTAAGCGTTTGGATCGCAACCTTCAACAGTTCGTCTTGAAGGCAAGTTAACATGCTCCACTGTTGGCCCTTGACTTGGGCGCACGAACCCTTGCAAAGTTTCTTTATTCTTCTTGAGACGAGTGATTGGAGTATTTAAACCCTCCAACTTTAATTCCTCGCTCTTTCTTTCCTTTGGCGTGTAACGCAACACGCGAATCCTCTTACCATCGTTTCCTTTCTTCAAAACAATTTCCTCGACTGGATCAACAAGTACGGATGATTTCCATGCTTTTTCCTTGTTAATGACATGGGTTTTGGGTACAGCGATTTTTGGTTTCACTTCCACTGGAGAAACATCATTCGAGTAAAATTTTGAGTCAGCAAAGTATGCCTCAGCTTCATTAAAAGGCTTCCCGTCGGCTATAGTGGTTTTCACTTCACCATTCTTGCAAAACTTGAGGCATTGATGAAGAGTCGATGGCACTACTCCATATTCATGGATCCATGGTCGTCCCAACATCATCTTGTATGATGTATTCACATTTATCACATGGAAGAACACACTTGGATTCATGTCACCTAGGACCAAGTCTAGGCGAATTGCCCCCAACGCTCTTTGGCCTTCTTGATTGAACCCTTGAATCAGAACGCGACTATGGGATATGTGCTTGAGGAAATCCCGAGTTCTCTTGCTGTTGAAAGAGGCATAATATTGACTGCTGATCCTCCGTCAACCAAAATCCTGTTCACCTTTTGCTCCTTTGCATAACCACTTATGAAAAGTGGTCGGTTATGAGGCGTTGATCCTAACAACAAATCTTCATCAGAGAACTTTATGCATTCATTAGGACACACATGTGAGTTTGTTTCAGGATGTGTAAGCTCATTCTCATCGTCTTCATTTTCCACGCTGCAACTGGCATTGCATGATACTTCTCGAATAGACGGCCAACATGCATTGCGCAAGGAACTTGGGAGAAAATCCCACAAAGTGACTGCACATCTGGGAGCCTGACCTTCTACATCTTGGAAGGAGTTCTTGGGGATGCGTTTTCCCTGTCTTTTCTTCCATTGTCTTCTTAAAGGTTGTTTGGAAGATGTTATCGAGGGTTCTATTGCAGGCATCACTTGTGGAACCCTTTGTTTCCTCCTTCTCATGACGACTGTCCATCCTTTATCTTCAGGATTTGTCGAAGTTTTGCCCATGTGATTGTTTCTCCCAATGGCGCTAGAAGGATAGATTGTCGTCGGTGCTTTGCACCTTTGTTTAGACAGGTTGCATGACTTACTGCCGATTTTTGAGCAGGTTACGCTCTCATGAAATTCACACACCTCTACTGGATCGAAAGAACCAAAAGCAATGGAGACGCAGTTGGCGGTTGCAACATCTTCTTCTGCTGCCAGGGAAACTTTTCCTTCTCTAGCCAGTTGCATTATCTTCTCTTTCAATATGAAACACCGTTGAGTAGGGTGGCTAACCAGGCAATGGTATTTGCAATACTTTGGATCGTTAACCAATGTGGCCTCCTCGGGCCGCTTGGACTCAGGGAGTTCGATGAGTTTAAGGGATAACAATTCATCAAGCATCCCAGGAACATCAGAGTCTTGAAAAGGGTACTCTTTAGCCTCTAACTCCTTCAAGGATGGCCTTTGTCTCTCCACCACAGGGTAGGAGATAGATTTATCATTCTCCTTTTGAGTTGACTTGGATTTCAGCTTCATTGGCGCAGTTGTTACTACCATAGACTCCTTGTTTTCTGTCTTGGTAAAGTTCTTGGCGCCCTTGCGAAAGTCTGGCTTAACAGTGATCTTTCTCGAGTATTGAGCTGGGGGTCCCTGATTCCCACTAGCAGCAATGCTAAGTTCCATATCATGACCTCAGGTAGCTAACTCCTCAAAAGTACTTGGCTTGATCCCTTGAAGGATGTAGCGTAGCCCCCAGTGCATGCCTTGAATGCACATTTCGATGGCAGAGGTTTCGCTGAGGCGATCTTTGCAATTAAGGCTTAGGTTCCTCCATCGATTGATGTAATCAATCACTAGCTCCTCCTTCCATTGGCGGCTGTTGGTAAGCTCAGCCATGCTAACCGTCCTACGCGTGCTGTAGAAACGGTTCAAGAACTCGTTCTCCATCTGCTCCCAACTATCTATTGTTCTGGGTTCAAGATCACCATACCAATCAAAAGCAAAGCCATCAAGCGTCCGGACAAACTGTTTTACGAGGAGATCGCCATAAGATCCGGCGTTGTTGCACGTCTCCACGAAATGAGCGATGTGTTGCCTTGGATTTCCTTTGCCGTTGAAAAGCTTGAACTTGGGTGGATTATATCCAGCAGGTAACTGCAATAGCTCAATCCTCTCAGTGTAAGGTTTTTTGTATCCTGAAAGATGCTTTGGGGGTTCTTCTATATTCTCTTGCTTCTCCTTCATCGCTTCAAGGATAAAGCTCTTCAACTGGCTGACTGGGATTGAAGCCTCAGCGGCACTGTTTGGATCTTGCATCTTCTCTTTTCCTTTTCCAGCTCCATCTTCATTCCTTGGAGGGCTCTGGGTTGCATGACTTGATTCTCCCATAGTCTCCATCTTATTCATCAAGGCTGCAAACTGGAGGTCACGTTTCTCCATGGCAGTTTTCATCTCTTCCATGTTCTTTGCCAAGATCGAGACTTGCTCTTCTAATGCCAAGGCATTTGTGGTCATCGCTGGCATGACAGATCCCTGAGAGGTTGCCTCTGTCCCATGTTCACCAGTTTCTGAGTATTGAGTGCTGGAAGAGCTGATTGAATCTGAGTTTTCATCCTCGCTTTCTTTCTCAAGATCCTTTTCTGAAACACCCTTTGTAGACATGGAAGGACGATGATGGAGCTTTTGGATCACTTGATCCACTTCATTTTCTTCCCCTTGCAACGAGTATTTGTCGTCTTCAACTCGCCTAGACAAATCTGGAATCTTCGGGAGGTGACCGCCAAACACTGGGGTTGACTTCGGGATTGTGACCATCGAGAAATTCTTCTGAGCAATCGCTTTTGACATGCTTCGAGTCACTCGTCCGGAACTTCCTTCGCTTGTTCCCAATCCAACTTTGTCAGGGGGTGCAGATCCGGAACTTCTTTTCTTGTCCTCCGAGATCTTGAAGACACCTTTGTTGGAAGACATCACGAACAAGTTTTGAATGATCTGCTGAAGAGAAGGGATGAAAGGCAGAGATGTCCCACTGGGCGTGCCAGAAATTTGTACACACAAATTTATTGTTTAAGAAAATAAACAAGTAAATCTGCGACAAATTTAATTTATGTGAGTAATAAAGCGGGACTACAATCTCTGGTATGTATTTTCTTAAATAAGAAAATAATATCCTTTGATTCTTCTCTCCTTCTTTGATTGAGGGGATTGATCTTCTCCGATTTAGGCGGATCTGATGTTCTCCGATTTGAGCGGAGTTGGGTTGTTCTCCGATTTGAGCGGAGCTTTTGATCACCGATGTAGGCGGATCTGATTTCTCCGGTTTGGACGGAGTTGGGATCTCCGATGTAGGCGGAGGCGGCGATTCTGAGCAGCGATGGAGTCCTTCGGGCCTTGAATGGCTTGTTCGTCAGAGCTCTGCTACTTCTGAATCTCCAAGTGTGTTTTTTTCTCCTTGGGGATGACCCCCTATTTATAGAGGAAATGAGGGATGATGTGGACTTTTTGATATTTATCTCTTTATTTATCTATTTTTAAGAGATAATATCTAATAACATAAATAATTACTATCTCTCAATATTTAATTAAAGAGCTAGCAACTTTTAGTTATTTACACAAACCACCCCTTTTTGTAGGATAATTTATGTCAATTTGTAGCGTGCCATAATTTTGACACGTGGAAATTAAATTTGTAAAAATTTCCATGTCTACAGAAACAATATATTTTTAATATTAATGTTATGTTTTTTTTTGAAATGTAATTTTAGTGTTATGTTTGTAAACTTAGAAAACGCTACTATTGTAATATTTGGTACAAAAATTAGACATATTAAGGTTACTCATGATATATTTAATTAAGTAGTATATATTTATAAAACAAAGTGTATATTACTATTATGAAAAGAATATGCGGTCCAACCTGTTGAACTACCGGTCCGACCGGTTGAACCACAAACCGGTGTCTCACTGGTTCGATGGCCGGTCCGGTTCTGAAAACTATGCTACAAAGTACAAACCACTATGATTGGGGAGTAGGTGTACGGAATTTGGCAGAATGAATTGGTGCAAGTGCAGTTTCTTAAACAAGAAGGGATATGAATATCTTTAAATCAAAACTGAGGTGGTGAAAGTGTCTTTTACCAAACAGATGTCTTACATAATCAGCCACGTGTACACACCACACAGATGGCGACGTGTGGCCCGTTGATGGAAAACATCCAACGGTTAACGCACGCACCACGAACTACTACTCATTTCCTCTTCTCTCTCACTCCATACCAAAACCTTACAGTCTTATCGGTGCTCCGACATTTTCGAAACCCTAGCTCTAGATCTTCGTCATGCTTGAAATCCCCAGAGATCTACTCTTCACGGACATTGATTAGCGTTTGGTATTTGCTCAAATGCACAGCTACGTGACGATGGCTCGTTTCAATAGCGGTTCGTCCTCGCATCGCCTGAAAAAGATCGGTAGTAGATCCGGTCACGGTATTTTGAGTTGATGTTTTTAGCTTCCTCTTTAGCATGAACGAATTCTAGGGTTTCATAAATAGTTGTGTGTCTGATTAGTGTGATCTCTGTTGTGTGATTGACGGGAGAAGAAGATTGGGTGAAGGTGTTCGATTGTCGTTTTTATCAGAGTTGTTTTTGGATCGGTTTTCGGAGATTTGAAAACTTGGGCTTTAACTGGATTGGGAGGAACTGGAGGATATTGATTCAGCTTATAAGCAGAAATCATCTCCTTTGAGGTACTTCCCCTTTACACTCTTTGCAAGTGATATGCAGATGTTTATATCTCTTGATCTGTGTTTGTATTAGGCAGTAGTTTTTGGAACTTAGCAATCCAGAGTATTCACCATCCATGTCACAGCAGTATTTATAAGATTACTAAGTTATTAAACTTTAGACTCAAATGATCTGGCATAGGGCTGAAGAAAAATGAAGAAGCAAATTTGAGTAAGCAAACTATGCACATTCTTAAATGTATTCATGTTCATAACTTTCAACTCCATAAAGTCACCTTTAGAAACACATTTGACATATCTGACTGAAATGTCTAATAGCGTATGGGTTGTGTTTTGTTCATTATCCATTTTCGGGGCTTTGACTTTTACACCAGTTCATGGCGTCATCTTGTTGAGAACCATAGCTTTCACGATGTATTCATTGGGGCTCTCAGAGATTCAAACGAATGAGCCTCACCGGAGTTTCGTATAAGCATAGTATCTGGAGTATCTTCTAAATTATAGATGAAGATTGTATCATGTGTGTTCTTTAAAGTTTGGACTAGTTAAAGAAAGCATTCGGCAGGGGTAGGGATTACATTATGGTTTTCCACGTCATAACCAAAGGGGTAGCATTATTACTATGTAAAAGATAAAATAAGATCACCTTTGTCCGTAATGGACATGATTGTGACTCTCCCCTGCATTTGTAGTTCTCAATGTCATTCTACAATGAGGCACAAACAAGGACAAGGTATAATGCTGTATGTGGAGCCAATGATATTGAATATGCCGTCAACAACCTCTCAGAAGACCTGGGATAAGACACGAGAGGGCAGAGGGGAAAATATATTTTTATACAGTGTATCGTATATTTACATTTAGCAGTAAGATGAAATGTAGGAAAGAACATTACTGATGAAGCAGTCAGTTTAACTAAATGTCAAAATAGAAAAAGAAAAACTCATTAATGCCGAAGATGCTGCTCGCAATAGAAAAGTAGAAACCAATAATGAGAGGTAAAAATATATTGAGCTGAAGAATTAAATAGCCAAATTGGTACAATTTTAAGAAGCCAACAACTTACTCATTGGCTAATGCTGGGAGAAGATTCATGTTTCCATTTCTCTCTCAGGAATTGTTGGAAGTGACGAGTATCTGTTACATTAAATTTGCACCAAGCAACCTTGGTTCTTTTGCCTTGGTACATTAACTATTTCCTTCATCCTTTTACGTGTGTATAAACATGTGAGGTTTCAAAATTTAAGAATTACTTATCTACAATGGTTTTGTGCAAGGCGTTTCGAAAATTTTATTTTGACCCCGCCGAGTGGTGTCTGAAAAAGTTTACATGTGTCCGAATTGTATCAAATGTCGAATAGTTAGTTTATAGGGGATACTTCGAGAAACTGAAAGTCACACTATACATTACGGCAGCAGCTTCCTACGCGAATTTTAGCTACAATAGTCTATGCATGTATGCCTCAAACCTCAATCAAGGGATACTCCTAGCCTTTGGTACTGTTTAGTATACCAAAAAATAGTTATAAGGGATATTCTGCAGTCCTGCTTTGTATTATTAATGACTGATCTCTTAAAGTAAATTGCATTTCGGAACTCCTTCATCTAAGTCACTTATATTTTCTCCTTCTGTTCATTTCTTCTCTCTTTTTTTACAGGAAGAAGTCACATTTTTCACCAATGGATGTTTCAGTTCAGTATGCTGACCGCCTGAAGGAAGATTTGATTGGCCAGAGTGACTGGGTACAGTTGTGGGGTACGAGTAAAAGAGGTAGCGATGCTGTTGATAGTTTGGTGGCAGAGCTTGGAAGTGCATTTGAAGATGCTCTAGTTTTGTTGTCTTCTTCAGCTTCAAACTTGGAAGGGTGTGAAGTTTGTCTCGATAACGACAAAGAATGTGGAAATATAACAAACAGTAGTGATAAATGTCTGACTGAAGCGGAAATAAAGTTGGCTGAAAGTGCAGTGTTGCAATGCTCAGAACTTAACTCCGATGCTCTTCCAAGCAAAAAAGACAAGGCATTAGCATTGAATGAAGCAAGTCTTTTAGAATCTGGAGATCTTACAAGCGACAAAACTGATACTCCTCAAGTAAGTTTGTATGTTCATAATGTTGGAGATATTATAATTACTTTCCTCAATCTAATTGTTTCGGCTTTGGTTTAATTGTCATTCTTCGTGTCATCTTGGTATCAAATTCAGAGTAGCTACCTTGGAAACGAGCACATGTTTCCGTATCCTTTTGGTTAAAGAAATAATTTATGCGACGCTCACTTATCGCGGTTGATTTTCATCTACCATGTGTCTCCATACAATTTACCAATTACCACGTGTGTGTTTTAGAACATAATCTATATTTTACTTCTTTCCGTCATTCAGATAGGGCTCATCTACCTTGTAGGTGGAGGATATGCAGTGTTTTTGCTGTAATGTGTTGCACATCTTTTCCAGTAACATCACACGTGTTATAAGCAAAGGTGCAACTTTAGATACATTGGCACATAGCCGGCGGGAGGCTGGTTAAGCTTAAGCATCTTAGAGCTTCCAGACCTCTTGCGAAGTTTTACTAATAGCTTCTCAGTTTCTTGACTTGATTAGTTTCGCATCCATGAATCCTAGTATAGAGCTAAACAATGGGTGTTCCTGCTTGTTCGAATAACTAGACTACTGTTTACGTCCATGATATTCTTGGTTCATGTAGGGGGGGGGGGGGGATAGGTTCATGATTCACAGATGCATCATTTGGTATTAGTTATCACTTTATGCATGTTTATACATAACAAATAGTTTGGATATGTTCTTTGTCACAATTTTTTTCCAGTTTCTTCCCCTTTTCGTGCCTTCTCTTGTGGTCAATGTTAAAAGTATAATTCTCGAGAAGTGCCGTCGCACTTCTGCAGATGAAAGGATCACATTCCTGTCAAGATGCTATGTTTCATAGTACTAAATTCCACCTTTTCTCTGGGCATGTTGAAAGAACAAGATTATATTTATGAAATTAAGTATAGAAGTAAAGAAACTTCTGTCTTCTTTTAGCTGGTTGTCCATCATAAAAGATAAGCATTCATCAGACCTGCCAGCTTGAAGCCCCTTCTCAGCAGGGTGCCAAATTATTTTTGCATCCTTTTGTAGTCTGTCAAGTGTAACTCTATTCTTCTCACATAGAACCACTAGAGATGATGTGATCCAGTCCAGAGCTCGTAACCACTCCGAATAATGTCAGTATCATCGTATTCCACGGGATGTTGATTTTCTAAACTTGATAGAACAATTTCGGACCAAGTAAGTGGTTAGGACGGGTTGATATGAGAGTGAATACGTTTGCATGTGGGATGGTATGCCTTTATGAATTGTCTTTGGAACCGACTCATGTAGTTGTATTCCTTAAAAATGTATTACCCATGCTTTGTTTGCTATGTATACTTAATATAGTCTCTTTGTTTATGATTTGTAGACTCTGAAATATTTAATCATCAAGATCATCAAATTCATGGTAACCTGATTGAAGATCTAAGTTGACCGTGTAGAATAAAATAATAAAATAAAGGAATTTATTGTATACAAGTCCCTCTCTGAATGAATTGTGTCAAGTCATTAGTTAAAATGAAGTACACACTTTGTGAAATAGAGGAATATGACGCTGTAGATGTTATTCTCACTTCTTAGGCTAGCTTCCTCCCTTGGGTATGGTATGAAAACACGGTAGCGAGGTGGGTTTTCAACTGATTTTGAGTGTGTTCTATGCTTGGAGACCTTAATGACTTGAGCTTAATTTGCTTTCCCGACATCTCATGTATTGACCAGTGATGGTTTTACTTGTTTGATTGCTATATGCTCATATCAGACCCCTGTGAAGCCTTTCTCTGCCATGAAAGGTAGTCGTGAGAAGCGAGGCCTACAAGTAGGAGGGCTGAGTGTAAGTTGGGATCCTGATGTCTACGATCCACCCACCACATCACAGTCCCACACAGTGAACAACCAGCGTTACTCGATGCCAAACAAGAAGAATCACCGCCACAAACATAAGCACAAAGGCAAATCCTCGCGTAGCAGTAGCGGCACTGACAAGAAACAGAACCGAAAGAGTGTAAGGAGCTCTTAGATAGTGTTCTTCGGCCTTCTCTTCTGGGGCTTGTGGGTTTTGCAGATGCTCCTGATGGTGATATCACAACTTTTGTTTGGCTTCCTATCATGCCTCCCTTCCAGCTTTGTGAGATAAATAATAGCCTCTGTTTTGATGCTATGCTTCTATGCATTGAACTGCTGCAACTGAAGAAGATACTTTGTAAATATTTCCAGTACTGTATCTCTCCCCTGCATGTGTAAATATATGTTTTAACTTCTGTTGTTTTTGGCGATGACCTCTTGTTGAAGGAGAAACCAAAACCGTGGACGGCTATCTTGATCTCTCTCCCTTTGTTGGTTTATTTTTCCTGATGTTTGAGAAAAGTGTGTTTTCCTACTTTTTTCTGACGGCACCATGATGAAGCATGGACGAGGTCGTAATTGTTATGCTATTGCATATTATCAGGCTGAGAGGCCATTGGCAAGTATTATTACAGCATGTTGCATTGGTGGTATGCTATGCCTATCTGCTCCAATCGGTGCCACCTTCAGAATGAATTCATCCGCAAGTTGGAGTTGGGTACATTTTTTATATGGAAAATGAAGTCGTGTAAGAATGTGTAAATCAGAAAGCATTGAACGAGAGGCTGAGGCGCAACCCTTATAGTATCTTTGTGGGCATTGTAGCAACTTGCATTTCCATTTATACAAATCGGTGGGGTGTCAATTTTACGCTAACTTTATTCTTGATGTATGTATCAATGTGCTCCACCATTTGGTCCTTTTTTTGCATCGACAACTAAAAGATGCATTGCGTACAACTAAAAAAGTTGCTCACTTTTATAATCAATAAAGCAAGAAAATCGAACATTCTTTATAAAAACTAGTACAAAACTATAGCTTATAAACAGGGGCGGAGCTATTGAGGGTCACTTGTCCCCCTCTCATAAATTTCAGAACTGTAAAAGTACGCCTATTTTTAATATAGATATTCATTTATGGCCTTACAAAACTACAAAGTGCCCCCATTACTTGACACATGTGACCCATAGGTGCACCTGTGCCCCTGAAAACAAAATCAAAGTTTACCACTAACTTCTTGTAATACGGAAATTACCCACTATATAAGAGAAATGGCGATTTTTTTAATACATGTAGGCATGTAGCACCCTATCTCATCCTCTATCTTCCAACAACAACAAAAACCCATCTCTCTCTCACAATCTCTCTCGTCGTTCGTTTGACAGCTCACAGTAGTTCGACTGTCCTCGGCATGCGTGGCATTGCTCTTACTAGTATAAAACTATTGCTCATGTGTGGCATGCATTTTCCTTTATGAAGTGTCAACGCATCTTCATGTGAGTTTGTTCATTCCAAAAAGCTACTTTATGTTGTTTTTTGGACTAGTTATTTGGATAGTTTTATTTTCTAAAATAAGAAGTTCATTATTGTAGAGAAACGTGCAATACACGAAGTGAGCAAAGTCAATGAGAGAGATGGCTACCACTAGCAAATCCCGGCAGTAAATATGTATGATTGTATTCCTCGTTTCTTCTTGTGTTGCTAACCAAATCAACACATCAAAATGAAACTGAAAAGTCAACTCTGAATAATCAGGAGGAATTGGGGAAGTATATGCATTCCCAAAACGACACCCAAGTATGGCAGGCCATAGCTGCAAGTCTATGCGCTTCCCATACACAGCTGAGCGAGGGACCGTCACTACTGCATATAAACTAAGTTAGGTCACATAATTGACATACCCAACCGAGATGGTCTTCAATCCCCTTGGCAAACAGTCATGGATGCTTCTGATGCTGATCGCTTAATACCATGGGTGAGTGGATTTTACACAAACTTTCATTGAAGATGGCCTCTTTTCTATCGTGGTTTCTGACAATTAAAAATATATATTTGAGGAAAAATATAAAAACACATCGATTTTAAGATTTTTTTTTTTTTTTATTTTAATTTTTTTATGTCAAAGGCCCAGCCCGGAAGGGATGGTGGAACCAGCAAACTTCTTCTTATTTTATATTCCCTACACCATTCCTCCATAAGAAATGTCCGACACAAATTGCTATAAATGCCTCTTTACGGTTCTTCTCTTTTTCATACACACATTCTAACCACCACAAATAAAGCTCGCTTAATACTCAGAAGATTCATTCTCCAATGGATGCCAACAACAGTCACACAAAAATCTTCCGTTCCAAAATCCCTCCAAAGAAGTTATTCAAGGCCTTGGTCGACCTTGGTGGTGAGAAGATTAAGAATATAGAAATTCTTGAAGGTGATGGAGGCCCTGGAACCATCAGGCTTATCAATCTTGCTAAAGGTATGTATGTATGAAAAAATAACAACTGAGATCCATAAGAACTCTTTGCATGATGAAGATGTTGTTATCTGTTTCTTTCATGATCCCAGATTTTGTAATCTCCTTTGGGTTTATTTTTTCCAGGCGGTTTTATGAAGCAACGCATTGATGAAGTAGACGAAGAGAACCTCACCTATAATGTCACCATAACCGAAGTGGATCCTTTGATAGATAACTTTGAACCATTCTCTTCGTCACTCAAAGTCTCAGCATCATCTGATGATGGTGATGGTGATTCAGGATCTGTCGTGCAGATCACTTCAAAGTTACTTGTGATCAACCAGGACTCACCAAACATTGATATAGCTCAAGAAACCTACCAGACTTTTCTGGACATTTTTGCAAGTGCCATTGGATATCAAGACTAATGCCCAAGTCTTTACCGGCTACCAAAAAAGAATAAACGTGTAGTGTCATTTGGATGCCTGGCTTTCAATTTTTTTTTCTTCTTCTTCTTCTTTTGTTCCCCCAATCCCGGGGCGTGCTTTTGTTAAAATTTACATGGTCTGCGGTCGCAATATTTTAATCAGTTTTCTTCTATATAATAAACTTGAAAGAAGTGCTTGATGAACGCACCACAATTGAGCAACAAATTAATTGGAACTGGAGGACAGAAGAGGTTAACATCCATGGGTTTCATCAATTCCAAAGAAAGAAGAGGAGGTTAAAGATTAATCAATCCGAAGGAAGAAGAGGTGAATGTCCACGAATCCATCAATTCGATCAAAATTACAGAGGAGAACATACTGCAATTGACCTTTGTATCGCCTTTCGAATGAGCGTCATGAGCCCACTGCGTTCTGATTTCTGATCTTCGAAATGCAGTTCGCAGTCTCCTGAGCTTCGATTAGCAATTTTCGCAGTCCTGTGAGAGGACGAGAGAGAGTGGTACAGAAGAGTGAGAAGACGAAGTGATCTATCGATGAGAGCTAGCCTAAAGGGAGAATAAAGTTGGGCTGCTATACACACAACATACCTCACATCTACCTTGTGTATCCATAACTTCTCTCTCGTTTCACTGGTTACTGCCCAAAAGATCAAAAAAATTCATAATTCTTCATTTGCCTGTTCAAAAATAAATGGTATATTGTGAGCAGTTAGGAGAAAGGAGAATGGGAAAAATACAAATAGATAAATCCTCGGAGAGGAGGATTGGATAGAGGAAAAATGTTGCCTTTCTTTCTCCATTGAAGTTATAGTGATGGGTATTACAGAAATTACTCGTGTTCTATGAAATTAAAAGTGCTGGAAATTTAGTGTCACAAGTGTCAAACTACATATAGGTTTAGTGTCATTTATCATATCATTTATTACAGTACTGTTACATTGGTATGTTGAAATTGCAGCTGTTATTCAATCTTCTCCTACCGGTACCACCTTTTGGAATGAATCCATCAGCAAGTTGGGTACATCTTTATCTGGATTATATGGAAAATGAGTTCGACAAAGCTCTCTTGGCAAATCATGTTCATCTCTCTTTAGAGTATGTCAACTATTCGAAGTGTAGGATTGGCATACTAGTTTTCAGCGGAAAGTAATCGCATATCACTATATCCAAGCATGAAAGCGTGTAATTCAAAAGGCTTTGAACGAGTGGCTTAGGGTCAGTTTGGCAAAGTGGTTTTTTTGGTTTTTGGTTTTTAAACCAAATAGTTTGTTTAAAGTGTTTGTTTTGACTGGTTTAAAAATCAGATTTTAAACCAGTTTTTTTCAACATTTGCTTTGGTGAGAAAAACCAACTTTTTGTGGTTTTTTCTTTGGTTTATATCTATGACACTCAAAGACGATATTATCCTCACACCGTAGTCGTATGAAACTGGAAATTGTCTCTCATTTTGGTAGTTCTTACGCTTTACCGCTGGTAATTTTTTCTATACTTCCTTCATAAGTTTTTTCCACAAAACTCATTTCACGCTTTTATGTGACGTTCTTATTATTTAGGGTCAACTATGTTAGTTGTGTTCTTATTATTTAGGGTTAACTATTTTTGTTGTGTTATTTTCCTAGTTGATTAAATTTCTGCTATCTATTAAACAATGTTGCATTGAAAGAGTTATACATGGGTTTATGTAATCTGGTAGCTCTTTGACTATTTAGTCATCGAGATAATGAAAAATAATGCACGAATTTCTTTCTATACTTTTGCCATAATTTGTTTTTACAAAAAAACTCAATTCTCGCATATTTCGGACGATACATTTTATATGCGATCTTCTTATTATTTAGGACCAATCATTTTGTGGTGTTATTTCTTTAGTTTATTATTTTTTTGTTGTCCGTTACTCAACGTGGTATCAAGTGTGACTGAAATTTCTTGAAATTGTCAACTTTTTGTTGAATTGAAGTAAAAAAATAGATTTTTTGGATGTCATAATAGTGTTAATTTGTTCTTCAATTTGTTACTTTCATGAAATCGTTGAATCTCATGAAATCGTGAACTTTTTTACATTGCATTTGTTCGTGTTGAATCTGTAAAAGAAAAATAAGTCGAGGGTATATTTGTCATTTAATCTACATCATCTAGTTTAAAAACCACTACCAAACACATTTCTCCAGTTTTTAATCTAGTTTAAAAACTACCACCAAACACACTGGTTTAAATAGAATCTCTAAAAGAAACCAAGAAATTTCCACCACAATCTAAAAACAAATTTTTCCACCAGAAACCATTCTACCAAACTCACCCTTAGGCGCCCCTTTATGGCATCGTTGTGGGCTTTTAGCAACATGCATTTCCATTTATACAGATTGGTGGGGTGGCAATTTGATGCCAACTTTATTCTTGACTCGTGAGGGGGGGGGGGGGGGGGGGGGGGTGTTTACATCATATAGCCGGGTTTTGAAACGAAACATTATACAAGAACACAGAGCTAACACTCATTTATAGATGGACCAAGTATCAATGTGCTCCACTATTTTCCGTTCTTGTTCGTAAATGTTCGCATCAACAATTAAAATATGCATTGCATTCACCTAAAAAGGTTACACTCAGTATTTTAAAATGAATTAATGGCAATGTCACAGCTTAACATGTTTAAAAAGTATAGATGCAGTTAATACATACTCAAAAAAAGGGTTTAGTTGGAATTTCTACTTAAGCAAGTTAAACATTGAACGCTGCTGCTGCGCTGGAATGATCGCGATTTTTTTTTTCTTTTTATATATATATCTGATGATTTGATATGTTTTTCCACAATGCATGGTGAACAATATTATGAACATCCTATGGCCCGGAAAACATCCCAATCCAAGGCGGAGCCAGGATTTCTTCGAAGGGGGTAACAATTCGGCGTATTTCCGCCATGGATTTCATCAAGGGGGTAACAATTCGGCGTAGTTGTACTCGTATTTATAAGAGAACAAACTTTCAATATCAACAAGGAAATGATTTTTTTTTATATATATCTGATGATTTGATATGTTTTTCCACAATGCATGGTGAACAATATTGTGAACATCCTATGGCCCGGAAAACATCCCAATCCAAGGCGGAGCCAGGATTTCTTCGAAGGGGGTAACAATTCGGCGTATTTCCGCCATGGATTTCATCAAGGGGGTAACAATTCGGCGTATTTGTACTCGTATTTATAAGAGAACAAACTTTCAATATCAACAAGGAAATTCTTGGCTATCTAGCTCAGTTGGTAAAACACTCGCCTAATGACTCCGCCCACGAGAGTTCGAATCTTTTTATGGACGTTTTATTTTTAGTGGCAAAAGAAATTTGCAAACGCGTACCGGAGGAATCGAACCTTCAACAAAAAGTCTTGCACCGCGTTGTACCATGTGTGCTAGACAAACTTTCAAAAATTAGGGGGCACTTTTATTTGAAGAGGGGCACAGTTTTTTTTTTTTTTTTTTTTTTTTTTTTTTTTTTTTTTTTTTTTTTTACAAATTAAGGACCATCTAGTGTTTTCGGAAAATTTTAAGGGGGCATGTGCCCCCGTGCCCCTACATGGCTCCGCCCCTGCCAAGTTCTAAGATCCGGACGTTATGGGAATGTGAGGAGGAAGGGATGAGAGAGAGAGAGTGGACTGAGAGATTGTTGTAATGATCTCCTCAAAACATAGGACTCAGGCTTTGACAATTTGAAATGGGTGAAAAACACTTTCACCCTCTCAAGTTTGATGCAAAGACACTTGCACTAGGTAGCGAAGACATGATTTGAGTAGGAGAGGGTACAAATTTAGAAAAATCAAATAAAAGTACAATCGTAAGATATATATAATATATATATATGTAAGTAGTAATTTTTAATTTTCTGTTAAGGGTGAGGGTGAACATTAGTATTTTGGAACACTTGTGTCATATAAATATATAATGTGGGGGAACTTTTAGTATTTTCAATATGGCCACGATTGAAAAACTTACATAAAAATTTTCCTCAAAAAAAAAAAAAAAAAAAAAAAAAAAAAAAACTTACATTAAAATAAGGGTAATATGAATAGTTTTAAAAAAGTCGGGGGAGTGGGCAAAGGACCCCTTGCCCCTCCTAACCTCCGCCACTCTTTGTAGTCCTTCTAATTCTAGAAATGACATTTTTCACCCCTCTTGCTTATCAAATTTTTTGATATTTGCACTCCTTAGTTGTGACGTCGTAAGTCTGGGGGTAGTTGTTTGTCACTATAATAGTTTCGGGGACAAATTCGTTCTCTTAGAGTATGATACGATACAATGAAGGGTATATGTGTCATGAGATTTGGAACACAAAGATGGGTGAAGTGTTATTTCTCAAACAATAAGTGGTGAAAGTGTCTTCGCATTAAACTTAAGGGGGTGAATGTGTCTTCTACCCTTTTTTTTTGGGAAAACAAACGTTCATTGATTAAGGATCAGACCTTACATCACTTGCATCTTTCCTAACACAAATTTTAAGCCATGAAGGGACATTACAGTGAGAAAAACAGAGCATTGCACCATCCTCTTTCGCATGGGAAGCCAACATATGAGCTGCATAATTGGACTTTCTTGGACTATAGTAGCAAGCAAAACTGGCAAAGAGGTGACTTTTGGCGGCTACATCTTCAAGCAGGACTCCAGTTTCCGTGATACCTTCATATTTTGCTCCATCTCGGGCTCTGCAGATTTGGTTGATGACGACCTTGGCATCTTCTTCAAGCTCAAGCCGGCTACAATTTAACCGAAAACCCAAATTGATAGCTTCCTGAGCCGCTAAGGCCTCTACATGCTTCGCCGACAAGCCATTATTGACCACTCGAGCTAAACCACGGACAGTAACACCATTGCAGTCTCGAATGATAACTCCAATACCCACCCGTTTTGTTGTCGGACACCACACACCATCGAAGTTCGCTTTTAAACACCCATGCATCGGCTTTCTCCAGTGAACATTCAAACTTCTTGCAGATGGGACCAAATATTGCTCTCTGGGTTCGTTGGCAATCTCAGCGACAGTATTGCATATTTCCGCAACTATTTGGGATGCCGTGTAGCTCTTATTCCTGAACAAACGACTATTCCTTGCCCGCCATATCCACCAAACCGTTACCGCGAAAGGCACAAGTTCATCGTTACTCAAACTGTTCAGCCAGTGGGTAGCCCATGCCGTGAAGTTAACTACTGGCTTTGTTAAGAAGACCCAGTGTTCGATACTTTTCCAAACTTCCTCAGCGATGGGGCAGGCACAAATTGCATGAGAGATTGATTCACCCCTACCTTCACAAGCTCCACACATGTTTGGGACTTCAATTTTCCTTCTACAGAGGTTATCTACTGTAGGCAGTCCATTATGGATGCAACGCCATAGATGGAGTTGTAACATCTTTGGAACTCGTATTTTCCAGATTTTTTGCAGTGCCGGCATAATAGGATTGGAGCTTCCTTCTTCAACCTAATCTTCTAGTAGAGCTAGAGCCACCTGATATCCCGACTTGACAGTATAGTGCCCCGAGTCTGAAAAGTTCCAAATGATCATGTCCTCTGTCTCACAAGTCGCTAGTGGGATTCGGGTTACATCCACGACATCAACTGGGGCTAAGTGAGTCTGTAACAGTTGGGTATTCCATGAGTTGTCTTCATTTATAAAATCAGCAACTCTCAAGTCTTGATTAGCCGGTTGTACATAGAGTCTAAAGGACGGTTCCCGTGGGATCCAATTTTCCGTAACTCGGATTTTTTTACCATCACCCACCCTCCATCGTAATACCCTATTCAAGATCTTTCTTCCCACTAAGATACTTCTCCAAGCAAAAGAAGGAGAGTGGCCTAGCTCAGCCTGAAGGAAATCTTTATTTTTGAAATATTTAGCCTTTAAAACTCTACTTAAGAGAGAGTTAGGATACCTCAAAATTCTCCAACTCTGCTTGGCGAGCATGGCGTCGTTAAAGCATTTGAGATCCTTGAAAGCTAAGCCCCCATACGCTTTGTGTTGCTTCACACGGTCCCATTTGACCCAACTAATTCCACGTTTTTTCTCTCCGCTACTCCACCAAAACTGTCGAATTAATTGTTCCATTCGGTCACAAGTGCTATCGGGAAGCTTGAAGCATGACATAGCATAAGTGGGAAGAGCTTGGGCAATAGCTCGAATCAACACTTCTTTACCCCCGACAGATAGGGAGCGTTCTTTCCATCCTTTTAGCTTCGATGAGAGTCTCTCTATGAGATGCGCAAAGGTAATAGCTTTCTTTTTTCCCATGGTGGTAGGGAGGCCAAGGTAATTCTCATATTTCTCCACCTCTTTAACTCCACATTGATCCATGATTTCATCTTTAACTGTTGAGGGGGTGTTGGAGGAGAAGACTAAAGCTGATTTTGAGAGATTGAGTTGCTGGCCCGATGCTCGCCCGTAGATATTAATAATCTCCACTAGCTTAGCAATGTCCTCCCTGTTGGCCTGTGTAAAAAAAGAGACTCTCATCAGCAAAAAATAAATGGGAGACCACTGGCCCTCCCCTAGAGGCAGTCACCCCGTCAAGCTCCCCTTCATCAACGGCGGTTGAAACTGCTCTAGAAAGCATTTCACTGCAGAGAAGGAAAAGATAGGGGGAAAGGGGACACCCCTGTCTTAGCCCCCTCTCAGGAATAACACGACCCATAATCTTGCCATTTCTGACAAAGCTGTATGAAACAGTAGTAACACAGTTCATTACAACATCAATGAATCTGTAACCGAACCCCATATGGCCCATAGTTTCCCGAAGAAACTTCCATTCCACTCTGTCGTACGCTTTGCTCATATCCACCTTGAGAGCAAGGCAACCTTCTTTTCCTTTCTTACGAGTCTTCAGAGAATGAATAATCTCGAAAGCCGTAAGAATGTTATCCGAGATCAGTCTACCTGGAACAAAGGCACTCTGATTTTCTGCAACTAAAACATTGAGGACAGTTTTAAGCCGATTGGCAATCGACTTTGATACAATTTTATAGATAACATTGCAGAGACTAATCGGACGAAAATCACTAGCTTTTCGAGGCTGCTTAATCTTAGGAATAAGCGCAAGTAAAGTAGTATTAAAACTTTCAATACTATGGCCATGATTAAGAATACCAAGGCAAACCTGGGTAACATCCGGACCAATCATATCCCAATGCTTCTGGTAGAAACCCGCCGTAAATCCATCGATACCCGGTGCTTTATCAGCACCCATCTGAAAGAGGGCCACGGAAATCTCCTCCGTCGTATAATTCCTGTCAATAAAAGCCTTGTCCGTCTCCGAGATCATCTCTACTGAGTGGTGGAGAAGTGGGCTGATCTCCTCCATGGTGGGTTTGATCGAAGTGAAGATAGAAGAGAAGTACTCCTCTAGCCCGTGAGTTATCTGCGCATCCTCCGTGACCCATTCACCATTGCTCAATTCGATGCCACTTATTCAATTCCTCGCTCTCCTAACAGTGGCTTTTTGGTGAAAAAACCGCGTATTGCGGTCGCCGTTTTTCAACCAATCCACCCTAGACCGTTGTTGCCACATAACTTCCTCTCTAGATAAAATTTCATTTAGCTCCTTTGTCACCTTTCGGGCCTGAAGAATACAATCTGCTGACTGTGCTTGCTGTCCGAGACCATCAAGCTGCCGGAGCAGCTTCTCTTTTTGACGAGCCACACTACCAAACTCGTCCCGAGCCCATTGTGAGAGGCTGGTTGATAGATTTTGTAATCTGTCCGTCAGTTGGCTGCCTTCGGTTTGTTGCCAGCTGGAACCCAGAACCCGATTGAAGTCATCATGGCGCTGCCACATATTTTTGAAGCAGAATCTTCTCCTTCCTTGCCCTCTTCTATTATTCTCCACGCCCCACTCAATTAACAAAGGAGAGTGGTCAGAGTTTGGTCCCACCAAATTTGAAACCTTTGTTCCCCTATGGCGGTCAAGCCATTGGAGATTACACACTCCCCTATCAATTCTTTCGCGGATATTTGCTTCGTCTGCTTGGTTATTAGACCAAGTGAAAGGATTTCCTGAAAAACCAAGGTCAAAAAGCTCAAGATCATGTAGCACATCATTGAAATCTTTAACATGGCTAAAGTTGAAGTCTCTTCCACCCTCCTTTTCCGAAAAGGACTTGATTGCATTAAAATCGCCCGCAATCAGCCAAGGGATGTCAGCTTGCGGAACCAGTCTTCTCAAAAGTTCCCAAGAATGCCGTCTTTCTTCCCTAACTGGTTCGCCGTAGAATCCGGTAAAATTCCACAATCGCTTTGATACTTCTTCCTCTACAGAAATATCTATATGGTGAAGGTTGGAACTATGTAGGGTAATTTTCATCATGTCTTTCCACATGATCGCTAACCCTCCCTTTCTTCCGTCCGCATCCACGTAGATACCTCTAGCAAAACCGATCTTTTTCCTCACATACTCCATGTCACTGGAAGCCAACTTTGTCTCCATGAGAAAGACAAGTTGGGGGGCATGACGTCATCATGAAGGGTACGGACCGTATCGGGGTTCCCCAATCCCCGAACGTTCCAACATAGGATAATCATTGCTCCCGGCAGTGCTGCACTGCAGGCACTGCCGATCTCATGTTAGGGTTTGTGGAGGGAACCGCACCCTCATTAATGGTTGAACTCGCACCATCAAAGACTGCCTCTAGACTCTTTACCGCAAGACTGGCCTTGGATTTCTTATCGTTTGATCCCACGTGAGTTGGGATTCTTGGAGGAGTGAGAATATCATCTAACTTCCTTTTATCTTTGGAAGCATGGGCACCGGGGTCTTCCTGCATGGCATTGGAATCACACTTTGGGTCGGGAATTTCTTCAACTTCGCTGCCGTCCTTTTCAACTTCCATGACGTCTGTGTCTTGCCTCAAAACAGTGGGGGTGGGATCGACAGGAGATGGGGAACTATGTGGGTTTCCTTCGCAAGAGGAGTCCTTGTCATCTTTGTTCACTGTATCTCTCGTTGGGGGGGGGGGGGTCTGGAGATTTTGCTTTCCTTGGAGACTGAGTTTTCTGCTTCTTTCTAGCCGGCGGATGGTGAAGAAGCCACTTGCTGTAACCTGGACTTTCACCCAAATTTATCATGTCTTCTCTGTCATTGCAGTCACCACTGGTATGATCGAAGCAACCACACCACACACAGATATCAGGGAGCCTTTCGTATTTGAAATCCAACCACACTCTACCATCCTTGACCTTTGCGAACACTCCCCTCCTCAAAGGTTCATGGATTGATATACAAACTCTGGCTCGGACGTAAGGAGTCCCGTCACCAAAAGAGACCACTGGACCTGAATCTAGGACCTCTCCCATGACAGAGGCTGCTTTCTTACCCGCATCGGGTTTTATCATGTGTATGGGGAAGTTAGAGACTTCCACCCACACGTCAACTGTATCGAGCTTGGTGTTCTTGTTCTCATCCCCCAACGTCCAATCTTTCCAGATCAGGATGAGTCCGTCGAAAACCCATGGACCACCACCGACGATTCTCTGTTTTATTTTCTCCTCGGGGAACTTGAAGAGGAAAAAACCCTCGTCGATTTCCTGTATCTCAACTCGATCACCGTTAGTCCAGATTCGCCGGAAGAAAGCTTGCATGGCAAAACTGTTAACCTTACCCCCAAGAAGGTACCGATCATACAGTTTTTGCAATCCTTCTCGGCCTGATCGCAGAAATCGTCGTCAAAGACAATAAGATCATTCTCCTCTCGCAGGGTGAGGGCAAATTCGAACTTCTCAGCAAGGGATTCCGCCATTGGTGGCGGCGGTAGAGGTCTTCGGCGGTATTAGGGTCTCTCTAGGGCCTAACTCTCCAGAGAGAGACTGTCATCCTCTTAAGTAATAGGTCTGTTTAGTTTTAATGTGTCTTCTACCCTTAAGAAATTAGAGAGCAACCATAAAACATGCATTAATAATCATGGAACTCTTCCGGATTATCAAAAAAGAATTAATAATCATGGAGCATAACTTGAAGGGGCATATCCGACATTTCTGTAATCACACGCGTCACAATATAATTGGTTGGGCATGCTTTCTCCGCTGTAGCATGACTATTATCATGATAGAGAGCGCCGTCCACCGAATGCCAAGCAAAAGGGGCTTGAATTGAATTACAGAGAGAAAAGAGTCCTTCCGAGTCTCTCTCTCTCTGAAGGAAGCATAGCTATATATCCTCTCTCTCCATTTCCGTCCACTGGTTCTCCGATTACACCTCTCCGCCATGGTTAGTCTCTCTTCTTCGCTCTTTTTACCACTTCGTTTAGTCATAATTCATGCTGTTAAAACACTAATTTACCGGCGTTGGAGTTGTTTTTTTGGGATTTTTGTCTTTGATTTGCGATAAGAAACCCTAGTCGCTTGTGGTGATCGATTAGTTTTCCAGCTCGTGGATCTGAATTTTATGTTATGTGTGCTTCAAAAACATGAGTTTTTAATTTGTCCCACATTGTCACTTTCTACTTTACTACTTTACTTTATCACTACCAATGTGTGTTATGTGTTTGAGAGCCCAATAGAAGGAGAAACTATGCTAGCTTGAGCCCACTAGACAAAGCCCATATAATAACCGCGCGCGGCGTGGACTTGGACGCGGGCGCGGCGTGTCGTGTCTTAGTTAACTGGGTTTAATCCGTTTCAACTATTTTGGAAAATTCAAACTCTTTTTTGGAAACGTTTTTATTGCAGACAAATTTTGACCAGTGATTGATTCACTTTAATTCCCAATTAATTCCAAAATAATTCTCTCCAAAATTAGCTCTGAACATTTCTTTATAAACCAAATCCGTCCAACACATTCTTCATCCAATTCACTCATTTCTTCACCATTGTTCACTGCTCTTGAGTCAAGCTATGGAAGAGTTCATGTTCCGGGTTTGGTGAGTGCACACCAACCGGGACACGTCGTTGTATCCTGGAGGACAACCGCCTCAACATCTGCACCAAGGAGGGAGTCCTAGTGGGGGCGAAATTGTTCTTAAGGACAGCGGATTCGGTTCCGTGCCTCGACACTTCAGATCGATAAGTTTTTCCCGCTTTCTGTATTTATTTTTTGTAATCAAACATATTTGTCTAAATAATTTTTTCCAACATTTTACCGTGATCTCCTCTTCCTCCGTTGAATTTCATGATAATGTGGTTAATTTTCGATTTTGATGTGGAACGATGACGATTTTAGTCATCGGAATTTGCTTGAGGCTATGAATGTGTGCCTTTTTGCTTGTTGCATGTTACAATTGCTGTATCTAGCTATAAGAAATTGAATTTTTCAAATTTATGGTGTTTTAATGGTATTAGTATTTAGTTCATATACTACTAGTCTACTACTGATGAGAACAAAGAATGGCACTACTCTTTGTTACTGTGCTAGTTGTTTGGCTTGAGCAGGAGCTTAGGTTTATCTACGTTTTTTTTTTCTTAAGCACAATCACCTGTTCAATCAAGTATGCTAATCTCCAATCTAGTTTGGTTGAAACAATAAAACCTGTTACCATGTTTTTTTGGCCAATCTTGTTGGTGAAATTGTGACAGACATTCGTCACTCTGTCTCCGATTGGGTCGTGCATTTTGAAGCCCTCCCAGGGTGACATTGTGCACGGGTCCAAGCTGCTTACCAGTTGGCCAGACCACCTTGTGTCTTCTGTTTTAATCTTAGGCTCAGTTTGGTTGGTGGTAAAACATTTTCCTGTAAAATGGTTTCCGTTGTTTTGGTGTTTTGGTGCTGTTTGGTTGGAGGTAAAATATTTTCCTGTAAACTGTTTTCCCTCAAATGATGTAAATTGATATACACATGGTAACACTCCACAACCGGAGAGTGAAGGAGCACAACAACAACTCATGGTAACACCTCCACTACCAATAAACACCACTACCACCTACTTCCACCACGACCCATCACCGCCATCCACCTTCACCCCCACCATCACTGCCACTGCCATCATGGCCCACTGTTTTGGAAGTGTCAACCAAACACGAGAAAATAATTGCAGAGAACTTTTTCACACAAAATATTTTACGCGTAGAATTTTTTCCCTCAGAAGATTTTTTTCCCGTGTAAAACATTTTACTGTGAACCAAACAGAGCCTTAATGTTCTAAAAATGATAGGGGAATAGTTCCAATTGGAAAGATGGAAGCCGTGTTTTGTATTTGTTCAAATCTCGGGACAGACACGTATTATGACTACACAGTAAAGCAGTAAAAATAAACTCCACCAAAAAGGAAGGCAGTAAAAATAAGGAATGTAATGAAACACTTTGAAGGTTGTCTATCTCTTTGCACGTAAAGCACTTGGATCCTGGATGTTATGGAAGGAACAGAAATAAAACAAAATTTGAAATCCTTGTTCAAGTTTCATACAAATCCGACACAAGTCTTCTTTAGAATCCGAGACAACGATGGAATAAACAGCTTTCAGAATGACTATCAACGGAAATAGTCTTTTTCACCATTTTTGAAGATGCTACATATGAACTGTACATGTATATGTACGTTTCTACAGTATGATTTTTTGTTCAGATTCGTAAAGGCTACCTAACGTTGCTTGTGGGTTACATTGGATCATTCTTTCCTTCCCCATTTCGGCGAAGCACGAACAACCTACTGTTGTTAGCCGTTAGTCGAGATCTCAACCTTTTTTTAGTGATATCTGGGTTTGTGCTCTTATGGTAAGAACTTTACAAAATACTCCCCATGTAGCGGTGCTTTATTTAGAAAATTGCTCCCCTGGTATTCTGTTGCTCTAGTTTGGGAAAAAATAATCAGGTTGGTACTTGCAGATTATTATGAGCCGTAAGCTGCTCTGTTTAAGCATTTGTTCGTATGCAGTCCACTTTAGTATATGATGTATTACATATTTTCCACAATTCCGCCGTGTATTGGATTTTTTAATCATTTTGTCTTCTTACCCATTTGTGTACACTTTTATTTCGTCTTTCCTTCATTCATTTGAAATTTAGTGCTTATTTGATAATGAACTTGAATCACATGGGAGAAATGTGTGTATTTCTGTTCTATGTTCTTCAAGTTGCGTGATACTTTAATCTTCTGAAGTCGGACATGTCTGGGAATACCGGTTAAGAAGGGAGTACTGTCCATCCTAACAACATCACAGTTCGTACATCATCGACAAAGCTCTTTTACAGGAAGCATTTGCTAAATTAAATCAAACAATTAAACTAGTTGAGTCAAATGAATGAAATAAAAAGGAATCAGATCTGGGGAGGTTAGAGTTATTAGATGCTGTCGTTCACTAACCAAACAGATTTGGTAAACATTGCTAACCTCAGCTGATATAGCTGGTGAAGTCAGAGTCATTAGATGCTATCCTCTGTAATTTAAATCCGCTGATATAGCTGGTGTTCTTTTGTCATTATCCATTAACTTGCCTCTTTCCATATGCGAACAGGCTAATGCAGCATCAGGCATGGCTGTACATGATGAGTGTAAGCTCAAGTTTCTGGAGCTGAAAGCAAAAAGAACTCACCGTTTCATAACCTACAAGATTGAGGAGAAGCAAAAGCAGGTGGTTGTTGAAAAGCTTGGTGATCCAACTCAGAGCTACGACGACTTCACTGCAAGCCTTCCTGCGGATGAGTGTCGCTACGCAGTGTATGATTATGACTTTGTCACCGAAGAGAATTGTCAAAAGAGCAGGATATTCTTTGTGGCATGGTAAGCTCTTTTGCTAACCTCGCATTCACTTTTTCCTTCTTTTTTTCCAAACCCTTGAATAAGTGGTAGAGCTACCTTGGGTGTGTGATTCACTATTTTCTCATGCCGCTGGAAGTATACTAATAAGTATTTTGTAGCGTTTTTCAATTGCACCCTGAGGCAGGGCCGTATGCACATGGGGACCATGAGGGTCACCTACCTCCCCCAACATTCTAGAATTACATTTATAACCTATGAAATTTGCAATTGTGTCAATGGTGCCCCTTGACATTTGCCAAATTGTCCCAATCCCGTTGGCAATTTTGCAAATTTCACAGGCGCACCATTGAGACAATTGCAAATAGTGCCCCATTTTTTTTAAATACCCAAATATTTTATAATTGCAATTTAGACATATTTGCATGTATTTTGATCAAAAAAAAAATCACATGAGAGATGTTATTCACCAAATGAAACAGAAGTTATCTATTCTTATCAAGGATTGAAATCTGTATTCTGCATAAAACTAGTTCATTTTTTTTTTTTTTTTTTTTTTTTTTTTTTTTGATTCATCGGAAAAACAACAAACTACAGAAACAGGAAAAAAGAGTTCAACCTAAACAAACTAACAGTTGGAAGGGAAGACCAACAAACAAAACAAACAACCACTAGACCCCTAGCTATTACAGTTATCATTGTTAGCACTTGTGTAGCAACCCAGACTTTCTTCAGTGAGAGTCTGTTTGATTGCCTCATGAGGGGTGTTGTAAACAAGATCTTGTGGTTGTTGTGCTCCAATTTTAGCAAGCAGATCAGCACACTTATTCTTCTCCCTTGGTATGTACTGGAGTCTGCTCTTGGCCAGAGTTAGTAAGTTCCTAGCTTCTGGAATGAGTGTAAGTCTGCACACATTCCTATCATCCAGGTTGTTGATCATATTGACTGCGTCAAGGGAGTCAGATTCCACAATAAGGTTACTGAAGTTGCTTGAATAAGCAATGGTGAGCCCTTTATAAATGGCAAATATCTCAGCTTGGATCACAAAAGTGTCAGTAGAGTATCCAGTGAAGCTAATGATATGTGCTCCTTTTTCATCTCTGATGATTCCACCATAGCCACCTCCACCAGTGTTGGGAATGCTAGCATCCACATTCATCTTCAGTTGCCCTGCACATGGTTGAATCCAATTAGTATTGGTACTATTTGCCACTTTCTTTTCACCCTTAAAAGCTTGGTGAATCTCAGTGGCCATTTTAATGATTTCAAACCCACAATTTCTGGTTGGAATAAGTTTATTCTCAAAACTTTTCAAGTTTCTTTGTTTCCAAATAAACCATAATCCCACCAAAAACACATCCTTCCACTGAATGTCCTGAAACACAAGGAAACTGTCAGTCAAATTCTTGTAAATCCAAACATCCCAACTCAAGTGACTACGTTCCTGTATCCAATCTGAGCTTTTGATATCAAGCCATATATTTTTCGAGAAAGAGCACTCTCTAAACAGGTGTTCATGGTTCTCCAAGAAGGAATTGCATCTAGGACACATCCCATCAGTTTCCATTCCTCTTATGGATCTCATTTCATTGGTAGGAAGCCTTTTGAGAAGCACTTTCCATAAGAAACTTTTGAGTTTCTGAGCAGTTTTCAACTTCCAGAACCAATTCCAGGACTTGTTTCCAACATCATTGTTATTAAGTAACTTCTCATAAGCAGAGGAAATGCTGAAGTCAGCATTAGGAGCTAAGATCCAGCTAAGTTCGTCATTTTGGTCACTGTAGATAGGATAATTGTAACTTCTAATGTTGTCAATAATGTTAGGAGGCAAATTTCCTTCGACAGAAGCTAAATTCCAAGTGCCATTCTCCCCAAACAAGGCCTCAACTTTAGTATTGTCGATCAAATTAATATTCAAGGCTTTGGTAGAGAGAGGTGAGTCACCAATCCACCAATCATGCCAAAAGGAAATGGCTAGTTCATATTTGAACCAACATGTAACACTTTATTTTCCAAGCTCATGGGTTCCCTTCATGGTTTTCTCGCTCCGAGGCTGCCTTAAGGGTTCTGAAAATTTGTTTTTAGCTCCATAATTTGACAACTTATCTGTCTAGTGCCTGACAAGGATGAAAACTCTGAAGTTGGCTTGAAAACACCCAAATGAAGTGCTTAATGTAGGGTCAGAGAAATTTCGGCACCTCTTATTTAGATTATGCCCCCGCCAGCATTTATACTCCGAACTGATGCTACTTTTGTTTAATTTGTATGTTGTATGTATACTGCAAAGGTCCCCTGATACAGCTAGGGTGAGGAGCAAAATGATATACGCAAGCTCCAAAGACAGATTCATAGTCGTGGTATGCTACAATCGCAAGTAGGATTCGGATGAATTTGGTCATGGCGACTGGTGAAAAGGTTTCATCATAGTCAATATTATGAATCTGTCTGAATCCTGTAGCCACCAATCGGTCCTTATAGGTAATCACATTACCATCCATGTCGATCTTCTTCTTGAAGACCCACTTGCACCCTATGGGCCGCGCCCCTTCGGGTGGTTCCACCAAAGTCCATACTTTGTTGGTATACATGGATTCCATCTCGGATCTCATGGCTTCTAGCCACTTCTAGGAGTCTGGGCCCTTCATGGCCTCTTCATAGGTAGTAGGCTCATCATCTATGAGCATCGTGTCATCGGAATCGGTCACGAGAAGTCCATACCTCTCGGGTTCCTGGCGCACTCTACTAGATCTACGAAGCTTTTGGGTTACCTGAACAGGCTGCTCCACAACTGTTTGTGGTTCTTGTTCATGTTCCATAATCGGTTCAGTGATTTGTGGTTCTTGAACCTCTTCAAGTTCTACAGTCCTCCCACTTGCTTCTTTAGAGACAAACTCTCTTTCCAGAAACACGCCGGTCCGAGCAACAAACACTTTGTTCTCGGTTGGATTGTAGAAGTAGTAACCCTTAGTTTCCTTAGGGTACCCCACAAATTTACACTTATCCGATTTTGGCTCTAGCTTGTCTGATTGTAAATGTTTTACATAGACATCGCAACCCCAAATCCTCATGAACGACAGTGTGGGACGCCTCCCACTCCACATCTCATATGGTGTCTTCATGACTGATTTAGATGGAACACGGTTAATGGTGAAAACTGCACTTAATAGAGCGTGGCCCCAAAATGATAATGGAAGATCGGTTTGACACATCATAGATCGAACCATATCCAATAGGGTCCGATTCCTCCTCTCAGACACGCCATTCAGTTGTGGCGTTCCGGGTGGAGTGAGTTGGGATACGATCCCACACTCTCTAAGATAGTCGTCAAACAATTGACTTAAGTATTCTCCTCCACGATTCGATCATAGAGCCTTGATACTTTTGCCAAGTTGCTTCTCTACTTCATTCTTGAATTCTTTGAACACTTCAAAGGATTCAGATTTAGCCCTCATAAGGTACACAAATTCATATCTACTGTAGTCATCAGTAAATGTAATGAAGTAGCCATAACCACCCCTGGCAGGCGTGGCAAATGGCCCACACACATCAGTATGTATGAGTACCAATTGCTCACTAGCCCTCTCACCTTTTTTATTGAAAGGGGACTTTGTCATTTTTCCCAATAAACAAGCCTCAGATGTCTCATATGATTCAAAATCAAATGAGTCTAGTAGTCCATCCTTATGGAGTCTAGATAAACGGTTCTCATTCATGTGGCCTAAACGACAGTGCCATAAATAAGAGGGATTTAAATCATTTATTTAATCCGCTTGGTATTAATGTTGTAGACAGGATTGCTTAGATCAAGGACATACAGTCCATTAAATAATTGCACACTAAAATAGTGAATATTATTCAAATAAAAGGAACAACAACTGTTCTTTATTGAAATAATAAAACCATCCTTGTCCAAACAAGAAATAGAAATAATGTTTCTGCTCCTAACAGGCACAAAAATAGCAATTATTTAATTCTAAAACTAATCCTAAAGGCAGAGATAGCTCGCACACGCCCTTGGCCAACGCAGCAACTTTTGCTCCATTCCCAACGCGCATATCTACCTCCCCTTTAGCCAATCTTCTACTTCTCTCTAGATCCTGCACATTTCGACAAATGTGAGATCCACATCCAGTATCTAATACCCATGATGCAGAGACAGTTAAATTAACATCTACAACAAAATTACCTGGTGGTGGTGGAATCACTATTCCAAGCCTCTTATCCTCCAGATATTTTGGGCAGTTCCTCCTCCAGTGTCCAGGCTGACTGCAGTTGTGACACTCACCTTTAGTCACACCTTTGGCAATACCACCAACAGGCTTAAGGGCAGGTTCCTTGGACTTGGCAACTGACTTTTATTTGCCCTTGGAGGATGAGGCAAACCTTTTGCCCTTTCCTTTCTGCACCATCATAATGGCCTTGCCCTTACCCTTGTTGATGCTCTGTTTAGCTGTCCTCAACATATTGAGCAAATCTGGCAGTTGTTTCACGATCTCGTTCATGTTATAGTTCATGATGAACTGTCCATAACTCTCGGGCAACGATTGCAACACGAGATCGGTTGCCAACTCTTGGCCGACCGGGAACCCCAGTCGGGTGAGATTCTCCAAGTACCCGATCATACGGAGTACATGGGGTCCCACCGGGTTCCCTTATGCCAGATGACACTTGAACAGTGCCTTAGAGACCTCATACCTCTCCACCCTTGCCTGCTCTTGGAAGAGCTGCTTCAGATGCTCGATCATATCGACAACATTCATGTTTTCGTGTTGCTTCTGAAGCTCAGAAGTCATGGTGCATAGCATAAGGCAGGCCGCATCATTAGCGTCATCTACACGCTTTTGATACGCCTTTAGGGCAGCAGGTGTTTGGTTCTCTGGACCTTCTGGAACATGCTCCTCTATTGCGTACAGTTTCTTCTCTTGCTTGAGAACAATTCTCAAGTTTCTGTACCAATCAAGAAAGTGGTTCCAGAGAGCTTGTCCTTCTCAAGGACAGATCGTAGGGAATGTTGTGAACTCGATGAGTTGTTTGCCATTTGGAATTCTACAAAAGGAAAATACGAAAGTTTTAATATTTGTGAATTTTTGACGATATTCAATAATGGCTAGTTTATCAAATATAGCTCCCACTATTTTTCTACGGATTAATAACCCTCAAGATATTAATGCGGAAAATATCATTATAGTTTCTAGTGGGCCAAGATCCATGTTTCATCTCCTTACGAGCTTGCTTTGGCAAGTCACCCATAATTTGACTAATTTAGGTAGGAACAATTCCAATTGCATCCCTTATGCAACTCTTGGTTCAATTGAGCAAATAACTCCTTATTTATCCATCCATATGGATAATCCCAATTGATTGCCTCTAGGTTTCTTAATCACATTAATAGCCTAGTTGTGTTCAACATCTTATTTAAACAATTGCACATTACTAGCTTGTGCCATCGCATTCCATCATTATGAACCAAGTCGCCATGCTTTGGCACGCACGAACTTGATAAATAATGATGATAATGAGTGTTTAAATAACGAGAAAGCAAGAACACAATATTTGAATTTTGAGGGATTTTGAATTTAATTTTTTAATTGTTTTTGTTGATCAATATCAACTAATCTATCTATTTGAGTTTGGGCACAACTCCAAATAATAGATCCGGGTTGTCTAATTATCTTATTATCCTAATTGCATGCATCATTCATACACCAACCACAAAATAATAAGACAATAAAGTGAACAATCACAAAACAAAAATTAAACGTGATGTGGATATGGCCTTTTCTAGACTAAGATAATTTCAAGCCAATGGAATTATCTATGAACCCTAAAAGCAAACACATCTCCATGCGTCTTGATCTTTTGGTCCATCCTTCATAGTCATGTGGAATGCTCCATGCTCCATCTTTTGTGGCTTGTTTGGCTTTGGGCTTCTTTTCTTCAATCTTGGCTAACAATCTACTTTATCTAGCACTAGCTAACTTCTATACTAAATAAAATAAATCTCACAAGTTGAGAAAAAAATGGCACGCAGGTCATAAGACCCTAATTAATTATTACAATTAATTGATCAGCTCGCAGGCCGTAAACCAAACCATAAATTTAAACATCCACATCAAACCACATCCTAAGGCCATATCCAATCACCATGCGATTTGCACATAAACAGTTAAAATCCAATTTTAACGCGCTTGGACAATTTTAATTGATTTTAGGATATTCTAGGGTTAAAACGGTCCATGGGCCCAACAATCCAATTGGCCGGGCCCAAAAAAAAATAAACCGCAAGGCCCTAGGCCCGGCCCGGCCCCTAGCCCACGCGGCTAGGCCGCGGGCTAGGGCTGCCCCGGCCCCTAGGGCGGCCAAGCTTGGGCGGCAATTAAGAGGGGCGGTCCTTTTAGGGGGGCCGAACCTCTTAGGGAGTTGTTTCCAAAACAACTCCCTTGCTTGGTGCCCAAGTTTGGTTGTTTCCTTGTTTTGGAAAAACTCCTTCCCCAAGGATGCCCAAACCTTAGATCTAAGATCCTAAAATTTCTCAAACTCACTAATTCATGCATCTAATGCAAAAACTAGATCTTGTTATGATAGATTATTGACAAATTACATCCCATGCTTGATTTGTCTTGTTTTATGCGATAAACAATCAATTTAAGGTGTAAAACTATCAAAATATAACACATAAACCACGTTTATGCTCTACAACCTGTGGCTCTGATACCACTGTAGGGTTTTGATTCATGGATGCGCAACAGAAACAATAATTAACCATGCAAAACCCTCCAAGGATCACAAGTCAAGAGACATAACGATGGTAAAGGAAGAAATCAATAAACACACCTTAGGATTCTCCTTTGATGACTTCAAACGCGAATTGTGTCACGTTCTCTATAGTTGATCCACACCTAGAGTTGATTTCTAGATGTCCCACTCCTTGGTGCTAGCCCGGAAAGAGGAAGAGAAAGAAGAATCACGCAAAACGAGACGAACCAAAGGAGGTTCGGCCTCCTTTGGGGCCGACGGGGACGGGCGGCGAGAAAGGGGGGCGGCGGCTCTCTCTTGCTTGCTTGCTTGCTCTATCTAGTTGGTAGCAACTATTTGCTAATATGGAGCGGTTTCTAGCAAAACATCCATTATAGCCAACTAATAGAATAGTCATCTTGACAACCTTTGTACAAGTAATTGTCTCATCCCTTTGTCTCTATATCCGGATTGGACACGAGACATACAAGTCACACTCGTATATCCAATCCACAGTTTCTCGATCCATGGGAATAGCCTTATTCGTGCAAATAACATCAATATCCCATATTGATTTATTTGAGTCTGGCCAGACATTCTATAAGCACTATCCCTCGAGTGGCCTAGGATATTTGCTCCCGTTATGTGGGAGGGACAAATTCTATCTACGTCCACTACGATCTCTAAGCTTGCTTCTTATTGTATCCGGTACACGCCTTTATAACTACCCAGTTACGGTGTAGCGTTTAACGCTACCAAAATCACAATAATCCACAACTAGAATATCTAGCGACTTCAAGTCTAAGGATGACAATACCATTGCACCGCGAGAAGCGCTTGTGACTCAACATAACGTGTATGTAGCCTTCTCGGAGATGGGTCAATCCAGTGCAACATTACCCTTAATGCACACCTATGTGTTGGATCATGATATCTCTATATCAATCCAACCCCATATTAGTCTGTAGATGATTGTCCCATTAATCATTATACTGGATTAGGGATATTTAAGATAAACAACACAATTGTAAATCTAAGGACTTCATTATATTAAATATCCAATAAATAATAAATGAATTTCTAGCCACAAATAAATTCATACTAAGCTAGATTGCCTCTAGGGCATCTATTCCAACACAAACCATAGTTATAAATTCCATTTCGTTCCGGTCCATAACGGACAGAACATGCTGCTTTTGGACAACATCAGAACTGATCTGCTAAAGTTCCTTCTCAGTCAAAATTTTGTCTGTTCCGGCCAGTTCCAATTAGATCCGATCGTTTCGATTTGGGAACAGTGAGATGCCAGAACACCATATATTAATATATCTTTTCATTTTCATATTTATTTTGTGATTTTGTTTTTCTAAATTTTAACATCTTACTAATCAAATTGTAAAGCATATATATATATATATGTATGTATTCATAATGTATTTTATATGGTAATTTTATAAGTATTCAAATACATGACTAAATACATAACTACATATATTTAATACCTTAATAATTGAAATGTCGTTACGTTCAGATTCAGAATAGTTCCATTTTGAAGAGGAAAACAGAACGGGAATCGGTATTGGATTTCACAACAAATACTACAAATTAGGGATGGTCGGTGTACGAAATTAGGCACAATGAAGTGGTGCAAGTGCAGTTTCCACTCAAGAAAGGTTAAGATTGTCTTTTAATCAAAATTGAGGGGGTGAAAGTATCATTTACCACCAATCAGTTGTCTTATAAGCAACCACGTGTACACATCAAACAGATGGCGACGTATGCTCCGTTGATGGAAAACATCCAACGCTTAACGCACGCACCACGAACTACTACTCATTTCCTCTTCTCTCTCACTCCATACCAAAACCCCCCACAGTCTTATCGGTGCTCCTACGTTTTCGAAACCCTAGCTCTAGATCTTCGTCATGCTTGAAATCCTCAGAGATCTACTCTTCACGGACATTGATTAGCCTTTGGTGTTTTCTCAAATGCACAGCTACGTGACGATGGCTCGTTTCAATAGCGGTTCGTCCTCGCATCGCCTGAAAAAGATCGGTAGTAGATCAGGTCATGGTATTTTGAGTTGATGTTTAGCTTTTTCTCTTTAGCTTTGTCCAACCATGAACGAATTCTAGGGTTTCATAAATAGTTGTGTGTCTGATTAGTGGGATCTTTGTTGTGTGATTGACGGGAGAAAGAAGATTTGGTGAAGGTGTTCGATTGTCGTTTTTATCAGAGTTGTTTTCGGATCGGTTTGTTGAAATTTGAAAATTTCTGCTGTAACTGGATTGGGAGGAACTGAGGATATTGATTCAGCTTATTAGCAGAAATCATCTCGTTTGAGGTACTTCCTATTTACACTCTTTGCAAGTGATATGCAGATGTTTATGTCTCTTGATCTGTGTTTGTATAGACAGTAGTCTTTGGAACTTAGCAATCCAGAGTATTCACAATCCATGTCACAGCCGTATTAATAAGATTATTAAGTCATTAGATTTTAGGCTCAAATGATCTGGCATAGGGATGAGGAAAACGAAGAAGCAAATTTGAGTAAGCAACCTATGCACATTCTTAAATTTATTCATGTGTATAACCAACTCCATATAGTCACCTTTAAGAAACACATTTGATATATCTGACTGAAATGTCTAATAGCTTATGCGTTGTGTTTTGTTCATTATCTATTTTCGGGGCTTTATCTTTTACACCAAACGATGCAAGTTCATGGCGTCCTCTTGTTGAGAACCATATCTTCTCAGAGAAGTCAAACGAATGAGCCTCACCAGAGTTCCGTATAAGCATAGTAGCTGGAGTATCTTCTAAATGATAGATGAAGATCGCATCATGTGTGTTCTTTAAAGTTTGGACTAGTTGAAGAAAGCATTCGGCAGGGCTAGGGATTGCATTATGGTTTTCAACCTCATAACCAAAGGATAATATTAACTGTGTGAATCCCTATGTAAAAGATAAAATAAAATTACCTTTGTCCGTTATGGACGTGATTGTGACGCTCCCCTGTATTTTTAGGCTTCTCAATGTCATTCTACTATGCCGCACAAACAAGGACAAGGTAAAATGATGTATGTGAAGCCAATGATATTGAATATGCCGACAAGCATCTCTCGGAAGACCTAGGATAAGACATGAGAGGTCAGAGGGGAAAATATATTTGTATACAGTGTATCGTATTTTTACATTTGGCAGTAAGATGAAATGTAGGAAAGAACATTACTGATGAAGCAGTCAGATTAACTAAATCTCAAAATAGAAAAGAAAAACTCAGTAATGCCGAAGATTCTGCTTGCAGTAGAGAAGTAGAAACCAATAAATTAAAGGTAAAAATATATTGAACTGAAGAAGTAAATAACCAAATTGGTAAAAATTTAAGAAGCAACTGAACAACTTACTCATTGGCTAATGCTGGGAGAAGATTCATGTTTCCATCTCTCTCAGGAATTGGTGGAAGTGGCAAGTATCTTTTACATTAAATTTGCACCAAGCACCCTTGGTTCTTTTGTCTCGGTACATTAACTATTTCCTTCTTCCTTTTACGTGAGTATAAACATGTGAGGTTTCAAAATTTAAGAATTACTTAGCTACAATGGTTTTGTGCAAGGCGTTTCGAAAATATTATTTTGTAGGGTTGTAAGGAAAACCGAATAAACCAGTCAAACCGACCGAACCAAACCGAATGTCGTGGTTTCGGACGATTTTTATGGATGTTCGGTTTACAAGCGGTTCAATTTTTATACAAACCGGTCTAATCGGTTCGGTTTCAGTTTGCAAAAATATCACACCGCACCAAACCGAACCGAACCGATATGTGTCTAATGTACTTCTATTGAAATACATATTGTGAAAAGTATAGAAAATAATCTATTAAATTATAAACACAAGTAGATAGATTCAATTAAAATGATCTTATTGATCTTAATCATCTTCATTTCTCTCATATTCCATCATAGTTTCTCTAAAATGATAGTTGTGTAAGTCTTTTACGTCTACTTAATTTATTTCTTACTTTTGATTTGAAATTTGTTGACATATCAGTATTATAACATTCCTACAAGAATGTTTAGGTAAACCGACCGAACCAAACCGAACCAAACCGAAGTTTTTCGGTTTGGTTTGGTCCGGTTCATACATTCAAATGGTTCGGTTTGGTTGAAAAATTAGTAAACCGATGTTTTCGGTTTGGTTTATGGTTTTAGCAATAACCGCATCAAACCGAACCGCTTACACCCCTATTATTTTGACCCCGCCGAGTCCCAGTTGTGTCTGAAAAAAGTTGACATGTGTCCGAATTGTATCAAACGTCGAATAGTTAGTTTATTGGGGTGGGGATACTTCAAGAAACTGAAAGTCACACTATACATTACGGCAGCAACTTCCTGCGCGAATTTTAGCTATCTAATACAATAGTCTATGCATGTATGCCTCAAACCTCAATCAAGGGATACTCCTAGCCTTTGGTACTGTTTTGTATACCAAAAAATAGTTATAAGGGATATTCCTCAGTCCTGCTTTGTATTATTAATGACTGATCTCTGAAAGTAAATTGTATTTCGGAACTCCTTCATCTAAGTCACTTATATTTTCTCCTTCTGTTCATGTCTTCTCTCTCTTTTTTTTACAGGAAGTAGTCACATTTTTCACCAATGGATGTTTCAGTTCAGTATGCTAACCGCCTGAAGGAAGAATTGATTGGCCAGAGTGACTGGGTACAGTTGTGGGGTACGAGTAAAAGAGGTAGCGATGCTGTTGATAGTTTGGTGGCAGAGCTTGGAAGTGCATTTGAAGATGCTCTAGTTTTGTTGTCTTCTTCAGCTTCAAACTTGGAAGGGTGTGAAGTTTGTCTCGATAACGACAAAGAATGTGGAGATGTAACAAACAGTAGTGATAAATGTCTGACTGAAGCGGAAATAAATTTGGCTGACAGTGCTGTGTTACAATGCTCAGAACTTAACTCCGATGCACTTCCAAGAAAAAAAGACAAGGCATTAGCATTGAATGAAGCAAGTCTTTTAGAATCTGGAGATCTTACAAGCGACAAAACTGATTCTCCTCAAGTAAGTTTGTATGTTCATAATGTTGGAGATATTAGAATTACTTTCCTCAATCTAATTGTTTCGGCTTTGGTTTAATTGTCATTCTTCGTGGCATCTTGGTATCAAATTCAGAGTATCTACCTTGGAAACGAGCACATGTTTCCGTATCCTTTTGGTTAAAGAAATAATTTATGTGACGCTCACTTATCGCGGTTGATTTTCGTCTACCATGTGTCTCCATACAATATACCACGTGTGTGTTTTAGAACATAATCTATATTTTACTTCTTTCCAATCATTCAGATTGGGCTCATCCACCTTGTAGGTGGAGGATATGCAATGTTTTTGCTGTAATGTGTTGAACACCTTTTCCAGTAACATCACACACGTATTATAAGCAAGTGCAACTTTAGAAACATTGGCACATAGCCGGCAGGAGGCTGGTTAAGCTTAAGCATCTTACAGCTTCCAGACCTCTTGCAAAGTTTTACTAATAGCTTTTCAGTTTCTTGACTTGATTAGTTTCACATCCATGAATCTTAGTATAGAGCTAAACAACGGGTCTTCATGCTTGTTCTAATAACCAGACTCCTGTTTACGTAAATGACAATCTTGGTTCATGTAGGGGGGAAATAGTTTCATGATTCACAGATGTATCATTTGGTATTAGTGATCACTTTATGCATGTTAACATAACAAATAGTTTGAATTTGTTCTTTGTCACCATTTTTCTCCAGTTTCTTCCCCTTTTCGTGCCTTATCTTGTGGTCGATGTTAAAAGTATAATTCTCGAGAAGTGGCATCCCACTTCTGCAGATGACAGTATCACACATTCCTGTCAAGATGCTATGTTTCATAGTAGTAATGATATACTAATAGAAATTCCACCTTTTCTCTGGGCATGTTGAAAGAACAAGATTATATTTATGAAATAAATTATAAAAGTAAAGAAAAGTCGTTCTTCTTTTAGCTGGTTGTCTATCATAAAAGAAAAGGATTCATCAGATCTGCCAGCTTGAAGCACCTTCTTGGCAGGGTGCCAAACTATTTTTGCATCCTTTTGTAGTCTGTATAGTGTAACTCTATTCTTGCTTCTCACACAGAACCACTAGAGATGATCTGATCCAGTCCAGAGCTCGTAACCAATCCGAATAATGTCAGTATCCTCGTATTCCACGAGAGGTTGATTTTCTAAACTTGATAGAACAATTTCGGACCAAATAAGTGGTTAGGAAGGTTTGGGTTTGAATTGTCTTTGGAACCGACTCAAGTAGTTGTATTCCTTAAAAATGTATTACCCATGCTTTGTTTGCTATGTATACTTAATATAGTCTCTTTGTTTATGATTTGTAGACTCTGAAATATTTAATCATCAAGATCATCAAATTCATGGTAACCTGATTGAAGATCTAAGTTGACCGTGTAGAATAAAATAATAAAATAAAGGAATTTATTGTATACAAGTCCCTCTCTGAATGAATTGTGTCAAGTCATTAGTTAAAATGAAGTACACACTTTGTGAAATAGAGGAATATGACGCTGTAGATGTTATTCTCACTTCTTAGGCTAGCTTCCTCCCTTGGGTATGGTATGAAAACACGGTAGCAAGGTGGGTTTCCAACTGATTTTGAGTGTGTTCTATGCTTAGAGACCCTAATGACTTAAGCTTAATTTGCTTTCCCAACATCTCATGTATTGAATAGTGATGGTTTTACTTGTTTGTTTGCTATATGCTCATATCAGACCCCTGTGAAGCCTTTCTCTGCCATGAAAGGTAGTCATGAGAAGCGAGGGCTACAAGTAGGAGGGCTGAGTGTAAGTTGGGATCCTGATGTCTACGATCAACCCACCACATCACAGTCCCACACAGTGAACAACCACCGTTACTCGATGCCGAGCAAGAAGAACCACCGCCACAAACATAAACACAAAGGCAAATCCTCCTCACGTAGCAGTAGCGGCACTGACAAGAAACAGAACCGAAAGAGTGTTAGGAGCTCTTAGATAGTGTTCTTCAGCCCTGTCTTCTCGGGCTTTTGGGTTTTGCAGATGCTCCTGATGGTGGTGATATCACAACTTGTGTTTGGCTTCCTATCATGCCTTCCAGCTTTGTGAGATAAATAATAGCATCTGTTTAGATGCTATGCTTCTATGCGTTGAACTGCAGCAACTGAAGTTACTTTTGTAAATATTTCCGGTACTGTATCTTCCCCTGCATGTGTAAATATATGTTTTTAACTTGTGCCGTTGTTGGCGATGAGCTCTTTTTGAAGGAGAAACCGAAACCCTGGACCGCTATTTTGATCTCTCTTCCTTGGTTTATTTTTGCTGGTGTTTGAGAAAATTGTGTTTCCTACTTTTTTCTGACGGCAGCATGATGAAGCACGGACGAGGTCCTAATTGTTATGCTATTGCATATTATCACAGGCTGAGAGGCCATTGCCATGTTTTATCACGACATTGTTTGTTACATTGATATGTCGAAGCAGCAGCTGTTATGCCATCTGCTCCAATTGGCGCAACCTTTAGGAATGAATTCATTGGCATGTTGGGTACATTTTTTATATGGAAAATGAAGTCGAAAATGCTACCAGATCTCTTGGCAAATCCTGTGCGTATCTCTTTAGAGTTTGTCAACGATTTCTACAGTACTCGAAGTTGGTGCATTCAGCAGAAAGTGCTCGTGTAAAAAACGTGTAAATCAGAAAGCATTGAAAGAGAGGCTGAGGCGGCACCTTGTAGCATCCTTGTGGTCTTTTTAGCAACTTGCCTTTCCATTTATACAAATTGGTGGGGTGTCAATTGGATGCCAACTTTATTCTTGATGGACCAAGTATCAATGTGCTCCACCATTTCCTGTTCTTGTTTTGCATCGACAATTAAAAGATGCATTGCATACAACTAAAAAAGTCAGTTTCAAAAGAAAAAAACTAAAAAAGATGCTCACTTTTATAAACAATAAAACAAGAAAAACCGAGCATTCCATATAAAACTAGTACAAAACTATTGCTCTTATAAACAGGGGCGTAAGCTGAGGGGTAGTCACGTGTCCAGTTGTCCCCGTCCCCAAAAAATTTCAGAACTGCAAAAATACCCCTATGTTTAATATGGTTTTTTTTTGTGGCCTGTAAAATACAAAAGTACCCCCGTTTACTTGACACATGTCACATGTGACATGTGCCGCATATGTGCACCTGTGTCCCTGAACAAAATCAAAGCTTATCCCATAACTTCTTGTAAATACAGAAATTACCCACTATATAAGAGAATTGGCGAATTTTTTAATACATTTAGCAAGTATCTTTCAACAACAACAAAAACCCACTTCTCTCTCACAATCTCTGTCGTCGTTCGTGCGACCGCTCACAGTAGTTCGACTGTTATTCGGCGGCATGCGTGGCACCGCTCTTATAAACCATTGCTCATGTGTGGCAAGTATTTCCCTTAATGAAGTGCCAACGCAACTAACTCCATGTGAGTTTGTTCATTCCAACAAGCTAGTAATAGTTTTATATTGTTTTCTGGACTGGTTAGTTGGATAGTACTAGTCTTTTCCCCCAAACTGACTTGGCCACTTTGACCCGAAAATTTGGAAAGTAATATGATGTAATTTTTTGATAATTTTTTTGTAGCGTTCTATAGTAAAATTTGCTCTATGAGAAAGTGAAAATATTATCAAAAAAATTACATCGGTTTGCAATCTAAATTATCTGGTCAAATTTACCAACATACGGGTCAAAAAGTCAAAATCCTCGTGGCATACAACCGAAACGACTCCCGCTACATAATGAGGAGAAAGAGAAAGAACAGAATGGTAACTTTTTTCTAAAAATAAGAACCAACTTCATTATTGAAGGGAAACGTGCAATACACAAAGTGAGCTAAGTCAATGAGAGAGATGGCTAAGTCAAGGAGGTCCAAGAATGATATCATACGGGAGGTAATGAACTTTTGGTTGAAGATAATTCTTGGTGGAAAGGCAAGGACACAATTTGATTCATGGAAGTTAAAATCAATTTCTTGCTGTCCTTGAAGCATAAAGCAAAACTTTGGGGTTGATAATGTTTTCCAGTGGTGTTTGGTTGCAAAAGTCAGATTGTTTCATCTTCTTTGATTTGGGAATATCAGAAGTTAGCATGTGGTAGCGTGATGGTACTCATCTATTGGGAATGTCCATTGTATTTTTTTCCTTTTTATCTTTTGCTCTTTTGTAGGGCACATCTTTCTCTTCAGAGTTGGTGGGTTGTACCACTCTGTTTATGTGTATCAGATGCTTTTCTGGTCTTGTATTGGCTGTAATAGCCTTTCTTCTTAATATAAGCTACAGATTTCAGTAAAAAAATAATAATAATGAGAGAGATGGCTACCACTAGTTCCTGTTGATTTATTTATAATTGACTTTTCGGTTTCATTTTAATCCGTTAATTTGGTTACATAAATGAGGCAGAAATTTGATATTTTCACGGTGTTGTAGACTACAACGCTACACTATAATACCATAAAAAATTACTAAACTCTTGTCATGTTTTGCTAACCAATTCAAAACATCAAAATAAAACTGAAAAGTCAATTATGAATAGAAGGAACTGAGGGAGTATGTGCAATCTCAAAACGACACCCAAGCACGACAGGTGTGGGAGGGAAGGTGGAACCGGCAGTTTTCTTCTTATTATATTCCCTACACCATCCTCCATAAGAAATGTGAAGTCCGACTAAATTGCCTATAAATGCCCCTTATGGTTCTTCTCTTTTTCTTCATATTCTGACATCCACAAATAAAGCTCGCTTAATACTCAGATTCATTCTCCAATGGATGCCAACAACAGTCACACAAAAAAACTCCGTTCCAAAATCCCTCCAAAGAAGTTATTCAAGGCCTTGGTCGACCTTGGTGGTGAGAACCTTTTTCCCAAAGGCGCCACCCCTCATAAAGTTAAGAAAATAGAAATTCTTGAAGGTGATGGAGGCCCCGGAACAATAAAGCTTATCAATCTTACTAAAGGTATGTAGGTATGTGTATGTACCTATGCAGGGGTGGATCCATGTAGGGAGGAGTGGCGGCTATGGGGCAATAGCTCCGCACTCAATTTTTTAAACTTACAATTTGACCCTGTATTTTTGTCCAATAATACGTTTCAGCACCCATTGAAATCCAGTAATAACTCTCATTATTTATGTTTATTCATTAAAATATCATCTTTTTAAAATAGATTAAAATGCAGCCCCCACTTTCACAAAATCCCGAATCCCGCCCCTGTATATGTATGATATATGATTTATGGATAACAAGGTAGGCAGAGGAATTAGAGGCTGGTTTTCAGATTGATAGCTAGACTCTTTGGATGATGAAGATGTTGCTATCTGTTTCTTTCATGATCCCAGATTTAGTAATCTCCTTTTTGGGTTTAATTTTTCCAGGTGATTTTATGAAGCAACGCATTGATAAAGTAGACAAAGAGAATCTCAGCTATACTTTCACCATAACCGAAGTGGATCCTTTGATCGATAACTTTGAACCGTTCTCTTCGGCACTCAAAGTCTCAGCATCATCTGATGGTGATGGTGATGGTGATTCAGGATCTGTCGTACAGATCACCCCAAAGTTACTTGAGATCAACGAGAACTCAGTAAACGTTGATATATTTCACGAAATGTACCAGACTGTTCTTGACGTATTGGCAGATTCCTTGGGACTTGAGGAGTAATGCCCAAGTCCTTACCGGCTACCAAAAAACGTATAGAGCTTGTTTGGTATCCGTTTAAAAACAAGAAAAACAGTGGAAAAAAAACGTACCGAAAAAACACGTTTAAAAACAGAATCAAAAAACTGTTTGGTATCCGTTTAAAAACAGTGTTTAAAATCAAAAACACGTTTGGCAACATTACCAAATTTCAATGTTAATTTGTTTGAAAGTCATTTTTACGTACACTACCGACATATATTTGATATTTATTGCATCTAATCATAGTTGAAATGTCTTTAAACACCAATAGTATGAAAAAATATCAAAAAAACACCACATTTGCTGTTTTTTTAAACAACTGTTTTTCAGCATGTTTTTGTTTTTAAACAGGCAGAAAAACATGCATAACAAATGCGTTTAAAAAAACAACCCTGTTTTTAATCAAAATTGATTAAAAACAGGGATGCCAAACATGCACATAGTGTCATTTGGATGCCTGGCTTTCCATTTTTATTCTTCTTCTTCTTTTGTTCACCAATTCGGGGGCGTGTTAAATTTACATTGTCTGCTGTCGCAATATTTTAGTCAGTTTTCTTCTAATATACCACTCCGTTTCTTCTCTTTCTCCCCTTTTTGACTTTTATCACTATTCACTGGGTGACTTTGACCCGGTAATTTGGATAGCAAAACGAATTATTTTTTTGACATTTTTTTCATGGTGTTGTAGAATAAATGTTACTCTACAATGTCAAGGAAAATTTATCAAAATTTATATTGTTTTGTCATCCAAATTGCCGGGTCAAAATGACCAAACTACGAGTGAAAAAGTCAATAGGGGGAGAAAAAGAAGAAACGGAGTGGTAATAAACTAGAATGAAGTGCTTGACGAACGCACCACAATTGAACAACAAAAGACTTGGAATTGGAGGACAGAATAGGTTATCATCCGTGGATTCATCAATTCGAAAGAATGAAGTGTTAAAGATTAATCAATCAAAAGGAAGAAGAGGTGAACTCCCACGAATCCTGTTGTAACAGAACTCCTGTTTCAGAGCTCTGATACCAGTTTGTTATGACAAACCACCTCACGAACAATGAACGAATAAAGAAGAACACGAGTATTTACGTGGTTCGCTAGCAAAATATTTGCTAACTACCTCCACGGCGGAAAAACACTCTTTATTCACTTAAGAGGAACAATTACAATGTTTTTGCATGCCTAATAATATGACTACTAGGTTCTTTATATAGTGCTAGGAAATTCCTAAAGTTTCCAAATTCGATTTGGAAACAACTTGTTTCCTAACTAATCCTCCACCGCGTTTGACTTCCAATGTTTCCTAATCAACGTTGGAAACAAAGAGTTTGACAGCCTTTGACCAATTCAAGGCACCAACTCAACAAATCTCCACCTTGACTTGAATTGTCTCGTCAATAGCAGCTGCTCCTCTTCTCGTAAACAAAGCTACGTCTTCTCCGCACCCAATGTCTCTCGTCACAGAGACTCACTGGACCCCCACCGGGTCCGACATGCCCCGAAGGGCTTCACTGGCTCAAGATGTTGTGAAATTCCATACAATGCTGGAACTTGCTCTCCGGAACCGGCTTGGTGAACATATCCGCGGGGTTGTCAGCAATCCCCACCTTCATCACCTTGATCCTACTCTCGTTTCTCAGAAAATGATACCTGACGTCGATATGCTTGGTCCTTTCATGATGAACCTGGTCCTTAGTCAAGCAAATCGCAATCAAGCTATCACAGTAGACTATCGTCTGATCTTGAAGTAGCCATATACTCCGCCTCCGTGGTGGACAAAGTCACCGTCGGCTGTAGCGTCGCCTTCCAACTCACAACAGATGCTCCCAGAGCAAATACGTAGCCTGTCATTGATCTTCTACTGTCAATATCCCCTGCATAGTCCGCATCCGAGAAACCAGCTACCAAGATGTTTTCACGTGACCCATAGCATAGGCCAATGTCTGACGTACCCTTAAGGTACCTGAATATACGCTTCAATGCCAGCCAATGGTCCCTACCCGGATGAGCCATAAAACGACTAACCACACTAACAGCGAATGCTATGTCCGGTCGAGTACAGACCATAGCATACATGAGACTTCCAGCTGCGCTAGCATATGGAACCTTGGACATGTACTCCTTCTCCTCCTCAGTCTGAACGGTGTACATTCCTAGCTTGTTGTTAGTTGCCATAGGAGTATCTATAGCTTTAGCTGATAACATCCCGAATCTTGCCAAGATCTTCTTGATGTATCCCTGCTGTGATAAGAAAATCTTCTTCTTCTTCCTATCTCTATAGATCTCAACTCCCAATATCTTCCGAGCAGCTCCCAGATCCTTCATCTCGAATTCCGCACTAAGGGACCTCTTCAGTTCTCTAATGTCCTTGATATTTCGAAATGTAATCAAAATATCATCCACATATAGAACTAGGTAAATACGTGATCCACTATGCAACTCTTTGTGATACACGCAACAATCATACTCGCACTTGTGGTAACCAATCTTCAACATGAAGCTGTCAAACCTCTTGTACCATTGCCTCGGCGACTGCTTAAGTCCGTAGAGAGATCTCTTCAGCTTGCACACGTGGTTCTCTTTTCCGGGAACTTGGAACCCCTCCGGTTGGCTCATGTATATTTCCTCCTCCAACTCTCCGTGCAGGAAAGCTGTCTTGACATCCAATTGCTCAAGCTCTAGGTCTTGGTGTGCCACCATTGCTAGTAGCACCCGAATAGAAGCATGTCTGACCACCGGTGAGAACTCGTTGTAGTCAACTCCCTTTTTCTGACTGAACCCTCTTGCAACTAGCCTTGCCTTATACTTGATGACCTCTCCAGATGCAGTTCCTTCCTTTCTTCTGAAAACCCACTTGCAACTGACTATCTTCCTTCCCGCTGGCAATTTAACAAGCTCCCAAGTCGAGTTCTTGCTAAGAGACTCCATCTCTTCTCCCATCGCGGCAATCCATTGTGCTGACTCAGAACTAGATATAGCGGCCTTGTAGGAGGATGGCTCGTCCTCTACCTCTTCCGCTACCTGTAATGCATATCCCACCATACCATCATCTCTGTATCTCGCCGGAGGCTTTATGACTCTCCTTGGTCTTCCTTCAGCAATACTTTGATGAACCGATTCCTCTGGTGTAGACGCATCTTCACTATCAGACTCTTTCGCTTCTTCCTCTTCGGCTTCCGGCGGCGGTGTAAGGATTTCAGAATCCTTAGGATCAATAGGATCCGACTCTCCCTCCACCTTCTTCTTTTCATCCCCAAGCTCCACCTCCACAGAGTTTTTCAACATATGAGACTCATCAAAGACTACACTTCTGCTAAGTATAATCTTGTTGTATGCCCATATCTTGTATCCCTTCACACCCGTTCCGAATCCCATGAATACTCCCTTCTTAGCTCTTGGTTCTAGTTTGCCATCGTCAACGTGATAATAGGCAACACAACTAAAAACTCTCAAGTCCGAGTAATCCACTGCATTACCGGACCAAACTTACATAGGAATCTTGCATCCTATACCTGTGTGCGGGCTCCGATTTATGAGATAGCATGCCATGGAAACTGCCTCTCCCCAAAAACCTCTAGAAAGACCTGCATTCGAAAGCATGCACCTTGCTTTCGCTAAAAGTGTCTGATTCATTCTCTCGGCTACACCGTTCTGCTGCGGTGTGTTCCGAACGGTGCGATGGCGTGCTATTCCTTGATCCTTGCAGAATCCATCAAACTCTGATGAACAGAACTCTAAGCCGTTGTCCGTGCGCAGCCTCTTCACCTTCTTTCCCACCTGATTCTATACTAGTGTCTTCCACTCCTTGAATCTTGCGAAGGCTTCACTCTTGTGCTTCATCACGAATATCCAAGTCATCCTGGAGTAGTCGTCTATGATGCTTAGGAAATACATGTATCCTCCAATCGCCTCGACTCGAGATGGACCCCAGCAATCTGAATGGATATAATCAAGAGTACCTTTCGTTCTATGAACCGCCTTAGGGAACTTGCTACGCTGTAGCTTCCCATACACGCAGTGCTCACAAAACCCTAGGCTCTTGGGCGCATGCCCGGTGAGATAGCCTTTCTTGTGAAGTTCCTGCATTCCATGTTCACTCATATGACCGAGCCTCATATGCCACAGCTTGGTTAGATCAGCTTCCTTAATCTCGGCTGAGACAACTCCAGCAGAACCTGTGATCATCGAACCTTGCAACATGTACAAAGTCCAATTCTTGACTCCCCTGAGAATCACCTTAGAACCCTTGCAGACTTGTAGATCTCCACCTTCACCTTTGAAACTGTATCCCTTGCTGTCGAATAGACTTAAGGAGATCAGATTCTTCTTAATAAGTGGTACATGTCTGACCTGCTCCAAGGTACATAACTTCCCTTCATTTGTCTTCGATCTAACTGAGCCGCTCCCAATCACCTTACAGATGGCTCCGTTTGCCATGTAGACATACCCTCCATCCGTTTGGTCGTACGTCGAGAATAGCTCCCTGTTAGAGCAAATATGATAGGAAGCTCCAGAATCAAGGACCCACGCATCCTGAGAGTGCGTGACAACATCCGCCATTAGAACATAATCATCCTTGGACGAGTTACCTTGTTATGCTACGGCTGCGGATCCGTTCTTCCCCTGTTGTCCTCGTTTCGGGCATTCTCTCTTCCAATGCCCCTTTTCCTTGCTCCAAGCACAGACATCCTTGGGCAACTGAGAACCAGAAAACTGCTTTTTCTTGTTCTTCTTACCCTTCTTGCTTACCCCCGTCGCCATCAGTCCGGAAGCATGGTCCTCTGCACCTGTGCATGCACCCTTATGGCGCAGTTCCCTAGCATGGAGTGCCGATCTCACCTCCTCTAGGGATAAGTCGTCCTTGTTCACAATGAACGAATGCACGAAGTTCTCATATGATGGAGGTAACGAGATCAATAACGAAAGTGCAGCATCCTCATCCTCCACCTTCTCGCCAATATTACGCAAATCTAACAGAATTGTGTTCAATTGATCAAGATGGTCCTTGAGAGTCGTACCTTCGAGCATCCGCAGGGTGAAGAGCCTTTGCTTTAGCATCAACTTGCTAGTGAGACTCTTCGTCATGTAGAGACTCTCCAACTTGAGCCAGAGCTTCGCTGCTTCCTTCTGATATGCGATCTCGATGATCACGTCATCCGATAAGCACAGCATAATCGTTGCGTGTGCCTTCTCCTCCATCGCCTTGAACTCCGCTGATGCAACATTCATGCCTCCCTTGTCCGCGGTCAAAGGTGTCCACAAGCCTTGCGATTTGAGCAAAGCCTCCATCTTTATCTTCCACAGACTGAAGCTGTTCCCTCCTGTCAACCTGTCGATCTTCAACATCGATCCGGACATCGTTCTTGGTGGATCTTGAACTCTAGTCGCGTGCTCCACCTAGATCGCAAAACCCTAGCTTTGATTTCACCAAGTTGTGAAACCCTAGCTTTGCTCCGCCTTGATCTTGATCTTGAAACACCGCCAACCTTGGCTCTGATACCAGTTTGTTGTGACAGAACTCCTTTTTCAGAACTCTGATACCAGTTTGTTATGACAAACCACCTCACGAACAATGAACGAATAAAGAAGAACACGAGTATTTACGTGGTTCGCTAGCAAAATATTTGCTAACTACCTCCACGGCGGAAAAACACTCTTTATTCACTTAAGAGGAACAATTACAATGTTTTTGCATGCCTAATAATATGACTACTAGGTTCTTTATATAGTGCTAGGAAATCCCTAAAGTTTTCAAATTCGATTTGGAAACAACTTGTTTCCTAACTAATCCTCCACCGCCTTTGACTTCCAATGTTTCCTAATCAAAGTTGGAAACAAAGAGTTTGACAGCCTTTGACCAATTCAAGGCACCAACTTAACAAATCCATCAATTCGATCAAAATTAGCGAGTAAATAAATATACCGCAATTGAGCTTTATATCGCCTTTCGAATGAGTCTGTGTTTCGATTTCAAATTTCCATCTTCGGAGAATACTCTGATCTTTGAAATGCAGTTTACAGTCTCCTGAGCTTCGATTAGCAATTTTCGCGGTCCTGTGAGAAGACGAGAGAGAATGGTACAGACGAGTGAGGAGACGAAGTGATCGATCAATTGATGAGAGCTAGCCTAAAGGGAGAATAAAGTTGGGCTGCAATACACGACACACCTCACAACTACCAACATCTCCCCCTTCGACTAATTCAATTATCTGACCCACCTTCTCCTATTCTCACTCTCTAAAATTTACATCTCCCTCTCAAATTGTTGAGGTAAGATCACAACTTACCCCCACACACCACAATAATTTTTCTTCACACTGGAAAAGAGACCTCTTCTCTATCCAGAATGCTCACCCCTCAAAAGAAAAACAATGGTGACGAAAAATGCTTGGTGGCAAGGAAACGAAGATGTACATGAAACAAAAGTAGCCACCTCATGTTAGTCAAAGTAAACTGCACACTAAAAAAAAATCTATAAACTTTAGTTAAAGAAACCACGCATACTATATGGAAATTACAAACTATACTCTCAAAGTACCTTCGGCTAGTTTTTTTATCAAGCGGTAAGAAATTCATTACTCCATTTTGACAAAAATTAAGCCCACGCTGCATATTTGTCTCCAAATATAATACCGTACAAAATTCAATTATATAAAAAGCGAGAAATTAATTTTTACACACCCCTTAATTTATTTTTCGATAAGAAATTATATATTTAATTATTTTACGCCAAATCGAAGTCTCACAGAGTGTCATCTCTTATTTGGCATTCTAGATTTGGGCACCATAGTGAGGCTATTCGTCATCAAATGTTACCTTCAATTCATGCTTCTAGTTCGTCTAACTCTTTGTGCGAATTCTGTCTTGAAGGGAAAATGCCTAGAGTCCCTTACAAACTATCTCAATATGTTCGGTTAAACCTTTTCATATGTTACATACTGATGTTTGGGGTCCTGCATCTATCAAATAATTTAATGGCTTTAAATTTTATGTGATATTTGTTGACAATTTCTCTAGATTTACATGCTTGTTTGGTTTATTTCATAAGTGTGATGTTGCTGCTGTGTTTCCCAAATTCAAACATCAAATTGAAAATACTTTAGGTCATTCTATAAGTGTGATAAGATCTGATGGTGGAGGAGAATACATCTCTTACTTATTCAAACATGTCTTGTCTGAGAGTGGTATCACTCATGAAATGTCATGTCCTCACACTCCTCAACAGAATAGTATAAAAGTAACGAAACATAGACACATAGTTGAAACTGCTGTTACATTACTACAACAAGCTTGGTTTCATGTTGTTTCAACTGCTGAATATCTTATCAATATAATAACAAGCACTGTTACTGGGAAAAAAATCTCCTTTTGAAATTCTGTTAAAAAAGAAACATGATTACTCTATCTTGAAAACCTTTGGATGTACTTGCTATCCCTATCTGAAACCCTACAATAACTCTAAACTTGATGGAAGAACTCAGTGTGTTTTTCTGGGTTACTCAACTCAACACAAAGTGTATTTATGTCATGAGAGAAGTGGCAATAGAACATACATTAGCAGAGATGTTGTGTTTGATGAATCCATTTTTCCTTATGCGAATATTTCTTCTCCTCCAACATGTGATACTGCTTCTAACTTGTCTCACTCTACAGCCTTTCGTGAAAATGCATACTCTGCTTCTCATACTCCATCCAACACTAATATCACTATTCCTTTGACTGAGGAACCTCTGTGTGACACTCCACCACCAATGATGAACACAAGTCTCGGATCAGAGATGCACACAACTGGTGCACACTCCAGCCCTGTGAGGGTAAACATGCACACACCTGGAGTTCACTCCGGCCCTGTGAGGGCAGCCATGCACACACCTAGAGCTCACACCTGCCATGTGAGGGTATCTATGCCTGATAATCAAAATGACCATGAGGTGTCAAACTCCACTCCAATGAAGTTCACAATGTCATCACATGTTCCAAGCAAAGGAGAAGGACACCACATGCAGACAATGAGTAAATCTGGTATTTCTAAAAGGAAATTTGTTTTTTTTGTTATTGTTTCTTCTAAATATCCAACTTATATTACTGATGCTAGCAAACACCCTCATTGGCAAAATGCCATGAATGAGGAATATAACAGTTTAATTGAACAAAACACTGCTGGGCCACAATAGAGTTTCACAAAGATTGAAGGTGAAGTTCTAAAGAAGATGAAAGTATGTGGAGCTAAACATAATTATTGTAGACCTAAATGAAAGCCCATATAAAATTCTGAGGCATCTATGTACATGTTCTTATCTAGCTGATCCAACGGTCACAATTAGACCTGTTGTATCCTCACTATATAAACACTTGTCTAAACCCTAAAATGGTTAAGTTAATGGAATCATATTTTTATTCTTCGTTGTTCATCTTTTCTGTATTTCATCTTCTCCCGAAACCCTAGTTTCTGGGTTTCTTATCATATATACATGGTAATTTTTAATTTTCTATTAAGGGCGGGGTAAAAGAATATATTTTGGAACATTTGTGTCATATAATGTGGGGGAATCGTTAAAAAAATGTTAAAAAAAATATAATGTGGGGGAACTTTTTATATTTTCAATAGGGGCACGATTGAACTTATATAAAAGTAAGGGTAATATAAATAGTTTTAAAAAATCTTGGGGAGTGGGCAAAGACCCCCTGTTTATACTTTATAGTCCTTCTAGTTTTGGAAATGACATTTTCATCCACCTTGTCTATCAAATTTCTTGATATTTGCACTCCTTAGCTGTGACGTCGTTTGTACGGGGGCAGTTGTTTGTCACTGCAATAGTTCCGGGGAAAAATTTCCTCTCTTAGCATATTATACGACACAGTCAAGGTTATGAGGGAATATGTGTCATGAGGTTTGGAACACAAAAGGGGGTGAAAGTGTCATTTCTCAAAACAAGAAATGGTGAAATTGTCTTCGCATTAAACCTAAGGGGGGTGAAAGTGTCTTTTACCCTTAAGAAATTAGAGAGCAACCATGAAACATGCATTAGCAATCATGGAGCATAACTTGTAGGGGCATATCCGACATTTAGTAAAGCACACGCGTCTCAGTTTAATTGGTTGAGCATGCTTTCTCCGCTGTAGCTGCGGGTTGTGATGTATCAGTATGACTATCATCATGAGAGGGAGCGCCGTCCACCGAATGCCAAGCAAAAGGGGCTTGAATTGAATTACAGAGAGAAAAGAGTCCTTTCGCTATTTATATACTCCACTCCACACAAACTCCTCTTCTCTCTCAAGTCCTTCCGAGTCTCTCTCTCTCTCTGAAGGAAGCATAGCTATATCCTCTCTTTCTCCATTTCCGTCCACTGGTTCGCCGATTACACCTCTCCGCCATGGTTAGTCTCTCCTCTTCGCTCGTTTTCCACTTCGTTTAGTCATAATTCATGTTGTTTAAAACACTAATTTAGTGGCGCTGGAGTTGATCTGCGATAAGAAACCCTAGTCGCTTGTGGTGATCGATTAGTTTTCCAGCTCGTGGATCTGAATTTCACCGTGATCTCCTCCTCCTCTGAATGTGGTTAATTTTGGATTTTGATGTGGGACGATGACTCTGGTCTTTGGAATTTGCTTGATGCTATGAATGTGTGCCTTTTTGCTTGTTGCATGTTACAATTGCTGTATCTAGCAATAAGAAATTGAATTTCTCAAATTTCTGGTGTTTTAATGGTATTAGTATTAGTTCATATACTACTAGTCTACTACTGATGAGAAAAAAGAATGGCACTATTCTTTGTTACTGTGCTACTTGTTTGGCTTGAGCAGGAGCTTAGGCTTGTAGATTTTTCTTTTCTTTAGCACAATCAAGTATGCTAATCTCCAATTTAGTTTGGTTGAAACAATAAAACCTGTTAGGCTGTTACTGTGTTTTTTTGGTCAATCGTGTTGGTGAAATTGTGCGAGACATTCATTACTCTGTCGTCGATTGGGTCGTGCATTTTTTAGCCCTCCCAGGGTGACCTTGTGCACGGGTCCAAGTTGCTTACCAGTTGAACCGACCACCTTGTGTCTTCTGTTTTAATCTTAGGCTCAGTTTGGTTGGCGGTAAAACATTTTCCTGTAAAATGTTTTCCGTTGTTTTGGTGTTTTGGTGCTGTTTGGTTGGAGGTAAAATATTTGCCTGTAAACTGTTTTCCCTCAAATGATGTAAAATGATTTACACATGGTAACACTCCACAACCGGAGAGTGAAGGAGCACAACAACTCATGGTAACACCTCCACTACCAATAACCACCACTACCAAGTACCACCTACCTCCACCACGACCCATCACCGCCACCCACCTTCACCCCCACCATCACTGCCACTGCCATCATGGCCCACTTTTTTGACAAGTGTCAACCAAACACGAGAAAATAATTGCAGAGAAAACTTTTTCACACAATATTTTACGCGTAGAATTTTTTCCCTCAAAAGATTTTTTTCCCGTGCAAAACATTTTACTGCGAACCAAACAGACCCTTAATGTTCTCAAAATGATAGGGGAATAGTTCCAATTGGAAAGATGGAAGCCGTGTTTTGTATTTGTTCCAAATCTCGGGACAGACATGTATTATGACTACATAGTAAAGCAGTAAAAATAAACTCCACCAAAAAGGAAGGCAGTAAAAATAAGGAATGTGATGAAACACTTTGAAAGTTGTCTATATCTTTGCACGTAAAGCACTTGGATCCTGGATGTTATGGAAGGAACAGAAATAAAACAAGATTTGAAATCCTCGTTCAAGTTTCATACAAATCCGACACGAGTCTTCTTCAGAATCCGAGACAACGATGGAATAAACAGCTTTCAGAATGACTATCAACGGAAATAATCTTCTTCACCATTTTTGAAGATGGTACATATGAACTGTACATGTATATGTACGTTTCTACAGTATGATTGTTTGTTCAGATTCGTAAAGGCTACCTAACGTTGCTTGTGGGTTACATTCGATTATTCTTTCCTTCCCTATTTCGGCGAAGCACGAACAACCTACTGTTGTTAGCCGTTAATCGAGATCTCAACCTTTTTAGTGATATCTGGGTTTGTGCTCTTATGGTAAGAACTTTACAAAATACTCCCCATGTAGCGGTGCTTTATTTAGAAAATTGCTCCTCTGGTATTCTGTTGCTCTAGTTTGGAAAAAAATAATCAGGTTGGTACTTGCAGATTATTATGAGCCATAAGCTGCTCTGTTTAAGCATTTGTTCGTATGCAGTTCATTTAGTATATGATGTATTACATATTTTCCACAATTCCGCCGTTTGTTGGATTTTTTAATCATTTTGTCTTCTTACCCATTTGTGTTCGCTTTTATTTCGTCTTTCCTTCATTCATTTGAAATTTAGTGCTAATTTGATAATGAACTTGAATTACATGGGAGAAATGTGTGTATTTCTGTTTTATGTTCTCCAAGTTGCGTGATACTTTGATCTTCTGAAGTCGGACATGTCTGGGAATACCGGTTATGAAGGGAATACTGTCCATCCTAACAACATCACAGTTCGTACATCATCGACAAAGCTCTTTTACAGGAAGCATTTGCTAAATTAAATTAAACAATTAAACTAGTTGAGTCAAATGAATGAAATAAAAAGGAATAAGATCTGGGGAGGTTAGAGTTATTAGATGCTGTCGTTCGCTAACCAAACAGATTTGGTAAACATTGCTAACCTCCGCTGATATAGCTGGTGAAGTCAGAGTCTGTAATTTAAATCCGCTGATATAGCTGGTGTTCTTTTGTCATTATCCATTAACTTGCCTCTTTCCATATGCGAACAGGCTAATGCAGCATCAGGTATGGCTGTGCATGATGAATGTAAGCTCAAGTTTCTGGAGCTGAAAGCAAAAAGAACTCACCGTTTCATAACCTACAAGATTGAGGAGAAGCAAAAGCAGGTGGTTGTTGAAAAGCTCGGTGATCCAACTCAGAGCTACGACGACTTCACTGCAAGCCTTCCTGCAGATGAGTGTCGCTATGCAGTGTATGATTATGACTTTGTCACCGAAGAGAATTGTCAAAAGAGCAGGATATTCTTTGTGGCATGGTAAGCTCTTTTGCTAACCTCACATTCACTTTTTCCTTCTTTTTTTCCAAACCCTTGAATAAGTGGTAGAGCTACCTTGGGTGTGTGATTCACTATTTTCTCATGCCGCTGAGGCAGGGCCGGATGCACATGGGGACCATGAGGCTCACCTACCTCCCCCAACATTCTAGAATTACATTTATAACCTATGAAATTTGCAATTGTGTCAATGGTGACCCATGACATTTGCCAAATTGTCCCAATCCCGTTGGCAATTTTGCAAATTTCACAGGCGCACCATTTAGACAATTGCAAATAGTGCCCCAATTTTTTTTAGATACCCAAATATTTTATAATTGCAATTTAGACATATTTGCATGTATTTTGATCAAAAAAATCACATGAAAGGTGTTACTCACCAAATGAAACAGAAGTTATCTATTCTTATCAAGGATTGAAATCTGTATTCTGCATAAAACTAGTTCATATTTGAACCAACATGTAACACTTTATTTTCCAAGCTCATGGGTTCCCTTCATGGTTTTCTCGCTCCAAGGCTGCCTTAAGGGTTCTGAAAATTTGTTTTTAGCTCCATAATTTGACAACTTATCTGTCTAGGCTCTGACAAGGATGAAAACTCTGAAGTTGGCTTGAAAACACCCAAATGAAGTGCTTAATGTAGAGTCAGAGAAATTTCGGCACCTCTTATTTAGATTTTGCCCCCGCCACCATTTATACTCCGAACTGATGCTACTTTTGTTTAATTTGTATGCTGTACGTATATTGCAAAGGTCCCCTGATACAGCTAGAGTGAGGAGCAAAATGATATACGCAAGCTCCAAAGACCGATTCAAGAGGGAATTAGACGGCATTCAGGTGGAGCTCCAAGCAACAGACCCAACTGAGATCAGCCTTGACGTCATTAAAAGTCGCGTGTAATACATCTCTGGTCTGGCAACCTAGCTATTTCCTTTCTTCGATTTATTTCTTCAGAAGTCCGGGTAGTAGTTCAGTAGTTGTCAGGCAGTTGGAGCTTGTGGTTATGATATATGGATATCGTGTCCTTGTGTTATCTGAGATTTGACTTCTCAACGCTTTTGTCCTGTAGAACATGCGCCTATGTGTGGTATTTTGATTGTCTGGATCTTGTTGTTAGACAAGGGATTCTCTAGTACTTTTTGCAGTTTCCGGGTTTAACATGATTTAGTAATGCTTAATGCTTCTCTCATTCTTGTGTTTGCTCTGTTTCTCGATGGGGCCTCTAAAGTACTATAATATTTCTGTGCTATTCTTGATGAGTATAATGAAGATGTTTGCAGTATACTCCTACTTCTGTTACGGTTCTTCTACCAACGTTGTACATGGCGTGTCCATTGTGTTTGCAACCGTTTCACAGCTCTTTTTTAGCAAGTGTTAGTGTTTTCCTAGCTGAATCAGCAAAAAACAAGACTGTGCTGCTAGAGATCCAATCTACTTTCTTGCAGGATATATAACCGAAGCAAGTTCTCAATATCTTGCAGGATATAATCCTTAGAGCATCTCCAAGAGATGGCCTATAAGTTGTCTTTGGCACAAATTTATGCCAGTTTTGCCTAAAAAGCAGCTCCAACAGATGGTGCAAAATCTGGCCTAAATTTGAGCCAGGCCTATAATTGGACCAGTTTTGGCCTAAACTGAGGACAATTTGAACCTGGTGTAAAAAATAAAAAACTATGATTTATTGCTTTGCTTCTCCTGTGATCCTCCTCCTGATCCTCTACAACTCCTCCAACGTTCGGATTTACCGTAGCAACAATAAATTAGAAAAATTTATACATACTTATCAACAATTAAATGAAAAAAACAAAAACAAAAAATTACAAAAATTACCTTCAACTCACTTAATACTTTCATTAATTCGATATTAAATTTATAAATTATGATAATTATTAGATATAGTGACATAATTGTTTAATGATGAAAATAAAAAAATAATGCTGTTGACCTATATTTAGGCCAGCTGCTGGAGCAGAAACTCTAAAAGTGCAGGTGTAAAATATAGGGCAGGTACAAATATAGTCCAAGGACAATTCCACTGTTGGAGATGCTCTTAGGTCCAGTCTACGCTACTTTCCTCCACCATTTAATTTATAAGTTCTGGAGTTGGAAGGTTTGCAAGTCCAGAAGAACCTCTTTGGAATCCCAAGGGTTGGTCGAGTTGGCAACGGCTTGGGACTTAAAAGGGTGTGCTTCCCTTAGGTCTCAGGTTCAAAGCCCATGAACGCCAATCCCCTTGGCTATTTGCACGAAACTGTAGCCTGTAGGTATACCCCAGGGCGAAACTGTAAATATACCCCAGGGCCCGTGTGGTTTAGTCAAGGCGAGCGTAAGCTGGCCCGAACACCATGGGTAGCAAATAAAAAAGAACCTTCTTGGCATGGTATGCCAAGCTCCCTCAATCAAGTGTTCAAAATCTAAATATAATTCTAAGAATCCATCCACTATACTCTCCTTCTCTTGCTCTTTTTTTTTTTTTTTTTTTTTTTTTTTTTTTTTTTGAAGAAAAACAACCTTGCATTAATCAAGAATAAGCCATTACAAGTCCTGCTTCCTTTCTAATACATTCTTTTAGCCAAGTGGGAACGGTTCAAATCAGAGAAGCTGATGGACAAGTGATCTTCTTTAGCATAGGAAGCTAAGAGATGTGCTGCATGATTGGACGAACGGTGAGCAAAAACTATCTGGAACTCAGCAAAAGACCTTAGCAAAGAAGCAATCTGCTCAACAACCGCCCCTGTTTCAATGATGTCTTCGTCTTCAGAGTCAATATTTAGCTTTAAGCATTCTCCTCTCTGGTGAGATCTACCTTGTCCTTTCATGTTTTAGGGATTGGTCAAGATTTTTTTTGCCGGACTCTATTCAAGAAATTATTTTGGCATTACTATACTCATTTTTTTTTTCTGGAGAACACTTTTTGAACTGAATATGAGATTTGATGTAAGAACTTTCACGTTCATTGGTGGTCCGCGCTTCACCTAATAAGAGCTCTGATTTAGTTTATGGCAACGAAGTTGTCTTGCCTATAGAGATTTAGGTGCACCTCGGCGAGGATGGCCAGAGCTGTGAGATAGTTTGTGACTGACGGGCACAATGAATTGGAGGCCTGCGATGACCATAGGGAGCACACTACTTCCAAGGTGTGGCAGGCCAAGTACTACAATAAGCCGGTGGTGCCAAGGCATTTTCAGGTGCCGAGAAAGTACGTCGAGGTTGATCCCACGCATCGAGGGTGACCGAGAAAGTATAGATCCAGGCACGTATACTATGACGGGTAATCAATTCCAACATGCATTTTGACAGTAGCTGGGCTTTTTAAGTGGGGTGGGCTGATCAAAGTTACTTTGTGAGCTGAAATAATAAGAGGAATTGGAACTAAACCCATCCGGGTGTGAAGATAGCCCATAAGAGCCAACTGAATAAAATGAATTCAGCCCTTAATTGGGTAGCCCAATTGTAGTATTTGGCCCAAAACAATTTCCACTAGAATTGAGTCCATGTGGAGGCCCATATGGTGAGGACAACCCAAATGAAGAAGCCCTAGCCGCTGAGGAAGATACCAACCTGTATTCTCTTATTGAAGGTGCGAGAAACCATGATTTCCCACAAAAGCCACGGTAGCAGGAGGTAGGGGCGGAGGTGGTAGCGCCGGTGGTGTGGGAACTAGACGGAGCTCGCCGGCGGAGTTAGGGAGTTCGGGTGGGTAAGGGGCGGCGGCGAAGAGATCTGCTTGGTGGCCGTGGGTGAGGATCTGCTGACCGGCGATCGGTGCAAGCGGACTGGGGAGATGACGGGCTTGAAACCTAGGTGGGTTGGCCGCTCCAGGCACCGAACGCGGAACTGGCAGCACTAATTGATACTAAAAAGTATCATATGGGTCACTCGTATTACTATCATTAATTAGTATTTTTTATTTAATTATTATTAGTAGTTAGTTTATTTATTTAATCAGTTTAGTTAGTGTTTATTTAATAAGTTAGTAGGATCGAGTCGGGCCCGTCAGGTCAAATAATCTAGTTAGAGTTAGTGTTTTTCTATTTAAACAATGTAATTGTTCGTTTTAGTCATCAAGAAAAGAATTAAAGGCGTTGTATTTTTATTTTCGTGTGTTCATGTTTGTGTGCCCGATCGATGTAATGCTCTGTCTAAAACTTAAGGGTAAACTAGTAATTCGGAGAGCTAAATAAAAAATTTGTTGCGAAAAATAATATTTGGGTAATTTATCGTGTTTTAATCGTACGAGATTCTAGAAAAACGTTACATTAATAATCGTAAGTTAAAACGTAAATATTTCCTTTATTTTAGCTATTACCGCGTGTACGACACCGCGAACTTGTGTGTGTGTGTCACACCCAATCACTCTAGCAACTAGTACCTAAGCTGCACCCAATAATTTCTAAAAAGAAAAACTATATTATATTTGAGTTTTTTTTCCAATAGAGTGTTTCCTTCTCATCTTCTTCTTCTTCCTTCTTCTTCCACGACAACATCACCGCCACCGCCACCGCTCTCTTCCATCTCCTTGTCTCCTATTTAAACTCAATTCATTATCATCATCTTCTTCTTCTTCTTCTTCTTCTTCTTCTTCTTCTTCTTCTTCTTCTTCTTCTTCTTCTTCTTCTTCTTCTTCTTCTTCTTCTCCGGCAACCACCACCACCACCGTGACCAACGTCACCACCTCCATCACCACCTTCTCTTCATCTCTCTGCCCTCTTATCTCCCTCTGTCCTGCTCTTTTTCTGTCTCTCTGAACCAAACAGAAACAACAGCAGCTGGGTAACATTCCAGCCACCACCAACCACCGCCACTGCAGGCGTCGGAAAGACAACGCGAACCATCACCACCCCTCTGTTCCTCTCTTTCTCCCCCTCTCTTCTCGTTCCCCTCTCTGCACTCAACCCAGACGAAGGAAAGAATCAGATACGAAACCAAGAATACTATTTGTATTTCAAGCCCAACTAATTTGTTAGGAGACTTTAACCACATTTCCACTTATCCCCCATCAACTTTTGACTTTCATATTTCATCCTCACCCTTCAACTCTTCTAATTAATATTTACATCCCAATATCTTTCTCCACTACTTTGGTCAACCCCATTAAAATAAGATACCTAGTTAATCAATCTATGTATACATCCTCTTTTTGCATCAACACTCCATCATCTCCGTCACCCTTTGTCTACATCTCACATTCTTTACATCTTTTACTCTTCATGGAACACTATGAGAATCTCTTTTCTCTCTCTCAAAACACAATCCCGTTTTCGGGTGTTTACCTCCAAAAATAACATCAAAACATTATTTTCTAGCATCCAAAGCATGAAAAACTTGATTCCAAGCTTGGTATAACTATGGAGGGGAGTCATTTCACAATTTTTCTCATGGATTGAAGCCCAATTTCACCATTTTCCTCATAATTTCTTGAATCTTTGGGTAACTTTTCCTTTTAGTCTTGAATTCATACATGCATGTTCATGTTTTGCTTTGATTGATGATATTTAATCTTAGATTTCTTCCTTTCCATGCTTGATTCTTCATTTTCATGGTTTGATCACGAGTTAAAACTCCAAAATTTTGACTATTTCATGAAACCCACACTAGAGCCCACATGCATGTTGTGAATGTCATCTTCTTTGCATTTGTTACTCAAGAAATTTTTGATAATTCGTATCAAGAGCATGTAAAACTGTTATTTTAATGATTAAAATGGTGCTATTTGGGTGAAAATCAAGTCTTCTTAACTTGCATGTACTACTAGAACCATTCATTTGATTTTTGAAAAAAATGCATGTTTATACAATCTGACCAGTTTGTGAAAAACATGAATTATCTCTCAATTTTGTCTCTGTGAAATTTTTAAATCTTGCATATTTTGAAACTAGACTCAGAGATGGTCATTTTGAGAAAAAAATCAACTCCATAGCCAGTTTCTTCAAAACTGCGTTGGCTTTTGTCATATTAAAACAGCATGTCATCAATCAAGGTGGGGGATGGGATCGCGGATCGAGACAAAGACGCTTAGCTTAAATTAGATCACATAGTTTTTAACATATTGATCTTATAAGCTTGTCTTCTCAAAGATTGTTTTACTTATTAGCTAAATTGTAATATTCGTAAAACATATTTCTACTTTTGGTTATCGATTGCCTCTTTATCCCTGAACCGAGATCCCGAGTTGTTTTCACTGGTATCAGAGCATCGATTCTCCGGTTAAAGTGACTTTTCGATCTCCATTAGTAGTGAATAAGAAAAAAAACACGTTTTTGAAATTTCAAAATTGATTAGGATAACCCAACTTGGTAATAACAAAGTAAGCAAGCCGACGGGAGTTGGGGTACTTACCTATCATTAATCTTGATTTGTACCGTGCATGTTGATTAAAAATTAGCAGCTAATCGCAATGCCATTCATGCAAAATTTACTTGCCTATTTACATGCTTAGTACTTACGTGACATACTTATTTATAACAAAATGATTGCTATAATTGTGTGATATGTATCTGTGACACTTTATGTTGTTATATTATTTTGTCGGCATGAGAGTATCAAAGTTTTGACTTACAAGACCCTAAGACCCCTCCTTTCTCATCAACGAGTGAAGAATTTTAAGACATCAGTTGTCCTTTATTTTTTTTATTTTATTTTGAGTTAAATTTGGCATGGTTCTTTCAAAAATTCGATAGTTTTTTATTATAGAGCATTAAAAAAAATAGTTTTTGAAAATTATTGGCTTTTCGAGCTACCAAATGCCAAGTGATATGGATCGCTTTGTTTATGAGTCCGCTGGCATGACTCTTAGTACGGTGGTACTATAAGTTGTACTCGTTGTGTATACTACGTTGGAACATTAGAAACACATGTGAGTTGTGATTCAGAGACACGTTGTGTGACAACACATAATTTTCTTTTCCCCCTCGTATGCGTGGAACACTTGAGGTGATTGGTTGTCTAATCCTATACAGGTAAGAAAATATTTTCTTTAGTGCGGATGAGCAAAGGAAAATGACATGTTAGTTTCGATAAAAGTATTTCGTGTCTTAAAATTTCGGGATTTTTTTTTCAATGCTACAAATTTTCCGAATTACCTTGTAAACGTGAGAACTTGTTTGTTGGTTTAGACCTTTTAATATCGTGTGTCAACCTCTTACTTGAGCAAATTTTCTTTTAGTCCCTACTGTTGTACGAGTGAGATGAGACGTAACCGATCGAGAGCGCGTTTCTCGTTAATTAAAGTGTCGCATGTGCATTAGCTAGGGGTGCAACTTGGGCGGGTCAAACCCGACCAACCCGAGCCCAGCCCGAACTTAAATAGGGCCCGAACACATAGTTTTGGTAATTTGGACGGGCTTGGACATGAATTCTCGGCCCGAATTGCAATTAGGGTCGGGCTTGGGCACAAGTATCGAACGACGGGCTAACCCGAATTGCCCGATTTGCATGACCACTACGTATAAATACTATATTTTGAAAGAAGTATATAGCATATCTAACATGAATATGCTACATTTCTTTCAAGTATTAGCGATGTTTTTAATCATTGTTTTATTCTTCAACTAGTTGATTTATTTTTTCGCCAACAATTAAATTATTCTCTTGTGTTTTTAAAAAGATGTTAATTTAATGAACTAGCCCGAATTCAACCCGAACCCGAATTGATTTATACGAATTTGGGCTCGGACGGGTTGACAATGCTCTTAACTCGGGTCGGGTTGGGCTTGGGCAGCCACGACGGAACTCGGGCTCGGGCTTGGACAGGGGTGTCAACCCGTCCAGCCCGCCCGAGTTGCAGTCCTAGCATTAGCATTGCATACAAGTCTCATGTGCACTAGTTGCATTCTCTTGAAGTATGTTTGTAATTTCACTCAAAAGTTTTCTTAACCTCCGGGGACGAAACTTCATTTTAAGGGGGATGTAATGTAATATCCCGTATTTAAGTTAGGGGTTATTTGGACATTTTGGAAAAATGTTTAATAATTAATGACTTATTCTTGGTTTTAAAGTACAAGGGTGTCATTTGATATTTATGATTTATAAAATTTTATTTTTGATTATTTTGTAGTTTCGGTTACTTGAGTAATACTATTTAAAATTTATTTTGTATACTTGGGACATGAATGCAGTTTTATAAATGTAAAATTTAATACTTATATACATAGCGGCTTGTTTTAAATGTTCTAATTTATAAAAATTGACTTGTATGTGATAGTTAGTAATTGAAAATTATATTTTCACCCCCTTTACTCTTGATTTTTATACTTAAACTCCATCCATCAACTCATGTAATTGATATTATCACCCATTAATTTTTGACATTTCTCATTTCTACCCCTCTTACCTATGAAATTTTGTTGTTACCCTAAATTTCTAGTATTTGCATGTCAACCCACATTCTCTTGGTAATCCAATTACTAACCCCAACTAATTTGTTGGGAGACTTTATTTCACTTCCACCCCTCAATTTTTGGCCATTTGTATTTCAACCCCAACTAATTTGTTGGGAGACTATAACTACATTTCCACTTCTCCACCCTCAACTTTTGACTTTCATATTTCATCATCACCCATCAACTCTTCTATTTAATATTTATATCACAATTTCTTCATCCACTACTTTGGTCAACCCCATTAAAATAAGAGACCTAGTTAATCAATCTATGTATGTATACATCCTCTTGTTGCATCAACACTCCATCATCTCCATCACCCTTTGTCTACATCTCTCATTCTTTACAACTTTTACTCTTCAAGAACACTATGAGAAGCTCTTTTCTCTCTCTCAAAACACAATTCCCGTTTTTGGATGTTTACCTTCCAAAAATACCATCAAAATATTATTTTCTAGCATCCAAAGCATGAAAAACTTGATTCCAAGCTTGGTATAACTATGGAGGGGAGGTATTTCACAATTCTTCTAATGGATTGAAGCCCAATTTCACCATTTTCATCACAATTTCTTGAATCTCGGGGTAATTTTTCTTCTAGTCTTGAATTCATACATGCATGTTCATGTTTTTCGTTGATTGATGATATTTCATCTTAGATTTCTTCCATTAAATGCTTGATTCTTTATTTTTATGGTTTGATCAAGAGTTAAACTCCAAAATTTTGACTATTTCATGAAACTCACACTAGAACCCACATGCATGTTGTGAATGTCATCTTCTTTGCATTTGTTACTCAAGAGATTTTGATAGTTTGTGTCAAGAGCATGTAAAAATATTATTTTAATGATTAAAATGGTGCTATCTGGGTGAAAATCAAGTCTTCTTAACATGCATGTTCTACTAGAACCATTCTTTTGATTTTTGAAAAAAATGCATGTTTATACAATCTGACCAGTTTGTGAAAAACGTGGATTATCACCAAATTTTGTATCTGTGAAATGTTTGAATCTTGCATATTTTGAAACTATACTCAGAGATGGTCATTTTGAGGAAAACATCAACTCCATAGCCATTTGGTTAGGGAGATATGCTCATTTTAAGTTACATGTTTTCTGAAACTCTGTTTCTTGACCAATCTTGTAATTTTTATTAAACCCCCATTTACAGAAACTTATGGCACACAATCTTTCTTGTGATGAAAGTAGACAAATAGGGGATTCATTATGGAGAAGATTGATATTTTTCCTATTCTCCAAGTAGTAGTAAGTGTTTTTCAAAGTTGAAACTTTCTGCCAAACTTGTGTTTGCACAACATTGTTTGTTTATTTTGTAACTTGATTTTGATAATATCTATGCATGATTTTCTTGATGTTTCGGAAAGTAGACACAAGTAGGTTGATCATAATTAATTTCATGATTTTAATAGATTTTTTGATATGGTAAATATGCCTCTAAAGTCAGAGCTACAGTTTTGTCTAGAATTGTAGTTTCACCATTTTTAGAAAACTTGAATTTTTGAAATTCTAAGTGTATTGTTTGTTTTATTTTGATAAGCGAGCATCATTATATGTGCATTGATGACATACAGGACTATGTGGCATGTAGTGTTGCATTGGTTATGGATGTGTAAATTAATTGTAACGAGTACGTTATACTTGGTGTTATGAATTCGGGTATCAAGCAAGTACGATGAACATAAATAAAGAACGAGAGACAAGAATTTAACGTGGATCGTTAGTTCGATTACTAGCTACTCCACAACCCGAACCTGATTTATTGAGAGAAACGAATCCGAACCCGATTACAATCATGACACGCACACACGCTAGCTAATGCTCTTGCTTTTTCTCTATCCGTGTGTATGCTATCTGTTGCTACTGAACCTGTCACAAAACAAAGAAACAAGGCCTACATATAGTGCCACTGCCAAAATACCAACGCCCCCAAAAAAGTTGGAATTGTAGCATGAATTTGACTAATTTAATTCATTCCTTATTTGTTTTGCCTTGGACCCAAAGAAATTCCCAAAATGATTCCAAGTGAAAACTTCAACAAATCTCCACCTTAACTTGAGTCATCTCAGCAACCTTGAACTAGAACTGATGCTTCTCTCGAACATGAAACAGATGAGTCTCACTGAATCTGAAACGAGCACGCCTCCACCTAGAACCAGACTCGAATTTATTCACTGAGAAAGCAGGAGCGAATGTATTCCTGATGCGCTCCAAACAGCGCCAGAACCAGTGCACCATTACAAGTGCCCAGATGTCGTCCAGACCAGATGCACCGACGACGAGTGTCACAAATTGTCATGGCGGATGCGTCTCGTATGCCTCTGATGCGCCCGAAACCCTAGTGCGCGCCAGAAATCTTTTCATGCCTAGAACCTGAACCCGATTCGCGTGCTAGAGATTTCACGCGGCAGATGCTCCATTCCAGGAGCCCAGAATCGCCCCAAAGGGCTCAGAGAAGAAATTCGTCCTCGGAGGAGGTCCCTCCACCTAGAACCAGATTTGTTTGGTTCTTCTTGGGACACTCCCTTTTCCAGTGACCTTTCTCCTTGCAGTAGGAACAGACGTCCTGTGGTAAGCTGGATCCTGCAAACCTCTTGTATCCCTTACCTTTTCCCGCTTTGACCATTAAAACAAACGCATAATGATCACCTAAATTACTTGCAGCCTTGTGCCTCAGATTCCTGGTGTGAAAAGCAACTCTAACCTCTTCTAGGGTTATCGTATCTTTCCCACCAATGAAAGATTGCACGAAACCCTCATACGATGGAGGCAGCGACACCAACTGAATTAAGGCCACATCATCATCACTTATTTTCTCCCACTATTACACAATTCCAGCAGAATAGTGTTTAGAACATCTAAGTGATCACTAATTTGCGTACCTTCAGACATTCGCAACCTGAATAGTCGTTGCTTGAGCATCAACTTGTTTGCCACGAATTTCTTCATGTAGAGCTCCTCCAACTTAACCCACAGAGCAGCCGCCTTCTCCTGATCTGCGACACCGGTGATCACGTGCGTTACCAAAGAAAAATAAAGGGAGGGAGGAAAATCATACGTGCATGAGAAAATGGAAGAATTTAGTGGAAACGTGGAGGGTGGAGTTGACCACAAAGTAATTGGTTGCCGTACAAAACTGCCACATCCCCATTTCCCATATTTGTAAGAATTCTATAAATGTGTAAGATCTAAAAGCTATGGTTAATTCAATCGAAAATCTTTAAAGACATCTTAAAGTCAACTATACTGTTTTATAATATAAAAAAAATAAGTGGTGAATGTGTACTTATGTGTAATTATGAGTGTCTTTAGGGCTGTTTTGCCTCCTGCTTTTACCAAAAAGTTTTTTGCGGTTGCACACCAATGAGAGTCCAGGTCACCGATCCGAACCAAAAGTAACGACGCCATGTTCACGCACCGTCTACCAACCGTCCGATCTCTGTTCTACCGAACGGCAATACGTTGCCATCTCATCGATCCGCGTCAGTCAATCGCCTCGAATCAGAATCCACTACTCACCCCTATAAATTAAGAACCCAACCTCCTCATTTCACCATCTGCAAATCACAATTTCAATTTCAATTTCTTCAATCAATCTCTTTCCCTCCCATCTCTCAAAAACCAAATCCAATGGCACCAAAAACCGCCGATAAGAAGCCCGCCGAGAAGAAACCCGCGGCTGAGAAGCCAACGGAGGAGAAGAAGTCCGCCGTGGCCGAGAAGGCCCCGGCCGAGAAGAAGCCCAAGGCCGGGAAGAAGCTCCCCAAGGACGCTTCATCGACCGACAAGAAGAAGAAGAGATCGAAGAAGAGCGTGGAGACGTACAAGATCTACATCTTCAAGGTCCTCAAGCAGGTCCACCCTGACATCGGAATCTCCAGTAAGGCGATGGGGATAATGAACAGCTTCATCAACGACATCTTCGAGAAGCTCGCCGCTGAGTCCGCCAAGCTCGCCAGGTACAACAAGAAGCCCACCATCACCTCTCGCGAGATCCAGACTGCCGTCAGGCTTGTTCTCCCTGGTGAATTGGCTAAGCACGCTGTCTCTGAAGGTACCAAGGCGGTTACCAAATTCACTAGCGCTTGAATTGGAAGATCTAGGGTTAGGGTTTGCTATATGAGGAATAGTGGTTGAGGTCTTTGTCTTGCTATGTAATTAGATGGGGTTTAGTTTGAAATTGGTTAGTAGTAATGAAGGTTTTGTCTTCCCAGATTTGAATAGATTTCTTGTTGATGATTAAGTCACTTGATTGTAATGGGATTTGGTTGAAATGTTATGAAATCAAGCAACATTTTGGTTATTTAAGTTCTGTTCAGCACCTTTTTTGTTTGATTGTTGTGTATAACATCAGTGGTCAATAACTCCGAATGATATCTGGTTCTGCTCATAACAGATCTATGAATGATTTCTGTTGAATGTTTTTGTGCTCATCTATCAAAATCAGACTGGTATCATTATTGTAATGCCTTCCTGAAACTCATAGATTAGGCAAATTCTTCCGTTGATTGAAAGAAATAGGTTAGCTAAATTTCTCCCTATTTATTGCTAAGATTAAAAGCAAGTACTCCGATTTTGAGGAGCTCATACCACACTAGTAAGTGGTCTATTTTATCCTTTAATCAACCTGAACTCTTAGAGCATCCACAGTAGTGTAATGCACTACTTAGCTAAATTTTATCCTATTGCTATTTTGGATCGGGATGTTTTCAAGTTTTGCTCCAGTAGTGCTATTCAACTTTTTGCCAATAGTTTTTTTTTTAAATGATTATAAATTTATTTGAAATTTAGTACCTCAATTTATGTGTGTATTTTTTTTTCTAGAATTGACACGTCATATGCATTGCATAAATCTTTTTTTTTAAGAAATATTGCATAAATCCTTGACGTGTTTATCTTAAATCTCTTCTAAAAAAAAGTAAAAAAAAAAATGTTATCTTTGAACTTCTCAAAGGAAAAGTCTGTCAACCCAATTTACTTGTACGTAAAAATAAAACTAAATCTAAAATGTTTAAAGTCCTACATCTTTTAAAATTGTACAAAATTAAATCAAGTGTTCAAAACTCCACAGGACTCTCTCTATGATAAACATGACGTTGTGCAAATTGATTTACATGTAGAAGGACGTGCGAAAAAATTTAGGAAGCATGAATCGTGGGTAGAATTCGAAAAAACAATTTGGTTAACAATAATCTACTCGCCAGATCTGGCAAGCAAAAAAGTAGGAGGCCAAAATAGTAGGTGAATTAGCAAGTCTACTGGAGTCCTATTTTCTTAAAACTCGCTATCTATTTTGGTAATAACTTCCGTTTAGCTACTCTACTGTGGATGCTCTTATCACTTTCAATGTCTGTGTTCTATGTGGAGGCATTGGCATAGCAAATCTTAGCTTTATAAACTGGTTGCCTGGGTACGCCCAGTCAATTATGGAATCGAGCGTAATGATGATGATGGAACGGTGGGAATGGACAACCCCTTTAGACAAAGAAGTTGTGCCGGAGTTGTAGTTTAGAACGATTGAGTCCCACTCGTTCTTTGGTTGGATCCAATCGTAGTTAGGATCACTGCTCTCAACTAAATCCTCGGTAATTTTTGTATTTTCCATCAACGACCGATGATGCGACACGCAGAACGCCCAGTATGAGGACGACCGCCGGCTTCTTCAAATTTGGAGGGTGATTTGAGAGGTCAACAACAAGTTCCAGATGTTGATAATTAATGAAGACGATTTTTGACTCGGTGTGACAGGATTACAGAGAAGGTGTTGGCGTCAAGGCGGGTGTTGAGTATGGCGCCGGCCATGGGAGACGGCGGAGTGGAGCTCGTACCTAGGGTGTGTTTGGGCAAATCACAGAAACTAAATGGCCTCTGTGAATCCCATGTACGCAATAGATGACTACCAGCTATAGGCATCACCGTCAGGGGCGGTGCCAAGAATTATCAAGGGGTGAGAATGTGCTCGCCTTCACTGTTCCTCAAAATGCCACCAAAACACGCTCCTCCAGCATCCGGATACAAACTAGCATCAACATTCTGTTTGAGTTTTCTTGTCAAAGGAACACACCAGTTAGAATATCTACAAATTGTGCCAACTTGGGGTGTTTCAAGTTTGCCAAAAGCTTGAAACACCTCGGTGGCGTTTTTAAAAGCCTCAAAGATACAAATTTCAGGTCTTGTATCTTTATTATCAAAGGCTTTTTTGTTTCTCCGCACCTAAATGGACCAAAGAACATTGAGGAACACATCTTTCCAGAGAAGCTCTTGAAAACATTTCTGAAGGACGAACATGATCTATCACATACAGATCTACAACATGAATTATAGCGGAAGATTCATGTGTTTACCTTGTCTTCCTTAGCTCCTATGCACAGCGGATGATCGTAGGATGCTTGCTTTCACGTGCCCTTCTCGCTCACGCTGTCTGGCTCGAATCACTAGGACGAAAGCTCTAATCCACACCAAGTTCCACCAATGGAGGCTAGTTAGAGAGAGAGTCTAGGGTTTACTGTATTATGATCAGCACATGATCTCTACAGTAGTGTGTATAAAATAATAGGAGGTTGTCTCCTTATATAGACAGACTTATACCCAATTGCAACATTACCCCCTAGGGTTTGTCCTTGCTACTAACCCCATAAGGTTTGAGCTTGTCTCACCTAAACCCATAAGTTTAGAATAATTGCATTGTGCACCCCACATGGGCGCACATAATGCTAACAATTTCAAATTGTCTTTCATGTTTTTCTTAATCCATGTGTACAGATCAAGATGGTTATGCTCCTCCACCCAGTTGGTGTTTCTCGCAATGGTCCATATTGTGATAGTGTATGAACACCATCTGAAGATATGCTCAGTACTCATCATATAAGTTGCATCCAGGGGCATATACCATTCGAATCCATTCCTCTAATTTTTCTCAGCATATTGCGAGGAATTTTATCGTGGAGGATTTTCCACATGAAGCTTTTAAGCTTTTGAACAGTTATGATTTTCCAAATCCACATCCGATTCCAATTGGCATTCTCACAATGGGAAAGTTTCTCATAAGCCGAGGAAATTGAGAAATTCACCATCAATAGTTCCACTCCATTTTAACATGTCACTGAGAATGCTAAAAGTTGGAATGTGGGATCTATTATATGAATGTCCATAGGAGTCAAAAGGGGGGTGATGTGGGATATGTTCCACCCCATTGATTATTGAAGAATTTTTTAATTTCTCATTTGTAACAATTCCACTGTACAGAGTATTGTCACCAAGTGGTTTCATACCACACCACCAATCATGTCAAAATGAAATAGTCTCGCCATCTCCAATGTCCCATTTGACATTATCCCGAATGATTTTTCTGCACTTTATTTTGCTTCTCCACGTATGAGAAGCTTTGTGTTTCACATTCCAACTATACAAGTTGGTCTTGAAAAGATACTTTCAATGAGGGCTTTCACCCACATGACATTGTTATTAGAAGCAATTTTCCAACCCAACTTAGCTACAAAAGCTTTGTTTTGGTTTTTGGCATTTCGAAGCCCCAAACCACCATGTTTCTTAGGTTTGCATACCTCATCCCAATTCAAAAGATGCAGAATTTTCTTAATGTCCGTATCTCCCCATAAAAAAGTCCTGTTGACTTGATCAATTTTCTTGCATAAGGAAACAAGAATGACGGATGTTTGCATTCTATATGAGGGTATAGAAGCAAGTTCAGATTGCACAAGAGTAGCCTTTCCAAAAAGGGACAGGTGTTGTGTTTTCCACCCAGCAAGCTTAGTCAAAGGAATGCCACATTTGCAGGGCCGTCTTAAGACTTTTTGAGGCCTTATGCGAGTTTTCAAAAAGAGGCCTTCGTCTTTTTAATTCTACGTTTGAATAGTTAATTGATATCAGAGTTTTTCACGTAAAATATGAATATCATAGTCTTCTTAACATTACCTATATAGGTCAGGTAAAATTAATCATATAATTGCCTTAGAAAAGGATTGAGAAAACCTGAATTGCGCTAAAATTTGAAGTTAATTTCTTGAACTTGAAATCAAACTCTTACACAAGAACTCTTCTACTGAAGTTGGTGACGACAGCAACCTCTCACGTAGGGCATATAACACTTATGTGGTAGTTACATGTTGGAAAATGAAGAGCTCAACAGAATGGGATTAGAAGTACTCTTGTTTTTTCGGAGGTTCTTTTTTTTCCATTTCTTATGAAAATTGATAAAATTATACCGTAGTAGTCTTTTAGAAGAACGCAAATTATCTTGAATTTATTGTGACATATCGCGTCCCTTAATTCTCTCTTTCTCTCTCCTTGACTCATTAATTACTTCTTTTTTCTCTCTTTATATTTTCAGACCATTCTCTCTTCATTTCCATTTCCACACTCACCTCATAATCACAATAATTTTAATTTCTTATTATCTCTCCAACAGATTTTCCTACTTTTCCTCACCATTCCTCAATGTGCAGTTAATTTCTCTTAACTCCTAATCATACTTAACATATTTCCTAAATTTGAGGCCTTCCAAATTTAGAGGCCTTAGGCGGCTGCCTAAGTTGCCTTATGGGTAGGCCGGCCCTGCACATTTGCTGCTAAGGCTTCTGGCCATGTTTCTACTCAAATTTTGAGACACAAACATTTTTATTTATGGAGATTGATAGACTGCCCCGAGACATCACAAAATTCCATCATTGTTTCCTTGACAGTTCTGCACACCTTTTCTTCTGATCTAGCAAAGAGAAGAATATCATCCGCAAACATAACATGGCTAAACATGTCAATTTTTTAGGAAATTTTAATACCCTTCCAACTTCCTTCATCAACTCGACTTTGAATCATGCTAGAAAGCCTATCCATGCACAAACAAAGAGATAGGAAGAGATTGGCTCTCTCTTTCTTGCCCCCTTTGGGGTTTGAAACCCCCCAAGTCTTTCTCCATTCCAAAGAAAAGAGAGAGTGGTGGATGTGACACACTTCATAATGAGATTAATCATATTATTTTCAAAACCCAAACATATTAAAGTGTCATGAAGAAACGCCAACGAAATCTTGTCGTATGCTTTTTCAAGATCGATCTTAAAGATAACATCCCCTTTATTTCCTTTTCTATATCTAGAAGAATGAATAATTTCCTGAGCAAGAATGACATTATCAGTCGTGCTCCTCCCGGGGATGAAAATACTTTGCATTGGGCTAATGAGATTGAAGGGCAGGAAGGATCTAACATGTTCAGATCTACAACATGAATTAAAGCGGAATATTCATGTGTTTACCTTGTCTTCCTAAGCTCCTTAATGCAGCGGATGATCTTTGTGTTGCTTGTTTTCACGCGCCTACTCCTTGATCTTGCTCCCACCAATCTAGTGTGAATCTCGAGGACGAACACTGATTTCCACACCACGTTCCACCTCCTTGGATGAAGTTGGAGAGAGACTAGGGTTCTCTACAACTAGTATGTATCTAGACAGAATTACTTTACTGTGTAGAATAGCCTTATAATATGTAGGAGGCTGCCTCCTTATATAGGCAAAACTTCTCCTAAGTTTGCACATAAACCCCTAGGGTTTGAGCCTTAGCTACTAACCCCTCTAGTTTGTGCATTAGTGCAACTAACCCCATAAGGTTATGATAATTGCATTGGGCACCCCACATGGGCGCACCAATTGCTAACATCTCCCACTCGCACAGTGGGGTTGCACAATTCATCTAGTCTCCATCAATCTCCAACTTTCTATCATCTACAAAAGAGTATTGTGTGGCCGTGGCGTGTGACCGGTGAGAGTACCTGCATTTCGGGAGATCCGTACACCAAACTCGTATAGCCAGCATGGGAAGGCACCCTCTCGGGAGATCCACATACCAAACTCGTATAGCCAGCGCAGGAAGGCACCCTTAAAACATAAAACAGTGATAATGCTCTCCGTAACTCTCGTATTCCCCAGATTCCTCCGATTGTCATCTCGTGGATCATGAGCACCTGCCATGTCCCGAAGGCCATGCTCCAATGAGTCCACATCTCCTTTATATTTTCATATCCTACACGATCCCATAAGATCTTGTAGGTGGGCCCAATGAAGATAATAAAGAGCGATGCAACGAGAATCTTTCCTTACATACATGTGTCACTCAGATTCGGCTCAGCTGCTTTCCCAGCAGTGTCCGGAAGGCCGAATCATCCATAGCCGTAAGGTGTCACGCCAAAGTAGCACCACCGACCCGTCTCCTCATGACACAGACGTAAGTACAAAGGGTATACAGTGTCAATCATCTTTCTATGATTGACGAGGCTCACACGATGAGGAATCCGAGGGACTAACTCTACTCATCACCTCATGGTCACTCATAAGCGCGCGTTATTCAGGGGGAATATGCGCCATAGTGTTTAGACTCTGATCAGAGCGCATGTCTTATCCTTGCAAAGGACCACTATGCAGATGTCTATCCGGCAGCCCTTATGGCCACCAGCCCGAGTGCTGCGACGTCACACTATTGTGAACAATTATCAGCTCTCGCATCTGGCTTTCTCTTCTACACAGACCATACATGGTTCGGGGTAATAACCATGTTCGATTGGCCATAACCAACCTCACCTTGGAACTTATTTCCAATGCGACAATTAAATCCGTCTGACAGGCTCCTAGCTCTACTGATAGACATCTTGCTCTTATCATAGGCCATATGCTCATATGAAGAAGGCATTTCTTATCCTATCGCAGGCTTTCAGCGCTTATCGGGATTCTGTCTCATCTTCCGCCACACCCAGACATATCCAGGATATTGCGAAGGCGGTTGCTCGTGTGAGTGAGCCAACCTGGTGTCTGCGTGACATGCTCTAAGCTAGTACAGGAAATGTAACATATCATACACGTATCAAACAATATGCAGCATAAATAACAAATCCATTCCTAATATCCAATCAATCAATGTCTCAAAAACGTCTAATCAGTCTGACACCTAGCTCCATTTGCCTAACCCTATACTCCTAATATGACCAACAAAAGTAGCCTTAAGAAGAGGCTTGGTCATTGGATCAGCTAACATCTGATTCGTAGGAATATGCTCTAGAGTGATATCTCCCTTAGCTACTACTTCCCTAATGAAGTGGTACTTTATCTCAATATGTTTGGCCTTGCTGTGGTATTTCGGATCTTTAGCACAAGCTATGGCCGACATACTATCACAACGAAGCGTTACTGGTCTTGGTTCGTCAACCGCTCCTAAGCTGACCAGAAATCTCTTCAGCCAAACACTCTCCTGCGCTGCCGCGGAGCAGGCAACGTATTCAGCTTCCATGGTTGATAAGGCAGTGCAAGTCTGCTTGCTACTGTGCCATGTAATGGCTCCTCCACCCAGCATGAAGACGTAGCCTGAGGTCGATTTACGTGCGTCTAGGTCCCCACCCCAGTCAGCATCACTGTAGCCAATGAGCCTTAGCTCAGAGCCTCGGTAGCTTAACACGTAATCTTTAGTACCTTTGAGATATCGGAGAATCCTCTTAACAGTCTTCCAGTGTCCAACACCGGGATCAGACTGATATCTGCTAACTAAACCGACAGCATGACATATGTCGGGCCTTGTACACATCATTGCGTACATTAAACTTCCGACAGCACTTGCATAGGGTACTTTGGCCATCTGGTCTTTCTCGTGTTGGGTCTTGGGACACATTTCTAGGCTGAGTTTCTCGCCATGTGCAATGGGAGTCTCGAATGGCTTGGAGTCCATCATCTGGAACCGTTCAAGTATCTTCTTGATGTATGTCTCTTGAGACAAGCCAAGAAGTCTCTTAGAGCGGTTCCTTAGGATCTTTATCCCAAGGATGTAACTCGCTTCTCCAATATCTTTCATTGAAAAACGAGAGGATAACCACCCTTTGGTAGTTCCGAGCATTCCTTTATCATTGCTGGCTAGTAGTATGTCATCTACATATAATGACAGTATCATGAACTTCTTTCCGGAACGTCTGACATACACACAGTGGTCCTCATCAACCATTGTGAAGCCATATGCTACAATGTCTTGATGGAATTTCAAATACCACTGTCTAGAGGACTGTTTCAGTCCATATATGGACTTAATCAGTTTGCACACTTTGTGCTCTTGACCTTTCTTCTCAAAACCTTCCGGTTGAGCCATATAGATCTCCTCATCTAGTTCTCCATTGAGAAATGCAGTCTTAACATCCATTTGATGTAGTTCCAAGTCCATGCTAGCCACTATTGCAAGTATGAGGCGAATGGAGGCAATTCTCACAACCGGTGAGAACGTCTCCTCGTAATCCACACCCTGTTGTTGGGTGTAGCCTTTCGCCACTAGCCGGGCCTTATGCCTCTCAACGCTTCCGTCTGCCTTCCTCTTGACCTTGAAAACCCATTTGTTTCCAATGGCCCTGCGCCCAGGAGGCAAGTCAACTAAATCCCAAACATGATTGGTTTTCATTGACTCCAGTTCTTCTTGTAAAGCAATGTTCCATTCTTTCTTGTCAGGGGATGAGAGAGCCTCGGACAATGTCCTAGGTTCATCATCTTCTTGCGTGGTGACCATCATGGCCTCCCCTTCGATGTCAAATCGTCGACGGGGTACGCTCCCACGAGCGCTCCTACGCAAAGAGGGTTCTTCTTCAGCTTCATCATCATATATGATGGGCTGCTCACTAGGCAAGTCACTCCCACTGTTCTGAAGATCCATAGGGACTGTTCCCTGTAGGTCTGTAGAGAACTGAGAGTCATCCAGTGGTTCCTCCTCTTCGTAGAGAATACCATCTCCACGTGCTTCTCCCTGACTGGGAAAATCTCTCTCGAGAAATTCTACATCTCGCGATTCCATCTCTGTTAGACTACCATCCGGCTGTTGCGCTATGAATACATAACCCTTGGAGTGCTCAGAGTACCGTATGAAGACGCACTTCTTTCCTCTAGCACCCAATTTCCCATGGACATGGGAGACGTTACGTACATAGGCGGCCGACCCCCATGGCCTAAGGTGACCCAATTCGGGTTGCCTTTTGGTCCACATCTCGTAAGGGGTTGTGGCTACAGAATTGGTGGGCACACGGTTTAGTATGTATGTGGCAGTCATCAACGCATCTCCCCAATAGGAGATAGGCAGATTCGCATTTGCCATCATACTACGAACCATCTCTAACAGTGTTCTATTCCTTCTTTCCGCTACACCATTTTGCTGCGGTGTGAAGGGAATAGTCAACTGCCTCACTATTCCTTTAGTCTCACAGAGCTCCTTAAATTGCTCAGATAGATATTCACGCCCTCGATCTGTCCTAAGAGCTTTAACTCTTTTGTCCAGTTGGTTCTCTACCTCTTGTAGAAATTTTCTGAAGCACCCTAGCGCTTCAGATTTATGTGCCATCAAATACACATAACCAAAACGAGTGTGATCATCTATGAATGTGATGAAATAGCGAGCACCATGTCTAGCTCTAACATTTAATGGACCGCAAACATCAGAATGAATAAGTTGTAAAGGCTCAGTAGCCCTTACTGCTTTACCGAACGGTTTGCGTTTAGCTTTTCCTGTAAGACAAGACTCACATACAGGTAATGATATCTTGGGCATATCTCCAAGTAGGCCTGCCTTGGCCAGCCTGTTCATCCTGTCCTGTCCTATATGTCCCAATCTAGCATGCCATCTAGTGGCATCATCATCACTAGAAGATGTAATATATGAACGAGAATCATAAACATCATCAATGCTAGAACCAACAATGTCTAAATAAAATAAACCACGAGAAATATAACCAGTACTAAAACATGAGTTGCCAACAAATAGTTTGGCAAAACCACCCTAAAAAACAAGTCTAAAATCCAAATCCAAAAGTCTAGAAACTGAAACTAAGTTCTTGCGTGCATCAGGAGCGTATAAAACGTCATGAAGAACAAGCGTCTTTCCAGACTTCATCTTCAGCTGATATGTGCCAATGCCCACCACATCAACGAAAGAGTTGTTCCCCATGTACACTCTTCTACTGCCCACTGGTACTCGCCTATAATCCATGCACGCGTCTCGATCACATGCTAGGTGGTCACTCGCACCTGAATCCAATACCCACACATTAGGGGAATCAGCAATATAAACTTGACTTACAACATAACAGTCAGAGTTTGGATTATAGTGTACCTTTGGCTCGGCGCAGTCACGAGCAAAGTGGCCATATGCCTGGCAGTTATAGCACATAACTTGTCTCATATCCCTCTTGGACTTCTTCCACATTTGGCGCTTACTGATCTTGCGGCATGGGCCCATGTGGCCTCCACTCTCGTGCTCCACGATGACTTCCTGACCCTTTGGCACATTTGCCATGGGAGGGCTGTCTACCTGCGATGCTGGACTAGAAGTTCTGGCAAATTCCAGTCTCTTTTCCTCAAACAATAAATATCGCTTTGCATCATCAAATGTCCTTATGTCATCTGATCCCTGCAATACTTTTCTCACGGAATCCCATGAATCTGGTAGAGACATTCTCACAGCCTTTAGCTGTCTCTCATCGGATACATCATGCCCATAAGTTATAAGTTCAGTAATATAGAATGATAAGGTCTTTAGGTGCGTATCCATAGAGACATTATCATCCTTCACCGTAGAAGTGAGCATCATCCATAGACATGTCTTTTGGAAGTTGTCTGCACTTCCGTACAGTCTTAGAATGTCTTCCCAGAGCTTCTTTGCATAATCAATCACAATTGACTCTAGGAGGTCAGTCCTCACCAGATCCATCAATTCTAGACATGCTTTCTTGTCATCAACTTCCCATTTCTGGTAAGCCTCAAGATCACGTCTATATGCATCAGTTGGGCCGCCCAGTGGTACCCATGGCTCCATCTTTGCCATATGCAAATGATCAGACAGTCCTAGCTCAATCATGCGACATATCGCACTTCTGTACCATGCACGGAAGTTGTCTCCCTTTAGAATTACAGCAGATTTAGGAAATAGATTCGTGTTCATCATGACTGAAAAATGAGACAAAATGGATATTAGTTACTAGCTTTGTTTTAGCTCCTAAATAACATGTGACATCGATTAATCTCAATAGTTCCTCACAAGGACTCCACCAAAACCTAGCGTATATCCTAGGAATCAAATCTCATCACTTGTGATTTCCTATCAATTTTAATCATGTCATCATGTGAGCTCTTTTGTTTTAGTTCTTTAGCATGCGAGGTTAAACATATATAGCCAATCACACGCAGTTATAACATAAAACAAGCATAAGCATAAATAAATATGCAATGGATGTGGCCCATAAGGTGCACTCCCACTATTGAGAGCACTTCTTGAGCAAATCGTGGACTCCATCTCATGCCATCTCGCCTACTTGAGGACTCCAAGCTTGAGGCTCCATTAGACCGTCTAATTGCTCCATGCACCTTGCGCCATAGCTTTTGGTTTGGCCACCTCTCTTGAAGCTTCAATCTTCAATCTCTACTAACTATCTTATTTCTAATAAGAAGTAACCTCATAGAGGCGAGTGGATGAGAAGAGAAGACACTAGAGTATAGAGAGGCACGACACGCAAGCCGTATTTTGATTACATATTCAAAAAACAAAACCAAAACCAAAATATAAAACATCTATGCCACATCCATGCACCAAACACATCCATTCAACCCACAACAGCATGTATAACAATATAATAAACATACTGGAATTTTCTGGAAATTTCCGGAATTAAGCAATAATTACTGGAAATTAATAAGCAATAATCTAATCAACTAAAAAGATCGAAAATTGCTCCCTACCACTTAGGGTCTCACCACCTATGGCAAAACGTAGGGAAAAATGACCTAAGTCTCCAGAAAAAATTTGGGCTCAAAACAGTGTGTTTAAGGTCGTCAAACTGCCTCGGGAAGTGTGCTAAACACTAATTAATTAATCTGGAAATTACTAAAATTTTCCGTCGCTCCAAAAATTATGAAAAAATATCCAAAAAATAGGAAATTTAATTTGGAGTCCCTAGGAAAAAACCGGATGAAAAATGACGGCGGGAGGAGGCCGCACACGCCCTCACGCGCCGCCGCGCATGGGCGCGTCCGCCTCCGCCACGCGCCGACGTCGGCCATGTGCCACGTCAGCATGCCACGTGGCACGCCACGTCAGCACCTGTGCTGACGTCAGCTGCCACGTCAGCCCGCCACGGCATCGCCACGTCAGCTGTCACGTGGCTGCCACGTCATCGCCACGTCAGCCACTTGCTGACGTGGCACCGCCACGTCATCTGCCACGTCAGCCCTAGGGCCACGTCAGCAGCCGCCGCCAGCCCTTAGGCGCGTGCGGCGCGTGGCGGCGCGTGGCCGCGCGTGGGGGCGGCGTCGGTGGCGCGTGAAGCCCACGCGCCGCCTTCCCGTGCTCCGATCGCGACGAAAAAAATTTTCCCGTGATCGTAGGGCATATAACACTTATGTGGTAGTTACATGTTGGAAAATGAAGAGCTCAACAGAATGGGATTAGAAGTACTCTTGTTTTTTCGGAGGTTCTTTTTTTTCCATTTCTTATGAAAATTGATAAAATTATACCGTAGTAGTCTTTTAGAAGAACGCAAATTATCTTGAATTTATTGTGACATATCGCGTCCCTTAATTCTCTCTTTCTCTCTCCTTGACTCATTAATTACTTCTTTTTTCTCTCTTTATATTTTCAGACCATTCTCTCTTCATTTCCATTTCCACACTCACCTCATAATCACAATAATTTTAATTTCTTATTATCTCTCCAACTGATTTTCCTACTTTTCCTCACCATTCCTCAATGTGCAGTTAATTTCTCTTAACTCCTAATCATACTTAACATATTTCCTAAATTTTAGGCCTTCCAAATTTAGAGGCCTTAGGCGGCTGCCTAAGTTGCCTTATGGGTAGGCCGGCCCTGCACATTTGCTGCTAAGGCTTCTGGCCATGTTTCTACTCAAATTTTGAGACACAAACATTTTTATTTATGGAGATTGATAGACTGCCCCGAGACATCACAAAAGTCCATCATTGTTTCCTTGACAGTTCTGCACACCTTTTCTTCTGATCTAGCAAAGAGAAGAATATCATCCGCAAACATAACATGGCTAAACATGTCAATTTTTTAGGAAATTTTAATACCCTTCCAACTTCCTTCATCAACTCGACTTTGAATCATGCTAGAAAGCCTATCCATGCACAGACAAAGAGATAGGAAGAGATTGGCTCTCTCTTTCTTGCCCCCTTTGGGGTTTGAAACCCTCCAAGTCTTTCTCCATTCCAAAGAAAAGAGAGAGTGGTGGATGTGACACACTTCATAATGAGATTAATCATATTATTTTCAAAACCCAAACATATTAAAGTGTCATGAAGAAACGCCAACGAAATCTTGTCGTAGGCTTTTTCAAGATCGATCTTAAAGATAACATCCCCTTTATTTCCTTTTCTATATCTAGAAGAATGAATAATTTCCTGAGCAAGAATGACATTATCAGTCGTGCTCCTCCCGGGGATGAAAATACTTTGCATTGGGCTAATGAGATTGAAGGGCAGGAAGGATCTAACATGTTCAGATCTACAACATGAATTAAAGCGGAATACTCATGTGTTTACCTTGTCTTCCTAAGCTCCTTAATGCAGCGGATGATCTTTGTGTTGATTGTTTTCACGCGCCTACTCCTTGATCTTGCTCCCACCAATCTAGTGTGAATCTCGAGGACGAACACTGATTTCCACACCACGTTCCACCTCCTTGGATGAAGTTGGAGAGAGACTAGGGTTCTCTACAACTAGTATGTATCTAGACAGAATTACTTTACTGTGTAGAATAGCCTTATAATATGTAGGAGGCTGCCTCCTTATATAGGCAAAACTTCTCCTAAGTTTGCACATAAACCCCTAGGGTTTGAGCCTTAGCTACTAACCCCTCTAGTTTGTGCATTAGTGCAACTAACCCCATAAGGTTATGATAATTGCATTGGGCACCCCACATGGGCGCACCAATTGCTAACAGAGATTGTCAAGAGCCGGTCAAAGTCTCCCCACAATGACTTTGGTAATGATCTTATAGAAAACATTACAAAGTCCAATTGGTCGAAAATGGTGTAAGGCCGAGGGATTGCTTGCTTTAGTAATCAACACAGTGATAGTGTTGTTGAGCTTATGAGGGATGCTACAAGACTCAAAATAGCTCTTGACAAAGGAGCTAACATCATGACCAATGTTATGCCAATAATGCTGATAAAATAAGGCATGATACCCATCGCTGCCCGGGGCTTTGAGAGGTTTTATACTTCTCACAGCCTCATGAACCTCATTGGGAGTAATAGGACAAGACATTCTAGCCTTGTCATTCTCTAAGATGTACCAAAGACTCTCCCATCACTAGATTTCTCCTAAAAACGATGATTATCAATATTTTCAGAGTAAATCTTTTTAAAATAATTATTGACGAGCTCCTTAAGCTTGTCATGATTGTTATCCCAATTAACATCGTTGTCTTTAAGGCTAAGGATGGTATTTATGCTTTCTCTTATAGTGGCCGAGAGATGAAAAAATTTCGTGTTTCTTTCACCTTCAAATCCAGTCCCTCCTAGATTTCTTGAGCCACATAAGCTCCTCTTCTTTGAAAATATCATTATATTGATTCACAATGTCAATTTATAAAATAAATAAGTTATGTGATAACACCCTAGATTGTCTAATTGAACTCCTTTCAATCTTCCTAAGAGTTATCTTTTTCTTTTGTGAATATTTCCAAAAACAGTTTTGTTCCAAAAATTGGAATCTTTAGCAAGTTTGTCAAGTTTAGACAAAATGTGGAGATCATTATTTCAAGTATTTTTAACAACCTCAATCTATGACTTCTTTTTTGGGGTCCACATAGCTTCAAATTTAAAATAATGAAAGCAAGTTTGAGTTCTAGGGATACCTTCCGTGTTAACCATGATGGGAGAGTGGTTCGAATAGGTTCTTGGGAAAGTAGTGACATTATAGTCCGGGAAAATGCCGATCCGTTCCCCGTTGCTCATGGCTCTATCGAGTCTCTTAAGAGTGTTGTTAGACCAGGTAAGGGTCGACCCAGTGCTTCCAAGATCAATAAGTTTGTACCTGTCCACATGGTTGCAAAAACTTTGAATTATTTCATCATTTCTAGCTTTCACCATGCTTCTTCTCTCGCTATGTTTCACAATGTCATTGAAGTACCCTGCTCCACAGCAGATCCATATTGTCGGCCATGTCCTCCAAACCAGATCACATATCTTCCCTTTTGTCTTGATTAGGGATTGGATTAATGGCAGACATCACCCACCCCGGGCGATTGTTCTTTTTCACAATAGCAGTAATAATCTGATCCGTCTTGTGGTAGACATCCACCTCCACCATAGGTGAGTCCCAGAACACCCAAATTCCTCATGCTCGCCCCACAGGATCAACAAAGTCATTCCCATCAAGCTTCAAATTCTCAAAGAAATTCCCCATTATTTCAAGCTCAATCTTAGTCTCAAAGAGCGCAACAATTTTAGGTTTGTGTTCAAAGATCAGATCTTTGAAGTTCCTCTTGAAATCATCATTTCTGGTAGCTCTACAATTTCAGAAAAGCATATTCATGGAGAAACAATTAGTCATGTGCCATTGTTCCTCCGACGGAACCCATTTGGATACCTCTTGCAATCTTTGGAAGTTCTCCCCATGCTCTCCTCGAGTTGATTTGTGCTCTTGTGATGTGGATCACGGTGCTTGGAAATCCTGTCGCCTGTAGCTTCATCCATGTCTCCCCTACATACCATGACACTAAAACCAGGAATGGTTTGTTCCTCGTGTCCATCGGGCTTAGATACACTTTGTAGATACCCAATCTATTTATCTTGGTTTCTCTCAACTCCTCTTTCATCTCCAGCCATAGAAGATCCATGCGAGAAGACAAAATTATTCTCTTTCGGCCAGCCTCTTTATTCTTATTTTCAGTTGAGCCAGGTTTCCTTCCTTTATTTTTGGGGAAGCTCCAAGATCCGAACCCGAATCCAGTGTTCCCTCATCAACGTGCCTTTTCTCACCGATCTTGATGTTGTCTGGGATAGCCGCTGCTGTGCTATTCTTGTTACCTTTCTGACCTTCCATCATGTTACCGTTGTTACTCCGGTTCACTTCCCCGTCGCTTTGTCGGCTCCTTCCTCCCTTTTCCGGCGATTTTACCCTAAAGGGGCAAGCCTCTTTTCGGTGATTAACTCGTCCACAACCGAAGCAAATTGTGTGAATCGACTCATATTCGACAGGATTAACTTTTTTTCCAATTCTGTAATTCGATTGAAGATTCTCATTAAGGTTGACTTCGATGCATAATCTCGCAAATTTACCCCTTAATCCAGCCACATAGTTGGTATCTCCTTTGAGTGGTTTACCCATAATTTTTGATATAATCTCAAGAGATGTCTTGTTGAAATGTTCGTACGGAAGCCTTGGAAAAGATTGCTGTCGAGATTGGCGAGGCTTCCGAAGGGGTAAAATTTGGTATCCACTTCCTTACCGTAAGATAATGGTCGAGGAGAACCCAAGGTCCACCGGTGTAAACCTTCTTCCTATCTTATGGGAGATCGAATTTAAAAATGAAATAGTTCGCTTCAATCTCCACTGCATCAAATTGGCCCTTCAATCCCCATAATCATTTTGCTGCCCTTCAATCCCCATAATCCTTTTGCTCTATTGCATTGAGTTTTGTAACCAATGTCTTTGCCCATGAGCTTGATCAGAAGGCATTCTTGGAGCTTTTTCTTGACTTTTTTTTTCTTTTTTTTTTCTTTTTTTTTTTAATCTTGAGGAAAGATGGCTTTTGGGATGTGTTTGATGTTGTCTGGTATTTCCTCCTTAGATTCCAGTTCATCATCAAATTCCATTTCTTCACTATCGCCCTCAGATTGACTCTCATCATCCACGTCCGTAGAGTCTTATGAGAAGAAGCATTTTGTCTTCATCGCTTTCTTCAGAGCATCTTTAAAAGATCTAGTCTTAACTTGAAACTTCTCAATTGCTTGTTGTCTTTTTGATTTGAGATGAGATCTGCAAGTTTGCTACCCAAATTAAAGAGATGAGAGTGAGAGAATAAAAATAAATATTATTCATAATCACTAGTACATCATCCTTTTATACTACACTATGATTACAATGAGGGGATGAATACAAATCAAATGAATAAATACAAATTAAATGAGATAAGTCAAAGGAGATAAGTATGGTAACAATAATAACAATATTGAAGAGATAATCTCCATGATTTGAGGGAGAGATTGCTGGGCATTGCATGTCATGTCCTTATACGCCCCCTCAAAACGGGTTGCCATGAATGAAGGTCGATTATGTTGATGATAGTAGTGAATGGTCCTCGCGGTAAAGGTTTCGTGAGAGCATCAGCGAGTTGGTCGTTGTTTGAGATGTAAGCAACACGAAGTCTGCCTGCTTGCACATTTCGCGTACGAAGTGATAGTCAAGGGCGAGGTGATTCATGCGAGAATGAAATATTGGGTTTGCGCATACATACATAGCTCCTGCATTATCACAGTAGATGACCGGAGTGGAGGAAAGAGGATGACGAAGCTCATGGAGAAGATTTTGTATCCACAAGATTTCGGCAGAGGCAGCGGCAACAGCTCTGTACTCAGCTTCAGTAGAGGATCGCGCGCGGGTCTTTTGTTTCTTTGAGGACCAAGATATGGGTGTCCGAACAAGATAGACAATATAAGACGTAGTTAATATGAAATCATCCGTGTCACGGGCCCAGTTGGCATCTGAGAAGGCATGTAGGTTTAGGGCGGTATTTTTGTGAATTGTTAGGCCCATGGTGGAGGTACCATTGAGATACCGTAGAAGACGGTGGTGTTGGGAATTGTTATTCAGAAAGCCATATTTATGGTTGAATTAATAATTCTTAATAGATAACTGTTTGCATCTTAATTTAGCAAGCACGTGAGTATGCAAACACTATTTATTATTTGCCATATAAATATGCATTATAAAGTCTAATGTTCCATGCCTAAGACAATTGGACATGCAGACGAGTTCGGGCATGTGCGAGATTGATTGTCAGTTATTTATGGAATATAAGTAAGGGTTCACAGTCTAGATGATTTTGGACAAACCATCGGAACGACTGTAGTGTAACATTATACTGACACATCTCGGTCAAGGAAACGGTATAGTTTCAACTTGTTACACTAGCATACTTTGTGTATGTTGAACAGGACCGCCATATGAAATATAATTATCTCGGACTGACCGAAGTGAGATAATAAAATATTTCATTGTTATTGGTAATATTGGAAACTCTTAATCTATGATTTTTTATGTGGACACAAATCTTGATTAATCATTATTTTGATATATTGAGTGAGACTCAAATGCGAGTCAACAATCCTGGTATATTGGATAATGATTGTTATGATTTGGTGAAAGCTAAACGAATCATGGAATCCACGTCTCGTATGAGAATGATGTACCCTCCTGGGAGCTCACTAGGTTTTGTTATGTCAAGTCTGGCCAACTGGTTATTTGTAACCAGACATAACAAATAAGGGTTGAGCGGTATAGATCAGGGAATACATAAGATGTTGATGAGATCGAAATTGTCAGTAAGAGTAGATCAGCATTAACGGGTATCTGTAATCTTAACGTGGGGAGTTGTCTGATATTAATAACAGGAGCTCATACATAATGATGATAATAAATGTCGGAGTTCAATTATAGTTTTATGGTGGAGTAAACTATAATTAATAATTAGTTTTGAATTTAATTCGGGTTGAATTATGAGTTCAAATATATTATTGGGAGCCGATTCATTTATTTTCTCCAGAGGTCCCCGACGTAGTCCAACATAAGTGTGATCATGTGATTCACAAGTGTTTTTGAGTCTCAAGTGTGTGGAATGTAAATTGAGATTATGTTTGGTATTTTATAGTTGATGGATATTACTACAAACTATATGATTATGACTTAATTGCAAGCTACACTAAAGTTTGTAGGGAGGGACTTGCTATGTAAAGTTTTCCTACAAGGGACTTGTGTGCAATTGTGAGTATTCCTAATATTAGGGTTAGTAATATATCTCTATAAATAGTACACCATAGTTATTAAGTGATGATGATTGTTCATACATCTTTTCCACACAAGAGAGAAAAACCCAGCTGTGCATCCATGAGCTTTTCATGTTCGAATCACCATTGAACTTGAATCGGAGCTTGGATCATACGTCGGAAGGCTTCCGGTCATACCAGATTCCGTTTATGGGTGTTTAGGCCTAGATAACGATCTCGGATCGCTTTTGGTAAAACAAGAAAGTTGTAGATCTCGAAAAAACGAAGAGACATGAAGAAACGGCGCGTCGATCGGAGTTGTAGAACTCCAGATATCGCCGGTCAAAGTTTCTGGTCCGCAGTTGATTTTCAACAGAATCTGATTTTGGTTTTTGAGCTTAACCGGAGCTACAGATGTCGGATGAAGACGATCCATATATGATAATCGTGTATCTCGACGAGACGGACGCAATGGCACAGGTCCCGGTGTATGATTCAGAACAGAGATTCGTCAGTGGCTGGTCAAAGTCTCGGGATTCGTGTCGTCCCAGTCCGGATGGACTGTGATAAGTTTTATTCCGCAAGCTAACTTACCGTTATAATGTTTTGAATGTCTATGATTAATTCTCTGCATAAATCACGTGTTCCGGGACAAATCTCATCGAATTTTCTTTTCAGGTGGAGAGATTGCATGTGAGCAAGGGTGGGGGAGTGCATATATTGGGCGAGTTTGTTAACAAAGAAGGTGATATCAGGGCGGGTGAGGCTAAGGTATTGAAGGCCACCGATTAAGGTGCGATAATGGGATGGGTCGAGGAGTGGCGTGCCGGCGGTGGTTAGGGGTGATCAACCGCAAGGGGCGTGGGTGTGGGTTTAGCGTTTTCCATGTTTGCCTTGGTTAGGAGGTCTTGAATGTAGCGTGTTTGACTAAGAAATATCCCATTGGGTTGTGGTTGAACTTCCACTCCCAAGAAATAAGAGAGGTTGCCCAAGTCTTTTCGAGAGAACCGGGAGGATAGAGTGGTGATGAGAGAGTCAAGGAAGGATGGGTTACTAGAGGTGTTGATAATGTCATCAACATAGACAAGTAAGTATGTGGTGATCCCATTAACGAAGAGTGTAAAGAGAGAAGAGTCAGAGACAGCGTTACGAAAACCAAGATGGAGAAGGCGGTTGCGGAGTTCGGTGTACCAAGCTCTAGGAGCTTGTTTTAAACCGTAGAGAGCTTTGTTGAGCTTACACACATGAGTAGGATATTTGGGGTCAACAAAACCTGGTGGTTGGATTGTGTAGACATCTTCGGTGAGAGAACCTTGTAGAAAGGCGTTGTTGATGCCAAGTTGACGCAACGGCCAACCGTGAGCAACCGCAAGGGAGAGTACAAGACGCACCGTGGTTAGTTTGATTACGGGGCTAATGTTTCTCCATAATCAACCCCAACACGTTGAGTGAAACCTTTAGCCACGGAGCGTGCTTTGTATTGGGTGATGCTGCCATCTTTATCTCTCTTTATACGAAATACCCATTTGCAACCGACAACATTTTGAGATGGATTGGATGGTACAGGGGACCAAGTTTTGTTTTTGTGAAGAGCATGTAGTTCGGCTTCCATGGCTTTGCGCCAAGTAGGGCTTTTGAGAGCTTGGGTTATATTTTTGGGTAAGGTTGTTTCATGAACTTCGTCATTGAGATTGAGTTTGGAGATGGGTTTTCGAATGCCACTTTGGAGGCGTGTGACAATTCGAGAGGGTGATGGGGGTGGGTTTGTTGTGGTTGACGTGGGTAGGGGAGGTGGAGAGGGCTGGGAGATGGTTTCGGCGGGATTAGGTGATGAAGGTGGAGAAGTAACCGTGGGGGGTGGGGATGAGGGTTGTTGTTGGGAGTGGTGTTCGGATGGTAAGGGTTGCGGGGTAGGAGAGTGTATGGTGGAGAGAGAGAGGGGAGCCCATTGATTGATAAGATTAGTGTGATTGACATGTGTGGATTGTAACGTGGAAAAAGGGAATATGGGTAGTATTTCGTTGTATGAATGAGAAAACAACAAGTTTGGCTGATGAAAACTGTTACCTCCAAGCTCGCTAAGTGATAGCAACAAAAACGCATACTATCATTTCTTGTGAGATCCATCCAAACATTAGCCATATCTATGGATAGCCTGAATTTTGCAAAGCAATGTTCTCCCTGATTCGCACTTCTTGAGCTCCAGGTCGAAGTTGCTTCCGGGAACCGGTTTAACAGAACTCGACAATCTGCCATGACTGTGCCGAAGTAGATCGGTCAACATTAACTTCAGGATATCGTTCAAGATAGTTCCAATAACTGTTGCAAAAGTCTTTCTTTCCCTCATTCACTCTTGGTTGATAATTCTATTTATCTCAAGGTCATGTTTCGTAATGTTCCATACCTCAAGTTATGAATTACACGAAGTTTTTAGTAATAACTTAAAGTTGCAATTTTATATAACATGAAGTCATAGTATGTACACAAATCTGCAGAAAAAATATTTCTATTTCAAGTCCTGGTTAATGTAATTGTTTTCATTATATCCTGCCACTCTGTCTCTTCTCTTTAGTCTCATTTTTACTTTTACCACTATTCACTGTGTCATTTTGGCCCGGTGATTTGGATATCAAAATGATTACATTTTTTGATAATTTTTTCATAATATTGTAGAGTAAAAGTTGTTCTATAATACGGTGAAAAAATTATTAAAACATTGCATTGTTTTGATGTCCGAATCACCCGGTCAAAATGACCCCAGATACGAGTCAAACAGTCAACATGAGAGTAAAGAGAAGAGACAGAGTGGTACTTCGCGTTAATATTCCCGAACTGTGCTCGGTTGAATTTATTTCGCTTGATTCTCAAAAAAGAAAAATTATTTCTCTTTGATTTGCATCCCTAATTTCTGCAAAGTGATAGGAGAGGCGAAGGATATAGAAGCAAGCTCAACAAAATAGAGAGGATTACACTATACAGTTGCACACTGAGAAGATCCACGTCATCGATCCTACCGAAAAACTACGCACACCATCTTCACGTTTTGTCTAACGACCGTCAGATCTATGTTCCAATGAACGACAGATACTCTGCCAGGTCGTCGATCCGCGTCTCTCTATTACCTCCAATCAGATTACTCCTCTCCCACCTATAAATTCAGAACACATCCAACAGAAGTTACAGCATCTTCAAAAGTCATCCAACGAAGCACATCTCATTTCATAGTTTACCCATCCATTTCCCCTCTCTCAAATCCCAAAATCAATGGCTCCAAAGGCAGCAGGAAAGAAGCCCGCCGAGAAGAAGCCGGCGGAGGAGGAGAAGTCCGCCGCCGTGGCCGAGAAAGCCCCGGCGGAGAAGAAGCCCAAGGCCGGAAAGAAGCTCCCAAAGGACGCTTCATCCACCGACAAAAAGAAGAAGAGATCTAAGAAGAGCGTGGAAACCTACAAGATCTACATCTTCAAGGTCCTTAAGCAGGTCCACCCTGACATTGGCATCTCCAGCAAGGCCATGGGAATCATGAACAGCTTCATCAACGACATCTTCGAGAAGCTCGCCGCCGAGTCCGCCAAGCTGGCCAGGTACAACAAGAAGCCCACCATCACTTCTCGCGAGATCCAGACTGCTGTCAGGCTTGTTCTCCCCGGTGAATTGGCTAAGCACGCTGTTTCTGAAGGTACCAAGGCGGTTACCAAGTTCACCAGCTCTTGAATTTGTTGATTCAGGCTGGTTCTAGAAATTTGGGGATCTGATTCTAGGGTTAGGTCATCAATCTCAGAATTAGGGCTTTTAGGTTTTCATTATGTAATTAGGTGGTGATGCTGTCTTAGTGATTCAAAAATAGTAGTGATGTTTGGACTTCTTAGATCTGAGTAGTTTCAATTGTACTGCGTTGTGCTTCATATGCTTATGAAATTTGGCACCCTTACGAACAATTGAAGATCTGTTTAACTATCTTCTGTGCTGTTTACATGTTTTTAATTTCTTTCAATCTTTTTATGTTGCTGCCTAGTTTCATTGTAGACTGCCCAGTTTAGCCACACATGATTAGAACATACTACTATCAACCGATTTCACAACACAATGAAGTCATATTTAAGAAATTGAATTGTAGAACAAGGTTGGTCTTTGGTTCAATTCTTTTGTTGAATGTGTTCTAATCTGGGTTGTTAGAAGAACATCCAAAGCTTTGATGATGCTAACATTGAGTCACATATTCATTCTTTGTGTGCCTAAATTCTTGTTATTGCTTGCAAACAGATGATTTCATCTCTATTTCTTTGCTTCTGCTGTGTCACACTCCTGTTATATTCATCTTTCCAGTCCTTAAATCCTCCTGCTATGTAATTAACTTGAATTGTACAATCACTTCCATTTTTGTTGTTTCTTGAGAAACATTGCCATTGTATAATTAAAATTGTGGAATCACTGCAAGACCAAACTCCGAATTCTTCCTTCTCAAACCAGAATCTAACTTAACCCCAAACTCATCATATTTATGTAATATGTATGATTGCTTGCAATTCCATTTAGAGAAATTGAAACATGATGAATTTGTGAGCATGCCAATTGATCCTGCAAATTGTTTCATAGTTCCAGTTGTCTTACACTATTTACTGAGTTTAGATAAGGCTTATTTTGGGTATTCACCTCACAAACACCAATCAATGGTACTGCATTTCAGTTTCTTTTTCAGAATCAGCTAGTTGATATAGAGCCAAGAGATTTTGCCTCATCTCTGAGCTCATTCTTCTGTATTTTCCCAGTGGAGTTGCGCGGGAGCTTGCCCTTGAATATCACTGTCTTTGGGGCCATGTAATGAGGCAATTTAGCCCTGCAGAAATCAATCACATTTTTCTCTGTGGGCTTCTCCATGGGGGTGGTGGTGCTGCTGCTCTGCTTTAAACACACGAAAGCGCATGGCGTCTCTCCCCAGAAGTCGTCAGGCCTAGCCACCACCGCCGCTTCATACACCATTGGGTGAGTGTACAGAACAGTCTCCACCTCAACGCTGCTAACATTCTCGCCGCCAGTGATGATTACATCTTTGTACCTGTCCTTGATCTCCATATACCCATCTGGGTGCATCACTCCGCAGTCGCCTGTGTATAGCCATCCATCATCTCTCATGGTCTTTGCAGTATCTTCCGGGTTCTTCAAATAGCCCAACATCAGACTCGCCCCTTTCACCACTATCTCCCCCTGAGTCGACCCGTCTCGCTTGACCGGCGACCCGGTTTCCGGGTCGATTACGTCGACCTCCGTTAGTCCAATCGTTCTCACTCCTTGCCTTGCCTTCAGTCTCGCCCTCTCCGCAGCCGGCAGGCGGTCCCACTCTGGCTTCCACGCACACGAAACCACCACACTGCCAAGCTCGGTCATGCCGTACCCGTGAGTCACCACGAAACCCAACGACTCAGCTTTCAGGAGAATGGTTGCGGGCGGTGGAGACCCGCCCGTCAGGAACTGAACAGAGCGGCTATGTAGCCGCTCCGTACTGGGAAAATTCGATAACATGTTGAGGATTACCGGTGCCCCGCACATATGGGTAACCTTGTGGTTGTTTATGGCTTTATAGACCACCTCCGGTGGGGTCACCCGCCGGAGACAGATGTTGGTGCCGCCGACAACCGCCATGCCCCAAGAGAAGCTCCACCCGTTGGAGTGGAACATGGGTAATGTCCATAGATAAACGGGTTGCTTGGGTACGGCCCAGTCAATTATGGAATCGAGTGTCATGATGAAGATCGAACGGTGGGAATGGACCACCCCTTTAGGCGCGGAAGTAGTGCCGGAGGTGTAATTCAGTACGATCGGGTCCCACTCGTTCGTTGGCCAGACCCAATCGTAGTTAGGATCACCGCTCTCAACTAAATCCTCGTACTTTTGGTATTTCTGATCGACGACTGGTGATGCGACATGTGTGTCATCCGCTATGAGGACCACCTTAGGCTTCTTCACATCAGGAGGGTAGATTTTAAGGGCATCAACAACAAGTTCTAGATATTGATAGTCAACGAATACGAGTTTCGATTCGGCGTGACGGAGCATGACGGACACAGTGTTGGCGTCGAGGCGGGTGTTGATGGTGTTGAGTACGGCGCCAGTCATGGGAACGGCGAAGTGGAGCTCGTACATGGCGGGTGTGTTTGGGCAAATCACAGAGACTACTTGGCCTCTTTGAATGCCCATGGAGGAGATAGACGACGCGAGCTGTAGGCATCTCCGATGAGTCTGTGACCATGTGTAGGTGGTGTTGTTGTAGACCACGGAGCAACAATCGCCGTAGACGGTGGCAGCTCTTTCCAAAAATGTTAACGGTGTAAGAGGGCATGAGTTTGCAGGGCTTGGCTTGAGGAGATCCATTTTGGAGGAGGATATGTAAGGGCATGAGTTTGCAAGGCTTGGTTTGAAGTGATATGTAGCAATAGCTGTTTGGTAGAAGTACTACGTTGTACCTCTAATTAAGATATGGTGGCCAATGAGTTGTTACTGAAGTAGTTAAGGCATTCACGTCTTGGCAATAAAGAATCGAAACTAACAATTCCTTAGCTGAAAATGAGTTCAGCAGAATTTATGGCGGGCAGTTTCCTTACAAAATTTAATTGCGTATGTAGACGTGTTGGACAGTTAGATAGGGATTGAGAAAGTACCAAGGGTAAAAGACACTTCGTCCCCTCTAGTTTAATTGAAGGACACTTTTATCCCTCTAGAGGTTATGATAAGAAATCTTGGTAAAATGGGCTGTAACTTGAAAGGATGTTTATTTCACTGTCCCAGAATTCGTATTTCAGTAGTTGGTTTCTACTGCTGTCATGCGTGTTTCATGCGTTTGATTTATGTTCTCCAGCTACATGTCAAATTGATTTTGCCTTATTGTTTGTGGCTTGTTTCATCTTTTGAAATTGTGAGTAGTAAGAGCCTTACATAACATAATGAAGAATTTAATCATGTTCATTATGTTACTACTGTTAATCAATATGCTGTTACCCCTCATGACGTGTGATTAAACTATCAAGAAACAAACCGTTAGAGTGAAATAGCTACAATTTCTTTTTTCCTTGGAGAATTTCGGTAGAAAAAGATATGAAAGGTATGGGAGAAGCAATGGCAAGTCTTAGTGGGGACTTATCTATTTTTACAAACATTTTGGTGTTTGTTCCAGTTACTACTACTACTGCTACTACTATATGAATGTGTGTGTTTTATCACATATGCTCCATTACGTTCTTTGCTATATATATATATATATATATATATATATATATATATATATATATATTCCCTTGCTAACTTATTGAAATTATTACTGCACCTTTTTCTTTACTGGAAAATTAAGTACGGAAATGTAAAAGTAAAATTTCCATATAGTTGCTGCTTTTTCTTTGGTATTGTAAAAGAGACATTATGGTGAAGCATCGTATATACTAGATTTCATCCAAGGGCAAGTACATACACTCATTTCTTCTCTATTTGTTCCGTGAACTTCCCAACAGAAACCCTGTTTCTTTAAATATCGAAGCTAAAGAGAAGGTCACAAATTAAGAACTTAATTGTAAATTTCTAAGATCACTTCCGTCCAGAAGACACTATTTGGTGTGTTGGTATGTAGTACACTAGGATGGCTATTTATTTAACGCCATGCTAAATCAAACAAATGCCACTGTATTTTTAGTATGTGTATTCCTTATTTGAATAGTATCACCATTAAATTCTGGTGCATATTCACATGATTTCATAGACATAAACAACGTGCAACGCACGTGCCACCTACTAATTTTGTATAAAAAATTGTATATTTCAAATTGATGAGGAAAATGTATACAAAATGTAACGGTATTTATGTTTATACTTTAATACTCTTTTTTCTACACAATAGTGCCGTCAAAATGCATGCAAAATGTATATAATACGCGAAATAAACGTAGTAACATGCAAACATAACAAATATTCATGGATACAACATGACCGTAACAAAATATGGAGTATAAATTATTAGTACTTATTGGCATAATGACATGGTGTTACAAAACCTACCGTAAACAAGTTAAATTAAACTAACAAAATTTCAGCAAGCACAATAAAATGTCTTCATATTTTTATGTTTTTTTTGTCCTCTACCCAAACGAGGCCTATGAGGTAATCCCTAACCAACTCCTTACCCAAACGAGGCCTATGAATAACAGAACTAGTCTAATCTTACATGAGATCGGGAGAATATTGTAAGAACTGAACTGAACCGTGACCAAGATCATCATTATAATTATATGTTTCAAGTAAAATCTGAAAATTGTATGACTTGGGAAAAATGTACGCAGCAGATTTCTTTCGATCACTTAAGTACGTAAAACACGATATAATAACAATAAATATTTTATCTTTAGTTATTTACCTTCAGTTCGAATTCGCTTGTAATCATTAATCTCTAAATTCAAGATCGCGATTTTACCAACGCTTTGTACTTACTCAGCAATTGGTCTCAGTACTAAGTCATTGGACATGTTTGAAATCATGTCTAATAAAAGTTTCAAGTAAGATTTCCTAACAAACTCCTTACCGCTGTTGTCCGCTACCTCACTCTATGTCAAGTTCTTATTGTAACTACTCAGTTAAGTAGAATTTTCAATTCATTCTTCATTATAGGAAGCTATAGTCTCATATTTAAAGCTTTACTGTTATCTTCATGATTGAATACTCGAAATTTCAATTTACAATATGTTTATATTTAAAATTATATTACATATATGGTTTATCTATGCGGCCTCGTGCCGCTCTCAAATATAACTTTTCTAGATTTTGTCTTTTTCGCGCTCTCGCACTTGCTCCAGGTGACTTAGGGTTGAATCCTTTCTAGTAATCTCAAAGAATATTCCCTATGTCTTGTCCCTGTATCTCAATAAAACGCATTCAAAAGGCATTCTTTAGTACCATCCTCTTTGCGTAACCAAATATTGCGGTGAAACCGTGAATACGAAATAATATCAACTCTATCTTTGTTTGACCAACATTAGCGAGATATCCCCACTTTGGTCTACGGTACTGACATGTATGCCGTTTCAGAAACTTCTTCGCATGTGGATCAACTCCATTTTTTAACACAACCTCGTAAACTAACGAAAACTGTGTTGGGGACTTTACTCAGCTCTTCGTCGCAATGATTTCGGAACGTAACAGTGTTCCCAAGCCCTGGACTAAAAGAAGATTTAGGGTTTGTGAATGAATAATATCAAATACATAGAAACTGAAGAGAAGAACAATATTGAAGGATGAATTGTATTGAATGATTGCAACGCTTGGGAAGCAGCAGAAGACTAAATACAGAGAATCACAACGGATGGAAACCAACGGACGTATACAGTTGTCCTCTCCATCCTTATCTAAATCAAACCCTAATTGCCTCATAACTGGGTTTACAAAGAAGTGGGCTAAATATGAGAAAGGCCCAATAGCTAAAGTAATGAAATAGATTTTGTAGCATAGCCCAAATACATGGCCCAGACCATATGTGATTTAATAGCCTCCCTTAAACTCATGGTGGTGTCCGAACCATGAGTTTATCTTTGAATCCTTCAAATGCAGCTGGCAGTAAAGCTTTTGTGAGCACATCTGCAACCTGATCTGCAGATGAAACAAAATTGACAGTAAGTTCTTTGTTTAGAACATTTTCACGCACATAATGATGATCAACTTCTATGTGTTTAGTTCGTTCGTGAAAAAGGGGATTAGCCGCTAAGTAAAGAGCTGATAAATTGTCAGTCCAAATAACAGGAGAATAAGGAATTTGAAACTTTAAGTCATGAAACAAAGTTTTGAACCATGATATATCTGCAGCAGTTGTGGCCAGAGCACGATATTCAGCTTCTGTTGAAGATCTGGCCACAATTGCTTGTTTCTTAGAGGCCCAATGTATGGGGTTTGGGCCCAGAAACACAACCAATCCAGTAGTACTTCTACGATCGGATGGGTTACCAGCCCAGTCCGCATCAGTAAAAACATGAAGAGGTAGATGGCCTTTTTGGTACAAGATGCCATTTTGTTTGGTGCCTTGAAGATACCGTAAAATACGTTTGGCACCACTCAAATGATTTTCAGTAGGCATATGCATAAATTGACATAAGTGATTGACAGAAAAGGCTATGTCAGGTCTGCTAAATGTGAGGTATTGTAAAGCACCAAGCAGTTGTCTAAAAATAGAAGGATTTTGTAAAGGAGCACTGTCAGCAATGTGATATTTCACACCAGCAGCAAGTGGTGTGGAGCAAGGTTTACAATTGGACATATTAAACCTGGACAGAATGTCAGAAATGTATTTTGATTGATGGATGAAAATACCATCAGTGGTTCTGCTAATTTGAAGTCCAAGAAAGTAAGTTAAAGGCCCCAAATTGGTCATTTCAAACTCAGAGTTGAGTTTGATCACAAGAGAGGAAATAAAAGTGGTATCATTCCCTGTAAGGATGATATCATCCACATACAAAAGTAAGACAGTAATTTTGTTGTGATTGTGTCTAATAAATAAAGAAGAATCTGCAGTAGAAGTTTTAAAGCCAAGTGACAATAAGAAGGTAGTGAACCTTTCAAACCAAGTACGAGGGGCTTGTTTAAGCCCATATATGGATTTGTTGAGAAGACAAACATGATTTGGAAACTGCTTGTTCTCAAACCCTTGGGGTTGTTTCATAAACACTGTTTCTTGAAGGATTCCATGTAAAAAAGCATTCTTAACATCAAGTTGCTGCAATGGCCAAGAAAAAGTAGCAGCCAAAGCAAGAAGACATCTAACAGTGGCATGCTTTGCCACAGGACTAAAGGTTTCAGAATAGTCCATTCCAGGGGTTTGGTGGAATCCTTTTGCTACTAGTCGTGCTTTAAACCTAGAAACAGACCCATTAGGGTTGTACTTTGTCCTAAAGACCCATTTATTGCCAATAACATTGGCATTAAATCCAGTATGAGCAGAACCTGTAAATGGGACCTTCTTCTTGAATATACCAGACTTACTGCGAGTTCTCATAGAATGAGTAGGAGGAACATGGGGGGTTTGTCATCATTGGAGGTGGAGGTGATGCCAGTCCAGAACTGGACTCAGTAGGTGTAGTATCTGTTGGATGAGTATCTGTTCCAGAAGGTGACTGTAATCCAGTTGGGTGCAGCACCTCACCATCCTCAGAGTGGGTGCCATGGAATGGCACTGTGTCATGGGGAGACACATTAATATCCGAGGGGAGGGACATGGAGGGGGGAGGGACATTTGAAGGGACAGTGGTTCCTGAAACAAAGTCAAATAAGTTAGTAGAAGAAGATGAATTTGAAGAAGTAGAAGCAGTAGTATCACTTTTAACATTGTAAGGAAAGAGATATTCATTGAAGATAACATCTCTACTAATAAAAAATTTGTTTGCAGTCTTGTCATAGCAGAGATACCCTTTGTAACCATTAGCATAACCAACAAAGATACATTGCTTTGTTCTTGCATCTAACTTTGAATTCACATAAGGTGTAAGTCTGGGATAGCAAGCACACCCAAACACTTTGAGAATATTGTAATCAGGTTTCTTAGAAAATAATAGTTCATAAGGAGACTTGTTTGAAGTATTAGAGCTAGGTAATCTGTTAATTAAATAAGTTGCAGTAGCAACTGCATGGTACCAAAAATGGTGAGGTAAAGAAGCATTAACAAATAAAGTTCTTGCTGTTTCAACAATGTGCCTGTGTTTCCTTTCAGAAACCCCATTCTGTTGAGGGGTATGAGGACATGATTTTTGATGTTGTATGCCATTTGAACTTAAAAAGGATTGAAACACAAATGAGGTGTATTCACCTCCACCATCTGATCTAAAAACTGAGATGTTGCAGTTAAGTAATTTTTCAACATAGAGCTTGAATTGAGGAAAAGTGCTAGCAACTTCAGATTTATTATGCAAAGGGAACAACCAAGTGAACTTTGAATGCCCATCTATAAATAAAACATAGTATCTGAAACCATGAAATGATTTTAGAGGTGCAGGACCCCAGACATCAGAGTGTATAAGTTGCAGAGGTCTAGAAATCTCAGTATCAGAGTGTCCATAAGGAAGCCTAGTAATTTTACCAGCAAGACATGACTCACATATAGAAGAAACATTAACAGAATTAGAACAAGAAAGACATTTAGATAGAACTTCATTTGTTGGATGACCCAGACGAGCATGCCACAGAGGAGACTTGACTTTTTGACCCAAGAAGGCTTGATGAGAGAGAGACTGGGTCTGTATTGTGTAGAGACCATTTTTACTCAAACCCTTGTATAAAATTTTGCCCGTTGTTAGATCCTGAATACAAAATGATTCAGCATCAAAGATAAATCTAACATGATGTTCTTCACATAATTTATGTACAGATAATAAATTAGCAGTTAAATCATGAACATGGAGAGTGCCAGATAACTTAAACACACAATTTGGAGTAGAGAGAAGAGCTATACCAGAGCTTTGAATAGGAAGAGCAGAACCATTACCAACAGTTACATTGTCAGTACCAGCATAAGGGTCAGAGAGAGAGAGATTTCTGAATTCTCCAGTCATATGTGTTGAGGCTCCAGTATCAGTTAACCAATAAGTAGGAGAAAGAGATGTAGAGTGAGCAGCGGCCATAGCACTTAATTGATCAGGAGGAGTGCGACCCTGATAAACATAACCCATTCTGTGCCAACAGTCTAGCGCAGAATGGTAATCATTTCCACATATTTGACATTTGATAGGAGGTTTGCTGTTTCTGTTTGATCCAGAATTATAAGAGTTTTGATTTCCAAAGTTGTTGTAGTTGTTTGAGTAATTTCTTCCACCTCTGTTTTGACTAAAACCACCATTTCTTTGCCCAGATCGACCTCTGTTTTGGTCAAAACGACCACCACGAGAACGACCAAAGGTAGGACTAGGACCATTACCGTTACCACGACCAGACATATAACCAGATCGACCACCACGACCACGATTGGGTGAAAAATTTGTGTGTTGAGTGTAAAAAGCAGAGGGGAGATCAGGTTCAGAGGAAGCATTCTGAGATTCAAACATTTGTTCCTCTGCTTTTAACAAAACATGTAGATCTTGGAAAGTTAAAGGAGAAGAACGGGTGCGAATAGATGACCGAAAAGAGTTAAATTCCACAGGAAGACCATGTAAGGTGTAAAGCAACATGTCCTCATCATCAATAAGAACAGAAGAAGCAGCTAATTTGTCACGCAAGGTTTTTAGCTTTTGCATGTAAAGATCAATCGAATCAGAGCGCTTTTTAATGTTTTGAAGATCAGATTTAAGTTGTAAAATATGAGATCGAGTCAAGGAAGCAAACCGAGATTCAAGAGTCACCCACGCAGATCTAGAATCTGTAACCCCAATAACATGTGTCAAACCTTCTGGAGTGAGAGTGGCGTTGATTAAAACCCGGGTACTAAGGTTCCATGGCTTCAACAAAAAGATATGCGGAAAACTGTCTCTCATAGACCTAACGTTAATAGGTTCCTCCAAAACAAATGATCTGATCATGTTGTACTTAAAAACTTTCTTCAGCTGCTGCACAGAACTCGTGAACGAAGGCCACTGCTCGTCGTTCTGATCTTCTCAGCCGGCGCCTCCACGGTCGCCTCTAAGGTTGCTTAAATTTATTCTTCTCTGGATATTGAAGTGACAGGTTATGGATCAAGTATGAAGCTGCACCAAACAAAGCATGAAAAGGATTCGTTGGCAAAAACATGAATGATGGGAAGCAAGCCAGTAATCCTTACTCAGCTAGTTTGTTCATCTTCTCTATCTTCCTCTCCTTCCCATCTGTTGAATCAAGATTACATTCAGGAGGTTCGCTAATCTTATGATAAATTGACATTGTTGGAACCATGTATTCAGTTGAGTGAGTTTGAAAGCAGAGAAAAATTGAGCAAAATGTTACAATACAGCATCATTTTCATTGATCAATATGGAATCGAACTCCATTAATGTAATTGATGCAATAGAGAAAGGGCAAAACACACTAGCTAGAAACCAAAAGGTGTGATCACTAATTACAACTAAAGACTCTAATTATCAAAAGCATAGTCTTCTTCTTCTACATCATCATCATCATCTAAGCCTTCTTCCTGGGGGATTTGGAAGCTTTAGGCTGAGACGCCTTGTCACCTCCTTCGGCTGTAGTGGTCTTCTTGGGCAAGAGCACAGGGTTGATGTTGGGAAGATTACCACCGCTTGCAATGGTGACTCCATGAAGCAATTTCCCCAATTCTTCATCGTTCCTCACAGCCAACAGCAGGTGCCTAGGGTTTATCCTGTTCTTCTTGTTGTCCCTCGCTGCATTTCCAGCCAATTCCAATACCTAACATTCCACAGTATACACATCATAAATCAATCGCAGAACCAGATCTGGAAACACTCGAGAGAGAGAGAGAGAGATACTATACCTCGGCGGCGAGGTACTCGAGGACGGCGGCGAGGTAGATGGGAGTGCCGGAGCCGGTACGCTGAGCATAGCGTCCCTTCTTGAGGTACCGAGCGATGCGACCGACGGGGAACTGGAGTCCGGCCTTGGCCGACTTCGTCACCGACTTCTTCCGGTCGCCGGCTTTCCTTCCTCCGGCGCCTTTGGTAGACTTCGTTGCAGCTTCCATTGATTGATTGGGACTTGGGAGGGAAGAGAGAAATGCTGAAATGTGTTTGAATTTGGGTTTGTTACTCGGTCGTGGGTATTTATATGACCCGTGAGAGATTGGATTGGATGAGGGATTTTATTGTATCGGACGGCTGAGATTTTACACGCTGGCAATCCGCACCTAGACACCTGAGACCAACCGGAGAACACTCTGAAAGTGTACCAAACTTTTTTCTCTCTTTTAGAACAGAAATGAAGGGGCAGATAACAAAAAAGTACCAACATTATTCTTTTCTTTTTTCATCAGTTTAATTTTTACCCTATTTATTGGATCACTTTGACTCGGTACTTTGGATAGCAAAATTATGCAGTTGTTGATAATCTTTTTATAGTGTTGTAAAACAAAAATATCAAAAAATTTGCATCATTTTGCAATATATATCATCCGGTCAAAATAATCCAGATACAAGTCAAAAAATTAGGATGATAAAAACAAATATCATAGTGGTACATACATAAGTTTGTATTTTAAGCTTGCTTAAAAAAAAGTTGTAAATCATTCGTTCAAGTAATGCATGGATTTCACTCGTTCAATTTAATTAAGTAGTTTCAAGCAATTGTCTAATTAGACATTCTAATACGGATAAATGACAAAAACTATGAATCCTACGGTATACTCTCTCTGTTTATCCAGATTCTTCACGGTTGACTGTTTTTGAGCATTTTGACCGGTTACTGTAGTTAGCAAAACAATGCAAGAATTGGATAATTCTCATGGTATTGTAGAGCCCAAATTACTCTACAACACCAAAAAAAATGACCAAATTTTTCATGGTATTCAATTCAACTACTGAGAATTGAGATAGAGAGATACTGAGAATATTCTGAGATAATAGATTTGGAGCTCCTCGTATCACTTCAAACCTGTGCCTCAAAGGTCTATTCATGACCATGTCTTCTCTACTCAAGATCTTATTCACTTTATTGGACAAAGGCACTCTCATGAGTTACAATGGATTGCTCTTAAGATGGACTTAACTAAAGCTTATGACACTGTGAGCTGCGAATTCCTAATAGAAGTTATGATGAAGATGGGGTTCTATGAAAGATGGTGTGATTGGATTAAGGAATGCATTTCTACAGTTCGATGTATAGTGAAAATTAATTGAAAGCTGAAGGAGAGCATTATACCTCAAAGTGGTTTAAGGCAAGGGGACCCCATATCCCCTTATTTATATGTGATTGTGGTGTAAGATCTTACAAAGAAGATAGAAGCAGTTGTACAAGAAGGTAGTATCTAGGAGTTGAGTTTTAAATAAAATTGTCATATCATTACACATCTCTTTTTTGCAGATGATGTAATGGTGTTCTTGAAGGCTAAGAAAGAAGAAGTGGACAACTTTATGTATATTGTTGACAGTTTTGGGAAAGATTCTGGATTGATCATGAATGTGAACAAATATGGGTTTTATGTTTCTCCTTCAGTGGGAAATGAAGAGTTGTTACAAATAAAAGTCACACTGAGACGTATGTTCTCACTGACAACTCTATCTACCTGGGCACACCTCTCTTTTGGGGGAAGGCAAAAAAGGAAGCACAAAACAACGTAACTTAGAGGGAAACTAACCAAGGAATAAGAGCATTTGCTTCCATCCTTGTTTCTTTAACCAATGCACCAAGGCTATTAGAAACATTTGGTGGGGAAATGATCCCAATGAAAGTAAAATTGCCTGGGTAGCTTGGAATAAAACGACAATGAGAAAGGATGAAGGAGGAATGAAGTTTAAGGATCTGGCTATTATGAATGAGGCACTTGTTTCCAGACAAGGTTGGAGGTTAGCTCAATTCCTTAGTTCTCTATGTGCTAAGATTTTCAAGGGCCTACATTATTCAAACACAAAATCTTGGAATGCTAAGAGAAGTGGGAAAGATTCTACAGTTTAGAAGAGCATCCTCAAAACTAGACCAATTTTAGAAGAAGATACAAGGTGGATTTTTGGGAGAGGCAATAAAATAGATTTTTTAAAGACAGATGGGTAGTCTCTAACTGGTAAGTTAGAGGGAAACTAACCAAGGAATGATGTGGAGGTGAAGGAGTTTATCAACAACCACCTTAAAAGCGAGAGAATTCAAGCTCTTACAAATTGCATCACAAGGGAAGACCTCATAACTGTTGTAGATACTGCTTTATGACATGGCAGATCTAGGCCACGTGGCAACCATCCAGCACACCATATTGTGCTCCACACACACAGGATCACCAGCCGAGCTGATCCATGTGGGGGCTGCGAGACAGAGCCCTCGCATACCACTGCACGGGACTTGTAGGGACTTTGTGGTCTGGAGGCTAGAGTAAGCCCTGTCGCGTGCGAGCCAAGCCCGCACGCGACCTTTAGTAACTGTTTTGAGAGATTTATGGCACGAGCTCCCTAGACCCGGTCAATCCGGTCAAACCCGGTCAATCCGGTCAAACCCGGTCAACCTCGTAACGGTTCCGGTACTCGCGCACCACGTGCTCTAACGGTTCCTATATACTCGGACGAACGTGCCGTTATGGTTAAGCTAATTAAGCCGCCATTAATGGGCGCATTAACCACACTACAACGGTCATGTTCTCCAGTATATATACATCGTTAACCTTTCCATACAAAGGAGAGAACACACTGCCATACGCGGAAGCTCTGCCAAACCTCTGTCTCTCTCTCAGACATTGCTACTGACTTGCTCTCTCCCTACACACACCCCTATTCTTCCTGTGCGATCCCTGATCCACTACGTACGGTGTACACGGAGGTCTCCCCGCCGGAATCTCTTGTGCACATTTTGGTGAACCCGACGTGAAACTTACCAGCAAAAGCAACCATGTCTCAGGAGGACGATGTCAGCAACCGATCTCCTTCCACTGAAACTCCCTCGGGAGACGAGGCTCGCCGTACTCCGACGACTCCCGGCGAGGCGCCAACTTTAGAGTCTTTGGACGCCACTGTCCAAAGTCAGGCAAAAGCTCTCAAGTCTCAGTCCGCGCAGTTAGAACGGATCTTGGCCGTTCTGGGCACTCTTGCGCCAAATCCTTCACCTGCCACCGCTATCCCCCAGGGAGGAGGAACCCCTTCCGCTCCAGGATTGGGAGTGTCGGCCACGCCTCCCAACCCTCATCTGCAAACTCCACCGTCGGCCGCGCAGCTGCCTTCGGTCCAAGGGTCGACGGCACAAATGCTGCCCCCTGCTGCTCACGCCTCTCAGCCCCCGGCTTTGGCGTCCAACCCAGCTCTGCAGTACACTCTGCCTCCACCAGCGACAATCTGGGGAAACGCGGGTAGCCAATACACCGCCTACGACAACCCCTTCGTCAACTACCGAAGGAAGCATTCCAGAATGCATGACGTCTTTGCAGAAGCGCGTGGACTCCATCTTGGCTCATCAGTCGTTCGCGGATACCATCATCCCGAAGCTAGACAACGATCCACCCATCCCACGAGAGATCTATCTCATGCCTAACCCGGCGGGGTACAAGGCTCCCAAATGGGACAAGTTCGAGGACGTCAATGGAAACGCTCATGAGCATGTCATGCGTTTCATCGATGTCATGGGTCCATACGGAGCCGATCCCAAACTGTTGATGCGGGAATTCCCAAAAACTCTTGGGAATGTAGCATACAAATGGTACCGAACGTTGGAGGCCGGATCTGTGAAAACTTGGGACGACATGGTCCAGAAGTTCTATACCAAGTTCTTCCAGATGGAAGAAAAGGTGACGATGATCCATCTCTCACGGATGTATCAGAAACGCGAGGAAGATGGAATCACTTTCATCAAGAAATTCAGAGCGAAATCCTTGGAGTGCAAAGATCCAATGCTCGAAAGTCGGCTCGTAGAGATATGCCTGCAGTGCATGCGAGACGAATACAAAAGCGTGCTGATCAATTTGCAAACGCCTACGTTTTCAAAGCTAATAGAATGCACGATGAACATCGAGCCCATTGTCGAGAGACAGAGAAAGAAGAGCGCTCCAGAACGACCTGCGAGCGGCACCACCTACAAGATCGGCAGATTTGGCTACAAGCGGGGGCGCGAAGCTGAGGTCAATACAGTTTCGCCCCAGAAGCAAGCAAAGGCTGCAAACTTCGATGCACCGCCTCTACCATGCTCGGTGGAGGAAGCAAGCGATCTCTGCAGACAGTGGCGTAAGGACGGCGTCCTACCACCGCTCGAGAAAGCACCCTCCAAGGAGATGACGAGGGACCCTAAGTGGTGCGAATACCACGGCAAGGTCATGCACCCCAAAGCCGAGTGCAAGAAGCTCAGATTCACGCTCGATCAGAAGATGAAGAGCGGCGAACTCATCGTCAGCGACCATCGGAAGGATGTGCGCAACAACCCGCTGCCTGCCCATACGGATTCAGGCTCAAAAGGCAAAGAGGTCGCCATGATCTCGATAGTGGACTTGGAAGAAGTCGCAGAGGATGGTCTGCCCATCGTTGCTGAAGTCCATGAAGATGAAGACTACAGCATGGACACGGAAGATGAGCGTGCCGACCGCATGAAAGGGTCGCACGGCTTCGACAAATTCTTCAACGAGATGAACTTCTCCGAAAAATGTCGAGCGGACATGACAAAAGCAATCTTAAGGGTAGCAGAGGACTACGAGCAGGACCTCGTGGTCTCCAACGGGAAAATCGTCAGGGCGTCCCGTTCCACAGAAAAGATTATGACCTTTTCTGCCAGCGACAAGAAGGCAGACTGGCGAAAAGCAATCTTGCAAGCTATTGCGAAAGGCACCAGTAGCGAAAGCTGGGTACTCACGAAAGGATACTGCATCCACGACAACACCCTTTACTACAAGGGTCCTGGAGGAATACTCATGCGATGTGTCTCCGAGCAAGAGGGACAACAGCTGTTAGAAAAGATTCACCAACACGCTTGCGGAGAAAGCGAGGTGTCAATCTACAGGAAAGCCCAGAGATATGGCATTCATTGGCCAGGCATGTCAACAGCTGCAGCCCTGATACAAGGGAAGTGCGAAAGTTGCGCACTAATCAAAGATTCTCTACTCGTCGCTCTAACCGATGACGAAACAGACTGGAGGAAGCCATTGTTTGAATTCCTCACCCAGGGCACCGTACCCGAATCGAGAAAAGAAGCCGACAAATTGAAGAGGAAAGCCTCTCGGTACCTGGTTCAGGAAAACCTGCTTTGGCGAAAAGGTCACGAAGGTAACTTGCTGCGATGCCTAGACGGCAGGGAAGCACAAGAAGTCATGGACCTTTCTCATCAGGTGGAACACCAGGGAGGTGCGAAATTATGCAGACAACTCCTCTCAATTGGATACTTCTGGCCCACGATGGAAGTCGATTGCCGCACCAAGGTGCGACGCTGCCAAGAATGCCAATTCAAAGGGAACCTAGTGCACGCTCCTGCCGTGGATCTACATGCATTAGGGACGCCATGGCCATTTCATACATGGGCCTTGGACTTCATCGGCCCCATCCGACCAACGTCACATGGGAACCATTTCATTCTCACTGCAACTGAGCTGTTCACCAAATGGGTGGAAGCAATACCACTAAAGACGGCAAACGCGCTGGCTGTGGTCAACTTCATCCAGGAAAACATCGTATGCAGGTTTGGAATCCCAAGCACTATTCTTTCAGATAACGGTACTCCTTTTGTTAATCGTCAGGTAGCTACGAAACTCGCGGAGTACAATATCAGGCAAATATGCTCCACCCCCTATTATCCAAAGGGAAATGGACAAGCCGAAGCGACTAACAAAACGCTGTTGCGAATTCTGAGCAAGATGGTCGCAGATGACCACAAGAAGTGGGCCGACTCCCTTAACATAGCTCTGTGGGCCTACAGAACTTCTCCAAGGACACCTACAGGGGCCTCGCCATTTCTACTATGTTATGGGGCCGAAGCTGTAGTACCTGCGGAGGTCAGAGTCAATTCGGCGAGGCTGGCCTTCCATGCACTCTATGAAAATCAACGCGATCACGATTTAGTCTTGCTGGAAGAAAAGCGAGAACAAGCCAAAAGGACTAACAAGCGGTACCAAGAGAGAATCGCTCGCGCCTATAACAAGACAGTCCAGCGACGGGATTTCGCAGTTGGCGACCTGGTCTTGCGCGCATCTGATCACTGCATGCGAGAGGCAACTCACCCAAAGTTCGCAGCTAACTGGGAGGGACCCTTCGAAGTCACAGAAGTCTTCGATAGCGGCTACTGCAGCATACGAAGGTTGCACGGCACAACCTCAACTCCAAGCTCAGTCAACATGCGCTGGATCAAGAAGTACTATCCTTGACTTCTCTTATTTCATACGTTTTATGATAACGTTGCTTAATGTCTCATGTGGCTACGATATTCGCAACCTCCTCTCCCATATGAGAGGATTGTAATCCTATCTCTCCCATATGAGAATGTCATAATAAAAGAATTCTCCCAAATGAGAAGTTCATATTTCTAGCTGTTTATATCGCTCTATTTAATTTGTTATTACTTTTAGCAATGATTTATTTGCTGCAATAGCAGCAAATACAAACGCGATCTTAATTGATCATCAAAGCCTATCTCATACGATAGCAAACGCAATCTCGATCGATCATCTAAAGCCTATCTTTTACGATAGCAGCCAAACGCAAACGCGCTCTTAATTGATTATCAAAGCCTATCTCTTACGATAGCAAACGTGATCTTAATTGATCATCTAAAGCCCATCCCTTACGATGGCAGCCAATGCAAACGTGATCTTAATTGATCATCTAAAGCCCATCCCTTACGATGGCAGCCAACATAAACGCGATCTTAATTGATCATCCAAAGCCCATCTCTTACGATGGCAACCAATGCAAATGCGATCTTAAATGATCATCAAAGCCTATCTCATATGATAGCAAACGCGATCTTAATTGATCATCCAAAGCCCATCTCTTACGATGGCGACCAATGCAAATGCGATCTTAAATGATCATCAAAGCCTATCTCATATGATAGCAAACGCGATCTTAATTGATCATCCAAAGCCCATCTCTTACGATGGCAACCAATGCAAATGCGATCTTAAATGATCATCCAAAGCCTATCTCTCACGATAGCAGTCAACATAAACGCGATCTTAATTGATCATCCAGAGCCCATCTCTTACGATGGCAACCAATGCAAATGCGATCTTAAATGATCATCAAAGCCTATCTCATATGATAGCAAACGCGATCTTAATTGATCATCTAAAAGCCCATCTCTTACGATGGCAGCCGATGCAAATGCGATCTTAAGTGATCATCCAAAGCCTATCTCCTACGATAGCAGCAAAAAATACAAAAACGATCTCAATCGATTATCAAAAATCCTATCTCTCACGATAGCAATTTACTCAAATGCGATCTTGTATGATCTCTCTAAGCCAATCTCAATCGATTATCAAAATCCTATCTTTCACGATAGCGGTTTACTCAAATGCGATCTTATATGATCTTCTCAAGCCTATCTGTTACGGTAGCAATTTATACGCAAAGTGATTTTAGTTGATCACCCAAGTCCGTATGTTACAATGATAACGTAACTGCAGAACCATCTTGCTAGACCTTCTAAAGGTCTATCTGCTGCGATAGCAATTCATGCGAGAAACTATCTCAAGCAATCCTCTAATAAAGCCTATCTTCTATGATAGCAATTCGCACCGCTCAATGATCTCAATTGATCTGTTAAAAAAAAAACTATCTGTTATGATAGCAAAGTTGTGAACGTGATCTCATACGATTTACAACGACCACCTGCAAGCCCATTCGTCAAGATGGCACAACTGCGAAATTATGATCTCGAATGATCTAGCGAAACATCTGCGCATTGACGTCGCATATGTGAAATCATTACATGGCATTATGCAAGGCAAAACAAGCCGAAACGCATGCGAAATTGTATTTGTTGCAAAGAGAGCAAATAGTACAAAAGCTATATATTATTATGAGTCAAATGACTTACAATTTATCTATCTAGATAGCAGCTTACAAGCGAAAAGCTCGAATCTAACTACACAGCCAACATGGCTCACAATACATTCGAAAAATGGCTGATAAGCCAGCAGAGAAACGGTACGGAAACCCGGACTGCAAAGAATGAACCGCCCTGGCTTCAAACGCCGGCTACACGATGCCCAGATCTGTGGGTGAACATCTGTAGCAAGGGGGATCTTGCTCTAAAAAGAGCCACAAGAAGCCGTACGCTCGACATTCCGCTATCTGACAAGACCGTTGTCAGATAGGCTCCCCATAACATTTGCCCAAGGAGCCACCGGTTCCGGCGATCTACAGGCAAGCAGAAGCTCCAAAGGGCAAGGGCTCCTTGTAGACGGGGATGAACGCGACGGTTCGTCACCCCGGGCTCACAAACATGAAAGTGACGGATTCTTCTTCGGAGATGTTGAAGAAGAATCACGCCGTTCATTACGAGACGGTAGCACGGTCACTTCGGCGCTGCACCTCGCCACGAGGCGGCCGGAAACATGACCTGCACACATAATACACGAAGAAATTTCTTCGAACACACATGAGGTATTATCTGCATCCTCTTTATGACGGTTATAAACAGCAATAAGCCTCATAAAGTGGATCTTGGAAACTATTTCTATGGCACAAAGCGCAAACTCAGGGTTCAAAACTTGAAGTTGCCATGAATCAACGAAAAACAAGCGTTGAAGCCAGCAGTCATAAGGACTCACGGCAAAGCACATGTTTGGGATGAAGAACTCAAATGGCAAAGACAGGGTTTATATAGGCCCTGTGGAGACTCTTCGGTTGCCTAAGATGAGTCAGCAAAATTCAAAAAAGAGGGTAAGTTCAATCACTTACGCCTTGAAAAGCGGTAACAATCAATTACCCTACTAAAGGCTACGACGATTCAGTTGCGTATCCTAATAAATGACGGATAGTCATGATTCGGATGGACTTCCCAACGGAAGCGTGCTTATCTGCCGAGAAATTAGCGCGAAAATCAAGCAGAAAATCAATTGCTGATGTCATAATTGGATATGCACAGAAATGTCCAATCAAATCCCGAAAAGGGCAAAACGGGCAAACTCAGTGTTTGTTGTTAAAAAAGGGGAGGAGAAACCCTAGCAATATCACATTAATGTTTCAAAACATTACATTAATGTCTCAGCCATTTTCCTGTTTTCTTTTCAAAATTCGAAAAGTCAAAACAAATTCTTGATTAAGGAGTCTTGGGGCTCGAACTGCTCGCTCAGCTTCTCCACTTGTTTCACTTCTTGCTTCAGTTGCTCGCACTTAGCATTCATTTCATGATACAGCTTTACAGCTTCATCAACCTTTTGCTTTTGCTGCTCCACCTTCTGCATCTCAGCTGCGAGATTCTGGTGACCGAGATTCAAAGTTACAGCTGCGCGAATCAGTGTAACTCTGTCCTTGGGGAATTTGAAACCAAGTCTGCCTTGGACTTTGAACAAGAGATTTTGGCACATGCCACACAGCAATTCAGCACTCTGGGCCGAAATGGTCGCAGGTGTAGCCGCAGACAGCTGCTCCAGTATCCAGATGGCTTCAGTAAGGAATAGCCTCCTGTCAAAAGGTCCGATCTCCAGAGATCTCACGAACGATCGGGGGTATCTGAGACGCATTCGAACCACCCAGTCTACATCGGTTTGCTTCAAACCTGAGACATCAAAAATGGTTATAATGCCAGAACTCGCAAGCAAATAATGCGACGTGCGAACGGTAAATCTTTACTTACCAGTGCCTTCCAGAATTTCATGAAGAGAAGGGATGCGGGCCACCGGGTTGTTCGAAGACTGCCCTCGCTCCATGGCTCTCCTATCAGCTGCAAGCTCCAACCTCTCGTAGTCAGGAGGAAGAGTGTAGGCCGCACCAGCTGCGACTACATTCCCAACCTGCGAGCCCCAAATACTCCACGCAGGAATGGGTGCTTCTGGTTCAGTCATCGCCGGAGGCGAAGGGACAGCCGAAGTCGCTGGACGGACACTCCCAGATGCGAAAATGTTAGCATCACTTGTCCTTTCTTCCTCACCACCAGTACGGACACCTTCGTCCATCGGCACAGCATCAGCTTCGACATCATCGGAGAGTTCGATGACATCCTCGAGACGCTCACTTACGTGTCCAGCAGCTGCGACGGGCTTCTCAGTATGGGAGCTCGAGATTGGAACATGGGATGCAGAAGGCTGACTTCTCTGCTCCAGCTCAGGTTCCTCAGCATGACCTGCGATACCAAATGCGATAATATGAGGTAACTTGTGTTATAAGTTATTTCACTATCTTTACTAAAGCTAAGAATAAGCACCTCCACGCGAAGGTGGGATTGAGGTACCCTCATCGTACACTAGGGACGTGGAACCGTGCCCTATCAGTGTATCCTCACTAAGCAAATCTTTAAGAGAAGCGTGACCTGGGACGCGAGTAAACCAGTCATGATTTTGCCTCAAGTGGCTACAGCCTAGTATGCGCATATCACTCAAAATAATTACCTGAGGGTTCTCCGCATTTGCTTACCAACCAACGGCGAATGTCAGGCTTTGACACACCGTGCTTTAACGCACCCACAATTACATCTCTATAAGTAACTGCGAGATTGAAGATCTCACCTTTATCGCCACCTGCGATCTCTGCGAAGTCCGCTTGGACTTGCTCTAGCTCTGCTGCGTCCTCTCCAGGAACCTCATCTTCCTCCTCCACATGAGGAGCCACTTCTTCGGGAAGCTCGTCTTCCTCGCCAACTGGACGCACTAAGTCGTCAACATGCAGCTCCTCGAGGCTCCGCTGCTTCACAAGCTCGAGCTCCGCTTCCTCTCGCTGCCTTCTTCTTTCAGCAGCCTCCGCGGCTGTCTTCCGGGATTCAGCAAGAACATCCTCGCTTATGGGATCATCTGAAATGCCAGAATGGGCATCTTTCTTTTGCCTCTTGGCCGCAAGGCCACCGGCGGCTTCATCATCATCATCTGCAAATACATATTTGGTTCAAAGAAAAGAACTACAAAGAAGTCAAGATAAAGGGCAAGGAGATGCGACGGAAGTACCTCCTGATTCTTCCTCGCACATCACAACTGTTGCTTCTTCTTCACCACTTGCCTGGGACTCCTGTCTCCCTTCCTCCCCTCGGTTGAATGGAACGAAAGTCTCAACTGCGAGATCTTTTCGCACTTTGCTGGGCATACGACCCTTGCCTTTGTCCTTGATGGAAAGGGACCTCACTGGGGGAGAAGCTGGAGCACTCCTAGGGGAAGAAATCGTAATCCCCTTTTGCCTAGGTCTCTTCACTCTCGGCGCCGCAGTCGCTGGAGGGGACGGGTCATCTCTAGGAGGAGACGGAGCCGGAGGGTTGTCTATCAGCGAGTCAGCAAAAGTGTTCATGACCCCGCGAACTTTTGTTTCGACCTCGGCATCCATCCTCCACGCTAGCCGGTACGACTCCCCCCTCCTTCTGGTGGCAACAATGGTGTCCACCAGCGATTTGGAGCGATCACCAGCTGCGAACCTCCGCACATGACACTAAACAATACAGAACGAAAAGCATCAGCGCGAGGAAATCAAAAGGCTCAAAGCACACAAGGAAATTGCTTACCTCAGCAAATGCCTTGCTATATTTGACGACCTGCGTGTCACCCTTCTTGATTGCGTCGACTTGCTCCTTCAGAATGAAATCGGGGCACAAATGATTCTCACGGTCCCACAGCGAGTAGCAACCATACTCAGACTCGCTCAAACTGCAATTGGGGCGAAAGGGAAAAGAGTTTCTCTTGATCAAAGGGGCCTTTCCTGGCTGCGCCGCCGCCTCTGTCTCAATCCTCGTTTGCTGGGCAACCCAGTATGCAATCCAGTTCTGGGAACAACCACCCTTGCGAGTTCCCGCAGGCTGCTCAAAGGGAAGATTGCTCATGAGAACTGTCTTGCACTCCTTTGTCAGCAAACGCTTGTAGCACCCTCTGATAATAGACTGGGGCCAGATCGATGGGGCCACCGCGTCAAAACCAAACTGGGGAGAGACCCGAGTAGGGTCAACATCCACTGTAAGTCTTTCATACCGTGGCGCGAGCTCACGAATATGCTCTGCAAGGGCAGGAAGAGAGCCTCGCAGACACCAGCAGAAGAAGTCACGATAGCGTTCGTGGAAATGCGGCCCCTTTTCAAAGAGAAGGTCTTCTGACAAGACCATACCTCTGGAAGGGTATAGCTTTGAAAACCACCGCACATTCTCAACACGTGTGGCATAGGGCCTGGCAGTAAACTCCTTTCGTTTGTCGCATATCAAACTCCAAGTGCACTTGGTGTTGCTTGCTCCAAACCATCTCGCAGCCCTTCCGCTGTTGCGCGCTTCCGTCTCGCCTGGGGGACACCACTTCTCAAGTGGGAGGGGAGTTGGAGCATAAGACGGCCAGCACTCGAAAACCCACATTGTCAAAAAGCTGATATTGACAAAGGTCAGGACATCGAGGCGGCCACGCGATTCCCTCATCGCCAGAACCAGCTGATCCAGCCTGTAATATAGTGTCCCCAGGACCAAGGGTCCGAGTGCGACTCTCTGGCCAAGAGCGAGCCTTACGGCAAGTGGCAGCACATGGTAGAAGACCCCGTCATGGGGGTGACCATCAATCAGGTATCTCGACAGCCAAGCGCAGAGAAAGGCGCAAAGGGTCAAATGATAACCCTTGCCCTCTACATAATTCTCGGCCTCCGGGTCCTCGCTCAAAAGCTTCTTAGTGATGCTGCTGTTCGCATAGTCTCGGAAGAAGTACTGCAACCACTTGTTCCAGGTATTCTTCGCAGACGTATCCACTAGCTGCCAGTTCGGAAGAGGCTTCGTAGTGGTCCACCGAGTGGAGATTTTCTTTACCTCTGCTAGGCACTCCTCCATCTGCGCGTACAAGGCCATTTCAGCAGATGTCCTTAAGTGGCTCAAGGGGTCCACCTCGCCCATGGGGGAAAGCTCATACAGCATTTGAACGTCCTCAAGCGTGGGGGCAGCCTCGAACTCAGCAAAGTGAAACGTGTGAGTCGCGGGCGAATAACGGGACAGAAGGTCTAGAAGCATGGACTGATCCAACTTCACGGCAGCACCCTTCATAGCACGGATAGCAAAGAAAATTCCGGCTTTATCAAGAGTCTCGGCATGATGATCTAATACGTGGTCAATCCACTCATCCATGTAGTCCAATTTCTGGACGAACGCTTGAGTAGAAATCGCAGTATACGGGAAGTGCCCGTTCTCGATCCCCAATCGGACTACATCCTCGGAACTAACCCACTCGAGCAGGGCCGAGTTAACTGGGCGAGTCAACGTCAGCAATTGTTCAGCGGGAACAGGATCAGGCATCCTCTTCGCCTTCACCCTCGCATGATAAAAATCCTTCCCACCCAGAAAGGGGGCTTTACGCCACAGAGCCTGCGGAAGCTCCGGCACCTCTTCGTCTTCCTTGACGGGTCTGGTTACTCTTGTCTTGGCCATTCCTGCGAAAGGGCAAGAAAAAGGGGGGGAGAAATACCACACCGCACTTCAGTTTGAATTTTGGAATTTGAGATCTATGCAAACCAAAGCAAACAGTTCCGGTGCCAATTTTAGAAATTGGGGAGTTGATATTGTTGAAAGATTAAAACGAAGCGGGTTCAGGGATCAAAAGCCTCTTCACAAATTTCATGGATTTACAGATTCAATGCGATTCAAGGCAAACACTGGTATTTTAAATCAAAAGTAAACGAGGCCAACCTTGTTTCCTTGAAGCTTGCCTGGATATACACAATTGGAGAATACGATTTGCAGTTCTGAACTGGTGATTGATTATCTGGATCTGCTCTCGAAGGTCTCCGGGTACCATTCACTTAAAGAGAAAGAAGTGATGCTTTGCAATGATGGGATACAAGGTATTTATCCAGAAGAATGAAGGGTTGCGTCCCTTCAGTAGTCGAATCGCAACCGTCACCGTCGTGTCGCGCAATCACAGGACGGGCTGACGTCACGCCTAAAACCCTAAAGGTCAGACGGCACGACTCTAGGGGTTTTAGGTCATAATGACACGCACGGGGGCTGAACCTACCCGTATTTGAATTGGTACGTGGCGACGACGCGCATGTTGGTTTCCGCGCATGGAAGCCTATACAGCTATGAGCCTTCACGCGCAGAAAGGGGGCTAATGTAGATACTGCTTTATGACATGGCAGATCTAGGCCACGTGGCAACCATCCAGCACACCATATTGTGCTCCACACACACAGGATCACCAGCCGAGCTGATCCATGTGGGGGCTGCGAGACAGAGCCCTCGTATACCACTGCACGGGACTTGTAGGGACTTTGTGGTCTGGAGGCTAGAGTAAGCCCTGTCGCGTGCGAGCCAAGCCCGCACGCGACCTTTAGTAACTGTTTTGAGAGATTTATGGCACGAGCTCCCTAGACCCGGTCAATCCGGTCAAACCCGGTCAATCCGGTCAAACCCGGTCAACCTCGTAACGGTTCCGGTACTCGCGCACCACGTGCTCTAACGGTTCCTATATACTCGGACGAACGTGCCGTTATGGTTAAGCTAATTAAGCCGCCATTAATGGGCGCATTAACCACACTACAACGGTCATGTTCTCCAGTATATATACATCGTTAACCTTTCCATACAAAGGAGAGAACACACTGCCATACGCGGAAGCTCTGCCAAACCTCTGTCTCTCTCTCAGACATTGCTACTGACTTGCTCTCTCCCTACACACACCCCTATTCTTCCTGTGCGATCCCTGATCCACTACGTACGGTGTACACGGAGGTCTCCCCGCCGGAATCTCTTGTGCACAACTGTGCTTCAGATTCATATTCCAAATGAGCAACAAGAAGATAGAAGAGCGTGGTTGTGGGACAAAGAAGGAAATTACATTGTCAAATCAGGGTATAGGACAACTCAGAGGTTGAGGAAAGCAAAAAAGGGGGGGGGGGAATGGTAATTGTTAGAAACCTGGTACTAGCATTGATTATTATGAAGAGAAGAAGCTGATTTGTAAACTAAAATTACCCCCAAAGAAGAAAATTTTCTGGTGGAGAACTCTCTCTCGGTCCTTGCCTTGCAATGCCAATTTAGTGAAGAGGTTCAAAAGCTCTAGTGCCAAATGTATGCTCTGTGGTGCTAATTATGAGGATGAAAATCATGTGTTATTGAAGTGTGAGTGGACTGCACCAATATAGTCTGGAGGAGGATTGCTTAGAAGGGAGGACACTCAAGAAATCAATTTTGTGAAAGGATGGAGCAAATCCAAAAACCCATGACATTCTTCAAGGTAAAGTGCTACCAGAATTTCTAGAGAAGATTATTTTTGTTGCATGGAATATCTGAGTTGGAAGAAATAGCTTTGTATTCCAACATGAAAAACATACACCTGAAGATGTTATCACTAAGGCTGTAGAATGGAGAGTAGTTTTATAAGATCCAACAAAATGGAAGAAAATGCAAAGACTAGTGCAAAAACTCCTACAAGTGCTATTAAGCACTGGGGAACCTCCTAGTGCAGGTTATCTAAATGAATGTTGATGATTGCTGGGACAAAAACTAAATGTGCATGAGCTTTGCTTGAATTCTAAGGGATGATTGGTAATCTGGGTGATGGTAAAGCAGGGAGGAACATTGCTTGCTCTACTGCACAAGCTGAAGCAAAGGCTATGTTTGTAGCAGTTCATGATACATGTTCTAGACATGGTGTTAGTATGACTGAAGTGGATTGCCAAGAAGATAGTGATATGGCCACTGCTAGAAGAAAATGTACCCCAATTTTGTAGCTATTTTTGATGACATTAGGAGGATGAAAGACTGTAAGGGTCTGCATATTAGGTGGATTCCTAGGACTGCTAATAGAGCAGCAGATGTGTCATTGCACATCTTATTCAACAAAGTATTAACCCAATCCATTATTGAAGCCCAAAGACCTCAAGAAGCCCAACACTTATTGAAGCCCAAAGAAGTCCACTCGGTAGATCCTTCAAGAAGGACTCATTCATGAAGCTGTTAAAACCAAAGAGTCCTTTGTGTAATTAATGATAAAATGAAACGGCACAAAATGTGACCGTTCACTAGAAAGTATTTAAGCTTATGTTTCGGTTGAATACAATTAGACGGTTCCTTTCTTTCTCTGCCGTCTCCATCTTCTTCCTCTTCTCTCTCTCACATAAAACCCTAAATTTGTTCATGGTATCAGAGCCTCATGTTGGCTACCATGGCTCAATCCAAATCAAATCCCTTATACCTTCTCTCAAATATACACCATTTGATGCCTTAAAAACTTGATAATTCCAATTATGTTCTTTGGAAACACCAATTATCTTCGATTTTTCGCACACAGAACTTGTTTGGGTTCCTTGATGGCTCCACCGCTCCGCCGCCTGAGTTTCTCTCTGTTGTTGATGGTCCGACAGTTCCAAATCCGGCGTTTCGTGAATGGTTTCAGACAGATCAAGCCTTACAAACCCTCATCAACGCCACTCTCACTCCCTAAGCACTCTCTCATGTTATCGGTAAGACCTCATCCCGAGCCGTTTGGCTTGCGCTTGAGGGGAGGTATGCGTCTCTGACTCGATCTAATATTCTACAACTCAAATCTGACTTGCAAACTCTGCGCAAACGCTCTGATTCAGTAGATCTATACATGCAACAGCTGAAAAATATTCGTGATAAACTTGCTGTTTCTTTGGTGACGATTGATGATGAAGACATGCTTTTGTATGCTTTGAATGGCCTGCCTAGTGAATATAACCCCTCTAGAACCACTATTCGTGGTAGATCTGATCCTATTAGTTTTGAAGAGTTGCATGTTTTGCTAAAAGCCGAAGAACAAATGCATGAATCTCAATCTGCTGAACTTTCTGACTCTACTACTATGAATATTTCTACTGCCTATTCTGTTTCTTCAAACTTCTATCAAGGATCTGGTCGCGGTCGTGGACGAGTTATTCTCGGCCCTGGACCACCCACCGGTAGAGGAGGCTATGGCCGAACTGGTGGCTCCTACGGCAGATCCAACTACGGATCTGGACCGAGGAAACAGGGAGGTAGATTTGACCAGTCCAGGGGTCGTGGTGGTGGTCAAAGGGGCTACCACCGTGGTGGTGGTGGCGGCCGTTACAACTCCAACCCTAGATCCACCACAACTCCCATTAATTGTCAAATTTGTGGTCTTAATCATCATTCTGCTGCTGATTGTTGGCATAGAACATATTATTCTTAACAAGGGAAGCCTCCCTCTGACAGCCTCACTGCCTATAATGCCTCATCTTCTGGCTCTTCAACACCTGAATATTGGTTGTCTGATTCTGGAGCCACCAATCATATGACTGCTGATTTGAGAAACCTTTCTCTTGCTGATACTTACACTGGAAATGATCATGTTACTATGGGAAATGGTTAAATTTCACAAATTAGAGCTTGTTTGGTACCAACTTAAAATCTCAATAATCAGCTGAAAATAATATGAAAAGAAAATCCAACTTAACCGAGAATCACAATCTGTTTGGTATGAGCTGAAATTATAGATCACTAACTTGATCCATTTAACAAAATTTAAAGAGCTCTAAAGTCAAGTAATTGAATACACATATTTGTAACCGAAATGTGATCATGCTAATTTAAAAAGGAAATCAAAATTATTTTTTTAGAGATTTTAAGCTGCATAATCCCCAATTTTGGAGATTCTACAATTGCACACAGATTATTTTAATCTGCAGATTATCAGATTAAAATCTGCAAGCATAACAAACGAGATTGTTAAAAAGAAGCCGATTTTAATCCAATTGGATTAAAATCTGTAATACCAAACATGCACTTAATCACACTGGTACTGCCTCTTTTCAAACTCCTAATCATACTTTTCAATTAAATAACACTTTACATGTTCCAAACTTAGCTACAAATCTGTTATATGTTCATCAAATGTGTTCTCAACATAACTGCTGCTTTGTTTTCTCTGCAAACACTTTTTATATTCAGGATCTGGACACAGGCAAAATACTATACAAAGGCTTGAGTGAAAATGGACTCTACCCTATTTATCCTTCATCTTTTTCTGTTTCTTCTCCCAAGGCTTGTTTGGGTAGTATTATCAATGTTCCTCTGCTACATGCTAGACTGGGTCACCCAGCTAATGATGTTTTGACACAAATTACTGGTTCAAACACTAAATCTTCTTCTTCTGCTAGGTGTGAGTCTTGTCTTAAAGGCAAGATAACAAGATTACCTTATACTAGGTCTACTATTGTTTCTCATGTTCCTCTGCATTTATTACATTCTGATGTATGGGGTCCTGCATCTGTGAAATCTTTACAAGGATATAGATTCTATGTGTTATTTATTGACAACTATTCTAGATATACATGGCTGTTTCCTTTGACACACAAATCTGAAGTACCTGTTGTGTTTGCTAAATTTCAAAACCATATTGAGAATCTTTTAGGTTTTAAAATTAAAATACTTACGTCAGATGGAGGTGGAGAATACATTTCTGTAGTGTTTCAAAAATACTTAAGCTCTCAAGGCATTACTCATCAAAAATCTTGCCCACATACACCTCAACAAAATGGTGTGTCAGAAAGAAAACGTAGGCATATACTTGAAATTGCTATTACCATGCTTCAACATGCTTCTTTGCCTCATCATTTCTGGTTTCATGCTATTGCTACTGCTGTGTTTTTAATTAATAGAATGCCTAGTCCTGTAACTCATGGCAAATCACCTTATGAACTTCTGTTTCACAAAATCCCTGATTATGCATCTATGAGAGTGTTTGGATGTGCATGTTACCCTAATCTTAGACCTTATAACTCCTCTAAGCTTGATGCTAGAACACAACAGTGCATTTTTCTTGGCTATGTTGACAATTACAAAGGTTATTTGTGTTACTTGAAATCTGCACAAAAATTTTATGTTAGTAGAGATGTTATTTTTAATGAACAACTGTTTCCTTACACTTCCTTACCTTCTGCAGATACATCACCATCACTGTTTCATGACTCTTCTTCTACTGTGCCTTCATACCAAGGATATGATGACATTCCCCAAACTGCTTCTGACCCAGTTGGTGAGAATGACATGTTCAGTGGTGAATGAGGGTATTTCCCCAGAACAGATACACACTTCTGCCGAACAGATACATCCACCCTCTTCTCCTCACTCTGACATGGCACCTCTGAGTTCTCAATCTTCTCATCCAACTCAGGGTCACCCAATGCAGACCAGAAGCAAGTCAGGTATTTTTTTTTGAAGATACCTGACTTGCTTCACTAAAGGGCAAAGGGTATGATCCTCCTCCCTTCAAATTTACTGGGTTTGGTAAAGTTTATGGTTTTCCTACTACTATTACTGCATTAAACACCACTATGTCTGACCCTACTTGTTTTTCTGAGGCTAAGAAACATACTCACTGGCAAGAACCTATGTCAGCTGAATATCTTAGTCTGTTAAATTAAAAAACTTGGAGTCTTGTTGAGCCCCCTCCTAATGCCAATATAGTTGGTAACACTTTTGGGTTTTCAAAACTAAATACAAAGCTGATGGGACTATTTCCAGGTTTAAAGCTCGCTTAGTAGCCAAAGGGTTTCACCAAACCCCTGGCTTAGACTATGATGAGACCTTTAGTCCTGTGATTAAGCATGCTACTGTCCGCACTATTTTAGCCCTTGCTGCTACTTTTGATTGGCCTTTACAGCAACTTGATGTGAAAAATGCTTTCTTACATGACCAGTTACAAGAAACAGTCTACATGAAACAACCTCCTGGTTTTGTGGATCCTTCAAAACCTCATTATGTTTGTCAATTGCACAAGTCCATTTATGGACTAAAACAAGCTCCAAGAACATGGTTTCATCGCTTTACTTCTTATATTACTTCCTTGGGTTTTGTTCAATCAAATGCAGATAGTTCATTATTCATTAGACACTCTTCTACTGGAATTACTATTCTTCTCTTATATGTTGATGACATAATTTTAACTGGAAATGATGCTAGCTATCTCAAAGTTTTAGTTCCATCTTTGCAACTTGAGTTTGAAATGACTAATCTTGGTCCATTACACTATTTTCTTGGTCTTCAAATTACTAGAGCTGCAGCTGGAATTTTTATCAACCAACACAAGTATATTCAAGACCTTCTTGTTAGATTTAACATGGTGAATTGTAAAACTTGTTCTAATCCTCTACCTGCTTCTGGGAAGTTTCATGCTCTTGATGGTTCACCACTTTCTGATATTACTCTTGATCGCCAACTTTTGGGCTCTTTGCAATATTTGGCTTTCACTCGCCCAAATATTGCCTTTGCCATTAACCACTTATGCCAATTTATGCATGCTCCTACCACTTCTCATCTTATTGGTGCTAAACACATTTTACGCTATCTTAAGGGGACTATTCACCAAGGTTTGTTTTACTCAAAAGGCCCAAGCCCATTAAATGCTTTTACCGACGCCGATTGGGCTGGTAACCCAACGGACCGTCGCAGTACTACGGGCCTTGTCATTTTTATTGTGCCCAATTCAGTTCATTGGGCCGCAAAAAAAAGCCCATTGTGGCCCGGTCTTCTACCGAAGCTGAATACCGGGCCCTGGCTGTCACAGCAGCTGAACTCTCATGGTTAAAAATGTTGCTTCAAGATCTTCATATTCGTCTCAATAATCCTCCTACTTTATGGTGTGACAATGTATCCGCCATAAAAATGACCGCCAACCCTATTCTTCATGCTCGAACGAAACATATCGAAATTGATTATCATTTCGTTCGAGAGAAGGCTTTACGCAACGAACTCATTGTTTCTTTTGTTTCAGGCACCAATCAACTGGCTGATATATTCACAAAGGGGTTACCTACGCCACGATTTCAGCAGCTACGAAGCAAGCTCATGACAGAAGCCCAGCCCTGAGCTTAAGGGGGGGGGGGGTATTAACCCAATCCATTATTGAATCCCAAAGACCTCAAGAAGCCCAACACTTATTGAAGCCCAAAGAAGTCCACTCGGTAGATCCTTCCAGAAGGACTCATTCATGAAGCTGTTAAAACCAAAGAGTCCTTTGTGTAATTAATGATAAAATGAAACGGCACAAAATGTGACCGTTCACTAGAATGTATTTAAGCTTATGTTTCGGTTGAATACAATTAGACGGTTCCTTTCTTTCTCTGCCGTCTCCATCTTCTTCCTCTTCTCTCTCTCACAGAAAACCCTAAATTTGTTCACAAAGGAGCTTAGATGTAAACTGGATGGAATGTCACCCACTAAGTTTAGTGGAAGCATTAGCTAAGGATTGTAATGGTTTTTTGGTTAGTTAAATACAAGTTTCAGTTGTCCAAAAAAAAAAGTTGCTTACTATAGTTCCGGGTTAGGCCAAATTAGGTTGTAACTTTTTTTTAGTTTTGTTTTGGGTCTGGTTATATTCATCTGGGCTCCATTATTGTAGCCCAAAAGAACATTTAACGCCGCGAGGCCGTCGATTGTCATCTTCGATTATCAAACGGCGAAAACCATGCCAGTTCAGCGATCCGCGTTCATTCCTTCCGACCAATCAAAACTCAGCGGAACCATCTTATAAATACAGAACGCTACCTCCAGATCTCATCACATTTTCACTCAACCAATCATCTATCATTTCAAACCCTTCCCTCCTCTTTCTCTCTCACTAATTCAGATGGCGCCCAAGGCAGCAGGGAAGAAGCCCGCCGAGAAGAAACCCGCGGAGGAGGAGAAGTCCGCCGCCGTCGCAGAGAAAGCCCCGGCCGAGAAGAAGCCCAAGGCCGGGAAGAAGCTCCCCAAGGACGCTTCATCCACGGAGAAGAAGAAGAAGAGATCGAAGAAGAGCGTGGAGACGTACAAGATCTACATCTTCAAGGTCCTCAAGCAGGTCCACCCCGACATCGGGATCTCCAGCAAGGCGATGGGGATAATGAACAGCTTCATCAACGACATCTTCGAGAAGCTCGCCGCTGAGTCCGCCAAGCTGGCCAGGTACAACAAGAAGCCCACCATCACCTCCAGGGAGATCCAGACCGCTGTGAGACTCGTCCTTCCTGGTGAACTCGCCAAGCACGCTGTCTCTGAAGGTACCAAGGCGGTTACCAAGTTCACCAGCTCTTGAATTTGTTGATTCAGGCTGTTACTGGAAATTTGGGGATCTGATTCTAGGGTTAGGTCTTTAAGATCTGAAGTAGGGGGTTGGGGTTTTATTTTGCTGTGTAATTAGATGGTGTTTACTTTGAAGAAACTGAGAAGTGCTAGTGATGATTTCAGTTATCTGATTTGAGTAGTTTCATATGGTTAATAGAGTTACATGATTGTAATTCAACTTGCTTTATATGATATGAAATTTGGCAACCCTTTGAACAATTGTAGTTCCCTTCAACATCTTTTTGCTTGTTGATTTGTTGTACTGTTATACAGATTTAGATTTGTGTCTGCACAAATGTGTAGACACGATACCTAATTGTTTTGGGAGGACAATATCAGTGCACTGTGACTGTCCACAGCTATGAATGAAGTTGTTGCTCTATCTTATGCTCATATTATGAGCAGTTTATTAGTTCCACATGTTGATGATTTATTTTCTTGTGTCTTGTAAGCACATAACTGCACAAATGTGCTTATTCTTTAAGCATGCCTGAATCATTCTCGCTTTCTGTTTCTGTGAATTTTCTGCAGGGAATTGTAAGGATTAGCTCGTTTCAATGGAACTGTTATGTTGATATCATGTGCTGTTGTGTAGTTTTACCCTTGGTCCTAAATGGCTGTCTGCATCGATAAATGTTTTATTACTTCTTCTCTGGTTACTACCTATTTCAAATATACAATTTTTAAAGATAGCCTACAAATGTGATACTACTAATAATAAGACTATTGCTCATAAAGATTATACAGAAGATAACCACCAGAAAAATTGATCAAAACCAGGGTTTTAGGCACCATTCCAATTCCCCTCTAAGATAAAGCAAGCTCAAACCAATTTCAATCACAACTAAGGTTGTTCAACACGCCCAACAAGTGAAAGAACAGATTCTTAGCCTTAGTATTCACAAACTATGGCCTTTATGTGGTTGTTTCTAGCTTTCATTCCCTTTCTCATACATGATAGTACATCATCTGCCTCTCCGCATCCCTCTCCTCCCTTCTCCAGTTTCAACAGCACTACTCCACTGCAGCTTGACGCGTACAATTTTCATGAGGCAGTTTCGGCCTTCAAGTATGCTCTTGTTACCTTCCATGCACCATGGTGTGGACCAGGTCTCTTTCTCATTTTTCGTTAATTTGCTAGTTCAATGCTGCGGTCTTTATTTCCAAATGATTCGCATCTCTTCTCGGAAGATGCAAATTGGAGGAGAATGTAATTTTTAATGGAAGTCTCAACAGATCCAATTGTGTGCGTGTGTTTTTTTTTTCTAGTAACACTTGCTCTATTCTGCGAAGTCCGCAAAACAATGACTGATTTTATGAATGTGATAATCATTTTCGTACCTCCGTGTTGGTACTTCAGATGTTGTTTTTATATTCTTTTGGTGGTATTGCCAATCACGAAGCATATGATTGGTCTAGTTTGGGAGAGCTGAATTAAAGGATAGATAAATTAAGTTTTGAATATTAATTCGGGCCGTTTGGATAAGCTAGATTTTTCATGGATCAACCGGATCCGGGTTGGGTTTGAGTCGGACCCGGGTCATTTAAAAATGCAATTCTCTCATTTTTTTGTTTTTAAAAATGCCTAAACATGATTATCCGGATCCGGCTCACGAAAGACCGGTCACAGTTCAAAAGTCTAACCACCATTCCCACAATGCCACGTGTCATTTTGCCTTAAAATACGCGTTTTCCTTCTCACCCGGATCCTTAACTCCCTCACCCGGATCCTGTTCACTCTCACCCGGATCCTGGTCACCTTCACCCGGATCCTGGTCATCTTTACCCGGATCCTAATCCTTTTCTCGCAAAATCTACATTACAAACTCAGATTTTTGATAATCTATCTATCCTAAAATCTATCTTTACCAAACGAAGCCATGTATGGGGGTTGTCTATGGTGCGTCCCTAATTAGGGTTCCTGACAACTTTTTATTTTTTTGTGTGGTCCCCGCTACTACAGGACAAAAAATGTTACCCGCTATAGCAGGTAACCTCGGCTGGAGATATAGTTGTTAAGAGTTTTTCTCGCTTTAGATAAAGTTCTTAATATCTACGCGGCTAACAGATAGAAAAGACTACCATATAGTTAGTAGAGTTTAACAGGTAGAAGGAGTTCCCTCATTTAAGAAAGCAATGTTAACAGTTTGAGTTTTATTGTTAATAAATAACGATGAAATTAACTACAAGCAGACCAATATCAACTCAAAAGTCCTTTAAAGGCATGTTTAAAGATTAATACCAGAACAATTCAACAATAACATTAAAATAAGGTGGTACTTGTTCAATATCATCTCCCGGGTCGTCTTTCTTGTCAAGAAATCACGAATAAAATCACTCTAAACAGACCTATATCATTCATGCTTGTTTTTCTTGGACTGACTACTCGATTGAGACCAGAAGTATTCCTCTTTAACATCAAACTCAAGTGGCAGTTCTGCAAAATCGTCTTCCGGATCGTCCACTTGTTCGACGGAGTCCACCGGAGGATTGGGGCATGTTGTCCTGTTGTGTCCCAACTCCTTGCAATTGCCACACCTCCTTCTCTTGTCTTTCTTTGGTCCCTTTGGGCATTTGGTGTCCGGGGGGTTCGGATTCTTCACATGGGCGTAGGGATTTTCTTCCTTCTTAATCTCTCCTTGTGCCCCGGCTCCTTGTGTACCCTGAAAAGTTTTAGAAACCATTCTCTGCATTTTCCGAATCCCGTCGGCCATATGCTCTCTGAAGAACCTCATTGTCTCGCCAGTAGTACAACCCAAACGGTAATACAGTTGAACTTCGTTCCTCGAGGAAGCCCGGCGCAAGGCTTGCAAATCTGGGTCATCACTTTTCTTCCCAACAGGCTCCTTCATTGATGGCTCGGTTCGGTAGAATTCTTTGTCAGTTTTGGTCCACCTTTTGGCAATTAAAGAGTTTGGGATCCTCTGTACTCCCTTTTGTTTCAGAACAAACAACATGTGTTTGCAAATCATATACGATGTTTCCCAACGAAAACACGTGCAACGGAGAAGCCTATTATCATGACGACATTGAACAACTTGCTGAAGCAAGAAAAGATAGGGTGGTTAGAAATTAAGAAGGAAATGAAAATACAAATGAACACAAGGATAGACAGATTGTAACCTGGTACTAGATAGAAGAGGACAATAGTTCAAAGACTGTGACATCAATACTTATTTGTTACACTTTAAGACTTAAGATATCAATAATAACATTAAGGAAACATGACAAGATTATTTAGAAATAAAAATGCAGTACACGAGTACATAGTATATAAATATGTAAATTGAAGCAGATGTACATACCATGGATCTCTTCATTTGACCTCTCATCACGTAGAACAAGTCCAAGCTCTCTTCTGGAACAGTTTTGACTTCAAACACTCTATAATCATCACCCTTTGCAGCTTGTTTCCTAAACATGTTGAAGACATTTTCGGTGAAGACCTCCGCCGCATGGCGTTCGAGTTCCGTGAACCCTGTTGTTATCACCGGGTCTGATTGGTCGGAGCGATGGTGTGCCTTACGCTCGTTGTTGCGTAGCTTGTCAACCCCTGTCGTGAATCCCTTGCAAGCATTGGTCAATTTGTCCGAGTAGGACATATAATCCTTGACAAAACTGTTGATGCTCTCGCATCTCGAGGTCGTCGTTTGCAACGCAAAAAAATGATCCTTCAAGTATGTCTCCGCCCACAAGTGGCGGTTCATATATGTGACCTGGACCCGATTCCTATCAGCAATGTTCCATCTGGTAAGCATTGCATGCCAATCATCATGCCAAAATTTTTCAGGTTTCCTACTATGCAAGCACTTTTTAAAATCAACCATGAAGCCATCTCCCAACTTCAGATTAGCCTGGGCGTTCCGACAAAGATGCCAAGAACACAGACGATGTCTTGCCTCTGGGAAATTATCCATAATAGCTTTTTCTCATTGCCAAATCGCCATCCGTGATGACGGACAAAGGCTTCTTATTATTCATTACCTTCATCAGGCACTTTAAAACCCAATCATATGTTTCTGCTGTCTCGTCGTTGAGAAAAGCACAAGCAAAAATAGTCGTCTGGTAGTGATTGTTCACGCCAGATAGAATTACAAATGGTTTTTGATAGATGTTGGTCTTGTACGTTGCATCAAAAATGAGTACATCGCCAAATCTGTGGTAATCTACCACTGATCTCCTATCACACCAGAAAACACTTTCAAGCTCATGATTTTTACCTGTTCTGAACCTACAAAAACAATAAATAACACTTAGGGAAACAGAAAGATTAGTTACATAAATGATGTTAACTCTAACAGGTCAGAAAGTAAGTTTAACAAATAAGTATGAGCATAACTGAACAGTAGATAGACCTTAACAGATAAGATAGCACTCTTAATTGTTAAGTAGTAAACTTACTCCCTGAACACGCCATAGTGACTGTGCTTCAAACTGTCAATGTACATCAAGGTCTGCTGCCCATCTCCTTCATTTGAATATATCTTGTCCATAGAGGCCATTTTATTGTAAAGATCTTTCTGTGTGTAACCCAACTTGTTATAACCGCCGGCTTGTTTAACCATCAAAAGAAAGCTTTGGCAATACTTGATCCCCACCTCCTTCAAAGATCTGACCAGTTCAACATCAGCCTCAGAGACCTTTCGGTGTGACCGGTGGTTGCTCGCGCATTGTGGTTCCGAAAGTTCGTGTGAATGACCGGGTTCGAATTGAACCACCTTAAAAGGCTCGGTAGGTGAAGTTCTTGATATTTTTACACGAGCTTTGCATACACACCTAGTGTTTCTGGTATGCTCCCGTTTCCTATTTTCTTTGTACGGGACCTTCTCGGAGCGCAAGCCTTGTCGGGCACTGATAACTCCGTTTTCGGAGTTATTTTATGCCTTTTATTTCTACGTTTTGCGTGCTTATAATGGAGAATTCGTCGTCTTTTGAGTAAATTGAGCTTAAATGTGATAATGTGAGTTCATATGCATTACTTGTTAAATCCGGGCGTTTCTTTAGATTTTTGAGCTTTTATTGTGATATGATCGCGGGTTGTGTTTTCGTGTTGTGATTCGCAGGAAAACAGGGCTTGGAGGATCATGCGGGATATGGAAGCGAACTTCGGAAACAAGGAACTCAAAGGCAAGTCAAAAGGAAGGAGAAAGTCAAAGGAAATCAAAGGAAATTCAATGGAAGAAGAATGGAAGAGGAAAGTCAAAGGAAGGAAGAGAAAGTCAACAAGAAGAGGGCTGGAGCAGAAGTCTTCGTGCGAAGACATTTGTCTTCGTGCGAAGACAAAAGACTTAGCCAAAATCCAGCTCGGCCAAATTCTCTTCCAAAACATGCTCTCAGTATCTAAATGAGAAGACCTTCGCACGAAGAGCAGAAGTCTTCGTACGAAGACTCTTCGTGCGAAGACAAAAGTCTTCGTGCGAAGAGATCGCTGGAATGTGCAGATTTTTTGGGGCTTTTTCGTAGTTTATCCAAACTTTGTAATATGATTATGGGAACGTATTTAAGCCTTTTAGGTCGAATTTTTCAGTAGTTTTTGAGATTAGAGACATCTTTTGGAGATCAAGAAGCCTTTGGGAGAGCTTAGGAGCTTTGGATCATTCGTTTGGATTCTAAACTCTCGTCTTTTCTTGATTTTTATGTTTAAACTCATTATTCTTGTCGTTGAGATTATGAATATGAGTAGCTAAACACTCTTTGCTGGGAATTCTCGTTTGGTGTAGCTAGGGTTTGATCTAAATTTGATGTTTTGATGATTGTAATGCATGCTCTAGCTTAATCTCACGTGTTTATTCACTATTATGGATTATTTACGTTCTTTATTATATTATCTTTGCGAGTAGCTAACGTAGAGATAAATTCAATTAGTTTTCACGCGGTAACTCCGTGAGGATTAGTCGGTACATTGAATAATCCACCTAGTCGTATCAATGCTTGGTAACTCGGCATCGTTAACTAGGATCGTTAAAGTAGAAACATTGTTTTAATGCATACTTGAAGCTAAATTAGACTTGGTAACTCGGTTTGGTTTAGTTAAAGTATAGTGAACTTGCTTGGTAACTCGGTAAGTTTAACATTGCTTGATTAATAGTAAATAACACGTGGTTGTTTTACGAATCAAAATATAAATTTAGATCAACCTAGTGAACCTAGAGAATTCCCGGTACTTTTCTCTTATTTGATAAAACCCAAAATTCATTCTTTATTAATCGTGAAATATTTCACTTGGTTAACTGAGAACTTTGCGTTTATTTTATTAGGATTAGATAAAAACACAACTTGCGACTTGCCCACATAAGGTTTAGAATAGTAATTAATTTAAACAAAGTCCCTTGGGTTCGACAACCCGGATTTCCGGTTTATTACTACACACGACAGCTGTGCACTTGCAGTTGGAGCGTGTCAGGCACACACGTATATCCTTGACTTTATGCATTCTTTCGTTTCCGGGTCGAAGTACCGGCGGTTGCACCTTCTAATCCCAAAGCCAAGAATCAGTGCGTAGAGGTTGTACCAGTCATAAGCTTGAACCTCATTTTCAAAAGTCATTTCCATAACATCTTCCTTGGTAACCATTATTCCTGCATAAAACTTAAAATTACTATCTGTATAACTACAGTCATTAACTTAAACTGTAAGAACGCATACCTGGTATGATCTCTCCATTTGGAACTTCCATAATAGAGTTTCTGGTTGCATCTTCTCCATAGCTCTCTGTAAGAGTGATGTCCAACCATTCATCTTCATCGAAGACCTCAAAATCGTATTCTTCTTCCTCATAATCATGAGGCAAAGATACCAAACCCTTGCCACGAACTCCACTCTCACAAATTTCCCTCCCTCTCATCTGAAATTGGTTTGTTTCACTTTCTGGTTCTCAGATTGACCTCCTTCTCAACCTGATATTCAAAGAAGAAGACCCCAACAACCAAAAGGTAGTATTGCACTATTTTGGATACAAAATTTTTAAAGACATGAAGAACTCTTTAATTTTTTACCTTAATGAATACGAAATCTCTGAAAAGTTTATCTCCTCATTAATATATGGATGTAATATAATAAATTCCTCAGCGACGTCAAGTCTCACAATGTCGACAGTCGGTTACACCCTTATCCCTCGGTGTTCAAGTCCCATGGTTGGGTGTGACCTCAAAACTCCCAGTCTTGTTAAAATGACCCAAATACAACATTAAATCAGAGTTGGCATGCTGGGGGCACATTTCATGGCTAAACTCGTACAATTATCGAGTTTTCATTCGATTTTTGCCCCTTTATGTCACTTAGAGGAGCAAAACTTGAAGCCATTTCAAAATAACTCCCAGAACTGTCCTTGGCATGTTTTCCAGGACACATGGTGACACCCCGAGTCATTCCATCGACGAAGAAACCAAAATAAGTGGCATTTTAAAGGGAAATACATTATAAAGTTTAAGATAGACCCCTCTCTAGGGTTTAGCATTTGAGAAGGTGCATACATTTTTTTAGAATGAGTTGTTAATACTCCATCAACTCAATACTCAAAGATGCCTATTTGTGGGTTTTTGGAGGTTGTGCACACTGCCATGCATGGTACAAACACAAGGCAGGCACAAAGTCCTCAAATTGGGTACAAAATTGTGTTGGTGATGTAGTTAATGGGAAAGAACAATGTTTCCAACGGGTACGCGTTACCCAAATTGAGTTTGATTGACGTCTATGCATCTCATTTGTGCCACCACTCAACACATACTATCACTATGTGACATTTTAAGACCAATTCTGATACCTACAACACACGGTCACTTCTCACGACGTCAAGTCTCACAATGTCGATAGTCGGTTACACCCTTATCCCTCGGTGTTCAAGTCTCATGGTTGGGTGTGACCTCAAAACTCCCAGTCTTGTTAAAATGACCCAAATACAACATTAAATCAGAGTTGGCATGCTGGGGGCACATTTCATGGCTAAACTCGTACAATTATCGAGTTTTCATTCGATTTTTGCCCCTTTATGTCACTTAGAGGAGCAAAACTTGAAGCCATTTCAAAATAACTCCCAGAACTGTCCTTGGCATGTTTTCCAGGACACATGGTGACACCCCGAGTCATTCCATCGACGAAGAAACCAAAATAAGTGGCATTTTAAAGGGAAATACATTATAAAGTTTAAGATAGACCCCTCTATAGGGTTTAGCATTTAAGAAGGTACATGCATTTTTTTAGAATGAGTTGTTAATACTCCATCAACTCAATACTCAAAGATGCCTATTTGTGGGTTTTTGGAGGTTGTGCACACTGCCATGCATGGTACAAACACAAGGCAGGCACAAAGTCCTCAAATTGGGTACAGAATTGTGTTGGTGATGTAGTTAATGGGAAAGAACAATGTTTCCAACGGGTACGCGTTACCCAAATTGAGTTTGATTGACGTCTATGCATCTCATTTGTGCCACCACTCAACACATACTAGCACTATGTGACATTTTAAGACCAATTCTGATACCTACAACACACGGTCACTTCTCACGACGTCAAGTCTCACAATGTCGATAGTCGGTTACACCCTTATCCCTCGGTGTTCAAGTCCCATGGTTGGGTGTGACCTCAAAACTCCCAGTCTTGTTAAAATGACCCAAATACAACATTAAATCAGAGTTGGCATGCTGGGGGCACATTTCATGGCTAAACTCGTACAATTATCGAGTTTTCATTCGATTTTTGCCCCTTTATGTCACTTAGAGGAGCAAAACTTGAAGCCATTTCAAAATAACTCCCAGCACTGTCCTTGGCATGTTTTCCAGGACACATGGTGACACCCCGAGTCATTCCATCGACGAAGAAACCAAAATAAGTGGCATTTTAAAGGGAAATACATTATAAAGTTTAAGATAGACCCCTCTCTAGGGTTTAGCATTTAAGAAGGTTCATGCATTTTTTTAGAATGAGTTGCTAATACTCCATCAACTCAATACTCAAAGATGCCTATTTGTGGGTTTTTGGAGGTTGTGCACACTGCCATGCATGGTACAAACACAAGGCAGGCACAAAGTCCTCAAATTGGGTACAGAATTGTGTTGGTGATGTAGTTAATGGGAAAGAACAATGTTTCCAACGGGTACGCGTTACCCAAATTGAGTTTGATTGACGTCTATGCATCTCATTTGTGCCACCACTCAACACATACTAGCACTATGTGACATTTTAAGACCAATTCTGATACCTACAACACACGGTCACTTCTCACGACGTCAAGTCTCACAATGTCGATAGTCGGTTACACCCTTATCCCTCGGTGTTCAAGTCCCATGGTTGGGTGTGACCTCAAAACTCCCAGTCTTGTTAAAATGACCCAAATACAACATTAAATCAGAGTTGGCATGCTGGGGGCACATTTCATGGCTAAACTCGTACAATTATCGAGTTTTCATTCGATTTTTGCCCCTTTATGTCACTTAGAGGAGCAAAACTTGAAGCCATTTCAAAATAACTCCCAGCACTGTCCTTGGCATGTTTTCCAGGACACATGGTGACACCCCGAGTCATTCCATCGACGAAGAAACCAAAATAAGTGGCATTTTAAAGGGAAATACATTATAAATTTTAAGATAGACCCCTCTCTAGGGTTTAGCATTTAAGAAGGTTCATGCATTTTTTTAGAATGAGTTGCTAAAACGTGAGAGAGTGGTCCAATCAAATCAACCGCCTCAACTGCCACTCACAGCCCACCTTGCCTTTAATTTCGGAACAGTTCCATTTGCAGAGTCCTTCTAGTAATTGACTCTGTGGTTGCAGTTTCAATCAATTTTCTGAAACTGACGAATCTCTCTCTCTCTCTCTCTGTCTCTCTCTCCAGTTCGCAACTTTCCTCTTCATCTTCCCCATCTTCATATTCTCCATCTTCATCTCTTCTCCTTCAATCAACATACAGAATCCATGGCGAAGAAGAAGATTATTCGAGAAAGACGATCCAAACAACAAGATCTTGCCGATAACAAGATCGATAGCAACACTAGCAACACGGAAAGACAACGGAGTTCACAGGAGGGAAAGACAACGGAGTCCACGGATGAAATTGGTCTGAAGAATTTTGGAGATGGTCTCGATGCAATTCCGTTATCAAGGGTTGATTTTGAAATGGCGGATGTTGAAGCAGACAAATTGAAGAAATTGGCTGAGGCTGCTGCCTTAATTGTGAAGAGTACAAGTACAGAGGAAGAAACCAGTACAGAGAAGAAGAAACTAAAGAAGAAAGAGAAAGCAAAGAAGGAAGAGCACGTTGAGGAAGTCCCTAGGAGATCGACCCGGAAACATCCAGCACCACCGAAGGCAGTGAAGAAACGAACAAATCAGAAGGCTTCTAAGCGCAAGAATGAAGATGTAGAGGTGAAGCATACTCCTGGATTTGACCTATTCCTGTAAGTAATCACTTTTTTTTTAAATGTCCTTCTTTTTTATCATGCTGTTTAATGAATTAATAACTCCTTCTTAAAATCAAATTACATCACAAATTTTTTCTACCTTCTCACTTTGTCCTAAATTAATCTTTGTTAATTGTCATGTTTCACAATGCACTGTTATCCCATGTAACTTAATTGTTAGATCTGTAATCTCTGAAATTTAAATTGCCTTCTGTGTTATTTGAAGGTTTTACTTAAGTTTTTCAACTGTTTACTTATGACAGTAACCATCAAAAATCTACAATGGGATATAGAGGGAATGATATGCCTCCCAAACTGATAGCACAGCAGTATAGAGTATTTCTCAACTTACCTGAGGATGAACGAAAAAGGTACGATCAGAAAGCGACGGAAGTCTCGAGTGATGAGGAGATTGATGTAAGCCAATACACTGTTCAGAAAAGAACAAATGATAATATCCAACCTGAGGCTGAAGAGCAACCGGAGGATGAGGAGGATGAGGAGGATGAGGAGGAGGAGGAGGAGGTCCAAGAGGAGGAACAGAATGACGATGACGAAGAATACAAACCCGTGGAGGATAAGAGCGATGATGATGAAGAAGATGAGGAGGATTTGGAGGAGGATAGGGAGGAACAGAAGGAAGATGAGGTAAGTGACCAACCTGTGGAACAGAGGAGGGAAGATGATAGTGACGATGAAGCCCATCATGGCAATGCCATGAATGCGTACATAAGATTCAAGTAAGTTTCTTCCCTAGTCAATCATCTCGTAAAGTTTTGTTTCAATTGTGAAGCCAATGTCTACTATTCTGCACCCTCGTTCTAAACTATTAAAGTCCTTTTCTAAACCATTAACTGTTCAAACATCATAATGCATGTTATTACTTTAAAGTCTAATGAATTTATTTGATTTTAAATGTTTGAGGGTGTGTCTTATATGTTATGGATCTAGTACTTGGAATTGTAATTTAATTTTCTTTATTGTCTCATGATTGTTGTAGAAATGTTCAGACGCACAAGATCAAGAAACAAGATCCTCGTGTGAAGATAACCGACGATGTCAAACAGAGGATAAACGATGAATGGAAAAGCCTGACAAAGTCCCAACAAGAACCCTATATCACAGCTGCCACCGAAGAAAGAGAGAAGAGGAAATCAGCTGGCACATTGAAGAGAAGACCAACCGGTGAGAAGGCCAAGCAGAAGAAGAAATCGGCTGCAGCCAAGTTGAAGGGCAAATCAAAGAAGAAGCTGAAGAACCCAAGGCGGTTCCAAAGCTTTATGAGCCTGCCCTCTGTTAAGGCTCTCTTCAAAGATATGACAGATGAACAGCAGTCATGGTTGACTGAAGTGGGGCTTGGAGGACTAAAGCACCTACAGATTTCAGAAACCCCCGAGGCTTTCAACAAATTCCTCTACAACTCATTTGACACCGAGGGGTCCTTGACGGCTCACGGCCGGACTGTGGATGTAACCCCGGAAGTTGTCGGCTGGCTCCTTGGAGTAAAATGCACCGGAACAACTGAGTTTCCGAAGGTCGATCCAAAGGTTGCACAGCTGTCGTGTGTAGTAATAAACCGGAAATCCTGGTTGTCGAACCCAAGGGACTTTGTTTAAATTAATTACTATTCTAAACCTTATGTGGGCACGTCGCAAGTTGTGTTTTTATCTAATCCTAATGAAATAAACGCAAAGTTCTCAATTAACCAAGTGAAATAGTTCACGATTAATAAAGAATGAATTTTGGGGTTTTTGTCAAATAAGTGAAAAGTACCGGGAATTCTCTAGGTTCACTAGGTTGATCTAAATTTGTATTTTGATTTGTAAAACAACCACGTGTCATTCACTACTAATCAAGCAACATTGAACTTACCGAGTTACCAAGCAAGTTCACTATACTTTAAACTAACCAAACCGAGTTACCAAGTCTAATTTAGCTTTAAGTATGCATTAAGTCCATATTTCTACTTTAACGATCCTAGTTAACGATGCCGAGTTACCAAACATTGATACGACTAGGTGGATTATTCAATTTACCGACTAATTCTCACGGAGTTACCACGTGAAAACTAATTGAATTTATCTCTACGTTAGCTACTCGCAAAGATAATATAATTATGAACGTAAATAATCCATAATAGTGAATAAACACGTGAGATTAAGCTAGAGCATGCATTACAATCATCAAAACATCAACTTTAGATCAAACCCTAGCTACACCAAACGAGAATTCCCAGCAAAAAGTGTTTAGCTACTCATATTCATAATCAAAACGACAAGTCTAATGAGTTTAAACATAAAAATCAAGAAAAGACGAGAGTTTAGAATCCAAACGAATGATCCAAAGCTCCTAAGCTCTCCCAAAGGCTTCTTGATCTCCAAAAGATGTCTCTAATGTCAAAAACTACTGAAAAAGTCGACCTAGAATGCTTAAATACGTTTCCATAATCTTATTACAAAGTTTGGATAAACTACGAAAAAGCCCCGGAAAAATTCTGCACTTTCAGCGATGTCTTCGTAGGAAGACATTTGTCTTCGTAGGAAGAGTCTTCGTACGAAGACAATTTGTCTTCCTACGAAGGTCTTCTCACTTAGATACTGCAAGCTTGTTTGGGAAGACTTTTTGCAGAGCCAAAATTTGGCTAAGTATATTGTCTTCGTACGAAGACATTTGTCTTAGTACGAAGACCCTCTGTTCCAGCCTTCTTTTCTTTGACTTTCTCTTCCTTACTTTGACTTTCTCCTTCCTTCCTTCTTCCATTGACCTTCCATTATTTCCATTGACTTTCTCCTTCCTTCCTTCTTCCATTTGACTTTCCTTTGAGTTCCTTGCTTCCGAAGTTCGCTTCCATCTCCCGCATGATCCTCCAAGCCCTGTTTTCCTGCGAATCACAACACGAAAACACAACCCGCGATCATATCACAATAAAAGCTCAAATAACTAAAGAAACGCCCGGATTTAACAAGTAATGCATATGAACTCATATTATCACATTTAAGCTCAATTTACTCAAAAGACGACGAATTCTCCATGATAAGCACGCAAAACGTAGAAATAAAAGGCATAAAATAACTCCGAAAACGGAGTTATCAACTACCCCCACACTACCTTTTGCTCGTCCCGAGCAAATCTCCCAAGTCAATTCCATTTCTCTCAAGCCAAAACTTCTCTCGCTTTCCCGCAATCCATCCAACTTTGCATACTAATCTAATCACTCATTGCATAACTTCCCTACGCCATTTGCATACTTTCACCTCACATTGCATACAAAACCATTAACACTTGCATACTAATCCGAGTAGAACAATTCACCAACCATCCTTCTTACTAGTCGACACGACTCGATTATACACAATGCACCTATATGCAAATGCAATATTCACAATGCAAGTATTGAAATAACAAATTTTCTTTTTCTTTTGTGAGATTGGGCAATCTCCATTAGCTTAAACCGGTTCACACGAAGCGATGAGAAATCTAGACACAAGGAATGATTTGAAATCAAATTCGACAACACGAATCTCCCCTAGCTAGTATAGAGAACCTAACCTTACTAAGTACAAGAATGCAATACCTTTTCATGTGTGCCACAAAATAAGAGGCTACGCTAGGCTAAGCCACGTTCAAGGTCCGAGCTCCTAATCCGCTAACGGGTTTAGAATGATGAGGCTTTAGGGACAAATAGGATAATAATCAAACACAAGTCCTAAGGCGTCACATTCTCACAAATACCATAGCTCACACACCCTCACAACAATGATAGAAACCAAGCCCGAAACTCACCATCTCCGGCCCTCGATCCCCTCACACCCCGGTACAATTACGATCTCCGCGGCTATTGTCATGAATGATGTATAAGCCAAAATTTCCCGTTCGTGAACTAGTCGCTTCTCCACTCGTTCTTCCACAAAGCTTTTCAGTCTTCCTTTATTCATCTCTCCTTTTTTTCTCTCTTTTCTTTTTTTTTCTGATTTTTTTTTTTTTTTTGATTTTTTTTTTGATTTTTTTTTTTATTTCTCTTTAAGTCCTGCACAATTTCTTCAATATCTGTCTCGAGTGGTCTCCCAAGTGTCAAGCTAACATATGATAGTAAGGGGAGACACTATCCAAATCAACATGTATAAATCACAGATAAATGTCTCTCCCTATCTCGATGAACTCCTCGGTGTAACAAACGAAGCCGCTAACATAATAGAGCACGTGTGGGGATGGAGTCGTCGCAAGCGCAATCTCGATGTCCGAAGTCAAATGTCGACACCCCCGCACTCGAATGTAATCCTGTCCCCTCTCAAGTAGTCAATCAAATATCTGTCTCGTGCCTAATCCAACCGAACCTCCTACACCATGATGAGCAAGATCCGGTACCTAGCACGATCCACCTATTAAATTCCCCCAACCCAAGTTTTGTGTGTATTAGATGGTACACACTCACGGCTCTCCTCACTTGTGTCCATGTTGTAATGCCATGGATCACCGCCACACCGAGGTGCGCAAGCCTACTCTCACTCACCCTCGCATTCCCCTCGAAGATCACAAATGAAGTGCATGCGATATGTAAGACTCACACAAATATAGCATGAAGTACTCCCTCATCGAACCCCCTCAACTACAACACCCTCGTGACGCACTAAAGCGGTGATTCTAACCAATCAGTGATGAAGGCCAAGAATCGTCACCCTAAGTCCAAAGGTTGTCAAAGAATCCATGGTTCAAATCAGGGTTTACTAGTGGTCCTACAAGGTAAGTTCTATAAGCTGTGAGTGCTCTAATACACACCTCGCACAGCTGTTCTGTGTGCCACTACGAGGCGGGTTGGCGACTACCTAAGACGTACACAAGAACGTTCGGCTTGTTTAGCTCACACCTAGCTCAACTCTTGTAAGAAAACTAGGCACACACTTTAGATTTGAAAAATTAAGTTCATGTGTAAAATAGGCACGCATTCCCGTAAAGAAAGTTTCTCTATACTTACTAAGGGAAACTCACATTGTCACTCTCGATCGCAATTCACGCCCTATGCCTAAAAGTCTCACACTTCTCGATTTTACCGAATTTTCAGCTTCTTTCGATTGCCCTTTCTCAATTTTTTTATTTTTTTGGTGTTTTCACATTTTTAGTTTTTTTTTTTTTTTTTTTTTTTATACCTATACTATATGCACGGCCAACTCGACTAATGACTCAATAATGGTGGGATGACTCAATAATACCAAAACGTGCACGCAAAAAGATGAATAATAAAAAGAAAAATAAGGACATAACCAAAAATTTCTAACTACATGCTGACACGGGCGATGCAAAGACTCAACACCGACTAGTAACAAGGACTCAACCACCCCCACACTAGAATGCATCGTTGTCCTCAACGATAACACGAGGACTCAACAATTCTAGCACGAGGGCACACTCCACTACTCGTCTCCTTCTTCCTCCTCTTCATCTTCTTCCGTTTCTTTCCACCCGCCATTAAGAATACAAATTCAAGTAAAACAAGAAATTCAACTTTTGTGCACGTGACAAGAAGTGTGTACAGAATGAAACACGTAGGAACGTAAGCAAGTAATTCCTAGGACTCTAAGCAATCGCCCCAAGCACGCTACTAAGCGCAACAAAAAATAATTCGGGCTTTTACTCAATTTGTGCCTAAGACTCGAGATATTGAATTGACTAGTTTAGAGTGTACCTACGTGCCCGGAGCAAGTCTTACGGGCACAACAATTTCAGAAAGTCGACAAACCGGGCTGATTTTGAGTTTGCCGAAAAAATTTGCCGAAACTTCGAATTGTTTGCTGCTCCGTACTCCTTGTGTAGTCCCCGTTAGCGTTGCCTTCTTGTCCGTAAGCCGAATCAAACTCCAAGTGGTCCAATTTCTGAGTTTTCACTTCGGAACCCTAGCTTCTTCCTCCTCTGATTTCTCTCTTGTCTCTCAATCTCCCTGAAAACCACCTTGCAATCCTTGTTCTCCTCTGATTCGCGAACAAAACCTATGGTAGCTTGCTGGATTTGGTGAAGAAACAAGGGAGGGGGCGATTTTGTGTTCTTGCGGCTATGGAGGAGACAGGAGCTTGGTTCGTGAGGAATGAGGAAGGTGATCTGCTGGGTTCAGATGCAGTCCCAAAGCTCGTGCAAAAAGTCTGAAAAGCCCCCCAATAACTAGCCTCTATCTGTTCTCTGTGCGTGGGTGCAGCAGTCTTTTTGCCCGATGTCTTCGTAGGAAGACAAATGTCTTCGTGCGAAGAGTCTTCGTACGAAGACATTTTGTCTTCCTACGAAGGCCTTCTTATATAGATACTGCGTGCTGTTATAAGAAGACAATCTTCAGAGCTCAAAAATTTTCTAAGTACAAAGTCTTCATACGAAGACAATTGTCTTCGTACGAAGACAATGCTGGAGCTTGCCAAAAACATCCTTTTCGTCAACTTTTCGCGTATCCGGTCGTGCCTTTGCTTTCCGAAGGATCTCCTCGACCTCGAGACTCCCTTTTCACCTTAAAACACTCCCAAAATCCGGGGAATATTTCATTTGTCAATTTCACGCGTTCCAAGGCACGTTTTGCATTTCCGGATGCTTTTGGCCTCGCTTTACTCTCTAAAGCATCCTTTTTGGCGTAACTTCTTCATCCGGACTCCGATTTGCGCGATCCACCTATCTACAGAAAGCTCTCGACCACCCCCACACGTTGGCACTGTTCAATCCTTATTTCAGTCTTTCCTTCAGAATTTCACCTCGTAATCCGTGCCGGCGTGCTAGCTTTCTCCGTTCACTAATTAAATTCTTGCGCAAATCAAGACGGGGAGTCCGGGAACATGATCTTCCCCAGGTGCGTGTGTTAAATATGTGCAGGAATGGCTTATATCTTCAATTCCTTCACTTCGGATCCCGATACGCGTATTGGGCTGCAAATCTTCAATTTTTACTCTGTTTTGCACGCGCGCATCAAGACGGGAGATCCGAAATAGGCCTTTCACCTCGTAATCCTGCACATACTCATTGGAAATATTAGATCCACTCTCTCGCACCTCTCAATGAAATCAAACATAATAAAAATTTACAAAACAGTATTAAAACCTACTCTACAGCAATAAATAGGTTGGGTTGCCTCCCAACAAGCGCTTTGTAATTTAAGGTCGACGGCCCGACCCAGTTACCTCAAAATATGTTAAGGAGGTCTAGCACGACGTGCCTCCTCCTTCAATTTCTTGCTCTTTATTTTCTGCACCACATCATGTGCACTCACCACATTTGGCTTCTTCTCTGATTCGGGTGGATCGGGATGCAAAACGGTAGGCAACCCAAGAGACGGATCCACACGATATTCTCTAAACTTGATCATGGCCAATTTATTCTTCCCCTTGCTCGGAACAAATGCCTTGAACACGAGTGCTGAGTCTAGAGCCTTGATAGTCAACTCCACTGTCTCTAGATCCACATTTGCGCGCATTGTTTTCAACAACGGTCTTCCAAAGATGAGTGGAACATCGCGATCCTCCTTGATATCCACTATCACAAAGTCAGCTGGAAATACAAATGCACCCACTTTGACGAGCAAGTTCTCAATCACCCCATTTGCCGTAACTATAGAATTGTCTGCCAATTGCAGACCCATCTTCACAGGGGTCGGTGCACCAATGCCCAATCTCTGAAACAGAGACAATGGCATGAGATTAATACTCGCGCCCAAATCACAGAGACCATGTGTATGATATCCACCCCCAAGAGTGCAGCCTAAAATGACACTGCCTGGATCTCTCATCTTGGGAATGTCTCTTTGTATGACAGTGCTACACGTCTCTGTTAGCTTTACCGTGGCATAGGGTTCTATGCTCTTCTTGCCCCATAGAATTTCCTTCAAGAACTTCTTGTATCTGGGCATCTGAGCAAGTGCTTCTACAAGAGGAATGTTGATATGCAATTGTTTGAATATATCCATAAATCTCCCAAAGTGTTCCTCATCATTCCTCTTTATCGCCGCCGGATATGGAATTCGTGGCTCATAAGTAACCGGATCGGGAGTGCTCTTGGACTCTTCTTTCTTCTCAACCGTGTCCTTTGATTGGGGACTCACGGCCTTGGGCAACTCTTCACCCAATTCCTTCTCTGTAGCTTTTGTAGCTTCGGCTCTCGCATAGCTAGGATATGGAGGATCTTGAGTAGTCACACCACTGCGAGTAGTAATAGCCTTGAGCTGCTCAGTAGGAAGAATGGTATTGGAAGGAAGCATACCTGGCGGAAATTTAGCATTCTGATTGGCAATCTGCCCAATCTGAGTCTCGTGGCTCTTTATTGTTGCTTGCATTGAGACAATCGTGCTCTCCATCCTGTCTTGATTAGCTAGTAACTTTCTCAATAAAGCATTTGTCTCTTGTTCTTCTGGTTGCTGAGCCTGTTGCTGTTGAAATTTCCCTTGAGCTTGATACTGAGAGTTCGGCTGCTGTCCGGGCGCATATAACCCATTGTTAGGGTTGGCATAGCTAAAGTTGGGGTGATTGCGGTTTTTGGGATGATAAGTGTTAGTCCACTGCTGTTGTCGTGGTGGACCCATGTAATTCACATCTTCAATGAAACCATATCCCTGATTCTCATCCGCGAGTAACTCACCCATGGGCTTCTGTGATGGAGGGTGCATGCCGTGAAATGCTGAGGTCATGGATTCCAGCTTTTGTTCCATAGATTCAATCTTGTTGACTAAGGCTGCATCCCCCGGTTTGGAGTACCTACGAGTTTCAGTTCGTGTAGACTCTCTCTTTGACGCGTTGTTCAGCAGATCTTGAGCTCGCTGTGCTCCAAGTCCCATAAAATTACCTCCAGCTAGCATATCTAACTGGTCAGCTGTCTCCTTGTCTAATGCAGTGTAGAAATAATGGAAGAGCTTGTGCCATGGCTCTCCATGATTCGGACATCTACGGAGAATTTGGCTGAACTTCCTCCACGCATCTCCCAACGAGCTGTCTTCATCCTGAGTGAATTTTGCAATCTCAGCCATCTGTTGAGCGACTCTGGATGGTGGCAAATACTTCCTCAGAAACTCATGACAACAATCCGCCCATGTCACTATGCTACCAGCTGGCAGCTCCATAAGCCACTTCTTGGCTTTTCCAGATAAGGAGAAGGGAAATAGTAATAGCTTAACTGTTTCATCTGGAACTCTTTGGTCGTGCAGGGTTGATGTGATTTGCTCAAATACCAGCAGATGGTGATTGGGGTCATCTCCTGGAGCTCCGTTGAATGCGCACTCATCACGAACCATATTGATCATATGTTGGTGCAACTCGAAGTGTTGGGCATTGATCTGTGGCCTGACAATGGTAGGCTGATAACACGCTGGAGTAGTCCTGAAATAATCCACCATAGGGCGTTCTTCAATATCAGCATTGTTCTGCCTGTTGTTTTCCCCATTATTCCCATTATTGTTTCCACCGATGTTCGCCACTTGTGCCCCCACACCATGACGTGGTTGTGGATTTGGGGGAGCCAATCGATCCATCCTTGCCTGCATCTCAGCCATTTGAGCTCTCACCTCCTCAGCTTCCGCGGCTCTGTTTGCAGCCTCCTCTACAGCTGCAGCTCTAGCTGCTTCCGCATCTTGCATACCTTTGCGGATTCTCTCAAACTCAGCTCTCGTCTCTTCATCCATAACTACTGAGCTTGAATTCCTCTTGTCTCTACGCTGTGCTTTTAATAAGGATTCCGGGTCTTCAAACGTTGGATACAAAGGCTCGTCTCGAGAACGGGTCATGCACCGTGTAAATCAACCTGAAATCACGAAATACGCAAAACGTAGGTGAGTAACGGATATAAACAATAAATTAAAATCCCTAAGGCTAGGAATTATAACTAATTTAGCCGAAGTCCCCGGCAACGGCGCCAAAAACTTGACACGCTCCAACTGCAAGTGCACAGCTGTCGTGTCTAGTAATAAACCGGAAATCCTGGTTGTCGAACCCAAGGGACTTTGTTTAAATTAATTACTATTCTAAAACTTATGTGGGCACGTCGCAAGTTGTGTTTTTATCTAATCCTAATGAAATAAACCCAAAGTTCTCAATTAACCAAGTGAAATAGTTCACGATTAATAAAGAATGAATTTTGGGGTTTTTGTCAAATAAGTGAAAAGTACCGGGAATTCTCTAGGCTCACTAGGTTGATCTAAATTTGTATTTTGATTTGTAAAACAACCACGTGTCATTCACTACTAATCAAGCAACATTGAACTTACCGAGTTACCAAGCAAGTTCACTATACTTTAAACTAACCAAACCGAGTTACCAAGTCTAATTTAGCTTTAAGTATGCATTAAGTCCATATTTCTACTTTAACGATCCTAGTTAACGATGCCGAGTTACCAAACATTGATACGACTAGGTGGATTATTCAATTTACCGACTAATTCTCACGGAGTTACCACGTGAAAACTAATTGAATTTATCTCTACGTTAGCTACTCGCAAAGATAATATAATTATGAACGTAAATAATCCATAATAGTGAATAAACACGTGAGATTAAGCTAGAGCATGCATTACAATCATCAAAACATCAACTTTAGATCAAACCCTAGCTACACCAAACGAGAATTCCCAGCAAAAAGTGTTTAGCTACTCATATTCATAATCAAAACGACAAGTCTAATGAGTTTAAACATAAAAATCAAGAAAAGACGAGAGTTTAGAATCCAAACGAATGATCCAAAGCTCCTAAGCTCTCCCAAAGGCTTCTTGATCTCCAAAAGATGTCTCTAATGTCAAAAACTACTGAAAAAGTCGACCTAGAATGCTTAAATACGTTTCCATAATCTTATTACAAAGTTTGGATAAACTACGAAAAAGCCCCGGAAAAATTCTGCACTTTCAGCGATGTCTTCGTAGGAAGACATTTGTCTTCGTAGGAAGAGTCTTCGTACGAAGACAATTTGTCTTCCTACGAAGGTCTTCTCACTTAGATACTGCAAGCTTGTTTGGGAAGACTTTTTGCAGAGCCAAAATTTGGCTAAGTATATTGTCTTCGTACGAAGACATTTGTCTTAGTACGAAGACCCTCTGTTCCAGCCTTCTTTTCTTTGACTTTCTCTTCCTTACTTTGACTTTCTCCTTCCTTCCTTCTTCCATTGACCTTCCATTGTTTCCATTGACTTTCTCCTTCCTTCCTTCTTCCATTTGACTTTCCTTTGAGTTCCTTGCTTCCGAAGTTCGCTTCCATCTCCCGCATGATCCTCCAAGCCCTGTTTTCCTGCGAATCACAACACGAAAACACAACCCGCGATCATATCACAATAAAAGCTCAAATAACTAAAGAAACGCCCGGATTTAACAAGTAATGCATATGAACTCATATTATCACATTTAAGCTCAATTTACTCAAAAGACGACGAATTCTCCATGATAAGCACGCAAAACGTAGAAATAAAAGGCATAAAATAACTCCGAAAACGGAGTTATCAGGCATCCTTGGCTTCTTGGGCGGACCCAAGGAAAAAAATTGACGGGTCTGTCCGGGGAAAGGCGCGGTGGATCATAAGGGGGTCGAATCGGGTTCGCTTAAGAAGCAACAAAGCAATCCTGAGGAAATGACATGTCTGCCAGAGATGCCTAGCCTGGAAGATTGCTGGATCAACTTCTTTTTGTCTCACAAATATGAGCCTAAGTTCGATAAAAAACCTTGGGATCCCAAAATTCCACTAAGCTTGCGAGAGTAAGTGTTATTTACATTCAAATTTCCTAAATAAGCTGTACAAGACACAAATTTTATTTTTACTTATGGTTTGATTTGTTATTATATCTGCAGTGAGTTGGTTATTAACATTGCTGATTATGAGAAGGTGACGAGGTATGCCGCGTGGCGCTTCATGGATGGTAAATGGTTTGACAACGAAGTAAGTATTTCTTTTTGTTGATTTAACGTAGTTTCTTAACACATTCTCCCATCACCATCATAACACTTTTCTATTCACTTTTTAAACAATTAGGTCATCGATGCATATTTGCAATTGCTTCATCTGAAAGAAAGAAGCCGACCATTTGGTGGAATCCCTCGCATTTGGTACCTCGGAACACATTATGCCGTAAGTTCATTCCCTTTTCATTGGATAAAAACTCAATTTAAAATTCTTCCACAAAATAGCATCATTAATTTTAATTCTTGTTCAGCCAACGAAGGGTAATCGATATTTCCAAGTGTCCGATAAATACGGAGGAACGTGGAACGAGATGGGCTACGTAAGATTTACGATTTCTATCAATGCAATCTGCTTTATACATTCATATTTTGTTGAACTTATTTTATGTTGAATTGTTAATGAAATAGATTGCCCTGCCCATGAATGTACATCGAACCCACTGGTTCATGATGGTCATTTCCTTTGTCGACAAGGAAATATACGTCTTGGACTCGCTTTCTGGACATGGGTATGTTGAGAGGGATGTGGCTAGAAAAGTTAATCAAATTCACCAGGTGCTATCCTCCTATCCAGATTACCATGATGACATCACAAAGTGGGATGTGTGGTACATGAATGACGACGTTCCCCAACAAACAAACGGGTAAAAATCTTATTCATTAACTCCACTCACCATTTTCTTAAACTCACTATCTTATACATCACAACTGCATTCTATTTTAATCTCTCAGGTGTGATTGTGGCCCTTTTGTATGCTTCTTCATGACCCACTTGAGGGACCTGATTCCTAATCCAAAGAAGAACTTCTCTATTCAAGTGAAGCATCTGAGAATCTGGATAGCCAATGAAATGGCTAGATCAGACTACAACATCCACAAGGCCAAGATGTTTGAAGAGTTACTGAGCTTCAAGTCTATTGATGAGAATGTTCATGAGTTTGAAAGGATGTACAATTTCACTTCTTTTCCTACTGTTCCATTGGAATCCGGGGCGAAGACGAGGAGGTCGTCCCGAAAGTCGTTGGGGAAGAATGGAAAAAAGTGAGTTTGTCTGTTATGTTGTTTGAGAATTTGTAATATGAACAATGTTTATGTCAGTAAATTTTGTGGGTTGTATGTTTGAGATTGTATGTTATGAACAATGTTTCCCAATGATGATTAGGCAATGTTTGTTTGCTTATGATTTGATGACTTGTGTTGTTTTCTGAAAAATTGCTTGTGATTTTTTGTGAACACAAACTGTACAGTTAGTTTTATTTAAGGTGCATTTGGTGTTGGCCAACTACCCTCACCTACCAAAACTGAATTAATAAATGCACTACTACGTTATTAGGTACCAATTCTAAATTGTTAAGTACTCTATCTTAAAGTTAGATACCTGCATTTATATCAGCCAACCTGCCCACTGCCCGCTTTTAATACAATCTCCAACCACACTCAACTAACTCTTTATTTCTCTCTTCACTCTCAGATCTCATCTGTTCTCCTTCTCTTTCACCCTTCTCTTCTTTCTCTCTAAGAAATGTCTCAACATAGTGTAAGCTCTTCACCCTCACCAAGCAATCCACCTTCATATTCAAGAGGAGATTCATCCCGGAGGTCAGGGTGTAGGCCTGGGCAGTGTTTCTGTGGCCGTTACCCGGTAAGTCGTACCGCACATACGCCCGGAAATGACGGACGCGTGTTTTGGAATTGTGCCAAGCCTAGAGGTCAACAATGCAACTATTTCTACTGGGAAGATGAATTTCCCAGTCCTTGATGTGCTCCAGATCTCCAACAACTTCAGGAGGAGGTAACAACGTTGAGTAGGAGAGTCGTAGGGGCCGAGAATGCTTCCAAAGCCCACTCTTTTCATGTGAAACTGCTGTATGTTGTGATTTTTGTCATTCTCATCGTTTTAATTTCAAAGTAAGATAGTTTGCTTCTCTATTCCGTTGTGTTCAGTTAAGTGTGAGACTCAAAGGGGCCGAGAATGCTTCAAAAGCCCACTATTTTCGTGTGAAACTGTTGTATGTTGTGATTTTTGTCATTTTCAACATTTTAATTTCAATGTATGATAGTTTATCCTGTATTTAATTCTAATTCTGCTGTGATTAGTTAAGGATTAAAGTTTTGTTAACAATGATATCTCAGTTTTTATCTTAAATGAAAGTGTTAATATCTTAACTGTTAAACTAACTAACTAAAGATTAATCAATGATATCTCTGTGCAATCTTATTCAGCTTAGTTCATTCTATAGTGTTAACAATGCTATCTAGGTTAAAAATGAATCTTCCTGGGACCACTTTTTTTGTCCCGTAGCTGGCCTCTGGGACCACTTTTTTCGTCCGGTAGCTGGCATTTTCGTAATAACCGGCTAGTACCGGCTTAGCCGGTTACCTTTGGGACGCACCAAAGTTTTTTCCCATTGTATGGTGTCAGACATATAGTTGTTTGTTGTGTTGCGCCTATATAGACAAAACGAAGTTTTATGTTTGAATAGTTGTGAACAAGTAAATGGTATTCTTGTCACTGTTCTGTTTATGGACTTTTACTTTACGGGAGTATTGTATATCTACAATGAGAAAAAGTACTTGTTTGATTGAGCATGCTATATTGCTATGAAAAGAATTATTACTAATATAAAGTAAGTGACTGTATAAACTCTATCTTAAATATGTATGGAGTACGTATTTGTTTTAGTTTATAAAATTTTCTGCAAGTTAAGACGCTGAAACTATGATTTAAGACTCACAATTTTAGCTTAAATTATTGTTTAATGTGAGTAGGCATTTTGATAGAACTATCATTATTTTTGGTGAAACTAGCTGGGTACTCAATGAGTGAACAGTTGCAAAGCAAAGAATAGGATAATAAGGAACATAGTTCATACTTCATAGGCTAGCCATTTCATCCGTCTCATACATTCTGATATTAAGTTGTGTTTCAAGTTTTCTGTTACTTGTAAAAGCACGACTCTTTGACCATCTATGCGTACATTAATTTTCTAGTAAATAGCCAATTTGTCCACATTGATTGCCCTTTATGTGCTCATTGTTACTATGTTACAAGAGCTGTATTGATATGCATTTGCAAATTGATAATTCATGCAAATCATCTCTTACTTCCTTATAGAATATCACTGAATTTCTCGAGTTCTTGTTCCTATATGAGAAAATGATGGAAAATGCAGATCGCAGTGAGTGGGAAATTGTTCATATTCCGGAGAAGCCACCTGTTATACCTAACCAACAACCCTAACTCGATTTTTGGCGCACTCCTATACTTCGATGTTTATTATGTTTGTCTCAAATTAGCTTTGTTTTAGTTATGATCATTTTTTTCCGTTTAAATCTAGTGGATATGGATGCTGCCTTCGTTGACCCAAAGCATGTCCATTCCCTTGTAAGGTTTGTTCTTTGATCTGACATATTATATACCTCCACAGATTGATCTGAACTCTTGTCTTTTGTTGCCTGGTCTTATTTTCAATTTAGTTTAAGTTTCTGTCAACTTCATTCGTAGTTCCCCCTCGTTCCTGATTTGTTAGTCATGTTGGATCATCCATTTTGGTCAGGAAGTTAAATAAAATTGCGCCATTTGAAAATCTTCGCCATGTGAAGCGTGTGCGCAAGAAGCATGTTGAAGGAGGTATGGTTTGATCATTGTTAGTTGTCCTTTTTCTTTTCATTTTTTTTATGTCACTTATATATTTCTTCTGAAGACCATCTAGTTGCATTTTGATATCATCCTCGTGTAGGTATTAAATTAGTTTTGATAATCTAAATCTGTTCCGAATATTGGAAAAGTTGTTTCAAGTCACTGTCTGCACCTCCTTAAGTATGTCCAGTCTGAAGAAAGTCTGCCCCTATATTAACAACTTTTGAATGAAAAAAAAAAAAAAAAAAAAACAGCTATATCGTTAATGATAAGCTACACAACTGAGCTATCATGTAATATTGCTTACAATATCATTGAGCCGAACTATTTGAGATGATACGTCATATTTCTTACCAAATCAGTTCATTTCAAGGAGAAGTCGTGATCCAGCCTTAGTTGCCTTGCATATTCTTAGGGTGGTTTTGGAAATACTGTTTTTAGTATACTCCTGTGATAACAAAAAGGGAGCATCTCTTCTCTTATAAATGTTCTCTTAACATTGTACATAAAGGACATTTGTGCTTTCTGAGGCAGTTTTTTGACCCCTTTTCGCAAGCTTTGCATATGTTTGAGCTCCAGAATTGAATAAGTTGGCGTGGCTTTATTGACAGGAAAACCAGACCTATCTGTATTGTTATGCTTGGCATGTGAAAATGGGAACCAGCTAGAGAATATCCCACATGATGTTTTAGAGATTATCAATTCGTTCCAGTTGAGTCCTTTCTTCACAAAAGTGGGCATTCCTTATCTCATATAAATCTTAATCTTAAATCATATTGATGGTTTAGGAGTAGCAGGCACCTGGAGGGTCTGAGGAGTACATGATTTGTAAGGTGTGAGTAAAACGTTATTTACTTAGAACGAAGTTTTAAAAACGGATCGGTCATTGAACCGGTGAAGTAGTGGGTTAAGGACTTAAGGTTCAACGGGTAGAACCACACGTTTTCTTATAATATATAAATTTATATGAAAATGCAATAAATCTGATTAAATATGGTCTGAATACCTTAATGTCACCAACATATTGATCATATATATTTATATTCAAGACCTTGGCTCTTCGATGCTATCTGCCGCTTCTGCTGTCCCAACATATTGACCAGTGCCACCCTCTTTTCTAGCTGTTAAGTCTTCTGCATCTCTACTCTCTCTGGGTCTCTTCTACACTAGTACCAACACGATCAGTTGGTCTTCTCCTTTATTGTGAGAACTCTGTCTCAATCTGCCCTCTCTCATATTTCTGGGGTTGAGATATACGCTCAGATTGGAACCACCGTGCACAATATCTGTGCAGAACCGTCACGCAGTCACATCAGTCATATGAAGCAGCCACTACAGGGTAATCGGTCCATCTATGACTTTATGCATTTTGTTAAACAAATAACTGACAAACTGCCCTTTTGAGAAAACCCATGGATGAGTCTGAGGTTATCGATCGCATACTGGATGATTGGAATGAGGTATATTTGCCTGGAGGCCATCAAAGCATGTGAAACTGATATTGAGTTTGATGAATTCTTTGGAAAGCTCACTCACAAGGTACTCACAAGGCACTATCATTGGCAATTGCACGAATAGTCATAAACTTCCATTTCATGGTTATAGTTTTCGGTCGACTCGACCTTTTGATGTAGTGTTGTCTGATGTTTGGACATCTCAGTTTACTCTCGTGATGGTTCAAAATACTATGTCATCATTGTTGACCATTTCTCTAAGTATATTTGGTTCTACCCATGCAACACAGTCCCAACTTCATGATACATTCGTTCGCTTTCGTGTCTTAGTTGAAAAGCTCTTATGTATCTCTCAAGACTTTACTCTTATAATGGGGGGGAGTATATTGCTCTTCAGGAGTACCTTTCCTCTATTGGCATATCTCATCTGACCTTACTGCCGCACGCTTGAGCACATCGGTTACTCAGAAAGGCGTCATATGCACATTGTCGAAACTGGGCTGGCCTTGCTACACCACGCCTCTATGTCTTCCTAGTACTGCCTGCATGTTTTTTCCACCTATGTTTACCTTATCAATCGTCTCCCTACTCGGTCTCATAAGACGCGGCATTCCCCCCGCTCAATCTCTTTACTTACTGAAGAAGGTCCAAACAAAACAAAACCCCACTTTCAACACAAATTCTTCACCAAGCACAACAACTTAAAGAGCTTCGCTTACACACATCTCCTTGTCATGTGATAAAAAAGTTAATAATTACTTATATTACAATCAATCGTACCCTGGACGGTAGTCTCGCCAACAACTGCTCTCTTGCAAGAGTCTTGCTTATCTTGTCAATGGCCGCATCATTCTCGGTATGTGCTGGGTGATTGCACAAAGCAGCAATTTACAGTAAAGAAAGAAACGTTCGCTCAAGTTATAAGTATCGTATTCCCCCCGCTCAATCTCTTTTCCAGGTGTGCCTTGGCTAGTGCCCGAACGGCTTCATGCTTTTCTGGGTCTTTCAACTCGGAGCTGATGTGCGTAACAACAATCATCTTCTCAATCAGCACAGTGTTTTCGATTAGGTAATCAACAACCCCCATGTCATGCTCACATCCAGTAAATCCATTGACCTGAATCACCTTGAGGCTTTTGTGTGGATTGCTGAGTGCACTCACTCTTTCTTCTTTCCTGGAATCCTTTAAGAAAAAAAGCTCGATCTTAAGTTCGCGCAGAACAGGAGATGCGTCAAGTAGGGAAGCGCATAAGCTACTACAACTAGCACGATGACCTGGCACCAGTTCCAGCCGCTTGAGATTCCTTAACTTCGGAAATTGGTGAAAACTCTTGTTTACAGACAAGGTCGACAGTGCAAGTGTCTCTAGTTTAGGTAGTTTGCTCAACATCTGGGAAAATTCCTTCATTCTGTCAAAATCGATGAATATTGAAGTGCAAACTTTGAGTAGGTAGGGTGTTTCCTCATTGATAAGGCTCTCGGGGTTTCCATCGTAATTGAGCGACTCTAGATTCACATTGCTGATAACAAGGCGTTCTACCTCTAAGCAGTCGAGAAGTTGTAAATGTTTGAGCTTCAAAGACGGACCAGCAACGGTGAATTTGACTAGAGACGGGCCACCAGACTTTACTGATAATTCTTCAAGATGTGGAGTAACTGTCAGAATGTTCTCCAGAAGCTCCCCAGTAACTTCCACACAGAATAGGCTGAGAGACCTTAACATGCCAATGCTACTGCTAGTGCTGCTGCAAAACACTTGAGAATCAGTAAGAGAGTAACAGTTCGCGGTCCTGGTGCTGCCACAATCCAAGTTGAGGCGTTGAACTTTCTTTTGGAGTGCGAAGCTCAGCCAACGATCAATGTCGGATTGATATATTTTATCATTGTCTTCAATCATTCTGAAGACGATGTTCAAGTGGTCTATCGTCATGGTGTTACAATCATCGCGACCTAAGGATCCTATAATTTTATTAACCTTACTCACGAAAACTCCAGTATCGTCTGGACCCCTGGAGAAGCGCTTGTTTACACGACTTCCGGAAGTAAAAGTCAAATTAGCACAGGTAGACTTTTTCCAAAGGTGTCTCCATCTTCGAGCTAGCACGCTAGTAGCCACTTGCTGTTCAACTGTTTCCAAGCGAGACAGAACCAAGATAATAATATCATCCGGCAACCTGCTAAAGAAATCAACGTCGTCCTCCGGCACCACTCGAATTCTTTTAGAAGGATATGCAGACTCAGGCTCTTTGTCGGTCCTTTTACGCCGTCGCTGACCCTCAGACCCCAGCCTGAGTCTTCTAGAAAGATACATAGGCGTTTGAGTTGCTAGAAGGAACGCGACTTACTGTGAAGGGACGAATTGATGTTGAAAACTAATACACGGTAGTTTAAGTAACCTAGCTAAGGGACTAATAGCGTAAATAATAAAATAAATCCAACTTGTAATTACATTATTGTCTTATATTATCACCGACTTGAATTTACCACTCATGCAAGGGAATAAATTGCACTACAAAAAATGGGAACTCCACGACCTCTTCTACAACTCGTACATCAATAACTTGTGTTCCACTTTCACTTTTGATCATTACAACAGAAAACCAGCATAAATAGATTTTAATCTCATTATAATGCAAAACCAGTGTATCCCAACTCCCAAGTTCCCAACCCAGTTTTTTCTAGACCCATTCCCACAGTTAACTAAGTTGGTGATTTTTAAACCTTCGTCTCTCGTCCCTCGTCTCTCTACAATGCTCTCTACTCTCTCTTCCACCGCTCACCCACCTCCTTCTCAAGATAACATGGAGATCATGCTAATCAACCATCAACCACGTCCTCGTACAGAAGATCAAACTATTCTCACAAAGGATCATCATATGGAACATGAAGAAACCAAGCAGCAAAAGGATCAAACAAAGAAACTTAGTTGATCGTTTAAGGATACGCTACTCAACATAGATGATACAAAGGAGGCAACGGATGATACGACGATTGATACGCCGATTTCCTGAGCCATTGCTACAGACCTCAGCGGTTATTCGACGGCCTTCTTGTTTTGAAGTTATGCCAATCCTCTCTCCATCAGGTTTGTAATCTCTGAGTGTCAAATGTTGGGTATGTAGCAACTGTAGGACAGTTACTTCTCACTATTCCAACCTAGGCTAAACACAGTATCAATTTTGTAGAGATCTAATATGTTCCAGGACTGATGAAACTGCACCTAGTCTTTCATTGGGTTGTAATGCACTTAATGACGAAACCTATGTATATACTAGGGATACTTAGCGACCATTTCACTTCTTGTTGATGTCATTTTATATTGATGACATCGGCATCATCTGGGTGTTTGGAAGATTTCGATTTCCACGGAATTGGAATCATGAAATATTTCATGAAGAGTTTATGGAATCATCTTGTCCATGTGCAGCAAAGAAAAGATCACTGATTTTGCTGGAAGGATTTTGATCACTAGCGGGTCTTTTTAGTCGATTTAGGACATTGAAAACATGTTATAATACATTAGCTATAAGTGAACTATAACTGGCTTATACTAAGGTCTTATTCCACATCTTGAATGGTGTATTATTATCTTACCTCTTGTTTTATACTGGTAAACAGGTGTGCAATGGCTCTGGTCCACCAAAGAATCAGGAGAATATTTTATGCCTTTCCGAATCCAAATGCGGGTGCGCTTGGAAGTGTTCACAGACTACAAGGCGAGCGGAGCTTAAATCATCATTACGCTGATTTTAGGGTGATGTTGCCTGAAAACATCCTTGAGCCAGTCATCAAGTCCTGAAAGATTTTGAAAGGTTATCAGGATCCCATCTAATTTTTGTGGAGGTTTTTGTAACCTAGCATGTCATCTCCAAATGTAGCTCCCGGCATGTCATTTTTTTCTCCTTTCTTTTTTTGGATTGAGGTTAGAGAATTCATTTGACTTGCTAAATGTTAAGAGCCAAATACACGCTTCTCTTGTATGGGATTTGTTCATCATGTGGAACTTCTCCAAGTTACAGAGATTCATTTCTTTAACTGTTCTGGAAAAACAAAAGCAAACGGCTTGTATTCAAGTTTATGTTGTGCTTTCCGCAATTCTACATTGTGTATGAAACACATCTTCTGTTGCTGTTTGTGGTTTGTTGATCTTGTGGTTTCCGCCATCTTTGGCTGTGGCTGTCTCATTTCCACGTGAAGCTTAGAACCAAGATGTGGAGAAAGAGAAGAAACAGAGTGGTATATAGCAAGAGAGTCCAAGATCAGAGGAGGTGCCCTCCAAAGCCAAATGTGCTCAAAGTACACAAGTATTATATATGCCTAGCGATTTCGTTAGCCAAACAAAGTAAGAATTTGATAATTTATTTTTTGTGGTATTGTAGAGCAAAGTTTACTCTACTACACCATGAAAAGATTACCAAATTCTTGCACCGTTTTTCTAACTAAATTGCTAGGCCCAAGTAGTAATTCTTTTAAGAACATGGAGGAAAGGAGGGAGTATATGATGCAAGTTGGAATCAAACCTCTAGTTCAGCACACTTGGGTTGGTTGGCTAGGAATGACAAGAATGAAGTTATGAAATGGGGACTGGGATTACAGAATTTTGCAGAATCTGCCAACCCCAAGGCTTAAGACTAGCCACCTGGATAATCAACTACTGGAATCAACATAGTGCTAGTCATCTTTGAGGGAGATAACCAAAGGATGACGGTGGAGGCAATGATAAGAAAGAAGAACGCACAATGCCTTTGCAATCAGCGAAAGATCTAGGAGCTTTAATTGGGGTACCCGGAGAAGCAAAGTCAGTTGCAAATTTTATAGTTAAAGAGACTATGAAAATGTAAGTGTTGCAAAAACTTTAAATCAGAAAATTCAGGCTAGGGTAGCTCAATATATGGTTTAGAATTAGAACCAGTATTTGAATGAAACAACAATCATCAGCAGATAGAAATGAAGAAACTCATATTATCAAAGATAGATTTGGTATTTCAATAACAATAGTCACAGAGATTGGGACTACTACAAACTAGTAATACCAACATTGATGAGAAATGATAAAACCACTGACTGAAACTGTAACTACATCTACACCCCAAATACCAAACTTTTCCAGAAAGAGTACTACTTCTTCTAGTAGAAGATTTCTAAACCCTAACCGCCGAACCCATAGAGGGTCCTTCCCTGCCTCTTGAGAGCATAGACGACGTCCATGGCGGTCACCGTCTTGCGGCGAGCATGCTCGGTGTAGGTAACAGCGTCACGGATGACATTCTCCAAAAAGATCTTCAACACACCGCGTGTCTCCTCATAGATGAGCCCAGAGATACGCTTGACACCACCCCTGCGAGCGAGCCTTCTGATGGCAGGCTTGGTGATGCCCTGGATGTTGTCACGGAGGACCTTCCTGTGCCTCTTGGCTCCTCCCTTTCCCAGACCTTTGCCTCCCTTGCCACGGCCAGACATTTTCAGCGAGCTTCGTGAGAGAGACGAGTTTGATATCCGAGTGTGGAGAGAAGAAGAGAGAATTGGTGAAGTGAAATTGTGTGGTGAAAGTAGGTATTTATAGCGGGCGAATTTGGGGATTTGGAGTCTGAGAAAGGGGGGTTTTAATCGTGGTCGTTGTGTTTTGTGATTAATCGGACGGTTGAAATTGGCGATCCGGGTGCTTATGGTTACGTGTGATCTGAGCCGACGAGTGGTCTTGGAATCTACGGCTCTGGATGTTGTTGACGCGGATCGTGCTTTCGGTCAGAGGGGGAAAAGAAAAAAGGGAGGGACGCGTTTGGCGGGTTCCGAAATTTTGAAAAGGCTGACGGCGACTTGGATTGGTTTTCAATTTGATCTTTCAAGTTAGGAACCCGACGACGCCGTTTTCGTTTGTACTCCAATTTGGGTCACTGATCCGTAGAAAAGTGTTCTTGGAAGTTATTATCCTATTCTGCCCAAAAAAACTTTTTTCTCTAGCAAATTAACGGTGAATTTTGACATAAGTGTCCCAATTTACAAACTGCAGAGATGATAAGTGGTCAAACAAATACTGCATGTAGCTAAGCAGGGGTGGAACTACATGCGGACTCAATCTTTTAATTTTGCTATTTTATACTTAATTTTCTTATAAATTATGAGTTAGCCTCTACAACTATTATAGATTAGTTTAATTATTTTTATACTGTACAGTTTTAGCCTCCACTAATTCATCTACATTTACTTAATTTTAGTTTTGGCCCCCACTCTAGCATAATCCTGAATCCGCCCCTGTAGCTAAGTATCAGCGAAGCGAAATTGTGAGGGGGTTCCGTCAAAAGCCCGTGGCTCCTGGTATAAGTATAACAACAATTCGTCATATTTACATGAAGTAATAATTTTAGGCCCATAATACTCGTTTGAGCTCGGCTCATCCATGATGAGTGGTGACCGAAATAGTTTTATCATGTTTCATGTTTGAGTTTATACGCAAAGAGTGATTTAGTGAATTTTGAAGAGGGCCGCTATGCTTCATCATTTTTTAATCATTTAATTTCACCTCCTATGTGTCAAAATATGATTGTTGATTTTCTGGAATAACTGTCAAGAAGATAGGAAAACTCATTGACTAAGATGGTCCATTCTAGCAAAATTCAAATCTAAGGGAGGTATGAGTTTCAAAGATTTCACCCATATAAATACTGCACTCATAGCTAAACAAGCTTAAAGATTATGGCATAAGCAAGACACTCTTTGGGGGAATGTTCCAAAATAAAAATATTTTCCAAACAATGATTCCTGACAAGTTAAAAAATTATCTGTGGCATCTTGGAGCTGGAAAAGCAATGTTGAGGGAATCAATCTTAAGAGATATGGAGTGTGGAAAACTGAAAATGATAACTCAGCACTCTTCTGGGATTCTGCTTGGCTTCCAAATGGAAATACCCAAAAAAAAAACTAGCCAAAAGTTCCATTATGGAAACCATGAAGAAAAGTGGTTGATGTTATGGAACCTAATAGAAATCACTAAAATTTGACCCTTCTTAGCTCTATCCGTGATTCAGCTTCAGTAGAAGCTATTAAAAAAGTCGATATTCCAATTTCAGAACATGAAAATTGCTTCTGTTGACCTTTTACCGGAGATGGAAACTATTCTGTCGATAGTGGTTATGCAACTATCAAAAAACACAAATCCAAATATGGATCTCAGAGCCTCTAGTTTCTTCAAGCATGACCCTCTTGTCTTCATTACCTCCCCACCAGAAACGTTTGACTAGCCGTTCCATATCTTTACAAACATTTATAGGTAAGAGGAAGTAGCTCATGGCATAATTAGGGCGAGATTCTACAACTGCTTTTATTAAGACCTCTTTACCAGCAACAGAAAGTTCATCACCTTTCCAGCCGCTCAATTTCTTGCAAATGCGCTCTAGTAGATAGCCGAAGGCTAGGGATCGGTTGCGCCCAATAACTGTCGGGAGGCCCAGATATGAATCATGCAATTTAACTAGTTGAACCCCTAATCTCTGGATAAGTTCAAGTCTGAATTCATCAGAGACATTATCGGAGAAGACCACGGAAGATTTCTGAAGATTCAGTAGTTGACCATAGGCTGATTCGTACCTTCTCAGAATCTCCTTAAGTATGTCGATCTCGCTAGCTGTTGCCTTTGCAAATAGCAAACTGTCATCTGCAAAGAGTAAATGGGAGATAACCGGGCCGCCTCTAGACGCAGCCAGTCCAGAAATATGTATGTCCTGCACAACAAGAGTCAAACTGCGTGAGAGAGTTTCACTGACAAGTATAAATAAATATGGAGAAAGAGGGCAGCCTTGTCGTAAACCCCTTTCCGGGGTAATCATTTCGTGCACTTCACTGTTAACAATTAGACTATATGAAGCAGTAGAAACACAGTGCATAACTAGATCAATCCACCTAGCACCGAAACCCATACGTTGCATCACAGCCCGTAGAAAATCCCACTCAACTCGAGTGTACGCTTTGCTCATATCCGCTTTTAAAGCAAAGAACCTCGTTTTTCCTTTCTTGCGACATTTCATAGTATGTAAAAGCTCAAAAGCTGCCAATGTGTTATCAGAGATAAGTCTACCATGCACAAAAGCACTCTGATTTTCTGAGATAAGATAATCAAGAATAGTTTTCAGCCTATCAGCCAACACCTTAGTAACAATCTTGTAAATAGTATTGCACGAACTTATGGGCCGAAGATCAGTGGGTTTTCGGACTTGCTTCACTTTTGGGATTAGAGCAATAAGGGTATGATTAAACTTAGAAATATCACCTCCTGAGTTGAGAATTCCCAAGCAAACCTCCTCTACTTCACGGCCAACCACATTCCATTATTTTTGATAAAATAGAGGAGGGAAGCCATATGGACCTGGAACTTTAATAGGAGCCATGTGACCCAGAGCAACGTGAATATCTGAAGTAGTGAAAGGTTGGTTTATAGCAGCACGCTGTTCCAACGTCACTAGTTCTTCAACTCCAACCAATACTGGTTCCATTTGGGCTCTGGAAGGGTAATCAGAAGTAAAAATACTCTGAAAATAATCAGCATGAATAGAAATAACCTGATGCTGGTTCTCTGTCCAAGCTCCCGTATTATCCTCTAAACCTCTGATCCTATTCCTGTTCCTGCGATTTGAAGCTTTGCGATTAAAAAAGCTAGTATTATGATCCCCCTTTCGCATCCAAGTCTCACGAGAGCGCTGACGCCACATCTCCTCTTCCCGTAAAAGGATTTGGAGTATGTTTTGTCGAAGTGACTTTGCCTCAGCCACGGCCTCACCGGACTGATAGCCATCTAGAACGATATGTAATCTATCCCGGAGTTGTTTCAAATTCCTCCTAACATGGCTGAAAGCTTGTTTGTTCCACCGTCTAAACGAATCAGCTAACGATGAAAGTTTTGTCTCAATTTGGGAGTGAGATGACACCCAATGCTCCGTAATCAAGTCTTTGCAGCCCTCACTGGAATCTTCTAGTAACACTTGCATACCTCTGTGCTTCATCTTCCCAGAAAACCTGGATGGGAGTATGATCAGAAACCTCTGGAATAAGATGTTGAGCTGTTGCCCACCCATGGGCGTCGATTCATCTGTTATTGGCAAGAAACCTATCAAGACGTTCCCTGATAGCTCCAGGGCCCTCTTGATTGTTGCGCCAGGTAAACCAAGAATCGGTAAAACCCATATCGCGAAGATGCAATCGCTGCATAACGCTTAGAAATCCCTCTATTTGACTGAAGGGTACTAATCGAACCCCTTCCTTCTCTAAAATAGACGGGAAAGCGTTAAAGTCGCCAACCACACACCACGAGGAATCTCTTGGATTCAGACACTCCAACAGATGCCAAGAGAACTGACGTTCCTCGCGCACGGTGGAACCATAAAAACCAGTGAAAAAACCCTAAATGGAATCATTAGAACAACTACTTCCATGAATATGAGAGTCTGACCAATTGATTAGACTAAAGCTTATCGAGTCATCCCAGGGAAGAGCTAGGCCGCCTTTTCTGCCGCCACCACTCCCATCACAATCTCTGAAGATACCGTTCTGAAAGCCTAGTCTTCGTTTGATCCTTCTCATCTCGTTTGCATACGATTTTGTTTCCATTAAAAAAACACATTTGGACTGCTTCTCTTTACTAGATCGTAAAGAGAAATAACGCTACGGGGGTTGCCAATCCCCCGTACGTTCCAACTTAAGGTATTCATTGTGACTAGCTAGGCTGTCTTGCAGCCTCAGCCAAAACAAGTGTTGGAGTCTTTGAGGCGCTCCCTTCCTGTGTCGGAATCCATGAATCAGAAACCTTTGCATACTCTACCATTGGAGTGACGTTGCTTGGGGCTGCAACAGTACTTTGCGGCTTGGAACTGCCCTTGGGTGCATTCAACGGTGGGTGGTTGTGGACCGGTTTGTTGCTATGAGCACGGTGGCCTGCTTTAATGGGTTTTTTTCGGAGATAAGACTGGGAGGGACTCGGTTTGAACCCCTTCCCGCTGTTCTTCCTGCACGCTGATTCCCACGGCCCCTGCCCAAACCTCTACCATGTCCTCTGCTAGAATTGGCCGTAGATCCGCTACCCGCAAGCATGAGCCTTTCCCTCTGTTTTTTCTGATGGGTTTGGGGAGAGGTTAACCTCCCCACTTTTACGTTTAGGGCCATTTTGCTGAGGGATTGCCGAAGTAGCAGTAGCCTTACCCTTCTGTTCAGCGTTAAGACAAGTACTGGGTATCGGGGGAGCCGACTGTTGCATTGGTGAAGCTGATCCCAAAGTAGCAAGCGGGTTTGTGAAGGTTGTCATGTTGATCTCCTCTTCGCTAGGACCCTTTTTCTCCACAGAAACAGACCCGTCATCTTCTCCCTCGCTAAATCCCCAGTTGCTATCTTGAGACTTGTTATCAACTTCCATGTCCCTGTCCTCAATATTGTCCACCTTCTCTGTTTGATCTGTCAGGTCTGGAGTGAATCCAGTATCAAAGAAGTCGGAGGGAATGCGTCTCTTTGGGGTTGGCTTATGGATCATCCACTCCCCAAATCCAGGCGATTCGCTTACTTTTTCTGCATCAGTCTTCACTATGCAGTCGTTGATATAATGTCCGAATTGACCGCACCAGTGACAGATTTGGCCAATGCGTTCATATTTGAAGTCTAGCCATAGCACGTCATCTACAACTTCAATATGGCAGCCCCTCTGGATTGGTTCACTAAGAGGTAAGCAAACTCGTGTCCTCATATAATCGCCTTCCGAACTTTGTAGAATCCAAGAATCCACTTGGATAACCGGACTTAAGTCGCTAAGACACATACGGAGGTCATCTTCCCTTTGAAGGAAGAATGGGAGATTACGAACTTGAACCCAAACATTGATACTATCAAACTTGACATTGTCAGTTCTTGTCGAGATCTCCCAAGGTTGTAGTAGGAGGACATTATCATCGAAGATCCAAGGACCACCGGTAAGCACTTGATTTTTTTACTCTTCCGAGGGAAACTGGAGAATAAACCTGTTTGAGCTTGGTTCATGGATACTGATATATTCACCTTGAGGCCAAATCTTCTTGAATAGTACCTTCATAGCCCCGACGTTGAATCGGATGGGCATCAGGAAAGTTCCGATGAGGCAAGGCCCCCGACCCTGAATAGCTTGAAGGCAGTACTGCCTATCAAAGTTGATAACCTTCTCCTCCGCAATTGAGAGCTTCCCGAAGTCACGGATCAACTCACTGGAGTTCGCCATAGAACAGAACGTGAAGCTGCCGGAACAGGCTCAACAAAAGATAAGAGGAGCAGACGGACCTGAAAAAGACAATGAGAGAACGCTGGAACGAAGCAGAGCAGAGTCCGACGAAGATCGCCGTCAAATCGCCGTCCCCAAGTTCTCCGAACTTTACGGAGCAGAAAACCCTAGTGCAACTTTTTGACGAGCTCTTTTTTTTGAGCTCTAATATTACCCAGGTAAGACTTTTCAGGCATTCTTGTCAGGTACTCTAATACAAAAGATTGAGCAAACTGATCCAATTTAATTAGACTCAAATACAACTAAAGACTAATTAAATAAACTTAACCCAAAAAAGCCCAACCAAACATTTCCTAACCCTAATTATGTAAAGACCCTTTCCTCTCATCTTCCACAGATTTCACCTATCCGCCCCCTTCTTCACATGAATTGCACACAGAGAGAGAGGGAGAGAGAGAGAGAACGGAGGGAGGGGGAGAAACAGATCGGGAGGGAGGTATGGTTAGAGAGATCGAAGCAGAGAGAAATCGATCGACGGTGGTGACAGAAGTGGTAGGCGGCTTCGACTGCGGCAGAGGAGGAGAGAGCCAGGGAGAGAGAGGCCGACGGCGACCGATTCCATCTCCATCTCTCTGTCTCCTTTTTCTTCTTCTGCAGATCGAAGCCGACGGCGACCGAAGCCGACAGCGACCGAATTCGAACATGCAGGCGGTGGCGGCCACAACGGTGGTTAGGATTCGATGGATCTCCGGTAGATTTGTCAATCTGGAAGGTAAAACTGTAGATCTTCGTCTCTCTTCCTCTATTCTTCGTCTTCTTGTTCTTCTTCATCCCTTCTTCTTCAACTCTGCTTGATAATGTAAAGATGTGTTCTTGATAGTTTATATGCCCATATTCATCAGATGAAGAGTATTTTTGATTTGAGATCTAATTTTGGATCTACTTTTTGGTTTGATTTGGAAGTGTTCTTGATAGTGTAAATATCTGTTCTTGATAGGTTAAAAGTCAGATTCATCAGATGGAGAGAGATGCAGACATGAATAGAGAAATTTATGTTTTTGATATTGTAAAGATCTGTTCTAGGTTTGATTTGGTTTGAAGCTGTCATATGTGTTCTGTACTTCTGTAAATTTTTGTTCATGCTGGTAATAAAGTAGATTAGTTATTAGCCATAGATAGAGAGAGAGATTGAGATTAATCTCCTGTGTAATTTCCGAAAAAAGACAAGGGTATTATCGACTATTTGCAATCGTTTTTAATAAAGCAACTCCATCCATTTTTTCAAGAAATGGGTGGGACAGAGGGAGTATATGATAGGAAAAATAATCGCATAAATCAATAAACACAAAAATAAATCTGAACTTGTCACCAATCGAAGCTAAATTGAATTATAGAAGAGGATCACGTTGCCACCTCATCGATGTAAACATTGAAATGAGAATAAACCTTTCTCGCATTTCATTTACGGGTGTTTAGGGCATCTCCAATAGTATCATCCAAAAATAAGCATTTTTTTCCTAAAAATACGAATTTGCATTTTATGCAGTAAGTTTTTCTTGTTGAACTCCAACAACATAATCTAAAAGTTAGGCAATTTGAACTTTTAAATAATATTAGATGACAACAAAAATAATGTACACTATGGTGTGAGTGAGAAAATAATTAAATTTAACATTTTAAATTAATTAGGTAGAAGTTATATTTCATTAGGACACGTGTACGTTGTACCTAAATCTTTGAAGATATGCCGCCAAACCTGGCGAGGATGATGCGGAATTTCGCCTATTCAAAGCATGATCTCTTGGAGTCTAAAATCTTTCTTTATCCAAATTTTAAATAAAATGGTGAAATGCCGATTCTATTGGAGATGCTCTTAGGGGTGGAGTGTAAACATCACAAAGCCGTTGATAATCAACTCTATCCAACGGCGCAAGACTTGCCACCTCATCGATCCTCAATTGTCTTTCTCCACCAATGAAAACTCAGTAGAGCAGTTTATAAATTCGAAACCCTACCTCAATCGATTCATCACAATCACGTTCATCAAATCATCTCTCTTTTCAAATCTCCCCCCTCTTTCTCACCAAACCAGAAATCAATGGCGCCCAAGGCAGCAGCAGGGAAGAAGCCCGCCGCAGAGAAGAAGCCGGCGGAGGAGGAGAAGTCCGCCGCCGTCGCAGAGAAAGCCCCAGCCGAGAAGAAGCCCAAGGCCGGGAAGAAGCTCCCCAAGGACGCTTCATCGACCGAGAAGAAGAAGAAGAAGAGGTCGAAGAAGAGCGTGGAGACGTACAAGATCTACATCTTCAAGGTCCTCAAGCAGGTCCACCCCGACATTGGGATCTCCAGCAAGGCCATGGGAATAATGAACAGCTTCATCAACGACATCTTCGAGAAGCTCGCCGCTGAGTCCGCCAAGCTGGCCAGGTACAACAAGAAGCCCACCATCACTTCTCGCGAGATCCAGACCGCTGTCAGACTCGTCCTTCCCGGTGAATTGGCTAAGCACGCTGTCTCTGAAGGTACCAAGGCGGTTACCAAGTTTACAAGCTCTTGAATTTGTTAGTTTGAGGTGAATACTGGGAATTTGGGGATTTCGTGCTAGGGTTAAGAAATTGGGTATGAAGGGTTTATTTTGATATGTAATTAGATGGTATTTAGCTGGAAGTGACTTCTTTAGATATCGATAGTTTTTCTAATCAAGTTAAATGAAATGGTTCGTCCATGGTTGTAAGGAGATTTGCTATATGTGATAGTGCTTGTATGAGTATTTGTTTAGCTTGGTAGGATTTAGTATATTGAAGGTCTTTCTAACATGTTTTTGAATGGAAATGTTGCTGATCAGAGCACATAATTAACACCTACCAACCCAAACCCAGTCAGAGGCACCGCTATTTTGTCCTTCTTTTCAGAATCAACTCATCCAAATTTCAGAAGCCCCTATGTGGCTCTCAGTCGCATAACCAAAGCTTGTTATCAATGTACCACACTGGCACACTGTATTGACATTGCTCCTCTTTGATCAAATCATCTGACATAACAAAATGAAGGTATTCTGTTGTTGGCATCAACACCAGATAAAGTAGTCGATCGTACCATGTGTAATGAAGCAAGAATTTTATGTCAACGGGTTAGTTTCTGCCAGTGTTGACGGAGCAGGGGTGAATCTGATCGAGGTGTTGGTCAGTGTCCTTTAACAGAACCAGTTGTTGAATTTTATTGTGTTTCGATTGAATGTCTTTATGAGTGACCATCTTCCTATAATCCTATGATATCTCCTAACTTCTTATATAAATATTCCTATGTAAAAGTAAAACTACTCCTATACATGTTCTACGATTTCCTGAAAAAATATTCCTATAGAATCTATTTTTTCCAATCTGACAATCATTCTAATAGTGTGATAGATTATGCTATGGTAAAGCTTTACATAGATTATGATATGGTAATGCCTTACATGTTCTAATCAGGATAAACAGTGTTGTAATTTCTCCATTACAGGCAGCTGGAGCAGTGAGTGGTGTCTCGGAAACTGCTGGATTGATGTCTGCCCAGTACAAATACATGCTTGAAGGACCTTCTTTGAAAGTTGACTTGCACTTTCAGACGTTGGCTGAGGGAATGTTGACCTTCACCATCAGTGCTGTTTTGAGGATGTAGTTGCTTGCAATGTCAACTGTAGTTGTGGTTGTTGCTGGTTCAGCTATGTGAACCTTCCATGAAGCCTGCCAATGTGAGTACACCCTTTTTCTCTTTTCAATCTTTTGGGACCAGTGGAGACACGTGGTATGCTATTGTGTTGAGTCAGCACGTCTTTTTCTTTGCCTTCCTGTCTGAATGATTTGCTTGCCACTCTTCATCAGTTGATAAGAATGTCTGATTAAATGCATGACCAGAAAAAAAAGGTGAAAGATTGTGCATATTCGGGACGAGATCCTGATGTGTTAATATGTGATCATGTATATTGAAGGCATCATAAAATAGAATGTATCAGTTTGAACTTTGAAGTAGGTTGAATCTCTCTTTCTTAAAATAAGAGCCATGTCATACACGCCAATAAATTCATTCAGTTGAGATGCAAGAGATCCATATATTCTTATGAAAAGAACGGAAGGTTCAGACTGTGACTGAGAAATACTAAGAACGCACGTAAGGATGCTTCCACTGAGAAGTTTCAACATTGAGGAAATCTAAATATTAGCCAAAGATAGGCATCATGGGGAAACGTCATAAATTAAAGCATGTTATGCTCCTTGTACGGTTTGCTCTCCTTGTACCTCGATCAGTTGGTGTATTCATCTGCATATGCTTCACCCTCTTAGAATGAAAAGTAAGATGAATCACATATGTAAAAGGATCAAGCATGTAAGCAGAGAGGTTTATTTTTCAACAGCGCGTCACTGAAGTACATGCTAAGCCACTGAATAGGAAAAGTAGTTATCACTTTTAGCAGAAGAGATATGTGCAGAACGCAGTCAGAAGTAAGAGTGAGTGTGAAAGGATAGATACAGCTTAAGCAGTAAAGATATTGAAGAAGATCAAGGAATATCTTCCCCAAACAATTGCCAGAAGACACATTGAAATAACTGAGATGAAATATTCTGCAATGTAGTAAATTGGAGATCAGTGCTATCAATATGTGAATCGGGCATTGGCTCGATTAGATGACATACAAACACCTTTAACAGGAAAAACTGTGGTGCCTTACTTCCTTTTAGACAGATACTATTCCGCGATACTGTTGTTAAGCACCGAAATTATTAAACTTTTAGCCTGAAGCTACCTCTTTACAGGAATAGGATTGTCTGGTTCCGTTTGGATAAACTAATGATTTCTCAAAGTACTCTTATAAAGCTTGATTTTTTATTTTGGTTCTGAAGATGTCGCTCGCACAAGTCCGGGGTGGGCTGTGCACTCTGAATCCAAGGATGATGACTCCAGGAGTTGAACACCTCTGGGCAGGGGCGGATCCAGAAATTTGGCACAGTGGGGGCTAGGAAAAATTTGAATGTAATGACTAATCTTTCAATAATGTAATATTTAAGGGTTAAAATGATGATCTTAATAAATAGCTGAGGGGCTAATATAACTAAATTAACAAAATATAGGGTAAAATTTTTAAATTCCAAAACTTTAGTGGGGGCCATAGCCCCCCACCTGTCTTCACTTACATCCGCCACTGCCTCTGGGATCACAGGCTGCGCTGACCACTTAGTCTAACCACCTTGGGTGAATGTATATTTCTAAAGAAAATGGAAGATGAAGTTTGCCGCATTGTTTTCTCCAAAATCTGAATTATAAAAATCCCATCCCAATATGTATACAAACTAACATTTTCAGCCAAGTCAAATGTTGTTATTCCACATTTGCTTTATTCTCAGACGTAGACTGGTTGTAGAAAACCTACATACAGAAACCACTTTTTTTGTGAATGGAACGACTACTTTATGTTTGATCTTCGCTAGACAGAAGCTAGAGAAGTTAAGTACTTAAGTGGCTCCCAGTAGATAAAAAAAAAATGACAATGCAGACAGAGGGAGTATAAATGTTTGTGCTCAGTATAAAGGATTCTGTTACAAACCCAGTTCTAAACATTCAATAATCTATCAGATAATCCATTTCTTCCAAACTAGGCCATAATGTGTATATATATATATATATTTTTTTTACTGTGGTAGTATTTTTTCTCAAAGCAATACAATCATTTTTACACTTCACTAATACCCCTCAACACTTATCCTAGCTGGTATAAGATTTTAGGCAAAAATTGATAAGTGGGATAAGGGAGGATAAGTTATACCTGTCTCATATCCCCAACCCAAACGCGGGATATGAAACTATAAGTCCACAAGTATAACCTATCCGTATCCCCCTCATCTTATACCATACCCAAACGAGGCCTAGAAGATTATGATAAAATACGATGTCCAGGCTGTTCAATCAGAAAGAGACTAAGGCTAGCACGAGTCTACATAATTTGACTTCATTGATGTGATGTAGAACATTACATGGAACTGTAAGTAGAATTGAAGGCTTATTGAGTTGTACGACAGATCTAAATTCTGCTCCTACGATGGTTGCTTGGTTGATTCCCAGCAGATTGAAGATCTGGAAATTGGGTTCAGATCATGAGCTTGCACTCAGAGATTGGTTTAGCGAGATCGGATTTTAGGAATAACCCCCATACTATAAGGCTGCCAGACACATAATGAACAAGCTTAACCAGCTTCAAATATCCATTGCCATTTACTATTTCATACTACCTCCATTTCACCAGCTTCTTCCTAGTTTGACTTTTCCACCCGCAACCTTATCACTTTGACCCGGTGATTTTGATGGCAAAACAATGCCATTTTTTTGCAATCTTTTTATGGTGTGTGTAGATTAAAGTTTAATCGACAACACCATGAAATATTACCGAATTTTTGAATTGTTTTGCTAATCAAATCACTACGTCAAAGTGAACCGATGAATAGTGATAAAAGTCAAAGTAGGAAGAAGCTGACAAAATGGAGGTAGTAATCAAGAGTACATACCAATGTATAGACTCTGAAATGACTTATAACCTATGTCGACTAGGCATGATTGGTACTATCTGAAAGTTTAAATAATCGGCCGCAAATAATCTGAGAAAATAGGCTGGCTGAAAAATCTGATGTAGTTGAAAATTTGAAGTTATTTGGTATGAGCTGAAAATCTAAAGAATGTGAGAGAAACTGCAAAATTGGATATGAAATAATCTGCAGATTTTTTTGTCCAGAACAGGTTTTTTAATCCAATTTTCAAAACAGTGTAACAAACAGAATTAAATTAAAATGACCGACTTTAATCAAAATCGATTAAAATCTGGTTCCCAAAAAAGCACTGAAACTGTAAACCTAAATGGGGACTCGATCAACTTCAAACTCCGTGTTCTATTCAGGCTCTGTTTGGTTCGCAGTAAAATCTTTTACAAGGGAAACGATTCTACGTGTAAAATATTTTGTGTGAAAAAGTTTCCTCTGCAGTTATTTTCTCGTGTTTGGTTGACACTTGCCAAAACAGTGGGCTGTGACAGCAGTGGCAGTGATGGACTGATGGGTGGCGGTGAAGGTGGGTGGCGATGATGTTCGTAGTGGAGGTGTTAGTATGGATTATTGTTGTGCTCCTTCACTCTCCGGAAAATGGCTTACGGATTTGAAATGTGTAGATCATTTTACATCATTTGAGGAAAAACATTTTACACGAATTTATTTTACCTCCAACCAAACAGCACCGGAACACCTAAACAAGGGAAAACATTTTACAGGAAAATGTTTTACCATCAACCAAACGGAGCCTCAATCGAATTCAGATTCTTCAGATTCCTTCTGCTGAAATTCCAGAGAAGTAGATAATTACCTTATTGTGAAACATTCACTCTGTCTAGCAGGCTTAAGCCTAAAAAAAGACATAATTAAGAGTCCAAGAAACCCTGGGAAAGATTTGAAAAAACGCTGAACAATGAGGAACCTATACTTTCATATTTGTCCTTTGACTTCTTCACATTTCCATCACTTCGAAATTTCGTGTATCAATTTTTTGTCTAGAAAACTTTACTTGCACTACCACCCTTAGGTAATACCATTTCCTGCCTGAACTTAGTTCTACCAAATAGTCACCTGTGGAATATGTTCAATCTTGAACCAATCTTGCCCTTTTCCTTCCTCAAACCGCGTTTGTAACTCTGGAGAGCAGCCCCATACGTCCAAACTCTGGAGTTGGGAAAGGGTTTGGATGCTATCTGGCAGAGACACAATCTTCGGACAATCAATTATCCACAATTGTAGGAGAGACCGCAGGCTTCCTATCCCATCATCTGGCAAGCCCTCCAGCTCCGCACAAAGTTGGATTGACAACATCTTCAGTGCTACGAGGCTTGACATGTTCTCTGGCAGCACCTTCAGGACAGTAAAGTACTCTATGTGCAGAGATTGAAGAAGAGTTAGGTTCTGGAACATCTCATCCGGGAAACTATCCATGTCCCCATTCCTAATAAGGGTAAGAGAAGTGAGACTAGTAAGTTTGGAGATTGAAGCTAGTGTGACACTGCTGCATTCTGACCCAATCCACAACTTTGTGAGTGAGGGGAGTGCCGGCAAGGCCAACTGGGGGCAACTAAAAATATACATAATGCTAAGATGAGGAAACAGTTGCTTTTGCTGCTGGATTGTTCCTTCTTCCTCCTTGTCCATTGACAGCCCTTTCAGATTTGAAATTTCAACAATCACAAGCTCTTCAAGAGAAGAAAATACCCTAGCTGATGATGGTACACTCCCTCCATTGGGGAACACGCACTCCATTTCGTCCATGAATCTAAGTTCCAGGCGTTTTAGACATGGCAAATGCCAAAGAGCTGGTAGTCCCAAACAGTTTCTGTAGTTATTGATGGTAATGGAAACAACATTCTGGAGAACCGACGGATCACTCATCCAAACTGGCATCTCTTTACCTCCATACCCCTTGATTGTCAACTCTTTGATGTTTGGATGGGGTTCCAGGGCTTCAATTAATTCTTCTTGTTCAACTATGTTTCCTTGTACTTCTGGTTCCCACTTCAAACTTAGAACATGAAGTTTGCTTTTTCCAGCCAATTTAGCATCTTTCGCTTCCATTGAGTTATGTACTCTTTCAAGATGCCTGATACTCAGTTCTCCTCCCAGATCTAAGTGCTGCAATTCGTCGACACGTTGACCACATCTTTCTCCAACCACAAATAAACCCAATGTCTTCAGCTGAGTTAACCTTCCAAGCTTCGGAGGCATGTCTTCAATCTTGTAACATTTTAGTAGGCAAACATGTCTGAGGCTTGTAAGGTGGTGCATTTTCTTAGGAAGCTTCTGAAGCTCCCGGCAACGATTGAGATTTAGAGTTTGCAAGTGATGAAGGCTACAAATGGATGCTGGAAGTTTCTTAATTGGAGTATGAGACAGGTTCAAGTATGTTAGGTGTCTTGAATTTCCAATTGACTGTGGCAACCGCATCATTTTGGCTCTAGTTGCATCAAACACACGCAGGGAACCAAAGTTCTTGAAGTTGCAAGAAAATTCACATTCAGAAACACTGTCAATGTCTTGTCCTCTATCTTGAAGAAGAAGTGAATGCAACTTTTGTTGTCCTCTCAAAGATTTAGGAAAGGCACTAGCACGCTTACCATTACTGACCAAAGTAACATGTCGAATGTTCTGCTCTGGTCTAATAATGCTAGAGCTCTCAGCTTCCATCGTATAACATTCATCTTCTATGATAGATCGTGCAAGATCATGCACAAGATCGTGCATAAACATTTCCTCTGGCTTGTTTTCATCATTTAGGAAAAGTGATCTCTTATGTAACTCATTCCACACCTCAGCTCCGACATCCTCCACCTCTAATTTACCTCTTGGTGATATAAAGCCATTCGCCATCCAAAGATGAATTAGCTTATCCTTCCTCATTCGTGAACCTTTCGCGAAAACAGCACAGTAGGAAAAGCAGTGCCTCAAATCTAGTGGTAGATTATGATAACACAATCTCAGAGCAGGCAAGGTGGGAACTTCACCCTGCTGTATGTCCCACAGTTCGCTTTCATTGATCTTTACCCACTCCTTCACTCCTTTCTTTGATCGCATTAGCCCTCCAAGGGCTTTTGCAGCTAAAGGAACACCGCCACACTTTTTCACTATCTCTTTCCCAATAGTTACAAGCTCTGGACTTTCTTCGTTATTAGGTCCAAACGCGAGCTTTCGGAACAACACCCAGCATTCATCTTCCACTTTATGATCTTTATCAGATTCGCTTCCAAATATTTCCAGTTGAGTTAGACCAGAACTAGTTTCGGATCTCTCAAAGAACTGAGTAAATTTTTCTGGAATCCTCACTTTCAAATGAAATTCAACTCCCTCTTGAGCAATTGAATCGAGGTCCTCTAAGATATTTCTCATTCGGTTGCCAATATTATGCCGGGAAAACAAATTCTTAAGACTATAACAAGTCCACACCTTTCTAAGAGCCCCAGGAATTTGGTCTTCATACACCCGCTGGGAAGCTTCGGTTTCACAATCATCTAGAATGTTCCAAACTTCGTAGGTCGCGTCCTTGAGCTTGTGCAACCAGTTTTTTATATCGTTCTGATGATATTGCTTCAGCTCAGCATCATCAAGCACAGCCTGGATGCTGGAGAGAGTGCTTGAAAGCTTTTTCATCTCCTTGTCAACTCCCCACAGCAACCCCGCCTCCTTTAGGATCAGGGGGTTAAGAACTTGAAGCACGGAAGAAATAGCTGAAGCAGCCATGAGGAGGATAAAAATAATCACTTGCTTGATATTGGTTTATGGAGAAACTGAGTTATTTGGGAACTTGTTTGGTCTATGAATTTCGTAAGTGATCAGATCTCAAGTACTGCTTGGTAGAGGGTTTGTGTGTAGCAGTGTATGAACTAACTCTTTGGTAACTGCTTTGGTCTTGCAATGAAATGGTGTGGTGTTGTAGCAAAGAAGACTGTTTCTCTGTTGGTGGGATAATGGCTTCAGAACTTGCAAGGAAGGTGGACAATAAAGCTAAGAACTGAGAAGCTTCATTGGACTGCACGACCGAGTTGAGGAAGCAACTAGTCAAAAGCTTACAAGTTTTGTTGGATTGAGAACCACAAGTTTCTCATAATGTTCAACCCATGTGACATAAGAAAATTTATTTGTACGGATCACTACAACACTTCTTACTCGTCAGATTCTTGATTAGGCTCTGTTTTTGACAAAGTAAAATATTCTAAAATATTTTTTATATACAATCATTTTCATTTTTGGTTTTGTTTTTGGAAATATTTATTCCTATGTTAGATAAATAAATAATTTTAAATATCAAGAAAAAAAGTTTGGTTAGCATAATATTATGACGTTCGATTCATAAATCCTTTTAACATTTTTTACTGAAATTATAATGATCGATGGTGGGTGATGGCGGTAGTGGCAGAAGAGGCGGTTGGGGGGGGGGGGGGGGTTGTGGGTGGTGGTTGATGGTGGCAACAGTTGTGGCAGTGGTGGTGGGTGCGACAGAAGTGGTGGTAGAGGTAGTGGTGGGGGTAGTGGTGGTTGGTTGCAGCAGTGGTGGTGGGGGTAGTTGGTAGCGGCAATGAAAGAGGTGGTCTGATGGAATTGGTTGTTGACGGCGACAGTGTTGGTTGTGGGTTGTTGGTGGTGGTGTTTGAAGGTAGTGGTGGACTGGTGGTGGTTCAGCGCTCTTGTCCTTGTGACTGAGGTGACCTTCTCACTAGGAGTTTGTTACCAAAATACAAGTACCCAGCAACCCATTTGATAATGAAACCTTCAACTTATCCCACTACTCTTCATCTCCGTTCCGTATATTTTTCCAGACAACATTTTGAGAGACCTTTTCTGAAGAGTGTCAAGGCTTGAGGGTCCAAGGTTTTCTCCGGATATGGATTATACTATTGGCTTCTTCACCCTTTTCACAATAAAATCAGGAGACGCTTAGACCCCAATCGTAGGCTCAAAGTGACTTTTGATCATTCCATCATTAACAAACTATTTGGGCAAGTGATTAGATCTCAGATTCTTCCCAAAGGCTCACTGAGGCGGATAAAGACCAGATTATCCAAAACTATCTAGGATTTTATTCAATTTTATCTAGATTAGGATTTGAATTGTTATCAGAATAAATTAGTAGTTATCTTTTTAGGATTTTATCTTGTTTTGAATTTTAGTTTGTTAGGACTTCTTCCGTGTTTCCTATTTATAGGGGTCAAGTCTGCATTTGTTTTCCAGCTTTATCTTGTTTTGAATTTTAGTTTGTTAGGACTTCTTCAGTGTTTCCTATTTATAAGGGTCAAGTCTGCATTTGTTTTTCAGCTTTTTTTGATTTGATGAAATAAACCAGAGAGTTTTCCTTTGCAAACATTTCTGTTGCATTCTCAGTTTCGTTTTGGTTCTACACCATTTTGGTATCAGAGCCCAACCCCGTTCCGCCATCACCGCACGCCGCCAACTCCGAGCCAACACCAAACTATACCAGTTTCCAACCAGAATCACTCTCTTAACGGGTTTGCTTACCAAAGCCAGAATCAATCCCTTTTCTCACTGGTCCAAAAGAAGCAACAAGAAAGAGAAGAGGATCAGACGATCTCTCAACCGCCGGCTCTGCTGGTCGCAACAAGACCCAGGCGGTCCTCCCCATCGTAAGCGCTCTGGGTCTGCCTACACCAGTCCGCCGCCACCGCCAAACTCCGCGTTTTTTTTCCATCACTTCCGCCGCCAGTAGCAGGTTGTGCTAACGTCAAATCTGACCCAGACCCGCCGGGACGAAGGAACCGTACCTTCACCGACGGAACCAGAAGAAGAGGTGATATTCAGGAGACGGAGGCGAGAGATTTCTCTTACCGATCCAGTTGCTGAGACAAATCCAAGCCAAAATTGTCCCCAAAATCCGATTACCGCTGGTTCTGCTACTCCGCAACATCTCACGTTGCTGATTTTGGTGCCATCGTCGACGAGGAGGTCTTCGTCCGTGTTTTTTCTCTCTGCGTTTCAGCAAGGGGGAGAGACACAAGGGCGGGCTCAAATCCCCAAGAAGGTGATACGCACTAGCGCTGTCAAGTTACTGACTTGACCGAGCAATTCCATCAGAAAACAGTGCCGCCATACTTCTCTGACAGTCTGTTGCTATTCTGAGCACCAGAGATTATCTCGCGGTGGTTCTCACTTGCGCCAACGACTCCCGAACCAGAATCATCACCGACCTCGACGACCGTCACCAGAAACTTACCGAAAAGACGACGCCTTTAGCATCAGATCTTCACCGGCGAATCCTGAACGGTTCTTGGAACCGAAATCGTTGCTGATTTCCGCTGCCATCGTCGAAGCCCTCATTCAGTACACTGATCATGCCTTTTTTCGAGAGAAGCGTTGGTGTCTTTTGGTGAAGCTCTCTGTCTCCGGCGATTCAGCACTTTTGATGAAGCTCCCTGCCCGTTCTCTCTCCGCGATTCAGCAAAGGGGAAGAGAGGCATAAGTGAAAGTCAATCCCCCCTATTACCCTGAGTTGTTATTAAACAACTACTACAACATATATCCCAAACTGCCCATCACTTGAACCAATTTATTTCTCAATTCTTACCCATCAGAATAAGCAGGCCATCACATTATACTACCTAAGTCCACTTAGTTACCTAAACCCGATCTGTAACAGCCATTTTCAGCCCATTAGTTCCAAGCCATTACTTACACAAGCCCAATCTTTTAGTTACTTAACCCACTAGCCCAGTACCTTTAGCCTACCTACTGAAGCCCATTGTCACCAGCCATTTGTTACAAGCTCAACCACTAGTTCAAAGACCCTCTTCCAGCAGCCCACTTCTCAAAACAAAATTAACATTTTTCTTCTTTTTACAGCCCAAAAAGATATGGAAGAAAAAAATTAATTTCATTTTTTTTGGCGAATTTCCTTTTAAGGATTTTTGTCACACTTTGGCTCATATTCTTCGGAATTTTGGGTTACCTCTCTCAGCGCCCATATTCATTGAATTTTGGGTCATGAGTAGATACTTCACAAACTCGTAAAAGGACGTCAAATCTTGAAAGTAAGATGTTGGATTTACGACCAAGTTGGTTGAAGTTGCAACCGTGTTGGTTAAAGGAAAAGGAGTTTCCCAACCAACTAGCATATGTTGCAAATAAGCTCTTGGATTTACCATATTCAACTGATGAGCTTCTTCATCTACTTGATCGAACTGAGAATTTGCTTAGCAAAGTGAGCCAATCTCCTTCGAATGAGTTGCAAAAAATCTTGTCTTCTTGTAAGAACTCGTTGGTTGAACAAGGACTATTGGAACACTCTTACGATGATGTCAAAATTGCAGCTATTGCATGCATTTGTGAGCTGACCAGAATTACAGCCCTAAAGTTCCCATACAATGACGATTAAGCGAAGGAAATTTTTAAGCTCATTGTATCTTCATTCGAAAAATTGTCTAATCCTTTTAGTCGCTCTTACAACAAAGTCATCAACATCCTCAACATCGTTGCAGAATCCAAGTTGTTTGTGTTGATGCTCGATCTTGAATGTGATAAATTGATTCATTCAATGTTTGAGTTATTTCTTACCTCCATCAGATCTGGGCATCATCAATCAGTGTTTGAAGACATGAAAAATATCATGATTACTTTGATCGAGGAACGTGATTATTTGTCGTTTGAGCTTACCACCCCTCTTGGCTTGCATGGAAGGAAATTATCGAGAAGTTTCTAAAATCGGGAGACAATTGGGAAACCAAGTTGTTGAGAATTGCTCAACAAAACTCATTCCTTACTTCGAGGAGGTTAAGAATAAGAGTGCATCTAAAGTCGGAGCACATTGTGAGGATAATACATGTGACAAAATTGTTGATCATTGTGGTCTCACTGCTCCGGACTCAACCGGGGTTCTCGGAACAGTAACTCCTAATCCAAATGTCTCATATGTTCTTTCAATGCCTAAATTTGTTAAGACAATGTCAGAGATGGACTATTGTCTCTATCCAAGTCAGCAAGCATGTTATGCTACGACCTGGAAATCATTTCAAAGGTACGCAGTTCTATCTTGATGGTTGTTCATTGAACCCCTTGATGACATACCGCATCGAGTCTCATGTGGGTATACCAAGAATAGTCGAAGGAATTTGTGTTGGACTGTATCTTGACAGTAACTCTTTCGAGATGCCGTGTCCTAAAAGCCACCTCCTCTAACTCTAGAGTTCATTGACTGTACCGACAAATATGACCACTTGAGCTTAAATGCTACTTTTCAGCCTCAAGAGAATTTTTGCAAAGGTGGTGCTATACCAATCTCTTATTTATTTTCTCAAGATATTCAACAAGTTGATGAGTCACGCACAAGTATCGAGTATAAGTATTCTCTTGCATCGCGAGATTTGATTTGGAAGTAGCTGGTGTACTGGAAGAATCACCCATGTCCATCTATGCATGCCTATGGGAACTTCATACAATGCTTGCTCCAGTGGGAAGGACGTCTAAATTATGCATCTTACGAAGTTGCGATTTGGAAATTTCTTGCTTGTTGGAAGAATTTCTCGAGGTCATTTTCTGAAAGTGATTTGTTTCGATATTTGGTTAGCTGGAAAAATCGTCCTAAGGTTACAATTCAGAGTGATTCCTGGAAGTACTTGGTCCAATAGACTAATCATCCAAATGGACTACTTCGTGATGCAGTCTGGAAGTATTTGATCCACTGGAATGGTCGACCACGCATTGGTTCTTTCTTTAAACTCTCCGGAGTAGAGTTTTTCTCAGTGGAGAAGAATGATGCGGATAAACACCAGACTATCCAAAACTACCTAGGATTTTATTCAGTTTTATCTTGATTAGGATTTGAATTGTTATCAGAATAAATTAGTAGTTATCCTTTTAGGATTTTATCTTGTTTTGAATTTTAGTTTGTTAGGACTTCTTCAACGTTTTCTATTTATAGGGGTCAAGTCTGCATTTGTTTTTCAGCTTTTGATTTGATGAAATAAACCAGAGAGTTTTCCTTTGCAAACATTTCTGTTGCATTCTCAGTTTCGTTTTGGTTCTACACCACTCACTTCTGATACAAATGAGACTTTTCCTCTTCACAACCATGAAGGTTGGTGGAAATTTCATCTGTGGGAAACTAGTCAAAAGCTGAAAAGAAATCCTAAGTTTCTCTATGTTGGATCAAAAGAGTTTCTCTGAAAAGTCCACCCCTTGCGACTTTTTGGTATACTCTCTAGGTGAGAGTAGGTGGATGTTTTCAAATTTCAAGTTGTCTAACCTCGTTGGGACCAAAGTCTTAATATTTAATCATTGAAGTCGTAAGATTACTTTAGCAGAGACTTATTTTTGTCATCAACAACTATTGCCGTGTGAACCATAATCGTAGGTTTTTTCATTCCTTTTTTTATGCTTTTCTTATTCCTAACGACTCCTTCCAACATACATAATCTTCAAAATAATGACCTTTTCAATGGTTACACTGGGGTAGCATTAGTAGCTGATTACGTTGCTGTTGCATGCAGCGGTTCAGAGCTCGCTATATAGCGTTAAATGTGTAACCAATATTTATAACTAATTAATACTTCTTGATGTCAATGGTTACATGTGTGACCAATACTGATGCTCGGAAGTTAACTGTCAGATTTTTCAGTGCACTCTAGCTGTTAATTTTGCATTTTAATTACCAGATGATAATTTTTTTTTATGATCTTGCTATAGGGCGTTGACTTGAATCATAGAAGTGAACCACATTAATTGGAGTGTAGTTCTGTCATGTGTTCCTAAAATATAGTTTAAGCGTTTGCTCACAAGAAAATTAGAAAATGGTTATTGAGGAAAAGGCATTTGCCACTGATATATCTCTGTACTCCATATGTGAAACGAGGCTGAAGGAAATAATCCGAGCTTCATTCTTCCTTTTCTTCTCCCTCCTGACATTTCACAGACCTAATCTGATGACATGGCAATTTGTAACAAGCCTGCCATACATATTACCGGGGATGTATAATATTGAATTTTGAATATTTTAGCAGTGATACCCTTTCATCGTTTTAGTGCCATTGTAATGTTGTATGAGCTAAAAGTCCACTGTAATGCAGATATAGAGGCATGGAGAATGTGGTATATGCCCCTAATGGAAAACCTTCCTTGAAACTACTGAGGCGCGTCTTAAGAGACTGTGTTTGGGCTAACCATGTCTGGGCTGAACTTGAGAACGAAGGTATAAGCTTCATTAGATCAAGGTACTCGTGCTTTTTTTGCTGTGTGGTTGTTTTCTTAACTTTATGATATTGTTGTTATTACTCGTTTGAATTTTGCAATGAGTGTTTGTTCTCCTCTGCCAAGTTTTGTGAAATTGATACACAGAGTTCATTCATGTGATATGTTGGAGATTTAGGCCTGCCTTACTTAGGAGTTTTTTGAATCAATTTGCTTATAATGTAACTCATATTACTCATGAATTACATCGGCTCTCAAAATTTCATGTGTTATAGTAGGTTGGTTATGCTTGGTTAGCACGACTGGTGATTAGAAGTGTTTGTTTCTTCTGAGTTCACCGATGCTCGTATTGCCTTTTACTTGCTTGCCATTGATTCCCACCCGCCTTCTAATTTGATTTGTAAAATCCGTTGACAGAATAGTGAAGAGGCTTACTGTGATTACCCAAACGTGAAGCCCATCTTTTGTAAATCCAAATCCACACTCATGGAAAGCGAGGATTAGAAAAGTCCTAAATAGATATACAAAACATAGCTCAGTCGATTATATTATCAGAAACTGCACCATAACAGGAGCATTAGATTATCCCATAGCAAAATATAGAGAATGTCACCGGTGACCAAATTCTCACCGTATTTTGCCAAATCCAGTAATCTCCGACGATAGTTAAGAACTTAGTGGAACGACAGATCTGACGGGGCTCGGGCTTACACCGGATTGGTCCACTTCAGCGAGCGTTGGTCATTGTTTCTCACGTGGCAGCCAGTGTGGACAATTCTGTTAAGCATTTAGTTATTTACAAATCTTACCCGCTTGTTTAGGTTTATTACATAAATAGCTAATATAAATAGGAGGGAATGTAGAATTTGAACGTTACGACTTTAATGAAATTGCAATTCCCTCCCTTTCTTCTCTTTCATTTTCGATCCTCTTTCGTCTCTCCTTCCAATCTCCGACGAGATTGACGCTGTCAGGCTTCCCCTGCTCCAGCGAAGTCGTGACAAGTTGGTATCAGATCCTGGTTTGATTCAAACCGGGACTCATAATGGGAAAAACCAGGAACTAGAACCTCACCTCCATGCATACAAAAGGCAAGGTACAAGTACTGGAGGAGCGCATCAATAACCTTGACGACACCATGGATGGTCTCAGGGTTCAATTTGTGCAACTGGAAGAAAATATGAACCCGTAATTCATGGAATCAAACTCTAGTTTTAGATCTGATTGAACTCTAGGTTTGGAGAAAATGGAGAGAAATTTTGATGACCAGATGCGCAAGATGATAAACAGTTTTAATCTCTTAGCTAACCAGAAAAACAAAGAGAAGATGGCTGGCTATTCAGAGGTCACTCAAGAGGAAAATGTCACACCTCAATCCTTAAGGAAGAGGCCAGAATCTAGCCATAATATTGTTTCCAGGGAGTACGGTAATGGTGATGAACCTTCAATCATTATGAACAACTCTAATGGAACAATTCCAAATTTCCAATGCATAAACTAGAGTTTCATTAGTTTAATGGGGCTGATCGTGTAAGGTGGCTGCAAAAAGTGGACATGTACTTTCAGATATACAAAATGAATAAGAACCAGAAAATAATCATGGTGTCACTGCATTTGGAAGGAGATGCCATAGTTGGTTTGGAACTGAGTTTGGTGAATTGCATACAGTGACTTGGGCTCAGTTTAGTGAAATGTTGTACATGGAATTTGCAGAGCCAGGACATGAGAACCTGTTGGGAACTTTTAACAAATTAGTGCAGGTCACTACTGTAGTAGAGTACCAGGTTAGATTTGAAGCTTTGAAGCAACAAAGGATGTTTCTCTTTTAACTTAAGATGGAAATTAGTTGTCTCAACGTTTTTTGCTGCGGGAATTTCTTTATTAGTTTCTTTGTTTCATTTATATTGAACTAAATATTCATAAGAAAATTATAGCTGGCTACGAATTCCTCGTATTATCTCCATAAATTTTGTATTGATGTCTCGTATAATGTCAGCATCCGTGCTTGATATGCAACCTTGCCTCCGAATCAGCTTGATATCATGCTTACTCGATATGAATTCGTTTAGGAAAGGTGTATTGAATTCAGTAAAAACGTAACCCTCTAATTTACTTCTTAAGGGAAAAGGTTAAAAATTAGTTGGATTGACAGGTTAACTGTTTTTTTATGCTAAATTCAATCAATCTCCTAAGTACCAGCTGTAACTCCACAAGTACGTGATCATCTTAATGACTAGGAATAATTGTGTGACTGGCTGGCAAGACAGGGACTGTCCAAACAAATAATGGATCCATCGTGTCAAAGAGTAATTAGAGTCGTTAGACATATGATGAGCTAATAGAAGTCAAAGCCTACTACCCACAAGTCATGTAACGGGCTGGGTCGGGCCGGGAGATTTGAAAATGTGATCTCAGGCCCAACCTAACCCATCGTCCGGGGCCAGCACTCGAACCCAAGGCCGACCCATTTGAAAAAGCTCTAAAACCAAACCCAACCCGTGGGCCAAAATGATTTCATTATTTATTATAAAATAATAACACTAAAAATTAAAAAAGTTACTTAGCATTACGTTAAATACAAATATGATTGAAATTTATCATGAATTCAATATCTTAATCATTTAGAATAACTTTTTTTTTATATATAAACTACTTAACATAACATGTTAATTACATATTTTGTAACATACATTTATTTACGTTTATATGTATACTTGTGTTAATATAAATAGTATAAAGAAATGCTCCGGGCTGGGTTGTGCGGGTTGGTCGGGCCACTGGGCCGATGACCAGCCCTACTTGCAGGTCAACTATTAAAAGTCAATAGCTGGCAAGATTCTCCTACTTAACAAATAATTAAGTTAAGCTATCTCGGTTCAATCATGTCAAAGAGTAATAATTAAACTACTTCATTGGTCTAAAAAAATTGACATATATACGTATGTGTCTGTGAATATTGCGCTAAGTATTCTCAGCTTTTTACTAAAATCCTGCTTCATTTCTTTATTGGAAACAGAAACTATCAATCAGTCAATCAATGTCAAAATGCAATACCAGAGCCGCCTCCCCATCCTCTGAAATTGAAGAAGATTTCTCAAAGTTGCTGCTTCTAGACATTGATTTGGTCGAGGAATCGTTTCTCAAAGTGATTTCTCAGATCAAAGACGCCCGTAAAGAGTTTGAGAGGCTGATGCTGCTGCCGCCGGCTCTGCCGCCACCATCTACAGGAGGAGGAGCAACTGATCATCGCCACTCGGCGCTCCAAGAGCTGAAGAAGAAGGTAAGTAAGTTGAAATACAACATCCCTTTCAATCTTGTAACCCCCGATCAGCCCCACCCCATTGTTAATCGCCTTCCCCGTACTAGTCCCCACATACTAATTGAGGGAATGAGTATTAATCCAAATGTGAACATATATTCTTACCCTTCCAGTTCTATTCCTCCTCCCACATACCATAAAATGGCATCATATGTACAGAGGCTCAGGAACGAAGAAAAACGTTGCTTATTGTATTTCTTAGCCTTTCCCGAGAGTTCTATCATAAAAAGACGCATGCTTCTAGATTTCGTAAATGTACCACTGAGCGGCGGATACTTTAACATCAACTACACGTGTCTCAGCATTAGGAAACTAGTGGATACCTTCATTAAAAAGGGCTATGTTGAGGCATTCTACAAGAAGCGTAGCTTGACTGTGGCTGGTTACCGGATGCACCCTTTTGTTTATAATAATCTACCTTCGATTATACCCGAAGACGTAAGTTCATTTAAAGATAAATTCTATTTAGGGCACGGTATCAACCAAGAGGAGGATATTTATTATGGTGAATGCCCTGCGAATACTTATTATGGCGAATTCTCTGAGAAATTTCCAGCTACCAAGCACTTGGAAATCCTTTACTTGGGCAAGTGGAAGAAGTCCACCAAACAACACATTGAAGTTACAGATCCCAAACTGTTTTTCAAAGATATGCCAAAATCAAGGGGCCTGGAATCGATAAGCCTTCGTGGGATTTCTATGATCGATGAGCTTCCCAAATTCATCACAAAGCTCACACACTTGCTATATTTGGATCTCAATTTGTGTCACAACTTAGAAGTAATTCCCCCAACCATTGCCAACTTGCAACATAGCTTGGTACGCTTGGACATGTCCAATTGTTACCTTTTAGATGACATGCCTAAAGCTCTCGCGAAGCTACACTGTCTAGAAGTTCTTAAGGGTTTTTGTGTTGGAGAATCAAAAAGGGAAGAATCGTGTACTCTTGAGGATCTGGTGAGCATCACACGCCTGAAAAGGCTGAATATCTACACCAGCATGAAAGTTTTTCCTAAGAAGAGTCACTTAAGAACTTTACAAGAACTTACATTCCTAAAGAAACTCACGATTTCTTGGGGAGGATGCTTTACATTGAACGGAGAGCAAAAGTCAAGCCTTGTAGATAAATATAATGAGTTTGGATCGACAACCAATGAGTCAATTGCATGGGATGACAAGATTCCTTTCGCGCTAAGAAAACTTGATCTTCAGTGTGTCCCAGAGGGTGTTACTCGTCAGTGGTTTAAGCCTACCAACTTTGAAAGTCTTAAGAAGCTCTACATCAAAGGTGGAAAGTTGCGCGATCTAGGCTAGGAGTGGGAAGAAAAGTCCTGGAACGTAAGGGTACTACGCCTGAGGTTCTTAACTGAATTGGATTTGGATTGGGATGAGTTGCAACGTTTATTCCCCCATTTGTTTTGCTTCGAGAATGTACAGTGCCCAAATTTGGACCGATTCCCCCGTGACGAGAATGGTGTGTTGACAAAGCTCGGTGATATTCAACCACTTATCGCTTTATCCAAAGTGAGACTCGAAAGGATCAACTTAGAATTTGATGCCGCTTGTGATGCATGGTTTTAAAAAACGGTTTTGGGCGGACGTATTGGCCTCGGTCGCTTGTAACGAAACCAGCCTGTATCAGAGAGACTGTAACGGTAATCACGAATCAAATGTGTGAATCTTTTACAGACGCATATGTTAGAGTTATTTAGGAAGATTAGTAATTATATTAGTTGTTATGAATTATTTGTTTCCTAGTTTGTTAGGACTATCATGGTATTGTCTAGATTCGTAGGATTGCTTAGTTAAGTTTGTTTCTCTCCAAGTTTATGTGGCCTATATAAAGACTTGATGTACTAGTTTATTATTGAGTTGAATAATACAATTATTCATTCTCCCTACATTTAACAGTTAATGCCGTTTTTGCCAAAAACGGTGTGTATCGGCCGTTAAAGCTGTGAGTCCAAGTCACGTACAGCGTATCGGGTGAATCAGACTCAGGCACCTCCACATTCGTTATGTATTGCCCGCTTCACGCTGTTTTTTTTTTTATTCCCTGGTGTGATGATATGTGTAGGAGGTATTAGAATGTTAATAGGTCATGTTTCTGGTAATGCGAAAGCAGAAAGGTTATGAATGTTGTTTTTAGTAACGATGGTAATCTTTTTCATATCCTTTCTAAGCTGGTACTAGACTAGCACACCAAGAAAGCATTTGAAATTAGGATGGCTTAATTGGATAGTTGAAGGTACTTACCAGACGAGTTTCTTATTCTTATCGCAATTAGAATACCTGGAATTTCGTGCTGCCAACAGTAAGTCTTTGAGTTAATTCACCTCTGCCAAATTTTCTCCAGTTAGTTGATATTGCAACAATTATCATTCTGCAGCCGTAGGTCTATAATGGTTAACTAAGCAAAGCGCCATGTTTCATCATTCATGTTTTTGCTTCTTTCATCTGTCTGTGTTTTCGAGATGTTACTTTATATGAATCAACATGATCCATGATTTTTTTAATGTTCATGTAGGACTGAATAGTATTATGCTATATGATCATGCAGTGAAACATTTATGTAAACTATTATCATCATTTTCTAGTGTCCCAGTAGTGTATCAGCATTAACCGTTATTCCAAACATTTGAGCAAAATACTGTTTCCAAATCATGGTTTGGCGTAATTTTGGTATTCTATCTTTAGTGTTTAGTCGTGGCCGAAGTTGTTTCCAGAGTTAAAAAGACGCTCCATCTCTGTGACAGGAATTTAAAAAGAAATGGGAAAGAAGGAAAGCAATCTGCAAGAGAAAGTTCTGCTTCAGTTTGAATGACCAGATGCAAAAGCAGGAGAAGTGAAGGTACTAATAAACCTCAATGTTCAGTCTAGATGTTTATCTCATTCTCACAAGTGCTGGTTTACTGTCTTTCATTCAGTTACGAAATCTGGAGAAGGTTGTGGATATATTGGTTGCGATACCAGCCTTCTGGATTTGGGTTTTTTGTTCTTGATGTTTTTGCAGAGTCTGAACTTGGTTAATTTTTTCTTTACATGTTGCAGCATTTTAGGCCCAGTTCAAGATGTGAAAATCCCATATCAACATAACAGGATGTTGATATGAATTCTCATATATATCAACGTGAACTCTCATTGTTATGAATTCTAATTTATATATTAAATTCTTGTGCAGTTTCACCTTTATCTTTGTACCCTGGTATTTCCTGGAGCAACTTGGGATGGAAATTTCTCAGAATCAGGTAAATTTTCCGGATCTTCTTCTCTTGCCATCCGTGCATATGCATTGAACTTCTCAATTTTCTCAGTAATTGGTAGAACTGGACTAGTTACTGTCCGAGTTGCTGGTGTGTTGAAAAGATTGAATACTTGTTACCTTTTCGGCCTTTCTATTGCTCTGACCATGGTACATATCTTCTCAGATTGTAGCACTGCATGAATGTGTCTGTCATTTCTTGTTTACAGGAATGAAGTATCTCTGAACATGGTCCTTGCTTCTTTCTGTCTTCTCCAGCACTGTGTGGTGTTGTTATGTACAATTACTTGAACGTCAGGACACTAGAGCATCTCAATTTCCCTTGGCTTGCATTCAGGAATGGCTAGCAAAGGTCAGTCAGTGTCTTCATTGTTGTGTCCTTTACTGGAGCTTTCTATTACTATCCTTCATTTCATCCGTGATTGAATTTGGTGTTTCGTTTTATCATTAGGATAAGTTGGAGAAGAGATCTTTGGAACGCACGCCAGATGGAATAGATGATAAAAATGGAGGTAGCAGAAGTAGTATATCTACATCTGATCAAACTATGGATGAAGAGACACCCCTGTTTCCTTCAAGAATCAAGATTATCTCGTATTGTTCGTACACGTATCAGTTGCTGAAACATTGAGCGGAATACTTTTTTGCCAACTCAAGAGAGAAGATAACTTGCATGTGCACACGTATACGAAATCCTATCCAGGATATATAAGTATCCTGTAAAATTGGTCTTTGTAGACACATGGTGCTTGACGGGGTTTGAACTGGGGCATAGAATATTGCTGCTGTTTGATTCTACCACAGATCTTATTTTGCTACATTTCGATCACATTCTTTGTACATGAATGGGGGGACAAAGATGAGCAATTGCTATTTGATCATGTACGCCAACAGATGTACTATCTTATGGCTTAATTACTGGTGACCGCTCTTGTCTGTTCACCACCATTAACATAGCCGTAAAGGTAGTTAAAGTGGTTTTCGCTTCCAATTTGTTTGAGCACCACTGGGTCAAGGGTTTGATCCCAGAATATCTAGTCGCCGCTTAGTTTAGAATTGCTCCTCGAGGTACCAAAGAGGCCGGCCCGCGTTTAAAACCGGACTGGCCCACACTATTTCTCCCTGGACCAGTCCCCTCCCACCCCCTAACCAGGCCGCCCCGACCCTCTCCCTTTGGCCCAACCCGGATCGGTCCACCCCCACCAATGTCTCTGATCACCCCGAGACCATGTGCGAATGATGTAGGCACTGCGAATCAATTTCTCCACTGACAGTCATGTAACCCAATTGTCTCCGCCGAAAAAACAAGAAACCACCCCTCTTCAGTGTGATATGTCGTTAAAAAGTTCGGCTGTTTCCGTGCCCTCGACTTCCTCAACTCTCAGAGGTTTATTGGGGAACAATTACAGACACAACTGAGGTTCAGGTTCAGACGCCAAATTTTGATGAAGCAAATGTCATATGAGCCCCAAAAAAAACCCAATCTCATCCACTACAGGTCCGATAAGAGGAACTCATCATCTCTTTCTATAGTTCCAGGATGCAATTCATGTCATATTCAAGTGTAACCTCCCAAATTGAACTCTCCTAGCCCCATCTTGTACAAAACCCTTCTCCAAGGATAGTGACAGCTCTGATAGGCCCACGCACTATGACGGCTCGCAAATGGCCATCAGATTCTACTATGTAGCCAGGATACAAGAAAAGGCTTTGTTATCTGTTCAGCATGAAACATCTTCTACATTCCAAACGGCAATGTTCATCCCTCACTGCGTTTCATCGACAACACTCGATTAATAAGTTCATGACCACATGCATTCACAGCAAAATAGCTTGTTGACGAACTCGTAAGACCCTGAAGACTATTGAACAGTGCGTTGGATATAGCAATGCCTTTGCTCGTACTGGTTGGTTCTTTTCAGATGGGGTTTTGGAGGTTGTTCCACAACAATCTACGGAGCAGCCATGACCTTCATTAGCTGGAAGTGTCAAGACATGGGACAGTCTTGTGCAGTTCGAACAGCTCCGTGTTTGTCCCCTTTTGGATATTTATGGCTCATTGATGCGAACTATTTTCAACGATGGGCATCCTGCCTTGTGTCAGTACCAAATCAAGTTGCATACGCTTTTTGATGCGTTCAAGGCTGGTTCAGCCTTTTCACTGGGTCTGTTGGAGTAAGTTTTCTTTTCTTAGTCTTGGTTTGTCAATGCTGACTGTCTTTCTTAAAAGCAGATGGTCTGCAACATACCCCCTAACGAAGCTCTCGACTGCTTCTACCTTGCCTTTTGGCAACCTTGGCTCAGTTCGCAATCAACTCAACCGGATGTTTTCCTCATCCAATTAGTTGGTTCACATGACGCCATCCCTCGGCACAATGTTTGGGCGAGTCCCCTTTCTCCACTGTATACTCCTGTCTTCAACCTTGTAGCAACAATCTATTTCAGCACCGACTACAACACCTCAACGTCGGTTGTCCAGATATGTGACACTTTGGGAAGATCTCCAATCTTGACCGAACGCATCTTCAGCTTTCCACTTCTACATTTTCGTTGTAACTTTGTTGTTGTTTGTTTACTTTCGTCACACGGCTCAGTTACTTGTAACAGCCCAGTGACCTTTTGCTTTGTACTGCTTGGTTTAAATTAATACAATGATGCTATTTCTATCCCAAAAAATAATTCAATATTATGTTCCATATATTTGACAAAAGAAAATAAATAAAGGAACATCAACATTAACAAAAATATTCATTATTCATAAGAAAAAGAAGCAAACAGTAATGAAATAGTCTTTAATTGATTTTTAGTTACTGCAGTAGTATTTAATTTTCAGTTTGGACCAAAATTCGATCTACCCAACCAACAAAACAGTGTAGACTCATGTGCGGGTGAATTTCGGGTTGGGCTGGGCTTTGGCTTTTCTTTTAGAACAGGGCTTTGTTTTTTTAATAAGCCCACACCATTACAAATAATACGGGGTTTATATCACAATCCAACATTTAGGCCCCGTGGCATCGATATGCTAACTATAACTATTATCCTTTTCTTTTCTTTTCTTTTTGAGGTATACTATTATCCTTTTCAAAAAAGAAGAGAAAAAAAAAAAAAAAAAAAAAACTTTAACTACTCAATTTAACTATGCCTGCTTGAAATTAGATGTTGACGCATCTTGGAATAAGTGCATATTTAGTATCGTTGATTTTAATCAGATAATCTGCAAATAATCTTTGTGCAATGGTAGAATCTCCAAAACTGGAGATTATGCAGTCGGATATCTCTAGAAAACTAATTTTGATGATTTGTTTACATTAGTTCGGTTATAAATATGTGTATTCAATTACTTGATTTTAGAGCTCTTTAAAATTTGTTAATTGGATCAAGTTAGTGATCTATAATTTCAGCTCATACCAAAGAGATTGTGTTTCTCAATTAAGTTGGATTTTCTTTCCAAATTATTTTCAGCTGATTATTGAGATTTTCAGTTGCTACCAGAGAGGCCCTAAAGCTACCAAATGCACAACAATGGCCGGGATCATTTAAGACCATAACAGTAAATTGGTGGACAAACTGGTCTCAAGAAGTATGGCTGATTCCCCCTTTATTGCAGAGCTCCTAACTATAAGTGTGGAAGTAACCTGGTAAAGAACTACAACAAGGTGTGCTCTATTGAAAGTGACTGCAAGAGAGCAGTGCTTTAGTACAAGAGAAGGTCCCATCCACATAAATTTGAAATAAGCATTGTTCTTGATATTTTGGATTAAAAGAGGTCTTCCCCTTTCCATATCCTATGGGTTAGGGCATGGTCACCCGTTGGGGCACCAAGGCAGAAGGCAAGGGGCTCTGGGGCTCTGGGACAAGACACTGTTCGTTACTTTTTAAAGTCTGTTTCCACCCGTCTGGGGCAGGGGGAGAGGCAAGACACTGTTCACTGCTTTTAAAAAATTGTAAAATACTATATTTTGTATCTTAATAATACTTTTAGTTTATTTTTTAAATAATAATAACACTTTTAGTTAATAGAAGTGAAATGTTATTGTTGAATTTATCTCTATATATATTTTTTACTGAGGAAAGTTGATTTCAATACAAAATTATAGTACACAACACAATTTATAGTAAATATAAATCTATCATGGAACATTTTTAAACTATAATTACCCAAACAGTTTTTAAAACAGTTGTTTATAAATGATCTAAACAGTTTTTTCAAACAGTTTTTGTGCAACATATTTTTCAAAACTATGTTGTTTTCAATAGGTTTTCTAAAACAGTTTTAAAACTAGTTTTTTCATAACAGTTTTTCAAAACAGCTTTTTTCAAAACTGTTTTTTCCAAAACATTTTTTTCCTAATTGTTTTTAAAAACAGTTTTTTTCACAACAGTTATTTCGGAAAAGTTTTTTGCAAAACTGTTTTTCAAAACAGTTATTTTTCAAGAACAGTTTTTCAAAACTGTGTTTTTTCTTTCAAATCATTTTTTTCAAAACTGTTTTTTGAAAACAGTTTTTGCAAAACAAAAACAATTTTTTAAAGTAATTTTTTTGGAAAGATTTCACGACTAGTATTTGTGAATGAAGAAGTGGGTGGAATACCTATGTGGCAAAATGGCTAGAAGGCAAGGCAAGGGATTAGAATTGCCCAACCTCTTGCCTTGGGACAATTCTAGCCTTGGCAAGATGTTGTGGGTGGAGAGGTGAATAGTGGAAAATAAGGGATTGGGAGGGCTAGGGTGAGGTGGTGCCAAGGCTAAAAGCCCTCGGTGGACATGCCCTTAATAGAGCTGCCAATCATTGAGTTGATTGGCTAGTCAAGAGAGTTAGATCTACTTCACTGGATTTAATCTCTAATCAAGTTTTGAGGAAGAGTTGTTAGCAACAGTTGAGCTAGATAGGACTCGTTTAGTTAGAGGGGTTAGAAGCTCTGTCAATGATGATGGGGGTTTATATGTAATTGTTTTGGTTCTGCTAGTTTTAATACAACATCTTTGATCAAATAATAATAAGAATAATAATAATAACAACAACATATGTTTGGTCCCTACCACTCTCTCCCAGCTCTTTCTTCCCAATTTGACTTTTGTCATTACTAGGTTCACTCCGCGCGCGTTGCGCGCGGCGTGCCTTTGCACCGGGCGTTGTCGTTCAGCTATGAAGTTCACGGTTGTTTCACTGTCTGTGCAATTGAAATTCATGTGTCGCAGTAATAGTATAGTAGAAATTGTTTTTAATTTTTTCTAAAAAGAAAACATCAAAATCTATGATTTGATCCAACAAATTGGTATTGCGTGTATTAATCATACGTAAGCAAATTGATATTGACATTTAGTAATGTCACTGAACGTGTTTTTGATTTCGCGTATTTTTCTTTAAAAAAAAAAAAAAAAAAAAAAAAAAAGAGAGAGAAATTATGTTTACAATTGTGTTTTTTTGCTACAATTAATTCGCACTGTTTTTCTTGGTTTTGAAACAGATACCAAACAAAATCATACTTGTTTTTAATTGCTTCTCGTAATTATGCTCTGCTGCTCCCACACAGGCCTTAATTGCTCCGCTACCACCAGAAAATCACAATTATAACCTGAAACCCTAATCTATTGTCAACGCCTAGTTTCATTTCCAATCAGTCACCGTCTGAGTCCTTCTGATTTACGTTTCATCATTTAGATCTATCGTTTCGTGTGTGTTGAAGATTTCTGCGGAAGATTTAGTGGGGTTTGCAATATCTTCTCATTGATTCAAAGCACGCATTTATTGAAGACGTGTCTCTTAGAAGATGCATGGTAATAAGTTCTGTGAATGGATGTCAACAGTTGCGATGGTCTTTTCACATTCATATTCATATATTGTATATAAGCACAAGCAATTTCATGTGGTCATAACATAGAGAGGGGCAATGGATTCTGGTAAAGAAAGTAGTGATAGTAACTTGAAGAAGACTGCCAAGAAGAAGATGAAGAAAAAGGTGAAGAAAAATCAGAGATATGATAGTGAGTTGGAGTTCACAGAGAGTGAGTCTTCGTGGGAGAGTTGGCATGAACATGGGTATGTGGTCGGGAAGGGATCGGAGTCAACTATATATTCAGATGCATCGGAGAAAGATGAATTCTGGCGGGTCGACACAGCTTCCTCCTATCCACTGAAGTGGACCTGTTCTTCCACTTCCGGTGGAAGTAAGAAGAAGAAAGTTAAAGCTAAAGGCACTGAAGGTTCGCGAAGGAAGAAAGCTAATTCCCCACCGGATGGTACACGAGATCAGGGTGGCAAGAGAAAAAAGACAGATGATAATGTTGTGGAGTCGTCCAAGAAGAAACCAAGGGTCTAGAGGGTCTTGCATCTTTAATATTCTGTTCTCGTGAAATGTATTTTGATCTTAGGTCTTATGAGCAGTGTCATGAAGTTGGTTTATGTTTAGTTTGAAGTAGTTATGCAAACGTATGTAATCGTGCAATATATTTTCTCTATTAATGCACTTTTTAATTTGAGTTAATTTAATGTTTGTTCACATTGATTTCTTGTCCAATCCGAAGCACGCATCATTTTAAAGTTTGTTTATCACATCGACCAGTTTATTATATCAGATTAATGATCATATTAGATGAATCACAAATCACAATATGCAGTCATAGCATTTGAAAGCATTTCCAACGATGGAACGAATAGAACGTTATAAATTAGAATGAGTATTCGTTGTTGTTGTTGTTGTTGCTGTTGCGGAAATCGGTGCAAGCAAGTTTGGATTTGCACTGATACAATTGACAGATATGAACTAATGTAGTCTTGCGATATATTTACCTCGTCGATGCCATTTTTATTTGAATTAAATTAACATTTGATTACAATCTTTTATTGCATATTTTTAATGAAATTACGTTGCAAATTTTGTATGTTAGATCAAACAATTTATTAATTTTTTTTCCCCATTATAAACTGATACGATTGATTTGCTCATACACTAAGCCGATACTGAATCTTAATGCAGCAAATGTCATCATGCCTTGTATTAATTATTATGTTGGGAAGCAAGCTTAGATATACACTACGATGTATTTTCAAGATTATATTTATAGCTTTCCCGAACCTTTTTCGTTTTTTTTTTTCTTGTTTTTAACATCCCCTTCGTCGATAAGTCACACATTTAACGATGTTAAATGGAGCTCACTGGTATTCGTCGTTTGCCATGAGTTCATACCACTGGTGCTACGATGTATATTAGTTGACGTATTACACATTGGATATATGACGGATGATGCATGCAATGCACTGTCAATTAGTACAACAATTTCATCGTGACCTAAGAATGCGCTGTTCGATCACGCGATGTATATTAGTTGACATATGGTATTTTTGGATTGAATTGACCAGAAGTTTGGTCTAATCAAGTTTTGCTATGTTCGATACATATTCTATGTCAAAAGATTAGATTCCTATCAATCTTGTAATATTGATAAATTAAGTGAAATAACAGCTGTTAATATGTCGGGACATTAGATTGATATCAATCTTGTAATATAAATAAATGAAGTGAACTAACAGCTCTTAAGTAAGTGAAATATAAACTGTTGACATAGCCATTATTTATTTAAACATGAAAATTACAGAATAACATGGACAGAGGGACGTAATTGCCATACAGATGAGATTGCATTAGTCTGTGTCAGTTGAGGAGGTGTAACGCTTACAACTTTCTAATTTGTCCTCGACAATTAGATTTTGAATAATATATGGAGCATCATATAATATTTTGTAATGATCACTTTGTTGAGATCCCATAGATGCAAGCCGCTCTGCAACGCTATTGTCCAGTTTTTCGATAGGGATCAAGGCTATTTTCATTCGTCTGAGTAATGCATATCCATCATGGATCTCGCGCTTCATCGAGAGTGGAGCAGTAGTCTGCAGATGAAAGATTTTGCTGGCCTCATAGTTGGAGGTCTCAATCTTGATTTCTTTCCAGTCATTTTCATAAGCTGAATGAATACCTTGATAAATTGCCCACAGCTCACTTTCCAATTGAGTGACACCATCAATTCTTCCTATGAAACCAAGCTGCCAGTTTTCATTGTCATCGCGGCAGACACCACCAATTCCACCGGTATTGGTTACCGGTGAGGTAAAACCATGCACACTTATCCTTATCACTCCTTCAAGGTAGAGAAATAAATATTAAGATATATATCAGGTTTATATTTCAATTAATGTAGTAGGAAATATGATATCTCATTGGCTAACTAATATCATAGAATATTGTGGCAGCATTACATTTTCAAAGTACTGTAGATACGAAAACATGGTGGGAAACTTACTGCGAGGAGTCAAAATGGGAGGTGGAGGTGTTTCTTGAATTCGGGTTGCTGCAGTTACAAACTGCGAGAGTGATGGACTTGAAGCTGAAGAACTTGCAATAGTTTCATTACTGGTTACTTCTTCCTCGGAGACTGCTCTTCTGTGCCTTGACATTGTAACTGCTTATGCTATGAGTAGATAGTTTATGCACCTTGTTATGTTGAAGAATGGATCTATAGCTTTCTTATAGAAGAGGTGGGGTCAAATGCATGGGAGATAATGCCAGATAAAACTGGACAGTTGGTCCGTGAGTTTGTCAGGCAATTTGTTTCTTTTTATTTGACTGTTTATACATTCATCGCTGACTTACTGTCATTGGATTCATATGTGGCATGAATCTGTGTATGAACGACAAGAGTCCCGTGAACTACTTTGTCATTGTTCACATGTCTGACAGAGGTTTTTTATTATAAGTGGTATGAATATGTGTATACAGGATGCCGACTCTCTGTGTAAACGCTATCCTGAATATATGCATTGCAATTCAAGACTTTCCAATATGTGCGAACTGACGCCGTATCCAGAACACTGAAGTTGCTGAAGTTTTTCATTAACAGGTATACTATATTGGATGTGCAGATTATATTCGGTTGCGGATGAAAGAAATTGTGTAAGTATTGAATTCACCGAGGACGTTCTAACTTTATAACGGCAGAAATGATTTCTTCGTATTTACAGACGATGCTGTGACATACTTGTGAATCTATTGTTTTCTGTAGAATTAAATAAAAGAAGTCGATAATGTAAGAAGCATTAGTAGTCGCTTTATTATTAGTTGCGGTAGAAGCACAAAGTGATACAATTTCTAACATAACACAACAAAGAGGAAACATGATTGTGAATAGTGCAATGCATTGTAGCAGCAATCAGGCAAACATTCGGTGCTCTTTCTCTTCAGATGTTGAGCGGCATCGTCTTCGACTGTGCATGGAATATCAATTTGTTTACCATGCATACTCAACTTGCTTCACAACCCATTTAGTTATCCTGTGGTTGGTTGGCTGGGTGCATTTGAACACGCGAACATACACATTTTCATTTGCATTCTCCATGTTCAAGCCAACCAGTAGAGCTTCTTGTTCCTGAGAATAGAATGCCGTTATTTTCGTACTACATAAGTATGAGCAGCTGCAAATTTCATATGAATAAGTAGTGCATTATGGTTGAAGTTGTTCGGAGCAAGTTAGGCAATACCTGTGGTGTCATTGCTGCCAGATTTTCAGCTGTGTTTCGGAGGAGGGTCTCCGCAGCCTGGCCGAAAATCATCACATCCATTATTCCAGTGTCATCTCGCAGTTCCACCATAACTCGGCATCTGTGAAAATGGTATGTAATCATATTATACACGAATGTATCTGTAATGTGTGAATTGGTAGTGTTCAATTATAGTCAATGGATTTCGTTAATTTTAATGCATTCATTAGGTATGAAATAATCAACCTGGGGCTCGTGTTGCATTGGATGTCATTACATACGGGACAGTATGGACGTCGACGTTCACGATTGCAACGGTTGCATGCATTGAACCAAGTGGTTTGACTGGTCGGAAAGATCCGTGTTGATACCCTAAGCCAGGCTTCTTCATACATAGGCTTCTCGGCGTTGGATGAAGCCGGAGAAACAGAAATCAGAACGACGCATTATGAAATAAACATGTTTGAATGAAGTTAAATTATGATTAAGAGGAGAGATTGAAAAGCAATGGGCAGATATATGCGAAAAGAAGAATGCTGTGAAAGATTGTGCGTAGAAAATAATTACTGTAAATTGAGAAGCTGAAAGTATACGCAGATCAAAAATATTATGACATAGTTGGATATCCTGGAATTTCACACATTCTGTGATAACAATAATTTGAGGTTGTGTAACTTTACCAATGACGCACGAATATCTGCAATCTTCGACGGCATCATCTTCAGAATACAATGGATTTGTTAGTTGTATACTGATACAACTTCTGAATCTCAATTGTATTGCTTGCAATTTGATACTGATTTTAAACATGGGAAGCAGTTCTTATATAGTGAGTTCTTCTCTAACTGTGCTCACATATTCTGCAATATATAATTAATGTAATTCCTAAATTCGATGTAACCATTGCAAGTTGAATTTTCATCCCGTTATTTCATATGTGTTGATCATGTCTTGAATTGACAGTTCACATTCGTAGTTAATTTCCTGTGCAATTTGCAGAGATGGTCACATGATCGCGATTACTTCTGCACTATCTGATCAGCGAGTGCTTTCCAAGAGGGTTCATATATCAATGAGTTATTTGGAAGCTTGTTACCTAATTGCAGCTGAAATTGAAAAGAGATGCTCTGTAGAGACCTCTGCCAACCGTTCAATATCTGTGACTCTGTGTGTGCACATTCAGTATGTAGACAGGTGTAGTTCTTCTTCATGACCTGGTAGATATTGCAACAAATGCATTCTCTGAAGTTTGCATGTGTGGAATCTCGAGGCATTGAATTGTACAACAGCATGTGAGTGTTATAGTTTGATAGTATTCAATCCAATGCGGCAAATGAAATGCTGTTGTTATCTGTGTGCAGGATTTGGCTTAATTATTACTGCAGCTGGAATTGTTAAGCTAGGTTGTGTCTGAAGATGCCAAGTTCAATTGAAATAAAAGGAACAGAGATAGTTACTTTGATATGTGACAATATATATGAAACAGAATGTAAGTTAATGCATTAGATATTCAGCAAACCATAGACAGAGCTTTGAATTACTCGATACATGATGCATGTCATCAAAGTAATAGTTATATCGCAACATTAAGTTGTTATGTTTTTGCAAAGATAATAACATAGAACAATACTGGAACAGGTAGCCAGAATGACAATATTAAAAGAGATGTCTGATTATTCTTGGAACATAGTACTTTCATACGTTGAGGCTATGCTGGAAACACTTTCACCCGAAATTTTGGCATGCTCGGATCAACTAATTCCACGGCACATGCATCTCCAGTACGTACATTAGCGCTTCTGGCAAATTGATACCAAGAAACTCGTCTCTTGTCGTTGTTCTCTCCACCTGGGAATTTACAACGGCAGCTCCAAGTTGTATTACTGGAAGTCCCTGTAATGTACACAAGCGTTGTCCGCTCTTTCAAGTACGCCCTGCTGAACTGAGTTGGTATATTCTGTGATGCGAACATCAGGTTGTCAACCGCTATCGTTGCAGTTGAATATAATACCACTGTAAATGGAAGTTAACATTGAAAGCTTACCAGTCCGCCAGACGATTCCAAATGGGACTTCTGTATTTGAACAGCGAAACATGGCTTGTTGCAGTGAGCCTTGTAAGAATCAGCCTTCTTCAATGCGCGAGTAGCTGCACGCTTTCTCGCATTCAGAATAGAAGCTCCAGCACTGTAATCTAGCTCCGATGTAGTGAGACCATAGATTGTCACTTTGAATTTCGAATGTCCCTGGTACTTGAAAGTCAGCATGTGCCCAAATGACAGCGAATAATGTGCCGCAAATTCCTTCCACCCTGTTGTCAGATATATGTCGTTGCCTCTACTTTTCATTTTAATCTCCCATACTCGGCCATCTGGGATTACAAGCTCTGCATTAATTCCAAGATTGGATCGATGACGTTGCACGAAGTCATCTGGCAATCTCTGCAGTGAATAGATGCTTGATATCTTTAATAAATCTACCTCTTATTACAATTAATATTAATGTTATTCAATCTCATTTCTTTCAAAAAAAAGGTACATATATATGTACATATATATATATATATACATATATATATGCGACATAAGGCCTACCAAGTTGTTGTTGTCTTCATCTCGATCCGTGATAACTCGGAAGAATTTCATTTCCAGATAGCTGCACGAGGAATATAGTGATCTGTATTACTGATTGTGGCATAGGGAAGACGATCTAAAACATATGCATGTTAATGCGTTCTCTTCATTTATGCTACATCAGCGATCGGTTGTGCACAAGTTGCGATATGTTTATTCTGTCTTGCGTGGGTAGCAAAACTTAGTGCCAGTAATGGGGATTGAAATCCATGTACGATTATTTACTGAAACTATGAATGGTTAATGTCAGTGCAAATTAATTTGCACGTGATATTTCCTCAGCTACGTCGTAGTGAATTCACAGAGTGATGCTAATTCTTCATAACTCTTCATACGTAAAATAACAATATGCAGTGGAAACTATCTGAGAGAAGTTAATTTTACTTAACATGATTGAACCTGCACTCTTTTTTGTTTAAGGTGTTAGATTGATAAGTTTTGTGTTTACTGAGCTGCTATTTTCAAAAATTGAAATTTATGGAGTATCATATTATTGTATTAAATACTCAGTATTTGAGTAGTCGATGGCCTATATATATTGGTATAATATCCATTGGTATTAATTGATCTATATGTTTGCTAACACAATTGGATAAAGTATGGTTGCTATTTTACGCACAAGGTTAATTGTATATATCTGCAAAGGCTGTCTTGTGAAACCGCACGTTCCATATGACTACGATTTCATCTATTAGTGAGATTAACAACAGTAAATTCATAAACCCTGTACTTACAATTTCACAACATGTTTTTTCCCGATCATTTTTTTTTTTTAATTTCTTTTTTTTGCTCACTATCCAGCCAAATATACCAATGTGTGTCTTAAATTGAAACAAAAGATGAACTTCTTATCAACAAATATATTTATATACGTTCGGTACCAATCAGACAGATTTCGTCCCTACGTGGAGTTTACTATTTATAGATCAAGACATTGATAGCAGATCTAGAATAGAAATCACTAATATAACATATGAAAGCAGTAGCATCCGATAAATGGCAATTATTTGTTCACGGCAGGGAATGAGTATGAGTAATGTAAATTTTTTTCTGTGAGAGATTATACAGACAAAGAAGATGCTATTTGGAATCAGGTACCTGTAGAGTGATGATATTGGAACCTGTGACTCGCCGAGATCTGATGAATCGAGATGAGAGAATTTGTCAACTAAACAATCACGAATAGCAATACGGTGAATAAGTAGATCGCTATGAAAAATACATTATGACATCGAGTACCTGTTCGAAATTATGGTTGCGAGATAAGTCCGAATACCTGTTAGAGAAAAGTTAGAAATCAGGGAAGATTTGGCTGGGAGGATGAAGTTGAAAGGTCTTCTTACCAGAAGAACGAAGTTGGGTAATTTTAAATCTAGGATGTGGATATTGTTTCTTGAAATCTTAAAGTTAGCTCTGCTTTTTAGGTATCAGTGATAAATTTTTATAATGTTATTTTTCATTGTGTTTCACAAATTGGGTGTCCATAACCACTATAGTGATTCTCTTTTGTAATAATCTTAATTAAGCTTTTTGCTAACTGACGTTACTTTTTAATGTTATGAAGTAATGAATTTTATCTGGTAAATTGTAATATTAATATATAATATGTGCCCAGTTATGACTTCAACAGTGCAGACAAATTAGAAGATTATATTTGGGTGTAATATATATATACGCGACGCCAAGTTCATTATGTGAGGAATGAAACACATATTAGCAAATTACAACAAACGGAGAACTTTATGTGGAATAATATAAGGGAAATACTGTATCTCTATTTGAGCTTTTATCATTCTTATTTTAATCAGATGTGTGCATTTAGAAATGGCATGATGATGCAGTAATATGATGCAGAAGTTTATACTTGGACCGGTTCAAATGGAAATTGCAAAAAACGTACATGTTTAACTGTAGATAGACTAAGAATTGCAAACTAACATGATTGAACGGTTACACTGCAGGAAGAGCAAGAACCGAGTTCATTACAGGAAAGGGAAAAAAAAAAAAAAGGAAAAAAAAAGTGGAAAAAGAGAGGAAAAAAAAAGAAAAAAAGGAAAGAGATGTTACAACTTGTTGACATGCCGAAATTATGAGGCATAAGTTACTACCAAACGGGTTCAACGTAAAAGTGCAAGAGTACCGGAAAAACAACATTTAAATTCGACCATCCAGAATATCTTAACAGATTCATTCCCTGTTAATCCTCTGCTGTGGTTGTTGGAGACCGTTTTCGCTTGGATCCCGATGATGACGTGCTGGATGTTACCGACCGCCTACTGGCAATGCTCATTTCCTGCAGTTTTAAAAGAAATTGAGTCTGGATCTCGAGCTGCTGTTGCTTGAGAAAAGTTACTTTTCCCAGTATTTGTATTTGTCGCTCCACTCGTTGAATTTCCTTTTCAATATCTGTGATCATTTCATCAACATTTTTACCACTGTTGAATATTTTGCGACAGAAAGCTGCCCCCTCGGCTCTTCCTCTTGGAATACTGCGTGTTTCTTCGGTTACGCTTGGCTCAGTTGCAGTGTTACGGCAGCTTTCCATTGAAATATATCTGCCATAATTTCGATAGTTACAAACCAAAATAAGGTATATATTTGTAATGGTCATTTGTTGCAGTATCTAACTTACTAACATGGATTACGAACACAACACACGTCGTTGAACCGGCGATACAGAAGTGGATACTACTCTTGCATCCAGATTATACTTCCCCTATTTATCTGCACATTGTAAAGTAACTTTGTTAGATTTCTGTTTGTGGAAACAATATTTTCAATTTATGCTAGTATATAATGGTTACCTTCAAGTGTTGCTCAGCAGATAGTTGAAATTGCTGAATACTAATTTATATTTGTTCTTTCGACTTGGTCTCCAAGAAATTTCAGAATTCTGTTGACAAGTGTCTTCAACCAAATCTTTCATTGTTTTGGAATACAGATTACATTATAGCTGTAGTGGGTGAGCTGATGCATTGGTTCCTAGAAAGTCATGAATGTCAAACAGATTTTAGCAGCCACATGTCTGGCATGCATGCAACCTGTGCTGTTGCCTCTACTAATGGCTTACTCACATTGCCTTCAATTTTCTTTCACAATGTGCTGCATTCATTTCAAGAGCAGTAGGGATTTCTATTCTTTCCAACTGTTTCCTACTTTCTGGCTAGAAGCCATAAATTACCACATATAAAAATTAATATAGGAAATATTACTCATAGTATTATTGTATTTTCGTGGAATGTAGCTATAAATTTGATATGTTGCATTTCTGATGATTTGTGGGCGTATTTATACAAAGGTCAAGTAGAAATAACAATATAAATTCATTTTCGTGCATATATCTCAATATATGTAATTAAATGTATATTATATTATACACAGCAACAACTAATTTGTCTGGGATAGTACTTCAGTTTATATACAGCTCCATTCATAGATGAACTGATTTTGTAAATAGTATATCCGTGTAGATATTGGATGGAGTATTATAAAAAACCTTTTTTTTTTATTTTTTATTTTTTTTTTCTTTTTTCTTTTTTTTTTGTGGGTGGACACTACTTAACCAAATTCCAATGACAAGGTGGACTGGTAAAAGTATCGGAATTCGCCGAAATTAACAACATTACATTACACAAATTATTGATGATGTTAGTGTTACAAAATGAACCAAGTACAAATGCTAGAACCAATTACTACGCTCTACGGTATGTCTTCCCTTTTATTTCTTGCTCGACAATATCCTGAACAGGTTCAGGTAGACCCATTGTTTCGAATGCATAACATCCATCGTGATGTTTGAAAGCTACACAGAGCGCATCTGCCGCAGAGTTACCTTCACGATGGATGAATGTTATCAAACATGATTTGAATTTTTTTTGTAGTTTTCTAATTTCTTTGATTTCGGAACAAACATCTTCTGGGAATACATGAGAACAAACACCAGTTATGTGGTCAATAATATTTTTGGCATCGCCCTCTGCCCATATATCAAGCCAGTTCCGATCTAATGCATACTTCAAACCTTTGCACAGTGCAGATGCCTCTGCAAAGTCAGAGTTCTTCTCATGCTCAATTTCAGCAAAGGCATACACACAATCTCCTGTATAATTCCGATATAGACCAGCACGAACTATAGTTGGCCAGGTTGGACGTTTGTAGTCGCAGTAGAATCCCCCATCGAAATTTAGTTTGATGATATGTTTTGCAGGAGGTGACCAGTGGATTCTAAGAGATGATGTAGATGGGGAACGGATCTTCTTGGTAGTTGAAGAAGAGGATGCAGTTTCATTGCCTTTACTTGGGTTCATAAAACTATGATGACCTTGGGTGCGAGTCAAATATGGATTGGGTTGTCTCGGAGGAGGCAAGTTTTCGAGGAAGAATATACATTCATCATCGACATTGTCTGAAGCATATGGCGATTGCAAATCACTTTGGTATACAAAAGGTTGCTCGGTGATTTGCGGAAGAAAATCTGATGTGTGGGGAGGGAAATGTAAAGGTATTAATAGCTGAGTGTCTGGTATTGGAATTGGTGAACCATAATTCTGCGGTGAGGTTGAGTACGAATGTGATTGTGGGTGAATATTTGACGAAAGAGGGGAGTACTGATATTGGGGAGATGCAATGGAGTTGTAATAATTATATTGTGGAGGGGAATTTGGTAGGGGAATACCTGTATTATATGAGCCATGCAGGAAATCTGTGCAGGTAGGCGGCGATGCATAGTAGACTGGTGACGTTGGACTTCGCATTAGGGGACTGTTCCAGTGACAATGTTGCGGACTGTGAGATAGTGCTACACCGACACCGTAAGCTGCATGCATAAATTCGTTGCCACTGGGAGGCGATGCGCGGAAAATTGGTGATGTCGGGCTGTGAATAACATGAAATTGGTGATTTCCGGCATCATACATTGTGTTTCCAGTCATTGGATGATAGGGTGAGCCCATGTTAGGCTGCACTGTGTTGTTGGGTGAGAAGATGTGAACATAGCTCCCAGTTGGGATGCTTATTTCAGCGGTGGGAAGATCTGTTAGCAAGCTGGTTAAATTCCAGCAAGAATGCTCTTCACCAGAATTGTAGCTTGACATGGTGAATAGATTGAGAAATATTTCATGAATTGCTTACAGTCAATCTTGTAACATTATATAGGAGACCTAGAAAGTGCAGATATTTGAAGTCATCTCGAAGCATGTGTATTAAATGTAGACAAGAATATTTTGTGTTGGTTATGAAATCTAATAACTGATGCAACTCTTTGTTTTTGTTTTTTCCCTTTTATTTTTTCCTCTTCCTCTCCTCCTCACCAAAATTTCCAAGGATCGTTTATTGTTTTTATTCTGTATACAAGCTATTATATTATACATACGTATTAGAATTATATCCCTGCAACTGTAAGTTGTTGTAATATGGAATATCAGTTCAATTGACTGCAATTGTGAACATGGAGAACTTAATATAGATTAATATTAAACGATAGGCAGATGACGAATGTGTTTGAAGATACAATAGTTTTTGCAATAAGGGGGGGGGGGGGTGGGGGGGGGGGGCAAAAGGCAGGGAGATAACAATGGAACATTACCATGACGTTATCTCCTCGCATTTTTTGAGGTGGACAAAAGTTGTAGTGCTAGTGGATCACAGCAGAGCTTCTATTGTAGTAATGCTTCTATGTACACATGTGGTTGCATACTTGATCTGCAGTTGGGCGCATACGCTGGCATTGTGTGCAACTATGCCGTCTCCACCTGGCGAACACTCCATTTGTTGACCCATCTGCGGTTCATGCTTGTGGATCCAGCAAGTCGAAAATAGAACATGTTCTTAACACTTGATTCATTAGCTTTAAGTAATAGCTCCTTCTGTTCCTGAAATGAATCAATGTGTTCTAGTCAGCACTGTGTTCACAAAGCACACTAACTTATGAACTATAACATTAATAAATTATGGGTTCAAGTCGTAAGTGTTGGCTGCATACATCTCCTGTCATTGCCGACAATATAACAGCACTTTTCTTAAGGACAGCCTCAACACCATGTCCGAAAACGACGACATTCAGCTCTCCAGTGTCATCTCCAATTTGGACTTCTAGACGACCCCTACAAAGCAAAAATGAATGTACTCAAAACCTTTTTTCTTTTTTTTCCCCTTTTTTTTTATTTTTCAGTCTTCTGTTTCATAGTTGCTATTCTATATTTGCCCACTGCAGATTGAATATAGAGCTTAAATTGGATAGAAGAGAATTATATCAAATTACCATGGTACAGAAGTGCAATCAGAATTGTGGCAACCAGAACAATTGAATTTTTCTCCGGTTAGATAGCTAGTTGCACTGGTACACATATTGCAAGCATGATACCATGGTCGTTGTGTTTCAGGTAAGGCAAGAACTGAAACTTTCACCCACACATCAGTGTCTACGGACTGCAGGAAATATAGAGAGAACTGTCAACCAGATATAACAATAAATTCCCAACAATACGATATAACTATGGCGTAAAAAATACCGGTTTTTCTGGGAGGTCAGCAATCTTTGACAACTTGAATTCAATCTTCTTTGTCTTAGGATTCTTCTGTGCCAATAATAATTCAGGATTCTTCACTTTATCAATCTTCTGATAATTTTCATCACGCCTAAGCAGGAGAAACAGATATGAGATTAAATGTGGGAAATATATCATGTTGTCGCAATTGGAAACTGTACAAGTAGTTTCATTCATATACCAGTCAATCAACTCGTCAACTCTTGGATCCTCGATATTGTGCAGGAACATAGTGGACATTGTTGTCTTCAGAGAAAAATCTACAAACAGTGGAATAGCAATTATATGAATATAATGTCGTGCAAGCTATGTTTTTATATAATGCGTTCATATTTCCATTCCGACTATAACTGTGTAATTCCATACTCATTAATACTGATGTTAAGTGGAAGTTACCCAGATATGTTGTTGAACACACATTCGTTGCAATTACAACCGGATGAGCACTGGCCAGTGTATTTAGTTTATCTCCTTCTGTTGTGGTTGCATCGTCCCATAAGGATAAACAAACTGGGACACCGCTGAAATGATATAATTAAATACGGCAGTCAATAATTGCATACACCAAACAGCAACAGTTGAACACTACGTAATACAAAACAGCGCTCAGAGGCGGAGTACTTACGAGTCGTCCAGAACAATGACATCCCTCACTCGAGCACGACCTGCTGAATCTTTTCGGGGTACTGTCTTCGTGGACATAACAGCAATGATGATGACAGCAACATCTATGATCATTGTGAAATACAAACAATACAAATAAAAGTGTGTATTAATTATGGGGAAACATTTAACACTTTATATTAATATGGAATATCTATGTAGAAATTATGCAAAGCAGTGCATCTAACCTACCAAATTTCTCACGGGAATTCACAAGAGTGCGAGCTTCTTCCATATTTTTCAAATTATATTTGCTGCAACAACCTTCGTCGACCTTATCTTCAACTGCAGTTACCTCCATTTCTTTGTTAAGGACAAGGGATAAATCGTGATCTATGTAACGGTACTTGGGGTTGACAGGTCGCACAACACCATTGCTAAACCAGTACGAATGATAGACCTGCAATTTGTTGTCGAAGTTGGGTATATCTGCATCAAATGATGTTGCTTGGATTTGTTTGCCCTGCAACTTCAACAAAAATTTATTGAACATGGAAGCCGGAAGATTAAGAATAACAATTGTAAGCACAGCGGCGAAAGCGCATTACATTTGCGAAATTAAAGAAACAAAGAATCGGATTAGTTGACCAATATCTTTGCATAAATTTAGTTACAACCTCACTGTCACAGAGCACAAAACGCTGGTACTTTGTGTTCGAAGCCTTTGCTGTCAATATCCTTGATTTTTCAGCCACACGCAGTCGGAGTTTCCATTCTTTGCATTCGTCCGTCAATCCAGACAACTTTAAAATTTTACCTTCCATGATTTCAATGAATTCCTACAAAAGGTATCTGAATGGTGTTAGTATATAACATATCAAGATTTTCAACTAATGATCAAGTTTGTTTCAGGTAACATTATGGTCTATATTACTGTGCACCACACGAGTGGCATCTCCACATGATGAAACCAGCAAGCACTAACCATGGTTGGAATCTATAATGTGCTGTGTACGCGTGTTGCTCTACGCAATAGATCTTTGTAGACAACATTTCTAGTTGTGCAATAAAATTGAATGTCGTCAATTGGTTCGATTAACACTTTAACTGCGGACCCTAACTTGGCTCTGGATAATGCCACATACAGTTGACCATGCGAGAATACAGGTTGTGGTAGGTAAACACCAACACGTTTCAGAGTTTGGCCTTGCGACTTGTTGATGGTCATAACGAAGCATAGTCGAACTGGAAATTGTTTACGCTCGAATTCTATGAGATAGTGATCTGTTTGGGACGGTCTGAGCGGGATCCGAGGAATGAACACGGATTTCCCCTTATTTGGACCGACTGCGATCTCAGCATATATTACATTAGGCAACAACTCCTTGCAAATAAGTTTGACACCATTTGACAATCCAGGCGAAGGGTCAATGTTGCGTAGCAACATTAGTGGACAACCTGGCTTCACTTCTAAGTGGTGAGGTGGGAGCCCATTGGGAGTTAGTGTATGCAGGAATTCTACTGGATGAGTCGACTGATTCTCTGGCAGAGATCGATCGAAGCTATTATATGTATGAGATTGCCCTGGAAATCTACTTAGCAAAATTTGATTGATTCGGTCTACGCAGTCATTCCGAGGAGTCAGAATTGCTCTTTCAGTAAGGTACCGCGGGTCTAGACAGTCAGATTGGAAATTGCAGTATACAACTTTAATAAACAAGTCTATTGACATGCTTTCATCAATAAATGGCACAATCATCGATTTTGGCAAATCTATTGTCGCTTCATCAACATCTTGCACACTACCATTTCCAATCGACAGGAGAAATTGGCAGAAGGTGGGATCGTCAACAGCACGCATATTTTCCGTAAGATAAAGCAAATGCATACTGGCCCATAGAGGTGAGTCAACAATGCTGTTCGAGATACATTCCTCCTTAGTGGCACGCACCGTCACAGGCAGCACCTGCCTGAAATCACCTCCAAAGACCACGACCTTGCCTCCAAATAGCGATTCATCAGAACATATATCACGAAGCATACATTCAAAAGCCTCTATATTCTGCTTCTTCGCCATCGTAACCTCATCCCATATGATAACTTTGGCCTCACGAATAAGATGAGCAAGAGCTGTCTGTTTTCCAATGTTGCAGGTATTCTTATCCGTGGTATCCAAGGGGAGCTTGAAGCGAGAGTGCGCAGTCCTTCCACCAGGCAAGTTTGAGGCTGCAATACCAGTGCTAGCAGTAGCCAGAGCAATCCCTCCACGACTGCGGACATATGCCAGCAGAGCTCTGTACAGGAAAGTTTTCCCCGTGCCACCCGGTCCGTCAACAAAGAAACATCCACCTTTCATTTCGTTGATATGATTTGTGATTATTTTGTAAGCTGCTGATTGCGCGTTGTTTAGCTGGTCGATGGCGGCCATGTCTTCGGCCGGAATCGGTACTGCCAATTCCTCTTCAATTTCCCGATTCGCTGAAGACATTTCCTCACTATGACTAACTGGTAATGAAGTAATGAAATCAGTCAATTGTCTCCCCATTGCCTCTAGAAATATATTCACTCCTTTAACAGTTATGAATAGAATTTGAGCTTCATTTAATCTCCCCTCTTTCCGGAAATCTTCAGACAAATTCATATACATCCGATCCCACAAAGAGCGTGGATTGCCTGGTTGGCAGTACACAAGGACAGTGGCAAATAAACGCCGCAATGTCTGGGGCATTTGAAAAGTCGCAGCTTCTTCCAAACAATCTTCAAGCGCTGTGTCTTTTTCCAACAGACCGAGCTTCTCACACGCCTCACGGTATGATTCACATATGTGATTCCTGACTGTCCGCAACTGCTCGTATGATTCAGCACCTCGGACATGAGTCAGTAATAATCGGAGAAAAAAGCGGTCTCCCTCCGAAGGATTAGCAGCAACAATACGTCCAATACTGTAGCCCTTCTTCCGAGGTTCCCAGCATAAATTTGTCTTATTCCACACGTAATGTTGTGGAAATTCGCTATACAACCAACGCTTTGCACTTTCATCACGCTTATTGGTTTCAAAATATTCCGTCAACATTGTCTTTGCGTACTTCTTATCCGCGGCAATGTATGGAAGCTTCGTATATTTGTCGAAGGAAATAGATTGCATGCCAGGAAGGTGAAGTGGAAGTGCAGTAACAGAAGGATACATCTCGTTCAGCGGGAAACTGAAAAGACGCCATGCAGCCTCCGGAGGTGAAATCCACCTGGCAGACTGAAAGGCTGCAATTTCATCAATACCACTTGTTTGATTTGACACAAGTTGGAACGCAATTTTATCGTGCCCTTTGTAAATATACTTGTACAGATATTTAACTGCCTTGATTGTCGAGCAAATCTCGACATTTATGTGGCAGTCATATTTCGCCAGCAAGTATGGATTATAAGGCACGACCCATCTATTATCAAGAGTAGCTCCTCGAACCTCAACAGTGCGGCCATTGCGCTGTCGGCGATAAATAGCAAACGAATTATCACCAGTTCTTGTGGCATTGCAAAAATCCCGAGGATATCTGTTCTTGCACCCAGTCCGAGGCCGCATGCATACATTCTTCTTGTTGTGTTCACCACAAGGACCGTGCATCATATGCCTGACAACAGCAATGTAGAGATGAGGATTGACCTTAGGATCAGGAATTTCAGCTGAGATATACCTGTCATACTCATCAGGTTGCATCAATTTTGCAAACTTTTTCAGAATCAGGAGGAAATGCACATGTGGAAGACCACGTTTCTGATACTCAATCACATACGTATAAGCTGCAATCGGGCCAAGAATTTCTCGTTCGACCAAATCACGTTTCAGCTCAACTACCTTCGCACGGAAAATTCGAGCTACTAAATCCGGTCGGTTCGATGCTTCCTCATGAGGCAGGAGCTCATCTTGGATTTCGGACCATCTAGGGTTGCAAGTCATCGTTACAAAGTAATCAGGCTTCCCAAACTGACGCACAAGGGCCATTGCATCTTGATAACGACGCTTCATATCTCGTGGTCCCCCAACAAATGAAGGCGGTAGAACAACATGACGACCAATGTTCTCAGGATTCGTTTCTCCTGCTGCCAGACTATCAATTATACCTCGATAAAGTTCTGCGCGGATTTCATCCTGGTTGAAGCGCACATAATCAAGTCGACTTGTTTCCAATTTGATGTACATGTCAACAATATATTGTTGAAGCAGACGACCGAAAAATAAAATCGAGGAATGCCGGATGTTTCGAATTTGCAAACGGTAGCAGTAGTACTGTCGGCAAGTCACAATTGGAATCTCTAACTCTGCATCCTCTTTACCTGCATCGAGCAAATTAACAGTTAGAACATCATGTAAATATGTCTGCAAAGTAGAGAAGATTGTGTCATTCAAGAACATTGAGCATGTGCAAACCTGAACGTCGCCTCTTCTTCTTCGGCCCTTTCGCAGCATTATTCTTCGCAGGTTTCTTCTCGATACCAGTATGCCAACCAGGTTGACCATAAGGGAACATAATCGGGTACTGTAGTGGATCTTAGCACCCCAAGGGGTACTTGATTGGTTCTGGCCCCCCTTCTTTCGCTGCACCAAGATATCACGCGAATACTTGCCTGCACGGTATTCATCATCTATCCAAATGCCGGCAACCTGATCTGAAGTAGGCATGTTATGGGTTCTCTGATCCAAGCCGGGATCACACCGAATACGTATATCACAGTCCATGAGATCAGGGGTCTCAGACATTGACTGGAATTTTTTATTGTAGGGATTTGATTTCAGGATGTCAGTCAGGCAAGCAATAATGGACGGATCAACATTGCTGAACGTCTGAGATCGACAATGTAACTGATAAGCAGGATCGTAAAAATATAATTGCAGATATCTAGGTGTCTCCTCACCGGGGTCGAGGTTATTGATGTAATGATATATTTGACCCTGAACCCTGAATGTAAATTCCTTTGCCATTTTTGAGGATTTCACGATCATTCTTCACGCCCATAGATGTGAAAGAAAACAAACTGTTGTATGCACGAATCGAAGTTCTGAATTCCTGACTTGTTGCATTATCTGACAGTAGCAATGCAGCCAGTGTATCAGGAATTTCATGTGCAGCAAGAACAACTCGGCCTGAACTGCAGCAAAATCCATCTGGTTCGTACGCAAAAAGTTTTGCCTGGCAATGAGGACATATCCTTGGCCGGGGTAGCCGGCTCGGTTCAGTGGGAGGAGAGGGGGGATCACGTTGCCACCTCTTTCTACGTTTCTTCTCTGCAAGACAGACACATTAAAAATAATAATCAATACCGAGAACAGACAAGAGGCAGAATATCATGACATCAGCAGGAGTATAATACTCACTCGATGGTTTAGCGCCAGTGGAAGTACCGGGAGGACGCTTGCTGGACTCACCTGACAATGAGCCTGATGCACCACCATCACCAATAGGCTCCGATGATGCGGGAATGTCAGCTGATGACTGAGTTGCAGTGTATTGAAATAGGGGGGATGCAGGTGAAGCATGCACTGTGCGAGAACACGGAGCAGTCATGAAGGTAGAAGGAGCAAATGCCAGTCCATGATTCTACTGACCGTTGTACACATCCAGAGCAGTGACAGAGAAGCCATGCCGGACACCAATCCGGGAAGATGTAGAATGTGGCGTTAACTGTGCAGGTGCTGTGGACGGAGGCACTGAAGTACCGACTACATTTGGTGAGGCTGCAGTACAATCTTTTGCCGGGAGACATGCAATACCACGTTTACGTAATCTCTGACATGAAACTTTCCCCGCACCACTGCGCTTACGTTGCGCATCAGATGTAGCCCGGGACACAACGGTTTTTTTCTTTCCTGTGCATTCTCGACTGTTGTTTGGACTCACACTGCTTCTGTTTCCACAGACTGGAGAAGCACTTGAAGCAACTTTTGAAGGTCTACCCCTCTTCCGACAGTTTCCTGGAATTGCCGCGCTACTCACTGCCTCGTCTGGATTAGCAACACTACAGTCTACCTCTTCTCCATCACGAAGAACAGCTTTGGGAGTCTGTTCTTGTTCAGTATGTACTTCGTTACCACCGCCTACAGGCAACAAAGTTGGCCGATGAGTTACTGCTGCCGAAGAAGTAAATTGTGAACCATAGGGATGCACAATGTCAACCGATGATTCTCCACGAACGATGTCGGCAACCTCTTCTATCTCAATCACAGGAGCAGCCTCATGAGCAGCGGATGAATCTTCCCTCTCACAGCTGTAGTGACCTTTTATTGATATGGTGGATGAATCTACTTGATCACGGAAAAAATGATTAGCGACAACCTTCGAGCTGTTTGGTACTGTTGAGTCATTGATTCCCTGCAACCTTCCCTGAACACCGCTGGGGTCATTGTGCGAAGCTGCACCCGATCCATTCTTCCGAGGTCTTCCTTTTCTGCCACGTTCACGACGACCCCCAGGTGAAATATGTCCAGCAGATATCCCTGCTACAGCATTTCCAATTATCGGACAATCACCGACAGCAATCCCACTCACTGGTTCAGTAGCAGCACAGTGACGAACATCATTGCCTGCAACTTCACCAGGACAGCTGCGGTCACCAGTTGGGGTTACAGAAGAAAAATCAACTCGTCCTCGGAAAACCTGATTCATTGCATCAGAACACATAGATTGCATAACATCACAACAGTCAACATCAACACATGAATTTCCGCTGATAACATCGGCGACCTGCTCGTTTTCAGAAGGGGGAGGTGTTGTAGGAGCAACTGAGGTACTATCCCCGGCACAGGCTGTGTCAACCGGCGCAGTTACAGCAGTGGACTCTACGTGTTCGCGGAAAAATTGATTCCGCACAACCGCAGTAAGATCAAACATTGTGGCATCGTTCTCTCGCTCGAGCCTATGTCCAGGCCCGTCAGTTAGCCTCTCTGAAATCGCACCAGCTTCATTTTTCCGAGGTCTTCCTCTTCTACCACGTCCACGTCCAGTCCTGCATGATAGTTCTTGAGCAGATATCCCACATTCAACATTTTCAACCTCGGAACCATCTCTAGCAGCAACGACAGCCACTGCAACACCACATATTTCAGACGGTGTAAATTGCCTGGTACGGCAACCCAGAACATCAGCAGATGAAGTTTGAGGACTAACATCAGAAACCTCCCGTATTTCAATCACATGAGACACGGGAGCGGACTGGTGTGTTTCATTTGAGGGAGACGATATAACGGTATTGGATGAACCACCCCCAGCAGAGGGATTGTGCGCCGGCTTGGCCACACCAGCTGTTTCTATTTGTTCACGGAAAAATTGATTGCAGGCACCCGCAACATTATCAAATACTTTTGGATTGTTGTCTCGCTCCGGCCTTCCTTCAACTCCGTCACTGACCTTCTGCGAAGTCAAAGCAGCTTCAGTTTTCCAGGGTCTTCCTCTTCTACCACGTCCACGACGACCCCCCCGTGAAATCTCTCCAGCAGATGTTGCATCTACAGCATTCGCAATTTCAAAACAATCCACCGCATCAATTCCAGTAACTGCACCACTACATGATTCAGTAGCAGCAGAGTGACGAACATCATTGCCTGCAACTTCACCTTGTTCTCGGAAAACCTGATTCATTGCATCGGAACACATAGATTGCATAACAGCACAACAATCAACATCAGCACATGAATTTCCACTGATAACATCGGCGACCTGCTTTTTTCAGAAGGAGGAGATACTGTAGGAGTAACCGAGGAACTACCCCCAGCACAGGCTGTGTCAACCGGCGCAACAACAGCAGTGCACTCTACGTGTTCACGGAAAAATTGATTCCGCACAACCACAGTAAGATCGAATATTGTGGCATCGTTGTCTCGCTCCAGCCTAGGTCCAGGCCCGTCAGTTAGCCTATCTGAAATCGCAACAACCTCATTTTTCCGAGGTCTTCCTCTTCTACCACGTCCACGCCCAGTCCTGCATGATAGTTCTTGAGCAGATATCCCACATACAACATTTTCAACCTCGGAACCATCCCTAGCAGAAACTACAGTCACTGCACCACGACATGATTGAGACGATGTAAATTGCCTGGTACGGCACCCCAGAGCATCAGCAGATGAATTTTGAGGACGAACAGCAGAAACCTCCCGTAATTCAATCACATGAGACACGGGAGCGTACTGATGTGTTTCATTTGAGGGAGACGATATAACGGTATTGGATGAACCACCCCCAGCAGAGAAATTTTGCGCCGGCTTGGCTACACCAGCTGTTTCTATTTGTTCACGGAAAAATTGATTGCGAGCACCCGCAACATTATCAAATACTTTTGGATTGTTGTCTCGCTCCGGCCTTCCTTCAACTCCGTCACTGACCTTCTGTGAAGTCAAAGCAGCTTCATTTTTCCGGGGTATTCCTCTTCTACCACGTCCACGACGACCCCCCCCCCCCCCCCCCCCGTGAAATCTCTCCAGCAGATGTTGCATCTACAGCATTTGCAATTTCAAAACAATCCACCGCAGCAATTCCAGTAACTGCACCACTACATGATTCAGGCGGCGTAAATTGCATATCACGGCATCCCACAACATCAGTACCCGAATTTTCACTAATAATATGATCAACCTCGTCTACTGCAGTCGCAGAATCCACGGCGACATCACTGCATGTACCTTCAACAGCACGACTGTTTGCATTGACTGTTGGTACGGCAGAGCACTCAACTTGTTCTACGAAAAACGGATTTCGAACCGTCGCAGAAGCCTCCAACACTTTTCTACTGTTGCCTACGTTGAGCATTCCGACACCGCTGCTGTAGACATTGTCTGAGGTTGCACCGCCAGCATTTTTGCGAGGACGCCCTCTTCTACCACGGCCACGACCACTACAGTCCACACTTCGTCCACCACCTACATGATCAGCATCAGGCAATGCGGATGACGGATCAGTAGTGCCAACATATACAGGATGGATAACAGTCAATGGTGATACATCATCTCCACCAGGCACTAAATTCCTGCGCAGTCCAGAATCCTGCAATGATTCTGATTCAGCAGGTCCTGCAAGTTTGCTTGTATTAACTACTTCTGGCGTTGCCTCACCGCTACTGCATGCACCGTGTGAGGTTACAACAACTGCATTTTTCCGAGGCCGCCCTCTTCCACCGCGGCCACGACCGCCACAGCTCGCCATTCTACCACTGCATACTTGATCAACAGGAGGCAATCTATAAGACCCATCATTTGTAGCATTACATGCAGTACTGATAAGAGCTGGCGGCTGTGATGTCAGCACGCCAGGGCATTCAACCTCTCCATCAGGCAAGGAATTACCGCGCAGTCCAGGATCTTGCAATGCTTCTGATTCAGTGGCCGGTGGACACTTGTCTGTATTAGTAGCAGACATACCTAAATTGTAAATCATTACTCAGGACACACCACAAGAAATCTAGAATCGAAGAATTTTTTGATACAGGGAATGCTGGACATTTTCCCATATCTTGGGACTTTTGTTTTAACCTTCCACCTCCCTCATTCTGCAACGGTCTGCTGCCGTTAGTGAATACACTCATAATTCAATTCAAACTACTTCAAAATTTACTTATTCACTGACACAATTTAAGTGACGCACATGTTCTAACATAACATATTCATGACCAGTAATAACATTTATCTTTTTAACATACACCCCATATTATATCCTATTAATCATCATATTGTACGAATCACACACAACAATATGCACTCGTAGCATTTTAACCATCCAATAGAATTAGGACCACATAACAACGTATACAGTTCACACATCACTAATAAACCAATCTACGGCAAGCATTTCGAATGACAGTACCCGCATCATTTCAGAAATTGCAGAGAAGAACCTGTGATATGCAAACAACAATGCCAACACAGCGACCACTCAGCCCAGTAGCTCCTTCCACGGCGCTGGAAAAACAGAGAAACCCAGAAAAAAAAAAAAAAAAAAAAAAAGAAAAATTAGATCATCCCTGAATTTCAATCATGCCATAGAGCAAACCATTCATTCGAACATCTTACCAGGAAAACAGTCGACAATGCGGTCCAATGAACTCGTCACAACCGACAACACATGTGTGACTCCACAAACCAGCTGGAACAGATAACCTAGTGAAATTAAACATGGGATATTCAAACAAACTGAATCAATCAAACAACTGTGTAACCAAATTTTGTTCCCGGCCCGAAATACATCAAAGAATAGGTACTATATACTACAAAAGTTGACCACAAACAGGGCAATTTTGTTATGACACATAATATACAAGCTGCTGCATAGCGCAACACAATGCAGTCAGGAAATTACCAAATCATTGGTATTTAATAACACCCAACCTCCACATCAAAGTCCATATTACACCAAACTATAAACATTTAATAGGGGACCTACAAACTGCAATCGATCTGTACATGCAACTGTGGAACACCTATGCACATAGAATAAACCAGATCATCAGCATTTAATAATACCAGACCCCCATACCAAACCCAATCTTACCACAAACTACACACATTTTATGCAACAACCAGAAACCGTACCCAGTCTGAACATGCAACTCCTCCATTCAACCTCCGAATGGAAAATAAATTAAACAGTGGGTAAAATTTTACAGAAATATAAATGAATAGTTAAATAAGATAAAGAAGAATCATCCAGAAACAGAGACAAACCATTGCACACACCTCTTACAACAAACTGCAGACATGCAACCCCTACATTGAACCTTTGAAGCACAAAAATGAAGAAGAAGAGGAAGGAAAAAAAAACAGGGGATAAATTCATCCTAAAATAGGGAGAGAGCTTTGCACATACCAGGAAAGAGATCGAAGAGAGTAGACAGTGGGAGAACAGAGACATCGTCTCATTATACCCGCGAGAATGTTGCGACACGTGTAAGCTGTGTGACAGCAGCTTACGTCAGATTAGTGATGGAAACAGTACATGTACTTGGGCTCCAAGCAACAAAAGGCGGTGGTAATTCCACCAATGAGCACCGACGCAGAGTGAGGGCAAAGTCCTGAGGGAGAAGACGATGATATTACCTCAACCACTGACTATGATCGGCGTGGTAGGAAGGGTGAATAAGCAAGGGCAAAATCGACTGCTAACAAAGAGTAACTTTCTTGATCAATTTGATGACATCTCCATCAATCTAACAAAAGCTATTTTTTCCTCTCAATTTTACACCTGCATCCAACTAAGTAAACAATATTACGGCCACTAAATATAAAATGCACACCCGAACATATGGAAAAAGCATGGTTAAAATGGTCAGTATGGAAAAAAGCATGGTTAAAATGAAATAACCCTTTAACCAAATTCTTTATCATCTCAAAGACAGAAATTACCAAAAGCTATTTTTCCCATGTATTGTAATATTTTTAATATTTTTCCTCTCAATTTTACACCTACATCTAACTAAGTAAACAATATTACGGCCACTAAATATAAATTACACACCCGAACATATTATAAAAGAGTGAATAATTTAAAGGTGTTCCTAAAATCACTTATTACAAAAGTACCTACCTAAAATTGTTAATTACAAAAGTACCTCTGCTAAATTTAGACTGTTCACTTTTGGACTTTTGGTCATTCTCTGACCCTACAGTACATACGTCGCCAAACGACGCAACCCTAAACGTCTAACCGACACAACCCTAAACGTCGCATATTTCTTCTGATCCTCTAATGAAGGTTAAGCATCTCTCTCATATAGAAGAAAGCATGGTTAAAATGAAATAACCCTTTAACCAAATTCTTTATCATCTCAAAGACAGAAATTACCGAACGCTATTTTTCCCATGTATTTTAATATTTTCTTCACTAAATCCAACTCCAAGAGGACAATCAGTAAGTAGCGAGCAGCAAGGGCGAAGAAGGAAATTAAGAGAAATTGACATGTAAATCCTAGGACACATCCAAATTAAAGAGCGAACAGCGAGGACAAAGAAGAAAATTAACAGAAATTTACATGTAAATCCTAGAACAAATCTAAATTACAGCAACTAAATCTATTGCCAGTAGCCGATAATGCTGGAACAGGAGGGCCAGAAATGGAAGTTCACAGAATCCATTTTGTCCTCTGAAATTTACATCTACATCCAACTCACACATCCAAACCACAGCCACAAAATCTATTCAGAACTTGCATTAAAAGACAAACATCAAGGGTAAACACGGAAGTCAACAGAAGCTATTTTTTCATTTAATTTACATCTACATCCAACTCACACAACCGAATTACAGCAACAAAATGTATTGAGGGCATCCCATAAAGCAGAAACAGCAGGGGCAGAACCGGAAGTTAACATATTCTATTTTTTTCATCGAATTTACATGTGCATCCAAAGCACACTACCAAATTACAGCCACCAACTCTATTCAGGACAGCTAATTAAGAGACCACATCGGGGACAGAAATGGAAGTTAACTGAAGCTATTTTTTTCAACAAATTTACATCTACATCCAACTCACACAACCGAATTACAGCAACGAAATGTATTGAAGGCATCCCATAAAGCAGAAACAGCAGGGGCAGAACCGGAAGTTAATAGATTCTATTTTTTTCATCGAATTTACATGTGCATCCAAAGCACACTACCAAATTACAGCCACCAACTCTATTCAGGATAGCTAATAAAGAGACCACAGCGGGGACAGAACTGGAAGTTAACTGAATCTATTTTTTTCAACAAATTTACATCTACATCCAACTACTACACCAAAATTACAACCACTAAATCTATTGAAAACAGCCAGTAAATGACAAATAGCAGGGGCAGAACCGGAAGTTATCAAAAGTTATTTTTTTCATCGAATTTACGTATCGGTCCAGACCAGATAACACAATTACATAATCATGCCATTGTAGCCTCAGTAAAACACCGTTCCGCAGGAGGACAACACAGACATTTCAATCCGAAATAAATTGCAAACAGTGGCGAAGAAGGACGTGGCAAACTACCGTTGGAGGACATTGGCGGCGAACATACATGCAAGCCAATCAGTGGTCCACGGTGTGCAAAACGCCTAGCTGGCAAAGTGGCCATATCTCCTTTTATTATAGGTAGTATTATTCACTGGGTCACTTTGACCCGGTGATTTGAATAGCAAACCGATGTAATTTTTTGATAATTTTTTCATAGTGTTGTAGAATAAAAGGTGCTCTATAATATGATGAAAAAATTATCAAAAAATCGTATTATTTTGCTATTCAAGTCGTCCGGTCAAAGTGACCCATATACGAGTTAAAAAGGTCAGATGGGAAGAAACAGCTGGGACGGACTGGTACTTGATAAAAATTTTGTGCCCTCCACTGCCTACAACAATATCCATAGCCAACTAGGGATGGCAATACGGGTCTAAAAAACGGGTCAGCCCGCTGACCCGCCCGGTGCAAAACACTCCTTAGGTACTGTTGATAATGGGTGCGGGCCGGGTTCGGAGGATATTAAAAATTGGGCCTAAACAGTAAGAGGGAGGTTCAGGCCCAGTGCGGGTTGGGTGCGGGTTGCACTGATAGGATTTACTTTCACCTAATCATTCTTTCTTCTCTCTCTCTCTCTCTCTCTCTCTCTCTCGCGCGTCTCAGCCCCCATCTTCTTCGGGCTTGTTCCGGCTCTCTCGTTCTCTCTCGTCTCAGCCCCCATCTCCTTCGTGTTGGGTGGTGTGGATGAGGACGATGAAGCAGAGAACGTGCTCGCCTCAAATTGGTTCAAAATTGTCTTCGTTATTGACAATTTCTTGGATGAGTTTGTAGATTGAAGGGAGTTTGATTCGGAATACGATGCTCGAGTGGTTAGATTCGGACTGCGAAGACTCCTTCAGTGCTCGTATTATGGTGGTGAGGGTGGTGATGGTGATCGGAGGTGGTGGCGTTGGTTGTTCTCGGTAAAAACAGGGGACGAAAGGGGGTATTTTCTGTGGTGAAACAGGGGGTGAAATTGAGAGATGGAGGGTAAGTAGGTGATGGTGGTGGCTGCAAGGTGGAACAGTGGTGGTGTTGGAGGAGATTGGAGGTGAAGGAGGTGGTGATGGCAGTGGTGTTAAGTGATGGTGGTTGTGGGTGTTGACTCGGCAAAAACAGAGAGTTGAGGGTGAAGTTGAGGAAGAAGTGAAGGGGATTAAGAGGAGAAAAGGGGGCAGCAAAAATGAGGAGGAAAGGCACATCTGGGCAACCCCGAATGCGACCCGGTATGCACATATGAGCTGAATTATTTAAAATTTAGGGTAAGCTAAAAACGGGTCTAAGCGGGCCGGGTGTGTGTGGGGGCTGAATTAGGCCTGCTTTGTTCGGGTGCGGGTCAATATGTAGTATCTTGCAAAGCGGGTTTTGCTGCGGGCTAAAGTGCATATTGGCACTAAAGCGGGCCGGGTCGGGTTTATCAAATTCTGGCCCGACCCGGCCCGATTGCCATCCCTATAGCCAACCACTACAGGCGCGGCCTCATAGACAAGCCCACCACATACCTCGCATGCATGCCCACCACCATCTCCACGCCTTCGATTTGCCATTACCAACGCCACCTCACACCAACTTGGGCACTACCTCCTCCAGCCTCATCCACCACTATCATCCCATTCTAGTTTGGGAATAACTCTTTCACCCCTTTAGTTAGTGGGCAAAACTAAAGTACACTTGCACACTTGATCGCGTCATTTAGTACTCTCAAACGACAATTTTGTCCCAAAACGATTCCCTGTGACAGAGACTCGCCCCAGACCAACAATCAGAGAGTAATCCCTCCGTATCTCCAGGTTCTTCAAATATTTCATTTTTGGACGTATCTTTTGATTCTTCAAAATTTTCAAATATGGAATTTTTCTATAACAAAAATACAAACCCGCCACAATATAGAATTGGGCTTAACTAACCAGATTTAAGACTGAACCTGATTAATCAAGCCCAAATCTAATTGTAGGCTAAATTAACCCAAACACAACAGCCAACTACCCAACCCAATCCACCAATGCAGCCAAACGGTTTTTTTTTCACTAACCCCAGTGTTCTCGAGAGTTCTTCCCCAATTACTCTCCACATTCATTCACCTCCCTCTGTTTCTCTCCATCTCCCTCCGCCTTTCTCTATAGGGTTTCGTCTGTTCTTGAGAAACCCTAGCAATTCACTCACTGTCGTGGCAGATCTGGTCTTTGTAGCTTGATTCCCACCACCTCCTCAACGGGAATCGACGTCTACTGGGGTGGAACCAGAGGATATAGATCTTGACGAGTCTGATCTCATATGGTTTGATGCATTAGAGAAAATGATTTCTTTTGATGAGGATCAGTATGCTCTTTACCGATTCATGGCGAATCTGATCCCGGCAATGCTTCGTACGCCTACGTTTGTTGATAAGGCGACGACGGTGGAATCGGAGGATGACGAGCCGGAGAATCAAATCGTCCTCGACTTGGAGGATGATGAACCTGAGATCAAATAGTCACCGACACAGAGGATGATGTACCGGAAACAAAATAAGATGAAGCACTCGGGCGCCGGACCAGGGGGAGGTGAATCGGTATGTTGTAAGGGTTGTGATAAACCCCTAACTCTCTCTCTCTCTCTCTCTCTCTCTCTCTCTGAGAGAGAGAGAGAGAGAGAGATCTGTGGCATGAGCTGTGAGAGAACCATGGCTCTCTCTCTCTGTCGATTTGTTATGTGATTTGTTCTTGTTGAATAACCTGTTATGTGATGTTCATGTATTCAAGCTTCTCTGATTCTCTGATTCTGTGATGATATTGCGGTCTCTCTATCATGTTTATGTTGTTGCAAATCCTGTTATTATGTGTCTGCTCTCATCTATTATGTTATTATTATGTGATCTGCTATTATGTGGTTATTATTGGTGACCTGCTCTCATCTATTTTGATGATCTATTGTCATGAACCTGTGTTGTGATGAATCTGTGATGATATTGTGGTATCTGTATCATGAACATCAATTGTGATGTGATGAACTTGACTTGTCATGGACGTATATTGTGATAGTGTGCACCTGTTTATGGCATCATCACTCAATGATGCTATGACATAGAGTGTTTGATGCAAATATCATCCCTAAACAAGTTTACCCCTTGTGATGCAGTGTTAGAAAATGGTTGTATTACACAACCATTGACATGGATTCCCTGTGATGAAGAGTTAAACATCTTCTGAGGGTAAATTGAAGCAATTGAGAAACTTGTTAGTACTAAACTCTTGCTTCATGTGTTGTAGATGTGAGGGTACCTACATGTTTGTTAGCAATTGAGAAGGTAATAGTGCACTCTTGCTAAAATAGTCATACACTTCTATTAATAATATGTAGTGATGAACACACTACAACCACAAGTCAGTGATGATACTATAATCTGAGACTTGTTTAGCTTCATACAAAATGTACAGACCTGCCTACATTGTGTCTGTGTAATTACAGGAGTGTCTCCAAGTGAGACCAAAATATTCAAAAGATGCACATACAGTGTGCTTAATTGTCATAACCAAATTCCTCCATTAGGATTGGATTGTCTATCTGCCCTCCCTTCTCTAGAAGATACTCAATGCAATCTTTGAAAAGTTCTTTGTCGACATGAAATCCCTTGGTAGAATGCCTAATGCTCTAAGTCTCGTCTCTCCCATATGTGGTTGCATGTACTTGTTGCCTCTTTTAATATTCATTATCTCAGTCATGCACATCTGACATGATAGAAATACATCATCCAAAGTATGATGATCTAAGGCTTCAAAGGCCATTTGCACTGCTTGATTTAGCTCCTCAATGATCTATGTTTGCATCTCTTGCTGCAAGCTTTGAATTGAACGAAAAATTCAAAGATCATTTATATTCAGATCTGGACTTCTTAGTGGCTGATTCACAATGGTGATGTTGGAACCATCATTGTTGCAAGCCTCTAATAACTCCAAATCATCATATGCTATGTGACATGGAGCATTATCTTGTTGAAACCTTATATTTTGGGGCAAGTTATGTGGCCAGAACCTCTTGATAGCAGGAATAATTTGTGATAGCATCATGTCCTTCATGACATTTCTCTTAACTGAAGCTACTGACATCTGTTCAATTGTTCCTTTTGGTCTGTTACTTGAATTTCTTTGTGCTTTATAGTCCTCCACAAAGGGTCATATACCCAACCTCCCATCAAATATTACTTCACCATTTTCGCCATGAATATGCTTGCTCACTGCACACATAAACATTGGCTTGGGAATGAAACCTTTGTTGATTGTTATTCTGTGTGGAGTCTCTTCATCTGGTAGAACAATATCCCTCTCAGATTTTGCCTGAGTGTGAAACAATTTTTCATCAATGTTGAATGTATAATTCATAGTAAGAAACTTGATTCTCCATTCTCCATCTATGTGATTGCTTTGAGACACCACTTCAATCTTGCTATTTTGTGATCTTTTGTGAGTTTTGGATGTACTGCACTTATGGATGATCTCAGTTCTCCTACATTCTCCCATCTAAAAATGTTGTTATGGCTAACACCATAGTGTGCTGCATTCAGAAATTGTGCACACTTAAATGATGAATTACATGAAATTGGTGTTCTTGGTGCAAGCATTCATGAGAGTCAATCAAAATGTATTCTCATTTTCAATATAATTATTTAGTCAGTTAAGGCACTAAGTGATGATATTACATTCTGATAGTGCAAACACTCAATTGAGTTGTTGTTAAATGTTGTGCACATATTGAACTCTTCAATGTCTATGTGATGGTACCAATTCACAACAAGGTTTGTGTCTTTTCTGATAATTAGATGATGAATTGTAACAATATTATTGTATTTACTGATAATTAGATAATGAATTACATTAAATTGGTGTTCTTGGTGCAAGCATTCATGAGAGTCAATCATAATGTATTTTAATTTTCAATATAATAATTGAGTCACCTAAGGCACTAAGTGATGATCTATTTTCTGATAGTGCAAACACTCACTTGAGTTGTTGTTAAATGTTGTGCACAAATTGAACTCTTCAACGTCTATCTTATGGCACCAATTTACAACAATGTTCAAGTCTTTTCTGATAATTAAATAATTAAATACAATAAAAAAATCAGTTCTTGAGAAGGCAAATTGAATAATTGCAAGTGTTCTGATTGTCTTTATTTGGATTAACTCCATGTCTCTTATTGTTTACTATCACTTTGTATCTTTGGATTTGACTTAATCTTCATTAGAAATCCTCTTTGTCACATGCCTTCAACTCATCCCTGATTGTATAACATGTTCTTAAGCTTACACCCCATTTTCTTGCAGCTTGTTCAATTGCTCCCTTGATAAGCTTCATCATTGTGATGTTTAAGTGTGCTTGATAAATTCTTTCTCTTCGTCATTCAATATTTTCCGTGCCATTTCCTAAATTGTGTTTTTGAATTCTTTGCAGATATAGGGACTGCTGCAAATGGAGAAATGGAGATGAACTATAGAAATGGAGATGAAATGCAAAAATGGAGAAATGCAGATTACCACCTGAAATGAAAGAACCCAGATTGGCAGATTGAAGAACCCAGAAAGGGCAGAACCCAGATTGCCTACATCTTCTCTTTCTACTTCACCTTCTTTTATGGCATTTTTTACTGGGTTTGTTTTCTGGGTTTGCTCTCAAGAACACATTTTTTTTTTTTTTGTGATGAAGATGTGTAATGTTCATGTGGTATAGTGAGGTATAATTTGTCTCTCAATTTGGAGGGAATTTGTATTTGGAGGAAAACATTTGAGCTTTCTAATTTCCTTGTATAAAATTGGTGGGAAGTGTGTTTTTTTATTAACACATTGGCAACTGTTTTCCACTCACCAGAAATGGGTGAGTCATAGGGTTGAAATATCCAACTGCCTTTCTCTTAAACCCAATGCCCTCAATGTTTTTGAAGAAATGACAAATCCAGAGGGAGTATGGGTGTCTTGAATTTCGGGTACGTTGAAGGGGTGAAAGTGTCTTTTCCAAACTAAAATGGGCGATAGTGTCTTTGCATCAAACTTGGGGGGGGGGGTGAAAGTATATTTTACCAATTAATCTTCCCTAAATTAATCACAAGAATTAAACAAATTAATACTTATGTCTCAAATATGAATTTCAAGATTTTTTAATCCGATTAATCAATCCGGATAGAGCGGAGTTGATGAATGATGATTGGGTTGAGTTTCATAAATTAATAGGGGTGGAAACAGGTCGGATTCGGATCGGCCTATTCCAAATCTAAATCCGACTAGGTCAGGTGTGATCCTGATCCGCTCCGGATCCGTTCGGATCATCATCGGCTTCGGATCGGGTCTGAGTTTCTTAATCCAAATCCGATCCACATATTCGATTGACTTTTGATTCGGATCGGTTCGGGTTAGATGGAAAACAAAAAGAAACGAAGAAGAGAAGGATAAAACTCTAATTGCCTTGGAAAATATACATATTTGGGACGTTTAACAGACACCTAGTAAAAATTCTTAAAAAAAATTCATGAATTGTAAATATACAAAGTTGTGGTATTGTAAAACATTTATTGTTTTGCTAAAAAAAATGCATTTATATTGTCTCGGATCGGGTCCCTAACTGATCTCATCTCTGATTGGATCGAATCGAACTTAGACTTGCTCCATTCGGATCAGATCGCTCGGATCTCGGATCGGATTGGACCGTATTACCATCCTACTCCCAAATAATTAGGTAAGTAGGTTGATATAAAATTGGTACTAGACCTTGCCCTAATTAGTTATTTATATTTAGTATTCGAAATTATCTAACTCGAACTTATTTTTGGCCCAAACTTGAATTTATTGAGTCACGAAAGTTTTCAGTATAACATACCCTGGACCGTCCACGCTCACCCAGCCCCAATTCCTTGAATAACCTACCACTTCCCATCCCGAGGGGTATCTCGTGTATTCCATCGAAGCCGTTGATCGTTCGCTCCCATCTCGTACATCCAACGACTTCAGATCATGCCAGCTCACCAATCTCCGTCCATCCTTCAGCACCAATTAGCACACAGAACAACCATCCTATAAATACAAAACCCTAACTCTTATCTCCACCACAGCCTCTCCAAACGAATCATCACTCATTTCAATTCTTCTCGCCTCTTTCGCTCACTCACTCACCACCAAACCAGAAATCAATGGCTCCTAAAGCAGCAGGAAAGAAGCCCGCCGCCGAGAAGAAGCCGGCGGAGGAGGAGAAGTCCGCCGCCGTCGCAGAGAAGGCTCCGGCCGAGAAGAAGCCCAAGGCCGGTAAGAAGCTCCCCAAGGACGCTTCATCAACCGACAAGAAGAAGAAGAGGTCGAAGAAGAGCGTGGAGACGTACAAGATCTACATCTTCAAGGTCCTCAAGCAGGTCCACCCTGACATCGGAATCTCCAGCAAGGCGATGGGAATCATGAACAGCTTCATCAACGACATCTTCGAGAAGCTCGCCGCTGAGTCCGCCAAGCTGGCCAGGTACAACAAGAAGCCCACCATCACCTCTCGCGAGATCCAGACTGCTGTCAGGCTTGTTCTCCCCGGTGAATTGGCCAAGCACGCTGTCTCTGAAGGTACCAAGGCGGTTACCAAGTTCACTAGCGCTTGAATTCTTCAAGTTCTGGTTGGTGATTTTTGGGATAAGATTCTAGGTTTAAGTATGCAAGTTCCTAAAACAGGGGTGTTAGGGTTTTATTTTGCTGTGTAATTAGGTGGTGGTTAAATAGAGTAATTGAGAAGCACTTTCCAAATAGTTTTCATATGGTTGGCTGAAGTTACTGATCCTGATGTAATTGGCTTCTAATGCTATGAAATTGATCAGTCTTTTGGGAAATTTTGAGTGATGTTTGTTCTTAATTCACTCCCTTCTCAGATTTTGAGTACTTTTCATATGAATTTAATTAAATTACTGCCAAAGGATGTGGTCTAACAATATAACTTTCTTCAAAGAACTTTTGACAGAAAACCCCCAGACAGTATTGTCTTGCTGACACTTAGCTACCATCAGTATTGATTTTGTCATGAAACCACCATGCAGTTTTACTTTTAGTGACATCGCACTCCAGACGTCTACTTTGGACTGTTAGTGGCCGTTAACTTCATTCAACTGAGGTCAAAATAGTCTTTCTCTTCCTCTTTTCTTTTTTCTTTTTTCTTTTTTCTCTTTTATAGTTTTAGTTCTTCATCTTAGGGAGCAGAATTTCGAATCTCTTTTTGTATGTCTGACTTCAAAACCTCCAGATTCATCACCACAAACCAACCATTTCTTCTCATCTTTCTGGAAACTCTCATGTTCTTGCTTGGTCCACCTAACGCGCAAATAAAGTCATTTCAGTTTGTGAAACATTTCAAAATCTGGAATTTCGAATCTTGCTAGTCCTCTAATTGCGTTGATGAACCTCATTTTCGATTTGGATGTTCGTCGAACCTGACTTCGTCAAACAGCCTAGGGCCTTCAGTCCTCTAACTTGTGGATCCCAATCTTCGAAACTGGGTTCCATTAGATGACTTTATGGTGGAATTCGCTGAATTGGCTAAACAAACCACCACCGCTGCAACATACGCAGCTGCAAGCCGTCAACCGCCGCAATTTCACCTTTCTCCTTATCTATCTCTGCGAACCCTAGCAGCAACCAACCATCACCACCTCCTCTCTTATCTCTGACCACCAGATAGTCCGTCCCTTCCCCCTCCGAATCTGACCAAATCACAGCCCCTTCCCCGATGGTAACCGCCGCCGCTGTCAACCATAGTCTCCGATTCAGACCCAAGAACCCAAACTGAATCACCAGCCAACCCCCAATCCGATGAGAAAACCCAGCATTCCGACCTCATCAAAAGGAATCAGACACCTAGCCACCTCTCATCTTATCTACGACAACAACCATCGATCACTAACACCAACCCAACAGGCCAACAGCCCCACCTAAATCGATTGAGAAATCATAGAAACAAAGAGGAATGAGAAAGAAAAGATGAAGGAAGAGAAAATAAAAAATAAAAAACAAAACAGAAAAGACCACACTACCCCCTTTCAAGTATTAAAATATTAAAATGTCAGTCATCTATCTAACGGTGTTAGTCAACTGGAGCTAAGTGTCAGGAATTTACAAAGTGCATAGTGGTTTTGTGACAAAATGAATACTGATGGTAGCTAAGTGTCAGCGAGACAATACTGCAAGGTGGTTTTCTGTCAAAAGATATTCTTCAAATGATATCAAGGAGATGAATCACTCAGGCAATTCAATTTATGACTAACATGTTTGTAAAGATGTGTTCATCTACCACATATTGCAGTTTCTATACCCATAAACATGTCACTCTGTATACAGAGTGGTGACAATGGTGAGGTCAAATTTGTTTCATTGGTACTGTTCTATTGGCATGGTGTTGATTTCATTTCATGTTGAACAACCTTAGATTGTAACTAGGTTATTCATCTCCATACAATTATTAGAGAGCTTGCTAAACAACGGGTAGTTTTACTGCAATTAGTAATGACATAAAGTAAAGTAAATGGAAACCGGCGTGTTGAATTTGCAATCTTTTTTACCTAAAATCTGTGTATTAGTGACTTGCTAAACAGTGACTAGTTTTCTTGGTTTATTTCTCTTCTAGAGAAATGGTGGTGCTACAAAAGAGATAAGCTAGGAATAATACGAAGATAATTTTTAAGTTGAAGTATAAAAATGTAATTTGTATAAGTTGAGGGGTCTAATTATTCTTGTTAATTGTCTTGTAGTGTTGTGTTGAGTCAGCGGGTTAGTTAGGGCATGTCCACCAAGGTGGTTTAGCCTTGGCACCACCTCATTATAGCCCTTCTAATTCCTATTTTTTCACTATTCACCTCTCCAACAAAGTCTTGTCAAGGCTAGAATTGTCCCAAGACAAGAGCTTGGGCAAATCTAGCCCCTTGCCTTCTTGCCACCTAGACTATCCACCCAATTTTTTCATTACCAAGTGCTAGTTTTGTATTTTATTAAAATAGATCTTGCCAAGGCTTATGACAAGGTAAAGTGGAGTTTAATTGAAGCTATTCTGAATCAATTGGGTTTGCCTACGAACTGGATTTCTCTCATTATGGATTCTGTGTCGACTACTAGTTTTAGTGTTCTTTGAAATGGAGAGAGACAGCCAAGCTTTGTACCTGAGAGGGGAGTTAGGCAAGGAGATCATATTTCTCCTTATCTGTTCCTGCTCACCATGGAGGTGCTAGCTCAGAAGATTGAGGCTGCAGTTGCTCTAGGTAAGTGGAAGGGAGTCAGTTGTGCTAGAGGGGGTCCTGTTGTAACACATTTATTTTTTGCGGATGATTTGCTTTTGTTTGGGGAAGCTACCACAAAGCAGATGAAAATTATGAAGAAGGTGCTCAAAGAGTTCTGTGAGGAACTAGGTCAGTCAATTTATTTTGATAAATCAAAACTATTTGTGTCTGAAGGAGTTAGTAAGGGGAAAGCTAAACAGCTCAGTGAAATCATTGGTATTGGCTTCACTGAGAATTTAGGATCTCATTTAGGGATTGCCTCTTATTCACAGGAAAGTCAATGCATCCACTTTTCAATTTTTGGTGGATAAAGTTAGACTTAAACTAAGTGGTTGGCTGGCTGGGCAATTGTCTTTGGCTGGTAGAGTTACAGTCATTCAAACTGTTCTTCAGGCAATCCCCTGTTATGCAATGCAGACTACAATTTTGCCCAAAACTGTGATTAATGATATTGACAAAGCTTGCAAGTGATTTTTGTGGGGAAGGAATTTTGAGAAAGCAAAGTTGCCACTCATTGGTTAGGAGAAGGTTAGCACAGCCAAGGGAGTGGGGGTTTGGGTTTTAAGAATTTGGTCTCTTTCAATCTAGCCATGCTTGACAAAACTAGATGGAGAATTAAGAAAGAAAATTCTCTTTGTGCTAAGATTTTCACTCATAAGTATGGTGCTAAGACTTTGAAAGCTCATCATTCAAGAGTGTGGAAGCACTTATATGCTGCAGTTAAAGCAGTTCATAATGATACTGGAAGCAAGGTTAAGAATGGTAGGAATACTTTATTTTCGCTGGATAATTGGCTTGGACAATTCAAGTTGATTGATTTTGCTAAATCTGAACTAACTGATGAAACTCTCATGAAAGACTGTGGATAACTACTGGGACACGAATCTGGGTTGGAGAATTGATTGTTTGTCCGACTTAGTTTCTGAGTCCAATATTGAACTTTTGATGAATGTTATAGTTCAAGTTGATGAGCCTGCTAATGATGAAACTATTTGGATGGCTGCTGCTTCTGGTGCTTAAACCGTGGCTTCTACCTACAAATTCTAACCGAGGATGAGGTGCAGAAAAATGAGGTCAAAGCTTGGAAAGAGGTGTGGAGAATTAAATTGCCACAAAGATGGAAGACTCTGATCTGGCTTATCAGGCATGACAAATTATGCACACGGTTCTTGAAAGCTCAAAGGGGTATCATTTCATCCCCTAAGTGTCTACTATGTGATCATTATTGTGAGACTACTTCGCATGCACTTAGAGATTGTGGTTGGGTTTCCCAAATCTGGAAAAGCATTGTGAAACCTCAATTTTAGAGGGAATTCTTTTCTATGGATGTTACTAAATGGATTGACAGAAATATTCAACAACAGGATTGGGGTGTTGACAATAAAGTGTCTTGGCAAATTCTTTTTGTGTCAGCTATCTCTCTCTTTTGGATGTGGCATAATAAAAGGCTTCATGAGGAAAATTTTCTCCTTCCTTTGGATAGGATGTCTGCTATTCATAAGTATGCATATCAGATTGAATTAATTATGAGTTTGGATGTGACTAAGATTGGCAAGAAACCTATCTGGGTGTGTTGGACAAAACTTGAAATTGATCAAGTCAAAATTAAGGTTGACTATGTCGAGGACAAGAAGGGTATGGCCATCGGTGTTGTTTGTAGAGACCATGTGGGGCATTGGTTGTTGGGCTATCATAAGATTCTGGGAAGAACTTCAGTTGTTAATGGTGAGTTATGGGTCATATTACAAGTTTTGAAGATTTTGGCAGAGAAAGGGGGCAGAAATGAAATTATTGAATCTGACTCGGAGGAAGCTGTGAATCTGGTCCTCAGTAATGCTCAAAATTATGCTTGTTTTTTAATGATGATTCAAATTAGAAGCTTGTTGGAGGAGACAGGCAGTGTGTCGCTCAAAATTTGGCGTGAAGCAAACCAAGTTGCTGATATCTTGGCTAAGAAGTGTTTTAAGTTCACTGGCACTTTATGGCTTGAGCCTCCTGAATTTTGTAATTCATTGTTATTAGCATATAGGACAGAGATATTGGTAGTGTTAGACAAGTTTTGTATTAGTTTTGCTGGGGTTTTTGACCCCTTTGTTTTACCAAAAAAAAAAATGTACAATATTTTGCACATACCAAAACAGTCCAGTTTCTGTTGTAAAAAAACTGAAATATTTTTTCACTCCAAATTGTTAGTTTTGCTTCATCAAATAAGATATTGTAAATCTAATGTTTTACACCAACAAAAGCTGTTTTTATTTTCACTCCTAATTGAAAGTATTGTATTTCAACAAAGAAAATATTGTAGATTTGTCATGTATGATGTTTCACACTTACAAAACTGTCAATTTCTTTGTTATACAAAAAATACCCAATTTTATACATGGCGACAATAGAACAAATTTTTGGCTCAAAGAACAAAAACTGCCCAATTTTGTGACATTCGTCATGCATTTTGGTAACACATTTATATAAATATAAGCACAAGACTGATACAAATTTACATTTCAAATATTTTCAACAAGTTGTAGAACTTAAGTCCAACATGTGAATACAAGGTAAGTAAAATAGGGCTAAAATACAAAATATAAATTTATACAATTTTTTTTAGTAATGAACAGTGTCTTACCTCTCCCCTGCGCTCGACGGGTGAAAACTGACAAGAAAAAGTAGTGAACACTGTCTTACCTCAGAGCTCCAGAGCCCCTTGCCTTCTACCTTGATGCCCCAACGGGTGGACATGCCCTTAGTGAAGATGTTTGACATACTATATAAAAATTGTTATGTACGTGATTACGGTTAATGAGAATGTGACGTTAATTTTAGCACCAAAGTCTATCTCCTTCTTCATTTTTGGTTTGGATCTCGATTCTCGTCATGGTATCGGTGCCTTCGTGGCTAATCGCCTTCTTTCTATCTTGTTGGTTCTAACTTATGTCCAGTTGATTTTATCTTCTTTCTGCTTCGATCAACTATGGCGCCTTCGGTCGATTCACTTCCGCCAGGTTTCATTTATTGGTCTCCAATGTTAGTTTCTTAATAAAAATCAAGCTCAATTCTACTAATTACAGTATCTGTCATGCTCAAATGGAGACCCCACTCTTAGCTAACGATCTTCTGGATTTTTTTCTTGGCAAAGTTCTGTCGTCTCAGATTTCTCCGGCGTCCGCTGAGCCTATACCTAACCTTTCGTTTATTCAGTGGCGTACAATCGATCAACATCTCAAGAGCTGTCACATAGCTGTTATTTCTCTGACTGTTCTTCCTTTGATTTTGCACCTGTCTCACTTGTATTTGGATTAGTATCTCTACTCGTTTTGCTTTTCTGTCGAGGTCATGTTCATCAATTGAAGCTATCCCTCAATTCAATCGAACAAATGATATGTCTATGGATGCCTATTTGAATCGTGTTAAGTCTCTTACAGATAATCTACTTCAGGTAGGATAAATTATTCATGAATAAGATTTGGTACTCTACATCTAAAAGGATTGTCCTATGCATATGATTCTATCAAGCCTGGTGTTCGAATTCGACCTTATCCTATAACTGTGAAGAGTTACATAAGTCCATGAACAAGTCACAACTACCTTATGCTCCTTCATGCTCTCACGGTTCATCACCTGTGTCTGTTGGTTTTCAACCTACTGAATTTCTGCCCATGTTTGCTTCTAAAGGAAGAGGGTACAACAATTACATGCCTCAGTATGGTTCTCAGTCCTATCAGTCATCATCTGCATTCTTCCCACTTCAACCCATATGACAGGGTAGATGTTTCACTACTAGAGTGACATGTCAGATCTCTGGAAAAAGGCAAACATACAGCTCTCAACTATTGGGAGAGGTTGAACATTACACAGTTTGTAGCCGCAAGCACGCTATATGCAGTCTTCACTTCCTTACGATAATGTCCCTTATTTGAGTGGTGGATTATATCCTTACAATGGTGCTTCTTCTTCATACATTCCACCATGGTTATTATCCCTAAACATGTTGTTGCACAGTCTTGGTTGATGGTTTAGGTGCTAAAGAGCACCTCACCAACAACATGGCTTCTCTTGATCATGTGGCTCCCTGGTCATGATTCAGTAGTTGTTGGGAATAGAGCTGGTATTCCTATCATACACATTGTACATGGTAATATTCATTATCGTTCGTCTCATTTCATCTTGATCAAGTCTGCATTCTCTATGTTTTACTTATAACCTTCCGTCTATTTCTCAATTCACCAAAGATAATAATTGTTATGTGTCTTTTCTCCTTAGTGGTTTACTATCCAAGACAATCTATCTCATAGAATCCTGTATCAGGTCCCTTTGATAGAGGATTGTACTCCCTTCCTGCTTAATCATCTGTTTCTTCTTCAGTCAGTTGTCTCACTCATGTTGCAACTTCCGTCCCTGCTCCTACCCTATGGCATTACAGAATGGGTTACCCCTCCAAGAAAGTGTATGATCATTTAGCTTATAGACTTTAGTTTCATTTACTTAGTTCTACTCATGTGTGTGAGCATTGTTTTATAGCCAATAGTCCCAAACTTCCTTTCTACGTGTCTTCTTCTAATGCTTCTCATGCATTTGATCATGTCCATGTTGATAGGGTCCTGCTCCCTAGCCCCAATTTTAAAATTTTTGTACTTCTCTATCTTCATTGTAGTCATATATTGTTGGCTATATCCACTTAAATCCAAATTAGAAGCTTCTAGTTCTTATGTGCACCTTACTCAGTATGTGTCCACTCAATTTCATGCTTCCATTAAGGTTTTTAAAACAGATAATGGAGGTAAATTCGCGAGTTTGGCATCTTATCTTCTCAATAATGGCATTAATTATCAACTTACATGTCCTCACACTTCTCAACGAACAGGAAGAGTCGAGATGAGGCATGATCACTTGGTGGAGGTAGCTTTAGCCTTGTTACATAAGGCTCATCTGCATCTATCTCACTTGATAAAAGCAATTGTTATTGCAAATTATCTTATCAATTTATTTCCTAAAGTCATGCTTCATTTAAAATATTATTTTAAGTGTCCCTTCCATAATTTTCTCAAAGCTTCTAGGTGTTTATGGTTCCCTTGGTTGAGACCCTACTCACCCAATAAACTCAGGGCTAGTTTGGGAATGCTGTGCGGTGCCAGAAAGCTGCTGTGTGAAAACACTGTGGAAAAGCTGCTGTGAATTAATGATGAAATGTTGTTTGGTAAATATTACGTAAAAGCTGCTGTGAAATATTGATACAGTAATTTTGTGTTTGGTAAAATCAGCTGTAAAGTTGCTGTGAGAGGGTAAAATGACAAAAATATATGACATGTGTTATTTCGGTAAAGATAACTATTGATATTTTAAAAATGTGTAAGGTTAACATCGGTTGTAGATAAATTAATCAAAAGCACTTTCTGGAAAAGCATCTCCCCCCTTTGCTTCCTGAAAACTGTTGTGGGACAACAGAAACTGTCCGAAAAAGCAGAAATTTCATTTTTACCAAACACACTAAAACTGCTTATGCTGTCGGAAAGCAGTTGTGCTGGCAGCAGAAGCATTCCCAAACTCACCCTCAAACCAAGATATAGAAAGTTCATTTTCTCGCCTACTGTCCTACATCTAAGGGCTATAGGTGTCTAGACTTGACCAATCAAATAGTTTACATCGTGATTTTTTTTAGCATGTGTTTCAAAATTCTCATACTCCTTTTACTTTTTCTTCTTCTTCTCCTGTCTCTTCATTCTTTCTTAGGCTCTGCTTTCTTTACCTAAATTTAGACAACTTTTTATCTTTTTTAGAAAAAGATAAAAATGTTGTTTACTTTGGGCCTAAGAAGTTTTCTAAAAAGTTTCAGTTACCTTTTTAGTAGAAAAGATTGTTTACTTAACTTCTATTTTATCTCCTAAAAAGTAATTTTAATGAGTAAAAAGATAAAAAAGTTTAAGTTAGAAAAAATTAACTTTTTTTAGTCTTATAATAAGGTAAAAAGTTATCAGACATAAATTTTAACGAAAATGACCTAATTAGAACTCTTTTTATGTCTTACAAAAAGGTAAAAAGTCACCTACAATTAGGCAAAGAAAGCATGGCCTTAATCAATTTATTTCTCATTCTTCTTCTCAACTCATGGCTAGTACTACCCCCTCTTCTAGTGTCACATTTGACTTACCTTCTTATTTCTCTTATTCTGACTATACTCCATCTCCATCATCTCCAGTGGTTGTGCCACCTGTAGTTTCTCCCACTCACCCTATGACTACAAGAAAAAAACCGGGGATCTTGAAACCTAATCCTAGATAACAAAGTAACCTAGCTACTTCTTCCTACATAGAAGATGAGCCATCTACTTATTCCCAGTCTTTTAAATGTTCCCACTGGTAGAAGGCTGTGTTAGAGGAATACCAAGCACTTATTAAACAACGAACTTGGACTTTGGTTCACTACCAACTCACATGAGAACTATTGGTGCTAAGTGGGTTTATACGATCAATAGATCTGCTGATGATCTCTAGCTAGATATAATGCTATACTTGTAGGCAAGGGGTTGCTGCATAAATTTGGACTTGACTACACTGAAACATTTAGCCCTGTGGCTAAACACCAAACTATTAGAGTGGTTCTTACTTTAGCTCTGTCTCGCAATTAGGAGATTAAGAAGCTAGACATATCTAATGTCTTCCTGCATGGAAATTTTTATGAGGATCTCTATATGGTGAAACAAGAAAGATCAGTAAATCCTCAATGTCCCTCTCATGTATGTAAACTTCACAAGAGCTTCTACGGGTTGGAAAAAGCACCCAGGGCTTAGTACACCAAATTATCAAGTTTCTTAGTTCAACAACAGTTCAAACCCAGCTATGCAGATAACTCATTGTTTGTGTTCAAGTTTGTTACAATGTTGCGTATTATTGTAGTGTATGTTGATGATATTCTCCTCACATGCACTTATGCCCTTTATTTGAAGGCATGAATTCCTCGGGCATCAGGTCTCTAATAATCGAACTACAACTATTTACATTGCCCCCTTGTCCATGTGAATTGATAATATGAATTATTTCATTCCGCACTCGAAATCTTATAAATATCTCGATAAACGAATCGACTACTTGAAAGTTGAAATAGCTTTCAGAATGGAAACTACACATTTCAGAAACTCTGATGATCATATAAGTTTCAACGTAATTATATTCTAAAATGATTTGGAATATTTAATAAAGTTTATCGTACAAATAATTTTCAACGGTTTAAAGTCTTAACTATGATATTTATATTTATACTTCGTTAGTGTTCAAACTGTTTCAAACGCAAATCACGTACGCTCGTTTTTACATGCTGAGTTGTTTATTCATTCAGTTTTTACTGATATTCTCCGTACGGTGTTTGTGTTCCTTTTCTATAATCACCGCAGGTGTAGGAGTGGTTGTTGGGGGGTAACATGCTCGAATCACAAACTCGTTGTCGTGCAAATACAAGAGCTTAGTAATTAACACGAGATGCAGTTTTGTTGTAAAATATATTTTTTTAGACTCGGTGCCCAAGTTGGAATAAGTCATGAATGTTGTTAACTCTTATCGTAATGAATAAAGAGTTTGATATTTCTTTTCACATGTTATGGAGAGGATGAGTTATAGACTATGGGCTAGTGTTCAGATTATAGCAAACCAGAGTTAACAATCTTTTAGTGAGAAACTCATATTGATCAGAGAGAAGGGAGATGTAGAGGAAAGGGTTGAAAATAAGTAGTAATGTACTCGTTAAAGGGGAGATACAACTTGTGGCAGCAATTCAGCCATACAGAACATTACATGTGTACAGTGAACAGGGAATAATCAGAGTGTGAGTCTGTGTCAATGTGCTGATGTGTAATGTGTACTGAAAGGCAGAAAGAACTGTCCTATTTATACTAGTCTAGATATGACAACCAATGGGAGACATGTGGGCGTACGGTGGCCCACCACCCATTCATGATGGCGGCGTACCTTTTAACCATCGAGGACTGACACGGATGACGTGAAACCTAGCATAAGTGATGACATCTGGACAAGTCGGTTTCAAGAGTACAACATTGGTCGCATATGAGGCAACAACCACACGCGCCAGGCCTTATTTCAGCCTCCAAGCCAATAGGACCCCGATTCCCGTGAGGAATGAAAAGCGCGAGGGACCCTGTCTCATGGTCCCTTTAACCATGGCGGAACATGATCAAGTGCTTGTAGAGCACATAGGTGCGTACACCTGTAAGAAAAGCTGATGGGTCCATGTGGTAAGGGATCGATAGCTCATTTTTATTGTCTACATTTAGTTCCCTTGCGCGCTTGGGCTGAACTTCGCGAGGTCCAGGCGCATCTGACTGCCTTCTGGTCGCGTCTTTTGCTTTCTCATTCCTCTCTTCGTCGTCTCCCACTTTATCTCTCTATCCGTAAGAAATTGGGGGTGGGGAGAGGAATGGGTAGCGGTGGGTTAGGTTGGTAAATATGTGAGAAAGTGTAATTAGGACATTTTAAAAGAAACTTACTAAAAGTTGAAGTAGGCATAAAGAGAATAATCTCCCAATTTAGGGAAGTAGGCTTAAAGAAAAGAAACGAAAGTAGTATTAATTAAAAAATTATTTTTTAATTAATTTATTATTTTTTTGATAGAAAGAAGATTATTATTGAAATGTTAATACAATGGTGAAAAACAATGATATTAATTTAGTTTTAAATAGTAATTAGTGTCTTGTTTGCGAGAAATTTTTAGTGCTCCATTAGAGCACCACGTTGTGCTCTACGTTCAATTAAAATGCCCTATTTATACAAACTCTCAGTGGAGCCTATCACTTCTTAAGTGATCGACACACACTGATTGGTTGTAGAGCACCACATGGTGCCCTGTTGGAGCACCAAAAAATTTCTCCTTGATTCCCCCTCTGGCCCAACGAAGAGAAACATTGAACAAAATACACGGCGTTTTGCCTTAAGCCATGCTTGCTATCAACCGAAAATATGAATAATTGGCTAAAAAGGGTGAAAAATCTAGCTGAAGTCAAAATCCTAATCAGTTTGGATTGAGCTGAATTTTTGAATAATTAATTTGATCCATTTTTTTTAAAGAGATGTATAGTCAAATACTACCTCAGTTTCTTATGGATCGTCCTACTTTGACTTTTCAACTCGTAATTATGTCACTTTGACTCGGTGATTTAGATAGCACAATGATATAATTTTTCGATTTTTTTTATGGTGTCGTAGAATAAAGTTTACTCTACAAGACTATGCAAAGATTACCAAATTCTTATATCGTTTTGCTAATAAAATCATCGGGTCAAAATGACTTAGTGAATAGTGACAAAAAAGTAAAATAGACTAAAAGAAAAGAAACATACGCAGTACTTGAATACACCCACTTATAAATAAATTACGATCATAATAAAATTATTTTTGAAATTTCAGCCGCATAATCTCTCATTGTGGATATTCTACAATTACACAGAGATTATTTTAATATTTAAAATTTGAGCTTAAATGTTGTGTCATATGAAGAAATTAAATTAAAATGTAAACGGATAAAAATCCGAATTCCCAAACATGCACTCAGAGTCGTCCTTGCCTTCTACTGCAAAGCCCCGAACGCATAGCTAAACTCCACGTCACCGATCCTAAACAAAGCTAAATACCACGTCACCGATCCTAAGCAAAAGCCCCTAGGCCGTTGATTATCAAACCACATCGACCGTTCTAAACGACTGCGAGATTTGCCAGATCATCGATCCGCGGCAATTCTTTCTCACCAATCACAACACAGGAGTTGTTTCTATAAATACCAACACCTCCTCCTAAAACTTCCATCATCTCATTTCAATCAACCAAACCATCTCTCATTAGAAACTTTCCCCTTCCCCTTTCCTCTCTCACTAACCTAGAAATCAATGGCGCCCAAGGCAGAGAAGAAGCCAGCTGAGAAGAAGCCGGTGGAGGAGAAGAAGTCCGCCGTTGCCGAGAAAACTCCGGCGGAGAAGAAGCCCAAGGCCGGGAAGAAGCTCCCCAAGGACGCTTCATCGACCGACAAGAAGAAGAAGAGGTCGAAGAAGAGCGTGGAGACGTACAAGATCTACATCTTCAAGGTCCTCAAGCAGGTTCACCCAGACATTGGGATCTCCAGCAAGGCGATGGGGATAATGAACAGCTTCATCAACGACATCTTCGAGAAGCTCGCCGCCGAGTCCGCCAAGCTGGCCAGGTACAACAAGAAGCCCACCATCACCTCTCGCGAGATCCAGACCGCTGTCAGGCTTGTTCTCCCAGGTGAATTGGCTAAGCATGCTGTTTCTGAAGGTACCAAGGCGGTTACCAAATTCACCAGCTCTTAGATCTGATGTTTATCGGTTGTTAGAGGTTGAATGTAGTTTTGGGGATTTTGTCCCTAGGGTTTCAGGGTAAACCTTTGGTTTGCTGGTTCTGTTTAGTTGTGGTTAGGCTTTCTATTTTGTGTTTGTAGTTTCAAGGTATTCAATTATGAAATGAAGAACTATTAGTTGTTCTATCAATTGAGTAATTGCTTGCTATGTCAAATATATATAAGCAAATCTAGGGTTTGTGTTGATGAAAAATGATTGTTCTCACTACAGTAGGTATGAATTGCAACAATTCCCTAATTTTTACTCCAGATTGCTTCTGAGGGTCGTCAATGGCATCAAAATCAACCATGGAGTCTGTGAAATGCACATTTCTTCAGCTTAAATTGTCAAATACCTAGCAATTACCACACACCACAAGAGGATCCATAGTTGGTAAGCATATAACTATGTCTGAGACTTGATCATTGTTGCAATTCTTCCACTTAAAGGCTTTATGTTAGTATTCTTAAGCATTTATTGAGTTCATCTCTAACCTGGAATATCATTCTGTGAGGAAAGCCTAACCTGTTAGTCTATGAAATTCATGTGTTAGGGATTGCCCAAAATATATTGCAGATATTATTAAGTATCTACTAGGGGTGAGCACGGACCGGTTTGGGCGGGTATTGTCGAAATTTTTGCCCCGACCCAATAGGTACGGGTTGGAGAATGTTCAACCCAAACCCAATCAATTGTTCTCGATACCCAAACCAAACTTAACTTATCGACTCGGCCCGGTTCGGACCGGGTTGAACGGATTGTTAAATCTAGATAAGTTATTTGAAAAATGTATAAATTTAGTTAAAAAAAATAAAGATGCATAAGCTTCGTGTTTGGAATTGAAAATTTTAAAGTAGTTTGTTAGAAAAGACGAGTTATTTGAGGAAAATCAACTAAAACTATTATTCAGGGATATAAATTTAGTTATCGGACAATGTTATCTAACTACAATATGTAATTTTTTCATGTAAAAACTTAATCGGACCGGACCGGTTCTAAACGGTTTTGCTAAATCTAAACCCATGATCAATCAAAGTTAATTCGGGTTTGCGATTTTATAATCGTACCCAATCAAGTAGCATGAATGGGTGTAAAATTCGGACCGGATTGATGCGGGCCGGTTTGGGGCGGCCGGTTTGGGTGAGTTTTGCTCACCCCTAGTATCTACAATAGCCTTAGCCATCTCTCCCCGTTGAAATGGTGCATTGGGGCCTCTCTAGATCCTGAACCTGTCTTGAAACATCAATTTTGTTATCCAAGTTTTATAGTAGCCATTAAATTTGGATAAATTTCCAATTCATGGCTTTGTTTATGTACAAGAAATGATACTGTTTTCATTGGGTCACTCCCACCATGCCGAAAGAGGATATATGGGTCTTTTTTGGGGAAAAATTAGCAGGAGATTGTCATACAAAACGAACCACGCCATTGACACCCGTAATATTTTGGTATTTGGATTTTTGGGTTCGACTTGGTGACGAGTCGTTTTCTTCTTGGTGTGATTGAGACAGTCTTTTGAATATAAGATTAAGGAAAGATTGGGCCAAGTAAAGTTATGAAATAATGGCGAAAGAATAACATAGCAGTAGCAGATGAAAGCAAGCTAATTCCATCGCCATCTTGACAGGAGGTTTGCCAAGCTCCGTTGACTTGAATAACGACATTGTATAGTTTGGCATTACAGTCCCTTGCAAGACATTTAGGGAGGTATTATTATGAGGAGCTGTCATAGGGGTGCCCGCTGTACTTGGGAAAAAAATGAATGGAACAGCGACTTGCAACGGTTCAAATGTCCTGTTGTTGTTGTTGCCTATGTATAACTTCATTTCTTGCCTTCTAGAGTGACCAGATGTTTGCCATGGTGTATAAACGTCTGGTTTACTTTATTGCACAAGTGAGTGTTTAACCAGGATGTGAAGATCGCGTAAGGATTATGCAAAGTTTGAGTTGCCCAGAGGATGGAGGTCTACTGATACGATGATTAAGGGTTTCATCCACATTGTTACATAGACGGCATTATCTTGAGTGGCTATTAACGGACATCGTTGCAGAGCGGGAGATTATGAACACATTTCTAACGAAAAAGTATTTTTTCGGGAACCATGAATTCTAAATCTTGCCGCATAGATCATTTGAGGACTCCTTAAATAAAAATAACCTCGTAGAAGTAGAGTAGGCATGTCTAGTTTCTCAATAAAAATATATTCATAAAGCACACCGTGCATTTTCCTGATTTTGTATGAAGTCATATTAATAATCGGGTTGTGGTGGTGAGGAAGGTGTATGGCTAGTACTCGATATACAAGAAAGGAAGGTAAAAGTTATTGAAGGCGCCTAGAATACAATTGGTGAGAACCGCATTTAGTTGTTATCAAGCCTGCAACTAGCAAATGATCTAGAGATGACGTGTTAACATGTTAATATATTGATATTTCTAGTACAACATATAGGTATATGGGAGAATCCTCATTTTAATCATGGGAGAATCCTCATTGATGTTCAATGGGCTCGTTTGGTAAGATTAATTATTGGATTAATTAATTATCAAAAATTTGGAGGTAAAATGAAGATTTCGCGGGTTCCGACCCGGATCCGGTTAGGACCGACCCGGTACCGGACTGTTCCGACCCGGATCCGGATGGGACCGACCCAGCTCCGGTGGACAAAAAAGATCCCGAATAGTGCTTTATAGAACAGGTATCAACTTGTGGTTTATTAGTGTGTGTCAATCCGGATCCGGTTGGGCCATAACCAGATCCGGTTAGTCTAAACCCGGATCCGTTCACGTTGTTGGGAATATTTTTTAAAAAAAGAAGGTATCCGGATTATAAGGTACCCGAATCCGGGTAATTCCAAAAATCATATAATCTATCCATCTTTGCCAAACGGGTCAAATTAATTATCAAAATTTAATTAATTAATCCAATAATCCAACTTTCCCAAACAAGGCCAATGTACAACCTTTGTTTCTTCTCTTTTAACTGTTTGACTTTTTATCCCGTAATTGAGTCACTTTAACTCGGTTGTTTGGATAACAAAACAATGTAATTTTTTGACAATTTATTTTTAGTGCAAAGATTACTAACTTCCTATATCGTTTTGTTAATCAAATCACCGGGTCAAAATAATCCTGTAAATATGTCAAAAAGAAAAAGAAAGTAAGCTGAAGAGAAGATACATACTAATTCTAGCTGAAAGTTAGGTGGAACTTCAATGAGCAATTTATTTTTTTTGATAAATTTCAATGAGCAATTTAGATTGTAATCTTTGGGCTTGAGCTATGATTAGTGTGAAAAAGCCCAAAAATGTGGCTTCGCCCGGGTTCGAACCGGAGACCTTCAGTGTGTTAGACTGACGTGATAACCAACTACACCACGAAACCAAGTTGTCAACGTTTCTACGATCTTTTTAATACCAAAAACATTACATATCACCGACCTTCTTCGCCTTTTATTTCCACCCCCAATTGCTTTCACTCTCTTACTTCAGGAGGAACCCTAGTTTACCTTCTCCTCCGTACTCCGTCGTCAGATCCTCACTATCGTCACCTTCTCCTCCGTTCTCCGTCGTCAGATCCTCCGATCTCCGTCGTCATCCAAAAATGTCAGGCGCCGCCGCATCGCTGGACATGTCCTTGGACGATCTGATCAAGAGCAACAAGAGATCCGCCGGCGGCAACTTCAGAGGCAGAGGCCGTTCCTCCGCCGGACCTGGCCCTGCTCGCCGCTTCCCCAACCGCGCCGGTAATCGAGCTACACCGTACGGTGTGAAGGTATATACATCGTCTCATCAACACCGAGCTCGTAAAAGCTTGACGATTTGTGATGAAATCATAGCTTTGTTCGTTTCGCTAAATCGTCGTTGATGGCTGAGCAGGCACCTGATGCGCCGTGGAAGCATGATATGTTCGCCGTGGGTCAAGCTGTGGCTTACGCTGGACAAGGAGGCGGTGGTCGTGGCTCGGGTATTGAGAGTGGGACGAAGCTTTACATCTCTAACTTGGAGTACAGTGTCTCCAACGAAGATATCAAGGTAATATACCTCATATTTGGGGTTTATGAGAAGCTAGGGTTTTGATATTCTTAGAACTTCTTGTAAATGCATGTTTTCTAGTATAGCTGGTATGATGAAGTCCTCCAATTGCACACTGCTCTGATTGCGAACTCATGTTCTCTCACAGTTAAAGGAAGAATCACTATGTATCGGTTTTCTGTTGCTAAACATGTTCTTTGAGTGATGTTTTAGGTGGAGTCCAATTTAACTTCAATGTCGTAGTTGATCCCCCAGAATATCTTTACCTCAAGAGAAAGGAGAAAGTATTTCTAACCCAAGGATGAATAAGATTTATGCTAGATACAGGTCTATTACACCTCCATCTGTATTAATACAAGTAAGATAGTCAGGAATAACAAGATAAATAAGATGAACAAATATTTGTGTCAGCAGATTGCAGCATAAACTGCCTAGAATCCGAGAGGGAGCAAGAACGGGAGGGGTTCCAAGTATTAGTGTTTTCATTATTGATATATTGTCGCATTATTGTGTTTGTTAGGGTTAGTTCCAACATAGTGTGTGGCGGCAGTTGGTTAGTTAGTCCCAAAACTAAGTGCATTTAGAATCCTACTTCATTTGTCACTATTTCTCATCTTAGAAGTTCATAGTTTGGTGGTTATAAACTTCATGGCAGTACCTTATTTTCAACAATTATTACTGCTTGTGATGTACAAACAATGTTACAGTGTTACCTTCTAGATGAATAAAGTAGCGTGTTCATACAGCATAGGTTCCTGCTGACATGTGAGGAATTCCAAGTGCGGGGGTTTATTTTCTGTGGAATTTCGTTTCATCATTGTGTTGGGTAGATATGTATGACATAGCACACCACTACCTTCCTATAGATGCTTATGCTAGTATACTCAACTACTACGCTTGAGCTCATGCTTTGATATGTCAATGGCGGTTTGTATTTTTTTTTTTTTTACTATGGCTCATTCACTGAATGTTTTATTAAACATTTCAGGAGCTATTTTCAGAGGTTGGTGACTTGAAACGTCACTCAATTCACTACGATAGGAGTGGGAGATCAAAGGTATGATCTGAAACCCCTGCACGATATGGTAGTGTAGATAATTCTTCATTGTCTACTGGGCTTTAGAAAGAACTATTTTCTGTAGGGAACAGCTGAAGTTGTCTTTGCACGTAAACATGACGCTCTCAATGCTGTAAAGAGATACGACAATGTGCAACTTGACGGAAAGCCAATGAAAATCGAGATTGTGGGAACAAATATTGCTAGTCCTGCTGTTCTGCCATCACCAAACGGCTCTTTCGGGAATTTTAATGCTGCTCCTCGAAGGTATTCAGGCTATCTTCGCGCATGTGATTATTTTGGTCTTCATATTTGAGTTAAAATTTCTGCTTTCAGTTCCTGTTATACTATTGTTTGGGCACACGTGATCGGATGAACGTTATAGTAGTTATGATCAATGAGTAGGCATCCCAAAAGATATTTTAAGTATGAAAAGTTCAGATATGAACTTATTCAGTTATCCCCTGGGTAACCTAACCCACACCCAGCATTGAAAAAGCACACGAACTTATAGTTCTGAAGTGTGTTAGCAACCGCTACTTTTTAACTTCCAGAAAGAAATCCTGCATGTTTGCCAACTGTTCTATCAACAGATGTTGGGATAAAAGTAGTGGTGTATTTATCGAGCAGCCAGTAGATGCCAGATAACTTATATAACACTATAACCTTAGGCACCAAGGTTACGGTACCTAGCTTTTCCCTTCCCTCCTTCCCGTATAGTAAGCTAAGTAGATGTTTCAGATTGGTAAAAAAGGAAGGTATAACTGTTCTATCAACAGAGATGTTGGGATAAAAGTAGTGGTGTATTTATCGAGCAGCCAGTAGATGCCAGATAACTTATATAACACTATAACCTTAGGCACCAAGGTTACGGTACCTAGCTTTTCCCTTCCCTCCTTCCCGTATAGTAAGCTAAGTAGATGTTTCAGATTGGTAAAAAAGGAAGGTAAAACTGTTCTATCAACAGAGATGTTGGGATAAAAGTAGTGGTGTATTTATCGAGCAGCCAGTAGATGCCAGATAACTTATATAACACTATAACCTTAGGCACCAAGGTTACGGTACTAGCTTTTATACCCTTCCCTTCTTCCCGTATAGCAAGCTAAGTAGATGTTTCAGATTGGTAAAAAAGGAAGGTAAAAATGTGAAGGAGAGAAGCAATGAAATCCAACAATCGTAGGATATTAGGAGCAGAGAGTGCTAAAGTTTGTTTGTCGTAATTTAGAATGATGAGCCTTTCAAGATCTTTACATAAATCCTCTTTTGATGTCAAGGTGACGAGTCTTTACTTCAGATAATTAATTCCTAGTTATCACCCTTTCGGAAGGAAGTATCGTGACAAAATACAGAGGAACTTGAGCCAGTTCATTGTCAGGACTGTGTGGAACGTACATATTCAGACCTCAGGTTATTCAAATTTAGAACAGTATATAATGAAAAATGTTAGGGGAGCCGAAAATTACTCCCGACCATCAGCCAAATAGTACAGCTCATGCCTACATGGCAGACTCTCATTAATGCAAGAGTGTTGAGGTGATAATTAGTTATTAAAATAAAATGACTTCAGTAGATTGATTTTTCATTGATTACTTTTCCTTCTCCCCAGAAATCTAGCAAACCTAAAAGAGAAAATTACCCTTTACAATTCCTTTTCTTCGTTGTTCATTTCACTGAGTAAACAAGGAAATTATGTTAACTATTATGCATGATAATTGATGGTCAATGAAAAATCGATCCCCAACAGTTCACATCTATTCCATTTAGTGGTATCAAAATACATATATAATTTATTGAACTTTTGACATAGAACCCCCCTGCAGTATTCTTTTGACACCTTATGCATGATAATTGTCTTGCAGTATTATTTTGACACTTAGCTACCATTAGTATTGATTTTCACTTTACAATTCTCTTGGCGCCATCGCTCGATCTCTCTGTCTCTGTCTGTCGTATTTCTTTTCCTGTGACATGTCTTTTCGGGAACATTTATTCACTACCAGGTCATTCGATCTCTGTCTCTGTCTATGTTGAGGTGATAGACATTTTCACCCACTCAGGTTTGATGAAAAGACACTTTGCCCTCTCCAGTTTGGGAAAACACACTTTCACCCCTTTAGTGTGCCAAAATGGAGGGTGTGAGTGTCATTTCCCAAAATGGAGGGTGTGAAAGTGTCATTTCATCAAACTGGGGGGAGGGGGTGAAAGTGTCTTTTACCTATTTGAAAAATGTAATATATAGATTTAAAACCAAATTATTAAATTTTTTGGGGGTGCCATTACTTTCAATGGCGGAGATGGACGGAAAATTGGCTATTTGTTCACAAATTAGAATAATGTAGAGGATTTTTGTGGTAAATTGATAATGCGGCAGGTTGTGTCAAAACAATAATGCATATAGAATGTAAAATACATAATTGAAATAATCTTGTTTACCAAACGGACCTAATTTACCAACTTCTCGAGAAGTGATAGAAGCAGAAGCAAGTGTAACAAATTTGACAACTCATCATTCTTGTAAACCTAGTATCACAAGATCAAATTTTACTTCCAACAATTATCATGCGTAAAGGTTTCCATAATTTCCTTGTTTACTCAGTGAAATGAAGAACGGAGAAAAGGATAAATTTTGTCTTTTGGGTTTGCTAGATTTTTGGGGAGAAGGAAATGTAATCATTGAAAAATCGATCCACTAAAGTCATTTTATTTTAATCAAACAGTATCACCTCAACACTCTTGCATTAATGAGAGTCTGCCATGTAGGCATGAGCTGTGATATAACTATTCGGCTGATGGTCGGAAGTAATTTTCGGCTCCCCTAGCATTTCTCGTACATAATTATCCTAACATTGAAAAAGTATAAGAAATAACTTGCAGAACGCGTAATAGCTTGGGGATTATTACTGTACACTACACCAAACGACTATGGAAATCCAATTTGCAGATTACGCTGCCAGTGACAAATAGTGCTGGTTTAATGTATGCTTAAGACGTGTCTACAAACAACATAGCTAGTTACAATCATTATAGCAGGACTATATAAATTTAGAGTTTAGTAGTTATTGGTTCAAACTCAAAAAGAAATATTTAACCATTAAAATTTGGTTTGTTTCCATCAAAGATCTTTCAACATTGGTCTGAATTCTCTTAATCGTGGTACTACATGATAGTAGGTGATGGATATGCATATATATAAGTTACTTGAAGTGAGATTAGAACTCACACTGTGTATTTTCTCACAGCTTGCCTGAGTTTGCCCTTCTTACGGCTCGTGCCCTACTGGGTTAACAGGTGTGAGAGCATCATAAGATAATTAAATTTGTTACAAAATCGAAATGAAAAAAGATGCATCTTATTGGCCTCGTTTGGGAAGCTAGATTTATGGATAGCTAGATTATCCAAAATCTAGTAAAAATAGAATTCGACCCGGTTCCGGCTGGGTCCGACCGGGTTCCGGCTTGAAGATTCGCTAACATGTCGCTTCCTTGTTGGTTAATTTGTGTTCGGCCGGGTCCTACCTGGATCCGGTTATGCGTTGGACAACCAAAAATGTTTTTAAAATAACCGGATCCGGCTATTCAAACGGGTCAGATTAAAATTCAAAATTTCATTAATCTATCACTTAATGCAGCTTACCCAAACGAGCACAAGATATCAATGTACTGTATTTACAATGCTAAGTAAATTGGAAGTTCTATGGAAACGAATTAAACAGAAACAGTTCATAATTCCTAATAGTTATTTGGCCGTTGAACAAGATTCCTGTAGAGATCACTTAATTGTGTTTGGAGTTGTATGATGTTCAATAATTCTACTACTATTATTATCTAAACCTCCAAATCAGGGAAAATCAACTATTTGATTTTCCAAATCAACTATTGATTTTCCCAGATATTACTTTTCAGAAAATCAATGATATTGGAAGTATTGAAGCCGTAAAGTTGCATACACATATCTATAGCATCTTAGTAACTTCATTTCAGCATAACCCACCAGGCGAAAAATTGAAATTATTTTACCTAGCTGTACGATAGTTTTGGTTTGTGGAACGGGGACATATACTCTGTTTATTGGCATAGTTGTCAATATAGTACTACAACTGATATGAATCGTATGGTACGATACAGTGTATCAATGGTATAAATCGATGTCTGTATCAAAATGAAAACATGTCGGACGTACGGGATTGTGTTGTATCATATAGCGAATGATACACTTCTAACGAAGAAAGAAGTCGAGAGTATACGTGTACTTTCTGAATTGTTTTTACGTTCTCCTATAACTAGACACATGAACTTCACCTATTCGATGCGCCAATATTCACACACCAAAGTCTGAGAGCTCCACAACCTGCTTTTGGGCTTCTACAGACAGGCCCAGTGACCAGAATGCAGTTAATTGTTTTAATAGAACAAACAAGTGAAGGCTTGGTGGTCTATGTTCCCATCTTTTAACTACGTGATCTACCAAATGTGGATTCCATTGAATTTATGTCTGGAATTATTAATTTATTTCTTGAATTTCATGATCAGGGTTACAATATGTTATATTGCGTATTTGCTGAGAAGCTTATTAGCATAGTTTATGGCTTTGAGATTTCTAATATGGCTTTGAAGGTTTCTCCTGTTGTCAAATTCCTTTTCAGTGTCTTGCACATGCCTTGCTTCTTCATTTAAGTGTGCAACAGTACTCACTTGATGATTTCTTCTTTAATCATTTCTATTTTGACGTACTGAGGACTAGCTCAACATGATAGCTCAAAATGTCCTTGTGTATTTAGGTAGCTTTTTGGGTACAAACATGACTTGTGTTTAGAGCACATACTTCATGTATTATGCATGGGATTGGTATTTCTAAGTTTTTAAAGAGAAGTCAATGTATCGTCGCGATAGGAAACATGGTCCAAAAAATTGATTTTGGAAACGTGACACCATACTTTGACAACTACTGTAGCCGTATTAGGAGATGTTGGTCTTCATTTCCGGTGGTTAACCACTGGTCGACCTAAATTTTTTCTGGGGTATTTCCAAGCCACTGTTCTTGTAATGCACATATGTTTCCGGTGGTTAACCACTGGTCGACCTAGTTTTTTTCTGGGGTATTTCCAAGCCACTGTTCTTGTAATGCACATATGTTAAAGTTTGCCTTTTTTCATCCAGTAGGAATAAATAAGATGAACATAGTGACTGCCCTATTTCACTGGACCAAAAATCATGTGTAATTTGTGTACCATGTTTTGATATGCATGTTCCAAATTTACAGTGCGCTAGGGTATGCGAGACTTGCGCAACACAGGCTCCAACGTGTATCTTGCTTGTCGGATCAACAAAGTAGATATACTCTTAGTTGTTCAGGCTCGTCAATCAACAAATTGCATAGGTCAAACAATGAGTTCATTAACTGACTAGAACAGTGATCGATATGCATCATAAAATTGGTACCTCTAGGTTTCCAGAGCTTGCGTCATGGCACAAACTCTCGCTGAATAGAACAAGGATTGTTGCCGCTAAATAACTACAGTGCATCAGATGGTCGAGTTCACAGTGTGAGAAAGAGAGAGAGCACCTATAGGGTAGTTGCGTTAGAATCTTCGGAGTATAGATTGTTGTGGAAGCTAATTTGGCGAGAGTGGAGAGAGAGGAAAAGAGTGAGACATGCGTGGGTTAATCTTTATGACGATGACCTCCTCCAGCCTATGGATGGCTTGGGCAATTGGGCTTGTTGTCATATGAACTTAACTATCTTTTGGGTAATGGTTGGCAATTATCATCAATGTCTGCGCATGCACTATGGTATTATAGTTCAGATTTTTAGTTAAATCTTGATTTTCTATATCACCTTGACTTATGGAGTGTGGTCGGATGTGGCCCACTTAGAGAAGTATTTCTTTAGTAGAGATGACATGCATGCTAGATTAAAAAAATGTCTTACAAAGTTCTGTTACTTCAACAGTGTACAAGGACGAGGCGGTGCTGCAGGGAGGTATCGTGGCGGTGGTGGCGGCGGTGGCAGTGGAGGCCGTGCATCATTCGGAAGGGGACGTGGGCGCGGGAGAGGAGGCCGTGGTGGCGGTGAGAAAGTTTCTGCGGAAGATCTCGATGCAGACTTGGACAAATATCACTCCTCGGCAATGCAGACCAACTGAAAGAATCTCTTGTATTTCTCTTAATTCCCTTCTGCTATAGGGCATGGTGTGCTTGATAATGCAACCTTGGTAGTGTGTCTGGTTTAGTTATCCAACTTGTTTTTGAGTAACAAAGGCAGAAGATATTGCTAGAGAACTGTTGAAACTGTAGTGGAACTTGCTGTGTAACTCTTGTCCCTATCATTTGGGCGTGTTTCATCGGTCAGTATGGTGTTCTGTGAATTTGCCTCAGAACTTGGGGATTGAATTCAATGCGGCTTGGATGTTCACACTTCATGGGATGCTATTTTGTTGCCCGAATTGAGGCTCTTATTCATTGCAAGGAAGTACAATTTGAGCTGGAGGAGATCCCACCACTCTCACTGCTTTGAATGCTGGGAATCTTCTCAGGTTGCTAAACCTCGGGGAATACCATATGAGGTAGTTTTGCCATACTTATGTGATAATCTGATATACCATATTTTCTGTAGTTTCTAAGTATTCTTTTGATCTGCGGTAGTGTGTCAGTATGCATGCAGAGAAGTAACTGTTTCTTCTTGAAAATGTTCAAATACACATGGTTAGAACTTCTTGAGAGTTCATATCATCATTTTATTCATGCAAATGAAGTTGATGATGTGGATAGTTGCAGGCGTTGGTCTGAGTTTGTAGACGAAATGTTCTAATTGACCAATTTTGATTTTTTTGGGAAGGATTTTGCATCAGCGAAATGAATGCTGTAAGCCACCTGCTTTCTGTTGGTCGATGGTCCCTGTACTTCAAACAGAGATCAGTTGGATTCATTTCCCTTTCCTGCAGTTTTTTCATCTGGAGCTTGCTGCAGCAAGTGTTTGGTCAATGTTGAATTTAGTTTTTCTAATAATCCTTGGAGGGGTGGTCAAGTGTGTGTTGATGCTCCATTAGGTTCTCATAAATTTGTGAATTATTGTGCAATATGGCTCTGGTGCTTGAGTGCATTTGTTGTGTTTTGCTGTATCACCTCAAGTACATATCAGATATTACGAGCAAAGATACCTATGCATGATCGGCTTCTCTGCGAGTGAGTCGTGCAGATCGAGGTTTGGACGTGAAACCGTTGCATTTTTGCTTGTTAAGAGCCTACTATTTGGGCACGCTGAATACTCTTGGGCATAATTGAGTGTAATTTGTGTGCTTTTAAGAAACAGTAGGTGAACTTTTGGGAGGAATAGAATAATTTTCTGGGTATCTTACATACTATGTAACAGGTGGAATTGGTAGTGGCGGTTAACATAGAAGACAGACTAGAGAGGTGAGTGCAACGCTTAAAAGAACGTTGGGTGGGACATAGCAATCACCAACTATTCACTGGGTTGCTTTGACCCGTTGTTTTGATTAGCAAAACGATACACGGATTCGGTAATTTTTGCGTGAACTCGTAAACTTTACTCTATAATACTATGAAAAAATTGTAAAAAATTATATCGTTTTTTTTTTTTTTGATCAAAGGCAAGAATTTCATTAAGAGGGAGCGCACCATAACAGGGTACAAGCAGTACAACCGACCAAACGAGTCAAGACCCTAGAGGCTCTGACTACAAACACACTACCAGCGACCACAAGCATCCAATAGATATATTACAGCAAAATGATATTGGATGCCAACTAACCACTGTACAAGATTACATGATTTAGCTAGACAATGAGCCTCATGAACTAAACGACGCGGTACTTTAACTAAAAGGCATTCCTGAAAGTTCCTGCTTTCCTGCATGATGTAGTCCAAAAGCGGTGCGTCCCTGAAAGATGGTTGTTCACTCCCCTGGATCAGATGAAATGCAATTAAACTATCAGTGAAAACAGTCACAACTTGTAAGGAACAATAGCGTGCAAGTAGAAGACCATGGTAAATGGCTAATAATTCTGTCTGTAGTGCCGAGTCCGTAGAGCATAGTTTTGCATATTTCAGCGAATCACCGTGTTGCGTCCGTAAGTACACTCCAACGGCTCCGCTAAGGGTATTGCTTTGCCAAGCCCCATCAACTTGGATAGTTGGCATAGTATCAGGGGCTTGCTGATAGAGAGAGCTCTCGCTGGTGAGAGAGTAGTAATGGTGCCCTTGTTCGCGCTGAACTTCTGTCTCCTGCTGTGGTGCAGAAACTGAAGCTTGAGCAAATCTTTGAACTTCTGTGACCCCCTGGTCATAGTATTCTGCAGCCCGAGAGGGGTGCCATTCCTGTCTCCCGAACACAACTTCATTCCGCATCCTCCATACAAAATTATATCGTTTTGTTATCCAAATTTCCGAGTCAAAGTGACCTATTTGCGGATAAAAAAGTCAACCGCACTTGAAAGAGAAGGAATAGAGGTAGTATGTGTCAGCTTGGCTTGTCACTATGCTGTAACAATTTCGGCTGATATCGATTGTCGGATGGATCAGTTCAAGTTTCAGTTGCGACTCACATTGTATTGATACTACATTGTTTGGATGGATCAGTTCAAGTTTCAGTTGCTACCCACATACATTGCATTGATACTACAGTGTTCATCTGTGACTGACGAACAAGAGGAACAAATAGCAACTCTGTTTCAGGAGAGCAAGAAATGTTAAACTGTGTCACTGTAGTCCACTACGCGAACATCATGAGCAAACGGTCAAAGAAGCTGTCATCAGTAACTTCAACAGTAATTTTCACAGAAAACTTGTATGTACATCACGAAAATTGAAGAGTATTTTCACCATTGCAAGCCAGACATCGAATACTACGAGTAGAAACATTACTTATATTGAAACTAGTGGGATCTTTTTGCTAGTAACGAGCTAATCAAGCACCCTCTTGGGACAATTTCATATGCAAATCTTCATTCTCGAAATATCTTCTAAGGGTCTGCAAGCTACAAAACAACATTGGTAATGTAAGCAACAATAATCTCCAACTGCCCATTGCGGTCCAACAAGGATGGCACCAGTTCGGCTTGCAATGCCATAACCGCAAAGCAGTATTCGCCTGACAATTATTTGGTCCTTCGGAAGAAACAAAACCTAGCCGACTGAGAAAAACTAGACTTCACACAGCATCTGGAATGACGACATATACAACCTTCGTGTACACGAAACCTCAGTCTTAGTTTAACATTTTCTTTTCTTGCTTCTCTCTTCTGCAAGCCAACGGAAATACAACATCACAAAACAAGGGAAAAAATGGTAATCGACCATCACTGTCTCATCAACAGTCAAACTAGCCAGCCAAGGTCATAGACTCATAGTAAAGATGGATGCGGCAGAAAGACAATTCAAGGTTGGGACATTGTATTCAAGTAAATATTATGAGGTACACAACCATTTCATTGCCTCGATAATTAGTACTACAAGATAATTAGTACAAGGAATCAATTAACATGGACTACTTCAGCAAAATCAGTTTCCTACCACAGCCGGATAGGAGCTTCAACATTACAAAAATACACGCATTCTTCCGCTTCCTTTGTGAGGCCACACTACTACAGCTGGAAACTAACTATAAATCAGGGCCCGTTCATTAAGAATCTCAAAACAAGATTGATTCATATTTGAACAGAATTCTTGGTTGATGCTAACTACTGCTGCTGAAAACTAATAAACAAGGACTTCTCATATCTACTCGGTCATTTTATCTTATAGTACCCAAATATCCTGTCTCCCTGTTCCTTAACATACCTAAAACACCATATCAGATTGAGTGGAGACGGACAGAGTTGTTTCTTTCACTTTAGTAATTACTGCTTCCTCTAGTTTACAGATGCATAGAATTAGGCTTCAGAAAAAATAAGGTGTTATTTCATTACTACTGTAAATAAAATATATCAGGCATATTGTGGCAATGCCTCAAAAATTTCTTTACCTGGTATGCATGGCAGCAATACTGAAATCCTGGCATTGCTCTTATCCTCTCATCATAAACTAATAAGCACATAGAAGCACATGTAAGTCTGATTAGTAGTACACACTTGTATTGTAGTCACCAAAATTTGTCTATTTTTATTTGAACCAAAGTAAAACTGCAGACAAAAAGTAAATAGGGAACAAAGCTCAACTAAGTAACACTTCTTCCTTCCATCTAAAGGGTTTCCACTTTTACTCCAATGGCCAAATATATGAGAGAATACCTTTAACAACAGCAATAAGCCAGACACCTTGGGAGCAACCTGAGAATAGTAAGCGCGAAATATTAAACTATAAAACACCCATGGGAAGTAAGGATTATAATAATTCTAAAAATAAGAGACATGGACACCACAGAAACACAAGAGGCGATAATTGCAAAAAGGGATTAGTGATGCAGTTAAATTTTCCTTTGAAGGCATCCCAGATCAAACTTCATGTACATGGTGCATTGCAAGATACTAATAAATCAGAGGTCTGGACAGGTTGAGGACACAGCTACTAGGCCTTAGACACTGACATTAGATAATACGCTACAATGCTACTATCATATAATCGTCTGCATACGCGTTTAAGTGGTTAAAGTAGTTCACTTTTGCCCCCTTCATATACGGATCAGTCCTTTCCCTAAGACTACAGATTCCTGGTGAATTCTTTCCATATTGAATATATTCAATCTCATCATGTACAGACAACAAACTGAATCATAGAGCTAAATCTTGTCATAAAACTAATCAACATATGTATGCAAGTCGAATCATACTCTGGTGGTGCATCTGTCGTCACACATTGTACATTTCTTTCCTAAAAGATATCAAGAATGAAAACTGAAACTCATTCATTCTTTAACTTGCAGTTTTGGTAATGAGCTTTTAAATCTATAGTGGAGTAAGAATGCATTACTCATACTCCCCATTTAACATACAATAAATTAGTAAATTGTGCAAGAAAAACCCAATACATCCATATACATTTTTGTACAAATTAGCAATATCGCTAGAGTCAACAATTACATTTTTGTACCCATTTTTATCCTTTTTTTTAGAATGTACTCATTTTTATCAATTGCATTAAATGAAAACCAATGCACATTTATTAGCTCTATCTTCTATTTCCTTAAAGATATGCATGGCTCAAATTGTGGCTCGACACATGAGTGCCACGCTCCTAAAGTCATGCCAAACCATTTACCTACAAGAAAACATGCTTTCATGAATGTGACTCTTATTACTCCCAAACACACACATATACGTCTGATTAGTGATGCTTGAACCTTGGCTACATTGCAAAGAGGGTGCTGAGTAGGCAATAACTCTATCCAATAAATTTCACTTTGCTCTTATCTCCAACGGATAACCAAAAGAAGACTAGCAACGCTGACGTTGCTCTTATCCTAATCAAATGAAGAAATGATTTCCACACTGTCGATATGTTCGAGGTGAAATTGGGTGCAATAAATATTAGCCTCTGCTACCGTCTTGTACTTATTGAACAAGCTTCTATACCTATTGAATGGAGAATTTTACAGGTACAAGTTCAATCTAACTACAGGCCTACAGCGCTGACAGGCACTCCAGTATTTACTGACTGTGACCCACACGGTAAGTTTCCCTTGCTTGCTGAGTGATTTGAGAGTTGATTCATGTAGGGACTTCAGTAGAATGTTAGAGGACTCTTTCTACTTGATACCATCTAGTCTGAACAAGTTTTAGTTTTTTAACGGACGTTTTGAAGGGAACCATGTCAGAAAGTCAAATTCAGCAAGGCCTAGATCAAGACAACCAGCCAAAGAAAATGATGGGAACATCAAGTTCCAGAAGAGAAAATCAAGTTCCAGTGAGGAAAGTCCGTATAATCTACACTGACCCCTATGCAACAGATGATTCTGATGAAGACAGCGAATGTGGATCAAACAAGCCAAAGCGTGTTGTCATAGAGGTTACTCATCCAGTTGATTTGAAGCAACTGACGGGAAACTAAAAAAAACCTCTTTTTGGGATAAAGCTCTAAAGAGAAACCTCGTTTGGGTTGAAGTCTTTAGTATCTTTGTAAGAAATCTAAAGTAGTGGGGTCAATCTATTGGCATCCAGTAGCTATATATCTGCGTAGCATTTATTTGAAGTGGTTGAATTATGTTAAAAAAGCATCCCGAGAGACTAATGGAGTCTCAAGGTTTTCTAAATTCTACGATGTACTGTTGAGCTTTGGTCAGAATAGAACAATGTCTACCACCTTTTCCTATCACCTATGCAACTTAGGTTTCGTCTAATATAAATATAATTACTGCTGATTCATCGCTCATATGTTTGGGCACCACACAGTCATCAAACTAAGTCTAGACCGTTTGAAAGAAACTAGTGACATTGATAAAGAGAAAGGTTCTGGACTTGCTAATGACAAAATCAATCTTCTAATTAAATGGCATTGTCCTCCAGCAGGAAGACTCGAGCGTAACACTGATGGACGTGTGGGCAACAAGCAAGGAGTTGGGAGGCTATGGAGGAATAACTTGGAATGACAAAGGAGAATTGGGTGAAGGGGTAAAGAGGCAAAATCTTCACTGAAAACCCAATGGAAGCAGAATTGGAAGGCATTCGCCAGGGGCTTAAGCATGCTTGGGTGCAGAACTGGAAGGACATCATCCATCACACCCACAAATTCCAAAAAGTTCATCCAAAAATCACTTTCCAAACAAGGCCTACCTACTGACAATAACTCTATTGTTAAATATAAACTTGGATCACCTAGAAAAGAACATGCAGATGCAATGGTGAAGAGCTCATAGCAAACAAAAATACAAAAAATTGATTCAAACATGAAGAACAGATAAAACACTACAAGCACATATTTCAGACTTTTAACTGTTGAAACCATTTTTCCATTCTACTTAAGTGATACTAGTAGCTTTTATGGATCTCAACGAGTTAAGGCTTAACCAATTTGTAGATAGCTTGTTCAAAATTATCCCGTACTGATTAATATCTAAAAATATAAGGACAACAAAGAAGAGCTTGATACCTGCAATCATTCTGCATTCTGCCGTTCTTCTCAATCTTGCTTCTTGATTCTTCGTGCCACCCGCAAAATATTATGACTGAAACATTAGATCATTAATCAAACCAGATGTGAGTTTGTGTCAAGGTCAGTTCACTATGTCTAGTAGAGATGATACAGTAGCCGAAATCCTGCCTCAAAAGCCAAGTTATCAATCATGCGAGAGTTCAAACCAAAAAAAAGGTACCAAAAGCTGGCCATACAACTGAAGATATAAGATTCTAACAAAAAGCAAATCATCCACAGCACACACAAGGTATCATTAAGTTACTGAGCCCCTGTTTCCTAACCAGTAAGAAGAATTATACTCATTTGCTCATTATCTTCTAAATGGAAAAGCAATTTGGTAAGATCCTACACATTCCATCCTCTCTGATCTTTGGATTGCTACTATTAAAATAGTCGGTCACTGAAACATCCACAACTATGTTGTCCGGAGATGCTAACCACATTTCATAAAATCAGTACATTTTAAGAGTTGAAACTTATCATCCAAAAAAAATAACTAGAAAACATACAAATTCTTTTTGGTGTTTTTTCTGATAATGTTAAAAATACAAGGGGCGGAGGTGACACCATCCCATGTTTTCATCTTTAAACCCTCTTCACCAACACTAGCCGCAAAATCTCTTTGATGAAGATGACGAAGAGTGGTAGAAGGAGAAATAATCAAATCTGGTCAGGGAGGTCGACTTACAGCTTTGTCTAGCTCTCTTTCTCCATGTCTCCCCCTGACGTCTCCCAAATGGAGATGCGTGTCCTAGGTGTTTCGGCCCTATTTTAATTATTTTTATTTTTGAAACACCGGTGGCACTTCCGAGACGTTCAGGTGTTTCCGAGTTTTCGAATCGCAAACGGCACCCCTGATATAGTGTCCATGCAACATAGATCCACAAGAACAATCACTCTAAAAATCCCCCATCCCACCCCCGGAATTTCACCCCAGTCATAGCTCTCCACCGGTAATTCATCAACACCCCTGAAAGCCACAGACCCACTTCCATGAAAAGCCTTTTTGAAACAAGCCAGATACCACCCAGCATCCCCTTCCACACTTACAAATTGTCGTTCGATCCACTTGATGAGATATTCAAAACTGTCCCCTAAACCTCCTACAATAGATCTCTTTGAATCTTCTCCAACCTCCTCCAAAACCTCGTCACAACAGACGGGAATAGTGAAAAGAGAACTGAAATAGGCGAGTACAGAAGATAATCGCAACATACTTTTAATCTAACTTAGATAAATCCCCTATCTGATGATTGCACCTCTCCCAACCCATACGTTGCTATCACCCTTCTCTTACGTTCACCACATTCAAACAACGATGCTAACAGTAGATCCATGTACGAACATATAAACCCTTCCCAAAACACCAGCATTTCTAGTAGTCTTCTATTCCCAGGAGCCGACCAACAGGCACTATCAGTGTAAAACTTATGCAGATTCATCAGTGTAAAACTTCAAGACAATTAGCCTTTAACATAAGCCTTTAGATTTGTCAAGAACTGGGAATTGAACCTCCCTCACCCTAAAGTTCTCTTTTTGGTGGTTCTCTCTCTAAGACAAATCATGCCAAAGGCTTCCAGATCACAGAATTTAGCAATGGCTCAGGGCATAGGGTAATAGTTGAATTACTACTAGACGGCTGCAGAAGTTTTTGAGTTGTCCCATTGAAGGTTTAAACAGATGTAATTTCCAAACACACAGCAAGATCCACTTTCTCCACTGCTCACCACAAGGTCGTTCTTTCTAAATGGCAAATCATGAAACCCGTCCCTTTGTCTTTGGTCAACACACTCCTCAGCTACCCGGCCACAAAGGCATTCTGCAAATGAGATTCAATACTGGGTAAATCTCAAGGTAACGACAAAACTTTAGTTGGGACTTAACAATGACAGAACAAAGTGGCAAACTAATAAGCTGAAACATCTTTTAGTATCTACTCCTTTTCAGGATTAACACTTGTGTCTTTGCAAAAAAAAAGGATTAACACTTGTGAAAAAGGAAATTTCACATGATCTTAGTATAGTGTCTCTTACAACCCAGTGGCTCATGAGTCATGGGTAACTGGCAACCATACGAGCTAAATCTTCATTTGAGACCCTATCACAACCAAACTGGCTTTGTAGACCAAAAAAGAGATTTAACTGGCTCATCTTCCTCAAACAAATTCCCATAGAGGTCCACCATGGCCTGTCCAACCTCCTATTTCTGAAGGACACTCCCTCATCCCATTTCTAATCTAAAACTCAAATTATCTCCACTATTCGAATCCCACATTATATAAAAGAAATATTTTAACCCATTAACCACAACACCTAAGAATGCCTCCAACCATCTTTTCTCCCAGACATCCTAGAAAATTTATGTTTGAGCTCCTTCTAATAAAAGACACCTGATGTCCTCACTCATTCCCCCTGATTATCCAGAATCTCAATCAACCACAGCATCTGGTAACCGAACCTGTAAAAGAGAGTAATAACCTTTTTTCATTGCAGATAATCCTCAACCATTTCAGATTTTAAGCCAGAATAAAACTCAGGAAACCTGAGACCTCACAACTCCGCCCACAACTCTGTCACGCCGTCCCCCAACCCCTCGACACCAATTAAACAATCTCAAAGAAAAAGGTCTTCTTGTAAGTCGCCAGTATCCAGAAAAGGACAGTGAACTGGCCCCTGGGGTGGTCTAGTCGAGGAGTCCAAATAACTTCAAGAGAAAGTTCTCCCTAATAAGCAGAGTCAGAGACGGATCAAAGAAAGAATGTCTTCAGCATTACTAAAGAAAAAAAGGTCTTCCTACTTGGTCGAAAAGTTAACGGAGTCTTTTTTTAACCAAAAGGAACCATCCAAACCTAATTAGTTGTACTAGTACAAGGCTACAAGCTCGAGAAAAGCGTCAGGGCGAGTTTCCCCGAGGATACGGCCATCTCTACAGAAATCATCTCTACAGCAATCATCTAATTTGTCTTTAACATTCTCATCATGCTCAAATAAATGAAAAAATAAATTCAGAAGACAGCTCAACCAAGTAACATTTTCACAAATGCATGAGATGTCAGAAACTTTATTAGTCTCAGTAGTACCTGATAATTGATATGCATTCATGAAGTGAACCGTCAGCTCATATGCATAACAATCATTTATAATGCGATAAAGAGAGCCAGGAGAGGCTACACAAATAAAATAGGTGATAATAGTGAAAATGGGATTAGCATTGCAGTTAAATGTTCTTTTGAAACCTCCTCATATCATACTTCATGTAAGGTGGTGTATTGCTATGTACTAATAATTAATAAATCAAGGTCATTGCAAAAATAAATAAGGAAACTGAAAATGAGCGGATTGTGTAGAGCAAACAGCGTCTGGAACCTTACCTTCATGTTAGGTATCTCTGACATTTCTATCTTAGTCATTTGCACACTTGCTTTTAGTGGTAGAAGTTCCTTTTTTTTTTTTTCTCCTTGCCCTTACAGACATGGATATCAGTTCTTTCATGAAACATGGTGCCGTTCTACAGTTTCTGGTGAATTTTATGCATGTTGAATACATTCACTTCCACAGCTTCCCATGCTTCATCGGTATGCAAGTTTAATCATTTCCTGGTGGATCCCTCGCCACACACTGCACATTTGCTTCTTTCCTAAATGAATCAAGAAAGAAAACTAGCACTAATGCATTCGTTCATTTCCAGTCTTGATAATAGGTTTTACAACTATAATGCAATACTGTTAATTTACCCATACTCACCATAAACTCTTCTAGTAAATTATTGTGTCATGCAAAAATAATACAATATGAAAATAACTCAATATAGCAATGTACGGTCTTCTACAAATTAGCCACAACCCTAGTTAACTCCTTGCCCCTTCAGTCCTTATTCGTAGGCTTGACAGTTACACGAGTGCCAATCACTGCACCTTTTTCTCCATCTTCTCTTTCCTTTTGTAATATGGAATGAAAACTGATTACATTATATCCTCACCAAACTCCAGTTTACGAACAACTACATCAGTTTTCAGAAAATGTGCATGACTCAGTTTACCCGTTACTCTTACTTCTAAAAACAAGCAGTAAAATAAGAAAATCCAGCCTATGTTATTATGAAAGCATATATAGACTCACAAACCTAATAAGTTTTTAGCTAAGCAACAAATAATGCAGCACAAACAGTGAGTAAGGTGCATTAAGAGAGTTGATAGGTCTATGTCAAAGAGCAACAAGAAATGTCATGACATGCATGACTCGGAACCTTGACACATGTATGTCGTGCTCCTAAGGTCATGCCAAATCATTTACAAATCAATCAAATAGTATGAATAGTTATTCAAGGCCTATGAATGGTTTATAACTTATACTCTGATCACTACTTCAATGTGAATGTCTTCTGGACCTTCGAGGAATCGTTGGTCTTCCTGGCGGTGACGTCATGACGAGAGAGTCATCAATTTCAAGTTTCTTCATGTCATAAGATTTGGTTGCTGCTTCAGCAGTGGCGTAAGTTCCCAGCCATCATTTCTCTCGATTGATTGACTCTCGAGTTTGAGCTGAATTGTTTCCCCATTTTTTGTTTCTTGTACCTTTCTTTGGGGTTGAACTAGGCCTTAGCGGCTTCAGAGTTTTAGGCTTTTAGCTGTACATTCTGTGGGTACTATCCGGTCTCTGCTCCCGTAGGTTGCTTCAAATAAACTGGAAGATTAATCTCTATGATGCCATGCTTTGGCTTTGTTCGATTCACAATCGTTGTCTTATTTCAGAATCGTCTGTTGCATAGGGCTCAGGTGTAGATTACAAGGACTTTCTTCACTTGAACGTGATTTCTCTTCTGGAACTTGATTTTCTCTTCATCTTCTTTGGCTGGTTGTCTTGATCCAGCCTTGCTGAATTTGACTTTCTGACATGTTATGCAATTCCCTTCAAAGTGTCCGTTAAAAAACTGAAAACTTGTTCAGACATTCTGGATCAAGGAGAAAGAGTCCTCTCACATTCTGCTGAAGTCCCATACGCGAAACAATTCTCAAATCACTCAGCAAGCAAGGGAAACTTCCCGTGGATCACAGTCAGCAAAAATTGGAGTGCTTCTCAAAACTGTAGGACTGTAGTTAGATCGAAATTGTACTTGTAAAATTCTCCATTCTACACGCATAGAAACTCATTCAGTAAGACAAACAAGACGATGTGTCTGCAGCAGTGACTATTTATTGCACCCATTTCACCTCGAACATATTGACAGTGTGGAAATCATTTCTTCATTTGGTTAGAGATAAGAGTAACGTGAACTTTGCGAGTCTTCTTTTGGTTAGCCCTTAGCAATAAGAGCAACTTGAACTTTGCTGGAGATAGTTACTGCCTACTCAGCACCCTCTTGGCAATGTAGCCAAAGTTCAGAAGAAGGGAATCACTGATCAGACGTGTATGTGTGTGTTTGTGAGGAATAAGAGCCACATACATGTAAGACATGTTTTCTTGTAGGTAAATGATTTGCCATGAGCTTAGGAGCATGGCTCTTATTGTCAAGCCACAATTTCGAGCGATGCATATCATATTTGTTGTTGCTTCTTTGAGATAGACCAAATAATGTTCAGTACAAGCTTATTGGTTGTTCAGTTCATATCTGTTTTCATAACATAGGCGGGATTTTCTTATTTTAATTCTCGGTTTTTAGAAGTTGTAATAGCAGTGGGTAAAGTGATTTACACATATTTGCTAAAAAAGATAGTGATACCATTGTATAGAAAGAAACTCCTTTTCTCCTGGTGTAGTTTTCTATAAATTGAAGTTATGTGAGGATAAAATGAAATTAATATTTATCCCAGATTACATAATCCAATGATGGAATCAAAAGATAGTGCAAATAAATGTGCATTAGTTTACGCTCATGCAATTGTTAAGGATAAAAATGAGTACTTAATTAATGGGCAGGAATTAACTCTAGGCAGGTTGTTAATTTGTGCAGCCATTGACGCTTTGGGTTATTTTTGCACGACTAAATAATTTATTGTAGGTTAAATTGGAAGTATGTGCAATGCAATATTATTCCATTATAGATGTAAGAACTCATTACCAAGACTGGAAATCAAAGAATTGATGAGTTCTAGTTTTCATCCTTGAAATCTCTTGGGAAGAAGTGTACAATGTGCGAAGAAAGATGCACCACCAAAAAATTACTTAACTTGCATACATATGAAGAATGAGGGATAGTGAAGTAAGTTCCGGAAGTTATTGAAAGTTTTGAAAAGCGTTAAATTACTTTTATGACAAGATTTAGCTGTATTATGCAGTTTGTTGTTTGCAGGGGCGGACCTACGTAGGGGCAAGGGGTGGCAGTTGCCCCTCCTGAAATTTGAAAATTTCTACTAGTAACCGTAGTTTTTTAGATTTTTTATGACTAATTCTGAAGAGATATAAAATTTTGCCCCCCCCCCCCCCCCCTGAAGTTCAAAACTACCTACTTGCCCGAGCGGTTAGTAGTATTGTTTAGTGAAGCTTACTACCTGTGTTAGAGTCCCCTCTCAGTCAGCATATTTTAGTTTCCGATATTTTTTCTGTTACCCTTTTTAATGAAATTTTATATCCCAGCCATCTTACTATTCTTCTCGGTACTTGTCAAGGTATTAAATTTAAAAGTGTCCTCCTTTCTTAACCTCTCTCTCTCCATCTGGAGAGCATTGAAAATCACCATGGCCAATTTGCATTCAAGCTACCCATCTCATAACTCCAGCTGTATTTTTTTCTTCTTTTAGTTGCAGTCCAATTTTCTTCTTCTTCGGCTTATAGTCCGACCAGCACCTGGATCGTTTATATGTGGTGGGTCTGGATCAATTAATTGGATCTTTGCATTTGTCCTTTCGTTTCTTGCAATCGAATATCTAACCCGACAACCTTTCTTCCAGTTTTTTTACTTTTTTATGAATAATTGAATACCTACTTTCCAGTTATCAAAAAAAAAGAATACCTACTTTCCATTTTTATATTTGAACACAACATTACTTGAAATATAATGACTTTTGACTACAATGACTTTTGTATCTAGACTACAATGACTTTTGTAATGAAAAGTTATGAAATATAACAACTTTTGACTTTTGACGGTTGACTTTGAATTTTAACTTTGACTTTTGACCTCATGAATCATGGCCCGGCTGACTTGATTTCCTAGCTCCGCCACTGGTTGTTTGTACATGATAAGGGGTGAATATATTCAATATGCAAGGGATTTCACCAGGAATCTATATTATTTCATTGTAGATGTAAATCTTGTCACTCCATATTCTTCATCTGTATGCAAGTCGAATCATATTCTGGTGGTGCATCTCTCGTCACAAATTGTACATTACTTTCCTAAAAGATTTCAAGAATGAAAAGTAGAACTCATTCATTCTTTAACTTGCAGTTTTGGTAATAAGCTTTTACATATAGTGGAATAAGATTGCATTACTCATACTCCCCATTTAACCTACAATAAATTATTAAGCTGTGCAAGGAAAAACCAATTACATCAATGTACACTTTTTTACAAATTAACAACATCCATAGAGTTAACAATTACTAATTTTTATCCTTCACAATTGCATAAATGAAAACCAATGCACATTTATTAGCTCTAGCTTCTGTTTCCCTTAAAGATATGCATGGCTCAAAATTGTGGCTTGACACGAGTCCCATGCTCCTAAAGTCATGCCAAATCATCTACCAAATCATACACGCATGATTAGTGATGCCTAAACCTTGGCTACATCATTGCAAAGAGAGTGCTGAGTAGGCTTCAATGCTATCCAACAAATTTCACTTAGCTCTTATCGCCAACGGATAACCAAAAGAAGACTAGCAAAGTTCACGTTGATCTTATCCTAATCAAATGAGGAAACGATTTACACACCGTCGATATGTTCGAGGTGAAATGGGTGCAATACATATGGTCTCAGCCTCTGCTTCAGACACATCATCTTGTATGACTTATAAATGAGTTTCTATACCTGCTGAATGGAGAATTTCACAGGTACAAGTTCAATCTAACTACAGGTCTACCGCGCTGACAGGCACTCCAGTATTTGCTGATTGTGACCACGGTAAGTTTCCTTGCTTGCTGAGTGATTTTGAGAGTTGTTTCATGTTAGGGACTTCAGCAGAGTGTTAGAGGACTCTTTCTACTTGATATTGTCTGGCCTGAACAGGTTTTAGTTTTTTAATTGACGTTTTGAAGGGAATTACATAACATGTCAGAAAGTCAAATTCAGCAAGGCCTGGATCAAGACAACCAGCCAAAGAAAATGAAGGGAAAATCAAGTTCCAGAAGAGAAAATCAAATCCCAGTGAGGAAAGTCCGTTGACCCCTATGCAACAGATGATTCTGATGAAGACACCGAATGTGAATCAAACAAGCCAAAGCGTGTCGTCATAGAGGTTAATCATCCAGTTTATTTGAAGCAATCGACAGGAGCAGAGACCGAAAAGTACCCACAGAAGGTTACAGCTAAAACTCAGAAGGCGCTGAGGCCTAGTTCAACCCCACAAAAAGGTATAAGAAACAGAAAATGGGGAAAAAGTTCAGCTCGAATTCCAGAGTCATTCAATCGAAAGAAACAAGGGCTGGGAACTAACACTTCTGCTGAAGCAGAAGCCAAACCTTATGACATGAAGAAACTTGAAATTGATGCAAGGAGAAGCGAGAATCACTCTTCTCCTGTAGCACTCTGCCAATTTCATAACAAACATGCTGTTTCTCAAGACACTACGTATGCAGTGGATGAACCACTAGACTGGTCTCGAACTCGGGAATGTCTAGAGTTCGAAATGGAACTTAAATTCCTCTTTTCAACTGATGACCCAGTGCAGCTACCAGTAGACTCTTGCGACGTCGAAGATCTCCAGGTATGTGGGTTCAAGGATAGTCCACCCACCAAACTTTCGGATTTTGAATTTGACTTTGAATTAAGTGAGGAAGAGCTTGCCTGGATGGATGAAGCATCCAATATGATTTGGCCATAATAGTGCAGGTAGACAGTAGGTACTCGGTGTCACTAAGCAGTTCTGTCAAATAGCTCCAGAGTGGAAGCTCTAAAAGAAATACCTCCTTTTGGGATAAAGCTCTAAAGAGAAACCTCGTTTGGGTTCTTCAGTTTCTTTGTTAGAAATCTATAGAAGTGGGGTCAATCTATTAGCATCCAGTAGATATGTATCTGCGTAGTATTTATTTGAAGTGGTAGAATTATGTTAAAAAAGCATCCCGAGAGACTAATAGTCTGAAGGTTTTCTAAATTCTATGATGTCTGTTGAGGTTTGGTCAGAATAGAACAATGTCGACCACCTTTTCCTATCACCCATGCAACTTAGGTTGCGTCTACTATAATTACTGCTGACTCATCACTCGTGTGTTTGGGCACCACAAAGTGATCAAACTAAGTCTAGACCTTTCAAAAGAAATTAGTGACATTGATAAAGAGAAAGGTTTTGGACTTGGTAATGACAAAATTAATCTTCTGATTAAATGGCATTGTCCTCCAGCAGGAAGACTCAAGTCTAGACCACACAGTCATCAAACTAAGTCCAGAATCTCGCTCATATAATTGGGCACCACCCAGTCATCAAACTAAGTCTAGACCTTTCAAAATAAATTAGTGACATTGATAAAGAGAAAAGTTCTGGACTTGGTAATGACAAAATTAATCTTCTGATTAAATGGCATTGTCCTCCAGCAGCAAGACTCAAGCGTAACACTGATGGAAGCAGAATTGGACAACAACAAACAAGGAGTGGGAGGCTATGGAGGTTTATTAGGAATGACAAAGGAGATTAAGTGAAGGGGTACAAAGGCAAAATCTTCACTGAAAATCCAATGGAAGCAGAATTGGAAGGTATTCGCCAGGGACTTAAGCATGCTTGGGTGCAGAACTGGAAGGACATCATTAGGGATGGCAATTGGGCGGGTTTGGGGCTGTTTTAATAAAACCCGACCCGCCCCGGGTCAAACCCGCGAAAACCCGAGACCCGATTCCACCCGAAACATAACACCCCAAACCCGTCCCATACCCGAAAAATCAGTGCCCGGTTCTACCGGGTACCCGACCCTATCCGATGCCCGACCGTTCCTCACAGCCACATCACACGCAAAATTTCGCATGGATTCTGGAATTCCCCATCTCCAACAATCGCTGTTGCAGAGAGGAAGATGAAGAAGCACGACGTTTGCAACCCGAAACCAATTGCAGTAAACAAAATCACAACTTTTGCAGTAAACAATCGATCAATCCGAAACCCAGATAGATCTGTCAGAAATCGAAGAATCAAATTGTGTTCACATCCGATTAGTATTCGAATCGTGCTCTGGTTCATGTCCTGGTCGCATAGAAGTTACATCTCCAAGTGAATGGATGTTTCTCTGGTTGGGAGTCGTCGTCAGCGGTAAGCTTGCGTGATTTCTCATCAGGAAAATCACCGGAACAAAGAGAGAGAGAGAGAGAGAGAGAGACATAAGTAGGTGAAGATAAGAACAGAGGGAGAAGTAGATGAAGAGTTTGAGAAGAATATAAAGACGGTGTAGAGAAGAGATCTATTAATTGAGAAGAAAAACCACGTACAGCTGTTCGGGTAACAAACGGGTACCACGGGGCCACCATACCCGGCAGGGTTTTCCATTCACCCATACCCGAACCCGTCCGTACCCGATAATGTACATGCCCGGTCAGTACCCGAACGGGTCGGGTTTCGGGTATAACCCGATTTACACGCCCGAACTGCCATCCCTAGACATCATCATTGAGACTGATGCCAGAGAGATGATCAATGTCATTCATAATGATGGTACCAACCAGATTCACAAGGCTGCTATTGCTGATATCCAGGAGCTGCTAGAGAGGACAAAAGGAGAGATTCACCACATATACAGAGAAAGCAACTCCTGCGCAGACTGGATGGCAAAAAATGGTGCCAGAGGGGAAATGGGGATCACTGTCATGGAGCTCCCAGATGATGATTTGAAAAACCATGATGATCAATGGCATTGAAGGACCTGGGTTGATTAGGATGGTGGACCAGAGCCAGGGTATCTTTGTGTAATAGGCTCTACATCCACTTTGTATCTTGTGCTGTTTTGTTTTTCATGTTGGTTGTTTTTTAGGTTTGTTTGTTGCTGTTTGTATTTGGACTTAATGGTTTAGTACATGTATTTTCATTTAAAGCAAAAAAGAAAAAATCGTTGCTCGTATCGGTCAGTATGCGACTTCCATCATACCCAAAAGTTTGAATCTCGAGATCTTTTTGAGATACAATTAATTAGTTTTTTCTTCTACTTCGGTACCGCTATTGGATTCGAAGTAGAAATACACAAGGTCTGGATAGTTTCTATTTCCTCGAGAACCCCATCTATCCATTCAACACACAAGTTTCGTTAGCATCCACCACAGCCCGGAACCGACAACAATTTTCCTCAGACCACGTGATTACAAATATAAAAGTAAGACTACACAAATCGTTAAGAATAATTTATATGCGAGTCATTCTAGAGGAATTGATTGGTATGTTCCAGAGCCATTTCAGAGCTGCCATATGTTTTATTCTCAGAAGCATAAAACAACAACATGCACATTATGGGCTTGTTCGGATAGTGATTATTGGGATTCATTTTTAAACAGTTTTTTGCCGTAAGTGGCTGTGATGAAGAGAGGAAAGAAAGACTTATTCCCTCACTTCATCCCAACCACAAATTCCGAAAACACTATAAAAGTTAATCCAAAAAAACACTTTCCAAACAAGGCCTACCTTCAGACAATAACTCTCTATTGTTAAATATAAACTTGGATCACCTAGAAAAGAACATGCAGATGTAACGGTGAAAAGCTCATAGCAAGCAAACAAATAAAAAATTGAGTCAAACATGACGAACAGATAAAACACTACAAGCACAATTTCAGACTTTTAGTTGTTGAAACTTGAAACCTGTTTTCCACACTTACCTCCGCTCTCTTATTAATTGATACCAGTAGTTTTTATGGATCTCGATGAGTTAGGGCTTAACCAATTTGCAGATAGCTTGTTCAGTATTATGTCGCACTGATTAATATCTAAAAACATAAGGACAACAAAGAAGAGCTTCATACCTGCAATCATTCTGCATTTTGCCGTTCTTCTCAATCTTGCTTCTTGATTCTCCGCGCCACCCTCAAAATATTATGACTGAAACATTTAATCATTAATATGTGAGTTTGTGTCAAGGTCAGTTCACTATATCTTGTAAAGATGATACAGTAGCCGAAATCCTGCCTCAAAAGCCAAGTTATCAATCATGCGAGAGTTCCAAACCAAAAAAAGGGTACCAAAAGCTGGCCATACAACAGAAGATTATAAGAATTTAACAAAAAAGTAAATCATCCACAGCACAAACTGGGTATCATCAAGTTACTGAGCCCCTGTTTCCTAACCAGTCATAAGAATTATACTCATTTGCTCATTACCTTCTCAAATGGAGAGGCAATTTGGTGAGATCCTACACATTCCATCCTCTCTGATCTCTGGATGGCTACTATGAAAATAGCTGGTCACTGAAACATCCAAAACTATGTTGCACGGCAACGGAGACAGAGACTGCATGAAACGGAGACGCCAAAACGCCAAATTTCATAAAATCAGGTTACTGACAAATTTAAAACTAAATACATATTAGGAGTTGAAATCTTAACAACCAAAAGATAGTAACTAGAAAACATACAAATTATCGTGTTTTTTTTTTTTTTTGAAAATGTTTAAAATACAAGGGGTGGAGGTGAAAAACACCATCCCATGTTTTCATTATTAAACCCTCTTCACCAACCCTAGCCGCAAAATCTCTTTGATGAAGATGACGAAGAGGAAGAGAAGGAAGAACAATCAAATCTGGTCAGGGAGGTCAACTTACAGCTTTGTCTAACTCCTCCAAAACCCGGTCACAAAAGACGGGAATAGCGAAAAGAGAACTGAAATAGGCGAGTACAGAAGATATTTGCAACATACTTATAATCTAACTTAGATAAATACCCCTCTCCCAACCCATATGTTGCTATCACCTCCAAAAGAGAACCTCATACATTCACCACAATCAAACAACGATGCTAACAATAGATCCATGTACGTCAAACAAATAAACCCTTCTCAACACACCAGCATTTCTAGTAGTTCTATTCCCAGGAGCTGACCAACAGGCACTATCAGCGTAAACTCAAGCAGATTCATCAGTGTAAAACTCAAGACAATTAGTATGAAGCATACTATAGCAGCTGAAGAATATGAGATATCTATATACTAATACAGAAGGGACCTTGTTCATAAAGGCAATGGTGGCAAAAACATAAGCCCTAAGATTTGTCAAGAATCAATGATTGGGGATTGAACCTCCCTCCCTCACTCACTCTAAGGTTTTCTTTTTGGTGGTTCTCTCTCTAAGACAAATCATGCCAAAGGCTTCCAGATCACAGAATTTAGCAGTGGCTCAGGGCATAGGGTAGTACACTAGTAAGATCACAGAATTAGGTACCGTCTGATCTGAACAATTCTTTCAGTCATTTAATGGACGTTTTGAAGTAAAAATGCCTAACATGTCAGAGAGTAAAGTTCAGCAAAACCTGGATCAAGACAACCAGCCAAAGAAAATGAAGAGAAAATCAAGTTCCAGAGGAGACCCCCGAAGTAGTGAGGAATGTCCGTATAATCTACACTAACCCTATGCAACAAACGATTCTGATGAAGACAACGATTGTAAAATCAAACAAGCCAAAGTGTGTCATCATAGACATAAATCTTCCAGTTTATTTGAAGCAATCGAAGGGAGCAGAGACCGAAAAGTACCCACAGAAGCTTACAGCTAAAACTGTGAAGGTGCCAAGGCCTAGTTCAACCCCACAGAAAGCTATTACAAAAAAATCAGCTCAAACTCGAGAGTCATTCAATCGCGAGAAGCAATTGCTGGAACTTACGCTACTGCTGAAGCAGCAGCCAAAGCTTATGACATGAAGAAACTTGAGATTGATGCAAAGAGAAGCAAGAATCACACTTCTCTCATAACGAACATGCTGTTTCTCAAAACAGTACAGATGCAGGGGATGAGAAAAATGCTTACCACCTTTTTTCTCTCTTTTTCAGGGGAAATGTTTCCACCTTTTCCTATCACCTATGGCGACATAGTTTCAGATAACATAATTCCTGCTGATTCATCATATACCAATCAGTATACTTTCTTCATGCCCCAATGTTTGAATCTCAAGATCTCCTGTTGAGACAAAATTTATTAGTTTTTCTTATCCGATACAGATTGGTGACTGTACAGACGATCAACTTCTAACAAGCCTCTTCTACGAATTAAGCCAGGATTGCTTCTAGCTTCTAGCTGGTTCAAACTCATCATGTCTCGGTGTCGGTGGGTTCACAGTTCACTCGAGCGCTCCACCTTAACTTTTTCTTTCCCCTCGAAAGGTTCGTACTTGTCCTGTCACTAAAAAGGGGAGTGGCCTCATGGGTTTGCACGAGTGTTTAATCCAAGGTATTCAGGATCGTGATCCTACGTAGGATCGTGGTGTGTCCCACAGGATCGAGGATCGGATCGTAAGATCCTACCAAAACTGTATTTTTTTTATTAGTACTGTGACTACTTATCAGGACCTAATATACCATAGAGACATACCATTAGCATAAACAATATCATAACATAAAGTAAACAAATTTTGGGCCATTTTTTGGGGCCACTCACAGTTTAAAAAACAAATTTTGGGCTTCTTTGAATAGCCCAGTTACTTAAACTAGAATACAACTGACCCAAAAGGTCCAAATAAATAAAAAAGACGTCTCCTTTAGGGTTTTCTCTCAATTTGGATTATGTGGATAACATTTTGCATATACGGCGCTTAAAAGAAGAGAGAAAGAGGACGACTCAGAGGCGACGAAGACCGCTGCGATAACCAGGCGACCACCAGGCAACCTTCGCCGGTCTCCAGCAAACGTCGCCGGCCTTTCTGTCCAGGTAAACAACTGCTTGTTAGTAACTTAAGAGAAGATTGATGTCCTAAAAGGTAAGAGATCGATCGGATCGTACGATTCTATGCGATTCTACGACTTTCGACGCGATCCCACTCGATTCTATCAAAAGACGATTTTCTGAACTATCCAGTACACCATATACCCCTCTGGCTCATAGAATCGTACGATTCCACGAGTTGGAGCGCGATTCTGACAACCTTGGTTTAATCAGTTTTTCATGCTTAATAACTAGGAAGCGCGGACACTTCAAAAATGGAGCTGTAAAATGCAGACACGGGTCGGACAAGGGAATACGGATCGGACACGGCTAAATACGTGTCGGCAAGGTGGTCAGAATCGCGCTCCAACTGTACGATTCTACGAGCCAGAAGGTATATGTCATACTGAATCCTTCAGAAAATTGTAATTTAATAGAATCGAGTGGGATCGCGTCAAAAGTTGTAGAATCGCATAGAATCGTACGATCCCACCGATCCCACCTTATAGGGCATCAATCATCTCTCAAGTTACTAACAAGCAGTTGTTTATCTGGACACAAAGGCCGACGAAGCTTGCTGGAGGCCGGCGAACATTGCCTGGTCGTCGTCGCAGCAGTCTTCTTCGCCTTTGCGGCGTCCTCTTTCTCTCTTCTTCTCAGCGCCGTATATGCAAAATGTTATCCACATAATCCAAATTGAGAGAAAACCCAGAAGGAAATGTCTTTTTTATTTATTTGGACCTTTTGGGTCAGTTGTATTCTAGTTTAAGTAACTGGGCTATTCAAAGAAGCCCAAAATTTGTTTTTTTAACTGTGAATGGCCCTAAATCTTTATATTATGATATTATGATGATATTGTTTATAATGATATGTCTCTATGGTATATTATTAGGTCCTGATAAGTAGTCACAGTATTTATAATTAAAAAATTACAGTTTTGGTAGAATCTTACAATCCAATCCGAACCTACAATCCTCGATCCTGTGGGACACTCCACAATCCTATCACGATCCTGACAACCTTGTGTGTCGAACACGCCACATGGTGTGTCGGGGGTACTCAGTTCTTTTTACGATGGGTTGGATACGGATGGCATGCAGCAGGGACACGGTCACACGGCTGTATTGTAAAATCATGTGGGTATCTTTTGTAAAACTTTAAAGGATTAGATGAAATAATTTAAAAATTAGTGTCTAATATGCAAATAATTAGTGGATGTGGTATAGAAAGGATGTGGTCAACCACAAAATTCACCAAATCAATTCTGTTTAAACTCTCTTGAACCCAAAGGACACAGCAAACTCTCTGCAACCACAGCAACTACGAACAAGTGCTCTTTATCTCTTGCTCCCCGTCTTCTGTCGTGAGGTGTCTCTCTCCCCCTCTCCTTTCTCCGCCCTTCTTGAGAACTGGGGTATCTCTCGCCCCATCTGCTTCTCCAGTTGAGAGGCATTCTTAACTTCTAAGTTTAACCTTCTGTCAAATGAGAATTTTTCGTTCTGTTCTTGTTCTTAACAGATTATAGTGTGGCTAATGCCTATGACTTCAATGAATATTGATGAAAATGAACGTAATATTTTTATTGTAATTCAATAATTAGGGTATGTAAATATGATAGACATATCCTTGCCATGTTGTATCCTCATTTTTTTACAAAATGACGTATGCCATGTCCGATGCCGGTATCGTATCAGACACCTGTATCCGTCTCCATGCTTCTTAGCTTACGAATAAGGCCTGCCAATAAGCAGGGTTTGGAACCGACCCGGCCATTAAAGAGCGATCCAGCCATACTTGGCTAATAGAAACCCGATTGCGTTAGACAAAGACCCGCCCTGTATTCGGCATGTCTGTGCCCCCTAGTTTGGGAGAGATAAATTACTGGATAGATTATTAAATGTGTGGTTGAGGTGCGAGACAACTTAGCTAATAATCTATCTCATCCAAACCAGATTCGTATGTAGTATTCACAAGTCTGTATGCAACTCTATCCTGAGCTTTTCTGCTTCTACACATCATAATTCCCGTAAAAATACACAAGGTCTAGATAATTCCTATTTCCCCGAGACCCTTTTATTTCCTTGAGAACCCCATCTATCCACTCAACACACAAGTTTCATTGGCAGTCACCAATACCCGGAACTAACAACAATTTTCCTCAGACCACGTGATTACAAATCGAAAAGTAAGACTACACGAATCGTTAATAATTTATACTGATATGTCATTCTTGAGAAACGGATTGATATGTTCCGGAGCCATTTCAAAGCTGACATACCAAATGTTTTATTTTCATTAGCATAATACAACATTCTGCGCATTATGGCCTTGTTCGGATAGTGTTATTTGGAATTAATTTTTAACAGTTTTTGCATTAAGTGGCTGGCTGTGATGAAGAGAGGAAAGAAAGATACATTCTCTCTCTCTTCATCACAGTCACAAATTCCAAAAAAAAATAAAAAAAATTAAAAATAATAATAATAATAATAATAATAATAATAATAATAATAATAATAATAATAATAATAATAATAATAATAATAATAATAATAATAATCTAAAAAGACACTTTCCAAACAAGGCCTGGCTACAGTCGATATTTCCATTTTTAAAGATAAACTTGATTCACCTAGAAAAGACCGTGCAGATGTAATGGTGAAGAACTCATAGCAAGCAAACAAATTAAGAATGGAGTCAAACGTGAAGAACAGATAAAACAATACGATCACGTATTTCAGAATTTTAATTGTTGAAACCCTTCTTCCACATTTCCCTCCACTTTGAACGAAGCAGTAATGGAAAAGTTTGGCCGCTTATCACTAAAACAGGCAACGTTCCATAAACTTGGATAGACATGTTTGTTACATTGGTAAACAGGATCAGAGATCACATTCAAGTTGATTGGTTATTATATCAGATAAGATACAAACCAATATCAGAGTTACCTCCAAGTGATCTGGTGCCAGAAAATTAGAGCGCCAAACTTGGGTTTTGGAGCCCACAGCCACTGTTAGTAAGAATAAGAGAATATGGTTGAAAATGTTGACTTGTCTCGACCTTGTGTAATGGGCTTATGAAATTCATCAGTAGGCTATTTGCAATCTAAATGAGTTCGTTTTAATATTCTCCATGAATACATCCAATGAACTATCAGTTATAAAATTCAACAAAAACTATGCTATATATATATATATATATATATATATATATATATATATATATATTTTTTCAAATAGAGTCAAGGATTGCACCTTTAAATGCGCAGAGTTCAGAGTCCAACGAAATCTATGTGACTGAGTTATCAATTTAACCTCCAACATCCCCACCTAGCAAACGATCAGCTTTCGTCTCCGCGCGATCGACAATAAATACATAAATATCTGATAAAATCAGTAAAAGACAACAGCATCTATCCTTTAGTACGAGAATGCATTCCACGGCTTTCATAACCCTACTCCTCAGAATTAAAACTGAATGAACATCGTAAGTTCATAACTATGGGAACCTAATTAACAGCAACACCAATGGCTAAAAAAAATTAGTTTGCAACAAAATATCTTGCTTTATCATGCTATCTCAATCAAAATATTTGATTTGTTCAGTAAAGTGATGTCCAGAAGTCAATTAAGTACACTCGAGCTCAAAGAAACAAGTTCTAGTATCGTTTAGCTTTCCCACAATAAAATCTTCTACGGTTCCAAAAAAACATCCAAAGCCCACTGTCAATTTGATTTGGATCTCATAGATTATGCGTGAAGAACACAGCCAATTTCTGAAAGAACAAATGACTATTTCAATCAATAATAGGGTTTCGTTCTTTTGTCAATCTTTTTCAAATCTATACATTGGCCTAGGCTCCCAACATAAACGCAATCCTTCCTAGTAGGGTAGAAGGAAAACACCCGTCCCTCTGCGACTAGTACCTGATGAGATAGTGCAAAGAGTCATTCATGAATGTAGGGTAGATTCAAATTGTTGACTGTTGAAACTGTAATGCTATGAAGAATGGTAGGGTGTTGCGCACCCATCATGGACAGTTGGACACCATAAACAGCCTCTCATCACACACTTCTGTTTTATGGCATGTAATCTTGATCATAAGTTTCCTCATCATGCACAACAATAGCTATTATTTCCGGTTAATAATAAAAACAAGTTATAAACCAAAGAAGCAGTTATCTCTTGGTCCTTCTCGGCCATTAATAGAATGCAAATAGCCAAAACATAATTATTCGGTGTCATAGGGTTATGCAATGATAAATGAGTTCGTTTATGATATTATCCATTAATACATCCAATGAACTATCAATTATAAAATGCAGCAGAAACAATTTTATATAGCTATTCCAATGGAGTGAAGGATCGCACCTTGAAGTGAGCGGAGTACGGCGCCCTACGAAATCTGTGGGACAGATATCAATTTAACCTCCACCATCCACACTCAGCAAACGATCAGCTTTTGTCTCTGCGTCATTCACAATAAATACATAAATATTGATCAAATCAGTAAACGACAAGAGCATCTATCTTTTAGAACCGGACTACATTCCACGCCATTCATAAACATACTACGGGAACCTAATCAACAGCAAAACCAATGGCAGAAAAAAATTCGTTTGCAACAAAATATCTTGCTTTATCATGCTATCTCAATCAGAATATTTGATTTGTTCAGTGAAGTGGATATGTCCAGAAGTCAATTAAGTACAACACTCTGAGCTCAAAGAAACAGGTTCTAGTATGGTTTAGATTTCCCAAAATAACATGTTCCACGGTTCCAAAAAAACATCCAAATCCCACCGTCAATTTGATTAGGATCTCATAGATTATACGTGAAGAACACAGCCCATTTCTGAAAGAACAAATGACTATTTCAATCAATAATTGGGTTTCATTCTTTTGCCAATCCTTTAAAATCTATACATTGGTCTAGGCTCCCAGCATAAACAGCCGTTTGTTACTGAAATAGTCATGTCACACATCATGTCACACAATATAAGTGCATGACTGATAAGCCATTTGCTGTGTGGGAAACTAGATATAGAGATCCTGCCCACCAGATGATTCATCATACGAGCTTGTGAGTTAACCTACTCCAGCTCAGATCAGAGAGTTCGAAGGTAAATGCAATAATTCCTAGTAGGGTACGAGGAAAACACCCGTCCCTCTGGGACTGTTACCTGATGAGATAGTGAACAAGTCATATATGAGTGTACTAGGGTATAGTCGAATAGTTAAAACAGTAATGCTATGAAGAATAGTAGGGTGTGGCACACCCACCATGGACACTGTGAACAACCTCTCATCAGACATTTTCCGTCTTATGACATGTAATCTTGACCATAAGTTCCCTCATCGTGCACAACAGTGGTTATTATCATCCGGATACTAATAAAAACAAGTTATAAACCAAATAAGCAATTATCTCCTGGTCCTCCTCGACCATAAAAGGAATCGCCTAAAAATAATTATTCGGGGTCATGGGGTTGCGCAATTCATCATAAGGCTGTTTGCCATTATAAATGAGTTTGTTTATGATATTATCCATTAATACATCCAATGAACTATCAATTATAAAATGCAGCAGAAACAAATTTATATAGCTATTCCAATGGAAACAAGGATCGGACCTTGAAGTGAGCAGAGTACGGATCCCCACAAAATCGACGTGACCGAGATTTCAATTTAACATCCACCATTCTAGAAAATGATCAGCTTTTGTCTCTGCGCAATCCACAATAAATGCATAAATATTGATCAAATCAGTAAACGACAACAGCATCAATCTTTTAGAACCGGACTACATTCCACGCCTTTCATAACCCTACGCCTCAAAATTAGAAACTGAACCAATATCATAACTATGGGAACCTAATTAACAGCATCAGCAATTAAAGGATAATTTCTAGTTTGCAAAATGATGTCTAGCTTTATCATGCTATCTTAATCTGAATATCTGATTTGTTCAGTGAAGTGGATATGACCAGAAGTCAATTAGGGTATTCACAACACTCAAGCTCAAAGTAACAAGTTCTAACGTTTATCTTTCCCGAAATAACATCTTCTAGGGTTCCAAAAAACATCCAAAGCCCACCGTCAATTTGATTTGGATCTCATAGATTGAGCTTGAAGAACACACACCCAATTTCTGAAACAAACAACATAAGCCCTGTAAAATACGGTTCATCGGAGGGCTAAAAAGTTACAGAATAGGAGACGTACCGAAATCTGCAGTCTGACCGGAGGTAGGGAAAACTTGCTCGGAGGTCGTTGACAGCTTCGTCGAGTCATTGATCAATGTTTCGGAGCACAGGGGTGAGATCTGGAACCAACTTTAGAAAGAGAAAAATCTAGTGAATTCAACCCTAACTCAAATAAGAAAAGAAGAGGTGAGAAAGTGTCGTTTCCCAAACTAAAAGGGGGTGGAAGTGTAAATGTCACTGACAGTAGTTTGACTCTCCATAGACTGTTTGCCAGCTAATCAAATAAAACCGAAAATTTAGCTCAAATCCCAAACGGCATCGTATTACAAACGGCATAATTAATGTCAGATCGTTTCATGTGCTCCGTTATAGGTGTGAAAGTGTCTTTTCAGAAAAAGATGGGTTTAAATGAAGAAAAATGAGAGATCTGAACTTAAGAAACCAGAACAAATCAACAAATTGAACACAGAGAGATTGCAACGAAAGAGCTTTTCATTCAAATTGAAACCGAGACTTATAAATCCGAAACCCCAAATCCATAAGTTTTATGGTCTCATTCATCGTAATACTCACAAACAGCCTGTAACGGAAATAAATATAACCGTTATCTCCGTAAATAGTGTTTCCCATCAAAGAAACACGCAAATTTTAGGTCGAACCCCAAAACGGCACCGTTTTGGCCAAACATCGTAGATTAATGTCAGTTCGTTTGATGTGCTCCGTTATAGGTGTGAAAGTGTTTTTTAAAAAAAGTTGGGGTTAAAGAAAAAAATTGAGGTCTCTGTACTTGAGAAAACAGAAACAATAGACCAAATTGAACACAGAGAGATTGAAACGAAAGAGCTTTTCATTCAAATTGAAACCGAGAATTACAAATCCGAACCCAACACTACCCAATTAGCATCCACATAACTAAACCAGATACAACTCCAGATGAGAAGTGTAAATGTCACTGACAGTATGATTTAGATCAAATTCCAAAACGGCATCGTATTACATAGGGCGTGATTAACGTCAATTGATTTCATGTGCTCCGTTCTAGGTGTAAAAGTGTCATTTCAAAACAAGATGTCTTAAATGAAAAAATAAAAAACTGAGAGTTCTGAACTTGAGAAACGATACACAAATCAACAAACACAGAGAGATTGAAACGAAAGAGCTTTTCATTCAAATTGAAACCGAGAATTACAAATCTGAACCCAACACTAATAAACTCCAGATAAGAAACACAAAAGAAACCACCATCTACACACTACTACTTTCACATCCATTTCAACACTAACAGAACCAGATCTAGCCTCCGAAACCATAGAGAGTCCTTCCCTGCCTCTTGAGAGCATAAACCACGTCCATGGCGGTCACCGTCTTCCGGCGAGCGTGCTCCGTGTAGGTCACAGCGTCACGGATGACATTCTCCAAAAAGATCTTCAACACGCCACGTGTCTCCTCATAGATGAGCCCAGAGATACGCTTGACTCCACCCCTGCGAGCGAGCCTTCTGATGGCAGGCTTGGTGATGCCCTGGATGTTGTCACGGAGAACCTTCCTGTGCCTCTTCGCTCCTCCCTTTCCCAGTCCTTTGCCTCCCTTTCCACGTCCTGACATTTTCAGAGAGCTTTTGAGGAGTTTGAAATCTAGGGTTTGCAGAGAGAAGAGAGAACTGGTGAAGTGAGATTGTTTGGTGAAAGTGATGAAGAGAGTGAGGGGATTTATAGGTGGTGATTTTGGGAATTTAGGGGATGAGATTGGGGGGTTTAATCGTGGTCGTGGGTTTTGTGTTTAATCGGACGGTGGGAATTGGCGATCCGGGTGCTTTGGTTATGTGTGATCTGAGCCGACGATTGGTATGGAATCTACGGCTCTGGATTGTTGAATGGGGTTGACGCGGATTGTGGTTTCGGTCAGAGGGGAAAAGAGAAAAGGGAGGGACACGTTTGGCGGGTTTCGAAATTTTTGAAAAGACGGACGCGAAACATGATTGGATTTCGAATTTGAACTTTCTAAGTTTCGGAGGACGACGCCGTTACGCTTAAACGAACAAATAAATATTGTATTCCAAAGTTTTAAAACCGGACCGGCCATTAACCAGTCGGACCGGTTCAATCGCACGTTTATTGTAATAATATATATTTATAATCGTTTATAAAAAAATTGTAAACATAACGGAAAATAGTAAAAAAAAAAAAGAAAAAAAAAAAACTTGTATATTTAAATTTGTAGCTTATATAGTGTTGTAATATTTTTATAATAGTAGGCTACCGATATAAACAGAAAATATTGTTTCTAAAAATATAATTAAAATATTAGAAGAGACATTTCTCACAAAAAAATATTACTGGAGACTTTGAGTATCATCAAACTGTTGCATATTGTTTCTAAAAAAACTATTACATATTACTGTATAAACTTAACATAAAAATTAACAATACAAATTATTAATAATGAAACAAATCACTAATGAGATTTAACGGTACAAGTTATTAATTTTGGATATGCTTGTTAAGTTCGTACATAAATATCAAAATAAAATGCAAGAATATTTCAAAATTTTAAAAGTCAAACGATGAAAACACAAGATCCTAAATTGTAGCAATAGATGATAACTACAACTCTCTTTCTCCCTACCCATTATCTTCTTTTCCGTTCAAACTTCCCCCACTAATTGCGTCTCACTCTCTCCAATCCTTCCCACATCGTCTCTTCCTCTCTAAACCTCTCATCAATGTTGTCTCTCTCCTTCCAATTTCTCTGTAGTATCTTCGTAAGGTTTGTTTTTTCTTTTCTTTCCTCAAGAAATCAGTTGAGAAATTTCTGCTAGTAGATCGATACTCCCCGGGCGGTGAATCCGCGAACTTGAAGCCATCTATCTCAGGCATATACCCATCTTTGACATCTGGACATCATCTTCTCTGCAGTACAACGAAGAGAGTTGCAGAAACTCACGTTTCGATTCCTATACTTGCATTAATTTTTCGGATTATTGAAAAACCGACCGGTTTTCAACCCGCCCGGTTCGCCGGTTGGGCCGTAAACCGGCCGGTTCTTGACCGGTTTTGACCGGTTTGGTGCATGAACGGCCCGTTTACCGAACCGAACCGGGCTGAGTCCGGTTCACCGGTCTGACCGGTCGAACCGGCTGGTCCAGTCCGGTTTTTAAAACTATGCTGTATTCTAAGCCAAGGCTCAAGAGATTGCACGAGAGCATCTGCTTTCACCGTTTTTGAGCATCACCTCCCCCTCCCCTTCCGCCAAATTACAAATCGTCTCCAATCCATTTCTTTTCCCCCCACCAAAAAAAATAATTTGTAATATATATTTAATAATTTAAAAAAGAATTATTAATACCAAAAAAAGTAAATGCAAAATTGGTTACCAATATATATACACACACAAAAAAAATGTTAATAATAATAATAATTAAAATAATATTAACAAACAAAACTTTTATTCAAAAAAATAAAATAATGATGACTTTTCGTAAATATACTTTCCAAAAATCGTGAATACATTATTAATTTTAAGAAATAATACAAAATAAAATTTATTAATCGTAATAATAAAGTACATAATATAATCACAAAATACTAGTATGTGTAATTAAAATATTCAATTAATTAATCATTTCATGTAGGGGGGGAGGGGATGTCCATGAGGAAATCCCCCCTAACCATCACTCACCCAAGGCAAAATTTATCCCCATAGCATCCCCTCCTCCTCCCCCCCCCCCATGGGGTTGGACATGAATCGTATTTTTATACGATTTTCCCCTTACCCCCCCCCCCCCCGGGCATCTCCAACCCTATGGGGGAGGGGAAGGGGAAAACCGTATAAAAATACGGTCCATGTCCAACCTTAAGAGGAGGGGGAGGGGTGCTATGGGAAAAAAATTTGTCTTGGGTGTGGCATGGTTAGGGGGATTTCTCCTTGGACATCCCTTCTTCCTTCCCCTACATGGAGTGATAAATTAACTCAATATTTGACAATATTAATTACACTTAGTAATTTCTTATGATCATATCATATATATTTGTTATGATTAATAAATTTTATTTTATTTTAATTATTGATAAAAATAATAATTTACTCACAATTGTTGAAAAGTATATTTAAGAAAAGTCATCGTTATCTTATTTTGTTCAAAATTTAATAAATCTTGTCTTTTATGCAGTTAATAATTATAATTATTAAATTTAGAAACACGGTTAAAAAAGCGTCAAAATTATTGAATCACGACAATGCAAAAATAGTATTCAGATACAAAGCAAATATCGCCACTTATTGTGCATAATTACTTTTCTTAGTATTCATTATTTATTTTTAAATTAATAATTATATTTTAAAAAAATATTTTTGTTGGCTGAGGGAAAAGAATGGGTTAGAGATGAGTAGTTGTTTGGGGGAGGGGGAGGGGGGAAATGGTGGGCACGTGAGGGCAGGGAGAAGGTGAGAGGAGGGAGAAAATATCATGTGTTGGAGATGCCCTAAGTGTGTTAATATCTTCGTAATCTAGTGAATCATGTATTGTTTGTGTTTGGTTTCTGACCATTTCCAAAAGTTTTCGGACTCAATTTAAATTTGAATATTGATTGGAGACTACAGTTATATTTTATGTACTAAAAGGTCAACAATCTCGATAGCAATCGAGTACACACACTTATAAGTGTGAGCGCGAACAAATTTGGACGAATTTGTCAAAAAAAACTAATAACTTTGAATAAAGGACCCACGCCTAATTTTAATTGTTTGTGAAGTCTAAATCAATCATCATTATTTGACTCGTTCATATTTCGACCAGTCACCTAGGTTAATAAAGTTCCGAGTTTTATTTGAAACAAATGTACCAGTCTGTTCCACCTCAAATGCATCGTTTTAATTTTTTCACACGTAATTGCGTCACTTTGATCCGGTAATTTAGATCGTAAAACGATATAATTTTTTTATATTTTTTATGGTCTTGTAAAATAAGAGTTACTCTACGACACTATGAAAAATTATCTAAAAATTGCAAAGTTTTGCTATCCAAATCATCGGGTCAAAGACGTAGTGAATAGGGTTGTCCAAATTTTGCAAAAGAGGTGGGACGGAGTAGTAACATTTTTGAAATATATGTAAGTTATGGAGTTGGAAACATGTAGTATATAAAATGAATATCTTGAGGCAAATCGATAAGAATGTTCGTGTGGACTTATGGATCTTAATTCATAAAGCATGTACCTAAATAAAAACGTGTCGAATTTACATATGAAATGTTAATATGACCGGTTTGGTTCTAAATGATTCTGCCAACACCCGAACGATGATCTATGATCGCCATGTTGGAATTCCATCGTCATAGTTACATATTAACTGGGGTAACGTCCCAGCATTTCAAGTCATTGCACGCCAAGCACAAGTTGGGTCCCATGGACGTCTTCGATGAATGAATCAATTGGGAAACGATGTTTCCCTAAATATGAAGCTTGATTGCCTCGCATTGTCTATGGAAAGTAAGATACTTCCCGTTTTTCATGTAAACTTTGAACGGTGTCGTCTGCTGAACAGGTAATAGGAAATGATGTCCCTGAACAAGGCGTTCTTGTCGCTCTGCAAGAGTTAGTCGACGTATCGATGGTGCTGTTGTTAACGTCAGATCCTTGGGCGTAGCCACTATGGTAGTACCGGATGTAGCCAGCGTCGCTAGGGATGGCAATTGGGTCAGATCCGAACCGATATCCGACATGATCCGCCCCTGATGGAGCAGATCTGATCCGATCCGTTTACAAAGGATCGGATATGGATCACAAGTTTTGTGATTCGTGAAACTCGATCCGATTCGATTAGGTTATTATGCCTAATAAATTCAATAATATACATGCATCGATATAATGATATGTACAAATTTTTCTATATTTACTTGAGATTACGTCATAAGTTTGATATTTCTATATAGTTATTGTGAATAGATTGTTAAAATTAAAGACGTAAAGTATATGTTAATTCAATTTTGATATTGATTCACAATAATCTTAGGTCAGATGAACTACAAATATTGTTCGCCATCATCCGATAGATAATCCGATTCGAATCCGACAAAATCCGATCCGAATTCGATCTGATCCGAAACGTTATGGATTGGATCTGGATCTAGGCTGATCCGATCCAAACCCGATCCGTTGCCATCCCTAAGCGTCGCTGCAGCAGAAGCTGGTGACGTTGACCGGGTCACCTCTAACACATGTACTAGCGAAAAAGCCACTGCAAGTGAGTGTGGTTGGCATAACCCTAACTCGTGTCCCAACGGTGGTTTGAGATCGGAAGAAAACATGGAGAAAAGCTGGTCATCGGCCGTCGGTCCGATTTTATACAGAATCTTCTCAAACTCTGCTTGGCAAGCAATAATTGTCGTATACTGCTTCAACGTTGATAATTAAACAAAATAATCATGGTGATAATTTTGATCAAAACGAACTTGTACCTCATGAAAAGCAGACCAGGTGGTGAATGTTGGCGTAGATGCCCTAGAGGCAATCGTAGATTTAGTATGAACAATGTTTTGGATAGAATATTCATTTATTATATATTGTGATATTTAATATAATGAAGTCCTTAGATAAAATGTGTTGTTTATCTTAAATATCCCTAGTCCACTGTATTGATTAATGGAACGATCAAATATAGACTAGTATGTGGGTAGATTGATATGGAGATATCAAGTCTAACACATGGGTATGCATTAGGAGTAATGGCATACTGGATTGACCCACAACGAGAAGGATACATTAGATTATGTCAAGTCACAATCGCTTCTCGTAGTGCTAATATAATTGCAATCCTTAGACTTGAAGTCACTAGATACTCTAGTTGTGGAATATTGTGCTTTGATGTTATCAAACGTTACACCGTAACTGGGTAATCATAAAGATAGCTATCGGGCATGATAGGAAGCAAGCTTAGAGATCGTAGTGATGTAGATAGGATTTATCCCTCCCACATAATGGGGGTAAATATCCACGGCCACTCGAGGGATGAGGCTTATTGAATGTCTGGCCAGACTCAGTTAAATCAATATAGGGATATTGATGTTATCTGCATGCATAAGCATATTCCCAGGATCGAGGAACTATGGATTGGATGTAGGGTTTTGATCATGGATACGCAGCGGAAAAACATATTTTATCCATGCAATACCCTCCAAGGATCACAGGACAAGAGACATAACGTTGGTAAGGGAAGAAATCAAGTTACACACCTTAGGGTTTCTCCTGTGATGACTTGTCACGTGAATTGTGTCACGTCTCTACGGTTGATCCACGCCTAGAGGTAAGATCTAGATCCTCCAACTCCTTGTGCTAGCTAGGAAGAATGGAAGAGGAAGAAGAAATCGCGCAACAATTGAGCACCAAAGGTGGGTGGCTTTCTTTTAGGCCGACGGGTAGGGGGCGGTCCCAATGGGGGGTTCGGCCCTCCTTAGGACTTGCTCTCTCTCTTTACTTTATTCTCTCCTACTCTATCATATTGATGTGTGTGTAGAGAGAAAATAAGCTATGAGTGTTCTTTATATAGTCCCAAAACTCCTTGTCCTACTACATAAAGAACCCCTCTCCCAATCCTACTCAAATAATGATTAGTCCCTTTTGCAAACTAGTCCTAATCATGTCCATACATGGATTAGTTCTATTTGAAAATTAATTCTAATCATGTCTCTACATGAATTAGTCCACCTTGGCAAATCCTAATCATGTCTATACATGGATTAGTTCAACTTGCATATTAGTCCTACTAAGTTAGCAATTTATTGCGATTTGATCCTTCTAATTAATTAATCATATTAATTAATTAATTCCCAAGTCTAGTTCACCCCTATATGGCGTGTGACCCCATAGGTTCTATTTAGTTGGTAGTAACTATTTACTAATATGGAGCGGCCTCTAGCAAGACATCCACTCTAGCCAACAAATAGAATAGTCATCATGACAAACCTTGTGCAAGTAATTGTCTCATCCCTTTGTCCCCATATCCGGATTGGACACGAGACATACAAGTCACACTCGTATATCCAATTCACAGTTTCTCGATCCTGGGAATAGCCTTGTTCTCGCAAATAACATCAATATCCCATATTGATTTATTTGAGTCTGGCCAGACATTTTATAAGCACTATCCCTCGAGTGGCCTAGGATATTTGCTCCCGTTATGTGGGAGGGAAAAATTCTATCTACGTCCACTACGATCTCTAAGCTTGCTTCTTATTGTATCCAGTACACGCCTTTATAGCTACCCAGTTACGGTGCAGCGTTTGATGCTACCAAAACCACAATAATCCAAAACTAGACAATCTAGTGACTTCAAGTCTAAGAATGACAATGCCATTGCGCCACGAAAAGCGCTTGTGACTCAACATAACATGTATGTAGCCTTCTCGGAGATGGGTCAATCCAGTGCGCCATTACCCTTAATGCACACCCATGTGTTGGATCATGATATCTCTATATCAATCCAATCCCATACTAGTCTATAGATGATTGTCCTATTAATCATTATATTCGGCTAGGGATATTTAAGAATATAACACTTATATTCTAAGGACTTCATTCATGTTAACATATCTCCATATCGATAACATAATGAATCGTAAATCCACATATTTGTCATAATAAATTGATTTCCTCTAGGGCACATATCCAACATTGGATATACAAGTGTGACTATTTATGTCTCGTGTCCAATCCGGATATGGAGACAACGGGAAAGTGCAATATAAGATATTGGGCACAAGAGGTTTGTCGGGATCACTGACTATTTCTAATTAGTTGGGTGGCATGGATGTGTTGCTAGACACCGCTCCATGTTGGTAAAAGTCACTACCAACTAGATAGAAATCTACGGAGTCACACGTCAAATAGAGTAGAGCTAGATTTGGGATTAATTAATATTGATTAATTAATAAAAGGATCATTGTGCAACACCTTGCAAACTTAGTAGGACTAATTTGCAAGTAAGGGAATAATTATAGTTCATGTAGAATTAGAAAACTCCTTTATGGAAACAACAAGGGGTTGTTGGAGTATATAAAGGAGGCTCTAGCTTCCTTCGCACTAATTTGTGATTTGTTATTGACACAACACAAAGAGAGTGGGAGAGAACAAGAGAGAGAGAGCAAGACAAGCCTAAGGCCGACGCCCTAGGCCCGTCCGCCCCCCCCCCTTCCCGACGGCACAAAGAGGAGGCCGAACCTCCTCTTGTCCTTTGTTGCTTTGATCCTCTTCCCTCTTCCTCCAGGTTCAAGCTAGCACTTGTTGAAGGAAGAATCTAGATCTCACCTCTAGACGTGGATCAACCGTAGAGACGAGGACATCATTCTTCGTGTGATCTAACAAATCAAAAGGTACACAATACTATGTCTCTTATCATGTTATGATATCTCCTCCTGACGATCCGTGGTGGGCTTTGAGTAGGATTAATTTTTGTTATTCCGCTGCGTTACCTACATCAAAACCCACAGTGGTATCAGAGCCACAGGTCGTAGAGCATAACATGATTTTATGTGTTACGATTTCAGTTTATACACCGTATTATTATTTATTACGCGAAAACTGAAAATAATTGGCACAGTAGATGCAAAATTGAATTTGATTCAGTAAAACAAGATCCAATTTGACATTGGATGTTAGAATTTGTGAGTTTAATCACATAAGGTGTGAACAGTTGGGTTCTTGAAAATTTAGGATTGGGCACATGATTTATGGAAACAAATTTATGGAATTAATTCCATAAAGTAAACAACCTTGCTTGGGCAACAAGGAAGAGGGAAGGAGGTTAGGGCCGAAACCCTAGCTGTCCGCCCCCTCCATGCGCGGAAAGAAAAGGCCGCAAGCCACATGGGGCGGCCGGCCTTGGGCCGGGCCTTGTGGCGGGCGGCGGTCCTAGGGGTTCGGGCTGGCTTGAACTCCTTGGACCGTTGTAACCCTAATTATCCAATTCAATTAAAATTGACCAAGCGCGTTAAAAATTGGTTTTTAACTGTATTATGTGCTTTGTTGCATGGTGGATGGATATGGCCTAGGATTGTGGATGTTTATTTCTTTGTGGTTTGGTTTACGGCCCGCGAGCTAATCAAATTAATGTAATAATTAATTAGGTTTTGCGGCATGCGAGTCGTCTTTTTTTCTCCTCGACATGTGAGGCTTTTGTTATTTATTTATTTATTCTAGATGTTAGGCTAGAATTAGAAATATTTAGATGATAGCCAAGAGCATTGAGAAGAAGGCCGGAGAACCAAAGGGCCAAAAGACAAAGATGACGTCCCCTAGGCGCGCGACTATGGTGGAGCACATGGAGATGAGCTCGGCACTTTAGGGCAATTGGATATTATCGTTGACTTGATAATATCATTATTCTAGGGGCCACATCCATGCCACATTTTTTTATTTTGTGGATGTTTATTATTCATGTCTTGTTATTTTAATTTTTGTGTGTATGGCGATACTAGCGAAAACGATAACAAGGTAATAATAAACAAGGTTGGTCTTTTATTGTGGATTGCCCAATCCAAATAAGTAGATCAGGTTGATGAGATCAACCAAACAAATTAAAAGAAAAATACCTCAATTAAATATTGCGTTTTGCCTTCTCTTGTCAAAACACCCTTCGTGATCAGGGTTCATTAAAATTCGGGCTTGCCAAAGCAAGGCGATTTTAATTTGCCATGCGGAAGACACAAGCTAGTAATGTGTGTATGTTGAAGCAAGAGGTTGGACGCAACTAGGCAAGAATCAATTGGATTGATGAGCCTAGAGGCATGACAATTAGGTGTTATCCATGGGATAAATAAAGAGTTATTCACCTAATTGGACCAAGAGTTGCATGGGATGCAATAGGAATGGTTCCTACATAAATAACCTATTCTTGGGTGACTTGCCAAAGCAAGCTCGAGAAGAAGTGAAAAAAGGGATCTTGGACCTACTAGAAAATATAATGATATTTTCCGCATTAATGGTGATGGCTATTAATCCGATAAAAATAGTGGGAGCTATATTTGATGATCTAGCCATTGTTGAATATAGTTAAATTGTTCAAAATACTAAAATTGCACATTTTCTCGTTTTGTAAAATTCCAAATGGCAAACAACAACACATCGACTTCATACCTACGATCTGTCCTTGAGAAGGATAAACTGTCTGGAATGAATTTCCTTGACTGGTACAGAAACTTAAGGATTGTCCTAAAGCAAGAAAAGAAGCTATACGTCTTGGACACTCAAATTCCAGAACCACCACAAGATGAGTCTCTTCTAGCGGAAGTAAGGGCACGTCAAAAACATATTGATGATTCTAATGACGTGACTTGCCTCATGCTTTGTACCATGACTCCTGAGCTTCAGAAGCAGCATGAGAATATGGAAGCCTGTGATATGATCATACACTTGAAACAATTGTTTCAGGAACAGGCTAGGCATGAGCGCTATGAGTTGTCTAAGGCACTATTCAAGAGTAGTCTTGCAGAAGGAAATCCAGTAGGACCTCACGTACTCCGAATGATCGGGTACATTGAGAACCTTGAGAGACTGAGATTCCCACTGGGCCAAGATTTGGCTACTGGTCTTGTCTTGCAATCGTTGCCTGACAATTATAATCAGTTCATCATGAACTATAATATGAACGAGATCAATAAAACTCTGCCTGACTTATTGAATATGCTGAAGACAGCGGAACAGAGCATCAACAAAGGCAAGGGTAAGGCCATAATGATGGTGCATAAGAAGAAGGGCAAGTTAGTTGCCTCTACTTCAAAAGGAAAGCGCAAGAAAGTTGTGAAATCCAAAGAAGCCCTAAAGCCTAGTGGAGGGGTGGCTAAGGGTGAGCGTCACTACTGCAGCCAGCCGGGTCACTGGAGGAGGAATTGCCCTAAATATCTGGAGGATAAGAAGCTTGGAATAGTGATTCCACCACCACCGGGTATTTATGTTATATACGTCAATCTTTCTATTTCTTCATCTTGGGTATTGGATACCGGATGTGGTTCTCACATTTGTCGTAATGTGCAGGATTTGAAAAGAAGTAGAATATTGAGTAAAGGGGAGATAGATCTGCGCGTCGGGAATGGAGCAAGAGTTGTTGCATTAGCTGTAGGCGTTTATGAGCTATCTTTGCCTTCTGGACTTATTTTAGAATTAGACAATTGCTTTAATGTGCCTGCTATGAGCAGAAACATTATTTACATTTCTTGTTTGGACGAGAAGAGTTTTTCTATTTCAATAAAGGACAAGTGTTGCTCCATTTATTTTGATAGTATGCACTATTGTAGTGCGCATTTGTCTAATGGATTGTATATATCCTTGATCTAAATAGTCCAATCTATAACATAAATACCAAAAGGATTAAAACTAATGATTTAAATCCTACGTATCTATGTCACTGTCGTTTAGGCCATATAAATGAGAATCGCATATCTAGACTCCATAAGGATGGACTTCTAGACTCATTTGATTTGGAATCATATGAAACATGTGAATCTTGTATATTAGAAAAAATGACAAAGTCCCCTTTCAATAAGAAAGGTGAAAGGACTAGTGAGTTATTGGCACTCATACATACCGATGTATGTGGACCATTCCCCACGCCTGCCAGAGGTGGTTACACCTACTTCATCACATTTACTGATGATTTCAGTAGATATGGATTTGTGTACCTTATGAATGCCAAATCCGAATCCTTTGAATTGTTCAAAGAATTCAAGAATGAAGTAGAGAAGCAACTTGACAAAAGTATTAAGGCTCTACGATCAGATCGTGGAGGAGAATACTTGAGCCACGAGTTTGATGAGTATCTTAGAGAGTGTGGGATAGTATCCCATCTCACTCCACCCGGAATGCCACAATGGAATGGCGTGTCCGAGAGGAGAAATCGCACTCTATTAGATATGGTGCGATCTATGATGTCTCAAACAGATCTTCCGATATCCTTTTGGGGACATGCTCTAATGACGGCAACTTTTACCATTAACCGTGTTCCATCCAAATCAGTCATGAAGACACCATATGAGATATGGACTAGGAAGCGTCCCATAGATTCGTTTATGAGAATTTGGGGCTGCGATGTCTATGTAAAACGTCTACAAACAGACAAGCTCGGGCCAAAGGCGGATAAGTATAAGTTTGTGGGATATTCTAAGGAAACTAAAGGATATTATTTATACAATCCCATCGAGAACAAAGTGTTTGTTGCTCGGACCGGTGTGTTTCCATAAAGAGAGTTTGTCTCTAAAGAAGCAAGTGGGAGGGCTGTAGAACTCGAAGAAATTCAAGAACCACAAATCACTGAACCGATGATGGGACATGAACGGGAACCGCAAGTAGTTGTGGAAGAACCTGTTCAGGTGACACAGGAACTCCGTAGACCAGGAAGAGTGCGTCATGAGCCAGAGAGGTATGGACATCTCGTGGCTGAGCCCGATGACGTACCACTCATAGATGATGAGCCTGCAACCTACGGAGAGGCCATAAAAGGCCCAGACTCTAGGAATTGGCTAGAAGCCATGAGATCTGAAATGTATTCCATGTAAACCAACAAAGTATGGACTTTGGTGGAACCACCCAAAGGGGCACGCCCCATAGGGTGCAAATGGGTCTTCAAGAAGAAGACCGACATGGATGGCAAGGTAGTTTCCTATAAGGGGCGATTGGTAGCCAAAGGGTATAGACAGATTCATGGTATTGACTATGATGAGACCCTTTCACCAGTCGCCATGTCCAAATCCATTCGAATCCTACTTGCTATTGCAGCATACTACGACTATGAGATTTGGCAGATGGATGTCAAAACAGCATTCCTTTATGGGAACTTCCTCGAGGATGTGTACATGACACAACCGGAGGGTTTTGAGGATCCAGAGAATGCCAATAAAGTCTGTAAGCTGCAAAGATCCATTTATGGATTAAAGAAAGCTTCTAGGAGCTGGAATCGACGTTTTGATTACGCGATCAAAGAGTTTGGCTTCATCAAGAACGAAGATGAGCCTTGTGTTTACAAGAAGATTAGTGGGAGCTCTGTAGTATTTCTGGTCTTGTATGTGGATGACTTACTAATCATTGGCAACGATATTCCTACTTTGCAATCTGTTAAAAATTGGCTAGGAAAGTGCTTTGCGATGAAGGACTTAGGAGATGCAGCCTACATACTTGGTATAAAGATCTATAGGGATAGATTTAAAAGGTTGCTCGGCCTAAGTCAAAGTACATATATAGACAAGGTGTTGAAGATGTTCAACATGCAAGATTCCAAGAAGGGATTCTTGCCCATGTCGCATGGAATCACTCTTTCTAAGAATGATTGTCCCTCCAATGAGATTGAGAAGGACCGCATGAGTAGGATACCCTATGCTTCGTCCATAGGATCCATCATGTACGCCATGTTATGTACTAGACCAGATGTGTCATACGCGTTGAGTATGGTGAGCAGATACTAGTCCAATCCGGGTGAGAGTCACTGGATTGCTGTCAAGAATATTCTAAAGTACTTGAGAAGAACTAAGGATGTGTTCTTGATATTTGGAGGTAAGGAAGAGCTAAGTGTAAAGGGTTACACTCATGCGAGCTTCCAAACTGACAAAGATGACTACAGATCGCAGTCTGGATATGTGTTTTGCCTGAATGGAGGAGCTGTGAGCTGGAAGAGTTCCAAGCAAGCGACAGTTGCTAATTCTACAACAGAAGCTGAGTACATTGCTGCTGCGGAAGCAGCAAAAGAGGCAGTTGGGATAAAGAAGTTCATCACTGAGCTCGGTGTAGTCCCTAGTATCGTGGATCCCATAGAGTTGTACTGTGACAACTCCGGGGCGATCGCACAAGCCAAGGAACCAAGATCACACCAGAAATCAAAACATGTACTTAGGAGATTCCATCTTATTTGTGATATGATCGATCGAGGAGATGTGAAGATGTGCAAGATTCCAACGGATGACAATGTTTCAGATCCGCTCAAAAATCCTCTTGCGCAGCGAAAGCATGAAGGGCACGCCAGATCTATAGGCATACGAGATGCGCCAGATTGACTCTAGTGCAAGTAGGAGACTGTTGGAGTAGATGCCCTAGAGGCAATCGTAGATTTAGTATGAACATTGTTTTGGCTAGAATATTCATTTATTATATATTGTGGTATTTAATATAATGAAGTCCTTAGATAAAATGTGTTGTTTATCTTAAATATCCCTAGTCCACAATATTGATTAATGGGACGATCAAATATAGACTAGTATGTGGGTATATTGATATGGAGATATCAAGTCTAACACATGGGTATGCATTAGGAGTAAGGGCATACTGGATTGACCCACAACAAGAAGGATACCTTAGATTATGTCAAGTCTCAATCGCTTCTCGTAGTGCTAATATAATTGCAATCCTTAGACTTGAAGTAACTAGATACTCTAGTTGTGGAATACTGTGCTTTGATGTTATCAAACGTTACACCGTAACTGGGTAATCATAAAGATAGCTATCGGGCATGATAGGAAGCAAGCTGAGAGATCATAGTGATGTAGATAGGATTTGTCCCTCCCACATAATGGGGGAAAATATCCACGGCCACTCGAGGGATGAGGCTTATTGAATGTCTGGCCAGACTCAGATAAATCAATATAGGGATATTGATGTTATCTGCAAACATAACCATATTCCCAGGATCGAGGAACTATGGATTGGATATACGAGTGTGACTATTTATGTCTCGTGTCCAATCCGAATATGGAGACAAAGGGAAAGTGCAATATAAGATATTGGGCACAAGAGGTTTGTCGGGGTCACTGACTATTTCTAATTAGTTGGGTGGCACGGATGTGTTGCTAGACACCGCTCCATGTTGGTAAAAGTTACTACCAACTAGATAGAAACCTATGGGATCATACGTCAAATAGAGTAGAGCTAGATTTAGGATTGATTAATATTGAATAATTAATAAAAGGATCATTGTGCAACCCCTTGCAAACTTAGTAGGACTAATTTGCAAGGAAGGGAATAATTCTAGTTCATGTAGAATTAGGAAACTCCTTTATGGAAACAACAAGGAGTTGTTGGAGTATATAAAGGAGGCTCTAGCTTCCTTCCCACTAATTTGTGATTTGTTATTGACACAACACAAAGAGAGTGGGAGAGAACAAGAGAGAGAGAGCAAGCAAGCCTAAGGCCGACGCCCTAGGCCCGTCCGCCCCCCCTCCCGACGGCACAAAGAGGAGGCCGAACCTCCTCTTGTCCTTTGTTGCTTTGATCCTCTTCCCTCTTCCTCCAGGTTCAAGCTAGCAATTGTTTGAAAGAAGAATCTAGATCTCACCTCTTGACGTGGATCAACCGTAGAGACGAGGACATCATTCTTCGTGTGATCTCACAAATCAAAAGGTATACAATACTATGTCTCTTATCATGATATGATATCTCCTCCTGACGATCCGTGGTGGGCTTTGAGTAGGATTAATTTTTGTTATTCCGCTGCGTTACCTACATCAAAACCCAACAGTGAAGTCGTAGTTGCTCCGCCAGTTCTGAAACCAGTATGCTGCTTCACCGCCTAACGATACTCCCACGAGTTGAAGGCGTTCAGATGGCGTAACTTGAAAGTAATGGAAGTATTGCTGAACTTTAAAGATCTGTGTGTGTATGGGTCGCTACCTGCGAATTTTGGCAGGTCAGCACGGAGCTTGGGACCTCGCCCCAGATGGTAGCGGTTGGTCTACGACCACCGTCGTTATTGCCGTATGGAACGTGGTCCTGGACCGGGGGGTGCATGTCGTAAGCTGCAACCCAACGTGAAGGATTTGGCGGATGAAACCGGACCCAAACGATCATCTTCGTACGCTGCCCGACGTCGATCCTCGGCGTGGTAGCCCGCCGCGGTTGGTGGACAGCGGTAATGAGCCCGTGGCAATTGGTCGTCGTAGGATGCTGGTCCCCAAGTGTGTCATTGATCTCTCAACCTACGGTTCATACCACAAACGCTGCATGGCTCATCGAAAAGAATGGGACCGAGGAAGTGGCAGATTTGAATAAGAAAAGAAAGGCAACAAGCTTAGTAAATTGGCTTAGAGGTTGGGTTCGAAAGAGAGCCAAGGGTTGCCCAAGAACTTCCTTGTTGGGATTAACATCATCTTTATTTTTTGTGTGGTGGATATCGAACCGGTTAAAAAAATAACATAAAAGTCTTTATCAACAGTGGAAACCAAGCATAAGTTTGGCTCCGTTAAGCGAGTAGTTCCAAACTAGACCTTGTTTTCTTCGGCCATGAGCTTCCCAACCCATGTTAATAAGCTTCAAGGATAAACACATTTACTTACGCTTGATGATATTTGCTTTTCAAAATAATAGCATTTTCTCCGTTTAAATTTAGCTTTAACTGTTAACTTCTCAACCACTAATGTCATATACGATCAATTACCATATTAATATATTTCTCAATAAATTTTTTTTATAGTAGATAAATTTTAGCATAGAATAATTTATGCACATAAGATTAATGCAATGATTTATGTCAGAAGTGCATATATTGTTTGTGATGGAGTTTCTTTATTGTTTTTTTCTTAACTTAGTCTTACATTGTATTCTCTTCTTTGACATAGTAGGAACCTCAAGTAATTTGATTTAATGCGTGAAAAGAGAAAATTTCATGGGAAGTTTAACATCGTTGTCATGAAATGCTCCTAAGCTATTTGTACGCTTAGTTAAACCAAGTTCTTATACATGACGTCATAGATCACATAATGACTAACGGTAGCTAAGAGTTATAGTATTTTTCCGAACTTCAACATTTCCTACTTCATCTTTCTAAAACTTAATTTTAAGGAGCTAAAATAGAACATAAGTACACAACATTTTCTAAAAAAGAGCGACTAATTTTTTAGAAAACTTAACAACACCAATCTCTCTAAAAAAAGAGACAATAAAAACATAACAACACTAAAGTAAGCAACTTCTTTTTTTTTGTTAAAAGATCTGAAAAGTCACATAAATTAGATAAAGAAAGCAGGGTTTAAGCTGGCTGAAATTGTAATCTCAAATTTGCTTGACGTGCGTTGAAAATTTGGGTTAAAATTTAAGTACATTTGACAACTCTTCTAGCTTTTACTACCAAATCTCTATTTCTACTATTTAAAATTTTACAGATGTGTTTTTTGACACTAATACTTTTGCAATACCCATACTACCTCAATGTATTATTTTGATAACAAAAAAACGTAAAATACCTATAATGTCCCTTATATCAAGCTGATCTCGTCTGGTTTGAGACCCCTAGACAAACAACGCGACTTTTCTTTACTATTTAAAAGTTTACAGAGGTGTTTTTTGACACAAATACTTTTACAATACCCATGCTACCTCTATGTATTAATTTGGTAACAAAAGAACGTAATATACCTATATTGTCCCTTATATTAAGCTGATCTCGTCAGGTTTGGGACTCCTAGACAAACAATGCGACTTTTCTTTAAGATTCCTTGACAAGCACAACTGTTAGTCTCTTAGTACAGTAATCACCGACGCACACAGGGAGAGAGGGGAAGAATAGTAAGCAATTCTGCAGGAGAATCCCATGAGAACGAGTCCTTGAGCCCTACCTGTGGATGTTGGTCGATCCTCACTTTCTCGCCGTGAGATTTTGGCAGCTGACTTCGTTTAGGTTGAGTATGTTGGTTTATGAAGAGGTTTGGTAGGCTACGGCTAGTTTGGTGGAAGAGGGAAGTAATGGAAATGTTAGGGAGAGAATGGACACACAAGTGAAAGAAACTTCAATTGCTTTGCTTGATGGAAAATGGTGGAGGTACAACTATTTATAGCTGGATGTGGAAGGAATATTCATAGCATCATTCATTTCACAAACTTCTTCCACCAAAATATCTACAACTTTCACTATAACATTCTACATACACTCTTTCTCTATAAACCTCCTTCTACATACAATGAATTTAGACAAACTATTAGTTTGAGCTTACTCATACAATTGGACTACAAAATTTGGACTACTAACTAATGGATACAACTTGAACATTTTATTTATTGGGCTAAACCCAAGTTTAATCTCCAACAGAGTACTACAGTCCAGAAGTACTCAAAACAACTTTTTTTGGGTCTTTTTATTGATTCATTATATTTCTGAACATGAAAACTTACTTAATCTCTTCATTTGTTGCAATAATGCAATTGCTTTCTTTTTAAATTGAAGTGCGAGGCATAAATAGATTTTCTCCCATGGCAAATTACTTGAAAATTAGTGTTTAAACTTACATAGAAGTTTACTCAATTCTAATTTATGAAACTGTTTATGCTTTAATTTCGAGAGTTCTTCTTGCATCGTTGGATTCTCATATTTATGTTATGTATATGCATATTCCTTCGGCATTAAAGCAACTAGCACGCTTAAAAAAGGATTATGGGAAAAGAGAGCCCTCTTCAATGACTTTATGGCACTAAAATATTTGATTAGCTTGTGTTGTCTAAATTTTAAAACACAAAAAATAGTAATCAAGTATGTTAATATGTTAAAAGGTTCCCAAAATATTTATTAGTTGACTCTTACTGTACAAATATGTGTGCGTTTGTATAATTGTTCAACATGCATGTGATCATACGAGGATTTCAATACATGACAATATTTAGTATGTACCGGAGTATTTTGCTGTATATAATGTCAGTTGGGTACGTAGTATGTGTGAGGTTGTGTATGATCTTCTTTCAAATATTCTTTAACAATGCTTGAATGATATAAATGAACTTCTTATTTTATGCCAAATAAATATGTTGTTTCTCTCGAGTACCACCTGCCAAAGCATACACACATAAAACCATATGGGTTGGGTGTTTTATGGAGAATACTAGACCAATCATGCGCATCATAACATGAGGTTGACATGTCTGAGTTGGAAACGGACTCCAGAATGCCCAGATAGTTGAAGGGCAAAAGAGAAAAATGTTTGATTTCGTTAGCAAGATAAGGGAATCTAAAAATGTAATTACGTCAATACGATCATGTGTGAGAGCTATGAAAATTTAAAATTAAGTGTTCCTCGTGATCTCATTTCTCTAACAGTTGGTAGAAAATTCAAGGCCGGATCCTTCCGAAGAGAGTGGGTGCTTTCTCTACATAAAGGGGGAGTGACCATAAAAATGTTTCCCATGTACCTTCAAATGATAGTTGGTTGTTTTGAAGTAGAAGGAAAATCTTTCAGATGAAGTAATAACTTCTTGAAGTGTTGGTTTCAAGCATGGTAAGATGAGCTCGATAAAATTACGTTCTTGACTTGCCTGGCTGAAGTTCAGGGGATAATTCATGGGGCATGATAACTGTTCATAGTTTGAGTAATTTCCTTCCAATGAGGTATACCAGCCTCTTACATGAGACCAACCTCTTAATTTTTGTGTTCATATTGCAGATGACCCTATCACAAATAAGATGATACATAATTTTTCTATCATGTTTCTCCCCATGATGATTAAATAAATACACTAAGGCTGCATTAACTTTTTTTATGTGTGTGAAATTGCAAGTTTTATGACTTCGGAGAAAATATACAATTTCCCAAAAAAAGTTAAATAAACAAAGGGTAGGTCACTGGTTCAAGTTGAAAGGACACATAATGCCTGATTCATATATAAGTCAGGTGCACTATACACACACACACACACACACTATTTAAAAGTTTACGGATATATTTTTGGACACTAATATTTTAACAATATTTACAGTAACCTCCTGTGTTAATTTAATTACTAAAAAATCGCTAAGAGTCCTAATACAAAAGATCATTCTATTAACCTTGTTATTTTATTTTTGAAATAGCTCCTGTTAAACTTAGGTTAGGACTTCTGTACAACTCTTTGAACTAAAGTACGCAACTCTTCGCCTAATCGCCCCACTTTTTTGTCTCCTCCACAGAAATTGATGTCATCTTTTTCTATTTGCCTATGAATTCGTTGCAGTTTCATACAATCTCGATAGTGGTATAAGGAGGTCATTCCGAGTCCATATTACCTAAGATGGATTAAAGCTTCAAATTGTCTTATTACCTATTAAGTTAGTTCATGAAAGGTTTTTTCACAGACAACAGCGAGTTAGGATTCGCGTCCGATTCAGTGCTTCAGGCAATCAACGTTTGATTTTCGCCCGATGCCCGACTACGCATCGACTCTTACTTCAGGCAAGCAACATTTGGTTTGGAAAGTCCTTTCAATAACACGAGGTTAGTTTTTGTATCACATTGAATATTTAGGTTTTTCTCTTTTGTTATTTGAAACGCTATTATTTTCTACTTATATTGTTCGGTTGAAACTTGAAATGATTTGTTGTCTTCTTTGTTCATCTAAGCTTCTGTTATCATAAATGAAAAATGCCTCTCTCATCACAGGCTGTCTCGCACAACGATTCAAACTGATTCCTCAGGATTGAACAATAACAAAGCCGCGGGAATCCCTAACGTTGCTTGTATGCGTCTGATTCTATTATTTGTGATTCAAACGTGAGGGTTCTCTGGGTTTTATGTGGAGTCTTTCTTTTCTTGTTGAATTTTATGAGTTCTATCTTGGGGAAAATTATTTAATATTATAACTTGATCACGAATGAATATGTAGAATTTGTCTCCCTTCTATTGATGTCATAACACTACGCATGGAATCTTATGTTATTACTTCTGTGTCATGAGAGTAATAAAAACCATTCTGCTGCAAAAGAGAACTTTCACCAATCGACGTGATGTTTTGGAGCGATGCGATGTTTTGGACCACGATATTGCACGTATCACCCACCCAAAGTTGATTGACTTCCAGTTATCCGATCAGAACAACACCCTTCCGAAACCTACTAATAAGCACCTGACCACAAGGCCTCTCAGGTTTGTTTCTTTATCCGGTACAAAACAAAATACCATCTTCTGCGAGCAGAAGAAGAAAGCTGTTATTTAGATTGATATTCACTCCAATTTGGTCATGTTTTCAGTCCATCGTTGTTATTTTCTCTGAAGTGGATCGAATTATCTTATTCATCGTTCTCCCATTTTCATGTATTACCAATCTGGCGTTTGACTCATCGATGAATTGTTTTGTTTAAGCAAAGTCGTTTGCAACTTTAACATTAGTGATTTGTTTGTTTCTCCCAAATTGACTTGAGACCTTGCAATTTATAACCGAGATTGGTGGCCCAAGACGTTGCGTATTCTGAATGAGATTAAGGGGTGAGTGTTTGATTTAAAAAACGGTGGATTTGGATCTCTCCTGTTTGTTCTTGTTCTATGATTTATTGTTGCTAAGAAACAAGATTAATGAAAGGTTAGTTCATATCAATATTCAACTTTTCTGTGTTGTGGTCCACATACAATAATGATTGTTATTAAAAAAAATTACACCTGTTTTTCTAAGCATTTCTATAAGTTTCACCTTATTGTAGAGCGTTTAAAAGCCATACATGAAGAACTGTGTTGGAACTCAATAGACGACTAACATGTAAGTCTAAAAAAATATGTCAAGATATATTTGACTCAAAGGCTATACAGACATTTTACCGCAATTTCATACTCAATGGAAAAACATTTCATCCATCAACTTCTCTTTTCGACGTTAATCCATGACAAGGGGATACTTTTAGTTACTTTCACTCAAAGAGATATTACTTGATGAACTATGGACAACTTTTGAAGAGACTATAAATTTGAAAAAGACTAGTAGACAATAAAGAATGGATTTTGTTTAGCTTCATTGTTGAAATACTAACATTCTATTGACAACTTAATTTTACTCCAATCTTCTTGAAAGTGAATAATGCACGTGCAAAGCACGTGCTTTTTACTAATTTATGGAAAAAATCTTTATATTTGAACTTCTCATACGCCTAAGATGTTATGCATCTGCACAAATGAATAATTCAATAATAAATGAGAAGATAGGGGTATGGTATTTCAATATATCAAGTCGAGAATAAATAATATGTAAATTATTAGCCAAGTTAAACTAAAATTTGACTCAAAAATTTACGAACCAAATGAGATAAATTATTTGGCGGGTAATATACACTTTGTACCCTCGCGTTTTGGTAAATATACAATATATATCCTCACTGTTCATTGATTAACATGTGACAACCCTAATTTTTGTCTAAATATTTACAAAATATACCCTTCCGTCAACAGCCGTTTATTGGCTGTGGGTGGCAGTAGGGTACACCTATCGGTGTAATTTTCATGCCTTTTTTGCCCTCCAAATGACTAGTTAAGGGACATAAATTGATCGTGCGGGCAAAAAAAAAAATAAAAAAAATCGGAATACCGATTTTGGCCGCACTCATCACGCACTGCACCTTCTTCACAGTTAAACCCCACCTAGTCACCTATCAACACCACCAACCATCACCACGAGTTCTTCACCCTCTCTCTCTTCTCCTTATCTACCCAACACCGTCTCTTGGATGATCATACATCACAACCACCACCTATCCCAACTCCCCAATCTCTCTCTTTGTGAAACATCTCCAACGAGACTAAAAATATGTTACGAACATCGTCCAACAGAAATCCAACCCAGGAAGCCCCATCCTGGTCTTGTCAAACCCATAAACAATCTGAAAATATGTTACGATTTAAGTTATGGGGTTCAATTTGGGTTAAAGGGTTTCAATTGGGGATTTGGGTTTGCCAAGATCTGGCGGGATTGTGTTGGATCGACGAATCGGCGAGATGGGTTTTTGGTTGTGTCTGAGTTGGTTTGTGGTTGTAGGGCTGATTTGGTTTATGGTCATGGCTATATATGCGATGGCAGTGAAATTCGGGTTAACTCGGTCGCGAAATTCGGGTTAACCCCTCCTTCCTCAAACCAAACTAGTGTACCACTCCGTTCCCTTTCTTTCTCCCCCTTTCTATTTCAGTCTGTTCCTTTTCTTTCTCCCCCTTTCCTCTTTTGGTATGTTTAATGATGAACAATGACGACTTTGCCCTTACAATTAATACCCTACCTTTAATTTCAACCTACTCAACCCCACCAATTTTTTACTCTAAAAAATAACTCTACCCCAATTTACTTCACAGCCAATTCATTTTCACGACACATTTAGAGATGATGAGAAAGAGAAAGAGAGAGGCAGAGAGAAAAAGAGAGACAGAGGAAGAAGAAGTGGAGGAGAAGAAGGGAGTGAGGGAGAGGGAGATCAGATCGGTAGGGAGGGAGGGCAGATCGACGAATGGATGTAATCATCGGAGTTTTGGACCTCGGGATTTGGCCTCCGATGAGGGTCTCTCTCCGGTCCCATCATCGTGTAAGGGGAAGTGTGCTGTGGCTGCCGATTTCTCTGCTTCGGCCTGTAACCGGAAAATCATCGGCGCCAGAGCCTATTTCAGAGGGTATGAAGCTGGGGTCGGCGCCAGAACCTGATTCGATCTGTTCTTCCATTATCTTCTCACGCGGCGTCTTCCGACGCCGGGTTCTTCGATTATCTTCTATGTTCTTCAATTTATTGTTACAAATTCATCTGATTGTACTGATCTATTGAGATTATTATTCTTCTCTTCTTCCCTTGTATTTGATTGATTTAATCTTTTTTCATACAATACATTGTTTCTGTTATTGGATCTGTAATGGTGGACTGGCGATGGTGTGGTGGTGGTGTTTGTTGTTGTCAACGACAGACAGAGGAGGAGAGAGAAGAGAGGACATAAAGAGAATTGAATGTGCAAGGGTAAGAAAGTAAAACACACCATTTCCTTAATCCCCGAGCTTTCTCCAAGGAGGAGAAAGTAAGGGAACAGAGTGGTACAAGGGAGGCCCAGGTTCATGTGACTGAGCCCAATTGTTCACATGCTGCCCCAAATCGTTTCAAATACTATTTGGGCCTCATAATAGACATTGTTGATGAACTAATTCCAAAAGCAGGGCCCAAAACAAAATAAAAGAAAAATCTTGCTCGGACATGGTAGAATGTTATAGAAGCTTGTAGATGCTCATTGTTCATGAAAATTCCGGCTAAATCCCGAAACTGTAAATGCCGGTGGTACCAGAATCTTCCTCCTGTACCTATAAAAATCTGCTTCCTCGTCCTTCCTCATCATCAGCAAAATCAGCAAACGTCACAGCAGAATTCAGCAATTCAATTCAATTCAATACAAAGTTCTCTTTCTGTGATGGCATTGATTCCAAGCATCTTCGGTGGCCGTCGATCCAACATCTTTGACCCCTTCTCTCTCGACGTCTGGGACCCATTCGAGGGGATCTTCAATTCGGCGATCGCCAACCCTTCTTCAGGCTCTCCGTCTAGCGAGGTTTCCCAGTTCGCGAGTGCGAGGATTGATTGGAAGGAGACGCCGGAGGCACACGTGTTCAAGGCGGACCTGCCAGGGCTGAAGAAGGAGGAGGTCAAGGTGGAGGTCGAGGAAGGGAGGATTCTGCAGATAAGCGGGGAGAGGAGCAAGGAGCAGGAGGAGAAGAACGACAAGTGGCACCGCCTGGAACGCAGCAGCGGAAAGTTTGTCAGGCGCTTCAGGTTGCCGGAGAATGCTAAAGTCGAAGAGGTGAAGGCGGGCTTGGAAAATGGTGTGCTGACTGTGACGGTGCCCAAGGTGGAAGAGAAGAAGCCTGAAGTCAAATCTATTGACATCTCTGGCTAAGTAATTGCTACTCTTTGTTTTAACTGTAATAATGTTAACGGTGTTGGTTTGTGTGTGTTTTGATCCATCTCATATCATGGTGTAGGGAACAAGGTTCTTCATGTGAAGTAAGTGTAACATGAGTGTGTGAGCAATAAAATACTTGTGATCTCTATCGAAACAAAAAGAAGTCCTAATTATCCCATACACTTCTTTTTTTTTTTTGTGTCAAATCTGAAGCTTTCACTAAAAGAAACAGAACTATCACAGTCAAATAAAGAGACCAGAAGGAGAATACAGAAAGACAGTTTCCAAAATGTAAAAGAAATTGGGACTATCAATTGAAGATGCTGGCTAGAAGAAACATAATGCACGCTGCATCCACTACACCTGCACATGCCAAATCAGTCCATGGAATCGTCAGTCCGGCCAGGGCCGGCTCTAGAATTTTGGGTGCCCTAAGCAAACACCAATCTTGTGGCCCTTTGCATAGAAGGCAAACTTTCAAAATTTAGAAATTACAGTAGAAATGTATCAACGTGGTGAAGGTTATTTTATACCATCATTTTTGTTTTGTGGTAGTCTAACCCATAGAAGCAAAAACAGGCATGGGATGTTTGGGTTTAGTGTTTTTTGTTTTTTTAAAAATGAACCAAGAAAAACCAAGTCCCTCATAAACAAAAAACGAAAACTATACAAACCCTTGGATTTTGTAATCCAATCGACATCCCCTAAATGAATGATGACCTCCTCAATCAAGTGTAGCTGTTTGCAGAAATTTAACTCCAAACACTTCAAACTGATGCGATTAAGCAAATTGGTCAATTTGTGCATCACAAATGAATTGTACATGAAAATTCTCAATTTTTACATATTCAGCAAACTGGTTAACCCTAGAGTTCATTTTGACGTCCTTTTTTCAATTGTTTATTTTGAAATACTGAAGAGACTTTAGTATAGGTTTCGAACAATTTTTTGATCCGGGGTATATACTATATTTGAAGATGAATAAAAATATTGAATTTGATTTTGGGTCGTGATAGTCAAAGAACTTTGAGATGGACAATAGAGTTATTTTTGCTAGAAATCTTACCTTGAGAGATGTAGTTAGCACACGTATCATTGCAACACGTCGAGATGTTGAGAATAATAGTTGTTTCTCTAAAAAAAAGTAGAATAATAGTTGTTGAAAAACTGAAATAGTTTTTGAGAGATTTTAGGAGATAAGTTTGGAGAGAGTGGGAGATAGATAAGGATAAACGATTTGGTAGCCTATTAATATCAACATTAAAATTCAGACGTAGTAAAGTACTCAAATACTCGTGTGTTTTCAAAAAATTGGTGCCCCCTACTATTTTGGTGCCCTAAGCAACGACATAAACGGCTTAGCACTAAAACCGGCCCTGAGTCCGGCAAGATATCACCCTTCGTAGACGGGTTAAATCAGAAAACAGTCCGGCAAAATATTACCCTTCGTAGACGCGTTAAATGAGAAAACATAGTCTTTTGAATCGACCAGACTCTGATCGAAAACATATCCTGATATCCAAATATAAAGTAGCCGTTCCAACAATTACTTGTTTTCTTCAAGAGGGTGATGAAGTGCTACAAGAGCTTTGCTCCTAGACTTTTCGACTATAATTCTTGGAGCAACCCGTCAAGTCAAATAAAGATGACCGGAAGTGACTAAAACACTGGTTTTCGAAAGTGAGGAAGAGAGGTGTGACCAGAGAATTGATCGATGACAAAAGTAACGAGAAGAAAGAAAACTGAAAATCTAGACACAAATACTCTTGATAAACAAGAGACTTAGTTCATACCAATATGCATGACTTCTCTCTCTAAATCTAGAGAGATATTTTCTCTCTAGAACTAGAGAGAACTCTCTCTGATTAACACGTCAGCAAGACAATGAATGGATATTCCCCACACGTTTTTTAAGAACAAAATTCTCAGCATCATGGCAAATGCTAACGGAAACTTAATCAATAAGACAGTTCTAGTGTATAATATTTCTTTAGGCAAAATATTTATTATTTGTCAAAAAAGAAAAATAATTCTTTCTATGAATGGGAATGCAACAAATATTGGAAAGAAAAAGAGTAATGTTGAACTCTAAGTTTGTTGCATAATTTAAAATCTATAGATGGGCTCCAAAATTTGTCCCTGGAAGCGAAGAGAATCCCTTAACAAAAAGAAATGGGATAACATTAAGACTTATTTTATCAAGTAAAGTTTGCTGGGTTGTAGTGAACAACCTGACAATCCTCCCGACATAACAAGCCTTAATGTTACCCCACATCTTTCCGTTAACAAATTTTCCTTGCATCCATGGAAAATCCTTGTAAAAGCTCACCCATGCATGCCTAATATAATTATACCACACATGCATAATGTGTATTAAAATTTGATATTATTCATCTTTACACAAGGCACAATCTCTTACATAACTCTTTTACGAAAAAGTACTGCGAACTTCAAAGATTTAATCATGGAAGCAAAGACAATTCTATCATAAAGGAAATGGGATAACATTAAGACTTGTTTCAGTCGAGACAATATCATTTGGATTCAATCCATAAATATTATTATTCTCTAATGAACAAAACAAGTCTTAATGTTTTCCCACATCTTATTATTAACAAATTTTCTTAGCATCCATGGCAAATGCTTGTAGAAGCTCGGCAACGTACTAATGACAACAACAATAACAACAACAGTAGCAGCATAACAACAAGTGATAAATTGACACTCTCCTACATAACCCACTAGGTAAGGCAAGACGGGCTTCAACGATTTAGCCATGGATCAAGCAAAGACAGTTCTTTAACAAAAGGAAATGGGATAACATTAAGACTTGTTATTATGAGAAATGTCATTCCAATTGGGTCATCTATCTATACATACAAAATCTCTATTGGAAAAAAACAAGTCCTAATGTTTTGCCACTCTTTTCATTAACAAATTTTCTTAGCATCCATGGGAAATGCTTGTGAAAGCTCGCCCTCAGTAGATAATAATGAGGAATATAACGACCTGTACATGCAATCTGAATCTAAACTTTATTTCAAACACTATTAAAGAAACAATTGCAATAAAATGTGACTGTAGCGATAAGTAAAACAATTGTAATGGTGCCATTCAAACTGATCATGGGCGAGAAAAAATAAACAGGACCACGTACACGCGTAGAAGATGAATCATGAAACTGAAACAAGGCAAAAATCCGTTTCAAAAGAAATTGACTAGTACGGAGAAATATTAACCTCTTTTTCGTGTGTACATAGATCATGACCATGTCCACCGCTGTTAATCACAATCCAATATAGTAGACTGAAATCTACCATGTTTCTTCAGGGTTGTTGAAGACTCCACAGCTGGTGGTGAGAGTGGTGATGCTGCCTCATTTGATGCATTTATATAGAGAAAAAGGAGAGATGGCAAAGGGATCACAATTTTAACTTTTCAACCCTCCTCTACTTTCGGATCTATTTTAAGTTTGAATCACTATAGGTGTTACTTGATCGTTTCAAATCACTTAATTTGTGGAACTTTTAGGTATACATGGAAGAAAAAGTCCAGGTAGAAAAAACAATTCCGACGATTTCTCAACAACTACTAGTTGTTGTTGTTGTTGTTTGTTTTTTTTTTTCTTTTTCTTTTTAAATCCCATCAATGAGTTGCTTGAAGGGTGGAGAACTCAAATTGATTCAACCAATTAATTTTGTTTTGAGAAAATTAATCAATGGGTATACTGTGGCGTTTTAAAAAGCTGTTGTGTAGCAAATGCGGTGAGAAAGTTGCTGTTAGGCCTAGCTGCTGTAGAAATTATATAGAAACATGTTTTTTTTTTGACTTACTTGTAATCTACTGGATTTGAACCCAAGAGCTCAGGCAAGAACTTTATAAATGTGTTTAATAAACTTCATATATAACACTCCCACCAAGAGTGCTATAGCATAACTCTGGACCTTGGACTTCCTTGGACATGATGACTTCTCTCTGGACGAACATCATTACATTGACTTCGGACTCTGGACATGGACAAAACAGATGTAAATTCTATTTATATCTTGCTGTTATTTTTTTTTTGCCTTTTGTGTTTGGTAGATATCGGTGTTTTATACTTGTTGTTGACTTGTTGCAACTGTCAAAATGACAATATCAGACATGATAGAATTTTAATATAATTAAATAGATAATTTTAAAATTATTTTTTATTGATAAAAATGTCTGTTAATAAAATTCCCAAAAAGCATATCGAGAATAACAACCCTTTCCATGCATTTCAGAAGTTGAGGTGAAAATGCAATAATTACTATTTATAAGACATATTAATAATTTACCAAATACACGAAACAATGATTCTGACATCAGAAATTAGCATTGTACATAGCAAAAGTATTATGAAACAAAAGTATTATCAGACGGACTGTCCAGTTTGTTTAGTGAGTGAATGCCTTTTTAATGAGACAAATATATATGTTTGCAAAAAAAACAAGAACTCCAAATTTAGTTTAAAAGTTTTTGAGTGCTCCGGTTTTTTCGGAGACAGTTCACAAGGCGATTTCTAGGGTTTGTGAAGGCACACTGTCGAAGGAAGTTTCTGCCGTCCACATCTGTAGGTCGAGTGTTGGGAATCATCACTCCAAGCCATGGCAAGTACATAATATACCCAGAAGGAGAAGCAAAGGGTTGTTCTCGATGATGAGTTTTGCAAACAAGCTGAACTAGGTTTCAGCCATGTACTGATCGGGTTTTTTGCTTCGGAAGAGAAAGTTGATGGATAAACAATGAGGTCGGTATTTCGGAAGTTTTGGAACAAAGGTAATGAAGTGAATAAGTAGATCACAATACCTTCTTGGTCGTTTTTTCAGATCATGCTAGTATGGAACGCGTCACCTCAGGAGGACCATGGGATTTTGACGGCAACATATTGTTACTGAAACCATGGAGCATGGGATATCCCACAACCTCCGTTGAATTCACTAACTTCGAAGTTTGGATCCAATTGAGCAACATACCAATCCACTTAATGAAAAAAAGTGACAGGTAAGCTAATTGTGGATTCGGTGGCGGAGTCTCTACATGTGGATGGACGTACAGAGAGTGAGACGGTATCAATTTCGTACGGGATAGGGCTCGCCTTCCCCTGAATGAACCGATACCAAGAGGAGTTAATTTGGTGGTGAAGGGTGAAGAAATTTGGATTGACTTCAAGTACGAGCGCCTTTCGAGTGTGTGCAGGTGGTGTGGATGTATTACACATTCTAGTGACGACTATATGAAGGAGGAGCAAGTAGAGATGGAGTCGGGGTATGGAGATTTTCTCCTCCGTCACCCACAAAGCCAACGAAAGGTTACAATGAGAAACCTTCGAAAAGGGAGCAACATGCATGATGACCCAAAAGCGCAGATTTATGCAGATCCAATGGAGACATGAGAAGAAGCCAGTACATCACTCAATCACGATAGTGTGGAGAAGAACGAGACAAATACCGAGTCCCCGACGGCAATGGATGAGTAGACTGCACCACAGGTCATGGGACAAGGTGGTAACGCAACAGTAGCAATTAACAGAGAAAGAATGGGCTCACCCATGATCACGACCACCAACTATCAGGAGACACTTTCTGTGAGAAAGCTCCACAATCAAAGGGTGGTGTTTTAGAAAAGATCAACAACTTCAATGCTTTGTTAATGAAAGCTCAGTCCAACATGTCCAAGAATGAAGCGGGTAAAAGGAAAGGCCATCTGATGAATTTCAGCCCCCCCTCCCCATCCAACTAAGACAGCGGTTGTTGCTGAAGAAACTCCACCAAACCAGGTTACATCGGACCCAAGATGTCATCGAAGACAAAAAACGGATTTCGAAAGAGTACAATAATCTACAAAGAAGAGAAGAGATAACGTGGAAGAAGAGATCAAGGGTGGGGTGGCTGAAACAAGGTGATAAAAGTACGAGAATTTTTCATTTAAAATCTACTATCCGCCGTCCTCGTAATAATTTTCAGGGTATCAAAGACCCCAATGGTGTTTGGGAGACGGATGAAGGCCATATAAGCCAGTTTTTGACAAATTACTTCGCTGAATTGTTTGAATCGATCAATCAGATATGGACGATATTGTGCCAATGTTGGCCTACTCGGCAGCCCACATTACCAACCAGGACAAGGCTAGGCTGGATGATGTTTTCACAGGCGAAGAGGTTCAAACAACGCTCTCTCAAATGGCACCTGATAAGGCGCCGAGAATTGATGGTTACAACGTGGGATTTTTTCAGAAACATTGGAGCATAGTGGGCAAAAGAAGTTATTGAGCAAATCTTAAAAGTTTTGAATGAGGGTCGTTCAGTCAGAGTGTTCAATCATACACTGATGCGCTCATCCCTAAAACTAAGCATTCGCAGAAACCCAGTGAGTACCATTCCATCAGTTTATGCACCGTTCTTTACAAAATTGTTGCTAAATAATGCATTACTAATTGCTTGAAAAGTGTTCTTCCTTCACTAATATCAGAAATTTGAAGTGTTTTAATTACATGGCGCTTTATATTTGATAATATACTAACAACTTTTGAAGTTACTCACTCGCTCAAATATCGAAATAAGGGTAAGAAATGTTTTTTGACCTTGAAGGTGGATATAAGCAAAGCGTATGATATGATTGAATGGAAGTTCCTGAATGAGGTTTTGTTCCATCTAGGGTTCGGGATCCGCTTTAGATCCTTAATCCTTGACTGTGTTAGCTCGGAGTCCTTTTCAGTCTTACGCAATGGGACTCTGTTGAGTCGTTTTGATCCAGAAAGAGGTTTACGTCAAGGCTGCCCCTAAATTTCATATATGTTCGTACTATGCAGCGAGGTGTTATCAAGATTAATTTCCAAAACGGTTGAGGAAGAGAGATTAGCTGGACCACATGCAACAGCCCGCGGATTCCCAAGCCTTCCGTTCCGGACCGGAAAGCCCGGGAGGGGCCGATGCTAAACGTAACGGCGGGAATCAAGCATAACATTCCAAAAGTTTTTATTTATTATACATCATTAAACTTCATGAAAGTCACTAAACATTACAAAAGTGACGTCAAAAGCTATACATTATCCTGGCTTCCTAACTAAGCACTACACGTGACGTGATCCTTCTAGGTGAGTCTCGTACCCGGCTATCCCTTGGTCTTTCAGCTCCTAAACCTGCGGTGGGAAGGAAAACAGGAACCGCAGTTTCAAAGTCAGCATTGAAATACTGAGTAAGTGACACCCAAGCTCGTAAAACGGAAGATGAAGCATAACTTTCTTATCATAACAAATGTACAGAGGAAATAAATCTGTAAATTTGCAAAGTAAATCGGGAACTCAAAAACTGTAAGAAGTGAACCTGATGCATCCAGTAAGATCACTTATAAATTCTCATTCTTTAGATCTTCCTTTCTCAACTTTCAAACGGGAGGATTAGTCCCAATCTCTTTCTTCTTTTCTTTTCATAAATAACCAAATCTCAGAGAACTGAATTATTAACTGTGTTGCTACGGGGAAGAATCCACTATCCATCTCGCATACTCCAAGACCTTAAGTGCCGGCACCCCCCTAAGACTTCTTGCGGCCAGAGAGGTGAGTACATGGAGCAACCCGGCAGGTTGCGACCGGGTGAAAATAAACAGGTCGAGTGACCGCAGCCAACACGACAATCATATTAATATTAAGCTTCTCCCGCACAACTCTTTCCACTTTAAGTTAATTACGAATTATTCTTATTATTTGTGAGACAATATCAAGCAAGGTAATTTCTGAAAAAATGTAAGAATATCTCAAATAAAACATGTAACAAATAAATAGCAACCACACTTTGAGACAAATATCAAAATCACTTGTGACACGAAAGGAGCTTGGCACGCAAGGCTTGGCATGTTCACTTACCTTACTTCCGTAGCAAAGCACGTCCTAGCAATGGCTCGAGTCTACAAAGACGTCGCCTACAAGTCGTACCTTCTACGTCAATAAATATTCAAACAAAAGCTATAAGTCTTAAAGAGTATTTTCTTTATACCAACCCAAAACCGCTAGCTAAATTTTCCATCGTTTTATTATCTAGCCATGATTTTCTATAAACGAAGCCACATATCTACTTTAGACGATAAGTTTTATTATTATTATTATTATTATTATTATTATTATTATTATTATTATTATTATTATTATTTAAAAGTGGCCAATTAGATTATTAAAATATGAGCTAAAGATAAATTTATACTTAAGAACTAATTTGAATTATAACAACAAAAGTGATATTTATTAGTATTTATCAAAATAAGCATAATATCACAATGAAGATAGCATTTTCTATATCTAGAAATAGTTATCTAATTCTTAATAAAAGTTTGATGAATAACTATTCCAAACTCATTATCTATTTAAACAAAAGTGTCATAATATTTATATTTTCCTCCAAATATCTCTTTTAGCTTATTTTGTTCAAGAAAATAATTTATTACACCCAAAACATATTTTTACTACCAACCCATTTCCACCTAATTTTTATTTGAAATAATACTTAAGAAAATAGTCTTTAAACAAAATAATAATGTATGTATAATATAAGTACTAATGCAGCCCCCCTATAGGTTTCATAAAACACAACCAACACCCCACCCCACACTATAACCACTTTGCATAAAAGACACTTTAACCCCCTTTAACATGAACCACCAAATTCGATCGATCCAAACTGAAATAAAGCAAGCAAAACATGATTTTGTCTACATAAATCAACTCACGGCAAAGAGTAGTGCATACCGGAACCAAGAATCGCTCGAAACGGTCGAGTTATGAGTCGGGTCGAAGAGCACTGCGTCGTCGTCGGAGATGAGCTCCGGCCGCCGGCTTTAATGGCTTTCACAGCTGGGTTTGAGCCTCCTAATGAGTTGGTCGGGGTCCAGAGGGTCGTCTGGAAGCAGAGAAATGGGCTGGGTGTCGCTGCGGTGCTTGGGTGATGTTCGGCCGAAGCTTTGGCCGTCAACAATGGCTGCCGACGGTGGAGGCAGTGGCTTCTGCTGCTGCTGCTTCCCTCTGCTGGTCCTCTGTTTCTGAGCAGGGGATGAAACGCCAAGAGGGAGAAAGGGTGGGAGATAGAAGACCCGACCAGCTGGGTTCGATCGAGATTTTGCCGCCGGAGAAAAATGGTGGCAGCGGTGGAGGGAGGTGGCTGCTGCCACTCTTCTGCTGCTGTTGCTACTGGTTGTTGTGAACAGAGAGTAACAGAGAGGGGGAGAGAGAGAACTGATGAAGGTGAAGGTGGTGGGTTTGTCTTTGGGTGGCCTCTCGGTGGTGGTTCCCGACGGGGGAAGGCAGCTGCTGGTGGCTGCGACGGTGGGTGGTGGCTGTTGCCACTACTACGCTGCTGCTGCTGGTGGGGTTGGCTGAGAACAGAGAGAGATGAGGATGGAGTTGGGCAGTGAGTGGTGATGGTGGTGAGCAACAATGGTGGCAGAGAGGATTATGAAGATGGTGTTGTGGGTGGTTGTGGTAGAGGATGGAGGTGGCTGCTGTGGGTGGCCAGGGGGTTGGGGAGGCCTTTTATAGTTGAGCTTACTTGGGCTCCAAGTAGAAGTGATGTTGACAGGGGCGGTGGTGGTGGTTGGAGAGTCTTCTTGAAGGTGGTAGTGATGATGGTGAAGAATCGTATTGGAGAAGAAGAAGAAGAAAGCTTCCTGGAAACAAAAGTTGTCAATTTAAATAATATTTGTTGGCAATAATTGGGTGTGGGTGGAGTACTATGTGGTTGGGTGATTGGGTGTGGCCAAGTCTAGCAATACTCGCGGTGATTGGACACGCGCTACAACTTTAAAACTAGCTAAAATTGGCGAAACAACTACGAATTGATTATCAACTATTACTCTATATTATTCTAGAACTTTTTATAAACTAAACTCAAAGTTTTATTCAAATTTTATTTTGCTAATAAATTATTATTATGCTTCTAAAATGATTATTTTACCCCTACTAATTAATCGGGGTATTACATCCTTCCCCCCTTAGACAGAGCTTCGTCCTCGAAGCTAATATCACACAACTAATCAAGATGCTCGGACAATTTATCACGCAATTATCTATTAGAATAAAGATCACACAGACGACATGTAATTTCACAAATCATAGCACAAACCCAAGTTCTGAAATGCACATAATATCAAGTAAAGTTGTTGTCACGCCTGTCTACTTAAGTGGTCACAGTCTCATTTGGTTACTAAGTCTCACGGGTACTAAAATCGTAACACAACTTATCAAAAGGTTGACGTCCCTAGATCTTAACTCAATCTTCGAGCCTTTGGTACCTGATCAAGTAGGTTGTCAATCCAAAGTCGGCTGCTCATAGTCAAGAAAATCACCCGTGCCAACTCCGTACTCAGCATCTGCCTCCGTCTTTGTCAGCACCGCAATTCTTCCTACATTGGTGTTCTGGGCTCCTGCTCCTCATGCTGCATTGTTGTTGTTCATCCTGTTTCCAGCATTATGGTTTCCATTCCTAGGATGAGCTCCGTTCTGTCCTGCATTGTCTGGGTTGAAGTTCTGCTGCCTTCCATAGCCATTTCCCCCGTTGTTGCGGTTGTTCCGGTTCCCATTCTGCTGGTTCCCAAACTGCTGGTAGTTGTTCTGTTGTGGCCCTCCAAAGTTGCTTCCTTGATTCATTTGCTGGTTCCTGGCTGGGTGTGATCGGCATTCATAAGCTCGGTGTCCCCTCTTACCACAGTTGTGACATATCACCGGAATCCCTATGCAGTCAACTCCAGGGTGGTTCTGCTGACACTTGTTGCAGATGTAGCGGCGAGGTTGCTGTCCTCCAGAATTCTGCCTATTGCCTCGGTATTGCCCCTGATTACCTTCTCCATTCTTAGGCTTCTGATTGTTGTTGCTACCTCCTGCCTCCTCTAGTTTACGTTTCTTGCGTTTTTCTTCTTGAGCGACACGAACTCGATGGATATCAGCGGCTCTGTCGTAGGCTTCATGGAGGGTAGAATAGGTTCTGTTCAGGAGTGACTCTTGTAACCTTTCGTGCAGTCCAGAGATGAATTTGGAAATCTTAGAATCTTCATCAGGCACCATGTTTCCTACAAACCGTGTCAACTCGGTAAATTTCCGGAAATACTCCGTCACTGAGTCGCTTCCCTGCTGCAGGTTCTGGAATTCTAGTTCCTTGCTCCTCTTCACATGGTGAGGGTAGAAGCGAGCTCTGAGCGCAGTTTGAAGGGCTTCCCAGTTGAATTTGGGATCGGCTAGCAGAGTTTCTCGGACATTCCTCCACCAAAGATGCGCTTCGCTTTTTAAGTAAAAGACCGCGCAGTTGACTTTCCGATCGTCAGGACAGTCTACCGTCTCGAGGATTTTGTCCATTTCTATAATCCAATCCTCTAATTCCACAGGATCCTCCTTCCCTGTAAACTCTCTTGGCTTCATATCTGCCACTTGCTTAGCCCAGTTAGTTCCTGTCTGTCCTCCATTATTCATCATCTGAGTCATTTGCGCGAAGAATTGCTCCATGGTGATGTTCTCAGCCATCTGTTCCAGTAAAAATTTCCTAAAGTGATATCGTAAAGGTCTATCAGTCTCACCCTACGGTATCCTGGGTTATGGTCCGGAAATCTCAACAGCTTTCTCATAATTTTATAATTAGCAATACCTCTAACACATTTATTATATAACATAACACACATCACATAGAAACTTCACAGTAAAACACATGACTCATGTCAACAAATATAACTTTTCTCTGCACAATAAGCAGAAATCAAACTCCATCTCCATCCTTATTCTCATCACAAAAGTAACAACTATCCATAATCACAGAAATGAATCTCAAATCAAACCAAATCACAACAATCTCAAAACAGGATGAGGGTGGCCAGGAATAATCAAAACTTATACTTAGACTACCCATAACCCCAACGGCTTTTCCAATTTTAATTATCTTGCCCTATGTTAGTTTTTAGTTACCCTACAGGTTTTATACTGGAACGAATGCTCTGATACCACCTGCAACAGCCCGCAGATTCCCAAGCCTTCCGTTCCGGACCGGAAAGCCCGGGAGGGGCCGATGCTAAACGTAACGGCGGGAATCAAGCATAACATTCCAAAAGTTTTTATTTATTATACATCATTAAACTTCATGAAAGTCACTAAACATTACAAAAGTGACGTCAAAAGCTATACATTATCCTGGCTTCCTAACTAAGCACTACACGTGACGTGATCCTTCTAGGTGAGTCTCGTACCCGGCTATCCCTTGGTCTTTCAGCTCCTAAACCTGCGGTGGGAAGGAAAACAGGAACCGCAGTTTCAAAGTCAGCATTGAAATACTGAGTAAGTGACACCCAAGCTCGTAAAACGGAAGATGAAGCATAACTTTCTTATCATAACAAATGTACAGAGGAAATAAATCTGTAAATTTGCAAAGTAAATCGGGAACTCAAAAACTGTAAGAAGTGAACCTGATGCATCCAGTAAGATCACTTATAAATTCTCATTCTTTAGATCTTCCTTTCTCAACTTTCAAACGGGAGGATTAGTACCAATCTCTTTCTTCTTTTCTTTTCATAAATAACCAAATCTCAGAGAACTGAATTATTAACTGTGTTGCTACGGGGAAGAATCCACTATCCATCTCGCATACTCCAAGACCTTAAGTGCCGGCACCCCCCTAAGACTTCTTGCGGCCAGAGAGGTGAGTACATGGAGCAACCCGGCAGGTTGCGACCGGGTGAAAATAAACAGGTCGAGTGACCGCAGCCAACACGACAATAATATTAATATTAAGCTTCTCCCGCACAACTCTTTCCACTTTAAGTTAATTACGAATTATTCTTATTATTTGTGAGACAATATCAAGCAAGGTAATTTCTGAAAAAATGTAAGAATATCTCAAATAAAACATGTAACAAATAAATAGCAACCACACTTTGAGACAAATATCAAAATCACTTGTGACACGAAAGGAGCTTGGCACGCAAGGCTTGGCATGTTCACTTACCTTACTTCCGTAGCAAAGCACGTCCTAGCAATGGCTCGAGTCTACAAAGACGTCGCCTACAAGTCGTACCTTCTACGTCAATAAATATTCAAACAAAAGCTATAAGTCTTAAAGAGTATTTTCTTTATACCAACCCAAAACCGCTAGCTAAATTTTCCATCGTTTTATTATCTAGCCATGATTTTCTATAAACGAAGCCACATATCTACTTTAGACGATAAGTTTTATTATTATTATTATTATTATTATTATTATTATTATTATTATTATTATTATTTAAAAGTGGCCAATTAGATTATTAAAATATGAGCTAAAGATAAATTTATACTTAAGAACTAATTTGAATTATAACAACAAGAGTGATATTTATTAGTATTTATCAAAATAAGCATAATATCACAATGAAGATAGCATTTTCTATATCTAGAAATAGTTATCTAATTCTTAATAAAAGTTTGATGAATAACTATTCCAAACTCATTATCTATTTAAACAAAAGTGTCATAATATTTATATTTTCCTCCAAATATCTCTTTTAGCTTATTTTGTTCAAGAAAATAATTTATTACACCCAAAACATATTTTTACTACCAACCCATTTCCACCTAATTTTTATTTGAAATAATACTTAAGAAAATAGTCTTTAAACAAAATAATAATGTATGTATAATATAAGTACTAATGCAGCCCCCCTATAGGTTTCATAAAACACAACCAACACCCCACCCCACACTATAACCACTTTGCATAAAAGACACTTTAACCCCCTTTAACATGAACCACCAAATTCGATCGATCCAAACTGAAATCAAGCAAGCAAAACATGATTTTGTCTACATAAATCAACTCACGGCAAAGAGTAGTGCATACCGGAACCAAGAATCGCTCGAAACGGTCGAGTTATGAGTCGGGTCGAAGAGCACTGCGTCGTCGTCGGAGATGAGCTCCGGCCGCCGGCTTTAATGGCTTTCACAGCTGGGTTTGAGCCTCCTAATGAGTTGGTCGGGGTCCAGAGGGTCGTCTGGAAGCAGAGAAATGGGCTGGGTGTCGCTGCGGTGCTTGGGTGATGTTCGGCCGAAGCTTTGGCCGTCAACAATGGCTGCCGACGGTGGAGGCAGTGGCTTCTGCTGCTGCTGCTTCCCTCTGCTGGTCCTCTGTTTCTGAGCAGGGGATGAAACGCCAAGAGGGAGAAAGGGTGGGAGATAGAAGACCCGACCAGCTGGGTTCGATCGAGCTTTTGCCGCCGGAGAAAAATGGTGGCAGCGGTGGAGGGAGGTGGCTGCTGCCACTCTTCTGCTGCTGTTGCTACTGGTTGTTGTGAACAGAGAGTAACAGAGAGGGGGAGAGAGAGAACTGATGAAGGTGAAGGTGGTGGGTTTGTCTTTGGGTGGCCTCTCGGTGGTGGTTCCCGACGGGGGAAGGCAGCTGCTGGTGGCTGCGACGGTGGGTGGTGGCTGTTGCCACTACTACGCTGCTGCTGCTGGTGGGGTTGGCTGAGAACAGAGAGAGATGAGGATGGAGTTGGGCAGTGAGTGGTGATGGTGGTGAGCAACAATGGTGGCAGAGAGGATTATGAAGATGGTGTTGTGGGTGGTTGTGGTAGAGGATGGAGGTGGCTGCTGTGGGTGGCCAGGGGGTTGGGGAGGCCTTTTATAGTTGAGCTTACTTGGGCTCCAAGTAGAAGTGATGTTGACAGGGGCGGTGGTGGTGGTTGGAGAGTCTTCTTGAAGGTGGTAGTGATGATGGTGAAGAATCGTATTGGAGAAGAAGAAGAAGAAAGCTTCCTGGAAACAAAAGTTGTCAATTTAAATAATATTTGTTGGCAATAATTGGGTGTGGGTGGAGTACTATGTGGTTGGGTGATTGGGTGTGGCCAAGTCTAGCAATACTCGCGGTGATTGGACACGCGCTACAACTTTAAAACTAGCTAAAATTGGCGAAACAACTACGAATTGATTATCAACTATTACTCTATATTATTCTAGAACTTTTTATAAACTAAACTCAAAGTTTTATTCAAATTTTATTTTGCTAATAAATTATTATTATGCTTCTAAAATGATTATTTTACCCCTACTAATTAATCGGGGTATTACACCACATGTGTCTCGTCTATTTTCTGCTGATTCAATGTTATTCTTGCAGGCCGATAAAGAAAACATCAATACATTGATGCAAATCCTCCAAGCGTACGAAAGAGCTTCGGAAAACGAATTAATCTAGACAAGTCCGCTGTTGCTTTCTCCCAAAATGTGCTTGAAGTGATCCAAAGCAGCGTCTTAGAAGCGAGGGTATTCCGGAGGTGACGGATCATGACCAATATCTAGGGCTCCCAACCACAATGCGGAGGAACAAAAGTGTCACGTTCAATAAACTCATCGAGCACATCATCAACAAGCTTAAGGGGTGGAAAGAACGGAACCTCTCTGCAACTGGAAAAGAAGTTATGATCAAGGCGGTGGCACAAGCGCTCCCTACGTATGCTATGTCTTGTTTCAAGCCCCCTGATGTTGTTTGTGAGAAGATGGAACAAATGGTCCGCAAATTTTTGTGGAGCTAGAGGACTAAAGATAGAGGGATAAACTAGATAGCATGGGACAAACTTCAGAAGTCGAAAGCCTATGGAGGTATCAAATTCAAGGACTTGAAAAGTTTCAACAAGACTTTGCTAGCAAAACAAGGGTGGCGGTTGTTCATTTAAGTGATCCTCTATGCACCAGGGTGATCAAGGCTAATTATTTTCCTAACTCAAGTTTCATGAAAGCTGATTTGGGGTATGGACCGTCCTATGCACGGAGGAGCATTATCTCAGGTCGTGAGGTGTTAAGGGACAGTTTGAGAGGGAAAGTTGGCAACGGAGAAAGTATTGATATTCGCGAGCATTGGATCCCCAGTTTCGGAATAGGAAAGTTAATCACTTTGGTTCCCTCAAGTACTGTGCTCAAAGTCTCTGATTTTATTCATAGGGAAAAAGACAACTGAACCTTCCAAAACTAAGGCAACATGTGTGGGAGGTAGATGTTAATTCGATTGAGAAAATCAGAATTCCAAGCATGGGTAAACCAGACAAGTTAGTGTGGAAATACAATGATAATGGCATTTACTCGGTCCGAAGTGTTAGTCATCTCCTTCACAAACATACACAAAACAAGATGAATGTCGTTAGTAATAATTTAATAATTCATTAATAACATGGTATAGAAATGAATAAATAAGATACGGAGGAATTTTGTATAAATCGGAATTGATGGCATGGATGCGAGAGGCATGTTATGTAGGACATTGTCCTACAATGTAGATCCTCCCCACGTGAGGGTGCTACCGGTATGTTACGAAGTAGGATTCAACCCACAGTCGAGCCAGCTCCTACAAGCGTCACACCGGTTATAAGACTTGTGAACCCGTCACGAGTCGTAGTTGCCACAACACCATATAATATATGTTATATAAAATACTCGAAAGATATATCTTACATCTTATTCTCTCCAGTCCATCTCCCACTCAAAATGACACTCACATATATATAGTCATCCACATATAAGGAGTAACCCCCTTGTAATAACCATAGCATTAAAGCTACAATAAACACCACCCAATAATGCTATACTAAACCAAATATTTCATGTTTAATACACATGTAATGCGGGAGTTACAAATATGTATAAGACCCTCATAATTAAAAAAAGAGAATGCTAAGGAAACTCTCCTTATGCACTCTCTTTAGAAACTCTCTACTAGAATGTGCCACTTGACCCTAATTTTCTCAACAACTAATTACTAGGAGAGAGAAAGTGTGATGATTTTCACGTTCACACTAATGGTAATCTCATATTTAATGGTTGTTAATTTTTATTTAACCACATTTAAAAAAATAATATTATCATATGTAATATACTGGCTGCCAATTCTACCCTTCATTGATCTTTATCACTTTTTTTTAGATCGACCAGAAAATTTATCTCTATCACTTTTGGGGAAGATAACTGAAACAGTTAGAAAAATGCCATGTGAAATATGCTTGACAGCAACCATATCATTACTGGTGGATTGCGAAAAAAAAAAACATATATATTTTTCATTGAGGAGAAAAAACATATTATTACTGGTTCGATGAGTAAAAAAATTACCATCAAAAGAAACATACACTTTTGTCAATTTATAAAAAATCTAAAATTTGGATTAAAAAATTAATTCTTTGTTACGATGTTTGAGTAAATTATTGTTACATAATTGCCTAAAGTTTATGTTCACAAATGTTGAAAACGAACTTGGTGTGTCAAATTCCTTTTTTACTTGGAATCATTGAATCAAAAGTTCTTGAACCATGAACCATTGTGATCTATGTTACATGTATTTTTGGAATTTTTGACTCAATGAGTCCGAGCCAAAAAAATCAATTTCTTCAAGAATTTGCTCACCACGTTCATTTTTACTTTTTGTGAAGATAAAATTTCGACAACTATGTAACAAGATTTTTTTTTGAAACATATGTAACGAGATTTTAATCACACAACTTTAACGAATCACTATTTTTTCATCCAAAATTTATAATTTTAGATGTTTTGTTTTCTTGTAGACAATTTTTTCACTCGTTGAAGCAGTAATGATATGGCTGCGTTCAAAAATATTTCACATGGTATTTTCCGCGTTGTTTTAGTTATCTTGCTCCAAAGTGATAGAGATTGATTAAGGGTAAGAATGGCAGCCGATTAATTGGATAGAATTTTACAAATTTTCGAAATGTGATCAAATAAAAAACTAAGAAACTATAAACATGGGATTAACATTAATATGAACGTGGGTATCATCTCAATTCTCTCTCCTATCAATCAGAATAGTTATTTTGTTGAGAAAAATTAGGACCAAGTGGCACATTCTAGTAGAGAGTTTCTAAAGAGAGTGCATAAGGAGAGTTTCCTTAGCATTTCTCTTAAAAAAATGTTAAATTATATTTAATGTTTTGAAATTTTCCTAAAATCCCTAACACGAAGTGGGTACCAAGTGGTGAGATCTTACCAAAACACGGAAGGTAGCTCACTGCCATCCCCTAAAACTTTTGAAATTTTGTGTATGAAAGTACCTAAGAAGGTTACTCATACTGTCTGGAGAGGACTATGCAATGTTCTACCAACCTGTGATGCCCTTCGCAGAAGGGGTATGGACGTTGAAAGCGAGTGGGTATGGTGCAGCAACAGTAATGAAAGTTTAACCCAATGTTTTTTCTTCTCCGCGGTGGAGGGAAACGAATATGGACGAAGAATTATGCCAAAAAATCGAATGTTCCCTTTGGTCCCTGGCTGTAGAACAAGATCAACACAAGCAACAAAGAAGAGCTAATGGTAGCTTTCACGGCTATTTACTCGTTGGCTCGCAATAACAAGTGTTTTAATGCAACACACTACAACTTTGAAATGGGTCGTGTTGATATCTCTCACAGAGTTAAGACGTATCAAGAGGCTCAACACCAAACAATGAGGACGAACACAGAGACTTGGGTCAGAGGCAGCTGGAGACGACCGGAGGATGGTTGGACCAAAGTGAACGTCGACAAAGGCTGGGATCACGCCTCTCACTTAGGCACTGCAAGAGCAGTGGTCAGGAATAAAGACGGTGATTTCATTGCTGGTCAATCAAAGCACCTAGGGAGCTGCGCTTCAGCGAGAGAATCAGAAGCCAAAGCTCTCCTATCAGGGGTGGACCTCGGTTCTTCTCTGGGCCTTACAAATGTATGCTTTGAGGGAGATGCTAAAGTACTTTGTGAGGAAATTGCCAGAAGAAGAGAAGGCGAAGACTCGAGAGATTAGACTGAAGCGGAAGATGTGATTGAAGAAATTTTACAGAAGATGAGAAGGTTTGTTAATTGGCGCCTAGTTTACGTGAACAGAGCTCACAATACATCTGCTCAACAACTAGCATAATTCAGGAAAAGTACAGAATTAGATTTTATTTGGGATGACTATCCTCCGGGACGACTCCTTTCAATTCTTGAGAAAGATGTATTTTTTTTTTGAGAAAATTGAGAAAGATGTAATTGGTAGTGCTCAGACGTTGTCTTGAGTTTTTCAATAGAGTACTGTTCCTAAAAAAAGTGCATATATTTGAGTTCATGTACAGTCATTAAAAATTATCTGGAATTACGATAATAACATTTATGTAAACAAAACCATTTAATAGAGTGTTGAAAACACAATATTAATACTGTTAACATAGTTGTTGAAAATACAATCCTAATTTACATAATAACATTTATGTAAATTACTGATACGTAATAGTATCGAAATAGAGAAGAAATTGATAGACGATGAAGAAATTGAAGATTTAGAACAAGAAGTTGAGAGAGAAGAAGGGATTTAGACGAGAGCCAGAATTGATATTTTTATTGACTGCCTCATAATGAAATATTACATCAACTTAAATAGACCAATTAAGCTAACCCTAAACCTAACGGGCCAAGCCCAACTTATTAAATAACCAAATATCATAATTAAATAACTAATTTATTAATTACCTAATAACTAAATAAATAACTAAATATAAATAGATAATAATGATACGCTACCCGTATCAATTACGATATAACATTTACGGTTAATAAGACCACTTAATATTGTATTTATGGAAATAAACATACTTAATAAAATAATTGAAATACACAATAGTGCTTGAGACGAAGTCAAGACAGCACTCCATTAGAGCACACAAGAGCTATAATTTTGACATTAGAACCACTTTAGCAGTTGCTTTAAGATTGCAGGAGCTCGCGTTGTTTTGTAAGTATGGCTCGCCATCGGCCCAATGGCCGGCTAACCCCGCCCAACATAGTTCAGAATTTCATGAATTTGGGTGACAGATTCCTGCTCACCATGAGACTAGGCTTTGAGCACGATCAGCGTATGGGTGGGCCTTGGGTTATTACATTCGGCCCAAGCTCGGCCCGAACTTCTACTATGATCACTATTTATACACAAATACCCGGTTATTAACTTGGGCCAAGCCCCATAGAACATATGATTGAAAACTGTCAAACTTTCTCAACATTGTGATAAATTGGATGATACTTGTATTTTTAAGAATTACATCTTACCTAATTTTCTTATAATTACATCTTACAGCCGGTTTTGAGCCCGATACTTCAAGCAAGGGCTTCAAAAGCTCAACCAAAGAGCGAGCACGCATTAGATGCATGTTCACAAAAGTAATACTTCCTCCGTCCGTAAAGATAGTCCATATTTCTATTTTGGCTTGTCCCAGAATAGTTGTCCATTTATATTTTCAAGAAAACAAAATACAATGAAGTTATAATATTACCTATACATATTCAATGTATTTAGTCTTGAAGAAAACAAAACTGAGGATAATCAAAAACATGTAGTGGGATGCATTAATTGCATGTCTCCAAAAAAAGTTGTAGTTTGTGAACTATCTTTGCGGGACGGAAGGAGTATTAAAGTCATTGTGTTTTAATTTTTTAAAATTATAATTTGTTTATACTTAAATAAAATAAATAATTATAATTCAAAACAAGTAACAAAAATAATTTGACCATTTGGTTAGGATGGTTTTTTGAAATTTTACTGTTATGGCCCTGGGTTGACTCTAGGCCCGAGGGTTAAGCTTTGGGTTACATTTTGAATCTTTTGGCCCCATCATTGTCAACCTACGAAGAACCCTACTTCTGAGGTAACTGCGATTATTTGACCAAAAAAAAAGGTATCTGCGATTTGTCTGGTTCGAATTGATATTAATTGAAACAAATAAAAAGAAAATTGTTACAGTAAAACTATAGCTCTGTATTTTCTCCAAATTTCGTCCGACGGTCGGCAGCAATGCTAAAATTTCAACTGTGATATCTTTCTAAGGTCGAATAGTAGAAACGACATAAGGATGGATTTACACTAAAGAAAACAAACCCCTTTTGGGCTCATATATGTTTTGCTTAATTGCTAAACAGTTGGAAACTTGGAACAACTTGTCCGCATATTGTTGAAAGCTCATTAACCACTTCTGTAAACGGCGAGTTCATGTCTTCATCTCTTAAATCCTTGGTTTAAATAAGGGCTCCATCAAATTCTTGTTTATTTACTCTTTGTTATATTTTAGTAACTCGAGATACTGCACACCAAAGTGGCTGTAGTTTAGTGGTAAGAATTCCACGTTGTGGCCGTGGAGACCTGGGCTCGAATCCCAGCAGCCACATAACATTTTGTTTCTTTTTGCAAACGTCACATATCTTTTTGTAACTTCTCTTCTTACCGATATTTTTATTTTAGAAGGTATATTACAGGGAGTTTTAGAAAACTTTTAGAAAGATATTTTGGCAAACGGTACTCATAGTTGTGTGGATTTAGAATCACATTTTTAATTGAAGTAATCAAGTATCCATAATTTCATTTTATTGTGAATAGGTCCCGACTGTAAAGTATTATTCAAACGATCTATTTAGATTTTAGACCATTTTCCCTTACACATATGTCCAATTGAAGCGCCTGGCTAGGGAGTTATACTTTATTTTTATTGCAAAAAGTATCCTTCGATAAGTTTGTCCTTTCATATATTTGTACAAAAAAAAAAAAAAAAAAAAAAAAAATCGAGAAGACAATTTACCCTTCAAGATCACACATAAATGTTTATAAAATAAAAAGATATCAACATTTAGATTGAATCAACATCTAGGCTAAAGTAGCAGAAGCAGAAGCGATGGTGGAGGGTTTGAAGTTGGCATCGGAGCTTCAACCCTCGCAGATCTGGTTAGAGATGGATTCTCTCTCTCTAACCAGAGAAATGAGAGAGATGAAGAGTTTGCACAATGAAGATGAAACGGAAGCTCGTAGATTGAAAGAGGAAAGTCATCACCTTCTAGAAAGAGCCGAAGGACACGTGGTGAAGTATATACCTCGCAAGTGGAACCAAACGGCAGATAGGTTTGCAAAAATGGGCTTGACTTTTGAGTTAGGCGATTACAGACTATGGTTTCATAGCCCACCCGATTGGGCTTGTGATGTTTTATTGTATGATACAAAAAAAAAAAAAAAAAAAAAATCATACAATAAAACATCACAATGGATTCCTCTTAAAAAAAAAACTCTAACTTTTAGATCTCACTTAATTTTGGACATGAATTAAAAAAAATAAAAATTAAACAAACAACACCAAAGTCCCCAATACACAATCGGGTAAGGAGAGAGAGAGTTGTTATGAAATATTGTTTGGGTGCATTGGGTGCACCATAAGAGAAGCAAATTTTACTCTGATGTTTTTGGAGCATGAAAAAGTTATAAAAATTATATTACGGACCCTTAAAGGTTACAAAACATAAACTAATAAGACTTATAAAATTAAGAGTATTACATAATATTCGGGTACGAGAATCATACAATACAATTTCTTATGGGTAATGTTATCGGGCATGGGTCATCTTCTTAGTTTGCAATAAAAATAAAATATGGACACCTAACTACTTCAAATTATTGATTTATTTATTTATTTTGAGAAGATAACTGCTTCAATTGAAAGTATGTGTGAAGGCAACGAAATCTCTATACTATTCCGTCTGGATGGAAAGTTAACTGTTGTTAACTACTACATGTTACAAAATGAAATCGAGCGTATGAATACCAAATTAAAAAAAAAATGCAAACCATGAGCCTCAGATGCAATTTTTCCAATTCTTTTTATTATCAGATGTGATACAAATACTCGAGCAAGGTTAGAGTGGAGAAACTTTTGATCCTGGTCTAACGAGGTTATTATCTCTATGTGATTGGTTATATGCTATCTCATGTGATAAAGTGCATGCTTGGTAACCCGAATTTTAATCAATTTTTATTAGAGTAGGGCATTTTAATTTAACTTCCTTTGTTTCCGAAATGTCAATTAAAATCTATTTTGTTCCCATAATATGCAGAGTTTTTAATTTCAAATCTTGCAGATTCTCACATCTTGCAATTTTTTTTTAGGAAGACATCTTGCAGATTTTAATCTCATACCAAATATATTTAGAGTTTTCAACTATTTTAAATTTTCACTCAACTTATTTTCTCTGTTTTTTTCAACTGATTATTTAAATTTTCAGTTAGTACCAAACATGCCCAGAGTCTCGATGGTAGGATAGGTTATGAAGAGTTCTTAATTGGCAAAATTTCATCCATGGTACTTATAGTTTTAACAATGTGTGAATTTAACACATACTTTAAATTTAAACAATCAATTAACCAAACTTCAAAGGAATTTTGTATAAACGCAATTTTACCCTCACTAGTACTTCCAAATCATAATTTTTCCCACGTAACATTTAATTTTTGATGCAAATAGGCACCCTTCACTTATTTTCACCTTTATTATGTTGGAGAAAATTTTTAAAAGCCAATTTCCCCTTTATGTTCGCACCAAAAGTTCTACAAAATTACAGATTTACCCAGATATCTCAAGCTCTGTGGATCTAGTTGTTCTTTTTGTCGTCTTCCTCTTCATTCTCCTTATTATTGTTCTTCTTTAGCTCGTTTTGGGTTTTATTTTTATGTTTATTGTTTTATTTTTTATCTTTTTTGTAAATAATTAATAAATATGTATTTTTTAATTTTATATTTGGTGGCCTGTTAAACCAGACAGTTTTAATTCTAATAGTGTATCATCTATTCTATAAAACAGCATGGTTTGACTCTTTTCGGTTTTTGGATTAAACCCCAGTCCTTAGATCTCACCTACCACCCACTTAACTACCAACTACTTAACTACCCACTTAACTACTAATTACTTGAAAATTTACCCTCTCTCTGGGATTAATTTATATACCTTATCAAAAGTGTGTAAGAACATGACTTGGTGGATAACATATACAATTTTCGGGAATGTCATTTTCATCGTTTTCTCCAGTAAAATCGATTATGAAACATGTCTTTTGAGGGTAGTGCCCTTGGGTACGGACAATTCCCTAGTATTTATAAAATAATTGAGATTATCCACACAAGGAGGGAGAGATAATGAACATAGAGATTTAAACAGTGGTAGAGATGTTATTAAACAGTGATAGAGATGTTACATAGGGTAAAATTATGATTTTATAAAATTTTAGGGGTGAAAATGAAGTGTCAAATTAATTTTATAATAGGAGAAAATTAACTAAGGTATTTGCAGCAAAACAAAGTTTTGGGTACCTGATTGTTTCATGTGAAACTATGGACTATGGGTAAGGCCATAATTGCAATTTTTTTTACAAAATTCCATCTAACATAGGGTTGAAAGTAACGAAAATACCTATTTGCAATAAAAAGAATAAGGGCAAAAGACAAAAACCACCCCTCGAGTATGGGGTATATACAAAAACACCCTTCGTATTCGGGAATATACAAAAACCACCCTTGTCAGAGACAAAAACCCCCTGTCATGGATGGACGTTGGACAAATAGCACCCTTCTGTTACAAGCAATTAGTAGGGGGGTGCAATCTGTCTGTTTTATGACAATTTTGCCCCTACTTGTATTTTTTTGTTTATTTTGTTCATGCTCTTGATGTTTTTGGTGTTCTTGAACACCACCTCCACCACACCAAATCGCGAACAGCAACACCATCACCACCACCGCCACCACCGCCGATTGAATCTAGGTGTTGGGATTGATTCCCTCATTAACTTCCTCATTAATCGGCGCAGAAGTTAACAAGAACAGTTCCAATCCTCAATGTAGCTTAGCAAAATCCCAAGCAAAATTCAACAAAAGAACACAAGCAACTTAATGGTGGTGAAGAACCTGATTGCGTGAGAGATTCAACAAAAGAACCCAAGCAACTCAATTTAATACTGGAATCTACAGTATCTATAGATAGAGGGAATGCATCATCAACATAGCAAAAGGAGAATCAAATTAAGCCTTACCCATCTCTGATTTCACGAATTAATCATCATCAAATTACACAGAACTAGATTACGAGAAGGACAGGAGATCGAAACGCACCCAATTCTAATCATCCACAAAACCCACAAATTTTCTTCCCAATCATCGACAAAACCCAGATGAATTAGATAGAAGAAATTAGACTGGCGAAAAACACGAATTCGATCGATTGACCGATCAGAAGAATTTGGGTTAAGACCTCGAGAGTGACCACAAACAGCCTCCCCATTTGCTTCTATCTGTAAATCATCTCTCATTGAAGAATAAGAAAACCCAATCGTCAATGTGAAGGAATTGAAGACGACCCAGAAACGGAATCGAATCGAACTTTGACGAGAAGCAATTCAAAGATGCGTCGGCGGCTTCCTCCACTTCCTCCTTCTCATCCCCCGCCGTCGATTGTGTTGGAATAGATGCCCTAGAGGCAATCTAGTTTAGTATGAATTTGTAATTGGCTAGAAATTCATTTATTATTTATTGGATATTTAATATAATGAAGTCCTTAGATTTACAATTGTGTTGTTTATCTTAAATATCCCTAGTCAAGTATAATGATTAAATGGGACAATCATCTATAGACTAGTATGGGGTTGGATTGGTATGGAGATATCACGATCCAACACATAGGTGTGCATTACGGAATGTTGCACTGGATTGACCCATCACCGAGAAGGCTACATACACGTTATGTTGAGTCACAAGTGCTTCTCGGGTACAATGGTATTGTCATCCTTAGACTTGAAGTCACTAGATATTCTAGTTGTGGATCATTGTGATCTTGGTAGCGTTAAACGCTACACCGTAACTGGGTAGTTATAAAGGCGTGTACTGGATACAATGAGAAGCAAGCTTAGAGATCGTAGTGGACGTAGAGAGGATTTGCCCCTCCCACATAACGGGAGCAAATATCCAAGGCCACTCGAAGGATAGTGCTTATAGAATGTCTGGCCAGACTCAAATAAATCAATATATGGGATATTGATGTTATTTGCATGAATAAGGCTATTCCATAGATCGAGAAACTAGGGATTGGATATACGAGTGTGACTTGTATGTCTCGTGTCCAATCCGGATATGGAGGCAAAGGGATGAGACAATTACTTGTACAAGGTTGTCTAGATGACTATTCTATTAGTTGGCTAGAATGGATGTTTTGCTAGAAACCGCTCCATATTAGCAAATAGTTGCTACCAACTAGATAGAACCTATGGGGTCACACGCCATATAGAGTTGTACTAGATTTGGAATTAATTAATTGGATTAATTAATTAGAAGGATCACTTTGCAAACCCTTGCAAACTTAGTAGGGACTAAATTGCAAGGAAGGGACTAAATTGAATTCTAGTAGGACTAGAATAAGTCCTTTAGGTAGTTAACAAGGAGTTGTTGGACTATATAAAGGACCCTCCTTCCTTCCTTCCCTACACAACTTATGCTCTAGAGAGAACATAACAAGAGTAGGAGAGAACAAAGGAGAGAGAGAGCAAGCAACAAGAGGGACGCCGCCCCTTGCCGCCGCCCCCTCGTCCCCGACGCCACAAAGGGGCCGAACCCTTTTTGTGCCTCGTTTTGCGTGATTCCTTCACCCTCCTTTCATTCCGGGCTAGCACCAAGGAGATTGGAGATCTAGGAACAACTCTAGGCGTGGATCAACTATAGAGAACGTGACACTATTCGCGTTTGAAGTCATCAAGGAGAACCCAAAGGTGTGTTTATGATTTCTTACCTTCACTATCGTTATGCATCTAGACTTGTGATCCTTGGAGGGTTTTGCATGGTTGTTTGTTTGATTATGCTTCCGTTTGCGCGATCCATGAATCAAAACCCAACAGTGGTATCAGAGCCACAGGTCATAGAGCATAAACGTAGTTTATGTGTTACATTCTTGTTGTTTTACACCTTAATTTGTTGTTTATCGCGTAAAACAAGACAAATCAAGCATTGGATGCAATTTGTCAAAGAATTAATCATAACAAGACCCAATTATTGCATTGGATGCATGAATTGGTGAGTTTGAGAAATTTTAGGATCTTAGATCTAGGGTTTGGGCATCCTTGGGGAAGAAGGAGTTCTCCCACAACAAGGAAACAACCAAACTTGGGCTCCAAGCAAGGAGGTTGTTTTGGAAACAACCTCCACAAGGAGGTTCGGCCCCCTAGGGGACCGCCCCCTTGCTTGCCGCCCAAGCTTGGCGCCCTAAGGGGCCGGGCGGCCCTAACCCGCGGGCCTAGCTTGCGGGTTTTGGGCCGGGCCGGCCCTAGGGCCTTATGGTTCACTTTATTGGGCCCGGGCAATTTGATTGTTGGGCCCATGGACTGTTTTAACCCTAGAAATCCTAAAATCAATTAAAATTGACCAAGCGCGTTAAAATTGGATTTTAACTGTTTATGTGCAAATCGCATGGTGATTGGATATGGCCTTAGGATGTGGTTTGATGTGGATGTTTAATTTTGTGGTTTGGTTTTACGGCCTGCGAGCTGATCAATTAATTGTAATAATTAATTAGGGTTTTATGGCCTGCGTGCCATTTTTTTTCTCAACTTGTGAGATTTATTTTATTTAGTATAGATATTAGCTAGTGCTAGATAAAGTAGATTGTTAGCCAAGATTGAAGAAAAGAAGCCCAAAGCCAAAGGAGCCACAAAAGATGGAGCATGGAGCATGGAGCACACCACATGACTATGAAGGATGGACCAAAAGATCAAGACGCATGGAGATGTGTTTGTTTAGGGTTCATAGATAATTCCATTGGCTTGGAATTATCTTAGTCTAGAAAAAGGCCATATCCACATCACGTTTAATTTCTGTTTTTGTGGTTGTTTATTTATTGTCTTATTATTTGTGTGGTTGGTGTATGGATGATGCATGCAATTAGGATAATAAGATAATTAGACAACCCGGATCTATTATTTAGAGTTGTGCCCAAACTCAAATAGATAGATTAGTTGATATTGATCAACAAAATAATTAAAATTGAAAGGAAAATCCCTCAAATTTTAAAATATTGTGTTCTTGCCTTCTCGTTATTTAAACACTCATTATCATCATTATTTATCAAGTTCGTGCGTGCCAAAGCATGTCGACTTGGTTCATAATGATGGAATGCGATGGCACGTAACAATGTGCAATTGTTTAGGTAAGAGGTTGAACACAACTAGGCTATTAATTTGATTAAGAAACCTAGAGGCAATCAATTGGGATTATCCATATGGATGGATAAATAAGTAGTTATTTGCCCAATTGAACCAAGAGTTGCATATGGGATGCAATTGGAATTGTTCCTACCTAAGAAGTAATCGAATTATGGGTGACTTGCCAAAGCAAGCTCATAAGGAGATGAAAAAGATGGATCTTGGCCCACTAGAAAATATAAGGATATTTTCCGCATTAATATCTTGAGGGTTATTAATCCGTAGTAAAATAGTGGGAGCTATATTTAATAAACTAGCCATTATTAAATATAGTCAAAAATTCACAAATACTAAAACTTGCGTATTTTCCTTTTGTAGAATTCCAAATGGCAAACAACTCATCGAGTTCACAACATTCCCTACGATCTGTCCTTGAGAAGGACAAGCTCTCTGGAACCAACTTTCTCGATTGGTACAGAAACTTGAGAATTGTTCTCAAGCAAGAGAAGAAGTTGTACGCAATAGAGGAGCATGTTCCAGAAGGTCCAGAGAATCAGACACCTGCTGCCTTAAAGGCGTATCAAAAGCGTGTTGATGACGCTAATGATGCGGCCTGCCTAATGCTTTGCACCATGACCTCTGAGCTTCAGAAGCAACATGAGAACATGAATGCTGTCGATATGATCGAACATCTAAAGCAGCTCTTCCAAGAGCAGGCGAGGGTAGAGAGGTATGAGGTCTCAAAGGCACTGTTCAAATGTCATCTGGCAGAAGGGAACCCGGTGGGACCCCACGTACTCCGAATGATCGGGTACTTGGAGAATCTCGCCCGGCTTGGGTTCCCGGTCGGCCAAGAGTTGGCAACCGATCTCGTGTTGCAATCGTTGCCCGAGAGTTATGGACAGTTCATTATGAACTATAACATGAACGAGATCGTTAAACCACTGCCAGATTTGCTCAACATGTTGAGGACGGCTGAACAGAGCATCAATAAGGGTAAGGGCAAAGCCATTATGATGGTGCATAAAGGAAAGGGTAAAAAGTTTGCCTCTTCTTCCAAAGGCAAAGGCAAGTCAGTTGCCAAGTCCAAGGAACAAGCCCTTAAGCCTGTTGGTGCCATTGCCAAGGTCGTGACTAAGGGTGAATGTCACTACTGTAGTCAACCTGGACACTGGAGGAGGAACTGCCCAAAATATCTGGAGGACAAGAGGCTTGGAATAGTGATTCCACCACCACCAGGTATTTTTGTTGTAGATGTCAATTTAACTGTCTCTACATCATGGGTATTAGATACTGGATGTGGATCTCATATTTGTCGAAATATGCAGGATCTAAAGAGAAGTAAAAGATTGGCTAAAGGGGAGGTAGATCTGCGCGTTGGGAATGGAGCAAAGGTTGCTGCGTTGGCCATAGGCGTGTGCGAGCTATCTCTGCCTTCAGGATTAGTTTTAGAATTAAATAATTGCTATTTTGTGCCTGCTATGAGCAGAAACATTATTTCTATTTCTTGTTTGGACAAGGAAGGTTTTATTATTTCAATAAAGAACAATTGTTGTTCCTTTTATTTGAATAATATTCACTATTGTAGTGCGCAATTATTTAATGGACTTTATGTCCTTGATCTAAGTAATCCTGTCTACAACATTAATACCAAGCGGATTAAAATAAATGATTTAAAATCCTGCTTATTTATGGCATTGTCGTTTAGGCCACATAAATGAGAAACGTGTATCTAGACTCCATAAGGATGGATTGCTAGACTCATTTGATTTTGAATCATATGAGACATGTGAGGCTTGTTTATTGGGAAAAATGACAAAGTCCCCTTTCAATAAGAAAGGTGAGAGGACTAGTGAGCAATTGGCGCTCATACATACTGATGTGTGTGGGCCATTTGCCACGCCTGCCAGGGGTGGTTATGTCTACTTCATTACGTTTACTGATGATTACAGTAGATATGGATTTGTGTACCTTATGAGGGCAAAATCCGAATCCTTTGAAGTGTTCAAGGAATTCAAGAATGAAGTAGAGAAGCAACTTGGCAAAAGTATTAAGGCTCTACGATCGGATCGTGGAGGAGAATACTTAAGCCAAGAGTTTGACGACTATCTTAGAGAGTGTGGGATCGTGTCCCAACTCACTCCACCCGGAACGCCACAATGGAATGGCGTGTCCGAGAGGAGGAATCGAACCCTATTGGATATGGTTCGGTCTATGATGTGTCAAACCGATCTTCCATTATCATTTTGGGGCTACGCTCTATTAAGTGCAGCTTTCACCATTAACCGTGTTCCATCTAAATCAGTCATGAAGACACCATATGAGATGTGGACTGGGAGGCGTCCCACACTGTCGTTCATGAGGATTTGGGGCTGCGATGTCTATGTAAAACGTTTACAATCAGACAAGCTAGGGCCTAAATCGGATAAGTGTAAATTTGTGGGGTACCCTAAGGAAACTAAGGGATACCACTTCTACAATCCAACCGAGAACAAAGTGTTTGTTGCTCGGACCGGCGTGTTTCTAGAAAGAGAATTTGTCTCTAAAGAAGCAAGTGGGAGGAATGTAGAACTTGAAGAAATTCAAGAACCACAAATCACTGAACCGATTATGGAACATGAACAGGAATCACAAGCAGTTGTGGAGCCACCTGTTCAGGTAACACAAGAGCTTCGTAGATCTAGTAGAGTGCGCCAGGAACCCGAGAGGTACGGACTTCTCGTAACTGATTCCGGTGACACGATGCTCATAGATGATGAGCCTACTACCTATGAGGAGGCCATGAATGGCCCAGACTCGCAGAAGTGGCTTGAAGCCATGAGATCCGAGATGGAATCCATGTATACCAACAAAGTATGGACTTTGGTGGAACCACCTGATGGGGCGCGACCCATAGGGTGCAAGTGGGTCTTCAAGAAGAAGATCGACATGGATGGTAATGTGATTACCTATAAGGGCCGATTGGTGGCTAAAGGATTCAGACAGATTCATGGTATTGACTATGATGAAACCTTTTCACCAGTCGCGATGACCAAATCCATCCGAATCCTACTTGCAATTGCAGCATACTACGACTATGAGATTTGGCAGATGGATGTCAAAACAGCATTCCTTTATGGGAATCTCCTCGAGGACGTGTATATGATACAGCCGGAGGGTTTTGAGGATCCAAAGCAAGCCAACAAAGTCTGTAAGCTGCAGCGATCCATTTATGGATTGAAGCAAGCTTCTAGGAGTTGGAATCGACGTTTTGATGAAGTGGTCAAAGAGTTTGGCTTCATCAGAAACGAAGATGAGTCTTGTGTCTACAAGAAGGTTAGTGGGAGCTCTGTAGCTTTTCTGGTCTTGTATGTGGATGACATACTACTCATTGGAAACGACATTCCCATGCTGCAATCTGTGAAAGATTGGCTAGGAAAGTGTTTCTCAATGAAGGACTTAGGGGAAGCAGCCTATATACTCGGTATAAAGATCTATAGAGATAGATCTAAGAGGTTGCTAGGCCTAAGTCAAAGTACATATATTGACAAGGTGTTGAAACGGTTCAACATGCAAGATTCCAAGAAGGGATTCTTGCCCATGTCACATGGAATCACTCTTTCGAAGAGTGGTTGTCCTTCCAATGAGATTGAGAAGGAACGCATGAGTAGGATTCCCTATGCCTCGGCCATAGGATCCATCATGTACGCCATGTTATGTACTAGACCAGATGTGTCATATGCCTTGAGTATGACAAGCAGATACCAATCCAATCCGGGTGAGAGTCACTGGATTGCAGTCAAGAACATCCTAAAGTACTTGAGAAGAACTAAAGATGCCTTCTTGATGTTTGGCGGTGAGGAAGAGTTGCGTGTAAGGGGTTACACTGATGCAAGCTTCCAAACCGATAGAGATGACTTTAGATCACAGTCGGGATATGTGTTTTGCCTGAATGGAGCAGCGGTGAGCTGGAAGAGTTCCAAGCAAGAGACGGTAGCTGATTCTACAACAGAGGCTGAGTACATTGCTGCAAATGGCGCAGCAAAGGAGGCTGTTTGGATCAGAAAGTTTGTTTCTGAACTTGGTGTGGTCCCTAGCATTGCGGATCCAGTGGAGTTGTTTTGTGACAACACTGGGGCGATCGCGCAATCAAAGGAACCTAGATCGCACCAGAAGTCCAAGCATGTGCTCAGGAAGTTTCATCTGATTCGAGATATTATCGATAGAGGAGACGTTCGGATATGCAAGATTCCTACAGATGATAATCTGTCAGACCCGCTTACGAAGCCTCTCACGCAGTGGAAGCATGAAGGGCACACTAGGAGTATGGGCATACGAGATGCGCCAGATTGGCTCTAGTGCAAGTGGGAGACTGTTGGAATAGATGCCTTAGAGGCAATCTAGTTTAGTATGAATTTGTAATTGGCTAGAAATTCATTTATTATTTATTGGATATTTAATATAATGAAGTCCTTAGATTTACAATTGTGTTGTTTATCTTAAATATCCCTAGTCAAGTATAATGATTAAATGGGACAATCATCTATAGACTAGTATGGGGTTGGATTGGTATGGAGATATCACGATCCAACACATAGGTGTGCATTACGGAATGTTGCACTGGATTGACCCATCACCGAGAAGGCTACATACACGTTATGTTGAGTCACAAGTGCTTCTCGGGTACAATGGTATTGTCATCCTTAGACTTGAAGTCACTAGATATTCTAGTTGTGGATCATTGTGATCTTGGTAGCGTTAAACGCTACACCGTAACTGGGTAGTTATAAAGGCGTGTACTGGATACAATGAGAAGCAAGCTTAGAGATCGTAGTGGACGTAGAGAGGATTTGCCCCTCCCACATAACGGGAGCAAATATCCAAGGCCACTCGAAGGATAGTGCTTATAGAATGTCTGGCCAGACTCAAATAAATCAATATATGGGATATTGATGTTATTTGCATGAATAAGGCTATTCCATAGATCGAGAAACTAGGGATTGGATATACGAGTGTGACTTGTATGTCTCGTGTCCAATCCGGATATGGAGGCAAAGGGATGAGACAATTACTTGTACAAGGTTGTCTAGATGACTATTCTATTAGTTGGCTAGAATGGATGTTTTGCTAGAAACCGCTCCATATTAGCAAATAGTTGCTACCAACTAGATAGAACCTATGGGGTCACACGCCATATAGAGTTGTACTAGATTTGGAATTAATTAATTGGATTAATTAATTAGAAGGATCACTTTGCAAACCCTTGCAAACTTAGTAGGGACTAAATTGCAAGGAAGGGACTAAATTGAATTCTAGTAGGACTAGAATAAGTCCTTTAGGTAGTTAACAAGGAGTTGTTGGACTATAGAAAGGACCCTCCTTCCTTCCTTCCCTACACAACTTATGCTCTAGAGAGAACATAACAAGAGTAGGAGAGAACAAAGGAGAGAGAGAGCAAGCAACAAGAGGGACGCCGCCCCTTGCCGCCGCCCCCTCGTCCCCGACGCCACAAAGGGGCCGAACCCTTTTTGTGCCTCGTTTTGCGTGATTCCTTCACCCTCCTTTCATTCCGGGCTAGCACCAAGGAGATTGGAGATCTAGGAACAACTCTAGGCGTGGATCAACTATAGAGAACGTGACACTATTCGCGTTTGAAGTCATCAAGGAGAACCCAAAGGTGTGTTTATGATTTCTTACCTTCACTATCGTTATGCATCTAGACTTGTGATCCTTGGAGGGTTTTGCATGGTTGTTTGTTTGATTATGCTTCCGTTTGCGCGATCCATGAATCAAAACCCAACAGATTGAACCAAAGAAGACGGCGGAAGACGACGACGGCAATGAAGAACAGAAGGGGAAGCAAGAGGTGGTGAAGAACAGAAGGGGAAGACAACGAGGTGGTGCTGTCAGATCTTTTTCTTCCTCCCTCCCCCAAATTAGGGTTTCCTCTCTCGCATTGGGACTTGCGACGACGACGACCACCTCCACTAGAAAAAAAGGAGCTTAATTTCATTCTTCAGCCGCCGCAAATCTTCAGGTGAGGAGCACCATTCCTGAATCTTATCCTCTCTTCTCCCTCTTTTTCATTTCCTCTGCGGTTTCTTCGGCTTTCTTCTGTTGCTGGTATAAAATTCGAGCTTTGATCCGTTTTTCCGGTGGAGCATCGGACTTAAATCTCTGTCCTCCAGTTTGCTTATGGCGTATGTACTGATGATTCGTTGAAGGGTGGTAGCATAGAGAGAGAGAGAGAAAATTTGGGCTGTTAGGGTTAGAAATGGGGGTGAGGGGAAGAAAAGCTTATATAGCAGTGTAATTATTTTTGAAGGTAAGGGTAAATATGTCTTTTTGGCCTTCCGTTAGTTGTCGTTAGTCACCGTTAGCTGACAAGGGTGGTTTTTGTATATCCCCGAACACGAAGGGTGTTTTTGTATATACCCCATACTCGAGGGGTGGTTTTTGTCTTTTACCCAAAGAATAATCTAAATACTTGCTTGCTTCTTTTGAAAGTATAAATACGGGTACCACGGATGCAATTATAACTTTTTAATTTCTACTTTAACGATGAACCCTAATAAATTATAGCTATCAGTTATTGAATGGTGTAGAACACCCTAATAAATTATAACTACCAGTCTGTCTCAGTTCTTTCTTTCCAATTTGACTTTTCTCATTATTTATTGGGTCACTTTGACCAAATGATTTGAATAGCAAACCGATGTAATTTTTTGATAATTTTTTCATGGTGTTGTAGAATAAAATGTGCTCTATAATATGGTGAAAAAATTATTAAAAAATCGTATTATTTTTGCTATCTAAATCACCTGGTCAAAATGATTCAGATACGAGTCAAAAAAGTCAGATGAGAAGAGCTTAGACGGACTGGTATCAGTTATTGAATGGTGTAGAACATCATGTAGCACGCTGAGGTGGTGCTGTTGGAGCAATTGAAATTTCTATGCACCGAAACATCTCTTCAGCGTAGACGTAGAAATCCGAAACACCAGGTGGATGAATTTGACTTCTCCATAACATGCAAAAACATCCACCTGGAAGGTTTGCGACCTCTTGCCACCTCCACGTGTAAGACCAAGAGCCCATCTCCCGTTGATCATCGTTCACTGAAATTGCGATATTGGAAAAACCATTCAACATCCTATTTCGATCAAATCTGAACCCAAATCTATCGGCAGAAAAGAAAAGAGAGAGAGTTGTTAGAACTGAAGATGGCATCGCCGGTGACCCCAGCATTCGCCTACACGGTGGTTTACGTCAAGGACGTCGCCAAATCGGTAGCTTTCTATGCCAAAGCCTTCGGTTACGGCGTCCGCCGATTAGATGAATCCCACAGGTTCGTAGCATTGCAGCTATTAAGAATTTTCAATCTAACTAGTATGTTTCTTCTGTATCTTATAAGTTAGTGTTTAATCTGGTGATTCGATTAGCAAAACGATACAAAAATTTGATAATCTTTTCATGGTAGTAAGAAATAAGATATGTAGAACTTACAATTATCACTTTAGTAGAAATATGATTGAGACATGATAGAAACTGCTAAGATGAATCTGATATATTTTATACAACAAATAAGTAGAGGCAGACATTAAATAGACACCAGTCGTACGGTGACTCGTCAACATACTGAAACCGAACTGATTGGACCGGTTTATGAAAAGCTGAACCGATCATGAATTGGATAACCACAACCATGTTTAACTGATTCCATTTATTCGGTTAACAACATAATAGATTGAAAGTATTGTTTCGAAATATCTCTTTAAAAAAAGAACAGCCATATATGCATTTTGTCTAATGGTTACTTGGGGGAATGTTGTGGCGTTTTAGAAAGCAGTTGCGTAAGAATTACTGTGAGAAATCTTCTATGGAAATTTAAGAAAAATGTGTTTGTAAAACTCCACATATAACCTGCCGCGCGAAAATAATTTTGCCATTTTGTGTTTGGTACGTCATTAGTGCTTTAAGAGTTCTTGTTAGTAACGAAATGATAATGTCATGATATAATAAATAGTGTTATTGCAATAAATAATTATTGATATTTATTAATGGCTAATAATGTCAAATACTTCATCCGTTTCTTCTCTTTCTCTACGCTTTGACATTTTGACTCGTGTCTGGGTCACTTTGACCGGGTGGTTTGGATCGCAAAATGATACAATTGTTTTATAATTTTCTCACCACGTTATAGAACAACTTTTACTCTACAACACCATGAAAAAATTGTCAAAATATTTGATCGTTTTGCTATCCAAATTACCGGGTCAAAAGTCAGAACGTAGAGAAAGAGACGAAACGGAGGAAATAATAAATTTAACAAAAAACAGGTTTTGGAAAGCAACCCACCCCCTACTTTTCAAAAGTTGAAGCTGTGGTGGGAGAATCAATTGCTTTCTACAAAACAGAAAAATAAAAATTTACCAACACTTTAGATTCGAAAAAAACATTACCAAACAGGCTATGAGTTATAGCATTCCATACATGTCTAACTAGATTTGATGGCTTCATAATATTGTAGTAATTAAATTGTGTTGTTGTTGTTGGCGGTGGTGCAGATGGGGAGAACTGGAGACTGGACAAACCACCATAGCGTTCACGCCGGCGCACCAGCACGAGACGGATGACTTGACCGGACAGGTCCAGACTCCTAAATCTGGACGGGAGCGGAACCCCGTTGAGGTTTGCTTTGATTACCCGGACGTCGATGCCGCCTTCAAAGTATGCATACCTTTTCCTTAATAATTTTATTTACTTTGTGTTAAAATTAAGAAGTAAATTTAATTAGTTGTGGCGATATGTTTTGGTGTCGGTGATGGATCAGAGGGCGGTGGAGAATGGAGCGGTGGCGGTGAGCGAACCGGAGCAGAAGAATTGGGGCCAGAAAGTTGGTTACGTGCGCGATATCGACGGGATTGTGGTGAGGATGGGGAGCCATGTATCCCAGCCCAAGTAACAACAGAAAGATCATCATGTGTATGAGAGAAACATCAAATAATAAGCCAGATCTTAGCTTCCGATGGTGTGATCTGCTAGCTAGCTAGCTCGATCGATATCGTGTACATGTTCTCCCTATGTGAATGAAATAATGGAGCTTTTGTTCGTTTAGTGATTTCGCATCAGCCAACAAAATGAAGCAAGAGAACATTGTGTAACGATTTCACATTAGAATGCATCGCCAAATGTTCTGATTTTGCCCAGAATAGTTTTTGCATCTCAAAATTGTTTTTGAGTGTGGATTTACAGTGGTATGGTTGCATACATAAGCATTCCTTGTGAGCCGAATAACCAACAGCTAACCACTGCAAGCAGGATCTTATATTGATCATTCTCATCCACCAAAGCGGCTAACCACTTTTTTGATGGAGCCATGTTGCGGTTTGTGACTATCTATCATAATCTCTAGCCCAAACCAGAAACTAACTTCTTGTCAAGTGCAATTCCAAAACAGATGTTCCAAAATCTCAGTTGCTCAAAGCATATGGGACACAAATAAGAAGAAGAGCATTTTCTAGCAGCAATATTTTCATCTATTGCTATAGCATTACTGCTTAATCTCCACCAAAAATCTAAAATCTGAAGGGAGCTTGCTAGACCAGAGAACTTTTCAGTACTCCCCTGAAAACTGAAAAGAGGGAGAAGCTTTAAAATTCCTTTTGCCCACTTTTTATCCATTTTAAGTATCTCACAAGCTGCTCCAGTACCTGATTAGCCGTGTAATCTCCTGATCTGTCTCTGTCTTAATAGTTGTAGGACTACTTTGTAATTACTAATTTTGGACTAATTTGTAATTAGTATTGTAATTACTATTTAAATGGGTCGATAATGAATAAACTACTCACGGAAGATTTCTCCCACTATCATGGTAACAGAGCACCAATCCTAGGTCTTCTTTTACCCTCCCGTCGCCGGCCTCACGCCACCCCAGCCGCTGCAACGCCGTCGGTCTTCTTCTCAGACGACCGCTGTCCCAGCTAGCTTCCGCTCCTCCCGTCGCCTCCTTCTCCGGTTGCATCCCTCTCCGTCGGTCCTCTAATCGATCGCCCACTGCACCAGACGAGGACCTCTGCAATCCCCGGCGAACCACGTTCACCCCTCTGCGTTTTCCGGCGAAACGCGTTCGCCGAAACGTGTTCACGCGTCAAGCAGTAACGTCCGGCTCAGATTCACGCGACTGGCTCCTCTTCCACGCGGTCGGCTCCACTTCCACGCGTTCGGCTCCTTTTCCACGGGTCGGCTTCCGCGTACTGCTCACCGGCTCGGCTCGGCTCGGCTCACGTGTGTCCATCTGCAGCAGCCTCCGCGTCCTTCTGCAGCTCGGCTCCCTCTGGCTTCAGGCTCGGCTCGTCTCGGCTTCAACAGTAGCCTCACTTATTATTCTCTTCTCCTTTGTTTCCCCAGCAGCCCAATTTTTTTTTTACACCATGTCTTCAACCACCGACACCGGCTCCTCCGGCAACACCAAGGAGCCCCTACACCCTGTGTTCCTTGTCAACAACATTGAGAAGCGTGTTCGTTTCACACTGGAAAATGACAAAGTCCAGTATGATCACTGGGCTACGTTTTTTCGCATCCAAACGCACTCCTTTGGCGTTTCGGATCATCTCGACAAAGACCCGCCGCCTGCTGATAGTGATCCTCTCTGGAGCTCGATTGATTCGGTAATTCTGTCTTGGATTTACCAAACGATTAGTGATGACTTGGCACTTGCTATCCTTACTCCTGGCCAGACTGCTAGAAAAGCGTGGTTGAAGTTGGGGAATCTCTTTCATGACAATCAGGGCTCTCGACTAGCAGAACTGGAATTGGAATTTGTCAATCTGCGCATGGACCACTGCTCGTCTCTCGACGACTACTGCACCAAGTTGAAGAACTTGGCGGATCGTATTGGAATGTCGGCACTGCAGTCTCGAACCAACGGTTGGTTATACAGCTCACCAATGGCTTCTCTCCTTTATATACCGGTGTTGCTATGATCATCCAGCAGACTCGTCCGACTGCGGAGTATCTCTCAGCCGTCTCCATGGTTCGGCTACACGAGCGTCTTCTTGCTCGACAGGAGCCAGTCCATCCTAGCCCGCATCAGGTGTTGGTTTCAACTCCTTCGAACCGACAGCCGAACGCCCCCTCTCCTCAGCCCGGCAGCCACTCCAGTGGTGACAGCGTAAACCTATCTGCTTTTTCGCAAGTGTACGATCAAGTAATATAGAGTATGTATTTGTGACTCTGGTTGTCGAACCCTCGAGATCAGTTTAAGTTTTACTTATTAGAAATAGAACTAGACACAAAGCTTGTAAAAAGGAGGAAGGTTGGGATGTGATTCTACTCAACTAATCTGCAGTAAATAAAGCAATATTTAGAAAATCTTATTTTATTTTTCTTGTAAGTAATTTTCAGGAATTGTGGTAGTTGTAAAAATTGATAATTCTAAGAATCTAGGTCCCAGGATCCTCTAGGGTTACTTTCCAGCTTGCCTGATGTATTTGATTTCAGAAACACACAGTGGTTTTGTTTATGCCAGCATACCAACAGTACAATCTCCTCTCGGTCTCATGCACCTGTCACTCTCCTGCAGATTTTTGGGTCCTCTCGGTCCACCTAGATCTGCAGGTTCGTTCTAAGTCTGCTAGGGTTACAGGTTCTCCTCTCGGTCTCCCCCTAAACGTCTAGCAGTTGGTCTAATGCTTATGGGCTAGTCCCCTGATTCTTTTCACCTCTCGGTCCATCAAGGCAGAGTACTAAATCCTGTCTTTTCTTCCTAACTCTCACTGGTCACTCTCGTGCACCAGATCCTGTCTATAACACTCCTGGGTGATCAAGCCATTCATGTATGTAAATAAAATCAAAGACAAGATAATAAACAATCCATCCTGTATTAAGACTTCAACTAGTCATGCATCTGAAAATCAAACAAACCAGTCTGCTGAATTCATAAACCCTAGGTTCACCAAGAACCTAGGAAAAAGGTTTAGCTAGCTTGCATTATTGAAAAACACCGTTTCATAAAAGAGAGAAAAGATCAAACAAGTTTATGGCTGAATACTGAAAAACTGCTCCAATCCTGCTCTGCTCCAATCCTGACGACTCTGAAACTGGCTGCTGTGATGATGATTGTAGATGTGTGAGTGTAACCCTAATTCTGTGCTGGGACACCTCCTTTTATACTGCCACAGTTTCCAAAACTGATGCACGAAATTCCTGTTCTACCCTCAAAAAACCCGTCCTGGAAGCTTCTGGAAACCACACTTGCGTTCGAACGCAGCTCCCCTGCGTTCAAACGCAGTGCGTCTGAACGCACATATCCTGCGTTTGAACGCATGCCTTAACCAATTTTCTCTTCTGTCTTCTGGCCTCTCGGACTTGTGCGTTTGAACGCAGCTCACCTGCGTTTGAACGCACAACTTGGTCTTTCACACTCCTGAGTCGAGTCCTGCGTTTGAACGCAGGTCTGTGCGTCTGAACGCACAACTTAGCCTCTTTTCTGCCGTTTTCTTCCTGCTGCCAGGTTGTGCGTTTGAACGCAGCTCCCCTGCGTTTGAACGCACAACTTAGAATTTTATGCACTTTTCTGCTCAGCTTTCCTCATACGCTGCCTCCAAATCCAAGTCAATTCCATGCATTTCTCGGCACCTGTTACCTGCACATCATAACATGTACCCGCGATCATATCCAACAAATAAAATTATACATGAAATTACTCAAATCTTACAATCATGTCCTTTAAGTCTCTGCCTCGTATCAAGTGGAAAATAAGCTGAAAATGGGCAAACTCAACTCTCCCAGGGTTAGAACCAATGGTAAAAAGATGTCCCAGACTAATCCCATTTTCAAGCTATCAAAATACCCCCACACTAAACTCTGCTCGTCCCGAGCAGACCCTTGCATACTGCCTTGCAGACCCTTCTTTTGCATACTTCAATTGCATACTTCTCCCCTTTTATCACAGATTCATGCTACAGACCAAAGGACTCAACAGATTACTGACTCAGACACAGAATATACACAAACTGACTCAAGACACAACAATTTTTTTTTCTCTCTGAGATTGGGCAACCTCTCTATCATAAACTGAAATCATCAAATCCTCACAAGCTCACTTTGAAATTCCACAACACGTAGCCAGAAATGGTATAAACTGATCCTGTGCACAAACTCACTAAGGTGTCCCCAAACATCCACCAAACCAACCAAGATAAAGCACGTCTTTCGACTTAGAGGGTCCAGGCATCTTAAGTCACTAGATAACTTTTCTTCGCCAAGTCATTTGAGGTTTTCAGACCCTCTTAGCCGTTATTGCGTTTGAATTGCAAATTGTCCCATTGCTGGGAGACACAGCTCCTGTGTAATACGGCTTGACTTTAGTTTCCCTCTTAAGCTCTAAATTGGATTGAATCCAAATTTTCCGTGTGAACGGAAGCACATTATGTTGTTTCTCCTTTAAGCACAAACAATTATTTATTTATTTTTTTCATTTTTTTTTTCATTTTTTTTTCATATACCTCCTCTGTTTTTACAACTGTGCAGTAGAGCTTAAGAGTGCGGGCTTTTTAGGATTTTCTCTTGGAACCACCTTAAGGGATGGTGGTGTACATTCCCCAACTTCGCTTAGGCCGAAGACTTGTACCGCATAAAACCGATTCTACACGAAGGTCCACCCCAGATTCCAAGAGTCCACAAGTTTCCACGGGAAACGGAATATTCAATTATCTAAAAACCCAAATCCACCTAGTACACTAGAGAAGCCAAAAGTATACCTGTTATCTACTTTCACCATTCCTGAATACCCGGGACATCCTGTCGTGATACTTGCGCACAAAATACTAAAATTTGAAGTATCCCTACTACGGTGCTTCCTACTCTCAAAAGTTTTTAATTTTTTTTTTTTTTAATTTTATATACACATATGCAGGGTCAGAAAAGTCGGTGGGTAGACTCAACATAATAAACGTGCTGACTCAAAAATGAAAACAAAATTAAAATAAAATTGACAAAAATATGCTGACATGGCTATGCATGAGGACACGATTCCCCACCCCCACACTAGAGGTGGCGCGTCCTCGCGACACTACTGATCTGGCCTGTAACTAGAATCTGTGTTCTCCGAAGTAGACTGGTCAGTCGGCTCTGGAGATGGTTCAGGGGTTCGCCCTCTGGGGCGTTTCCTCACAGCATGTCGTGCTGCGGCAGCGGTACCAGCGTGGCTGGCACCGGGATGGGCACTGCTGGCCCCTGGGTCTGCATGCTGCCTAGGTGGGTACTGGGTATCGGGTCTGCCGGGGTCACCAACACTGTCTCCGTGTTCCGGACTCGGTGTGGGGTCATGGCCAGAGAAGCTGTCATATGGCCTACTATCCTCCATTGTCCAACTGGGACAATTATCACTCGAATAGTGGTCCGGGAAGTTAAATTTCTTACCACGCATGTTGCTCTGAATTTCAGCGAGTGCCGCCTCATGAGCTCTCAATGCGGCTGTGTTAGCGTGGTAAATATGCTTCTGGGTCTTGAACAACTTTCCAAGACCCCTGGCCATTTTCTTGACCGTCCTTACCAGGTAGTTCTGCACTTTTTCTTGGGCCTTAATTTTCTTCCTGACCCATTCCTCATGCTCAGTCCTCTCCAGGCGCCCAAAAGAACTGCGCCTGGCCCCTCTGCTGGACTGCCCTAAGTCGGGCTCGGTCTGCCTGTGTTCACTGGAACTAGCAGATCGTGGCAGTCGAAGGGGACCTGGTAAGGCTGGAAAACCCCCATCACCGGGTGGAGGTGGCGGTGGCATGCCATCACCCCCACCATGAGGCGGAGCACCATCATCATCATCATCATCATCGTCCACTTGGACATATTCTGGAGGCCCACGCAGAGCCTCATGCAAAGCACATCTCATGTTTCGGTACTTGCGTACCTGCACTAGTCGGATATCCCGCAGGTCACCAGGAATGACCACCCGATAATCCTGTGCCATTTTAGTCAACATCCCCAGAAGGCATAAACCCTTCTTGCTGTGGGACTCTCTTCGTTCCCGGAAAAACTCACAAATAATCTCCGGGAGGCTCACAGGCTCTCTGGCCATCAGACAGTACACCAAAAGGGCAATATTATAATCTATACGGGTAAAGTGTTTAATACCCACAATCCTGTTTAATACCCACTCAGTCCACCATCTCGCCTCTCAAATCAGATAAGTAGCAGGGAGTTTCCGGTAGGAAGGACTCCGGTGAGGATAGTACCAAGCAGCTCCTGGTACACCCGCACACAAGGTGGTTAGGATCTGTTCGCTAAGCTGTTCAGAGGGATGACGCCTCAGTTCCTGAAACTGACAATCATCCAACACTAATTCCAGACCCAGACTCTCTCGAATACTCTCTGGGGTGATCCGAATCCATCTCTTTCTGCAGTAAATCCAGTCAATTGACTGGGCTTCACTGTTCATGCACTGCTGGAGATTACTGAAAATCTCCTTAGCCAGCACAGAACTGACTTGCAGATTGGTAAAGCCGGTAAACAAGTCCCCAAAATGATCCTGCCCAGTATAGTTGAACAGGTCGTCTCCCATAGCCACTCTATCAAGAGGAAAAGTTCTCTCAGCGGGTATGTCATACCTAATCTTTTTGTCTTGCAGAAAGAAACGGTGAGCCTCCATATTGACAAACCTATGGTCGCAGAAATAGTCAACCCTAAGCAGTCTGCAATCTATGATGTTCAAGGGTGCGATCGCCCTATCAGGCCTCATATACGGGCTGTCCTCATCCATTTCAAAGATTCAACAGAAAAAAGGGAATTCTTCAAAGAGAAGGAAAAGATATAACCTGGCTACCCGGAGTGAATCTTACGGGTACAGATCTGGAAACTGCTCTCTGAAGCGGATCTGTAGGTGTTTGGATCGGATGAGTTTGACCACCCCCACACTGTTCCTGACTTTCTGGTGTTCCTGCGGTGGTAGTCGGAGATTGCTGGCGGCTGCTAGGGCAGAGAGAATTTCTAGAGAGAGAGTTGAAAACTGGTTGACTGGGGTGAAAATGAGCCACTGTCATCCGTACAGTATATATAGGCAAACTTTCAGAAATTGCGGCCCCTGAAATTCAAATTTTTTCAAATTTTTCAAAATTTTCTGATCCCGCTTAATTGTGCGTTTGAACGCAGCTTCTGCGTTTGAACGCACTGCTTCACTTTTGCTGGAAATTTGAATTTTTCTTGATATGCGTTTAAACGCACCCTGTGCGTTTGAACGCACACCTTGAAGTTCTATGAATATTCTGGGTTTGATGAACTGCGTTCGAACGCACATGACTTGCGTTTAAACGCAATGCTTGTTTCTGCAATTCTTCTGATGAGTTGCGTTTGAACGCAGATGATGTGCGTTCAAACGCATGCCTTCTCTCTAGAAATTTTCTGCTGATTGGTTCTTGCGTTCAAACGCTCCCTCTGCGTTTAAACGCACGTCCTTAGGCTTTTCTAGTCCATCTTTTCTTCTTGCGTTTGAATGCATCTTTGTGCGTCTGAACGCACATGTGTTGGCTGGAAACCTTCATTGTATTATCTGCGTTTGAACGCAGAAGTGTTAGCCATTTTCAGTGTTTCTTTGGTCGGTTGGTGCGTTTGAACGCAAGCTGTCTGCGTTTGAACGCACGCGTGCGTTTGAACGCACGTCTCCTGCGTTTGAACGCACGCTTCTGATTCCTGAAACACTGAATTCAATATTAAACCCCTCTTTCTCACTTTTCTCTCAAATTATGAACATTTAAAAAAAAAAATAAACAACTAATCTTTGTTGGGTTGCCTCCCAACCAGCGCTTGTGATTTACAGTCGACAGCCCGACTTTGTTACCTCTGTTGTGATCAAGGAAGGTCGAGGTAGATTGCCTCTACCTCTATGATCTCCTGAGGATCTCTGTATTGCTTGACCCTGTTCCCATTCACCTTGAAAACTGTATTGTCCCTTGGGTTCTCCAGCTCCACCACTCCCCATGATGTAATGTCTTTCACAATAAATGGTCCAGACCATCTTGAGCGCAACTTTCCTGGATAGAATTTCATCCTTGAGTTGTAAAGGAGAACCTTCTGCCCGATTTCTATCTTCTTTGGTAGAATGCGATTGTCATGCCACTTCTTCGTTTTTTCTTTATAAATTTTGGCACTCTCATAAGCAGTTTTACGGAATTCCTCTAGTTCGAGGAGTGTCATCTTCCGTTTGTTTCCTGATAAACTATGATCCATATTCAGCTGCTTGATTGCCCAGTATGCTTTGTGCTCCAATTCTACTGGTAAGTGACATGCTTTTCCAAACACCAGCTGGTATGGGGACATTCCCAGCGGGGTTTTGTAAGCAGTTATGTATGCCCAGAGCGCATCATCCAGCTTTAATGACCAGTCCTTGCGTCCAGGATTCACAGTTTTCTCCAGTATGCTCTTTATCTCCCTGTTGGACACCTCTGCTTGCCCGTTTGCCTGAGGGTGATAAGGCAGTGATAGCTTATGGATAGACACCTCGTACTGCTTTAGAACCTTGGCGAAGACCTTATTGATAAAATGAGAACCTTCATCACTGACCATGGCCCTCGGCATTCCGAATCTGGTAAAGATATTATGTTTGAGGAATCTTTCCACGACTGCCGCATCGTTCTTCTGACAGGCTATTGCTTCCACCCATTTTGACACGTAGTCTACTGCCAGTAAGATGTAGAGATTTCCCAGAGACGAAGGGAATGAACCCATGAAATCAATACCCCAAACGTCAAAAGGCTCGACTTCCTGCCAAAGTGTCATGGGCATTTCATTTCGCTGGGAAATATTTCCTGTCCGTTGGCAGCGATCACAACTTTGCGCATAATCATGGCAATCCTTGAAGACTGTTGGCCAGAAAAATCCTGACTGCAGCACTTTGTGGGCTGTTCTCGGTCCGCTGAAGTGTCCCCCACATTGTGCTGAGTGGCAGTGCTGAATTACCTCCAAAATCTCGTGACATGGGATGCAACGACGAAGAATATTATCTGCCCCTTGCTTGAATAGATAAGGATCGTCCCAGAAATATTGCCTGCATTCTGAAATAAATTTCTTTTTCTTCCAAGGAGTGATGTCTTCAGGGAGTGCTCCATTGACCAAGTAATTGGCTATGGCATAATACCAGGGCCGTCTGTTGGCCTTGATCTTCATAATATGCTCATCCGGAAAATTTTCTTGAATTGGTACCAATTCTTCTGTAGGGTTTTCCAGGCGAGATAGATGATCAGCTACCACATTTTCAACTCCCTTTTTATCCCTGATTTCGACATCAAATTCCTGCATCAGCAGAATCCAACGCAGCAGCCTTGGCTTTGCATCCTTCTTTTCCAGTAAGTATTTCAGTGCACTGTGATCTGTGAATATGATGACTTTTGAACCTACCAGGTAGGATCTGAACTTATCTAGAGCAAAAACGACTGCCTGCAGCTCCTTCTCTGTAGTCCCGTAATTAATCTGTGCCTCATTCAGGACCCTGCTGGCATAGTAAATGACACTGCACACTTTATCTTTTCGCTGTCCCAGTACTGCGCCCACTACGTAATCACTGGCGTCGCACATCAGCTCGAATGGGAGGGTCCAATCTGGCGTTGTGATAATGGGCGCATTTGTCAGCCTGTCTTTAAGCACGTCAAAGGCTTCTTTGCAGGCTTCGTCAAATATAAAGGGCACATCTTTTCCCAACAAATTACATAGTCGCTTTGTAATTTTTGAGAAATCTTTGATAAACCTTCTGTAAAATCCTGCATGGCCCAAAAAACTCTTGATTGCTTTTACTATGGTTGGATATGGTAGCAGCTTGATCACCTCTATCTTTGCTCTGTCTACTTCCAGTCCTTTGCTGGAAATCCTGTGTCCCAGCACTATTCCTTCTGTAACCATGAAGTGGCATTTTTCCCAGTTGAGTACCAGGTTAGTTTTTCTGCAGCGAATCAGAACTTTGGCCAGGTGGTATATGCAGTCTTCAAAGCTGTCCTCAAATAACGAAAAATCGTCCATGAAAACTTCCAAATTTTTCTCTATCATGTCAGAGAAAATGACCATCATACATCTTTGGAATGTTGCTGGAGCATTGCATAATCCAAATGGCATTTGTCTAAAGGCAAATGTTCCGTATGGAAAGGTGAACGTCGTCTTTTCTTGATCTTCTGGATTTATATAGATCTGGTTGTAGCCAGAATACCCGTCAAGAAAGCAGTAATAAGCATGGTGAGCCAGTCTGTCCAACATCTGGTCCATGAATGGCAGCGGAAAGTGGTCTTTCAGTGTTGCATCGTTCAGCTTCCGATAGTCCATACAGATTCGCCAGCCAGTAACAGTGCGCTGGGCGATATTCTCCTGATCAGCATTCTGTACTACTGTAATACCCCCTTTCTTTGGTACACACTGGATAGGACTGACCCAGGTACTGTCTGATATGGGGTATATAATCCCTGCTTCTAACCACTTCATGACCTCCTTACGTACCACATCTTTCATAATTGGGTTTAGTCTCCGTTGAGGTTGGATGAATGGCTTCTTTCCTTCTTCAATCCTTATTTTGTGCATGCAGTAATCAGGACTGATTCCCTTTAGGTCCGCAATTGACCATCCGATGGCTTCTTTATGCTCTCGAAGTACCTCCAGCAGCTTTTGTTCCTGTTCCTGAGATAAAAGAGACGAAACAATTACCGGTAGAGTATTATTTTCACCAATAAAAGCGTACCTGAGGTGGTCTGGCAACTGTTTCAATTCCAGGACTGGTGGTTCCGGAAGTGATGGGACCAGTGTCATTTTCTGCTCGCCTTCTTCATCCTTATATAGAGTGACCCAGCTCTCTGTACCCATGATCTGCTCAGCCTGGTGCTCATCTGTTTCCTCTGGATACATGTCCTCAAATTCCTCCCATAAATTTTCCATCTCCTCACTCTCTAAACCATCAATTACTTCTACTGCAAAACAGTTTTCATGCCCATAATGGTCAGGAAGTTGGAGAGATTTGAAGACGTTGAATTTCACTTTTTCTTCATTGATTTGCATGGACAGCTCTCCACTTTTGCAGTTAATAATGGCTTCACCAGTTGCTAGGAAGGGTCTGCCCAAGATTAGCGGGGCCTCTCCGGCCTCCATATCCAGTATCACAAAATCTGCTGGAAAAATAAGCTCTCCAACTTTTACCAGGATATCTTCAATTACTCCATAGGCAGGTTTCACAGATCTGTCAGCCATTTGAAGCATAATTCTTGTTGGACGTGGTTCTCCGACTCCCAGACTTTTGAAGATGGTCAGTGGCATCAGGTTGATGCTGGCACCCAAGTCGCATAAGGCTTTTCCTGTGTATGCACTGCCCAGAGTTACTGGAATAACAAAACTGTCAGGGTCTTTCTTTTTCAGTGGTAGACCATTTTTCACACAACTGCTCGCTTCTGCCGTCAGATACACTGTTTCGAAGTCACTCATTCGCCTTCTCCCATACAATATGTCTTTGAGAAATTTCGCGTAAGTAGGCATTTTGGCAAGTGCTTCGGCAAAAGGTATGTTTATCTGTAATTGCTTGAATACCTCCAGAAATCTGGCGTAGTCTTTGCTGTCATCTCTCTTACGTGTCTTCAGAGGGTAAGGTACCTCCTTAGAGATTGGCACTGTTTCTGGACTACCCTCATTAGTCCGCTCTGCTTCCTGCTCGACCGAACTCCTTTTCTGAGGGTTAGCGGTTGAACTGTTTTCCCTGTCAAACACTTCGTGTTCAATGATTTTTGACTTCTCTGCACGTGCATGACTGGGATACGGTGGATCCTGCAGTGCAATTCCACTCCGAGTTGTGATAGCATTGATTTGAGCGCGTGGATTGTTCACTGTATTTGACGGTAATTTCCCTGGGGCTCGTTCTGTCTGGTTCTGTGCAAGCTGACCATTCTGTACCTCCAAGTTGCGGATAGCAATTTTCATTTGGCTTACATCGGCAGTTAATGACTCCATATGCGCAAATCTAGTTTCCCACTGCTTATTAAATTTCTCCATATAGGACTCAAAATGTTGCTGTGATAAATTTAGCTGTGGTGGTGCTGCTGGTGCGTGCTGAGCTGGGGCTGTCTGTTGTGCCTGTGGCCTGTGCTGGAATCCTGGTGCATAGACTGCTGCATTGGGGTTTCCGTAGCGAAACCCTGGATGGTCACGTGTGCCTGGTCTGTAGCGACTAGGATCCCACTGCTGCTGAACATAGTTGGCATCTTCGGTCTGAAGCTCCAGAATTGCTGCGTCGAGGTCAGGTTCATCCACTGATGCCACGGGCTTCTTCTCTGTATACACCTTTTTAACTAAGTCTTGTACCACTTTCGTGAGATTGTCAATCCTATCATCAGCCACTGGTTCTGCTATCGCTGTGAGCCTGCGGTCATCAAACAGACGAGTATCCTGTTTGGCTAATTGTTTCATCAGTTCATATGCTCCATCCTTATCCACATGGTATAGAAAGTTACCCCTAGCTTCCCTATCAATCCTGTCAGCATTCTCCCTGTCAAGAGCATGGTAGAATACCTGCAGGATTTTTGCGTCCCCGAAGCCATGATTGGGGCATTTTTTAACGAGTCTCATCAGCCTGTCCCATGCGTCTACCACCGTTTCCCCCATCTTCTGTTTGAAAGATAAGATCTCACTCTGCAGCTTGATAACACGGGATGCGGGGTAGAATTTTGCCAAAAAATCAGTAACACACCCCTCCCAGGTAGTGATAGACCTCGGTGGTCTTGCTTCTAGCCAGTCTTTTGCTGTTCCGAACAAGCAGTACGGGAATAAAATTAGCTTTAGCGTATCCGCTTCGACTCCTCTATACTTAATCTTGTTGCAGTAGTCTTCGAACTTTCCAAGGAAGTCGTTTGGATCTTCATCTGCTTTCCCATTGAAAGGACAATGAGTCTGGGCGGTCTGAATGGTGGACGATTTCAGATCGAAGTGCTCTGCTGTAATGGGTGTCACTACGATAGCTGGTTGATGTCCTCCGGTTGGGACTTCAAAGTTTTCGACTATCGCCCTTCCAGACCTGTTGTAAGTCCTCTGATTGTTCCTGGCAGCAAAGCCTGCTGCTATCAGCTCTTCAATGTAGAGAGCCATTTGTGCTGGAGTGCGTTGCTGCTGTCCTGTGGGTGTTCCTGCTTCGGTTGGCGTGTCTTCTCCGTGCTCAGACATCGCGGCTCGGTGTCTGCGACTTTGCTCTCTGAAAAGTTTTTCTGGATCTTCAAGTGGTGATACTAGTTTGCTAGGCATTCTGGACATATACTAGAATAACCTGAAAATCAGAATTCAAGAGCAATAAGTCAAAAGAAAATAAACGTAAAAGGAAAAGAAAAAGCTTTGAGACTTATTCTAATGTCTTTTTAAGAAAAAATGTAACCGATCCCCGGCAACGGCGCCAAAAACTTGACAGCGTAAACCTATCTGCTTTTTCGCAAGTGTACGATCAAGTAATATAGAGTATGTATTTGTGACTCTGGTTGTCGAACCCTCGAGATCAGTTTAAGTTTTACTTATTAGAAATAGAACTAGACACAAAGCTTGTAAAAAGGAGGAAGGTTGGGATGTGATTCTACTCAACTAATCTGCAGTAAATAAAGCAATATTTAGAAAATCTTATTTTATTTTTCTTGTAAGTAATTTTCAGGAATTGTGGTAGTTGTAAAAATTGATAATTCTAAGAATCTAGGTCCCAGGATCCCCTAGGGTTACTTTCCAGCTTGCCTGATGTATTTGATTTCAGAAACACACAGTGGTTTTGTTTATGCCAGCATACCAACAGTACAATCTCCTCTCGGTCTCATGCACCTGTCACTCTCCTGCAAATTTTTGGGTCCTCTCGGTCCACCTAGATCTGCAGGTTCGTTCTAAGTCTGCTAGGGTTACAGGTTCTCCTCTCGGTCTCCCCCTAAACGTCTAGCAGTTGGTCTAATGCTTCTGGGCTAGTCCCCTGATTCTTTTCACCTCTCGGTCCATCAAGGCAGAGTACTAAATCCTGTCTTTTCTTCCTAACTCTCACTGGTCACTCTCGTGCACCAGATCCTGTCTATAACACTCCTGGGTGAACAAGCCATTCATGTATGTAAATAAAATCAAAGACAAGATAATAAACAATCCATCCTGTATTAAGACTTCAACTAGTCATGCATCTGAAAATCAAACAAACCAGTCTGCTGAATTCATAAACCCTAGGTTCACCAAGAACCTAGGAAAAAGGTTTAGCTAGCTTGCATTATTGAAAAACACCGTTTCATAAAAGAGAGAAAAGATCAAACAAGTTTATGGCTGAATACTGAAAAACTGCTCCAATCCTGCTCTGCTCCAATCCTGAGGGCTCTGAAACTGGCTGCTGTGATGATGATTGTAAATGTGTGAGTGTAACCCTAATTCTGTGCTGGGACACCTCCTTTTATACCCACAGTTTCCAAAACTGATGCACGAAATTCCTGTTCTACCCTCAAAAAACCCGTCCTGGAAGCTTCTGGAAACCACACTTGCGTTCGAACGCAGCTCCCCTGCGTTCAAACGCAGTGCGTCTGAACGCACATATCCTGCGTTTGAACGCAGGCCTTAACCAATTTTCTCTTATGTCTTCTGGCCTCTCGGTCTTGTGCGTTTGAACGCAGCTCACCTGCGTTTGAACGCACAACTTGGTCTTTCACACTCCTGAGTCGAGTCCTGCGTTTGAACGCAGGTCTGTGCGTCTGAACGCACAACTTAGCCTCTTTTCTGCCGTTTTCTTCCTGCTGCCAGGTTGTGCGTTTGAACGCAGCTCCCCTGCGTTTGAACGCACAACTTAGAATTTTCTGCACTTTTCTGCTCAGCTTTCCTGATACGCTGCCTCCAAATCCAAGTCAATCCCTTGCATTTCTCGGCACCTGTTACCTGCACATCATAACATGTACCCGCGATCATATCCAACAAACAAAATTATACATGAAATTACTCAAATCTTATAATCATGTCCTTTAAGTCTCTGCCTCGTATCAAGTGGAAAATAAGCTGAAAATGGGCAAACTCAACTCTCCCGGGGTTAGAACCAATGGTAAAAAGATGTCCCAGACTAATACAATTTTCAAGCTATCAAGTGGCGGTAATGGGAACCATGGCGGCGGACAGCGACGCAATGGGAATGGTAGGAACGGACGTCGCAGATCTGGGACAGGTGGTGGTCAACCTGCTGCTCCGACACCCCCTCCTGCACCCTCTGGGTCCCAAAGCTCCTGGGTTTGGTGACCCTGCCCCACAGGACCCGTGCCTCCCTGCCCTTATCCGACTACGGGCTGGAGTACTCCACGTCCTAGCCATGCTAGCCTTCTCGGTCCACCACCGGCTGCACGTCCTCAGGCTCTCACTGCTCCTTCTGGCCATCCGACTGCTACGAATTTGGGTTCTCAGCTTTCTGGCATGACACTCAGCGTCCCGGATCAGACTTGGTATATGGATTCCGGTGCCTCAACTCACCTCACTCCGCAGTCAGGTATCCACTCTTTACTCTCGTCATCTTGTCAATTTCCTAACATACTTGTGGGAAACGTCTCTAGCATTCCGGTGAAAGGATCTGGCAATCACACCCTTACCACCAACACCCGTTCCCTTCACCTTAGAAATGTCTTACTCACGCCAAATGTTATCAAAAACCTAGTATCTGTTCGTCAATTTACCACTGACAATCAGGTTTCTATTGAGTTTGACCCTTTTGGTTTTTCTGTGAAGGACCTACGTTCGGGAGCTCTTTTACAGAGGAGAAACAGTTCCGGTGATCTCTATCCATTCCAGCCTGGCCCACCACACTCGTCCGCTGTCTCGTTAGCTGCTCTTCCTGCTTCAGTTTGGTACAACCGCCTCGGTCAACCCGGGCTTCCAGTCTTAGATTTGCTTCGTAGTAGTCAGTTCATAGCTTGTAGTAGGAATAAATCAAACACTATTGGTCATGCTTGTCAGATTAGTAAACATGTGCGTTTGCCTTTCTTAGCTTCATCCACTGTTAGTCCGTTTGACATTGTTCACAGTGATTTATGGACATCTCCGGTTTTAAGTAAATCGCACTATAAATACTACTTGCTCCTCTTAGATGATTACACACATTTTCTCTGGGTTTTCCCACTAAAACAGAAAAGCGAAGCAATATTGAAATTCAAGCAATTCACTACCTTTGTCCAAACCCAGTTTCAGCGACCCATCACGAGTTTCCAATGTGATCTTGGTGGAGAATTTGATAATGGCTCCTTTCACTCTCACGCCGTTGATCATGGACTCTTCTTTCGGTTTGCGTGTCCTCAGACGTCATCTCAAAATGGCAAAGCTGAACGCATGATTCGTCGAATCAATGACATTATGCGTGCTCTCCTAGCTCAGGCCTCTCTCCCAGCCTCTTTCTGGGTTGAGTCTCTTCTCACTGCTGTCTACCTCCATAATATTCTTCCCACCAAAGTCCTTGGAAACGTTATCCCTACGGTTGACCTCTATCATCGTTCACCCTCCTATGCGCTGAACGCATGATTCGTCGAATCAATGACATTATGCGTGCTCTCCTAGCTCAGGCCTCTCTCCCAGCCTCTTTCTGGGTTGAGTCTCTTCTCACTGCTGTCTACCTCCATAATATTCTTCCCACCAAAGTCCTTGGAAACGTTATCCCTACGGTTGACCTCTATCATCGTTCACCCTCCTATGCGCATCTTCGCACGTTCGGATGCTTGTGTTACCCAAACCTCTCTGCCACCTCACCTCACAAGCTTGCACCCCGCTCTGTTCGTTGTGTTTTTTTGGGCTACCCTCTTAACCATCGTGGGTAAAGGTGTCTCGACTTGAGCACTGGTTGTGTTCACACTTCCCGTCATGTCACTTTTGATGAGACGGTGTTTCCTTTCTCCTCTCATGGGTCAGTGTCTCCCTCTGTTCACAGGACGTCTGATCCCGATGACAGTCTTCCGTCTCCCCTCTTCACTCATCGTGCTCTCCACCCGGTGGCTACCGCACCCTCACCCACACCTCCCAGGGCACCTACACAGCTTACCCCGTCCCGGACCCTAGTGGAACCTTTTCCTCTGCACTACGTCCGTCGGTCTGTGTCCACTCGCCCTCCTCCTGTACCATCTGTACCTGTGTTACCTGACCCTCCTGAGTCACCCACACCACGCCCAGTGGCTACTTCTCCTCCTCCTACCTCTCCTCAGATGACTACCCGATCCATGCATGGCATTGTCAAACCAGTCACTCGTCTCACTCTAGCTGTACAGCCACCAGACCCCATCTCACCCCTTCCAAAATCCCCCATCCTCGCCTTGTCAGATCCTCACTGGAAAGCGGCCATGGATGATGAGTTTGGAGCTATGGTTCGGAACCACACGTGGGATCTGGTTCCTCGCCCGGCAGGGGCTAATGTTCTGCGATCTATGTGGCTCTTCTGCCACAAGTTTCGCGCTGATGGCAGTCTGCAGCGCTATAAGGCGCGATTGGTAGCCAATGGGAAGTCCCAGATGGTTGGGATCGATTGTGAGGAGACTTTCAGCTCGGTTGTCAAACCGACCACCATCCGTACAGTTCTCAGCATTGTCGTCACGCGCTCTTGGCCTATCCGTCAGCTGGATGTCAAGAACGCTTTTCTTCATGGTGATCTCTCTGAGACGGTATACATGCATCAACCCCCTGGCTATCGCGACACACGCCATCCTGATTTTGTTTGCCGGTTACGCAAATCTTTATATAGTCTGAAGCAGGCTCCCCGTGCTTGGTTTCAGATATTTGCCACCGTCCTCACACAGACTATCGGTTTCTCAGGTTGCTCATGTGATGAGTCTCTCTTCGTCTACAATCGTGGCTCGGACATCGTCTACCTCCTGCTATATGTGGATGATATCGTCATCACTGGGTCGTCTCCGCTTTTTTTGGATCAGATTGTCTCCCAGCTCTCTAGAGAGTTTGCTATGACTGACCTCGGCCATCTGCATCATTTTCTGGGCAACGTTGTCACATGTGATTCGTCTGGCTTGTTCTTGTCTCAGCATCAGTATGCCACCGACATTCTGCGTCGTGCCTCTATGTCGACCTGTAAGCCTACTGCCACCCCTGTCGAGGTCGGGAGTAAGCTTACAGCCACATCTAGACCACCGGTTGCTGATCCTACCTTATACCGCAGCCCTGCTGGGGCCCTGCAGTACCTCACATTCACTCGACCCGACATCCAGTTTGCTATTCAGCAGGTCTGTCTCTTCATGCATGACCCCCGTGAGCCGCACTTTCATGCCCTGAAGCGCATCTTGCGCTACATCAGTGGGACACTTGAGTATGGTCTTCGGCTCTCTGCCTCCGCCGCCGATTCCCTCACCGCCTACACTGACGCAGATTGGGCTGGTTGTCCGGACACACGCCGCTCCACTTATGGTTACTGTGTCTTCTATGGAGACAATCTTCTGAGTTGGTTGTCCAAGCGACAGGCCACGGTATCTCGTTCTAGTGCTGAGGCTGAGTATCGCGGTGTTGCTAACGCCGTCTCCGAACTCTGTTGGGTTCGGAATTTACTTCTTCAGCTTCGTGTTACCCCGCCTCGAGCCACTGTCGTGTATTGCGACAACGTCAGTGGTGTCTATCTCTCCGGTAATCCTGTTCAGCATCAGCGCACTAAGCATGTTGAGATTGATCTCCACTTCGTTCGTGAGAAGGTTCGTTTGGGTCAGCTTCGCGTGTTGCACATTCCAGCCGATTACCAGTACGCCGACATCTTCACCAAAGGTCTTCCTCGACCCTTGTTCCAGCGCTTCCGTTCCAGTCTCAGTGTTGGCACGCCTACAGTTTCGACTGCGGGGGCGTAATAGTTGTAGGACTACTTTGTAATTACTAGTTTTGGACTAATTTGTAATTAGTGTTGTAATTACTATTTAAATGGGTCGATAATGAATAAAATACTCACGGAAGATTTCTCCCACTATCATGTCTCAGATGACATTGTCTTCAATTTGACACCAAGACACATGAGTTTGAATGATTTCTTTAACTTTAGCCTCACTAAAAGAGTTTTTAACAGCTGATACCTTCCACCTTCTGCTAGTGACATTTATCACATCTTGAACTTTACTATTGCTGAAAAGATTATTTCGACACTAAAGCTTTTTCATTTCTAATAATCCATCTATCTTCATTAACTTGAATGCTACTATGCTGAACCATTCCCTACCACCCAATAACAGTTATTTCAAGCACCTTCCTCCCTCGCAACAGAATTCTCCGCACCAATGAAGGATTAGAGCCTAGCTTTGCTTTCATAAAATTTGAGCTGTCAAAATGCTTTGCTTTTGGAATTTTTACCACCAGGTATCCTCATTTTACATTATTCACCAACCTTGTTTTGCAATAAGAGACGGTTAAAACCAAGCATGTTCCTAAATCCCATCCCACCTTGAGATAACCCAATTGATTTTCTTTACTAGTTTGATCCCCCAAAAGAATGTCCTTATCAAATCTGAGAATTTATTGAAAGTTTTCTTTGGGAGAAGCACACAGAACATTGTGTAGCTGGTTAGGGTTGGGCAACTGACTTAAGAAGAGTCTCTCTCCCTGCAACTGTAAGAACTAACTTCATCCAACCTTGAAATTTTCTTTCTAATCTATGGACTAGAGTTAACTGACTGAGACTTAAACCTTCCCCAGAAAGCTGGAATCCCTAGATACTTCACATTAGGGCCAAGAGCTGGAACCACACAAAAATTTGAAATTGAGGTTCTTATAGAGTCCTCTTTGTTTGCAGAGAACAAAATACTAGATTTTTCAAAATATATTTTCATGCCAGTAACTCTTCCAAAATGAACTATTTCCACAACCTTTTCCCCCATCTTGGCTTTAACTTGTAATAGGATTAGGGAACCATCTGCAAAGATCAGATGGTTGATACTTAAAGCATTTCTTCTTCCCAAAGCAATTCCCTGAGCTCTTTTCATCTTCCAAGAGAACACTTCCATAATCAAAATAAAAAGATAAGTGGGGGGGGTGAACGGAAAAACAAATTATGAACAGATTGAACAAACCCAGAAAAGGGTGATGAAGAAGATGAATTTCATTGAAGAGCCGAACGGCTGATGAAGATAAGAGCAAATTAACATACATGAATTAGGGTTTTACTTCCCTTAAATATTAAGGAAGCCAAACGGTTCTACTTATGACCGTTTGGGTATCCAAGAACTAAAAATAGAAGAGCAACCACAAGAGTTTGGCAAACTTACAAAGAGGTCCATAGACAAGAGCTCTGAACTTTTAGAAATATGAGAAGAACCCAGAACTTTAGTGAATTACATTTTTGCCCAGAAATGTCTTTTGCAGAGACATCATTATTTGAATCTGCTTCCAATATCATCCAGCTGCATCATCCAGCTGCAATCTTGACACTTTGATTGTTAATACCCTTCCTCAAACTTATGGTGGTGGGAGAACCATAAGTTTGGTTTTGAGATCCAGAAATGCTGCTGTTCCCAAGCCTTTGGTGAAGATGTCTCCAATTTGATCTGCACTAGAAACAAATTTAACTAGTAAATGTTTCTTAAGAGATTTTTCTCTAACAAAATGATAATCTATTTCAACATGCTTTGTTCTGGCATGAAAAATGGGGTTTGCAGTCATAGAAATTGCAGAAGAGTTGTCACAATATAAAACAGAGCATTTGGTAAAAAAATATTTAAGTCTTTGAAGAGATACTGAAACCATGTAAGTTCTGCAGCTGTGGTTGCCAAGGCTCTATATTCAGCCTCTGTAGATGATCTTGCTACAGTAGGTTGTTTCTTAGAAGCCCAGTGAATAGGATTTGAACCAAGATAAACAATGAATCCATTGGTTGACCTTTTATCAGTCGGGTTATCAGCCCAATCTGCATCAGAATATGAGTGCATCATCCAGCTACAATCTTGACACTTGATTGTTAATAGGGGGAGGATAGGGATCCCCCGTCTAATTCCTCTAGAAGGCTTGAAGAACTCTGAAACCCCACAATTGTTTTTGATTGCTAAAGAAGGAGTAGTCACACACTGCATCAAGCTGGATCCAGTCTTGACAAAATCTCAATCCTTTGAAAATTTCTTCCAAACAGTGTCACTTTACTCTGTCATGCCAGTCTGTCCCTACTCTTTCTTCCCATGGCGGCTGGGCTCTGGGATTAAGAGTAGGGACCAAAATGACTATTATACCCTTGCTTTTGGAAGAAATTACACAGGAGACCATCAATCAAATCAAACCTTTTCTGAAAAGGTTGATTTGATTAAAAACTTAAACCCAATACTGAAATCACCTACTGGAGGGTAAATTTCCCTCCACAACTAAACTGAAATCACCTACTGGAGGGTAAATTTCCCTCCACAACTAAACCCAATACCAAAATTTCATCTAATTTGAATTCTGTGGAGCCAAACACTGGCATTTCTCCACAGAACTCTATAAATACAACACAACCTGAGTTTTTAGAGTCCACATTATACAACAGTTTGTGCCAGTTGAAGAAAAAATACATTTGCTGTTGCAGCAGCAGAAGAAGAAAAAGATAAAGAAGAAGAAGAACAAGAAGATGATGAAGAAGAAGTAGAAAACTCAAAACCAGGTACTTTCATCTCTCACCAACTTCCACAATTTTTCTACAGCTTCCACCATCTTTGTTACGCTTTCTCCAACTTCAGCCATCTTTTTTCCTACAAAAAACACAACCAGGTACATTTTTATCAATGACTATCCCATCAAGAAGACTAACATTCGTACAAAGATGTGCAATCAAAGACTATTTGCTACACGGATGTACAGAAATGAGGCCATCTTCTGGATTAATGAACAGTGCAGCTGCCAAGTTTGGTTTCAGTCGAAGAACAATCGGTGAGATTTGGAAAAAAAATAAAGCACTGTCACAGTCTAGGAATTAACATAGATGTTAGTTCCAATCAAAAAGGAAACAAGGTGCCTAAGATGCTGCTGGACATCGCGAGATTCAAGCTATTGCCCAAGAAAGATAGGCACACCATCAGACAAGCAGCATGTAATGTTATTGTTTTTTTACGCCAATTCTCAGATTGTAGTTTCATCATAGAATTGGTTGTGATTGGGTTTAGGCCACATGTCTTAAAACCTAATCATGTGATGGTGATACACAATTGATAGGCAAGGCACGACTCTAAACCCCCTCACTATTATACCAAGTGTAGCATCATGTTTCTTATTAATATATTCGTATAAGTTCTCAGATTGTGTATACTGGTATCAATCATCACTGACATTGTGTTGCAAGAGCATCAAACACTTAATTTCTCACGAAAATTACAAGCAGCTCATGTAAATGTATCAAAAACAGCACCTTAAGTTTACCAATCGCTTATTTTGACATGATAATAACTATAATTCATGTAAACGTAAGAAAACAGAACCTCAAATAGCATCAAACACTTAATTTCTCATGAAAATTACAAGCAGCTCATGTAAATGTATCAAAACAGCACCTTAAGTTTATCAATCGCTTATTTTGACATGATAATAACTATAATTCATGTAAATGTAACAAAACAGAACCTCAAATAGCATCAAACACTTAATTTCACATGAAAATTACAAGCAGCTCATGTAAATGTATCAAAACAGCACCTTAAGTTTATCAATCGCTTATTTTGACATGATAATAACTATAATTCATGTAAATGTAACAAAACAGAACCTCAAATAGCATCAAACACTTAATTTCACATGAAAATTACAAGCAACTCATGTAAATGTATCAAAACAGCACCTTAAGTTTATCAATCGCTTATTTTGACATGATAATAACTATAATTCATGTAAATGTAACAAAACAGGACCTCAAATAGCATCAAACACTTAATTTCACATGAAAATTACAAGCAGCTCATGTAAATGTATCAAAACAGCACCTTAAGTTTATCAATCGCTTATTTTGACATGATAATAACTATAATTCATGTAAATGTAACAAAACAGAACCTCAAAGAGCATCAAACACTTAATTCATTTGGTTGTATTTATGCAGGCAATATGCATATTGGCAAATCATCACTTGGTAGAATGTTAAAAGAAGGGATCTTAAAAGGAAGAAAATCACATTTACGACCACAACTGAATCCAGCACAGATGATTGCAAGGCTCAAATGGTGTGTTGAACATATAGAGTTGACTGAGAATGGTGACATCCAGTACAAGAATCAGCAATTCATAATTATGATTGATGAGAAGTGGTACCACACTAACGCATCTCAGAACTATATTTTGCTACCAGAAGAGGAAGTTCCACATAAAACAACACAATCCAAGCAACATATTCCGAAACTAATGTTTATGTGTGCTGTTGGGAGGCCACTCTATGACACAAATGGGGAGTTGCTTTGGGATGGCAAAGTGGGTGTATGGCCATTTACAGAGGAGATAGCAGCAAGAAGAAATTCAGCAAACAGACCAAGGGGTACAATTGAAATCAAAACCTATTCCATCAGTTGATGCAGAAGCAATGAGAGACATGATCATATACAATGTCATTCCAGCATTAAAGGCACACTGGCCAGCAAGTTTGGCAAAAAATATAATCATTCAGCAGGATAATGCAACTCCACATGTGCACAATGATGATCCAGAATTCAGGTTAGTGGCAGATAGCGATGGATTTAATATTAACCTGGTTAATCAACCACCAAAGTCCCCAGACTGCAACATAAATGACTTGGGATTCTTCAACGCCATGCAAAGTTTGCAAAACAAAATGCAAACAGAGAAGTTTGAAGAACTAATTGATGCAGTTAATATGGCATATCAAGGGTTTGAGCATCAAACATTAGACAACATCTGGATTTCAATGCAATTGTTCATGACAGAGATCATGAAATGCAAGGGAGGTAACAATTTCAAGCAGCCACATATGGGAAAGGAAAAACTAAGGAGACTTGGCATTTTGCCGAAGTATTTAACTGTTGATCAAATGCTAGTATTGGACAGCATTGACTATTTGAGAGAGCTGCGAGTAGACATTGCAAATCCAACCCTCTTGGAGGGTCTAGGATATGAGGGAGTGTAGGACAACCCTCTTTTTGTATATTTTGCGGGTGATAGAAGTTCATATAGCTAATGTAATGCTATAATTGGACACCCCTCTTTTGTAATGAGTGTGTAATTCCCAATCACCAAGAAACTGTAATGGTGAAGGGGAGTGACACCCATATTTTGTATTTGAGCATCTCAGATCTTTATATAACAATGCAATGATTTGCTTAAATGTAGTTGGATGTAAGCATTACAAAACACAACTAACATAAAAGCTTTTTGATTGCAATGCCACAACTCTAATAAAACTTTGAGTTGAAATGAGAAAGATCATCACAGATTGTATATTGAATCACGTACACATTTGAGCATCTCAGATCTTTATATAACAATGCAATGACTTGCTTAAATGTAGTTGGATGTAAGCATTACAAAACATAACTAACATAAAAGCTTTTTGATTGCAATGCCACAACTCTAATAGAACTTGGAGTTGAAATGAGAAAGATCATCACAGATTGTATATTGAATCACGTACACATTTGAGCATCTCAGATCTTTATATAACAATGCAATGACTTGCTTAAATGTCGTTGGATGTAAGCATTACAAAACACAACTAACATAAAAGCTTTTTGATTGCAATGCCACAACTCTAATAGAACTTTGAGTTGAAATGAGAAAGATCATCACAGATTGTATATTGAATCACGTACACATTTGAGCATCTCAGATCTTTATATAACAATGCAATGACTTGCTTAAATGTAGTTGGATGTAAGCATTACAAAACACAACTAACATAAAAGCTTTTTGATTGCAATGCCACAACTCTAATAGAACTTGGAGTTGAAATGAGAAAGATCATCACAGATTGTATATTGAATCACGTACACATTTGAGCATCTCAGATCTTTATATAACAATGCAATGACTTGCTTAAATGTCGTTGGATGTAAGCATTACAAAACACAACTAACATAAAAGCTTTTTGATTGCAATGCCACAACTCTAATAGAACTTTGAGTTGAAATGAGAAAGATCATCACAGATTGTATATTGAATCACGTACACATTTGAGCATCTCAGATCTTTATATAACAATGCAATGACTTGCTTAAATGTAGTTGGATGTAAGCATTACAAAACACAACTAACATAAAAGCTTTTTGATTGCAATGCCACAACTCTAATAGAACTTGGAGTTGAAATGAGAAAGATCATCACAGATTAACCCCCCAACCCAAACAATCTCAGATAGCATAGTCAAATGCTTCATCACAGATTGTTTGGTGCTTGTGTGTCAATTACAAACAGCACACAAGCTTTGGCATTTGACAATCTAAATGAATCTGTGAAATCAACTACTCTCAGTATTCACATCATTGAGTAGTTGACAGAGAGATAAGCAGTTCACAGATCCAACATCAACACACATACCAGAGCCCAGCAGCCATGGGAAGAAAGAGTAGGGACAGACTAGTATATCACAGATCATACTTCCTCTGTTTCTTCTCTTTCTTCCACTTTTGAGTTTTACCACTATTCATCAGGCCGCTTTGATCCGATGATTTGATTAGTAATACGATGCATTTTTTTGGTAAATTTTCATGGTGTGGTAGAGTAAACTTTACTCTACGACACCATGAAAAATTACCGAAAAATTGAATCGTTTTGCTATACAAATCACCGGATCAAAATGACATGCCTACGGATGAAAAAGTCAAAACTGGAAGAAAGAGAAGAAACAGACCAAGTACAACCACATGAACACATAGATCACAGTAATCACAGAGATCACAATAATCACAGAGATCACTAATAACAGAGATCACAGTAATCACAGATCCAAAATGAACCAGGACAGCATATATCACAAGATGTAACAGAAATAGATCACAGGTATATGAACACAAATAGAGAGATCACAGACACAAATAGAGAGATCACAGGTATATGAACATAAATATAGAGAGATAACAGAGATCACAGAAATAGAGAGAGAGAGAGAGAGAGAGAGAGAGAACTTGAACCTCCCTTGTGCTTCCAATAGACTCTTCCATGCCGGACAGTAGATACACATGATTGCATCAACAATTGCTTGAGTTTCTGGACGCAACGGAGGAGAAGAAGGGACCTCCGAAGGTTGAATCTCGTCGGGGGGTTGAATCTCGTCGGGGGGTTGTGTCTCGTCGGGGGGTTGTGTCTCGTCGGAGTCGTAGTCAACGGCGTCTGGAATAAACTCCGACTCGGGAACAAATTCGTCGTCGTCAGAATCACAGACCCATTCAGCCGTCGAATCGGATTCACCCATCACTAGGGTTTCGGTTGATTTGAGGGGAATCAACCCAGAAATAGGAAGCCAGTAACAAATCTGTGGATTAGAACCACAAAAATCCCCACCGGAGATGAAGAACACGGCGGTAACGAAACCCTAACCCTGAAAATAACCAGGGTTTCGGTGGATTCGAGGCCAAATCAACCAAGAACCAACAAACAGGGTCGGAGATCTACCGATTAGAGACAATTTAACCGCCACCGGAGATGAAGAACACGGCGGCGATCAATTTGGGGAAGAACAGTCGAGAGACTGAGAGAGAGAGGTAGAGAGGTTGAGTGAAATGAGAGGTCTCCGTCTGTTGGGTACAGAGAGAGGGGTGGGTTAGATTAGTGTTAGGGTTAGGTTAGGGTTAATGCTTAGATTTAGTTGATGGGTTCATTTGGGTTTGGTTCTGCTAATTTGGGCTAATTGGCCCACTAAATTGGACCCAAACTTTATAAACAATGAAGAAAAAAAAAGTTGGCCTGCAATGTCAGAGGGGTATAATGGTCATTTACCTTGTTTAAGGTTACCCAATTTGGAAATGGGAAGAAAGAGTGGGGACGTACCAAAAAGGAAATTGGAAAGAAAGAGCAGGGACGGAGTGGTAGGTCTTATTGAGGTCTAGCTTCAAAGCCAAACAGCCCTTCATTCCTTCTTTCACGAAGTTGATGTGGTGGACAGTTTTCCCTCTCCTTCTCATCTAAAACATGAGACATATGAGTTTCACACCTCCAACGGCGGCTGTTAACATGAAAGGAAGCATCAATACATGTTTAGAAGTTATGATAAATTTTTAATTCTCCACGTTCCGATTCATTCATTAACTGACACATGATTTAGTATTCATCATTTGCTCATATACTTGTACAAAGAACTCGAGTTCTTATTTGATAATTCAGAACTTCCCGATACTACTACATCCGAAACCAATAGTAGCATTAGATCAATCAGCCATCAAATGAGTTTGGGGCTAATTTTGGCGAACCCGTCCCAAGGTAAAACCTGTAATAAAAAGAATCCGATTCTCACGGCCTCCCTCCTCATTTCGGCCCAACGCCCCCCTCCCCAGAAACTGAAGATAAGACAATAGTAGACAAGTGGTAGTAGAAGTAGTCTTCTGGGAGGAAATCGGAAGGTTATGACAGAAAAGCTGACCTACAATTACATTCCTATCTAATCAAAATGCTAGACAGAAGCCGAAATCCGGAACCCAGGTGGCCGCATTTTGACAGTTCCATCTGTACACCTTTCGCTTCCACGTGTAAGACCGTACTCGTCCGTGGTTCTCGATAAGAACTCGAAACGTTTACGTGAAGTGAAACTTCTCTGAAAACAAACCTGATTCCAATGGCGTCGCAGCTCAACCCACAATTTGGCTACGTAGTTGTTTTCGTCAAGGACGTTGCGAAATCCTTAGATTTCTACTCCAAGGCCTTCGGTCACAGCGTTCGCCGGCACGACGAATCCCTTGGGTAAAACCATATCGACCCCCTAGCTATAAATATGCTATTACCTATCATTAATTTTTTTAAATGGAAAGTGACTAAGTGCATGTTGCGTTTTTGGTTTCCCTTTAAAAACACTGTTTTGTCAGAGAAATTCATTTGACAGTGCAACTTTTATGTCTGTTAAAAAACAAAAACACACTGAAGACAGCATTTCAAAAAATTGTTTAGTGTTTTTTTGGGGGTGACATTTGAACCCTGATTCGATGCATGAAGTAAAAGATATATATCAGTATTGTAGTAAAACCAATATTACAATAAAATAACATTAAATTTAGTAATATTGTCAAATATCTTTTCTGATTTTAAACACTATTTTTCAGCCCATATCAAACAAATTTTTAATATCATTTTTAAATGCTTTTATTCAGCATGTTTTTTCTTATTTTTTTTTCTTGTTTTTAAACGGATACCAAAAGTTCACTACCAGTTTTAAAACATTTTATAGATGACATAAACTGAAATTATTAGTAATTGTGTGCCAGATGGGGCGAATTGGAGAGCGGGCATACCACTATTGGGTTCACGCCTCTGCATCAACGCGAGACCGATGACTTAACAGGCCGGGTCCAGCTTCCTCAGTCGGACCAGGAGAGGAACCCGGTCCAGGTTTGCTTTGTTTACCAGGACGTCGACGCTGCTTTTAAGGTAATTTCTTTCTTTTCCTCTATAGGAAAATAATGTGTATTATTTCTTATCTAAAGAAAGATAAAAATAATTGTACCGATACGTGCTAATTCAAAGGTATAAATTTATTCTCAAAAAAGAAAAGGGTACAAATGTGCAGTCTCTATCGCGGTTCATTAACAAATACTTGTTTGTATGATGATGATCAGAGGGCAGTGGAGAACGGGGCAGTGCCAGTGAGCGAGCCAGAGAAGAAGCGCTGGGGACAGAAGGTTGGCTACGTGCGCGACATTGACGGGATCGTGGTTGGGCTGGGGAGTTACGTGACCCGGCCCGAGTGACATTTGGGTCTGCCAGTTCCAACACTACTATCACCAAAATCTTACAACCTTCAAAGAACTTGCAATAAAAAGAATATAAACGTACGTTCCTGTGTGCTCTCGTGTAAATGTAATACGTAGTTGGTTATGTGTTTACACACTAGATGTGAGTAATGAATAATGGAGTTGGAGGCTTGTATATCCTTGTGAAATAAATAACACCTCGCAATGTTATAGCCAAGTTTCTAAGGTTTCAAATATTTTTCAATTGAACTATCACTCGTTTACAGAGGACATTATTGTTTGTGATAACAAAAGATCATTTGAATCGCTGTGAAAAACACCAAGGATTAGTAAATCTATTTTTCAATTGAACTATCACTCGTTTACAGAAGACATTATTGTTTGGGGTAAAAGACAAAAACCACCCCTCGAGTATGGGGTATATACAAAAAAAACCCCTCGTGTTCGGGGATATACAAAGACCACCCCTGTCATTAACGGCCGTTGGACAAATACCACCCTTCTGTTAATGTCAGTTAAGAGAGGGGTGCAATCTGACTTCTTTTATGACTATTTTACCCTTATTTGTGTTTTTGTGTTATTTTGTTCTGTTCATAGTGTTCTTGGTGTTCTTGGCCACCACCGCCACCCCCACCGCCACCGCCACCGCCACCGCCAACACAAACAACAACAAAAGTAACCAAAACAACTCACCGGAATTTCAATTACCAGAACCTATCAAACCAAAATCATATTCCCCAAGTTACAACCCAGTAATTGAACAAAACCAATTTCGTGAATCAATTCCAAACCATACAAGTTACAAAATCAAACCATACAAGTTAATTTGTCACTTGTTTATCATAAGAACACCAAGAACACAAAATACATACCTACAAAATTGTCTAGGAGAAGATTTCATCTGCAGAGAAAAAAAAAAGGGTGCCAAAGCAAACACCACCAGCAATTGATAACCCAAACCCCCTTCAATTCGATTCACCTCTCGTCTCTGTTTTTGTCGAAGCAAACGCCACCACTGTCACCACTGTTTTCACCAACAAAACTGACCACCACCACCACTCTGACCTCCATTTTTTCCGTCGAACTAGCACCTCCAACACCCCCATCACCGTCGCCTCCCTCTTGCGATGCAGCCACCAAACCGAGCCACAACCAGCGACTCAAAGAGCTCCCGAAGACGACCCGAGTCTGACCCGATCGAGCCCCCCAGGATTCCATGTTCGCTCGGTCGGTTCCTCTCTCTTCGGCGACCATTTACAACCACTGACGTACACCTCAAACCATAACCATCATCACCATTATTACTACCTCCATCTCTTCCAAAACTACCACAGTACACCTAAAACTCCACCTGTAGATTTCACCATCAACTCCAGAAAACAACAATACAAACCTAACCTTCACATAAACAGATATAAACATCACAGAAATCGGTTGATTTCAATCAAACAAAACCCAGAAAAACCCACAACCCAGGGACTCCGATTCTACTGCAATGTTGAATTCAGAGGTTTTCTACCCCTCTAACACCATCTCTCAAGAACCCTAATTTCTACCCCAAATCGAACCCAAATCGGAGGTCGCCTATGGGGAAGAACCAGGGCTTGAACATGGAAAAGGGTTCACTCAACTGGTTAATGGGAGAGTATGAATCGGTTCTCGAAGGCGTTTCAAGCTCTAACACACCGGTCAACGTTCTGGACTTCCCCTGTTCAGCTGCTTCAATCTGGTTCAGATTGGAAGGAGGCTAGATGGTTGTTGTGGAGATCTCCTCCTCTCCCTCTCTCTCTCTCTCTCTGTGGTTGTAATCGAAAAACCCAAATCGCATTAGCCCTAATTTCGACCTCTCCGGTCGTTGATTAGGGGTCTCGGCGATGCAGAAATCGGGACCGCCGAGGTGGGTCGAACGAGGGCCGAGCGTGCGCCGTCGTGAAGCTTCTAGTGCATCGTCGTGAATATCTCAAGGTCCCGACGGTGCTTTGCCGGAAAGCGTTGCTGAAGAAGCCGAAGAAGCCGAAGAAGAAGCTGATGATGAAGAAGAAGGGGATGTTGCATCACGTCGTCGTCAGTTGATAGTGGGACGATGACTTCAAGCTTGAACGAATCGGAGGTGGGGAATCCGGCCGGAGATGATGAGCTGGAGATTGTTGGGATGTCGATGGGTTCGTAGCCACCAGATCTGGTCAAGCCCTCAATCGGAGGAGGCGACATCGATTGTCAGTCGGGGATCTCGATGGGTTCGACTCTGGTTATGGTGGGTTGATGGTGGTGGCGGCTGAGAGAGAGAGAGAGAGAGAGAGAGAGAGAGATGGGGAAGGAGAAGAATGCAGCTAGGTTACAAAGTGAGGAAGAAAGAAGAAAAAATTGTATTTATAGTGTGACTTTTTTTGTCAAAATGAGGGTAAATATGTCTTCTTACCCATCCGTCAGTGTGCTGTTAATGACAGGGGTGGTCTTTGTATATCCCCGAACACGAGGGGTTTTTTTGTATATACCCCATACTCGAGGGGTAGTTTTTGTCTTTTACCCTATTGTTTGTGATAACAAAAGATTATTTGAATTGCTGTGAAAAACACAGGGATTCGTAAATCTATATGGGCCACCCGTAGACACACTGAATCAATCAGTAGTCAGTACTCAGTAGTACTCTTTTGGCTTAACGACCCAAACAAAACAAGGGACAGATTCGATTGCATCTCTCATGAAAAACAGGGCAGAGTCTGACAGATTCGCTGCACTCTCCACTGTTCTTACATTTTCAGTGAGTTGACTCACCTCAACTCGTTATTACTCTTGCCCACAATGCATTCGGATGAGCACCGGCTCTAGGAAAGTGAGGCCAATACACTTCTTAACCATGTAGGGCACATTCCAGGGCATTGGAACTATTCAACACTGATGCAATGGTAATTTAGTGCTCAAATGAGTTCGTATTCTAAATACTGTAGCAGCTGTGAATATACTATTAGACATTACTACTGAGAATTCAATTATTTAACAGGACATGTGATTATTACACAATCACAAACATTTTTGATACAGTTCAATCAAACTAGTAAGAAAAAGACAACGGTAGTGGATATAGAGCAGAACAACACACGAAAATATGTTGAATAGACCAAACCCTAAAGGTAACTAAGTACCAGCCTTGCATCATCATTAGCACTACATTAATTTCACATCCTCTTTCAAACCACAAATTGCTACTAGCAGTAATACTAATCAAACACAGATTAAGCTAAGCTAAGCTCCAAGACCCATCGATTGATAGCTCTCTTTTATCATCCATCCATCCTTCAGCAGCACTACTACACTTCATTTAGCCAAATTAATGGCAGAAAATGACCTTAAGCTCGCGAGGCGAAGAACACTCGTGAGTAAGCGAAGGGCTATCGTGCGCGTAAGTGAACGTCGCCGGGCACGAGCGCTTGAAAAACTCGGTGTAGCTCGAAGCCCTGCATGTCTGGGGGCTATTGTAATGCCCCCTGCAGCAGAGCTCGTCCGTGCCGAACGCCTCGCACCCACTCTTGCACCCCACCACGTGCCCCAGCGGCCCCTTCATCTGGAGAGGGGCCGGGCAAGTCTTTATCAGGTCAGCCTTGCACCCCACGACGGGGCAGTTCCCCCTCCCCTCGTGGGGTGTGACCGTCAACGGGACGTTGAACCCGTCGACGAGGCTGACAGTGTAGGAAGAGAGGTCATTGTGGCCGTGGTGGAGGGCGAATTGTACAAGGGTGGCGGGGGCTGCTCCCCCGGCACCGTTGCACTCCAGACGGCCGCCACAGTCACCTGTCAGGCAGGTGAAGCGGCCGTCGTTCTGGTGGGTGCACCATGTTCGGGCCCAGACGCGGCCCGACCAGTGCTGTGCGGGTGCCGGGAAGGAGCGGTGGGTGTTTGTTGGGAGGGCGAAGCCACCGCGCTCGAGGACGGGGTGGCCAGCGTTGGGCTGGATGGCCGGCCAGACGGTGAAGGGGCAGTGGTTGACGACGGTTAGGATGAACTCGGAGTGTGCAGCATAGGGGAGGGTGCACAGGATAAGCAGAGAGAGGATTGAGGAAAAGAGGAGAACTTGGGAATTCATTTTCTTCTTTCTACTTGTGGTGTGAAGGCTGAGTGAGTGAGGAAGTGAGTGAAGGGCTCATCTTATAGAAATGGGATGCAAGGGCTTGGAGTCACTACAGTGTTGTGGGCAATGACTAAAGTAGCCTCACCCTTTTTGCTTTGCTTGGGTCCTTTTTCACAGTTCAATGCATGCCAGTTCTTTTGTCTATTTCTTGAGAAATTTTTTAGTTGTTCTAATAGCACCAGGCCAGATATGATATGTGGTACTCTAGATTACATCTATGCTCACTATGATACACCTCTAACCATAAAAATTTAGTGCCCCATTATAGCACCATAGGTCGAATCAAAATGTAACGCTTATACAAACAGTTAGTGGTCGACACATTAGGGCACCAGGTGGTGCGCTGTTAGAGCACTAAAAATATAACATGACCAGTGCATCACTGTGTCCTCAGAATATTACCCACTCTTACCAACTCGCAATATGCAAAGTAAGCTTAATCAGATAAAATGTAGGAAGAGGACCGCAACGAACATGTAAAAGGCCAACTCTACCAAATTTGCAGATTAAGAAAAAGCAGGCCTCCATAATTGTTTTGCAAATCTGGAATGGGGACCAAGAGGAAAGCTGTATTGGGAGAAACATGCAGGGGCATGCACACAGAAATTGTAAGATTAAAGAGAGAGAATCTGTACTACGGTAGTGCGAAACCAAATGCTACTAGTGAAAGTTATTGGGGTTTCCCGAGTTATTTTATGGGTAAAGCCAAGCAAGGAGAAAAAAACGAGAAAGGAAAAAGAAGGAACCTTTTTCCCAGATTGTCATCACCACGAGATGGACGGTGGTGCTTTGTTTCTCGAATTTCACGTTCTCTGTTCGCATCACGTCATGAAAATTTGTCTTTCTGTTTGATTTTAGATAAGGAGGAAGAGGAGCACATGATCAACTATTGAAAATTTGAAAATTGTACCCTTTAGAGTGTAGTTGAGTTGGTCGGGCGAACACTCTAAAGACTTTGAGCATTTTGTCTTTAACTCTTGAGTTCAAATTTTGGTACAATCCAATGACATGCTTATTGGACTTCTCAATTGCGAGTCTGCCAATCCGAATTTAATATTTATCCAGTGCGACCCTAAAGGTAGTGGTTGCGGATTCTCACATCATAAAAAAAAAATGAAAATTGTGACAAAAACTTCAGAGCAAGGCTAGTGCCAATTGTCGCTCAATTTTTCAAAATCGCAATTTTTATCAATATTGTTATGTTTTTTTACTAAAAATACTCTTTAATAAACATACAAATGTTCAGTTCAATTTTTTCACGGCTACCCTTAAAATAAAATACATAGCTTTTTCTTGCGTGTAGTAATTTACTGGTTAGAACCTTGTGAGTCTGTTCATCATTTATCAAGTTCAAGATTTCAGTAGCCGCAGGCTAAAAAACAAGGAAAAAATAGCAATTACAAGTACTGTAGCAATCCAGAAAATCTCATCTCAGATCTCAATAAGAAACATAAGAAACTGTGTTCTGGGATGTTTAAATTAATGGATTTGCTTGCTAGTACTATATCTGAAGTCGGCATGGTCAGTGAGATTTACTCCCGAGGAAAAACATGTAGGAGACACAGACAAACTTTCTACTAGTATAAAACTCAATTGGTTTTCGTCTTTTCGAGTGACTGAGAGGTACTTAAAGTTATTGGTATCCAACAAAGTTTTCTCTACCGACCATAACACAAAAAAAAAAAAAGGCACAAAATGTAGACACGTCGGTAAAAGAAGGGATCTTTTAACATAAAATAAAAAAACACATCACAGTGGCTCAAAATTGAACTTGGGGTAGCCCATGACAGTTTGATTTGTTATGATAACAGTAATGCTAACAGAGACAAATTGGAAAAAGCCCAGAAGCTTAAACTAGAGAGTTCTGTGGAGCTCAGCGAGTCGATGTACACAGAGACAACAACTTAAAGGAGATTATGGAGACATAAGCTCGCACTATCTGAATTTGTTAGTCATGTTTGTCTTTTCAACACTACTTTGACTGATGGAATGGTAGAAGAAAGTTAATATTTCAGCAGACTATAGAGTTAAAACGACTCTACAACAATATAAAAGGATTAACAAGATCTTTTGACGTTTTGCCACTCAAAAAAATGTTAATGTCTTAGTAGTATTTTTAGTCACACTCAAAACGAAAGAACATGATATCACAACTTAGGACCTGATACTGATGCGCAATTGGGATGATAAGCCACTTAATTTAACACTGCGGTACTTCATTGTGATAATGAATAAGGGAACCATTTTTTTACCTGGCATACTTTTGGAAGAGATCCATAAGCTGTAAAAATGTAGTAATATCAACACAACTGTGGGCCTAATGATCCATAGGGTACAAGACAGTTTAAAAGCGGCAACACAACTGTCTACAAGCTGAAGCAATGGCTGCTTGTGTGGGAGCTTTGAATCTGGGGAAGAAGGCTTTGATAGAATCTGATAATGCTGAGGTGGCGAAAATGATAAATGGAGACATACATATTGCAGTTGAAGTTCTTCAAATTATTTGGGATATCAGGAAATACATGATGGAGTGTGAAGCTAATTTCACCTGGATTAGCAGAAAAGCTAATTGTGGAGCTAATTGGATTGTAACCAAGGGTGCTAAGTTTGGTCTAGTGTGGAACTGGGTTGAAAACCCCCCAGATGATCTTAGAAGAATTCTGGAAAATGATTGTAATAGTGCTGTTTCTGTTTTTTAAGTTTAATAAAATTAGTTTTTCTGGTCAAAAAAACTGTTTGCACAAATGAAGTGATATGCTCTAATTCGTAACATATGGTACATAATTGAAAAAGATGACGCATGGCAGAATGCTTCGGCCCTTAAAATCAATTAGGGATCTCATTAGGGCCCAAAATGCTAAAAACGAACTACGGCCTTCACGACGACAACAGAGCCAGACTGGCCTTTCTATACTCTGGGCCTGATGATCAAGAATTTCACCCTAAACATGCATAACCACCATATTTTCATACAAAAAAAAGTAATCAAACCCATCCACGGTGTTCTTTTGACAGCACAGCACTACTTAATGGGTTATGATAATCCCCAGAAAACTAGAGACACATGTACAAGTCATCCCAAACGACCAAATTAAGTTTTTCCATCCAAACTAGAGAAACATGTACTAAAATATTTTAAAAAAAGTACTGTTTTGGTAGGGGCTGGACCGGCCCTGAGGCAGCCGGGGTGGGCCTGGTTAGGGTATTTGGAGGGGGCCAGGCCCGTTTAGACTGTGGGCCGGCCCTATTACCTTGACTCAAACCTCTATACAAAACGACAACCAATTGGTGTGATAGGATGAGATAATGGTGCAACTGAGGTCGAAACTGGGCTAAAGAGGAAGTGGATGTAAACCTGTCAGTTTCAGAGGTGTGAGTTGACAATTATGGGATTTGTCGGTACAAATAGATAGGGGCTGTATCATGATTATGTCCCTAATGAACGGCAAGCAACCTCGAGCAAATTGCGAATCACACCCCACTATTATCAAACCCATATGATGCAAATTTTGACTTCCACACAAAAACTGAAAGCTAAGGCATCAGAATTCAGAAATCACGCTTCAAAGTTTCCCTCCTCGCATAAGTAAAGAAGTTTCAAACCTTCTGTTCTCTTCATTCACTTACACCCTCCAACCGACACAATGACCGGAATAAACTCATAACAGCTTCAAGTTTGGCTATGATAAGTCTGATACCCAGAAGGGTTTCTGTTCTGCCAAAAGGGTTGTCAACTACTGAAGGACAGGGAACAGGAGGACATAACAACCACAAAGCTATAGTGCAGATGCCATCAGTGTCCCAAATTTCAAGTGTCAAAAGTGGCATGAGTAGTTAACCCATAGCAATGCAATGATGAAATGGACCCTTACTGCTATTAATATACAATGACTACTACTCTATTAGTGCTAACACAAACAAGACAAACGAAAAGCCAAAACCATAGGCACGTATCGTAATGGGGCATCATTTTGTCTTTAGATCTAAGGAAATCCAGTGAACAATAATGATCTATTGTACTATGACAGCTATGAATACTGAGGAACAAAACAGGGGATATAGTTTCAATAAGTAAATTACCTGGAGGTATTGACGGTGAAGAGAATAAACTGCTCTAGCTTGGAGAAGAACTTGATCAATTACAACAAAAGATAATCTACTAAACCCAAACAACTAGGTTCCAATCAATCTATCTGAGACCACAAACCTACAGCTACACGAATTGAAATCAGACAAGTATGGAGGCCAACAGACGACAATTAGTGCAAGGCATCACATGACATACATCATTTTGCATTAACTTTTACTCATGTCGGATAGAGAAAGCAGAATAAACACTGGAGTACAAAATGTGCAATATGCATTAGGCCCCTACATTACCGTGCCGACGGGCATGCTTAGTTAGGCACTTAAAAGAAAATAATGCAAAGGCTCATGACTATTATCATGGATGAAATGATGGTCACATGGAAGTCAACTCACAATGAGCAATAAGCCAGCAGCTTATAATCTTATTCATTTGCACCCGTAAAAGCATAGGATACCCAGCACATGTAACAAACACACAATTTTTTTTCAAGTTTTGTCATGATTACCAAACTAACTCTTTGATCCTCCACTCCCACCGCCGCCTATATATCCAGTTTAGACTTGAAAGAATCACAAAACGCCCAATGAGGATAGCCCAAGTTATAATCTATTTTCTCTCAGTATGCCTTCTGATGACAGCATTTCAACAGTACACAGTCAAGATCAGCGCAGTTGAAGCTAGAGAACCAGGCATGATACAACTCTCTTTCTTTTGTTTCAATGGAAATGCGTTGCGAATTATCTAACCTAGGATACGTGTACCCATAATAAGTACTGTTTTCCGGTTTTTCTCTCGTTTCAACTTTCAACACAACAAAACATTTGTAAAGGCTTCAGTCTATCACCATTGATTATGTAGGACAGGGTCAAGATACAATTTTCTTCGTACTGGTCATGCATGCATTTCCTAAATGCTAAAACTCTGCTATATCTACAACTAAATTCGCAGTATGGGAAATAATTTGGAGGAAGCTGTTTTCCTTCAGTTTTCAGTAGTTGTGCAAACCAAAAAAAAAAAATGGCGGCGCCGTTCGCTGACTGAGAAATAACGCTTTTTTACTGTTCATGTGCAGAACGCTTCAAGTTTAGTTCTGCAAAGCATGGCTCGGAGCTGGTCACAGGATCAAGTGAAACTACTTCGGTACGGATTATCAAAATTTCTCATGTCTAAATCTGAAAGCATTGTTCCTTAAATCCTAAACTAGATTATACTATATCTTTTAGATGTATAATATTCCAGCTAAAAGATAATCATATTGAGCAGGTTAAAGCAAAAAGGGTTTACAAGAGACCCTCCGGACCCAATCCAAACGGAAATAACCAGTCTCCATCAAAGTCATGAGTTCATGAAGATAGGCGTTGGTAGAATAAGCCGAGCATAGCAGAGCAGATAACTACTTTCAGTGGGGTGGTGGAGGATAAATTCGTGTAATTGAGTACTTTAAGGGTCTAATGCTTAGGGTGTTATGTTTGTATAAAGATGGGATATGTTCAGAGTACTGGGTTCCCTGACTGTATGCTAATTATGAAAGCCTTATTGGTAATTTATGTGGATCACTATGATCGCCCTTGTAAAAGGTTCACTATACTGTTTTCTATGATCAGCCCGAATCCGTATTGGATGTTGCAGTTTCGAGGCTCAGGCATGACCTTTGTCACATGCTAAAAAGGTTAGTGTGATCCTGTCCTTGGACCCATTGCACATACTATCTCCAGGATACTCAACAACTTCATTATCGTACCCCAACTCAAGTGATAAACTGATAATAATGTGTAAATAGAGTAATAGATGTATTTAAAATATTTAAATGGCCATTTTATGTTCATTTGGAAGACTAAAAAATCCCGACTAAAGAATATTATAGCACTCCCTCTAACACGAGCACTCATGCCATACTTCTAGGAAAGAAAAAAAAAAAGGTGATGCACTCGGTTAACTGAAGGGTGTGGAAGTGTAAGAACTGCTTTGAGTCTTAGAACGGTCCGTTAGTACACCTACCAAGATGTGTGAATCACATCCAAACTTCACAACACCAAATAATAGTGACCTCTAAATCTGAATGACGTTTCTTGACACAGTTCAAACCAACCATGACAAAAACTCAAGACTGATCATTATAGGCATGTAAAATTGCTTGTTGGTACTCATTTCAAAAACTATGCAGCCTTCATAGTAAAAGGAAAAAAGCACTCAAAAAGTGGATCGAAAAGGGAAAGCTACAAACATTTCTGGTGGATGCACACTTTAAGCGCTATAATATTTATGACATGTAAATTTTGACACTTACTCCCTCCGTCCCACCCAGTTCTTGAAAAAACTGGATGGGTTGCTTTATTAAAAACGTTGTGAAAAGTCTATAATACCCCTTCTCCTTCAAACAATTTTCACTCTATGTCCCTCTCTCCCTCCCTCTCTAATCTCTCCCAGCTTGATTAGCAACAACAACAAGAACACTGTAAACAACCACAACCAACACCATGGCCAAGAACACAATTTCACACTTTCAAGAACACAAATTCACTCTGTTTCCCTCTCTCTCTCATCTCTCTCAACTTGATTGACAACAACAACAACAACAACAACAACAACACCCCACAACCACCACCAGCTTAACAAGTTTGATCTGCCAAGGCCACGACCCGTTGCCGGAGATCCGCCATCGCCACCGCCACCGCCACGAACGCCGTGTCTACCAGATCTGCACCTGTGGTACAGAGAGAGGGGTCGCCGCCTCAGGGAGATGATTGAGGCACCAAGAACAACTTTTTAGAGATGAAGAAGAAGGTAAATGCAACAAATATGCCTTGGCAACCGCGTAACCCACACCCCATCATATGTTGCTTGCGCAAGATTCTTGCAGTGAAAATTTATATTTTTAAGTTTACAGGTACAGTGCTTGAAAACTGTTAACAGGCATTAACGGAGGGACCCCTATAAAAGATTTCTGAAGGTAGTTACAAATGTGAGAACATTGGGGTTACTAAACCTTTTGTGCTGCTTGTGAACTGTCAAAGAATTGATTATCATTATACCAGCAAGTAGACCTACAGTGCGGGAGCCAAACTAAAAATGGCTCCCCATATATCGACTAAGATACAGTTCCTTGAATATACAACACTCGAACTATATGCTACATAAAAATTTCATACCGCACGCTTCCGTTTTGATCGCTTACTCCTCTTTGGCCTAGAATCGCTCCCATTAGAAGCATACATCTCCTCCAGAACCTCGTCATCCTGCAGAAAACCTTCAATTAAAACTTGACTTGCAGGTATATGTACTCTGTACGCATTAAATGTTATCACGACTTTGAAACCAACTGTCGTGGGCAAGAAAAATAAGAAAACGTTACTGGCTCTTGCAGCATTTTGATGAGAAGTGAGAAGATCAGTCATTTTTTCTTGATAGGCCAAGAACATGTATTAAACCTACAGGTGATTCCTCCTTTGTCATAGGGGGTTGAACACAAGTCCTCTCTATGAATAGTGGAGTCTTTGAGTAATTTACTGACACAATTAGGCCACAAAGCCATTGGTGACATGATTAGTCCTTAAACATGGACAAGGCTTCCAGGTTTCCTATACTATTTCGGCAGCTATATCCAGTGTCTGATTTGATTGGATATGAAATTGACTGTCATCAGAGCCACAATGACACTATGTTTAGTACATCCACTAATGAAGGCAAAAGAGAAGTTGAGTCAAGAAAATAATTGCTCATCTTTCTCTGTTTGTAAGATATGGCTTAGGAAAAGCAACAAAAAAAAAAGTTTGGTTATTTTCATAGTTCTTTCCGAAGTCAGCAAATCTCCTTCAGCTTTTAACCTAGGAAATTTTAGTAAGGATAACTTTGTTAAGGTAGACATGCATGCCTGTACCAAAAGCTAGGTCATGAGTCATGACACACAAATTAAGTTCCAACCAAACTACATTTACCTATACATGCAACTAGAGGTATTGATGAGATAGAAAATGAGACACCATTAGCTCAAAAAACTTATACTGTCCTTTATTTGGATTGAATTACAATTTAATCATCCCTGAAAAATTATGTTTAAATTATCCCGAGTCGGGTGCCCCTATGGTGCAGAAACGTACCAAATTTCGCCTAACATGCAGTTTTTGAAGTACCAAACAATAGGATGAAAAACATGTGCCACATCCGGGTACCTTCGATGAAGGAAAGGAACCTGGATTTGGGAACCAACCAATTGTTTACAGACTTGTGTCCAACAGCAACATGTACATGATAAATTGATATATAATCTATACTATTATATAAGGCGGGAGCACCTTTTGGTAACCTTGTACGTTTCAGTTATACCCTTAAACTTTGCTGTAATGGGGTAACTGAAATTCCATTAACTTCCCACTAACCCACCACCAAATCAATTATAACTTCTTATTTTGTACACATGTAGCGCGCTTGTTCAATGTCTAGTTAGTCATAAAGGGCGGGTACCACCAATTCCATGAATGTACCCGGTTTCGCCATACCATCTGGTTGTTTATTGCCACATCATCAGGAGATCTACAATATCAAACCCTAAAAGTTGGCTACTTCGGATTATAAGTTCATCCAATGATCCACGCATAGTTCTAAACCAGACCAGACCGGGCAGTCTGGCCGGTTGAACCGCGAAGCACCCCAGGCAGGTCCAGGTAGCATGTTGGACCGGGCGTGCAATTGAACCGAAAGAAAATGGTGGAACCAGACGGTTGAACGGCGATACTGGCGAACCAGAGTGGTAACAACCCGCCTGGTTTGTCAATAAAAATAATAAATTCACTTGTCCGGAGAACCAAACCAGGGAGAGATCAAATTTTCGCTGAGTACTTAATGTCCGGTCATGTAATTGTAAATTTACTTCCTAACAACAACAATCGATACTGCCATAATTCCCTTTCACAAAATCAATTAGCATCCACGGTTGATTCACTTGCTTATTAGAAGATATTCACTGACACATTAGATAACTTATACTAATGATCAAAGAATTAAAATCATCATCAAGTGCATTTTTCAACCAATTAGCATAGGTTCTTAAGTGATACCAAACAAGTCGAATGTGAAATATCCCTATTTATCTAAATGCACGCGACTTTCAGTACATGGACCGAGTACTTAAAAGGGCCGTATGCTTAAAAGGGTTGTGTGCTTTCAGTACATGGACCAAATTTAAAAGCAACTGTATATTGTTAAGATTTTAGTATCCAACAGATCCCCATAAAAGCAAAAATGACAAACAGGTGGCCATATAAGAGATCAGTAATTTGAACAAACCTTTTCCTCTGTCTCGTTATCTGAACCATCTTCTGAATCAAGTGAAGACAGGGGAATCTGAACTTGTTCTGCAGGTAGTGCCTTACTCAATTTTTTCTTCCTGTCTTCATCTTTTAACCTTGAAAACCTGTGGTAATTATATAAATCATGATTTCAAGCAAAAACATGCATGCATGAAAATTTCGGTCTGTGAAACCAACCTGTCACCAGGCTGTGTGGGTAGGGAACCCGATCGTTTAGCACGCCCTGCGCTGATGATTCCACCTGCATTCTCACTTACAGCAGGCTTTGCACCACCTAATTTCTTCAGCCATACTTGTTGTGCGGTGCTAAGGACATTGTTTGTGAACCTACCCCATAAAGCAGCTCATAATGAAAATCAATAAGTTGAATAACCTATTATGAACAGTTACACAGACAAAAGCAATTTCTGGCAGTGATAACTACTCATGCTTCACTGCAATGTTGTTGATTATGTCTTGAAGGTACAGTGCAATGACTCAGTGGTTAAGCATATGGTACAAAGAAGATTTCCTTACAAAACCAATAAAAGACGTTTTACGTACTTTGAATAGAAAATCTCATCATACAGACTGGCATTGCGAACTTGCAGGTGTACTGACAAGTTTAGAGTCATAGGACATCATTTACAGTAGAAAATAAATGAAAAAATAAATACAACATCACATCTCCAAAAAATTTCCTCGAGTACAAAGTTGTAAGCCTGCACATCATATTAAATTATCCGGTAACTTAATGCATTTTTGTCCAAACTTGCTCTAAGGTTCCCAAAAGGGCATCTAATAGATCATGCGTAGTGAGTGATGAATTTGAACGGTATCTTTGCGGTATGTTTATCTACACTTCTTGAAACTGTTGAGGGAACACTCTCTTGCTTCATCATTACATTATTCAATGACATTGTACTTTTAAACCATTTACTTCCTCTGTTTCTTCCCTTGCTTCCTAGTTTGACTTTCCGGGTCACGTTTGCGTGATGATTTGATTAACAAAACAATGCAAGAATCTGGTAATCTTTTCATGGTGTTGTAGAGCAAATATAACACCATGAAAAAATTACCAAATGCTTGCATTGTTTTGCTAACCAAATCACCGGGTAAAAGTGACCCGGGAAAGCCAAACTAGGAAGCAAGAGAAGAACCAGAGGAAGTACTTGACATGAACATTTGTTTCAAATTTTCAATCACCTTATATTACACTATGGTTTTCATTGTAGGATCAAGCATCATGTCAGGAGAACTAGCTGAGGAGAGACTCATGGGTTGACCAGTAATAATGGCAGTCAGTACCTCAACATGAAAAGAGAAAAGAAGTGACAAGCGTGATAGTACCAAAAACCTACCAGTAAATAGATAATCCTGAAGGAACGGATAATGAGAAGTAACCAATCATCAGAGGGAGAAATTTGAAAATAAGCATTGTGTTCTTTTGAGCTGGATCATTACTCTGCCAAAAGAAGTCAATGTCTGCTTAGACTATTTACAAATACATATTTACATAGAAAAGTAAATGAACAAAGATAAATTTATTTTCACCTGCGGAGGCTTCATGAGCTCCATTGAAACAAACTGAGAAGCAACAAGGAGGACAGGCAAAACAAGGTATGCTGCGGCGTCAGACCATCCCACAGGTGGATGCCCGTCCTGGAAGATGGATAATCATAACTGATAGTTTAGAATTTCACGTGTACAGATCTAAAAAAGAGCCTAGTTAGTGGATCAGCAATAGCACCATCATTTGTTAAGTTTCATCATCACAAGATGTACCTCAATAGTGAAGCTAAAATATAAGTAGATGTTAAAATAAGATATACCTCAATTAACAAGATGCTATTTTAAAGGTGTCCTAGAACTCGTAACTGTAGGCGAAGGGCCATGTGAGCTGCCATGTTTCCTTCCCACAAGCTTTACTTTTGACTAACTAATATCATCAACAAATTTCAGGGAGGGTGAGGGATTAACACACTAATTTGCATGCTTTTCTTAGTAGGATGGTGGGTTCATGCTACACTTTTCTGGTTACCAACATGTTGGTTTTGTCTTGCTTTTTATATGTATGCAAATTGTAATAAGAGGTTTGAGAGGATAGAAACCTCTGTTGAGCTAGTGGGTCTAGTTAGGCAAGTTAGAGAAAGCGAATAAGAGTGAAAAGTAAAGAGGAAAGCTATGTCGTATGGAACTACTGTGTGGTTTGTACCAGCTGGGGTATTGCCTTGAACGTGCATCTCTGTTGAACTTGAGAGGGAGTTCTTTTCCTTGAATTGATGTTCCATGCAGGTTAACTTGTGACCCAAAAGAGGCAAGGGAATCTAATTTCTAAGTTTCTCTACAGTTACAGTGTATATTTGTATATATAGTAGGTGTGATTTTTACTGCTTTTTAGCTATATGATAATTGTTTGGTAATTGATATATCGCGTTGATTGTGTATTCGGTGCTGCATGTTTACTATGCGAATAATTGGTTGATGTGTGAAGGGGATTTTAGATTTTTACGCCTGGTTAGGCAGTACCTACTCAGCTGTTTATCTTACCCCTTGGATCTACAGGTCGGGCGGGACTGTAGCTAAAAAATGGACTCGTGTGTCCTCCTGGTAATATTTTTTTAGCTATTTTTATGAAAGTCGTAATTTATTGTCTAAACGAGATATTTTGTAAAACGTTGTTTTGAAGAGCAGTCACATACCAGAATATCAGTGTTTTTTTTATTAAGGCGGACTTGTGTGTCCTCCTGGTGGAGTTCTAGATGTCTCTGAGTGGGGGACTGGTTGAGATTAACAATGTTTTATCTTTGATCAATAATTTTATATTAAATTTAACAAAAAGGAATGTTAAATTTGTTATAAGTGATTACTTTAACTCAATATATGAACATATGTTAGTCCAAGGTCTTAAATGTAAGTCTTTATCTTTTGCAATTACTTTCATATATCATTTTGTCTGTGTAGCATGGCCACATGCAAATTTTTTGATGGGCGTCAATTTGGATAAGGATAATACAATCGTTAAACCAGAGACACTAGCTTCTTTTATGTTTATAGTTGGGTTACAAAATTTATTTGGAGATGCTTGCTCCATGCTATTTTTTTTTTTTTTTTTGGGGGGGGGGGGGGGGGGGGGGGGTGTTGCTACTACTGGGTAGGGCACTGTGCTTCCTTCACATCTTCTCGGTAAATTTTACGTTGTTGTGAAGCTTTTTATTCTTAGTTGCAACTCCAGCTGATGTGGTTGTTGTGGTGTGCATTCGTTGCGTCCATTTGCATGTCAATAAGATTAAAAATATTCCTTTGCACATCCGCTAATTGCCAATTTCTCCCGTTTTGAGCTTCCACTAGATTTTTGTTAAATGCATTACAATTTTACCCGTTTTAAGAGACAATCCCCTTCCAGTTTGATCATGGCCGAAAGACTTTTGGTTTTGGTAAGGAAATTTTGTACAATAATTTTAGTATATAAATAAAGTATTAATTAATAAATATAAAAATAATAAACAAAAAATAATTTAAAAAAAATCTGGATCATGACAAGATATTCACGACTTTACTCAGTTTCAACCCTTGCATTTTCTCTTACCTCTCTGAAACTTTAATTTCACCAATTAAAACTGAGCCATACAAAATTAGACACCATTAGACCAGAAGATACCAGTTTGAATGGCTTTGGTGTGCTATTCCATAACTGATTAATGGGCAAGTCCACTCTAACCAGGAATAAAGAATTCATGGTACAAGAAAAGCATTATGAGGGACAATTACAGGAAAAAAGCTAAACAAAATGAGAATGCAGCAAAGATAATCAACGGATTCTCACGTTTTGGTGAAAAGAGGAATTATTACCACAAAGGGAAAGAGCCAAGAAATGCCAGCTCCACTCTGTCTAGCAGCTATGGTTGTAGGACCTCCCAAAGAGGGGATCCAAAAGAAACCTTCTGTCAGCAGTCCCTTTGAGTAAAAAATGTAGTTGCAATCAGCATAACTGTTTTAACTGTGTATGATACCTGCCTGACATTGGATTCTTTTAAAGGCAATAACAACTTCTTAGTTACCTCGTTCGCGACATTTGAAAGGGCTTGATATAAACCAATCCAAACCGGTATCGTCGCCAAAGTTGGGAGACATCCTGTTAATCACAGACTAGTGAGAGTCACAAATCGGCCATTACTGCCAACCTCAACTAGATAGGGCAAGATTGATAACAGAGAATGATTAAAATTTGGTAACATTGAACGAGGAAGGGTTGCAGGAAAAAACAAAAACAAAAAACTCAGCACTATGGCACACAAGAAAGCACGGGGTGCAGGATGAAAACAATGGACAGCCAGATAACGACAAGAAAATGGTAACCTAGGAAAACTACTCTATCCAAGTCAAGAATTAATAATGAGCTCAAAAGACGGATTGAACATCTAGTAGTACTGAACATCACTTTCATGAAAACATGGTTAACCAATTTTGAGTGACAAGACCCACGAATAACTAACCAGAAGACTTTTAGTGATCTTTATTTAATGACTTAAACGGATACCCTGACGGTATGCTTCATTAAATTTCCAGGTCCTAAATTCATTAATAATGAACAACCAACAATGTAATTACCCAAGCAGAAAATCAACAAGAATAAGAGATTTCATCTGAAAGAAAGCATGAAACGGTATGCGCCGAAAACAATCAAGACAGTGAAAGTTGACTCATGCAGCATGGACCCACTTTCTATTCGTTTACTTCATGTGGAAAGTAAATCTTTTACCTCTCTAACATTCTCTTTCCTAAAAAAATTAGAGCATAAAAATGTTACTTGCCTAAGCTGAAACTAAGTGTGATCTATAGTTATAATGGAACGTTTGAATGGTAAAAGAACATCTACGGAAAGTAATGGAATGTGTGAATGGCACTTCTAGTGGACATTCTACAAGTACACATTCGTATATTATAATAACCTAGTATATGCCTGTTTCTTCACCGTCTATCTTAAACAAATCTATAACTGAATGTATACCGGCCAAAAGAAAAAGCAACTGCAAATGTTCAGATATCGAGCATAATACATATGCTGAAGACCTTATAACATAGTTCTGTAAATCTATGATCACAAACTAGTTTCAAATATTCTCTATTCAGTTCATGCTACGAGCAACTACGGCATACATTTGGGATAAATTAGAACTGGCCAATATATTGTTTTCAGGTCATTAGTTACTTATAATGTTAAAGCAGGCAGTGAGAAAAAGATCTAGATGCAATGCAAAGGCCAATATATTGTTTTCTTTGACCATGATCAGGTGCTTCACAGCACGTTTCACAGCACGTTTCACATGACCATGATCAGGTGCTTCACAGCACGTTTCACAGCTGAGTCCTAGAAAGTGGGAACCTTATCAATAAAACAGTCAGCAAGTTACAGCAACACGGTAAATCTTGCACCCCAAACATTTCTATGGGAACTAACCATAAATTATTTATTTGCAAAGAATGATTAAGAAACCATTCAAGAGTTCACAATAGAAAAAACTAAACCAACATTCAGTAAGGATAAAAGCTGTACCTGCCAAAGGGTTAACCCCCGCTTGTGTATAGAGCCGCGATGTCTCAAGTTGTATTCTTTCCTAATACAAACAAAAAAGGTTGCAAATATGTAGAAAGTTATTAACTGGAGCAGCGCCAATGAAAGAAAAACAATGTCGCGGGCTTGATGATCACACTAAACAAAGTCAATATTTGCTCCTAACTTAGAGGACTTTTTCATTCAACGATTTTTGCCAATTTGAGGACCAAACTCCCCTCATCTGATCCTCCAAACATATGGTAAAAGCACAAAGGCTCAGCGCATCATGAGGCTTATGAATTCTGGTCATTCCACCAACTCAATCATTTATAACAAACTTCACTTTTGCAAGGGGCTTTCGTATTTGAGTAAATCAAGGCTACTGTCATAACAACTTAGGTTGCAAACCACTCACCCTCCTTGTCCTATTTAAAGTCCTAATGATTCAAATTAATGTCAGACTTGATTGCATGAGCAGGAAAAGAGGAAGATTGCCCTCAATTATCCTCTGGTGTATCCCAATTTACATATTGACATTCAGTCGAAATATATGTTCTGAGGTGGGGAAACATAAATGCAGCAGGGGAGCTTAACATGTTTCATTTGGACCGAACCTACACACTAACAATCAAGGGCTTTATGAGTCAGCAAATTCAGCAAAAAAGTGTCATGCAGAAATGTGATAGTGGTTGTGTGAGGCCATCATCTTCTATATAAGAACTTCAGTCAGTAGTAATGAAACATAGAGTTTGAAGATTAAGCACATGATAGCAAGAGTTCGCATTTGACCCTGAATTCTTAGTTATTTAAAACTGCCTCATCCTTGTAATATACTAGAAAAAGTTGATTAGAGATAGTTCAGGAATACAAGCACTGCTTGCACATGAGACTTGTGACAGTGAAAGTCGTCGTTTAAATGACAAGATATAGAAATGTTGCACTAGATGCAAATCGTGTACGAATGATACAGGAAGTAAGTTCAATAACATTGATATATGAGATGCCTTGATTTTCAAGACACCTGAAACTGATAAATGAAATCCATACATGCTGGTTCATTTCTTTAGACAGAAGTAGACCATAAAAAAGTAACAAAAAAGATGCTCAACAACAGATAAAGTATCATACCTGATTCCCTTTATATCTTTCTTGAATTGCCTTAATCTTTGGTTGAAGGTTTTGCATTGCCATGGTTGATTCAACCTTCATACATAATAAGTTTTGTCACATGACATCACCAACTGTATCATCAATTCCGATTCATGGAGAACAGTATCCAAAAGAGGTCCAGAAAGGTAGAATACGAAGACTCGAAGACAGAAATAAAAGCCTTCAGAGCAGTACTATATAATTTTAGTACAAGTACAAATAGGTTATTGCAAACATGAGGTCCATATTCCAGAACACACGAGCGCATAAACTGATTCTGGGTATGTTTTCATTCACAAGTCTTAAACATCACAGGGAAGCAGAGTTACCTGTTGCTTCGTCAGTGGAAATGTTGCAACTTTAACGAGAAGGGTCAGCAAAATAATAGCAAAACCATAAGCGTACGGTACGTGCACTGCTTTGAGTCCATCCTCCAGTACCTGATAAAGCAAAAATATACACTCCCATAAATATATGTCAACATAACCTCCAAAACTTGAAGTCATATCAACAAAGGAGTATTTACATGCAAAATGATATAAAAGTAATCTCATAGCCGATGGTGTGTCAACGAAAAGTCTACCATGCCCAACAGGGGCGGGTCCAGAAATTGGCACAATGGGTGCCAGAAAAAGATTCAAGTTTAATGACAAATCTTTCGATAAATTTTGAAGTTAAAAAAAAATGATAATCGTAATAGATTGCGGAAGCGAGTATGTAATATGAGTGGGGGCTACGTAGTTATATTAACAAACTGTAGGGTAAACATTGTAAATATCAACAATTGAGTGGGGGCTAATGTAATTAAATTAACAAAATATATGGGGGAAAATGTAAATTTCAAAATTTGAGTGGAGGCTATAGCCCCCACTTGTCTCCACAGACATCCGCCCCTGATGCCCAGGAAACTATGACTGCCACGCCATAATGGCTAGCCTGTTTCCCAGACTAATTAAATATGGAATTGACTCCTTAATCACACATAAGTTCCAACATTGATAGCTGCCAATGATGGATACATTTTCAGCTATAAACACCTTGAACAATTCACGAGCTGCCCGGTAAAAATTACAGTAGTTCACCAGAACAGCATGAAACATTGGGTTGGTCCACTGAAAGTATCCTCCTCGCTTCAATATAACTGACTGGCATGATCGTGAACCTCATCATGACAGGATCACTTTATATGTTGAACATAGTACTTCACAGTACTGTTTCTAGCGTTTATAATATTATATGGTTTATTAGTATTCTATTCATCCTTCCGAACATTCTTGACCAAACCATTTTCTCTTCAAATGTCTCCTCTGGAACTACCTCTTTAACCATTACCTTTTGAATTGGAGATCTTGATAGTGTTACGGTTCAAATTCAGCTCAGCTTAATGCTCGACCATAACCAACACATAAATTAAGATCAAACTTGGTTTTATTGAACATGGAACATACTCAAAAACCAAACCACGACACAGAAAATTAATAATAAATGAAGGCAATTGTATATAAGAACAAACATCAGTATAGCTGTATCTTCTTCAATGGCAATCAAGATACAATAACACATAGCACATGCTCAAAGAGAGGAGTCATGTTCTCTAGAACTCGTGTTCATTGATACTATCATGAGAACGTGACGTGGCATCCTAACAACCACGAATTTCTTTTCATTGATGAAAGAGAAATCGCACGCGCATACTCTTTAAGATCTAGAGTCCTAATAAATGTGTATCTCTTTCATTAATACAAATATATTTGTGGTTGTGAGGATGCCACGTCAAGTTCTCATGATAGTATCAATGAACACGAGTCCAGGAGGACGGGACTCCAAAGAGAAATATTAAATTATGTAAACAACTTTCCTTCTGTGATCAATTGATGAATTGGAATATTCTAGGTGTAGTAACATCATAGCTACTCTCACTTATAAATTAGGCATAAACTATTAAACTTAAATTAATACTAATCTACCTCTGACATGTCGATTGAATCAATTTTACCTTCAAAACAACTTCCATGGCGTCAGAGATAAACCCAAACCACCCTCCGCTCTTCTGCACAACCACATCGGTGTTCTCCGACGCGGCGCCTCCGGCGGTCGGGGCGACGGCGACGGCGGCATCTGCAATCGTGTAAAGAAGGCTCTCCGCTCTGGTGTAAATCGCGCTTAAATCTATGGAGGAATCGAAGGTGTGAATCGGAGGAAGGTCGTTGAAACTGAACTTGACTCTGGTGGCGATGAGTCTCCGTTGGGGCAAATTGACGAATCCACGGCGAGAGGTGGAAGGGAGTGGAGTTCCGATGAAGGGAGGCGATGAGATTAGCGTCTTCGCCATGGATTGTTGAACGGTTTTCGAAGGGAGGAGAGTCAGTTCAGCTTCTCATCGAGTGTAGAAGAACCACAGAGGATGAGAGGTTCCTGGCACTGGAAGACAGCGAGAAAGAGATGATATTTTTTTTTTCTCTATCCGTATATTGGAAAGCTTTGTCCAATTTACGAAATTGTCCAATTGCACGGTTCCACGTCATGAATACGGGGGTAGTGTCGTCATTTGTCGAGCGTGTGATAAATGGGAATAGTAGAAATTGCAAGTATTCTTATTAATCGACGTGGCCTCTATGGAGACGCAAGATGTTGCTACGACCCAAGAGGGTAAAAGACACTTCCACCCCCTAGATTTGACACAAAGATACTCTTGCTCCGTTCGGTTGGAAAAAATGTTAGTGGGTTGAATTTTAAAACACTTGAGCATGGCGAAGGGTAGGGTTGTGGTCTTCAACTAATGAAGGTGAAGTGGATGGAGGGATGTTTCAATGAGATTCTTCTTGAGATCCAAATATGGGATTTCCCGCTTGACTACAGTGTACCGGAGAATCTTTCAGGGGAGATTCGACGTACACCAAGAACAGGGGATAAGAAGAACACAGGAAGAATAGAGTTGTGTGTAGGGAGAGAGTAAGGCAATAGTTACTGTATGAGAGGGAGACAGAGTTTTGGGAGAGCTTCCGCGTAGTTCAGGTGGTTCGTGTTAGTAAGGAAAGGTTAACGATCCTATATATAGTGGAGAATATGACTGTTGTAGTGGGTTAATGCACCCATTAATGACGGCTTAATTACCTTAACCACAACGGTACCTTCGTCCGTGTATATATAGGGACCGACGCACTTCATCCGCGTATACCGGAACTGTTATGAGGTTGACCGGGTTTATGGAGCTCGTGCCATAAATCTCTCAAAGCAGTTACTAAAGGTCGCGCGCGGGCTTGGTTGTCGCCGCGCGCGACAGGACTTACTCTAGCCTCCAAACCACTAAGTCCCTACAAGTCCTGTGTGGTGGTATGCGAGGGCTCTGTCTCGCAGCCCCCACGTGGATCAGCGCGGGTGGTGATCCAGTGTGTGTGGAGCACAACTAGGTGTGCTGGATGGTCGCCACGTGGTTATGATCTGTCTATCTGGAAACCACTATCTACATTAGCCCCCTTTTTGCGCGTGGAGACGCCAAGCCGGATAGGCTTCAATGCGCAAAAACCAGTGCACGCGTCGTTGCCACGCACCAATTCAAACACACGCAAAATCAGCCCCGTGCGTGCCATTATGACCTAGGATCCCTAGAGTTGTGCCGTCTGTTCTATTAGGGTTTTAGGCGTGATGTCAGCATCAACCTGTGATTGCGCGATTCGGCGGTGACGGCTGTGATTCGACCACTGAAAGGACGCGACTCTTCAGTGTTTTTGAATAAATACTCCATGCCCTCCATCGTTGCAGAGTATTGCTTCTCTCTTTAAGGTGGATGTTACCTGAGAGCCTTCAAGAGCAAATACAGATAATCAATCATCAGTTCTTTCTTGCCAACCGTCTCCTTCAACTTGCTTCATCAAAACAAGGTTGGCTTTGCTCAATTTCATTAATGTATTCCATATCCTTTGAACTGTCTTGAATCTGAAAACCCAGAACTGTTTGGAATACGCCATTATTTGTAACTGCGGAAGAGGTTCCTCTTAAACCCTAAAAGATTGAAACGACAGATTGAAACGATTTTCAAACAATAATCTTCTGAAATTCTGAGATTCTAAACCCAGAACTGACCCAGAACTGTTCATCTTCCTATGATTTCAAAACAAACCCAGAACTGCTTCCTGAATCTGAACTAAAGGTGGATATGTTTCTCCTCCCCCCCCCCTTTTTTTCCTTGCTTTTCTGAAGAAATGGCCAAGACAAAAGGTTCCAAATATGTGAAAGAACCCGAAGAAATTCCTGATCTTCCTAAAACCTTGTGGAAGAAAGCCCCATATCTAGGTGGGAAGGATTTTTATCATGCTAGGGTTAAAGTAAAGAACCTACCAGCTCCTGCTACTGAAGATCTGCTACTGTTGAACCCTCTTACTACTCCAGCCAGATTGGAGTTGATTGATTCCAAAGACACAGTAAGATTAAGTGTTGAAAATGGTTTCTTTCCCCATACTGAAATTTCTACCCAGGCCTTCGTGCAAAAGATGGATTTAATGGATGAGTGGATTGACCATGTGCTAACTCACCATGCTGTCACACTAGACCAAGATGGGATCTATTTTGCTGTTAGGGCTTCGAAGGGTGCTGCCGTGAAGCTGGATCAGACCATGCTTCTAAACCTTCTTTCTCGCTATTCACCTGCGACCCATACTTTTCACTTTGCTGAGTTTGAGGCCGCTCCCACTCTAGAAGATGTTCAGATTCTGTATGAATTTTCACCTATGGGCAAGGTGGATCCTTTAAGCGCTTTGAAACCTGGTCCAGATCTCACTCTATATGCGCAGATGGAGGAGTGTTTGACCGAGATGAAGAAAATTTCTACTCGGTGGACATCTGCGGAAGTACTTCCTGAATGGCAGCTAGTTGAAACCTCTGCGAAGAACACTTGGGGAAAATGGGTGCAATACTTCTTTCGCGACTATGCGAATAGTAAGATCACCAAAGAAATATTGGATAATGATCCAGAAGCGAAGAATTTCATAGAGGGAAAGGGATATCATCTCACCTTGTGCGGCTTTCTCTGTGCCTGGATGTCAAGGTATTTAATCGACGACCATCCTCATGACGGGGTCTTTTATCATGTTTTGCCCCTTGCTGTTAAGTTGACCCTAGGCAAGAAAGTCGCACTTGGGCATCTGGTACTAGGCACCTTATATGATCGGTTAGACCAGCTGGTGGTCGCAATTGAGGAGTCGCGTGGGCGTCTTGATGTGTTGACTTTTGTCAACATTTCATTTCTTACCATGTGGGTCTTTGAAAGATGGATTTCTTACGCTCATGTTCCTTCTAGGCCCAGTATGTGGAACGTTCCAAGTGCGCAGATTGCACTTTCTATTGGGAGAGTTGCTCGATGGTACAGGACCAATCTCCCCAAGTGCTCATGGAGTTTGGTGTGCGACGATCGGAGAAAATTTACAGCCCGACCTTACACTACTCGCATTGATAACGTGCGATTTTTCCCGAAGCTGTACCCTAGTAGAGATGGCTCTTATTTAGAAGACACCCTTCTCGAAGGACATGATCGCTACCGCGAATTCTTCTGCTGGTGCTTAAGAGGTTCACTACCTGCTCTTGCCGAAAATGTTTCTGAGTTAACTCCCAAGTATGAGCAGAGCACAGTCGATGTTGACCCAACTCGCGTCTCACCTCAGTTTGGCTTTGATGCAGTGGCTCCTTCCATTTGGCCTAAGTCACTCAAAAGAAATTGCTACGAGCGACTGCTGGTATTTAAGTGTAAATCGATCCTTCTCAGCAACTTGCCTTTTGTCCAGCCTTCAGGGAGTCGTGTAGGTCGCCTTACCAAGAACTGGATTGCTTAGTGAAATTCTCAACAGGCTAGATTTGATATATCCTCAACTCCTCGTCCCAGCAAATCTCCTGCGATCAAAAGGAATGCTTTTACATTCCGCCCGAATTGCAGTCGAGACGATTCCAAGTATGGTTTTATTCCTTGTTTGATACTGACAATCACTTGTGCCCAGCCACTATTCTTGAGGAGAAAATGATTGTTGTTAGGCGTGGAGTTTCGCACGTAATCCAGTACAGTGAAAATTTTGCCAAGGTAAACAATTCTCCCTTACGCTTGAAGGACTTCTCTCTTTAACATGTTGAAACTTACACCAAAATTTTCTTTTCTAGTGCTACTTGAGGAGATTCGCATCCGGAGAGCGCTCTGCATCCTTGGTCAATTCCATTGTTAAGGCAAAAAGGCAAAAGAGGGAAATTCCTGTGCAAATGGAACTGGCTCCCCAGGTAGAGGCTCGGATACGCGAGGAGATGGATGTATTTGCTCGCTCCCTGATAGACAATGATGCTGAGGTCGACGCAGAGGTTGCCCCAAAGGCCAAAAGGCAAAAACATAAGGGAATTGTGATTTCTTCGGTCCATAGAGACACTCCAACTTTGTCACCTGCGAAGTCTCTTGCTTCCAAAGGCAAAGGCAAAGGTCTCATGCCGGGCAAGACACAGAAAGGTCTTGCGGTTGAAACATTCATCCCTTTTGGTCAGGAATAAGAGGAAGAGGAGGACGATGGAAGAGAAGAGAGAGAGAAAGAAAGTGAAGACGAGGAAAGAGAGGAAGACGAAAGAGAGGAAGAAGAAAGATAAGAGATAAGAGAAGAAAGCTCAGAAGGTACCTCGAATGAACTTTCTTCTTTTAAACATGGATTTTGCAGTAGTTATTTACTAACTTTCCTTTGCAGATGATGATACAGAGACCATCAGTGGCCTTTTGGCCAAAGAGAAGAAAAAAACAAAAGGTTCTCGTTCTGACGCCTCTAGCGAGGCTATAGACGAAGCTATCATTGCCGAGTCTAAGAAAATGGCTGCTGAGGCAGAAGAAAGGAGAAGAAATCTCGAGGAAGATGACATCGAGCTTATGAAGAGGAGAATTCTGGAAGAACAGCATGCTGGTAGCACAGGCGTGGCTGCCTTAGAACATGCTCAGGAAGACTTTGAGGAGATCGCAGGAGGCAAGGAAGGTGAGATTTTTAACCTTGCGGTGACTTATCAAGAAGTAATTATTGGTGCATTAAAGCATGGCTTATCAAAAGATGATATTCGCCGATGGCTAGTAGGCAAATGTGGCGAACCCTCAGGTAAACATTCAAACAATGTTTGTAAACCAAGCTTGGTAGCCCATTCCTTATTGTAACGAGTTTCTTCGCACCACCAGGTCATGCTCACCTTAAAGATGTGGTAAATGATGATTTCTGTAGGATATGGTGTCGCATCTATAACATATGATGTTGGAGCTGCGATCCCACCTAAGTGTGGAGGTGCTCGCTTTTGATCTATCAGAATAAAACATCATTTGTAATGCAAGTTTACGTCAACATTTCTTTTGGTATTGTCTCGCAGGTGATGCTGCCGTCGCACAGGGCTCTACTGATAACGCGCCAGCTGCGAGAGAGGTAGTCAACGAGGCAGGTGTTGGCGACTCTGATGAGAACATGCTGGAGCAGAGAAATCAGCTTCCTACATCTTATGCTCCAGAGCGAAGCTCGCATGTTGAGAAACCTATCGCGGCTACTGAGTATGCAGGAGAACCTCTGGTGGACATTATCGAGGTATCTGATGATGTCGAAGCCAACACTGGGTTAAGGGAAGAAGGTGCTGAAGTTGAAGAGATGGAAGCGGAGGATGCTGGAGCTGGAGTTCATGAAAATGAACAGGTCATGGAAGACGTAGCATCACATGAAAATGTTGATGTTCCAATGGATGCTCCTGAGCCACAAGAACCTCTCGCGGCTGAAGAAGTTCTTAGGAAAGCAGAAGCCACAGCCGTTGCTGAAGTTATTCCACATACTTTAAGTTCCGCCATTCCTGTATATGTTCTTGAGCCTCAACAAGGTCCTGCTATCCCTTCCAATGAGGTAGAACTTTTACAAGTTCCCCCCGCATGGAGTTTTTGGGGTTCGCAAGTGGGAGCTGCCATCACACCTGCCGCAACTTATGTTATCCCTGCCAACTATTACGAGCGCGAAGTTGAAGCTGACAGGCAAGCGATGCAGCGAGGACATGCTTCAGATTTTCCGGTGATGCGCATTCCCTCTTTGCGTGAGATCCTTGAAGGAACAGGTATATTACCATATGTCGCATTTTATGCTTTTGTCGATCAATTTTTCACTCCGAAACTTACCATTTTTTCCAGGAATGAGGCAACCCGATGTGTATTGGCTCATAAGGATGCGCCTTTCATACCCATGGTCATTTGCGAGAACTCTGGAGCTGGAGCCTTTTGACATAAGACTTTTCTTGACTGAAGCCATCTGGATTTTAGAGAAGCTGTCTGCAGCTACCCCCACAACCATTTCACCTGATAATGCACGATTACTTTATAGCACATGCAGGGGTCTTCAGGATAAGGCTCAAGGCAGATTAGACTTCGGATTTCTCCTCAACAGAGTCACCAAAATCCTCGCATCTGTGAGCCTGAAATATGGCTACCACAACCTCGCATCTGAGAGGCGGAAATTGGAGGAACAAAGGAAGAAGGCAGAAGAAGCTGCTACTCTCTTCCATGCGATGAAGGCCAAATATGAAAGGCTGAAACAAGAAGTGAACCAAGCAAAAGAGACATGCTTCTGTTTTCACCAGAAGACCCTCTAATCAAGGATTTATTTTAGAAGAAAAAGTTATTGTAATGCCAGTGTTTCTCCCCCTTCTTTTCAAACATTTGAAATTTCATGTTCCGTTTTGCCCTTTTGAGGATTTTGCACTCGTACCTTAATGTATATCAATAATGACGTCATATATTGACGTAATTTCCTTTATTATCGCGCTACTAATTTATTAGATAAGCACGGTTTCCTTGTAGGCCCCATCCTTACCATGACCTTCCGTCATTAATTAGGGCGTGCTACTGAATCGTCATACCCTTTATTAGGGTAATTGATTTTTACCCATTTTTAACACGTAAGTAATTGATTCTTACCCGTTTCCAAGGCGTTGCTGACTCAGTCGTGAAGAGTCCCTCATGAAGTCTATATAAACCTTGTTTCTTGCTATTTGGGTTCTTCATCCCAAAATGTGGCTTAGCATGAGTCCTTACGACTGCCGACATTGGTCCCTGGCCTTTGTTGGTTCATGTCAATTTCAGGCTTTGAAACCTGAGTTTGTGCCTTGTGCTATAGAAATAGCTCCCAAGAAATTTTTCGGAAAGTCCTTCGATCCTCCTGATCTTTTTGAAGAAGAATTGTATGAGGTTTTCTGCTTCTGCAAAGATTCCTCTCTGTCTATTATGTTTGTAGGTCGTATCTCCGGTGACCTTCCGGTGAAGCACGGCTCTGTACTGATCTCAGTACTAAATCGTAATGAATGGTATGCATCTCCACCGGCTTTCCCGGAGGAGAACTATTTGCCACCATTGTTTTTAACAAGGTGTGACGAGCTATTGTGCTCGTCTTTTTGCACAATCAGCTTCCTGGCCCATGAGCTGTTCTCCCATTTGTTCTTCACGTCCGCAGCTGTCAGGGCATGAGGTTCATCTAGCATCTCACCGTAGCGGGAGATGAAATGAGAGTTCTGTTCTGATCTAGGACGTCGGCGATAGCGTCCCGTCCCATAGTTTTAGGACTCGTAGGTTTAGACTTTAGATTATGAGTTTTTCCTTAGTGTAAGCCTTTTACTTATAAGCTGCTATCTAGATAGATAAATTGTAAGTCATTTTGACTATTAATGAAATATGCTTTGTCATTTTTTGTTCTCGTTGGATACAACAAATTGGAATTTCACTTGCGTGCTTGATATATGACGAAACAAGTTGTCTTTCCATCGCATTCATATCCAAATGATGTTTGAATGATTTTGCTATCTAAAGCAGATAGGCTTTGAGGCGTTTTTGTTATTGCTGCTATCTAGGCAGATAGGCTTTTTTTTGGATCACTTAAGATCATAATTCAATACGATTTCTATCTTGGCAGATAGGCTTTGGATCGCATGGGATCATATGTTATAGCTGCTATCTAGGCAGATAGGCTTTGCATCACACAAGGGCGTTGTTGCTATTGTTGCTATCTAGGCAGATAGGCTTTTTAGATCACTTAAGATCATAATTCGATATTGCTGCTATCTAGGCAGTTAGGCTTTGGATCGCATGGGATCACATGGCATAGTTGCTATCCATGCAGATAGGCTTTGGATCGTATGGGATCATATATTATAGCTACTATCTAGGCAGATAGGCTTTTGAGGAGTCGACATAATGTAAGTAAATGAAATAATAGAGATAATCGAGGTAATAAAGTTCTTCTCATATGGGAGACTCATTATTAAAGCATCCTCATATGGGAGGAGCATGACAACAAATTCCTCGTATGGGAGGAAATAATGCATAGATACATGGGAAAACTAGAATCCAACAGACTCTGGCGTCAAACATAAAAAGATAAGCTAAGGATAGTACTTTTTGATCCACCGCATATTGATCGGGATGGGAGTTGTTGTAGTCCCATGAAGTCTCTGGATTGTGCAGTAGTCGCTGTCAAAGACTTCTTTAACTTCGAACGGTCCTTCCCAGTTAGCTGCAAACTTTGGATGAGCTGCCTCCCGCGTACAGTGATCTGAAGCTCGCAGAACCAAGTCCCCAACCGAAAAATCTCGGTGTTGAACTGTTTTGTTGTACGCGCGAGCAATTCTTTCCTTGTATCTTTTATTAGCCCTTTTAGGCTGTTCACGCTTCTCTTCCAGCAAAATTAAGTCGTGGTCACGTTGATTTTCTTACAAGGCGTGAAAGGCTATCCTTGCAGAATTGAATTTTATTTCTGCTGGTACAACAGCTTCAGCTCCATAGCATAGAAGGAACGGGGAGATTCCTGTGGGGGTCCTGGGCGAAGTGCGATATGCCCATAAAGCCACGTTTAAAGAGCTTGCCCATTTCTTGTGATCATCCGCGACCATCTTACTCAAAATCCGTAGGAACGTCTTGTTGGTTGCTTCTGCTTGACCATTACCCTTCGGGTAGTAAGGCATGGAACATACTTGCCTTATGTTGTATTCTGCCAATTTCGCGACCACCTGGCAATTTACGAAAGGGGTGCCATTATCCGAGAGAATAGTATTGGGAATACCAAACCGGTATATGATACTTTCTTGAACGAAGTTGACCACTGCAAGCGCATTTGCTGTTTTGAGCGGCACCGCTTCCACCCACTTGGTAAATATCTCCGTCGCAGTCAAGATGAACTGGTTTTTCCCTGAGAGGCTGGTCGAATGGGACCGATAAAATCTAAAGCCCAAGTATGAAATGGCCAGGGTGTCCCTAATGCGTGTAAGTCTACAGCAGGAGCATGCACAAGGTTGCCCTTGAATTGACATTCCTGACATCTTTTCACCTTAGTGCGACAATCTGCCTCCATTGTGGGCCAGAAATAGCCAACGGTGAGAAGTTGTATGCATAGTTTCGCACCTCCTTGATGCTCCACTTGGTGAGATAAGTCCATCACCTGTTGCGCTTCTTGGCTATCTAGACATCTGAGTAGATTACCCTCATGTCCTCTTCGCCAGAGTATGTTTTCCTGCACCACATATCGAGCCGCTTTTCTTTTAAGCTTCTCAACTTCCTTCTTCTGATCGGGCTCGATTCCTTCCGTCAAATAGTCAAATAGTGGCTTCCTCCAATATGTGTCATTATCAATCACAACAATCTCTAAAGAGTCTTTGACTAACGTGCAACTTTCACAATTTCCTTAAATGATTGCGGCATACGTAGACATATCCGGCCAATGGATTCCATATCTCTGGGCCTTTCGATAAATCGACACTTCACTTTCCCCGCAAGAGTGTTGATGAATCTTTTCCAATAATGCTTGCCCCTCCTGCTGCGAAACGCATCGCATGAGTATTCCTCCTGGACCTTTGTAGTAAAGGGAATTGTCGTGTATGCAGTATCCTTTAGTGGATGCCCAATTTTCTTTGCTCGTGCCCTCGACAATTGCACGCAGTATTGGTTTTCTCCAATCTTCATCGTCTGTGGGTTCATCCTCGCATGCCTCCTGTGTCAAGGCCAGGGTTGTTCGGACCTCGATCGAGATTCTCGCAGGGCATTTGTCCGTACTAATTTTAGATTCCAAAGTGGCTAAGGCATCGGCATGCCGATTATCAGCTCTAGGCGTGTGCCGTACTTGATATCACAAAATTGTTGTACCAGCTTTTGCACCAAGGTCCGATAAGGCAACAGATTTACTTCCTTCAACCCATACTCGCCTGAATCTTGTTTGACAATTAGCTTAGAGTCCCCCATGACCGTCAGATTGTTCACTTCCAGTGCCTTGGCCGCACGAAGTCCCGCGATCAGGGCCTCATACTCCGCTTCGTTGTTTGTTACTGGAAAATCTCACTTGGTGGACATTTGGATGACTTCCCCATCTAGTTTAGTCATAACAATTCCGATTCCGCCACCTTTCCTTGTTGACGATCCATCAAAGTGAAGCTTCCAATATGGCGACTCAACTGCATAAATTTCAGGCCCTTCTAGTTCCTCCTCAATCATAGGTTCATAGCTGCTATCCGGGAACTGTGCCAAAAGGTCCGCCACTGCTTGCGATTTGATTGCTCGCGGTTGAGCACACGTAATATCATACTGCGAGATAGTCATGTACCATTTTGCCAATCTTCCGCAAGGTGAAGAGTGACTCAAGAGATACCGTATGCGGTCGCTCTTTGTAATCACCACAACTTTGTGCGAGGCGAAATAATGCTTTAACTTTTCTATCACGAGAATAAAGCAAGACAATGGCGTTCGATATCTGTGTACCTTGAATCGGCCGGTTGTACTACGCGGGAGATATAATAGATCGGCCTTTCTTGCCCTTCATATTCTTGAGCTAACAGTGCCCCTATAGACTTCCTCGTCGATGTCAGGTACAACAAAAGTGGCGATCCCAACTGCGGTGCAATCATTACTCTTGGTGATGTCAGTAAGTCCTTCAGTCTCCCAAATGCGGCTTCATGCTCCTCCGTCCAATTGTATACAACATTCTTTTTGAGGAGATCGCCAAAGCAAAAGGTTATTTCTGCAATTGCTGGGATGAATCTCCGCAGGTAAATAGTTTCCCCAGGAACGTCTTTAGAGTACTCTAATTATGCGGTGTCGTCATGCTGGTGATAGCCGATACTTTCGCAGGGTCGGGCTCAAATCCTTGGTGATGTATCACGCATCCCAAAAACTTCCCCGAATTCACTCTGAACGCGCATTTCATGGGATTCATCTTCAATTGGAAACTCCTGCATCTTTCGAATACTTTCCGCAGGTCTCCCAGATGGTCTGCTTCCTCTCTGAACTTGACAACCAGATCATCAACATAAAATTCTACCTCCTGATGCATCATGTCATGGAACAGGGCCATCCTTACTCGCTGATAAATCGCGCCCGCATTCTTGAGTCCAAAGGGCATAACAGTATAGTTAAAGACCCCAACTGGCGTAATGAACGCATTTTTTCGTGCATCCTCAGGATCCATCTTGATCTTGTTATACCCACTGAAACCATCCATGAAACTCAACATCCGGTTCCGTGCAGTAGAATCAATAATCAAATCGATGTTGGGCAATGAGAAGTCGTCCTTCGGGCAGAAACGGTTGAGGTCCCTGAAGTCTACGCAGATGCGAAGTTGCCCATTATTCTTTACTACTGGCACGATGTTGGCCAACCAGGTGGGATGATGATTTGGCTCAATGAACTTAGCAGTCAACATCCAATTTGTGCATCGTCACGCTCGTGTCCTGACCAGGCATCTCATCGAACTCCCAGGCAAACACATCCTTGTACTCAGTCAGTAATTGCAGCAATCTTGTTTCCTCGTCGCTTGTGAGGTCTGCGCTCAGAAAAACAGGCCTCTTCTTTTCTTCGCTTGGGCTTAGGAACACCTCCTTCAGTTCCTACTTCTGTGGCCTCGGCTTGTCTTCCATGCACTCACTTCTTTTAATTTGTCCTCCGGAACCTCTGACTTCAGCTTGCCCTCCTCCAGGCCTTGTTCAAGTTGGCTGATTTGCCCAGGGATATCCCCATGCTCGGATGGGGGTACCCCCGCGCACCTTCATATGCGGTAGCATTTCTTTCCATTAGAGTAGAAACTTTCTATCTCCTTGCCCTTATGCTCATCTTTTACCACCCTTTTCAAAGTATACACTTTCTTCCTTTGGTAGGCGACTTGTGACGCCTCTTCGCGTGTGGGCACCTTTTCCTTGGCATCCTGTCTCGTCACCATTACTCCTGCCGGTGACTGGTCCTTGATGTCTTCCCTTTGAGGCAGAGGATTTGGATTGAATGGTCCTGGCATTTTCTCATCCGCCATTTCGGTGAACCATACTACTTCAGTGAGATGCGCCTCGTTCAAATTAAAGGGGTTTACCGAAGCCGGTATCTCTACTACCCTGCCATTCCATATGGCCTTCATAACTTGGTGAGCTGTTGAAGGAACCGCGTCAAAGCGGTGAATCCAGGCTCGCCCTATGATCATGTGATACGTAGTATTCGCATCAATGACATAGAATTTGGCCGAACACTTGATTTTTCCTATCTGGATACCCAGACGAATCCAACCCATTGTCATCCTGGAATCACTTCCGAATCCCATCAGCGAGGACGGGCGCCTAACGATCTTCTTCTCTGGGAATCCTGCCAACTTCAAAGTGTTGAGCGAAACCACATTAACGGCTGCTCCTCCATCGAAAAACGCCCTTTTGAACTCAACGTCGTTAATCACCGTTGTTACATACAAGGGCTTCCGATGACTCGAATCCGTCTTCTTGTCATTTGCGGAGAAAGTCATTATCTTCTCCGTAGAGCGAGACGCCCTAACAACTTTCCCATTGGAGACTACGATGTCTTCCTCGACGTCTTCTGCTACCCTCAGAATTGCTTTTGTCATCTCCTTCCGGCATTTTTCCGAAAAGTTCATCTCATCGAAGAATTTTCTGAATCCGTGCGACCCCTACCTCCTGTCAGCACGCGAGTCCTCAGTGTCCATGCTGTAATCTTCCTCGTCATGGAATTCAGCGATGATGGGCAGACCATCCTCCGCAATCTCTTCAAGGTCTATGATCGCGATCATGGCTACCTCTTTGTCCTTCGGCTCTTGCTCTGCATGGGCCGGCAGCGGATAATTGCGCACGTCCTGCCTCTGATCACTGACAATCAACTCCCCTTCTTTCATTTTTCGACTCACAAGGTGCCTAAGCTTCTTGCAATCGGCTGTGGGGTGCATAATCTTTCCGTGGCACTCACACCACTTCGGGTCCCTCACCATCTCCTTGTAAGGTATTCTTTCGAGCGGAGGCAGAACCCCCTCTTTACGCCACTGTTTGCATAGATCAATCACTTCCTCTAGCGAACATGATAGAGGCAGCGCATCCGAGGTCGCAACCCTGGGTTGCTTGTGTGGCGAAACTGTGTTAACCTCAGCTTCACGCCCTCTCTTGTAACTAAACCTCCCAATCTTGAAAGTGGGTCCCCTTGGAGATCGCTCAGGGGCGTGCTTCTTCTTTTGCCTTTCCACTATAGGCTCTATGTTCTTGGTACATTCAATTAACTTCGAAAAAGTATGAGTTTGTAAGTTAATTAACATACCCTTGTACTCATCTCGCATGCCTTGTAGGCATATCTCCACGAGCCTGCCCTCGAGAACTTCATCCCTGCACTCCAACGACTTTGATCTGAACTTCTTGATGAAGGTGACACCATCCTCATCGCGTTTCTGATACATATGTGAGAGATGTATCATTGTAACTATGCACAAGAGATTCCGGCGGGGAGACCTCCGTGTACACCGTAAGTAGAGGATCATAGATAGCACAGGAAGAGTTGGGTTGTGTGTAGGGAGAGAGTAAGGCAGTAGTAATGTCTGAGAGAGAGACAGAGGTTTGGCAGAGCTTCCGCGTATGGCTAGTGTGTCCTCCTTTGTATGGAAAGGTTAACGTCCTATATATAACAGAGAATGTGACCGCTGTAGTGTGGTTAACGCGCCCATCAATGGCGGCTTAATTATCTTAACCACAACGGCACGTTCGTCCGCCTATATAGGGACCGTTACAGCACGTTATGCGCGAATACCGGAACCGTTATGGGGTTGACCGGGTTTGACCGGATTGACCGGGTTTATGGAGCTCGTGCCATAAATCTCTCAAAAGCAGTTACTAAAGGTCGCACGCGGGCTTGGCTCGCACGCGACAGGACTTACTCTAGCCTCCAAACCACTAAGTCCCTACAAGTCCCGTGCAGTGGTATGCGAGGGCTCTGTCTCGCAGCCCCCACATGGATCAGCGCGGCTGGTGATCCAGTGTGTGTGGAGCACAATATGGTGTGCTGGATGGTTGCCACGTGGCCAAGATGTGTCAGCTCAGAAAGCACTATCTACATTATCCCCCTTTCTGCGCGTGAAGACTCATAGCTGGATAGACTTCCATGCGCGGAAACCAACATACGCGTTGCCGCCACGCACCAATTCAAATACGAGCAAATTCAGCCCCCGTGCGTGCCATTATGACCTAAAACCCCTAGAGTCGTGCCGTCTGGCCTTTAGGGTTTTAGGCGTGACGTCATCTTGTCCTGTGATTGCGCGATTCGACGGTGACGGTTGCGATTCGACTACTGAAAGGACGCAACCCTTCATTGTTTTTGGATAAATACTTTGTACTCTCCATTGTTGCAAAGCATCACTTCTTTCTCTTAAAGTGAATGATACCCGGAAGCCTTCGAGAGCAGATTCAGATAATCAATCACCAGTTCAGAATTGCAAATCGTCTTCTTCAACTGTCTGTATCCAAGCAGGCTTCACAGAAACAAGGTTGGCCTTGTTCAATTTCAATTTAAAATGCTAGTATATGCTTTGAACTGCGTTGGATCTGCAAACCCATTATCTGCTGAAAAACTTGTGAAGGGACTCACAATCTTTGAATCCAATCTAGATTTAATCCTCCGATGATAAAGACATTGAATGTAGGGTTTTTGAAATCTCTGATAATGCAAACAATTCCAATCCCTAATTTCTGAAATTGATACCAGAAACTGTTCATCTTTCTTCCCATAGATCTTGAATCTCGGAATTCAAACTGAAGTGTGGCATATTTCTCCCCCTTTTTTTCTTGCTTTTCTGCAGGAATGGCAAAGACAAAAGGAACTAGACCCACCAAGGAGGACGAAGAAATACCTGATCTTCCGCAAGCTCTGTGGCGAAAAGCCCCCTATCTGGGTGGCAAAGACTTCTACCACGCGAGGGTTAAGGCAAAGAAACTTCCTGCTTCTGTCCCCAATCGAAAATGGGTACTTCCCGTATGCTGCGATTTCCACCCAAGCTTTTGTCCAGAAATTGGACTACATGGATGAGTGGATTGACCATGTGTTGACCAATCATGCTGTGACTCTTAACGAGGCCGGCGTATACTTCGCCGTTCGTGCTATGAAGGGTGCTGCCGTGAAGCTGGACCAGTCCATGCTTCTAAACCTTCTTTCCCGCTACTCGCCTGCGACTCACACTTTTCACTTTGCTGAGTTCGAGGCTGCCCCCACACTCGAGGGCGTGCACATGCTGTACGATCTGTCTCCCATGGGTGAGGTGGACCCTTTGAGTCCCTTGAGGACGGATGCGGGGATCGCTTTGTACACGCAGATGGAGGAGTGCTTGTCAGAGGTAAAGAAAATCTCCACCCGGTGGACCACTACCAAAGCCCTTCCTGACTGGCAACTGGTTGACACGTCTGCGAAGAATACTTGGAACAAATGGGTACAGTACTTCTTTCGTGATTACACGAACAGCAGCATCACCAAGAAACTTCTGAGTCAAGACCCAGAGGCCAAGAACTACGTGGAGGGTAAAGGCTATCGCTTGACCCTTTGTGCTTTCCTCTGTGCCTGGATGTCGCGGTACTTAATCGATGGTCACCCACACGATGGGGTATTTTATCACGTTCTGCCGCTTGCTGTGAGACTGGCCCTTGGCCAGAAAGTCGCACTCGGACCCTTGGTCTTGGGCACGCTGTACTATAGGCTGGATCAGCTGGTTGTGGCCATGAAAGAATCGCGTGGCCGTCTCGACATACTGACTTTTGTTAATATTGCCTTCTTGACGATGTGGGTCTTCGAGCGATGGCCTTCCTATGCCCCAACTGCTTCTAAGCCCAACAAGTGGTGTCCCCCAGGCGCGGTGGAGGAGCGCAACAGCGGCAGAGCTGCAAGATGGTTTGGAACAAACAATACCAAGTGTGTCTGGAGTTTGATATGCGATAATCGGCGAGAGTTCATAGCCAGGCCCTATGCCATGCGCATTGAAAACGTGCGATGGTTTCCAAAGCTGTACCCTTCTAAGGGTGTTATCTTCTCGGAAGAGCTCCTCTTCGAAGATGGAGAGCATTTCCATGAGCGCTATAGCGAATTCTTTTGCTGGTGCCTGCGAGGTTCCCTTCCTGCTCTCGCAGAGCATATTCGTGAGCTCGCGCCGAGGTATGAGAGGATTATCGTGGATGTTGACCCCACTCGCGTTTCTCCCCAGTTCGGCTTTGATGCAGTGGCACCATCAACCTGGCCACAGTCTATTATCAGAGGCTGCTATAAGCGTTTGTTGACAAAGGAGTGCAAGACAATCTTCATGAGCAATATTCCCTTTGAGCAACCTGCAGGCAACCGTGAAGGCGGTTGTTCCAAGAACTGGCTCGCATACTGGAACGCTCAGCAGACGAGATTTGAGACGCAGTCGGCCCCCCAGCCAAGCAGAGCTCCTGTGATCAAAAGAAACTCTTTTCCGTTTCGCTCCAATTGCAGTCTGGACGAGTCTGAATATGGTTGCTACTCATTGTTGGATCATGAGAACCATTTGTGCCCTGCCATCATTCTAGATGAAAAGATCGCCGCAGTTAGGAAAGGCGACTCGCATGTCATCAGATACAGCGAGACTTTTGCTAAGGTAAGCAGCTTCTTTCGCATGCGCTAAGTTTTTTTTTTTCACTTTCGCATATTGACATCTTTATTCTGCGCTGCTTGTTGTAGTGCCATGTGCGGAGGTTCGCATCTGGCGACCGTTCCAAGTCGCTGGTTAACACCATTGTTACCACAAGAAGACAAGGACAGACGTTCCTGCTAGCTTCGAGGATGGATCCTGAGGTCGAAACCAGGATTCGCGAGGTCATGAATGCTTTTGCTGACTCGCTGATAGACAATGCTCCGGCCTTGTCTCCCCCTAGAGGTGATCCGTCTCCTCTAGCGGCTGCCGCGCCAAGAGCGAAGAGACCCAGGCAAAGAGGAATTGCAATTTCTTCCCCCTAGAAGTGCTCCATCTTCCCCTCCTGCGAGGTCCCTTTCTGCCAAGGACAAAGTCAAAGGTCGCATGCCCAGTAAAGCGCGGAAGGAGCTCGCAGTAGAGACCTTCGTTCCATTCGGCCAGGAGGAAGAAGAGGAGAGGCAGGAGCCAAGAGAAGGAGATGAAGAAGAAGAAAGAGCAAATGTGATACATGAGGAAGAAACAGGAGGTATCTCCATCGCGTTTCCCTTCTCATTATCGTAACTCTTTTGCAACTCGATCTTGAACCAATCGTTTCTTCGCAGATGATGATGATGATGAAACCATCAGTGGCATTTTGGCCAAGAGGCAGAAGAGGGATGCTCATTCTGGCATTTCTGACAAACCCATAAGTGAGGACGTTCTCGCCGAGTCCAGGAAGACAGCCGCGGAAGCTGCTGAAAGGAGAAGGCAGCGAGAAGAGGAGGAGCTCGAGCGTGTGAGGCAGTGGAGCCTCGAAGAGCAACATGTTGACGACTTAGTGCGTCCAGATGATGAGGAAGATGCGCTTCCCGAAGAGGTGGCTCCTCAAGCAGAAGAGGAGGATGCGGCTCCCGAAGAGGATGTGGCAGCCTTAGAGCAAGCCCAAGCAGACTTTGAAGAAATCGCAGGCGGCAATGAAGGTGAGATCTTTAATCTCGCAGTAACTTATCGAGACGTTATTATTGGTGCATTAAAGCATGGTGTGTCAAAAGCTGACATTCGCCGCTGGCTAGTAGGCAAGTGCGGTGAACCCTCAGGTAATCACTTGAACGATATGCATAAACTAGGCTTTAGCAATTCAAAACAGAATCATGACTGGTTTCTCCGCGCCCCAGGTCACGCTCATCTTAAAGGCATGCTTAATGAGGACACATTAGTAGGGCAAGGTTCCACGTCCTTAGTGTATGACGAGGATACTGCAATCCCACCTTCGCGTGGAGGTGCTTGCTCTTAGCTTAGCAAAGATAATAAAATATCATATGATACAAGTTACCTCATACTATCGCATCTTGTATCGCAGGCATTGCTGATGAACCCATGTTGGAGCAAAGGAGCCAACCTTCTGCATCCTATGTCCCGTTTCCGAGTTCTCATACCGAGAAGCCCGTCACAGCTGCTGAATATGCAGGAGAGCCTTTTGAGGACATCATCGAACTTTCTGATGATGTCGAGGCTGACACTGTGCTAATGGAGGAAGATGCCCATGCTGGTGCTGAGGAAATAAGAACAAGTACTGTTGATGCTACCGCATCTGAAAGTGTCCCTCGCCAAGCAACTTCGGCTGCCACTACGCCTCCAGCGACGACTGAGTCGGCGGCACCTCTTCTTGCGTGGAGCTTTTGGGGCTCGCAGGTCGGGTCTGCAATCGCACCTGGTGCGGCTTATACTCTTCCTCCTAATTGTGAGGAGTTAGAGCTCACAGCTGACAGGAGGGCTATGGAACGAGGACAGTCTTCAACCACCCCAGCAATGCGCATTCCTTCTCTTCGTGAGATCCTTGAAGGAACTGGTACGTCATGGTTTGCTGTTTGCATTTCGCATTGTTCATTTGCGAGTTTGGTAGCGTAACTTGGCTTTAACATTGCTTCAGGTTTGAAGCAAGCCGATGTGGAGTGGCTAGTTCGGATGCGTCTCACCTATCCCCAGTCATTTGCGAGATCTCTGGAGATAGGGCCCTTTGACAGGAGGTTGTTTCTTTCCGAAGCCATCTGTATTTTGGAACAGCTGTCCGCGGCCAAACCTGCGACCATTTCTCCTCAGAGTGCCGAATTGCTTTTTGGCATGTGCCAAAATCTTCTCGCCAAAGTTCAAGGCAGGCTGGGCTTCAAGTTTCTCGTGAAGAGAGTTACCCTGATTCGCGCAGCCGTAACTTTGGAACGCGGCCACCAAAACCTCGCAGCTGAAAAGCAGAAGGTGGAGCAGCAAAAGCAAAAGGTTGAAGAGGCTATGAAGCTCTATCGTGAGATGAATGCCAGGTGCGAACAGTTGAAGCAGGAAGTGGAGCAGGTGGAGAATCTGAGCCGTCAGTTCACCCCTCATGACTCCTTGATCAAGGGTTTACTTTGATTTTTGAATTTGAAAAGTATCAAACAAATAACTGGAACATTAATGTAATGTTGCTAGGGTTTCTCCCCCCTTTTTTTTTCAAAAGAATCGAAGTGCCCGTTTTGCCCTTTCCGGGATTTGCTAGAATATTTCTGTGCATATCAATTCATGACATCATCAACTGATGTTCTGCCTTGATTTTCGCGCTAATTTCTCATTAGATAAGCACGCTTCCCTTGGGAAGTCCATCCGAATCATGTCTATCCGTCATTAATTAGGATACGCAACTGAATCGTCGTAGCCTTTAGTAGGGTAATTGATTGTTACCGCTTTTCAAGGCGTAAGTGATTGATGCTTACCCTCTTTTCAAATTCTGCTGACTCATCTAGGCAACCGAAGAGTCTCCACAAGGTCTATATAAACCCTGCCTTCTGCCATTTGGGTTCTTCATCCCAAAAATGTGCTTTGCCGTGAGTCCTTACGACTGCTGGCTTCAACGCTTGTTTTTCGTTGATTCATGGCAACTCCAAGTTGTGAAACCTGAGTTTGCGCTTTGTGCTATAGAAATAGCTTCCAAGATACGCCTCATAAGGCTTATTGGTCTTTATAACCATCGTAAAGAAGATGGAGATAATACCTCATGTTTGTTCGAAGAATTTTCTTCGTCTATTATGTTTGCAGGTCATGTTTCCGGCCGCCTCCCGGCGAGGTGCAGCGCCGTACTGACCTTGCTACCGACTCGTAATGAACGGCGGGGTTCTCCTCCAGCATGCCCGGAGGAGAACTTACTGCCCCCACGTTCGCGAGCTCAGGGTGGCGAGCCGTTGTGCTCGTTCCCGCGGACAAGGACCCCCTGTCATTCGGAGTTTCTGCTTGCATGTTGTACGCCGGAACCGGTGGTTCCCCAGGCGCATCTCATGGGGTACTGATCAGATAAGGGTCTTGTCAAATACTGGGATCTTGAACGTATGGCTTCTTGTGGCTCTTGTTGGACGTTCATTTTATAGCAAGACCCTACTTGCGACAGATCTTGGGCCGCAGATCTGCGTATCGCATAGCCGGTGTTAGGACCGTTAGGTTCATCCCTTTTCAGTTAGGATTCCCTCGATGTGTAACTTCTCGCTTGTAAGTTACTTTTTGAATGCATTGTAAGCCATGTTGGCTGCGCAGTTAGATTTGAGCTTTTTCGCTTGTAAGCTGCTATCTAGACAGATAAATTGTAAGTCCTTTTGACTCATAATGATAAATTGCTTTGTATGATTTGCTGTTTTGTTACAACAAATTGCAATTTCGCACGCGTGTTGGCAGATTTCGCCTTCTGTAGTGCTATATGCACACTTTGTATTTGCTATCTGTCGCATAGATTCGCAGATATATTCTTAGATCGTTCGAGATCATGTTCGCGCAGCTTTGCTATCTTGACAAATAGGCTTGAGATTTACTCCAGATTAAAGTGCAGGTGCCATCTCATCAGATAGGCCTTTGTAGATCACTTAAGATCATTTTGCATGATGTTGCTATCACAACAGATAGACTTAAGAACGATTTTCAAATCGCATTTGTATAGCGTTGCTATCGCGGCAGATAGGCTTGAAAGATCCTTTATCGCGTTCGCATGTGTTGCTATCGTGGCAGATAGGCTTAGAAGATCAATTAAGATCATTTTTGCATAGGCTGCTATCGTGACAGATAGGCTTAAAAGATTGATTTAAATCATTTTCGCATGAGCTGCTATCGTGGCAGATAGGCTTAGAAGATCAATTAAGATCATTTTCGCATGAGCTGCTATCGTGGCAGATAGGCTTAGAAGATCAATTAAGATCATTTTTCGCATGAGCTGCTATCGTGGCAGATAGGCTTAGAAGATCAATTAAGATCGCATTTGCATAGGCTGCTATCGTGGCAGATAGGCTTAGAAGATCAATTAAGATCGCATTTGCATAGGCTGCTATCATGACAGATAGGCTTAGAAGATCAATTAAGATCGCATTTCGCACAGGTTGCTATCGTGACAGATAGGCTTAAAGGATCAATTAAGATCGCATTTTGCATAGGTTGCTATCGTGACAGATAGGCTTAAAAGATCATTTGAGATCACATTCGAATAAGTTGCTATCGCGGCGGATAGCCCATTGCTAACAGTAATAACAAACTAAATGAAGCAATATAAACAACTAGAAGTACGAAGTTCTTCTCATTTGGGAGAAGCCTTTTTATTATAGTACTCTCATATGGGAGAGATGAGCTTACAATTCTCTCATATGGGAGAGAAGATTGTGCGAATCATAGCTATACAGGGCATAAGGCAACGTTGTAATAAAACGCATAAAATGAGAGAAGTCAAGGATAGTACTTCTTAATCCAGCGCATGTTGACTGAGCTTGGGGTTGAGGTTGTTCCGTGCAACCTCCGTATGCTACAGTAGCCACTGTCAAAGACTTCTGTGACTTGGAAAGGTCCTTCCCAATTGGCTGCGAATTTTGGGTGAGCCGCCTCTCGCATGCAATGGTCAGATGCGCGCAGGACCAAATCTCCAACTGCGAAATCTCTTCGCTGGACCGTTTTATTGTAGCACGAGCAATCCTTTCTTGATACCGCTTGTTGGTCCTTTTAGCTTGCTCTCGCTTTTCCTCCAGCAAGACTAAATCATGATCGCGTTGATTGTCGTACAATGCGTGGAAGGCCAATCTCGCCGAATTAACTTTCACCTCCGCGGGTACCACAGCCTCAGCCCCGTAACATAGGAGGAATGGTGAGACACCTGTGGGTGTCCTTGGAGAAGTCCGGTAAACCCACAGGGCTATGCTTAGAGAATCAGCCCACCTCTTGTGATCATCTGTGACCATCTTGCTCAAGATCCTCAACAGCGTTTTGTTGGTCGCTTCGGCTTGCCCGTTCCCTTTCGGATAGTAGGGGGTGGAACATATCTGCCTGATATTGTACTCTGCTAGCTTCGCAGCCACCTGGCGATTAACAAAAGGAGTACCATTATCTGAAAGGATGGTGTTGGGAATTCCGAACCTGCATATGATGTTTTTGTTGGATGAAATTGACCACATCTAGCGCATTTGCCGTCTTTAGTGGTATCGCCTCCACCCATTTGGTGAACAACTCAGTTGCGGTGAGAATAAAATGATTCCCATGCGAAGTTGGTCGGATGGGACCAATGAAATCTAGAGCCCATGTGTGAAACGGCCACGGTGTTCCCAATGCATGTAGATCTACAGCGGGAGCGTGCACTAGGTTACCTTTGAATTGACACTCCTGGCAGCGTCGTACCTTGGTGCGACAATCGGCCTCCATAGTGGGCCAGAAGTATCCAATTGAGAGGAGTTGCCTGCATAATTTCGCACCTCCCTGGTGTTCCACCTGATGAGAAAGGTCCATCACCTCTTGTGCTTCCCTGCTGTCTAGACATCGCAGTAAGTTGCCCTCATGGCCTCTTCGCCAAAGCAGGTTTTCTTGTACCACGTATCGGGACGCTTTCCTCCTCAATTTCTCAGCTTCTTTTCTCGATTCGGGTACGGTGCCCTGAGTGAGAAAATCAAAGAGTGGTTTCCTCCAATTCGCATCATCATCGGTGAGAGCGATGAGTAAAGAATCCTTGATCAGTGCGCAACTCTCGCACTTTCCTTGTATCAGTGTCGCGGCTGTTGACATGTCTGGCCAATGAATGCCATATCTCTGAGCCTTCCGATAGATTGACACCTCGCTTTCTCCGCAAGCATGTTGGTGAATCTTCTCTAAGAGCAACTGTCCCTCTTGCTCGGAGACGCATCGCATAAGTAATCCGCCAGGGCCCTTGTAGTAAAGGGTGTTGTCATGTATGCAATACCCCTTTGTGAGTGCCCAGCTCTCGCTGCTTGTGCCTTCTGCAATGGCTCGTAAGATTGCCTTTCTCCAGTCCGCATCATCCATGTGTTCATCGTCGCACGTGTCTTCTGTTAACGCCGACGATGTTCGCACTTCGATCGAGATTCTTGCGGGACATTTGTCTGTACTAACTTTGGATCCCAAGGTGGCCAAAGCATCTGCATGCCTGTTGTCTGCTCGGGGCTTGTGCTCGTACCTAACGTCGCAGAATTGCTGTACCAGCTTTTGTACCAAAGTCCGGTATGACAGAAGATTTATCTCCTTCAAACCGTACTCGCCCGAGGCCTGCTTGACAATTAGCTTGGAGTCCCCCATGACCGTCAGGTTGCTTACTTCCAAAGCCTTCGCTGCACGCAGTCCCGCTATAAGGGCTTCATATTCTGCCTCGTTGTTGGTGACTGCGAAGTCGAGCTTTGCGGACATCTGTATGACCTCCCCATCTGGCTTGGTCAAGACTATCCCAATGCCTCCACATTTCCTTGTTGACGAACCGTCGAAATGGAGTGTCCAATAGGGTACATCGACTGCGTATATTTCAGGTCCCTCGAATTCTTCTTCGATCACGGGCTCGTGGCTGTTATCGGGGAACTGTGCCAACAGATCCGCCACCGCATGCGACTTGATCGCTCGCGGTCGCACGCATGTGATATCGTATTGAGAGATGGTCATATACCATTTCGCCAATCTTCCCCCAGGAGTGGTGTGAGTCAGCAGATATCGTATTGGATCACTTTTTGTGACCACCACCACTTTGTGCGACGCAAAGTAGTGTCTCAACTTCTCTATCACGAAGAACGGGGCAAGGCAATGACGCTCGATGTCAGTGTACCTTGATTCGGCGGGCTGCACGATGCGAGAGATGTAGTAGATGGGCATTTCTTGGCCCTCGTACTCCTGAGCCAAGAGTGCTCCTATGGAATTCCTTGTTGACGTCAGATACACCAGAAGTGGTGATCCTAATTGAGGTGCGATCATTATCTTTGAAGACGTCAGCAGATCCTTCAGCTTCCCGAACGCAACTTCGTGCTCCGGAGTCCAGCTGTATATGGCATCTTTCTTGAGAAGGGCACTAAAACAGCAGGTGATTTCGGCAATCGCTGGGATGAATCTCCGCAAATATGATAGCTTTCCCAAAAATGTCTTCAAGGCACTTTGGTTATGTGGCGGCGTCATGCCAGTGATGGCTGATACTTTCGCAGGATCAGGCTCGATTCCTCGGCGATGCACTACGCATCCCAAGAACTTCCCTGATGTTACCCCGAACGCGCACTTCATGGGATTCATCTTCAGTTGAAAGCGTTTGCATCTATTGAATACTTTCCGTAAATCCGCCAGGTGATATGCTTCCTGCTTGGATTTAACCACCAGGTCGTCCACATAAAATTCCACTTCCTTGTGCATCATGTCGTGGAACAGGGCCATCATGGCCCGCTGATAGGTTGCACCTGCGTTTTTGAGACCGAACGGCATCACCGTGTAGTTGAATACTCCCACTGGAGTGATAAATGCAGTTTTTCGCGCATCTTCAGGGTCCATCTTGATCTGGTTGTACCCGCTGAAGCCGTCCATGAAATTGAACATGCGATGACCCGCTGTCGAATCAATAAGCAGATCAATGTTGGGGAGCGGAAAATCGTCTTTTGGGCAGAAACGATTGAGATCCCGGAAATCCACGCAGATGCGAAGCTGTCCGTTCTTCTTTACCACTGGCACAATGTTGGCCAGCCATGTGGGATGATGATTCGGCTCTATGAACTTGGCATCCAGAAGTTTGACAATCTCCTGTTTGATCTTCACGTTAAGCTCCGGCCTGAAGCTTCTTGCGCCCTGCTTTACCGGCTTAGACCCCGGAATGATGTCCAAACGGTGCATAGTGATACTTGTGTCCAGACCAGGCATCTCATCATACTCCCATGCGAACACATCCTTGTATTCAGTGAGGAGCTGTAGCAGTCCTTTCTCCTCTTCGCTTGTGAGGTCCGCACTTAGAAAGACTGGCCTTCTCTTTTCTTCGTTCGGGCTTAGGAATACCTCCTTTAGCTCTTGCTTTTGCGGTCTGGGTTTGTCTTCCATGCATTCGGGTGCTTCCTTGAGCTTCTCGTCTGGAGTGCTCTGCATTGGTTTTTCTGTTACCATAAACTGCTCGATTTGGTTGATTTGCTCAGGGATATCCCCATGCCCGTGTGAGGACATCCCCGCGCACCTTCATATGCGATAGCACTTCTTCCCGTTGGCGTAGAAACTCTCTATCTCCTTGCCTTCGGGGTCATGCTTTGCTATTCTCTTCAGAGTATACACGTTCTTTCGCTGGTAGGCGATCCGTGGCACCTCTTCCCGCGTGGGCGGCTTTTCTTTGGCATCTTTCCTTGTCACCATCACTCCCGCAGGTGACTGATCCTTGATATCTTCCCATAGGGGTAAAGGAGTAGGGTTGAATGGTCCCGGTGTTTGCTCGTCCTCCATCTCGGTGAACCACTCCGCCTCGCTGAGATGTGCTTCATCCAGGTTGAATGGATTTGTTGAAGCCGGTATCTCGACTATTCTGTCGTTCCAGATGGCTTTCATGACTTGGTGAGCTGTTGAAGGAACCGCGTCAAAGCGATGAATCCAGGCTCGACCTATGATCATGTGATACGTAGTATTCGCATCTATGACATATAACTTCGCTGAGCACTTGATTTTGCCGATCTGGACGCCCAGGCGGATCCATCCTATCGTCATTCTGGAATCGCTTCCAAATCCCATCAGCGGAGATGGACGCCTGACAATCTTGTACTCGGGGATCCCTGCTAGCTTCAGTGTGTGGAGCGAAACGACGTTGACCGCTGCTCCTCCATCGACGAATGCTCTTTTGAACTCGACGTCATTGATGATGGCCGTCACATACAGAGGCCTCTGGTGGCTCGCATCTGTCCTTTTGTCGCTGGCGGAAAAGGTCATAATCTTTTCTGTAGGGCGAGACGCCCGGATGACTTTCCCATTGGAGACTACAAGATCCTCCTCGTAGTCCTCTGCTATCCTCAAGATTGCTTTCGTCATTTCTGTCCGGCATTTTTCTGAGAAGTTCATCTCGTCGAAGAATCTGCTAAAACCGTGCGACCCTTTCATCCGGTCGGCACGTTCGTCCTCCGTGTCTATGCTGTAGTCCTCATCATCATGGACTTCGGCAATGATGGGTAGACCATCCTCTGCGACCTCTTCCAGATCCACAATCGAGATCATGGCGATCTCTTTACCTTTCGAGTCTTGCTCCGCATGGGCAGGAAGTGGATTGTTGCGCACATCCTTCCTGTGATCGCTGACGATCAGCTCGCCGTTCTTCATCTTTTGGCTAAATACAATCCTGAGCTTCTTGCAGTCCGCCGTGGGATGCATGACCTTGCCGTGGTATTCACACCACTTCGGATCCCTCACCGTCTCCTTGGAGGGTGCCTTCTCGAGCGGCGGTAGGACACCGTCCTTGCGCCACTGCCTGCAGAGGTCGCTTGCTTCTTCCACCGAACATGGCAGAGGTGGTGCGTCGAATTTCACAATCTTCGCCTGCTTCTGGGGTGAAACTGTGTTGACCTCAGCTTCGCGTCCCCTCTTGTAATTGAATCTCCCAATCTTGTAGGTAGTACCGCTCGAGGATCGCTCCGGAGCGTTTTTCTTTTTCTGCCTCTCCACTATAGGCTCGATGTTCTTCGTGCATTCGATTAGCTTTGAAAACGTAGGCGTTTGCAGGTTGATGAGCATACCTTTGTATTCATCTCGCATGCACTGCAGGCAGATCTCCACGAGCCGACTTTCGAGCATCGGACTTTGCATTCCAAGGACTTCGCCCTGAACTTCTTGATGAAAGTTATCCCGTCCTCCTCGCGCTTCTGATACATCCGCGAGAGGTGGATCATTGTAACCTTTTCTTCCAACTGGAAGAACTTGGTGTAGAACTTTTGGACCATGTCGTCCCAAGTCTTCACGGATCCGGCCTCCAACGTTCTGTACCATTTGTACGCTACATTCCCCAAGGATTTTGGGAATTCTCGCATCAGCAGTTTGGGATCGGCTCCATGTGGCCCCATGACATCGATGAAACGCATGACATGTTCATGAGCGTTTCCGTTGACATCTTCGAACTTGTCCCATTTAGGAGCCTTGTACCCCACCGGGTTAGGCATGAGATAGATCTCTCGCGGGATGGGTGGATCGTTGTCTAGCTTCGGGATGATGGTATCCGTGAATGATTGGTGAGCCAGAATAGTGTCCATGCGCTTCTGCAGAGACGTCATACATTCTGGAATGCTTCCCTCGGTAACAGGAGGAGGGGTTGCCGCAGGCGGAGGTGACACGTATACCGCCGGAGGATTGGGGACATATTGGCCGTTCGCATTGCCCCAGATTGCCGTTGGAGGGGGCAAGGGATACTGCGAAGCCGATTTAGGTACCAGATCCGGAGGCTGAGGAGTATGAGCAGTGAGAGGCAACATTTGAGCTGTTGACCCTTGAAATTGAATTGAAGGTAGCTGCGTAGTCGCCGGTGGAGTCTGCAGATTAGGGTTGGGAGGTGTGGTTGACGCTCCCAGTCCTGGAGCGGTAGGGACTCCTCCTCCCGGAGAAACAGCGGTGGCTGGTGAAGGGTTTGGCGCAAGAGTGCCCAGGACGGCCATGATCTGTTCTAGCTGCGCGGATTGAGCTTTGAGAGCTTTTCCATGACTTTGGATGGTAGCATCCAAGGTCTCTAGCGTCGGGGCGTCACCGGTGGCCGTAGGAGTGCGGCGGGCCTCCTCTCCTGAGGCGGCTTCGATGGAAGGCGATCTGTTACTAACATCATCCTCCTGAGACATGGTTGCTTTTGCTGGTAAGTTCACGTCGGGTTCACCAAAATGTGCACAAGAGATTCCGGCGGGGAGACCTCCGTGTACACCGTAAGTAGAGGATCAGAGATAGCACAGGAAGAGTTGGGTTGTGTGTAGGGAGAGAGTAAGACAGTAGTAATGTCTGAGAGAGAGACAGAGGTTTGGCAGAACTTCCGCGTATGGCTAGTGTGTCCTCCTTTGTATGAAAGGTTAACGTCATATATATAACAGAGAATGTGACCGTTGTAATGTGGTTAATGCGCCCATCAATGGCGGCTTAATTAGCTTAACCACAACGGCACGTTCGTCCGCCTATATAGGGACCGTTACAGCACGTTATGCGCGAATACCGGAACCGTTATGGGGTTGACCGGGTTTGACCGGATTGACCGGGTTTATGGAGCTCGTGCCATAAATCTCTCAAAAGCAGTTACTAAAGGTCGCGCGCGGGCTTGGCTCGCACGCGACAGGACTTACTCTAGCCTCCAAACCACTAAGTCCCTACAAGTCCCGTGCAGTGGTATGCGAGGGCTCTGTCTCGCAGCCCCCACATGGATCAGCGCGGCTGGTGATCCAGTGTGTGTGGAGCACAATATGGTGTGCTGGATGGTTGCCACGTGGCCAAGATCTGTCAGCTCAGAAAGCACTATCTACAGTAATCTTCTCTTCCATCTGGAAGAACTTCGTGTAGAACCTTTGAACCAAGTCGTCCCAAGTCCTAACATATCCAACCTCCAACGTTCTATACCATTTGTAAGCCACGTTCCCCAAAGATTTTGGGAACTCACGCATAAGCAAATTGGGGTCAGCCCCATATGGTCCCATTACATCAATAAAGCCCATAACGTGCTCATGAGCATTCCCATTAACATCCTCGAACTTATCCCACTTAGGGGCCTTATACCCTGCGGGATTAGGCATCAGATAAATCTCCCGCGGGATAGGAGGGGCATTGTCGACCTTCTGAATGATAGTATCCACAAAAGGTTGATTGGCCAGGAAGGTCTCTATGCGCCGCTGCAAAGTCGTCATACTTTCTGGTGCACTTCCTCCCACAGCAGGAGGAAGGGTTGCAGCCGGCGGAGACACATATGCCGCGGTCGGGATAGAGGTGTAAGCCACATTGGTTAGGGGTACCGGTGGAGAAGGCAAGGGATACTGTGAAGAGATATTGGAGACAACAGCTGGTGGTTGGGGAATATGCGAGACAAGGGACGATATTTGGACCGTTTTTCCCTGGACTTAAGGTGGTTGCACCATTGCTGGTGGACTTTGCAGACTAGGGTTAGGCGGTGTAGGTATTACCTCTGTTCCCTGGGTGGTAGAGGTTCTTCCTCCTTGATAGACAGCAACTCCCGATGCCGAATTTGGGGCAAGAGTTCCCAGAATGGCCATTATCTGAGCCATCTATGCGGATTGAGCCTAAAGAGCTTTCGCCCGGTTCTGGATGGTGGCATTCAACGTCTCCAAAAAGTTGGAGCTCCGCCGGTTGCTGCGGAATTGTGGCGGGTCTCCTCTCCCGAGTTCGTCTCAGTGGAGGGAGATGTGTTGCTGACATCCTCATCATGAGACATGGCTGCTTGCAATGGTAAGATTCACGTCGGGTTCACCAAATGTGTACCGGAGAATCCTTCAGGGGAGATTCGACGTGCACCAAGAACAGGGGATAAGAAGAACACGGGAAGAGTATAGTTGTGTGTAGGGAGAGAGTAAGGCAATAGTTACTGTATGAGAGAGAGAGACAGAGTTTTGGCAGAGCTTCCGCGTAGTTCAAGTGGTTCGTGTTAGTAAGGTAAGGTTAACGCTCCTATATATAGTGGAGAATATGACTGTTCTAGTGGGTTAATGCACCCATTAATGGCGGCTTAATTACCATAACCACAACGGCACGTTCGTCCGTGTATATAGGGACCGACGCACTTCATCCGCGTATACCGGAACCGTTATGAGGTTGACCGGGTTTATGGAGCTCGTGCCATAAGTCTCTCAAAGCAGTTACTAAAGGTCGCGCGCGGGCTTGGTTGTCGCTTACGCGCGACAGGACTTACTCTAGCCTCCAAACCACGAAGTCCCTACAAGTCCCGTGTGGTGGTATGCGAGTGCCCTGTCTCGCAGCCCCCACGTGGATCAGCACGGGTGGTGATCCAGTGTGTGTGGAGCACAGCTAGGTGTGCTGGATGGTCGCCACGTGGTTATGATCTGTCTATCTGGAAAGCACTATCTACAACTACTACCCTAAAAAGGTTGGTAGTGACATCGGTCCTTCGATAGATACAGTTTGAGGGGTGGATATATCATTGAGTAAGTTCATACGCATGAAGGTTCTTGTCAATATTCGAGGTGAGAAGGTAGTTCGTAGGAAGTTTCTTATCACGGTGAGAAGGAAGTTCGTAGGGAAAGACTGGAAGAAATGGAAGGAATGAACGTTGGAGATTCTTAGAGTATGGATGACTGCTATTAAAAACTCTAACCTTGAAGTTATCATGCTTGACCCAGATGGTTATGTAACACCCCACCCCCTGAGAGCTGGGAAAATCTATTAGAAGACCCTCATACTCACATGAGTGTCCTTCTCTAAGGCACGGGAACGCCCTAGCAAGGAGTCTAATCCCAAAGGTTCTGTTATGAGACAAAATTAAAGAACTGAAAACATGAAACTTACTTCCATAGTTTGTATGATAGCTTATACTAACCTGGCGAATTTACAAGTGACTAACTAGATCCGGTTTCCCGCGTACTCCCCTGAAAAGTAAAATAATAAGCAGACGAGTCGAATGTCAACATATGTCGGTCCTCCCCCCGTCGTCAGAAGATCTCCAAGCGAGCCAACCAAGTGTGCTTCACGAAATTAGAGAATATAATCCTGACAAAAAATTTGTTGTTTCATGCTCGTCTTTGATGAGGCCGGTAAATTTCTTGTTATTCCTTGTTATCCAGATGGACCATATTTTAGCAGTAAAGCGATCACACACTAAGATTGGTTGCATAGTAAAAGTTTCGAAGATCCAATCTCAAATTCGGCCAACTCTTGTATGTATAAATTCAGCTCCCATGCTAGCAATCCAAACTTGTTCAGTATAGGAGCACCACATAAACGCATGATCATCTGATTCTTATTCTTATAAATTTTGTTGGCAAAGGGATGGAACATCCATACCTTTGTTTCGCAATCTCGAAACCACTGGCAGAGAGTCATGCCACAACCTCTAGACTGGATGCATAATCTTCTAAGGTACTTTCATACTCCACATCTTCTGCAGCCATTGCCTATTAGGGGACCACTCGAGGGGACAAATACCCTTTTGACCTGATTGTTTGCGCATTATAACCCGTAGAGACTCAGTAATTTCTGCGTTCGAATAATACCAATAAACAGAATCCTCCACCTGGACTTCATCAATGGGAATCGAACGAATGAAATCAGCATTAGTCGTGGGAAGCAGTTGAGCAAGACGTACCGCATTCCAGGTTCGAGTATTCTGATCAATCAAGTAATCAACCGTGATATCCTCGGCTCCAATAGGGCAATGTCAAATGACTCTAAAGGTGTTGGGTCTTTGAAACCAATTTTTTGTTGAACACCGAATATGACTTCCCGTGCCCACGTTCCAGTCTAAACCCAATTTTATTAAATCTCGGTTAACAATAATACTTCGAGAATAATATGATACCAGACTGTTCGTGTACAACTCCACTTTGAGAATTGAGGAATTGCAGAAATATTTAGCTTTAAAAACTATACTAACAAGACTAAAAGGAATACCCATATATCGCCAGGTTTGTTTAGTTAGTATTGCCACATTGAACTCGTGAAAACTCGAAAACCCAAACCTCCATCCTCCTTAGAAAGATTCATTTTGTCCCAAGAGACCCAGTGAATCTTCCTCCTGTCATCTCATCCTCCGCACCAGAACTGTCGAATAAGTTTCTCCATATCAAAACACTATTTCCTAGGAAGTAGGAAGCATCCCATCACACAATTCGGGATTGCTTGTATCACTGTTTTAATCAAAACTTCTCTTCCGGCAACGGATAACTCCTTACTTTCAACCCCTCAATCTTTTTACCAAAAGTTGATTGCAGGCATGTTACAACTAGAGAGGATAATATGACATTTTTGAAACAGGGGACGGGACTATGACAGTTAGGATAAATCGGGGGTAAGCAATAAGGAATTAAGTAATTTTTTATGAATAGTTTTCCTTTGGTGACATCTATACTACTGTAGGATTTCTGCAAAATGAGAGAGTGCAAGTATTTGGGTAAAATATCGTATAAACTTCAGGTCATCGGGAACTAAATCCGCAAATAAGGTGCCAAATGTGTAATATAAATAATCTAAAGTCCAATCGAAGACCAAAAGACCGCATATCGACGGTCCTCCATCGTCCACGCCACCTAAAAATCTCGGAAACACGTTCGAACTCTCCCGAACCACCTAGACGCTACCAGTCTCCCCTAATTCCCGCCAATGCCTAATAACCCTAACACTAAAACCTCCTTTACTCGCTCGAATGTTCTCGAATCATAATAAAACCCTCCTATATAATCCCTCTCCTCTCGCAATCTTCCCCAATCGAAAGCAAAGTGAACAATTGACTCTCTCTTGCGTACTCAATTTTCTTCAAATTCTTTGAAGTTTTCTCTGATTCTCAGTGATCAGTGAGAAAGATGGCCGGAAAAGGTGAAGGACCTGCGATCGGGATCGACTTGGGCACGACGTACTCGTGCGTCGGCGTTTGGCAACACGACCGCGTCGAGATCATCGCCAACGATCAGGGCAACAGAACGACGCCGTCTTATGTTGCTTTTACTGATACGGAGCGTTTGATCGGCGATGCGGCGAAGAATCAGGTGGCGATGAACCCTACCAATACCGTGTTCGGTAAGATTCACTTCTCTAACGCTTTGATTCATGCTTTTATGATTTTGATGTTCTCCAATTATAGTGTGCAATAGAGGAATTTATGCATGTTTGGTACATTGAGGGGTTAAAATTGAGTGAATTTTGGTGCTGCATCTCCGATCTGCACTTATCTACACATGCATGCCATTGTGATTTACTCTTTCTGTGCGAATTGTGGACAATGCATCCCCAATTTGTATGCGTTGGTTGTTTCATAGGGCCTTTTGAGGAGTGAACGAAATCGTCGATGAATTGTTTTGAAAGCTAGATTTTTCCTATGGAAGAACTCTAGATCGATTTCAAATTAGAAGTTCGAATTTTTCATAACCTGTTTTACAAATAAATAAATAAATAAATAATTTCATAACCTATGGAAGTTATTCTTTTCCTCAAACCTTGTAGCTCCAAGTTTATTTTCTGATTGGGTATACTTTTGTGGGCAAATTTGATTTTTATGGACCGTACATCGTGTTAGTTGTTGAATAACTGATCTAGTCTGAACCCCCCACTCCTTTTCTAGTGACATTATGGGGTTGGATTAATATTTAGCTGTTTGGTTGGACACTTGTTTCTCTTAGTGACATTCTGCAATTGGAATTTTTTCATAACCTGTTTCGCCAAAAATAAATAAATAATTTAATAACCCAAGGAAGTTATTATTTTGCTCCCAGTTTAATTTCTGACTGGGTATACTTTTTTGGGCTAATTTCAATTTTATGGACAGTACATTGTGTTGATTGTTGAATAGCTGATCTAGTTTGAACAAAATATTCGATGCATAGCAGTGCGAATTTGGATGAAGCTACATCTGAAACAACCTATTTTTGACTATGCTGACTGTAAAGAAAATCCTCTTCAATGCCTCTCCCAGAATGTTGGTTGGACGATTGTTTCTCTTAGTTACAATCTGCAATAGGATTTTAGCTGTTTGCATATTGATGTGTATAATTTGTTCCTTCTTCAGATGCGAAGCGACTGATTGGGAGAAGGTTCAGCGATGCCTCGGTTCAAAACGACATGAAGTTATGGCCATTCAAGGTTATAGCTGGTCCAGGTGACAAGCCAATGATTGTAGTCTCCTACAAGGGAGAAGAGAAGCAGTTCTCTGCCGAAGAAATCTCTTCAATGGTCCTCAACAAGATGAAGGAGATCGCAGAGGCTTTCCTCGGCATCACAATCAAAAACGCTGTGGTAACTGTCCCTGCCTACTTCAATGACTCTCAGAGGCAGGCGACGAAAGACGCCGGCGTCATCTCCGGTCTCAATGTCATGCGTATCATCAACGAACCAACCGCAGCCGCCATTGCTTATGGTCTTGACAAGAAAGCCACCAGTGTTGGTGAGAAGAATGTGTTAATCTTCGACCTCGGTGGTGGGACTTTTGATGTCTCTTTGTTAACCATTGAGGAGGGTATCTTTGAGGTCAAGTCCACAGCCGGAGATACCCATTTGGGAGGAGAGGATTTCGACAACAGGATGGTGAATCACTTTGTGCAAGAGTTCAAGAGAAAGAACAAGAAGGATATTAGTGGCAATCCAAGAGCATTGAGGAGGTTGAGAACTGCTTGTGAGAGGGCAAAGAGAACTCTCTCATCAACTGCCCAAACCACAATTGAGATTGACTCTTTATATGAGGGTATTGATTTCTACACAACTATTACAAGGGCAAGGTTTGAGGAGATGAACATGGATTTGTTCAGGAAGTGTATGGAGCCAGTGGAGAAGTGTCTGAAGGATGCAAAGATGGACAAGGGTAGTGTCCATGATGTGGTTCTTGTCGGCGGATCAACAAGAATTCCCAAGGTTCAGCAACTGTTGCAGGACTTTTTCAATGGGAAGGAGCTTTGCAAGAGCATTAACCCTGATGAGGCGGTCGCTTATGGTGCTGCGGTTCAAGCAGCGATTCTCAGCGGTGAAGGGAATGAAAAGGTTCAGGATCTTCTCTTGCTTGATGTAACCCCTCTTTCTCTAGGTTTGGAAACTGCTGGTGGAGTGATGACCACTTTGATCCCAAGAAACACAACTATCCCAACCAAGAAAGAGCAGGTGTTCTCAACCTATGCTGACAACCAACCTGGTGTTTTGATCCAAGTCTATGAAGGTGAGAGAGCTCGAACCAGAGACAACAATCTTCTTGGCAAATTCGAGCTCTCTGGCATTCCTCCTGCTCCTAGAGGTGTTCCTCAGATCACTGTGTGTTTCGACATTGATGCTAATGGCATCCTAAATGTATCTGCTGAGGACAAAACCACAGGACAGAAGAACAAGATCACCATCACTAATGACAAGGGTAGGTTGTCAAAGGAGGAGATTGAGAAGATGGTTCAGGAGGCTGAGAAGTACAAGTCAGAGGATGAAGAGCACAAGAAGAAGGTGGAGGCCAAGAATGCACTTGAGAACTATGCTTACAACATGAGGAACACAATTAAAGATGAGAAGATCTCTGCAAAGCTTTCTTCTGATGAGAAGAAAAAGATTGAGGATGCGATTGACAAAGCGATTCAGTGGCTGGACGGGAATCAGCTGGCTGAGGCTGATGAGTTTGAGGACAAGATGAAGGAATTGGAAGGTGTTTGCAATCCCATTATTGCTAAGATGTATCAAGGCGGCGCTGGTGATGTGGGTGGAGGTATGGATGATGATGTTCCTGCTAGCGGCGCTGGTCCTAAGATTGAGGAGGTTGATTAAGTTTCTGGGCGTTGCAACTTGGAAGGGTCCTTGGTCTGATTTTGTTTTAGTTATTATGTTTAGTATATTGTCTTTTTATGGTTCTTGTTCTTCTCCCCAGTTCTTGGGGGTGACTCTATTATGGCTTCTGGTGTAGGATGTTTTGGAAACCTCTGAATTTTGATGTCTTCTGTTTCAGTTCTAATGGAGGTTTTTGTTGAACCAATTGCATAAGTTGTTGAAGTACTTTTTCATACCTTTTCTGTTTCACTATAATGCTAAGTCAATATCTGGAACATTGCATAAATTGTTCAGAAGCACCAAGAGTAATTAGCTTGTAGGTTGGTACTGTATCTAATGCTGCTGATGATGATAGTTAACAAAGTGACTTCATTCTATAAGATAGAACATAGACTCACAATTTATGCCTACTGCTGCTACATTGTTCAATCTGCTACAACAAATTTTGTTGAAAATGTTTGGTTTTTGCACGTTTTTCTGTTTTGTTCAGAAGCGAGCTGGAATTCCTAGATTGAAGTAACCTCAATAATGAAGTTACAAGATCACATACCCAATCTGTCCAATCGAATGATCTCCACTCGCTGCAATCTTTACTTCTCGCTTGAAAGCATAGATCCGCAAGTTAAAATCAAAGTAAAATTGATTTATGCTAGGGCTTCGCCATGGAAGGGGAAGAATTTTCTCCTCTCTTTGTATGTGTTTTTCCTTAATTTGTTAGTTGTGTCTTTTTTTTTGCCAACCAAAATTTCATTCAAACACCATCAACCAAATTACACTTATCTGTCAAAATTGCATCAAAAAACTTAGGATTCAACCTAAACTGGTTATCCCCTTATGCTAACTTAACAATTTCATCAGCAGCAATATTTTGGGATTTGGGAACCCAGCCAATATTGGCATTCAACTCCTTCAGTCCACTTCTAATGTCCACCAACAGACTCTCCAGCTGCCAATTTCCCCCATCGTTCACAACTTCAACCATAACTTCACTTTCACTTTCAAAGCTAATAACATTACCTTTCCAAGCTTGAGCCATCCAGACCGCAAGTCTAGCTGCTAAAGTCTCACCATAAAGCGCAGATGGGGCAAATTCAGCACTCCACCCCCAGTCATAACATCACCTTCGAGGTTTCTGATTAACCAACTCAGATGAGCCAATTTTGAGGACTCATTCCACCCAGCATCCATGTTGCATTTCAGACAACTATTGGCATTTTGTGTTAAGTTCGGCTCTTAACTTATTTTTCGCTTCATACACGAATAGAACATGAAACAATGACAGCCATGTGCGCCTAACTAGTTTCCTGGAACTTCAGCAATTTGTACCAAGGAAGGTAAGGTGAAGTTGTGAATGATGAAAAAGTTGGGTTGAGTTAATTTTCACTTAAGGGTACGTTTGGTTTTCTAGGATAAGCAGTATTGCTTGGTATTGGACTAAATATAGTCCAGGTATTAGTTAATATTGTGTTTGGTTACTCAGGACTAATTTTAATACTGGTACTAAATAGTGAAAAGATAGTCTTTAATACCCAAATTAGTCCCCTCTCTCATGAGGGTATTAGCTGGATTGGACTATTTGTACCTTAATACTGCATTAATACTGCACAAAACCAAACACATTATTAATTATAGTTCAGCTAATCCAATCCAGTCCTATCCGTGAAATTTAATCCAGTCCAGTCCAATCCGGCTAGTCCGGAAAACCAAACGTGCCATAAGGGTACAAGTTCCTCGACCTCGAAGCTTGAATGACCTTATAGAACTTTTGACACATATTTCGTGCAATAAGTTCTACTTTTGACACATATACTGCTCGTGGGTTATATATCAAGTTTTAAAAAGAAAGATAAGTGCATCAAATGCAAATACCCTCTAAACTCAAATTCAGAATGAATGTCAGAATTCAAAAATTGTCTTAATCACATAGAGTTAAAACTTCGGCATGGGTTATTTCAGTTTAACTGGAAAATTTCACTGTTCAATCTAAACCAATTGCTAAGAGCTGCATCTTTGATCTCATCCCAGCATTTTTTCTGCACCCACTAGTTACTCCCTTATGTCCATACAACCAACAGTTGAAGAATTTTACAAGTTCAAGCAGACAGTAGATCAATAGTGTCCAGCTCCAACCACAATATGTGTTCAAAGAAGCAGAAGGAGGAGGCTGGAGACTGGACTACTACTAGTTTATTTCATGCAGGCTGCATTTACACACTGTACAACAAAATGTGAAAGCAAAGCCTGCAACATTTAAAGTTCCAATTTTCACTAACATCTACTACTATTACAATTTTCTCCTCGCTAACCACCATATTTCAAGAGCAAGACTAAATATTTTCTCCACCTGGAAAATATCAGAAGATAACAACATTGAGCTAATCCCACAAACATGTACTAGTAAACAGTAATTTAGCGATGAAGTTGCACGATCCTTACCGTTGAACTCGAGCTCTTCAACTTCTAAGTTACCGTGCAACTCCAGATAAAAAGCTACCAAAATGCCACAATAAGCCCATAATAATCAGATTTTAGATATGGAAGTATATAATAATTTAGTAACAAAAAAGAGCGAAACTTTGTTTCAAAATTTTCAGTTTTTTTTTTTTTCTGGACATGGTAAATTGATAAAAATCGACCACTATGGAATTTTCCTTACATCTCCGAACCAAATGTAGCAGCAGCCTGTCAAGACAAAGCGAAATCACTAGGCGGGCGAAGACAAACCGGAACCTCGTGCTCCTCCGGTCCCACGCGGTGTTTCGGTACTAGAATCTCCAGCACGGTCCCGCTCTTGTCGAAGTACGCTTCAAGCTTCGCGTCGTCCGGGATACGCGTCGCGAGCGGAATCTCTCTTTTGAACTCCCCTTGCGGACAGTGCTCTGGAGATGGATCTGAAAGCTTGAACGTCCTGCCATTTCTCTGTACAAGAGGCATACCAGCCGTACTCACTGAAGATATCTTCACAACCCCATGAGTTAAATTGTTCCACCAATGAACTTTCACCCTTTCAGGATCCGTAAAAGGGAGAGTAACTAAGATTAAGTAGCCTTCATCATCTTCGTAGATGGTTTTCGCGGCCGTGGCGGGCCCGTATACGTTCTTCATCACTCCACTAAACTCGCTTATCCAAGGCGGATCAATTGAGTGACTTTCTGCGTCTTGATGGTGTTGTTCATGAGAAGTGACTTGTATGAGGCAATCATCATCGTTTCCATGTGGGAAAAGGTCTTTCCTTTTCTTTGATGGCTCTACCACACCGCCGTTAACATGATTTGATGGGTGAGTGGATAAGTTCAAACCAGACCCATTGAGTAGTTTCTTTGAAGGAGGATTTGGGTTGTTTTTCAATGGAGGAATTGGTCTCTCTAGCTCAAAATCAGTGTTGGGGAGGTTCCTCCAAGATCCGTATTCCCTAGCTTCAGGCAAAATGGAGAAGTTCATATCCCTACCCGTGAGTTCCATCCACTTTTTCTGTTCCTCCTCATCAAGACTCATCAGATTAGGCGAAGGGACGAGTTCGATACCGTGCACACACTGAGGGTTCGATAAACCCCTATAATGCTTCCTTTGCATTCTATGAGACCTAACGAAACCCTTTTCAACGCTAAAAGGAAACGGCCGTTCACCTTGTCGTGAATGACCATTCATGAAACTCCTCAACTGCATCTTCCCCAACGCATTCTCCGGCCTCTCCTTGAAAACCCACATGTAGATATTCTCCATGTCGTGCTGAACCATAAACACGTCGAGATTGAGATCAGACTTGTCGAAACCCGACACACCATTGCTGTTCCTCACTATGCTGCTCTTAGTTTTCTCCTTCAAGACCGGTTTGAAGTAGAAACTAAAGAAAAACCAAGCCCCCCAAACGCTATCCAACCTCTTCGCGCACTTCCTCTCCGTCTTGGACATGTAAATGCTTGTATCAGATTCCGGGATCTGATGTCCAAGCCCAACATCCAACATATCAAAAGGGTCATGGTTCCACAGCTGTGGCGGCGGAGGGCTTCGCTCGGCCGATAGAGGGAGGTTGATATCCGGTGGCCGCGAGAGAATGACCTGACGGTTCATGTCCCTTTCGGATTCCTCATGGGAATTGGCAATTGAATCCATGGACAAGAATGTTGATGGGTGATAATTCTCAATTGACAACCCTGTGAGTAAATCCTCACCCATACCTAAAGATCACAGCCTTTTCAAACAAGGGTTTCTTTAAAGTGATGATTTTGTTGGATTTGAAGAACAACCCAGATCAATTAAAGCACCTCATAAAATCCCCAAATCAAGAAACCCTATAATTCATCTTTGAGGAAAAGACTAATCGATCTTGAGCTAGATGGGCATGATAATAAGTCGTGATTAACCCAGATCGAACCAATTTCAGTTGTGATTAAGCAAAGGGACAGAGAATTGGACAAAACCCTATGAAAAATCTGTACATACGAATAGGGCTCGGGAACAGAAATCAGGCACTTTTTTTCACGAAATCTGGAAATCAAGTGGATGAATATTGAAGGGATCTCAAGAGATTACCTTTTGGTGATTGGCTTTAGAACCCACAGAGAACTGTGAAGATGTTCTTCTCTCGAGCGAGAGCGAGAGAGAGAGAGAGCTGTTGATGTTTCTTCTCTCTACAAAAATCTACACACGGAACAGGTAGAGAGAGAAAGTGAAGATTGAGAAGAGAATGAGATAAACGGTGACGGCCTTTGTTTGGAAGCCGTTTGTTCTGACGGCCGTTTGTGGAAGTAACGTCCGTGAGTTGTAACAGCGGGTAGCCATGGGCCACGCTTGGGCAGGTTCGTGCGGGTACTAAACGGGCCAATGTAACTTTATCAAGCCCAAACACGGCACAGCCCATAACCTCGGGCCAAATTGAATGGCCCAAGCCCAATTCAATGTTTAATTTCTAAGACCCGATCCCGAATTTCGGACATATAATTTCAAATGTCATGTAATTAGAGCATCTCCAGCAGACAATGCAAATCGATTTATTATAAAAAATATAAAGAATTTAGGTGAAAAATGCGATCCAGCAGAACATGCATCCCCTCATGCAAAATGGATGTTATGCATCTTGATCGCCAAGTTTGGCGATAATCATACCTCGCCATCCTATTTGTTTTCCTATTTTATAGGTGTATTCCTATTTTTTTGTTTTGTTCCTATTTTTTAGTAGACTTGTCATAATATCATAATAATAATAAATAATTTTCACAAAACTAATATGCCTATGTTTAGCTTGCATTGCTGGAGTTGGTAATAAAATTTGTGGACATGCAAAAGGTAAAAATGTAATTTTATGTATAATTTGCATTTCTTTTACATAACATTGCTGGAGATGCTCTTACATAATGAGAATAATGTATCGATTATTCTAAAATAAATAAATACAATTTATATATTTATTTATTTATTTATTTATTTATTTGCAGTTAGGGTGGTAGCTCAAGTTGTAGAACGTTGGAAGTCCCTGCATGAGGTTCTTGGTTCAAACCCGGTTGACGACAAGACAATTTCTCAAAATAAATAAATAAATAAATACATAAATAAATAATGTATTCATTTTTGACATTTTTAACACGATTTTTTAACTAGGAAGTTTAACAAAAAATATAATGATAGATGACTATTGATATTGTAAATTAGACTAGGGTAATGGTCTAATTTTTAAGCAACCCCCTACAATGTACATCCGTGGGACACATAACCCCATGCACTTTCAGTTTCCCACTAAACCCCATGCAATATACATTTGTGGGACACTTAACCTCAAATTGATAACATATGTCAAATTTCTAACGGAAATTCATAGTGTGCTATTCACGTGCTAGCTCTATGGATGAAAAAAAATCAACTACAAAGACCATCGCGTTATTAACACGTGATTAATTTTTGTTAGAGATTTGACCCTCGTTATAAATTTGTGGTTAAGTGTCCCACATATGTATATTGCATGGGTTTGAGTTGGAAATTCAAGCTGCAGGGGGTTATGTGGCCCACAGATATATATTGTAGGGGGTTGTAGTGGGAAATTGAAAGTGCAGGTGGCTTTGTGTCCCGAAATGCATTTCGCACGTAGGTTTAGATGTCAATTTTATTTATGAAACGTAGTTAATAATGTCAAATAAGGTTTTATACAAAATTTATATATTATCTAAAAAAAATATACAAACTTTATATATAAAACCTTATATATGTAAATATTATTTTCTATTATTCAAATAGTGGGCCAGGTTCAGGCCTAGCCTCTGAAACCTAAACGCGGTCCTAAAAAAGTCCGGGCCACATTTTTTAAGCATGAGCCCAACATTTTTAAGCAACTATTAAACCCAAGCCTTTATATTTCCAGGCTGGGTCGAAGGGCCTTTTAGAGTCTTGGGCCGATGGCCAGCGCTTACAGCGTCATAATAGAAATAAATCTAGTTTCATTTTAACAAATAATTATTCATGTTTAACCTAAATCCAGCCCATATTAACTTGAAGAGAAAATGAAGTCCAAATCCTCAGAGGTTGTCTGAGCGTCGCCTTTTCCACTGCTGCTGCAACTACGACCAGTTAACAAGTAATCTCTCTCTCTGTAATCCTCTCGCCTATCAGATTTTGTTAGGCAATCGGAAAACTTGCCTATTAGATTTCAGTAGGTCTGTATGATAGGTTTCAAAATTTATGATTTTAAGTAATTTCTTTCATTTTGTTTGACACGAAATTATAATGTATTTTGATGATGTTAGCAAGTTCAAATGGCCAAATCCCAAACCACTGATTACTGTTTTGAAATAATCCTAATTAAGAGCTGACTTCTAAGATTCTTCTAATATATATATATATATATATATATATATGTATACATATATATATATATATATAGTTATCTCGCTCTCTCTATGTAATACCCCGTATTTTAGTCGGGGGTTATTTTGTCATAAAAGTATTTGAGAATTTCAAAAAATTAATATTTCAAACTTATTCTTGATTTATTTTTAGTTCCTAAAGTATATAGGTATTATGTGGCGTTTAGTATCCCGTTTTGTTGTTATAACAATTCCTACCCAAACTAATTTGTCTTGCAACCAAATATATTTACTTTAGCCCTTCTCCAATAATTATTCAACTACATTATAATATTCACACCCTCGTTACTAGTTATCCTTTATACATACAAGTATCTAATAACCCTCCCACTATCTCCACACATCACCGACTAGTCTCTATCAATTTCCATTACTCTTTATACCACTCCCTCACTTTCTAATCACTCACTCTCACTCTTCTTGGCTGAACCAAGCAATGAGACACCATCATCATCATCTTCTTCATCATCTTCCTCTTACATCAAAATTTTCTCCACTAAAGGGGGTTTCAAGGTCTCATTGACTTCAAGCTTCTCCAAGACTACTTCAAGCATCCAAATCATCCTATCTAATCCCTCTTAAGGCTTCTTGTAAGCATATCTTTTCTCTTTTCCATTTGTACAATTTGATGTTAGTGTATTATCATGATAGAAAATTACTTGATCTTTGTTTGCATGTGTGTTTTGGATCTTGAATTGTAACTTTTGAGCATGAATTCCTCAAATTCCTCACATAATTCTTCAATTACTTGATGTGAACTCTTATTTCATGTCTAATTGGTAGTATTTAAGTATATATGAATTTATGTTTAGTTGCATGTATCATAGAATTGATTTGATCATGTTTTGAGTGTTCTAGGTAAAATTGCATATTGTTACAATCTGACCAGTTTGTCAAAAACATATATTATCTCTAAATTTTATATCTTTGAAATTTTTAAATCTTACATATTCTGAAACTAGACTCAGAGAGGGTCATTTTGAAAGAAACTTCAACTCCATAGACTTTTTGGTTAGGGAGATATGCTCATTCTAAGTTGCATGTTTTCTAAAACTCTGTTTTTGGACAAGTTTTGCCATTTTTGTTAAAACTATAATTTCCTGAAACTTATGGCACCCAATCTTTCTTGTGATAAAACTAGACATATTGATGTCTTATTCTGGAGAAGATTACCATCATAGCTTTTCTCCATGTGGTCGTAATCACATTTTAAACATGATATTTGCTTTCAGACTTGTCTTTGTACAACACTATTTGTTTATTTTTTATCTCTAATTATATAATAGCTATTGATAATATTATTGATGTTTAAGAAACTAGACACATTTATATACCTCATTAGTGTGTTTTATAATTTTTTTGAAGTATGTTGGTATTGTAAATATGGCTCTAAAGTCAGAGCTACAAACCTGTTCAGCTTTGTGATTTCACATTTTTATAAAAACTTGAATTTTTACATGTCTAAGTGTTTGATAACGCCCAAATAGGGGGTTATCTTTAAGCCTGAATTGACGTGCCTTTGTGTTGGAAATACGTGTTTTAGCAAGAATTCACCTTCAGGAAGCCTCATAAATAGAAACGAGACGTTTATTTGTTCTTCGTAAGTTTCTGCGTATTTCGTACTTTTATTGGATATGATCGCGGTTATGTTCTTGTTGTCAATGCAGGAACAGGTTCGGGAAGTGCATTGAGATGCGTGCCAATACAAAATCGGGTTCGACTCGGGAAACGTGCAGAAAAATTTCAAGACAGGATTTGACCGAGACGGGTAAAAGGGAAAGTGGAATAGAAAACGGAAAGACTGGAGGAGAAACGGGCAGTGGAAACCGGCCGAGAAAGCTGAAAATGCCAAAACCGAGAATGACCGGGATGCGCTCGGTTGACAATATCTTGAGCTTGACTTTGAATTTTGAAGTGAAAACAGGGGCAAAAGAATGGAGACGTCAAGAGCTTTCCGAAAACAGGTTGTAATGCTGAAACGGAGTCCGGCCGAAAAACCGACTCCCATCAAGTGTGGGTCCCAGACAGGCCACACCCAAGTAAGGATTCTCAGTTCCCGGTGTCCTGAGTCGTGATCAACTATTTCATGTTCGGGACGATTTCCGGGACAATTCTGACCCAGGGGTATTTTGGTCATTTTGGCACAGGGCCCGGGGTTCCCGAGTCGAGTTCAGATTTTGTCTCCCAAATTCAGTCAGCAGCTTTCCTATGGCCAGAGTCAGGATTGGGCATAATTTGGAGCGGTTTGACCCAGGAGTATTTTGGTAATTTTGACAAGTTTCGGGTCAAAACGCATGCCGAGGCAGAAAAGAGCAGAGAGGCCTGCTGTGTGCGTATTTTACGCACTCCTGCGTATTTTGCGCACACAGCAAGACAGGAAGGGCATGTTTGGCAGATTTTGGCCCCCTGTCTGCGTATTTTACGCAGACCCCTGCGTATTATACGTAGCCAGGGATGAAAAATACGCACAAAGGAGGAGAGAAGGCACAAAATTGGTCCCTGTCTGCGTATTTTACGCAGAGCCCTGCGTATTTTACGCAGACAGCAGGAAAAGGGGGCATAAATCAGCTTATGACAGGCCCCTTTCTGCGTATTTTACGCAGAGCCCTGCGTATTTTACGCAAACAACACAAATTTTGAGGCGGTTTCGGTTAGTGGCAGTTTCGTAAATAAAGGCAAGTTCCAGAAACGTCTTCAGCACTATACAAAGACTCGTCCAGACTCGTTTTGAAGAGCAACACATCCACGGAGAAGTCTTAGCATCCCCGGAGAGCACGAAAGCGCGAATCCAGATCCGAAGATTTAGTTTGATCATATTCTCTCTCTCATTCAAAAACTGTGTTATTTACGTTATGAATTTCAGTAGCTAAACTTTTACCTAGGTTCTCGTGAACCTAGGGTTTTGTTTTCGTAGATTAGCTTTATGTTTTGATTATGAATTCATGATCGTACTATCTTAATATCAACAGCTTTATTCGTTATTCTGTCTTTGAAATTTACTGTTCATGCATGCTCGGCTTAATCACCCATAATTGCTACAGACCCGAGCCGGTAGGTGAAATCGTCTGGTTAGGGTTAGGAAGAGAAGACAGAATTTAGCACCTTACCTCGATGGGCCGACTAGCGAAGGGGAGTTAGGACTAGCCTAAAATCTTTGAGACCAACTGTTAGAGAATCTGACCCGGGCCATCAGGACAGGTTAGAAACCCTAGCAGCCTTAGAACGAGACTGCAGATTTAGGCAGCTTAACAGGAATCCGAAGACTGCAGGATCGTGATAGCGTGCAGGAAAAGAAAAGATACTGCACAATTGGTACGTGGCACAGATAACGAGACTGTTGTGTGTTTTCATATCAAACTAGAACGAAAATATGTAGAGACCTAGTATCTCAAAACCTAGTTTTATAACCTCAAGCTTATTCAGAAAATTCTCACAAAAAGATTTACGTTGTAGTTATTTACTTTCACTACTTAGTTAGTAAGCAAATCCTCAAAATATTCCTTCTTTTTACACTCTGCAACTTAAAACTGATTACTAGAAAAACCTGCAAAGTCCCTGAGGGATCGATAATCCGAGTTGAAAATACTCTCTATATTACTTGATTTGTATACTTGCGAATAGCACGCTTGAAAGCGCATCAGTCTTGTATTTGATGTATTTTGATAAGTGAACATAATTATATGTGCAGTAGTGACATTTAGGACTATGTGGCATGTAGGCTTGCATTTGTATTATGTATGTGTAAATTGGTTGTAACGAGTACGTTATACGTGTGATTGTAGACATCGACCTCGTAGGAGAGAGCGGTTGTCGTTGGAGCTAGGATTAGTTTCTTGCTTTTGGTTGTGCTTAATCTCAGTGGTAAATACATATGTGCGATCCTTACTTATCAAAATGTGAGTATTGATGTGATTTCTCGATTGAATATTTGTTGATCGAAAAAGTATGAAATCATGATTTATACTCGAAATAGTTTGGATATAAATTGAATCATCTTTATAACTCTTGAGACTTTACTTGTGATAAGTTGATAATCTGATTTCGTTCATGGGAAATAGAAGAATTAAAACACTTCTAATATATTTAGGACGATGTACAGAGTTGTGTTATTAATGGGAGGCGCCAAGCGATCCTTCATTTTCTTATGGCTAAGACCATTGAAGCAATGCTTCTTATTATTGGATAGAACTTAATTGTTCACAAATCCGCCCCCGATGAGCCATAATGTACCAAATTATTAGAGCTATAGAGTGCTACTTATACTTGTAAGGGTCACTACAGTATAGAGGTGTCGACACTTAAGGCCTTTTAGCTAATGTTGTGAGCGGGGTTGACGAATGGGCTCCCTTAACGCTCGGGTGAAATAGAGTTTTATATACCCTAGAAGAACCCTTTGTGATTACTTCGTGATCCCTCTATTTATATCGATCCGATGGTTGCTCTGGACATGCCTCAGCTAAACATAACGGTTAATTGAACTTGAAAGAAAATTGACTACTTTATTGATGTTGTTTGTGGCTCTTGATATGCCTTAATCAAATTAAATGAGTTTAAAAGCGTTGGGTACTCATGATTTAATATCATTATCAGTTCAAATGAACTTGTTTACTGTTGATATCTTACTTGTTTAAGAATATGTGAAATTCTCATGGTTTACTGATATTTTAAAGATGAGAAGTACTTGATATGCGACTCCTTATACTTGTTCAGAAGTTCCCACCTCTTTACTTATTAATGTTTCAAATCTCTTGACCTATTTCAACTCATGCTTCCATGCCATTCGTTGCTTTACATGTCGTAGTGTGTACTCACTCAGTTTTTACTGATCAATTTCTTCAAAACTGCGTCGGCTTTTGCCATTTTAAAAACGCAGGTCATCAATCAGGATGGAGGAATGGGAACGCGGATCAAGACGAGAATGTCGAGGGTAGTTTAGATACTTTTAGCAGATCACAAACACGTTTTGTTTTCAAATTGTACGTATTATCGAAATTTGTTATGTACATTAAACGAAATGTAATCTTAATAGTCAATATTCTATTTTTGGTTATCGATTGTCTCTTTAACCCTGAACCGAGATCCCGGATCGTTTCACTCTGTATATACATATAAATATATATATATATATATATTATATATAATATTATATATATATAAAATTGTTATCTTTAAACATAAATAAGATGAAAGAAAAGATGTCTCCAATAGGCTATCCGTTCTTTATTTTATCATGTAGTGATCTCGCTCTCTACATTTTGGTTAACTATATTCATGATGGTTATGTCATGAATTCCATAAATGTTCTTCCGCAAAAAGTTGAGAATGTGTCACGACTTATTTAGATATTCTTATAACTAATTCTATTGAAGCACTTACTAAAATTTTACAGTATTTAAAATAAAGAAGTTTTATAAATAAATTTAGCTCGTACTGTTGGAGATTGTTTTGATAAATAAATACATGTAAAAGATTGTAGAAAATTTGCGATCTTAACAATTTTTTGGACATTTTCACATGCCCATACATATGTTTTCTAGTTTTATGTCACACACATTCTTAAAGGAACGTATAATTCGATTAGAACAGCAGATAATTCGTGCCAAACTCACCCAAAATAAATTACCTAAAAAAAATCCACCCCCCCCCCCCCCCCCCCCCAACTCCAAAATAAGTTAGTTTTGTTGATGTCCTATGCATTACAAATATTACATCCAAATAAGTTAGTTTTGACTTCAACTCTTCCGATTTCCAATTAAGTAACGCATGCAGCTTCGTTCATCGAGAAGAGAGAAATACGAGGAAATATGGAGCAACAAAAAACCCATTGAAACCCCCCATAATTTATTTACACCGAAGATATACCAACGGATCTATTTCACCACAATTCTCAAAAGTATCAACAACATATCCCCCATCCCAAGAAGACCACCCAACAACAATTATCCAAGAGACAGCTAGCTAGCAATCTAACTTGGGTAACTGCAAAAAACACCCCCACACAGATGATTAAATTGGCTTTTAATCACTCTCACACGAACCACAATTACCGGAGAAAAAATTGAAGAAGTTAGGTTGTTGATGATCATCATGATTGCTAGAACCTTCTTCGTGATCAATGGCGGTCGTAGTATCCGAGGAGCTTGTTGTGGAAGGAGACTTGCTTTGTAGAATCCCCGTTGGCTCCAATGGAAACAATGGCAATGTCTCTGCTTGTTTTGAGAAGGAAGATGATGGAGAGGTGGAACCATTGTGCAGCACCATTGGTGTCCTCTTGACATTGTTGATAACGCCGCCTGTTGGAGAAGGTAGAACCATAGGGTATTGCTGGTAGAACCCTAATTCGCCTGGTGGCGGTAGTGGTGGCAGTGGTGGCGGTGCTAGGTAGTATGGACTGCAAACCACTGCATGAGATTGAAAAAAAAAAAACTCGTTAAATAACTAATGAACAGTTCTAGATTGTGTTATAGTACAACAAAGAGGTCGCGTTTGGTACCATTATAAAAGAGAAGTTTGGTACCATTTTAAAAGAAAATGACCTATGTTTAATTTCTCTAGTCAAGCACATAGAACATCATATAACCTTCTATCATAATAGTTTCGAGAGAAGCTTGAACTCGACACTTCAAGGATAGTTTTTTTTTTTTTTTTTGTCCAACTTCAAGGATAGTTCGACCAGTATTTCTTTTAACGAGTTTTCTTAATCAAAAAATTATGTCATAATGCAACAAATATAGCTTTTTGGGTTTCCATTTCAAAAAAAAAAAAAAAAAAGAGAAACACTTAAAAAAGCTGTCTATAGTTAATATTGCTATACATATATATATATATATATATATACGGTATATATACACCTGTATTTCTTCCATAACGTCAACTAACTATTCATATCTTAGATTAGTTTGCAAAAAAAAAAAAAAAAAGTTTGCAAAAAAAAAAAAAAAAAAAAAAACTATTCATATCTTAGATTCAATCGAAATCTGGAATAATCCATCAAAACATCTAAAAGGTTATTGTACAATACCGAAAACGTGTTTGGTAGTAGTACCAACTTAAGAAAATCAAAAAAAATTAAAAAGAATGCAACAATGTTTTGTTTAAACAATTGTTTTCAGTCAACTAAAAATTTCTGAAAATGAAATCAAATAAAGAGATACGAACCATTTGGAGGAGGAAAAAAACCCGGCTTATAGCAACTGTTGTTACTATAATTGTAATAAACCATGGCTTGACTCTGCTTCTGCTTCTGTCTCTGCCGAGCCTTGTGATTCTGAAACCAGTAGAAAACATTCTTGCCTTCAATATGGCCGTAAACCTGCAACTTCTTGGTGATCTCTTCAATCTGCTCGGCGGTCGGAGTCCTAATCCCTTGCTTGTAGAAGTTCTCCAACATGGTAATCTGCTCCTTCGCCGGATTCCACCTCGAACTCGCCGGACCGCCACCACCAGCACCATCTCCGTTGGTGGACATTTTGGTCAATCTGTGGGGCTTTCCTGGAATTTACCAAAAACAGAGAAAAACAGAGAGAAACGACATAGAGATTGGGTTGCTTTACTCTGCATGGTTTATGTTGTCTTTATAGGAGAGAGAGAGAGAGAGTTGGGGCTTTGACATGCGTATTGTTTTTGGAGCTAAAATCTCTGAAAACATGGCGGGTAGCGGCTGGAGGGAGGAAGAGTCGTCGTCGTGGATAGCAAGGAACAGGTGAAAGGACGAAAGAGCCCTCGAGGGGGAGTGGTGTTGTTTCTGTTTTGGTAAAAGACACTTTCACCCCTCTCTAGTTTCGTTGAAGGACACCTTCACCCTTTTAGGGTGTTGAACTTCGGAAATATACACCACTATTGTCACACCGTTAGTCTGGAATTGGAAACTATCAGTAAAAATAATTTTGGGATAAATTTCCCTCATGTTATGATAATTATTAGAATTATCCAATGATAAATTAAACTTTTGCATGGTATTTTTGGGGTGGGGGGAATTTGTCTTTAATATTATTTTCATTGTTTGGTCTGGAATTGAAAACTGTCAGTAAAAATAATTTTGGGACAAATTTTCCTCATGTTATGAAAATTGTTAGAATTACCCAATAGTATATTAAACTTTAGCATGGGGGGGGGGGGGGGGGGGGGGGGAATTTGTCCTTAATACTATTTTCAGTGACGCTCACAGACTAAGGGTGTCACAATTATAGTGTGTAAATCACTTGATGCTTGGCACATTGCAAGGATGAAAGTATCATCTTCCAAACTAGAGGGGGTGAAAGCGTCTTTCAATGGAACTAAAAGGGGTGAAAGTGTTTTTTGCCCTTTTATTTTTGTTTTTGTTTTGCTAGTCTCGGGAATGACAGATGAAGCGATTGGGAGAGTAAAGGGAAAGGGGCAAAATGGTAAAGAAAAAAAGAAGAAACAAAGATTATAGGCTCTGAAGGGGCTAGGGGCTAGATGATGATAGGGGAGGTGGGGGAGCTTTGGGAATTGAAGTTTAGTGAGCAGATTGCAGATGGATTTAGTGCTCGATCAAAGAAGTTTGAAGGTTCACCTATCAGGTGAGTTCTTTTTCTGGTTGGGGGTTGGGAATTGAGTTTTACTAACTCCACATTTTTTTCTCAATTTTGTGATAATTTTCAATCTTACAAAATTGAGGAAATTCAAGAGATTGATCACTGTCCTTCTCCACTCTTGTATCGTAACTCACCGTTTTAGTTTTCATTCAGAAACTGTTTCTACTGTCTGAAAGTATAAACAGTGTCAAACTTATTTTTGCAATACAGGCATGTTGAACTAGCGAGAATTTAAATCTTCTCAAACACAATGGAAATAATTCAATCCATATGATATAGCTTGTTTTTTTATCCGATAATTCTCTTTTAGAACGACTGTAAAGTGAAATTGGGTTACTCTACTCTTAAGAGCGGTCATGCCATGCCAAATTGGGTTTGGAACTCATGCTCAGCCTCGACCGCTCCACTTTGAAGACTCAAGCCCTGGCCGAGGTGAATTATGTCCGATTAAGCATAACCATGGGAGTACATGACAATCTTTTTCCTTAAAATAATATCAACATAGACACACACCCACACTAAAATAATGCATGCGCCCCAATTTAAGTATCATCTTTTCTTACTTGGGATTTCCAAAATCATCTGCACTTTCCAAAACTACAAGTAGTTTTGTTACTTGTGTACAACATACCTATGTAAAAATTTAAATACTTAATAGAAACGGGTTCAAGTTTCTATAACTTTATAAGAAAAAAGATATACTAATAACTCGAGAAAATAGTGCACACAAATCAACTTCTCAACTTAACTTTCAAAAAAAAATAATCTCAAACTTATACAACCCAATCCTTATGCCCAAGAACAAAACCAAAGCAGAGGGCAGAGAAATAACTAACAGCAGCCCAAAATTCAGGCCCACGTCAATTCTATTATCAGGCTAAATGCAGAACCCATCTTCTAACCCAAGCTCACTAGAACCCAAGAGAGTCATCCGGCGGCCATTGGCGAAGCATAAAATCGGATAACCCGTAGATAACATACAAATAGGATTCTGATTTTTTAACAACCTACATGGATTGTGGTGAATCCCAATAGACATATGCATCATTTAATGAACTAGGGGATTGCCCGTGCCCGAGGGCACTACCCCAAAAACACGTTTCACTTATTGTATGTCATAAATAAAATGAGTATTTTCATCTACAAACATGGATAGAAAATTAAGACAACATAGATAATTGTATTAAATAATAAGGAACAAAGGAAGCCCCTTTTTATAATTATAATAAAAGAAGTGGGTAGTTAATTTGGTAGTTAATTAGTGGGTAGTTTAAGTGGGTGGTAGGTGAGATCTAAGGGCTGGGGTTAATTTCATCTAACGGTCTAAAAGACATTTTAAAGTCAACTTTTCTAATTTATAATATAGATGATGTAGAGCATTGCGGGTCGTACTGACGTGGTGCTCTTAGAACACATAAAAGTTTCTCCACTATTGTACACTACACATTTTACTATTGGATAATGGGCATGTTTGGATGAGCTAAAAGTGAGAGGTAGAGGAAAGTCAAAAATCTGAAAAATTAGTCCAACCTCTCCAAAATCCGGATTTCCGTTTGAAAAGGAGTAGTTGTGCTCCGGATTTCCGGATATCAACTCCACCAAGCAGTTAATAATCTTCTCTACCACGTGCCTCCCTCTAATTGGTAGGCTCAGTCATTGTTTTTGCAAACCAATAATTGATCCTCCTTTTATGTACCCATCACCTGTCCAAACTCCACCACCTCATCACATTCCCTACCCTTTATTCCCCACCCACCCATAAACAGTAACGAAAATCAATCTCAAACTTAGCACTGTAACCACGGAAATCCGGACTCAATTTAGAATTCTGATTTTTTTATTTAGGATTCCGGAGAATATATTAAAAAATTATTTCTTTTTGAAAAAAGTTAATATTAATCTAATTTAATTTGTCTCACCCAAACACTACAGATTAAATGAGCTTTTAAGCTCAACCGCTCACTTACTTCAGCTCATCCAAACAGCCCCAATGATTCTTTCAAAGTAGAAAGTGATTCTTACAAAGTCACTAACATCATTTGTGCAATAAATAATGTTAGTGACTTTGTAAGAATCAGTTTCTCCTTTGTAAGAATCATTACCATTTACTATTTTAGTAAGGACGTCAATACAATTCATAGATTTCAAAGGTATATGAGATCGATGGGTAAAAGACACCCAGTTTAGGAAAAGGACACTTTCACCCCATTAGTATTATGAACATCATGTGACTTCCACCCTTTCATTGTGATGCCGTTAGTTTTGGGTGAAGTCTGTCACATAAAATAATTTTAGAGACGATTTACTCTAATGTCGTGCAAAAAGTCTATTACACCATTGAATAAATCCACATATTCTACCTAATATGGGATGACATTTCTTGAAATATATTTTAGTGATAGTCTTCTACTGCAGATTAATAGCTTCACAATAACGGAGCGTAAATTTTCTGAAATTTTGCAGACTGAAGGAGTTCAAGCAGCGGCGGAGCAATGTAGGGGCACAGGGGGGCACATGCCCCCATAAAATTTTCCAAAAACACTAGATAGACGTTAATTTGTAAAAAAAATGAATGGTGTTTATGTAATAAAAATAAACGTGCCCCCCTTGTTAACAAACGCATGCCCAGCCCAGTGGATAAATCGCTTAGCTTAAATCTGAAGTGCCGCGAGTTTGATTCCCGCAAAGTGCATTTTTAATTTTTTTTTTCACAATAAATAAGAAACAGGAAAATTAAACGCGCCGAAGGGGACTTGAGCCCTGGTGGCCGAAGTCTAAAACCAACTGCTTCACTAGCTCGCCTAGAAGACTTATAATGTCCCCCTTGATATTTATTTTCAATTTATATTTAAATAAAAGTACAAATATTTGTGCCCCCCTTCGAAAGAATCCTGGCTCCGCCACTGAGTTCAAGTGTCCTTTTCCAAACAAAAATGGACTAAAGTATCCTTCAATCAAACTAGAGGAGGTGAATGTATATTTTATCCTTTACGTAGTCATTTTAAATGTTATAGTATCAGAAAATAATTTATATAATAAATCGGTTAGGTATTTCACCCAAAAAAAGCTAGACGAGAAGATCATAGCAATATAAATCTTAAAAAATGTCTTGAGACATTTTGGTGCATGTGTTCATTTATTTGATCATTTTGTTCCTTACACTAGTTCTTAAGTTTCATTGTTTTAGTTTTTCAATCGGTTCCGAAGCTTCGCCTCGTAACCCAGTCCGACCCGAGTTGCATGCATGGATATGGCTGATAAGTCTTACAGTATAATTTTTCTGCATACACAATGTTTCGAACCCAATACCTGTTTGAGGGATACCAAACTATTTGCTACTTGGGCCAAATCTCATTGGTCAATTCAGTTAAAGTAAGCCAAACACAAGATTTTGTTTACATTTTCAAAACTGTCTTATCCAAATTATCAAACACAAAATATTGTTTGTATTCCAAGAAACCAACTATTGGTTCACGTAACATTCGTTAAATTTATTTAAAAAAATAGTTTTTTTAAAAATATGTTTAAAAAATATTGTTAATTTCGCACAAAAAATAGTATTAACTTATCATCAGAAATTATTTCAAAAACTAAATATTAAGTCGAGTAATATATTTTGTAAGTATCGTGCGGGCATGAACCGTGGCGGACACAGGGAGGGGCGAGCGGGGGCCACGACCCCTCCAAAGTGTCGTATTTTCACTCTCACCCCTATATGATTCGGGTATTTTCAATTAAGTATTACGTTTTACCCCCCTCATTTTTTCAACTTGTTTCTTTTAGTCTTTGAATTAAAACATGTTAATCCACTACAAACTCATGTAATTTTTACCATCCCATAAACCTATTTTAGGAATTCAAGTATGTATAAAAACAACTACTTATGTTGACATATCAGCCCACACTCAACAAAAATCCTGCGTCCGTCACTGGGCATGAATCATTTACAAGTGTGTTAATAGAACCTCTGAAAAGTCGGTGACAATCGCCACCCCTTGCCCTATAAATGCACCTCTAACACGGCCTCCGGACTTGAGCTAACACCTGAATATTCGGTACGAAAATGGATAGAATCGGAGTAGTGGTTCAATATTCTCTCAATCCTATTCCTTTCATCACCACCAGGTTCATCGTGTGAGTGGTGGTGACAATTGCGGCTCTAAGTTGATAAGACGAATACTGTTTCAAAGGATCAAAGTGGCAACGAAACAAAATTTGGACCTTTGGAACACCACAACTTATGATATTGTGAACTTCTCTTTTGGTTGGGTCGTCACTTTCCAAATATTTTGTATTATGCGAACAAAAAGTTTTACAAACAGTATTTTATACTACTGTTTTTGTTTCCAAATGTGATGTCTACGCTTCGCATGGCCATGTGAACTCTCCACTGGAAGGATGTGACCTTCAAACGGTTTCGTGCACACATCTCACATCACAAAGATGCGTCCATACTCCATACTTAAAATTTTTTAATATTTTCAGCAACTAAAATTTCGGAGACTCGTGAGATGTGAAGTAATATACCATGTTTGTACAGATTTGTAGTAACTTTTTTGAAGAAAATATATTTTCGAATTTTCCGAGGTGTCGGAGCTAGCTTGCACACACTCCGACTAAATCAACGAAATCCCATTGTTCAAAATAGATGATTGTTGTTCGGTATCAAGAACGAGGAGTTTGATTGTTTTTGTACAACAAGATTACTATGTCGGATCACATTTTCGTGGAGTGATTTTGGATATTTCAGCGTACATGTACAAACGTATCGTTAACTTACACCATACCAATGATTGCTAACGTAAGTGATACCCACATAAGATATGTAAAATTTCACACACTAGACTCGGACCTGAGTAGAATCTGAGTTGAATCCTTGCGCGTGCCTGCAATAGATTAAAACAACTATAAACAATATACGCGTATTTAGATAAGGGGGAAAAGAATATAAAAAAGTAAGAAATAAGAGTAAGTCGAGTATTTTATTCAAGAGAGAGAGAGAGAGTTAAGTAACTGGATTAAGAATCATGATAGATCTGAACCTCTATGAAGAGAGTGATCCTCATGTATATACTGGTCTTATGACAACAGTTACGAGTTGTTATATAACCGCATGAAGTGGTTATATAATTACCTCGCATAAGCAACCGTCGACAGCATATGTAGGCGAATATATCACAAGTTTCTTGAATAACATACAAGGGTCGCTTGCGAGTATGTGCATAGTTCACACGCGACAAACCTTACTCTAGCGTCCACACCACTTAGACCCTTAACTCCCGAACATATATAAGAATCATATGTGACCGATCTCACCCAAATTAGTGGAATTACAATTAGAGATGTGTTGGATTCTCGCACCTTGAAGGGGTGAAAGTGTCCTTTCACATTTTGGAAGGGGTGAAAGTTTCCTTCAATTAAAATAGAGGGCGTGAAAAATGTCTTTTACTCAAAAAGTAATCAACAAGGTTTTGTTTATGTCATTTTTCCTCATTGCTATTAGGTGAAATTTGCTCCTATGGAGTTCTACTAGTACTCATTTCATCTGCAGTCTCTTAAAAATTCTTTACAAATTATTATCCTCTCGTGAAGATCAATGCGCAATGTTCATAGGAAATGTACAATTTGTACTAAACAAAAACTCCGCTTTTATTATATTTCAGGTGCAAGAATATTCTTAAGTTTTAATATACACGTCGAATTCAAACAGGATAATTCCATCGGAAGGCCTCATCTAGTCTCTGAACTAGGACTGTAAATGAACCAAGTCGTTCACAAACAACTAGTGTTCGGCTCGCTAAAAACTCGTTCGTTTTTCGGTTCGAAGAAATAAACAAACAAATCCGAACACAAAATTTTGTTCGATTAATAAATAAACAAACACAAACTTTGGCTCGTTTTGTTCGTGAAAAATTATTATTATACATTTTATATGTAATTTTATAAGTAAAAAGTGAGCCTTCCAAATTTGTAAGTGAATATACTTTAAATATTTTAGTTTTGATGTACATTATGATAGTTTTATTGTATCTTTGGAAGATACTATTGAGAAAAAGTAATCCTAAAACACAAAAAATATAAAATTTACCCATAATTGCATTATTTTTCCTTAACTACGCGCTCGATTGCAGGCTCGTGTTCGACTTAAGTTCGAATAAAATTTAATCAAACAAACTCAAACAACCGAAATTATGTTCGGTTCGAGTTCGTTCTAATTTTAGACGAACCAAACTCAAACAGCTGATATTCGATTCGGCTCGGTTCGTTTACAGCCCTAACTTGAGTTTCCTTTAACCACCTCGGTCATCATATATCCTTTACTTATCGTTGGCGGAAGGTCTCATGCGTGCTTCCCATATACCTTCTGTTTGCATACCATTTATTGATGCTATATTGAGTGTGTAGCAGAGTTTCGCGCAACTTAAATATAAGAGTTCACAAGAAAATATATACTTTTCTGACTCAAATGTTTTTTGAGAATTTATGTTTAAGGAAGGTTTGGATTTGGAAGCCAACAATCTTTGAAAATCAATTCACAATTTTTTTTGATGATAAATTCTCAATTCAATCTCGAAGGATGATCATATTTTATTTTTACTTCCAATAACCAGAAAATTGGGATTTGTTAAATGAAATTAGGGACTGAAAACGGCATGTCACCGGTTGTAGACGCGGTGAAATAAATTCCAGAAAAATCTAATTTCTTTGTCAGCGTGTGTTTAGGCCATTTTCCATAAGACGCCATAAAAGCCTCTGTTTTTTCTTTTATCTCCACCCCAAACGTGATGATTTCCAGAGGAGTTTTCTTCTGCTGGCTCTTGACGTTCTCTGGCAAAAAAGTGTGAAGAGAGAATCACAATTCGTCCTCAGAAACTTTCTGGGTTTCATTATTCTCCATGAAAGCCCAAACCATTACTCCCCAATTCTGATCTCATCAAAGTGTTCAAGAACAAGAAGAAGAAGGTTTGTTTATACCACTTCAGAGGGCTTCTCTGTGAAGTCATATGTAGTTTTCAATTCTCCAATCTCATAATAAACAAAAGAGATTGATCATAGTCTTGGTAGATTTCACTATCTCTTTCTCTATCAGTACTCACTGTAGATCTGGTTTTGCAAACTAGCTCTTTCAGTTCTCCTTAGATGGCATCTTTTAGTGGAATAGGCCTTGGATTGAGTTTCCTCTTTGGGTTTGTGCTCCTAACCCTAGTTGGTGCAGAGCTCTACTATCTCCTCTGGTGGAAGAAGAGAAACCCTAGTAGAGGTGGAGACATTGAACAAGAAACAGATTGCACAATTGAAAAAACCCCTTATCTCTTCTTCTGGAAGAAACCCAATTCAATTCACAACACCAATTCCATAACCCATCAATCATTAGCCACCAATTCAACTAAAAACCCAGATCCCAGTGACCAAACAGGCCTAGAAAAGAAGGGTTTTGGTGAAGAAGAAGAAGGGATAGAGTCAGAGCTCATGAGGCTCCACAACCTCTGTGGCCCACCAAGGTTTCTCTTCACAATCAAGGAAGAGACCAGAGAAGATTTGGAGTCTGAGGATGGGAAATCAAGAAACAGGAGCAGAAAAGGGTCTAGAAGTAAGAGTTTGAGTGATCTTCTCCATGGGGTTGATATGACCCCTATGGCCTCACCTATGAAGAGCCAGAGTCATGTTTCTCTTGAGTCATTTAACCACCATGGGTTCAATCCTTTGTTTGAGTCTTCTAATGACTCTGAGCTTGGTAAGATCAGATCTTCACCACCACCAAAGTTCAAGTTCTTGAGAGATGCTGAGGAGAAGCTGATGAGGAAACTGATGGAGGAAGCTGAGAGGAAAGGGTTGAAGAAAGGTGGGTCTGTTCAAGATTTTGCCATTGAAGATAGAGATGGGTCTTTCATTAGAATCATTGTTGGGAAGAACAGAGAGCAAGTTCAACAATACCAACCATCAACAGCTTCACAGGTACTTCCACTAGCATCATCACCAAAAGAATTCAGATCACTTGATAGCAACAGCAAACCCATGAAGGTGTAGATTGATCATCACGGATTCAATCATGGGTTTCAATTTTATTAATTTATTTTCTCCTTTTTTTGCTGGTTAATTTCAGATTTTTAAAAGATGGATTTCATCACCCCATGTACTTATTCTATTTCTAATAGAAAAAATGAGGGTTTGGTTTGGTGTTTTTGTTCTAGTTTGAATGCTATAGAAGAAATTGTACAAATGCAAGGCAAATTGGCTTCTTTTTTTGCAATTTGGTTGATTGATTCTAGTGGCATTTTGTTTCTTTGGTCACATAAGGTCAAATGCTAATTATTCTGATTTTTGAATGATGCTACATTATTTTGTTGTGTGGACCTATGGTCTCAACTCTCTTAACTGATCAGGAGAGATCATTGTAGATTCTTGTTGAGTTCATTTATTTTTCTTGTGATATTTAGATGTTCTTTAAGGATTTATGATATTCGTCTGACACTACCTACTCTTTTAAGAGCAGCATTACTGGTATGTACGTCACAGTTACTTAAAAATATAGAGTTACTAATAACATCCTACATTCATGCCTAAATTTAGCGAGTAGACATTTTGAGATGTTTAACGAAGCGGTATGCTTTTTTTGTAACTCCTGGAAGAATGTATGTCAATCTCATTCCTGAAGTAGGACATCAATTTTGCCGGATAAGCTTAAAAGTCAGCTTCAAGTGGACTTATCACAAAGTGACATCTTCTTTAGCTAAAACTTTCTCCGTGGGACTAGATTAGTGGGAGTAACAAGTCTTAAATGTCATTATGTTTTCCAGAAAGAAGTGGGTTGGCAAGCAATAGAAATATCAAATATCTATAGTTTTCTTTCATTTCGGGTAAACGAATACTTTGTTATTGTGTAAAATATTGCCCATAAAACACGGAATCATCAAGTGACACTTGGGTATTAAAATATACTTTTGTACTGAAAACCTAGTAATGTTCATGTTTGTGAAAGCTTTCGTCGAAGTAGGTAGAAGAAGACAAAATGCGGAACATTACATTCACGCCTGCTTATCTCGTCAGACACGAGCTCTTTCCTTTCGTAACTAATTCTAGCTTCAATTTTCTTCTTCTTTTGTTAAAAAAATGCATGTGGACTGTCTTAATATTTTCAGAATTTCTAGTATTTAAAGTTTGAACATTTCATGAGTATGCTAGTTGAACTCATCAGTTGTTGAATCAGTTCAATTAAGATAAATTCCGGTCTGTGAACGTAATAATACAGTGGTAAATGAATTATGACATAATTCCAGATTGAGGATGTAATAATACATGAGATCTAGCTCAACTCAGCAATGAAGAATCCCGAGTCAACAACAAAAACAATGTACATGCATTACAATGCATACAGTTTGACATTTGTTATTGAAAAAAATCATTTGTTTTAATTTGACCTCAAAATCTAATTGCAATTTATACATTGTTGCCAATTACCACAATATGAATATCACGCAACGTTAACTTTTAACGGAACCCTACTATACACGGGGTAAATGGTATTTTTTATGTGATGGAGTTTGTGAGTGACATAAGTAGAAAATGATAATTGTCGAAAAACAAAGTTGGTTAGTAAATTTTGAGGTCAAACTCAAACTAAAACTATATTACATTTTTGGTAACGAATGTCAAACTATATGTAAATTTAGAAGTTAAATTGAAATTGCAGTGATTTTTTAATAACGAATGACAAACAATATGTAAACTACAAAACCCGATCAAACCAAACCAAAGAACCCACAATATTGTTTGGTTGGTTTGTAACATATAATTGTGATGATTTTGGTTTTCGATTCTTACAAACAGCTATTATTGGTTTTGGTTGCACTTTACTCTCTAAACCGCCAAAAACCACTTACCCGCCAAGAATTACTTATGCACACCCCTATAGAGGTAGAAGATACTGCCGGGCACCTCCTCCTTTCCGGTGTCTGCCTGTTGCTGCAACGAAAATGAAATAAAAATCAACCGGTAACCGGCTCTTCCTCAACCCAGTCACTTGGAAAAACTCAACCTATAACCCACCTTCGAAATACCATCACGATTTGGTTAACCATACCATAAAACCGAGCGTCCCAAACAGCCGCATGGAGTACAATTTTTACTTTCCTGTATTTAGTTTAGCTAATGATAAGGCTTATGAGGTGGATGCCCTTTCCTTGTCTCAGAAACATGCATTCATGTGGAGACTAGACAAGACCAAAGCAGGGAGGCCCCCAAATCTGGTGGTTATGCATGTAAACTTCTTTTCTTATGGGTCCATTCTATTTATAACTTGCTCTAACGAATTTTACAGAGTTTACAGAGCAAGATGCCAATTTTGAAGAGGACCACAATGAATTTGTTCTGGCCCTCACATGTCGCATTTAATCTTTGTCAACAGTATATTTAAAATTTTGAATTTTATGAACTGTAGGGGCCAAACTGACAAATGATGCTTTTTTATCCTTATGGTTTGTGACAAAATATTTCAATACAACCCCATTGTCCCCACAGTTTTGAATTCTCATCCAGCTTTACCCCTTGAAATGGAAATGCTGGAATTTTTTGATTGAATTACTTCATTCTTGTACTGTATTATTGCCTTATTGGTTGTCCTGCACTTATGTCTTACCAGTTTGAACTTCAAAATTTAAAAGACTGGATTGCTCAAATAGTAGGGTTATTCATCAAGATCTTTGAATTACAAATCAAGAACTAATGTCTACTTCATTTCAACAGCTTGTTTCTATTTAAATTTGAGGTGTCACTTTAACCTGGTGATTTGGTTAAAACAACGATGTAATAATTTAGTATCTTTTTATGATTATCAGTTTTTTATATCGTTTTGCTAATCAAATCACCAGGACAAAGTCAAATTAACAGGAACTATTGGAACGGAAGTAGTAGAACATATTTTTACTTGGAGACGTCGACCCAAAGATAATGAGAGCTATTAATGCCCTAACCAAATAAGCTCACACCCATTTGCATGCATCGATGTATCATAGGATGTTATATTTCTAATCAATGCATCTAGCATCAAAGATTTAGTTTTGATGTGGTGCTCGAGGTTGTCAAACCCGCATGTTTTTTTTTTTTGAGGAAAATATCAAACCAAATAAAACACCAAAACTAAATGATAGGGGCATGAAGGTCAATTTCTTACACTTTGACCAACCACGTCGGTGATGTTTCCCAGCTAGTGAAACTCCTCGTGTCATGTGCGAATCTTGCCACATGGTCCGCTACGTGGTTATGTTTGCGTGAAACGGCCCGCGACCTTATCTCTTCACCTTCCCGGAGCTTTGTTTCCATTTCCCCTAACACATCTTCTGCATTCGAAAAATCAACCCACTTTTCTCCGTTGATGGCTCTACCAATACTATTGCTTACCGTTGATGAATCTCCTTCAAGGATTATACGTTGGTATCCTTTTTCAATAGCAGCTTCCAAGCCAAGTCTTGCCTCCCTCATCTTTGTTTCCTTCGCATTCTCACAGCTCTGGTAGTGTTCTGCTCCGGCAAAAAGGAATCTGCCTTCAGTGTCTCTAGCCACAAACCCAGCACTCGCCCCTTTGTTGGATGGGTTCCACGATCCAACATAGTTGATTTTCACGAAGTTCTCTGGTGGTGGTTTCCAAGAATCTGACCCTTCTGCTGCTCCCTCAGGTACAGATCTGTGCTCTTTCTTGAACACTTCTTGAATTTCTTCATAACTGGTGATATACTCTCTCGGTAAATCTTTCAGATCCGACATGCCTCCCTGAAACAACATCTTGTTTCTTCGAATCCAGATAGCCCAGAGGGTGAGGCAGAGAGTGTCTGATGTTCGTGGCTTTTGTTCAGAAACTTTGAATGGATCCAGTTTTGAAGCTTCAACTCACCCCCTACATTGGGCAAAATCGCCGGCGAACAAGTTTGACCAGGTCTCCATTGTTAGTTTGCACTGTTGAAACAAGTGTCTGCTTGAATCCTCTTCCTTTTTACAAGAGGGCAAACTCTTATAATGTTAACTCCCCTCCTCCGCAGATTTTTTGTGGTGGCTAGACTGTCAAAGCTAACTCGCCAAACAAAGTGTTTGATTTTTGAGAAGACTTCTAGTTTCCAAATCTTTGCAATTGGTCTTTCCTTCCTCTCCGATATTCCAACAGTTGAGGTATTCTCACTTTCTTTTGTGATTCTATACCCTGATCTAACTTTATAGATTCCGTCTTCCTCATAATGCCATATTAGTCGATCTCTCCGTTTCTTTTATGGTAGTTGGACTTCTAGGACATTGATTACATCCCATGGCTTCACCGTTTGCCTGATTTTGCCTTTATCCCACTTCTGCTGAGATATCATGTCGCTAACTTTTATGCCCTCCATTTCAGGTGCTTTTGTTATCAGGGAGAAAGAGGGTTCTCTAACGAGCCATCTATCCGAAACCCTAACCCAAGCTCTGTTCCCAATTTTCCATCTCAGGCCGCTTCTTAGGATCTTCCTTCCCTACAGGATGCTTCGCCAAGCAAAAGAGGGGTTGGTTCCCAATTTTGCTTCAAGGAACGTTTCATTTGCAAAGTATTTGGCCCGGAGCACTCTAGCCAAAATATTGTCTGGATTCTGGATTATCCGTCACCCCTGCTTTGCAAGCATGGCCATGTTAAAGGTTTTGAAGTCTCGAAAAGCTAAGCCCCCTTACCTTTTGTGCTTTTGCATTTCTCCCATCCTACCCATGCAATTCCTCGGTCTTGTCCTGTCTTACTCCACCAAAAGTTTCTAATAATCTTCTCCATTCTATCGCAGATCCCGTCTGGGAGTTTGAAACAAGACATCGCGTATGTTGGGATGGCCTCCGCAATAGTCCTGATGAGTATTTCTTTGCCACCCTGGGTAAGTGTTCTCTCCTTCCATCCTTTCAGAATGCTGCACAATTTTTCTAATAAGTTGTTGAAAGAAACTGATTTGTTCTCCCCATTGTTGTAGGGAGACCCAAATACTTGTCGTACTTCTCAACTTCCACCATGGCGCAATACTCCAACACCTACTCCTTTGTTGCTGTCGTCACACTGGATGAAAAAACGATTGCGGATTTCTCCAAATTTATTTTTGTCCCGACGCCGAATTGTAAATCTGTATAATCTGTAGTAGTGTAGCTAGGGACTCTGTGTTAGCCTGTAAAAAGAACAAACTATCATCAGCGAAAAAAGGTGGGACACTGCAGGCCCACCTCGGGATGCAGTAACTGCTGCCAACTCCCCCTTTCAACTCCAGCAGTTACAACCCTCGATAACACCTCACTGCACAGAAGGAAAAGGTACGGGGAAAGCGGACACCCCTGCCTTAGCCCTCTCTCCGGGACAACCTTCCCAACAACCGCACCGTTTTGAATGAATAAAAACTGGACCGAAGTCATACAATTCATCACTTGGTCAATAAATTTGGGGCCGAACCTAACTTACTTAGTGTTTCCCTGACAAAATCCCATTCGACCCTGTCATAGGCTTTGCTCATGTTGACCTTCAGTGCTAGGTATTATGTCTTTCCCCTTTTCCGTGTTTTTAGCTAGTGAATCACTTCAAAAGCCTTTAGGATGTTATCATATATAAGACGCCCAGGAAAATGGCGCTCTGATTCTCGCAAATAATATTAGGGAGAATTCGCTTCAGTCGATTCGCCATAGCTTTTGATACAATCTTGTGAACACTGGTACAAAGACTTATAGGACGATAGTCACCTAGCTTCCTCGGTTGCTTTACCTTAGGGATCAGGGCAATCAGTGTGATGTTATGCTCCTCCAAACTCCATCCTTGATTCAGCACCCCAAGACATGTCTTCGTGACCCCCTCTCCAAAAACCTTCCAGAACCGTTGGAAGAACCCAGCGTTAAAGCCGTCGACGCCCAACGCTTTTTCGGGAGCCATCATAGTGCCGTTTTGATCTCACTTGCCGTGTACTCCGCCTCCATCGAGTCCCATTCTTCATGAATCATACTCAGCTCCACGTCACTAAGAGCCTCGTTCATCTCGCCTGAACTTGGCATGTCCGACTTGAAGATACTTGAGAAGTGTTCTTCTAGGGTTCTAGCAATATCTTCTTCCTCAGTTAGCCACCTTCCCTTCGTGTCTTCAATTCCTTCCATGGCGTTTTTTGCTCTTTTAATTGTGGCTCTCTGGTGAAAAATACGGGTGTTTATATCCCCATGCTTGGGGCGTTCGACCCTTGAACGTTGTCTCCACATAATCTCTTGCGTCCGTAAAGTATCATTATACTCTTTCTCAATTTGCCTCTTCCGTTGTAAAGTTTGGTCTGTGACCCTCTTCTTGTCCAACAATTCTAGCTCCTTTCTGCACTTTTCAGTCTTCTTTTTGACAGACCCGAACACGTGCTTGTCCTACCCCTTGCATTCATCACCCAACATTCTAAGTCATTGGCTAAGACTTTTTCCATCTGTTAGCTCCCAATTTTCTTGGAAAAAGCTTTCAAAACCCTCGTGGCGCTACCATATTTGTTCGTATTGGAATCTTCGGCCTCAAAAGGATTGTCTCTTTCTACCCCACTGTACCAAAACAGGATGATGGTCCGAATTAGGCCAAACCAGATTCGAGACCCGTACGCCGTGATGCTCATCTCTCCACTTTGTTGAGGCAATAGCCCTATGAAGCCTCTCCTTAATGTTGTCTTCCGATCTATTGTTGTTCCAAGTAAAAGTTCCACCACAATAGCCCAGATCATGAAGTTCTAGCTCGTTGAGAACCTCTTTAAAGTCAGCAATCTGGCTGAAAGTTACTCCTCTGCCTCCCACCTTCTCTGTTTCAGACGCTATTGCATTGAAATCTCCTTTTACCAACCATGCACCCCCGGGCCTAGGTTGATTCTTCTCAGGAGCTCCCAAGAATGCTTTATGTCTTCTCTCGAAGGTTCCCATAGAACCCCGTAAAATTCCATCTTGTACCGTTGCCTTCCTCTACGATCTCATCTATATGGTGTATCGTGGCCCCTCTTACCGAAACCTTTAGGGATTCTCTCCACATCAAATCGAGGCCCCCTTTTGTTCCCACCGCATCCAAAAAATACCCCTTTGCATACCCCGCCCGCCTGTTTGCAAACTTCTTCCATGATCTTTTTCTCCACTTTGGTTACATAAGAAAGACCAAGTCAGGGCCTTGTCGCTTCACGAGGTCGCGAAGCGATAGGACCGTGCAGGGGTTCCCAAGCCCCCACACGTTCCAACTTACGAGATTCATTGTGCTTGGCGGGACAGCTTAGCAGCCTCCGCCAATTTTGCATTTAGAGTTCTAGAGGCTCTCACCACCTTACTATCCATTGTACTGCTTCTTCCCTCTCCTTCCTTTCCAGCTCTAATTGCCCCCAAATATCTCATCTCCGTCTCCAACTGTTTATTCCGTTTTGCTGTTTCCTGGGTTTTCAGTGAGGTTGGACTCATCTCTGGTGCTGTCTTCCTTTTTGGTGATCCCGGCCTTGCACCATTTTTGCCTACCTCCCGGCCCCGCTGTCCCCCGTTAGCAGTTGACCAGTGCCCTTCACCCCACAGTCCTCTAACCCTTTACTGGCCTTTCACTTGTTTGGGGAGTTCTTTCTCTCTCCATATTCTGAGCATCCACCATCTGAGCCTCCTGTGACATCGCCCCCTTGATTGCCCCATTTTCTTCGTCAGTCCTCGGATCCTCGAGGTTTTGATTCAGATCAATTTTTTCGTGCTTCCCCTGATCCTCCCCAGAATCCTCTGTTGCTCCTGTCTTTGCTTTGTTCCATTTCACTTTCTTTGGTAAGCTCTGCCTATTTTTCTTGGGGGGATGGTAGAGAATCCACTCCTCATAACCCTCCCCCTCCTCATCTTGGTCTTCTCCATCAGCAATTAGGTTACGATTTCGGCTATGATGATCAAGATATCCACACCACTTGCAAATTGCTGGAATTCTTTCAAACTTAAAGTCCAACCACGTTCTCTTTGTCTTGAAGTTAGCGTAGACCCCCCCCCCTCGGTAGTGGTTCAAAAATAGGCATTCTGACCCTGACTCTAACAAAGTTTTCCACCCCTTCACTATCAATGCGCGGATCTGAATCAATGATTTCACCAATATTCCCAACCGCATTTCGTCCAGCCTCTTTTGTAGTTAGATGAACGGGGAGACCGTGTACTTGGACCCATACATCCATGGTTTCAAAACGTGGCCGTTCCGTATCGTCGCCAAGGATCCAGGGTTTTAGCATCATCTGGCCCCAACATACTCCCACGGTCCCCCGGAGGAGATCCGATCCATAAGAGCTTTATTTGAGAATTTCAGTAAGAAAGTATTCCGGCCAACATAGATGAAGTTTTCCTGATCTCCTTTACTCCAGATCCTACGAAATAAGGTTTTCATAGGTCTAGGATTGATTTCTTTCCCCGTCAACAGCCTTGCTATGAGACACCGTTCGAAGCCCTTTTCAGCCTCATCACAGAAATCGTCATCGAAAGTGATCTCCTTTGCCTCCTTTTTCGTCAGACGGAGAGACTCGAGGATCGCCGCCGTTCTCTCCATGATTTAGGGTTTCGCCTACCTCCGAACTTTCCGAGCCTCTTTCTCTGTTGTATTCTTTTATCGTCAAACCCGCATGTTTAACGAGTTTACAAGCCTACATAAAAAGTTGGGTTGACTTGGTCAAAATCCAACATCTGACAAGCCCACAACAAACTCATATAAACCCATCATACCCGTTCACCTGCGGGTTTAATAAGTCAATTCCATGTGAAAATATTATAAGCTTTATTAGGCTTTTGGTCTTTTATTGAATGAAAAACACGTTATGAAGTCATCGTCTTTAAACAACAGTGCAATATTATCACAACATTAAGAGGTAGATTACATCAACATAAAAATATCCAAACCAACTATACCAACAAGTTAGTAAATATCAAACGTGAAATAAGATTATGTGCGGTTTCTTTTACCTACTAGTTTATTTACTGACAAATTTATTTATTATTAAATCTTAAATTCACATATACTGAAAAGAAATGTAATATTTAATTATTAAACATACGAAATTGAAGATTTTTAGGCAAAAAGTTGACCATAAGAGTATCCGTTCACTAGCCGAGTTTATTCACCCTTCATAAATTTATGTTGACCCATGAATTTAGTCCAATTTAGGAATGTTGTGGCGGTGATAAAATGTGTTGTGTGAGAATTATTGTCGGAAAGCTGATGTGAAATTTTAATAAAATGTTGTTTGGTAAACATTATGCGTAAGTTGTGGTAATATATTGATATAACAATTTTCGTGTTTAGTAAAATTAATTGTGAACATGCTGTGAGAGAGTAAAATGATAAAATATATGATAATATCTGTTTCGTGAAGATAAATTTTGTTATTTTCAATTTATAAGGTTAAAATCGGTTGTCGATAAATTAATCAAAAGCAGTTTCCGGAACCCCCCCCCCCCCCCCACTATTGCTTCCTAAAAAATGATGTGAGAAAGCAAAAACTGTCCGGAAAATAAAAAGATTATTTTTTACCAAATACACTTAAAACTATTGCTACATTTATAAATTAAACAGCTGTGTTGAGAGCAGAAACATTACCAAACTGAACAATAGTACGTGATGCATTGATTGGAAATAGAACAACTTTTTTTTTTTAATATAAAACCACATTTTTTTTAGACTTACGTGTTTGTCGCCTACCGAATTAGAGCCCGGTACCTCATGCATGGGCTTTTTAAAGGCTCTACCACTTGAGCTAGCACCCGTTAGCATATATAACAACTTTGAATAACCTTGAATAGCTAGCGCTATTTCAAAACTACATAAGGTAAGAAAACCTTATGTAGTTGTGTGAAAACCTTCAAGCCGTTGTCTTGTTTTCTTAGTTTCCTTAGAATCGCTGGAGACACTGCTCAGTCTCCATTAATATACTAAGATTCGAACCAATTGTTTATGATCTTGTCTATATTCTTCCTAACACATGGAGTAGATGATAGTACTAAACTTCCGTAATCAGTCTTTGGCCATCGTATATGTCTACACAGCCCAGACTCGAAGTTAAAAGTTTCTTCGACAATGAAGTTTTTCAGAATTTTGTTTCATTTGTGTGTCGTCGTCCTATTATTTGTGTAAACAGAAATTGACCCAACGCGGAGGAGTTTAGGCTTGTTGTCAAGTTGAAAACTTCCCGAGTCCAACTCTACACATAGGGGGACCAACTATAGGAACATTGAAACAACATACATATGCCAAACACGGTTTTGACATGCAATGTGACAATGACCTCATGTTTCATCAAAAGAATTTTGAAATAAATGAGGGGAAATATAAATATTATAATATGTCCGTTATGCTTCACCATTTATTTATAATCTTTATATATTCATCTCATATGTGTCAACATAATGTTTTTTTGATAAATTGTGAACCCGAGACCTCATGCAAGGGCATCCAACGCTCCACCACTTGAGTTACTACCCTAGCGGCATTTTTGTGTGTGTAATTAAATGGTAAAGAAAAAGGTGACGTTCAACATTTTTCTACTATGAAATAGTGAAATTATTTCTTTTTCAATTGAAAGATAAAATAAAAATTTATTTTATTTTTAAAAATCTTCATATATATTCCTGGTCAGCAAATGTGCACTAGCTCAAGTTGTAAAGCGTTTAAAAAACATACACTTATTGAAGGACTTTGATGATAATAAGAGGCCTTGGTTGTTGTGGTCATGACTCGGGACACATGATAGTAGTAGATTTTCCAAAAGGTGGTCCTGGTGAGGATTGGTAGAATCTTATTGACATTGTTAGTTTGTTTTGGTGAATTTATTGCAGAAAATGGTCATAAATATCGCACATCGGGGGAAGAGCCGCTTGGGGGCAAGGGGGTCATTTGCCTCCTCAAAGTTTTTTTTTTTTTTTTTTTGTTTTTTTTTTGAGGGAAATTCCAATTGAATTAATATAATGGGGCTAGCTGGCCCAAAAAGTCTTGGTACAAAACATCTGAAGCCCAATCCGGTGGATGGGTCTTCCAGTTGGATTCAACTACTAAGCCCAAACCTTTATTAGCAAAGGTGTGAGCTGGCTTATTAGCCTCTCTCGGTACATGTATCGTCCGGTGTCGTTTCATCAGCTGGAGATAAGTTCCACCTTCTTCAAGAAACTTCTCCACTTCTGTATTGTCTTCAGGTTCTTTCCCCATTTCTCTGTTCTTCATCTCTCTAGCTAGAGAGAGAGAGTCTGTTTCTAGTTGAACAAACTCCAAACCCATGTCCATGGCGAGTCTCGCACCCTCTGTGATGGCTCTGGCTTCTGCAGCTTTTGCTGAAATGGCAAAGGGGATGGGTTTGGATCTACCGGCGATGAAGATCCCTTTCTCGTTTCTCACCACCACTCCGATTGCTGCCTTTTTGTGGATCTGGTTCCACGCAGCGTCAGTGTTGACCGAGAACCATCCCGCCGGCGGCAGCCTTCTTGCCGTCGTTGCGGGTTTTGGACAGATCTGAGCCGGCCTTGAGTCCGATTTAACATGCATCATCTCCGTGAGTTCTTCAATCCGTTGCATGACCTCCATAATAATAGATCTCACATTTGGTATCTTGTTTTTGAAGATCTGGTTATTTCGACTGTTCCAGATCTTCCACATGAGTAAGCACATCTTCTTTCTGTTGACTTGATTTTCTTCAATAAAGGTTGTTGGAAACCAGCCCTGAATTGGGCCTGTGATGTTTTTGATGAATTCTTCGCCAAATAATTGCTTCCAACATCTCCGAGAGAATTCGCACTCGATGAAGAGATGCGTTTCGGTTTCTTCATGTTTTTGGCAGAAGGTACAGATAGTATTGAGCTCGATTCCTCTTCTGCTTAAATTTTTCCGAACCGGAAGTCCGTTATTGATGGCTCTCCATGTTGTGTATAGATATTTTTTTGGGACTTTTTGGTTCCAGAAGGCTTTCCACCATTGTGATTGTTGGCCAGAAGGGCTTCCGTACTGTTTGGGATCCATACGGTTTTGTTGTTGTGTGAGAACTTTGTAGCCACTCTTGACTGTATAGTTCCCTGAATCTGAGTAGTGCCATATAAGCCGGTCTGGCAGATCTATAGCTGGGATTTCAATTCTCCTTATTTCTTCTCTATCTTCTTCCCAGAAATATCTGCATAGCAACTCCTCGTTCCACTGACGATCTGCTGTAATCAGATCCGCAACCTTGAGTTCTTGACCGCTGGTATTGGGTGTGAATGGTTTGAAGAGATGGGGTCTAAATAACCATGGGTCTTCGAAGGCCTTCAATTGCTCGCCATTTCCCAACCGCCATCTGCACCCACTTAGTATCAGCTCTTTGCTAGACAGGAGACTCTTCCACAGATAAGAGTCACTATCTTTGCTATTTACTTTCAGCAGACTTGTATCTTTGTAATATTTGTGTTTCAAGACCCTAGCGTGAATAGCTTCTGGATTCATTAATAAACGCCAGATTTGTTTCCCTAATAGGGCTTTGTTGAATAACTGCAGGTCATGAAAGCCAATACCTCCTTCTGCCTTGTTGCTTTTCATCCTTTTCCACGAGATCCAGCTAATCCTCTTGCGATGTTCATCCGTCCCCCACCAGAATTTTGCCATGGACGCCTCCAACTTGTCGCATAACCCCAATGGGAGTTTGAAGCAGCCCATGGCGTATGTTGGGATAGCTTCAACGACTGCCTTCAACAGCACTTCTTTCCCACCCGCAGATAAGTATTTTTCCTTCCAGCTTCCCATCTTTGCATTAGCTCTATCTTCGATACTTTGAAAGCTTGTTCCTTTTTTCCTTCCCAGTTCAGTTGGTAACCCGAGGTATTTTTCGTGCAGGTTATCAATCTTCACTCCCAGAAGTTGACTGAGTTGTTGGCCTAGTTCTTCTTGGACGTTGCTGGAGAAGACAATGGAGGACTTGTCCATATTTACTTTCTGTCCCGTCGCCTTTTCATAAGCTTGTAATAGCGTAGCTAGATTTTGTATCTCCGTTGTATTGGCCTTTGTAAAGAGCATGCTGTCGTCCGCAAAAAAGAGGTGGGAGACCTTCGGTCCTCCTCGAGACGCAGCTGCTCCTGTAATAGTATTACTAGACATACAAAACGTGAGAGCACGAGAGAGAATTTCACCGCAAAATAAAAAGAGATAAGGTGATATGGGACATCCCTGACGAAGCCCCCGCTTGGGCAATACTTTACCAACAACTTGTCCCTTAAAAGAAAAGGAAAACGAAGTTGTAGTAATGCAGTTCATCACCAAATCAATCCACTTAGGGCCGAAATTCATTCTCTTCATGACTTTAGCAAGGAAAGACCACTCCACCCGGTCATATGCCTTGCTTATGTCAGTTTTTATCGCGGCTACCCCTTCCCGCCCTTTCATTCGCTTCCTCATCGAGTGCAAAATCTCAAATGCCGTGATAATGTTATCTGTGATAAGCCTTCCTGGGACAAACGCGCCTTGGCTATCCGAGATAATTTGCGGCAGAATCATCTTTAGTCTGTTAGCCATTGTCTTGGCTACCAGTTTATAAATAACGGTACATAGGCTGATTTGCCTTAGATCCGCAGGTTTCCTGACCTGTTTGACCTTGGGGATGAGTGCCAGTAGCGTGTGATTGAATTGTTCAACACTTCTTTCACCGTTAAGAATTTGTACAACACATCCCCCCACATCTTCTTTGAGGGAACTCCAGTTTTTTTGGAAAAAGATGGCTGGGAAGCCATCAATTCCCGGGGCTTTGAGTGGCCCCATCATCATCAAACTGTCTGTGACCTCTTCAATATTGTACGGCTTCTCCATATACTCTCTTTGGGCTGTTGTGATTTTATCCGTGATAAAATTCAACATATAATCAATATCACTTTCCAGCGGGTTTGAGGTGTCAAACAGATTCTCAAAGTGGGAAGTGAGAATGGAGATAATTTCTGAATCCTCTGAGTGCCACTGGCCATCTTCATCTTCTAGCCCCTTTATAGTATTCCGAGCTTTCCTCGCTGAGGCTTTTTTATGAAAAAAAGCTGTATTTCTATCGCCACTTTTGAGCCACTCGACTCTCGACCTCTGGTGCCATTTGTCTTCTTCAAAGCGTAGCACCGAGTTAAGCTCTTGTTTGGATTTGCGGAGCTGGTTAGCCACCCCTTTGCTTTGCCTTTTCTTTTCAAAATAAGCAATCGACCTTTTTAGGTCCCGGATCCTCCTTTTAACATCACCAAACTTTCTGCTGCTCCAATTTTTGAGATTGTCAGCACAGGCTGCTGGATTTTCAGTAACATTATTTGATCCTGTCAACCATGCACGTTCAATAACGTTTTTGCACTCGTCGTCTCGAAGCCACGCTGGTTCGAACTGAAATCTTTTTGTACCGGGAGAATACTGTTGTTGGTTTGCTTTGTCGAATCGTAATTCTATTGGATTATGATCCGACGTTGAGCATACAAGGTGATTGACTCGGGCATTTCCGTAGATTGATCTCCATGGGAGGTTTGCCACAACCCTATCGAGTCTTTCCCTTATATTGGCATCGTCATCTTGATTATTGTTCCACGTATATGGATTTCCCATAAACCCAAGATCTTTCAAGTTGCACTCCTGAAGACTTGCCTTGAATGGTGTGACTTGGTTCTGAGTTACATCTCTACCCCCATCCTTCTCTGATTGTGACATCACTTCGTTAAAGTCGCCCATAACACACCATGGGGCGTCCCCATTAGGTTTTAGGCATCGGAGCGCATTCCATGAATGTTTTCGCTCCTTTTTCTCCGGATCTCCATAAAATCCAGTGAAAAACCACGAGGTATTGTCATCTAACCACGTGATAAAGCAATGAATTGTGTAAAAGGAACGATAGATTATTTGTACCTCTAATTTATCATCCCATAAGAGAGCAAGTCCACCACTTCGTCCGTTGCAGTTGACATACTCCCCTTTTGCATACCAAATTTTCCTTCTGATTACATCCATCTCAAACTCGAGCCGTTTTGTTTCCATTAAGAAAACGAGATTTGGGCGGCAGTCCTTTACCATGTCGTAAAGGGCTGTAACGTGACTGGGGTTGCCCAATCCCCGCACGTTCCAGCTAAGGGCACTCATTGCTCTAGGCGGAGCTGTTGAACAGCGTCCGCCTCTGGTTCATTTGTCTTTTCCATCTCCATCTCATGCTTCTCCCCTTCGAGTTCTTCCCCCATCGCCATGTCAGCCCCGGCTGGGGTGATTTCATTACTCGGATAAGTCTGCTCTCCTATCCCTTCTTGTACTTCGTTGGCATTGCAGCTTCGTTTTCCCCCCAGAACTGTCAATCCTTCTTCCGTTACCATCATGAGAGGCTGAATTGTATTCTTCCTTTTCATTGAATTTGGGTCTTCATTCTGCTGCATCTTTTCGTTAGCTTTATTTCTGGCCCTTTCTTTGATGTTGATACGCTTCTTTCTTGTTGGGATTGGCTTAACCCCACGTCTGGTATTCCCTGGGACGCTTATTTTGTTATTTGCAAAAGGATTAGGAAGTTTTTGACCCATCCTGATCTCTTTGCTTGTTGTTGATCCTGTGAGGTTGAGTTTTGGCAGGGATTGAATAGTAGATGATTCTTGATTGATTGAGATCGTCTGACCTTTCTCCCCTTGACTTTGACCTGATTTGGATTGCCATTTCTGGGTTTTTGACTTATCCCCAAATCGTGGAGGGAATTTGCCAAATTTACCTTCTGGTCCCACTTTTGTCATTTCGAAATTACGCTTTTGCCCTTCTCCTACCTGTCGTTTGCCGCTGGCGAAGGCTTGATCGGCGTTCTTCCTCTTCTCCGATCGTCTGCCAAGCACCCATGGGCCAAACTCCGGGCTTCGATCTTTTTGTAGCATTTCCGTTCGTTTTGGGCACGTGGTAGCCGTATGGTCAACAATACCACACCATTGGCAGACTTGGGGAATTCTCTCGTACTTGAGATTGACCCAGCATTGTTCACCCTCTTCAGTTTTAACGAAAGCTCGGCGTCGGAGTGGTTTATATGTCTTGATCCGGATCTTGGCCCGGATGCGACTATCCTTCTCTTCTCCATCAAGATGGGCTATGACGTAGTCAACCTCTCCGATTGATGATGCTATCACTTCACCAATATCTTCATGTATTAGATGGGTTGGTAGTCCAATAATCTGTAACCACACCCACAGATCTGTGAAGATTGCCTCGGAGGGTTTCTTCTTGATGTCCCACTCTTTCAAGAGTAGGAGTTGATTATCAAAGTTCCATGGCCCTCCATACAACGCTTTTTCCATAGTAGTTTTTGTGTTGAATCGGAATATAAAGGTATTTGGATCAACAGTCATTACCTTTAGATCCTCTTCTGGACACCATAGTCTTCTAAATAGTTCTTTCATCTCCTTTTCTCTTCCTCAGAGAGTTGTATCCTATTGATCCATCCGTCATCATCGAGATCAGTCACCATTGTTCTTTGTCTACTTCTTTCTCTAGAGAGAGGTTTCTAGAGAGAGAAAACTCGTTTGTCTCCTCAAAGTTTCCAATGAAAACTTTATTTTATTTTAAAGAATCTTGAATATGTATGTCACGTAACTGTAAATACCTCTCCATTTTTAGCTGTTATTTTCAAAAAAATTCTCCCAAAAATATTCGACAACTTTCTAATAACTACAAATATCTCCATTTGCAATTATGTTTTGAGTATCTTGAAATCTTTAGACGAGCATATTGAAATATATAGAAATAGTTGAGGGTACTATTGTCTTTTGTGTCTCTTCCTTTCCCTAAGGCTTATATATAAGCCATTGTAACTGTTAGTTTTGTATCTTCTTGGTGAATCAATTTTCTGTTTTTCTCTGAACATTTTTTTGGATCTATGTTTTTCAATATGGTATCAGAGCTTAGGTTGGAGCTTTCTCTCCTTTTCGGATTTCTCTCTGTGAGTGACGGCGACAAGGCTAGGGTTTCAGGGACCGTCAAGTGGTTCGACGGCAAGCGATTTGAGTTCCGCATCCGTGCAGGCGATGACAGCCGTACCAAGGCCGTTCAAGTTACCGGACCTCACGGCCTTGCTGTGAATGGTGCTCAATTTCACTATGATGTCTTCCACCTGAGTCTCTCATCGTCAGATTTGATATCTGGAACTCTCAATTCAGAATCGATCCACAGGATTTCAAAGGTACGGGATCAGTACTCTCAATTGAATGATCTATCAGTTGATAATTGTGAAATTGAGGAAATAGCAGAGAAGATTGAGAGGGGTTTGTTCTGTGTATTGGCTACACTTGCTGTGATTTGGTGTTTCTGGTTCACCGTTTCCACTATATGTGGCTTTTTGGAAGATTTTGTGCTTCTTCTTTTGTTGGCGTTGGAGAGCTCTGCTATCTCTCATGTTGCCTTCGATTTACATCATTTTGTTGATGATTTGAGTTTGCTTTCACAATTTGTGGATTTTATTGAAGCTTTTGTGCTTCTTCATTTGATGAGGTTGGAGAGCTCTGCTATCTCTCGATTCGCCTCTTGCTTACATCAGTTTGTTGCTGATTTGTGTTTGCTTTCACAATTTGTGGATGTTATGGAAGCTTTTTTGCTTCTTCATTTGATGAGGCTGGAGAGCTCTGCTATCTCTCGGGTCATTTCTTGTTTGCAACTAGATTGGTTGCTGGTTGTCATTTATTATGCGTTCTTGTTGTGCTTCTGTATTGAAGTGTTCTTTGGAGGGTGTGTTGATCCCTATCAGTGTATCTGTTACTCTATTCGAGTTGCTTCAGTGGAGGTTGATGTTTTGGCTGGTTCCGGCACTAGAAAGAACTCACTGAAAGTGATTTTCAGATGTTTTGTGATTTTGTTGGAATATTCTGCTGTTTGTGGAGTTTCTAGCTGTTTGGAGATTATGCGATGCTTCGTTTCTATGATTCAGCCAGAGGATTACGATGGTTCGAGCATCTGTTTGATATCACCGGCAGTGTTTGTTCGTTATTTGGAGTATTTGACTCTATTGACGGATCTCTATGTTTTTGAAGTTATGGATTTGTCATCTTTGACTCAAACAAATATTAGTCTGCCTTTCATCATGAGCTCCTCCCCTACACATTATGGGATAATAAAAGATCTTGGACTATCCATTTCTGTGTTTGGTTCTTTATCCAATGTGGAAGCTATGGTTGGGGCAATAGATAGTGGGCAGATAGCAGAATACATTGGGAGGAAAGGGTCGCTAATGATTGCTGATATACCAAACATAATTGGGTGTCTTGTGATTTTATTTGCCCAAGATTCTTCTTTTCTGTATATGGGCATGACTACTGAGGATTTTGAGACCTCGTTGCAAGTTTTACCTGGCTTTGAGACTGACATTTCTATTGAAATGAATGAAATCAAGAGATCTGTCTCATCTTCAGAAAAAAAGGCCACAACGCTGTTTGCTGAATTGAAGAGAAGACGTTATTGGTATCCGTTAATGATAAGAATCAGATTGCTTGTGCTCCAGAAACTCTGTTGTATCAATGACGTTCTGTTTTATTCCACAAACATTTTTGAATCTGCAGGGGTGTCATCTGGCAATGTAGCGACATTTTTACTTGGAGGTGTTCAGGTTATTGCAACCGGGATTATTATGTGGTTGACAAACAAAGCTGGTCACAGGATTCTTCTCATAATATCCTCAGCTATGATGACTGTTAGTCTCATCCTTGTTGTTGTTTCATTTTTATTAAAGGATCTCGACAAGCTTAAAACTCCAGTTGAAAAATCTCTGAGGGAAGCAAAATTTTCTTTAAAAGACCTGGATGCAGTGATCCTTGTTGGTGGGTCTACTCGTATTCTAGCTGTTCAGGAATTTGTTAGAAGGCTGACAGAAAATGAGCCCAATGGAGTGTACTCACAAATTTTCTTTGGAACTGGTGTTACCATATACCATATGCAAAACATGGGACAGGTGGTTGTTGAGAAAAGCACTGTTGCAATATCTGTATCAGACATTATGCTACCTTTTGCCGCCTTTTCGATTGCAATTCCCAGAGAGCTTGGAGATGTCGTCTATCTTGCAGGATCAAGTAGAAGTCTGCAAGCTACATCAAAGAAATATGTTTTCATCAACCCCTGCGCTGCTCTAAATATTGGTTCTGCTGATTTTCCTCGCTACAGAGTAACCAACATGGAGGTTATTGAGCTTGATACTGATTTTGGTAGTAATTTTTTTGGTATGCTAACTATTGAGCATGGAAGAGTCCAGGCTATCTGGGGAAGTTTTTCAACTCAGATCAAATATGGCGGTACCTTAGAAGACCACAAATTTTTTCAGGGTATCCCATCTTATTCTATCATTCAAGGGCTTGATAAAATTGTTTCTGGCGCAAATGGACCAAAACGCCTCATAAATGACGTCAGAAGGCCACTTGTCAGGATTTTAGAGGTTGGACTTTATCCTACTTTTCTGTCAAATGCCCGCAGCTTTGGCTTAAGTCACAAATGGTTCTTGGCTCTTGTTGAAAAGGATCCAACTAGACGTCAAGTCTTGTGGATCAAAGGATGTCTAACTGGGTCAAGGGACGAGAATTTATTAGAACAAGGTGACATGATCTTAGTAATTGATAAACTGTCAGTTACATGCTTTGTTGACCTTGAAGATGCTTGTCAAGCTTTGGATAAATCATATGAAAATGATGGAAAGCTTCACATGATAATTTTTCTCCAGGGGCGTGAAGTTGACCTTCTCATTGACACATATGTGAGGGATGGAAATGGTTCAACACGAGTAATAAACTGGTGTGCATGTGTTGTCCAAGATCCTCATCCTGTTGTACATGCTCTTTGTTTTCTTCCTGAAGAGGGACACAGTGTTTATGTTGCTATATGGTGTCATGGGAGTCCAATGCATAGATATGGCTTGTATGCTCTTCAATGGATTGTTGAAAAGATTGGGAAACCAACACCAAAATTAGATGTTTTTGCTGCTGTTCAAGCTGGTGTTTTGTTTGAAGAGAGTGACATTGTGCTTCTTCATGTGAAACCATTGTCCACTGGGCTAGAAACTCTTGGTGGAGTCATGACTAAGATTATCCCAAGAAACACAAGATTGCCTATCAGCTGCAGCTCTATTGACTTGGCTGGCCACACAAATACAATTGGTCCAACCATGGACATTGAATTTCTAAAGTATATTAATTACCCAGCTCAGGTCCTTGACTATGAAGCTTTGTATGACATCTTCTTCAGGAATCTTAAGCTCACTACCCGTAGCTTTGATTGCATTTTGTCATGGTGGGACTCGCTCCCTTCACTGTCCCTGAAACTGACCCAACAAATGTGGGATTTCGTCATGATGTGCGCCGCTGATTCTCGCCATGGAAGGTACTTGACAGCCTCAGCCATGTTCAGGGGCAAGATGAGCACCAATGAAGTTGATAAACAAATGCTCAATGTACGGAACAAGAACTCTTCCTGCTTTGTGAAATGGATTCCCAACAATGTGAAGGCGAATGTCTGTGATATCCCTCCGGTTGGCCTGAAAATGGCTTCGACCTTCATCGAAAACTCAACTTCAATCCAGGAGCTATTTAGACGGGCGAGCGAGCACTTCACTGCTCTGTTCAGGAGAAAGGCTTCTTGCATTGGTATACTGGTGAGGGCATGGACGAGATGGAGTTCACAGAGGCTGAGAGCAACATCAATGATTTGGTATCATTTGCAAAATCTTCAAATTGATCCCAGTCATGCTGATCTTAGTTTATTCATTTCTCCTTTTCAAGTTGGGTGTGATGAACATACACACTCCAACTTGAGGGGGGATATTGAAATATATAGAAATAGTTGAGGGTACTATTGTCTTTTGTGTCTCTTCCTTTCCCTAAGGCTCATATATAAGCCATTGTAACTGTTAATTTTGTATCTTCTTGGTGAATCAATTTTCTGTTTTTCTCTGAACATTTTTTTGGATCTACGTTTTTCAATAGAGCATCCTACTTTACTAGCTTAGTAGAAATAAATAATCGAATTTTCTAAAATTGTGTTTCCCATTCGGCTAATTCCTGGCTCATCCACAATCGCACATACGGGGGCCTTTTAGGACATTGTGGGGAGAAATGCAAAATGTTCGAACACTCGATGTTTATGATAAACAGGTACTTCATCCGTCGCTTTGACGTGTCATGGTTCTTTGTTTAAACAAGCATTTAACTAGTTGAATCAAATAATACGATACAGGAATGTGTGGTTTGTAAAAGGGCGATTGGGCTTAGACACTGGACTTTCCAAATTTGTTAATTTGGATGTGGGGTTGGAGTTTAATGGCCTTGGAATTCATGAGTTGGCCCTTAATGGGCCAGTCCATGTTGTTGACAGACTAAATGGTTGTGATTGGAGATGCGTTATTCATATGAGCCCTTGCTATGAATCTTATCCAAAATGTGTATGAATTTGAAGTGTTGGGCTCTTTCTTATGTTCTATAGAGAAAATCACTCAGCTCCAACATTAATTTTATTTTATTTCTTTTGATTAGAGAAATTCAACCATCAATCATGAAGATGTAAATAGTATTTAGGAGGAAATTGGTGCATGAAAAAGAAATTAAATCACTAGTTCTAGTAAATTTGATTGAAAGGTTTCCTGTCAGGGAGATATTAGGCCTACTTGGTTGAGATTTAATTGCGAGGTAGAGGAAGGTCGAAAATCCGAGATTTTCAGTCCACCTCTCCAAACCCATTTTTTTTGGAAAGCTGCAAAAAATAAAAAAATAATAAAATATAGAATTCTGGCTAAAATTCCGAATTCGGCTAAAAAAATCCAAAAATCTGAAATTTTAGCAAAAACCCTAGATTTTCGCCAGAATTCCTATTTTCTGGGAGAATTCCGGATATTTTTGAGTGATTTCAGGATTTTTTTAAGGGGGGGGGGGGGGAGGGGATTCTGGATTGTAAGAAAATGTGAATTTAATAAAAAATTTACCATTGTTGGGTTGCTTCAAAATCTAGCTAGGATTGGCGAGCAAGCAACCAGGGAAGAGAAGCACAACTGTAGTTCATGGTAGGGGACAACAACTCGCACACAATGTTGTTAATAATAGCACGAATTGAGCAATTCACACGAATTGGAATTCTGTTCCTGCGAATTGGTCGGAAACTGCTAATTTTAGGTTGTTTCCTTGTTGCGTTTTCAAAGATAGTGTGGGCACCGTAGTGTGCCTTGTAATTGGGTATTCTCTCATCAATAGGTTGTGGATGTAGATAGTCTCAAAACTAGTGAACACCGTTAAAATGTGTGCGATATTATCTACTCGTTTTCATAGTTCGTTCGTTACGTTTGGTTATAACAAACTGGTATCAGAGATAGGTTAAGGGGATCACCAGTTTTGAAAATCTGGTATCACATATTGGGTTAGGGTTTCGAGATGAGCGGTGTTAGGTTCAATGATCCAGATTGATCGGTCCGGTGGAAGGAATAGGTTTAGTTGGTTGGCCTCTGAAATAGGGGGCGCAAACACACCCACCATCTGAAGCCATTGAGGAGGGGGCGGGCTATCGGGCTCCTGTTACGGAGCAAATTGGCGCGCAGCTGGTTTGTGAATGAAAACTGGCGCGCTCATGCATCATAGCATATGGAGCATCAAGCACGCATCAGTTTCCAGCGTCGATGTGGTGGTTATGCACATCTAGTGTTATGGAGCAATTTGGCGTTCAGGCGCCATCGGGCTCCCGGCATGGAGCATCTGGCACGTGGATCTAGTTTTGGCTGCTAGGAAGATTCAAGTCAAGGTAGAGACAACTTGAATCAACTGGCGATGCAACAACCCCCTTATCCGGCTCGGGACATGACCAGGAGGGTGATGCTTAATAGAAGCGGCGGAGATCCAAAGCAATATAATCCACAACACATATTTATAACACTAAACAACTACATTAAACTTCAAGTCTTACACACCAGCTGATTACTATTACACACTAATTAACTAACATTACTATATGAACTAGTGGTGACGTTCACAGTCTAAGTGAGTCTTGCGACATTCTATTTCAAGATACTCAGCTCCTAGACATGCGGTGGGAACGAAAACATGAACCGCAGTTTTCGAAAGTCAGCAAAAATACTTAGCGAGATGCACCTTAGCATGTAAAAACAAGAAAGATGATGTAGCTTGCTGAATCCTGAGTTAAACAAAACAGTAACAAGATATGAGTAAAACAATATCAGAGTTTGAAGCGTCATAAACAACAGAGTTAACCGATTTACGAATGGCAATAACCAAAGTTTTGAACGCTTCCAATTTAAATAATTCACAAGGGCCATTTTCCAAATATAGAATCAAATGAGCCAATTATTATGAACAGTAACCGAATAGTGGTCAACAAAGGACTTCCCAAATAGTAATTATCAACGAAGGACCTCCCAAATGGTAATGGTCAACAAAGGACCTCCCAAATGTTATTGGTCAACAAAGCACCTCCCAAATGTTAACGGTCAACAAAGGACCTCCCAAACAGTAAAGGTCAACAAAGGACCGCCCAAATAGTAACGGTCAACAAAGGACATCCAAATAGTAATGGTCGACAAAGGACCTTCTAAATAGTACAGATTCTGGTACGTGCAATATTCCGGTTTATGTTATTAGCGAATTATTATTTTCGCGTGAAAGTTCCAAAGAAATCATTTCGAACGTAAACAAACTCAAGTAAAACATGTGAATCACCAAAGACATATTGAGACAAGTTATAAAATCACATTTCGACACGAAAGAAGCTAGGCACTCAAGGCTAGGCATGTAAACTCACATGTACATTTTGAGACAAGACATAAAATCATGTTTTTACACGAAGGAAGCAAGGCACACGAGGCTAAGCATGTAATCTCACCTTAAGTCGAAATAACAATTAGGTCGTAATAGTCCTTAAAGATTTCCGAGTAGCCTTCGCCTACGAATCCATCACCTACAACTTACAAGTCTCTATTCACAATGATGCTACTTCCAAGTAAAAGAATGCATAGTTGTTTGTCTAGGTCAGGCACTAAGTCCATACCAAGTTATCCTATAAACTGGTTTCAAGTGGTATACTCACGTGTTTAATACAAACTCTACATGAGTATCATTCTAAATGTCACTAATGCACATATAATTATGCTCACATATCAAAATAAGTCCAACAAAACATTTAGAAATTCAAAAGTTAAAATTTTCTAAAGCATGTGAAACTACAATTCTTGACAGAATTGTAGCTTTGACTTTAGAGCCACATATACCATATCAAATGATATTCTAAAATCATGAAATAAATTGAATATCAACTTACATTGTCTAATTTCAGAAACATCAAGAAAATCGTACATATCTATTATAAAACTCCAAGTTAAAAAAATAACAAACACTGCTGTGCAGCGAAGTGTTTGGCAAAAACTATCAACTTTGAAGGACAATTACTACAACTTGGAGAATAGAAATGATGCTCATCTTCTTCCGAATTAACCCTCAGTGTGTCTAGTTACAAAAAAAGAAAGATGAGGTTCCAAAAAATTCGGAAAAGTTGGGTTTTAGAAAAAATGGCAAAACAGGTCCAAAAATAGAGTTTCAGAAAACATGCAACTTTGAATGAGCTTATCTCCCTAACCACAAAGGCTATGCTGTTGATTTTTTTCTTAAAATGACCATCTTTGAGTCTAGTTTCAAAATATTCACGAGTTTAAAATTTTACAAATACAAAATTTGGAGATAATCCACGTTTTTGACAAACTGGTCAGATTTTAACAACATACAATTTTTCAAAAATCAATAAAAATAGTTCTACTAGTACATGCAACTTAGGAATAGTTGATTTTCACCCAAATAACATCATTTTAAGAATTAATTAAGGTTTTTACATGCTCTTCACACAAATTATCAAAACTCTCATGAACTATAAATGCAAAGACGAAGACATTCACAACATGCATGTGGGTTCTCATGTGAGTTTCATGAAATAGAACATATTTTGAAGTCAATCACTTAATCTAACAATGAAAATGAAGAATCATGAATGGAAAGGAAGAAATCTAATATGAAATTTCATAAATCTAAGCTAAACATGGACATGCAATCATAAATTCAAAACTAGAAAAGAATTTACCCCAAGATTCAAGAAATGGTGAGGAATATAGTGAATTGGCCTTCAATCCTTGAGAAGAATGGTGAAAGAAATCCCTCCGTGGTTATACTATGGTTGGACTCAAGATTTTTATGCTTGGGAGACTAGAAATTGAAATTTTGATGGAGTTTTAGTGAGGACAACATCGAAAAACGGAAATGAAACTTTCGGACAGAGAAGAGGGTTTGTGTAAGTGTTCTTGATGACAAGAAGGTGTAACGAAATGAAAGTGGAAGAGATGGAGATGTTGATGGTCATGAGTGTTTTCATCTAAGACATGTAGTAATATATAGAAATGGGTTACTAGCAAGTCAAGAGTGTTTTTTTTTTTTCAATTCCAAAATATGACTTAACCAAAGTGGTGGAGGGGGTATTTGGTTATAATTAACAAAAATAGAAGAGTTGATGAGTGGGACTAAAGAATGATAGCAAAAAGAATTGTGGGGTAAAATAAAATTTTCAATTACTATCTCACAAATAAAAATAAATAAAAAGAATACTATATAATTTCAATTAAAACCCATGTATTTAAATGTCAAAAATGCCCATTTAGAAAACTAAAGAAAACAAGTAAAGTTTAAGTTTAAAATAGTAATATTATCATATATATATATTTTTTTGAAACTCAAGTATTTGTTTTACCGAAATTACAAAATAACCCTTAGCAAAAACACGGGGTATTACAGGCGAATTGAATTGGGCTCTTGACATAGAGCCTTTGCGCGTCTTTGGAACACAATTGGTTAGTGACGCGATATTGGGCGCGCATTGGTTTCGGGCGCATTGGGGTGGTTTGTGGTGCAATTTTGCATGACATTGGTTGGGCACTCGTCACTAAGTTCCATTGGTAGTAACATTGTGCATGCATTATGTCATGGGGTATTGGTAGCGTTTGTTGGGACGCGTTGGTCAGTGTGTTAAGTGTGACGCATCGCCTTGTCGCTTGTTGTGACACATTGGGGATGTATTCAATACCACAATTGTTCATACATCCGTTCTTGGATGGATCGATGAGAGAATCATTGGTTGGTTGCTAGGGTGTTCGAATCAAGGTGGAGATTGTTGGATTCTTCGACACCCTAATTAGGATTGGTGGAGCAAGCAACGAGACAAGAGAAGCAAAGTTGCAGATCATGGAAGGGGACATCAATTCGCACGAATTGTTGTCCATGTTCGCCGGAATTGAGCAATTCGCACGAATTGGAATTCTGTTTGTGCGAATTGATCGGAGTCTGCTAGTTTAGGTTGTTCCTTTATTGCGTTTTGGAAGGTCCCGGGTGAAAGTGTGGGCACCGTAGTGCGGCTTGTAATTGGGTATTCTCTCATCAATACAATTGTTCGTTTGACCGTGGATGTAGCTAGTCTCAAAACTAGTGAACCATGTTAAATTATGTACGATCGTCCCTTGTCGTTTCATCGCTCTCTCACTACGTGTGGTTGTTACACCAATAACTTACAATAATTTTCTGCATCCAAACAGTACAAATTAACGAGCTTTAAAACTCAACGGCACACTTACTCCAGCTCATCTAAACAACCCCACTGCTTATGTAATTCGAGATGTTTCATGCACTGGGAAACACATCACTAGAATTATAGTTCCGGCGAAGTGTTCTGCTTAGAGTTACTAACTGCTTACCACTCATACAAACAATACTAATTTATGCAAATATAGTCAAAAGTATCCGAGACAACTAGTGTGAGATGTTGTCTTGGTTATCATTGAGAAAACTATAGTGCCAAAATAAAAAAGAGGGAAGACATGAAATAGGTCATTTTTACGTATTATTTCCATCCGTAGAAGTTCTACGGATGAAAACCACATGGACGGATGCACTAAGGGGCAATGGTGGGCAATTGTCCCCCTCCCCTCACTTTTGAATATTGTAATATTACCTCTATTTTTATAGTTTTGTAACAAATATGTTTTTATAAAAAGTACATTCTTGTCTTGGTTGAAATAAAATGTTATTAATTTTATTTTTTAACTTATTTCTTGTGTTAACCGGTTTGATTTTCTACCTCTGTCACATACCGTTATCAACTTTTTGGTTCTACCTCATCCAAGCAAGTGTTATGGAACAACGAGATTCAAACCCAACTTGCTAAAATAATTAAATTAATCGTGATGATTATGACATTTATGGTTATGATTGAATTTTTGAACGATACTTTTGAAATCGTTCGACCTGTATGAAGCTATATTGTTTCTTGAATTAACACGGAGTGAACATTTACTAAACAAAATTAACATTTTGTAGCAGTCCTACGAAATTTCATCTAAAGAAACATGGTAATGGATGTACTAGCTAGTTTCTAACTTACTCAGGGCGAGTTGCATTTATAATTTTGAGTAAAAAGACTGGTTGATATAATAAATCAAGAAAGTGAATCCCAAAATTTTGTTTTGCAATGTAAGATATTATGCAAATTTTCATCCGACTTAAATTAGAATTTTATGAAACAATGTACGCAGCTGACAAGACTGGTGAAATTTGAAATTTGATTTCTCCCAACACTTAGCTTAAATCTTGACGTACCTTTTAGTTATCCTTGCGTTCTCAGAATTGTAGTAGTAGTAGTACTGGCGTTTGCCTTTGCTATACTGTTCATAAAGTGTTCATGAACTTCATGGTATGGCATCTTCTTTTTTCTTTTCTTGTCAGATGCATGTGCAATTATTAGCAATGTGTTCCAATATTATCACCATCCTGTTCTTCATTATATATATATATATATATATATATATATATATATATATATATATATATATATATTGGCCCTATTTGGTGAGTTCGTATAGCAGATGATGAGATTGTTATTTCATTTAATCTCGGTTGTTTGAATAGCAAAAAATATTGCTTTAGATGATGAGATTTGGAACCCTATTTATCAGTTCAGGGTTCCGTCTAATTTGATATATTGTAGTATAAAATAGACAAATCCGGAACCATGTTTCTAAATTACAGGTTCCGGTTATTTTTATATAGCCGGAAATAGAGAAATTGAAACCCTGTCCTGAATAACTAGGGCTGCGGATTCAAATGACCGGTAGTAAGAAGACACGTGATAAGGCAAAGTGCAGATTTTTGGTGCAATACAAAATCGAAACCCTGATTTTAAATTATGTTTCCGGTTTCCAAGTTCCAGAGCCCAAATTTTCAAAACTAAGGTATTGCATCTATCCGAGTTTCTCATTTCAGATTTTGAGATACTATTTCATCTCAAAATCTAGCTCAACCAAAGGCTCTCTTAGTAGCCTCTTCTTTCTTGCCCAAAGAAACCTGCAGTTTTGTTTAGTTTTGTTGCTGATAGCTACGTCCTTTGTTCACGATAAATAGTTCACCTTACCATTCTTGCAAAATCCAACAGAAATGTTCCGACATTACATGTTGTCATGTTAAGGTAGCTTGTAACAAATGTATTGTGTATTTGTCGCACATCAGAATGTGATACCAATACCTCATTGTAAGATGGTTAGTTTTTTTTTCAACCAAACTGTTTGAAAAATGACTGTTTGCATGTAAACATAAATTTAGACATAAATCTATAAATAATCTTAGAATGTAAAACATTTAAGAGAAATTGGCATAATAGTGCATGGAGCACAACATCTAAAGTGCCTGTTACACTGGATCTGATGGTTCAAGACAGTTCCTTGATGTCTCTGTGTTCGCCTGGCGTAGAACAACATATGTGAAAAATGATTTCGGTTTTCACAATAGTTAGTTTTTTTTTTCCTCTCCGAAAAGAGTAGTTTTTAGTTTTTCTCTTTGTTTGTTTTTTAGTGAACTATATATGTATCAACCGTTCATGATGTGCATCCCATACACATTCTTGAACACAATTATGCATTCGCAATCCTTTTCTTAAATATGCTAAACAAACTTTGTCCGTGGATGGTATGTTAGATGTAAACAAATTTAAACTATGTTATTTTCAAGAAAGAAACTTCACATTTCCTTTTAGCTTAATGCATTGATTACCGGTATCACTGTTTTGAGAGAAAAAGACATTTGTTTAAAACAGTGCATTTTAGAAAACCGGTTTGGAAGAGCGCTTTTCTAGCTCTGTTTAAAAGCAAAAACAAACTGAGAACACATGTTTAAATAAACACTAGTTTTGATGTTATTTTGATATTTTTTTGTACTTTTGGTAGTTAAGTACATTTCTATTGAATGAATAAATAACAATTATATTTACAAAACAATGTTAATATATTTAATAAAGTGTTTCCAAATATATTTTTAATTTTAAACAATGTTTTTCATAATACAAAAAAAAAGTTATTAAATATTTTTTTTGACTATTTTTCTGCTTTTAAGTTGATAGCAAACAGCCTCTTGACATGGATAGTCCAAATGCACAAAGATGGAGAATCCATGCAAATCAAACAAATGCCATTATGGAAACCAGTACCCATATATTGTGGGAGCAAAGGTTGTACATGAGCTAGTTAGGCTATAACTAGAGATCTAGAAGAGTAGTAGCAGTAGAAGAAGAAGAAACAGAAGCTAGTAGTGTCACACATGACATGAACTAAAGCTGCAAAAATGTTTTTTTTTCTTCTGCTCACTCCACTTTCCAACTGTACAATCCCTCTCTGTTTGATTCAAGAGGGTAGCTCAAGGAAGGAAGGAAGTTGCTTTTTCCACCATGAAAATGAGCAAAAGCCATACATGGTCTGTCTGCTAAAAGATAGGTGCAGGGAATTAGATTCCAAGCCCACCAACATTCTCTCTTTATACACACCCCTCGAAGATCTCATGATCCATCAATATCTACATCCATCTCTCTATAAACAATGGGTGATCTAATTGACAAATCAAATGTTTAACATATTAACCAAACAACAACAAGAGGGTATAGGATTCTTCATGCATGTGATTCTCAATCCAAAAATGACTACAATATGGGAAAAGCTATATCAACAACACCCCAAAAGTGAAAAGAATGTTATGAGAAGATAATGGTAGATGTGGATCTCAAGAATTAGTTAATTTTTAGCCAAAATAGGTTAAACTGGAATTGGAACAAAACTAGGGTCGTGGTTTGTCTGTCTTGAGAGGGAAAAAGGAAGTAAATGAGCTAATTTGGTACTACACATGTATACTAGTACTATGGATGAGCATTTCCAGTACTAGTAGGCAAATGTTTAATAAAATTGATAACGACTTATTTTAGAATTTTATCCAGTAATGATTTGGTAAAAATAAGATTGGTCGAATCAATTATTTGTTTTATGTTAAAATAGTGAACATTTTGAGAGAAAATTGTAGAAATCATGAATTAAATTTTAGATACATGTTATGACCCATGTAAGTATGAGAGAGAAATAATTTTACGTAAGCCTCACGACTTGCATTCCAATTCTCGAATTGGCTTCCAAATTTTCTTACCTTGGGATGAAACGCTGGAAGATGGTGTTTTACTGTTTATGGGAGAGTACCGTTGGCAAATTTTTAGTCTAAAATCCTAAAGTCCGTACATGGGACATTGTACCATCACAACAATTAAAGAATACAAACTTGTAGCATCTTCTGACATAATGCGATTTAGCAATAGGGTTGAAATCTGTAGAGAAAACTCTATATGGACGTTAATTCTCTCAATATATCAGTTGATTCCAATCCTGCATATTTATTATATTTATGTATGGAATGATAACTAATCACATTGTCTTGTGATACTACATCACCCATACAACGATAGTAATGAATATTTTCTCGTTTAGTTATTACTATTATGTTACAATGCGTGGGTAGAACCCACGAGAGGCAGAGCAAGAAAGTTGGATTAATCTTTTCTATTTTCCTCAGATAATGCGTATTCAAATGCTAATCATCACTTCTTTTTCATTACTTCAATATGAAAATGTAGGTACGCAATGCAACATTAAAGCTTCACGTTAAGCTTACTGACTGATTCGGCTTGAAACTTGAGACCTGTTGCGAGCAACTTTTGGTCGTAAAAAATTCTACAAAGTCGTAATTGAAAACCTGCTTCCAGAGAAAATCGATCACACGAACTAAGAGTCTAAGAAAGGTGAAGGAGGTCCTTAATTAGGACCACTTAGTGCCCTAAAAAGTAAAAACCTTATTAGTACTACTTCCACGATTTCAACATCCTTGTATATGTAGTATTTGTGACCACAATGCTGTGATTCTTTCCATGATAATCATTATTCTTCTTCTTTCAAAACATAAGAAAATCGATTGCATTTTCTTAATAAAAAAAAAGAGAGAGAGAGAGAGGAGGATACCACCTTTGCAAATGGTGACCTGTGTCGTACCCCATTTCGAATTTCATTTACGTGGGTTGTTCCCACTCGTATGGCCACCCTCTCTCTCCATGCATGAAGAGTCACTATATGCCTTTTTCTTTTTGCAAGCACTAACTTTCAGTCCACAGCATATCCCCAAACAAAACTTAAAGGCGAAGAAACTTCCCAACCCCCACTAAAAAATCACTAATCTTTTTTTTCATTCACATATATACGACTAGCAAATAGTAGTAAATAAAAACAAAAAGAGAGCTAAAAGAAAAGAAAAAGAAAAATGAATTTAACCACACTATTAAATAAAAAGGAGCTTCTCCTTGCTTTCCCCTCATATTCTTTCTCCTTTCCCTAAATCTCTCTCATTGTTTTCCTTCTTTGATTGTTCTTCATCTCCCAGTCTGATTCTCCTTCCACAACCTTACTGATCTCCTCCTCCTATTCTCTCAAAAGAGTCCATCAAACTTTATTAAAGAGATAAAGAGAGAGATCAAAGAAACCCTAAAAATGGTTTTCTCATCTTCTTCAGTCTATTCAGATCACCCCAATTGGCACCAGGTAAGTTTCTTTCCATTTCTTCCCCATTCATTCATTTAGAATAAAAACCCTAAAAAGAGAATTAAAGATCATTTATTCATATTCTTCTCAATTTTTAGGGTTCTTATTCACCACTTTTCAAGATCATAGAACTAGACGTGTGAGCTAGGATGAACTAGTTTAAGTTTTAGTTTCTTATTGCTGATTTTCATTTTCTTGTTTTGTCTTAGTTACAACAAGCAAATCTTCAGTTAGATTATGGAGGTGGGAACTTTCAGCTTGAGCCACCACATCTGCAGCAGCAGTCTGAAGCTGCTGCAGTCAGTAGCGGCTCAAGCAGGCCCGGTTCTATGGTTGACCGGGCCAGGCAGGCCAAGCTGCCTCAGCCAGAGGCAGGGCTCAAGTGCCCTAGATGTGAGTCAACCAACACCAAGTTCTGCTACTTCAACAACTATAACCTCTCGCAGCCTCGCCATTTCTGCAAGACTTGTCGTCGCTATTGGACTAGGGGAGGTGCTTTGAGGAGTGTTCCGGTAGGTGGAGGTTGCCGGAGAAACAAGAGGCCGAAGAAAACTACCGGCGCCAAGCCCAAGACCGGCCTGGAGAACCAAACAGGGAATAACCCCACGTCAACTCCAAGTCATTTGGTCAATCCCCAAACAACTCCACAGTTTCCTTTCCTTGGTGCTTTACAAAATATTGTTCAGTCTAATGGCGGTGTCGGTGGAGGCGGCGGAAGCATGGGTGTTTCTAGGTTTCAGCCACAGATGGCGGCGGAAAGCGGTGGCGGCTCGGGACCCTCCGGGCAAACTTTGGCATTTCAAATGGGGTTTCCTTTCTTGAATGGACTTGATCATCATCAACCAACAAACAACTTCTTCCCTTACCAAGGCGAGGGTGTGGTTGATAGGTCAAGGCATTTCATGGGAATTATGGAGAATAACCAGAATTGGGGTGGCCCAAGTGCAAATACATGGCCTGAAGTATCTGGTCAGAACTCTTCCTTAACCAGTAGCCATCTCCAATAAACTTGTTGTTGTTGCTGCTGTTCAAAGATCTCTCTTCTTCATCATCAAGCGTTTGTGCCTCTTCCACTTCCTTTTAGTTTAACTCTCTCTTGTTTCTATTAACGACATTGTGTCTTAGTAATTGGAGTTTATATTTTATGTGGCACTTCTTTTTGTGTGTTAAGGGGTCAAAAAGAAGATCTTGAATATGCTTTTTTTCATTAGCCAATGCTTTTGTTTCTCCCTTGTGGAAATGAATGAATATGTACTCCCTTTGTTGTGTGAATTATTTTAACCATTTAACCAATGTAATAAGTAATTTAGCAATGTAATTTTCTGACTCTGACACTGTTGTCTTGCAGCACTGACCTCTCAATTGTTTTTTGAAATTGCTGTCAAATAACTTAAAATCTAATTCAACGAAGCTACATTGTTCAGTTCTTCTAATTTTTTTTGAAGTCGCTGTCAAATAACTTATTATCTACTTCAACGAAGCTACATTGTTGGGTTGCCTACATTGTTCAATTCCATTTAAGTCACGCGAATTACTAATCTTGAAGTCTTTCCACGGTGATGTCCGGCCATATGAAAGTACCCAGAACTATGTAGTGAGGAAGCTATTTCAACAGTAACACCGTTTCGTGATGTTATGGTATTGGTGACCATTTTTTTACTCTTTGTTCGTGTTATCTCCCAAGATTTACATGTGAGTGGACAAGTCGTTGAATTTTCATCCTTCCCTCCGATGTTGTTCCCACCAGTTTGCCTCTGTATTCTTGGAAGAATTGGAACGAGATTTTAATTTTTCAGAAAAACAACATAGTAGTACTAACCTGTTATGTTTTGAAACATAAACAGTGAAATAAAACGATAAAAAAGTAGTAACACGTAACATCCCTCAACATGATTTGGATCAAGAATCCTCTAACTTCTTAGGTTTTCACTCCGAGGATCAATCCAATGTAGTCCCCATAGCGTCTACGAATTTCATTAATATCACACTTGACGCTTATGTCTTGATATTATGATCAAAATGCGATGTCCTGCGTTTATACAAAACAACGTTAGTTTCATTAGATGGCCAATTCTGATTAGTAAACGTGTTTTTTCTTCTTCATGAATATGCTTGTTTCAAAGTTAGATCAAACATTACAGTAGTTATGTTTTTATGTTCCGTGAATCACTGATTCTCTTTCTTTTTCTCGTACACACACGTACACTTGCGTTGTCAATTGTGTTTGCCTTCAAGTACAAATTCATAAATGATTTTGTAATTATAAGTGTAGGAGTAAAAGCTTCGAGTACACTTTTTTTCTTGGCATGTTTCTGAGTGCAAGCTGTGGAAGTTGATGAGATTGACAAAGAATTTCTACACCAAACGCCAAAATTTCACTCAAAATCATGAAATTTTTCTGCAGTTAGGTTTAGAGCTTCAGTTCAACATCTACACTGTCGTATTTTTTATACGGAGTACATTCTTCTTCGTAAATCTAGAAATGTTATATATAAATGCTAATTTCAATCATGTCTCGTCTCATACTGTTGGTAGTAAAAGTTTTAGCTGAAATTCTGCAGATTATTTAACCTACAAACCAGCGTATTACCTTAAATCTTAGTACAGAATTCCAACAATTTTTGAAGAAATTTTTCAGAGTTTCATCTGTTTATATATGTTGTGCTTGCTTTTTATTTGTTGAAATGACAAATTATCTGGGATCATGAGGTAGCTAGCTAGGTAGCTAAAAGAGAAAGGGGAATCTCTATATGATACTACCTCTGTTTCGCCTGTTTCAGCCTACTTCACTTTTTGTCACTATTCACTGGGTTACTTTCATCCGGTGATTTAATTAGCAAAACGATACAAGAATTTGGTAATTTTTGCATGGTGTTATAGAGGAAAGTTTATTCTAAAATACCATGAAAAAATTGTTAAAAAATTACATCGTTTTGGTACCCAAATCACCAAGTCAAAGTGACTCAGTTACGGGTTAAAAAGTCAAACGCAGACGAAACAGACGAAACGGAGGTAGTATTTGCTTTCTCAACAACCGATGCTATCATTCTTTCAATTACTACTACTACTACAATGCATGAATGAATATAATAAAGCAACGGGTAAAGCAACGATCTCTCATGCAGCTAAAAGTGGAAGTAATAGCGACTAGCTATTCAATCAAGCTGATGAAACAGTTACGTATCTAAAATTATAATGATATGATACGAATTCCGGATAAGCATCAGAAATCAAAGAATGAAATGAACAATTCGTATACGATGGCGATGATGATGCAGCTAGCAGCAGTGTGATGTAACTTCTAGGAGGGTGTTAAATCAAATGGTCTAGCTTGTACCCCAAAAAAATGTAGATTCGAAGAATTGGCCACGATTGAACAACTTCTATAATATTGACCTCCAAAATGACTGTTCCATTTTACTTGAATTATTCGACGCTGTAAGAATATTATCTTTAGGTAAAAATTTCAAATTCGACAATGTCTTGCTTTTAGGTAGTTGAAAGCTCTCGCCGCATGAGGTCCCGGATTCAAATTCGATTGACCACAATAAACAATTTCTCAAAAAAATGTAGGAACGCAACCACACTGAGGAAAGTCGTGGCACTACCTATATTGCTATAATGTTGTGACAATACCATATTTACCAAAAAATACATAAATATTTTGCTTGTGCTCATATTTTCTAGTTGATATATTTATTTTCTATATTATTGGTGTGCTAAAAGACCTCGTCACATAGGATATATAATTTTCTCAAAAAAAAAAAAACACATAGGTTATATAACAGCGGTCCCAGCCAGAGTATTTAACTTGTAGTAGTACATTATTGGTAGTGATGATGTACAGAAAATCGCTTGACCTAACCAATTCGGCTCATCCAATCCAATCAAATCCAATTTTATTGATTTGAAGTGGCTTGGGTTGAATACGGATTATATATTAGCCCAAACCGATATTTTGGTTGGGTCGTGGATTTAATTATAAAATCCAAAAGCTAATCCAACCCAACCCAAATAGGTAATATGTGTAATAAATTTATAATGTTTATAGAGTCCGTATCAGATCAATTAAATAATTATTAGTTGTATAGGTCAAAGACCATTCCCTTCATCTTCTATCAAGGAAACATGCCCTACATAAGGGAAGATTTATCCCGAGGCGACAATGGAGTCTTCTACACCGCATTGGCGCCTCTTCATATACTCCGGGAGGTGGGTCTCGCACAAGAGACATCGACGATGGCTTCGAACAGTCGCAGGAGGCACCTGACGGCTTCACCGCCAACGGCTGTGGATTCGCTCTCCTTCAATCCAGGCTTTGGCTCGTTTCCGGCGGCTGAGTTGTTGGTGGTGATGGAAGCCAGAAGAAGAACAAGATGAGGCAGGAGAGAACGAGAGAGACTAAATTCAAAAGAGGAGACAAATGTGCTTTTTCTGCATCTTCTTATGTCTGCTGGTGGTAAGGCGTCAATGGTGATAGCTTCTTCTTCTCGTTCTTCTTCTTCCTCGTGTAATCCGTAAACTTTTTGATCTCATTTTTCTTTTGTTCAAATCAATAATTTGTTTTCGTTGCTGTTTTTATTGCTGGTATTGGTATTGGTGGTTGTTGTTACGGTGGTGGTGTCTTTTATGAGAGATAGGAGGATGGGGAGAGAGAGAGAGAGAGAAACAGTAATTATCATATAGGGCATGGGTAAAAATGTAAAAGGCACGAGATTAGTAAAATATATGCCAATTTTCTTTCAGCTGAAAGAAGAGAAACAAAGATAGTATTTGATATATTGAGTGAGACTTAAATGTGGGACTTAAAGACAGTCCAAAATCTCGTCCAGTCCCTGCAGCCCTAGCATCCTAGCCGTCCAAATTAATAAGAGGTCCTGATAGTGACACATCATTAAAATGAAGTCACAGCTTTCACACCAGATGACTCTCTTCTCTCTTCTCCTTCCACTTTTCTCTGTGAATTCGTCAATTTCATCGACGTTCACTCCCCAAACAAAAACTCCATTAATATTCTTTCATGTCAATTTATCCTTGAACTCATGTATTCGTCTAATTGGATCTCTCTGTATGAAAATATAATTTGCTAAACATGAAGTTATTAGTTGGAAATCCATTGAATCACAGACATAGGACCACGAGGTTTGGTTCATATCGATCCGGCAAGGAGGATTTTTCTTTCCTCCGACGACCTCCAAGCCATCCCAGATCTCTACAATTACCAGATCCATAAAATTGTAAAAATTATACTGAAATTATGAAGACGCTAATTTCATCTTTTTCAGTACCGATGAACAATATCAGCGGCTGTTCTCCAATTCAACAAATTAGAAAAAAAATGTATTTTTGAAAGAAACAGCGAGAAGAGGAGGATTCCGGTGATGGTTACCGGAGGAAGCGATGAGTCGAAGAATGGTGGCGATGACGAACACCGCTTAACTCTCTGGGTTCTGAATTAACTTCCAGAGAGAGAAGACAAAGAAGCAAGGGCGAGGAGAGAAATTGGATGTGACACAGCTAGCTCATTTTAATGATGTGTCACCATCTTGACCTCTTACTAATTTGAACGGCTAGGATGCTAGGATTGCAGGGACTGGACGGGCTTTTGGACTGGAGAGGATCCAAATCCTTAAATGTGAGACAAAAATATTGGTATATTTGGTAATAATTGTCAGGGTTTGATGAAAGCTACCACTTTGTTTCTTCTCTTTAGTCCCCTTTCTATTTTGGTACGTTTCTTTTCTTCCTCCCACTTTCCTATTTTGATAAGTTTAATGAGGGTCATTTACTAATCTACCCTCACAAAAATACCCCACATCCTCCTCATTTCCCCATTCCACACCACACTTCTCACCCAACTTTTTCTCATTATCCTACTACACCTAACATCAGAAACGGCGGACGATTGCAGAGCGACCATGATGGAGAACGCTCAGCAAGGTCTTTTCGGCGATCAGCAACAGGCCAAGAACATGGAAAAGACGCGGAGAAGCTTTGGATTCTTGACCTTAGAAGAGGAAGAGGACGTTATTGAGATCGATAAGGAGCGGTGCATAGAGGCGGATAGGGTTCATACCCACTGCCTTGCTGGTTCGTTCCTTCTCCCGGAGAGAACGAATGTTTGGGCGATGAAGTTGACGTTTAAGAAGATTTGGCTTGAAGGCGACAATATTACAATCAACGAAGCCAGACCAAACTTTTTTATCATCAGCTTCACTTCAAAAGATGCGATGGATAGAGTTCTGGGAGGTGGTCCATGGCTGTTTGACGGCAACGTCTTGCTACTCAAGCCGTGGGAGTTGAATGCTAAGATCGAAGGAACAAGGTTTGATACTATTGAACTCTGGTTACAAGTTTTAAACCTTTCATTATATCTCTAGACAGAAGAAGATGCAAGGAATTTTGTCCAATCTCTCGGTGAGATTATTGATTCTGGCAAGAGGGTAATGTCCGGCGAAGGAGGCGATTACATGAGGGTTGGAGTGCGTATTGATGTCAAAAAAACCTTTGAGAAGAGGAAGATATATCAAGAACTTGTAAGACAAAGAATGGATCGACTTCAAGTACGAGCGAATCACATATGTGTGCGGTTGGTGCGGCAGGTTGGATCATTATATGGATGGCTGCAATCACAAAACAAGTGAGGAGAAGATGGAACAAAACCCAGGTTATGGACCATGGATGACATTCAAACCTCCACCACGAAAGAGACACTTCGATAAGCCATAGCCCTCGGGGGAAGGCTTGTTGGACGACACTAACAGTGTTGAGGGGTCCTTCCTATCATCTGACTATAGCAGTTCAAATAAGAGCCATGCAGACCATGATATGGAGATCGAAGATGATACAGGAGAAAGCGAAAGGAGCAAGAATGGGATAGTGTTTCATGATAATCCCCTCGGTAACACTGCACTCAGTCAAGACTCCCGATTGGATTCCACAAAGGGGAAGGAAAAAATGTTACCAGTGGGACAAACCGAGAACAAGAAAAAAGAATAAGGGCAAACAGACCACCACACAGGCTACTCCTAGAAAGCCACAGGGAAAGAGAAAGGAGAGAGAAAGTCTCCCTAGCCCAAGTGAAGAAGAAAAGCAGCAAATACGGAGAAAATCCAAGGAAGTGGGAATGGACCGAAACAACAAAGCAGTACCCAGGTTTCTCGTAATGGGATTCCAAATCCGGAGAGGGGCGCCACAGTAGACCCCAAAGCAAGATTGGCAGTGGCTGCTCAGCAGCACTCCAGGCACAATGAATTCCTTAAGCTGGAACGTGCGGGGGCTTGGGAACCCCCGTAACGTTATCTCTCTTCGCGATCTTGTGAGGAGACATAAGCCCAATCTGGTCTTTTTGATGGAGACTAGATTACTTTCTCGTGAGATGGAAGCAGTTAAAAACAGGTGTGGGTATGCAAACGGTATTTACGTTGATTGCAAAGGAAGAAGGGGTGGTTTGGCTCTTCTTTGGGATAGAGAAGTCAGGTTTTCTCTTGTACGGCGCAATAAACACTTTATCAAAGGCACGGTTACCTTTGAGGGTTGTGATCAACCTTGGTTTTTCACAGGATTCTATGGTGACCCGGAGAGAAGCGAAAGAAAGCATTCTTGGTCCCTTCTTACTAGATTTCGGCCTCATGACATGCCATGGCTAGTAATAGGGGATTTTAATGCGATTTCTTCACAAGTCGAAAAGGAGGGTGGGAGAAAAGTCACTCTTAGACAAGTTGAAGATTTTAACAATGTTCTTAGTCAATTACAGCTCCGAGATTTGGGATTCGCGGGCAACAAATTTACTTGGTCAAATAATCAACCGGACGTTAGGTCAATCCGGGAACGTATTGATCGTTGTGTTGCCACAGAATGTTGGATAGAAAAGTTTGGAAGACCCAGGGTCAATCATCTGGTTGCAGAAACATCGGATCATGCCCCCTTGAAGGTAATAATAGGGCCTGGAAGTTCTTTTGCTCGTCTGGCCAAGCGGCGGTTTCAGCTAGAGGCCATGTGGCTTGACCGTGAGGACTGTAAACAACTAGTCAAGGACACTTGGTTCAGTTCTTCAGGAACAGTGAGTGCAAAACTCAATGCGGTCTCGGCAAATCTTCGGGAATGGGACGGTGAAGTCTTCGGTAATGTTCGTCGTCAACTTAGGACATTCCGAAGTCGACTGGAAGTATTAGGGGGGCTGCCCCAAACGTCTTTGCTCCTTAAAGAAGCGAAGGAATTGAAACAGAAAATTTCGGATCTCTAGTGGCATGAAGAAGTAATGTGGCGGCAAAGGTCAAGAGAGTTATGGCTCAAGTGTGGGGATCAAAACACGAAGTACTTCCACCGTAAAGCCTCTATTCGTCGCGCTCGTAACACGATTGCGGGCATTGAAAACACAATTGGCGATTGGAGTGAAGATCCTAACGAGGTAACGTGTATTATAGAGAATTATTTTAAAAATATTTTCTCTTCGATTAATCCATCACGCCTATATATGGAGCCCCTTTTGTCCCTTGTTGAGGGGTTGCTTACACCAAATAATTCTCAATTGTTGGAGCAACTATATACGGCAGAGGAGGTGCATGATGCCCTTCGGTCAATGTCGACGCAGAAAGCTCCGGGACCAGACGGGTTCCCGGCTTTGTTTTATCAACACTTCTGGCCGGTCATAGGTGATGAAGTGACTGCTATATGTCTGAAGGTTTTGGATGAAGGTGATGAAATTTCAGAACATAATCACACTTTGATTGAACTTATTCCTAAAGTCAAACAGGTACGGAAGGTTTCTGAGTTCAGACCGATATCTTTATGTTATAAAATTATCTCTAAGACTCTGGCTAATCGTTTAAAAAGAGTGCTTGGAGATTTAATTTCAGAAAACCAGAGTGCTTTGGTTCCAGGACGTCTCATCTCTGACAACATTTTAGCGGCTCACGAAATCATTCATTCGATGAAAACAAGGAAGAACAAGCAGGGCTCAGTGGCTTTGAAACTCGACATGAGCAAGGCATATGATAGAGTGGAGTGGGATTTTTTGCGGGCAACAATGGAGAGCATGGGTTGTGGTGAAAGGTGGATCAAAGCCGTTATGCAATGTATTACTTCGGTTTCATATAGTTTGCTGATTAATGGGGCGGTCCAAGGCAATATTGTACCAGAGCGCGGGCTGAGGCAAGGATGTCCTTTATCACCATATCTTTTCTTGCTAGTCAGTGAAGTGTTGTCTAGAAATCTTTCTAGATATGTTACGTTTGGACAGTTGTCGGGGACTCGGGCGTCACGTGGTGGTCCTATAGTCTCTCATTTGTTTTTCGCGGACGATAGCTTGATTTTCACGAAGGCTAACGTAGTTGAATTAACAAATTTGATGAACTTGTTACAGGTGTACGAAAAGGCGTCGGGTCAGTGCATTAATATACAAAAATCAGCAATGGTTTTTTCAGACAGCGTTGGTGTGGAATTACAACAACAACTTAGTGAAATTTGTGGCATTCCGATTGAGAATAATCACGAGTCTTATTCGGGGCTGCCCACAGTCTTCGGAAGAAAGAAAAAGATTATGTTTCAGAAGATATTGGAAGTATTAGCAGCAAAGTTAAAAGGTTGGAAGGAGAAGACTCTTTCTATTGCAGGTAAGGAGATTTTGATCAAATCAGTGGCTGAGGCGATTCCTAACTATGCGATGAGTTGCTTTCTTCTCCCGGTGAGTACGTGTCACGACATTGAACGCTTAATCAGACAATTTTGGGGGGGGGGGAGACTTGGCAGATCGCAGAAGAATTCATTGGAAAAGTTGGCACAAGATGAAGCAAAGCAAGGAGGTAGGAGGGTTGGGGTTCAAAGATTTCCAAGATTTTAATGTAGCACTGCTAGCAAAGCAGGCTTGGCGGGTCATTAAACACCCCCAAAATTTGTTGAGCAGAATCCTCCGTGACAAGTACTTTAGGCATGGCGATTTTATTCATTCCCAACCGAAAGGCCAAGTTTCTTATGGGTATCGCAGCATTATTGTCGGACGTATGTTACTGAAGCAAGGATTGGAGTGGAAATTGGGCTCAGGTGATCAAATTAACTTGTTCAAAGATAGATGGATTCCTCGTGGACATGTCTCTAAGGTAATTACTAGTAGCCCGGATTTTGCTAATCTTAAAGTTAAGCACTGTACTTCAGAAGAAGGGTGGTATGAGAATAGGCTTCGTACGTATCTTTGGGATGTGGATGTGAGGGACATTCTTAATGGTCCCTTACCCTCGTCTAATACTCCTGATTCGGTCTCATGGAGCTACTCCCAGAATGGTAGCTACTCTTGTGCTATAGGTTATAAATTGAAACAGACACTAATGGGGGAGGAAGTTGGGGGATCAAGGGGAGGTAAATCGGGGTGGCTTAATACCTTGTGGAAGACAAAGATTCCAAGGAAAATTATCTTTCACACGTGGAGAATATAAAATAACTCAATCCCTACTGCCGCAAAGTTGCGAGACAGAGGCGTACACGTACCCCTAAATTGTGGAGGATGTAGCAGCGGTATTGATTCGAGTGACCATCTTTACTTACAGTGCAACACCACAAAGAAGGTTTGGAGAGAGTTCTTGGGGGAGGAGTTGGTAACAGATCGTTGGGCTACGGTGTGCGATTGGGTAGAATGGATTTACAACAGTCAAGAAAGGAGCGTTCGAGAGCGGTGGGCAGTGGTGGCATGGTGTGTCTGGCAAACCAGAAATGCCGCGAGATTTAACGGTGAAGAGTATAGCTATGCTACTATTAAACAGAGGGTGAACTTCCATCTGGCTAACTTGCAGATCGCCGGAAAAAAGGGCGAGTTTCCGATCAGCAAACAGGAAGAAGAGGTTAAATGAAAAGCCCCGATTGAAGGTTGGCAAAAAGTTAATACGGATATCGCATGCAGAGCCCCATCTGCGGTAGCCGGCAGTGGACAAGTTCTCCGCGACTCAACCGGAGCTTTTGTGGCAGGAAGGTTCCAGAGGATTGATTATCATCCTTCGGTACAGCTAATGGAGTTGATCGAGATCAAGAAAGGTTTGGAGATGGCGAAAGATGCGAGATGCAGAAAAATTGTATTGGAATCGGACTCTAAAATCAACATTGATATGATAAACGAAAGAAGACGTGGATCTCAAGCAAACGTGGAATTGGGAAGTGTTATTGCACAAGTACTAGCAGACTGTTTGCGACTTGCTTCAGGATTTGATGAAGTTCTCTTTAGCCATGTCAATCGTAGTGCAAATAGATTAGCAGATTTGTTTGCTCATAGGTCTATTTTGTTCTCCCAGTTTAGCTTATATACCCGTCCACCTGATTGGGCGATGTCTGTATTGGAGAACGACCTTGATGGCCTTTCGGCCTAATTGGTATATTTTTTCCCTCAAAAAAAAACATCAGATAATTCAGAACACTACAGAGAGAGAGAGGAAGAGAGAAAATATAGAGAGGCCAAGAGAAAGAGAGGTTCTCCACGGTGGAGATCGACGGAGACGACTTGGCCAATGGAGACGACGGAGACGACTAGGCCGGTGGAGACGACGGCAAAGATTAGTTTGATGAGGCGCTGCAGCGGTGGTGAGGCGGCGGTTCGTCTCTGTCGCTGCAGATCGGCGGCTTGGCGACCGATGAGGATGCTCCAGTAGAGGACGCCGGCGAACATATCCGATGGCCATGGAGGCGGCGACCAGGTTTATTTCTTCTTCTTCTTCTTCTTCTTCTTCTTCTTCTTCTTCTTCTTTGTCCTCTAAACTCTAGATCTGTCACTTCCTATTGAAGATATGCTTTTTTGTGCAGATCTTGGTTGTGGTGGGGAGGAGGCGCTGCTGGTGCAAAGATTTGTAATTGTCATCTATTTAAGATCTGTAATTTTTGATCTGTAACTGTTGGGTATGTAAGATGGTAGGACAAAGTTCACTCAAGATCTGATTTTCCTCTTATCTTCTTCTTCTTCTCTGATTTTTTTATTTGATTTGTAATTATTTGTATGGATATGTTGTTTGGATTTATACTTTTTGTTGTTGGTAGTGGTGGTTGAAGGGTGGTGAACTGGTGGTTGTGTTGTGCTGGTGGTGGTTTGTCGTTCTTCACAAATTCAGATTTGAGGTAGAGAGAGAAGAAGAATATGAGAGGAATATAAAAAAATGGTAGGGGCAAAATAGTAAACGACACAATTTTCTTAATTACCGTGCCCACCCAAAGGGAGCTAAAGAGAAGAAACGGACTGGTAATCGAGTAATGGAATCGACGCATCATATGACAATGGTGTGTACGCGGCTGAGAGCTCCCTAAGTTTCATTATGTCAAATATGACAACTAGTTATTTGTAATTAGACATAATAGATAATTGTTGAGTAGCTTAAATCAGGAAATACTTAATATGTTGATTAGATCGAAATTTCTGGTAGAAGTAGAACAACCCTATTTGTAATCTTAACGTGACGAGTTACTTGATATAAATAACATGATCCCGTACATAATTGTGAGAATAAATTTTGAGCGCAATCGTATTTTTAATGTGGAGTAAAATAACTAGTTTTGAATTTAATTCTAGTTGCATTATGAGTTATTAGATATTATTAGGATATGTTTAATTTAATTTCTTCAGAGGCCTCCGATCAAGTCCAACATAAGTAAGATCATGTGATTCAAGTGTTTTGGGGCCTCAAGTATCGTGGAATGTAAAATGGATTGTATTTGGTGTTTGGTAGTTGTTTCGTATTACTCTACATCATATGATTAAGATTTAATTACAAGCGACACAAAAGTTATTAGGGAGGAATTCGCTATGCAACATTTTCCTACAAGATACTTATGTGAGTAGTAGAATTTGTGAGTCTATATAAATTGTCCATCGAAATTCTTAAGTATGGAGTTACTTATCTTACATCTTTTCACACAAGAGAAAAAAATTATAATTGTGCGTTCATAAGCTTTTCATATTCGAATCACCGCCAATTTCAATTGAATCATGGATCATAGGATGAACGACTTCTAGATATGGCAAATTCGGTTTTGGGAGTTTCGGCATGAAAAACGATCTTAGATCGTTTTGGTCAAAACAAAAAAGTTGTAGATAAAAAAAAAAGCAAGAAATTAAAACACCACGTCGATCGGAGTTTAATTTAGTACTCCAGACTTATTTGTTAAAGTTATTCATCCACTGATCTTCGACACGACCTAATTTTGATTGAGTTCGGAGCTACACACGTCGGATGAAGACAAGCCACATATGAAAGTTGTTCATCCGACGATCTAGAGCCTATGGCAAAGGTCTCGCAGTCATACTTAGAACATAACTCCATCATAGGTTGATCAAAGTGATTCACACGTCCTACCAGTTTGGATGAATCGTGGTAAGTTTTATTATCGAAGCTAACTTATCATTACGATTTTTTGAATGCCCGAGATTAATTCTCATTATAAATCACGTTATCTGAAAATAAACTCGTCAATTTTTCAGAGGGGAATGTCAAATGCTCCCTTCCCTTCTCCACACTCAGTTTGAGACGACTATTACTTCTTCCACTGTCCCTTCTGTTGGAGAATCATTAAGTTCACATTCTCATCTTGAGAATTTCCACTTTCTAAGATAAGCTGATAATTCTCTTAAGAATTCATCGTTAATTCTCTTTCTGCATCTTCCAAGCACAACTTCGTTCTACTCATTTGTAAAATTGATGATCAACTATAGCATAATGAGAATCATGGCCTTCGTTTTTCAAGAGATCTATATTTCACCTTTCTACCTTTCACCTTTTCCTTGAGCGACTAATTAAGCTTTCTGGTCTGAAGGTTGAGTGGGCTAAGTAAGCTATATACAATACTTTATGGTTAATTAATTGCTAATTAACTAAAATTAAACCTCTTACATGTGTGCAAGTGTCTCTATGTCGGTCGGTTACTTAAGAAGAAAGGTAAACGAGTTTAAGAATATCTTTAATCATTCGACAATGACGTGTCTGCATGTTATGATAGTAATATGTAGATCATTTTGTCGTCTATTTGGTCAACAGAATTCGAATCTGTGATAAAGAGTAAAGCTACGCAAAACTAAAGTGGTTTTGTTTGTAGTTAGTGATGTAACTCTTAATTATTTTTCTTATCTTATCCGAGATGTGTTGTGGCTAATCTAGCAATAATTTTCCCTTGTCTCCCAATAATTAGTCTTCACAATGGTGTAGGACATGGCAGTCCTTGGTTTGCACCAAGCGGTAGGCCTGTCTGAACCTGTTAACAATCCGCCCGGGATACGACCTGATAGCAACGCACTAGCTAGCTACAAGTCTGAACCTGTTAACAATCCGCCCGGGATACGACCTGATAGCAACGCACTAGCTAGCTACAAGGCCCGCTAGCGGACAAACCCGACGATGTCCCAACCTACTTTTTTAGTTGCCTTCAAATTCAAGGAACATCGTCTCATGGACGACGAATAGCCAGAGACTAATCCTTCCGAAGAGGAGACATGACTGAACTAGCCTCTCTACACACCACTCTTTAGAGAACTTTATAGTAGAGATTTTGACTTGGACGCGGCTGTGGAAGTAGTTCTACAAAGTGATAGACCTTCATTCATTTTCTTTCTGTCCTAGAGACCCCCAACCATTATTTTCTGTGCACACTAGGTAAACCCCGCTGTAGTGTAATAGCCTGCAAAACCACACCAGAAATGTAAACCAGCCTGAAAAAAATCAGGCTAACAGGCTCGCGTTGAGAGGGCCAATAGACGGCCCAACGCCCAAAATCTTACCAATGCAAATCCGACAAACTAAACTACATCCTGGAAGGTAGAGCTTCAAGCTCTTGTTTGATAGTTAATGAGTTAAGTGGACTTCAACCAGTGTTTAGGGAAGTTAACCGTGAACCAGACCAGGTCAACAATATCCAATCTCGGCCAAATCAACTGTACTAGGAACTTGATTATATTCGAACTGACTCTATAGGGCTTCTTAAGGCCTCAGTTTCTACCCCTTAAATAAAACAGCAACCAAGGAAACAATTTACAAGGTACGTGATTCCCGCATGGAACATGAGTAGTCTTCCACCAAACATCTTAGAATTTGGTCAGACACCAAAACCCTGTCGGAACCAAATACACAAAACAAATTGTATACCATTCTACTAACTTAGTAGTATTTCTTAAGGAACTCATCGATAGGGACAGAGCTAGACAAAGAGTACAAGCATCACCTTCAATTAAAAAACAGAGGATGACTGCAAGTGTGTACACATGTTTACAACTCTAGACACAGGAACCTTACAATTTCAGCCCTTCCTTTTTTCCAATTAACCCCCATGGATTGGATGAATATATGAACAGATGATAACTTAAACAGGGCTGGTGATCTTCCACTTCCCCCTTCTATTTGAACCCGAAAAAAGAACCAAAAAAGAAAAAGAACCTCTTAAAAACTCGAGAGAAAGAAACTAAAAGCTTTTCAAAAACAACAGAAAGACAAAAGTAAGTTCAGAAGTCGGAGGAGTTGGTTCTTAACCTTAGGGAAGCCTATGCCTGTGCCTGCTTCTGTTGCTCGATGAGTCTGTTCATCCGCTCAAGTAACTGTGCAGCTTTCCTCTTACCCCTATCTGTGCCACTATGCGATAACTCCACCAACGGCCCAGTCACTCCAACTTCGCGAGCCTCCAACAGGTACTTTTGGTCTCCTGAACATAGATGACCTAAAATAGCAGCAGCATTCTCTTTGTTCCTGGGAGACCCATTCGTAATCATCTGTACTAATACAGGCACCGCTTCTGCAGCTCCAATGGCTGATTTTCCATCAGGATGGCTAGAGAGTATTGCTAATACTGCTAGAGCCTCATCCACCATTGTTCCATGTGGTTCAGTTATTAGCCGCATCAATGTGGGGATTACACCAGCCCTCACAGCTTTTCCTTTGTTCCCTTGGTATATGCACAGGTTGAAGAGTGCAGTCGCGGCGTCTTTCCTTCCCCTTTGGGTACCTTCACTGAGGAGGGTAACAAGAGGAGGGATCGCACCAGAACCGCCGATTATAACCTTGTTTTCGTCCAAAACTGAGAGACTGAAGAGGGTCGCTGCTGCATTTTCTCTTGCTTCCATGGAACCTTTCTTCAGGACATGGACTATAGCAGGCACTGCTCCACAGGCTATGATCCTTCCTTTGTTCTCTTCGCATATTGAGAGGTTGAGAAGTGCTGTGACTGCGTGCTCTTGTGTACGAGAATCTGATTCTGAAAGAAGGCCTATGAGGATAGGAATGGCACCAGCTTCGGCAATGGCGACACGGTTGTGGGCGTTGCGTTTGGCAAGAAGGCGGATGTCGTAAGCTGCTGACCGCTGCTCTTCGGGGCTGATGGACTTGAGCTTATGTAAGAGATTCTCTATCTTGTCGCGCTCTGCTGGGGAGGATGCCGATGAAGACTTGTTTTGACAAGCACTGGGTTGTTTTGGTGGTTCGATCCCATTTGCTTCACACCACTGGGCTATAAGGCTTCGGAGAACATAGTTGGGCGTCAAGATAGTGTTAGTTAGCGTCTGTTGGGTCTTGGGACAAGTGCTGTGCCCTGCTTCCAGCCATTTTTCGATGCAAGAGCGCTCGTAGGTCTGAAATCATACAGAAAATAGGGGTTGTTAAGACACTTTTTTTAGGAAAAAGGGCATAATGAAATCTATATAATGTTTACAATCAGTCGGACACTCTAATGGCTCTAAGGAGAAAATTGATAGCATGTTTGTTATGAGCCTGAGCTAGCAACACTACAAGTTGGCTAGAACAAGTCAAATGGAAATCATTTGTCTGGTGTATGAGCTGAAAAGGCCAACCTCACAAATCATATCGCCTCAGCAGGTGTGTTTGGTGATATTTTTTGAAGTAGATTAAAATATAAAGAAATGTGTTTGGTGATTGTTATAAAACTAGATAAAATCTATGAACTTACAATGTCTTTCCTTGTGTTACATTAGGTAATACTAACTGCTCATAAAAGTACACCAACAAATTACCAACATTTATCCAAGTATAATACTATTGATGAACGTTGAGTAACGGATAGTGGGAAATATATTCAACTAAGAAAAGAGCACCAAAAATGGTCGGTTATAAATAATAAGAACATGAAAAGTCTAAAATATGTGAGAATTGAGTTTTATCACTATGAAAGAATCATGGCAAAAGCATAGAAAAAGAAGTTCTACAATTTATTTTCAGGACCTCTGACTAAAAAACAAACAACTATGAAAATGAAGACCAATTTCTAATTTCATTTGAAGATAATGTGAGGATACTATTGTCTTTGTGTGTTATAGAAATAATCCAAAGAAAAACCACCAAAAGTTGGGTTTTTTCACCAAGGCAAAATGACGAGAAAAACTACACTAAAAACTGGTTTTTGAACCAATGCAAACTAACACTTTCAGTAATCAATCTGGTTTTTAATCCACAAACCAAAATAATTTACTCTACCAAACAGACCCTACTAGCTAGCCCACAGCCATACCAAATGCCTACAATGTACCAGACCTTTTGAATTTTGAAAGAGAAAGATGCGAGGAAAATTACCTGTCCAGTGGAGACAATCACAGGATCTCTTATCAACTCCAGTGATATGGGACAGCGGAAATCATCTGGTATAGGAATCTTTTTCTGAGCCGCTCTTCCAGACGCTTGTCCACTGCAACTTGAGGGAGTAGATTTTTCCCTTGCAGAATCAGGCAGTTCAGGATTCTGTGTTAGCACATATTCCTTTATTTTCTTGAGTAGCATAGACATCTTTTCTATGCTCGCCCCTGGATCTCCACCACTGACAGATACTAGTTCGTGCAAAGCTATTGATTCTTGCGTGAGCTCAGCTATTTCCATTAGTTGTAGTTTCTCCGCCAATCTCTTTATAACAGTTATATCCGTCGTATCATTGATCTTCTTGTCGTAAAGGGATAATAGATCTTCATGGAGGTCAAAATCAAATGTCTCGACTCTTCCTTTGGCTCTTTTGAACTGGGCATGAACAAGCTCAACCTGAAGATACACACAAGGGGAAGGAGAATCCCAAAGCCCCTTATAAGTTCCTTTACAAGAAGAATGCTGTCACACTGCTTATTTTCCTGAATCCTAGTCTAATGTTTGATGTTTTGCCGTAGTCTTAGAGCCAGACATAATGATAGACATTAACACAAGCTTAATATTGAACTCCAAGGTATAACGACAAATGATTTTGAAGGATGACTACCTGTTCCTTGACTTCATCTGTCAAGTCAAGTTTTTCAATGGAAATTTCATCAAGAGCTTGTTCCAAATGTGCCGTCACTTCATGGAACCTGGTTATAACTCGATCTCTCTCCAACACCTGCGCGTACAGTCAAAAGCTTGTGTTAGTGAGGAAGAGAAACTATGTGACAAAGGCAATACTCCCAGAAGTAATGACTAGCTGGAACAATCTGTGTATGCACAACTGTACATGATATAGCAACGATTAACCCAATTTACTCTGTACCACTCTAGGTAAATCTACCAAAATAAAATTTGCAAGACTTGTGAACATATAGTAGTACATCACAAGAAGTAACTGGTTCGCGGAGTAGTACGATGACTACATGATAGGGTACATCATAAGGTATGTCCATATGGAGAGCAGTATTGGAACCGGCTGCAAGCATCTGAATCCTAAGGTCAATAACTCCTTTAAGGCAATAGACGTTTTCCAGGTTAATTCCAGACCAGAAGAGTGAACATTGTCACAACTGGAAGTTTGGCTTCAATCAAAATTAACACACATTATATGGATTAGTACTACGAACTGCCTGTACTATGTTTCTGCAGCCAGTATCCCAGTAGTCTCTCATTCAGAGATGGGAAGAATCTTTGTTTAATTCACTAAGTGCTCTTGTTTGGCTTCAAAAGATCAATATACTAGCCATGAAACAACCATTAATGTGGATATGGAAACAAAAAAACACGGCAGATCTAAGGTAGTGCAAAAGTAAAATTATAATATAGGTGACTGAAGTTATAGGAATTCTGCTTATGTTTGTAAAATCAAATCTCCAATATTATTCTTTCTAAATTTACATACTGAAGAAAATAATATCCAGTCAACTAAGTAAACTTATAGGAAAGCTGGTCGAATAAAAGGGTGACATCAACATTCATGTACCAAGTTCACAGGAAGAGCAACTAGAAGCAGAAATGCTCGTTGTTTATTTGATTATTGTTTTATAACTAACATAAAATGCATGCAAATATGCCATTACATGAAGCAAAGTAGATACATGTCAGTATTGCTAAATGGAAAGAATAAATGAAGTCCCTACTTTAAACACATTTTGCCTCAAGCCCTCAACCATCATATTCATCAAGCTAATCTCCTTTTTTTTTTCTTTCCTTTTTTTGTTTTCAGTTTTCTTCTCTAGTACTCAGGTATCCTCCTCTTATGGATTAGATAAGAGTGGAACGCATATATCATACCAGTCTTTATATACACACAAATCCACGCAAGCATGCCACCAAGTGTAAGCCTGTCGGCAAGGAAAACATGTCTTATACGGCAACGACTCGGCTGAAAATAAAACAAGCCAAGACAGCTTACGTCTCTGATACGAAACATCATACACGTGACACGATATGATTTCTTTTACTGATATTTCGGAAGAATACGTCAATAACAAGTGTAGATCCATTACGCCAGCATTTATAGCTTTCTAGACTCGTCATCAAGTCTTTTTCCAAGTTTGAAAGATTCACACATTTATACTTTTCCTGAGAAATTGGGAGCTTTTTCAGAGGTGAAACGCCCCACAAAACATTACTCCTACGTGTTTTAATCAACTTAACCTCGGTATCTATGCCAAAAGTATCCAGCCAATCAGAGTGAAGTTACCTGCTTGATTACAAGGATGAAGGACCTCATATGTTCTTAGTTTGAATTTTTCCAACCACAATTATCGTATACCCTAGCAAATTGCACATGGTAACAAATTCGGAAAAACGATGTGCTTTTCTTCCTGAACGATGAATTTGGCAAACGAAAGCATCCTGTTGACTTCAAGGACCTCTCAGGGGAAGAATATCAAATGTGAGGGTGCTACAAACTGGATAATTGGTGTTTGACATAAAATAACAACAACAACAACAACAACAACAACAACAACAACAACAACAACAACAACAACAACAACAACAACAACAACAACAACAACAACAACAACAACAACAACAACAACAACAACAACAACAACAACAACAACAACAACAACAACAACAACAACAACAACAACAACAACAACAACAACAACAACAACAACAACAACAACAACAACAACAACAACAACAACAACAACAACAACAACAACAACAACAACAACAACAACAACAACAACAACAACAACAACAACAACAACAACAACAACAACAACAACAACAACAACAACAACAACAACAACAACAACAACAACAACAACAACAACAACAACAACAACAACAACAACAACAACAACAACAACAACAACAACAACAACAACAACAACAACAACAACAACAACAACAACAACAACAACAACAACAACAACAACAACAACAACAACAACAACAACAACAACAACAACAACAACAACAACAACAACAACAACAACAACAACAACAACAACAACAACAACAACAACAACAACAACAACAACAACAACAACAACAACAACAACAACAACAACAACAACAACAACAACAACAACAACAACAACAACAACAACAACAACAACAACAACAACAACAACAACAACAACAACAACAACAACAACAACAACAACAACAACAACAACAACAACAACAAAAAAAAGTTATGATGTTCACAGACTCAGGCAACATACTTCTTTCCTACCCAGCCATCCCAAGGATCCCTTCCTGAATCCTGTCACACCTAATTTCGTAAGGGGTTGCTTACTAAAATCTAATCCTGTTTACAAATTAAAGCAATCAACATTCTAGGTAATATGTCTGTAAAGATAGGTTAACTAGAAAAAAGGAGAGGAGTACCATATAATTTGCTTTGAATAGATGGGAATCTGAATATGTACACACGCACATAATCACAACACGACAACCACATCCTATGCAGGAACTGACCACGTTTAACATGGTTCACGTTTAAAGCGATTTCGCACATGACAAAATGTAGAATAAAAAAACAAAATCGAAAAAAGCAGATGATTAGCCTGGATTCACTAAAGAGCTATAAAGTGAATCCTATTTCCAAATCATGTAAGTGACTTGCATGCCACAGTATTTACCAAAGAAGTTCATCTACTATATAATTAATTGTGAAATCTCCAAACGACGCCGTTTTGAGGCTGACGGTTTGAAACCGTTCTGTCCGTTTGAAATAGATAAAAGCGGATGATTAGCTTGGATTCACTAAGGAGCTGTTAAAGTGAATCCTATTTCCAAATCATATAATCGACTTGCATGCCACAGTATTTACCAATGAATGTCGTCTACTATATGGTAGAGAAGGTTTAGTTAGGTTCACTATAGTGAATTTAGTGACAATGTGGTAGTAGCTTATGATAGAGATCTCAAATCTGTAAATGGTACCCTTTTGGGTGAGGCTCTTTAATATATTTGATTTCTTTATCAAAAAAGAAGGTCATCATACTCATATACTATATAATTAATTGTGAAATCCCCAAACGACGCCGTTTTGAGACTGACAGTTTGAAACCGTTCTGTCAGCTACAAAACCAACACCTTCGGGCTTTTAAGTTCAGTTATCATCTCTTTCTCTTACCGTCTTAGAAATGTTCCAAGTATCAATTGCCAGATGGCCTTCACTTCTGTTTTTTACGGGTTTGACTGACCTCATTTAATGGAATTGCATTTCTCCTTAGTGATACAGAATTGGCGCTGTTCTTGAGAACACAGATATACTTCTAGAAAATCTTTTTCTCTTGATTAATCTCGTATGGAAAGTAATTTTGATAATTTTGTAAAAGTTTCACTCCCATATTTCCAAAATCTTTGATGTTTATTAATGATCAGTAATGGTATTTAAGATGCCAGAATTGTACGTTGTGGCATTGCAAATCCTGGATAGAATTGAGGAAGCCGACAGGTTCCGAGTCTCTTATACTTAGCCATCCAACTTAGTTAGTCTTTGATATTTCTTACATGAGGAGAGAGATCCTATTTATTCTGAAATCACTAATGTTAACCAAAATTTGGGTCAATTACTTTTCCACTCATCTTTTGTGATAAATACAGATGCTTTGTTGTTGATAAAAAAGATCGCATGTCCGTTTCACCAGAATCTTGAAAAAGTAGTATTATTCTCTGTAGATTCTGACTCCATAAAAACTCCAGCATAACAGTTCACGATTCACCCATTAGACCTATTTCTTTTATTTCTAACCATGGTGAGTTGCCAAAACAAAAGGTTATTTATCAAAGGTAGTCAGATAGCTTGTATTTTGTTGTTTGATTGGACAGTCAGAAAAACATGAAGAGTCCTTATCAAACCTAATGCGATGTGACAGACGTGGAACCTATACTAAGATTGGAATAGAACTAAATAGAGTCACCAGCACGAAAGTACAGCTCGTAGACTTTATTTATGGTTAGACAGGGGTCTTGAGCTGCAAAAGCAGTGGATTCTTCCGTGATAGACTTGAATATACTAAGATTGGAATACAAACAAATAGAATCACCAGCAGGAAAGTACAGCTTGAAGACTTTATTTATGATTAGACCGGGGTCTTGAGCTGCAAAAGCAATGAATTCTTCCGTGATCGATGCTATCACTTCCACAAGGTTTAGTTAATTATGTTACACATCGATCCCCAGACATACACAATAACTAATGTATCAAGAATGCTGCACCATATATTGAGGAATTTGAATTTACAAAACAGTTCACATGTAATACCAGGAAAATAATTGCAATTGAAATAGCAGAGTCAAAACAACAATGCCAAACTTAGGCTCCGTTTGGTTGGTGGTAAAACATTTTCCTGTAAAATGTTTTCCCTTGTTTTGGTGTTTTTGTGTTGTTTGGTTGGAAGTAAAGTGTTTTCCTGTAAAATGTTTTCCCTCAAATGATGTAAAATGATTTACACATTTCAAATCCGTAAGCCATTTTCCGGAGAGTGAAGGAGCACAACAACTCATACTAACACCTCCACCACCACTACCACCTACCTCCACCACGACCCATCACCGCCACCCACCTTCACCGCCACCCATCACTGCCATTTCCGTCACGACCCACTGTTTTGGCAAGAGTCAACCAAACACGAGAAAATAATTGCAGTGAAAGCTTTTTCATATAAAACATTTTACGCGTAAAATATTTTCCCTTTGTAAAACATTTTACAGCGAACCAAACAGAGCCTTAATCGAAAGATGCAACAAGATCTGGTGGCTGGTAAAAAAACACCTTAGTTCAGAAATTTCACCCGTTAGATGTACTTAAAGGTCTTCCACATTCAGCAAATAACCGAAACATTGATGCCACAAATGAGGCAAACTACGAAACTACGAACATTCAATAGAACCTAATTAAGTTGAAAATGAAAATTTGGCACTTGTATACGAGTGCGCAAAATTGAAGTGGATGAAAACAACCATTAAACATTTAAACCCACTTTAATGCTGGATCCCTATTAATATTGGTCTAAGAATCAATTCTTAGAAGAGAACCACAATTATGCATTAATGACCCTAAGCAATCTTCCAATCAAATCACAACAATCAGCCATAGAAATACTCCATCGAAATTATGAAATCAAATCAAATCGCATTTTCTCAAACATTGAGACCGACTGAGAACCGTAACAGCCATTTTCCGATCGGAAACCGATTCCTGCAACAGAGACAACACTCAACCAGATCTAAAAACACAGTTTCTAAGCAGATGAATGAAATCAATCAGAGATCAAAAATCGAACTGAATCTGAAAGAGGGAGAGAGAGAGACGAATGTGCACACACCAGGTAAATCTTACTCCCTTCGCTTCCCAATCTGAGCAATTCCTTAGCCGATTCAAGAGCTTCCTTGAAATTCCTCAGCGCATGAATAGCCACCGGCTTCTTCCCGTCGCGTAGCTCTTCGAACATCGGTATCAACAGCTTCAGCCGCCTCGCTAGATTGCAATACTCCTTCTTCACCGTACATCTGTAGTCCGATATCGCCGATATCTCGTCGACGACGTCAATCAACCTCTGCAGCAGAGCTGCTTTGTCGTCTCCCATCGCTTAAAATCGGAAAACCTTCGCGTGGTCTCTCCGGAGAATCTTACCAGTTTAAGCTGAAATCGGCGACTCAACGAAGGTTGATTGAACGGTACATACTACATAGTCGAAATCATCGCCATATGAGATGAAGGAAGGGGTTGTGGAAATGGGAGCTGGCAGTGAATACAAGGAAAGAGGTGTAACCAGGGAGTGGGGTTAGGATTTAACTCGAGGTTTTGAGGAGTTGCTTGGTCTTAGCTGGAAAAAAGAAAGATGGCTTTTCTTTTCTGTTTTTTCGGGAAAAAACACTGTCATGTCACGTGGCTGAAGCCAGCTTCAACTCGGCTCACGTGGACAGCTCCACCACGGCTTCTCTTTTTTTGGGTTTTCAGTTACGAAACACAGCCCGAAAAAACTAACGGCGCCGACTGGAAAGCTTAGGGTTTCATGTTTGTCAACTTTGCTGACTGCCGAAACAGTGTCTGTTAGCTAATTCTTGATGATGATGATGTGGAGTCATCTGTTTTCCTTTGGGTTCGTTTGGCTAAACTAGATTAGTGGATAGATGGATTCTCTGAAATCTGGTTTAAAAATCGGTTGGAATGAAATTGGATCCGGGTGAGCCCCAACAGGATCCGGGTGATCAAAAATTTCAACAAGTATGCTCACGCCGCATAAGTGTCTCTCTATGACGGGTTGTTGGACCGCGTCGCCTGGATCCGGTTATTACCTGGCCAAGACATGTAGATGTGGGTGCAGGTGAAATTTTATTTAAAAAGTATCTATATCGGTGTAATTCTAAGAGTTCAACAATCTATCTAGCTTAGCCAAACGATTCATATTAAAAAATCATTAATTCATCTAATAATTCAGTTTTACCATTGTTTTAAATATGTTTTTTTATTTAAATTATCCATTTTAAAATACATATTATTCTAGGTGCTTAGCTTGAATGTCTTTCATTTTTTTAAACACACACCAAACAGTTTCTTACGAACGGGAATTCTACTTTGATACACCGCATATGACAATTATTCATATACACATTAATGAAAGACATAAGTTGAACTGCATTGTACGCGAAAGAGTAAAACAAAATGTCTATTAATAGAACGCAATGTAATTTATACCGCACAAAGATATATTGCAGCTCATTAAAGAGAACAAGGTGGCAAAATTACTGAAAGGAAATAAGATATCTTGGTATTTCAGAAACCTCTTTCCAGAAAAGTTGAACGCACAACGCTTTAAGGATTATGAGTTGATATATTAGCAAATGTTCAGTGTTCTTTCTTTTATTTTTTTTGACCGATTCTGTGTTTGTTAATTAAGCACTAAAGTTTGTTTGCAAAACGCCAGCACTCATATTTAGAATTTGTTTAAAGTGGTAATCTTACTATAATGACGCGTTACTGATTCGTCTCACCTTATAATATTATAAATAATTCTTATGCGACGTCTACGTAGTTGGCGAGGAATGTTCATGGTCTTCCTAATCCATAGAAGTTGCCTAATTGGAAATTTGATGTCGGTCTTAAATCATTTGAGTTAATAATTCGTAGTGCCAAATATAATAGTGTCTGGCTAAATTTAGAACAGCAATATTTGGACCATTGAAACTATTGCTTATTGTTCTTTTGTTTTGAACCACTTGCTTCTTGTTCAATGTTGAAAGTTTTAGAGTAGCAACAATTGTCAAGAGCAGTCTACTTAACATATGATGTGGATTGATAAAGAAAGGTTGATCCCATGCTATCCCATTGTTTTTTTAAGTTCCACTTGGTCTAGATATTCTCATTGCCCGAATCAACTTTTCAATAAAATTCTTGTATTCTCATATGTTCCTTTGTGCCCGGTAGTGGCAACGTATCTTTGATGATGGCACCGAAACATGTTACCTGCTAGAGCAGGCATCACAGGTCGTGTTGTGCCTGGCAATGTCTTCAGTGCAAAACAAGGGATGTTGAAGGATCGCAAACAAAGCTGAAATCGTCGCACTAAGATGAAAAGCGATTAACATCTGACTTGAAGTAGGCTCGTCACATCTATCTTGAGTTACATATCTCAACTTAAGACTAACCGCGTCACAATAGGGGGTGTAAATGTATTCAGCATATTGAAGGGGTAAAAGTGTTAACCCATTTTGAGATTCTATCATAAGTATTAACCCGATGAGATTCTATCAAAGTACTAGACCGAACTAAAGATCGCGTACATCATCTCTTCCCTCAATATCTTCCTACTTTCCTTTTCGGGCCTTTCTTCTCTATTTTTTTACTTTCCTTTTCAAACCGTTTCTTCTCTATCTTCATGCTAAACAATAAATTTACCCTTAACATGACAGAAATACGCATGACAGAAATACACAGAGAGAAAGTGTGAGAGAGGGATTGAGAGTGAGAGAGAGAGAGATGATGATAATGAGAATATCAGTGAGAGAGAGAGAGAGAGATGAGGAAGATATGACGACGAGAAGAAGACGATGAGAAGACAAGGAAACCACTGAAGCCGATGATTTATAACGAGGCAGTAACCGATCATCAAGGGTTTGAGCGGCGGTGACCATGGTTTTGACGTGGTGGTGGCGCTCGTTGTTCCGGCGGCGGCGGTGGTGAGACGGTAGATCTGATAGAGCGTTGGTTTCGACAATGGCGATGACGTTCGTTATTGGTGGTTGCGGTGAGGCTTCTTCTTCTGCCTCCTGTCTTCTACTGCAACTTCTTCTTATTCCTTTTTTTGGTAAATAAATGAATAAGAAATGAATTTATTTATCACTTTAAGCTCAACTTAAATTCAATCATTCAAATTAAATCAAATTGAATGTAAAAGATGACAATAAAAGTATGTATATAAAAGTTTATTATTTCAGGCTAAAAACTAATGACTACATACTGCTAGACCGAATTAAAGAATTGTAAATTTAGGAGTATGGTATGAATGTTTGAAAATATAAGAGACTTACAAGTATTGAGAGAAAAGTAAATTAACATGTTCAAGAATAAAAAAAATTATTTAAACATAGCTAATAATAAAACGAAAAGCAAAGCAGTAGATTCGTGTAAAATATGCTATGTAATTCTCTTCAAATATAATATCATATGGTGAAGGTGGATATCATGTCCTAAAGAAGGATGCAGAAGAAGATGAGACACCAATGAAATATGGCTACAAAAGCCAGCTCTTCTATTGTTTGGCTAGATCATTTTTGGAGAGTTCTAGAAGGTTCAAGTTCCCCCAAAGATACAGCTTTTTTATTTGGAAGATGTGCTATATAATGCTATCCCTACTAGGTTTGAGTTCAAGTTCCATCTGTAAATGTCAACTAGGTGGGTGTAAAGAAGAGATATTGAATGCATATTTTCTCATTTCAGTTGGGCAAGAAATTTTTGGTTTAGATTTGGGCTCTTAAACATGAACATCTTACAAGAATTTGGAAATTCTTCAAAACTCTCCAACATATCTTCATATTCTTCTTCTTCATCTGCGAGTTCTCAGTTCAGATTTTGGCGAAACAGAGAGGCCTTTCAAGATAACTATGGAATTGGCGAAACTGAGATGGAACTAGAATCAATTTTATGGATCTGAAACAGGGAGACACTCCTTTCCCATGGTTGAGTCTCCTTTTGAGACCATTTTGATCGTTGCCTCGGAGGTATCGGTTGTCGTGCCAGCCGTCAATGGCATCATCACCACCATATGGACGAACAAGTCAGACAAAGAAATGAAAAAAGAAGTCAAGGACGAAGTCGCCTCTGTTAAAGCAAAGATTGCAGATTTGGAGTCAAAGTCCAAAATGTGTGAGACAAAAGTGGCCCGAATTGAGAAGGAGCTCAAAAATAAGAGGGAGAATAAAAAAAAAAATCGAAGCCCCTCCAACAGTTTTCGGTTCGGGTCATGCAGCGCTACCGGTAATTAGTGTGCTTCATACCTTTAAATTATAGGGAATTAGGTAAAGATGAGGGAATTATAAGGTTTTAGCTGGGTTTTTAGAGCTTATCTTCTGCTCTATAGTGTATTGGAGACTTGACATTTAGAAAATCAATATGCAAGCCTTTCAATTTTCTTAATAAAAAAAGAATTAGGAAATGCAGGGTTTGGCTGATCTTCTGGAGGAGAAGTTGCCAAGTCAATTTGGCTTCTTAGAAATAAATGCAACCCTTGTTGTCGTTATGGAGTGACAAAGAGACTGTGTGTGAGAGAGGGAGAGGATGAGGGAGAGAGAATGTAATTACAAGGACATGGTGGGGATAAAATGGTCGCCCGTACGTATTTCTTCAAACATGTGCCAAACAGCAAGAGAAAGTTAAAGAGGGAAGAGATGTAGTAACTTATATTAAATATTATGAAAAAGTGTGCCAAATACTCCCTAGAGTTTCAAGTGTGGCAATATATCATACTATGATTTCATCTTTGTGCGTTCAGCTAAACTAACAAAATCCGTCGGAATCTCACTTTAGATATTGATTATACTTATAAATTGGGTTCTCTAGCATTTCATTGTAAAAAGGACAGTGAAGAAGAAGAAGAAGAAGAACGCTGTCACCGATGTCGACGAAGTAGGTGGAAGACGACGATGAGCCGCCGCTGAAATGGGTACGTGACGATGTCGATGTCGTTAGCCCGTAACCAGCCTCCACCACTTCAGTGCGCCGCATATAGAGAGGGGGAAGAGAGGGAATCGGGCCTGTTTGGATTTGGGGTTTTGAGTTTTGGCCAACCCTACCACGCCTGTTTTTGGATGAAATGTTTGGGTTATACTCTAAAAGATATTGATTTTGGTTATTCTCAACTCCCCCAAAAAGTTTGTGTTTGCTATGGTTAATCAAACCCCTCAACCCAAACAGTCCCAAAGGAAGAAGATGAGGGAAGTAGAAGTAGATGAAAATTTGAAAAAGGGATGGTGTAACACCCCCAAATTGGCCAGGCTGGAAATCCGGGGGTGTCACTCTATTCCCGAGATGAAACTCGAATACAAGGACATTTAGGAGTAGATCCAAGCAACAACCATAAAGTCTTACAGTGATACTTGTTACAATTCAAATTGATGTGCCCCAAAAACGGGCATAACTCGATCTAAAGATTCAGCGATAATTAAAAAGGAAGTTTATATATTCATATGAAAGTTCTAAGATAACATGATGGTTCGCGCCCCCGCTAAGCTAAGCTCCCATCATCTAGACGTGTAGTGAAGGAAACAAAAGAGAACACCACAGTTTCCAAAATCAGCAATAAATAATGAGCGAATAAACACCCAAGCATGTAAAATGATGATGATGCATAATTTATAAAACGTAAACAACTTGTATGAAATGATTTAACTTTGCACAGCGGAAATAAAGTTTGACACATATTAGAAATTAAGAAAAATCCAATTTAATTGTCTTTTTCCAAAACATGTCCATTATCCACATAGGGAATTCCAAAACCGCATATTATTCAGTTCCCATTAATATCATCAAATCCAAAAAGCCGCATTGATAATTAGTTGATACGGAGAAAGAACCAACCACTTCGCAAGCATCCAAGACCTTAAGTGTCGACACCCCTTAAGACTTCTTGCGGCCAGAAGGATGAGTACAAGGAGCGATCTGGGGCATTGCAACTGTATTAGTACAATTAATTAGGGGTGTTCACGGTCCGGTTCAGTCGTTTATATGCCACTAATGAGTAATGACACCTAAACCGAAATGACTGTTTTTTTTCTAAACTTCAAACCGAAATAGGCTCGGTTTGAAAAACTAAAAAAATAAAACTGCACCGATATATACCGGTTCGATTCGGTTAGTACCTACGATTTTTAATATTATAATGTGAAACATCATAAATTAAGAAAAACTAAACTTCAATTTAAATTCTCAGTTCTAAGGAGTTGGGTTACACACAAGATTCATAATAGTTCTAAAGAGCAGCTCCATATCATTTTCACAATCATTTATTCACTTTGGATCTACATAAATGAGAAAATTTTCCAGAACAAAGAAAGGGACCCTTTGCACGCTACACAAGAAATTTTAGACAGAGTTACAGAGTTCAGATCTATAGAGAAGGAAGGAGGACTTAGCTCAACGGTGACCCCAATCAAAGGATTGTGGGAAAAGCCCAGGAGGGGATGGATTAAAGCCAATTTCGACGGAGCTTGGTCGGCGGAGTCTAGATCGGCGGGTACAGAGCGGTATTGCACAACGATGAAGGCAAATTAATAGCGGCCATCTCAAAGGCCATCGGAAAGTGTCAATCGGCGAAAGAATCAGAAACCATCGCAGTCCTGGAAGCAATAATCTCGCCAGCAAGAAAGGAGTAACGAAATTACAGCTAGAAGGATATGCCAACACCCTGATTCAAGAGTTATAACACCGGGGAAGGGAGATGGAATCGCTGGATCTAACAGAAGTCCAAGAAATCATCGAAGAAGCTAGAGAGACTGGAGCTATTTCAGACTTGGGAAGTGGAATTTGTGAAGAGAGAGTCAAATGAACTGGCACACCTGTTGGCTTCCCGAAGCAAAAATACCGACAGCCAAGGAGAATGGACCCCACCACTACCATAATGGCTTGAAAATGAGTGCAATAAGGATGTAACAGTTTCTTCAGTTCCCCTTCATTAATGAGAAGTATTATTTTCCCTGAAAAAAAAGAAAATATCGAGGGAACATTAGAAGTATATTGGTTTAGAGTGCACAGCAAGATTTCAAATAACTTTGTAGATTGACTATGAATTGGCTGGTGTTAGAGCCCATTTGGTAATGCTTTTGCTTTCTAGAACGCTGCTTTTCGAATTCAAAAGCAGTATTATTGTGTTTGGTAAAGTTTTTTTTTTCTACTTTCTAGAAAGTAACTTCTTTCCCAAAACAACTTTTAAAAAAAAGGGGAGGGGTTGCTTTCTACGAACTGTTTTTAGATTAATTTATTATTTGACATCATTATCCATTAATAAATATTCATAATATTTTATTGTAAAAGTACTATTTATTATATCATGTCTGAAATTGTAGTTTTGACATTAACAAAAAGTCTAAGGGCTAGTTTGGTAATGTTATGGCGGTTTAGAAAACTGTTGTGTGGGAAGCACTGTGAGAAAGCTGCTGTGAGAATCTGCACAAAAATTGTTTGGTAAATTCCGTATATAACTTGCTGTTGAAAAGCACTTTTGACATTTGTGTTTGATAACTAGTGCTTTAGGCTTGTTGTAAATGTCGAAACGACCATTTCAGATATGATATAATAGATATTACTATTACAATATATATTATTAACATTTATTAACGGATAATGATGTCAATTAATAAATTAATCAAAAAGCAGGTCATAGAAAGCAACCCTCCCCTGCTTTTCAAAAGCTGCTGTGTAGAAGCAGTTGCTTTCTAGAAAGCAGAAAAATAAAAAGTTTACCAAACACATAAATACTGCTTTTGGATTTAAAAAGCAGCGTTCTAGAAAGCAAAAGCATTACCAAACGGGCTCTAAAACACTAATTACCAAACAGAGAACGTCAAAAGTGCTTTTCCACAACAGATTTTTTTATTTTAAACACTTAACTTATGTTTATCGATGGTCTCGAACAAGATCCGAGTCCCTAATTGATGGAACAAAATTGAATCGTTTCGAATCTTCAACCACCGCTGCAAACAATGGCAGAACCACGAGATGACCAGAGGAAGCTGGAGAAATCCTCCAATTTAATCGTGAAGTGCCTGGTGTCGCTCTCCTCTACCGTCCTAATTCAACTGTCTCTCTCCATGGTTCCTTTCATCTTCCCCACTTCCTCTCCTCTCGCTCTCACTTCACTCTCAGGTCTCTCTCCAACCTCTCTCTCTCTCTCTCTCAATCTACTCTAAACGCAGAATTAGGGCTGAAACTGATTTGACTGTGCAGCTATAGTTCTGCTGCCTGTGGCCGGAGTCGGCCAAAGTTGCAAGAGGCTTATCGGTGTCCGAGCATCACCTCCGGCGTTTGTTTTCTTCAATATCATCTTTATCTGGGGAGTTTATGTTGCAGTGATTCGTCAAGGTCAATCTCTTCTCTCTTACCTGTGTGCCTTTAAGCTTGATTCGTAGTGATTGAACAAATTCAGCCTGAGATTGGGTTGGTTCTCCTATCTATTTAGGCTCTGTTTGGTTCGCAGTAAAATATTTTACAAGTAGGCGTAAAATGTTTTGTGTGAAAAAACTTTCCCTCCAATTATTTTCTCGTGTTTGGTTGACTCTTGCCAAAACAGTGGGCCGTGACGGAAATGGCAGTGATGGGTCGTGGTGGAGGTAGGTGGTAGTGGTGGTGGAGGTGTTAGTATGAGTTGTTGTGCTCCTTCACTCTCCCGAAAATGGCTTACGGATTTGAAATGTGTAAATCATTTTACATCATTTGAGGGAAAACATTTTACAGGAAAACATTTTACTTCCAACCAAACAGCACCAAAGCACCAAAACAAGGGAAAACATTTTACAGGAAAATGTTTTACCGCCAACCAAACGGAGCCGTAATGTTTCTTCTATTACTGAATCTGCTCGTGAGAAATGCTAGAGATCCCACCATTATCTCATATTCATATGTAAAATTGGCAACAATATTACTCATTTAGCATGATTGCGTCTATGTGGAGGGAATGTGAGAGATAGGTGGAAGATAAAAGTGGGTTAAAATTCATAGCTGTTTATGCAAAAGATTTATATCTCAGGTTACCTTTTTTTTCTTCATGTAGTAGTGTTGGTGTAGATTGGGTTCTTGAGTTAAGAATTTGCTGGAGAAGATACCCATCTTGCTTACATTCTAAGAACTGTTGGGAATAATTGCACATGTCTGTGTATTGAGTAATTAACTAGACAAACATTTTTGTCTATTTGTTGAGCTATTCTGTTGCTTATGGCTTCAAACTTGATGCTACTTGGGTAATGCAGGACCACGGGTAACTATTTTTATGCTAGATAGACATGCATATCCCATGTTATTGTATTTTGTCTTTGCAAGATTGCACATGGCTTCTTAGCTATCGATATCATATCCTTATCTTGCTTGGACAAATCGAAAATAGTCTTTATTTTGTATCTTGCTTAGGAAAATGATGTAACCTACTAACCCCATTTTACGGACTTGTCTTCTTTGTAGTTATTTCACCTTTAACGGATATCATACTCAACACAGAGTTCATTCTGCTCATGATGGGTTTGTACAGGTCAGGATTAATAGCTTAAGCTCAAAATTCTCTATCAGATTATTTAGATTCCAGCAAACAAGGGGGTATGATCTAACTATGATTTAATTGCCAGAATGTTGTTGATGGACCCTGGTTATGTAACAAATGAAACTTCTCATCTCAACGAGTCTATTGAGAGTCCTGTCTCGGAGCAAGAATTCAGTTCTCAGGTTATGAACATAAGAAGCCTCTCCAACTGGATAAGAGTATGTGTATTGAATTTGTCTGCTTGTGCAGGAACTTCTCCATTCCACAAGTGACATGACCTTTGAGATTGTGGCTGAAGAGGTAAGCCGCTTTTGGTGGCTTCTATTGGGACCTAGAGAAGAGATTTTTCAGTGCTCATGGAGCTGCTGACGTGGTGCTCCCCAGAGCATCAGCACCACAAGATTTATGTAAACTCCATGCACACCTGTGGTGGTGATACTCTTGGGAGTTGGGACCGCCATGTCAGCAACTCCAAGAGCAATGCATAATTTTCCACCTAGAAGAGATGGAGGAGGTTTATGTATTCAAAAAATTAAGATTTTGTGAAATAAATAAAATAATACTACAGGAAGAATAACCAGGGCCCTTCCAATTAAGAGGTTCACCGTGACTATTAGGAACCAAGCTTTAGTTAACATATTGCCTTGCCCAATAAATCTTTATATTTCTTTTTTGATGATGAGTGCTTCTATGATTTTGTGAAGTACGTTTACATAGGAAATATAATACATAACTGTGACTTTCAGTGTCATTATACATTTTTACCAATGCTTAATATCGTTCTCTACACCACCACAAAATATTGTTGTTGCTATCACTTAGACTCTTGTTCGATCAGTACCTGGGTCCTTCGCTATATTGCTTTCGTACAATTCAGTCCTAAAATGCCACATTTCTAATCAAGTTAGAACGCACAGTTTTTAGTTATATGTTCCCCATTTGCTTTGAGTATAGGTTGCATTTTTCAAAGTAGTTTAACATTGATAGTTGGATATGGACCCTGAACTAGTGCAAGAGATGATGGGAGGCAAGTGGAGAATCGCCCGTAGCCATAAGCTAGTGATCATCATAACAATCTCTTGTTCAGTGAGGACATTTCAGCTGGACATTCACATTAATTTCAATTTAGGCATGCAACATATATACATATGTATCACGGTTAATTCTGTATCACTGAGATCTTGTGACTCAGGAAGGACTGAAATACATTACTTGCTTCAACAGCCATCCTTTCCACTTCAAAGGGTCAGATGTTGTAGACACTGCAAGAAATATGTAAAGGGATTTGATCACCACTGCCCTGCCTTTGGAAATTGTGTAGGTAATGATTTTACCCTTTTAGACCATCTAAAACAAGTTCCTGTTATAAAACTAAAGAAGCTGATGTTCTCTTCATGTAGGCAAGAGAAACCAGGTTCTCTTCATGGCCCTCCTATGTGGGTTCGTTGTTTCTGAGGCTTCTTATGTAGCATGCTCATCTCAGTGTAAGCTAAATACTAGTTTTTGTCCCTGTGGTGTTCTTAAGCAGGAATGCTTATAATGTATGATATATCTTTCTCTTCAGTACCAAAAGCAATCAGTCTAAAAAATTTAACTGTCTTTCAGTACCAAAAGCAATCAGTCTAAAAAATTTAACTGTCTCAGATTAGTCAGCAAAAGAATGGTGTGAAGAAAAGTAGGATACTGTAGTTATCACGAGACTGTGAAAGACAATTTCTCTTCCGGCTTCATTCCTAGCTTATGATTATAATCTTCAAGCTTTGGCATTAATTCCCTGCTCGACTTCCACACTTAAAGGACAATCCATGGAACTGATCATGGTTTATATTGTTTGTGTATTGCAGTTTCCGTAAAAACTCAAATTTCAGATGGCATTGGGTTGAAGGTAGATCCCCATATCTCACATGTTCTTGATGGTTTGCCTCTTTGCACTAAATTATTTTAGCAGGACTAACCCACTATGGAGAAGGATTCTCTCCTTATGTGATATTAAGCTTTATATTTGCGCAGGCTAGTCTGCCAAGGATTTTGGCCATGAGCACAATGCACTTCTCTATTCTCCAACTATTGTGGCAGGTAATTTGTTGTTCGCCTCATTCGGTAGCACAGTTGTTGATTTTAAGGAAAAGTTGACATATAAAAAAGTTCTCTGTGTTTAAATTCAATGTAACATGATTTGCTGCTATGTATCAGGGTATTTTTCTGGCATGGCATATCTATTGTGTTTGTTTCAACATAAGAACTGATGAATGGGTAAGTTCACTATGTCATGAGCAACAGAGCAACAGCTTTGTTTTTGTAGATTGTACTTTCTTTGAATTTTTTAATCTAAGTGAAACAAGAATTGAAACTCATCTTTTTATTCCGAACTCTCAGTTTCTCTGGTTTCGTAACCCCACTAATTTTTGGGCCTGCACAAATAAAGTAGGGGATATTCGTACTGTTTAGTGTTGTAGAGTTTTTTTGGGCTTGACATGAATGAAGCTAAGAAATTAAACTTACCCTTTTCGGTAGTTGCTTATCAACGAAAAAAAATGTAACTGTATAGCTCACTAAATTGGACCAGGTGTTTCCGCCTCCCATTTTCATTCCCCACTTTATCCTTTGTCCAAAGGCCGCAAAAGGTTCTTGTGGTAATCCCCTAAGCATGTAAAACAAAAGTATTATCCATTTTCTTGAATGCAGTTAGAATAAGGATAGTGTCTTCGCAGATGGTCTGGACTCTGGGTTCATCCCTGAGACACGTCAGGAAAAGAAATAATAGCAACTCTTTTTGGGCATAGGGATGATTATATGGCTCAGATGCTGGAGTCACGAATAATGATAAAGTCTTGCATTGATATTTTGTACACGCGACTTAATTGCAGATAAACTGGAAGAAATATCCTGAGTTCCATATGGTTGTCCAGCCTCAACCAGGTATTTCCAAATCTCAAAATGTGGCCTGCTTCACTCTCTATACCTTGAATCAGTGTTCAAATAAATTTTGTTTATACAGGGAAACCACACAAAACAAAGTTTACAAATCCATATAACAAGGGGATCTTGTGGAATATGAAAGAGTTCCTGACAGAGGGAGGATGATCACAATGTTGCGCTGCAACATGACTTCAAAAAGTGTCAGAGTGACTAAAGTGGAAGCCTATTGCTTGATGTGGGTATGAATATGCACACAGAAACTGCCAATGCAAACCAACTCGATTACTCAGGGACACAGTAACGTCCTCATAAGGGTGGTACCACATTTCTCAAACTTCTATACGGTTCCTGGATGCTTAAGGATTCACCAGCAGATTAATGTACCCAGCCAACTCTAACTTCCATTTTTTTTCAAGAGGTTCAACTCGTGACAGTTCCTATGCGCAGCGTATAGTCAACGGAAGTGAAGTGCTCCTTCAAGTTGCTGGTATCGTCTCATCTTAACAGTTGCATTATATATTGAAGGATAAATTTTACTTTTTTACCTACATGTGTTCTTATTTTCCTTCTGATATATGTTACTCAAGATCTTGATACGGCGAGTAGTATGTCTTTAGTAGTTACTGGACAGAAGTTACCAAAAAAAGTGTTAGTACTGGGTGCAGTTAGAAATATGTGTTGTTTTTATGTCGAGTAGTAATTGAAAACCTGAATTTATTGAAATAAAATAGAAATAGTGCTAAAGCGGGAAAGCCTCGACAGGGACCAGATCACCAGACCCTACCAAGTACAAAACACACCACTCTATCGACCAGGACCAGACACTACCAAAGACACCGATACTCTTGACTCGCACACTGAAACATAATGCAATACATAAGGTTGATACTTAAGATATAATTGAGATTTAACCAGAGATCTCAATGGCCTTGACCTCAGGCTTCTTCACCTCCTCTTTAGGCACAGTCACAGTGAGCACTCCATTCTCCATGGTAGCCTTGACCTGATCCATCTTTGCATTCTCCGGCAACCTGAAGCGGCGGACGAACTTGCCGCTGCTCCTCTCCACGCGGTGCCACCTGTCGGTCTTTTCCTCTTGCTCTTTGCTTCTCTCCCCACTGATCTGAAGTACCCTCCCATCTTCCACTTCGACTTTAACCTCTTCCTTCTTCAGCTCAGGAAGATCAGCCTTGAGGACATGAGCTTCTGGGGTTTCCTTCCAGTCGACTGGGGAGACAAGGAAAGCAGAGGAATCGGCTGCTGAAGCGGGCGTGCCGGTGAGTGCGGAGGTTAAGAAGCCCTCTAAAGGGTCCCAGAGGTCGAGAGAGAAGGGGTCGAAAACGTTGGTTCTTTGGCCAGTGAAGAAGCTCGGGATTAGAGACATTGTGTTAGTTGAGTAGAAAATTGAGGTAAATGAAGAAGATGAAAATTACTTGATGAACTGGTTGCTTATGGTTGAACATGAAAGATAGGTGTGTGCATTTTATAGATAAGTGGAGATGTTTCTGGCATTTTTGTAAGGTATAGATTTTGTGGGTTCATGATGTTTCTGGTTGGATGTAAAAGGAGGAAAGAAGATGAAAAGGGAGAGTTCTGGTTCTCTCTATCTCTTGTAGGTTCCATCATCTTCCAAAAGTAAAACTCACTACTAGAAACACTTAGAAAACAAACAAATATGGAGATTTTAAGAGTAAAAGCACTTTCACCCTCTTCTAGTTTGGACAAGGACATTTTCATCCCTTCAATGTGTCATCTTTCAAGTAACTTACACCCCCGATTGTGGCGCCGTTAGTTTGGGGTGAGGTACGTCATTGAAAATAGTTTTAGAGATAAATTTGCCCCTTTATCATGCAAAAAGTCTTTTGTACCTCCGAGTAACCCCTACATTTTCATAATATGGGGGGAAATTTGTCCGAAATACTATTTTAAGGGACAAATCCCAACTCCAGACTACCAAGTTTCCTGAGGTCCGGCACATTGAAGGGGTGAAAGTGTCTTTTATTCAAACTAGAGGAGGTGAAAGTGTACCCGATTTTTAATTTACAGACAAAGTCATACACATATAATTATGATTATTACAAGTTTACAACTGTCACCACAACCCTCCAGCCCCAAATCTACAACAATGTGACACAGACGACTAACCACCGCCGGTCCGCCACCACCACCAATACAACTACCATCATCACCACCACGTCCGTCGAATGAACAAACGGAGGTCATTCAAAATCAATGGATTCCATTTAAGACCCATCTCATGAATTGCCGTCATCAGGTCCTGACATCACAGCCCATAACCCAGAAAATCAAGGCCACTATGACCACCAGAATTCGCGCCTCAAAACCCAGTAAATCGCCAAGCGATCCCTGCCATAATCATTTCTGATTGTGTAGAGTCAAATAGAGTTCGCTTCTCCCAAATTAAGCTAGCTGATTGGTATTTGATTGGAGCGGGTCTGTGATTCCAGTAGTGTCGATGCTCCAATTGTCGGCCCGGAACCAAAGAGAGTACATTTTTCGCTGCAGAAAATGAAATGTTCCTTTTCTGGTTTATTATTTTTTCCAAAGGGGTTCAACTATCCATTTCCTTTCATTTTCTTTTGGCTCCAAACACAGAAAACTTTTTTTTGGAAATTATTTTCTTTTCCCTCACATTATCCAAGGTTCAAGATCACCATGGACGTTTTGATTTAGAATTGGCAGGGCAAACGAACAGCCTTCCAAGTTAAAAAAAAAATGGTTGCCTGATGCCATGAAGAGTAAGAGTAATATCGACTTTGTGTCGTCTATTCTTGCCAGTGGCGGAGTCAAGAAATTTAAACGGCAGGTCGGGTCACAATTTCTTTATATACTATTATTTAATAGTACTAGATTGAAGCATTTGCAAAGCAGGTGGGAAAATGTGTGAATTCTATGGACAATATGGCAAAAAACCTCACAGTCAGCGCAAATTTATTCAACTTTTATAAATAAGCAGTGTGTTGCTCACAAACAAGGGTAAAAGACGCGCTTTCACCTTCCAGTTTTGGAAAACACACTTCCATCCCTTCCAGTTTGAGAAGACGCTTCCACCCCTTCAATGTGCCGAACTACAAGACACTTACACCCCTTAATTGTGTCATTCCTTGCTCTTGAAGGGTTAATTTGTCTCAAAAACTTCTATTAGTGACAGACCCTACCATACAGTCACTATTCAAGGGTGTAGCCGGTGGTAATTGCTTCGGATGAGAAGATTGCATTATTGGGTGCCATACAGTCACTATTTGAAGGTTCCATGTATGCATTTGTATTCATTTGGACTCCTGATTTGATTACCTTATGATGAGGACATCCCTATGTTTCATATTTGGGGCGTTTATGTTGTATTTTATGTTGGGAAGCTCAATTGCATCTTGCCTCATGGCTCGTGATAGCACAATTGCTATCGTTCGGGCACACACACGAACACGAACACACACACTAAACACAAAACACGTTTAATTTTCTTCTTCTTCTTGATTGATTGATAAACTGAGCGATTACATCGGTTTAAATAGAAAATAAACTAATCCTAACTAACAATGGCCTCACAGGCTCGGCCCAGTTCCCCTAACTACTTAAATAAACAATTAAGTAAACTAAATAGATAAACAAACTAACTAATTAATAATACTAAATAAGTAATAAATAGACAATATGGTTGATGATACGGTTGACCCGTATCAACTCCCCCGCGGTTGAAAATCACCTTGTCCTCAAGGTGAAAATCTGCAATTCGCCCACTCGTATTTTCGCACCACTTTGCATATGCCCGAATTAAAAGTGGCGGCGAACATATTGGAGAACCTCTTTTTCGAGACCCAAATCAGCACTGGGCTCGATTAGCATTCGGCAAAAATAATTAGGCCCAAAAATATTTTCAAATGAATTGGCTTCATATGGAGGTCCAGAATGAGATTTGAATCCATAGTAGGCTTGTAACTCTTTTGGTTTTGGACTGTGGGAAGGAGGCCCAAAAGGTGAGTTAGGCCCAAATGGTGAAGAGTGTTCAACTGGTGTATCCCTCGCATCCATCGGAAGAGAAACCGCACGACCAGTTGGTGGCGGTTGAGGCGGAATTCGTGGAGGTTGAGGCGGAATTGGTGGAATTGAGTCCGCCCGCTTCGCATCTGGGGGTTCGGTTGACGGAGCGATCAGAATTTGCTCGCGAATATCCGGCGAGACTAGGGCTGGATTGAGGACGGCGTTTGAAACAATTTCTGAATCAGGTGGCTTCGTACTGGCTGGTTTGGGGTTCAGGGCATTGGCCGGCTGCGTTACCGGTGTTGGTGGGTTCGCTGCAGTGTCCGTTTTTGGGGAAGAAGATCCCCTACCGTCGTTGGTGCGGAAAGCTTTGGCGGTGACGGGGTTGCGACGGGTTTTGGAGCAGCGGTTTCCGATGATGGTGACTAAGTTGATTTCGCCGAGTGGTGGTTTTCCGACGAGTCTGTGATGTCGGATTGACATAGGGGCGACGGAAATTCGCCGTAAACTGCAGTTTTGTACGGCGGTGGGTTGATCGATCTGGGGGTGGGTGGTTGTGGGTCGTGGGTTGTTTCTGGTGATGGTGGATTGATGTTTACTGGAGAAGGCTTAGAACAATCATTGTGGGTTTTTATGTTCTGTGTACAATCATTGGGTGAAGGGTTGGTTTTTGGGACAAAGGTTGGTTGGAGTGGCAATATTTGCTGCTGCGGAAGCAGATTGTGCACCGGCTGCTGGGTTGGATCTTGTTGTGGCGATGGCTGTTGGACTTGTTGTTCTTCGGATCTGATGATATCCTGAAGGCGACAAAATTCTTCAGTCGAAATCAACCGGTATTGTCTCCCACTTACAGATATTCGTCGCCCACTTGCTTTGACGCAAGCAAATACTGGGTTGTCTGTGATATCAAGAACGGCGGACGGGAAATCAACCGTAATCGGGGTTGAGTCCGACATGATTTTCACCAGTTGAATGGCGAAACTCAATGGAAGCACCAATTGATAGCACAATTGCTATCGGCACACACACGAACACACACACTAAACACAAAACACGTTTAATTTTCTTCTTCTTCTTGATTGATTGATAAACTGAGCGATTACATCGGTTTAAATAGAAAATAAACTAACCCTAACTAACAATGGCCTCACGGGCTCGGCCCAGTTCCCCTAACTACTTAAATAAACAATTAAGTAAACTAAATGGATAAACAAACTAACTAATTAATAATACTAAATAAGTAATAAATAGACAATATGGTTGATGATACGGTTGACCCGTATCAGCTCGCCAGGACGAAGCTGAGGGTTACATGCATCTTGCGTTTGTGGTTTCAGCAGTTTCTCTCCTGCTACATGTTCTGACTATTTTCTTGGTCGTTCCTTCAAAGGTGAAAGGTGGTAGCATCTCTATTGCAGCCTGTGTATAGTTTCTTGGATTCTGAACCTTCGAAGCTTGTGTGGATATTCTTGCCCTCTATTATGAAAATGAAATCACACTTACCCTCTCCCTCTCTCCGTTCGCATTCGTTCTTCCTTTCTATGAGATTTAGAGCAGATCAACAATGGAGGTGTTCTACTACCTAGTGTTTGGAGTCCCGCTGCCGTTGTCGCAGCTACCAAGCTGAGCGTCTCGCTGATGTTGCCACAGCTATCTAGCTGAACAAGAATAACAAAGCTGCATCACATGTCCAGTGAAGTCCAAGTTTAAGATTTTCTTACTAATCTCTTTGCAACATCTCTGTTGAACTGCAACTTGAGGTAAAGATAGCATACTTAAAGATAGCATACTTAAGGTACGATGTCGTTTTATTTTTCTTTTATTAGTGTTAATTAATCAGTTAGTTAGTGATAAGGTACGATGTCGTTTTATTTTTCTTTTATTAGTGTTAATTAATCAGTTAGTTAGTGATTAGCCTATATAAAAGGCATTTGTACTCTTTCAGATTAGATAAGAAACTGATGGATTTTCCTTTCAGATCCCCTTTTCTCTCTTCTTAGCTTCGTTTTGGCTTTTCTCTTCCTCCTCTCAGATCATCTTCTACTTTCTGCTCTTTCTGTGTAAATCAGACCTATTAATAGTATTTGGTTTACTGATGCAGTAGCAACCATCGGTCATAGAACCCATTTATAACCTACAACTACCGAGTTTGAATGTAATGCCCTGCCTCAGTTACAACCCTCGAGATCCTGCCTCAGTTAGAACCCTTGAGATCAAGTTCATCATCAATCAACATTTTGCATGTTTCTACTTTCCAATATTATTATCACTATCACTGACTGGTCACAACAAATCATATAGTATTCTGCAAAGAGTACACAATGAGTGATTTGGCGTCCATTATGAGTTTGAAGCTTCCTTACTCTCTACTCACAGGAACACAAAATAAAGCCACACCCGGTCTGAAACGACTGGACATCAATTGTAATTCAATTGTACAGAAGCGTTTCATCAACGGAAGTCACAATAAAAACCCAGGGAAGGAATGTAACTAAAACCAGAAAACCATTTATTCATACATCATACAGTATACTCTTACACAACAAAGACACTAACACATTCTCATATTCAAAGCACTCGACAACACTGAACACATTCAAAATGACCAACTTGAAGAACATCCGCAGATCATAGTTATCAACCAGAGATCTCAACTGACTTCACCTCAGCCTTCTTCTCTTCCACCTTGGGCACCGTCACAGTCAGCACACCATTCTCCAAGCCCGCCTTCACCTCTTCCACCTTAGCATTCTCCGGCAACCTGAAGCGCCTGACAAACTTGCCGCTGCTGCGCTCGACGCGGTGCCACTTGTCGTTCTTCTCCTCCTCTTCCTTGCTCCTCTCCCCGCTTATCTGCAGAACCCTGCCGTCCTCGACCTCAACCTTGACCTCCTCCTTCTTCAGCCCCGGCAGATCCGCCTTGAACACGTGCGCCTCCGGCGTCTCCTTCCAATCAATCCTCGCACTCGCGAATTGGGACACCTCGCCAGAGGAAGAGCCGGAAGAAGGAGGGGCGTTGACGATGGCCGAATTGAAGATGCCTTCGAATGGGTCCCAGACGTCGAGAGAGAAAGGGTCGAAGACGTTGGATCGCCGGCCACCGAAAATGCTTGAAATCAGAGCCATCGATTGATTGATTGAGTTCGAAATTGGGTAATTGGTTGTTTGTGGTATGTGTTGAATTGCTGATTTCGATGATGGAGATGAGGGATGGAGGAAGTGGGTATTTATAGGATGGAGAAGACGGTTCTGGTGTCACCGATTTCGAGCAGTTTCAGAGGGTAGGGAGATGATTCCGGTGAGATCGTGGGAAGTGGAGTAGTTTCTGAAACCTTCTAGGACTTTCCGGCGAGTTTCTCCAGATTTTGAACCGAGTTGAGGTATTTCAGATCAAGTTGGTCCGTAGTTGGGTTCTTAAAAATGAAAGAAAGCCCAATTTCAATAATACCCATTGGGTTTATTCACATTAGACTGTTCAAAGCCCATGTCTTTTTGAAAGAGAGAGAGATCTTCAAAGCCCACTTTCAAGACCTTTTTTTTCTTTCAAGGAGGCCACTTTCAAGACTTGACGATTAACGACATGTCTTCTTTTTCTTCTTCTTCTTCTTCTTTTTTCTTTTTTATTTTTTTATTTTTTTTTTGTTTGAGAATAACACTTGTATAACCAAAACTAAACAGGAAAAATCAGCAGCTAACACAGTTCTAAACCAAAGGGGCGAATCCTCTCCTGAAAAATAACAATCCACGTCATCAGAGCTAGTATATTTTGCCGGTGCATGAGCTGCAAAAAAATTCTTCCTTATAGCGGAAACTGCTTCGAATCCGGCGAATGAGTTACCAAGCTCCGAAACTTCAAAAATTAAGCTCCCCGTCTCAGTCAAATCAAGCCAAGAACCAGCATTTAGCTTATACTCCCTCTGTCCCAGCCAATTCTTGAAAACTGTAATTGGGTATTATACGGTGTTAGCATTATGTGCGCCCATGTGGGGTGCACAGTGCAATTATCCTAAACTTATGGGTTTAGGTGAGACAAGCTCAAACCTTATGGGGTTAGTAGCAAGGACATCAACCCTAGGGGGTACGTTGCAATTAGGTATAAGTCTGTCTATATAAGGACACAGCCTCCTAGATTATTATGTGTGCTAGAGACATAATAATACACAATACTGTAGAGATCATGTGCTGATCATAATACAGTAAACCCTAGACTCTCTCTTCAACTAGCCTCCATTGGGTGGAACTTGGTGTGGATCAGAGCTCTCGTCCTAGAGATTCGAGCCAGATTGTGGGAGCAAGAAGAGCACGTGAAAGCAAGCATCCTACGATCATCCGTTGCGCTTAGGAGCTAAGGAAGACAAGGTAAACACATGAATCTTCCGCTATAATTCATGTTGTAGATCTGTATATGATAGATCTTGTACGTCCTTCATTGGTATCAGAGCCTTAGGCTTGTTTTTCGTGCCTAGTTATGCGTTTCCGAATCAGATAAAAAATTCGAGTTTTTGAAATTTTATAATCTGTTAGTGAAACCTATATGGTTAGATAGGGTTTTTCACAAGGATTCCAGAAATATAAATTTTGGAATTTTTGGACGAACAGAGAATTAGTTATGAATTTTCTAAGATTCGAAACAGTATAAATCTGGACTGATTGATCTGAGCAGTAAAAAGATTTTTTCAAAACATGTTAAAATTGGGTTTTGAATACATAATCTTGATCTACGTGAAACGACGATTCCAACGATGTAAAGATCGCCGGAAACAGAGGCAGGGAAGGCGGCGCGTGGGCTTCACGCGCCACCGACGCCGCCTCCACGCGCGGCCACGCGCCGCACGCGCCAAAGGGCTGGCGGCGGCTGCTGACGTGGCCCTAGGGCTGACGTGGCAGATGACGTGGCGGTGCCACGTCAGCAATTGCTGACGTGGCAGATGACGTGGCAGCCACGCGGGGCTGCTGACATGGCATGGTGACGTGGAGGGTGACGTGACAGCTGACGTCAGCACGTGGGTGACGTGGCACGCGGTCGACGTCGGCGCGTGACGGAGGCGGACTCGCCCACGCGCGGCGGCGCGTGTGGGCGCGTGAGCCCTCCTCCGGCCACTATTTTTTGCCAAATTTTTTTCTATATGCTCAGAATTAAATTTCCTATTTTCTGGGATTTTTTCATAATTTTTGGAAAAACAGAAAATTTTATTATTTTCCTGATTAATTAATTAGTGTTTAGCACACTTCCCCAGGCAATTAGACGTCCTTAAACACACTGTTTTGAGCCCAAATTTTTTCTGGAGATTTAGGACATTTTTCCCTACCTTATGAGATAGGAGGTGAGATCCTAAATAGTTGGGAGCGATTTTCGATCTTATTAGCTGATTGATTTATTGCTTATTAATTTCCAGTAATTATTCTTTAATTCTGGAAATTTTCAGAAAATTCCAGTATGTTTATTTTATTGTTATACATGATGTTGTGGGTTGAATGGATGTGTTTGATGCATGGATGTGGCTTAGATGGTTTTATATTTGGTTTTGGTTTTGAATATGTAATCAATTAAAATACGGCCTGCGTGTCGTGCCTCTCTACATACTCTATTGTCTTCTCTTCTCATCTAAATCGCCTATTAGAGGTTACTTCTTAGAAATAAGATATTTAGTGAAGATTGAAGAATAGAAGCTTCAAGAGAGGTGGCCAAACCAAAAGCTATGGCGCGAGGTGCATGGAGCAAAGAGACGAACAGGGAAGCTTCAAGGAGCACTCGAGATGAGGCGAGAAGTTCAAGACTTGCTCAAGACGTACTCTCAATAGTGGGAGTGCACCTTAGGGGCCACATCCATTGCATATTTATTTATGCTTATGCTTGTTTTATGTTATAACTGCGTGTGATTGGATATATCTATATAACCTCGCATGCTAAGGAACTAAAACAAAAGAGCTCACATGGTTATACATGATTGAAACTAATAGGGATTCATAAGTGATGATATTTGATTCCTAGAATTGCCACTAGGTTTTGGTGGAGTCCTTATGATGAACTATGAAATTTTAATCATGTATCATGTTATTTCGGAGCTAAGAAAATGCTAGTATTAATTTCCTATGCAATGTCTCGAGATCAATCGTGTCTAAATTGAAACTGTAGAGGCTAAAATAGTGACAATAAACGATATGACAAGTCATCGTACTATGTAACCAAATCGTTGGACATAGTTTGTCAAAAACACCTACAAGTATGGTCGAACCTGTGATGAATAGTTGTCACAGCAGCACATGAACATTATCTTTAGGCTAACCCATAGTGGGAGGCAGTCAAGATAAATGTCATAGAGCGTGCTATGCCAAGGTGGGGAAATGACCTCATCAGCAAGTTCAAAGACCACTTTGAAATTCAAAGATTGTAGGAATGAGCCAAAGAAGAATCTTGGATCCACCTTAGCCATTTGCCTCATTAAAAGTTGTGAGTAATGACTCATAAATCCCACCTTAAACTATCAAACTCAAATCATAAAATTTTGATTCATGCCGTTATGATGAGATGTTTAAGTTATCCTATTAGCAATTTGTTGCTATCTCTGCCACGTTCCATGAAAGTGCCATGAAAACGTTATATGACACACCTTGAGAGTGTCAAGATGTTTGGATAAGACCAAGCATCGCTCCGTTCTAGGATCTAAGCAACCAAGTGCTTGCTTAGAATACTAGTTCAGCATACTTTTGAAGTCTAAGCAATATATGATTGCTAAAAGACTGTGAATGAAGTATGATAGGCAGATGTAGTCCCTAGCCCGGTATTAGGACCGTGGAACAGGTGGGGCAAGGATAAGGGAATAAGGGCGAAATATTGGTACATGACCAATATCCCAAGACAAGCAAATGCAAAGGAGGAAAAGGATGTTTCCTTAAGACTAGAAGGCCAGACATGGCATTAACTTCTCGTCTAAAAGGATCCATGAGATTATCTTTGAGGGAGTAGCCACCAAAATTTGTTGTGGTTACAGTTTTACTTTGGAATTGGTCATGTTATGAATGGTCATGCACTCTTGATTTCTAGCATGAGTAACGCCTCAGGATCTTTGGATGTCAGCTCTAGGGTTGTGCCTTAAGATTCTGATATGTGGCGCGCTAGATTGTGACACACTACATCAGGAAAGGATGTTCAGGCTAGCTAAGGTAGGCCTGCTTGGAATATGACCAAGGTACCCTTACCTGTGTGTGACTCTTGCCTTACACGAAAGGCGAAAGGCAAACTATCCAGTAAAGCAGTAAGGATTATTGAGTCTTTACATATTATTCATTCTGTTGTACTTGTGATCCATTAAAAGTTAAAGCTAAGACATGGTGCTTACTGTTCCATCACATTCATAGATTATTGTACGCATCTCAACTATGTGTGCTTGGTCCACATAAGTCTGAGGCGCAAGGGTGCTTCAGACAGGTATCTACAAAAGATAGAAAACCGTCTGGATAAAAGGATATGTCCTTGGCCAGAATGAGACTGCGAGTGTCTATCTTAGCAAGAGCTATGTGATGGAGAGTAGTTAGGCAGTTGGCTATTCCCATGCCCCGCAGCAGATTGCTGTAGCGGATAGGAGGAATAGGATACAGTCTGAGATGGTTCGATGTATGATAGTTCGTGCAAAGTAAATGTTCCCTATCTTGAGGTGACACTTTGTTAAACGGCTGTCGATGTACTCAACCAAATACCCACCAAGTCTGTAGCCACTACGACCTACGAGATGTGGACCAAAAGGCAACCTATATGAGGTCACCTTAGGCCATAGGGATCGGCAGCTTATGAGCTAACTAATTTTCCTAGTCAGGGAGAAGCTCGTGGAGATGGTATTCTCTACGAGTAAGAGGAACCACTAGATGACACTCAATTCACCACTACTCAAGAGGAATTTGTTCCTATGTATCTTGAGAACAGTGGGAGTGCCCTACCTAGTGAGCAGCCTATCGTATATGACGATAATGCTGAAGAAGAACCCTCTTTGCGTAGGAGCGCTCTTTGGAACGCACCCCATCGACGATTCGACATCGAAGGGGAAGACATGATAGTCACCACGCAAGATAATGATGAACCTAGGATATTGCCTAGGATATTTCATCGCCTGACAAGAAGGAATTTAGACCCTAGATGGAAGAAATGTATCTTCATGGAGTAACATACCTTCCCATACTATTCGGAGTAATCTAGGGGGCTGCGTGTTCGAAACGCAACAGCCGATTAGTAGTGTAACGCAAATGGATTCACAAGATATATGTTTTCTCTTAGAAGATGCCCATAGTTAAAGGAATGTTCATAGAGATGATGATCTCGGCGAGCATGGAGGAACCGCTAGAAAATACCCTGTTCCTTAGTCCACTATGAGGAATTAGTCCCTCAAGGATCCTTAGGACAGTGGGAGTGACTTTCTAAGCGAGGTGCCCATCCATAGGGGTGAGAGAAAATTATGATCCTCCCATGCAAAGGAATTGCTCATAGGAGCATACCCCATCGACTGCTTGAAGATCGAAGGGATGATCTTAAGGATCACCTTGCATAATCGATAGGATAGAATAATATGCCTTATCGTTCCTTAATTATGAAGAATGAAAGGTAACCTTTACAGGAAAAGTTAGAGTCTATAAGGACCGACCAAGTTTAAAGCTAGGTTGACTTTTTCGGCTGGATATTAGACTATTGGAAATGGATGTATTTCCAAGGTCAGTCAGAGTGACACAGACGGAAGCATACTAAGGCATACGACTTGCAGAGATATCCGTGATAGTTGTGATGATGGAAATAAGGCTCCATTCTCGATAAACGTGACGACTGAATTTCTCGATAGAGAAATCAGAGAGGTGATATGTATGACTCGACCACAGGGTTTCGAGATGTATGATCAAATGCACATATAGGTGCAAGCTAATTAAGTCCATGTATGATCTTAATTAGTCCTCTATGCCAGCAGTATTTTATCAATGGATGAAAACCGCTGCATATCACTCTCGGTCGTAGAAAGTAGATGAACACGTCACTTATTATCGATGACACACTATTTCCAGGAGAGTCTAAGGACTATTTCACATCCACTATAGGGTGATTATCCCCTCGATTTATGACGAAGGATATTGGTAGGGCGAGATGCATTCTCGTTCGTTCAGAAGGACTTCTTATATTGACGCATAAGGCGGACACAAAGAAGATACTCTGAACGATTCCATGTACTGGACCCAATGCCATGTGATACTCCTATAACTCGCTGCAGGATTTTACGAGCCTGAATATGTGCCCTAGAAGACACCATACAAGATTGACCAAATGACCAAAGTGCCCGATGCAGTGTGAGTCTGCTGTATACTATGGTATATACTGAGACCCCACAAACCTCATGTAATCGGAAGAGTGGATTTCAGGAAATCTAACTTAAGACACTAGATTGCAACCAATAGGATACTCGGTACGAAGGATCACGTGTTATAACTATCGGAGATGACGCTTCGACTAGCCAGCTATGCATGCTGACTAGGGTGGGGACCTAGATACACGTGGATCCACCTCAGGCTATAGTCCATGCTAGATGACATCGCATGGAACTGCAGCATAAGTGTTGCAAAAATCGTATTAGACCGCTCCATCTATCATGGAAGCGAAGCACGATTGCCTGTTCTGTCACCGGACAGAAATATGTTTGGATAAGAAGGTTTCTAATTAGCTTATGAGCTGTGAACCAACCTATAGTGCTAGCGTACGGCTACAGTACTTTGATAAGGCCAAACATATAGAAAGAGGTACTGGTTTCACAAAAGGTGAACTAACTACCTGAAGAGTAATCTTGGAGTAGGTCGACTACGGGCCAATAATGTAGGCACCTCCCATTCCTAAACCACATAAGAGTCGTCTTTGTGGATTGTTTTTAGAAAATTGGGACTCGGTAGTCGATCACTAGCGATATGATTGATGAGCATATGAGACATTGATAATTGGATTTTAATTGGATTTGTTATGCTACATGTTGTTTACATATCCTGTACTAGCATAGAACATGTCGCGCGGACACTAGGTTGACTCTCTCACACGAGCAACCGCCTTTACAATATCCTGGATTGCCTAGGTGAGTAGAAGATGAGACAGAATCCCGACAAGCGCTAGAAGCCTATGATATGATGACTCCTGTCATATGAGGCGCATGGCCTATGACAAGAGCTGGACATCAATCAATAGTGCAAGACCCTGTCAGACGGATTTATTTGTCGCATTGGAATAAGTTCCAAGGTGAGATTGGATTATGGCCATTCGAGCATGGTTACTACCCCGAACCATGTATAGTCTGCGTAGAGAAAGCCAGATGAGAGAACTGATTTCGATTGCATATGTGCAACGCTCAGTACTCGGGTTAATAGTCATATGGGCTGATGGACTTACATCTGTATAGTGGTCCCTATGGGATAGGACATGTGCTCTGATAGAGTCCAAACACTATGGCGCATATCTGATGAGATAACGCGTGCTTATGAGTGACATGAGGTGGCGAGTAGAACTAGTCCCTGAGTTTCCTCGCCGTGTGAGCCTCGTCGATCATATAAAAATGATTGACACTGTATACCCTTAGTACTTTCATCCATGTCGGGGAGAGACGGTTCGGTGGTGCTACTTTAGCGTGACACCTCACGACTATGAATGATTCGGCCTACCAGGACATTGCTAGGAAAGCAGCTGACTCCGAATCAAAGCGACAATGGACAGAAAGAAAGATTCTAATTGCATCGCTCTTTATCATATTCATTGGGCCCACCTACAAGATCTTATGGGATCATGCAGGATATGAATATAATAAAGGAGATATAGACTCATTGACGCACGACCTTCGGGACAAGGTAGGTGCTCATGGTCTATGAGATGGCAATAGACAGAATCTGGGGAATACAAGATATATATATATGTATTGCATTATTTCTTAAAGGGTTGAGTGCGCCTGCTGCTAGCTCGTCTCGTATGAGTTTAGAGTATGTGCAACAACCCCCTTATCCGGCTCGGGACAAGACCGGGAGGGCGATGCTTAATAGAAGTGGCGGAGATCAAAGGCAATACATTTCACAACACATAGTTATAATATTAAACAAAGACTTCAGGTCTTACAAACTAGAGGATTACTATTACACAATAGCTTAACTATCATTACTAGATACTAAATGACATAGACCGTCTAGGTGTGTCTCGCGCCCCTTCTACTTTACCGTCCCAGCTCCTAGACCTGCGGTGGGAAGAAAAACAAGAACCGCAGTTTCCAAAATCAGCTTGAAATGCTGAGTGAGATACACCTTAGCGTGTAAAACAAGGAAGATGAAATAGTTGATAATTCACGAGTTAAGTAAAACAGTAACAGAGTATGAGTAAAACATTATCAGAGTTTGCAGCAGAAATGAGCATTTATGAACGTTTCAGAAACAAATCCATTTATCGAAATTCTGTTTCGTTGCACGTTTCCAAAACACAGGAGCACAGACGTCCATTTCTTATCATTTCGCTGTACCAGGGTAGACCAGTGACCACGGCAGACATACTAGACCTTAAGTGTTGCAACACCCTCCTAAGAGCGTCAATCAAAGGAGTGTTATCTAGATGCTGGACCCTAGCCAATAAGGCGTAGAGCCGGGGCACGCGAAGTCCCGCATTTTAGGGATAAAACCCAGGGGATCTAAACCCATAATGTAACTTCGGGGATTTAACCCGAATATATCTTTAGGGACTAAGCCCAGGGAATCATCACCCAATGTAAGTAGTTCCGGGGATCGAACCCGAATATATCTTTAGGGACTAAGCCCAGGGAATCATCACCCAATATATCTGGTTCCGGTACAAGCGAATATTTCCACTTTGCATTATAAACAGATTATCTTTGTGTGACGATTTCAAAGAATCATTTTGAAATGTAGTCAAACTCAAATAAAGCACGTGAGGCACAAAACACATTTCGAGACAAGTATTAAAATCACATAATGACACGAATAAAGCTAAGGCTAGCTAGGCTAAGCATATAACTCACCTGAGGTCAACTTAGCAGTCGTACAACGGATGTTCGACGAAACCTACGTCCACGTATCCGTCTCCTACAATTTACAAATCTCTAGTCATAACGGTGTTATAAACGAATGCACCGACTCTATAAAATTGCTCGGTTATGTCGAATATTAGTTATTTCTCTCACGACCCCATTTCGTCTTCACTTCATATTCTTATATAAAGAGGCATCTTGAAATAACTTGATTATTATTAAATCGACATTAATAAATACTTTTCCGAAATAAACAAAATATAATTACTAGCAATATTGACAAAATAGTGTTATCTTCTTTATAAAATGTTATTTTAGCTAGAAAACAATATCAAAAATAAATAAGTGATTAAATAAATAATTCAAACTCATTAGATAATAAAACTATAATGATATTGCAAAATGAATATTTATCAATGCAAATTATTTTATTATCTCAAATAAGCTAGTTTATTGAGAAAATACTCGGAAATCACTATTTAAAATAATATATTTTTCAAGAAAATAATGATTTACTCAGATCATATTCTTACTACTAAATTAATCTTCTTATTTTATATTACTACAACATTCTTTTATTTCTAAGGAAATAAATTATTTTTGCTATAATCATACTTTATTTCGAAATATAAATTTTTATTTAAATTAGTTGAAACACATGCTAATACAACATTAACTAAACTAAAACATAATTAATGAAAAATTTAGAATATAGAAACTATAACTGCTGCCCCACAGTTTCTTCAAAAGACACTAAAAGCCCCAAAGTTTTAGAAAACTACTTTCTTAAAATACACTTAGCTCCCCATACATGCATCTTCAAATCGATTGATCCAAACACGGATTAAAGCATGCGAAACACGAATTCGACTACTGAAATCAACTCACGGCGATATTTAGAGCTTACCCGACCCAAGAAACGCGAGAAACGATCGAGAATCGAGTCGGGTCAAGTCGCCGAAACGGGTCGCCGGAGGTGAACTCGACCGGAGCTCTTCCGGTCACTCTTGGCTGCGTTTGAAGCTTCCAGCAGCTTGGTCGGGTCCTAGAGAGGCTACTGGAAGGATCTACGAGTAGTGGGTGGCTCTGTTTTGGTTTCGGTGGAGTTTAGCCGGAGTGGTTGCCGGCGTTAATGGAGGTTCGCCGGAATTCTTTGGCTGCTGTTGCTGCTCGGGTTGGCCTCTGTTTCTTCTCTTTTTGCTGCTGATTAGGTCTCAACAGAGGGGGGAAAGACAGAGAGAAGACAGAATCGAAGCAGAGTTGGGTTGGTGGGTGGTTCGGGTGGCTTCCCGACGGGTGCGGCGGCGGTAGTGATGGTGGCCGGAGGCCACTGCTGCTGCTGCTGTGGTCTCTGTTTCTGGACAGAGAAGAGAGGCAGAAACAGAGAGAGAGACAGAGAGGGAGAGACTATGGAGGAGATGGAGGTGGAAGGTGGTGGTGGAGCTCTCGGTGGTGGTTATGGCGGACGGAGAGGAGGAAGGAGATGAAGGTGGAGATGGTGATGAGCTTGTGAGGGAAGAGAGCTGCTTATATAGGTGGTGAAGGAGGCTTTCAGGGGAAGAATGGGTGTAGGGGGAGGCGGTGGTGTTGGTGCGGCAAGCTTGCCGAAGAAGATGAAGCAAAAACTCTTGCTGGAGAAGATTTGAAGGTGATTGGGAGAAATATTAAGGTGTGGATGGCACACCGACGGGTAGTGTACTCTAGTGCAATTCACACACTAAATCTCGCGGTGATTTAACACACGTTAAAACTTAAAATAAATAAAATAATCATGTTTTAACTTACAATTAATAACTTAATGTTTCTCTAAAATTTCACACAATACTAATACGGTAAACTACCCAAATATTATATATACATATATATTTATTTAGCTATTCAAATTACTATTTTACCCTTAGATTTTAGACGGGGTATTACAGTATGGATCTCCCGAAATGCAGGTTCTCTCACAGTCGCACACCAAGGCCACATAACACTTTGGCAGATGATAATAGTTGGAGATTGAGGGAGACTAGAACTACTGTATTTGTGCAACCCCACTGTGCGAGTGGGAGATGTTATCATTATGTGCGCCCATGTGGGGTGCACAGTGCAATTATCATAAACTTATGGGTTTAGGTGAGACAAGCTCAAACCTTATGGGGTTAGTAGCAAGGACATCAACCCTAGGGGGTACGTTGCAATTAGGTATAAGTCTGTCTATATAAGGAGACAGCCTCCTAGATTATTATGTGTGCTAGAGGCATAATAATACACAATACTGTAGAGATCATGTGCTGATCATAATACAGTAAACCCTAGACTCTCTCTTCAACTAGCCTCCATTGGGTGGAACTTGGTGTGGATCAGAGCTCTCGTCCTAGAGATTCGACCCAGATTGTGGGAGCAAGAAGAGCACGTGAAAGCAAGCATCCTACGATCATCCGTTGCGCTTAGGAGCTAAGGAAGACAAGGTAAACACATGAATCTTCCGCTATAATTCATGTTGTAGATCTGTATATGATAGATCTTGTACGTCCTTCATACGGGCCTAGCTATTTGATTAGCAAAAGAAAGTAAGAGTCTGATAATATTTGTATGGCATTGTAGAGTAAACTTTACACTACAAAACCATGCAAAAATTATCAAATTACTTATCTTATTTTGCTAATAAAATTGTTAGGCCCGTATAATACCCATTTACTGTTTTCAAGAATTGACTGGGACGGAGGGTGTATATTAGAACATGTGCGTCGCCCTCAAGAATCACCCTCGAACAACCAAGGTCTTTAGTTGCTAGCAATGCTGAATTCGCTACCATCGCTTCATAGTATTTCGCCGAGAAATCAAATGGATTTGTGCCGGATAATCTGGCAATCAACTGGCCCTCTGGATTGCGAATAACAACTCCAATATCAGCTTTTCGAGAGTCCTGACACCACGAACCATTAACCTTAACCCAGCCTGTAGTAGTGTCACCCACCCATATATATGTCTGTCTCATTAAAAATGCTTTCGCTCACTAAACAAACTGGAGAGTCCGTTTGCTACTACTTCGCTTTTTAGAATGCTGATTTCTGATGTCAAAAGCAGTGTTTGGTGTGTTTGCTAAATTATTATATATGTGATTTTTAGACAGTAACTTTTTTTTCACCACAATTTTTGAAAAGCACAAGAACGGTTGCTTTTACAGACATGTTTTTTGAGAATTTTATTAGTAGACATTTTATCAATATAGTTTAAAATTATCTATTTAATACTATTGAAATTCTATCTGTCTGACATTATTATTTCGACAGTTACAACAAATATAAAACAATACCTACTAAACACAAAAGGTAAAAAAAGTGTTTTTTTACCGCATGTTATATAGAAAGTTTAGATCCATTTTGTCCATGTCCAGAGTCCGAAGTCAATGTCATTATGTCCGTCCAGAGAGGCATCCGGTGTCCAAGGGAGTCCAAGGTCCAGAGTTATTATGCTATTAGGGTATTGCCCGTGCCCGAGGGCACTATTTCTAAATTAGATAGTGTTTGAATTTAGAAGTGTTTGAATATGTTTGAGTATATGTAGCAGTTGCTTGCATGTGTGCAACTACTACATATGAATTAATTATATGCTCAAGAGCACAATATAAAATTAAAAGTTTAATAAAATGCTAAATTATGGCGAATTTTTAATAATTCAAGAATTTACGACCTCTACGAAGACAAACATACCACAATGACCGAACAACCACATTCATATGAAACAAAGTTTCTACTCTCGGCCAGTCTTTCCACGCTTAACAATATGATACACATCAACACCACCACATCTATCGAGCCAACTACAATCAAAATGGCTATGAAATTCCCTAAAAACTGAACTGTGAATATGTAAGTTAACAACGCATATGCAACACTCCTAAAAACAAATCTCTTCTAGATTGATTGCATTGATCGCGGCAAGAAATATTGGTCACGCTGACCCTGAGCCATGCAGGTACACATGAATTGATGGTTAGTTTGAAAAAAACATACACCATAAATGGTAGAGTATAACATACACTCGAGAGTAAAAAAAATAACCATAGACATGAAAATCCTGGAAGTCCCCACAGACACCAATATACAGCTAGAACTAAAGTGATACAATACCAGCATATGCAGCTATAAACTCGTCAGTTTTGGTTCAAGAACTTAATCGAATGCGTCCAGTCATAAGCAAACTGTGTTTATTGTAACTAAAAAATGTACCTATCAAATAAGGCTGATACAGTTATTCTACTGAATGCCCTATCAATCATCCATCAACGTGAAAGAGGATGGTAATGAAACGTGCATACATCTTTAGCTAGTTACTCTATAATCTTATTTTTTAACAAAATCTATATTTACTCAGCTAATCTCATAAGTTGTTTGTTCATAAAATCCAGTATGGTTCAAAGGTAGTATGTAGAGATGCTTGACCATGTTAATAACTTCCTATTATCTTTAACAGCTACTTTACCACTTGGTATTCTAAACGAACTGGAGCTGAAAATGAATCAAGCAATGGATACTATGTTCACTTGATGGTTATTTCGGGAATCCTAAAGCACCAGTAATTTAGACACGATAAGACATGAAAAAAATCCTAACAACTTATTTTACTTCAAAGGATGTGCGAGTACAGGTAGAGGCTACTGTCGCTGGTTCAATTAGTAATTTCTGCTTAATCCGGTAGTTGTGAAAGACAATGCGTAACTTATAATGAAATTGTACAACTGCAGCATGCTCTAACATTAACAGGTGCTTCGTCTTTCAAAAAAAGAAACGAAAAAGAGATAAACCCATAGCATAAACCATTCAGCGCACTTAATTGGAGAATGAGATAAATTAAATGGACAAAAAAATAAAGGAATTGTCGGGCAGATATGTCAGATTTACCTGCTAGAGTAGCGATACCGAGGGTCTGACAATTGAAAGCTCCTCCAACTGTCAGGTTTCTCCAAAAGATCATACCATTACCACTGCCTACATAGGGCAATAAGCCAACTGGACAAAAAGAGAAAAAAACATAACTTAGATGGTACTCAGTCAAACAATCAGGGTAATAATAAAGTAGAGGGGGAGCAAAAACAGGTGAACCAACATATTCCTACCATTTTTTTTAGGTTGTGTTCAAACATAGCCAAGTTTTTCCTCATGATTCTCTTTTTTATTAACATATAAAACTTACAACTTAGGAATTGGGACAATTTCATGGATCAGTAAATTTGTAGGCATACCTGAAGGACATATCAGTGATGATGTCTTGCAACAGATACTGTTTCCCAACTAAGTGAGACACTTAAATAACATCTCCCGTCAACTCTGGATTGATCTTCCTCCATCATCTCCTCTCTGTAGATATTTTGCCAACCTTTTCCACAAAATAACCAATAAAGTAATTATCTAGTAAAAAAAATAAGGTATTTTTAAAGATTCCAAAACACGATTCCTCTTGAATACAAACTGGACAACATAAGTATGTTAAATTGGATTGTTGTAGGAGTCAGACATTACACTTGCAACAGGAACTGACGTAGGATAAGTACCAAGGAAATTTTATGACCCAAGACATCCCAGTTTCTTAAATCAAATTAGAAAACTCAAACATAATACTTACCACAGATCCTAAAACACTACCAGTACCAATATTGTGGTTGTTAACCTGTAAAGGGTATATGTTAGTTATAACTAAAAGGTACAGAATCATAGTAATTCAAATTAAGAGTATAGCCACTGGCTTTGAGAGAGCCACCTTCACGGAAGCCACCACCACCAAGACATTCAAACCGTAAAAGTCAAAATTGGCGAACAAAGTAACAAAAAAATACTCAAAAATTACGAACCAAGACATATCAGAATTCCTCCAACATCCCCAGAAAACATTTTCTGGATTGATTCTTTTCATCTTTTTAATCAGAAGCAATATATATCTTCGGCCAAGCTGACCAAATGCATCGGCTTTTTTTACCCTGCTAGTACACATGAATAGATTCTTCTTTGCAGCAACATGAATAGATTTATTAGTTGCACACACATAGTATTAAAAAAAAAAATCATGTATAGGAAGTCCACAAAGACACTAAATAAGTGAATCATTCATATTCATTCAAGTAAATCATCCAAATACTTGCCCCTAAAAAAAGTAGATTGCAAATGGCATAAAAATTCAGGATTCAAAGTTGTCAACAAAGTTCTATTTTTACCTAAAAATCAGTATTGATGCATAACTATATTGATTTTGAAGCAACTGGTATTAGCACAACACAAACACATCGATTTACCTATGTGAAGAGCTTCAAAATCAAGCCTGGAATCAACTGAAATAAACCCATAGATTTACCTGTTCCAGCAAAACACAAACAGATTGAAACAATTCTCAGAACTATGAGATTGCTTACCACATGAAATTGTAGCTACGTAAACTTCAAAACCACGAATTGGTCGGGATTTGTCGCTACGATTCAAGCTATTAAGTTTCCTCTCATTAGCAAACACACTAACCCATACGAAGAAAACAGGATTCCCAATTGCAAAAGACATTTATTGCAAACTCTAACCCATATTTAAACGAAGAATCAAAGAAGAAGCATGAACTATTGATGAACTATGCCCTAATCCAATTTGTGCAGGTCGCTCCAGCAAAAGGAAAAACTGATTGCGAATAAACAAAATCAAACCCGGTCGCTCCAATGAAGGGAAAAAAACGATTGCAAAGAAAAAAATCGAACCCGAGTATTGAAATCTTCAGCGAGTGGGCGGCGACGTTGGATAGCGACGGCGGTGGAAGAAGAGGGAGTCTGCAATAGCGCTTCAAACGCGTAGTTGAAGAGGCTATCGCGAATCGGAACGTTTGGAGCAATTCCCAATTGACTTCTCGAGCGAAGGGGCGGCGACGGTGGGACGGTGGATAGCGGCGACGGTCGAAGAAGAGGAAGTCTGGAACGTCGTACTCGTGCTTGTCCTGTGATGGTGGTCGGTCGTGGGAGTGGGAAGGGAGAGAGACGAAGTGAGAGAAAGGGGGAAGAAGGTGGAGAGTTGAGTTGATCGTGTGTCAATTATGTGAGGTCGTGTGTGTGTGTGTGTGTTTTTTTTAATAAAGTTGGTGAGATATAAGGCTGGGGTCAATTCAATCTAACGGTCTAAAAAGACATTTAAAAGTCAACCGTCATATTTTATCATATAGATAGAGTGTTAATGTATGAAGTTTACCAAATATTTTTGTGAAAAAATTCTACATCATCTTTCTCACAACGCTTAAAAAAAACAACTTTCTAACGCGCCACAGTACACCAACTAACCCCAATCTTAATTGATTGAATCAGTTTGATTTCTCCACCATTAAATTTAAGCAACTAATTGATGGGATTTAAAAAATATATAAAAAAGCAAATAGTTGATGGGATTTCGAATTATCTTCACTATATTTTCCGTTGAGAAATCGTCGGAATTGTTTTTACTACTTGTACTTTTTCTTACACTTATACCTAAAAGCTCCACAAATCAGGTGATTTGAAAAGATCAAATACCACCCATAGTGTTTCAATTTGAAATAGATCCGAAAGTAGAGGAGGGTTGAAAAGTAAAATTGTGATCCCTTTGCCATCTCTCCGTTTTCTCTACTATATAAATGCATCAAATGAGGCAGCATCACCACACTCACACCAGCTATGGAGTCTTCAAGAACCATGAAGAAACGACGTAGATTTGAGTCTACTGTATTGGATTGTGCTTAACAGTGCCGGGAATGAGAGCAGGTTCATGGTCATGAACTACGTACACCGATAAAGGTTACTCTTTCTCTGTACTAGTCAATTTCTTTTACGTACGAGCCAATTTCTGTTAAGATTTTTGCGTTGTTTCAGTTTCACGAGTCATCTTCCACATGTGTACGTGGTCATGTTTATTTTTTCACTTTTTCTCGCCCGTGATCAGTTTGAATGGCACCATTACAATTGTTTTGCTATCGCGACAGTCACACTCACATTTTATTGCAATTTATTCTTCATTCGCATTTGAATTAAATTTTAAATTCAGATTGCATGTACCGTTGTTACATTACTCATTATTATCAACGGTGCGCGAGCTGTCAGAAGCATTTGCCATGGATGCTAAGGAGATTTGTTAATAAAAAGATGTGGGAAAGCATTAGGACTTGTTTAGAGATTATGTATAGATGGATGATCAAATCCAGATGACATTTCTCATAATGACAAGTCTTAATGTTATCCCATTTCCTTTTGTTAAAGAATTTTCTTTGCTTCCATGGCTAAGTCTTTGAGGCCCGTCTTACCGTCTTACTTAGTGAGTTGTGTAGGAGTTGTGCATTGTATAAAAATGTACAATATCGATTTATCACTTATTATTATTATTATTATTATTATTATTATTATTATTATTATTATTATTATTATTATTATTATTATTATTATTATTATTATTACTACGTCGACGAGCTTCTACAAGCATTTGCCATGGATGCTAAGACATTTTTATTAATAAAAAGATGTGGGAAAACATTAAGGCCCGCTTTCTTTATCTAAATTAAGGTGACGTTTTATTTTTTTTTAGAAAAAGATAAAAAGGTTGTTTACTTTGTGCCTAATAAATTTTCTAAAAAGTTTTAGTTACCTTTTTAGTAGAGAAGGTTGTTTACTTAACTTCTATTTTATCTCCTAAAAAGTAGTTTTAATGAGTAAAAAGATAAAAAAGTAGAAGTTCAAAAAACCTAACTTTTCTTAGTCTTATAATAAGGTAAAAAAGTTATCAAACATAAATTTTAACGAAAATGACCAAATTAAAACTTTTTTTATGACTTAAAAAAAGATAAAAAGTCGCCTAAAATTAGACAAAGAAAGCGGAGCCTAAGTCTTGTTTTCTTTCATTAGAGAATAATATCATAACGGATTGAATCCAGATGATATTATCTTGAATAAAACAAGTCTTAATGTTATCTCATTTCCTTTTATTAAGGAATTGTCTTTGCTTCCATGACTAAATCTTTGAAGTCCGCCTTACATCTTCGTTAGCGGGTTATGTAAGTGATTGTGCCTTGTGTTTAAAAGAACAATATCAAATTTAAATACAGATTATGCACGCATGGTGTAATTATATTACGCCTGCATGGGTGAGCTTTACAAGGATTTTTCATGGATGCAAGGAAACTTTGTTAACGAAAAAATGTGGGGTAACATTAAGGCTTGTTCTGTTGCGAGGATTGCTATGTTGTTCACTACAACCAGGCAATATTTACTTGATGAAATAAGTCTCAATGTTGTCCCATTTCTTTTTCTTAAGGGATTGTCTTTGCTTCCAGGGACAAATCTTTGGAGCCCATCTATAGATTTGCAATTATGTCAGCGACAGAGTTAAACATTCTTTTACAAGAAATGAAGATTTCATAAAATGGCTATCACAGCTAAAGCAAACAAGTACAAGAGGCTAAGCCTCACACAGAGACAGGCTGCTGCTATAGCTCAAGAATGTGCAGCTACATTTTTATCCCTTTTAACAAAAGAAAACAACACCAATCAAAATTGGCAGATAAGCTCCTAAAATCCTCAACAACTGCCTAAAATCCAAATGACTGTGTTGATATCTCTTCTGACATTTAAGCTGTCAATCATTTGCCTGGAATCTGAAAATTAATACCAACCCTCTTATAATTCGAATTCCTAGCAGAAAAATGTTTGAAAGTTCTTGACACTTTGAAGAGCTCAACATCACTGGTGGTCATAAACACAACAGCAATACCCATTGTACCTAAATGGATGTTATAGGCAACATCTGTGAAAATTTTGACCTCCATATGAGAAGCAGGAGAAACTGCATTAGTAGGGATGGCAACGGATCGGTTTGGATCGGATCAGCCTAGATCCAGATCCGATCTATAAAGTTTCGGATTGGATCGGATTCGGATCGAATTTTGCCGGACTCGAATCGGATTATCCATCGGATTACGACAAACACTTGAGATTATTATCGCCTACTATCAAAATTGGATTAACATGCACTTCGTATCAATAATTTTATCAATCTATTTACAATAGAATAGATATATCAAACTTAGGACGTTATCCTAACTAAGCATAGTAAAATTTATGTATGTAATTATATTATTACATGTATATTATTGAATTTATTAAGTATGATAACTTAATCGAATCGATCGGATTTTACGGATCACAAAACTTGTTATCCATATCCGATCCATATGTACACGGACCGGATCAGATCTGCTCCATTAGGGTCGGATCATGTCGGATATCGAATCGTATCGGACCTAATTGCCATCCCTATGCATTAGGCTCAAAATGGAGTTCTTCCTTTCCTGCAAAAATGTCGAAAAACTCATAAGACTTTGAGATGGCTTTTGAAGCAGTATGTTCAAGAGACCATCTAATGTCATTAAAGATGAAATAATTCATACATCTCAAAATCAATCTCCCAACAAGTCTGAGCAAAAATACCCAGAATGACATCTTTCTCATTCTTCCCTTTTTGCAAATCCATTAGCTTGTAAAGCTTTACTTTGGGGGGCTCTTGTTTAACACTCGCATCAACAAGGCAATATGGTCGCAGATACTTTGGCAGGCTATGACCACAATTGTAAGTCATTTCATAGCTTTCTGTATGAGGCGGAGTTTCCTTCAGTGATTATTGGTCGTTGTAGGCATGATTCTTTGGGTGAGTTTGGGAATGCTTCTGCTTCCATCACAGCTGCTTTCCGACAGTAGAAGCAGTTTTAGTGTGTTTGATAAAAATAAAATTTCTGCTTTTCTGGATAGTTTTTGCTGTCCCACAACAGTTTTCAGGAAGCAAGGGGAAGCCAGAAAGTGCTTTTGATTAATTTATCTACAACCGATTTTAACCTTACATTTTTTAAAATATCAATAGTTATCTTTACGAAAATGACACGTGTCATACATTTTTGTCATTTTACCCTATCAAAGTAACTTCACAGTTGATTTTACCAAACACAAAATTAATATATCAATATTTCACAACAGCTTTTCCACCATTTTTTTTACGAGCCCAGTTCTTTATCAAACAACATTCTATGAGGTGTCCTTGTATGTAGTTTTCGTAGTGACTTAGGTATAATGTCCCCAACTTGTTCTTTTTACGAGCCCAATTTTTTATTTTAATAACATGTGGGTTATGCCGCCCTACCACGATGATAGATTTTGATTAAAAAAAATGAGACAGAGATTTTGAGGTGCAAAAAGCAAAAATCTAAGAGAACATTAGAGACCGAGTTTTTCTGAGAAAGAAGTCTGTAGTATAAGAATAAAAAAACTCGATAGGAAATTTTATCTAGAGGGGAGAGGAACTTTTTTTTCGAGAATAAAACTCTTTATTGGGAAACAGCAAAGGAATAAAGAAATTACAATAAAATAGAACCCTTTGCTTTCCCAATGGGGGCGACACATATTCCAATTCTCTGCCTCTTCAATCTGCAGACCCCTTTGTGCTAGCCAGTGTGCTTGGTGATTTCTTTCTCTCTCTAAGAACAGCCAATCGATCTTCATTTCTCCCCTGATCTGTTTGCATTTCTCATTCAGATCTCTCACCACTGTTTTTTGAGGCTCTGACTCATTTCCTGCTTGGAGGAGTTCAATGAGGATCTGTGCATCTCCTTAAATCGTCACCTCTGTTATTCCATGCCTTCTGGCGATCTCGATCGCTTTGTACGCTGCTTCCGCCTCGATCTCTTAGGCGTAGTTACCCCATTGCATGTGTCTGGCTTCTGCATCTAAGATTGTTCCCGAGGGGTTTCGGAGAATAACCCCTATGTCGGCTTTCCTTCTCAGATATGACAACGCGCCGTCAAATTCGACTGTGTAGGCTTCATTCTGGTTGTGATTGTTGGCGGTGGGAGGGTCAATTGGTGTGTCTTGTGTGTCTTGGAGTGAGCCGATGATGCTGCTGTGGATGTTCGTTGCTGAGGCCACCATGATTTCCATTGGATTGCTCTTTTCTTCAAATATGATTTTGTTGCGATTGAGCCAAATACTCCAAAGACCCACACCAATTTGGACCTGTTTCGGAGTTGAGCTTCCTTCGAAGAATCACCAGACCCATTCCCTGCCTGTCGGTAAGTGAATTGTAAGCCCTTGTGCATATTTTTCCCAGAACAGTTTTGCTACTTGACAGCGATGAAACACATGATCTGAGTCCTCCCTCTCTTGATTGCAAACCCTACAGATTGGATTTACATTAGTACTACTTCAGATTAAATTTTCCACTGTTGATATGGAGTTATTGTTGATTTTCCACATCCACTAGACATACTTTTTTGGAATTTTTAGCTTCCAGAGGGTTTGATGCCACTTCTCCTCTGGAATCTCAGTAGGGCCCTTTTCTGGGGTTGTTTCCGCTGTCTTTCATGCTACTTCATACCCAGATTTTACCGTATAAACACCAGTTTTGCTCTTGTGCCAGATCCATTTGTCTTCAGCTGGGTTTGAGCCGATATGAATCCTGCAAATATCATTTATGTCTGCTTCACATAAGTTGATGGCTTGCATTTTACCTCTGTCCCATTGGTTTGTTTGCTGATTCATAATTTCTTGAATTCGGTGATCTTGGACTTTTGGGGCTGTTGTAAAGGTCTTGAAATGGCTTTCGCGAGGGATCCATGGGTCCTGGAATATTCTTATGGCTGCACCATTACCTATCTGTTTGATTATACCCTTCTTGAGAAATTTCATCCCTTCCATTAGACTTATCCATGCGTATGAAGGATTTCTGCCAGTTTCTGCTTCAGGTAGTCCTTTGCCTCTATGATATTTGTTTTCCAGAATGCGTGCTGTAAGACTGTTTGGATTAGTTAGCAATCGCCAACATTGTTCTGCTAGTAACGCTTTGAGTTTTTAAGATATTGAAGTCTAGAATATCTTTGAATCCAAGCCCTCCTTGTAGCTTTGAGTTTTTAAGTTTGTCCCATGCTATCCAACAAATACTTCGTTTATCCGCTTGACTCCACCAGAAACGTCTCATGGCTTGCTCAATTTTCTGGCAGGATCCAATTGGTAGTAGGAAGCAGCTCATGGCAAAGTTGGGGATTGCTTGAACTACTGACTTCAAGAGGACCTCCTTTCCTGCTGGAGATAGGTGCTTTTCCTTCCATCCTTTAGTTTTTTGTTGTACTCTGTCCTGTAGATAATTGAAGGTGCAAATTTTGTTCTTTCCAATTGTTGTAGGCAACCCCAAATATTTATCATGCTGGTTTGCTTCTGGCACTCCACAAAGTTCGCTAAGTGTAGCTTGAGTTTCGTCTTTGATGTTGGAGGAAAAGAGCGCAGCCGACTTTTGTAGATTCATTTTTTGTCCAGAGGCGTTTTCGTAACCTGTAATAATTTGTAAGATTCTTGTAATATTTTCCGTGTCTGCACCTGTAAAAAAGATAGTGTCATTAGCGAAAAATAGACGGGAGACAATAGGTCCCCCTCTTGAGGCTCGGACCCCCGCTAGCTGATTTGCCTCAACACCAGCACTTATCGATCTGGAGAGCCCTTCACTACATAGAAGGAAGAGATACGGGGATAACGAGCAACCTTGACAAAGCCCTCTTTCAGGTATAACTTTTCCTTTTGTCTCGCCATTAATAATAAAGGAGAACGAAACTAAGCTGATGCATCGATGCACAATATTGCAAAACTTTTCCCCAATCCCCATACATCGCATAGTTTCCAATAGATACTTTCATTCCACCCGGTCATAAGCTTTCGACATGTCAACTTTAAGAGCGATGTACCCCTTCTTACCCTTTACTCTCGTTTTCATTGTGTCGATTACTTCAAAAGCTACCACAATGTTATCAGTAATTTGCCTTCTAGGAACAAAGGCACATTGGGTTTTACCAATTAATTTATGAAGGACCAACTTTAGCCTGTTTTCTACTGCTTTGACTATAATCTTATAGATCACTGTACATAAGCTTATCGGCCGAAAGTCCGCCGGGTTTAGAGGTTGTTTGATCTTTGGGATTAGCACGATTATAGTCGCATTAAAATCAGCTAAATCATGATCTCCATTCAAAAATTTAAGACATTCAGTAGTTACCTCAGGATCGATAGTGCTCCAGTGCTTCTGGTAAAACAGTGCTGGATAGCCATCCACCCCTGGTGTCTTCAGTGAGTTCATGTATTTTAAAGCATTCAATACTTCCTCCCCAGTGAAGGGGGCATCGAGCATACTACTATCTTCTGCATTACAAATGGGAGGGATATTTTATAAAATTCTGTGCATACTAACCTCATTGGGATTGTCAGATTTGAATACTGTTCCGAAGTGCTCTTCGAGGCAATTCTGTATTCCCACAGGCTCATTTTTCCATTGTCCGTTTCCGTCTTGTAGCCCCCCTATAAAATTCCGGCGTCTGCGATTTGAGGCTTTTTTGTGGAAGTAACTGTTATTTCTGTCCCCTTGGGATAGCCCTAATGCTCTGCTCCTTTGCCTCCATAGATCTTCCTCTGCCCTTAGCAGATTATTAAGTGTTGATTGGGCTTTGTTTATCTCCTGTGACCAGTTTGGAGTATGATAGTCTTGATACGAGATATGGATCTTGTCTTTTTGGACCCTGATCCGAACTCCTCCCGCTCCCATTGCTTCAAAGCCACATTGGTGGCTTTCAACTTACTCAATAATCCCCCTGCACCTTCCCAACTCGATCGGAAAACTGCATTGTAGTTACTGTGTTGTATCCATGCAGATTCATACATGAATCTCTTCTTTTTACGCTGAAAGTTTTGGTCCGTTGCATTAGTGTTTACTAGCAGTGCTTGGTAGTCGAAATTTGCTAGTCCCCGATGATAGACCTTAGTGGCTGGGAACTTGTCTCTTCATTCGTCGTTTGCTAGGGTTCGGTCGAGTCTTTCACGAATTAGAATCCCATCCTCGTGTTTATTTGACCATGTAAACTTATGGCCAACAAAACCCAAGTTGTGGAGTTCACAACAATCCACTGTATCAATGAAGGGTTCTATTTGATTGTATTTCACTGCTCTGCCGCCAATCTTTTCAGAGCTAAACATCACCGAATTAAAATCGCCAAGCACCACCCCATGGCATTTAGGGTCTGGTTTTTGGCCCTGAAGCATACTCCATGAGTGTTCACGTTTTTCAAAGACTGGGTCTCCATAGAAACCTGTTAAAAGCCATTCTCTTCCATCTTCATTACATATCCATCCACTTATATGGTACTTTGAATAGTTTCGGATTTCAACCTTGACTTGGTCTTACCACATGAGTGAAAGGCCGCCACTACGACCTCTTCACTCGGAAAATGCACACCATTCGAAAAGTTTAATCTTTTCCGTACTCTATCCATGTCGTGGACTTGTAGCCTAGTCTCCATTTAGAAGACTATGTCGGGAATTGAACTCCTCACTTCATCGCGAAGAGTGAGGAACGTGCAGGGATTCCCGAGACACCGCACGTTCCAGCTTAGGACGATCATTGAGATTGGCGGGGGTGCTCGGCAGGCCCCGCCATTCCGTTATTTTCTCCTTCCTCTCCCTTTACATCCTCTTCGGAGTCTTCACTGTTGTATTCTTCCATGTTCCCGTCGGTAAAATTCAACTTCCTTGCTTTCTTCCCCAATTCATGTTCTGTTATTCTTGACGGGGGTGGGGGTGTAAACTGTGTTGTTGAGCCTTTTCTCTTTGGGTATGCTTCCTCCGGGTTCTTTCTGGTAGTGCTCGTAGAGCCAAACTTGCCTTTTGCTCTTGCTTGGGTTTTAAGATTAGCTATGGGTAGTTGAACTTGTTTAGCATTAAGCCTTGCTATTAGGTTCTTCACCCCCTCTCTATGATTGACTGCCCCCGCCTGTTTTGTTTTACTACTTGTTGTGCCTTCTATGTTGCCCGTGCTCATCATACTTGCAGCTTCAGGTACCGTTGTTATTGGATCACTAGGAGGGTTTTCCTCGTTGTGATTCTCCGTCATCGGTTGGTCGGCTGGGTTTAGATCCTGAGGTGTTGAGTTCTCCTTCATAGGGTCATCTGTATGGCTTGGGTTCTCCTCCATGCTCTTGTTTGTTGTTTCGGTTTCTTTTATCTCTTCTTCTACCTTCCTCTTCGATGGATGTGCAAGGAGCCAATCTCCGTATACTGCCATAGCTGTTCAATCTGTCTCACATTCCCTGCTCGTATGAGTAATTCTTCCACACCAGCTACAAACGTATGGCACCCTCTCGTACTTGAAGTCAATCCATTGCTCCCTCCCTTTTGTGACTATATGGACTCCTCGCGAAATATGATCCATTATTGGTATTCTCGCCCTTACTCGAACATAGTTAACACCACTGTCACTTTCGATCTTAGGGTCAGAATCCAATATTTCCCCTACTGATGCCACAGCGCAGCATCCCGACTCCTCCTTGACCAAGTGAAGGGGGAGGTTGTGCACTTGAATCCAGACGTCCACACTGTTGAAACTAACCTCCGTAGTTGGTTCCCCAAGCGTCCATGGTTTCAGCAGCAGTAGTTTGCCGTTGAACACCCATGGGCCACCCGAAGCAACCCTATCAAGACTGGCTTGATCCGGGAAGCTAACCACAAAGGTGTTTGTATCGACTTCCAGCATGTTGACTGCGGATCCATTGTTCCAGATTCGTCTGAATGTATTACGCATAGCTTTACTGTTGATCTTTTCATCGGACGCAAATAAACCAATTAGGCAGAAGGAGAACTCACCCTCTGCCGCATCGCAAAACTCGTCTTTAAACATAACTCTCTGGCTCTCCACCTGCGTATACTCGAAGCCAATCTCGTGCACCATTGTTGTTATGGTAGGATGATGGGTGAAGGACTCGAACGAGGCTAGAAGGCCGTCGTCGGTGTCATCGGTTGTAGGGTTTCGTCGCCGTCTCTAGGGTTTCCCTCCTCAGAACTCAGCTAAAAACTAATACAACTATTTGAGGGGAGAGGAAAATTACAACATCACAAATCTTGTATACATGTTGCACGTCTAAGTGGTTATCATATATTACTATCTATTCCATGGACGAGCTTTCAAAAGCATTGTTCATAAAAAAGTGTGGATTTAATTTTTGTTTCAATAGAGATCACATATTCACATGCATGGATCTAATTTGTGACAAAAACAAGTCTTTTATTTCTCACATACTCATGTTACACTTAGCGGACACAAAACAAGGCTCTTATTCCCTACACCATGACATGAGATGGATCAAAACACACAACTCGCCATCATTGACATTACATTTAAAACAGAGAGTAGCAATCACTAATTAGCCAGAGATTTCAATAGATTTGACCTCAGGCTTCTTCTCTTCCACCTTGGGCACAGTCACCACAAGCACACCATTCTCCAAGCCCGCCTTCACCTGATCCACTTTCGCATTCTCCGGCAACCTGAAGCGCCTGACAAACTTGCCGCTGCTGCGCTCGACGCGGTGCCACTTGTGGTTCTTCTCCTCCTCTTCCTTGCTCCTTTCTCCGCTTATCTGCAACACCCTCCCATCCTCGACCTCCACCTTGACCTCCTCCTTCTTCAGCCCCGGCAGATCCGCCTTGAACACGTGCGCCTCCGGCGTCTCCTTCCAGTCTATCCTCGCAGTCGCGAACTGGGACACCTCGCGCGACGACGAACCAGATTGAGGGGCGTTCACGATCGTCGAATTGAAGATGCCTTCGAACGGGTCCCAGACGTCCAGAGAGAAGGGGTCGAAGACGTTGGATCGCCTGCCACCGAAGATGCTTGGAATCAGAGCCATCGATTGATTGATTGAGTTAGAAATTGGGGAATTGGGTAATTTGTTGTTTGAGATTTGTGTTGTTGAATTGCTGATTTCGATGATGGAGATGAGGAATGGAGGAAGTGGGTATTTATTGGATGGAGAAGACGGTTCTAGTGTCACCGATTTCGAGCAGTTTCAGAGGGAAGGGAGATGATTCCGGTGAGATCGTGGGAAGTGGAGTAGTTTCTGAAACCTTCTAGGACGTTCCGGCGAGTTTCTCAGATTTTTGAACCGGGTCAAGTTGGTCCGTAGTTGGGTTGTTAAAGAAGGAAAGATAGCCCAATTTGCATAATACCCATTGGGTTTATTCACATCAGACTGTTCAAAGCCCATGTTTTTCTTTTTTGTTCGGGATATAGAAAAACCACCCTCAAGTGGACGGCAGTCAGACAAGTTACAATTATATATGCGCAGCAATCTGAACCGAAAATGTAGTATAATATGTGAAAGGAAACTATTTGGGATTGTGAAATGTTGGAGAAAACTAAATCAAATCACTATTTTGAATATGAACTCTTACAAGATACAGGGTTCAGGATTGAACTGATTGTCGAATAGAAATTGTTAGATAGGATGGCGTTGGTGCTCTCGCATTGGTGCTCTCATAATTGTTACAAAATGCCTATGTTTTATTTTATTTCATCCAAATTCCTATTAATTGTATCTAAGTGTCGCCTGTATGCTAACAAGTTTAATCCAGTATGATGGGCGTGTGATGTGTTCAAACATGCATGGTAGGAATGCTTTATTTCAAATCAAAATATGACGTACATGACAAGAAAAGTCTCAAATGTAGTTATGAAGTCGAATAATTTCTTTCATATACGTTCTGGATATAATTGTCCGTAATCTTTATCACGTAGTGGAGATAATGTTAATATTTGTGGAGCATATTGTTCTACTGATGTTCCACTACAAGTCAATTATTCGAGACATTGGTATATCATGTGTTCAACCAAGCATGGCGAGAATGAGTACCAAATCCATATGTGGGATACCTGACAAGGTAAGTCCCCAATGTTTGGAGTCTAAGCCTTTGCACTAGAAAACCATGTACTCTCTTTTGCTTGGTATCATTCTAACACAATCATAGCATGTATCACAATAAAAAGTAACAAATGATATAGAAGATGGCATGTAGTTATCAGTTCATAGCCTATAATGTTAAATTCTTGTGTTCTTTATTTTTTGGCCAAGCATAAAAATCACACCTGTAGTTTGCCAAAAATTCAATTTACACATTCGTGGTTTTATTTTCATTAAATAGCACACTTGTGGTTAGGAATATTATTTTCGTAAAAAAAAAAAAAAAAAAAAAAAAAAACAACTAGGTGTGGCGTACATGTAATCATTGTCAAATTCTACAAGTAATTTGTTAACCATATCTCTAGGCCCATAAAATACTCAATTGTAGTTTTAAAGAATTGGCTGGGACGGAGGGTGTATATTGTAGTTAAAAAATATAAGAACCCAACTATTTACAACCCACTCAAGTAGTACTAGTTAAAAGTTATTTATAATTTGATGAAAATTTAACATTTCTACTTTAGATATTGTAAAATTTTAGTTAGTGCTCCTATAGTGTTAGTTACATGATTAGCTAAATAATACGTGACACATTCTCAATATTTCTTGTATGAGAATTTTAAGGAATTCAGGAAATAACCGCTAAGAACATGGGTAAACAAAATATGAAGTTATTTATCCGGCTCGTTAAAAGTAGTGAGCGGGATAACTATCCGCTAAAATAAAAAAGCGTAGTAGAGGGCCTATTGGAGACAATATTTTTCCCATCTTGTTTATATTTTGAAGATAACCGCCATATAAATAACCTATTGGAGATGCTCTTACCCATCAAACCCAATACCCAATCCATCTAAAACCCCACCAAATCAGTTATTATCCTTCGTCCTCTGAATTTGTATCCGTTTGCAACACCATGGTCTCTCCAAATCCAGTCCCCGTGGCCCTAACCTACAGTAAGTCCACCTCTTTGATTTTTTTTTCTTGTGATAACCATTATCTTCCTGAAAGTTTCAATTTCTTTTTTCTTTGCGCATATTTCATTCTGTTTAGCTGTTCAAATGTGGTTTGATATTGTTTCAAAAATATGTGGTTTGATATACATAACTTTCAAAACTCTTGATTATGTTCTTTTAGCAATTCGTTTAGCAGGCAGTTTGTTTAGGTGAACTGAAATCCAAGTCGCAAGGCTAATTACAGACTTGATTGACTTTTGTGATGACATTGACACAATTGTTCCTCATTTCTCAATTTCTCACTAGTTTTTGTAAAAAAAAAAAAAAAAATCTACGTCATCTTTCTCGCTACACTTGTTACACAACAGCTTTCTAACGTCACAGTACACCAAACTGAACCCAATCTTAATTGATTGAATCAGTTTAATTTCTCCACCATTTAAGCAACTAATTGATGGGATTTAAAAAATATATAAAAAAGCAACTAGTTGATGGGATTTCGAATTATCTTCTCTGTATTTTCCGTAAGAAATCGTTGGAATTGTTTTTTCTACCAGTACTTTTTCTTCCACGTATACCTAAAGGCTCCACAAATCAAGTGATTTGAAACGATCAAATACCACTTGCAGTGCTTCAAACTTGAAAATAGATCCGAAAATAGAGGAGGGTTGAAAAGTAAAATTTTGATCCCTTTGCCATCTCTCCGTTTTCTCTATATAAATGCATCAAATGAGGCAGCATCACCACACTCACACCAGTTATGGAGTCTTCAAAAACCATGAAGAAACAAGGTAGATTTCAGACTACTGTATTGGATTGTGCCTAACAGTGCCGGGAATGAGAGAAGATTCATGGTCATGAACTACGTACACCAATAAAGGTTACTCTTTTTGTACTAGTCAATTTCTTTTACGTAGTACTAGACAATTACTGTTTAAGATTTTTGCGTTGTTACAGCTTCATGATTCATCTTCTACGCAGGGCCGGGCTTAGATTTTCATGAGTCCTAGCCGATGTTGAAGGCGGGACCCTTTTTAACATAAACATTGTTGTGTCAGATTAACAGATAATTATATAGAATGGTAAGTTAAAAAAAAAGATAAAAAAATAAGATCTTCCAAAATTGAAGGCTACAAATTAAGAGCTACTCATGGCTATGATCCAAATCAGTAAGGTATTTTTGTGGAGTTCAATCTACTATATCAATTATATTCATACGAACTATATTTGCTCGTATCTATGTATTATGAATTTACTATATTACCCTTGCTACAAAACATTATGGCCCCCTTGTGATCGGGGGCCCTAGGCGACCACCTAATTTGTCTACCAGATAGGCCGGCCCTGCTTCTACGCGTGTATGTTTTGTTTTTTTGTTTTTTTCACTTTTTCTCGCCCATGATCAGTTTGAATGGCACCATTACAATTGTTTTGCTATCGCGACAGTCACATTTTATTGCACAAATTATTCTTCATTCGCGTTTGAATTCAAGTTTAGATTTAGATTGCATGTACCGTTGTTACATTACTCATTATTATCAACGGTGAGCGAGCTTTCAGAAGCATTTGCCATGGATGCTAGGGAAATTTGTTAATAAAGAGATGTGGGAAAGCATTAGGACTTGTTTAGAGATTATGTATAGATGGATGATCCAATCCAAATGACATTTCTCATAATGACAAGTCTTAATGTTATCCCATTTCCTTTTATTAAAGAATTTTCTTTGCTTCCATGGATAAATCTTTGAGGCCCGTCTTACCGTCTTACTTAGTGGGTTATGTAGGAGTTGTGCATTGTATAAAAATGTACAATATGGATTTACCACTTATTATTATTATTATTATTATTATTATTATTATTATTATTATTATTATTATTATTATTATTATTATTACGACTACTACCACTACTACTACGTCGACGAGCTTCTACAAGCATTTGCCATGGATGCTAAGACATTTTATTAATAAAAAGATGTGGGAAAACATTAAGTCTTGTTTTCTTTCATTAGAGAATTATATTATAACGGATTGAATCCAGATGATATTATCTTGAAAAAAAAACAAGTCTTAATGTTATCCCATTTCCTGTTATTAAGGAATTGTCTTTGCTTCCATGACTAAATCTTTGAAGTCCACCTTACATCTTCGTTAGCAGGTTATGTAAGTGATTGTGCCTCGTGTTTAAAAGAACAATATCAGATTTAAATACAAATTATGCACGCATGGTGTAAATTACCAACCCTCTTATAATTCGAATTCCTAGCAGTGAGCAAAGCTTCTCTGATAGCAAGCCCTTCTAAAGGGTCAGAAAAACGTTTGAAAGTTCTTGACACTTCGAAGAGCTCAACATCACTGGTGGTCAGAAACACAACAGCAATACCCATTGTACCTAAATGGATGTTATAGGCAACATCTGTGAAAATTTTGACCTCCATATGAGATGCAGGAGAAACTGCAGTAGGCTCATAATGGAGTTCTTCCTTTCCAGCAAAAATGTCGAAAAATTCATAGGACTTTGAGATGGCTTTTGAAGCAATATGTTGAAGAGACCATCTAATGTCATTAAAGATGAAATCTTTCATACGTCTCCAAATCAATCTCCCAACAAGTCTGAGCAATTAAATATCCAAAATGACATCTTATCCATTCTTCCGTTTTTGTAAATTCATTAGCTTGTAAAGCTTTACTTTTTGGGGCTGTTGTTCAAGAGGCTGTTGTTCGACACTCGCACCGACAAGGCAATACGGTCACAGATACTTCGGCAGCCTATGGCCACAACTGTCAATCATTTCAGAGCTTCCTGTTCGAGATGGAGCTTCCTTCAGCGATTATCAGTCGTTGTAGGCATGATTATATTGATCTTATGTGTAGACAATTCATAGTGTTATAGGCAATACAAGGTTTCAATAATTATTTTAGGCTTAATTACTTAATGCATACCTCCAGTATGGCGAAACTCCCACTTCGCAACCCCCACTTCTAAAACTCTCTGATTGTATCTCCCATTTGCAAATAAGACGTCAATGTCAAACTGGTAAAAAAATTCCGTTACAAAGGTTAGTGATGTTTCTGTTAGTTTCCATTCACGTCCCATTATGTAGGGGTATTTATATCTGTGCAACGTTATTTCCGTTCATGTCCAATTGTTTAGGGGTAAGCTAGTATTTTTTCTCCTCTTTCAGCTACCGTTGGGCTACTTAACTGGTAGGAGACGGTTCGTCTCACAAAATTCCCGAATCAAGTTAGGGCTCGATTGGTAGAGAGGAAGAGATCCGGATGAGGTTAACTCGAAATAGCACTCAGCAGAGGAGGAAGATCCAACCTCAGAGGAAGAAGAAACCACCGGAATTCGACCGTTGTTGGGAGCCGTGCCGGAATGCGAACAAGAAGTGGTTGGTTTGGTGTGTAACTCCCACATAATCTTAACTAACTACAATTGCCTACCCATTATCTTCAACCATTAAGAACCACCATCAGCAGCAGAATCAACAACACAACAATTGCACAGCCCATTAAGAAAATGATTCTCTGATTTCGTTGCTCTCTTTTTTTCCATTCTGCGGGTGCGCCTAAGAAGACCTGGAATAACAATTGTAGCTCTCGGGAAAAATGGTGGGTCATACCACTGGAAAAAACCACAAGCTCCATTGTTCTACAAATCAAAATTGATGTCATATTCAAATTATTCAGAAGATGAAGAAGATAAGCCCTAAAAAAAGGTCAAGAATTGATAAGAAAATCTTACGCCGTAGTTAGGATACCCGAAGAATCGCCTTGATGGGTTCTTGTTAGTCCAAGGCGAGTCCGCAATCACAAAGCCGACCCGCCATCGATGGCATCCTGTTATCAATGGCGTCCGGAGCTCGTCGGGAACTTCAGATCTTGTTCCTCCTGTTATCAATGGCGTCCTTCAAACGTTGACTGCCTTTATCAAAAACAAGAAAACAGAGACATTACAGCTGGTAGGTGGGCAGTGTCTTCACCTAAATACCCTTGACGTTAGTTTGGCGTGTAACGGAAAATTTTTACCAGTTTAACATTGACGTCTTACTTGCAAATAGGGGATGCAATCAGAGAATTTTAGAAGTGAGAGTTGCAAAGTGAGAGTTTCGCCATACTTGGGGGTATGCATTAAGTAATTAAGCCATTATTTTAAGTATAATACAAAATTAGCAATTTGGGCAATAGTATAATTATTGAAACCTTGTGTTGCCTATATATAAAACAATGTATTGTCGACATTATGGATTATCGGCCTCCATGAGGTGTCCTTTTCTATAGATTTCGTAGTGAATTAGTCTAGTGTCCCCCATTTGTTCTTTTTACGAGTTGGGAGTCCAATTTTTTATCTTAATAACACGCCTTGAGGTGCAGAAAGTAAAAATATAAGAAAACATTAGAGACCGAGTTTTTTCTGAGATAGAAGTCTCTTAATTAACTCCGTTTGAAAGCCAAAAGAAACGTAGTAGAAGAATAAGAAATAGGAAATTTTCTAGAAGGTAGGGGAAACTTACAACATCGCAAATCTTGAATACATGTTGTCATATTGTGTTATCTATTCCATGGACGAGCTTTCAAAAGCATTTGCCATTGATGCTGAGAAATTTTGTTCATAAAAGTAGGGTGGATCTAATTTTTGTTTCAATAGAGATCACATATTCACATGCATGGATCTAATTTTTGACAAAAACAAGTCTTTTATTTCTCACACACACTCATGTTACACTTAGTTTAGCGGACACACACACAAAAGGCTCTTATTCCCTAAACCATGACATGAGATTGACCAAAACACACAGACCACCACAACCATTAACATTACGGTTTCTGAAACAGAGACTTAATAATAATTAACCAGAGATTTCAATAGATTTGACCTCAGGCTTCTTCTCTTCAACCTTGGGCACAGTCACGACAAGCACCCCATTCTCCAAACCGGCCTTCACCTCGTCCACTTTAGCATTCTCCGGCAACCTGAAGCGCCTGACAAACTTGCCGCTGCTGCGCTCCAGGCGGTGCCACTTGTCGTTCTTCTCCTCCTCTTCCTTGCTCCTCTCTCCGCTTATCTGCAGAATCCTCCCTTCCTCCACCTCCACCTTCACCTCCTCCTTCTTCAGCCCCGGCAGATCCGCCTTGAACACGTGTGCCTCCGGCGTCTCCTTCCAATCTATCCTCGCACTCGCGAATTGGGACACCTCGCCAGAGGAAGAGCCGGAAGAAGGGTTGGCGATCGCCGAATTGAAGATTCCGTCGAACGGGTCCCAGACGTCCAGAGAGAAGGGGTCGAAGATGTTTGATCTCCGGCCACCGAAGATGCTTGGAATCAATGCCATCACAAAAAGAGAGAACTTTGAATTGATTGCTGAATTGCTGCTGATTGATTTTGTTGATGATGATGATGAAAGGGGGAAGAAGATTTTATACGTACGGGAGGAAGATTCTGGTACCGGCATTTTTCAGGTTCAGGAGTTAGCCGGAACTTTCAGGAACATTCTACCATGTCCGAGCAAGTTATTTCTCTTTGGGCCCTGCTTTTGGAATCAGTTATTAGGCTCAAAATTTATTCGAATAATTTTGGTGCTGCATCTGCATGTGTACATATTTGGGCCTGGTCACATCAACTTGGGCCTGCAAGATCTCGCCATCTCGGTACAGTGTACTGTTTACAGACTAATATTTACGTTTTTTAGACGACCATGCTTTTGACTTACTACATCTGTTTCGCTAGGCTCTTCATAGTTTGACTTTTACATTCATAACTAACTCACTTTGATCCTGTTATTCGGATATTAAAACGATGCAATTTTTCGTTAATCTTTTTGGGGTGCTGAAGAGTAGACTGTACTCCACTAAACCATGAAAAGATTAACAAATGTTGTATCTTTTTGGAGTGCTGAAGAGTAAAACTGTAGTCTACCACACAATTGCTACACGGCCCTGGAAGCGCAGGCAACTAGCTAGCCTAGTAAATTACTAATAATTATATTAATTACGCTCGTCCTTTCTTTTTCTTGCACTACAATGAGATAAATATCACAAAGTCAAATTGTTTGGCGTATGTTACTTTGACTTTCTAGTCACAAAAAAACAGATCACTCATCAAACATATCCAAGTTCCTGAGGATACGACCAATGGTCATGTACTTGGTTGACTGAATTACAGTTGAAGTTCCAAATAGCGGACTCGTGTTTGTCAACTGTGAAGTTTGTATAGAAATATGTTACAAGTAAATGAGACGAATCAGATGACTAATGTTCAACTCATTATTTGAACTATATGTGACGATAAAATTTCTTTACACCAAACAGAGTATACCAGTTTATATGAAGAAACACACTGATGCAGGAATATACTACATTGATCGAACGCTCATCATTGGTCTCTTCAGTCTTCAAGATGTTTGATTGCGGTGATGACACTGATGCGTAATGAATGAAGAGAATAATGACCGTTCGTTGGAGGACAAGTACCTAAAATTCCAACCTAAGACTTGCTACCTAGTACTACCACGAACAATGTGAAATCAGCAAAAAGGATTAGATGCTTCTTCACGTTTGATTGACGAAGTCATGGATGTTGATCAACAAAGTATATACTACAAGGGACACATTTTATCAGGTGTTTTTGTTTTACTAGGTAGTTAGTTTTAGTTTGGTCAATAACGAAACAGTTGATGAAATTAGAAAGACACAAGTTGCGCAATTTGTTTCTTATCCTACCAGGGACACATTTTATTGATTGCGACACTACCAATTTTGTCGGAAAAAAATGCACAGCTTACAAGAAGTTATTGGTCATCTGACTGGCGTAAAGCTCTCCAAAACCGTAAAGACTTGAAAGACCCTTTCACCAATAAGATTTGATGCGAGTTAAAAAATGATTACAACAGAAGAAATGAATCTTGCTGTTTACAAGTTTGATACGTTGGTCCAACAATTCTTATTCCTAACTCTTCATGATTAATATTGTTATATAATTAGGGAGAGTGGGAGACAATTTGTTCTTACCCCAAGCAAAGACGATGAGGTTGCACTCGCGACCACTGGAGTGATATCAAATAGAATAACTTATTCAGTTCCATACAATATCACCTTCAAACAGTGGCGGAGCCATAATTTCATTGGGGGGGGGGGGGGGGGGGGGGCACAACTCGGTTAGTAGTATAGGCAGTACATAATGGTTTGATAAAAACAAATACCAACAATGATGCATAAAAGTCATTCGACCCAGTTGGTAAAACACTCCTGTTTTTAGTTGGGCCTCGAAGGTTCTAATTCTTTTTTTTTTGAAAAAAACGTATAAAAACACTCATAGAGGGGATTGAACCCTCGACATTGAAGTTTAGTGCATACCGTTTTACCACCACTCTGGACGCTCGTTTAGGGCAGGGGGCACTTTTCTATATGTATGTAGAACCTGTTGATTTTTCTTACAAAATTAGGGGTTAACGGGTGTTTTTGGAAAATTTGGGGGGGGGGGGCACGTGCCCCCCCCTGCCCCTACATGGCTCCGCCCCTGCCTTCAAACACCATATTCAATCAAAAAAATTCGTGTACATATTCAAGGCTGAGTGTTTGTATTAGTGGTTTTCTCTAGGGTTTGGCTGTGCAGAAGAGGAACGAGAGAGATGAGAAATTTTCCGTCTCTGAAAGAAGCATGGACAGTTTGAGAATGACAGCGGTTTTCCGACAACATATGCAGTTTAGTGCGTTTGGTAAAATAAAAATTTCGAAATTCTTATCCATTTCTAATGTCTCACAATAACTTCCAGGGAGGGGGATATTATTCTATAATTAATTTTAACTTTACAAATTTTAATATTTATATTTATTTAATTGATACATATAGTACATTTTCATCATTTTACTCTCTTCACAACTAATTTTACTGATTTGGCTGTGATAGCCTTTTCTTGTTGAATGAAGCGTCCTCTTTTTAGAAAAAAACAAGAAATAATTTTACTGAATTCCCTCAAAAAAAATAATTTTACTGAAAAAATTAATCACTACATCAATAGTTGTCCGTTGTTTTTATGTAAATTACCAAACAACACGTCGTCTAAAATTCACAATAACTTTTCTCAAGAATCTGAAAAATCACAGAGTTGGGTATGAAACATACTTGGGCTTAGGGGTAAGCAAATCTCGCCTAAATAGCGCTCCGCACTAAACGGTCTGCATTTAGCATCCGTTCATGCTACTTGGTTGGCTATAATTATAGAATCACAAATTCGGACTATTTTTTATTAATCAAGATCTAGGAGTCGACAAAACTATTTAGAGCCGAACCGGTCTATTCTAAATTTCACATGATTTTTTTTGGGCCATTCACAAATTAAATAGTCTGCATAATTATTTTAGTTAATTTTCCTCAAGTTATTCATATTTTCTTGCAAAAAATGTTGATTTTTCAATTCTAAAATGTATGCTTAGACATCTTTAATATGTTTATCTAATTCAAAGTTAAAAAAAAAAAAAAAAAAAAAAAAAAAACAAAAAAAAAACCTAATTCATATGTTTTTTAAATGAATTGTTACATTTAACGATCCATTTCGATAACTTAAGCTTGGTTTGGTTATCAAAAACAATTGATTGGTTTTGGGTTATATATTTTCTAATCCGTAGAATTGGGACAAAAATTTCGACAAAATCCGCCCAAACCGTTCATGCTCACCCCTTAGCCTGACTTCATCAAGAAAAACCACGAACTACAATGCAGACCAGTATGAAACATTCCCGATTTGAAAAATCTATTGACTTTTACTAAAATAATAAGTGATTAACAAACGTAATTAATCCAATAGATATTTTCAAGTTCGACGCATTAAGAATGATATCAAAAACACGCAATTGGGTTATCGGAGGGGACCCAATTATATTTCTTAACCCCAACTTGCCACCTACCATGCCCCCACATTCACCTATTTGTATCTATCAATATTTCTACTAATCAAACCCTTTAAAACAAAACACTCCACCTTAATAATAATATCATTATTAGTTGAGTTGATGCTTGTACGTATGAGAGCAAGTTCACCACTCAACCTTAAAAAGGACAATTTGACAAATAAACATCAATTTCATTTCGTAAAATTACATTTTTTTTAATGAGATATGTTAGCAACGGTCCCCACGAAAGTAACCAAAAAAAGGTAATTATGCAATATTCACATAAGTGTAGCTTGTTAAGCTGACTAAGAATCTGAAATTTTATATAAAAAGAGGAATCTTCAGAATCTAATTCTAGCACTCAAGCTATATACTTGTGGTTGCTTCCGTAATACTACTACTGTATATACTTCTACCAAAGAATTCAGCAATTCCCAAAGAGGAGCTAGATTTTGTCATATGTTTTTGATCAAGTATTTAACATTAATAGAAACTATATTCCGATACATCATGCATGAGAAGTGAGCTGATGAATCCGCGAAGTATGGAATAATAAACTTTATTGATGTTCTTTGTACATGCAGAAGGATGGAATTATTTATACTGTCACTAACATCCTACAACGTACAGTCCGTGAATTAATTGAGTAATTAATAGTAGATTTCCTTCAGATTAGAACTTTGAACCGAAGACTGAAATTCTTGGACATTTCTATTGTCGTGAGCTACAACTGTTTGGCATTCCTCGAACCTATATTTTGAACTTGTGATGCAAAATACATAATTAAATTCCTAATAAAAACAATTACAACATTTTGAGTTTGCAATACAAATCGAATTATTTGTGAAGACGAGTGATATCTTGAGGAGCCAGTTGTATCTATACGATGTCACGGCCAAGTTAGACCATCCATCTTTCTGAAATAGATTACATGATTAGAATAGAACACTAGCCACTAGTATTCAATTAACTACACTTATTATTTATAATAACGCAAGTGTTAAGTGTGTATGTGAACGAATGGTGTGATAGATGTAATGTGTTTGGTGCAAAGGATACAACTAACACGCGTATTAAATTACTAAATTCAATCTACTAACCGAGAGAGTTGAGTCGGTGGTCTCAGAGCAAGCAAGGGTCGCGTGACATGATTGTACTGTTTATTCAAATTAATAATAATAGCAATAAATAACAATAGCAATAATTATGATGGGAGTACCATTGGCTCCTCTGTCTTGTGCTTTTTCTTGAGACCAAGGAAGAGATAAGCCAAAGTTACTGTCATCATAGACTTTTTGAATGATATATGAGCGTATTTTCCTATGAAACTATTTTTTGTGACGAACTACATCCCAGACTAATGGCGTTATAATTAGGGGTTTAAGTTATTTAAAGTTTGTCTTAGAAGGGATGAAATTGTCCCTTTCCAAACTTGAATGAATGAAATTTCGGTTTTTTGTGAGATAAATAAGTAGGGACAAAAACACTTCCACGCTCTCAAGTTTGATGCAAAGACAATTTCACCCCTTTAGTTGGGAAAATTATACTTCCACCCATTCGGAGAATTTGATGCAAAGACAGTTTCACCGCTTTTAGTTGGGGAAATTATACTTCCGGCCACCCATTCGGTGAAGTTTGATGCAAAGACACTTTCATCCTTTATACTCGGAGAAATTATACTTTCGCCCATTCGGTGAAGTTTGATGCAAAGAAACTTTCACCCCTCCTAGTTGGGGAAATTATACTTCCACACACTCAGTGTGCCGAATTCCAAGATATCTATAACTCTTAGTTGTGACACGCCGTTAATCTGGGAATAGGATATCATAAGGAAAAAATTACTCGCTTAAAGTATGGACCGTACAATCAGGTCGTGAAATTTGGAAGATTAAAGGCATGGAAATGTTCTTTTTCCAAAACTGAAAGTGGTGAAAGTGTGTGTGAAACAAGAGGGGTAAAAGTGTCATTTTCAAATAAACATCTACTACGTATATATGGCTAGCTAGTTGCAGTAGTGGATTGAGATATGCATAACTAAATTCATGGCCATGAAGGGTCACATTCGGTTTATACTTTTTTTCAGTAAAGGTTTATGCTAGTAGTAGCAGTATATCAACTGATCATAGAACACTTGAACTAATAAATGTCAAACTCATTGTTTTGATAAGGTCTTTTGGAGTGACACAGCCATTTGTTTGTGTGACAAAGCGTGAGACACATCAAAGAAGAGATATTTTGTACTCTTTTATTGTTTTTTTTTTTCTTTTTACATTTTATTAACTCGTTATGACTAATTAACGAGACGGACATGTGCTATGATCTAGGGATTAAAGTGAGTCAATATGTGCCTCTCTCATATCCATGAAACTAGGCTCAAGTAGGGATGGCAATATGGTCCGATCCGATCTGTGATCCGAGCGATCCGGGCCGAATGGATCAGATCCGAATCTGATCCAATTGAAAATGGATCGGATTTGGATCTGGAAAGCCAGATCCGATCGGATTTGGATCTGGATTTGGATCTAAGGGCAGATCCACCGGGTTCCGACCCGATCCAATCCGATGTATATGTGTGCTTTACAAATATATTCATATTACCTCCACAGTTTCACTTCCAAGAAGAATACAATAGTAATTCCAACCCACGAAGCTATTTCTGTTGTGTTTTAGGCTTCATAACTTGTGAACATGCCTTAGCGTATGAAATAGTGTTTATTTCTTATGTTATTTTTTGTATTTTATTGCAAACCATAGTCGGATCCGATCCGAATCCGATCCGACCACGTATTATATGGATCTACGGATCGGATTTGGATCAGCTGGATGAAACCCGATCCGATCTGATCCGAATCCGGTGATGATCCGAACGGATCTGGATCGGATCTGGATCCAATTTCTCCTAGTCGGATCTGGATCGGATCTAGCCTGATCCGATCCGGATCCGACCCGTTGCCATCCCTAGGCTCAAGGACATAGACCATTGTACAATTGAGTAATAAAAAGTTTTTGGTTGCACATCGCGCGGTCTTGTAGGTGATGTAATTCGATATTATTATTATTATTATTATTATTATTATTATTATTATTATTATTATTATTATTATTATTATTATTATCCACAAATTGTTTTAATGTAGCTAATACTAGTGACCACTTTAAATATCTACTCACCAAGTTGAAAATAAACCCATAAAACTAGTAATGCAATTTGCAACCTTAACAAAGTATATATTGTGTAATAATGCATACCATTATTATTATTATTATTATTATTTTTAGGGCTCATACCATAATGATATGCTAAAATATAAAGTATAAACCACTATGCAATTATTAAGCCAATGTCACAGTGCACACACATGTACTGTGACTGGGATGGCAGAGTTACAAGAGTCCAACATGCACATGAACTTGTGTAGAGCTCTTCTGAATTGTGTTGGAAATGGAAAGTCCAAGCTTTATGGAAAGTCCAAGCTTTAATTTGATGGTTTTGTGTGTCTCCATCTCTTGGCCCTTGATGGTAACTTTTATTTTGTCCATGCTGCGTGTCGAATTTATGGAGTCCATAGCACGAATTGCCAATATCGACCACAATATTAACAGTGCAATTCGTGACACTAAAGGTCACACATATTTATTAATACTATAAAATTTCCACACTATTAATTTACTACAACTTTCCACATTATATCAGTCTGTGACAAAGTAACATCAATTCTCACCAAATGAATTTACTTCGATTCTCAACAACTGAACTCTATGGTCACTGCTAAGGGATCCGGTGATTAGTAGTCATAGAAATAATTACTTGATGGAGAAGGAAGGAGGATGAGATGGAGAAGATACAACACAAACTTGGGTATGCAAACAGTGTTATAGTGAGGAGCAGAGGTCGTGGAGGAGGATTGGCATTACTTTGGAAAGATGGTATGCAAATTCACCTAAACAATAAGTCGCACCGTATCATTGATGTGACTATTGTGGAAAATGAACCGGAGTTCAGTTGGAGATTTACTGGGTTTTATGGAGACCCGATCAAGGAAGATAGACATCTATCATGGAAGTTGCTTAGAAGACTAGCCCCTAGACTGCCTTGTCTGTGGTGTGTTGCCGGTGATTTCAACGCGGTAACAACAAGTTTGGAGAAGGAAGGAGGAAACGGGGTAAGTTTTAGTCAATTGTCACAATTTAAAGATGTTCTTAATGAAGTTGAGCCTATTGATTTGGGTTTTGCGGGTAATCCATTTACTTGGAGTAATAATCAATCGGATGAAAACAATATTCGAGAGAGACTTGATAGAGTCGTGGCAAACTCTAGATGGATGGACAAGTTTCAAGGTGCAAAAGTTAAGCATCTTTGCGAACCGAATTCGGATCACACTCCGATTTTTCTAGAATGGACCTGTGATAGAAGAAAGCTTCCGAGAAGATCTCAATATGAGCACATGTGGTCTACGCATAAACAATTTGAAGAAGTAGTACGCAAAAACTGGGAGGGGGTGAACCATTTTGATCTTCGGCAAAATCTAGATTTTCTAGCTGGAAACTTGAAGCTGTGGGATGCAAATATCTTCGGCAGTGTTAGGAAGAAGACGCAGAATTTGAGAAAAGAAATTGAAGCCCTTGGTTTGGGGCAGCAGACGACTCAGGTTATTGATGAGACAAAGAGATTAACGAGTGATTACAACGAGTTACTACGGCGTGAAGAGGTGATGTGGTCTTAGAGATCCCGCACAATGTGGCTAAAATATGGGGACCAGAATACAAAGTTTTTCCACCAAAAAGCTACCATTCGGAGGGCAAGGAATAATTTTCGAGGTATTGAAGATAATATTGGGCAGTGGCTTACGGATGACAACGGAATCACTCAAGTCCTTGAAAATCATTTCAGGCACTTGTTTACTACAACGTCGCCAACGATGAACGAGATGGATCCAATTCTACAGAATTTTGAAGGTAGGATAACGCAGGATGAAAGAAACTCAATGGAGATTCCATATACGGCTGAGGAAGTTCATATAGCTCTTTTTCAGATGGCCCCCGACAAATTCCCAGGTATTGATGGCTTTAATGCGGGTTTTTTTAGAAACACTGGAAAATTGTTGGCAACGACGTGACAGCAACAGTGTTGGGTATTTTAAATGATGGTGAAAGTTTGGAGCAATTTAATTCTACACTCATTGCGCTAATCCCCAAAAAGAAGCAACCTCGTCTACCTAGCGATTACAGGCCTATTAGTCTATGCAAAGTTATTTACAAAATAGTTGCTAAGGCTGCAGCAAATAGGCTCAAAAGAATTTTACCGAATCTAATTGCGGAGAACTAGAGTGCTTTTGTGCAGGGGCGTCTTATTTCAGACAGTATTCTCACGGCGTTTGAAGTCATTTACTCGCTAAAAACTAGAAAGAAGGGGAAGAATGGTTTTTTGGCTCTTAAAGTCGATATGAGTAAGGCATATGACCGAGTCGAATGGGAGTTCATTCGAGAAGCTTTATTTCATATTGGATTTGGCCCGAAATTTAATTCGCTCATTCGTATATGCATTTCGACTGATTCTTATGCATTTGTCAGGAATGGTGCAGCTACAGGTAATGTTTGTCCTGAAACGGGACTTCGACAGGGGTGTCCGCTTTCCCCTTACCTTTTCCTGATTTGCAGTGAATTTCTATCTCGTGCTATTTCAAAAGCTGTCCAAGACGGAAGACTAGAAGGTGTTACAGCTTCTAGGGGAGGACCAGTGGTCTCCCACCTCTTTTTTGCTGATGATAGCTTATTTTTTACAGGTGCAAATATGCAGAATATGAATACCCTTTTGGGAATCATCAAAGACTATGGCATTGCTACGGTCCAGCAAGTTAATCTAGAAAAGTCAGCTCTGGTTTTCTCATCTGGGGTTCCTGCCGAGGTTCGAGCTAATTTACTACTAGCCACGAGAGTCCAAGAGGTGGAGCAGTATGACAAGTATTTGGGGTTACCTACTACAATGGGTAGAAACAAATCTGTCACTTTCAACTCATTGACGGACAAGTTTGGAAGTATTCTAAAGGGTTGGAAGAGCAATTCTCTCTCAATCGCAGGAAAAGAAGTATGTATTAAGGCGGTGGCCCAAGCTCTACCTAATTATGCTATGAGTTGCTTCAAACTACCGGATGGAAGCGATGATTCGAAACTTTTGGTGGTCAAAAGGAGAAAGGAAGAGGTATCAACTGGTGTGCGTGGGAAAAAAATGCAAAGAACAAAGAAACAAGGTGGTCTAGGATTCAAAGATTTAAAGGCCTTCAACCAAGCGATGCTGGCCAAACAAGTTTGGAGGTTGATACAGAATCCGAACTCTCTGTTAGGACGGGTTCTAAAAAGGAAATACTACCCCAGTACCTCAATTATTAAGGCTGAACTGGGTAACAATCCAAGCTTTGCCTGGAGAAGTTTGATGCACGGGAAATCATTGATCATCAGAGGCTCAAGATGGTGTCTAGTGGATGGACAAAGCATCACGTTAAAAGACAGGTTTATTCCAGCACATCACAATTTCAAAATTATGTCTCCAATTCCAGATCCTGCCCCTCGGGTGTGTGATTTTATTAATCCCAATCGGACCTGGAATATTACCCTTCTAAATCAAGTGGTGTGGAGTGTGGATGCCAACGCTATTGCAGCAATTCCAATTCCCACAACTCCTAGAAGGGACGAATTTATCTGGTCTGAAACTTCTAATGGACAGTTTTCTGTTAAGTCTGGTTATGATCATATTAGATAACTTGACAACATAGATCAAAATAGCAGCAATTTCTATGATGTCTGGGCCCCATTTTTCCAGACCCTTTGGAAAATGAAAATACAGAAGAAAATCGTACACTTTATGTGGAGAGTTTTTCATGAAATCTTACCAACAGGGAGCAATCTTAACAGAAGACAAATTGGGGTTCCTAATTGTTGCCCCTTTTGTGGCCATTTTGGAGAAACAGAACATCATATTTTTAACAGATGCAAAAGGTTTACATAAATTTGGTTCAGCTTGGGATTTTCAGAAGAACATCGTGTAATCAAAAATAGCTTCAAACTGTGGATTGCTGAGATGATTTGTTCGCTCCCTGATCGGCAAAGAGAAGTCTTCTGCATCATCCTGTGGGAAGTGTGGAATCTCAGAAACTCAATCCTATTCAGAGGAAAGGGGAAAACAAATTTTCAAATTAGAAGTGACATTGAAACAAGATAAGACGGGTATTCTAGAGGGGACCTCAACCAAGTACTTGTTTCAACCAGAGGTTGGACGCCGCCTGTAGAAGGTCAAGTGAAGATAAATTTTGACGGTTCCTTTGTGACTCAGTCAGGAGATGCAGGTGGTGGTTTCATTATTAGAGACTCTTCAGGAAAATGTTTGGAGGCACGCTCTTTTTCTCTACCGATCTGCTTTACTGCCAAGGAAGCAGAAGCGACTGCAATGGTGATGGGAATTAGAACTGTGGCAGAACGAGGCTTCAATCGAATCTCTGTGGAAGGTGATGCTCTTGATCTTATAGAAGATCTGAGAAGAAGGATTAATGGTGAAGCTATTGAAGACATCACGGGTGCAGCTCGGAGTATTGATGAAGCGGTCATCCTTCTTCAACAGTTCGAAGATGTTGAAGTCGGTTGGGTTCCCAGAGATGTTAATTCAGCAGCAGACGTGTTAGCTTTCCAAGGGAGGTCTTCAAATCTCAACGCCGGATGGGGGACAGCTGTGCCCACGTGGCTAGAAGATAGGATTTACTTGATGTACCTGGTCCTTGAGTCTATGTGGTAATTAAATTTTATCCTAAAAAAAAAGAAATAATCACTTGATATATATATATATATATGAACTTTTTGTATGTCGGATGACATTGCAGTCATGGTGTAAAATTGGTTACTCACTCATTCCCATTATTTCAGTGCCCTATTATGTATCGACTGTCCTAAAATTTTTGTCCGCTTTTTTTTATGGCTTAATTACTTAATGCATACCCCCAGGATAACGAAACTAACACATTAAAACCCCCACTTCTAGAATAGGCTTATTGCATTCCCCATTTGCAAAATATATGACTTGTTCAAACTGGGAAAGGTTCCATCCAAATACGTAAGTGTATAGGGAGGGTAAAAATGTCACATATAAGTAGATGAAAAGAAAATAAAAATAAGAAAAGAAAAGAAAAACTAAAAAGAAGATGATAATGAAAGTTGAGAGGAAGAAGATGAACATGTGTTCAGTTTGGGAACAGAAGATGAACGAGTGTCTTGAACACCTCTCTGCCTCCGTGTCTTGCACTCTCTGCCTCTCTCTCTCTCTCAATTCTCGATCTCTCTTGTTTCTGGCTCTCTTTCTCTCTCTCAATCAAATCAGGATGGTGTTTTGGGTGGGTTAGGGCTGGAGTCGACAATGGTTCCAGGTGGAGCACAATCTGGTGATGGGTTCACCGGTTTCAATGGCTCATGTCGATCAGTTTCCTCTGTTTGATCTTCTCTCTTCCCCTGTCTCAAACTTTTCTCTACCACTTTCTTGATCTTCTCTCCTCCCCTTTCTATCTGATTGATAATGCTGGTGGAGGGTTTCATCGATTCAAAATTTCAGAGAGAGAGAGAGAGAGGGAGTGATTATTGCAGTCTTTTAGATTCTGGAAATTGAATTTTTGCTCCAACAGTAACCTTTTTCTCCAATTTGGTGGATTTCTGGTTTTTTTGGATCGCATGCCCTTGACAACGGCGGCAGGTTTGAAGGAGAAATGAGAGTTGGGGTGTCAGGAATTGGAAGTTCCTGACCTGAATCGGAGAGATTTTCCGACGAATGGAGAGGAAGAAGAAGAAGAATTGATATAGAGATTCAGAGAGAAATTGAGATTTCATTCATGCCCTAAATCAGATAGCAATTGCCCCTTTTATCAACAAGGTTCATTACAAGAATTCGAGAAACAACAGGGGACAATGTAAAATAAGCGAAAATAGGTAACGGCCTCTCCCACGTCATCCCCCGGTGATGACACGCTTGGACCAATCACCTCCCTTCGTTCCGCGAGCTGGACGCCAGCTCAACACCTTCCTACCCGCCATGAGTGGAACGATCCGTTCCACTTATGATTTAAAACTCCAACAGCTTACTCAATCGGACGGCCACGATCTTTCCTCCCTTGCGATCCAACGGATACTGCTACACTAATTTCGTGTCATTAATTTTCCTCCTCTTTCACTTCAGTCCCAATTATAGGTCATTACTTTGTATTTCTTTTCACTTTAGTCCTCACCTCCTGAAAAAGCACCCTCCTTTGAAAATTCATGTCCTCATAAATCTAGTGCAGGAAATTGCCTCTTAAAGGGCAAATACTCCTCCCAAGTAGCCTCAGAAGGCAATGTATTAGCCCACTGAACCAATACCATCACCACAGGGGCATTATTTTTTTTTTACCAACTTTCTATCCAAGATGGCTAATGGTTAAGCTAACAATTGACCATCAGGACTAGTCTTAGGAAGAACAGGAAAGCTGCTGAGAGCTTGGCCTTGAGCCTTATTGCGCTGAGATACATGGAAAGCTGGGTGAATCTGAGCCCCCTGAGGAAGTTCCAGCTGATAGGCCACCTTCCCCACCTTTTGCAGAATAGGAAATGGTCCATAGAACTTAGCAGCTAACTTGGTATTTGATTTGGTAACCACTGAGCCTTGTCTGTAAGGATGCAATTTGAGAAATACCTGATCCCCCACTGTGAATTCCCTCTCACTCCCGTGCTTGTTAGCATAATGGCACATTCTTTCCTGGGCCTTGGCCAAGTTGTGCTTAATGATCAGCAGAATTTTCTTTCTCTCCTCCAGGAATTGATCCAATTCAGCTACCCCACTGTTGTTGAGTTGATGAAATGAAGGAGAAGTTGGGGCATAACCATACAGAGCCTCAAAAGGGGATATCTGCAAACTGCTATGAAAAAAGGTATTATACCAAAACTCAACTAGAGTCAGCCACTTAGACCACTTGTGAGGTCTTTCAGCTGTCACACACCTGAGGTAGGTTTCCAGGCACTGATTTAGCCTCTCAGTTTGACCATCAGTCTGAGGATGGTAAGCAGTAGAAAAATGCAACTTGGTGCCCAAGCTTTTGAACATGGCACTCCAAAATTGACTGAGAAATATGCTATCTCTATCACTCACAATAGTTTCTGGTAACCCATGAAGCTTGTGAATATTGTCTAGGAACACTTGAGCAATGTCAGCAGCTGAATAAGGGTGAGTGAGAGCTATGAAGTGACCATATTTGGAATACCTATCAATGACCACTAAAATTGATGTTTTCCCAGCTGATTTAGGTAATCCCTCCACAAAGTCTAAACTGATGTGAGTCCAAGGCCTTTTGGTTGCAGAAGTCCAGGGTAGGGAACATGTTCCCCTTTCATTCTCTGACAGGTGTCACACCCACTGCTTCACTTCTTGGTGCATCTTTGGCCAAGTGAACACAACAGCCATTCTCTTCTAGGTGCCCCTGATGCCAGAGTGACCTCCCACCCCACTGTTATGCATCTCAGCAATGAGAGTGTTTCCTTGATTAGTGCTGGAACCTACATAAATGGTCTTGCCTTTCTTAATCATATCATCCTGCAATTGTCACTCATGAAGCAAACCTACATCAATTGAAAATTGTGCCATTTTCTGGACATCCCAGTCATCCCATTCATAGGAGTGAAACACTTCAGATATCCATTTAGGAACTGCTACTGAAACAGCATTGCTTATGGATTCAGTCATAACCCTAGAAAGAGCATCAGCCACCACATTTTCCTTCCCATTTTTGAAAATAATTTCATAATCCAAGCCCATTAATTTGCTCACCCATTTCTGCTGCAATAGAGTACTAATCTTTTGTTCCAAGAAGAACTTGAGATTATAATGATCAGTTCTAATATGAAATTTAGTAATTTCCAGATAAGATCTCCATTTATTTACAGCTTGCGCCACTGCTAATAGTTCTTTCTCATAAGTGGAATACCCCAAATGCTTGTCAGCTAGAGCCTTGCTAAAGTAAGCTAGTGGTCTTCCCTCTTGCATAAGTACAGCACCAATTCCATGATAACTAGCATCAGTTTCCAACACAAATATTTTAGCAAAATCAGGCAATTCCAGTACAGGAGTAGAACTCATAGCTGACCTCAAAGCTTCAAAAGCCACTTGAGCTTCTTCAGTCCAACAGAAAGCTCCCTTCTTCAATAAAGCAGTCAAAGGTCTAGCAATTACACCATAAGCTCTAACAAACCTCCTATAATATCCAATCAAGCCAAGAAATCCCCTGAGACCCTTAATGGTTTTAGGAATAGGCCACTCCTCCATTGCAGTAATCTTGGCAGGATCTGCTCTAACCCCTTCCCCATCAATCAAGTGTCCTAAATATTCAATGGTGGTTTGCACAAAAGAAAATTTAGACAATTTGGCATACAACTCATTTTGCAGCATTACCTCCAAAACAATACTCAAATGCTGCACATGATCCCCTCTGGTTTTGCTATACACCAAAATGTCATCAAAAAATACCAGCACAAACTTCCTCAGATAAGGGCTAAATATCTGATTCATAAGACTTTGGAAAGTGGCTGGTGCATTACTAAGTCCAAATGGCATTACCTTGAACTCATACAACCCCTCATGAGTTCTGAATGCAGTTTTATGGGTGTCTTTTTCAGCCATTCTTACTTTGTGGTAACCAGCTCTTAAATCAAGTTTGGAGAAGCAAGTAGCCCCATGTAACTCATCCAAGAGCTCATCTATAATAGGTACAGGGAATTTATTTTTAACAGTAGCCTCATTCAAACCCCTATAATCTACACAGAACCTCCAAGAACCATCTTTCTTTTTCACCAGCAGTACAGGAGATGCAAAAGAGCTTGTACTGTGTTGAATTACCCCATTTTCCAGCATCTCTTTTACAAAGTTCTCAATTTCTGTCTTCTGCACATGGGGGTATCTGTAGGGCCTAAGACACACTGGCTGAGTCCGCTCTTTCAGTGGAATGTGGTGGTCATGACTTCTTGGTGGTGGTAGCTTCTTTGGCTCCTCAAACACCTTGTTGTATTTGTCCAGTACTTGCCTGGATTCCAGGGGCATTTCAGTAATTTGTAATTGTTGATTGCCACAAATACTGAAGTGCCCCATGATCACTCCATGATTTCTGGCACAATAAGAGTGAATGGCATTGAGGTTAGCTGCCTTGTACTGACATTCCTCCTTGTGAGCTTTGAATTGAATAGGTTTACCCCCAATGTGGACAGTTACAGTCATTTCTTTGAAGTCAAGACTCACTTGACTTACCTCCTTGAGCCACTGTACCCCTAGAACCATGTCACAACCCCCTAGAGCAATGATTCTCATCTCAGTTTCAATTACTTGTCCTTGCAGCTTCAACTTCACCCCAGGGCATACCCATGAACTCTCTATTTGACTACCATTGTCCACTGTCACTCTCATAGTCTGGATAGGAATAGTGACACATTGTACTCTTTTAGCTGTGTCCAAATCCATGAAGTTATGAGTGCTGCCAGAATCTATTAGCACATGCACCTTCTGTTTGCCACAAACCCTTGGAGCCTAATAGTTTGAGCTCTAATATTGCCAGAAACGGCATGAAGAGAAATTTCCATTTCAGCTGTCTGAACAGCTTCTTCTTCATGTATTTCCTCTTCTTCTGGGTTACTGCTCTCTTCAGTGCCAGATATTAACTCATCTTCACCAGAAATAAGAAATAGTTGAGGTTTTTTACACTTGTGTCTAGGTACATACTTCTCCTCACAAAAGTAACATAAGTTTTTGGCTCTTCTATCTCTCATTTCTTCTTGTGTGAGTTTCTTAAAAGGCAGAGCTGTATTAGTAGTCTTGGCCTAATTCTCTGCATTGTAAGGAGTGTAGGACTTCAACTGAGAGACCTTGGAGCTGTTTTTCATCATTCCACTCACTGTTTGAATCACATTTTGGTAATGGTGATTACAAGAAACCTCTTGTAATTTAGCCATGGCTTTAGCTTGTGCTAGACTGTTTGGTGCTAGTAATTGAACCAGGCTTCTTATCTCTAGTTTCAACCCCCCCTGATAACTCCACTTTAGGAGTTATATTCTTATAGGATTCACCATCGATTAGCGTGCGTTTAGAGAGATTTGTATGAGAAATTGACCAATTCTTATATGTTTTGAGCATACTTGAGTATTTGGACTTCATTGCGTAATCCGGGCGTTTTATGCATGTTTTAGGCTTTATTTGTCGCATTTGATGTTCCGGTATTTGTTCGTGTTGTGGATTTCAGGGACCGGAAGCTTGGAGTGCGGATTTTGGAGCGGAAGCGAACTTGGGAAAGAAAGAAGCTCAAGGAATGCATGAGAGAATAGAAGAAGCGGAAAAGCTAAGAGGAGAAAAAGACTTAGCCAAAAATTCAAGAGGAGTGAAAAGAAGCAACTCACTGGAAGTAGAGGATCACAAATTGTGATCACATGATCAAGTGCAAGACCACATGGAAGATCAACGTGATCCTACAATTAAAAAAGGTGATCCTATGATCACAAGATCAAGTGCAAGACCACGTAGAAGATCACCGTGACTCTACAACTAAAAAAGGTGATCCTAGGATCACAAAAGGTGATCACAAGATCACATTATTGGATCTGGCGTGATTAGAAAGGGGTAAAAGTGTTATTTCTGAAAAAAAAAAGAAGGAACGGGTTTTAATAGTAGAGAACGACCTAAGGCTGAGGAGATTCATCAAGGGGACGCCATTGGAGAGAAGATGAGCTTTCTTGGGAGCTTGGATACCATCGTTTGATTTTCTATTCTCTTCTCTTCTCTACTTTTTGTTGATGATCAATAAACTTTGTACTTTGATCATGTGTTTTAGTAGCTAAATCTTCTTTTCGGGATATCTCATAGGTAGCTAGGGTTTGAACACCATGTTTGGTGATTTATTGATCTTGTTCATGCTTATATGCTTAATTGAATGTGTTTTGTTTAGTTATGCTTGATTCATGAGTTTAATCTATCTTTCATATTGTTAGACGTAGCAATATGATTGATCTAGGTGATGAATGTTAGAGGAATCAATATTCGTTGCTGGAACTTGAATCATGCACTAGCTGTATCTAGGGTTGAGGAATCTTGCTAGTTGGCTAAGAACTAAGAGTAGATCAAGAGAACATAATGAGTAGTTAAACTTGAGTAGGCTAGAGGAATCAGGTACGTGAGTTTAACTATAGGCTTTGGTTGAGGAATCTTCAAGGTAAATGTGCTCGTTTGGCTAAGTAGAGTACATTCGTGTTACTAGAACATAAATCATTAATGGTGTGAGATCCCTAGTGAACCGAAGAGATATCCTGATGCTTATCCCACATATTAATCTCAATTTTAATAATTAGCTTGTTACTCACTTTCTTAGATTAGTCAAACAAACTCAATTACTTGCCCACATTAAAGTTAATCATCCTAATTCGTTCACGAGAAGTCCTTTGGGTTCGACAAACCTGGATTTACCGGATATTACGACACATGACAACCGTACACTTGCGGAGATCGTGTCAAGTTTTTGGCGCCGTTGCCGGGGACTTCGGTTGAATTGATTAGAATTATTAACTTCGGGAATTTTATATTTTGTTTTGTTTATTTATTTTATTTCTGAACTCATCTGCTTCCTAGAGATTAATTGTGCAGGTATCTTGGTGATCATGTGGGGGAATAATTCTTATATGCAATTTCCATGCTATTCACCATACTACTCCTATGGAGATATGTACACCCCTCCTCCTTGCAATCAAGAAGATGAGGAGATGAAAGAATTATTGAAGCTTCTGGTAGCTAGTATGGACAGAATGGAGGAAGGGATTAATAGGATGGATGAAACTCTCCAGCTGAAGGGACAACACTTGGCAGAACTTTCGAGTGCATTGGCATATGCAGATAATGACGATGGGCCAAGTAGCATCATTCCTGACTTAGTTGAGGAGTGTGAAGAGGAATACGAAGAACCCCCAGAGGTCTATGTCTACAGTGTTGTTCATCATGAAGTAGTAGATTATCGGGCTGCTTCAGACTCAGATTCAGACTCAGATTGGGATGATATTGTGAAGCCTATACAACTTATGCCTCGCATAATTCCGGAGTCATGGCATGAATGGGAGAGTGTGGACATCGTAATCTTATGGCCCACTGAAGATATTTGCTTTGAGGAAGAAAGTCATGAAGCTAAGGAATTACTACATGGAGATGTTTGCGAGGACATGTATCGTGAAGTTTCTCCACATAATCCATATCTCTTGGAGATCATAAAATTGGGTGAATCACATGAGAAAGAACAAATACCCCAGTTTTATGCAATCCATGATTTACCACCCGTGATTCCAAGACAAGAACGAAGAAAGGAAGTAGGAAAGGAAGAACGCATGGTTGTAGCCGTTTCACTTGAGATACTAGATTCGAAAAGTCAATCCTCGACGACTGGAGTTTTGAAGAACTGGAAGAAGAAGAAGAAAAAGAAGACGAGTGAAGGTAGAGTGAGGCATGTGGCGCCTAACAACTTTTCTTTCTTCTTGCCATTGTCTTATGCATGCTCGCTTGAGAAGAGACAAAGGGAAAAGCGATGGTGGAAGAATAAAAAGTGGAGAGAAAAGTCTCATGTCTGAGGTAACTGGGTCGGGTCGTCGACCTTAAATTACAAGGCGCTTGTTGGGAGGCAACCCAACCTATTTATTTGCATTAGATTAGGGAGTTAGTTTTTAATACAGTTGCGTGTGTTTTGTTTATTTATTTTGGAGAGATGAGAGAGAGGGACTAATGATGTTTTCTAGTGACATATTTGAGCAGGATATGGGAGAATCTACCCCGGTGTGCCATGGCACACATGACCGTCATAGGGGCTCGTGTATGCGAGTTGGGGATTCTCCAAGACACAGATTTTAGCAGAGGAGGGCAGTCTACCCCGGTGTGCGAGAACACACTGACCGTTGGGAGCATGGTGGCGCCACTACAGTGCTTGGGGACTGCTTGGCGCGATTCCGTCCCCACCCTTGAGGTGGTTGTGAGTATCTTTTCTTTTGCTGAATTATGTGTTTATTTTATTTAATATATGTCATGCTCCATCTCATCTACTGGCCTACGCATTTGATTGCTGAGTTCTCTACATGATCTCTAAATTCGTTGAGGACAACGAAGTATTCAGTGTGGGGGTGATTTAACTGTCTACTAGCCAATTGTGTCTTGCATAGCCAGTTACATGTAGGATGTGTTTAGATTGTATTGTGAGTCAGTTGTGGTTTTTGTTATGTTTTTACTTATATTGTCGTATTGTGTAGTGTAGTTTACATACTGTTTTCACTTTTACATAATTGAGTATACCCACCAAAAATTTGAGTTGTGTTGTGTCAATTTTTTTTTCATGTCAAAGCCTTGCATATAGAGGTAGGATATTAAAAAAAATACAAAAAATGAAAAAAAGAAGAAGAGAAAATCCATAAAAAATTAAAGATTTAAAAATTTGAGAAAAGGCAATTGAGGATCTTGAAACTGAAGAGAGCTTAGTGAATGAATCCTTTTGAGTAGGAAGTGCCGTAGTAAGGAAATTTTTATTCTTTAATATTTTGTGTAGAGGTTTCACTAAGGATGTCCCGGGAATTTTTGGAAGTTGTGAAAGAATGACATGTAAAGTATACCTAAGTTTCCTATAGTGTGCTAATTAGATCGAGTTTTGCTTGTAGCTGAATATTCTGTTTTCAAGTGGAAACTTGTGGTCTCTTGTGATCTGGGGTGGACCTTCGTGTAGAGTTGGTTTCATGTGGTACGGTTGGCTCAGCCTAAGCGAAGTTGAGGGGCGTACACCACCATCCCTTACGGTGGTCACAAGAGTTAACCGAAAAAGCCCACGCTCTTTATGCTCAATTGCACGGTTGTAAAAACAGAGGAGGAAAGAAAAGAAAATGAGAAAATCTGAAAAAAAAAAAAAAAAAAAAAAAAAAAAAGTGCTTCAAGGAGAAACAACCTAATGTGCTTCCGGTCACACGGAAAATTTGGATTCCATCCAAATAGAGCTTGGAGAGGAAAACTAGAGTCAAGCCTTATTTCACAGGAGTTGTGACTCCCTTCACCGGGACAATTTGCATTCAAACGCAATAAAGGCTAAGAGGGTCTGAAAACCTCAGATGATTCGGCGAAGAAAGGCTACAGTGAAGTTTGAGCTTAATTAGACCCAATGAAGCTTAGGACGTGCTTGTGTCTTGGTTTGAATTGGTGGAGGAAAGGGGACGCCTTAGTGAGCTTTTGCACTGAATCAAATTTTTATTTCAAATTCTTGCTACGTGTATATGAATTTCAAACAGGATTAGTGAGAGCTTGATGATTTTTAGTTGATGAGAGGGAGATTGCCTGATCTTACCAAAAAGAAAGATTTAAAGCGTTTTGTGTGTTGTGTTAAGATAGAGTCTAGGATTTGCATTTGCATCATATTGCTGCATTGTTGTGTCGTTTGTCGTGTTAGAGTCGTTTGAGTCGTGTCGGCTAGTAGACAATTAAATGCAGTAGATGAGACTTTGCTCGGGACGCGCAAATGGTAAGTGTGGGGGTATTTGATAACTCCACTTTAGGTGTTATATTCTTATAGGATTCACCATCGATTTGAGTGCGTTTAGAGAGATTTGTATGAGAAATTGACCAATTCTTATATGTTTTGAGCATACTTGAGTATTTAGACTTCATTGCGTAATCCTGGCGTTTTATGCATGTTTTAGGCTTTATTTGTCGCATTTGATGTTCCGATATTTGTTCGTGTTGTGGATTTCAGGGACCGGAAGCTTGGAGTGCGGATTTTGGAGCGGAAGCGAACTTCGGGAAGAAAGAAGCTCAAGGAATGCATGAGAGAATAGAAGAAGAGGAGAAGCTAAGAGGAGAAAAAGACTTAGCCAAAAATTCAAGAGGAGTGAAAAGAAGCAACTCACTGGAAGTAGAGGATCACAAATTGTGATCACAAGATCAAGTGCAAGACCACATGGAAGATCAACGTGATCCTACAATTAAAAAAGGTGATCCTATGATCACAAGATCAAGTGCAAGACCACGTAGAAGATCACCGTGACTCTACAACTAAAAAAGGTGATCCTAGGATCACAAAAGGTGATCACAAGATCACATTATTGGATCTGGCGTGAGTAGAAAGGGGTAAAAGTGTTATTTCTGAAAAAAAAAAAGAAGGAACAGGTTTTAATAGTAGAGAACGACCTAGGGCTGAGGAGATTCATCAAGGGGACGCCATTGGAGAGAAGATGAGCTTTCTTGGGAGCTTGGATACCATCGTTTGATTTTCTATTCTCTTCTCTTCTCTACTTTTTGTTGATGATCAATAAACTTTGTACTTTGATCATGTGTTTTAGTAGCTAAATCTTCTTTTCGGGATATCTCATAGGTAGCTAGGGTTTGAACACCATGTTTGGTGATTTATTGATCTTGTTTCATGCTTATATGCTTAATTGAATGTGTTTTGTTTAGTTATGCTTGATTCATGAGTTTAATCTATCTTTCATATTGTTAGACGTAGCAATATGATTGATCTAGGTGATGAATGTTAGAGGAATCAATATTCGTTGCTGGAACTTGAATCATGCACTAGCTGTATCTAGGGTTGAGGAATCTTGCTAGTTGGCTAAGAACTAAGAGTAGATCAAGAGAACATAATGAGTAGTTAAACTTGAGTAGGCTAGAGGAATCAGGTACGTGAGTTTAACTATAGGCTTTGGTTGAGGAATCTTCAAGGTAAATGTGCTCGTTTGGCTAAGTAGAGTACATTCGTGTTACTAGAACATAAATCATTAATGGTGTGAGATCCCTAGTGAACCGAAGAGATATCCTGATGCTTATCCCACATATTAATCTCAATTTTAACAATTAGCTTGTTACTTACTTTCTTAGATTAGTCAAACAAACTCAATTACTTGCCCACATTAAAGTTAATCATCCTAATTCGTTCACGAGAAGTCCTTTGGGTTCGACAAACCCGGATTTACCGGATATTACTACACACGACAACCTTACACTTGCGGAGATCGTGTCACCCCCCCCCCCCCCAAGAATGTTTTCAGAAAATATTTGTCATCAGCCCAAGGAAACAAAGCCTTCACTCTAGGTTAGAGTGTATCAAACTTTGTTTGAAATTCCAGCACACTACCAGTTTGCTCAAGTTTTTGGAATTCAGCTAGCACATTCTCATGTCCAGGCTCTAGAAGCTCTTCACACACCATTTCACAAAACTCACCCCATGTCAAATTATCAATTGACTCAAACTCAGCACTAAACCAGCTCTCAGCTTCACCACTTAAATTGAGGGACACTAGAATCAATTTTTGCAAATCAGTTAAGTGATGCAGCTGAAAATATCTGTTAGCTTTCATAATCCAACTCATAGGATCAATGCCAGTGAATTTAGGAAATTCTATCTTAGGCATTGGAACAGTAAAGTGAGTTGAAACCCTAGGTACCTCACTGTGAATTTCTTCAGGTCTTGCAGGTACTCTAGAGCCATAAGGAGTTCCATTGGAGTGAATTGGAGCTTTTCCTTTGCCTAACAAGCTAGTTGGAGATCTAGTTGCTGAGATGGAAACCGCCATTCTCTCCTTGTCTCGGTCATTTGCCATCATGTTGAGGCTGTTGGCCAATTTCTTAAGCTCCTCTCTAATTTCTCCAAGCTGATTCAGCTGAACCAGTTGTCCATGGATGAGGTCCTGTCCTTGCTTCAGTTCATCATAACCTTGTCTCAGCTCCAGTACCGCACCGTCAACGGCGTGGAGGTGGTTGATGATGCCATCAATTCCGTCATTTTCCACAGTGATGTTGTTCTTCCTTTGGCCCATGGATCAGAGACACAGACGGAAGCAAGGCTCTGATATCAATTTGTCAGGAACTGGAAGTTCCTGACCTGAATCGGAGAGATTTTCCGACGAACGGAGAGGAAGAAGAAGAAGAATTGAGAGAGAGATTAAGAGAGAAATTGAGATTTCATTCATGCCCTAAATCAGATAGCAATTGCCCCTTTTATCAACAAGGGTTCATTACAAGAATTCGAGAAACAACAGGGGTCAATGTAAAATAAAAGAAAAAGGTAATGGCCTCTCCCGCGTCATCCCCCGGTGATGACACGCTTGGACCAATCACCTCCTTTCGTTCCGCCAGCTGGACGCCAGCTGGACGCCAGCTCAACCCGCCATGAGTGGAACGACAGCGTTCCACTTATGATTTAAAGCTCCAACGGCTGACTCAATCGGACGGCCACGATCCCCTTGCGATCCAACGGATACTGCTACACTAATTTCGTGTCATTAGTTTTCCTCCTCTTTCACTTCAGTCCTAATTATAGGTCATTACTTAGTATTTCTTTTCACTTTAGTCCTCACCTCTTGACATGGGGTTTGAGGTTTGGTGATTTCGTTGTTGTTGATTTGGCTTCTTCTTCCTAGTGTTCTGTTCTTTCTCTGCCATTGTTAAGTTTGGATTTGGGCTATGGTTTTGTGCCGGAATCGGGTTGCTGGTCGCCGGAATCTAGGCTGCTTACGGAGGCAATGGTTGATGTTATAATGGTGTCCATATATTTAAGGAGTGGACTATTTTACCCTTAATAAAAAGGACTTTTTCGTCAACTAACGGAGTATTCCGTTAAGTATTGGACGGATATTTTTACCAGTTTCAATAAGTATGATTTCTTGCAAATGGGGATGCAATAAGCCTACTTTAAAAGTGGAGATTGCGAAGTGTTAGTTTCGCTATACTAGATGTATGCATTAAATAATTAAGCCTTTTTATTGTGACTTATAATATTATAATTGTTCAGTTTTGTCCTACAAAAGTATTATGACATCATCAAGAAATAAAAAACTATAATAAATTGTGTGACAAAAATTAATTAGAATGTAATTCTAAAATAAAGTATTATGGAAAATAATAGGAAAAAGAAAACTTGTATTGTGGTACGTATCACATGCTCACGTTAAGTATTCCACATAATTAAAGTTAGTAATCATAATTTGAATGGTAAATAAAAGCGTCTTTGATGACTAGTAGTACTAGTCCTCAAAATGGTGGACCTCGGATTTAGACCTTTACTTCAATGGCTACAGGTGTTCAAATATTATCGATCTTAACGTCAAGTATCTTCATTCTAAAAGCCTAATACCGACATGTATTTGTAATTTAGTGTCGGTATAATCATTAAATTAAATTAGATGATAGAGGGACCATACGCTGGGCCTGGTGTTACATCTGAGAAAGTAATACCTGGTCGTAACGTGGTGTTCAAATAAGGTTTTGGATAATTATCTATTTAGTTGGTTGCTAAACTGTGCTAAAGTGTCTTAAAGTTCATCTGCGCAGCATGAATAAAATGTTGTTGATTGGAACAACACAAATTTATTTTTTTATTTTTTTTGAGGAAGTACAACACAAAAACTGAATATCGTGCATTATCTAATGTCACGCCAGGAGCTTATCTGGCTAGATGGTAATGAGTTGATTTGGGAATAATGTCACAGTCTTATGTTACCACGATATATTGTGGCAGCTGTAGTGACATCTAGATTGCTCACAGCAATATGTTTCATGCGAACAGTGACGGAATCAGGAAATCGAACCAGTTAGGGCAAAATTAGGATGTGACAAAAAAAAATTAATTCCAGTCAGAATATTAATGTATTTTTTTAAGGGTCTTAGTGTAAAATATCTATAAATAGAGGAGTGCTAGTGAAATTTTGAAGAAGTCATGGGTGGCAACTGCCACCGCTAGTCCTCATGTAGCTCCGCCCCTGCATGCGAGGACGGAGCACATTATGATATACTGTCACTTGACTCGCTATCACCTTCATACTGACACAGTTCATTAGAAGTTTGTAATTTCGGCCACTTACTGCAGATATTCATACGATGTCTCATCTGCCTGGACATTTTCATGACTTGATCTCCGAACTTCTATTTGTCAGGACAACTCAATTTGAGGGAACTGCTACAAACATATACTAAAAAAGAGTAATTGTTGCTTTTATGTAATAGTACATGGAGCTAGATAGCATTTTAGTATTACTATGTTTCTCTATATAAAACCTTTTTTTTTTGTCAACGCTCTATATAAAACATTTGTGTAACCTTTTTCTGCGATGAATATTGTTTATTCATACAACTAAGGTTCTTATCAGTCCTAGCTATAAAAAGACTAGTTAAATTCGTATAGTTCTCGTCGACCTTAATGATCATGCTTAAAGGGTGAGTTTAGTGTGAATTTTTTTGTGGATTTTAATCAAAGACCTACTTTTTAGAATTTTCAACTTTTTCTAAAGGTTCTTTTTTTGGGCCTTACCTATTTGTCGTGGACTGGGATTCGAACCGAGGACATCCTTATGCAGGGGCTTTTAAACGCAATACCACTCGAGTTAGCACATATTTGTATTTTTTCTTAAAGGTTTGGTGTGAGATTTTTTGAGTGGATTATGAATTATGAATTTTGGATTTATAGTGTTAAGTTGATAGAAGAAAAAAGTTGGAATTGTTGAGATTTTGTGCATTTTTTTTCCTCAAACATTTAATGACAATATTGTCCTCATTCCTCAATTATAACTATACTATTTTTGTTAGTTACGAGGATAATTGTAACTTTCACTAAACAACAAAATGGTCACATAACTCACTTTTTGACAGCAACACATTTTTTTACCATACTTATATATTTTTCTTGAGCTTTTGTGTCATAAATATTTTTCACGTCATCTTAAAAGACGACTTAAAATTCAAAAAGTCCACACCAGATTCGAAAGTTTTAGAGTGCTCCGAAAATTTTGGAGAACCCTAGGGCAACCAGAATCTCTGATCGAAAAACTACAACGGCGGCGGCTCAATGGCATGTAGAATCCCGGCATAGTACACCAGCAAGGAGAATCAAACAGTGGTTTTTGACTATGACTACTGCGACAAAGCCGAAAGTAAGATCTCTCATTGTCTCATTGGTATGCTTGATTCGGAAGATCGGGTTAATGCAGGGGCTATGAGGGGCATGTTCCGTCGGATCTGGACAAACGGGGATAAAGTAATCATTCTTGAAGTGGATTTCAATACGTTCTTGTTTTGTTTTCCGGATCAAACATCGTTAGATCGTGTATCAGCAGGAGGACCATGGATCTTTAATAAGAAAATTATCCTTTTTAAGTCGTGGAAGATTGGAGACCCTATGAAGGATGTCTCAATCGGCCACTATGATGTTTGGATACACGTTTTGGGTTTACCAATCCGCTTAGTAAACGAGGAAGGAGCACTAAAGATTGGCGAAGGAAATGGTGAGGTTGTTGATATTGACAAGCGAACTTACAGTGAAGGTGAAGACGGAAATTTTGTTAGGGTTAGGGTTCGGCTCCCTATTACTGAACGACTACCAAGAGGTGTACACGCAATGATAAGGAAGGATAGGGTATGGTCGGACTTCAGATTTGAGCGCGTCCCAACAGTTTGTTGTTGGTGCGGTCTAATTACACACAACAGTGATCACTGTGATGAATTCACAAAGGCAGAAAGAGAGAAGCTGGAGACAAGGTATGAAAGCTTTCTGCTATACCATCCAGTTATCAAAAAGACAACGCCCCCAAGTCCAAATCCAGACGAAGGAGGTGGAGAACCGCAAACTGATAGTACCAACTCAAAAAACCCTAATCCAAACTCTCGGGCTAACTCGGATATGGATGTGGAGCACTCAAGTATGAAGGATGGCACGGAAAGCAATGAAGAAGCGCATCACTCGATTGCAGTTGATAATATAAGCGGTAATTGATAGAAGACTTTGCGGGTGGTATTGCAGATGTCTAAATGGCTGGACTGCGAAGCTCGGTCAAAGACATGGTATCATCTTTGAATGAAGTGATAGACAAAGCGAACCCAAAAGCTCTCTTGGGTAGCAACGCTCGAACATGGGAGACAAGACGGAGACCAGGGACCGGTCCGCCCCAGCACAATGAGTCTTATTAGCTGGAACATTCGGGGGCTGGACAACTCCCGAAATGTACTAGCTCTTCACAACTCTGTGAGGAACTTTGGACCAAACCTCGTCTTCTTAATGGAGACAAGGTTGTCACAAAACGAAATGGAGGCGGTAGTAAGAAAAGTCGGTTTCTCAACCAGTAAGTGCGTTAGTAGTAGAGGTAGAAGTGGGGGTCTTGCTATGCTCTGGCGAGACAACCTTAAAGTAAAATTTTGGTCATCGTCCATCTGGTACATTGATTGCATAGTTACCGAGGTCTCTACTCAGGTAGAATGGCAATTAATTGGGTTTTATGGCAACTCAGACTCAAAGGAGAGACATCATCATGGGAATTACTCCGGCGTATCCAAGGAATCAATGATTGTCCCTGGTGTGTGATAGGAGACTTTAATGCTATGACAAGTTCAAGAGAGAAACAAGGTGGAAGGAGCTTTGATGAACAAGGAGCTAGTTTGTTTCGTCAAGTACTCCAAGACCTCACTCTTCATGATTTGGGTTATATTTCACATGGGAGAGCAATCCAAGGAACGGGGAGATCATCTATGAACGTCTCGATCGAGTGGTTGCAACAATAGACTGGATGAATTTATTTCAAATCAGAAAAGTAAATCACCTTTCGGTCACAGTGTCAGACCACTGTCCTGTTCAGCTGCAGTGGGAAGCCCTAAAGCCGAGAGGTAACAATACTAAAAGATTCTAATGCAAAGCATTTTGGCATCAATACCCAAAATGCAGTGAAGTCATTAAGAGTTCGTGGGAGTCGATTCCTAGAACTCTTCCCCTACAAGACAAATTAGCGAATCTAGCTTCAGATTTGAAGATGTGGGAACAAGTAGAATTGGGGAATATTACAAAGAAAGTCACCGAGTTGCGCAGAAAACTCACGAGTCTAGAGAATAGGCAAGGTTATGGGATGGATAGATGAGCAGTTTCGGCAATCAAGGAAGAAATCAACAATATATTAGCCAAAGAAGAGAAGATATGGCAGCAAAGGAGCCGTGTTCAATGGCTTGACAAGGGGGACCGTAACACAACATTTTTTCACCGCAAAGCAACAATTCGCAAAGCAAGGAATGCGTTAAAAGGTCTAGAGAACTCTGCTGGAATCTGGTGTACCAGCAACGAGGAGGTAATCAAAATCTTGTCTGACTATTTTTCAGATTTATTTACTTCCGCTAATCCATCAAGAGCAGATATGGAACCAATGTTACAAGAGGTACCAGATCTGATATTTGGTTCGAATAGACAAATGTTAGACAGCCCTTATACAAAGTCTGAAGTTAGTGAAGCGTTAGCACAGATGATACCAATCAAAGCTCCTAGCTTTGATGGATTCCCAGCCACTTTTTTATCAAACCCACTGGAATGTGGTGGGAAATGATGTAGAGGCCGTGTGTCTGGACATATTGAACGGGCGGCGGGGTATGGCTTCGTTCAACAAGACAATAATTTCTTTACTACCTAAGACTAAACAAGTCAAATCTCCTACTGATTTAAGGCCTATAAGCCTGTGCTTGGTGGTGTACAAGTTGGTTAAGAAAACCATGGCAAACAGGCTTAAAAAGGTGCTACCAGGTATAATTACTGAATGTCAAAGTGTGTTTGTTCCTGGTCGTCTCATTACTGACAATATTCTATTGGCCTATGAGTTATTGCATACAATGAAATACCGGAAGAAAGATAAGCACGGTATCTTCGCATTGAAAATTGATATGTCTAAAGCGTATGACCGCGTAGAGTGGGATTTTATCCGCACTTGTTTAGAGAGATATGGATTTTGATTCAAGTGGATTAGTTTTGTTATGGATTGTATAACTACGTCTACTTTTAGCATTTCCTACGAAGGAAGAGTTTGTGGAGAAATCTTACCTGACAGAGGGTTAAGACAAGGTTGTCCGTTGTCGCCGTATTTGTTTCTGTTTTGCGGAGATACTTTGTCAAGAAGCTTGTCGGCCGCCCAAAGGGATGGATATATCTCCGGATTGGCTGCCTCACGTAATGCCCCAGTATTAACACACTTATTTTTTGCGGAAGACAACATCCTATTTTCTAGAGCTAAGAAGGAAGATATTGACTACATATTATAGTTATTACAAACTTATGAAAGGGATTCTGGTCAAAAAATCAATATGGCAAAAAGTGCTATTGTTTTTTCTGCTAATGTCGATAAGTCACGCCAAGAAGAGTTGAATATTCACAGCGGTGTCCAGCTTGTTGAATCCCATGACATGTACCTCGGCTTGCCTACCACCCTAGGCAAAAACAAAACTCTAGATTTCAATTTTGTTGTAGAAAAAGTTGAAACTAAATGTAAATCAGGGAAAAGAAACTCACTCTCTTTTGTAGGTCGAGAAACTTTGATAAAAGCAGTTGCACAGACGGTCCCAACTTACACAATGAGCTGTTTCAAGCTGCCACAACTATCTGCAAAAAGATGGAATCAATTATAAGAAAGTTCTTCTGGCTCACGAAGATGATTCCAAAGGGCTATCTTGGGTAGCCTGGGACAAACTGAAGAAAAGTAAGGAACAAGGTGGAATAGATTTTGCGGATCTTCAAGCCTTCAACCTGGCTATGCTAGCCAAACAATTCTGGAAAATTATTTTGAACCCATAGTCTCTTTTGAGTAGAGTATTGCTCAAAAAATACTGTGCTCAGAACAATATATTCACGATGGAATCAACACAGTGCTCTTACACTTGGAGGAGCATACTAGATAGCAAGAACATCATCACAGAAGGAATGAGATGGAACATTGGTAGAGGGGACCAGGTAAATGCTTTCACAGACCCATGGCTTCCAAAAAATTTCCCATTCAAACCCATTACGAGATGTCCAAATCAAAACTATTTTGTCAGCAATTTTATGAGACAAGGCAGTTGGGATTTAGATAAATTAAATGAAATCTTCTGGACCATAGACGTTAAATATATTCTCAAAGTACCCATTGCAGATACAACATAGTCAGATTCGCTAATGTGGCATCACACAGAAGATGGAAATTACAGTGTGCATACAGGGTACAAAATTTCCTTGAATCAGAGTGACAGACAAGCAAGTACTCAGCATCACAATTCATCAAACACGGCTCAAGATTGGCTTCTCAAGTTCTGGAAATTAAAAATTCCAAGAAGAAATTTATTCCCAGTTTGGAGAGGATGGAGAGGAGCCCTCCCAACTAAAATAACTCTTCTTCAAAGGCGTATTCATGTTCCAGTTTGGTGCATTTTATGTGGGGCAAAAAGCTGAAAGTGAAACTCATATCTTTCTCGAATGTCCAGTTGCAAAAGAAACTTGGAAATATGCATTCCCAAACAAGGATCTTCGAATGCGAAACAAAGATTTCAGGGGATGGATAGAAGAACAGTTTAACACAGGGAGAACAAAAAAAGAAATCAATTTGATATGCATGTGTAATTCAGGACTTTGGAGCAACATAAATCAATGGATCTTCAAGCAAAAAAGACTTACAGGCAGTGAGATCGCTCGATTCGCAACTGAGAAGCTCATCGAGTTTCAAACCTCAAAATCGAGGAAATTTACTCCGGCGATACCTCCGTCTCAGACCTGGCGACCACCAGAACAAGGCTTTCACAAGTTCAACGTCGATGGGGCGTGGGACAATAAACAATCCCGCGCCGGTGCCGGAGGGGTCATCAGGGACGATAACGGTAGGTACATCGCCGATTTTGCCATGCCGATCCCATTTGGAACTCGATCCAGATCTGCAGAAGGTCAACCTCTGCGAAATGAAATCAAGTTTGCTTGGGAGATTGGATGCAAAAACCTCATAGTGGAAACCGATGCAGTCACACTAATGAAGGAGATGTAGAGAATGAAGAATGGAGAAATGGAAAGCCACTCGGAAATATCGAAGGTCATCAAAGAAGCAGTGGAGATCTCAAGAAATTTTGAGAGTTTTAATATCCAATACATCTGGCGCACAACTAATATGGCAGCCCGTCTTCATGCTAGACATGGGCTGAATATAGTAGATAGAGTCGTCTGGTTAAATGTGGAGCCCCATTGGGCATCAAAGGCAATTGCAAACGATGTTATGGGCCTCATCAGCCCAACCCAAGTTTTAGTTTGATTCAATAAATCAGTTTGATTCTCAAAAAAAAAAAAAAAAAAAATCCACACCAAACCCACCCGATAGCACAGTTTTGAGTCGTGCATGATACAATAATCAAATCTGTCACACGTGATTTAAAAGTCTTATTCACTTTCAAGGAATTCACATCCAAAAGAACTTCATAATAATTTTGACTATCTTCATATCACAAACTAGTTTATGATAATCACTAATGAGCTTGTGAAGTTAGAATCCTATTTCGTTTCTGGCAAATAAATGGTTGACTCTTTTTGTCTGGCTCTAAACTGATTGCTGTATATGTGATTTTTGTTACACCCACATACTTATCTGAAATGGAAATTCGGATTAAATTAGAATGTGTGGATGTGAGTACCTCAGTCGATAACCATAACTATTTCGGATTTTACAGCTTACCGAAATGGTTTTTGCTGCATACTCTCAAAACTTCGCACTTTAAAGTCTAATCTCTTATGAAATCTTGTCCCTAAATAGTTAGAATATACACATATGTCGTCGCTTCATCATGAAATAACCTTTATTTCATGCTGAAAAAATAGTGCTTAAAATTATTACAGGCCAAGATTGGCTCGTTACAAGATCCAATTTTCTCCTCAAGTGCTGAAAATATATTCATATACGGCATGAAGTGGTCTTGTCTCCGTTTAAGAGCTGAGGGTAACTTGTACACTTTGTGTCAAGTATATGAGATCCTGATGTAAATATGCGGATTTTTTTCCCTACCAACAGTAATAAATGTGGTACAAATATATATAATTCAACTTCATAGATCAGGCACTAACGCCTCCAAAATCGTCAAAAATTACATTTGCAGCCCATTTTGGCTCATTATCAAACCAAGCTAAAGTTAAGGGCGTAGCCATCCCTCTTTGCGCAAACATGTGAGCACACCGGTTGCAACCCCGTGGCACCCAGCGAATAGAGAAGACCGCATCAACCCCCAATACCCTTATGCAATCATCGATTATCTCAGTAGCCTCTGAAATATCCTCGCCGTCTTCAAATACACCTCGTCGTGAGCACCTCTCTTGCCACATCTTCACAAGATTTTGCGCATCAACCTCAAAACCCACCGGATTCAAGCCCTGATCCATAGCTAGCCGCTCCCCTTCCCGAAGAGCTAGAGCTTCCGCCACCATCCCCGAACTTCCGATGGAAGTTCCGTTTTTTTTCGGCTACAAACATGTCGTTCACGTCCCTAACCACAACCCCCACTGTACTACGCTGGGTTCGGACATCCCAAGAGGCGTCAGTGTTTACCTTCCATCCCACAAGCAGCTTTTTCAACCGGTCACTGCCGAGGATGAAGAGGCCCGAGGAGACACCGAGCCTGCCATCGTGATAGACCCCTACAAAACCGAAGAGAGCATGTCCAAGACCTCACTGGTTTTGACCTTTGAATTCTTAAAAACCTGTTTATTTCATCGCCGCGAGATTTCCCAAACCAACCCGTAAGCTTGATTCGATCCAATGGAGAAGAAGACTCGAACCGGTCTTTGAACCAGACGTCGAAATTTCCGTCAACAGAATTATCAATATTGTTCCTGAAGCACATAGCCCAAGATTTTTTGGCTTTCTTGCATCTCATGAAGATATGGGATTCCGTCTCTGGTTCCTTCTCGCAAACCGAACACCTATCGTCAATGTCAATACCTCGTCGAACAATACTCGTGCGTACCGGAAAATTGTAGTTGATCGCGCGCAAAGATGGATAGAGCAGCTTCTTTGGAATCCTCTGTTTATAAAACACTGTCCACCAGTTTAATCCCCCTACTCCCCCCGAACTACACCCCTCTTCTTCGCAAGGCAAATGATAACCCAGTTTAACCGAGTAATGCCCGTTGTCTTCGTGATGCCAAATCAAACGATCTGGCCGATACCTACCCGTGTAATTGCATCAACATCTTCCTTCTCGCAAAGAGCGTCCAGATTTTCTAAATTCCAAGAGCGATCATCGTTTCAAAAATCCGCCATTCTCAAATCAGAATGATGAGGATCTCGGATCGCAGTTCGGGGTCTGAACGTAGAGACGTTAGGAATCCACGGATCGGAGAAAAAACGAATACCCTGGCTGTTCCCAATCACCCATCACATACCTCTAGACACCACATTTTGCCCCTCCAAAATGCTTCTCCAAACAAAAGAGCTTCGATTATCTGCTTTAGCCATCAATAGTCTGAACGACGATTAGTACTTACTTCTCATAACACGTGCGATCAACGACGACGGCCGATAGAGCAACCTCCAAAACTATTTCCCCAACATAGCCCGGTTAAAAATTCGGAAGTCTCGCAGTCCAAGCCCACCCACCCCCGTTGAGCTCTTAATGGTATTTGCTTACTTACACGTAAAGTGAAAATTAGTTTACATATAAAATTAGTTTGTGATTTTATAAGAATCATGTCAAAGAGAAAAAAAAAGTCTAACAAATCAGTTTCCAAGGAAAATAGTGTTTTGAACTGTTCTTTTTACAAAAATAGGATGCCAAACAGACACTAAATATATATGTCTGGGTAAAGGTCACTTTCACCCCCATCTAGTTTAATTGAGAAACCATTCACTCCTTTTAGTTTGGAAAATAACTCTTCAATTCGTCGTTGTGTCGACCTTCATTGTGCCAATCAGGGTTTCTAAGAGTCCGTTTGGTAATACTTTTACTTTTTTTTAGACTTAGTTGTATGTCGTCTACTGAGATCGAACCTAAAACCTCATGTAGGGGCTTTTAAACGTTCTACCACTTGAGCCAACAGACAATAATATTTTTGATTTCTACAACGTTGGTTTTTGAATTTCAAAATTACATTAATGTGTTTTGTATTTTTTTATATTCTGGAAAGTTGTTGCTTCTTTATTGCAGTTTTTTAAAAGCAGGAGAATGACTGCTTTGCAGGTTCTGTGTTTTGACAAATTTATTTTTTGACTTGATATTCATTAATAAATCTCGATTCTTTTTATTGTAATAGCACTATTTATTATATCGTGTCCGATATTGTCGTTTCGACATTAAGATAAAGTCTAATGCACTAGTTACCAAACAAATATGTCAATAGTCCTTTTTCACAAAAGGTTATATACGATCATGCGTACAATACTTGCTACACAATTTTTTTTTAAAATGCCACAACATTCTCAAACTAGTCATAAACTACCTGAAGTTGGGCACGCTGAAGGGGTGAAAGTGTCATTTCCCAAACTGAAAGGGAGTGAAAGTGTTCTTTAGTCAAAGTCGCGGTGGGTGTTACAAGAAATAGTTAAATACTTAAATCCACGTCCGAGCATTCAAACCAAACAACTTTTCTTGTCAGAAATTACTATCAACAGCTAATGATCCTCGTATTTTCACATTCAAACATGCGCTCTTCAGAATTTCCAAAATCAGAGTCAATTTTGTCAACTCAATCCAACGGCCTCTAATAAATAATCATGCCTTTACGGTCAAGATTTGTCCATATATTTCCTGATTTGAATAATGACAAATGGGAGCGTAAGAGCATTTAGCATCCCAAAAACGAGAGGTTCTTGTATGTTTCAGGAACACATCCAACGCCGTGCTTTCTCGATCACTTGATTTTCTTAATTTTTAACGAGAAGCGCACTTAATCGTTCGTATACAGTAAATTTTTAACACAACTTTATTAATGAAACAGTAGTGGATAAGTCTTGTCAACCTAACTCGCTCGTTGCAAAAGTTACCAATTACAGAAATTAGCGAGTACTGGTTTGCATCCGGCGAGGAGCTAACTGCTTTGTACATGCTTTTGCACAAAAGATACTAAAAAGAGGAGACATTTGGGCTTCCATCTCAACATATTAGACTTGTACTTCCTTGATAGATTAGTTGGGTCATTTGGCCCAAATTTAATTTTAATACAGTTAGATTTTCACAAAAAAGAAAATCTTTCATATGATTACATACTTCTGCTGTCTATATCTCAATTTCGGATGTCGTTCCTACAAAATACAACATTTTATTAAAATTGCGTACAAAAATACAAGAGTTAAAACTTGAAATACATTTTACGCTTGATGAAACATTGTAACAGTCGTCCACCCCCATACCCTGTTTTAGCTCACAATGTGACAAGTCTGCCATCCGCTTACTTTAGTGACCTTGTTTTAGCTCACAATGTGACAAGTCTGGCATCCCTTTACTTTAGTGACCTTATTTTAGCTCACAATGTGACAAGTCTGCTACCCGTTTACTTTGGTGAATTCAAAAGTCAAAACATAACTGTAACCTAAGAGAGAGACAAATACACTTCATCACAATCATTTATTCAACAATGTATTTATAAATCCATCTCACCCAAACGATGCCATTTTCACATGGTGCACAGGGAGCACTGTAAAAATCCCACCTGCCCGCTAAATATCTGACTACACACCCGCCAGTTCCTATTACGGTCAGCTGCCCGTTCTCCAATCAAAGGGCAGCCCAAACTCCAACACACACTCTCCAAAATTAAAATATCCTTAAATCCCTCCTCTTCCCCACTAGCACTCCTACTTAAATACACACACAGACCCCAAACTTTACCCTTCAGCCACCAACAACTCCCAACCTCCACCTCCAAATGACCGAGGTGGAGCACCACCACCGTCGTCGCCGCCTCAATTAGCTCTCTCCGCCACCGAAAACCACCCATTTCTTTTCTTGGTGTAAATATATTGAAAGGAGAATAAATGGGTCAGGGTTTAAGCTGCACAGGCAATGACGAGCACGGGCTTTTCATTGCGATTCAGTTCGGTGACTTGGAAACTGTGCAGAGTCTCTTGGAGAGAGACCCATCTCTTATTCACCAGAGGACGGTGTACGATCGCCACTCTGCCCTGCACATCGCCGCCGCAAATGGCCAGATCGAGGTGGGTTCTTCGAATCCACTCGTTTTTTATATAGAAGTTGAACGTGAAATTGGTTTTAATCTGATGGGTTTTCTTCTTTAACAGATTGTTGAGATGTTGTTGGAGAGATCTGTAAATCCAGATTTACTCAATCGGCACAAGCAGGTGAGCATAAAACAGATTTTAGAAAATTGGGTCTTAAACCGGCTGATGAATTCGAATTAGGGATCTACCCTCGGGGAATAACACATAACTTATTTCTCTCGCAATTGGAGGGTAGATTGCAAATACTAATTCCGGCCAAGTGTAGATTGCAAAGTGCATTTTAGGGAAGGGTATAGTGCAAAATTAGAAACATTCTAAATTTGATTGTTTTTTATGGGTTTAGACTCCATTGATGTTGGCTGCAATGCATGGGAAGATCTCTTGTGTGGAGAAGCTAATTGAAGCTGGAGCTAATGTATGCCAAACCAAACCCTTTCACCTTTCTATGTTCTTGCTCAATTTGGTGTGGATTTGTTCTTTTTTGCAGTTTCAATTGATATGTCTATATTTCGAAAACTGTATTCAGGTTTTGATGTTTGATGCAACAAATGGAAGAACATGCTTGCACTATGCCTCCTATTACGGTCACTCAGATTGCCTCCAAGCGATTCTCTCCGCTGCCCGTGCATCCCATGTCGCTGTCTCTTGGGGTTACGCCAGATTTGTAAATATTAGAGATGGGAAAGGTGCAACACCGTTGCATCTCGCGGCGCGTCAAAGACGCCCCGGATGCGTTCATATTCTATTAGATAACGGAGCCCTTGTGTGTGCATCAACGGGCGGATATGGGTATGAATTTGATTGGTTATATGTCATTTATACAATTTCTCATTTCAAACACTCATTCCAATAAGCTGATATAATTTCATCTGATTTAGGTTCATCCAAACACACCCATTGATCTTGCATCATTGCTGTATCCAATTGATGAAAACTTATTTATGTGCAGATTTCCCGGTAGCACACCGCTTCATTTAGCAGCTAGAGGGGGTTCCTTAGAATGTATCCGCGAGTTGTTGGCTTGGGGTGCCGATCGGCTTCATAGAGACGCTTCAGGGTACTTTTTCTGTTTCATTTTTTCCTTTGAAGCTAAGGAATATTACTAGTAGTATGTAGGAGTAGATCAAATAGGTTCAAATCTCTTGGTTTAATTGCTATGGAGAGGAAATTCATTGGCAATCAGTAGAGTTAATAGATTGTTTGTTCATTCAAATCTTGTGGTTTAAATTATAAAGCCAAATGTGAAAATATCTCTCTTGGTAATTGACTTTCAACCTCGTGGACCCCACGAGGACTTTGCTACTAAACCAACCCCTAATGTTTCGTCTCTATATCCTTTTAGCTGGTTTTTAGGTGGAAATTATGATTTAGGAACCAAATCACCAATACTACTATTAATTTTATCACTTTTATCTTCTCTCCAAAAAAATTATTTGTCGAGCTGAAAAGTATTGATTTATTTCACTACGTATCTTCATTTTCCCTCTTGATCTCAGTGACCACGAGATCAGCGAGGAATTGTCTGAGATGATTCAGCAGCTGATCTTTTTATTTTTGGGGATGCAGGAGAATACCATATGCAGTTGCTCTAAAGTGCAAGTATGGAGCATGTGCAGCCTTGCTGAATCCTTCTTCAGCCGAGCCGCTTGTATGGCCATCGCCATTGAAGTTCATTAGCGAACTTAACGCCGACGCTAAACTCTTGTTAGAACAAGCATTGATGGAGGCAAACAAGGAAAGGGAGAAGAGCATCTTGAAAGGGACGGACTTCTCGATTGCATCTCCTTCACATTCCGATTCTGGGATTGATGATAGTACATCTGAGGTATCTTTTCAAATTTATCAAGATTCGTCAAATCAAATCAATTTCAAATATTTCTGATGCAAAAATCACGCTTTTCCGCCGTAATAGACCCTCAAAGCAGTGTTTATTTGAAATAATGTTCCTCAATGTTTCCGAGGGTTAAACAAAGGACTTCACTTTATTAAAGAGATATTTGTCACTAAACGACAACCTTTTTTTTCCTCTACCAATTTGCTAGAAGTTAAGCATCCCACCGTAGACTAGAAGAATTAAGTGATGAAATGGTCCACTAATAAAAGCGAGACAGGTTTGAAAGTTTCAAAGATGAGATCTTTTTCTTCATAAAGCCAACTCCCCCCAGTTTTAGATGACCAGGACATTCAAACTTATTGATGTTTCCCGTTCACGACCTAATTGAGGTATGGAGTGGCGTCCTACGCGGAAAGTCCACAGAACCCCCCCCCCCCCCCCCCCCCCCCCCCCCCCCCAACTGTCTTTCGTACTTTGTCGAAACACTATGGTATTTATTGGCCACCCTTTTAGTAGTTTGAATTTCCATAGATGATGTCCTGTTTTGTCTCATGAACTTGGCTTCTTTTAGATGTCTGTTTCTTGATAGATTGTTACATTTCACATGATACAATTCCGGTGGGCGGAAGAATTTTTGAACTTAGGAATATTTGCTGTATGACCAGTTTTGTTGACATTGAATCTCTTTTGCAGGCGAGTGACTCTGATTTGTGCTGCATATGCTTCGACCAAGTCTGCACGATCGAAGTCCAAGACTGCGGACACCAGATGTGCGCTCAGTGCACGCTGGCATTGTGCTGCCACAACAAGCCCAATCCCACCACTGCGTGCCTCACAGCGCCGGTGTGCCCGTTCTGCAGAAGCAGCATCGTGCAGTTAGTGGTTGCCAAGGTGAAAACAGATATAGACACTGAGCTAGACACTGCCTCCGTGAAGCTAAGAAAGTCGCGGAAATCGAGGAATTTCAGCGAGGGGAGCAGCAGTTTCAAGGGCTTGTCGGCTGTGGGTTCCTTCAGTAAAATAGGAGGCCGCAGCTCCGGTAGAATTGCGGCGGAGACCGAGTGGATTGATAAACCTTGAAAAAACTCTGAGGTAGTGATGTGACAGCTGTATTGCTTGAGTTGCTTGAATATTCATTGAAATGAAATGTTCAATAATGTGACATATCACATATGTAGCAGTTGCATTACAAAGATGCTCTGATGAAGATTTGGGCATTCGGGTTATTGGTTTTTATTGGATTTAGGATTTCGATTGGATGGAGATGTGGGGGCCCACTTATTCGGGTTTATACATAGAGATCATCAGATCTCCATCTGGATTGTAGATTTGGGGGGAAAAACTTAGAAATAAGCAAAAGAGAAGTGATTTTGCTGGTTTAAGATTGGGTTTTTCTTTAGTGATGTTTGCTTGCTTGTTGTAGTAATGTTTTGTTTACTTCAGCTTGAAGAGAAGTCTGGTATTGGGATGATGCTTTAGGGGGACTGTAAGCACTGTATCATGGTTGTTCCCATTGAAAAAAGTAGTGAAAATGTATTCTTTTGTTTACTTCCAACCAACCATTTCTTTTCTTATTCTCTTTGTTTTGAAGCTACCTTGTGTTTAATGAAATTGGGGATCTCTATGGTTGCAGAAGAGAGTGTTGCCCATTTGTTTTCTGGTGGTGGTCATGTGATCATGTCTCCAATTCTATGTAGTTTAATCTGTTACTGTACTGACTACCAGTAGTTGGTTTTTTGTTAATTATTGGGTATCAAATACTGGTAGGAGACAATTATGGTACTATAATAGTGTGCACTGTGTAGAACAGAGAAACTATGATTTCAATCTTTGACATGGCCAGACAGTCAGAACTCAGAAGACACATGAGGATAAGAAGAATAATGATCTGAGGTTCATATTTACCATAGGGAATTCATTAGCTGCTTCTGGATTGCAATGACTCAATGTAGATGAGGTGAATTGAGTGAATGTTCCTAAACTCAAACTTTAGTCCGATTTGATTAAAACCGGCACTTTTATTTTAATTCCGTTTCTTATGACACAAAATTTTAAGTTGAAAATCTGCTGATTAAAATAATTTCAGTGTAATTGTAGAATCTCCAGAATTAAGGTTATGCAGCTGTAAATAGGCAAGTTAAGTTTCACCTCGCGATTACATAATCTAGCCACTCAAAAAGCCTCAACTCCATATACATAAACACTCGCACCTTTGTTTCAGATGGAGAGCTAGTGCAGCTTGATGTAACAGTTGTACTCGAGTACACATGAAAGTTCTTCCATCCGTCTTAATTTATTTGTCAGCTATGTGAAGTACCGTATAAAACAACCCAAAAACTTTGCTATCCTTTTAAAATCCTGTATTTTTTAATGAAGCAATAAGCATCAAATAACATGTTTAATTAGTAAATATGACGAATAAGAGAGGAGATACAAACACAAGTTTAGTTGAATAACCAATAAGATCAAGGTTTAAGTATAACCAACCAAGAAGATCATCCCGGGGAATAACAAGACAAAATATCTTCAGGAGGAGCTTCTCAATTACTAATTCTAAAATATCTCCCTAATTTATGATAGGTGATTTATCTAGTACTAATTAATTCCATAAAAATGCACACATTATTTCTTCCTACAACACGATACATGAATGTAGATAAAAAGATGCCGAGAATAAGCTATTCGGTCTCTACCCAACTGCGGAAAGCACTCACAAAAAGGACCCTTTTCGTCGCATCGACTTATTGCTTGTATATGTAGTTTTGCACTAAAAGTGGTCCAAGAAAACAACAACCCTATACCAAACTTAGATGTCCTTCAATGGGTTTTGACACTGGAGCAACCCGATTTGGTGTGAATTGGGTGGTGTTCATCAGCAAACAGCAAGCGTGGAGATTATAAAAGCGGATGTCAGCGATGTGACGTGTAATTTTATCGGACACACGATTACTCCACGGAAAATAATAATGAGCAAAATGGTTCGCACCTACTAATATAGAGACAGATTATAATTGGCAGGTATTAGTGCTTTTAAGCTTTGCTCAGGAAAAAAATATCTGCACTTCCCTTTATTTGTCATACCTATCCTTGATTAGAGGCATACACTTAAAGTTTGAAAATTGATGTTGAAAAAATCTACTGAATTACCTTGAATAACACTCAAGCCGCCAGTAAGTAGAATGCAACAATTTTATTTTTTTACTTTTATTTTACTTTTTGATAAAATATTTAGCAATTTCTTATGCTTTTTTCCATGGGTAAAAGACATTTTCACCCTCTATGTTTGATGCAAGGAGATTTTCACCCCTTCTAGTTTAGGAGAAGACACTTTCACTCCTTCGGTGTGCCAAATTTCAGGAAACTTACAATTCTGACACAGTTAGTCTAGGGGGGTGGGGGACTGTCACTCATAGTAGTTTTTTGGGAGGAATTTTCCCTCTTTGAATATGGAATGACACTATCAATGGTGTAAGTGTTTTGAAGTTTGGAACACGGAGGGGTCAAAGTGTCTTTTCCCGAATTGAATAGGGGTAAAAGTGAACTTATTTCAAACCTGAGGGGGTGAAAGTGTATTTTACTCTAATTAAATCAAATCTCCCACACAAATTGAACCCATTATTATTATGATTATTATTATTATTATTATTATTTGGTTTTTTGAAGAGAGACACTGAGGGGTGAGGGCACCCACCCATAAAACACAAGAGATTATGTACTCCCTCCGTCTCATAATAACTGACTATTTTTGAAACTCCAACTTAATGCAATTAATGCATGTCTCCTTGACATTTATAATAACATTGACATAATTGTCCTTCATTTCTTCATTTCCAACACACTATAGTTACTTTTTAAAGTGACATTCTTGTCAATGTGTGCACTTTTAAAGTTGAAAAATAAAAATGGACAATTATTTTGGGACAACCCAAAATAAAATAGTGGATAGTTAATATGGGACGGAGGGAGTATATAACAGCAAGTACTGTTGAATAACGCATGAAAGATCGATATACGACTACTGTTAAACTAACTCAGTGTAAATTTTACGTGAGAAAAAGTGAAAAAAAAAAAAAAAAAACTTCACCATAACTAGACATGTACAAGCGCTACAAGCACATGATCCAGCCACTGACATTGGTCCTATTCTGCCCATGAGATTGAACATTGAGGACTATTTTAGGTCAGTGGTAGAGAGGATAGGCCAACAAATCCATCCCTCCCTTGACGGAAGGTAATAATCCACATATGATCTGAAATGGAGGACTAGGGGTGACCCAGCTAAGAGGCAGGTAGGTCAATGAAGCTCAATTATTTTCCTTGCATTTTAGTTGCTTCTGCCACCCAAATAAGGACATATACTAGGATAAGTGGCATGTACTGCAACAAACGATTGGATAAAACAAGAGATGGGTATCTCGGGCTCGCCATGGGCCGGTCCAGATGGGCTCGGGCCGGGTCGGGCTAAATATTTTAGGCGGACACCTTGTTTGGCAACTCCAAATCTATATATGCATGTTTAGTATGTGCTTTTAAAATGGTGTCCAAATAGGCTCCCGGTGCATGTTTGGCACCAGTGTTTTTAAACACATTTGTAAAATGCTTCATTATTTTACTAGAAACACCTTTGATAGCGCTGGTTTTTGCCAGTTTTTTAGACTTGTTTCTGCTTAAACCCTGTTGTGTCTTAAAACTGGCCAATTTTGGTGTTCTTTTTTCCGCTTTTGTCATTTTTTTACACAGATACCAAACAGGCTCTTAGTATTACATCTTAGATGAGCAAAAATAAGTCTCCGAGAAATATATGAATAATTCTGATGTCCCAAATCCATAAGATTTCATGAAAAGATTTCCAAAATGACAGTCCATGCTTAGTCCACAAAACTCACCTAATTAGTTACTATTATTCCCCACACATGCAAGGAAATAACATTATTGGAACTCCACAGCCCCTACCTTGTTCCAACCCTTCTCTTTTGTTGCAGTTCTCTCCTTCTGAACCCAACCATGGGGTTGAATTAGGAGGAGCTATTCTTCCATTAACAAACAGCGAATTGGAATCGCAGTATTCCGGCTGATGTTCCATTTCAATCTCATACAAAAGAGGGCTGTGGCCGTTTCTATGCTCATTTGCTGCTCTTCTCTCAACTTCAAGAAACTGTCCAAGGGACGGCGGCACATTAATGTTGTTGTTGTTAACAAGAGGACTTTCAGCGGCGGTGGTGGTGGTGTCTTTTTGGCAGAAGGGGAAGCACCATGGTGTACGTCTAGGCCTAGCAGTCTTTTTGGTCCTTTCTGGAACTTGTGGTGTCCTCTTTCTTCTTGCAGATCTCCTCGACAGATTTGTGGTTCTTGAAACACCCATTAGGGTCCCTAGTGTAGTGCTCTTGTCATAGAAGAATGACCCTGTAGACTAAACACCAATATAACAATAATTTAGAATATTATAGGTAAAATACTATACCTTTCCCAGGCCTAAATTTAGGCCAGTTTTGCAGAAAAATCAGCTCCAATGGTGGAGGAAATTCTGTTATATTTTCTGGACAAATACAAACGACTAAAGTTCATGGAGGAAAAAATAAAAGTTTAATCTGTATTGTCGACTAAAGTTCATTTCTTTATTTTCTAGTTTTAATGATGAAAACTAGAAAATAAAGAAATGATAATGATGTGCTATATTTAAAACCTAGTGCAGAAGCAACAACTGAGTGACGGAGTAAAATTTAAGGCTGGAAAAAATAAAGTTAGAAAAGTATTTTTGCTGTTGGAGGTGCTCTAAGGATTCATAAGGAAAACTTCGCCATCTTTCACACTGGCATCCCACAGGCATACGAGAAATCTCACGAGACTGCTTGCAAATCGCAAAGGAAATTTTAAGAATTTTAGTTGTAACGCCTTCTGTAATTATGCGGAGAAATTCATAATCCAATCAAATGAAGGCAATTTCAACCACCTCAAATCAATAATAGGTGGATACATGTTCGAATAGTCAATCTACGCCAAGAGGAACATCCTAGAAGTAGGAAAAATAATCTACCTAATACAAGCCGCGGTCATGCATTAACAGCGCCGCGACAGAAACAAATGGACAAGTTTATTTTAACCTCGGCACGACGTGCACAATTATACATACACGTGAAAATGAATCTCACCTAACCAACCAACCAAGAAAGGCGATGTCCAGTGTAGGATGATTAATCTATCTATTCCTACCGCCGATAACATGCACATAATTAAATGAACCCTTTTCTTTAACCAAGTAGTAAGAAAAGGGATTTTATTAAGAATCTTAAGGTTCTATCTTAAAATTAATTGGCAATAGAGGGAGCAGTCTAAGTATCTGATAAGGCACAAATGAAACTGACAAACTCCTGACGTAAGTCAAACAACGATTCTCAACAGTCTCAATAACACCAACCTCTGTATCTAAATCAGATGCTGAATCTGTAGAGGTGGGAGAGGAACTTAAAGACGTGGATCCGAAAACATCGATGTTTCTAAGCAATCCAGTCCTCACATTCATCGGCTGCAAACCCAGTGGCCATCCTTCTTCCTAAGATCAAATCAGTCAGAGAAAAAATAAAAGTGAGAGAGTTCAAGGACAATGTATTCAGCAATTATTCAGAAGAAAAAGTAGTAGTAAAAATCCAAAAACAACTGCAGTAGGAGTTGTAACTAACAAAGAAAAGAAAGATTTTTACCTGCTGATCAGTCATGACTGTGAAGATCCTAGAATTCCCAGAGAGGTCACTTCAACAACATCAGGTAAATTCCAGGTATCATCAAACAAGGAAATGGAGAACTGTCATTTCCTTAGCAGCATTCTCTCCTGCTAAACCACACAAGTGCTTGAAAGGTGAGAAATCATCAGAGGTGGTACTACTATCACCATTCCATATGGGCACTGTCATTTGCTTTTAGTTGATGGGAAAGAAGAAACAGAATCATTAGGGGGAAATACATACCACTCCGTCCCGTCTCTATGTTCCCATGGCGGCTGGGCTCTGGGAATAAGAAAGGGACGGAAAAGACCTAAATAACCCTGCTGACTTAAAGTATCTACAAACAGACCAGCAGTCAAATCAACACTTTTTAGAAAAGTTGTTGATTTGATTAAAAATGAAACTGGAGGGTAAATTTCCCTCCAAACACTAAACCAAATCTACATTTTCAAACAGGTGGATTCACAATCCTTCGGTTATAGGTGTGCAATCCTCCCCTCGAAAAAACGACCCTAGCCGATAGGAACCCGTTGGTGCCGACCGTCTCCTTTTCGGTTCATGCCAGTGGATTGGCACGAGGAGCGAAACAAGGTTATGGTTTGGTATTTGAAAGACTCTTTACTAACTATAGCGGACATTCGGAAGATGCCGTATTCAACCTCTCTCTGTTGAATGTTGGGGTTTCTATTTGACCCCGGAATCAGTAATACGCTATTTCCATACCTTCGAAATGGAAATGAAAAGAGGGGGCGAGAATTTGTGGAGCCAAAACATGGCATTTCTCCACAAACTCTATAAATACAACATCAAATAAAAGTTCTTGAGTGTCCATATTACAACAGTCCAGTTTAACAACAGTTCATGAGTGTCCAAAATACAAGAAGAAGAAAAAGAAGATGAAGAAGAAGAAGAAGTAGAACAAGGTACAGCACCATCATCCTCTCCAGACCTCACCACCAACATCTCCACCCTTCAAACATCATCTTCTCCATCCTTCTTTCATCTACCACCTTCATCTCCATCCTTCTTCCTGCAACAAATACAACCCAGATACTATCATCAATGTCTATGCAAACCAAAAAACTCACTTTTCAGCAAAGGTGTGACATCAAAGACTACTTGCTACATGGAAGTACGGACATGAGGCCATCTGCTGGATTAATAAATAATGCAGCAGCCAAGTTTGGTTATAGTCGCAAAACAATTGGTAAGATATGGAAAAAAATACAGCAGTGTGTCACTGATGGAGTTCACATTGATGTTAAATCCAATCAAATTGGAAACAAGAAGCCAAAGATGCAGCTGGACAAGGATGCTCTGAAGAAACTGCCCAAAAAAGACAGACACACCATCAGACAACTAGCAGGTGATTTTATTTAGTTTTTACGCCAATTCTCAGATTATTATTTCATCACAGAATTGGGTGTGATTGGGTTTAGGCCACACGTCTTAAAACCTAATCTAGGTGATGGGGAGCTACAAAATTTTGGATTTCAAACTCTAAAACCCACCCACCTAGAAAGGCAAGGCACAACTCTAAACCCCCTCACTATTATACCAAATGTAGCATCATGTATCTTATCATTATTTGCGTAGAAAATTCTCAGATTGGCTATTGCACAATCATCACCGATATGTTAGCATACTTGTAATTATGCAGGCAATATTACAATGAGCAGATCAGCAATTGGTAGACTTCTAAAAAATGGGACCTTAATAGGAAGGAAATCACATCTCCGGCCAGAACTGACTCCAGCGCAGAAAATTGCAAGGCTCAAATGGAGTGTCGAGCATGTAGAGCTAACAGAGAATGGTGACATCAAGTACAAGACTCAGCAATTCACAATTATGATTGATGAGAAGTGGTACCACATAAACTCATCTCATAAGTATATCTTGCTACCAGAAGAGGAAGTTCCACATCATACCACACAATCCAAACAGCATATTCCTAAAATAATGTTTATGTGTGCTGTTGGGAGGCCACTATATGACACAGATGGGGAGTTGCTTTGGGATGGCAAAGTGGGGATTTGGCCATTTACAGAGGAGATAGCAGCACGAAGAAGTTCAGCTAACAGGCCAAGGGGTACAATTGAAGTGAAACCAATTCCATCAGTTAATGCAGAAGTAATGAAAGAGATGCTCATATACAATGTCATTCCAGCTATAAAGGCACAGTGGCCAGCAAGTTTGGCAAAAAACATAATAATTCAGCAGGATAATGCTACTCCACATATGCACAATGATGATCCAGAATTCAGAGCAGTTGCAGATAGTGATGGCTTCAATATTAACCTAGTCAATCAACCACCAAAGTCCCCAGATTGCAATGTAAATGACTTGGGATTCTTCAACTCCATACAGAGTTTGCAGAACAAAATGCAAACCGAGAAGTTTGAAGAACTAGTCGAGGCAGTTGATATGGCATATCATGGGTTTGAACATCAAACATTAGATGACATATTCATCACAAGTCAGATGTACATGACAGAGATCATGAAAGTCAAGGGAGGTAACAATTTCAGGCAGCCACATATGGGGAAGGAAAAGCTGAGGAGGCAAAACATTTTGCCAAAGTATTTGACTGTTGATCAAATGCTAGTATTGGACAGCATTGACTACTTGAGGGAGCTACAAGTAGACATTGCTAATCCAACCCTATTGGAGGGTCTAGGATATGAGGGAGTGTAGGTAAACCCTCTTTCTATATATTTTGGGGCACATCACATCTTTTGTAATTAGTGTGTAATTCCCAATCACCAAGAAACTGTAATGGTGAAGGGGAGTGCCACATTGCTCAGAAATGCAATGGCTTTTGTTGGATGTAGCAATCTCAGATCTTCACATACAATGCAGTTAATTGCTTCAAGTTTAGTTGGATGTAGGCAAAAAGCCACTTCCAAACTAAACAAGTAGTTTTGAATTGCATTGCTACAACTATCAAACGTGTATGAGTTGCAATGAGAAAGATCATCATAGATGGAGTCGTATAATTTCAGAAATAGCAATCTCAGATCTTCACATACAATGCAATTAATTGCTTCAAGTTTAGTTGGATGTAGGCAAAAAGCCACTTCCAAACTAATCAAGTAGTTTTGAATTGCATTGCTACAACTATCAAACGTGTATGAGTTGCAATGAGAAAGATCATCATAGATGGAGTCGTATAATTTCAGAAATAGCAATCTCAGATCTTCACATACAATGCAGTTAATTGCTTCAAGTTTAGTTGGATGTAGGCAAAAAGCCACTTCCAAACTAATCAAGTAGTTTTGAATTGCATTGCTACAACTACCAAACGTGTATGAGTTGCAATGAGAAAGATCATCATAGATGGAGTCGTATAATTTCAGAAATAGCAATCTCAGATCTTCACATACAATGCAGTTAATTGCTTCAAGTTTAGTTGGATGTAGGCAAAAAGCCACTTCCAAACTAATCAAGTAGTTTTGAATTGCATTGCTACAACTATCAAACGTGTATGAGTTGCAATGAGAAAGATCATCATAGATGGAGTCGTATAATTTCAGAAATAGCAATCTCAGATCTTCACATACAATGCAATTAATTGCTTCAAGTTTAGTTGGATGTAGGCAAAAAGCCACTTCCAAACTAAACAAGTAGTTTTGAATTGCATTGCTACAACTATCAAACGTGTATGAGTTGCAATGAGAAAGATCATCATAGATGGACTCCCCCTTTCCCCCGATCCAATCACCCTCAGATAGCATTTTCAAATGCATCATCACAGAATGTTGGATGCTTTTGTGCTAATAAGAGACATCACAAATAAATTTGTGTGTTACAAATAGCACAAAAGCAATGCATTTGTACAGGTATATGAATCTGTGAATCCAAAACTCTCAGTTTAACATCATTGAGTAGTGGATATATAGGTACCAGTAGTTCACAGATCACAGATGCATATAGCTAGATCCAACTAAGCATATTGCTACATCACATATGCATATAGATAGGTCACAGATCCAAATAACAATACCCAACTAAGGAGGATCACATATGAATATACATGAACAGATAACCATATCCAATTTACCAGGATCACAGATGCGTATAGGTAGATCACAAATCACATACAGAGATAGATCTCAGAACATTCATCACATAACCATGAATTCAGATAGGTCACAGATTGCATAACAAAATATCACAAATATCATCACAGATACTTGAACAGAAATAGCGAGAGAGAGAGAGAGAGATAACTGAACCTCCCTAGTTCTTCCTTTAGTCTCTTCCATGCCGGACAGTAGATAAACATAATTTTATCAATCATAGCTTCAGTTTCTGGACGCAAAGGAGGAAACAGAGGGTCGTCCGGTGGCAAGAGAGGAAACGGAGGGCCGTCCGGTGGCAAGAGAGGAAACGGAGGGCCGTCCGGTGGCAACGGAGGAAACGGAGGGTCGTCTGGTGGTTGTGTCTCATCGGAATCGTAGTCAACGGGAAAGAACTCCGACTCAGGAACAAATTCACCGTCGTCATCTTCGGAATCACAGACCATTTCGGCGGTGGAATCGGATTCCCCCATAACAGCCCTAATCGAAACCCTAACCCTCGAAATAAGTTGGGGGTCGGTTGATTAGAGGGGAAATCGACCAAGAACAACAACAACCAGTACTAGATCTAATCTTTAGAGACACATGCGACCATCATCGTTGATGAGCTACGGCGGCGATGAGGTTTGGGGAAGAACAGTCGGGGGAGTGGGAGAGAGAGATAGAGAGACAAATGTTTCTTTCCGTCGGTTGGGTAGAGATGGATAGGTTAGGTTAGGCTAATGGGTAGGGTTAGGCTAATGGGTTGGGCTAATCTCTTTAATTAGTGTTAATTTGGGCTCATTTCTGTAACTAGCCCAATAACTTGATCCAATTATGTAATGTAATAATAAAAAAAAAAAAGTGGGCCTGCTAGATCAGAGGGGTATTTGTGACTTTTACCTTGTTTAAGGTTACCATTTTTGGCAACGGGAACAAAGAGAGGGGACAGACCAAAATGGAAATTGGGAACAAAGAGACGGGACGGAGTGGTAGTACTATGATAAAGCAAACAAAGGTAAATTCCAAACAGTGGGTCCATAGCTGTTTGTTGATTCTTTGACAATTCTGCCTTTACATTATCACTCATGTGGCCAGTGGTAAAGGATATTTAAAAAAATTGACCCCAAGTACCTCACTCCCGTGCTTTAGGGATAGTCGAGGAGGTAAAATGTGGGATGTACCTCAACCAATTTGGATGCTTGAGATGTGAACTAATCAGCCTGAAAGAAGCTTCTACCAAAATTCTCTGTATTTGCTCAGAACGGGGTTCTAACTACCACCCTCTAGGTTAATTGCAAGCGAGCAGTCACAACCGCACTCAAACTCTTTGCAGCTGAGGTTTGCCTCAGGGGCAAGGTAAAGATGCAGGGGCGGATGGACTTGAGGACAAGGTGTCATCCCTGACTTTTTGAAAACTCCACTAGCACTCCTCTGATTACAGCTATTTTACACTAACATCCTTAAGAAAAAACACATAAATGTCCCGCATGGAATTAATAGTTTCCGTCATATCCTTAAAAAAAACCATAATATATAATGATTTTACTTAATAACTTCCATATCATATAATTTTGCCCAGGCTGGTTCAATTTTCAAGCTCCGCCACTGTATGGAAGCACTGCCTCATGTTCGAGTCCCTCCAGGCTCCAGCCATCAGGTACCCCTATATCGCCTTAGACTTGTCGAATGTAAAGATTTCTGCCTAAACAGGAGCTATTTGATCTTTAGCAACAAGTTAACAACACTTGTTAACAACACTTGTTACACTTCCAAAGCTGTTTCTGTTCTTTCATTTGCTTAACTTAAATTCCCTCAGTTTCACACATTTTTTCTTGATCAAATCCCTCATTTGAACTTTGGCTCTTACAGTATTTACAAACAACAGCTCCCGTAGAGGTTAAAAAGCAGGTAAATGAGCAAACACCTCTGTAGATCATAGAATTTTTTCTCTCCTATCATCACTCATAATAGACCAGATAGAACATAGTACTGGAACAGATTTGGTGCCTTTTATCCAGATGATGGAAAGGGGATCCAACGAAGTTTGAAAATGGATGATCTTTTATGCTTCAGTGTATGCCAGCAAAGCACATGTCCCTTCCTTTCCTTTCTGGAGTGCAACTTCACATTCAGTCAAAAAAGCCATCCTGTTTTTTCTCAAGATGTCAATAGTTGAGAGGAAGAGGGCTGGGCCGGGTTGAGGGATTGGGAAACTTGAATCCCACTGATCCCGGGGTTGAGGGGGTCGGGTGAGCCTGGCTAATATATATTAATAATATTTTTAAAAATATATTTTAAATATTAAAGTTTATATAAATTAATTAATAAATTGTATCGTTTTGAGGGGTGGGGGGGGGGGGGGTGTAGTCGAACTGCACCGGGTTGGGTCGGGCTGGGGATTAGGGGGCTGGATGTTGGAGGGGGACGGTCCAGGGCCGGGACTGACTCATTTTAGTGCAGGCTGGGTGGTTTCATGCCTGGTCCGGCCCCTTTGACACATTTGAGTTTTTTCCCACCAGAGTAAATCATGAACAAGACAAGGCCATTCAGTTTTTATTTGATGGGCCTGGGTTTTACACACTCACGGTCTACTCAATGTGCGCAGACTGGGTATTTAATGTTGCTTCAATCAGCGGCCCATGGAAATAGCCTAATGAGACATCAACCACGGGTGTTCTAGTCATAGTACATTCCAAATGCAACTACTGCTTTAGCTCTTGTCTTTTCTCGACCGGCCTTTCTTAAACCAATGATTTCTTTCGTTCTCGAAAAGTTTTAGGTTTCTTGTTTGTGTAATATTCCGTCCCAGATTGAAATATTGTGTGTTAAATGTTTAGAGCTGTCAAACAGCCTCGACATTGAAATCTCTTGACATATCTATATGCAATTTATAAGATGCAGTAAAATTATTAGAGCATGATCCTAAAAATAGCGAATTATGTAGGAAATGCAAAATAATAATAATAATAATAATAATAATAATAATAATAATAATAATAATAATAATAATAATAATAATAATAATTTATGTTGATGGTCGGCCCCTACTCGACCCAAATTATGCGTCCGCCACTGCATGTAACCGGTCTGGCCCTTGAGACCAGATCACTATGGGTAAGCTCAGCTGGTTCATGGTGGGCTGGTCTAGCCCGTGGTTTTAACATATTTTTATTTCATTTCTTAAAATATTATATCGTGTTATTTATGTACACAAATATGTATTTACATGCTTAAATTACTATATTTTTACTAATCTATTTAGATATACAAATGCAAATATAATTTTTGTTAATAACTTGGGCGGTTTTGGGCCGGCCCTGGGCTGGTCGGGTCCTTCGAGTCCTCCATGCGAGACCGGACCGGACAACCTTGTCCCGGGCCGGTCCGATTTGGCAGTCCTCCAGCCCATTTGACGGCTCTAATTTGGTACTTCCATAGTTAATAACATATATAGTAATTTTGGAGTTATTCTGCTATTATGAAGAGTTGTGGTCTTTTTCTGTATTTGTAACGGTTATATAGACGACTATTAATATTCCTCTTCTTCTAGGTTTAGGGTTAAGGTGACTGTAAACCTTATATTCTCTCTAATGAAATCTCTCTTTTCTTCTGTTTATCTCTCTGGATCGTTCATCCTTTTTATCAAACCCTAAGGGGTTTTTCAATAGTAAACTGTGTTAAGTATTTCGATCCAAAGGGGAGGAAATAAAAAAATCTGCCAGAAGGCAATAGATTGATATGGTCCTTGAGCAATGAGGTAATTTAACTGGCCGAGTTGATTGATTTTCTCCTGAAGACCCAGCCATCTTATTTAAAGGGCATTGAATACCTTCCCAGCGTTTTTACCCACCCTGAACTGAGAAAGAACCTAACCTAATGAAGGCAATTGAATCGTGTCTTCCAATGCAATGCACTCTCCTTCAACTAAACTTGAGACTTCGGGTTTTAGACTAATGATATATAACTTCTCAGCGGAACCACTCTTAGACAATGAATTGATTGACTCTTCACCAAACCTGGCCAGCCCCTGTAGAAGTGGTTATAGTGCAACCTTTCAGCCCATGGAATCCAATGAATTGGATGCCAGTGGATATTGGAAATTGATAAAAAGTCACCACTGGTTTAACCACTTTCCCAAAACATGCTCTATCAATTTCTAAATTCTAATCAAAGAATCATCATCACAAGCTAAGAAACGAAGTGTGAATTGTTAGTCAAACCAAAATAATGATTAATACTCCTTTCACAACAAGGTCACCGCGCTGCAGATAAAGACAGGTGGTCTTATTACGTTGTTGTTCATTGCCTGGAATACCTATGAATCCAATTGATACACCCAATATCGTACCAGTAGCTTGAGAGGCTTCGAATCTCGACCAGTAGTTCGTGACACTACGAAAAAACTACGAAAAGACAATAAAAATAAACAAAACTCAAAATAATTCATTCATCTCCGGAAAAATAAAAGTTTAACCCTAACACCTATAAATACAAAAAGTTATAGCGAAATAATCTCAAGACCCCTAAACAATGAAGAAAGTGCAATAACTCACCCCTACTAATAAAACAATATAAATAACGTCCTACTTGTGATTACTTAGGCACGTAGTCGTTGAGATAATTTGGCGGAGCACGGTTCCGTTCCTCACGACGCAGGACAGTCTCACTAGTCTTGTCCTCCGGTAGATACGTGCTCGTATCACCAACCATACATATAACTTATCAGAGGTTGATAATTTTCCGATAGATTCACAGCTTCTGAAACCCTCTAGTAAAGGATATATGCGTGAAGTGTGTTCATGTAATGGGCTTAATGAACCACCGTTGAAGAGTTTCAGTGCACAAACAATTTTTTCTCAGCTAAGCATTTTATCAAACGTTTAGTACGCGCTGCTTAGGAAACCTAGGAAGCCATGATCATCATTAGACAACTTCCACTAAACTTAACTTTTAGACATAGCAGATAAACGAGATAGCAACTTGGGAAGTTTAACATGGAGTGCTCTTTGCAATGAAAAATACAATTGCACGGACAGAGGAAAGAAGAGGGTACGGACACATTGATGTTGAGGTCGGTGCTCTTTGCAATGAAAAACATGATGTTGAGGTCGGTGTTCGCTGGGTGTTACTGCCAAAACAGAAGGAGATGACCAGGGACGGAACTGTGTATTATGTTGCAGGGGCAGCGGCCCCCCCTAAGATTTTGCTTAGAACTAAGCAGGTAGTTATACATATGTGTTTATCCTCATTTTCTTAATAGATGGCCCCCCCTTACGTTTTTGGTCTATCAGGATGTGATAGAGTCACCTAGCTCTCACGCTTGTAATTTTCCACTCACATGATTTTATTAGTCTACATCTATTGGTTGATATATTTTAGGTCACCATTCATGTCACATTATCATAACTCTCCAAAATTTTCAGTTCATTACGTACAAGAGTAATTTGCAATGTAGTAAGTAGTAACTATGAAGTGAAATGCTAATTGGGCAGCTTGGTCACATGAAAGTCAAGTATAATTGGCACGCACGTTCAATGGAGAGAAATAAGCATTTGAATTTCTCTCAATTCCAAAACCCTACCCAATAACCAGGTCCCTGTACTATTATTGAATTTATTGGTTTGCTGCTTTCTACAATACCTCTATACTAGGATGTAATTGAAGTTCTTTCACGAAAATTGAATGAAGTTAGTCTTGCTGTAAATTATTTAAAATCATGAACAATACCATTTCGGTGAGGAATTTACTACTTTATATGAGATTTAAATTAATCGTGTTTTACCATGGCCCCCCTATGAAAACTTCCTGGGTCCGTCCCTGGAGATGACACCGGGGGGACTCAGACAGGGACTAATGCAATGGAAGTAGTGATGGACTTCTGGTTGAAACGATAAAGATATTGAGGGCTAGGCCCATGATTGAAGCCTTTTTGGCCCAATATATGATAGCCAGTTAACTTTTAAATGGAATTGGGAGCTACAGCCCAATAAGTTGCAAATTTTGTGTCCATATCCACTCCATAATTTAGGTTGTAAATGAGCTAAGCCGAATATTGCCATGCTCTGGCTTGGCTTGCTATACCATATATCGAGTGCTCGAGCTCAGTTCAAGCACTATATTCCAGGATAGGCCTAAGGTCGTGAATAATTATAACACTTCCCAACACAATCAGCCTCGCTAGGCTCTGAGTAACTCTTGGCTCTGAGTAACTCATCGCTTGCTATACCATATATCGAGTGCTCGAGCTGAGTTCAAGCACTATATTCCAGGATAGGCCTGAGGTCGTGAATAATTATAACACTTCCCAACACAATCAGCCTCGCTAGGCTCTGAGTAACTCTTGGCTCTGAGTAACTCATCTCATTAGAAGCTCTATTTATTTATTTATGAATGACGAAGGAATAGCCTGTAAAAGTTCGGGCTAATAGACTCGTAGTTGAGGAGACCAATAGCCAACCCTCAGGTTACTCCTAGGTTCGAACTACAGACTTTTAGACAAATGTCCAATCTTAAGAATGCAAACCCGACCAACTCAACTACACCCCTATAGTCTCTTTATTTTTTTCTTCAGCAAATGTACCAATAGACAGTAACTCTTATGAATTTTCTCTTGAGACATGATTTTTTAATTTTTTATCAAGTCTTCTACTAAAAGAAATTGTTACAATTAGTCATCATCTTTTGCGTATTACATCCAGATGTCTCCGGTAAGAAAAACATCCACAACTAAAGCTAACCTAAACTACTTCTACACATACAATTGTCCTTAGTACACAATTCATATATCGCTCATGGAAACTACACTCATGTGTATCTTGGCTGCTGAGAGTGATTGGCGATGATCTGCTCTTGCACGTAAATAACCATCTAGAAGTGAACCGGTGTTATCAATTGTAGCAGTTGATGATCTTTGACGGACTGCGTGACTAGATCTTCTTCTGACAAAGTACATTGAGGCAGGGTCGCGAATCAGCTTAATAACAGCTACGGTATCTTTGAAGGCTGAATGGCACATGCCATGACATGTTCTTTGGTACCACTACTTTTAAAGCTTTTGGCAAAAAAACAAATCTCAATCCAGCCTTGGAAGGCTTGTGTGTTTTCTAAAGGTTGGCTTTGTAGTAACATGAAGATGATAGAGTCTCATGTGCAATTTCATATTTCTTTAGTAGTACCAGTACTGGTACCTCAATATGCAATTTTCAATTTTTCACTGAAATTGAAGTTGAGCAGCTAAAGTTGCTTCACTTCCCCCTAGAGAAGAGAATGAGAATATACCTCCTCCTTGTTTTCTTCACCCTACTCAATTAATTGAAGAGGGGGATGTTTACAACTTTAGGAAAAAAGTCAATTTGGTCCCTTTCTAGCTCTCTTGGCACCCACCAAACCAATGCAAGCTAACTCCTCCATCTCCATGAAGTCTCAACCACACATGCACAAAGAGAGATTGAGAGAAAGAGAGAACTAACAAAATTCATCAAACACCCACCCACATGGCCAAGTGCATCTCTAGAATCATAAATTTGCCAACCAAAGAAAGAAGACAAACACAAGAGTCACAACACATAACACAAACATGGTTGATCATGTTACTTCTTCTATATACAAAGAACAACTACTATTTCACGATCATCATTAAAATAAATCGTTTTTTAATCGTGTAATTCAAACCAAGACACCAAATCATCAATTAGTAGTAAGAATAAAAGTCACACTAGTCGTTGAGTTTTCTGACTTTCTTCATCTTACCGCCAAGATCGGCAAGAATCGACGGCGGAAACAACGAATCAACCTCAGCCGTTAGATCAAGCAATATCCTCCTCCGGCAACCCGCTTTTCTCTTCGCGGACGACGACGGTTGAGGCTTCGGCTTCTTGGGAGCTTTCGGGCAAGAAAGAGGAATCATAGGAATTCTCTGTTCCGAGGATGTCGGAGTTCTTGATCCTTCTTCCTCCACTTCACCATCATCGACCTTGTTATTGCTCGTCTTGATGGTAAGAGGAGGATAATTCAGCGATATTTTCTCGTCCTTCTTCTCTTGTTGTTGTAGTGGTTGTTCATGGGTATCTTGAAAACCCGAGGTGGGTTTTGGGGGAGGATTGGAGGATTCCATGGGACAATCAGAAGTGCCCATAAGGAAGAGATGGAATTGTAGTGGAGGGTGACTATGAATAAGGCACAGAGAGGAAATTTTATGTTATGGAGAGAACTGGTGAATGAGAAACGACAAGGGAGGTGAGAACAAAACGGGACAACAAGAAGTCCAAAAGCTATGGAGAGATGGGTAGGGAAGAGGAACAGAGTAGACAGGGGTTGATATAGATTCAGTGAGAGAGAGTTGGTAGTAGTGTGCGATCAGAGAACATAATCATCAATTGCTATATCTCCATCAATTTGTTTATGGACGAGAGAGAGAGAAGGGGTGGAAGTTTTCATACCCACTTTGAAGGATCCGATGCATAGAAAACGCTAATCTCTCTTTTCAGTCAGCAATTAATAAAACCCCACCTGACCCTGTAAAATCTCCTCCTAGTTGTACTAGTACTACTACTCTTTTTGCTATGCTATGGTTTTGTTCTATTTTACTGCTCTAGTTGATTTGTGCACTCTTTTAAGGTATCGATGCACGTGGTTTAGCAGTGGTTAAAAACACCACCTGAATATTCGTTTCTACTACTTCGATGTGGTAAATTCTAAAATTAAAAAATTATCAAAAAGATGCATCGTTTAGCTAAAAAAAAGTCAAATCGGTCGAAGTGACTCACATACGAGTTAAAAAGTCAAATCGGTGTAATAGAGAATAAACGGATGTAGTACTAGAGTAAGTTACCGATTCATTTGTTTAGAAGACAACTTGAACTGTGTTGGTTCAACCAACTTATGAAAAGAAGTCCATCGAGCTCTCGATTTCGAGTCGATTTCGAGAACCTTCCGAGCTCGAGGTTAGATTATAAATTAGATGATATTCTATATACTTGGAAATGAAAATCAACTTGTAAAAGAAAACCGACTTAGGCACATTGCATCACTCCCTTAATAGGCATTCAGTTGATCTCAAGATAGTTCGTCTTCGACTCATTAGACTCCTGAATAATGCTAATGCTAAGGCTGCTCGCACGAGTAGCAGCCGAGTCTGGTGCAAATTTGGTTGTTTCCATGTTGGTTTGGGACGACTTCTAGTTACTTTGACAGCAAGTTAGGTCCCTTTATGTTTATAAAGTGGTATACGTTGTGCCTGAAAACTGCGTGGTCGTAATCCATGTTTCTCTCTCAGTAATAAATATCAATTTCTCAGGTTCTGGCCGTGGACGTAGCTAAAGATTTCGTTAGTGAACCACGCTGTATTCCGTCTCATTCATAATTCTTGTTTATAGTTTTGTCTCGATACTTCACTATAACAAGACGCTCACTTCGAATTTTCTTAAAACGAATTATATATCAAATATAATTAGTTGACTATAGATTTGACTGAGTGCGCACTCTGAAAGACAATACACCTTTTAAGTCAAGGTTGTGGAGGGATAAGAAGTATGTGATAGTTGCTAATCGTGCTGGCACATGATCCTGATGCAAAAAACGTCCACTGTTAAGGATTGTTGGGAATTGTATTCAGAAAGCCATATTTATGCTTGAATAAATAATTCCTAATAGATTACTATTTGGATCTTAATTTAGTAAACGATGAAAATGCTATTTATTATTTTTTATGTAAATATGCATTATAAAGTCCAATGTTCTATACCTAAGCAATCGGACATGCAGACGAGTTCGGGCATGCGCGAGATTGATTGTCAGCTATTTGTGGAATAGAAGTAAGGGGTCACAGTTGTGTACAAATGAATCCTTGAGAGATGCCTAAGTGTACACCTCAAGTAGAGAAGAAGAACACAAAGAGTTGTAGGTGTGTGTAGGGAGAGAGTAAGCACTGATAACTGTGTGTGAGAGAGAGAGACAGTAGGCTATGGTGCTAGACCAGTGTGTCTTGTTGTCTTATCGTGTCGCAACGGGGAGGTAACGATCCTATATATAGTGGGGAAGTGACCATTGGGGGGGGGTTTAGTGCACCATAAATGGCGGCTTAATGATAGAACCCCCAACGGCACGTTCGACCGTGTATATAGGAACTGTTACGTATCTGCCCGCAAGTATCGGAGACCGTTATGAGATCAGCCACATTAATGGGACACGTAAGCCTACGATCTCTCAGTCAGTTACCAGAGGTCGCGCGCGAGCTAGGTTGTCGCACGCGCGCGACGGACCTTACCCTAGCCTCCAAACCACTAAGTCCCTACAAGTCCTGTGTTATGGTTCGCGGGGGCTCTGTCTCGTAGCCCCCACGTGGATCAGCACGGGTGGTGATCCCGTGTGGATGGAGCACAGCTAGGTGTGATGGATGGCTGCCACGTGGCGATGATCCTTCTGTCTGGAAAGCAATATCCACAATAGCCCCCTTTTGCGCGATTGCTACGCGCTTCTTCTGCTATGCAGTCGCGAAAAATCCACTCTGTGTGGAGCTCACGCGGCCCCTTTTGAATTTTAAATTCGAATATCCATAGCCCCCAGTCTCTGCTATGATTGCCTAGGGTTTGGGGAACACCGTCTAGCCTTTGATGAAGCGTGGCTTCTGTTGAGTTAATCAATCACCATCAGGACTCGCCTATTTTCGAGACGGCGATAGATTAAACGTCAAATCTTCTCAGTAATCGAAGCGTTGCTTGGCTCATCAATCGTCAACAGACGTGACCCTTCAAGGGTTTATTTAAACCCTATTACTCCCTCGTTTGCAACTTTTCCATTGTTTGCACTTTTGAGTTCGTATGCATCAGAGAGAGCTCCCGCAACAGGACGAAGAGTCCTTTGACGAAGTTTGCGATCAATCCTCGACAATTTTTCCAGTTTATTCGAGTACTCATGTGTGAACCAGGTATTTTGCTCTTGATTTGAACTTGCGGTCTCTGAGATTGTCTATCAACTTCTTCAATTTCTTATACTTCCGTCTCCCCCTTTTCTTTCACCTGATTGACCAACCAATGAGATTTGGTTCTCCTTTTCTTACAGTAATGACTCCCAAAAGGACTACTTAAGTCTCATAACTGCCCCGTGAATTATGGCGAAAAGCTCCTTACTTTAGGGGTGACGACTTCTACCTGGCCACCATCTAGGGGCGCACCCTTGAGGTGTCTTCTTCGGGTACGACCCTAGAATTGAAGCCTGAACCAGACAGGGAAGAATGAGATCTAGCAGAGGTTCATGATGTTCACAGATGCGGCATCTAAGCTGGCCTTTATCCCTACAATGACGTTCTTTTCCAGGCTTTCTTGGAGAAACTGGACTGGATGGACGAATGGACTGATTATATTCTTAATAATCACGAGGCCGTGCTGATGGAGGCTGGAATTTACCATGATGTTCGCGCAACCTGGGGTTTTGATCTGAGGCCGATCAGAACATGCTAAAGGTTCTATTTTCTCGGTATTCTCCAAAGACTCATACATTTCACTTCGCGTCTCGTGAGGCCACACCTACTCTGGAAGATGTGGAGAATCTGCTGATGCTTCCAAGCATGGGAACCTTCGATCCTCTGGAAGCGCTTAGTTCTGACGAAGAAATTTCTCTCTCCGGCCAGATGCTAGAATGCATTGCGACTTTGAGGAAGGCTGCTTCGAAGTGTGCTCCCGATGCGATGAAACCTGTTGACACCTTCATGACAGTTTCCGCTGGCGCGAAGAACATATGGTCTAAATGGATCATGTTCTTTTTCAAGGATTTCCCCAAACCTCAGATTATCCAGAAAATTCAGGAGGAGACCCCAGATGAGGTCACTTCTACTGCGGGCGAAGGGTGTGAGTTCTCCTTGTGTGGTTTTCTCTGGGTCTGGTTATCGCGTTTCCTCATAGATGGGAGTCCGCGAGATGGAGTTTTTACCCATGTACTCCCGCTTGCTGTGAAGCTTGCTCTTGGTAAAAGAATTGCCATTGGTCCCCTTGTCTTGGGCTCTCTCTTTTATCGCCTTGATCTAGCAGTGGCCAAGGTTGCGTGTTCGATTCACGTAAGGTTCACCAAAATGTGTACAAAGGAATCCTTGAGAGATGCATAAGTGTACACCTTAAGTAGAGAAGAAGAACACAAAGAGTTGTAGGTGTGTGTAGGGAGAGAGTAAGCACTAATAACTGTGTGTGAGAGAGAAACAGTAGGCTATGGTGCTAGACCAGTGTGTCTTGTTGTCTTATCGTGTCGCAACGGGGCGGTAACGATCCTATATATAGTGGGGAAGTGACCGTTGGGGGGGGGGGTTTAGTGTACCATAAATGGCGGCTTAATGATAGAACCCCCAACGACACGTTCGACCGTGTATATAGGAACTGTTACGTATCTGCCCGCAAGTATCGGAGACCGTTATGAGATCAGCGGCATTAATGGGACACGTAAGCCTAGGATCTCTCAGTCAGTTACCAGAGGTCGCGCGCGAGCTTGGTTGTCGCACGCGCGCGACGAACCTTACCCTAGCCTCCAAACCATTAAGTCCCTACAAGTCTCGTGTTATGGTGCGCGGGGGCTCTGTCTCGTAGCCCCCACGTGGATCAGCACGGGTGGTGATCCGGTGTGGATGGAGCACAGCTAGGTGTGCTGGATGGCTGCCACGTGGCGATGATCCTTCTGTCTGGAAAGCAGTATCCACAACAGTTTAGATGATTTTAGGCAAACCATAGGAACGACTGTAGTGTAACATTACAGTGACACATATCGGTCAAGGAAACGAAATAGTTTCAACTTTTACACTAGCATACTTTGAGTATGTTAAACATTACCGTGATATAAAATATAATTATCTTAGAATGAACAAAGTGAGATAATATAATGTTTCATTCTTATTGGTAATATTGGAAACTCTTAATCTATGATTGTTTATGTAGACACAAATATTGATTAATCATTATTTTGATATATTAAGTGAGATTCAAATGCGAGTCAAACATCCTGGTATATTGGGTAAGATTTTTAGGATTTGGTGAAAGCTAATCGAATCATGGAATCCACGTCTCGTATGAGAATGATGTACCCTCCTGGGACCTAACTACGTTTCCTTGTGTCAAGTATGGTCATCTTGTTATTATAACAAGATATAAAGGATAAGGGTTTGAGCGAGTTCAAATCAGGGAATACATAAGATGTTGATGAGATCGACATTGTCAGTAAGAGTAGATTAGTATCAATGGATATCTGTAATCTTAACGTGGGGAGTTATCTAATATTAATAACTCGAGCACATACGTAATGATGAGAATAGATGTGAGAGTGCAATTATATTTTATGGTGGAGTAAACTATAATAAATAATCGATTTTGAATTTAACTCGATTTGAATTGTGAGTTCAAATATATTATTGGGAGTCAATTCATTTATTTCTCCAGATGTCCATGACGTAGTCCTACATAAGCGTAATACTGTGATCGACAAGTGTTTTTGAGTCTCAAATGTGCGGAATGCAAATCGAGATTATGTTTGGTATTTTATAGTCGATGGATATTTACTATAAGCCATATGATTATGACTTAATTGCAAGGCACACTAAAACTTGCAGGGAGGGACTTGCTATGCAAAAGTTACATACAAGAGACTTTTGTGTAATTATGGATATTTTTAATATTAGAGTTAATAATAAGTCTTTATAAATAATCCATTATAATTTATAAGTAAGGATAATGGTTCATACATATTTTCTACACAACTGTGCGTAGAAGATCACAACTGTGCGTTCATGAGCTTTTCATGTTCGAACTCACCGTCGTTCTTTATTCTTGTTAATCGTTTTGTCTCGATACTTCGCTATAACAAAACACTCACTTCGAATTTTCTTAAATTGATTTATATTTCAAATATAATTCATTGACTATTGAATTTACTCGCTGCCCACTCTGAATCTGAAAGATTTATTGCATCTAAAAGAAAGTCTATAGAATATACACCTTTTAAGTCAAAGGTTGTGAAGGGATGAGAAGCATGTGATAGTTGTTCATCGGGCTGGCACAAGATCCAGATCCAACAAATACTGTTAAGGATATCATATCAGATGACTCTAATGTCTTGCATCGGATCATATGCCTCCTCCTTGGCTTCACGTGGGTCCGCTTTCATGCAATTTCAATAGAGTAAAATATTGAGGACCAATATGCAAATTTCATCTAATTATAATGTTTGTGGAGTGCGAAGGAAGCAACAATCATAGGTTTGTTTCTCTGCAGGTATGAGTTCAATCATTTATTTAGTTTTTTGAGAAACAGTTCAATCATTTATTTACTAACATACTTAAATAATACTTCATTTAGCTAATTATATTCTCTAATTAGTATATTTCAAAAAAAATATATATATATATTCTCTAATTAGTAGTAATGGTTTCACTCGTGACGTTTCGCTTGTTTTTTATTTTATTTTGAGAATTCAAATTTTGAAAATGCATGGCTATCTCCGAAAAATTCAAACACAACTTGGCAACTAATTTCTTTCTTACCTCATGAACAGTTTCTCTTGTGACAAAGACCAATTGCACTGACAGACATGCACAAGGGTGCCTGGCCGCCCACCCGCCCGCCGTCGGTGATGGCGACTTGCCGCCCGCTGGCCGATCGCGACGTGCCGCCCTTGGGGTGTCGTTATGCGATTGGTAGGTTTGAGGCGTTTCTAACTTCTAAGTAAATATTATGTACTGACACATTCAAATTTTGGAAATTGACATTTTTCAGATAAAATAAACCTACAATAGGCTTTTCAAATCGGATAAAAGCAACTTAACACTAGTATTTTCCTGACTTTTTTGCGCTTTTCCCTTTACAACAAAAAAAACCCGAAAAAGCTTAATCTCTTTATTAAATAGTGAAAAGTAATTAAGGAATCAATACATAAGTTGAGCTTAATTCATGGGAGTTTCTGCTGTTTCTTTAGGGGCGTGAAATCCAACCAACGAGATGTGTATCTCAAAGTGGGGGACCTTGTTAGATTGCTTCAATTCCACCATCATGCGCATCAGAGTGAGTGAAGGCTGATAAATTACTACTTCTTGTACTGTACTTCATGAAAACACATTCTCTCTCTCATTATTTCAGCTCAACACTCTTGTCCTAGCAATTGACATGAGATTTACTAGATCATCTTGTGCCTTAGATCTACGATCACAGGTCATATGTCCTAAAATAAGTTTCCTGCTGTTTTCTCATTTTTGAGAAAATTATAAGATTATCAGACTTGTTATATAAAGTTGTCAAGTTGACATTAACAGATTTCTATTTCTCTACCAAATCTCTCTATTGGAGTTGTTAGGTACCAAAAAAAAAAAAAAAAATAGAGAGAAAATGAAATAAGATCCCCTAAAATGATTTACAACAATGCTATATATTATACCGGTTCCCTGATGTCTACAATCTTCGCGATTTGGAGCTCTTATAAGACGAACGCAACCTCACCTCCTTCCCTCTGTCACATTAGCTCCACTCCCGTCCAACTTACTTGAGTGTTGATTGCTGACTCTGAAGTTGGGCTACCTTGCTGGCTCCTCATTCCACTAGCTCCCATATTTTCTTCTCTTAAACCTTTAGCCGCAAGTGTTTGTACTCAAATCTTTGGTATCGACAATCTTTAAAATAACGTCCATTTAAATCTGATTGGAGATGAGCATGCTATCAACATACTCCCCCAATCCCACAAAAATTGTCTAATTTTCTATTTTGGGATGTCCAAAAAATTATCCACGTTATGTTCGATGAGGGTAATTTGACAACATTGTCCAATAATAGTTGTTACATTTGTGTTTGAAAAATAAGAAAGAGGGACATTCATATCAGTTTCACCGTATAATGTTGTAACTTGTAAGACCTCGTATACTCCAAACCACCATCTATGTACTAAAGAAGCTCTCCCTTTTTCCTATGCATGGGAGCTTGTGTTCGAGTTACATCCATTAAATATCCACAAGATTGAACATGAGAAATGGAGGGAAAAACTTGATAGCGGACTTGCTTATAGGATTATACTATAGTACCTACCTCATATAGTCCAAGTTTTCAATCCATGTACCCAACATTCTCTATTAATAACTGATTAATGTGCTTCTTGTTATTAATTATTTTGATATGGTGGGGATTGTTCAATAATCTATAATGATCGTGTGCATCATATGCAGAAAGTAAGAACACACACTCTCATGGCACATAATTGCATCTCATGCTTAATTAATGATTTTGCTTCACCTCCCCCCACCATTTTCCCTTTTATGATGTTCCCCCATCCCCTATAATTATCTCCACTTTCTGCTCATATTCCATTTCTGGGATTCCCCCTCTCTCTCTCGTTGACTTTTGTTGTTTCCCGCCATTAAGTCTCTTGGCTCAATGATACTAACCCAGGTTTTGCCCGAAATCTCTGGTAACTGATGACTCAAGTTCAATGCATCTTGATTTCAAAAAAAAAAAAAAAAAAGTTTCATGCATCCGATTTGCATTTTCGGTGAGTGTTTGGTATGCAATAATAAGTCGGTTGAAGTTCACAAATTATCTGTAGATTTTGCAATTATGGATTTCGGAGATATATAATTCTTAACTAGCTGAAATTTGACGTCTATAATGTCCAAGCACTTATATGCAATATAAGGTAAAAGACATTTATCGCAAATCATATGATAAAAGTTATAGCGCTATATATCAAATACAATAAACTTTCTTTTATTTCGGATGTCAAGCAGTTTTAAGATTATAATTTAATTCAGTTTATTCACAAACAAAATTGTTTTCGTCAAATTAAGCTGAATTTGAAACCGTACTCCATTTATGTGATATCCCGAGTATGGATCAGATTCCATGCTGAACGCCATTGTCGTCTTCTTTACCCAATAAATATTGTTCAACTTTTCTGACTTCAGATATTTAAATCAACTTCCCCCAGAACAAAGTACTGGTACTGAACTGTAGTGATGCATCATTGAAGGTCACAAGGGAATGTTTCAATCCATGGTGGTCCTCTTTGCTGAAAACACCCATTCCAGTGGTCCTGCGTCTTACTCAGTGTACATGCCTACTCTTGGAAGGGCAAAATACTCCCATTCTAGTAATCAGTCCCATGTTCAGACTGCTCAATTAAATACTTGTGTTTTCTTTTTGAAATAAAAATATTTATGTTTTTTTTTTCCTTTTAACGTAAATGCAATTAATACTAGGAAGATTTGAGATTAAAATATCGAGTGTAAGGTCTCTCGACTAGTTTGGAAATGCTGGTGCGTTATAAAAAGTTGTAGTCGAGAAATTTGTTGCGAAATTCACATAAAAGTTATTTGGTAAACTTCGTATATATATATATATATATATATATATATATATATATACCGTGGAAAAGTGCACACGATTTTCATAATAATAATAATATCAGATAAATGCTCTCAATATAAATAATCAATCGCAAATTTATTACTACAATGAGGATAAACATGTTCACTAGTAAGATTATCAAAACAAAAGCCATCTTCTTTCTACTTCCTATAAGTTGCGGTGGTAAGTACTTGATTCAGCAAAGCAGATAAAATGTAATTTATCAAACACATAAAATACTGATAAAACTAAAGCATTATCAAACGGCCTCTCTGTGATGTTGTGGTAGTCGCACACTGATAAATTGACTGAGGCACATCCCGGGATTTGCATCCTCCGCGACTAGGAGGCGAAGTGGGGAACCAAGTTGGGACACAGTTACGAGCTTTCCTTAGGGATAATAGGTCATCAGCCATACACATAAGCCCAATTTTATTTGGTTCCTAGAACCACCGAACGTTAATATTCGGGCTTTTTTTTGGACCAAAGCTTTTATTTTAGAGTACAGGCCCAACATGTATCCACTTTTCAGCCCAAGCAAGCCCACCTCTGAATTGCTATTTTGGGATGTTGAACGGACAATCGAAGGAGCTCAAAATTCGGGTCAAAGAAAGCCACGTGTCAAACAACGACGTGCGTAACCAAAACGAGCGGACGCCCGAATCTGTCGACACGAAACTCGGGTCTCGAGTTTTTATTTATTCGGATTCGGTTTCATTAATTTGTTTCACAATTTAAAGCGCATTTCATGTTCATTTGGGTTCATTTTCATATTACATCCCCACAATTTTTTGAAATTGGAACTCCGAAGGGCGGGCACAAGAAGAAGAAGAAGATCGCACCAAATCACCGCAAGGTAACCTTCTTCTTCATCTCTCTCGAGCTTTCTCTGTAATCAATCCATTGTATTGTTGTTTGTTGCTGTGAATCACGCAATGTTGTTGTCGAAGATCTGAAGATCTGACTTATGTTAGCCCTAGATCGCTTCTTTCTGTTTGATGTTTTGTACCGTCCGATCGATTTTCCGATCAAATTGCGTCTGATTTAGCTCCATCTGATTAGTATTAGATCGATGAAGACGAATGTGGTAATGTTAGTCGATAAATTAGGGTAGAAATAACAAAAAGCCCTTGCCATTGATGTTTGTTGGCTTTGAGTTCTATTATTGTGTAAAACTAGGTTATTAATGGAAGAAATTGGGGTTAACACAAAAAAAGTGGTTGCCTTTGGTGTTGGTTGGCTTTCGGTTCTATATTCCTGTGTAAATTTGTTTGATTATTCTTCTTTCCTTGCTCCTTTCCATGAATTTGAACACATCAGTTGCATAGTAATGTTATTTAGACGTGTAGCAACTTATGCGTGCGAGTTATGTAGCCGTGTAATGTGACGGCTCTGAGCAGTGTTCATGTTGGAAATTAATTGGGAACCACACGCAGTGCTTCTTTCCCATGGTCATGCCACGCCATTTTTTCTTACTGTGGTACAGGCAACGTGCAATGTTCAAACATTGTTTCTTTTTACCTAATTTCAACATAGCCCTCAGTTGAATAGTAATGGCTCCTGAGCAGATTTCTCTCCTTTGTGTTGTATGTTTGAGCTGATCGTCAGCTGACTTAAGGTAGCTTCGTTTTCTATTGTAGCTGATTTAACATGGCAGATGCGGAGGATATTCAACCACTCGTCTGTGATAATGGGACTGGGATGGTTAAGGTATCCAATCACCATACTATTTTTGCAAACTTTCTTCTGTTTTGGTTCTTCTAAATTCTGACCAATTACCGTTCATTAGGCTGGATTTGCGGGAGATGATGCACCGAGGGCGGTGTTTCCTAGTATTGTGGGCAGACCACGCCACACGGGAGTGATGGTTGGCATGGGGCAGAAAGATGCATATGTTGGGGATGAGGCCCAGTCCAAGAGAGGTATCTTAACCCTGAAGTATCCGATCGAGCACGGTATTGTAAGCAATTGGGATGACATGGAAAAGATCTGGCATCACACCTTCTATAATGAACTCCGAGTTGCACCAGAGGAGCATCCCGTTCTTCTCACTGAAGCACCTCTTAACCCAAAGGCTAACCGTGAGAAGATGACCCAAATCATGTTTGAGACCTTCAATGCCCCTGCTATGTATGTAGCTATCCAAGCTGTTTTGTCACTTTATGCTAGTGGTCGTACAACAGGTATGCTTCTAATCTATTCGTTTTGATTTCATCCTAGTGAGTTTTAAGACTGAGGTCTTAAGGGGAAGAAAGAACCACTAGAAATTCTTATCCTGAATATCATAGGATTATTTGATTCCTTATGTCCGTACTGAATATACCATTTTGAATGTGCACGAGCAAGGTTTCAGATAATGATATGATTGCTGACATATTTTGCCCGGAATTTTGAAGGCAAATTTTAATGTTCAGTAGCCTATTGCTAAAGCCTGTGAATCAACAAGTAGCTTACTTTATTCAAATTTAAGTTTATATTAAGCATCCATCTTGTACTGCTCTAAAAAGCAAGTCTATTCTTTCGATGGCCTGACAATCATGTACAAATCTTTGATATAAACTCCGCGTACAGAAGTATTTAGGTGCTGAAGATTTAATGAAACATATTGCTCTGATACTTCTCTTCTCTTAGATCAAAACATTAACGGCGAGTAAAAGACTCGCAACCACCATCTGCAACAACAGCGAGAAATAGAATAATATACCATTGAGCACAATAGAGCTATCAAATGGGCCGGAGGACGTCCAAACTGGCCCGGAACATCCCGTTTAAAGGGTGAACCAGTCTGGCCCGGGTGGTCCTGAACCGGCTGAGAACCGGATGGATAGTTGTCCGGGCCGGTCCTGGATATGGGGGACTGGCCCAGGACCGCCTCATTTATTAAAAATATGCAGATAATATATTTAGATGCATATATATATATATATATATATATATATATATATATATATATATATATATATATATATATATATATATATATATATATATATATATATATATATAAAATAATCATAAAAATAACAAGACCCTGGACTAGGACCGGCCGAGGCCCGGCGGTCCTCAAAACAAAGAAAAGTGGGGATGTTGCCTGGATATCATGCTATCTGTTTGTGATTCACCTTTCCGATATGCTGCAGGTATTGTTTTGGACTCTGGTGATGGTGTCAGCCACACAGTCCCTATCTACGAAGGATATGCCCTTCCCCACGCCATCTTACGTCTTGACTTGGCCGGTCGCGACCTCACCGACGCTCTCATGAAGATCCTCACTGAGCGTGGCTACTCATTCACCACCACAGCAGAGCGTGAAATTGTTAGGGACATGAAGGAGAAGCTCTCATACATTGCCCTAGACTACGAGCAAGAGCTAGAAACTTCCAAGACTAGCTCATCTGTGGAGAAGAGCTACGAGTTGCCTGATGGGCAGGTAATTACCATTGGGGCTGAGCGATTCCGTTGCCCAGAAGTCCTTTTCCAGCCTTCGATGATTGGGATGGAAGCTGCGGGTATTCATGAGACCACATACAACTCCATCATGAAGTGCGACGTGGATATTAGGAAGGATCTCTATGGAAACATCGTCCTCAGTGGTGGGTCCACCATGTTCCCAGGTATTGCTGATAGAATGAGCAAGGAAATCACCGCCTTGGCACCAAGCAGCATGAAAATAAAGGTTGTCGCTCCGCCTGAGAGGAAATACAGTGTCTGGATCGGAGGCTCCATCTTAGCATCCCTCAGCACCTTCCAGCAGGTAATCTTTTTTTATTTCTTACTACAAATAATGTTGTTTGATGACTTGATAGGAAGACTTAATATGTGCAAGCATGATATTCTTAGTGCTTGATGATGTGCATCCAATACGGCTTGTTCCATAACTTTTTTAAAAGAAAAAAAAAATGGTATTGGAAAATTATAAGGGAAGGAAAGATACGCGATGGAAGCTACCTGAACCTTGTATTCCGCTCACAGTATAATCTGCGAAGCCACGTTATAGGGGACTATGGTATGACTTATAAGCTGCTTATAAGTCAATTCTGGATTATAAGTTGAAGATAACTAAGTAGTGTTTGGTGTGCGACTTATAAGCTGAACTTTTAGATTTGACTTATAACTTAACAACTTTTACACCAAACACGCATATCCTTTTTCTTCATCTTTTTTGTCGTAGATTTTTTTTACATAAACTTATAAGTCAGCTTAAGTTGCAAATAAGTCGTACCAAACTCACCCTGTGATGGATCATTCCATAGACCTTCAATTGACATCATTCACATTCATTCGAAAAAGCGAGTATCAAAACTAGATTGGTTCTTAGTTGTATTAACGATAAATCTGTATTTGTGTGCAGATGTGGATTGCCAAGGCAGAGTATGATGAGTCTGGACCTTCAATTGTTCACAGGAAGTGCTTTTAAGTCTACATTCAAGAAGAGAAGAAGATCCAATCGAAGATTTGTTAGATCATGTATCCCTAAAGAAGTTGCTACTCGCAAGTTCTTACTGTTTATGTGTTTCAAGTTGTGTCGGTTTTTTGATTCTTCAACTTATGTTTTAAGAAAGTGGTGTTAAACCTTTGAAGTATGTCAGTCAGTGTTTATTTTTGCATAATCAAGTTGTTCATTTCATTTCACTGCATCATTTTGTTCCTAAACATTTTGTACAGGTCTGTCTGGTGTTTTCCCAATAATACCACTCATTTCATTCTCTATCTATCCCTCTGGATGAATTGTTGCCATTGTTTGTGCAAGTCATTGGAATTACACTTGTGACGTGTTCCACTGACTTTGTTTTCTTGACAAAGTGAAGGGGGATAGTTAGGTGCTACCATGTGTTGTCCCCCCAAAGTCAAAATTGGTGAATGATGTCATGTGATTGTGAAGAAGAATATTTGATGGGTCTCTATTGAATTCTTAGATTGGAAATTGTTGCTTCTCTCTTGCCTTTGTCCTCTTAAAGGCAAATTGGATGGATCATGTTCATTGATATTGAAGGTTTTCAAGTGGGGTTTCACTTATCACTAAGGTTATGGATCACTTTCATTGACATGGAAGCTGAGAATGTAGGTCAAGAACATACTCAGTCATTCCTTTCATGGTTTAGGACATGCAAATTTTAGGTGTCGCATATTGATCTTCTCAGTTGCAAGTCTGTCAATCAGGATTTATGACTGGTTCAGTCTGATTTACCTTTTTAATGCGCTTTGCAAGCTGTGAAGCTTGACTAATGGCACCTAAACCCTAGGGAAAATGTTGTGTTTGATCAGTTAGACTTAAGTGCATTGAGCATGTGGTCTTATTCAATGTCAACTGCATGCCACTGGCTAACCGTTACCTTCAAACATTTAGTCCTCTTCATTGCCAAACTAGGATAAGTTGATTTTTTTCTCTCAAATGTGAAATAAATGCCATAACTGTGTCTGACTGAAATTCATAGGGAAGAAAGAAACCCCCAACTCAACCTTCATTTGGTTAGGGTTTTAGGAAGATAGGACTAAGAGAGTTAATGCTGTATACCTGAAAACATTGGGTCAAAAACTTAATGAAGGAGGAAGAGCAAAGGACAGGTTTTGTGATAACTACACCTCCCCACCTGCACAATTGCATTTACTACTTCTACTACACCATTGAAAATGGTGGTTAGTAGTTAGAACCAGACTGATGAGACTGAAGAAGATCATTCCAAGAAGACGAAGAAGTTGAAGAAGAAGAAGTTTCTTACACGTACTTCTTTCATGGCCTCTTGTTTCTCATTAAGCCAATTAGGAAGAGTCTTCCTTAGCTTTTTCTTTCCACTTTTTCCACTATTCCTTGACCCCAAAACATGAGACAATGACCCAAACTGAAGCATGTCATATGGGGGCTCACACGGCCCCTCATATTGAAAAAGAGACGGCGAGTTCTAACACGGAAGAATGTTTCATGAATTGAACGTGTAACTCAGTGGTCTTTGTTCGAGCTTCTTCTAGCATTGAATATCGAGAAAAGGTGATAAGCCAAATAGCTGTAGATGATAATATACTACTGTATGATCTCTTGCATCTCAACCACTCATTTTCGAAAAAACTATAACCCAAACAGCATTGATCATATAAATGAACAAAATTTCATTTCTAGGAGTGCCATTTATTTGAAAAATTACAATTTACAATGACAGTTTTTTTCTTATACACCTTTACAATCTCCATCCACCCAGAGCAAAGGGTGTGCACGACTTCCCCCAAAAAAAGAACCTCAAAAATTGGAAGCCCCCCAAAGTCTTCTCTTTTCTTCTGTTTTCCTTCCATTTCTCTTGCAAAAATGTCTACAATTTACCTACTTTATAAACATGACCTCCATATCCTTCCCTCCAATGAAATAACAATGATCGACACGTCGTCGTGGTAACGGCGCCGATCGCCTTGCGGAATTTCGAGCAATTCATGGAAGTCCAAACCTAAATTCCCCAAAAAAATAACGAACGTTCGTTTAGTTTGTTAATCGATAGTTTATGAAAGAAGCAAAAATTCAGTTCTTTTCTCTTCTGGTATGTCAAAATTACCTGCTTTTTTTGCAGCGCGGAACAAGAGTTCTTCAACTAGGTGTTGAGCAGGATCGCCTTCTGGTGACCATGCGATAAAGAGTTCAACTTCAGCAACAGCTTCTTCGTTTGTGAAGTACTGATAAAGCCCATCGGATGATAATATTAGGAACCTATCTCTTGGTCCTAATCTGTGGTGGTAGAGCGACGGGAGGCAGGTGATGTATGGAGAAGTTCCAATGTAGTCGATTCTAAACATCCCCAACAGAGCATTGTTCCATTTTGGCTGCAAAGAAAGATTTGCAAAATTGGTCAACTTACTCATGCTGCACGACATGCAAAATTGGTCAATATATGGAGAAGTATCTTTTTCGTTCTGCAAAACTGAAGTAAATTTTAGGCCTACGACAGTTTTACACTCCAACAGCAGTGTTTTCATTATTAAACAATCAAACAACTGTGGATTAAAGTTGATTTTTGCTAGTAGTCTTCAGATTTGTCAAGAACTAAACTACATATAGGCCAAGTGTACATTTGCTCCAGCTTTTACACCCGCTGTGCCTAAATTTATGACAAAGTATGTTATTGTACTACCCTAATAGTAAATTAGTCTAACTATCTACGAGTTTCTTCCGTGTTTTAACTTCTGGAGTTGAGCTCATGTTCTTATGAAATTGCTCATGATCTCGTTAATCTCTTCAATCAATGTATGCAGCGAATTCACGGTATGGAAACCTAGCCCAGGTGTACAACTCAATTGCGTGAATGCAATGTCACTAAGCCATCACCTTCCTAAATTAGAAAGTTCAAGTTGGTTTCTTTATGTGGATTACAAACTTTGTTCTCAACAAAATATCAAAATCTACTTTCTATCCGAGTAAAGAATGTTCTTCTTCATCACAGCAAATTGGGGAATCCACTTTTAACACAGACAGAGACCCGAAAACAGCTTTCACTTCCATGGCAATCGAAATTCCTATGCCTAAAATGGATCGAAATCAGGAATAAAGCAAAGATTCTAATGTAGTAGTAGTACCTGTTTGAGAAATCCAGCCCCGAAAGCTCGTGTGACCTTCAATGAGCCTTTGACACGATCGTTCACCACTGGACAGGCGTCGTCTGGGTGTTCGCTTTTGATCCTCTCTACTTCCTGAAATGGAACATAATAATGTTGTATAAACCATGATACATTAAACATTCAAGCCTTAACATTACAAGGTTTACATATGATTATTACCTCAACAACAGAAGTGCTGTGATCATTAGTGAGCTGAAATGCATTCAATTTTGCAATTGCATTTGATTGATCATCATCATCACACCCTTCAAGATCATACATTGTCTCTTCCTTAATCCTCTCTAAATCTTTCCTCCACAGATCAGGCTCCGGTTTCTGCCCCAAAACAGCCCGTGAATCGCCCACATTCATCACATAAACATCTTCTCCTTTCATCAGCATCACAAGTACACAAGACCCCATCAAAGCCAGCTCAGGATTTTCATCCAGCATCTTATCCGCAACATCTAAATAAGCCTCCTCCGTCTTCCTCAGCGCTTGTGACAGCGCTTTCAACACCTCCGCGTGATTCGTGCCATTCAACCCTTGCTCTTTTAACCGCCGGTCGAGCTCTAGCCTCTCCCGGTCCCACTCGCACCTCCACCGCCGTTGATTCTCTTCCCACTTATTGGTCTTCTTCTTTACCGTGCTCCGCCCCGTCTTCCTTATCATCGTATCCGACTCGAAATTGAATTTATCTGTGTCCATTTCAGAGCTGGAGTTTTCCGAGGGGATAGAAGAACAGGAGTTTGAGGAATCACTCTTGTCATCCCACAACAACCCTTTGAGCTCTTTATGCACAAAAGTGTAGAGATTGGATAGTAAATAATCCGGAGCATCTGGGCCGTTGAATCCATCATAGATTCCAACAAAAACCCATCCGTGTTCTTCGGATACCACCACATGGACCCGATCTTCACCCGCTTTGCCCTGTGCCCATTGAAGGCTGTTCTGGTTCTGACCCGTTTCGAGTGAATCGTCATCGTATAAGCTACCTTCGCTACTCAGATTCACACTACTAGTAACAGTCAATTCGTTGACCTTCTCAGCAAACCAATCTTGCTCTTTCAAAGCAACGATGGAGCTCTGACCACGAGAAATCGTTTTCGAGATGACCCGTTTCACGACCCGGATTAGCGACCCGGGTCTGGATCTCGACCGGAAGGCGAATTCGCCGTGGGAGTAGCTTCTCTGGAACTGATCGGAGCTACCCTTTTCGATTGGACCCGAATCGAGCGGACCCGACAAAAAACCCCTCTCAATCGGACCCGACATAAACCCTCTCTCGATCGGACCCGAGATCGGAATCGGAGCTCCGGTTAACGGACCGGAGTTTATCAAATTCCGAGGGATGGGTTGGAGAGGAATTGAAGCGAAGGAGGTTGAGCTTTCGAACGCCGATGCTTTATCGATGCTTGTGTAGGTGTACTGATCGAACGCCGTCGACGGCGTTGATGTGTTGGCGCTGACTGAAGCGCCGGAGATTGACCGGAAAGTGGTGGTCTCGTCGGAGTGGACTTTTGAGAGAGATACATGTGATGGGTCGGGTCTGACGTAGCAAAAAGAGTGACCCAGATCGTCGATTGGGTCGGAGCCGACGACGGCGGTGTCTTTTCTCCGGCGAAAGTCGTCGCCGCCGGTGAAGCAGACTCCGATCTTCCCCAATCCGTTGCCCATCGATGAACCCAGAAACAATTTATCAATATGAATCGATTAATCGATTAAAGAGAGAGATTTCATGAGAGGAAGAGTGGGAGAGAGATTAGAGAGAGAGAGAGAGAGAGAGAGAGAGAGAGAGAGATGGGGGAGAAGTAGAGGGAGAGACAGAGAGAGGAGCGTTGACATTTTTGATGTACAGAGAGGCTGTTGAAACCATAAATAATTTTATTTTTTTTATATTTGAAAAATAAACTTTTTTTTTTCTGTGTGGGGCGCGTTGACTTTAGGCGTTGGGTTAAGTGAAGTAGTAGCAGAGAGATGGTTAGGCAATGCGTGGAGTGCACGGAGGGAGTGGGGGAGTTGCATGTTGATACACGCGAGGGGTTAGAGCGTGAATGGTCGGCTAGTGAAACTTTACAAGTGATGATTAAACTAGGGGTAAAATAATAGAAAGTCAAAGGGTGAGAGGCTGTGTCTGGGAAAGTGTGTGGTGATCAGAGTTGGATCAAGAGCAAACCCACTGGTTATTAGCCTTCTCAAATGTGACTTATGAAGATCTGTAGGGGCTATGAATTTAGATTTAATCTCAAAAACTTATAAACTACACCATTAATTCGAAACAACAAGTTACGGTTCAATCTAACTCAAAAACTGTTAAATTCAAACAACTCATTTGTGTTTATGAAGATCTGCAGAGGCTATGAATTTAGATTTAATCTTCATCTATGTCAATGGAAGGTTATACAGAAAAATAACTGCATAATCCCCACTTAAAAATTATAGATATTCCTCTGTTTTCTCTTTTTCTTCTCAGTTTGATATTTTTATCTGTAATTATGTCACTTTGCGCTAGTGATTTGGATAGCAAAACGATGTAATTATTTTTTTTATTTTTTCATGGTGTTGTAGAGTAAAGCTACAACACTGGGCTCGTTTGGGAAGATTAATTATTGGATTAATTAATTATCAAAAATCTGGAGGTAAAATGAAGATTTCGCGGGTTCCAACCCGGATCCGGTTGGGGCCGACCCGAATCTGGATGGGGCCGACCCGGTTCCGGTCGACAAAAAATATCCCGAATAGTGCTTTATATAACAGGTGTCAATTTGTGATTTATTATTGTGTGTCAACCCGGATCCGGTTGGGTCATAACCAGATCCGGTTAGTCTAAACCCGGATCCGTTCACTTTGTTGGGAATATTTTTTTTAGAAAAAAGGTATCCGGATCCGGATAATAAAGTACCCGGATCCGGGTAATTTCAAAATAATATAATCTATCCATCTTTGCCAAACGGGTAAGATTAATTATCAAAATTTAATTAATTAATCCAATAATCCAACTTTCCCAAACAAGGCCACTATAGAAAGATTATCAAATTCTTGTATGGTTTTGGTAATCAATTCACCGAGTCAAGGTGGGCCAGTAAATAGTAGTAGTAGTAGTGGTAGTGGTAGTAGTAGTAGTAGTAGTAGTAGTAGTAGTAGTAGTAAAAGTGAAACTGGGGAGAAAGAGATTTATTGCATACCAAGTGAAGTTTGAGAAGATTTTGAATAAGATCGGACTGGTGGCCGATGGCCAGCTTATTTACATGTTTTCTTTTGGTCTCAAACCGCCGATGGGACGCAAAGTTAGGGTTACGTAACCCACAATTGCTCAAACTTTTTTGATAGCACGTGAGTTAGAGGCCAACCCGTCGTCGACAACATCTTCCACTGCCACATCGGTGGCGACATCCTTTACTACCATAGTGGCTACGCGTAAGGATCTGCCAGCAACATCGACGCTACCGATACGGAGACTAACTCTTGCATAGCGGCAAGAATCATGTCCAAGGATTTATGTTACCGTTGTGATCAGAAGCTGTGCCCGGTCATAAGTGCGACGGTTAGTTCCCGCTCATGGATGCCCGATGACAGGGAACCATCCCGAGTTGACAAAATCCTCGTCAATGCTAATGCTTCCACACTTTTTATAACATGAATGTTGCGCTTTCTATTATGCGTTTGATTGGGAAATCAAGGGCCACGATGTCTATGTGCTTATCGACGGAGGATCTACGCATAGTTTCATCCATCTTAAAGTGGTAGAGCAGCTGCAGTTGTCGGTTTAATATACAACGCCGTTTAGGGTTTACATGGGAAAAAGAGTATATTTGACTTGCAATGCTAAACGTGAGGTGACCGGTTTACAGATTCAGGTTCACCACTTTACAATGGATTTGTTCTCATTAGAAATCCATGGAACACTGGTTGTTCTTGGCATGCAATGGCTTGAAGAGTTCAGGCAAGTTTTGATGGATGATTCGTCATTGACGATGAAGTTCAAGCATGGTGACACTCCCGTAGTATTATAGGGGCTCACGGGCGAGGCAATCCGAGCACATTATTCCATGTTCTGCCTTGAGGACAGACAATTGTCAACGGAGAGAGGTTGATACCAGCATACAACCTTATCTACGACGCTGGGATCGGAAGAGGACTCAGCCCAAGTATCTTAAAGATCATGCGATGAAATAATTTGTTGGTTTATAGTAGTTTTAAGCTTATTTAAGTTATTAAGGGTTCCGGGAGTGCATTCACTATTTGAGGATTTTATTTATAATAGTTAAATTAGTTAGGGGGCTTGGGGTATTTAGTAGGAGTGCAATTATTTTTTATATGTTGCTTGGGTTCAACTTTATATTATTTATCAAATCTATTAAACTGAGTTGATTTGGTATAACCCTATCTCTTGGAGACCCACAACTTCTCCAATTGTTGTATTCGGAGATCGTAGCTTCAGGAATTGCTACAAATCGATAGCATACGCTATCAGACTGTGAGTAACAAGAATCGTACGACCAATTAAATTAAAAAAAGATGTCTTCCAACGAGCTAACTTAGCAAGGCTTTTATCAATAATTGAGAGAAAGTCAGCTCTCTTACCACGATGATGAAGAACGGAAACTCCAAGGTAAGTACCAAAGTTGGCAGAGAAGGGAAGCAAGCAACGATTAGTCAGCGATCTTTTTGTACAGTGAGGCATATTCTTTGAAAACACAATATGAGATTTCGTAGTAGTATTTATTTTTTGGCACGAGTGACACAAAAATTAGTAACAATTGAGCATAAAGTTTCAGTATTACGAATATTAGCCCTATCAAACAGCATGATATATATCATCAGCAAAGAAAAGACGGCTAAGCTGAAGTGAAATTCTAAAAAGAGGGTAATAAAGCTTTTGACCACAAAGCTAGTTAAGTATTTGTCATATAAATGTTGTATTTTTGGAAATTTCATAATGATTATACTGCATAAAAGGAATTATTTTGTTTTAGAATGATACTATATGAAACTAGCAAGAAATTTTTAATTTACGTATTCTCTAAGTATCAAGTACATGTCACGGTCAAAATACAATACAAATCACTTATAGAAAGTAGGGGATGAGGTCATCATATTCATTTTGACACATATCATGTTACTAACAAAAGTTATTCATATCATACTTCTTATCTTGCCTCATATCTTACAGCATTCAAATACAGTAAAACTACAGTTCATATCATGTTTTGTGTCACAGTAATCATATCACAACTCATATTACAAACCACTGTTTTATATACCTAACCCAAACGAGGCCCATGTGACGTAGCTTCTTAGGAATTTGCAGATTGTTTCCCTTTCTAAAAAAAAAAAGAAAAAAGAAAAAAGAAAAAGAAAAAAAAAAAAAAAAAAAAAAAAAAAAGTGAAGCAATGTTGAATGAATTTTCTAACGGTAAAACTCACTTACATCCCCTCGTTTTTGGTCAATCTTCACATACACCCCTCCTAGTTTCGAAAGTTTTACTTACACACCTTATGACTATCAAACATGTTGTGAGTTACACCCCCTCTATGCATTCACTATGCGAGTTCTTATGGTAACATCTGAGAATCAGTTTTTCGGACAAACTTACTTCTGGCCAAGGTCAATTCAGCCCAATGTATATTCTTGACACATGCAAAATATTTGTATTCTTTCACATGTTTCATATGCATTTCTGAACATGGTGCAACTACTTCAAGTAAAATTAGTCGTAATTCGAGGTTGAGTTTACAAAATTAACGGTGGATTGACCTTTATAGCATTTGCAAGGATAAATTTGCCTTAAAAATGAATTTCGAAACTTACTTTACCAACTAACAAAGTAAATACACGTGAGGGGTGTAAGTGACAACAATGTTTGGTAGTCATAAGAGGTGTAAGTGAAATTTTCCAAACTAAAACGGGTGTAAGTGAAGATCAATCAAAACTGAGGGAGTGTACCTCTAACCAAGTGATTAATACTGCTCTCTCTCTCTCTTAAATAGAGAGAGTTTTAATATTCCTACTTAGTACAATGGTTTACTTTCAATCTTTTGAAGTTACCACTAATTAAAGAGGGTCATTAATTCTACTATCTAATCTTTCTACGGAAATCATGACAAATGGTAAGTGCTTAATGCACGATATAAGGTTAAAAGTCACATGTTGACTTCTTAGCTAGACTTTTTAAAATAATCAATAAACTAGTTTAGTTATTTTATTGATTAAAATAAAATCTATATTATGATTTAAAAAATAAAGAGGACATCAGTTGTTGTGGAGAACACTGTTTGTTCTCTCCTCAAAAGAAAGAACACAATTTGTTCAACTTAACAGCCTGTAAACAGAAGAAAAATGAAAAGTAAATTTCAACAAAGACATCTTTTTTTAAATAAAAAAGTTACAGTTTTATAGCGATTAATTTGTACGATTAACAGTTTTTAGAGCTGTAAGGGTATTATTATAAAAATGATATCAACTTCAATGTCTAACCTGGGCTGAATTTTATATATCTGATATTGAAATTGTGCTTCAGAAGTACCCAATAAACCCGCTAAGAAGACAACACCCACCACCATTTCACATGTAGTATTATAGTTTTAAAATGGAATGAAAAGTTTAGTAAGAAGAGTAGAACTTAACTTTGTTATGATCAAGTAGTTTAACCAGGGGGTTTTGGAGACAAAGTTTCCACTTACATAATCATTTTCCATTAAGAGAGAATTTTCAAATGATATAATGATTCAATATTGCAAGTGGGAGAAACCTTCCAAGCCAAGCCCACCTTCTCCACAATTTAAATTTGCTCGACCCACCCACCACCACCCCTTATCTCCCTTTTGTGTTCTTTATAATTGCATTACCATATCAAGAGCTGATTCTTTAGCTTACCTGCAGTTAGGAGTGTACCTCACACTACACCCATTGTGCTACAAGAAGTTGCACAACTAGCCACAATTACACATATTTCTACATGTTTGAGCCCATGGTCGTGACCTCGGGGTAGAAAGTCATTCGCGCAAATACGTACTATGGAACTGGTGATGTCGATAAGTTAATGAAAAATTAAAACAATCACGATATACAAGTTGAGCTGAGTTTAGAGATATTGAACTGTTTGGCAGAGAGAACGAAAAAAGAGAGTAGCTCATTCTCAAATCTGAGAGTTTGCAGACACATATCTCAAAAATCGGAGCCCTGATTCTTAACATATGATTTCAGATTTGATTGAACACGAGTCATTTTCAGAAAAACGGTTCATATTTTTCCCAATCGAGATTCATATTTATAAATAAAGGGAGATCCGAATTGAGATAAGTTTTTTTCACGCTTATGGACACGTGTCATGCCTTCACGGGAGGTTTGGCAAATTCAGAGCCCTCCGGAGCTCCATATTACATATACGATTCCAGATATCTAAATTTTTAATTTCCGTTTCCAGATTCTGACATTATAATAAATACAAATTTAGAACCCTGTTACTGAAATATAGGATGACAGATTTGATGAAATCTACCCGAAAATCTACTCCCATTCAGACAACCAAAGTTAAATGAGCATATAAGCTCAAACACGCTTTATTTAGCTCATCCGTGGTCAATAATACGACTTTGTGACACGAAATTTTATATTGCAACTTCATAGAATCAACAGAATAGAAAAGAGATGAAGAAAATAATTGAGAGTCAATAGAGGCAATGAACTTGTTTGGTTTGTGACATTGAATAATGAAGCAATATCTTTTTGAGGGAACAATATAATTGACTTTTTATCTTCAAACATCTCCAGAAGCTTAGCATGTAATACAAGTAGTTCTACTATAAATGAATACATATATCACAGCTTGATGCATTGACCCTCTGTTCTATTTTATTTTAGGGTTTTCTTCTTTGATTCGCATCCTCAATTTTGACTTTATTATAGTTATTTTTCTTATTATGAAAGTAGGTCACCCTTTCTTTCATTGTTTCTTCGCTCGGAAAATTATGGAGTATCCCCTAATATTCACTTAAAATACAGTATCTCCCCCATCGTGCATTTTGCTGCTGTTTTCTCCGCGGACGGAGGCAGGGATTGGGGCATAATATTCCGTTTTAATAAGGTAGGACATTTTCACTGTTTATCAAGTGTATCGTTGAAATCATTGTTAAAAATAAAATTATTAGTGTTGTTTTTCGAAATTAGGATGGGTAACGTGCCCTAGTGTACCGTACTCTAACTGTGTCACTGGTTTATTCCCCATCTTCTTTTGAAGCTATCCATATATTATCCCACGAACATATTAGAATCATGAAAGACATCGACCAGCCTTGTTCGCAACTGGTAACTAACCTAAGATCAATCACTCCTGCGATACTTCTATAGAATTAGTTTAGTTTATGGTTGTGTGTTGTCAGAAAAGGAAGATGTGCAACACTACTTCACTAAAATGTCGCAAGGTTGAGCGATTTCTCCTTTTCGTATTTCCTCAAAGTTATGGGGAAGGAAAATGTAGTTTCTTATCTTGTGTGTTCATCCATAAGCAATGCTAATCAGCCAGTTGCGCATTAGATAATACAATCAGTCTAGCAATTTGACATCTCTTCAGGTCTTACACAAAATTCAAAACATAATCATGAAAGGTTACACACAATTGAAAATTCTACTAAGGCTAGTTTTGTTAATTAGTATATTGGGGGTTGGTTTTGGGTTTGCTAATTTTAGTAGAATACTGAAACAAGGTGCCTACTTGAAGCAAACAACAGCTCACCAAGCACTGTAACAACTTTCTTATTGAACACCCCATAGAGAGATAACATGATGAGTATGTTTTGTTAGATCAAATTTAAACTTCATATAGGCCCTGTTTGCATACAATGGTTTGGTTAACCTCACAAAAAAGTTAATCAAAACCTCAACCCAAAATTTATAGGACCCACTTTCCACTCATTTTTCTACTCACATAAAAGTCAACACTTTAAAAATCAAAACACTCTAATCCAAACATCCACCTAGTTTGGTTAACCAAACCTGCCCAACCTTGTTATCCAAACAGGGCCATAGATTATCAAAGGCACAATAATAATTTACAAAACCTAAACTATCATCTAGAACTACATGAACATAAGAACTTAAAATGAGAGTAACATCGGTCCGTAGCTAGTGTATTCCTCTTATACTTTTTGATGATCTTGATTGGACCGCGATCTTTCAACCACAACTCGAACAGATTTGGTGATCTCTCTCCAATGGATAGAATGAGACGACTGTAGTCGAATGCGTTCGAGATCACAGTCCTGATAGTATTTATATACTAAATTGGTTAGGCCCACATAACCTTAATCATTTAGTAATTGACTACTACACTAGATCGCCTTAATAGTCCGTTTATTTTGATAGCCCAAATACAACTATTAATATTTTTATTTTGGCCAACAAGGAAATAAAGTTTCTTAACAATCTCCCACATGGCCGAAACATGAAAAACTGGATATAGTTATATTTTATAAATTAAAGTGCTAGCAAAAGTACTATCAACCTCAGAACATTCTTTATAACAATCTGATCCATTGTCCATACCAGTGTGAGACCAAAGCGACATTTGCAACATTTACATATAATCTTAACAAAGACCCATCAATGATCACCAAACCAATATATTCAACGTTATAGATCAAGTGTGGATGTGTAACGGGAAATTACATGCAATGTGATCTCAAACATGCATATTTTTATTGATCCTTTCTGAAGGGAGATTAAACCTTATATTTCTATCTTTATGCTAAGCCGCAATTGAAATCCATAATAACATTAATTTAGAGTACCTTGAATAAAACATAAACTTTATCCTGAAGAAAGTGTCTTGCGAAATGACAGTCATTGGAACTTCCACTACACTAAAATACTTTAGGTATTACCACTCTAAATGAGCAATCCACTCTTCAACACTTTATGTGGCAATTCCTTAGTTAGAGGATCATCAAGAATGGAGTTTATCACAATAATGTCACATTGACACAAACACTCTGAATATTTTCTTAAGAAGAAATGAGACTTTATGTCAATAAACTTCATCTAAGCCTCTGAATCAGATTCAGTGATCTCAAAATTATATGAAATCTGATAAGTGAGCATGCAGTCTTTTTTTATCTTCAATACCCTACTAATTGATTGTATGTTTACCCGAATACATACAATGATTAACCAAAAGTATATTAATATGAATACAACAACCGCATGTGTACATATTTTGGTATACAATAGACTCGTCAATTCGATGTGCAACGTATATTTGCATCATATATTACTTATCTCAATATTCTTGATATACTGAATGAGACTAGAAATTGTCTCCTTAAGTAGTGGGAGCATTCTTTAGTGCACAACCTTAAGTAATATATCTAGCAAATACCTTATCGATATATATCTCTTGTCGAAAAAAGGATACACCCAAGAGTATTTGAAATAATCAATAAACTAGTATTTATCTGTATGCTAAACCGCAAGACGCTCGCACAAAAGCAGGTTACCACATAAGTTGTGCTAATCCTCGAGGAAAGAGTAAAAACCATAATCCCCCTCATCAAGTGGGTTGGGACCTCCAAATCGTGGAAACTCCAGACCAGGCTCTCTAGGGGATAAAGGAGAAAAGTTTTTGTTCCTCAAAAGTTGTCTCAAAGAAAAATGTCCAATCACTAGTAACCTTCCCCCTCCGTGTACCAGCGGGCTAAACGAATAAACATCATTCTTACCAAAAAAATTTCAAAGCATCACCAAGAGATAGCCTCCCATAATATTCTGATCCCTTGGTCTCTGCCCCTGGCCTAGGAGCAGTTTGATTGAAACCAAATTGCGGAAGAACACGACAAAGATTGTAACACACTGTCAGAATATGATAGGAGCGCGCCTGATCCCCAAGGTCTGAAAGCGCGGGGAGAAGCCCCCAGGAACACCAACACAGAAACCCGACCGTAACTGCACCATATTGTCTGATATAGATCCCCTTGTTCTCATGATCATACGGAAGGTAATTTGCAAGATTATACCTATAGAAACCCCTCTTTGTAGCATAAGGTCGGAATGCATACTGGTATTCTAGATCACTGTACAAAGCAAAAGGACCTCGCGTCTTCCCAATACCATACCACTCATGCCCATTGTCGATCCTATCACCGAAACGAAATAGGGATGGAAGCATAAGTCAAAAATCGTTCATATGCCCACAAACTCAAAAATGCACATTCGCGAACGAAGACATGTCGTGCTGCCCAGAGAAGGCGCACCACAATTGCCAGTACACGAAAAACACTCCTCCCTCAGGGCACCATCTATAAGAAAGCTAGGAACTGACACACAAAAAGGCGAAGAGCGAAAAATCTTATCCTTCCCCTGCAACATAAGTACGTGTGTTTTGACGCTTCAGAATTAGTTCAACTTTGCAATCGCAATAGTCTATAAAAAATAGTCGGGCCCACATATCCCAGTTATACTTCGCGCCTGCTGAAAATTGTCGCGGCCCAGTATAAACCTTATCATCAATCCATTGAGTACCACATGAACATGCACACCCTATCATTCGAGACCTCTAATTAAATATCTAAAACTCTCCCTCAGTTTTCAAAGGTTTGAAGGGATCACGCTCACCCATCGAGCCTAACCCTAACAACACATATACAATTGCTAACGTGGGCACTCCTTCATACTGCGTAAAGTGAAATATATGGTTCTGTAGAGACCACCGAGAAATCAGGACATTGAACATATCCCAATCCACGCAAAAATCAGAACCTATTTGGTGTGCACGACTTTGAAGATCCCAGCGCGAGCCAAAAGTCGTTTTATGGATATCTAGATCCTACTTCTGTAACACTCCACTAATCCGGCTCGGGAGACACCGGGAGAGTGCTACTACAATAGCGAAGATAGATAACAAAACATTCCATTGAAAAATTTAATAACAATTCATTACATGGTCATCATTAGGCTACAAACATAGACTACAACGTTATGATAATGATTCTATTAAACTATTGTGCTCAACATAAAGTGACGATGCTCGATATTCTAGGTGAGTCCCAAACCCCGCTACTCCGTAATCCCAGTAGACCTGCGGCGGAATGAAACAAAGATCGCAGTTTTTCGAAATTCAGCAAGAAATGTTGAGTGAGATACACCTTAGCATGTAAAGACAGGAAGGCTGAGACAGGATGCATGTTGTATGTTTAAAATAGTTCAAGAGTAACAGAGTAAGAGTATAACAACTAATTTCAAGAATAAAGCAACAACAACAAATATTGATTGTTTCTCACGTAACAAATTCGTTTACCACGATGTTCCAATGAAATTTCTGATACGTTAAAAGTTTCCAAATTTAGTTCTTTCAGATATGGCCTGACCGTTCGGAACACGTCTTACAAATAACTGTTTCCAAATTTTGTAATCGTACTATTATTAATTCCACAGTACGCGGGTAGACCAGTGACCACAATACGACATACTAGACCTTAAGTGTTGCAATACCCTCCTAAGAGCGTCAATCAAAGGAGTGGTATCTAAAAAGCTGGACTCTAGCCAACAAAGCAAAGAACCGGGGCACGCGAAGTCCCGCATTTTAGGGACCAAAACTCAGGGGATCGAAACCTGAGGGGCACATGAAGTCCGACATTATAGGGACCTGAGCCCGGGGGAACGAAACTCGTTATAAGTAACTTAACTGGTTCCGGTACACGCGAATCGTTTTACTTTACGCCGGGGATCGATCCCGAATATCTCTGTAGGGATTAAGCACAGGGAATCATCACCCAATATAAGTAACATCACTGATTCGTACAACATTATGTGATTACAGATTTCTGATCAAGTGTGACAAGTATTTCAAAATCAAATAATATTTCGAAGATTTTAAAACAAGCAACACATTTATCAAGTAGGGGATGAAATACGACAACTATTTTCCAATTAAGCAAGTAGTGGACACGAAATAAGCTGGCACGCAAGGCTAAGCATGTAAAACTCACACGATCCAATAGCAATTATCACATAAAAGCTCCTACGGACGATCGTAGTCCTTGCCTACGAACTTGTCGCCTACTGTAGATAGTACTTTCTGAGCTGACAGATCTTGGCCACGTGGCAACCATCCAGCACACCATATTGTGCTCCACACACACTGGATCACCAGCCGCGCTGATCCATGTGGGGGCTGCGAGACAGGGCCCTCGCATACCACTGCACGGGACTTGTAGGGACTTAGTGGTTTGGAGGCTAGAGTAAGTCCTGTCGCGTGCGAGCCAAGCCCGCGCGCGACCTTTAGTAACTGTTTTGAGAGATTTATGGCACGAGCTCCATAAACCCGGTCAATCCGGTCAAACCCGGTCAACCTCGTAACGGTTCCGGTATTCGCGCATAACGTGCTGTAACGGTCCCTATATACTCGGACGAACGTGCCGTTGTGGTTAAGCTAATTAAGCCGCCATTGATGGGCGCATTAACCACACTACAACGGTCACATTCTCTGTTATATATAGGACGTTAACCTTTCCATACAAAGGAGAACACACCAGCCATACGCGGAAGCTCTGCCAAACCTCTGTCTCTCTCTCGGACATTAATACTGCCTTACTCTCTCCCTACACACAACCCAACTCTTCCTGTGCTATCTCTGATCCCCTACTTATGGTGTACACGGAGGTCTCCCTGCCGGAATCTCTTGTGCACACCTACAATTTACAATCTTCTAGTCGCAACGACAAAATTTCTAAATAAATGAATGCAGTAGTACTATACGAATACTAAGTCCACCTCTAACGATTCCCCCAACGAAACCCGTTTCGAGTTTTATGAATAAAATATTTATTGACACAATTCTTACAAATACTTGGTAAAAATTGTTTAATACAATTTACTATAAAAGAGTATTTATAAAGAGTTGTTTTAGCTATGAAAATTATTCTAATACAACACTATATGATTTATACAATGATATTTGTTTTCAAAAAGATTAGTAAAAATACTTAAGACTTGTAATTTTATATAAACTGAAGTGACATAATTAAAATATAATTCTTTATCAACATAACTAAAATGAATTGTAAAACTTAATTATAACTAGTTTATAGAAATTTAACTTATTATTTTCATTACAAACACATTTATTTCATTTATTTATGTAGAATACCTAATTAGTTAACATCAAATAATAATATAAACAATGTAAACTAAAATGTTATATATATATATATATATATATATTTATATATATATAATGCAGTTTTAGGTGAAGACGAGGGGCTCCCCAAGAGTCACGGAAACTACAACTACTAATTATAACAAGTTACAGGTTTAACACTTTATACCCTCCAAGTTTCTGAAAAGACACTTTAACCCCCGCAAACATGAACACTTAATCTCACCGATCAAAACATGGATTCGATATGCAAAAACATGACTTTGACTAACAAAAACAACTCAGATGAAGATTTACAGCATACCCAAGCCGAATTTTGCGAAAAACGATCAAGAAATTGAATGGGTCGAGTCGTCGAAAAATTCGTCATAGGTGGAGCTCGATGGAAGCTTCTCCAGCCAGTTCTGGGCGCGTCTAGACACTCCTGAGTACTGGTCGGGCCTCTTAGAGGTGGGAGGGAGAGAGAACAACAGGTGGGTGGTCTTGGTTTGAGTTGGTCGAAGCTCTCGCCGGAAAAAATGGAGCTCCGGTGGCGGCTCGACTTCCTCTGCCACTGTAATATCCCGTCCCACATCGATATATTGTGGAGTAGATATGTGGTATATATGATACCTTGTGGATTTCTACTAGCACCTTCAAGGCTTAAGTATTTTTATCGGTGGTACGGGTAAAGAAGTTTCTAGGACAGTAATCCACGGGTGTTACAGCCACGGTAGCTGCTTCTACCTCTGCCTTTTCTTCTCATTCAGCTATTGGGGTCAAAATAAAGGAGGTGATCGAGAGAGAAATAGAGCTGGAAAGAAATGGAAGTGGTGTTTATTGGTGGGTCTTCTCCCGACGGTGGCAACAACGGTGGTGGCCTTTGGCCGCTGCCCGTTGCTATTGCTGGGTTTGAACAGGACAAAGAGAGGGAGATTGGGGGTGAAAGAAGAGAGGTAGAGAAATGGTGGTGTAAGTGTTTTTGTTGGTGATGGCGATGGTGGGTTCTCTTTCGACAAAACAGAGGAGAGAGAGAGAGAGAGAGAGAGAGAGAGAGAGAGAGAGAACGGAAGATGGGTGGTGGTGGCATCTCGGCAGGAGAGGAAGGAGAAGAGGAGAGGTGCTGGTGGTGGCTGGCGGTGGTGGCTGTGGTGGTGGTGGTTGATGAAGAAGAAGAAGAAGAAGAAGAAGAAGAAGAAGAAGAAGAAGAAGAAGAAGAAGAAGAAGAAGAAGAAGAAGAAGAAGAAGAAGAAGAAGAAGATATAAGGAGGAGGAGAAGTTGCGTGAGAAGAGGAGAAGCAAGTGTTGGGGGAAACAAATTTTCAGATGGTGAAGTTGGGGGAAACAAAATGTGCAGGTGTGTGTTGTGGGAAACACAAAATTAATTTAATTTTATTATGTTTCTTTTAACCGTATTATACATGTAATGTACTGTATTGTATACACATTAGTAACAAGTATTCATACAAAGATATCTACGTATTGTATAATTTAAAGTATACGTACATGAAAAAATATTTTCATATTATAATTTTTGTAAAAGACAAATAAAAGCCCCTAGTTTTCATAAACTCAAGTTTGGACCCCCAAACTTAAAAAAAAGTTAATTATCAAATTAATCCCAAACTTAATATAAATACTCAAATCACCCTATATCATCAAACGGGGTATTAAAACTTCGCCCACTCGTCCATCAACGAATCGCTATGAAGAGCGGCCTGTAAATGAACTTTGCAATAAAGATAAAACTTGAAATCGATCGAACGAGGGTGAATCTTCTCAATTTGAGCTAAGTCCCAATAATCATGGTTCGCAGGCCCAATAGTGACCTTACTGGCGTCATCACTAGCAACAACGTCTGAATGAAGGGGCATGCGTATAATAGCCTGATAATAACCACATCCATCAAAAAATAGTGACTTTCCCAATAAGTGGGCCTCCATAGTTTGAACTACCTCCCTTGTTTCTCCCCGAGATGCCACCACAACCAAGATCGATTTTAGCCAAACGACAAGGAAGCCGGAGGACACGGAAACCCTTGTTCCACTTCCGGATCCGTAACACTGATATGTTCTTCACAAGGATAACACCAAAGAATATACAGATAGAAGACAAAGAAAAGGAACTGGCCGCTATAATAGCTAAATCGGGATACACAAACTCCCCCTGAAACACATCCTACCAGAGAAAATTGCACTCTTTTTCTCTCTTGCACTTTCAAGGAGCAACTCTTACTTAAATACTGAGCTCCCGAATATCATAAACCCGGATCCCAAGGAGAAGTTCAACCGATCTAACTTCAAAAATCCCCTTTGCTTCCAACAATTAGAAAGCAACAGCTTCATGAAACACCACACACCCATCTGCACTGTCAAATGTGCTGATCAACGACTATTCTCAGCCATTGAATCAACAATCAAAAGGACACGTGCCCTCTACGACATTCCCTGTGACCGTTGTCATAATTGCTACCCCACCAAAGGAGACAAATAACTCCCCACTGATGAATCGTCATCACTAGGGCGTTGCGAAGCGCACCTGGTCACTGTTAAAGACCAAAAGACATTACCAGGGCTGCAAGGTGCTCCTAGTCCTCGCGAAGCTCAGCCTATGCGCAAGGTGGCTAAATGTAGATAGTCAAGGATGAAGCTTTTGGTCACTACCACGTTCACCCATCAACAATTTACAAGAATCCTCAACACCGTGCTCCAGAAGAACCAGATCATACAATCTCGCACTTGGAGGGATCATGAGAAAGGGTCCCTCGTACCTCATCACCTCAAACAGGAGCCAGGGGTTCTGGTGGAGCTAGGTGGAGACTGGCGGGGACTATAGCCCCACTCAAACTTTTTATTTGTAATTTTTCCCTGAATTTTTATATAAATTATGTTATAATCCCCACCAAGTTTTAAATTAATTCTTATCATTTCTATAATCAATAATTTAGCCCTCTCTAATTCATCTTTTTTCGTCTAGTTTTAATTTTTAGTCCCCACTCCAGCATATTTCTAAATCTGCCTTGACAAGTACCACAAATCAATTTGGCAATTCTTTTTCATATCTATGTTAACATTGTGCTAAGGGCAGATCCAATAGTTCATTTGTGTCCGCCCCTTTGATCGCATAGGCACGTTGGTGTGAGACCCAACAAATGCAACTTCGTAGTCCCATTCTCATCAGCAATTACTATAGCTTAACAACTTATAGATATCTAAGCACATTCTTTTCTTCCTTCTAAACAACTCCTCATTTTGTGAAGTTGTAGTAAGTATTGAATTTGTTGGGCTGTGACTTGAAAAGTTAAAGATAGCAATTTCGGTGTGAACGAATCATAGGATTCTTTCCTTGTTTCTCATGAGTGAGTTGTTTCCTAATTAGCTTGTTACACCGCCACTGCATGGGATTATAAAGGCACTAGTTTTTGGTTTGCATAGTACACAACACACAGTGAGTTCGGGTTTTACTTGTTTAGTTCTTGGGAGCTGTTCTTGTGTGAGTGTCGTGCGTGGGTGTTTGGGGTGGCCTCCGTGGCCGTGTGGCACGGCGTGCATTGTAATCGGGTTCTCTTCTCAATAAAATATCTGGTTCTGGACGTGGATTAGCTAGCGGGTTCGTTACGAATTCGTTAGTGAACCACGTTAAATATCTGTCTCGTTCTTGTTTCGTTACATCGTTCTTGCTCGAATACCCCCAAGTTATAACAAACTGGTAACAGAGCTCTGAAACAGGAGTCCTGTTACAACAGAATTAGTATAATCGAAGATTAAACTTCCAAATGCTTAATACATGTCACAGACAATCAAAGATGGACGCTAGATAAGTTACTAGAAGATGATCAATTAAAGGGGTCATAAGTGGCTGCTGCGGATTTCAATGTTGTTAGAGATCAGTCAAATCACTTTTTTTTTATCGTCCAGAAAATTAAACAACAGAACAAGAAAGAAAGGAAAAAACAACAAAAAAAAAATAAATAAACACAAGCAACTCAGTGCTCACAGTCTCTAAGCACCTTCTCTCTAATCACCAGCTGGGCAAGGTTTTGTGGGGGTTCCTCCATGATAACTAAAGTCTCTTTTTGTTTTGTCCCTTCCTTGGCCAAAGCATCTGCCAATGTGTTGTTTTCTCTGTTGATATGCTGGATAGTGCAGTTGCAGCCCCTAAGCAGGACCTTAATCTCCTGGATTATCACCGCAAATGGATAGTTGGGAGGAATGTCATTTGTGGTTAGATCAGCAGCATCCTGTGAGTCCGTTTCCACAGCAACATCTTTGAGGTTCATTTGGTGCACAATGACAAGTCCTCTGTGTATGCCCCAAAGTTCAGCCTCAATCACTGATTCAATGATTAAATCCAGCAATCCCTGTGTGGGTGTTGGTTTACAATTCCCAGTGATATTCAAATCCAGCAATCCCCTTCTCTTATGGTTATTTGATTAAAGCAAAAATTATTTCTTTTAATCCAAATAAACCAACACCCACACAGAAATAACAAAGAGTGGTTATAGCTAACATGCTTAGTAGGTTTGAGATTTGCATATGCCAAACTGCATTAGAAAGTAGACAAAATTCTGATTCTAGTTTAATTTTGATAGACAAATTAAACCCAGATAGACACAAAAGAGTCATGGAGAATACAATAGCAAGTCCACAAATCCATTCTCAGGGCGGGAGCACAAGTGTCCGTCAATCTTTACCGGTCCGATCCATGATGAATGGGTCCGTCCCGATCCTTGATGGTTTGGATTAGGATTGTGAAATTCAAATCCTCAAATCCGATCTGATCTGATCCGTCATTCTATTTATATTTATAACTATTTTGTTTTTACTACTATCATCCGTGGTATTTGTTTAAATGTTAACTTCTACTAAGTAATGTGATTACATATAATCGGTTCATTGAATAGTTCTCATATACAGAGGAAGACATTTCTTAAATTAACTAAAAAATATACTAAATGACAACTAAATGTTCTTTTTGATGTATTAGCTAAACATGTTTAAAAATATTTAAAACTATTTGTGATCTCTGGATTAATCCGCGGAACCGTGAAGTGTATCAGAGACTTTTTCCAATCTATGAACTGCGAATCGGATTTAACTGAACCCCAACCTGGACCGACCCGAGCCTTGTGCACCCTTAGGGGCAGGGCAAAGCTAAACACAAGATTCTTCATCAGCCCACTGAATAGGCTACACATCCTAAAAAGCCCAACGTTTGCATAACAACCAATCATCTCGACTGCTCAGGCCCATTCCAATTTGGACCCAAATGAAAAAGGCAGAAAGCCTACAACAACAACTAACACCCACAAAACAATATGACTACTTTTTCTAAAAAAAAAAAAAAAAAAAAAACAATATGACTACTTCCTTTTTGTTCAAAGAAAAACTTCCTCTAAAACAAAAAAAACAAAACAAACAATATGACTGACTACTATAACGGAAAAATATGACTACTGTAACGGAAAAAGGTAAAAGACACTTTCACCCCGACAGGTTTGACGCAAAAACACTATCACCCCCTTTTGTTTGGGAAATCACACTTTACCTTTTTTTGTGTCCCAAACTTCCGAACACTTGCACGTTACACCCCCTGTCCCTGGCATATCATACTATAAGAGATCGAATTTGTCCCCAAAAATACGGCTGCATTGGACAACCGCTCCCCGAATAACGATGTCACAACAGGGGAGTGTAACAATTCTGAAATTTACAGAACACAACAGATGAAAGAATCATTTTCCAAACTAAAAGAGGTGGAAGCGTCTATGCATCAAACTTGAGGGGGTGAAAGTGTCTTTTACCCAAAGACGACAATGGATTAGTGTCCGTGTCTGTTTGCATGTACTGCACTAAAGTATAAGTTTACTCAGTAGTTTCCTATCTCCGTTCATTCTCTAATGTCCTAGCATGCACTTTGAGAGTTACTTTGACCCAGTGATTTTGTTAACAAAATGATGCAAGAATTTAGTGAGTACTGTAACAAAAGTGTAAATAGTCTAATACTAGCACCGTCTTGCTAACTAAATCGCCGGGTCAAAGTAACCCTCGAAAGGGGTGCGACGACATAGAGAATGAACGAAATATAGTACAAAAGTGTAAATGGTATGCATGTTTCGTACCATAGATTTTAGTCTAATTTGAATTAAAGTCTGCAACTTTAACTAAACCAATTCTGCTTGTAACGGTACAAAATTTTAAGCTGAAAAGTTAGAGAGTAAAAAAATCTCATATCTCCTAAATTAGGGATTATATAGTTAAAAATTTCAAAAAAATAGTTTTAAAGTGTTTTTTTAAGTGCCCAACTTGGGGTTAAATCAAACCAAACATATTTATTGGGGACGGTGACGCGGATTTACTAACGCGTATGCGCAAGTGCACGGTCAAGTAATATAGGGGGTGGTATTTCAACCCCGCGTTATCGATCCCACGAGGACAGGCTTGAGATTATTTACTTAGTTATTTAATTTAGAGTACGGTGCAGGAGGAAGGGTTTGATTGATTTATAAATTGAAATAACAATTAAGCTAATATTTTTGTATTTTTTTATATTTAAGAAATAGATATGGAGAAACTAGGCAATCTCTAGATCACCTAGGGTTGTAGACGATTTTCGGAATTATCTGAGCAACACGTTAACTCTATTCTAACTAAGCCGGGTAACAGCGCTGACTATCTCCTATCGGTCTCAAGTCATTCTACTTCACGGTAGACTACAATCTCCTATCGGTCTCTTGCGTCTATCGGTCCGTTCTAGTAGGCTAACGACATGCACGACAACGGGTCCTGTCGGTCCACCGTTGCACAAAATCGTCGAATCTCACCTACCGAATCTACCCACACTTGGCCAATCCTAACACGTCTCTTCTCAGTCTCAGTGATACGGGATTGATGCTCATATCTCATCCTAGCTATTTAAAGTCACTGTCGTGCACTTCACTAGCCAACTAATGGTTCCGGTTAATTACTCCATCTCCATTAAGAATTAAGCATAGATTATGAACAATTGAATTAAAATATTGCTAACTTTAAGCATGAATCAACTATTGAACAAACCCTAGTTCTTGAACCCTAGTTTATCTCCCAATCGTGTCACTCAATTATGATTACTAACATAAACAAGAAACTAGAATTGATTCAAAAGAAGAAATCAAGAAATCATGAAGCAAAGATCAAATCCGGAAAAATATCATCGTTTACATAAACCCTAGGCTCTCAAAGAGATGCCTAGCAAAACGTCTAGCTAATACTAGTAAACCAAACAAGACTTACTAGTTTCTCCATAGAAAGATTGAGAGAGAAGAAGAAGAAATCAACTTAGAGCTTCAATGGAGGAGGAGTCCTCCTTCTCTTCTCCTTGCGTCCGTCTCTTCTTCACGTTGCTCCTCTCTCACGTGTCTCCTTTTCTTTTGTTTTTTTCTCCCTCTTTAATCTTCAATTAGGGTGCATTAATTAATAATCAAAAACATATTAATTAATAACCCTAAAAACTTGGCCTTTCCTCGTGCGTTGATGGGTCTGCTAGCAGATCGTACGATCTGCTTTTGTTGATCGTGCGATCTGCTACTTGGTCGTACGATCTGCTACTTGATCCTATAAGTCAGTGAGTTCTCCCCTAGCAGATCGTACGATCACGAAAGTTGATCGTGCGATCTGCTTTGATCCTAGGATCAACTTTTGATCCTACACTTCAAACTTTCTAAAATGACACTTGACCCCCTTTTTCCATCTTTGTCCTCTTTTCTTCCAATTTCTTTCTCTCCCAAGCTTCCGCATATGTTCCGAAGTTCGTTTTCCTCCTCCTCTTGATCCATGAGCTCCGTTTCCTGTCCAACACAACACGAAAACACCCCGTGCGATCAAAAGTGACAAAATAAATGTAAATAATGTGAAAAACGCCCGGATTAACAATTTATCACTCAAAGCTACACTTATCCAATTTCCTCAAGTTCATAGTGTATTTCTAATATATTCAACCCGGAAACTACACAAAACGGTACACAAACGTAGAAGAAATATAACTCTAATATAGAGTTATCAAATCCCCCCACCCTACCTTTTTGCGCGTCCCGAGCAAAATCAAAAACACTTCTCACACTATGATTTTCAATCCACCGAATTGCATTTAACTTCACTAGCCATGTGACACAAACAACACACACACCCATGCAATCTACATGACTATACAATGCAACTCGATTATTTCACAATGCAAATATTGAAACAACACCAATTTTTTCCTTTTTAGTTAGAGATTGGGCAATCTCAAAAAGTAAACCGGCACGTCATAAGGCTCTCATATTCCCTCGGAAGTTCTATAAATTTGGTGATCGGTAGAACTTGCGGCCAGTTTCGTTAGACAGAACGGGCACGAACACAAAAAATGTTGCTTCCGCACACTCATCAAACGTATCCCTAGCACTTACCTTCCGAGCTATTTATCCACGGGTTAAATTGCTGACGGTTTAGGACGGGTAGGATAGGATATTTAGAAGCGTAGTCCTAGACGTCATGATCTAACTCACAAAACCCGATTCTCACACTCCCTCACCAAAATCCAAGGAACCACACCGAATCTCACTAATCCGGCCCTCATTCCCTCAATCTTGGTGCAACGCCGTTCTCGCGGCCACAAATGTGAAGAAGTGATCTCGAACAATAGCTAATCTCCCCGGTCTTCAATTTCAAGCTTGCTCCTTTATTCCCTTTCAATTTCACTTTCTATTTCTATTTTACTTCTTTTTTTTTTCTCTCTTTTTTTTTTCATTTCCACACAATAACTTTAAGCACATGGAGCCGAAAATACGATAGTAATATCCGATGAGATCAAATATCAGAATTAGATAACATGGGGGTGGAATGTGTCAAATTAGTGATGTAACATAGATGTCGACACCCCCACACTTGATGCAAAGCAAATCACGAACCCAGTAGTCAATGTGTAAACGTGCTTTTCCAACCGATCCTCCTCATCACCTAAGATATAGAGAATATAAATAAAACATAAGCACGACCTCCTATAAGATCAACCAACCCCCACCCCATGACGTGCGGAAGAAATATCACGCACTACGGTACTCCACCTGTGATCGTGGTGTAAGGACACGACTCACCGCCACACCGAAGTGTGCTACCGTCTCTAACTCACCCTCACATCGCCTCAAAAGACGAAATGTAAGAGAATCCACATAAGATGTATCAAATCAGCTCACCCTCATCGAACCTCCCTAACTCAACTCCGTCTATCATGACGCATAGGAAAGGATCATTCTAACAAGTGATGAAAGTCACAATGAAAGGCTTCCTAGGCTAGAGGCTGTGAATAAAAGGGGTAAACGGATCAATAGGGGTAACTAGTGGACCTAGGAGATGGAGACGGGACGTGAGGTCCCCATAAACATCACTCGCACAGCTGTTCCGTTGCCACTACGAGGAGGGTTGACGACTACCTAAGTGACGGTGGTGTAGCGCTAGTAGGATAACTAGTCTGAGAGGCAGCTACTCACATTTCTAATGTGCATTAGCCCTATAAGTCTTCCTACTCCAGATTCTCGCGTCTACCTCACCTCAGATTTTCATATTCCTAAGGAATTCTATCATTAAGCCCTCTCCACATTCACTCTCTTCGATTGCCCTTTCTCAAAAAATTTAAAATTTTATGATTTTTTTATTTTTTTTCAATATTTCCTAACTCTATATGCAATGGCCAACTCGACTAATCACACGATTTGGTAGGGGACTCAATAAAGTAAAAGTGCTAAGAAAAATGCATACTAACAATCCTAACACAATACGACACAACTGCATGTAACTGGCGATGCATAACTGACATGGCTAGCAAAATATACACAAACCCCCCCACACTTAAGCGTTTCGTTGTCCTCAACGAATTTATAGATATAATAAGAGGACTCATCGCTTAAATGTGTAGGCGGTGGATCTCCACAATTACCACTCAAAACTTAGAAACAAGAGAGAAAGTTAAAGGTACCTGGGGTGCCCGGACCTACATGGGCACCGTTGCCGCGAAACTGCAACAAGAAGGGGTCTTGTGGACCGTTGACAGTTTCCGGAAAAGTCTCACCTCGCGTCCGGATTCCGATGCGCCTACTCACATTCTCTTTCACACGCATCAAGAAGGGGAACCCGGAGCGTCTTCTGTACCATTGTCCCTGCACACTGATTGGAAGAATTAACACAACTCTCTCTCACCCCTCAAAATCAAATATGGAGAACTAAAAGCAAAAACAGAAACAAATTGCATCCTACTCTACATGGGTTGCCTCCCAAGCAGCGCTTTGTAATTTAAGGTCGACGGCCCCACCTGGTTACCTCAACCGAAAAGGATAGTGGAGACTGCTTTATCCCTCCACTTCTTCTTCTTCCACCATCTCTTCTCGATAACTTTACGTGCACCCCTGTGCTCTGAAGAAGGTGGACAATTGTGGAAGATGACTCCTTTCATTTTGCAATTGATCTTCTTGAGAAACTTCCACCAAGTACCACTGGGCTCAAATGAATCTCTGGCCATAAAATCATCCCAGTAGTACTTCCTTGATGCTATATGCTCTTCAAATGACCCATGCAATTCATCCACACCCCCACACTTGCTGACTTCCAACACCTTGACTATGGCATATGGATGATCAATAGAATCGCCCATAGAACAAGAGATTGGGAGTTGCTCATCACATTCTTCCCCATACGAATCCCCATACAGTAATTGTTCCAGCTCATCGCAGACTTGCGTAACATAGGATATGGAGAATTCATCATTAATAAGAGTTGGGGCTTTTACCTCAATAGCACTGAGCACAAGTGTTTCACCAGCTTCATCGTCGGCACACCACAGACTTCCAATTTTGGTGTCTTCCCATTCATACCAAGGATGTGAGGGAACCTGCGGTCTTGGCTCGCAATACGGCAGATCTTCCCATCTTCGGCACACAGGTCCACCCCAGTCTGAATCAGAGTCTGAGTCCTCATATATGGCAGAGTCCACCAATGGTTCCTGGACACTGCAGTCTTCGTTCGGCTCAGGTATCTCCTCTTCCACTTGTGGTGGGGATGATGAAGGTTCAATGTGAGGCTCACTGTCATGTGGCAAGGGCTCCTCTTGTGGCTCTTGAATGCTTGATTCCCCTGCTGTTGACAGTTTCTCTATTCGTTTCTTTATCCTTTCCAACATCTCCCTCACGTATTCCCTACCTGTGGCTGAATGCTCTTGTGATAATTGTGCATCTATGGACAAAAATTTGGCGCAAACTTCCATGTCATTCATAATACTACGCCGTTCTGCCATATCCGCTGATGAGTCTTCCTGGTGCTGATGAAGCTGGGGGGCATGTACTCGACATGAGTCTCTACCTTCGTGCCAAATGCCGCATATGTAGCACCAATTTATGCATGCTTCCTCGTCTTCATGGTTACCCCTGCAGTGGAAAAAGTAGGGAGGACCCGAATAACAGTCTTCGCTCCACATGCTTAAATTGTCTCGTGCTCCCTGCGTTCCTGAGAAAAACTCACTAGACACCTGTGAAGCACAGAGATATAGAATAAAAATATGAAAACTAAACTAAGATAAAAGTACTCTAAACTAACTCCTAACAAAATAATCTACCGCTGTCCCCGGCAACGGCGCCAAAAACTTGACGCGGATTTACTAACGCGTATGCGCAAGTGCACGGTCAAGTAATATAGGGGTGGTATTTCAACCCCGAGTTATCGATCCCACGAGGACAGGCTTGAGATTATTTACTTAGTTATTTAATTTAGAGTACGGTGCAGGAGGAAGGGTTTGATTGATTTATAAATTGAAATAACAATTAAGCTAATATTTTTGTATTTTTTATATTTAAGAAATAGATATGGAGAAACTAGGCAATCTCTAGATCACCTAGGGTTGTAGACGATTTCCGGAATTATCTGAGCAACACGTTAACTCTATTCTAACTAAGTCGGGTAACAGCGCTGACTATCTCCTATCGATCTCAAGTCATTCTACTTCACGGTAGACTACAATCTCCTATCGGTCTCTTGCGTCTATCGGTCCGTTCTAGTAGGCTAACGACATGCACGACAACTGGTCCTGTCGGTCCACCGTTGCACAAAACCGTCGAATCTCACCTACCGAATCTACCCACACTTGGCCAATCTTAACACGTCTCTTCTCAGTCTCAGTGATATGGGATCGATGCTCATATCTCATCCTAGCTATTTAAAGTCACTGTCGTGCACTTCACTAGCCAACTAATGGTTCCGGTTAATTACTCCATCTCCATTAAGAATTAAGCATAGATTATGAACAATTGAATTAAAATATTGCTAACTTTAAGCATGAATCAACTATTGAACAAACCCTAGTTCTTGAACCCTAGTTTATCTCCCAATCGTGTCACTCAATTAGGATTACTAACATAAACAAGAAACTAGAATTGATTCAAAAGAAGAAATCAAGAAATCTTAAAGCAAAGATCAAATCCGGAAAAATATCATCGTTTACATAAACCCTAGGCTCTCAAAGAGATGCCTAGCAAAACGTCCAGCTAATACTAGTAAACCAAACAAGACTTACTAGTTTCTCCATAGAAAGATTGAGAGAGAAGAAGAAGAAATCAACTTAGAGCTTCAATGGAGGAGGAGTCCTCCTTCTCTTCTCCTTGCGTCCGTCTCTTCTTCACGTTGCTCCTCTCTCACGTGTCTCCTTTTCTTTTGTTTTTTTCTCCCTCTTTAATCTTCAATTAGGGTGCACTAATTAATAATCAAAAAAATATTAATTAATAACCCTAAAAACTTGGCCTTTCCCCGTGCGTTGCTGGGTCTGCTAGCAGATCGTACGATCTGCTTTTGTTGATCGTGCGATCTGCTACTTGGTCATACGATCTGCTACTTGATCCTATAAGTCAGTGAGTTCTCCCCTAGCAGATCGTACGATCACGAAAGTTGATCGTGCGATCTGCTTTGATCCTAGGATCAACTTTTGATCCTACACTTCAAACTTTCTAAAATGACACTTTGACCCCCTTTTTCCATCGTTGTCCTCTTTTCTTCCAATTTCTTTCTCTCCCAAGCTTCCGCATATGTTCCGAAGTTCGTTTTCCTCCTCCTCTTGATCCATGAGCTCCGTTTCCTGTCCAACACAACACGAAAACACCCCGTGCGATCAAAAGTGACAAAATAAATGTAAATAATGTGAAAAACGGCCGGATTAACAATTTATCACTCAAAGCTACACTTATCCAATTTCCTCAAGTTCATAGTGTATTTCTAATATATTCAACCCGGAAACTACACAAAACGGTACACAAACGTAGAAGAAATATAACTCTAATATAGAGTTATCATACGGACAACCCGTATTTAGCGAACTCATGAGCGACGGTGTTCGACGAGCGGTGGCTGAAGCGAAAGTAAACCGAGTGAAAACGATGGGCAATTGATCTGATCTCTCGGATAATGTCTCCAAACTTGGACCTGCTATCAGTCGCTGCAAATGAACCAGTGATGTAGTCAATGGCTTTCTTTGAATCGGTTTCGAAACAACGGACTCCTCTCCGAGATGGAGAGCAGGGAGCATTCCTTCCCGTGCCGCCATGGCTTCGGCTTCAAGAGCCGAGGATGCGGTGGGAAGAGGGGTTGACAAAGCCACCAAGAAGTTGTCATGGCTGTCGCAGAGAACAGTGCCACCGAAAGCACGCTGCTCTGAGGGGAGCCATGATCCGTCAGAATTAATATTTACCGTACATGGTTCCGGTGGTCTCCAACACTGGTTCGAAGCTACATGAACTGTAGGGCCCTGGCTAGCTGTTAATGTTCCGAATTGTTTCGTAGACGCCTCTAAGCTGTTGATTGAAAATAGCATAATTGCGACAGCCCCAAATCGCCGATAATATTGTGCAGAACGCCTCACGCTCTGTTGGCAACAGTTCACAGAAGACATTTGGAATCCACAATTTAATATCACCACTTCGAGTGAGAAGGAAGTTGCCAGCCAACACTGACTTCCAGATTCTGCACGCAAAAGAACACTCCATGAAGAGATGGTCTGTCGTCTCTAAATGGTTCGAACAAAGTGGACGGTCCCCCGCAATATCCTTATTGAATTTTCAGATTTTGTCCTGGGTAGCAAGAGAACTTTTTGAGGCTCGCCATACCGTATAGATAATCTTTGTCTTATTTTTTTTTTCCAAATAATCTTGATCAATAAATTTGAAGGGTGATAACTCAGAATAAGAATTATATTCTTGCATTATTTCTATCATTTTGTTTGATTTACGGGTTAATTATATGAGTTATGTGCTTAGAATGTGAAGAATGAGTTTTATGCCCTTTATAGTTAGTCCGGGCGATTCTATACATATTTCGATGTTATTTGTCAAATATAACCGCTTGGTATGGTTGTTAATATTTTATTGACATGAAAGGAAGTTGAATGATTGCTAGGAGGCATGAAATGAACTTCAGAAATAAAGCAAGATCAAGAGGGAGGAAGAGAAGCAAATTTGGAGGAGCTAAAGTGACCATCATTCACTAATATGATGACATATTTAGGTCTACAAGTAATTTTGGAGTGATAATGGTGGCAAATGAATTAGACTCAAAGAGCTTTCCAACGGTAGGTCACAGAGCTAAAACGGATATCAGACAAAGAAGTTGTGCTCCGTTGAAGTTGGGAGTCAAAAAGCTGGCCGAGAGCCAACCTTCTGCTGGTCGTACGACCAGTATGATGGTAGTACGACCAGTTTGACGACCAGAACGCAAATTTTGGGTTTTATGCAATTTTTGAACACTTTTGGACGGGAATTCACTAGAGGGTCCTATTATACGACCTAGGGTCTATCATATGTGATGGAAGCCATTGGAGAGCAAGGACGGAGCTATTGGAAGCGATTGGAGAAGACAGGTTCATCAAGTTTCCGGCGATTCATTCGTTTGATCTCTCTTAACCCTATTTTTCAATTCTTCGATGGATATTATGTTGAGTTTTAGCTTGAACATGAGTAGATAAATTTTCACCTAGACTCTATGGAGAGCCTAGGGTTTTGTTAGACACCGTTTTCGAATTTGTTTGTTTGATTCACGCTTTTGGATTCATGTATGGATTAATTATTCTCTATTGATGTTTTGTTGAACTAAAGCTATTGACACGTTTTAGGTAGGATATGAATGATGAATAGAGATGTCTTTGATTCTCAACATGTATCTTATCTTAAAGCAATATTGATTGTGCTAATTCTAGTAATCTTGTGTGTAATCCAATTCAACTTTGGCGTCGCGAGCTAGAGTTGTGATTTGGTGAACAATTGATGGACTGACTGTTGGAATAGATGCCCTAGAGGCAATCATAGATTTAGTATGAACAATGTTTTGGCTAGAATATTCATTTATTATTTATGGCGATATTTAATATAATGAAGTCCTTAGATAAATTGTGTTATTTATCTTAAATATCCCCAGTCCATTATATTGATTAATAGGACAATCAAATATAGACTAGTATGTGGGTAGATTGATATGGAGATATCAAGTCTAACACATGGGTATGCATTTGGAGTAATGGCATACTGGATTGACCCACGACGAAAAGGATACATTAGATTATGGGAAGTCACAATCGCTTTTCGTAGTGCTAATATTATTGCAATCCTTGGACTTGAAGTCACTAGATACTCTAGTTGTGAAATATTGCGCTTTGATGTTATCAAACGTTACACCGTAACTGGGTAATCATAAAGGTGGCTATCGGGCGTGATAGGAAGCAAGCTTAGAGATCGTAGTGATGTAGATAGGATTTGTCCCTCCCACATAATGGGGGTAAATATCCACGGCCACTCGAGGGATGAGGCTTATTGAATGTCTGGCCAGACTCAGATAAATTAATATAGAGATATTAATGTTATCTGCAAGCATAAGCATATTCCCAGGATCGAGGAACTATGGATTGGATATACGAGTGTGACTATTTATGTCTCGTGTCCAATCCGGATATGGAGACAAAGGGATAATACAATATGACATATTGGGCACAAAGGTTTGTCGGGATCACTGACTATTTCTATTGGTTGGGTGGCATGGATGTGTTGCTAGACACCGCTCCATGTTAGTAAGTTACTACCAACTATATAGAAACCTATGGGGTCCCACGTCAAATAGAGTAGAGCTAGATTTGGGATTAATTAATAAAGATTAATTAATAGAAGGATCATTGTGCAACACCTTGCGAACTTAGTAGGACTAATTTGCAAGGAAGGGAATAGTTCTAGTCCTACTAGAACAAGAAAACTCTAATATGGAAACAACGAGTTGTTGGAGTATATATATAAGAGGCTCTAGCTTACTTCCCAAAAGAGAATTATTATTAGACATAACACAAAGAGTGGGAGAGAGCAAAAGAGAGAGCAAGACAAAGAGCTAGGGCCGAAACCCTAGCCCCCGTCCGCCCCCTCTACCCGACGGCAAAGAGGAGGCCGCCCCTCTCTCTTGTGCTTTGTTGCTTTGATCTTCATCCTTCTTCCTCCGGGTTCAAGCTAGCACTTGTGGAGAAGGAAGATTCTAGATCTCACCTCTAGACGTGGATCAACCGTAGAGACGAGGACATCATTCTTCGTGTGATCTCACAAATCAAAAGGTACACATCTTCTATGACCTTAATCATGTTATGATGTCTCTTCCTGTGATCCTTGGTGGGCTTTGAGTAGGATTAATTTTTGTTATTCCGCTGCGTTACCTACGTCAAAACCCAACAGTGGTATCAGAGCCACATGTCGTAGAGCATAACATGATATTATGTGTTTACGATTTCAGTTCATACACCGTATTATTGTTTATTACGCGAAAACTGAAAAATTGGCATAGTAGATGCAATATTGAATTTGATTCAATCAAACAAGACCCAATTTAACATTAGATGTTAGAATTGGTGAGTTTAATCACATAGGATGTGAATAATTGGGTTCTTGAAAAAATTAGGGTTCATGGGCACATGATTGAAAAGGAGTTTTCAATTATGGAAACAAAGTTATGGAAATAATTCCATAAGGAAACAACCTTACTTGGGCAACAAGGAAGGAGGAAGGGGACTAGGGCCGAAACCCTAGCCGCCCGCCCCTCCCTTGCGCGCCAAGCAAGGCCGCGGGCCTCTAGGCGTGCGGCGGTCCTAGGGTTCGGGCCACTTGTTGGCTTGGACCCTTTGGACCGTTGTGAAACCCTAGTTACCCAATTTCATTATAATTAAACAAGCGCGTTAAAAATTGGTTTTAACTGTATTATGTGCTTTATTGCATGGTGGATGGATATGGCCTAGGATTGTGGATGTTTATTGTTTTGTGGTTTGGTTTACGGCCTGCGAGCTGATCAAATTAATGTAATAATTAATTAAGTTTCACGGCCTGCGAGTCGTTTTTTTTTTCTCCTCGACATGTGAGGCTTTTGTTATTTATTTATTCTAGATGATAGGCTAGAATTAGAAATATTTAGATGATAGCCAAGAACATGGAGAAGAATACCGGAGAACCAAAGGAGCCAAAAGACATCCCTAGGCGCGCAGCTATGGTGGAGCACATGGAGATGAGCTCGACACTTTAGGGCAATTAGATATTATCATTGGCTTGATAATATCATTAGTCTAGAGGCCATATCCATACCACGTTTTTTTATTTATTTTTGTGGATGTTTATTATTCATGCCTTGTTATTTATTTTGTGTGTATGGCGCTACAAGCAAAACGATAACAAGATAATAATAAACAAGGTTGGTCTTTTATTGTGGATGGCCCAATCCAAATAAGCAGACCATGTTGATAAGATCAACCAAACAACTTAAAAAGAAATCCCTCAATTAAATATTGCGTTTTGCCTTCTCTTGCCAAAACACCCTTCATGATCATGGCCTATTAAAATTCGGGCTTGCCAAAGCAAGGCGATTTTAATTTTTCATGATGTGTTGCGGACGACGCAAGCTAGTAATGCGTGTATGTTGAAAGCAAGAGGTTGGACGCAACTAGGCAAGAGTCAATTGGATTGATGAGCTTAGAGGCATGACAATTAGGAGTTATCCAATTGGATAAAGAATAAAAGGAATTTATTCACCTAATTGGACCACGAGTTGCATGGGATGCAATTGGAATGGTTCCTACCTAAATAACCGATTCTTGGGTGACTTGCCAAAGCAAGCTCAAGAAGAAGTGAAAAAGGGATCTTGGACCCACTAGAAAATATAAAGATATTTTCCGCTTTAATAGTGAGGGCTATTAATCCGAGAAAAATAGTGGGAGCTATATTTAATGATCTAGCCATTGTTAAATATAGTTAAATTGTTCAAAATACTAAATTGCATATTTCTCGTTTTGTAGAATTCCAAATGGCAAACAACAACGCATCGAGTTCATCCCTACGATCTGTCCTTGAGAAGGATAAATTGTCTGGAACAAATTTCCTTGACTGGTACAGAAACTTGAGGATTGTCCTCAAGCAAGAAAAGAAGCTGTACGTCTTGGACACTCCAATTCCAGACCCACCACAAGATGAGTCTCTACTAGCGGAAGTAAGGGCACGTCAGAAACATATTGATGATTCTAATGACGTGACTTGCCTCATGCTTTGCACCATGACTGGTGAGCTTCAGAAGCAACACGAGAACATGGAAGCCTATGATATGATCAGACACTTGAAACAATTGTTTCAGGAACAGGCAAGGCATGAGCGCTATGAGGTGTCTAAAGCGTTGTTCAAAAGCAGTCTTGCAGAGGGGAATCCAGTAGGCCCTCATGTACTCCGAATGATCGGGTACATTGAGAACCTTGAGAGACTGGGGTTCCCACTCGGCCAGGACTTGGCGACTGATCTCGTCTTGCAATCGTTGCCTGACAGTTATAATCAGTTCATTATGAACTATAATATGAATGAGATCAACAAGTCTTTGCCAGACCTATTGAACATGCTAAAGACAGCTGAGCAAAGCATCAATAAAGGCAAGGGAAAAGCCATAATGATGGTCCACAAGAAGAAGAGCAAGTCAGTTGCATCTACTTCAAAATGAAAACGCAAGAAAGTTGCGAAATCCAAGGATGCCCTAAAGCCTAGTGGAGGCGTGGCTAAAGGTGAATGTCACTACTGCAGCCAGCCGGGTCACTGGAGGAGGAATTGTCCTAAATATCTGGAGGATAAGAAGCTTGGAATAGTGATTCCACCACCACCAGGTATTTATGTTATAGACGTCAATCTCTCTATTTCATCATCCTGGGTATTAGATACCGGATGTGGTTCTCACATTTGTCGTAATGTGTAGGATTTGAAAAGAAGTAGAAGATTGTGAAAAGGGGAGATAGACTTGCGCGTCGGGAATGGAGCAAAGGTTGCTGCATTAGCTGTAGGCGTTTATGAGCTATCTTTGCCTTCTGGACTTATTTTAGAATTAGACAATTGCTTTTATGTGCCTGCTATGAGCAGAAACATTATTTCCGTTTCTTGTTTGGACGAGAAAGGTTTTTCTATTTCAATAAAGGACAAGTGTTGCTCCATTTATTTTGATAGTATGCACTATTGTAGTGCGCATTTGTCTAAAGGATTGTATATCCTTGATCTAAATAATCCAATCTATAACATAAATACTAAAAGGATTAAAACTAATGATTTAAATCCTACACATGGCACTGTCGTTTAGGCCATATAAATGAGAAACGCATATCTAGACTCCATAAGGATGGACTACTAGACTCATTTGATTTGGAATCATATGAGACATGTGAATCTTGTTTATTAGGAAAAATGACAAAGTCCCCTTTTAATAAGAAAGGCGAGCGGACTAGTGAGTTATTGGCACTCATACATACTGATGTATGGGGACCATTCCCCACGCCTGCCAGAGGTGGTTATACCTACTTCATCACATTTACTGATGATTTCAGTAGATATGGATTTGTATACCTTATGAAGGCCAAATCAGAATCCTTTGAATTGTTCAAAGAATTCAAGAGTGAAGTAGAGAAGCAACTTGGCAAAAGTATTAAAGCTCTACGATCGGATCGTGGAGGAGAATACTTAAGCCAAGAGTTTGATGAGTATCTTAGAGAGTGTGGGATAGTATCCCAGCTCACTCCACCCGGAACACCACAATGGAATGGTGTATCTGAGAGGAGGAATCGCACTCTATTAGATATGGTGCGATCTATGATGTCTCAAACAGATCTTCTGATATCTTTTTGGGGACATGCTCTAATGACGGCAGCTTTTACCATTAACCGTGTTCCATCCAAATCAGTCATGAAGACGCCATATGAGATATGGACTGGGAGGCGTCCCATAGTGTCGTTTATGAAGATTTGGGGCTGCGACGTCTATGTAAAGCGTTTACAGACAGACAAGCTGGGGCCTAAGGCGGATAAGTGTAAGTTTGTGGGATATCCTAAAGAGACTAAAGGATATTATTTCTATAACCCTACCGAGAACAAAGTGTTTGTTGCTCGGACCGGCGTGTTTCTAGAAAGAGAACTAGTCTCTAAAGAAGCAAGTGGGAGGGTTGTAGAACTTGAAGAAATTCATGAACCACAAACCACTGAACCAATAATGGAACAAGAACAGGAACCACAAGAAGTTGTGGAAGAACCTTGAAACAACCCGGAACCTACGGTTCCTTGCTAGTACAACTTAACGATATCCAAGAGTGCTTTATTGGCATAAAAGTAAAGGAGAAACCCTCCTTACAAAGTTTTAAAAGGAAACAACGATGACAAAGTTTGAATTCTCAAAATACAACTAAATGTTAACATTTTAACTAGGTGATTCCTAGCTTCTTATTTGCCTTCAGCTACGTGTGCGCGTTCCCCCACCTTTATTCATAACCTGCGGGTTTTCAAATGGCAAAAGCCGACGCAGAAAAACATTGTCAGTGAAAACTGAGTAAGAATATACCACAATATGTAAACAGAGTTTTTGGCTGAAAGAATAAAAGAATGTAACTGAAGAGATTCCACATTTTAACTTATTAGTTGAGCTGAGGCGTATTAGAGCCCAGCGGGTAACGATTGCCCACAGAGAGGTCACGATGCAATAATATCATCACACAGGTACCTCTTGGGATATCACAGTCCATCCCAATTCACCCAGGGCGTTTGTAGGTAGCCCGACACTACCCCGCCCATCACATAGCTAAAGGACCTTAAGTGTCGACACCCCTATACAGTTGTGACCCACACATGCATAGGTAGTACTCTATAACTTTCACAATTTTATAAACCCGTATAGGGTAGGGTATGAAACCCTAGAAGGTCGTCTCACGTGCGCCTCCGGCCATAGCCTTCACACACATCCTCTGTACATCGCCCCATATCATTTATCGTTCATTTATATTCCACAAGATCATTTTATAAACATCGGTTCGAAATTCAGAAGTAACCACATATCTTTCAAAAAGAATATTTGCAAGAGAGATTGTCAAAATTTGAGACTTAAAAATAGTTGTTCGAAACACAAGTAACACACGCCAAGACATATTTTGATAGTTAAAGTATTGTGCGCATAAACTTACCTGGAATGAGGTGAGAACTTCACACACACAAGCTAGCACTGAACTAGTAGTAGGGGTCCTCGATGAACTCGCCTCCTACGAACTCGGTATCTACAATAATCACATAATCCTATATTAACACATATACATCACACAACAAATTGCAATTAAATTGTCCTATATGAAATGCAAGTGAAATCCCCAATTAATTCCCCAAACAAAATATATTACACTAGCTATAATTTTACGTTTAGAATATAAATTAAAATAAGAAGAATAGTGACTTATAATTATAAAAGTAATATTTGAGGTAAAGAAAACTTTATTAGATGTTCTAGAATATTTATTTAAATTACTAAGGTGAAAATTATATACACAAAGATAGCTATATAAATTTTAAAGTTTAGATAAATGAAAATGGGAGCTTAAACTAAAGCTAAAGCTTAACTATTTTTATTATAAAGTTATATTTGCGAAAACCATGTTATAAGTGAAAATAATTTATTTTGCGATAAATCGAAAACATGATTATTTAGTTGTTATAGTATAAATAATATACACATATAAAATACTATTTTAATTTGATTATAAAGTTGTATACTATTTTTTTTGAAAAGGATAATTAACTTACAATTGATAAATATGTATACACATAAGAAATACTAATTTATATTATGATAAAGAAATAACTTAAAATTACAATTAGTTGATATACAATCAGCCCCCTAAACAGTTTCGCTTCATACAAAAGCCTACCCCCATTTTTGTAAAAAGACACTTTCACACCCCCTGCTTTTACAAACAAAACCAGTCCAATTCATCTTCTCCAACAAACCCATCTGTAACTATTCTACCTTCACCCACAACAAATCTTCAAATCCCAAACAACCAAATTCATTGCTAAAGGGTAGAGCAAGAGTTGAGATTGGAATGAAATCAAAACAGGGGAGGGTTTACCGATTGAAAAGAACGCCCGAAGAAGAAGGCAGCGGCGGTGATGGGTTCCTGCCGCTGCTTGGGGTCCGCCGGGACAGAGAGGCGAACGGTGGTGGTGATGGCGGCGAAGCAGAGGGAGGCGGCGTCGGGGGTCTCGGCGACGCAGAGGGGCGACGGAGGGGCGACGGACGGCGGCGTCGGGCGGCCCGGGTTCCGTCGGCGGTTCTGGGCTTCGGCCTGGTGCCGTCGGCCTGGGTCTTCGCTCGGCGCCAACAGAGAGAAGAGGGAGGTGGCGAGGGAGAGACAGAGCGAGAGAGAGAGAGAGAGACAGAGGGTGAGGGAGAGAGACGAGCGAGAGATTGAGGTGTGGGTACTGTAAACCCAAATCGGAAAATTGGATGTTCAAAATCAGTGAAATTGATGCAAAGATTTCATCTTGACTTTGATTGGCGGAAATCACGGCGGAGATTAGGAGAGGGGAGGTCAAAATATTGGCTCTTGCCATGGGTGGTCGCCGGAAATTGGGGAAGAAACATCCCCTGCACTTCAATGTTGATGGAGAAGATGAAGGGAGGAAGGTTAGGGTGTTGCGGGCACACGGTGTGACGCGGTGGTTGGTTACGTATAAGTTATTAAAAAGACACGTTTTGGTCACGCTACAACGTTACACGACCCACTACACTTCACCCACTAATTTACACCCAACAAACAATAAAAAAAAACAACTTAAAAAATATAAAAAAAACTTTTGATAAAATATAACTAATAATAATAGTAACAATAATAATAATATAATAATAATAAAAATAATAATAATAGTAATATTAATAATAATAATAATGGAAAACAACTTTTAGTGAACGAAAACAACTTTCGTAATTTCAAATAATGGTCCGAAAAATTCGTTAAACTCCCTAAAATACCCCCTAAAATATCGGGGTATTACAAACCTGTTCAGGTAACACAGGAACTCCGTAGATCAGGAAGAGTGCGTCATGAGCCAGAGAGGTATGGACTTCTCGTGACTGAGCCCAATGACGTACCACTCATGGATGATGAGCCTGCAAACTATGGAAAGCCATGAGTGGCCCAGACTCTAAGAAGTGGCTAGAAGCCATGAGATCCGAAATGGATTCCATGTACACCAACAAAGTACGGACTTTGGTGGAACCACCCGAAGGGGCTCGACCCATAGGGTGCAAGTGGGTCTTCAAGAAGAAGACCGACATGGATGGCAAGGTAGTTGCCTATAAGGGACGATTGGTGGCCAAAGGTTATAGACAGATTCATGGTATTGACTATGATGAGACCTTTTCACCAGTCGCCATGACTAAACCCATTCGAATCTTACTTGCTATTGCAGCATACTACGACTATGAGATTTGGCAAATGGATGTCAAAACAGCGTTCCTTTATGGGAACCTCCTTGAGGATGTGTACATGACACAACCAGAGGGTTTTGAGGATCCAGAGAATGCCAATAAAGTCTGTAAGCTGCAAAGGTCCATTTATGGATTAAAGCAAGCTTCTAGGAGCTGGAATCGACGTTTTGATGACGCGGTCAAAGAGTTTGGCTTCATCAAGAACGAAGATGAACCTTGTGTTTACAAGAAGGTTAGTGGGAGCTCTATAGTGTTTCTGGTCTTGTATGTGGATGACATACTAATCATTGGCAATGATATTCCTACTCTGCAATCTGTTAAAGATTGACTAAGAAAGTGCTTTGCGATGAAAGACTTAGGAGACGCAGCCTATATACTTGGTATAAAGATCTATAGAGATAGATCTAAAAGTTTGCTTGGCCTAAGTCAGAGTACATATATTGACAAGGTGTTGAAGAGGTTCAACATGCAAGATTCCAAGAAGGGATTCTTGCCCATGTCACATGGAGTCACTCTTTCCAAGAATGACTGTCCCTCCAATGAGATGGAGAAGGACCGCATGAGCAGGATACCCTATGCTTCGGCCATAGGATCCATCATGTACGCCATGCTATGTACTAGACCAGACGTATCATACGCGTTGAGTATGGTGAGCAGATATCAGTCCAATCCGGGTGAGAGTCACTGGATTGCTGTCAAGAACATCCTAAAATACTTGAGAAGAACTAAGGATGTATTCTTGATATTTGGAGAAATGGAAGAGCTAAGTGTAAAGGGTTACACTGACGCAAGCTTCCAAACCGACAAGGATGATTACAGATCGCAGTCTGGATACGTGTTTTGCCTGAATGGAGGAGCTGTGAGCTGGAAGAGTTCCAAGCAAGGCACAATTGCTGATTCTACAACAGAAGCTGAGTACATTGCTGCTGCAGAAGCGGCGAAAGAGGCAGTATGGATAAAGAAGTTTATCGCTGAGCTCGGTGTGGTCCCTAGCATAGTGGATCCCATAGAGTTGTACTGTGACAACTCTGGGGCAATCGCACAGGCGAAGGAACCAAGATCGCACCAAAAGTCAAAGCATGTACTTAGGAGATTCCATCTTATTCGTGATATGATCGATCGAGGAGATATGAAGATATGCAAGATTCCGACGGATGACAACGTGTCAGATCCGCTCACGAAACCTCTTGCGCAGCGAAAGCATGAAGGGCACGCCAGATCTATAGGCATACGAGATGCGCCAGATTGGCTCTAGTGCAAGTGGGAGACTGTTGGAATAGATGCCCTAGAGGCAATCGTAGATTTAGTATGAACAATGTTTTGGCTAGAATATTCATTTATTATTTATGGCGATATTTAATATAATGAAGTCCTTAGATAAATTGCGTTATTTATCTTAAATATCCCTAGTCCATTATATTGATTAATAGGACAATCAAATATAGACTAGTATGTGGGTAGATTGATATGGAGATATCAAGTCTAACACATGGGTATGCATTAGGAGTAATGGCATAATGGATTGACCCACGAAGAAAAGGATACATTAGATTATGTGAAGTCACAATCGCTTTTCGTAGTGCTAATATTATTGCAATCCTTGGACTTGAAGTCACTAGATACTCTAGTTGTGAAATATTGCGCTTTGATGTTATCAAACGTTACACCGTAACTGGGTAATCATAAAGGTGGCTATCGAGCGTGATAGGAAGCAAGCTTAGAGATCGTAGTTATGTAGATAGGATTTGTCCCTCCCACATAATGGGGGTAAATATCCATGGCCACTCGAGGGATGAGGCTTATTGAATGTCTGGCCAGACTCAGATAAATTAATATAGAGATATTAATGTTATTTGCAAGCATAAGCATATTCCCAAGATCGAGGAACTATGGATTGGATATACGAGTGTTACTATTTATGTCTCGTGTCCAATCCGGATATGGAGACAAAGGGATAATACAATATGACATATTGGGCACAAAGGTTTGTCGGGATCACTGACTATTTCTATTGGTTGGGTGGTATGGATGTGTTGCTAGACACCGCTCCATGTTAGTAATAGTTACTACCAACTATATAGAAACCTATGGGGTCACACGTCAAATAGAGTAGAGCTAGATTTGGGATTAATTAATAAAGATTAATTAATAGAAGGATCATTGTGCAACACCTTGCAAACTTAGTAGGACTAATTTGCAAGGAAGGGAATAGTTCTAGTCCTACTAGAACAAGAAAACTCTAATATGGAAACAACAAGGAGTTGTTGGAGTATATATATAAGAGGCTCTAGCTTCCTTCCCAAAAGAGAGTTATTATTAGACATAACACAAAGAGTGTGAGAGAGCAAAAGAGAGAGCAAGACAAAGAGCTAGGGCCGAAACCCTAGCCCCCGTCCGCCCCCTCTACCCGACGGCAAAGAGGAGGCCGCCCCTCTCTCTTGTGCTTTGTTGCTTTGATCTTCATCCCTCTTCCTCCGGGTTCAAGCTAGCACTTGTGGAGAAGGAAGATTCTAGATCCCACCTCTAGACGTGGATCAACCGTAGAGACGAGGACATCATTCTTCGTGTGATCTCACAAATCAAAAGGTACACATCTTCTATGACCTTAATCATGTTATGATGTCACTTCCTGTGATCCTTGGTGGGCTTTGAGTAGGATTAATTTTTGTTATTCCGCTGCGTTACCTACGTCAAAACCCAACACTGACAGGTGAAAATTGTTAGATTATGAACCTAGGATTACTAGTGGAACCTGTATCATGATGGACCGAAAGGTGGGGTTTAGATCTGTGCATAGGATTGGTTTTAATGCTTGTTGGGTGAGGTAGTTTATGGATCGACAGATGACGACTACTTATTTTAGCATAGGCTTACATGAGATCGACATGAGACTGTATGTATTTAAATAAGAGCATGGTCAGTATTACGTGTTTCAAAGCAATATCCAGAAATGTCTACTACCCTAAGGGGTCTATAGATTGCCTAGTTCTTTTCCATAGTCAATTAAATTGTGTTCAATTATAAAATTCAAAAAAATATAATATTTTAGTTATTTTACTTTCAACCACATATTTGGGGGTGACAACTTATTAGTCAATCAACGTTCCTCATTGTTACTTCACTCTTAACTAATATTTCAGCTAAATAATCTATGGATTGTCCTCGTAGGATTGATAACTGGGGGTTGAAATATTACCTTACATTGCTTAAACTGTGCACTTGCAGTAACACGTAAGAGAGCGTGTAAAATGGCCATTTTATGTTTGCTCGACAAGCCGAGTTTTTTCCGCATGTAACAATTCGTATCCGGATGAAACCGTATAATTACCATATTCCAAATAGTGCCACCAAAGAATATTCTGCGTCGCCATTTTGAGGATGTTTATCCTTTGAATTTCCCAAAATATCCACAATGATTCCCTTTTGTTCGGGCAAAGGGATATTCCAAGAACGCTCCTCAGTTATAAAATCTGCCACCACCATATTCTTCGCTTCATTGGAAATAACAATGGGCCGGAAATTGGGCGACCGTTTGATCCACGAATCGTGAATAGTATTAATACTTCTCCCATCGCCTACCTTCAATCAAATTCCACTTCTTATAAGGTCTTTTGCACTTAGAATGGATCTCCAAGAAAAAGAACAATTAGGACGAGTGGTCGCAGTGAAGATGTCTGAATCCGAGCAATACTTATGTTTAAAGACACGGTTGAGCAAAGAGTTGGAAATTGCCAGCCTCCAAAATTGCTTCGAGTGGAGCGCAATGTTAAAATCTTCTAGGTCCCTGAATCCAAGGCCACCTTCATCCTTAGGCGATTTCAGTGAATCCAAGCTAGCCAATGTCCACCTCTCTGATTTTCTAGTTTCCCCCCACAAAATTTGCTAGTCAGGGCTTGAAGCTTATGACACAAAGATGACAAAATCTTGAAACAAATCATAGTGTAGACCGGCACATATTGAACCATTGCTTTAATGAGGATCTCTCTACCTACATAAGAGAGGAAATTTTGTTTCCAACCATTCATTTTATTGGACACTTTCTCCCCCAAATTACCAAAACTTGCGCATCTTTTCTTCCCAATAACAGTTGGTAGTCCAAGTTACTTCTCATGGCTAGCACACTCGGACACCGAGGAGCCTAAATAGACATGCTAGATCAAGAGTAGGGACATTAGAAGAAAAGACTACATCATATTTTGTTCAGATTTACCTTCTGACCCGAGACATTCTGAAGGAGTTGCTGAAGAGTTTGAATTTCACCTAGAGTGGCCTTTAAGATCATGCTATCATCTCAAATAATTGACATTAGCATGATGGCAACTCCTAGTGGATTCAACTAATTGACTCATATCTCTTTTGTCTTTGTCAATGGATCACATTACAAATTTACAACTTTCACTCCTACCAAACGAATTATGATTTGCAGTCAAGGTTAATTTCCCTCAACATTGTTTAAGTCGATTTTTTCATATTTTCAGCTAATACCAAACAGGGCTGTACACTTTCATTCACTGGCGGGTTTGCATGTAGTCAAAAGAAATCATATTTATTTTTCAGCAAAATTGCAATTTATATTTTGATTTTGCTAGCTTCCCACGTCGTATATGCTATCGTTTTGATCCGAAAATAGGCACATTAAATGCTTCATTATACTACATTGTTACTTTAAAAATAACATATTTTGCTATTTGTCACTATTTACTGAATCACTTTGATTCGATAATTTAATTTAAAAAAATACAAAAAAATATGATATTTGCATGGTGTTGTAGACTAAAATTCACTCTACAACATTATGAAAAAATTGCTAAAAAAAATATCTTTTTGCTATCTAAATCATGAAGTCAAAGTGACGCAACTACGGGTAAAAAAATCAAACCATGACATTCAGAAAAGGACGGAGGTAGTACTTTTTATGTTTCTTCTCTTACTACTTCATTATTGACCGAATCACTTTAACCTGGTAATTTAGTTAGCAAACAAAGCAAGAATCCGATAAATTGTAAAATAATTACTAAATTCTTACATTATTTTTGTTAATCATATCACTGGGCTAAAATGACCCGAAAAAGTAAAAGTAGAAAGTATGAGTAGAAAGAGAGGGAGTACGTGAAACTAAAGATCTTATTGGATTATACTTCTTCCGTGTCTTCTCTTTCTTTACGTTCTGACTTTTGTCACTATTTACGGAGTCACTTTGACCCGGTGTTTTGGATAGCAAAACGATCTAATATTTTAACAATTTTTTCATGGTGTTGCAGAATAAAAGTTGCTCTATTACATGATGAAAAAATTATCAAAAAATTGTATCGTTTTGCTATTTAGATCATCCGGTCAAAATAACCCAGATACAAGTCAAAAAATCAAAGCATAGAGAAAGAGAAAAAAGGGAGAGAGTACAAAGCTATTCAAGAGTTGCAAGAACTTCACTGACCATTCTCATAGCTTTAGACTTTTTGAAAGTGTAATTTTTCCTATAACAGTAAAAAGTGTCATGCCCCCAAAGCAGACCAAAGTGATTCGCAAAAAATAACAGTGAGACCGTGAACACATTAAAAATTCTCCTTGCATAAATAGCGGGGTGTGCTAGATCTAGCCGTACACTGTCCGACCCGCAATCCAATGAACATCGGACGAACAGCATTTTTGGAGAGTTTCACACTTCAATATCGTCACCGTCGGATTTGTCGAACCGTACAACAAGCTTTCACAGTCAATCGCTTTCGTCACTCCCTGTTGTATAATCCAGATTGATCGGGCCTTGCTGTAATTGCGTGACAGCACAAGTGAATTCACTATTGACCAAAATAACCCTCACAGTTACCAAATGACCCTCGCAAGTCCTTTATTCTCCGGCGGTGCACTTTACAGCTGGTACACGTTGGCAAACGATAAAACAGAGTGAGGCCAAAAAGGTAATTAAATAAGGGTGATTCACAGAACTGCCCTTAGATTTGCTAAATAAGCAATCAGTACCCCTACTGTTTGTAAATCAGCAGAAAGTATCCTTAATTTATTAGACCTACACTATCAGAGTAGCTGAAAAATTTATGTACATGTAAGTAGTCCAAATTATAATGTTGGCCAATAGCCATGTGGACCCATTAGTATACACATGGACGTTTATTCGTACTCCACACACTACAACATGCCACATTGCCCTAATGAGATCGTGAGACAGCGCATGAAACAATAAAGCTCTCACGAGAATCAGGAGATTAAGTGGCTTGTAGGCATAAGTGCCTCATAACTGTTTTTGCTGGACTAGTATATCTATCGAGATCATCATTTTGACAGATGTTCGGACATTTTTATGATTCGTTTACTACCCTACATAATGTGACATACTTGACTTATTTCCATCGTTCATCGCCATTAATCACCGTGGTTCTATACATACTCCTATATTACTGTTGCTGTATTTCTCTATTAAAGGTACACACAATGACCATCCTACTCGGCAGTCCTCATCTACAGTACCCACAAGGCCACAACACTTTATAGGATAGTTTACAACAACTACCCTTGTAGTTTGAAAGAAGGGCAAAAGGTAAACTCATTTAACTTTTTACAAGAAAAATTTACAAAAATTATCAAGTTACCCTCAATATATAATGAAAAAATACACTTAATTACCTTCTCTTTATTTTCGACCCACTTCCTCCTCTCTGCCTCTCTGACTCTCTCTCATAAACATTTGAGGAAGCTGGTGTGACCGTATAAAAATGGTGGTGTGCAAGGGCAATATAGACATCGCCAATGTTGGGGTTAAAATGATCATGGAAAAAAGATTTATATGTGGATGCCGCGTCACCTTTAACAAACAGGCAACTGTTGAGGGAAGGGTACTTCATCTAATTATTAATGCACAAATTAAGAGTGTTTCATGCTGATTTGCAAACAATAGGGGTGCTGAAAGTCTATTTAGCAAGATATAAGGATAGTTCCTGCAAATTACCTCCAATGGATTTGTCTAGAATGAAAGGCAAAAAAGAGAATTAAAAAAGAGTTTGGTGGGTTCAGAGAAAGCTCTGGTAAGTCCAGAAAAAAGAAGGCATGCTTTTATCATTTCCCCATTATGACCCATGAATGCAGGCATGGGGGTTCTGAATTTGCTCTCTTTTGACAGACCCTTCACAGGTTCAAATCCTAAAAACTCATGTTCATTTTATCATCTTAAACCTTAGACTACACAGACCCACCATTTGATCAATAACCTTGAGCCTTTGCAATGGGTATTCCTTGCAAGCCCACAATCAAATGCATAGCCTCAAGCCAAATTGTGCTGTCAAAATTTAGAGCGCGATCCCATCTGTGTGCTGTCTAGTCTGTGCTGTCAAAATTTTAGAGCGCGACTATTAAAGTAAACGTCAACTTTTATACTGCATGTATCGCAATGTCACCCAAAGCTCTTTACCAAATTCAACTATAAACAGCAGCACATTGGAAGTGGAAGGAACCCCAATTGGTACCTCAAAGACGAGGAATCCCAAATCAAAGAGTTAAAAATCTACAATGGGATTTAAAACTGAATGTTCACTCTTTGAACCCACAAACAAAATTGTGCAAAGTTCTCAACTGTGTCAACATCACATTGCAATAGAAATGAAAGGAACCACAACCAAATGTTCTCCAAGTTCCACTATGGAATTGGTTTTAAATTATCATCATCAGTGTTCAAGCTCTTTACAACAAGAAGAAATGCAAACCCCCACAAGCAAAACTGTGCTATTTTATCAATTCTATCAACATCAACACAATTCTCATCAGAACAAAAGAAAAAGAGTAAAGTTGGGTGCATTAGCAATCCCAAATTCAATATGTGGTGTGATAATTGCACAAGAAATAATACAGAGACCAAACTGAAGAGAGGAAACAATTTATGATAATGAAAGAGAGCAATGAATCTCATACCAATACATACAATCCTATACAGCTCAGACCCAGAACGAATCTCATAACCCCAATTTTCGACGATTCCGATCTGATTTCTTCGCGAAAACCCGGCGGAGACGACATTACACTCGCCGGACCCGGCGAATTATCCGGCGAGAACGAACTCTCCGGCGATTCAGCCTCCCCCAATCCCGGCGTCGTCCTCACCATCGGGTCCTTCCCGAAAAACTCCTTCGGTAACAAAACTCTCGAAACCCCGAAAATCGCAACCGGGTTCTGATCAAACACCGTCTGAGTCACCGACGCTAAAACAATCCCAGTATTAATCGCCACCGACCCGTTAACCCTCGATATGTTGAGCGTGAATCTTCCGGCACCCATTTCCTCCGTCGCCAGAGTCGGCTGAACCGGGTTGACAATCGATTCGAGAGACCCGAGCGGGTAGTACGAGTGTAGGACATGGAATTTCAGCACATCGGCCTTTTTATCAGCCGACAAGGTCTGGAAGTTCGCCGAGGGCGGCAGATCTGAAAACGCCTCGTCCGTAGGGACGAACAGCGTAATCCCAGCACCGCCCTCGTCCTTTTCGAAAACGTCAACGACACCCGACGCCCCCAGCATCGCAGCCGCAACATTAAAGTTGTGGCCGTCAATTAGGGCTTTAGTAATGTTGAGGCCCAGAGGAGGGCGAGTCTCGGAGGCCATGAGATCGAACCCGTAAGGCACGAGTAGGGATGTGACCGAGAAGATGGAGACATTGTAGGGGAGGGTTTTGATTAACGAGATGATTGTGGCGTTGGAGGGGTAGTAGGAGGCGGGGGAGCGGATTGTTATGGCGTCGGTGGCTGAGTCGTGAGTGATGTTGACGGAGCCGAAGTTGTTGGCGGCGCGGCCGGTGGTTTGGTAGAGAGTGGGGATGAGTTTGCCGGAGGGGGGGATGAGGCGGAGGTCCGGGGGGGAGAGGTAGGTGAGGAGGACGTGGTAGCGGAGGATGTCGGCGAGGTTGGTGGAGGAGGAAGGGTAGTGGAGGTCGGAGGAGCGGAGGAGGGAGTTGGGGACGACGAGGAGGGTGAGGGAACTGCGGGAGGAGAGGTCGGAGGCGACGGAGGTGGTGGTGAGGAGGTTGAAGAAGTCGGAGAGATCGGGGTAGGAGAGTAGATCGGTGATGTTGAGGGAGTTTGTGGGAGAAGAGGCGAAGATTAAGATGAGGAGGAGGGAGAGGAAGGGGAGAGGGGTAAAATGGGGATTGAGAAAAGTTGCTGCCATTTTTGGTCTGGGAGTGAAGAAGAAGAAGTGTGAGTTGAGTGTAGAGGAGTGGAGGAGGTTAGGGATGAGGAGAGATTTGCCAGATTGGGGGGTGTGAGTTGTCTGGCCGTGTGGTGTTGGACAGAGAGGGAGAGAGAAAGGGTTAGGTTAAAGTGAGGACAATGGAGTATTATGATGATGTTGCAGATGAGATAAATTTTACTGTCAGGTTAAATTGAATATTCTCGAACCACTACTACTACAACCCACAACCCCCACTAGTCGTAGTGTGTGATATATTCCATAATCCAACGGCTAGAAACTCATCACCCACACAAGTTTTTGTAATTCTTTTTCTGTTTGTGTCGAGAATTAAGCTTGCAAAGTGTGCTTGTTTGGATGTTTAGGTTCTAGTTGATTGAGACTATGGGGCTGTTTGGATGAGCTGAAATAAGTGAGAGGTCGAACTTAAAATCTCCTTTTATCTGTACTGTTTAGATGAGGTAGATTATTATAGATTATGGATAAAAAAAATATTTTTTTTAAATTGTGAGGTTCAACATGTGACCTCATGTAATGAATTCAAACACTTTACCACTCTGACAACACAACATTGTATAAACAAAACCAAAAAGTACCTTAAGATGTTTGAAATTTTGCCGGATTTTTTTTACAGAAATCCGGTTATTTTTGTTTGTTTGGAGAGGTTTGACCAATTATCTCAAATATTTAACTTTTTAGTTCCTCTCTACTTACTCTCATCCAAACAAGGCCTATGTAGTGAATATATTTATTTAGGGTAAAAGACAAAAACCACCCCTCGAGTATGGGTTATATACAAAAACAACCCTCGTGTTTGGGGATATACAAAAACCACCCCTGTAGAGACAAAAACCACCCCTGTCAGTGGATGGACGTTAGACGAAAACCACCCTTCTGTTATAATCAATTAGTATAGGGTGCAATCTGTCTTTTTTATGACCATTTTGCCCTTAATTATTTTGTGTGTTTATTTTTTTCTCTTTTTAGGTGTTCTTGGTGTTCTTGGCTGCCGCCGCCGCTCACAACCTGCACACATTACACACTAACACCACCTGCATAACTACCATCACCAATTCCACCTCAATGTCTTCAACCCCTTCAATCATCCGCCATAAACCCAACACCACAACTGCTTTTAGATTCATGAACTTTGTTGTTCTAGCGCAAAGAGGGAAAACTCGGATGATCAATAAAAGAGCAAGCTTTATCCCTACCCAGAAACATCTATTACCCAAATAGCAGTTCCGAATTCGAAGAACAAAAAAGTAATTGGAGAATCAGCAAGATTAGAAGCAACGTTAGTCACAGCATAAAACATCAGTTCCGATTCAATCCAGTTCTTGAACAACTTATCAACAAATCAAAAAAAGGGGGTGTGCACAAGAGATTCCGGCAGGGAGACCTCCGTGTACACCGTGCGTAGTGGATCAGGGATCGCACAGGAAGAATAGGGGTGTGTGTAGGGAGAGAGTAAGTCAGTAGCAATGTCTGAGAGAGAGACAGAGGTTTGGCAGAGCTTCCGCGTATAGCAGTGTGTTCCCCTTTGTATGGAAAGGTTAACGATATATATATACTGGAGAACGTGACCGTTGTAGTGTGGTTAATGCGCCCATTGATGGCGGCTTAATTAGCTTAACCATAACGGCACGTTCGTCCGAGCATATAGGGACCGTTACAGCACGTGGTGCGCGAATACCGGAACCGTTACGAGGTTGACCGGGTTTGACCGGATTGACCGGGTCTAGGGAGCTCGTGCCATAGATCTCTCAAAACAGTTACTAAAGGTCGCGTGCGGGCTTGGCTCGCACGCGACAGGGCTTACTCTAGCCTCCAAACCACAAAGTCCCTACAAGTCCCGTGCAGTGGTATGCGAGGGCTCTGTCTCGCAGCCCCCACATGGATCAGCTCGGCTGGTGATCTTGTGTGTGTGGAGCACAATATGGTGTGCTGGATGGTTGCCACGTGGCCTAGATCTGCCATGTCATAAAGCAGTATCTACATTAGCCCCCTTTCTGCGCGTGAAGGCTCATAGCTGTATAGGCTTCCATGCGCGGAAACCAACATGCGCGTCGTCGCCACGCACCAATTCAAATACGGGTAAGTTCAGCCCCCGTGCGTGTCATTATGACCTAAAACCCCTAGAGTCGTGCCGTCTGACCTTTAGGGTTTTAGGCGTGACGTCAGCCCGTCCTGTGATTGCGCGATACGACGGTGACGGTTGCGATTCGACTACTGAAGGGACGCAACCCTTCATTCTTCTGGATAAATACCTTGTATCCCATTATTGCAAAGCATCACTTCTTTCTCTTAAAGTGAATGGTACCCGGAGATCTTCGTGAGCAGATCCAGATAATCAATCACCAGTTCAGAACTGCAAATCGTATTCTCCAATTGTGTATATCCAAGCAAGCTTCAAGGAAACAAGGTTGGCCTCGTTTACTTTTGATTTAAAATACCAGTGTTTGCCTTGAACTGCGTTGAATCTGTAAATCCATGAAATTTGTGAAGAGGCTTTTGATCTTTGAACCCGCTTCGTTTTAATCTTTCAACAATATCAACTCCCCAATTTCTGAAATCGGTACCGGAACTGTTTGCTTTGGTTTGCATAGATCTCAAATTCCAAAATTCAAACTGAAGTGTGGTGTGGTATTTCTCCCCCCTTTTTCTTGCCCCTTCGCAGGAATGGCCAAGACAAGAGTAACCAGACCCGTCAAGGAAGATGAAGAGATGCCGGAGCTTCCGCAGGCTCTGTGGCGTAAAGCCAACTTTTTGGGTGGGAAGAATTTTTATCATGCGAGGGTGAAGGCGAAGAGGATGCCTGATCCTGTTCCAGTTGAGCGATTGTTGACACTGACTCGCCCAGTTAACTCAGCCTTGCTCGAGTTGGTTGGCTCCGAGGGTGTGGTTCGATTGGGGATCGAGAATGGGCACTTCCCATATACTGCGATTTCTACTCAGGCGTTTGTCCAGAAATTGGACTATATGGATGAGTGGATCGACCACGTGTTGGATCATCACGCTGAGACTCTCGATAAAGCCGGCATTTTCTTTGCTATCCGTGCTATGAAGGGTGCTGCCGTGAAGTTGGATCAGTCCATGCTTCTAGACCTTCTGTCCCGTTACTCGCCCGCGACTCACACGTTTCATTTTGCTGAGTTCGAGGCTGCCCCCACGCTCGAGGACGTTCAAATGCTGTATGAGCTTTCCCCCATGGGCGAGGTGGACCCCTTGAGTCACTTGAGGACATCTGCTGAAATGGCCTTGTACACGCAGATGGAGGAGTGCCTAGCAGAGGTAAAGAAAATCTCCACTCGGTGGACCACTACAAAGCCTCTTCCGAACTGGCAGCTGGTGGATACGTCTGCGAAGAATACCTGGAACAAGTGGTTGCAGTACTTCTTCCGAGACTATGCGAACAGCAGCATTACTAAGAAGCTTTTGAGCGAGGACCCGGAGGCCGAGAATTATGTAGAGGGCATGGGTTATCATTTGACCCTTTGTGCCTTTCTCTGTGCTTGGCTGTCGAGGTATCTGATTGATGGTCACCCCCATGACGGGGTCTTCTACCATGTGCTGCCACTTGCCGTGAGGCTCGCTCTTGGCCAGAGAGTCGCACTCGGACCCTTGGTTTTGAGCACGCTATATTATAGGCTGGATCAGCTGGTTCTGGCGATGAGGGAATCGCGGGGCCGCCTCGATGTTCTGACCTTCGTCAATATCAGCTTTTTGACAATGTGGGTTTTCGAGCGCTGGCCGTCTTATGCTCCAACTCCCCTCCCACTTGATAAGTGGTGTCCCCCAGGCGAGACGGAAGCGCGCAACAGCGGAAGGGCTGCGAGATGGTTTGGAGCAAGCAACTCCAAGTGTACTTGGAGTTTGATATGCGACAAACGAAAGGAGTTTACTGCCAGGCCCTATGCCACACGTGTTGAGAATGTGCGGTGGTTCCCAAAGCTATACCCTTCCAAAGGTATGGTCTTGTCAGAAGACCTTCTCTTTGAAAAGGGGCCGCATTTCCACGAGCGCTATCGTGAGTTCTTTTGTTGGTGTCTGCGAGGTTCCCTTCCTGCCCTTGCAGAGCATATTCGTGAGCTCGCGCCAAGGTATGAAAGGCTTACAGTGGATGTTGACCCCACTCGGGTCTCTCCTCAGTTTGGTTTTGATGCAGTGGCCCCATCGATCTGGCCCCAGTCTATTATCAGAGGGTGCTACAAGCGTTTGCTGACAAAGGAGTGCAAGACGGTCCTCATGAGCAATCTTCCCTTCGAGCAGCCTGCGGGAACTCGCAAGGGTGGTTGTTCCCAGAACTGGCTCGCATACTGGGCTGCCCAGCAAGCGAGGATTGAGACGGAAGCGGCGGCGCAGCCAGGAAGGGCCCCCTTGATCAAGAGAAACTCTTTTCCGTTTCGCCCCAATTGCAGTTTGAGCGAGTCTGAGTACGGTTGCTACTCGCTGTGGGACCGCGAGAATCATTTGTGCCCCGATTTCATTCTGAAGGAGCAAGTTGACGCAATTAAGAAGGGTGACGCGCAGGTCATCAAATATAGCAAGGCGTTTGCTGAGGTAAGCAATTTCCTTATGTGCTTTAAGCTTTTAGATTTTTTTCTTGCGCTGATGCTTTTCGTTCTGTATTGTTCAGTGTCATGTGCGGAGGTTCGCAGCTGGTGATCGCTCCAAATCGCTGGTGGACACCATTGTTGCCACCAGAAGGAAGGGGGAGTCGTACCGGCTAGCATGGAGGATGGATGCCGAGGTCGAAACAAAGGTTCGCGGAGTCATGAACACTTTTGCTGACTCACTGATAGACAACCCTCCGGCTCCGTCTCCTCCTAGAGATGACCCGTCCCCTCCAGCGACTGCGGCGCCGAGAGTGAAGAGACCTAGGCAAAAGGGAATTACGATTTCTTCCCCTAGGAGTGCTCCAGCTTCTCCCCCAGTGAGGTCCCTTTCCATCAAGGACAAAGGCAAGGGTCGTATGCCCAGCAAAGTGCGAAAAGATCTCGCAGTTGAGACTTTCGTTCCATTCAACCAAGAGGAGGAAGAGAGACAGGAGCCCCAGGCAAGTGATGAAGAAGAAGAAGCAACAGTTGTGATGTGCGAGGAAGAATCAGGAGGTACTTCCGTCGCATCTCCTTGCCTTTTATCTTGACTTCTTTGCAGTTCTCTTCTTTGAACCAATTATATATTCGCAGATGATGATGATGAAGCCGTTGGTGGCCTTGTGGCCAAGAGGCAAAAGAGAGATGCCCATTCTGGCATTTCAGATGATCCTATAAGCGAGGATGTTCTTGCTGAATCCCGGAAGACAGCCGCGGAGGCTGCTGAAAGAAGAAGGCAGCGAGAGGAAGAGGAGCTCGAGCGTGTGAAACAGCGAAGCCTCGAGGAGCAGCATGTTGACGACTTAGTGCGTCCAGTTGGCGAGGAAGACGAGCTTCCCGAAGAAGTGGCTCCTCATGTGGAGGAGGAAGATGAGGTTCCCGGAGAGGATGCAGCAGAGCTAGAGCAAGTCCAAGCGGACTTCGCAGAGATCGCAGGTGGCGATAAAGGTAAGATCTTCAATCTCGCAGTTACTTATAGGGATGTAATTGTGGGTGCGTTAAAGCACGGTGTGTCAAAGCCTGACATTCGCCGTTGGTTGGTAAGCAAATGCGGAGAACCCTCAGGTAATTATTTTGAGTGATATGCGCATACTAGGCTGTAGCCACTTGAGGCAAAATCATGACTGGTTTACTCGCATCCCAGGTCACGCTTCTCTTAAAGATTTGCTTAGTGAGGATACACTGATAGGGCACGGTTCCACGTCCCTAGTGTACGATGAGGATACCTCAATCCCACCTTCGCGTGGAGGTGCTTATTCTTAGCTTTAGTAAAGATAGCGAAATAACTTATAACACAAGTTACCTCACACTATCGCATTTGGTATCGCAGGTCATGCTGAGGAACCTGAGCTGGAGCAGAGAAGTCAGCCTCCTGCATCCCATGTTCCAATTTCGAGCTCCCATACCGAGAAGCCCGTCGCAGCCGCTGGACACGTAAGTGAGCATTTCGAGGATGTCATCGAACTCTCCGATGATGTCGAAGCTGATGCTGTGCCGATGGACGAAGGTGTCCGTACCGGTGGTGAGGAAGAAAGGACAAGTGATGCTAATGTTTTCGCATCTGGGAGTGTCCTCCGCCCAGCGACTTCGGCTGTCCCTTCGCCTCCGGCGATGACTGAGCCAGAAGCACCTATTCCTGCGTGGAGCATTTGGGGCTCGCAGGTTGGGAATGTAGTCGCAGCTGGTGCGGCCTACACTCTTCCTCCTGACTATGAGAGGTTGGAGCTCGCAGCTGATAGGAGAGCCATGGAGCGAGGGCAGTCTTCGAACAACCCAGTGGCCCGCATCCCTTCTCTTCATGAAATTCTGGAAGGCACTGGTAAGTAAAGTTTTACCGTTCGCACGTCGCATTATTTGCTTGCGAGTTCTGACATTATAACCATTTTTGATGTCTCAGGTTTGAAGCAAACCGATGTAGACTGGGTGGTTCGAATGCGTCTCAGATACCCCCGATCGTTTGCGAGATCTCTGGAGATTGGACCTTTTGACAGGAGGTTATTCCTTACTGAAGCCATCTGGATACTGGAGCAGCTGTCTGCGGCTACACCTACGACCATTTCGGCCCAGAGTGCTGAATTGCTGTGTGGCATGTGCCAAAATCTCCTGTTCAAAGTCCAAGGCAGACTTGGTTTCAAGTTCCTCAAGGACAGAGTTACACTGATTCGCGCAGCTGTAACTTTGAATCTCGGTCACCAGAATCTCGCAGCTGAGATGCAGAAGGTGGAGCAGCAAAAGCAAAAGGTTGATGAAGCTTTGAAGCTGTATCACGAAATGAATGCCAAGTGCGAGCAACTGAAGCAAGAAGTGAAACAAGTGGAGAAGCTGAGCGAGCAGTTCGAGCCCCAAGACTCCTTGATCAAGAATTTGTTTTGACTTTTCGAATTTTGAAAAGAAAACAGGAAAATGGCTGAGACATTAATGTAATGTTTTGAAACATTAATGTAATATTGCTAGGGTTTCTCCCCCTTTTTTTTTAACAACAAACAATGAGTTTGCCCGTTTTGCCCTTTTCGGGATTTGATTGGACATTTCTGTGCATATCCAATTATGACATCAGCAATTGATTTTCTGCTTGATTTTCGCGCTAATTTCTCGGCAGATAAGCACGCTTCCGTTGGAAAGTCCATCCGAATCATGACTATCCGTCATTTATTAGGATACGCAACTGAATCGTCGTAGCCTTTAGTAGGGTAATTGATTGTTACCGCTTTTCAAGGCGTAAGTGATTGAACTTACCCTCTTTTTGAATTTTGCTGACTCATCTTAGGCAACCGAAGAGTCTCCACAGGGTCTATATAAACCCTGTCTTTGCCATTTGGGTTCTTCATCCCAAACATGTGCTTTGCCGTGAGTCCTTACGACTGCTGGCTTAAACGCTTGTTTTTCGTTGATTCATGGCAACTTCAAGATTTGAATCCTGAGTTTGCGCTTTGTGCTATAGAAATAGTTTCCAAGATCCACTTTATGAGGCTTATTGTTGTTTATAACCATCATAAAGAGGATGCAGATAATACCTCATGTGTGTTCGAAGAAATTTCTTCGTGTATTATGTGTGCAGGTCATGTTTCCGGCCGCCTCGTGGCGAGGTGCAGCGCCGAAGTGACCGTGCTACCGTCTCGTAATGAACGGCGGAATTCTTCTTCAGCATCCATGGAGGAGGGTTTCTTGCCTCTTCGTTCTTGAACTCAGGGTTGCGAACCGCTGTGTTCATCCCCGTCTACAAGGAGCCCTTGCCCTTTGGAGCTTCTGCTTGCAGTTTGATCGCTGGAACCGGTGGTTCCTTGGGCAAATGTTATGGGGAGCATATCTGACAACGGTCTTGTCGGATAGCGGGATATCGAGCGTACGGCTTCATGTGGCTCTTTTTAGAGCAAGATCCCCCTTGCTACAGATGTTCACCCGCAGATCTGGGCATCGTGTAGCCGGCGTCTGAAGCCAGGGCGGTTCATTTTTTGCAGTCCGGGTTTCCGTACCGTGTCTCTGCTGGCTTATCAGCCATTTTTCGAATGTATTGTAAGCCATGTTGGCTGCGTAGTTAGATTCGAGCTTTTCGCTTGTAAGCTGTTATCTAGATAGATAAATTGTAAGTCATTTGACTCATAATGATATATAGCTTTTGTGTTATCTGCTCTCTTTGCAACAAAATACAATTTCGCATGCGTTTCGGCTTGTTTTGCCTTGCATAATGCCATGTAATGATTCCACATATGTGATGTCAATTCGCGGATGCTTCACTAGATCATTCGAGATCGTAGTTTCGCAGCTGTGCCATCTTGGCGGATGAGCTTGCAGTTGTAAATCGCATGAGATCACGTTCACAACTTTGCTATCGTAACAGATAGTTTTTAACAGATCAATTAAGATCGTTGAGTGGTGCGAATTGCTATCATAGAAGATAGGCTTTATTAGAGAATTGCTTGAGATAGTTTCTCGCATAAATTGCTATCGCAGCAGATAGACCTTTAGGAGATCTAGCAAGATGGTTCTGCAGTCACGTTGCCATCGTAACAGACGGGCTTGGGTGATCAACTGAAATCACTTTGCGTATAAATCGCTATCGTAACAGATAGGCTTAAGAAGACCATATAAGATCGCACTTGCATAAACCGCTATCGTGAGAGATAGGATTTTGATGATCGATTGAGATCGTTTTTGTATTTTGCTGCTATCGTAAGAGATAGGCTTTGGATGACCACTTAAGATCGCATTTGCATTGGCTGCCATCGTAAGGGATGGGCTTTAGATGATCAATTAAGATCGTATTTGTGTTGACTGCTATCGTGAGAGATAGGCTTTGATGATCACTTAAGATCGCATTTGCGTTTGGCTGCTATCGTAAGAGATAGGCTTTAGATGATCAATTAAGATCGTATTTGTGTTGACTGCTATCGTGAGAGATAGGCTTTGATGATCACTTAAGATCGCATTTGCGTTTGGCTGCTATCGTAAGAGATAGGCTTTAGATGATCAATTAAGACCGGATTTGTGTTGGCTGCTATCGTGAGAGATAGGCTTTGATGATCACTTAAGATCGCATTTGCGTTTGGCTGCTATCGTAAGAGATAGGCTTTAGATGATCAATTAAGACCGGATTTGTGTTGGCTGCTATCGTGAGAGATAGGCTTTGATGATCACTTAAGATCGCATTTGCGTTTGGCTGCTATCGTAAGAGATAGGCTTTGGATGATCACTTAAGATCGCATTTGCATTTGCTGCTATCGTGAGAGATAGGCTTTGATGATCAATTAAGATCGCGTTTGCATTTGCTGCTATCGTAAGAGATAGGCTTTGGATGATCACTTAAGATCGCATTTGCATTTGCTGCTATCGTGAGAGATAGGCTTTGATGATCAATTAAGATCGCGTTTGTGTTTGCTGCTATCGTAACAGATAGGCTTTGATGATCAATTAAGATCGCGTTTGTATTTGCTGCTATTGCAGCGAATAAATCATTGTTAACAGTAATAACAAATTAAATAGAGCAATATAAACGGCTAGAAATATGAACTTCTCATTTGGGAGAATTCTTTTATTATAACATTCTCATATGGGAGAAATAGGATTACAATCCTCTCATATGGGAGAGGAGATTGCGTCAATCGTAGCCACATGAGACACTAAGCAACGTTATCATAAAACGTATGAAATAAGAGAAGTCAAGGATAGTACTTCTTGATCCAGCGCATGTTGACTGAGCTTGGAGTTGAGGTTGTGCCGTGCAACCTTCGTATGCTGCAGTAGCCGCTATCGAAGACTTCTGTGACTTCGAAGGGTCCTTCCCAATTAGCTGCGAACTTTGGGTGAGTTGCTTCTCGCATGCAGTGGTCAGATGCGCGCAAGACCAGGTCGCCAACTTCGAAATCCCGTCGCTGGACTGTCTTGTTATAGGCGCGAGCGATTCTTTCTTGGTACCGCTTGTTAGTCCTTTTGGCTTGTTCTCGCTTTTCTTCCAGCAAGACTAAATCATGATCTCGTTGGTTTTCGTAGAGTGCATGGAAGGCCAGCCTAGCCGAATTAACTCTGACCTCCGCAGGTACTACAGCTTCGGCCCCATAACATAGTAGAAATGGCGAGGCCCCTGTGGGTGTCCTTGGAGAAGTTCTGTAGGCCCACAGAGCTATGTTAAGAGAGTCGGCCCACTTCTTGTGGTCATCTGCGACCATTTTGCTCAGAATTCTCAACAGCGTTTTGTTAGTCGCCTCGGCTTGTCCGTTTCCCTTTGGATAATAGGGGGTGGAGCATATCTGCCTGATATTGTAATCCGCGAGTTTCGTAGCTACCTGGCGATTAACAAAAGGAGTACCGTTATCTGAAAGAATGGTATTTGGGATTCCGAACCTGCATACGATGTTTTCCTGGATGAAGTTAACCACAGCCAGCGCGTTTGCCGTCTTTAGTGGTATTGCTTCCACCCATTTGGTGAACAGCTCAGTTGCGGTGAGAATGAAATGGTTCCCGTGTGACGTTGGTCGGATGGGGCCGATGAAGTCCAAAGCCCATGTGTGAAATGGCCATGGCGTCCCTAATGCATGTAGATCCACGGCGGGAGCGTGCACTAGGTTCCCTTTGAATTGGCATTCTTGGCAGCGTCGCACCTTGGTGCGGCAATCGACTTCCATCGTGGGCCAGAAGTATCCGATTGAGAGGAGTTGTCTGCATAATTTCGCACCTCCCTGGTGTTCCACCTGATGAGAAAGGTCCATGACTTCTTGCGCTTCCCTGCCGTCTAGGCATCGCAGCAAGTTGCCCTCGTGACCTCTTCGCCAAAGCAGGTTTTCCTGAACCACATATCGAGACGCTTTCCTCTTCAATTTGTCGGCTTCTTTTCTTGATTCGGGTACGGTGCCCTGGGTGAGGAATTCAAACAATGGCTTCCTCCAATCTGTGTCGTCATCGGTTAGAGCGATGAGTAGAGAATCTTTGATTAGTGCGCAACTTTCGCATTTCCCTTGTATCAGGGCTGCAGCTGTTGACATGCTTGGCAATGAATGCCATATCTCTGAGCTTTCCTGTAGATTGACACCTCGCTTTCTCCGCAAGCGTGTTGGTGAATCTTTTCTAACAGCTGTTGTCCCTCTTGCTCGGAGACACATCGCATGAGTATTCCTCCAGGACCCTTGTAGTAAAGGGTGTTGTCGTGGATGCAGTATCCTTTCGTGAGTGCCCAGCTTTCGCTGCTGGTCCCTTTCGCAATAGCTTGCAAGATTGCTTTTCGCCAGTCTGCGTCATCCACGTGTTCGTCGTCGCACACATCTTCTGTTAATGCCGACGATGTTCGCACTTCGATGGAAATCCTTGCGGGGCATTTGTCTATGCTGACCTTAGATCCCAGAGTCGCTAAGGCGTCTGCATGCCTGTTGTCCGCTCGGGGCTTGTGCTCGTATTTCACGTCACAGAATTGCTGCATCAGCTTTTGCACTAGGGTGAGGTATGGCAGGAGGTTGATCTCCTTTAAACCATATTCGCCCGAGGCCTGCTTAACAATCAGTTTGGAATCTCCCATGACTGTTAAGTTGCCCACTTCCAAAGCTTTCGCCGCACGGAGCCCCGCGATAAGAGCCTCGTATTCCGCCTCGTTGTTCGTGACTGCGAAGTTGAGTTTTGCGGACATCTGTATGACTTCCCCGTCTGGCTTTGTCAAGACTATCCCGATGCCTCCGCCTTTTCTGGTTGACGAACCGTCGAAGTGGAGGGTCCAATAGGGCACGTCAATCGCGTAGATTTCAGGGCCTTCGAGCTCTTCCTCGATCACAGGTTCGTGACTGTTGTCGGGAAACTGTGCCAACAGATCTGCTACCGCCTGCGACTTGATCGCTCTTGGTTTCACGCATGTGATATCGTATTGAGAGATGGTCATGTACCATTTCGCCAATCTCCCGCCCGGAGTAGTGTGAGTTAGCAGGTATCTTATGGGGTCGCTTTTGGTGACCACCACTTGATTCAGCGGGCTGCACAATGCGGGAGATGTAATAGATGGGCCTCTCTTGGCCTTCATACACCTGAGCCAAGAGTGCTCCTATAGATTTCCTTGTCGATGTCAGGTATAGCAGAAGCGGTGATCCCAGTTGAGGCGCGATCATTATCTTTGTTGATGTGAGTAGCTCCTTTAGCTTTTCGAATGCGGCTTCGTGATCAGGAGCCCAGTTGTACGCGGCGTCCTTCTTGAGAAGAGTGCTGAAACAGCATGTGATTTCGGCGATTGCTGGGATGAATCTCCGCAGATATGACAATTTTCCCAAGAATGTTTTCAAGGTACTTTGGTTGTGAGGTGGCGTCATGCTGGTGATGGCTGACACTTTCGCAGGGTCAGGCTCGATCCCTTGGCGATGGACTACGCATCCCAAAAACTTCCCCGAGGTCACGCCGAATGCGCATTTCATGGGGTTCATTTTTAGTTGAAAGCCCCTGCATCTGTTGAACACCTTTCGCAGGTCTGCAAGGTGATCTGCTTCATGCTTGGATTTGACTACCAGGTCATCCACATAGAATTCCACTTCTTTGTGCATCATGTCGTGGAATAGAGCCATCATGGCCCGCTGATAGGTTGCGCCTGCGTTCTTAAGACCGAATGGCATTACCGTGTAGTTGAATACCCCCACGGGAGTGATGAATGCAGTTTTCCTTGCATCTTCGGGATCCATCTTGATTTGATTGTACCCGCTGAAGCCGTCCATGAAACTGAACATGCGATGGCCTGCCGTTGAATCAATGAGCAAATCGATGTTAGGCAGTGGGAAATCGTCCTTAGGGCAGAAGCGATTGAGATCTCGGAAGTCCACGCAGATGCGGAGCTGTCCGTTCTTCTTCACCACCGGCACGATGTTGGCCAACCATGTGGGATGGTGATTTGGCTCTATGAACTTGGCGTCTAGGAGTTTGACAATCTCCTGCTTGATCTTCACGTTGAGCTCTGGCCTGAAGCTTCTGGTGCTTTGCTTGACCGGTTCAGACCCTGGGATGATGTCTAAACGGTGCATGGTGATGCTCGTGTCCAGACCTGGCATCTCATCATATTCCCATGCGAACACGTCCTTGTATTCAGTTAGGAGCTGCAGCAGTCCTTGTTCCTCTTCGCTTGTGAGGTCCGCACTCAGGAAGACTGGCCTTTTCTTTTCCTCGTTCGGGCTGAGGAACACTTCTTTTAGCTCTTTTTTTTGTGGTCTTGGCCTGTCTTCCATGCATTCGGGCGCTTCTTTGAGTTTCTCGTCTGGAGTGCCCTGTGTTGGCTCTTCCGTCAGCGCAACTTGCTCGATTTGATTGATTTGCCCAGGGACACCCCCATGCCCGTGTGAGGACGTCCCCGCGCACCTTCATATGCGATAGCATTTCTTCCCGTTGGCGTAGAAGCTCTCTATCTCCTTACCCTCGGGGTTATGCTTTGCGATCCTCTTCAGAGTGTACACATTCTTCCGATGATATGCGATGCGCGGCGCCTCTTCGTGTGTAGGCGGCTTTTCCTTGGCATCTCCCCTTGTCACCATCACGCCTGCAGGTGACTGGTCCTTGATGTCCTCCCAGAGAGGTAAAGGAGTAGGGTTGAATGGTCCGGGTGTTTGCTCGTCCGCCATCTCGGTGAACCACACCGCTTCGCTGAGATGTGCTTCGTCCAAGTTGAACGGGTTAGTTGAGGCCGGTATCTCGACAATCCTGTCGTTCCAGATAGCTTTCATCACCTGGTGAGCCGTCGAAGGGATTGCGTCAAAGCGATGAATCCAGGCCCGACCTATGATCATGTGATATGTGGTGTTCGCGTCTATGACATAGAACTTCGCCGAGCACTTGATTTTACCGATCTGAACGCCCAGGCGGATCCATCCGATCGTCATTCTAGAATCGCTTCCGAATCCCACCAGTGGGGATGGACGCTTGACTACCTTGTGCTCGGGGATCCCTGCTAGCTTCAGTGTGTGGAGTGGAACAACATTGACCGCTGCTCCTCCATCAACGAATGCTCGCTTGAATTCGACGCCGTTGATGATGGCGGTCACGTACAGGGGCCTCTGGTGGCTCGCATCTGTCTTCTTGTCGCTGGCAGAAAAGGTCATAATCTTTTCTGTGGAACGGGACGCCCTGACGACTTTCCCGTTGGAGACCACGAGGTCCTCCTCGTAGTCCTCTGCTACCCTTAAGATTGCTTTTGTCATATCCGTTCGGCATTTTTGGGAGAAGGTCATCTCGTTGAAGAATTTGTCGAAGCCATGCGACCCTTTCATGCGGTCGGCACGCTCATCTTCCGTGTCCATGCTGTAGTCTTCATCTTCATGGACTTCAGCAATGATGGGCAGACCATCCTCTGCAACTTCTTCCAAGTCCACTATCGAGATCATGGCGACCTCTTTGCCCTTTGAGCCCGAATCTGTATGGGCAGGCAGCGGGTTGTTGCGCACATCCTTCCGGTGGTCGCTGACGATGAGTTCGCCGTTCTTCATCTTCTGATCGAACGCGAATCTGAGCTTCTTGCACTCGGCTGTGGGGTGCATGACCTTGCCGTGGTATTCGCACCACTTAGGGTCCCTCGTCACCTCCTTGGAGGGTGCTTTCTCGAGCGGTGGCAGGACGCCGTCTTTGCGCCACTGTCTGCAGAGATCGCTCGCTTCCTCCACCGAGCATGGCAGAGGCGGTGCGTCGAAGTTTGTAACTTTTGCTTGCTTCTGGGGCGAAACTGTATTGACCTCAGCTTCGCGTCCCCGCTTGTATCCAAATCTGCCGATCTTGTAGGTGGTGCCGCTCGCAGGTCGTTCTGGAGCGCTCTTCTTTCTCTGTCTCTCGACAATGGGCTCGATGTTCATCGTGCATTCGATGAGCTTTGAAAACGTAGGTGTTTGCAAATTGATCAGCATGCTTTTGTATTCATCTCGCATGCACTGCAGGCATATCTCTACGAGCCGGCTTTCGAGCATTGGATCCTTGCACTCCAAGGATTTCGCTCTGAATTTCTTGATGAAAGTGATTCCATCTTCCTCGCGTTTCTGGTACATCCGCGAGAGATGGATCATCGTCACCTTTTCTTCCATCTGGAAGAACTTGGTATAGAACTTCTGGACCATGTCGTCCCAAGTCTTCACAGATCCGGCCTCCAATGTCCGGTACCATTTGTATGCTACATTCCCAAGAGTTTTTGGGAATTCTCGCATCAGCAGCTTGGGATCGGCTCCGTATGGACCCATGACATCGATGAAACGCATGACATGCTCATGAGCGTTTCCATTGACGTCCTCGAACTTATCCCATTTGGGAGCCTTGTACCCCGCCGGGTTAGGCATGAGATAGATCTCTCGTGGAATGGGTGGATCGTTGTCTAGCTTCGGGATGATGGTATCCGCGAACGACTGATGAGCCAGGATGGAGTCCACGCGCTTCTGCAAAGACGTCATGCATTCTGGAATGCTTCCCTCGGTAGTTGGCGGAGGGGTTGCCGTAGGCGGTGGCGACACATATGCCGCCGGGGGATTGGGAGTGTATTGACTACCCGCGTTTCCCCAGATTGTCGCTGGTGGAGGCAGAGTATACTGCAGAGCTGGGTTGGACGCCAAAGCCGGGGGCTGAGAGGCGTGAGCAGCAGGGGGTAGCATTTGTGCCGTCGACCCTTGGACCGAAGGCAGCTGCGTGGCTGACGGTGGAGTTTGCAGATGAGGGTTGGGAGGCGTGGCCGACACTCCCAATCCTGGAGCGGTAGGGGTTCCTCCTCCCTGAGGGATAGCGGTGGCAGGTGGAGGATTTGGCGCAAGAGTGCCCAGAACGGCCAAGATCCGTTCTAACTGCGCATATTGAGACTTGAGAGCTTTTGCCTGACTTTGGACAGTGGCGTCCAAAGACTCTAAAGTTGGCGCCTCGCCGGGAGTCGTCGGAGTACGGCGAGCCTCGTCTCCCGAGGGAGTTTCGGTGGAAGGCGATCGGTTGCTGACATCGTCCTCCTGAGACATGGTTGCTTTTGCTGGTAAGTTTCACGTCGGGTTCACCAAAATGTGCACAAGAGATTCCGGCAGGGAGACCTCCGTGTACACCGTGCGTAGTGGATCAGGGATCGCACAGGAAGAATAGGGGTGTGTGTAGGGAGAGAGTAAGTCAGTAGCAATGTCTGAGAGAGAGACAGAGGTTTGGCAGAGCTTCCGCGTATAGCAGTGTGTTCCCCTTTGTATGGAAAGGTTAATGATATATATATACTGGAGAACGTGACCGTTGTAGTGTGGTTAATGCGCCCATTGATGGCGGCTTAATTAGCTTAACCATAACGGCACGTTCGTCCGAGCATATAGGGACCGTTACAGCACGTGGTGCGCGAATACCGGAACCGTTACGAGGTTGACCGGGTTTGACCGGATTGACCGGGTCTAGGGAGCTCGTGCCATAGATCTCTCAAAACAGTTACTAAAGGTCGCGTGCGGGCTTGGCTCGCACGCGACAGGGCTTACTCTAGCCTCCAAACCACAAAGTCCCTACAAGTCCCGTGCAGTGGTATGCGAGGGCTCTGTCTCGCAGCCCCCACATGGATCAGCTCGGCTGGTGATCCTGTGTGTGTGGAGCACAATATGGTGTGCTGGATGGTTGCCACGTGGCCTAGATCTGCCATGTCATAAAGCAGTATCTACAGGGGGCATACCCAGAGACGGAAGCGGAAAACCCAATTGAAGAAACAGGCCAATCAGTCGATATAACACATAAAATAGAGAAGTTACAAGTAGGAGAAGGAGAGAGAGGAGGAGGGGCCTGAGTGTGAGAACCCAATTCCCCGATTCAAACATAATGGATCAATTCACCGATTAACAGATCTGTAATTGAGAGAGAGAGAGTAAGATAGAGAGAAAAAGAAAGAGAGATGGGTCACCGGAGAAAGAAAGCCAAAGAGGGATGAGGGGCTGATAACCCGAGGTGTTCCAAAGTTCGCCGGTGAAAATGGTGACGGCGCCGGTCGACTGTTTCTCCGATCCCTCGAGGTTTGCGGAGCCAGCCCTTTGTTTCCTCCGTGAAGCACCAAGCTTTTTCGCCCAAATAGGGAACCTAATCTAGGGTTTTGAAAGGAGGAGCAGGACGACGACGGAAGAAGTATAAGGAGAGAGAGAGTCGAACAACCATCAACGGGCCTCCTCTCAGACGAATATGTCATCCACTGATTAGGGAGAGAGATAAATCCTAAGTGGTGGTGGTAGCAGCGGTTGTGGTGAGTGTCGATTTGAGGCAGTGTGAGAGAGAGGGAGGACATTGAAGGAGGCTGCTAGGGTGGGGAAATGACGAGAGAAGGAGAGGAGTTGGCTTTAAAGAAAGGTAATTTCGTTGAATTTCGGGGGTGTTGTTGTCTTTTTCAACATCCGTTAATACACCGTTACTTCCGTTATCTGATAGGGGTGGTTTTTGTATATCCCCGAATACGGAGGGTGTTTTTGTATATACCCCATACTCGAAGGGTGGTTTTTGTCTTTTACCCATTTATTTATTTACTCTGCCAATATTCGTACACGAGCCACTCAAAAACTAGAATTGCACTCTCTCTATTGAACGGGAACGGATCATACTAACCGTTGAATAATAAGTGGTACAAGATTAGAAGACATGTAATTAACGGATAAGGGCAAACGAAGTGAATGAGTTCCTTAGTCCGATCGATTGACAATTTCGACTAAACCTGCTACTGCAACTTTGACTGAATCAGTTCCAAATTTCGATCGATTGAAAAGTTCGAGCTCCCTTTCCTGGGTTGGTGAACGACCCCTGTCAACTCTTAGCTTCTCAGTCTCCACAAGAGTTTACTTCTATTTCATGCTTGATTTGGTGATTTCTTTGATAGAGGGTCATCAATTAGAGAAGGTTTGGCCTGAAGATGGGGTGGAAACGAGGTTTAGGAAGGGGGATTAACTGTTTTGAGGGAGAGATAGTTGTGGTGGTTTGAGTAGAGATTGGAGAAACGTTTTGATATGGTGTGGATGGTTGAGGAGGCAGGGGTGGGATCTGGGTTTTGTTCGGTGATGGATGGTGGGCACGGCCACGATGGTGATCGGAGTTGATTTGGCTATGTTTTTGTTGGTGAGATTTGGGAACGGAATAATGAGATCCTCTATTAACTCTCAAAATATCCAATCTTACGTAACTTAATCGATGGTCGAGATCTCATAGCTGGACGTGCTGGACGGATCCTCGGCTGGAGAGGATCCGTTCCCCTATTGAACGGTCATAAATCTGATAATTGGCTCATTGCTTTGCACAATTTGGTTTATCCATTTCAGACACGCGGGTTTGGATAGGAGATGTCCCCATTTGGGCACACGATTGTATGATTGGTTTATTTGAACCATAGTAAATGAAATTCTACCTTTCAAAAAAAATCCTACCAGTGGAACTTTAATCAGTCATCCAACAACTAATGCGGCAATGTAATTTTTCCTATATTTTTCTTAGGTTTTGCATTTTTTTTGAGAAAAATCCATTGGATTAATGGGTAGGGGCACTGAACCGGCCAAAATTATCATACAATAGTGCATCTGAGGCCCAATCTGGTGGGCTAAAAAACCAAGAATGATCTGGCCCATTTCTAGACCCAGACCCCACTTTGGAAACCTATCAGCTACTTGGTTCCACTTCCGATGGATATGGGAGACCGCCTGGCTCTTTGTGGTTTTGAGGAGACATTTACTTTCCTCTTTTGATCTCTGCACTTCCGTTACATCTTCCAGACTGTTCTCATTTCTCGTCTCATTCATTTCTCTGGCTAGAGAGAGAGAATCCATCTCTATTCAAATCTGTTCTAATTGAAACTCCGATGACAATTTCAAACCTTCCACCATCGCCTCCGCCTCTGCAGCTTTTGCCGATATAGTGAACGGAATCCGTTTAGACCTACCGGCGACATGGTCTAATTTCATATACACTTATCGTAGTTATTTGGATAACTCAATAAACTTGTCGAGTCAAGACATCTATGACCTCTCGAGGCAAGACAGTTATCCTTCAGGTATTTTGGCTGGCTTACATAGGTCTATTGGCATGATGGAGCCAAACCAGCATCTACAGTAGACCGAAACCAACACACGACTAGCATATTCCTTTTGATAGTGAAAACAAACAAATTGAGAGGAAATTTTATGAGAAAGAAACTCAATACAACATTATATAATAATTTAATTTAGTCATTTTTTATAGAACATATTTTTTCTACACGTATCTTCAACCAGAAAATAAATACGACATAATGAGAACACAAATTAAGGTATGGGTAATGACCAACAAAACTGGAAAAAGTTTGGGCTGAGGGGGCTGGCATCGAATACATGGCACTTGACGGATGTTGGGTAGGGACGTCTCATGACGGTTGGTTTCAGAATGCTATGCGTGTATCTTTATTTTAAGGGTAAAAGACAAAAACCACCCCTCGTGTTCAGGGATATACAAAAACCACCCCTTTCTCCCCCACTTTAACCTAGCTGCCTCCTTTCCCCTTCCCCACCTCTCTCTCTGCCTCCACCACAATCGACGACCTCTCACCCATCCCCCTCTCTCTCTCTCTGCCTCCACCACCATCGACGACCTCTCACTCATCCCTCTCTCCCTCTCTCCTCGTCGTAAGAGGCGATTAAATCGACGGGTAGGCGGCTTAAATCGACGGATTCGCCGGTGGAAGAAGCGCACGGCGAGCGCACGGATTCGCCGGTGCAATCGGACGCCGTCGACGGTGGAGCTAGTGACGGTCGATTCGAATTCGGATCTGGCTCAAACAGAGCTCTCTCTCTCTCCATATCCAGATCGAGAAAGACGACGATGGTTATAGCTTATTCTCCGCCTCTCCTCCGCCCCGACGGTGGTAGTAGGCGTTGAACAGGGCGGAGATGGCTCTGCCTTCGATCTGGTGAGGTCTCTCTCTCTCTCTCTTCTCTCAGATCCCGTTTTCTCCGGTTTTCTTCTCGAATTGAGTGGGTTCTTTGATTTTTTTTCCAGATGTGAAGATTTGATTTTGAAATGTCTACTCTATCTTGATCAGGTCAACTGGTGGTGGTGGACTGTGTTGGTGGTCGGAGTTCTTTTTTTGTTGTTGTAGTATGAATGAACTTGTGTGAATGAACTGGTTTATGTTGTGTGATAGTGTTCTTGTTTATGTTGTGAATGAACTGGTTTGGTGGGTATGAACTGTATCTGTGTAAGTTTGTTGTTTTAATTATTTGTCTCTCTCTCTCTCTCTCCTCGTCGTAAGAGGCGATTCAATTGACGGGTAGGCGGCTTAAATCGACGGATTCGCCGGTGGAAGAAGCGCACGGCGAGCCCACGGATTCGCCGGTGCAATCGGACGCCGTCGACGGTGGAGCTAGTGACGGTCGATTCGAATTCGGATCTGACTCAAACAGAGCTCTCTCTCTCTCTCTCCATATCCAGATCGAGAAAGAAGACGATGGTTATAGCTTATTCTCCGCCTCTCCTCCGCCCCGACGGTGGTAGTAGGCGTTGAACAGGGCGGAGATGGCTCCGCCTTCGATCTGGTGAGGTTTCTCTCTCTCTTCTCTCAGATCCGGTTTTCTTCTCGAATTGAGTGGGTTCTTTGATTTTTTTTCCAGATGTGAAAATTTGATTTTGAAATGTCTACTCTATCTTGATCAGGTCAACTGGTGGTGGTGGACTGTGTTGGTGGCCGGAGTTCTTTTTTTGTTGTTGTAGTATGAATGAACTTGTGTGAATGAACTGGTTTATGTTGTGTGATAGTGTTCTTGTTTATGTTGTGAATGAACTGGTTTGGTGGGTATGAACTGTATCTGTGTAAGTTTGTTGTTTTAATTATTTGTCTCTCTCTCTCTCCTCGTCGTAAGAGGCGATTAATCGACGGGTAGGCGGATTAAATCGATGGATTCGCCGGTGGAAGAAGCACACGGCGAGCACACGGATTCACCGGTGCAATCGGACGCCGTAGACGGTGGAGCTAGTGACGGTCGATTCGAATTCGGATCTGGCTCAAACAGAGCTCTCTTTCCCTCTCTCTCTCCATATCCAGATCGAGAAAGACGACGATGGTTATAGCTTATTCTCCGCCTCTCCTCCGCCCCGACGGTGGTAGTAGGCGTTAAACAGGGCGGAGATGGCTCCGCCTTCGATCTGGTGAGGTTTCTCTCTCTCTCTCTCTTCTCTCAGATCCCGTTTTCTCCGGTTTTCTTCACGAATTGAGTGGGTTCTTTGATTTTTTTCCAGATGTGAAAATTTGATTTTGAAATGTCTACTCTATCTTGATCAGGTCAACTGGTGGTGGTGGACTGTGTTGGTGGCCGGAGTTCTTTTTTTGTTGTTGTAGTATGAATGAACTTGTGTGAATGAACTGGTTTATGTTGTGTGATAGTGTTCTTGTTTATGACTATGTTGTGAATGAACTGGTTTGGTGGGTATGAACTGTATCTGTGTAAGTTTGTTGTTTTAAGTATTTGGCTTAGTTCCTATAATCAAAATTGTATTTTGTAAATTTAAATGCCACATAGATACGTGATAGAGTAGAGATTGTTTTTGTTGTTGTTGTTGTTGTTGTTGTTGTTGTTGTTGTTGTTGTTGTTGTTGTTGTTGTTGTTGTTGTTGTTGTTGTTGTTTGTTTGTTTGTTTGTTTGTTTGTTTGCCTTGTTATTGTTGGTGGTGTTGCTGGTAACATTTCAGTGGTGGCAGTGTTGCCGGTGGATATTTGGTGGTAGTGGTCAAGAACATAACGATAGGTGGTCAAGAATACCAAGAACATGAACACAATGAACACCAAAATACAAGTAGGGGCAAAATAGTCATAAGAAAGACAAACTGCACCTCCATACTTACTGATTGTAACAGAAGGGTGCTTTTTGTTTAACGTCCATCCACAGACAGGGGTGGTTTTTGTATATCCCCGAACACGAGTGGTGTTTTTGTATATACCCCATACTCGAGGGGTGATTTTTGTCTTTTACCCTTATTTTAATCTATTAACGTCATGTAAATTTTACATGTCTTATGTTCTTCTTTGCACGTTGTACCTAAAGCGAATAAATTCCAAAGGATCTCCAGAAGGTTCCTCACATGAAAAGGATGCAGAAGCCCACTATGGTGGCACCTAAAGCCCTTCTCCGGATGGCACAACACATAGAAAGGATGCAAAAGCTCATTTGGTGTCACCCAACCCAAAGCCCATTTTTAGATGGCACAACGACCCTGTATTCGGATGCCCCAACGAGCTTATCTCCAGTTGGAGTCAAAAGCTAATCTCCATTTTTAAGAAGTTATAATCTGGTTTAGTGTTGAATAAAATGTCATAAGGTGATTTAGAATTAGTAGTAGCACTGGGTGAGCGTAATTAAATAAGCTGGCGTAGCAACTGCATGATACCAGAAATGGTGAGGTAAAGATGCATTTTGAAGTAAAGTGACCAGTATTTTAGTAATATGGCGATGTTTTCTTTCCGCGATACCATTTTTGTTCGGGGTGTGAGGGCAAGATTTGTTATGTAAAATGCCGTGATTAGCTAGATACTTGATAAAAACAAATGCAGTAAATTCTCCACCACCATCAGAACGCAGAACACGAATGGAACATCCAAGAACCTTCTCAATAAATAATTTAAACTTGACAAAAGTTTGAGCAAAATCAGATTTAAGCCGTAAAGGAAAAAGCCAAGTAAAACGTGACATTTCATCAAAAAATAACACGTAATATTTGTAACAATGATATAAAGTAGTAGATGCAGGACCCCATAAATCAATATGAAGAGGGGATGCAGGGGAATCAACAATTGATTTAGACAAACTATACGGTAATCGAGACATCTTTCCAGCTAAACAAGATTGACATAATGTACCAACAGATTTAACAGAAGAAGAAGAAGAAGAATAAGAATAAGAATAAGAAGAAGAACAGTTAACACATTTAGCTAAAATAGAGTTAGAAGGGTGTCCCACGCGGGAATGCCACAAATTTGACTTAATGCGTTGACCGAGATAAGCTTGAGGACCATAATCATTCTGGAGAGACTCAGAAGACAGTGGATATAGTCCATTTTTACTGACACCCTCATAAAGTATTTTTCGTCCAGTTGCTTTGGCCTGAATGCAAAACGACTGTTCATCAAAAATGAAACTAGCATTGTAGTCAGAAACACAACTTATTGACTGATAGCAAGTTTACAGACAAATCTGGATATGGGCTATTGAAAAAATTAAAGGATCAATTAGCAGTTGAGTAGTGCAGTACCAGAATTGTGGATGGGTAAGGAATAACCAATACCCATTGTGACATGTTAATTACCAGTATATGGTTCAGCCAGAGAGAGATTATGAAAATCTGCGGTCATGTGATTTGATGCTTCGGTGTTAGTGAGCAAAATCTCCGGCGAGGAAAGATAAGGTTGAGAAGAAGCAGTGAGGGCATAGAGTTGCCCCGGTGGGTGGTGACCCTGAGAGGCATAGTCCATCCGGTGTCAGCAATCAAGGGTTTTGTGTGGTAATCAGCACCACAAATGTGGCAAGTAACTGGTATAGTGCCACCCCGAGAGAAACCACCGGAGCACCCCCTGTTCCCATTAAAACGATCGGAGCCCTGGCGACCCAAACCATAACCGCCTCCATAACAGGAACTGGATCCGCCTCCGTAACCCGAACTGGATCTGCCTCCATGACCCAACCCGGATCCACCTCCATAACCCGAACTGCATCCACCTCCAGAACCCGATCCATAACCAGTGCTGTAACCTGAACCGTAGCTACTGCCTGAATCAGATTGGTAGACCGAGCGACCGCCTCGGTGGGAAGTAGAGCGCCCACCACTACGAGAGGTGGCATAAGGGTGGCGGCCATCACGACCACCATGAATGGTATAAAAAGCAGTGGGCTGAGAGAGATATGGGTTGGAGGTTTAAGATTTGAGCATCTGTTCCTTGAATTTGAGGAGGACATGAAGATCCTCGAAGGATAAGGGTTCAGATCTGGTGCGAATGGAAGAGCGTAAGGAGTTAAATTCAACGAAGAGGTCATTGAGGGCATAAAGAAACATGTCCTCGTTGTCAATAATGGCAGAGGATACAGAGAGTTAATCGCGAAGTGATTTTAACTTCTGCATGTAGAGATCGATCGGATCTGAGAGTTTTCGAATGGTCTGAAGCTCTATTTTGAGTTGGAGGATGTTCGATCTAGTGAGGCGTACCGGCGCTCTAGGATGAACCAAGCTGAACGAGAAGTGGAACATCCGATAACCTGGGTAAGAGCTTCAGGCGAAAGTGTGGCATTCAAGATGGTGAGAACAACTTGATCTTGCTGTTGCCAAAATCCAAAAGCAGGATTAACCTCTGTGGAGACAGCACCGTCGGCGGTGACAAGGGACTGCGACAGACAAGAGATGGATCCATCGAGGTACCCAAATATGCAGTGAGTGCGAAACATCGACGAAATATGGTGTTTCCTGAGTACAAAGTTCGAGCTATCAAGCTTGAACGGCAACAAGTTATGAATATTGGAGAGAAGGTACACCGGTGGTGAAGCCGATGAAGTTGTGGACAGAGACATGGTCAAGGCTCTGATACCATGGTAGAAATTTAGGGTTTGTAAAATGTAGAGACGAGAGAGATGAAGAGATAGCGCGGCAGAGAAGATAGAGTATTTACATTCATTGTATTAACATAGGGAGAGAAAAGAAGAGACTGATCAACTCCATTTCTCCCAATAGTCTAGGATTTCTAAAGAGAATGGGCCCTCATACTAATGGGCTTACAAATCTTAATAAAAACAATGAGCTTACAAAACCAACTAAAGACTAAATGGGCTTCAGTGATAGCTTTCAATAATAGGTCCAGTTAATTATAAGTTACGGCTAACCATCCAGTATATTCCAAAATATTAGTGAACTGTCTCTAAAATTCAATTCGCCTATGAGATCGCACTTTCTATTTTCTCAAGCGTATTCATAGATGCAATCTGACTTCCAAAATGCCGGAGTGAGTTTTATGACTTTATCATCACATGCAGTGAGAGGTAGATTAGAAGGCTAGCCAACTAACTAAATTTGTGTTTGTCGTGGTGTATGTAGTGGTGGTACCAGTGTCTTCAATGACAAAGTTCACCGTTTTATGTGGGTGCTAAATCTATGAAGCATTGCTGTCGTTGAAAGTGATAATTACATGTTTTCTATCCCCTATCTAGTTACATACAGTGAGTCAGTGACTTAACAATGTTTAGTGGCCTTCATTCAATTCTTCTTTTCATTCGATTCTAGGTTGGTAATCTCGAAACAGATCATAGGTCTTCATTCACTCGTAGTATAACTTATAGTATGTCATCAAAGAGAAGTAAATAACAACCCCCTTAGTAGGAGTTAATGTATGGCCAATTTTGGAAATAATGTGGTCTTACAGGCATATAAAGTATTGTACTACCGTTGTTTATTCTCTAAGCCCACAATTTGATTTTTTAACTCGTAATTCGGTTATTTTGACTGGGTGATTTGAATAGCAAAACAATATTTTTTTGTCGTTTTTTTCATGGTGTTGTAGAATAAAAATTAATCTACAACACCATGAGAGATTATCAAAAAATTGCATCGTTTTGCTATCCTAATTACCGGTCAAGTGACCCAGTGAATAATGGTAAGTAGGGATGTACATGGTTCGGTTGGGCGGTTATAGAGGTAAACTAGCATCCGATCCACATGTGACTGGATTTGATAAGCATAAACCAAAACTAACCCGACTATCGAAACAACCAATCCATACCATCGAATTGGATTGGTTCGGTATGGGTGGATTTGTTGGTTTGTGATTTAGGTAAATATTGTTTATATTGCCCATAGGATCACACACGTAAGTAAAATTTAAGTTCCTTTTAGTAGTGCGAATTGTACTGGAATGTACACAATATATAATTTATGGTAAAAAAATATGATGACATAATTTTGATTGTTCATTCAACATTAAAAAAATAGTAAGAAATAAAGAAAATGAGGAGATCTTGTTGTATTAGTCATTATCTTCAGGTTATTCTTGTGGAAGTCGAAAGTACAATTTAAGAGATGTAAGAGGATTGTTAAGCATTCTCACTGGATAAATTATTGAATACTATATACTTCATGTGTAATGCAGTATGTCTATGCACGTACGATGGATTGGTATGGTTGGAAATTTGAATGAAATAACTAAATCCACAATCCAATCCAATATTTCGGTTTGGCTTAAAATATAAACCGCAACCAACTCAATCCACTAAAATCTAGTAATTTTGTATTGGATTAGTTTGGATGAGTCGGGTTGGGTGGGTCAAGAAAATTTATGTACACCCCTAATGGTAACACATAAAGTTGTGTTTCTAGAAAAAATATTTTTCCCTATTTTTGTTGTTTTTTCACTCTCCGGAACATGTTCCTCGGAAAAATACTATTTTTAAACATCTTGGTCAAAAACAGTGTTCCTGAACATGCACTCAATATGGTTGTAGGAAACGCATGATCAAGCTATTAATGCATTGGATCACAGTATCGTGGGCCTTCAGCCTGTTTTTTCGGATAAAGATACTTTACGCGTATAATATTTTTCTTTGTAAAACATTATACTGCTAACCAAACAGAGCCCAAAAATATGTAATTTGACACTTGTAATACTAAATCTCCAACACTTTCAATTTCATAGAAAAATTCTTTTCGCTTTTCATTTGGAGACAAATACCCTCCAATTGTTAATATGATTAGATTAAATTAACAAAATTTACTGTAATACACATCGCATGAGGTCACATGATGAACTTGGTATTAAAGTAAATTTCATTGATATAACCACGTTAACAATTGGCGGCTGTTTGTCTCAAAATGAAAAGCGCGATAAATTTTTATGAATTGAAAATGTTAGAAGTTTAGTCTCATAAGTGTAGGTTTAGTTAGAGGTGAATTAGCTAAAGCACAAGTTAGTTAAACTTAAAAGTGGGATTGTTTTCCCACCTAACACAGGACGTTGGAAACCCAACAAACTCGTCCAAACGCGAGTACATAACTAACTCAACTACATAATTTAGGTTGTCTAATTTAATTTAATTTAATTTATAAAAATACTATCTATGTTTATGGCAAAACATAAACAACTCAACCATAATTTTTAAAACCTGCAGTGTTTTATGGAGGTTTGTAAACAAAAAGAAAAAATAGGTAAATAAAGCAAATAAGCATAAGTGCATAACCCCAGCTCGTCAAAATAACAAAATAAGTAAAAATGAAGGTAACCACTCTATGAATCATTCATAATCACAAGAGTAAATAGGTGTAAGTAGAACGTTTTCGCGACCTTTTTTTACTTTTTCTTCTAAACAAAACCTCATGTGACATCATTATGAACAGTACGAGAGAGCCTGTTGCCTTCATTAGGGCATCTCCAATAGATCATGCAAAAGCTAATTTTATGAAAAATATAAAGAAAATAAGGAAAAAATGAGCTCCAACAGACGATGCATATCCCCATGCATTTCGCAGAACATGCATCTTCCACTCTATTAGGGCATCTCCAATAGTAGTAGGTATTTTTTTGCATGTTTTAGATTTTGCATGATATGCATTTGTAATTTTGCTCCAGCAGTAAAATACAATTTATACATTTTGTACTCATGAGAAGTTAAAATATACATATAAAGGATGCATGAGAGGAGAGAGATAGACACAAAATTTTGCATGCCTACTTTCTTGCTAGCTATTAGCATCTCCAATGGTAAATCCACAAATTAGCTAAATTATAACTAGTATGAATTTTAACTAAGAGCATCTCCAGCAGTAACATGTATTTCTTATGCAAATTATACATAATAATGTTATTTTGCATTTTGTAAAAGGTGTCCTACTCCAACAATGATTTGTAAAAGTTATGCAAAATATGTTTTTTTATTTAATCTTCACTCACAACACGTGCAAATGATGAATTCTGGATGAGAGAGAGAACTAAATTGTAGGAACTCATATGTCATTATGTAATAATTATAGGAACATGGGTTGAAAAAAAATAGGAAACATGTTCAAAATATTTTGCAGAACCAATTATCCTCGCCAAGTTTGGCGAGGGTTTTGCATGTTCTGCATTTTGCCTCTCAAGATGCATGTACTGTTGGAGTCCAATTTTTTACAAAATCCTTTATATTTTGCATAAAATGTTGATTTGCATGATCTGTTGGAGATGCTCTAAGTGAACTATTTAGTGTTTGCTCCAATGGTATCATGTATTTTACATAACTTGTAGGTATGGAATTATAAAAATATTTATTTATTAAATTAAACTAGGAGAGAGATAGACACAAAAAGTTTAACTTCCTACTTTCTAGCTAGCTACTAGTAGAGAGCGGGATACATAATATGTAAAGTATTGAGTCATTTAACTAGACCATTGGAGCTTGTTATTTCTTCTAATTATGTAAATTATAACTAAACTAACTTTTTAACCTAACCATTGGAGATCAATTTTCATCATATTCTTTATATTTTGCATTTTGCATAGACTATTGGAGATGTCCTTAATAGCTAACAAAAATATAGCGATGCAAAATGTTGTGTCTATCTCTCTCCTCTCATGCATCCTCAACATGTATATTTTAACTTCTCATAAGTACAAAATGTATAAATTGCATTTTACTGCTGGAGCAAAACTAGAAATGCATGTCATGTAAAATTTAAAACATGCAAAAAATACATTCTACTATTGCATTCATCACTTCTACATGTTCCATATTTATACTGGTGTATTATATGTGCCTAGATGTATTATTTCAGAAATTTGTTGATCATATGGTATATTTTGGGTCATAGTATTAAGGGTTAAGTGTACAAAGTTTAGGGTTCATGGTGCACTTTCATAATTTTCTTTTGAGAAACTCATAATTTATTTTTCCAAAATGTAAAACTCACACAGTTCAAATTTATAATGTAAAAACTCCTCCGTGCTAAAAAAATATATTTTGTGGATTAAATATATTATGGCGAGATAGCATGATGGTTATGTAACAATAGACCACATCGGTAATGAGATATATCTGTTAGGCCTATTCCAATCACATGACATGTCTTTGTGGTAGTTAGCCTACACGAATTACCATCCAATCCAATGAATACATTCATCGTTTATTTTTTTTGTCTATTTATGTATGTACATGTACATTCTATGTGTCTGCCCCAATTATGATTTGAAAAAGAGAAATATTACATCATTAAATTAAACTTTTCTAATTATATACTCCATTCGTCCCATTTTATCAGTTCATGTAGTTTTTGCAGGCACATAAGATGAACAGAATACATTTATATTCGTGGATATCTTTCAATTGAAATGGTATTAAACAATGACTTGTCACATTGTAATTAACAAAAATATAACACGTGAAGCAATAGTAAATTGACCCGTTTAATTTGTTCAACGAACTGTTCCCTTCAATGTTCCGTTTGGTAATCTAATCTCCGCCTACTTAAACTCAAGCCATTGACCCCTTCAATGGATCATCATCCCCCAACCACCAAGAACAAGACAGAGAAACTTGGCGGGTAAAAGACGCTTTGCCTATAAAGTGTTCGCTTTCGTCTCCTTCTAGTCTCGTTTGAATGTGGAAAGATACAAAAAAAGAGTCGTTTCGTTTGATTCTTTTTCTTTATTAGAAAAACGTCTCTCTCAGAATTCAATTTATATAATCGCATGTTGGTTGAACATTAGAAGATTTCAAGGTCAATTGACGACTCAACACTCACCTCTCTCCCTCGTACATAGCCGCCATAGCTCAGAGCTCGCGCATCTTAAACGATCCCCAAGAGGGTTTTCGTTCGATTTTGGGTTTTGGGATCGAACCATCGATTTATCGACACCGAAAGGTCAGTTTCTGTTTCATGTTGTAGTTAATAAACATACGTTTTTTATGCAGTTTTATTGAATTTTATGATCTGTTCTACGTTTCTGATTCTGTGAAAAAGTTTTGGAAGCTGTTTGTATAGGAATTTTCGTGCTTGGTTCTCCAGTAAGTGCATGTTTGGTATCGCAGAATTAAATCCAATTGGATTAAAAATCGGGCACTTTTAAGAATCTTGTTTGTTATGCTTGTAAATTCTAATATGATAATTTGCCGATTAAATAATCTGAGTGCAATTGTAGCATCTCCGAAATTGGTAATTCTGTCTTTGTAAAAATAATTTTGATGTTTTCATTGTAGCATCTCCGAAATTGGTAATTCTGTCTTTGTAAAAATAATTTTGATGTTTTCTTTTACATTAGCATAATCACAGTTCAGGGATAAATATGTGTATTCAATTACTTAACTTTAGAGCTCTTTAAATTTTGTCAACTGGATCAACTTAGTGATCTATAACTTCAGCTCATACGAAACAGATTGTGATTTTCAGTTACGTTGAATTTTTTTCATATTATTTTCAGCTGGTACCAAACAGGCCCCAACTCTTCTTCTCTCTGTTTTTATACCCTTTGTAGTCATGTATGATTCTGGTTTTTTCTGGGTTGATCATATCACAACCTTCTGTTTTCTTTGTGGAATTTAACTGTTTGCAGACATGGGTTCTATTTCTATCAAAAGATCTCAGAAAAGACTGTTTAGTGACATGCACACAAGGTGTTTGATATTTGTTCTGACTGAGATCTGATGTTTTGATTCAGTTGGGAGAAGACACAATACACAGTAGCTAACTTCTCTGCTTGAGGAGGCTTCAGGAATTTGTTTGTGGGCTTAAAGATGGGGAAAAACATATGGGTTGAAGATGAGGATGAAGAGCGGTTTCAAAGTAGTCATCCAGGTTGCATGTGGGGTGTGATACATGCTCTTAACTACCATCACTGGAACTGTAATAATGTTAAGAAGATGATGTTCTCGCAGAGTTATAACCGGACAAGGCGTGGGAAAGGTAACATCACTTGGCACCTAAACTAAACCTTTGTTATGCAATTTCAACGTAAGATGCATATGTAGTATATGTTTATCCGGAACACAATCACAGTATTGGAATGAGCATTTAGGACCAATTTGGTATCATACTATCATTTGAGTGTCTCTTCATGAAGATATCATATCGGAATCTGTGGAGATCTCTGCAAAAATCTAGCTGAGAACTTGTTCTTCAAGAGAAACTACAAATTTGTCGGACACTGGGTGGATATAGTTGTGAGCTTCTGCGAGGGGACCAAACCAAACCATTATAAATATACTTTAGCAAGGTTTTCGTCAACGGAACTTCTGAATTTTTTTTAAGCAAGTAGAATAATGTTGCCTGACCGAACCAAAAACTGAGAAAACTACCCCACATCAACCCTTGCTAAACTAAAATCGCTTTTAAATTGCAAAGCAGTTTAGGTAGGTAGTCTATACAAGCAGTATCAAACACATCCTTTGTCTATACATTTTGAACGCTTGATTAGGTGATTTTATTCTCCTGAAATTTATCCAAATGCATTGTGACGGTAAAAGTCTATTTATAATTTCATCATAATCGTTATTCATCATAGGCTTCAAAGACTTGGGGATATCCACATTTGTATGTACTAGCTAGTTCATTCGCTGCATCACATACTCTTCTAGGAATCCTTGGTGAACTTTTTCATATTTTTCCAATTGAGAATCTATGAAAGTTTAGCGTGAAGTTCCAGCTTTCTTCCCTGGTTCAACTTGACTTTCTCTTTGCACTGTTCCTAACGGTTTTATCTTCCCTACCTTTCTCTTTTCTCTGCGTGTAGGCAATGGAAGACATAAGAAAACAACCACCATCAACGATGGTATTGTCATTGAAAATTTTGTTGATGAACCGGGGAGATTTTCTGTAAGTTCACCTTATGCACTTGTCTAAAAGTTACTTTTTATTTTCTTAATTTGATACTGAATCATAGTGCCGTTACGTGATCAATAACAGGTTGAAGGAAGTACTACAAGTGCAAAGACTTGCCCAACCAACAGAAAGTCAATCCGAGCTCGTATAAAAGCACTAATATCAGACGACATATCTAAAGAAGGGAGCTGCAGATCACAAAAGGGTTCATTTTCACCTACAAAGTCACAGTTGAGACGAACTTATTCATTCCATTACTTAAATCCCTCAGTTCTTGGCCCTCGCGGAGAAGGCAATGCTGAAAGCGACAAACTGCAGGACGAATGCCAGAAAAAGAGCTCCACAAATTCAATCCTCAGCAATGAAAGTTCCAGAGATGGTACCAATCGCCAGGAGCATGCAGATGTTCTAGAATTATTTAGGGTAAACCAAGATTTATTCCAAGAATGTCTGAAAAGTACCGATGATGGTAGTCTTCAAACCTCCAATAAGCTGGCAAAACTAACCAAATCAGGATCATTTCCTGCAAGATTGAGGCCCAGTAAACTCAAAAACAAGCCGGAAGAAAGCTGGCCAGTCCCAAGGGATGAGAAGTTGATTTCTGGTGCTCGTGTGCAAAATCTTAGTACAAAATCAGGGCCTATAACACTCGGACGCAGTTCTAGCAGTTGCAATGAAACAGATGCATCTGCTTGTGATCTCAACAAGACGATGTCAAAGCATAGAAGGACATTGTCCATGAATGAATCAATGGAAAGGTATACACAGTTGCTTGAGACTGGTTCCAACAGAGAGGGGAAGCTGCACCAGTCTAGGAGTTTGAGGTTGGGAAAAGAACATGAGATATCATCAGTTGTCAATGCACCAATATCCTTCAAATGGGTTCGTTCTCTATCGCATTCTGATTCCATTTTGACTCTTCAGAATGGTGGCATGTCTTCTGATGCTAATGTCTCAGAAGTATCAGATACGACAGTAGAGAAAATTAGTCAAATTGTTGAGAATGATACTCGTAACGTATCGCCAAGTGCTGAAGAAGAGATGGAAGATTTGCAGCCTGGTGTAGATAGAAGTAGTGACATAAGTCTCGAAAGCAATTCAGAAGAACAGGTCACTGTGGTAGATTTTGGCGTCAACAATGTAGAACAGACAGCTCAAGATTTTGTTAATAAAACCTGCTCTGAAGAAGACATCATTAACCACACGGATTATGCAACCTCAGAAGGTAAACAACTGCTTTCAAGTTCTCTTTATATGCAACATCTGACTTCTCTCCCAGAATTTTCATGCTTAGAGCTTCAATTGAACGCAAATATTTTACTGTGAGCGAGTTTGGTATGACATTTATATAAGCAGCCTATTAGCAATTTTTTATTTAAAAGTTTTGTTTGGTACGGACTTATAAACTAGAATTTTGGATTTGGACTTATAAGTCCATTTCGTAAAAAATGGGTGTAGAAAAAAGTCTAGGTTTTTGAAGCTTTTCTTAAATTTTTTCAGTGGATAAACTTTTTCACCAAAACACACTTGTCTTTTTTCTTATGTTTTTTTGTCAGAGACTCTTTTGACATAAACTTATAAGTCGATTTAAACTACAAATAAGTCTTACCAAGCTCATCCTCATTCTGTATTTGATGTTTTGTGTGACCTTCTGTAGATTTGGAGGACGGATTTATTCATATCGATGCAAATGAACTCCCAAATGACTCGCAAACGTGCTCTGAAGAAGATCTTGAAGAATTTGACAGTAGGAACGATAGTGCCGAACCATATACTGATGACACAGATGCGTTCAATTTTGTGAGGGAGATCCTCAAGAAGTCAGGACTTGAAGAAGATGGCTTCCTTGAACCATGGCACTCACTGGACCAACCACTGAACCCTCTGGTATTCGATGAAGTGGTCGCGTCCTGGCCTCATGAAGAACCCCAATACTACGGAGAAAAAACTCACATTCATCGCCACCATCATCATTATCATTATCATCAGCTTCTGTTTGATTTGATCAATGAAGTTTTAGTTCAGATATATGATAGTTCAGTGACCTACTACCCTAAGGCCTTGTCGCCCAGTTGCCACTTGAGGCCACTTCCCTCGGGGCAGCATTTTGTAGACGAAGTCTGGACGAGAATCAGCAAAATTATGGGTCAAAGACCTGAGGTGGATGAGTGGGTGACTTATGGTTACCCTAAAGATTTGGGCAAGGATGATGGTTGGATGAACCTCCAGTTGGAGACGGAGTGCGTGGGGCTGGAACTGGAGGATTGGATTTTTGATGAACTCCTTGAAGAAGTCTTGTATACTTGAGATGATTAGGAAGCAGCTTCTATAGTTTTGATTTCTTAATTTGGTTTCAGGATTTGGTGGAACGTGGATTTCTGCAACACAGCAGCTAATTTGGGGTTCCTAGGTTTTGGTTTTAGGGTTATGGGAATGGTAGCACAGAATAGGAAAAAACAAAGTATGTTTTCATCTGTATATAACAATACAGTAGTAATGAAGTGATGATACATGAGATTGAAGTGTTTGTGTTCTAAGTAGTGATTATTAGTAGTAGCACTTATGCACGGTTTTATTATTACATGACGACAGGGGCAGATCCATGATTTTGTGTCAGTGGGAGTTAAATTCTAAAAAAATGATATTTTGAATGAATAAACATAAATAGTGGGAGTTATTGCTAGATTTCAATAAATGTTAAAACGAAATTATTTGACAAAATACAGTGTCGGATTATAATTTTAAAAATTGAGTGGAGGCAATAGCCACCACTCCTCCCTACACGCCAATGACGATGTATTTGGTCAGAAGCTTAGTGAAGTGGATGTGTTACATTTCGTGCCACCAGCATACTGATCATAGTAGTCTAGTGATGAAAATGAGATGACGTATAGAAATTGAACCGATGGTGCTCTGAATTTCCTTTAGTGGTTCGAGTCTGTACAACAGATAAAGTGGTTCAATCGGGAATAATATTAAAATTGTTCTAAAGGAATGGACGGGTAGTAACGAAGAGGATATGTAAAAAGGGAAGATTAAGAAAAAAACATCGAATCACATGTAAATTTGAGGCATCTCCATGTAGGGTTAGCTCGATTGATATTTGATCACCGTATCTTTTGCAGAAAAGCTACCAATCTTTTCAGGTCGTGGTGTCATAGGTGCGGACCGGTTCGGTCCGGTGAGGGTTCTTGGCGGACTGGGAGGTTGGGGGCAGGGCCGAGGGCCGACCCGGGCTCAAACCGGAGGTTGTGGGGGTGGGGATGGTCAAGGTGAGGGCGCCGGGCTGTTCCTTTCTCGAGGCTGGTTTAGACCGTGGGCCGACCTCATTGACACCACCATTTCCAGGGCTTTGGATGATTCGGAGAAGAGCTTCCGGGGACTTCCATTTAAGCTTAATGGACTAATGGATTAATGGACTCTAATTATTTATTATATGTTGGGTCATAATTATTTTTTATACAGGGTTAGCGGACTTTCCCATTTAAGCCCAACATATAGTTTGTTTTTCTGGACTTTGTCCTGTGACCCAATAAACCCTATCTAAACAAAGTCCCATACAAAAATAATGACATCCAATTCAGAAATTTCAGCCCTATGTTACTAATGACATCCAATTCAGAAATTCAAAGGTTTCGAACAATACCTTCGTGCTTTGTTCCTGCAGTACTGAAAACAGAAAGCTACTTCCTCTTTGACGGAGAGTTTTGGTTGCTGGTGCTCATCCTGCTCGGTAGGCGCTATGGCATCTTAGAATTCCGTTCACTGCATAAGGGTCGCTAACTCTAGGTACTAATGTAAAACCATATAGTGTTTAGTTGTGAAATACTATGGCTTTTCACCTTTACAAAAATAATAAATTGATGCATACTATGTATATATGTTATAGTTCTCGCGCTTTATGTTTTTGAAGTGATTTATATTCAATTCACCGTGTATTCACATTCACTGTATAAGTGGCTCGGTATGAACAAACTTTTAACCATTCTGGCACTCGTAAGAACAATTGATTACACGTATTGTGTTGTTACTTGTTAGATGCTTCGACCGCGACTAAGTGATTTTTTACTGTCACAAATTAACCCGATCCCCTGAACTATCATTGTCCAATTCTGGACAAGAAGAGAGAGGGAGATGAGAATAATTGAGATGTGATAAAGAATATTGTAGTTTAGCGACCACTTGTTGCATAAATGTAAGGAGACCACCAATCAGATAAGTTTAATCAAGCAGATGGATGGATTGTGTTGAAAGAGAAAAAGAAGAATACAATTCATGTTAGTTTGAGATGAGGAAGCAATAATGTTTTTGGGGCAAGCATCTCCATCTTGCTCCTTCACCATTCCTTTTACCAAATAAAAAGCTGGAGTACCATTTCAATTAAATTATATCCAGTTCTATCCATCAACAGTCAAAGAAAGCGATAGAGGAAGAGATATATTTTCACTTTGTCGACAAGATAAGCTTTGCCATTCGCAAAACTCCTAATGCGGGTCCACGTTGACGACTGACAATTACTTAATCCTAAATTTTGTTGTAGCACATGCATGCTTCATGCCTGCTTGTGCTTTTTCTGTTTAGTTGCTTGCTCGTTTAACAATTGACATGACGAGTGACTCATTGGTTCATATAGTTAAAGTGTTCAGTACTGCTATTAGAGTACAGGACTGAATTGCAATTGGTACCAAACTAATGACATGAAATATCGGTGCTTCAGGGACCGTTCGATTAGTTTTGGTAGAGTTTCAGTAGCCGTTCGATTGGTGTTAGCCGTTTCATTTGAAAATCAAGTGGAACGATGTCGTTCCACTTGAGTTGATAACAAAGCTCATCCAGTCAGCATTTGTGGCAGCTCCTGATTGGTCCAGCCTCGTCAGATGGACACAGTTGGCAGCCTCGTCACCAAATCCGTTACAACTTTTCGTTTATAACATTTTAGCCCCAAATTTTCATATATATCTTTTCTTCCAAATTTGTAAAACTTGATTTTGTGTAATACAATTTCCAATTCATCTTCTCTCTGCAACTTGTTGCTTTTCTCTTTCTTCTCTTTCTTCTTCGTCGTCTTCGTTGTTTTGCTTACTCTGATATGGTATCAGAGCCTGGTTGGTAGCTCGATTGATTCTTCTCAAAGTATAGATCAGCTTCTGCAGATTCTTTTGAGTATAGTGAAGACTACTTTCTGAGTTCTTCATGGAGACACCTAATGTGACCGGCAGTGGTCACTCCGGCAATAGCTCCGGCGGCGTTTATGGTAATGAATTTTCTAACTCTCCCTATTTCATTGCCAGTTCAGAGAACCCTGGTTCTGTGTTAGTTTCTCAGCTTCTTACTGGTGAAAATTATTACTCATGGGAAAAATTCATGAGAGTTGCTCTCAAGCTAAGAACAAGCTTGATTTTATTGATGGAAGTCTTCTTCAACCTGAAATCACCTCTGAGTTGTTTCTCTTATGGAGGAGATGTGATAGTATGGTTATTTCTTGGCTGCTTAATTCAGTTTCTAAGGAGATCTCTTGTAGTTTGGTTGGAATTTCTATAGCTAGAGAGATTTGGATAGATCTCAAAGAGAGATTTTCTCAGGGAAATCACCCTAGGGTTTTTCAGCCAACAGAGATGATAGCTGGTCTTAAGCAAGGAGATAATACTATCACTATGTATTATACTAAGTTGAGAACTATGTGGGATGAATTGTCTAATTACAAACCACTTCCTACTTGTAGTTGTGGTGCTTTTGCTTTGATGAGACAAAGAAGAGAGGAAGAGTATATAATGCAGTTTTTGATGGGACTGAATGAACAATACAAGACAGTAGAGAACAAATTTTGCTAGTAGAACCTCTTCCTACTCTAAATCAAGTGTATGCCAAAGTTGTGCAGCATGAGAGACAATTGGCTATTTCTGTAATTAAAATTGGTATTCTACCCACTCCTAGTGTTGCAATGTACACTAATTCCTCTTCTTCAGCTCCACCTTATCCTAATTCCACCAACACTAGACACTCTCCTACACCAAACTACAAGAAGGTGTGTCATCATTGTGGAGATACAGGACATGTTAAGAGCAGATGTTACAAACTTCATGGATATCCATCACATTACAAAAATAAGCCAAAGGTCAATAGTGCAGTAGCTGAATATTCAGCTCAAAACACCACTCTCACCTTATCACCAGCTCAATGTCAGCAACTTGTGTCTCTTCTTAGTACACAGTTGCAGTCTAGCTCTTTAGCCACACCTACCTCACCAACTGAGGTTAATTCTGTAAGTCCCTATGACTCCATTTCTCATGTTATGGGTTTAGATTCACCCTTACAACATCATACCAAAACTTCTTCCTCAACTAGCTCAAATCAGCTTCACTTCATGGCTGGTATTTCTAGCTCCTTCTCCATGCATATTTCTAAACTTTCACATGATTTAGCTGCTCATTCATGGATTATAGATACAGGAGCTACTGATCATATGTGTTGCAATCAATCTCTTTTCTCTGAACTTTATCCTGTCACTCATACAAATGTGCATTTACCAAATGGTAAAGCAGTTAATGTCTCACATATTGGTACAATGGTCTTAAGTGATACCTTCATTCTTCACCATGTGCTTTATGTACCCTCTTTCAAGTTTAATTTGATCTCAGTAAGTAAACTCACTCATTCCACCTCTTGTGTTTTTACTTGTGAGTTGGATTCATGCACTTTCTATACAAAAGATGATAATCTCATCCTTGGCACAGGACATAAGCATGGTGGTCTTTACCTTCTAGATTCAGTCTCTTATGCCTCCACCACTTGTCTTCCTATACCTCCTACATCTCATACTGTCATTTGGAATATGAGAATGGGACATCCTTCCTTTGAGAAAATGCAGCTCTTGCAGCCATATGTTTCTGCTCCTCTTGACAAGTGTAAAGTCACATGTACTGTTTGTCCTTTAGCCAAACATAAAAAATTACCATTTCCACATGCAAATCACATCACTTCTCATCCTTTTGCACTCATACATTGTGACACATGGGGTCCTTACAGAGTTCCTTTTCCTTCTGGACATAGGTTCTTTCTTACCTTGGTTGATGATGCCACTAGACACACTTGGATCTTTCTTATGCATCACAAGTCAGATGCTGGATCTATATGATGACTTTCTGCAAATATGTGGCAAATCAATTTGGTTTGAATGTTAAAAGGTTCAGAAGTGACAATGCACCTGAACTTCATCTAGCAGCTTACTTTGCTCAAGAGGGGATTGTACATGAACTTAGTTGTGTGGAGACACCTGAGCAGAATTCAGTTGTAGAGAGAAAGCATCAGCATCTACTTAATGTGGCCAGAGCATTGAAGTTTCAGTCAGGGGTTCGTCTTAGATTTTGGGGAGAATGTGTCATGACTGCTGCCTATTTGATCAATAGAACACCAAGTACCAGATTGCAAAATAAATCTCCTTTTCAGCTGCTGTTTAAATCAGCATCTGATTATTCCATTTTGAAAGTCTTTGGCTGTCTTGCTTTTGCAGCTACTCTTCATCAAGGCAGAACTAAGTTTGATTCAAGAGCTGCTAAGTGTGTTTTTCTGGGATATGTGTTTGGCACAAAGGGTTCTAAGCTGTACAATCTTGACACTAAAGAGTTCATTGTCTCAAGACATGTTGTCTTTGAAGTTTCAGCTATGCAACAAGAACTTGCTGCACTTGATAAAAATCACACTTGGGTCATTGTATCTCTACCTCCTGGTCACAAGGCAATTGGTTGTAGGTGGGTTTTCAAGATTAAATATAAAGCTGATGGTACTCTTGAGAGATATAAAGCCAGATTAGTGGCCAAGGTCTTCACTCAAACTGAAGGTATTGACTATTTTGAAACTTTCTCTCCAGTAGCTAAACTGCCTACACTTAAGTGTTTAGTTGCTCTAGCTGTTATGCATAACTGGTCTATGGTGCAATTAGATGTCAACAATGCCTTCTTACATGGTGATCTAGTGGAAGAAGTGTATATGCAGTTGCCACCTGGTTATGTTCTTCCTTCTACTTGTGCCTCTCTGTCCACTCCAGTTTGTAAGCTTCAGAAAGCCCTTTATGGCCTCAACCAGGCTTCAAGACAATGGTTTGCCAAATTCAGCACTACTCTGCATCATTTGGGTTTTCATCAATGCAAGACTGACTACACTTTGTTTGTTAAAAGGGTTTCTGCAAGATTTTGGGCTTTGCTGGTTTATGTGGATGATATTTTGCTTGTTGGCAGTCACCATGATGATATTATTCAGCTCACTACTGCTCTTAATGCCAAGTTTCAGCTCAAAGACCTAGGCTCTCTATATTATTTTCTGGGTTTTGAATTCACTTCTACTTCAGGAGGTCTCTTCATGAATCAGCAAAGGTTTGCTCTTGATATTCTCAAATGCAGTTCTTATCTCAATTTCCACACCTTTGGTAGCCAATACTCATCTTAGTAAAGATGATGGAGATTTGCTTTCTGCCGAACAGTCCACTTTCTACAGAACTTTGATTGGGAACTTCTCTATCTTTGTCATTCTAGACCTGACCTTTGCTATTCAGTGCACAAACTTAGTCAATTTGTTTCTGCCCCTACAATTTCCCATCTTACTGCCTTGCATCATGTTTCGAGGTATTTGAAAGGGACAGTCAGTTTTTTGGCATTCTATTCTCCTCCACATTGTCTTTGCAGTTGCTTGCTTATAGTGATTCAGATTGGGGATGGTGTCCTGATAGCAAAAGATCGACTTCAGGTTACTTGGTTTATCTTGGTGCTTCACTCATATCTTGGAAGTCAAAGAAACAGCAAGTGGTTTCTAGGAGCTCAGCTGAAGCAGAATACAGATGTTTGGCACATACTTCTTGTGAAATTCAGTGGTTGCTGTTTCTCTTTTCAGAACTGCACATTTCCCTTTGTGGTACTCCTCTGATTTTATGTGACAGCAGCTCTGCTATTGTCATTGCTCAGAACCCTGTCTTTTATGACAAAACCAAACACATAGATTTGGATTGTCATTTAGTCAGGGACCTTGTCCATGGAGGTATTCTTTAGCTTCAGCATGTTGCCTCTTCTTCTCAGCTCGCTGATCTCCTCACCAAGCCTTTACCAGGTCCTCTGTTATCTCATTTGGTTTCCAAGTTGGGCATGTGTTCTCTCCCCTGCTCAACTTGAGGGGGGATATTAGAGTACAGGATTGAATTGCAATTGGTACCAAACTAATGACATGAAATATCGGTGCTTCAGGGACCGTTCGATTAGTTTTGGTAGAGTTTCAGTAGCCGTTCGATTGGTGTTAGCCGTTTCATTTGAAAATCAAGTGGAACGATGTCGTTCCACTTGAGTTGATTACACAGCTCATCGAGTCAGCATTTGTGGCAGCTCCTGATTGGTCCAGCCTCGTCAGATGGACACAGTTGGCAGCCTCGTCACCAAATCCGTTACAACTTTTCGTTTATTACATTTTAGCCCCGAATTTTTATATATATATTTTCTTCCAAATTTGTAAAACTTGATTTTGTGTAATACAATTTCCAATTCATCTTCTCTCTGCAACTTGTTGCTTTTCTCTTTCTTCTCTTTCTTCTTCGTCGTCTTCGTTGTTTTGCTTACTCTGATAACTGCCATAGCCACTACTGTTTTTCATCTCGACAAGCCTGTGGTTATAATGTCAAATCTCATTTTAAAAATCTCAAGATAGGGGTATTGACTATTGACAAAGCTGAATGAATCAAAAGAACTATTTGAAGAAAACGCCGTTCACCCCGTTTGATCATATTCATTCATTGTCTCTCGTTTTGCTAGTTGTTACTAGTATTTTCTTAAGAAAGACCATAGAGCTAGTTGATAATTTCTTAAGAGAGCCCGTCTATGGTCTAGAAACTACAAAGAGTTGACCTAGTTATAATTATCTTATAATTCAATGGTGTGCCTCCCTTAAACTCAAGTTTATATGTGGAGGAAATTAAACTAGTTGATAATCTTGGCATACTATTGTGAATTCATTAAAAGATGAATGTACTACTACAAATGCAAAAAGTTTACAAAGCACTCCCATGTTCCCCTTTTCATGTCATCCGCCCACTCCTTATCTTTTTCAGACTTTCAATTCAAGACTTTCGACAAAGAAATTTTATTCGGACGATAATTGAGAGGTAAAAGCTCTAAACAGTGGGATACCCCAATCATATAACCCCTTTACCGCTACGATGATGGCACGTGTAGGGTGGAGAATGACCACCTTTCACCCACCCGCATTATATAAAGGACTCGTGGCCTTAGCAAGAGAAAATCATCCTTTGTTTTAGTGAATTTTCTTGCCAATCTTCGAGTGAAAAAAAGAAAATGTCTTGCTGTGGTGGTTCATGTGGTTGCGGCAGCAGTTGCCAGTGCACCAAAGGTTGCAATGGGTACGTGTGCCTATCTTTTCATATCAAAATGTTAAATGTATCACTGATAGATATGTCTGCTAGTGCTAGCACCTATTGTAGAACATATAAAATTTTGCGAATTAGTCATTTAAACCTATTAACTAAATCATGCTTCATGTCCAGAGAAGGTGGAGGTTTTCGATCGGGAGTATAGTTTAGCTGCGATCAAAGGGCGTGGCCCTTGTCTGATTGGGAGATTCTTGCTTCCCATCCGATTCAATATTTGGGCAATGAAACTCTTATTCAAAAAGATTTGGGTTGGCGGGGATGAGATTAGTATCCATGAACTGGATGCTAATATCTTTGTTTTTCAATTCCCAAATCAGGAAGCCTTGGACGTTGTCTTCTCTGGTGGTCCGTGGATTTTCGACGAAAATCCACTAGTTCTCAAGCACTGGAATATGATTGAAGAAGTACATGGTATAGATTTCGACACCATTGAAGTGTGGGTTCAAGTAAAGAATATCCCTCTTTACCACCAAACAGATGAAGATTTGAGGAGAATTCTTAGAAACATGGGACCAATTGTAGCTACGGATTCTAAGATTTCTTCGGGTCCGGGTGGGGACTACATGAGGGCAAGGATGGTGCTTGACATCAATAAACCCTTGCGTAGGGGTCGCTATATCGAAGTGCTAGGTAAGAAAACTTGGCTTGATTATAAATATGAGAGGATTCCGTGTCTTTGCAAGTGGTGCGGTATGATAAATCATTATGATGAAGACTGTTTGATACGAGGCGATATTGAGAAACAGCAAAATCAACCAGGTTTTGGTGATTGGTTGTTGTTTCGTCCTCCTCCCAAAAGACGTCTTGTGGATGTGTTTAATGAGGATACCAGCCATCAGCTTGAGACAGAGAAGACATCGAACTCATTACGTAGCAAAGCCACTGAAGATGATAACATGGGAGTCGAACCAAACTCCGAAGTAGGAGATGCAGAGATGCTGTCTGATGATGGCTTCAATGATATTGGTAGCGAAAAGGGAAGGCAGCCAAGTCTGGGCTCGGAGTTGAGGGTGGGTGACGATATCAATCTCTTCGACAACCCTCTGGCTTGTAATGAGGGGCCTGTTAAAACCTCCACTGCTAAGTACAGAGGTAAAGGGGTCTTACCAGCCGATAATCCAAGCAGTACCTTATCGAAGAGGAAGATAAGCGAGATTAATCCTAGTCCAGATCCGAAAGAGAAGTTCAAGTCGCAACAGCAGGTGATGGGAGGTGTGTCGAGTACTGCAGCAGGTGGTAGGGGAGGCAGTGGTACTGGTTATCGCGGTCGTGGGGCTGGACGTGGAGGAGTTAGAGGGGGAAGACAGGGGACTGCTACAAGTGGGGGTCGTGGAAACAACTCGGGTGATCGCAAGCCTTTGCAGGCTTCCCATAATGCACATAAAAACCCCATAGTGGGTCGGGCTGGAGGAGAGAACAGTGACAACCAGTCATTATCTTCGGTTTCTGCTACGCGGATTCCAACACAGGACGGGGGAGCCTTAAAGAACCCAACTTCTTCATTGGCTGAGGCTGTGGTACAGCCCAGCCAGTCCCAATGAGTCTCCTGAGTTGGAACGTGCGGGGGCTTGGGAACCCCCGTAGCGTTGTCTCTCTTTGCGATCTTGTAAGGAGACAGAAGCCCAATATAGTCTTCTTGATGGAGACAAAGCAGTATGCATATGAGATGGTTCGGATTCGTAATCGTCTGGGGTTCCGGAATGGTATCTTTCAAGATTGTGTGGATCGTAGGGGTGGACTTGCTCTCTTGTGGGATGATGAGGTTAGTTTTGCGTTAGCAAAGTCGTCAAGTCACTATATTCATGGTTTCTTCTCGATCCCTAGTGAAGGGAAACATGGATATTTGACTGGTTTTTATGGGGATCCGGATAGGAATCAACGTCATAATTCCTGGATCTTGTTAGAGCGTTTATGTCCTATCGGACAACCATGGTGTGTTGTGGGTGACTTTAACGCCTTTTCGTCTGTCTGTGATAAGGAAGGAGGAAGAACAGTCTCCTTTAGTCAGATAGAGGGTTTTAGCAGCGTTATAAATCGTCTACAGCTTCGTGATCTTGGTTTTGCAGGAGTTCGATTCACTTGGACTAATAATCAGGGTGACGATGCCGCGATCAGAGAGAGATTGGATAGATGTCTTGTAACAGACGGATGGTCCGATATCTTTGGGAGGGGTAAAGTTGATCATCTTATAGCGGAGGTGTCTGACCATGTACCCGTGCAGGTTGTGTGGCAGTCAGGTATCATTCGTAATGTTCAAGTTGCTAAGCGTTTCCAGTTCGAAACTATGTGGTTGCAGGATAGTAGATGTCAGAAGTTTGTGGAAGATGAATGGAGTATGACAGCCGATCCAGTGGTCAGGAAGATGGATCGTTTATCATCAGCTCTTCGGGTGTGGGACAGGGAAGTTTTTGGAAACATTAAGTACCAGCTGAGAAAGTTGAGAAGACGGCTGCAATCTATAGCGGAAGGTGTTCAGACAGCGGCTGTTGTGGCGGAAACTCGAGTGATCCGTCAAGATATATTAAACTTGTTGCTTCGAGAAGAGGAGATGTGGAGACAACGTTCGAGGGAATTGTGGTTGAGAAAGGGGGATCAGAATACAAGATTTTTTCACCGGAAGGCTTCCATTCGACGGAACAGAAATCGCATTGAAGGCCTAGAAGATGTAAATGGCGTTTGGATAACGGAAAAACAACAGGTTATCTCTATTATTGAAGACTACTTTAAGAATATTTTCACTACTACTAATCCGGTTCGCAGTCAAATGGAGCCTTTGTTAGTAGGTGTGGAAGATATTATCTCGGCCGAACAAAGGGGAGATCTTGAGCAGCCGTATACCGTGGAGGAAGTGCGGGCTGCCCTAGCTCAACTTGGCCCGGCCAAGGCTCCGGGTGTGGATGGCTACCCGGCTGCATTCTTTCAGAAATTTTGGAACATCGTTGGACCAGAAGTTGAAGTTTTGTGCTTGAATATTCTGAATAACAACGGTGACGTGTCTAGAATCAACCATACTTTGATAGCTCTTATTCCCAAAGTAAAACAGGTCAGAACAGCAGCTGATCTGCGCCCTATTAGCTTGTGCTCAACAATTTATAAAATTATTACAAAAACGATGGCTAATCGTTTGAAGTTGATTTTGGATTCGGTAATTGCTGATAATCAATCGGCTTTTGTCCCGGGTAGACTGATTTCTGACAATGTGCTAGTAGCTTTTGAGTTACTCCATTCTATGAAGAATCGTGAGAAGGGGAAGAAAGGGTTCTTGGCCCTAAAAGCAGACATGAGCAAAGCGTATGATCGTGTAGAGTGGGACTTTTTGCGAGCTGTGATGGAAAGAATGGGTTTTGGCTCTCGTTGGATCTCCCTAGTTATGAGTTGCATATCCACGACTACGTATAGTATGATTCTCAATGGTGAAGTTCATGGCTTTATTACCCCAGAGCGTGGCCTCAGACAGGGTTGTCCCCTTTCTCCCTATCTGTTTTTGCTCGTTTGTGAAACTTTATCTCGTAGTCTCACTTCTGCAGTGCAGGATGGTCGTTTGTCAGGACTGACAGCGTCACGAGGTGGTCCTGTTATCTCACACTTGTTCTTTGCAGACGATAGTATCTTGTTTACCAGAGCTACGGTTGAAGAGATTACAGTACTTCGTGGCATACTGGCGGATTATGAAGTTGCGTCTGGCCAGACTCTGAATCTTCAGAAATCATCCATTGTTTTTTCAGACAATGTTTCTGAAGATCAGCGCATATCTCTTAGTGCTCTGTGTGGTGTTCAGTTGGATTTGCAGCATGATACCTACTTGGGATTGCCGACCCAAATAGGTAGGAGCCGAAACGCCAGCTTTAGTCCAGTTGTGGAGAAAGTATTCAACAAGTTGAAGGGGTGGAAGGGTTCTTCTCTTTCTACAATTGGTAAGGAAGTTATTATTAAAGCGGTTGTTCAAGCTATTCCCACGTACACGATGAGTTGCTTCCTACTTCCTTTGAAGACTTGTCAAGATATTGAACGGGTTATTCGTCAATTTTGGTGGGGTGGTGATGATCAAAGGAGGAAAATTCACTGGATTGCTTGGGAGAAGTTGAAAAAGCAGCGTGTGGATGGAGGAATTGGTTTCCGTGACTTCCATGATTTTAATAAAGCAATGTTGGCAAAACATACGTGGCGTTTTATTCAAAGACCTGATTCGTTGGTGAGCCGTGTCCTTCAAGCTAAGTATTATCGTAACTCTTCAATTCTTGATTTTGAGCTGAAAAAGAATGCCCAAGTGTCTTATGCTTTTAGAAGTATTATAGCTGGGCGTGATCTCTTAAAGAGTGGCTTAGTTTGGAAAATAAAAGATGGGCGTAGCGTAAAAGTCTTTGGCGATAAATGGGTGATGCGGCCAAATACATTTAGTGTGATTACTACTTGCCCCGCTGGACAAGAAAATTTGAAGGTCTGCGACCTGTTAACTCCGGAGGGGAATAAGTGGGACGAGAACAAAGTCTCAACTGTGTTATGGCCTATGGATATTGCCGCTGTTTTAGCAACTCCGATTGGAGCAAGGGGGTCGGGAGATTCTCAGTACTGGGTGCACTCAGACGGGGGCGAATATACTGTGAAGTCCGGGTATAGAGCTGCTCGATCTTTGTCGGACCCGACAGCTTCTTCTTCGGTCGCAGTTCCGTCAGTGGGTTGGCTGAGGAATTTGTGGAGTTGTAAACTCCCAAAGAAGATCCTCGTTCCTTGTTGGCGGTTATGGCATTCGTCTCTTCCTCTTGCAGATAAATTGTTGAGTCGTGGTGTGGAAGTCTCTCCAATATGTTGTCTCTGCCATGAAGAATATGAGAATGCTAACCACCTGTTTGGACGTTGTGCTCATTCCCGTGAGGTGTTAACAGGTATTATGGGGACAGATTTCATGCAAAACTTCGAGAATGATGTACGTGATCAAATTTTCAATGTTTTTACGAGAGAAAAAGAGAACATCCGAGAAAAGTTTGCTTTGGCATTATGGGCGATCTGGAGGAATAGAAATGAAAACTTATTTAACTCCAAAGGCAAGAGTCCAGAGAAAGTTGTAGAAGAAAGTACCAACTACTTTCGGTGGTGCAAAGAAACCCGAATTTTTGGCAAGTTGGACGAGTTATCAAACCCGCCAGTTGAGTCTTCATTTTGCTGGACAAATCCCCCAAGAAATTTTGTCAAGATGAATGTAGACGCCTCTTGGACTGAGTATGATATAGCTTCGGGAGTGGGGATGGTGGCTCGAGATGATAAAGGAAATTTTTTGGCGGCTAGAAAGTATCGTCTTCTCCGGCAACGATCACCGCTAATGGCCGAAGCTTGTGCTTGCATAGAAGGACTACGCTTTGCGGTGGAACTTGGATATCAGAGAGTTGTCCTTGAAAGCGACTGTAGAAGCCTTGTACTGATGCTTGGCAGTGACTATGGAAGAAAATCGAAGGGTCTACAATTTGTTTCCGACCTTCATGAGGTGTTAATGGAGTGTGAGGAGTTGGTTTCGAAGCTTCCTTCGGTTAAGGTCAGTTTTGTCCACAGAGAGGGGAACCAATTTGCTCATTTACTTGCCTCCAAAGCTTTGTTGGAGGGGGATATTTCATATTATTCTCAAACGCCGATTTGGGCTAACGATGTATTAAACATTGATATGTTGGGGGTGACTCCCCTTGAATGAGATTTTCAATTTTTTCTCTCAAAAAAAAAAAATCATGCTTCATGTCTATGGCAGGTGTGGAATGTACCCGGATGTCGAGGGCCCCACGGTTGCAGCCCTCGTCGGCGGGGTTGCACCGTCAGTGAAGATGTATGCATTTTTCATACTAATGATCAACATTTTAGTATAATGCGTTTTCTTTTTAAGGGATAAACTGAAGTTTTTTTGAAACTTTTCAGGTCCTTTGAGGGATCCGAGAAGACCTTTGGGGCTGAAGGTGGATGTGCTTGCAAGTGTGGAGCAAACTGCAAATGCAACCCTTGTAACTGTTAAACTGATGACAGTGTTGGGTTAAGTTTCTATTCTGTCTCGAGAGAAGTTGAGAGGATAGGGGTTATGATGCAATTTAATAAGATGTGTCCTGTAATATTTCTGCTGATCCATTGTTTTGGATTAGTTTAAGATATCCAGGTGTACTCTTTAATTATGATTTATGAAGTTGTTGTGTTTGTGGTCTTTTTATAAATGACAAATGACACTAAACCTATATGCAGTTTGAGACTTGTGACATTACTTTTTATAAATGACAAATGACACTTGTTATGATATATGTCCCACATCGCTTTAGCATATAGGTTACCCATTGTATAGTTTATATATATAGGACCCTTTGTAGATTGTTAAAATTCATGTTTAATATACAATCTTTCGCTTCCGCTTCTAATTCTAACATGGTATCAGAGCCGATACGGTTCTAGGGTTCGATCTTTTTTCGAAAGTTTTTTTGTTCATCGTGGGTTTCGTTCTCTTTTCGTCCACGAGTAACAACTCACGGACTGTTTCCTTCGTTCGACCGTCATCCGATCGTCGATCCGAAAATTGGACAACACCAATCGACTCGGAATCCAATTCCGAGTACGGTCGCGAAAATTTTGCAGCAAACGGACCTCAGACGCGCCCTCACGCGCCGCCGAAGTCCACCGCTGCGCCGCCCGCCTTAATCCACGCGCCTAACGTCCTGAGCCGCCCCAGCGCGCGTTCGGCTCGTTTCGGCGCCGTCAGCTTCCGTGTGCGCCGTCGGCTTCCGTGTGCGCCGTCGGCTCGCTTCTGCGCCGTCGGCTTCCGCGTGAGCCGCGGCTTCCGCACGAGCCACCAGCTCGTTCCAGCCGCTGTTTCAGAGCCGTTCCAGCCTCTGCTTGTGTTCCGAGCCGTTCCAGCCTCTATTTGATCGTTTCGACTCACTTCGCTTCAGATTTTGGACCGGATTATACCGGTTCCCAAGGTTTCTCGACATTCTGGTGCTATTTACGGGCTCTGTTTTGCGAGATTCGGACCGCTAGTTGCCGTTTTTTCACCATTTTAGGGGTATTTTACTCGTGTTATTGATCCTCTTTCACGTTATTGGGTTGTTGATTTATCAAAATGGATAGATCGGATGCTTCTAAGCCTGTATTGAATGTCTTGGAGGAATATTGCTCATATTGTCATGAGAATGGGCATAGACTCCTATATTGCCCGATTCGTCATTGTCGGTTTTGTGGACAGAAGCAGCCTGAGCACTACTTGTCTCAATGCCCTGAGAATCCTAGATTTCTGTCCAAACCAGGTTCACCACTGAAGTTGGATCCTCCTTCATCGTCCCTTGATGCTTCATCACTCTCCAGATTGACCATTTTGCTCAAGGGCATCCTTGGTACTGCTCGTGAGAAGACTCAGCCTACTTCTCTGTCTGCCACCTCAGGTAATGACGCTTGGTATTTTGACTCAGGATGCTGCAATCATATGACATCTAATCCTGAGATATTTTGTTCTCAACGTAATAGTTGTATTACTCCGACTATTCATACTGCTGATGGTTCTCGTATGCGCGTCACTCATACTGGAGATATCTCACAAGATAATCTATCACTTCCTGATACTTTTTTAGTTCCAGATCTTGCTCTCAATCTTGTATCTGTTGGACAAATATGTGAACTTGGCTTGGATGTTATATTTTCCTCCAGTGGGTGTCGTGTGCAGGATCCTGAAAGCGGAAAGACACTTGGCTTTGGTCGTAAAGTTGGGCGACTATTCCAACTCACAAGCCTCAGTCTCCCACCGACCTCTTCAGTTGCTGCAGCCACATCTCCGGTATCATCTTCTTTTCACTTGTGGCATTCACGGCTGGGTCATGCTTCTATTGGTCGTGTTCGTTTCCTTGTCTCCACTGGTAAATTAGGCACTGTCGAGGATGAGCATCTTGACTGTGTGCCTTGTCAGTTAGCCAAGCAGCCTGCTTTGCCTTTTTCTCACAGTGAGACGTCTTCCTCAGCGCCTTTTGACCTGGTTCACTCGGATGTTTGGGGGCCTTCCCCTCATGCCACAATGGGTGGATCAAGATATTTTGTTATATTTGTGGATGATTTTACTCGATATACTTGGATATTTCTGATGAAGAATCGTTCAGAGTTGGCTCAAATCTATTTTGACTTTGCGGCTATGGTCAAGACACAGTTCTCATGCCCGATCAAAGTTTTCCGGACTGATAATGCGATGGAGTATAAGTCTTCTGAGTTCTTGGCTACTATTCGCAACCATGGGACTCTTCTCCAGAGATCTTGTCCCGGCACATCTCAGCAGAATGGCCGTGCAGAACGCAAGCATCGCCATATTCTTGATACGACACGTGCTCTCCTATTTTCTTCTTCATGTCCAGAACGCTTTTGGGGGGAAGCTGCTCTAACTGCTGTGTACACTATTAATCGGGTTCCTACACCAGTTCTTAAGAACATGACTCCGTATGAGAAGCTATATGGTACGCCCCCTGATTATTCTTCTCTTCGAGTCTTTGGAAGTGTATGTTTTGTTCTTCTTCAGCCTCATGGGCATAATAAGTTGGAACCCCGATCACGGATGTGTTGTTTTCTTGGATATGGTACTGAACATAAAGGATATCGATGTTGGGATCCAATTTCGAAGCGACTTCGACTCTCTCGCCACGTGGTATTTATGGAACACAAGATGTTCTCTACAGTTTCGTCTGTTGACCATCCCGGTCTTTCAGATCCATTCTTCGATGACTCTTTAGTTGACACTTCAGTTCCGCTGCGGACTCCTTCTGATTTGTTGGTTGATGATGTTATTTTCCCTACTCCTGCTCCAGTTACACATGGTTCGGTTCCTGTTCCGCCTGACCCTGTTAGTGTTCCTGCTCCGGTTCCACAGGTTATCTCCCATGCCCCTGCTCCAGTTACTCATGGTCCGGTTTCTATTTTGCCTGCTCCTGTCACCTCTCCTGCTCCAGCTCCAGCTCCAGAAGTTCCAGTTTCAGTTTCTAATTCTGCAGATGATTCCTCCTCAGGTCCTGAGAGTGACGTGGAAGAGTCCACTTCTACTGCAGCTCGTCGATCTACCAGAGAACGCAGGCAATCTGTTCGACTTCGAGATTATGTCACTTCTGCTATTGTTCAGCATCATGAACCACAGTCTTATCGGGAAGCTAGTTCTGATCCAATGTGGCGAAGAGCAATGCAAGATGAGTTGGATGCTCTCGCACGCACTCATACTTGGGACTTAGTCTCATTGCCTCCCGGTAAGACAGCAGTAGGGTGCAGATGGGTGTATAAGATCAAGACTAGGTCTGATGGTTCTGTTGAGAGATATAAGGCACGTCTGGTGGCTAGAGGTTTCACACAGGAGTATGGCATTGACTATGAGGAGACATTTGCTCCAGTTGCTCGACTTACCTCGGTTCGTACTTTGATTGCTGTAGCTGCAATCCGTCGTTGGCCCTTGTTCCAGATGGATGTTAAGAATGCTTTTCTTAATGGTGATCTTACTGAGGAGGTATACATGAAACCTCCGCCTGGTCTTGATGTTCACCCTTCACAGGTATGTCTCCTACGACGTGCATTATATGGTCTGAAGCAAGCCCCTAGGGCTTGGTTTGATAAGTTCAGTTCTACTATGCTCCAGCTTGGATTCTCCTCTAGTTCATATGACTCAGCTCTTTTCATTCGTCATACGAATCGTGGAATTATTCTCTTGTTAATATATGTTGATGATATGATCATTACCGGGGATGATCTCGTCGGTATTCGTGAGCTAAAGAAGTCCTTGAACCGCCACTTTGAGATGAAAGACTTGGGGCCTCTCAGCTATTTCTTGGGTCTCGAGGTTACTTCTGATGCTGACGGTTACTCTTTGTCTCAGACAAAGTATGCTTCTGATATTCTTGCTTGTGCAGGACTGACTGATCCAAAGGTTGCCTCCACGCCACTGGAGCCCAACCTAAAGCTCACTCCCTTAGAGGGTGAACCTCTCTCTGATCCTACTCGATACCGACAGATTGTTGGTAGTCTGGTTTATCTCACGGTCACTCGTCCTGACTTACAGTAAGCTGTTTATCAGGTCAGTCAGTTTCTCACTGCCCCACGATCCACGCACTATGCTGCTGTTCTTCGGATTCTTCGCTACGTCAAAGGTACTTTATTTCGCGGTCTTCATTTCTCTGCTCGATCTACACCGGTCCTACATGGTTTTTCAGATGCTTATTGGGCTGGTGATCCTACTGATAGGCGCTCCACCACGGGGTACTGTTTCTTCTTGGGTGACTCTCTTATATCCTGGTGCAGCAAGAAGCAAACTGTAGTTTCGCGATCCAGCACTGAGGCGGAATACCGTGCTCTAGGTGACGCCACACAGGAGCTCATCTGGCTTCGCTGGTTATTAGCTGATATGGGGATGCCTCAGTCCTCTGCTACTACTATATGTTGTGACAATCGTAGTGCCATCCAGATTGCCCACAACGATGTTTTTCATGAGCGGACGAAACACATTGAGATAGATTGTCATTTTACCCGTCATCATCTTCGTGCTGGCACGGTTCATCTTAAGTCTGTGTCTTCGTTAGAGCAAACTGACGATATTCATACGAAGTCTCATCCGCCTGGACGTTTTCATAACTTGATCTCCAAACTTCCGCTTATCACGACAGCTTCAGTTTGAGGGGGGCTGTTATGATATATGTCCCACATCGCTTTAGCATATAGGTTACCCATTGTATAGTTTATATATATAGGACCCTTTGTAGATTGTTAAAATTCATGTTTAATATACAATCTTTCGCTTCCGCTTCTAATTCTAACAACACTAAACTTAAATTCATTGAAATTTTATGTAGTTTTGGAGACAAAAAACCTCTAATCGTTAAAAGTGTCAGATTAAATTAACAAAAAGTCTTCAATAAGTGCGCTACTCTGTCTAATGACCCTGTTCACCACTTTCCAACTGGCCCTTGAATTATTTTTAAGGACGTTTTAGATTTCTCCATGAATCTGACGGATTAAGGTATGATCTTCATCGTCTCTTTCTCTTTTCTGCAACTGGTTGAGGAGGACTTCGGCATCTCCTTCAATCACCATATTCTGGTAGCCCATTTCAACTGCCTTCCGAACACCAATTTGTAGAGCGAGCGATTCAATCTTTTTTGCACAATTTCTCCATCGGAGGTGGACCGCTTTTTAAGGAAGAGGAGCGTGATGATCTCGAAATACTACTCTGGCGCCGGCAATCATCCGGCGCCGTTGAAGTTCAATTTAATTTCGCCCGGAGAAGGAAGCTTTATTGTCAACGTGTGGACGATTGAACTTTGCTTAGGAAGCATAATTATGATTTTCATACTTTTGAAAACAGTTCTACAAGAATTAGCCTTTAGCCCAGTCATTAGGGCAATGAGACAGTTGTTTAGGTCTTTAGTTGTACTTCTCCTGAAATTGTAGGGTACGTTAGAACCAGAGTTTCAAAAAACGGCAAAAGCGACGCGGAGCGGCCATGTTGTAACGGAAGCGGCAGGGAGCGCGACCGTTTTTCTCGTTACGCGTCGTGTGAATTTTATTCACACAAAAAGCGGCCATTTCGCGTCAGTAACGGGAAAAACGGCCGTTTCGCGTTGTAAAAAACGGAAAAAAAGGGGGAAAACGGAGAAAACGTCCGTGAATGTTTTCTAAAATTCACACATTCGATGCCCGTTCTCCGTTACAGTCCCTCCGATATAGTCCGATCTCGTTACACGCGACCGCGACCGACACGTTAGCCGCTTCCCTTTTTAAAAACCTTGGTTAGAACATGATTTGAACATTATTCATTAAAATATCGTAGGATGTTCTATGCATTTTGCAAAAAAGAAACTTAGTGCTACAAGCAATGAGTCTTTTCAAAACAGAGAAAGATCTTTCGACATTTAGCTACCTCGCATTTTTTTTTTTAGGTTAATTGTCACTTTCATACACGCAATATTGAAATGGACTTTTAGCTGCACACGCCATTGATAATTTTATACTGCATGCATCACAATTCTGCCGGCCCAAACTACGACGTAGATAAATGTCGAAAGTTCAGAAATGCTACCACAATTATTCATTGTTTTATGTCACTTCTCACGTGGGGTTCTTCAATAGGAAGCGATAATCTTTTGAGAAATATACCGAAATTGTAATGGAAGTATAAATGAATTATTATTGAAATAATTAAGACAAAAGAAGAATAGCTAGTTTTTAAACAACCATGATATTGAAATAAATTATTAGGCTTTGTTTGTTTGCAGTAAAATGTTTTCTAGTTTATGCGTAAAATGTTTTGTGTGAAAAAATTTTCCTACAATTATTTTCTCGTGTTTGGTTGACTCTTGCCTAAACAGTGGGCCGCGACGGAAATGACAGTGATGGGTGGCGGTGATGGGTCGTGGTAGTGGTGGTGGAAGTGTTAGTATAAGTTGTTGTGCTCCTTCACTCTCCGGAAAAGGGCTTACGGATTTGAAATGTGTAAATCATTTTACATCATTAATTTGAGGGAAAATATTTTACAGAAAAACATTTTACTTCCAACCAAACAGCAAACACCAAAATAAGGGCAAGGGTACAAATTGATTGAGACGGGAACTGTTCTAAATAGTTTTAATACAAAACACCTTTTGTACAACTTTGAAGCTCTTCAGTATTTGGAAGAATTCAAGTTGGAGCATTACATAAAGTTGCTCGTGGTCTCCATCAAAACTTCCCAAGAATCCCCTTTACTGCTCCATCTTTTTCAAGCAAGCAAAGAAAACTGATAGCGAGTGATAGTTATGTTTATTCATCATAATACCATCTTTACAAAATTTAACCCCGACGACTGACACAAATTTTTGCATCCGCCTCGACGATAACTAAGTGATTTTGTACGGTTCACATGTCCGTCTAGTGAAATTGTCACAAACTAACGCGATCATCTGAAGAGTCATTGTCCAAGTCCGGACAAGAGAGATAGAGAATAATTGAGTTGTGATAAAGAAGACTGTAGTTTACCGACCACTTGTCGCATAAATGTAAGGAGACCACCAATCACATAAAGCTTAATCAAGTACTAAATGGATGGATTGTGTTGAAAGAGAAAAAGACGAATACTATTCATGTTAGTTTGAGAGGAGGAAGCAATAATGTTTCCTGGGGCAAGCATCTGCATATTGCTCCTTCACCATTCCTTTCACCAAAAATAAAAAATAAAACGCTGGAGTACCACTTCAATTAAACTATTTGCAGTTCTATGCATCGACAGTTCAAAGAAAGCGAAAGAGGAAGAGAGATATTTTCACTTTGTCGATAAGATAAGCTTTGCCATTCGCAAAACTCCTACTACGGGTCTACGTTGACAAGTGACGATTACTTAATCCTAATTTTGTTGTAGCACATGCATGCTTCATGCCTGCTTGTGCTTTTGCTGTTTACCGTAGTTGCTTACCAGTCTGTCCAACTATTTCTTTCTAATTTGACTTTTGTCACTATTCACTGGGTTACTTTGATCCGGTGATTTGAATAGCAAATCGATGTAATTTTTTGATAATTTTTTCATGGTGTTGTAGAGTAAAAGATGCTCTATAATATGGTGAAAAAATTATAAAAAATTGTATTATTTTTGCTATTCAAATCACCCGGTCAAAATGACCCGGATACGAGTCAAAAAAGTCATATGAGAAGAAAGAGCAGGGACTGGTACTCGTTTAACAATTGACATGACAAGTGACGCATTGGTTTTTATAGTACTTGGTGCTATAAAAGTGTTTAGTACTGACACATCAGTTTAATTAGGGTTGTGACTTTTGTTTTACACGTCAAAATAAGAGTAGTCTTTGATGAACTGTTCCAACTACAGCACTACTAATTTTCACCACAAAGCCTATGATTATAATGTCAAATCTCATTCTAAAAAAATGTCTAATCTCATTTTAATTGTTTTTTGAGGATACATTTTAATTTTTTTGAGATAGAGGTATTGAGTTTTGACAAAGATGAATGAATGAAAAGAACTATTTGATATTCTAAAAAAAAAAAGAACTATTTAAGAAAAATGCCATTCCCCCTCCGATCATATTCATTTTCATTTTCTCTCATTTTGGTAGTTGATATTTTCTTAAGAGAACTAGTCTCTGGTCTAGAAACTACTACAATGAGTTGACCTAGTGAAAATTATCTTATAATTCAATGGTGTGCATCCCTTAAACTCATGTTTAAATCTCAGGGAAAATTGATTATCTTGACATAATTGTGTGAGTTTTGTCAAGATGCACATAAGCTGTTCTAATTACGCTATCATTAAAAGAGGAATGTACTACTACAAATGCGAAAAGTTTACTGAAGCACTCCCATGTTCTCCTTTTCATGTTATCCACCCACTCCTTATCTTTTTTGGACTTTCAAGTCTTTCGGCAAAGAAATTTTATTCGGGACGATGATTGAGAGGTAAAAGCTCTAAACAGTGGGATACCCCAATCATATAACCCCTTTACCGCTACGATGATGGCACGTGTAGGGTGGAGAATGACCACCTTTCACCCACCCGCATTATATAAAGGACTCGTGGCCTTAGCAAGAGAAAATCATCCTTTGCTTTAGTGAATTTTCTTCCCAATCTTCGAGTAGAAAAAAGAAAATGTCTTGCTGTGGTGGTTCATGTGGTTGCGGCAGCAGTTGCCAGTGCACCAAAGGTTGCAATGGGTACGTATGCCTATCTTTTCATATCAAAATGTTAAATGTATCACTGATACATATGTATGCTAGTGCTAGCACCTATTGTAGAACATATAAAATTTTGCGAATTAGTCATTTAAACTATTTACTAAATCATGCTTCGTGTCTACGGCAGGTGTGGCATGTACCCGGATGTCGAGGGCCCCACGGTTGCAGCCCTCGTCGGCGGGGTTGCACCGTCAGCGAAGATGTATGCATTTTTCATACTAATGATCAACATTTTAGTATAATGCGTTTTCTCTTTAAGGGCTAAACTGAAGTTTTTTTGAAACTTTTCAGGTCCTTTGAGGGATCCGAGAAGAGCTTTGGGGCTGAAGGTGGATGTGCTTGCAAGTGTGGAGCAAACTGCAAATGCAACCCATGTAACTGTTAACTGATGACAGTGTTCGGGGAGTATTTGTAATAATTAAGGAGTATGACGGGAGGTTTGAGTTAAGTTTCTATTCTATCTCGAGATGTTGAGAGAATAGGGGTTGTGATGCAATTAAATAAGATGTGTACTGAAATATTTCTGCTGATCCATTGTTTTGGATTAGTTTAAGATATTCAGGTGTACTTTTTAATTATGATTTATGAAGTTGTTGTGTTTGTGTTTGTGTTTGTGTTTGTGTTTGTGTTTGTGACTTTATTGTTTTTTTTCGGGAGAAACGTCGAGAACTTCATTAAGCAAGAGTACCAAGTACATCGAAAAGTACATCGAAAAGGACCTAAACAAGGAAAAACAAAAAGGAAAACAAACAAAGAGCATCCACCTCCAATGCTCAAACAACAACCCTAAAAGCCCAGCACATGCAATAGTTCAAAATACAAAGATGTTGGAAGAATAAGAAAACACAAGATTAATTAAAACTCAACTACACCCTTAAACTGGCTTTCCCTTCAACTTTGAGCCTGACTTTTCTTCGAGAAATTTAAAAAGGGCCTCTTCATTTGGATCCACCATCTTCCCGTTCACCAAGATGTAACATTGAGACTCAGCTTTGTACATGGCAGCCAACTCTTCCATCCTTCTTTCCTCCCCCCTGACTTTCAATTTCCATTGCTCTTCTGTCGGGCTCTCCTTCATGAAACGTTCCAAATCTGCTTCAATGCCTCTTGGCTTCCTGATGGCTTTGGTGTCATCTACAATCATTGGAGCCTCCCTTTAGCAAACTTCTTGGTCTCAGCCTTCCTCTTGCTTGCGGAAGCCTTAGTGGGCTCATTTGTCTTCCTCGTATCTTCTGAAACCAGAGCTAAAGCTGTGTGGGTGTGTACATGAAAACATTTGAGATTTGAGAGGTTAGATTGGAAGCATGATAATAACAGTTGTTAATGCTTGGAGGATTTCCTCTGAAAATGGTTTCATTTCTCTGCTTCCAAATAACCCAGCAGGCTATAATCCAAGTAATGTGGTTAGGGTGAGATGTGGTAGTGTTCTTGACCCAGTAGTTCAACCAACTAGTAAAGTTCGTGAAGTAAATATAGTTTATATGAAGTTTGTGGAAAATGAATTTTGAAAAAGCACAATGCAAAAAGTGGTGACTAATGTTTTCATTTTCTTGACAAAAGACGCAGTGAAGGTCACAGTTGATCCCTCTAGAGCTTAGCAAATATCTTGTTGGAAGGATTTGATGAGCAAGTTGCCACACAAAGAATTTGATTTTGTACGGGAGTTTTAATCCCAGAGGTGTTTCCATTTAAAAGAAATTAAGTTATGGTTAAAGGAGTGGTTGGAAGACTTAAAATTTGGGCAAGGGAGTGGATTAAATAGATAGTTGTAGAGTGATTTAACTGAAAAGGAATTGTTATGGTTAATTCGCTAAAGAGGTTCATTTTGGGGGGCATTAAGTGGGGTCGTTAGAATGAGGTTTGTTAACCAGGGGGGAAGATTGAAGAGATAAGGGTGTAGTTTTAATCAACTCTTCCTCCATCACAAGGGGTAGTTAGATCGTTGTCCCATTTGATATTTAAATGGTGAGCCACGTTTTGCAAAATAGGATCTCCTGGGACATCAACAATCCAGGATGCTTAGAAATAGAGATTCGATTACCATCAGCAAGAACCCAATTGATGCCTCCCCGTAAGAGGTTCTTACCTTTGACAATTGCCTTCCACATCGGAGATGCAGTTGGGGGAGCATTGTGTAATAAAAAAAACATTTCTTTTATAATATTTTGCATTCAAAAAACGTGAGGCTAAAGAATTCTGATTCGAGACCAAATGCCAAGTGTTTTTACAGAAAATAGCAAAGTTGAAAGCCTTTAAAATTTTGAAGCCAAGACCACCTTTAGACGTACTAAGACATAACTCATCCCATGAAATGTAGTGAAGAGATTTTTTAGAGGGGTTCCCTGTCCAGAAGAAATTATTAAAGATAGATGTAATAATCTTATTTGTTTTTGAAGAAATCAGCATAACTGAGAGAGGGTAAACTAAAAAACTAGTGAGAATAGCCTTAATAAGAGTAGCTCTCCCAAAATTTGTTGAATAATAGACCCTTCCAAGAGGCATATTTTTTCCTATTTTTATCAATGCGGAGGGATTCGTTTTTGTGTTTAGTGAGTGCAAACGTGGAGTCAAAGTAAAAGCCAAGGTAGTTTCCTATGTGGGTAGTGCTACTAACATTAAGGGTTGAAATTAAGCTATTAATATCTTGCTGTTTACAATTAGCCGAAAAAGTAAACAAAGATTTTGCAAAATTAATGAGTTGTCCCGATTGATTAGCAAATCTATTTAGCAGATCCAAGATGACATTACCAACATTAGGGGAGATCCTGAAAAATAAAATACTATCATCCGCGAATTGAAGATGAAAGATGGAAGGACCATTGCCATTGGAAGGCGCTCCGAAAATAAGGTTCGAGTTACAATCATAAGATAAAGATTTTGATAAAGCCTCCGCAAAAAGGATGAAGAGAAAAGGCGATAAAGGATCTCCTTGTCTTAGCCCACGGTGAGCTTTGAATTTCCTAGTGGGGGTTCCATTGACAATTATTGAATACTTAACTGTTGTTATACATGGCATAATTAGGCGTGTAAAGAAAGGTGGAAGATGTAATTGATGGAGGGTAGCCTCAATAAAGTCCCATCTTAATCTATCAAAGGCTTTAGATAAGTCCACCTTAAGAACTGTATATTTTGGTAAGGAGGGGTCCGATAGTTTTGATAAAAAATGGAGGATATCTTGAGTAAGGATAATATTGTGATGAATATTTCGATTTGGGACAAAACCATTTTGATTATCTGAGATTAAAGAAGGCAAGACCACTTTTAAACGGTTAGCCAAAACCTTGGAAATAATTCGATAAAGGACATTACAAAGACTGATAGGCCTATAATCTGTGACTAAACTTGGTTTCTCAATCTTAGGAATAAGAACAATATTTGTATTGTTTAGTTATGAAAGCATGAACCCAGAATTGAGGAAGGACAGCGCTGCTGTAGTAATGTTAGTAGAAATGAAAGGCCAACATTTTTGGAAGAAGATGGGCTGAAATCTGTCCGGTCCAGGGGCTTTTAGGGGGTCCATATTGAAAACCGCATACTTAATTTCATCCGCCGTGAAAGGAGAATTTAGAAAAGCTTGATGCTCTCCACTTACAAAAGCGTCGATGTTAAAAAGTAAGTCAAACGCACAGTCGTTACCATACCTAGCCTCTAAATCAACATGAGAAGGGGTAGGAGTAGAATAAATATTTTGAAAGTATTGCATGAAGACTTGAGAAATTTCATTGTGGTCAGTAATAATTACATTATTATCATTCCTAATACTACAAATCTTATTCCTAGCTTTTTTAATCCTATCATAGATTATGGAAAAATTTTGAATTACCATCCCCAACTTTAAGCCACTTACATTAGCTCTTCGTGCCCAAAAAGTTTCGTAGTCAAATAGAAGGTTATTAAGGTGATTTTGTAATAAACAGAAACTATTAAGGGTTGATTGGTCGAGATATTGATTTTGAATTGAAAAAAGCTCATTCTTGCACCTTTGAATTTGTCTTGTAAGAGAAGGAGTGTTTCGGTTCCAACATTCTAGAGCTCTTAATGTTATGAAGAGGTATTTAACCACTCTAAACAAAGGAGACCCCCTGATAGGCAGATTCCAAATATACTTAATCAGGTCAACAACTTCCCCTCTCCTAAGCCACCATGCTTCAAAACGCAAATTCTTAGGGTGATTAATATGATTTCTGCTAAGGCAAGCGAGGATAGGAGCATGGTCAGAAACCGTAATTCCTGTATTCTGCAAATAAGCCAAAGGGAACAGATTGAACCAATTAGAATTACACCAGGCACGATCTAATTTTTTTAAATTAGGGTTGGTGGAAAATCTATTGTTAGTCCAGGTTAACCAGGGACCAGAGTTTGGAAGTTCCAAAAGTGAGCAGTCATCAATAAAATTTCTAAAAATATTAGCTCCTGCGAGGGAGTTTGCATTAGGACCAATTTTATCGTGGGGAAAAAGAACTTGATTGAAATCTCCAATTAACAAAACAAGTGATTAAAAGGGATAATAGATTTAATAGTATTCTAAACTTCACTTCTATCTGCCAAATCAAGACTACAATAAATAATTCCTAAGTACCAGTAATTACTATTAAAATAAAAAAACGTAGCAGAAAATGATATTCTGATTATAGAAAAGTATTTGGACGTCAAAAGCATTATCCCAAGTGAACCAAAGGCCGCCAGATGAACCACAAGGATCAACACCAAAAGAAGAGGAGAAACCTAAATTTCTAAACTTATTATTAATCCAAGAAACCGGTTTTTTTAGTTTCGGAGAGAAAAAACAAAGAAGGCTTATGAGTTTTGGTCGAATTGAATGCCTGTTGAATTTCAGAGGCTTGATCCAAACCTCTGCAATTCTAGGCGAGTATGCTCATGGCAAAAGTGATGGTTGATAAAGCTCAACCATCGAAACCTCAGAGGATAAGCAAGAAAGCTGACCAAAGTAAGACCAAGGGATAAAATACATCAGTAGCGTAGCTTCAAGGAACTTCCATTCAACTCGATCATACGCTTTTGCCATATCCAGTTTAACCGCCATATAACCTGTCTTGACTTTTTTCTGGTTCTCATCGAGTGCAATATCTCAAAAGCAACGAGAATATTGTTAGTAATAAGCCGACCCGGGACAAAAGCACTCTAGAATTCTGAAATACAAGTATCAAATATAACTTTCAACTTGTTAGCTAGTGTCTTAGTAGTTAGCTTATAAACGGTAGAACATAAACTTATTGGTCTAAGATCACTGGGATATCGAACATGTTTCACCTTGGGTACAAGAGCGATGATAGTGTCATTAAACCCCTCAAGACCTCTGTTGTTGTTCAAGAAATGTAGACAAGTATCAACAACTATTGGAATAGATGCCCTAGAGGCAATCGTAGATTTAGTATGAACAATGGTTTTGGCTAGAATATTCATTTATTATTTATGGCGATATTTAATATAATGAAGTCCTTAGATAAATTGTGTTATTTATCTTAAATGTCCCTAGTCCATTATATTGATTAATATGACAATCAAATATAGACTAGTATGTGGGTAGATTGATATGGAGATATCAAGTCTAACACATGGGTATGCATTAGGAGTAATGGCATACTGGATTGACCCACGACGAAAAGGATACATTAGGTTATGTGAAGTCACAATCGCTTTTCGTAGTGCTAATATTATTGCAATCCTTGGACTTGAAGTCACTAGATACTCTAGTTGTGAAATATTGCGCTTTGATGTTATCAAACGTTACACCGTAACTGGGTAATCATAAAGGTGGCTATCGGGCGTGATAGGAAGCAAGCTTAGAGATCGTAGTGATGTAGATAGGATTTGTCCCTCCCACATAATGGGGGTAAATATCCACGGCCACTCGAGGGATGAGGCTTATTGAATGTCTGGCCAGACTCAGATAAATTAATATGGAGATATTAATGTTATCTGCAAGTATAAGCATATTCCCAGGATCGAGGAACTATGGATTGGATATACGAGTGTGACTATTTATGTCTCGTGTCCAATCCGGATATGGAGACAAAGGGATAATGCAATATGACATATTGGGCACAAAGGTTTGTCGGGATCACTGACTATTTCTATTGGTTGGGTTGCATGGATGTGTTGCTAGACACCGCTCCATGTTAGTAATAGTTACTACCAACTATATAGAAACCTATGGGGTCACACGTCAAATAGAGTAGAGCTAGATTTGGGATTAATTAATATGGATTAATTAATAGAAGGATCATTGTGCAACACCTTGCAAACTTAGTAGGACTAATTTGCAAGGAAGGGAATAGTTCTAGTCCTACTAGAACAAGAAAACTCTTTTATGGAAACAACAAGGAGTTGTTGGAGTATATAAAGGAGGCTCTAGCTTCCTTCCCACATATGAGTTATTAGTCATAACACACAAAGAGTGGGAGAGAGCAAAAGAGAGAGCAAGACAAGAGCTAGGGCCGAAACCCTAGCCCCCGTCCGCCCCTCTACCCGACGGCAAAAAGGGAGGCCGCCCCTCCTTTGTTGCTTTGTTGCTTTGTGCCTTTGATCTTCATCCCTCTCCCTCCAAAGTTCAAGCTAGCACTTGATTGAAGGAAGAATCTAGATCTCACCTCTAGACGTGGATCAACCGTAGAGACGAGGACATCATTCTTCGTGTGATCTCACAAACGAAAAGGTACACATCTTCTATGTCCTTAATCATGTTATGATGTCTCTTCCTGTGATCCTTGGTGGGCTTTGAGTAGGATTAATTTTTGTTATTCCGCTGCGTTACCTACGTCAAAACCCAACAGTGGTATCAGAGCCACAGGTCGTAGAGCATAACATGATATTATGTGTTTACGATTTCAGTTCATACACCGTATTATTGTTTATTACGCGAAAACTGAAAAATTGGCATAGTAGATGCAATATTGAATTTGATTCAAGACCCAATTTAACATTGGATGTTAGAATTGGTGAGTTTAATCACATAGGATGTGAATAATTGGGTTCTTGAAAAATTAGGGTTCATGGGCACATGATTGAAAAGGGGTTTTCAATTATGGAAACAAAATTATGGAAATAATTCCATAAGGAAACAACCTTGCTTGGGCAACAAGGAAGGAGGAAGGGGACTAGGGCCGAAACCCTAGCCGCCCGCCCCTCCCTTGGGCGCCAAGCAAGGCCGCGGCCCCCTTAGGCGTGCGGCGGTCCTAGGGTTCGGGCCACTTGTTGGCTTGGACCCTTTGGACCGTTGTGAAACCCTAGTTACCCAATTTCATTAAAATTAAACAAGCGCGTTAAAAATTGGTTTTAACTGTATTATGTGCTTTATTGCATGGTGGATGGATATGGCCTAGGATTGTGGATGTTTATTGTTTTTGTGGTTTGGTTTACGGCCTGCGAGCTGATCAAATTAATGTAATAATTAATTAAGTTTTACGGCCTGCGAGTCGTTCTTTTTCTCCTCGACATGTGAGGCTTTTGTTATTTATTTATTCTAGATGTTAGGGTAGAATTAGAAATATTTAGATGATAGCCAAGAACATGGAGAAGAAGACCGGAGAACCAAAGGAGCCAAAAGACATCCCTAGGCGCGCAGCTATGGTGGAGCACATGGAGATGAGCTCGGCACTTTAGGGCAATTAGATATTATCATTGGCTTGATAATATCATTAGTCTAGAGGCCATATCCATGCCACGTTTTTTTATTTTTGTGGATGTTTATTATTAATGCCTTGTTATTTATTTTGTGTGTATGGCGCTACAAGCAAAACGATAACAAGATAATAATAAACAAGGTTGGTCTTTTATTGTAGATAGCCCAATCCAAATAAGTAGACCATGTTGATAAAGATCAACCAAACGAATTAAAATAAATCCCTCAATTAAATATTGCGTTTTGCCTTCTCTTGCCAAAACACCCTTCATGATCATGGACTATTAAAATTCGGGCTTGCCAAAGCAAGGCGATTTTAATTTTTCATGATGTGTTGCGGACGACGCAAACTAGTAATGCGTGTATGTTGAAAACAAGAGGTTGGACGCAACTAGGCAAGAATCAATTGGATTGATGAGCTTAGAGGCATGACAATTAGGAGTTATCCAATTGGATAAAGAATAAAAGGAATTCATTCACCTAATTGGACCAAGAGTTGCATGTGATGCAATTGGAATGGTTCCTACCTAAATAACCAATTCTTGGGTGACTTGCCAAAGCAAGCTCAAGAAGAAGTGAAATAAGGATCTTGGACCCACTAGAAAGTATAAAGATATTTTCCGCTTTAATGGTGAGGGCTATTAAACCGAGAAAAATAGTGGGAGCTATATTTGATGATCTAGCCATTGTTAAATATAGCCAAATTGTTCAAAACACTAAAATTGCATATTTCTCGTTTTGTAGAATTCCAAATGGCAAACAACAACGCATCGAGTTCATACCTACGATCTGTCCTTGAGAAGGATAAATTGTCTGGAACGAATTTCCTTGACTGGTACAGAAACTTGAGGATTGTCCTCAAGCAAGAAAAGAAGCTGTACGTCTTGGACACTCCAATTCCAGACCCACCACAAGATTAGTCTCTACTAGCGGAAGTAAGGGCACGTCAGAAACATATTGATGATTCTAATGACGTGACTTGCCTCATGCTTTGTACCATGACTGGTGAGCTTCAGAAGCAACACGAGAACATGGAAGCCTATGATATGATCAGACACTTGAAACAATTGTTTCAGGAACAGGCAAGGCATGAGCGCTATGAAGTGTCTAAAGCATTGTTCAAAAGTAGTCTTGCAGAGGGGAATCCAGTAGGCCCTCATGTACTCCGAATGATCGGGTACATAGAGAACCTTGAGAGACTGGGGTTCCCACTCGGCCAGGACTTGGCGACTGATCTCGTCTTGCAATCGTTGCCTGACAGTTATAATCAGTTCATTATGAACTATAATATGAATGAGATCAACAAGTCTTTACCAGACCTATTGAACATGCTAAAGACAGCTGAGCAAAGCATCAATAAAGGCAAGGGCAAAGCCATAATGATGGTGCACAAGAAGAAGGGCAAGTCAGTTGCATCTACTTCAAAAGGAAAACGCAAGAAAGTTGCGAAATCCAAGGATGCCCTAAAGCCTAGTGGAGGTGTGGCTAAAGGTGAATGTCACTACTGCAGCCAGCCGGGTCACTGGAGGAGGAATTGCCCTAAATATCTGGAGGATAAGAAGCTTGGAATAGTGATTCCACCACCACCAGGTATTTATGTTATAGACGTCAATCTTTCTATTTCATCATCCTGGGTATTGGATACCGGATGTGGTTCTCACATTTGTCGTAATGTGCAGGATTTGAAAAGAAGTGGAAGATTGCGAAAAGGGGAGATAGACTTGCGCGTCGGGAATGGAGCAAGGGTTGCTGCATTAGCTGTAGGCGTTTATGAGCTATCTTTGCCTTCTAGACTTATTTTAGAATTAGACAATTGCTTTTATGTGCCTGCTATGAGCAGAAACATTATTTCCGTTTCTTGTTTGGACGAGAAAGGTTTTTCTATTTCAATAAAGGACAAGTGTTGCTCCATTTATTTTGATAGTATGCACTATTGTAGTGCGCATTTGTCTAATGGATTGTATATCCTTGATCTAAATAATCCAATCTATAACATAAATACTAAAAGGATTAAAACTAATGATTTAAATCCTACATATCTATGGCACTGTCGTTTAGGCCATATAAATGAGAAACGCATATCTAGACTCCATAAGGATGGACTTCTAGACTCATTTGATTTGGAATCATATGAGACATGTGAATCTTGTTTATTAGGAAAAATGACAAAGTCCCCTTTCAATAAGAAAGGCGAACGGACTAGTGAGTTATTGGCACTCATACATACTGATGTATGCGGACCATTCCCCACGCCTGCCAGAGGTGGTTATACCTACTTCATCACGTTTACTGATGATTTCAGTAGATATGGATTTGTATACCTTATGAAGGCCAAATCCGAATCCTTTGAATTGTTCAAAGAATTCAAGAGTGAAGTAGAGAAGCAACTTGGAAAGAGTATAAAAGCCCTACGATCGGATCGTGGAGGAGAATACTTAAGCCAAGAGTTCGATGAGTATCTTAGAGAGTGTGGGATAGTATCCCAACTCACTCCACCCGGAACACCACAATGGAATGGTGTATCTGAGAGGAGGAATCGCACTCTATTAGATATGGTGCGATCTATGATGTCTCAAACAGATCTTCCGATATCCTTTTGGGGACATGCTCTAATGACTGCAGCTTTTACCATTAACCGTGTTCCATCCAAATCAGTCATGAAGACGCCATATGAGATATGGACTGGGAGGCGTCCCATAGTGTCGTTTATGAAGATTTGGGGCTGCGACGTCTATGTAAAGCGTTTACAAACAGACAAGCTCGGGCCTAAAGCGGATAAGTGTAAGTTTTTGGGATATCCTAAGGAAACTAAAGGATATTACTTCTATAACCCTACCGAAAACAAAGTGTTTGTTGCTCGGACCGGCGTGTTTCTAGAAAGAGAACTAGTCTCTAAAGAAGCAAGTGGGAGGGTTGTAGAACTTGAAGAAATTCATGAACCACAAACCACTGAACCTGTAATGGAACATGAACAGGAACCACAAGAAGTTGAGGAAGAGCCTGTTCAGGTAACACAGGAACTCCGTAGATCAGGAAGAGTGCGTCATGAGCCAGAGAGGTATGGACTTCTCGTGACTGAGCCCGATGACGTACCACTCATGGATGATGAGCCTGCAAACTATGGAGAAGCCATGAATGGCCCAGATTCTAAGAAGTGGCTGGAAGCCATGAGATCCGAAATGGATTCCATGTACACCAACAAAGTATGGACTTTGGTGGAACCACCCGAAGGGGCTCGACCCATAGGGTGCAAGTGGGTCTTCAAGAAGAAGACCGACATGGATGGCAAGGTAGTTGCCTATAAGGGGCGATTGGTGGCCAAAGGTTATAGACAGATTCATGGTATTGACTATGATGAGACCTTTTCACCAGTCGCCATGACTAAATCCATTCGAATCTTGCTATTGCAGCATACTACGACTATGAGATTTGGCAAATGGATGTCAAAACAGCGTTCCTTTATGGGAACCTCCTTGAGGATGTGTATATGACACAACCAGAGGGTTTTGAGGATCCAGAGAATGCCAATAAAGTCTGTAAGCTACAAAGATCCATTTATGGATTAAAGCAAGCTTCTAGGAGCTGGAATCGACGTTTTGATGACGCGGTCAAAGAGTTTGGCTTCATCAAGAACGAAGATGAGCCTTGTGTTTACAAGAAGGTTAGTGGGAGCTCTATAGTATTTCTGGTCTTGTATGTGGATGACATACTAATCATTGGCAATGATATTCCTACTCTGCAATCTGTTAAAGATTGGCTAAGAAAGTGCTTTGCAATGAAAGACTTAGGAGACACAGCCTATATACTGGGTATAAAGATCTATAGAGATAGATCTAAAAGGTTGCTTGGCCTAAGTCAGAGTACATATATTGACAAGGTGTTGAAGAGGTTCAACATGCAAGATTCCAAGAAGGGATTCTTGCCCATGTCACATGGAGTCACTCTTTCCAAGAATGACTGTCCCTCCAACGAGATGGAGAAGGACCGCATGAGTAGGATACCCTATGCTTCGGCCATAGGATCCATCATGTACGCCATGCTATGTACTAGACCAGACGTATCATACGCGTTGAGTATGGTGAGCAGATACCAGTCCAATCCGGGTGAGAGTCACTGGATTGCAGTCAAGAACATCCTAAAGTACTTGAGAAGAACTAAGGATGTATTCTTGATATTTGGAGGAATGGAAGAGCTAAGTGTAAAGGGTTACACTGACGCAAGCTTCCAAACCGACAAGGATGATTACAGATCGCAGTCTGGATACGTGTTTTGCCTAAATGGAGGAGCTGTGAGCTGGAAGAGTTCCAAGCAAGGCACAGTTGCTGATTCTACAACAGAAGCTGAGTACATTGCTGCTGCGGAAGCAGCAAAAGAGGCAGTATGGATAAAGAAGTTTATCACTGAGCTCGGTGTGGTCCCTAGCATAGTGGATCCCGTAGAGTTGTACTGTGACAACTCTGGGGCAATCGCACAAGCAAAGGAACCAAGATCGCACCAAAAGTCAAAGCATGTACTTAGGAGATTCCATCTTATTCGTGATATGATCGATCGAGGAGATGTGAAGATATGCAAGATTCCGACAGATGACAACGTGTCAGATCCGCTCACGAAACCTCTTGCGCAGCGAAAGCATGAAGGGCACGCCAGATCTATAGGCATACGAGATGCGCCAGATTGGCTCTAGTGCAAGTGGGAGACTGTTGGAATAGATGCCCTAGAGGCAATCGTAGATTTAGTATGAACAATGGTTTTGGCTAGAATATTCATTTATTATTTATGGCGATATTTAATATAATGAAGTCCTTAGATAAATTGTGTTATTTATCTTAAATGTCCCTAGTCCATTATATTGATTAATAGGACAATCAAATATAGACTAGTATGTGGGTAGATTGATATGGAGATATCAAGTCTAACACATGGGTATGCATTAGGAGTAATGGCATACTGGATTGACCCACGACGAAAAGGATACATTAGGTTATGTGAAGTCACAATCGCTTTTCGTAGTGCTAATATTATTGCAATCCTTGGACTTGAAGTCACTAGATACTCTAGTTGTGAAATATTGCGCTTTGATGTTATCAAACGTTACACCGTAACTGGGTAATCATAAAGGTGGCTATCGGGCGTGATAGGAAGCAAGCTTAGAGATCGTAGTGATGTAGATAGGATTTGTCCCTCCCACATAATGGGGGTAAATATCCACGGCCACTCGAGGGATGAGGCTTATTGAATGTCTGGCCAGACTCAGATAAATTAATATGGAGATATTAATGTTATCTGCAAGTATAAGCATATTCCCAGGATCGAGGAACTATGGATTGGATATACGAGTGTGACTATTTATGTCTCGTATCCAATCCGGATATGGAGACAAAGGGATAATGCAATATGACATATTGGGCACAAAGGTTTGTCGGGATCACTGACTATTTCTATTGGTTGGGTTGCATGGATGTGTTGCTAGACACCGCTCCATGTTAGTAATAGTTACTACCAACTATATAGAAACCTATGGGGTCACACGTCAAATAGAGTAGAGCTAGATTTGGGATTAATTAATATGGATTAATTAATAGAAGGATCATTGTGCAACACCTTGCAAACTTAGTAGGACTAATTTGCAAGGAAGGGAATAGTTCTAGTCCTACTAGAACAAGAAAACTCTTTTATGGAAACAACAAGGAGTTGTTGGAGTATATAAAGGAGGCTCTAGCTTCCTTCCCACATATGAGTTATTAGTCATAACACACAAAGAGTGGGAGAGAGCAAAAGAGAGAGCAAGACAAGAGCTAGGGCCGAAACCCTAGCCCCCGTCCGCCCCTCTACCCGACGGCAAAAAGGGAGGCCGCCCCTCCTTTGTTGCTTTGTTGCTTTGTGCCTTTGATCTTCATCCCTCTTCCTCCAAAGTTCAAGCTAGCACTTGATTGAAGGAAGAATCTAGATCTCACCTCTAGACGTGGATCAACCGTAGAGACGAGGACATCATTCTTCGTGTGATCTCACAAACGAAAAGGTACACATCTTCTATGTCCTTAATCATGTTATGATGTCTCTTCCTGTGATCCTTGGTGGGCTTTGAGTAGGATTAATTTTTGTTATTCCGCTGCGTTACCTACGTCAAAACCCAACAACAACATCATTCCCAAGGTGATCCCAGTTTTCCTGGAAAAATATAGCTGGTAATCCATCAGGACCCGGAGATTTTGTTGGAGCCATCTAACTGAGAGAGAGCTCTATGTCAGCTCTACTGAACTGTGAATCAAGTGTCGCTGCCTGTGCTTCGGTAATGACTGGGTTGAGAAAGCGAAGCACCCTTTCCATCTCTCCACCCGAAGGGTTTTGAGTGGTATAAAATGCTTTTAAAGTGGTGTTCTAGCGTAGCTACGATATCATTCGGTTCAGCGCTCCACTCACCATTCTGATCATATAGCCCACCTAGACTATTTCGTGCTTTCCTCAAAGAATCTTTTCGATGAAAGAACTTTGTGTTCCGATCACCACTTTTTAGCCACAAGAACCTGGATCTTTGTAGCCACATAATTTCCTCTTTTGCTAACATAGCATTAAGATCTGATTTGACCTGACTCAATTCCTCCGCCACCTCGTCAATATTGTCTGCGGCTTGCAGAGCCTGTATCCTTTCTCTCAGAAGAGCTATCTTCTTCTAGACACTCCCAAAAACAGAGCGGTTCTAGACTTTCAATCATTTTCCTGCAACTTGGCGTTTACTATGAAAATCCAGATTCCGTAGTTCATTCCAACTTTTTTCTATAAAAGGCTTGCATTCATCGTGGCTCAGCCACATAGCTTCAAAGTGGAAACGGGGATTCCTCCTCAGTGTAGGGGTTAGACATAGTTCAATAGGAATATGATCAAAAACTATAGCAGACAAATGATTTACCTGAGCTCCATTATAGAGATCAATCCATGCCAGATTAGCTACTGCTCTATCCAATCTCTCTCGAATTCGTCTGCCATTCCTTGGGTTACTGATCCATGTAAACCGCTGCTCATAATATCCAAATCAACCAGCTCGTTGTCTGACAAAGCTGCTCGGAAATCTTCCATAAGTTGCCTATCAGCAGGTCTGCCACCCTGTTTTTCCTCTGCTGAAGTAAAAGTGTTAAATTCAAAAATCACACACCACAAAATATTATTAGGGTTTCGCAATCTCCCCAATAGATTCCCTGAATTCCTCCTTTCTGAACAGTCCGGGTCTCAGTAGAAGCTTGTCAACTGCCACTAAGTTTAAAGTGTTGGAATAGATACCCTAGAGGCAATCTAGTTTAGTATGAATTTGTAATTGGCTAGAAATTCATTTATTATTTATTGGATATTTAATATAATGAAGTCCTTAGATTTACAATCGTGTTGTTTATCTTAAATATCCCTAGTCAAGTATAATGATTAAATGGGACAATCATCTATAGACTAGTATGGGGTTGGATTGATATGGAGATATCACGATCCAACACATAGGTGTGCATTACGGAATGTTGCACTGGATTGACCCATTACCGAGAAGGCTACATACATGTTATGTTGAGTCACAAGTGCTTCTCGGGTACAATGGTATTGTCATCCTTAGACTTGAAGTCACTAGATATCCTAGTTGTGGATCATTGTGATCTTGGTAGCGTTAAACGCTACACCGTAACTGGGTAGTTATAAAGGCGTGTACTGGATACAATGAGAAGCAAGCTTAGGGATCGTAGTGGACGTAGAGAGGATTTGCCCCTCCCACATAACGGGAACAAATATCCAAGGCCACTCGAGGATAGTGCTTATAGAATGTCTGGCCAGACTCAAATAAATCAATATATGAGATATTGATGTTATTTGCACGAATAAGGCTATTCCATGGATCGAGAAACTAGGGATTGGATATACGAGTGTGACTTGTATGTCTCGTGTCCAATCCGGATATGGAGGCAAAGGGATGAGACAATTACTTGTACAAGGTTGTCTAGATGACTATTCTATTAGTTGGCTAGAATGGATGTTTTGCTAGAAACCGCTCCATATTAGCAAAGAGTTGCTACCAACTAGATAGAACCTATGGGGTCACACGCTATATAGAGTTGTACTAGAAGGATCACTTTGCAAACCCTTGCAAACTTAGTAGGGACTAATTTGCAAGGAAGGGACTAAATTGAATTCTAGTAGGACTAGAATAAGTCCTTTAGGTAGTTAACAAGGAGTTGTTGGACTATATAAAGGACCCTCCTCCTTCCTTCCCTACACAACTTATGCTCTAAAGAGAACATAATAAGAGTAGGAGAGAACAAAGGAGAGAGAGAGCAAGCAACAAGAGGGACGCCGCCCCCTTGCCGCCGCCCACTCGTCCCCGACGCCACAAAGGGGCCGAACCCCCTTTGTGCCTCGTTTTGCGTGATTCCTTCACCCTCCTTTCATTCCGGGCTAGCACCAAGGAGATTGGAGATCTAGGATCAACTCTAGGCGTGGATCAACTATAGAGAACGTGACACTATTCGCGTTTGAAGTCATCAAGGAGAACCCAAAGGTGTGTTTATGATTTCTTACCTTTACTATCGTTATGCATCTAGACTTGTGATCCTTGGAGGGTTTTGCATGGTTGTTTATTTGATTATGCTTCCGTTTGCGCGATCCATGAATCAAAACCCTACAGTGGTATCAGAGCCACAGGTCATAGAGCATAAACGTAGTTTATGTGTTACATTCTTGTTGTTTTACACCTTAATTTGTTGTTTATCGCGTAAAACAAGACAAATCAAGCATTGGATGCAATTTGTCAAAGAATTAATCATAGCAAGACCCAATTATTGCATTGGATGCATGAATTGGTGAGTTTGAGAAATTTTAGGATCTAAGATCTAGGGTTTGGGCATCCTTGGGGAAGAAGGAGTTCTCCCACAACAAGGAAACAACCAAATTTGGGCTCCAAGCAAGGAGGTTGTTTTGGAAACAACCTCCACAAGGAGGTTCGGCCCCCTAGGGGACCGCCCCCTTGCTTGCCGCCCAAGCTTGGCGCCCTATGGGGCCGGGCGGCCCTAACCCGCGGGCCTAGCTTGCGGGTTTTGGGCCGGGCCGGCCCTAGGGCTTTATGGTTCACTTATTTGGGCCCGGGCAATTGGATTGTTGGGCCCATGGACCGTTTTAACCCTAGAAATCCTAAAATCAATTAAAATTGACCAAGCGCGTTAAAATTGGATTTTAACTGTTTATGTGCAAATCGCATGGTGATTGGATATGGCCTTAGGATGTGGTTTGATGTGGATGTTTAATTTTGTGGTTTGGTTTTACGGCCTGCGAGCTGATCAATTAATTGTAATAATTAATTAGGGTTTTATGGCCTGCGTGCCATTTTTTTTTCTCAACTTGTGAGATTTATTTTATTTAGTATAGATATTAGCTAGTGCTAGATAAAGTAGATTGTTAGCCAAGATTGGAGAAAAGAAGCCCAAAGCCAAAGAAGCCACAAAACATGGAGCATGGAGCATGGAGCATTCCACAAGACTATGAAGGATGGACCAAAAGATCAAGACGCATGGAGATGTGTTTGTTTAGGGTTCATAGATAATTCCATTGGCTTGGAATTATCTTAGTCTAGAAAAGGCCATATCCACATCACGTTTAATTTCTGTTTTGTGGTTGTTTATTTATTGTCTTATTATTTGTGTGGTTGGTGTATGGATGATGCATGCAATTAGGATAATAAGATAATTAGACAACCCGGATCTATTATTTGGAGTTGTGCCCAAACTCAAATAGATAGATTAGTTGATATTGATCAACAAAATAATTAAAATTGAAAAATCCCTCAAATTTTAAAATATTGTGTTCTTGCCTTCTCGTTATTTAAACACTCATTATCATCATTATTTATCAAGTTCGTGCGTGTCAAAGCATGGCGACTTGGTTCATAATGATGGAATGCGATGGCACGTAACAATGTGCAATTGTTTAGATAAGAGGTTGAACACAACTAGGCTATTAATTTGATTAAGAAACCTAGAGGCAATCAATTGGGATTATCCATAAGGATGGATAAATAAGGAGTTATTTGCCCGATTGAACCAAGAGTTGCATATGGGATGCAATTGGAATCGTTCCTACCTAAGAAGTAATCGAATTATGGGTGACTTGCCAAAGCAAGCTCATAAGGAGATGAAAAAGATGGATCTTGGCCCACTAGAAAATATAAGGATATTTTCCGCATTAATATCTTGAGGGTTATTAATCCGTAGAAAAATAGTGGGAGCTATATTTAATAAACTAGCCATTATTAAATATAGTCAAAAATTCACAAAATACTAAAACTTGCGTATTTTCCTTTTTGTAGAATTCCAAATGGCAAACAACTCATCGAGTTCACAACATTCCCTACGATCTGTCCTTGAGAAGGACAAGCTCTCTGGAACCAACTTCCTTGATTGGTACAGAAACTTGAGAATTGTTCTCAAGCAAGAGAAGAAGCTGTACGCAATAGAGGAGCAAGTTCCAGAAGGTCCAGAGAATCAGACACCTGCTGCCTTAAAGGCGTATCAAAAGCGTGTTGATGACGCTAACGATGCGGCCTGCCTAATGCTTTGCACCATGACCTCTGAGCTTCAGAAGCAACATGAGAACATGAATGCTGTCGATATGATCGAACATCTAAAGCAGCTCTTCCAAGAGCAGGCGAGGGTAGAGAGGTATGAGGTCTCAAAGGCACTGTTCAAATGTCATCTGGCAGAAGGGAACCCGGTGGGACCCCATGTACTCCGAATGATCGGGTACTTGGAGAATCTCGCCCGGCTTGGGTTCCCGGTCGGCCAAGAGTTGGCAACCGATCTCGTGTTGCAATCGTTGCCCGAGAGTTATGGACAGTTCATTATGAACTATAACATGAACGAGATCGTTAAACCACTGCCAGATTTGCTCAACATGTTGAGGACGGCTGAACAGAGCATCAACAAGGGTAAGGGCAAAGCCATTATGATGGTGCATAAAAGAAAGGGTAAAAAGTTTGCCTCTTCCTCCAAGGGCAAAGGCAAGTCAGTTGCCAAGTCCAAGGAACAAGCCCTTAAGCCTGTTGGTGGCATTGCCAAGGTCGTGACTAAGGGTGAATGTCACTACTGTAGTCAACCTGGACACTGGAGGAGGAACTGCCCAAAAATATCTGGAGGACAAGAGGCTTGGAATAGTGATTCCACCACCACCAGGTATTTTTGTTGTAGATGTCAATTTATATGTCTCTACATCATGGGTATTAGATACTGGATGTGGATCTCATATTTGTCGAAATATGCAGGATCTAAAGAGAAGTAAAAGATTGGCTAAAGGGGAGGTAGATCTGCGCGTTGGGAATGGAGCAAAGGTTGCTGCGTTGGCCATAGGCGTGTGCGAGCTATCTCTGCCCTCAGGATTAGTTTTAGAATTAAATAATTGCTATTTTGTGCCTGCTATGAGCAGAAACATTATTTCTATTTCTTGTTTGGACAAGGAAGGTTTTATTATTTCAATAAAGAACAATTGTTGTTCCTTTTATTTGAATAATATTCACTATTTTAGTGCGCAATTATTTAATGGACTTTATGTCCTTGATCTAAGTAATCCTGTCTACAACATTAATACCAAGCGGATTAAAATAAATGATTTAAATCCTGCTTATTTATGGCATTGTCGTTTAGGCCACATAAATGAGAAACGTGTATCTAGACTCCATAAGGATGGATTACTAGACTCATTTGATTTCGAATCATATGAGACATGTGAGGCTTGTTTATTGGGAAAAATGACAAAGTCCCCTTTCAATAAGAAAGGTGAGAGGACTAGTGAGCAATTGGCGCTCATACATACCGATGTGTGTGGGCCATTTGCCACGCCTGCCAGGGGTGGTTATGTCTACTTCATTACGTTTACTGATGATTACAGTAGATATGGATTTGTGTACCTTATGAGGGCAAAATCCGAATCCTTTGAAGTGTTCAAGGAATTCAAGAATGAAGTAGAGAAGCAACTTGGCAAAAGTATCAAGGCTCTACGATCGGATCGTGGAGGAGAATACTTGAGCCAAGAGTTTGACGACTATCTTAGAGAGTGTGGGATCGTGTCCCAACTCACTCCACCCGGAACGCCACAATGGAATGGCGTGTCCGAGAGGAGGAATCGAACCCTATTGGATATGGTTCGGTCTATGATGTGTCAAACCGATCTTCCATTATCGTTTTGGGGCTACGCTCTATTAAGTGCAGCTTTCACCATTAACCGTGTTCCATCTAAATCAGTCATGAAGACACCATATGAGATGTGGAGTGGGAGGCGTCCCACACTGTCGTTCATGAGGATTTGGGGCTGCGATGTCTATGTAAAACGTTTACAATCAGACAAGCTAGGGCCTAAATCGGATAAGTGTAAATTTGTGGGGTACCCTAAGGAAACTAAGGGATACTACTTCTACAATCCAACCGAGAACAAAGTGTTTGTTGCTCGAACCGGCGTGTTTCTAGAAAGAGAGTTTGTCTCTAAAGAAGCAAGTGGGAGGAATGTAGAACTTGAAGAAGTTCAAGAACCACAAATCACTGAACCGATTATGGAACATGAACAGGAATCACAAGCAGTTGTGGATCCACCTGTTCAGGTAACACAAGAGCTTCGTAGATCTAGTAGAGTGCGCCAGGAACCCGAGAGGTACGGACTTCTCGTAACTGATTCCGGTGACACGATGCTCATAGATGATGAGCCTACTACCTATGAGGAGGCCATGAATGGCCCAGACTCGCAGAAGTGGCTTGAAGCCATGAGATCCGAGATGGAATCCATGTATACCAACAAAGTATGGACTTTGGTGGAACCACCTGATGGGGCGCGGCCCATAGGGTGCAAATGGGTCTTCAAGAAGAAGATCGACATGGATGGTAATGTGATTACCTATAAGGGCCGATTGGTGGCTAAAGGATTCAGACAGATTCATGGTATTGACTATGATGAAACCTTTTCACCAGTCGCTATGACCAAATCCATCCGAATCCTACTTGCGATTGCAGCATACTACGACTATGAGATTTGGCAGATGGATGTCAAAACAGCATTCCTTTATGGGAATCTCCTCGAGGACGTGTATATGATACAGCCGGAGGGTTTTGAGGATCCAAAGCAAGCCAACAAAGTCTGTAAGCTGCAACGATCCATTTATGGATTGAAGCAAGCTTCTAGGAGTTGGAATCGACGTTTTGATGAAGTGTTCAAAGAGTTTGGCTTCATCAGAAACGAAGATGAGTCTTGTGTTTACAAGAAGGTTAGTGGGAGCTCTGTAGCTTTTCTGGTCTTGTATGTGGATGACATACTACTCATTGGAAACGACATTCCCATGCTGCAATCTGTGAAAGATTGGCTAGGAAAGTGTTTCTCAATGAAGGACTTAGGGGAAGCAGCCTATATACTCGGAATAAAGATCTATAGAGATAGATCTAAGAGGTTGCTAGGCCTAAGTCAAAGTACATATATTGACAAGGTGTTGAAACGGTTCAACATGCAAGATTCCAAGAAGGGATTCTTGCCCATGTCACATGGAATCACTCTTTCGAAGAGTGGTTGTCCTTCCAATGAGATTGAGAAGGAACGCATGAGTAGGATTCCCTATGCCTCGGCCATAGGATCTATCATGTACGCCATGTTATGTACTAGACCAGATGTGTCATATGCCTTGAGTATGACAAGCAGATACCAATCCAATCCGGGTGAGAGTCACTGGATTGCTGTCAAGAACATCCTAAAGTACTTGAGAAGAACTAAGGATGCTTTTTTGATGTTTGGCGGAGAGGAAGAGTTGCGTGTAAGGGGTTACACTGATGCAAGCTTCCAAACCGATAGAGATGACTTTAGATCACAGTCGGGATATGTGTTTTGCCTGAATGGAGCAGCGGTGAGCTGGAAGAGTTCCAAGCAAGAGACGGTAGCTGATTCTACAACAGAGGCTGAGTACATTGCTGCAAATGGCGCAGCAAAGGAGGCTGTTTGGATCAGAAAGTTTGTTTCTGAACTTGGTGTGGTCCCTAGCATTGCGGATCCAGTGGAGTTGTTCTGTGACAACACTGGGGCGATCGCGCAATCAAAGGAACCAAGATCGCACCAGAAGTCCAAGCACGTGCTCAGGAAGTTTCATCTGATTCGAGATATTATCGATAGAGGAGACGTTCGGATATGCAAGATTCCTACAGATGATAATCTGTCAGACCCGCTTACAAAGCCTCTCACGCAGTGGAAGCATGAAGGGCACACTAGGAGTATGGGCATACGAGATGCGCCAGATTGGCTCTAGTGCAAGTGGGAGACTGTTGGAATAGATACCCTAGAGGCAATCTAGTTTAGTATGAATTTGTAATTGGCTAGAAATTCATTTATTATTTATTGGATATTTAATATAATGAAGTCCTTAGATTTACAATCGTGTTGTTTATCTTAAATATCCCTAGTCAAGTATAATGATTAAATGGGACAATCATCTATAGACTAGTATGGGGTTGGATTGATATGGAGATATCACGATCCAACACATAGGTGTGCATTACGGAATGTTGCACTGGATTGACCCATTACCGAGAAGGCTACATACATGTTATGTTGAGTCACAAGTGCTTCTCGGGTACAATGGTATTGTCATCCTTAGACTTGAAGTCACTAGATATCCTAGTTGTGGATCATTGTGATCTTGGTAGCGTTAAACGCTACACCGTAACTGGGTAGTTATAAAGGCGTGTACTGGATACAATGAGAAGCAAGCTTAGGGATCGTAGTGGACGTAGAGAGGATTTGCCCCTCCCACATAACGGGAACAAATATCCAAGGCCACTCGAGGATAGTGCTTATAGAATGTCTGGCCAGACTCAAATAAATCAATATATGAGATATTGATGTTATTTGCACGAATAAGGCTATTCCATGGATCGAGAAACTAGGGATTGGATATACGAGTGTGACTTGTATGTCTCGTGTCCAATCCGGATATGGAGGCAAAGGGATGAGACAATTACTTGTACAAGGTTGTCTAGATGACTATTCTATTAGTTGGCTAGAATGGATGTTTTGCTAGAAACCGCTCCATATTAGCAAAGAGTTGCTACCAACTAGATAGAACCTATGGGGTCACACGCTATATAGAGTTGTACTAGATTTGGGAATTAATTAATAGGATTAATTAATTAGAAGGATCACTTTGCAAACCCTTGCAAACTTAGTAGGGACTAATTTGCAAGGAAGGGACTAAATTGAATTCTAGTAGGACTAGAATAAGTCCTTTAGGTAGTTAACAAGGAGTTGTTGGACTATATAAAGGACCCTCCTCCTTCCTTCCCTACACAACTTATGCTCTAAAGAGAACATAATAAGAGTAGGAGAGAACAAAGGAGAGAGAGAGCAAGCAACAAGAGGGACGCCGCCCCCTTGCCGCCGCCCACTCGTCCCCGACGCCACAAAGGGGCCGAACCCCCTTTTGTGCCTCGTTTTGCGTGATTCCTTCACCCTCCTTTCATTCCGGGCTAGCACCAAGGAGATTGGAGATCTAGGATCAACTCTAGGCGTGGATCAACTATAGAGAACGTGACACTATTCGCGTTTGAAGTCATCAAGGAGAACCCAAAGGTGTGTTTATGATTTCTTACCTTTACTATCGTTATGCATCTAGACTTGTGATCCTTGGAGGGTTTTGCATGGTTGTTTATTTGATTATGCTTCCGTTTGCGCGATCCATGAATCAAAACCCTACATAAAGAACCGGATCAAAAACTAAATAGTTAATGAAAAATTTTGACTTTTTGAATAACATGACATCAAGCGAGTCATGCCACAACAAAGCCAATCCACCGCTACGCCCTTCAAGAAACACAAAAACCGGCGTTGTAGCCTAAGCGAAGTCTGATCTGCTCCAATTCTTCAGAGGTAAGAAGAGTCTCTATCAAGAAGACAATATTGGGTGGCTTTCCTCCTACGAGGTTCTGGAGCTCTAGAACACTACAAAGGTTCCCAATCCCCCGTATGTTCCAGCTGTTAACATTCACTATGATTGGCGGGACTGCATGGCAGCAGCCGCCATTGATTCAGTAGGAGTTTGAGGGGTACTCCCATCCCCTAACATGCTAGCTTCATCAATCATAATACCTCCGAGCCCATCACCCCCCCCCCCTTGTTAAATCTGAACGAGCTTAACCGGCGGTCTGCGAACTTTTATTTTGGGTTGGGGCTTAGAATGATTTGACCCGTCTTCCTTTTAGCCTTATGTCCCTTCGGGTTTGAAACCACTGCTGCCTTGTCCGAACCCAAACTTTATGTTGACGAGATGGAGATACCATAATTCTTCCTGCTCAGTGGTGGGGGTTCTGCTTCACTTGCTAATGGGTTCACAAAAACTTCTGGACCTTTAGCAGTCTCCCCAACTTGATCATCCGAGTGGATCTCAGTGTCCATATTAGAAGAGGATCATGGGGAAGTTGAGCCCGACACTACTCCTTTACCTTTACTTCGTCTAGAAGATTGTGGACTTAATGGCAGAGAGGCTTCCGGCATCCCCTCACTAGGGTTCTTCTTCTGTTGTTCGCCTTGGTCAGGGGCCATGTTTTCTCTCTCATTGTTAGGGACACTAGTTTTCGCAGTTTTTCTTTTTGGTGGCGGCTTGAAGAGTAGCCATTCGCCAAAGCCTGGTTCTTCCTCATATTTTTCAACTTGAGTCTTGTAATCGCAATCCTCCGAGAAGTGGTCGAAACGACCACACCACTGACAAATGCATGGGGTTCTCTCATACACGTAATCAATCCAGAAAACATTGTCAAGTATTTGTATATTCTCTCCCCTTCGCATAGGCTTCGAAATATCAATTCTAACTCGAACCCTTCGGTAGTCCCCTCCAGATCTTGTAAAAAGTCTCTTGTCTATTCCCAGAACGTTACCCATTCGACTAACAACTTTTTCCAGATCGTCATCTGTAGATATGAACTCAGGGAGATTAACTAGCTGCACCCATACGTCAACATGGGTAAACACAACTAAATCAGTTCTAGCCACCGGAATCCATGGTTTGAGGGCAAGTATATTGCCATCAAACACCCACGGACCTCCTTCTAATACTTTATCCAAAGCCAACTGAGATGAGAATCGAATAACAAACCGATTAACAGAGGTTTCTTTTATCGTAATATTATCCCCCTCATACCAGATCTTCTTGAAAAGAGCTTTCATAGCCCAGGTATTAACTCGTGACCTGAGTAGAAAGCCTCCCATGAGTCATGGCCCAAGTTCTTTGATGGCCTCCAAACATCTGTCGTTATTGAAAACAATCACCTCTGCTTCCTCTTCGAGAAATTGTGGACGACGGCGTACCTGAGGATAAGTCATCAGAACTTACGGCGATGCTAGGAAGTATTGGAACCACCGGTGAATCGACGGTTCCTTAGAGATCGCATAATTCCGTTTAGGGTTCCGCCTTGGCGCTTCTAGGGTTTCCGAGAACTTCGGACCAAATAAAACTCTCTGTCTGCAAAGTGGTAATGGACTTTCTCAAATTGTGTATACAATAAATTCAACACTATTTTAAACTTACAATTGACTTGTGACACGATCCAACCGCAAGTGTCCGGCTGCCGCGTGTAGTAATATCCGGTAATCCGGGTTTGTCGAACCCAAGGGACTTGTCGTGAATTAACTAAGATGATTAACTTTGCGTGGGCAAGCAATTGGATTGTTTTATTAAACTAATAATTTAAATAACAAATTATTAAAATTGAGACTAATATGAGGGATAAGTATCATGATATCTCTACGGGTCACTTGGTATTTCACACTTTGACGGATTTATGCTTTGTTAACACGATGAATCTTTAATCTAACTAAATGAGCACGAATGTGTTGAAGATGTCTCAACCAACACCAATACTTAGACTAACAAAGCCGATTTCTCTAGCCTAATCAAGTTCAAGTATGCATTAAGATCATTAATCTACTCTTTGTTCTTAGCTAACTAGCAAGATTTCTCAACCCTAGATAGGGGCTAGTGTGTATTTCAAGATTCCGGGCAAGAAACACTGATTTATCTAATGTTCTAAGCGTAAATCAATCCTATCAATACGTCTACCGATAGCAAAGGTGAATTTAAGCGCATAAAATACACATAGCTAGCTAAAAAGTCATCAATTAAGCTCAAAGCATGAAATCAAATCCATAAATCACCAAACAAAGTGATCAAACCCTAGCTCCCTACGAGATACCCTGAGAAAAGTGTTTAGCTACGCATATTCATGATCACGAATACAATAGTTAGTGTGATCATGTACAAAAATAATGAAAAGATAAGAATAGAGGGATCAAACGGATGAATTCTCGCTTCCACGACGAACTCTAGCTCCAAGTTTCTCCGCAAATCTTCTTCTCTGAGTCTCCCCCTGTTCTAACCTACCTTCTAGGTCTAATAACTCGTTTTTCAAGGCATGGGCACGATTTTTAATGTATTTTGGCCGAATTTTCAATTCGGCCCCTCCAGTTTGTAATTCTCGGCCAGAATTCATAAGCTGACTTTGCGCGGGCCTTTTCTACCTCATCCGGACTCCGGTTTGGGCCCATCTTATATCGTTGGAAAGCCCTAAATGTCTAATTTCCAATGGCATATGCCTTAATACAAAATTGTATATGTAACTCCAGTTACATCCAGAAGAGTGCACACTGGTCCAGTGAAACTTTACCAGCTTTTCTTCGTTTTTGTGTCAACTTCGCCGGACCATATCTTTCTTGCCTGAAATTTGATTGAGCTATGTGACCTACCGTTTGAAAGATTTTTGAGTATAATTTTATTTGGCACCGGTCTCACTATAGCAGGTTTTGTAGAACTCAAGATATCATCAAAATAGTGAAGGATGGTCACTTTTGCTCCTCTAACTTTGCTTCTCTTGCGTACTCTTTGACTTCCGAAGCTCGTTTCTTCTCTCAAATTGCTCTCCTCATGAAATGTTCCTGTAAATCACAACATGAAAACTACCGCGAAGATCAAATGTGACAAAATCATACAAATCATAAGTAAAACTATTGAAGAAACGCCCGGATTGTACGTTTAAGCTCTAAAACACCATAAAACTCATTTTCTTGTCAAATAAGCCCGAAATCCGTCACTTTGCACCGAAACGCACACATATAACAATATAAAGTGTATATAAGATGACTCTTATTAAAGAGTTATCAAATACCCCCACACTTGCCATTTGCGCGTCCCGAGCAAAGTCTCATCTACTGCATTCATCTGTCTACTAGCCGACAAGACACAAACTACTCAAACACGACTCACGACAGAACAATGCAGCAATATGATGCAAATGAAATTCTATACTCGATCTTAAAACAATTATTTAAAACATCAAATTTCTCTCTTATTTGGCAAGAATAGGCAATCTCCCTCTCATCAGCTGAAAATCATCAAGCTCTCACTAATCCTCTTTGAAATTCACATACACGTAGCATGAATTTGAAATAAAACAATTCCATGTATCAGCTCACTAAGGCGTCCCCTTTCTTCCACCAATTCAAAACGAAGACACAAGCACGTCCTAAGCTTCATTGGGTCTAATTCAGCTTAAATTTCATTGTAGCCTTTCTTCGCCGAATCATATGAGGTTTTCAGACCCTCTTAGCCTTTATTGCGTTTTTAATGCAAATTATCCCGGTGAAGGGAGTCACAACTCCTGTGAAATAAGTCTTGACTCTAATTTTCCTCTTTAAGCTCTACTTGGATGGAATTCAAATTTTCCGTGTGACCGGAAGCACATTAGGTTGTTTCTCCTTGAAGCACATTTTTTTTTTAGATTTATCATTTTCATTTCTTTTTTCCTCTGTTTTTACAACCGTGCAGTAGAGCATAAAGAGCGTGGGTTTTTTCGGTTAACTCTTGTGACCACCGTAAGGGATGGTGGTGTACGCCCCCCAACTTCACTTAGGCTGAAGCAACCGTACCACTTGAAACCAACTCTACACGAAGGTCCACCCCAGATCAACAAGAGACCACAAGTTTCCACTTGAAAACAGAATATTCAGCTACAAGCAAAACTCAATCTAATTAGCACACTATAGGAAATTTATGTATACTTTACATGTCATTCTTTCACAACTTCCAAAAACTCCCAATACATCGTTAGTGAAACCTCTACACAAAATATTAAAGAATAAAAAATTACCTACTACGGCACTTCCTACTCAAAATGATTCTTTCACTAAGCTCTCTTCAGTTTCAAGATCCTCAATTGCCTCTACTGGAAAAAAATTTAATTTCTAATTTTTATGGATTTTCTATTTTCTCATTTTTTTTTGTATTTTCATAAGTCCTAACTCTATATGCAAGGCTTAGACACGAAAATCGAAAATTGACACTACACAATTGAACTCTTTATGGTGGGTAGACTCAATTATGTAAAAGTGCAAACAGTATGTAAACTACACTACACAATACGACAATATAAGTAAAAACTCAACATAAACCACAACACTAACTCACAATATAATCTAAACACATCCTACATGTAACTGGCTATGCAAGACACTATGGCTAGCAAACAGATAAATCACCCCCACACTAAATGCTTCGTTGTCCTCAACGAATTCAGAGAGTATGCAAGAAGACTCAGCAATCAATGTGTAGGCCAGTAGATGAGATGGAGCAGGACATACTTATATAAAAGAAACAAAAAATTTAGCAAGAGAAAAAGATACTCACAACCACCTCAAGGGTGGGGAAGAAATCACGCCAAGCAGTCCCCAAGCACAGTAGTGGTTTCACCATGCTCCTATACAGTCAATCTGTACTCGCACACCGGGGTCGACTGCCCTCCTCTACTAAAATCCATGTCTGAAGAATCCCCAACTCTTCAATGCAAGCCCCTGTGAAGGTCATGTGTGCCATCGCACACCGGGGTAAATTCTCCCATAATCTGCTCAAATATGTCACTTGGAAAAACACCTTTAGTCCCTCTCTCTCTCATCTCTCCAAAATAACATAATAAAATAACTGAATTAAAAAACACAACTACACTAAAGCAAATAAATAGGTTGGGTTGCCTCCCAACAAGCGCCTTGTAATTTAAGGTCGACGACCCGACCCAGTTACCTCAAATATGATCAAGGAGATTTTTCTCTCCACTTCTTCTTCTTCCACCATCGCTTCTCCATTTGTCTCTTCTCAAGTAAGCGTGCATGAGATGCGTATGGCGCTACAAAATTGTAGAAGACGACCTCAAATATTTTTTCCTTTTGTGCTTCCACTCCTTGATCACCGGTCTTCTCGAGAATTCATTCAGCACATCATGATCCCTTGTACCTCTCCTCTTCTTCTTCTTCTTCCAATTTTTTAAAAGCATTATCATCGAGGACTGGTCTTGTGGAAATAAAATCCCATGTGGAACAGTAATGGAAAGGAGTGCCGTCTTGATTGCTTCCTTTCCTAGCGCCTGCCTTGGAATCACAGGTGGTAAATCATGTATTGCATAAAACTGGGGTCTTTGGTCCTCTTCGTGTGATTCACCCCATTTCATGATCTCCAAGAGATATGGATTAGACTCGAATTTCTTGATATATGTCCATGTGAACATCTCCATGCAATAATTTCTTAGCTTCATGGCTTTCTTCCTCACAGTAAATATCTTCAGTGGGCCATAAGCTCGCGATGTCCACACTCACCCATTCATGCCATGACTCCGGAATTATGCGAGGCACAAGTTGTATAGGCGTCACAATATCATCCCAATCTGAGTCCGAATCTGAGTCTAAAGCAGCCCGAGGATCTATTACTTCATGATGAACAACATTGTAGACATAGACCTCTGGGGGTTCTTCGTCTTCCTCTTCACACTCCTCAACTAAGTCAGGAATGATGCTACTTGGCCCATCGCCATTATCTGCATATGCCAATGCACTCGAAAATTTTGCCAAGTGTTGTCCCTTCAGCTGGAGAGTTTCATCCATCCTATTAATCCCTTCATCCATTCTATCCATACTAGCTATCAAAAGCTTTAATATTTCTTTCATCTCCGCATCTTCTTGATTGCAAGGAGGAGGGGTGTACATATCTCCATAGGAGTAGTACGGTGAATAGCTTGGAGCTTGCCCATAAGAATTATGCCCCCACATGATCACCAAGATACCTGCACAATAATTCGCTAGGAAGCAGGTGAGATCAACAAATAAATAAACAAAAGCAAAAAATAAATTCCCTAAAGTTAATAATTCTAACTAATTCAACCGAAGTCCCCGGCAACGGCGCCAAAAACTTGACACGATTCAACCGCAAGTGTACGACTGCCGCGTGTAGTAATATCCGGTAATCCGGTTTTGTCGAACCCAAGGGACTTTTCGTGAATTAACTAAGATGATTAACTTCGTGTGGGCAAGCACTTGGATTGTTTTATTAAACTAATAATTTAAATAACAAATTATTAAAATTGAGACTAATATGAGGGATAAGTATCAGGATATCTCTATGGGTCACTAGGTATTTCACACTTTGACGGATTTATGCTTTGTTAACACGATGATTCTTTAATCTAACTAAACGAGCACGAATGTGTTGAAGATGTCTCAACCAACACCAATACTTAGACTAACAAAGCCGATTTCTCTAGCCTAATCAAGTTCAAGTATGCATTAAGATCATTAATCTACTCTTTGTTCTTAGCTAACTAGCAAGATTTCTCAACCCTAGATAGGGGCTAGTGTGTATTTCGAGATTCCGGGCAAGAAACATTGATGTCTCTAATGTTCTAAGCGTAACTCAATCCTATCAATACGTCTACCGATAGCAAAGGTAAATTTAAGCGCATAAAATACACATAGCTAGCTAAAAGGTCATCAATTAAGCTCAAAGCATGAAATCAAATCCATAAATCACCAAACAAAGTGATCAAACCGTAGCTCCCTACGAGATACCATGAGAAAAGTGTTTAGCTACGCATATTCATGATCACGAATACAATAGTTTGTGTGATCATGTACAAAAATAATGAAAAGATAAGAGTAGAGGGATCAAACGGATGAATTCTCGCTTCCACGACGAACTCTAGCTCTTTCTCCTCAAATATTCTTCTCTGAGTCTCCCTCTGTTCTAACCTGCCTTCTAGGTCTAAGAACTCGTTTTTCAAGGCATGGGCACGATTTTTAATGTATTCGGCCCCTCCAGTTTGTAATTCTCGGCCAGAATTCATAAGCTGACTTTGCGCGGGCCTTTTCTACCTCATCCAGACTCCGGTTTGGGCCCATCTTATATCGTTGGAAAGCCCTGAATGTCTACTTTCCAATGGCATAGGCCTTGATCCAAAATTGTATATGTAACTCCAGTTACATCCAGAAGAGTGCACACTGGTCCAGTGAAACTTTACCAGCTTTTCTTCGTTTTTGTGTCAACTTCCCCGGACCATATCTTTCTTGCCCAAACTTTGATTGAGCTACGTGACCTACGTTTGGAAAGATCTTTGAGTCTAATTTCATTTGGCACCGCTCTCACTATAGCAGGTTTTGTAGAACTCAAGATATCATCAAAATAGTGAAGGATGGTTACTTTTGCTCCTCTAACTTTGCTTCTCTTGCGTACTCTTTGACTTCCGAAGCTCGTTTCTTCTCTCCAATCGCTCTCCTCATGCAATGTTCCTGTAAATCACAACATGAAAACTACCGCGAAGATCAAATGTGACAAAATCATACAAATCATAAGTAAAACTATTGAAGAAACGCCCGGATTGTACGTTTTAGCTCTAAAACACCATAAAACTCTTTTTCTTCTCAAATAAGCCCAAAATTCGTCACTTTGCACCGAAACGCACACAAATAACAATATAAAGTGTATATAAGATGACTCTTATTAAAGAGTTATCAGCTTGTTTTCTTTAGTTTTCTAAAAGTGCATTTTTTAAATTTACATACATAGTAGTTTATTTAGAGTTATTTGGTAATTTTCTTTTAAGTAAATTATCTTTTTATGTGCTAGATAGTAATCGAAAATTGCATTTTTACCTCTCTTGTATGTGTGATCTTGTACTTACCATCAATTTCTAATATTTGCATATCAATCCTCAATTTTTTATATTTCAATTTCTACCCCAACTAATTGTTGGGAGACTTTAAATTACATTTCCATTCCCCCCCTCAACTTTTGACTTTCACATTTCATCATCACCCATGAACTCTTTTATTTAATATTTACATCTCGATTTCTTCCTCCACTACATTGGTCAACCGCATTAAAATAAGAGATTCTTGTTCATCAATCTATGTATGTACATATATGCTCTTGTTCCATCACCTCCATCACTCTTCATCTATTTCTCCCATTCTTCACATCTTATGCTCCTCAGTGACGCTCAATGAAACTCTCTCCTCTCTCCACCAAAATCCACCATCAACCTCATTTTTTCCATTCTCATTTATTTTCATTTTCTCTCTTCAAGAACACTCATACTAAATTTATTTTCTCTCTTAGAACTCCATTCCCGTTTTTGGAGCCTCACCTCCACATAACTTCACCAAAACTTCATTTTCTAGTCTCCCAAGCATGACAAACTTGATTCCATGCTTGGTATATCTATAGAGGGGAGTCATTTCACCATTGAGCTCATGGATTGAAGACCATTTCACTCTTTTGCTCACAATCTTCTTGAATCTTGGGGTAAACTCTTCTTCTAGTGTTGTATTCATTCTTGCATGTCCATGTTTAGCTTTATTTGATGAAACTTCGTCCTAGTTTTCTTCATTTCCATGATTGATTCTTCATTTCCATGGTTAGATTATGTGTTTGACTTCAAAATCTAGACTATTTCATGAAACTCACACAAGAACCTACATGCATGTTGTGATGTCTTCTTCTTTTCATTTGTGTCAAGAACATGTAAAAAAATTATTTCATTCTCAATATAATATTATTTGGGTGAAATTCAACTCTTCTTAAGTTGCATGTACTAGTAGAACCATTCTTGTTGATTTTTGAAAAAAATGCATGTTGATACAATCTGACCAGTTTGTGAAAAAATGTATTATCTACAAATTTTGTTTATGCAGAATTTTGAAATCTTTCATATTTTAGAGATAGAATCACAGAGGCACATTTTGAGAATAAAAATCAACTTCATAGCCTTTTTGGTTAGTGAGATAAGCTCATTCTAAGTGGCATGTTTTCTGAAACTCTGTTTCTGGACTAGTTTTGTCATTTTTGTTAAAAACCCATTTTTCAGAAAGAATACGAACCTCGTATTTCTTATGATGAAACTAAACACATAGGAGATTAATTCTAGAGAAGATGGGCATTTTTCCTATTATCTAAGTAGTAGTAATTGTCCTTCGAAGTTGAAACTTTCTGCCAAACTCTTCTATGTACAACATTGTTTGTTAATTTTGTAACCTGAGTTTTATAATAGCTATGCATGATTTTCTGATGTTTCTGAAAGTAGACACATGTAAGTTGATCATAAATTAATTTCAGTATGCCTCTGAAGTCGGAGCTACAATTCCTGACCAGAATTGTAGTTCGACATTTTTCATAAAACTTGAGTTTTTGAAATAACAAAGTGTTATGTTTCATTTATTTTAATAAGTGGGCATCAATATATGTATAAATTAGTTACATTTAGAAGCATGTGCATGTAGAGCATATATTTGACTCGTGAGTATACCACTTGGGAGCGGATTAATTAGGATTATTGGGATGGACTTAGTACCCGACCTAGACAAACATCCATGCATTCATTTACTCGGAAGTAGCATCATTGTGACTAGAGACTTGTAAATTGCAAGCGAAAGGACATAGGCTACGTCAACTACCCGTGAAGATTACGAATCGCTATCTCGGCGTAAGGTTAGTTACATGCTTAGTCTTGCGTGTTAGCTTCTTCTGTGTCCACTACTTGTTTAATTGAAAAATAGTTGTCCTATTTCATCCCTACTTGATAAATGTGTTTTGTTCATTTTCAAATCTTCAAAATATTAATTGAGCTTGGAATACTTGTCACACCAGATCTTAAATCAGTAATAACGTAATATTATGCGAAGAAGTTATGTTACTTGTATCAGGTGATGATTCACTGTGATCAAGTCCCTAAAGAGATATTCGGGTTAGATCCCCGGAGTAAAGTGGAATGATTCGCATGTACCGAAACCAGTTATATCGAATTTAATCCCTTGGGCACCGATCCCTAAAATTATTACGGGTGATGATTTCCTGGGCTTCGGTCCCTAAAGATATGCCACTACGTGCACCCCTACTCCTTTCGCCATAGGCTGGAGTACTGCTTCAAGATAACACTCCTTTGATTGACGCTCTTAGGAGGGTGTTGCAACACGTAAGGTATAGAATGTCCGATGTGGTCACTGTTCTATCCGGATACTGAGAAATGAATGAGAATGCACTTGCTATATTTGGAAACTTCTGACGTATCATATTTTTATTGGAACATCGTGTTAAACGGGTTGGTTATGTGAGAAACAATCACTATTTGTTAATATTGTTGCTTTGTTCTTGGAATCAGTTGTCACACTCATACTCTCTTACTCTTGAACTATTTTAAATATGTAACCCTGTAGCATGTCTCAACATTTCCTATTTTACATGCTAAGGTGTAGCCTACTCAGCATTTATTGCTGAAATTCAAACTGCGGTTCTTATTTTCCTTCCCACCGCAGGTCTAGAATCTGGGATCTATGGCATAGAAGGGAGCGCAACTCACCTAGAATGATAACGTGGCAAGTAGTACCTAGTAATGTTAAGCTATTGTGTAATAGTAATCGGATCATGTATAAGACTTAAAGTTTAAGGTAGTTGTTTAATATTATAACTTTATGTTGTGGTTTGATTTTCTTTTGAGTTCGGTCGCTTCTATTAGGCATCTCTCTCCCGGTCTTGTCCCGAGTCAAATAAGGGGGTTGTTGCAGGTGGTATCAGAGCAGCTCTTGGGATTAAAACTTGTAGGGTAGCATAAAATGAACTCAGGGAAATACGGAAAAGTCGGGTATTTGGGAATTATTGTTTACTTCCTCTTGCGTGATGAATTGCTACATGTGATATGATATAATCATGTTTCGTGTGGTGCCCTAGTACTGTTTCAGATGTTTGATTGTCCTTTCTAAATGTGAATCATTTTTTGTGTGTCTCGACTAGACATCCAATATGGCTGGTTGGCATTGTATGTTCATTCGTTGTGAAATATTCTCTATATTAGTATGTATGTGATGATAAGGACCATATAGGAATCCCATTGAGACTTTAGTCACCTGTCCAAGCTTCGAGGACGAAGTTTATTTAAGGAGGGAAGGGTGTAACACCCCGTTTTTAGCTAAGGGTTATTTTGTAATTTCGATAAAATAAATATTTGAGTTTAAAAGTAACTAATAATAGTAATATTTCAAACTTACAATTGACTTGTTTTCTTTAATTTTCTAAAAGTGCATTTTTGACATTTTAACTCATAGTAGTACTTTATTTGGAGTTATCTGGTAACTTTCTTTTAATGTAAATTTATCTTTTTATGTGCTAGATTGTAAACGGAAATTGAATTTTTACCCCTCTTGTATGTATGATCTTGTACTTACCATCAATTTCTAGTATTTGTATATCTATCATCATTTTTTTATATTTCAATTTCTACCCCAACTAATTGTTGGGAGACTTTAAATTACATTTTCGTTTCCTCCCTCAACTTTTGAATTTCACATTTCGTCCTCACCCATGAACTCTTCTATTTAATATTTACATCCCAATTTCTTCCTCCACTACTTTGGTCAACCCCATTAAAATAAGAGATTCTTGTTCATCAATCTATGTATGTACATATGTGCTCTTGTTCCATCATCCCCATCACCTCCATCACTCTTTATCTATTTCTCCAATTCTTCACATCTCTTTCACCTCAGTGACGCTCAATGAAACTATCTTCTCTCTCCACCAAACTCCACCATCAACCTCATTTCTTCCATTCTCATTTTTTTTTTCATTTTCTCTCTTCAAGAAACTCATATTACCTTTATTTTCTCAATTAGAACTCCATTCCCGTTTTTGGAGCTTCACCTCCACATATCTTCACCAAAATTTCATTTTCTAGTCTCCCAAGCATGAAAAACTTGATTCCAAACTTGGTATAACTATGGAGGGGAGTCATTTCACCATTCTACTCATGGATTGAAAACCCATTTCACTCTTTTGCTCACAATCTTCTTGAATCTTGGGGTAAACTCTTCTTCTAGTGTTGAATTCATTCTTGCATGTTCATGTTTAGCTTTAATTGATGAAAGTCCATCATAGTTTTCTTCATTTCCATGCTTGATTCTTCATTTCCATGGTTAGATCATGTGTTTGACTTCAAAATCTAGACCATTTTCATAAAACTCACACAAGAACCCACATGCATGTTGTGATGTCTTCTTCTTTGCATTTGTAGCTCAAGAGAATTTAATAATTTGTGTCAAGAACATGTAAAAAATGTATTTCATTCTTAAAATAATGTTATTTGGGTGAAATTCAACTCTTCTTAAGTTGCATGTACTAGTAGAACCATTCTTGTTGATTTTTGAAAAAATTGCATGTTGATACAATCTGACCAGTTTGAGAAAAACATATATTATCTACAAATTTTGTTTCTGTAGAATTTTAAAATCTTGCATATTTTAAAACTAGACTCACTGCGGGTCATTTTGAGAATAAAAATCATCTTCATAGCCTTTTTGGTTAGGGAGATAAGCTCATTCTAAGGTGAATGTTTTTTTTGAAACTCCGTTTCTGGACTAGTTTTGTCATTTTTGTTAAAAACCCAATTTTCAGAAAGCAAACCTCATTTTTTCTTGTGATGAAACTAGACACATAGGAGATTAATTCTGGAGAAGATGGGCATTTTCATATTCTCTAAGTAGTAGTAATTGTCCTTCAAAGTTGAAACTTTCTGCCAAACTCTTCTCTGTACAACATTGTTTGTTAATTTTGTAACTTGATTTTTTAATAGCTATGCACGATTTTCTTGACGTTTCTAGAATTAGACACCTGTAATTTGATCATAGATTAATTATATGATATTAGGATATGCTTTGATATGGTAAATGCCTATAAAGTCGGAGCTACAATTCTGTCCAGAATTGTAGTTCCACATTTTTCATAAAACTTGAGTTTTTGAAATAACAAAGTGTTATGTTTCATTTATTTTGCTAAGTGAGCATCATTATATGTTTGAATTAGTTACATTTCGAATCATGTGCATGTAGAGCATGTATTCGACTCGTGAGTATACCACTTGAAAGCGGGTTAATTGGGATTACTGGGATGGACTTACTTCCCGACCTAGACAAACATCCATGCATTCATTTACTCGGAAGTGGCATCATTGTGACTAGAGACCTGTAAATTGTAGAAGACGGATTCGTAGACATACGCTACGTCAACTATCCGTGAAGATTACGAATCGCTATCCCGGTGTAAGGTGAGTATGCTTACTCTTGCGTGCTAGCTTCGTTCGTGTCCACTACTTGTTTAATTGAAAAATAGTTGTCGTATTTCATCCCCTACTTGATTTTTTTTAAATCTTCTAAATATTAATTGAGATTGGAATACTTGTCACACTTGATCTTAAATCAGTAATAACGTAATGTTATGCGAAGAAGTTATGTTACTTGTATCGGGTGATGATTCCCTGGGCTCAGGTCCCTAAAGAGATATTCGGGTTAGATCCCTGGAGTAAAGTGAAATGATTCGCGTGTACCGGAACCAGTTATATCAGATTTAATCCCCTGGACACCGGTCCATAAAATTATTACGGGTGATGATTCTCTAGGTTTTGGTCCCTAAAGATATGGCACTATGTGCACCCCGAATCATTTCGCCGTAGGATGGAGTACTGCTTCTATAGCACTCCTTTGATTGATGCTCTTAGGAGGGTGTTGCGACACTTAAGGTCTAGAATGTCTGATGTGGTCACTGGTCTACCCGAGTACTGAGAAATGAATGAGAATGCAACTGCTATATTTGGAAACTTCTGACATATCAAAGTTTTATTGAAACACCGTGGTAAACGGGTTGGTTATGTGAGAAACAATCAGTATTTGTTAACATTGTTACTTTGTTCAGTTGTCACACTCATACAATCTTACTCTTGAACTATTTTAAATATGTAACCTGTAGCCTGTCTCAACATTTCCTGTTTTACATGCTAAGGTGCAGCCCACTCAGTATTCATTGCTGAATTTTAAAAATTGCGGTTCTTGTTTTCCTTCCCACCGCAGGTCTAGGAGCTGGGGTCTATGGCATAGAAGGGGGCACAACTCACCTAGAATGATAACGTGACAAGTAGTACCTAGTACTGTCAAGCTATTGTGTAACAGTAATTAGATTATGTATCAGACATAAAGTTTACGGTAGTTGTTTAATATTATAACTTTACGCTGTGGTTTAATTTGATTTTTTGTTTCGTTGCTTATATTAAGCATCGCCCTCCCGGTCTTGTCCCGAGTCGGATAAGGGGGTTGTTGCAGAATTCGTCCGCTACGGTTGATAGACATGGCCCCGGTGGCGGAATGTTGATTTTAAGAACACGGGGGCACAATTTTCTTAAGCAAATCATTAATCGTCTACTATCAATGTTGTTGCGAGAACATGTAAATGACTCACGGAAGGCAAAATCCAAAGCAAAGAATTCTTTCTATACGTCCTTTGCAGTTAGACTTGTACTTGGTGAAGGGTGTTGTAGACCAGTGCTGGTGATCCTTTGCAACCTGGCTTGGTGCATACTACATGGATAAGACTGTTTTTTTGAACCGGAGGCAATTATGGACAATTATGGTTGGTTATTTCATGCACACTGTTTGGCTAGAATAGATTTAATTTGTTTGTTGTTTTGTATCTGTTGTAAGCGCTTGTGCATACGATGTAGTTATGTATGGCCATGAAAAGCCAAGTAGTAGGGCGAATTCTGTTTGTAGCGGTCGTTTATAATTCAAACGCTGTGCTTTCAGTTCACTTGGTGCAATTCTACTAATTTTGAGATAGCAGGTGCAGTTGCAAAGTCTGCCAACAGTTACTCTGTATGTTTATAAATATTACCACAGCCTACTAGTTCTTGTATATATATATATATATATATATACACATAAGATAATAGAAAAGCAGAAAAGTCCCGAGGTTAAACCTCAGCATGCCATGTGTCAATTAATTTATGTGTATGTGAAGACATGTGTAGCTCTTATTTGGACTTATAACCAATGAATATCATTCTAAGTGCAAACATGTCTAATTCAATATACAACACGGAAATGAGTCATCATGTAACTTCCAAATTTACATTAATTACTCAATTCTTATAGAATTAATGGATATAATTAAATAATTTGATGATATAAGTTACAAAATGGTTACAATTTTTTTAGAAACTAATATAGTATTTTATAATGTATATTATGATTCCTTCTTATATTACTATGGCTATTACATCCGATATTGTAAATAAAAACACAATTTATTTGTTATGGGACATGTACGTGAGCTAACACTGAATCGAATTAATAAAACTAATTTTCGTCTCTGAGACAAGAGTGCACCAAAAATCTACTACTATTTTCTGTAGAATGTTTTATAAACCGAATAATTCCATTGCTAAATCACATCACCAACATTTTTTATAAAAATGAATTATCTATTTCTTAGTGAACATTCTTCAAAGTAATCTTGCATACATTAATAACAAAAGAATTGTCATATGATAATTCATTGTATAACTCAAATGTTATTTGTTGCATGTAAGTGTCTAGGCATATTAGTATACAGTACAAATTATAACATTTTGAAGATTATTTTACTCTTCCACATGTCTACACAAATGAAGCATTGCGTTACAATCCTATTTATTTTATAACTTACAAAGGCAATTTTATTTTATCCATAATTTATTTAGCCGAGATGGAAGATATGAAATTGTAATTTTTATTTAAATTTGATGATATATTTATAGCCGCAAAACATCGTCTTGAAATATACGCCTTCTCTTAACTTTTTGGTGCATAGAATTTGAGGGAAAAATAGTTGTATGTTGATATTCTCAAAGTGACATGTCTGTTGACACCGTTCTAATGCAAATTTAATAGAAAACAATTTAGTTTATTAATCTACTTAAATAACATAATTTATCATCACTTGAGCGCATGACCAATGTCATCACTTACAGCTGAGAAGGAATTATAGTTAGACATATTAGCCTTTTAGTGTAGTAAATTTCTTAGTAATGGGAGACAATCATTGTTTTACTCTATGTTTTGTATTACAAACTCAATAGATGGTGATCGAGCTATTATTATTGTTATGAAATTGAACATTATATTCTTGAGTGAAATCTCTCTTTGATTCATAGAATTTGATGTTATATGAAAAGTCCTTCAAAAAGCATATTGTGGAGTTCTTTGAATTATTTGGTTCATTTGATTGAATGTTCTCATTCAAAATGCAACCTCTGTTAATTCTCAAAATAGAAAAGCAGCATCTGTTAATTCTCATTGGAGTTTTTTATGGCATGCTCAAACATGAAGTCAGCCAACTTCTAACAGAGAAATCTGGATAAATTGCAGTTGGTAATTTGCCCAAACATTCGTCGGGTATAATTCAATGTCTTACAAAAAAAATGTTAGACACTCTTAAACTCGCGCGCACGAGCGGTGTAACGCCTAGCGGCGAGTAATAGCAGATCAAGCCTAATGCTCAAATCCACTCTTAAGGAAAAATCCATTCTGAAGACCATTTGTATTATATTTCCTCTTTTTTAATAGCCCATCTCTATAAGGGCTAATAGGTTGTGTCTCTCTCAAACCTAACCTTAGACAACTCACCTTCCTAAAGTTTGATTCTTTCACCATACCACTCCGTTCCCTCTCTTCCTACCCCTTGGAGAGGGCACGGAGATTAAGAAGAGTGTGAGTTTTACTATTTCACTCCTACCCTTATTCATAATTCCCTCTGATGTGATATTCTCTCTCTGCCTTACCGACAAAAACACCACCACCCCAACAATCACCAGTCTTCTCCACCACCACCACAACAATCACCAGTCTTCTCCACCACCACCACCACAAACAACACATAATTACAAATTCAAACAATAGCATTGCAGATCCACGAGTTTTATTCACAGATCGAAGAAATAAATTACAAGTCCGAGAAGAAAAATTACAGATGACGAAGAGAGAAGAGGAAAAGAATGAGAAAAATAGCCAAGAAATTTTTTGACAGAGAGACAGATCCTATAAAGAAGGGGAAGAAGCAGAGGTCGCCGGAGAGGACAAATCCAAGAATTTGACAGAGGAAGAAGAGGAAAAGTAAAGAAGAGGGAAAGAAGAAGGAGAAGAAGCAGAGCACATATGCAGTTGTTGAAGAATCGCCGGAGAGGACAGATCCGGTCGCCTCCATCTCTCTTCGCCGGCCTCTTCATCTCGTCTGCGTCTCTGTCGGCGTCTCTCTCTCTCTGTCTCTGCTCTGATGGAGGTGTCGGTGGTGGTGTAGAAAGAAGAAGATAAGATGGGTCTTTATCTATATCGATCGCTCTTCCGTCTCCTTCTCCGCCCATTCTTCTTCCTCAATTTCTCCCTCTTGCTCTGCCGTGCCTCTCTCTCTATCCTATCTTTTTTATTTTTTGAACAATCTCTCAACCTTATCTCAATGAAATGTGTGGTGATAATGGGGTAGTATTTCTTTTTTTAGAGAAAAAAATGGGTGGGTGGGGTATGTTGAGATGAAATGTGGGTATTAATTGAAAGGGCAAATTCGTCTTTGTCCATTATTTACCATGCCAAAAGAGGAAAGTGGTAGGAAGAGAGGGAACGGAGTGGTACAAATCCAGCAGTTGCTGTATTCTGTATGTAGCTTATTATATCGGCTAATTCATTGATTATGTAAAGAGCCGTGCTAGAGGGACAAAAAAATCAAACGGGTTATGAACAAAATGTGATACCACATCAATAGATACCCAAATATCACTCATATTTATTTATTTTAACTTCTTCGTATTCTTCACACTGATATTTTATTTATGACACATCACTTTATGTTTAACTTATTGTTTGTTCACTTAGACTTTTCCTAACTTATTTCATCTTCTTCTTTCTTTTTTTATCTTTGAGTTTATCTCCAAGAATCCTAGAGGTTCTTTCAATAACTCTAGAATAGCCGTTTTATGGTTGTAATCCAAAGTAGATTGCCGATTTAGGGTTGTTACCCTCCAAGTAAAAAAAAAAAGAAAAGTAAAATGAAACAAAAAGAACAACGACTGAACCAAATTCTATTGATATTGTCACAAACTCACCCGATCCTCTCTACTATCATTGTTCGAGTCCGGACAAGAGAAAAAGAGAGAGATGAGAATAATTGAGTTGCATAAATGAGAGGAGACCACCAATCACATAAAGATTAATCAGGTAGATGGATCATGGATGGATTGTGTTGAAAGATAAAAAGAAGAATACGATTCAAGTTAGCTTGAGAGGAGGGAGCGAGCAATAATGTTTTGGGGGCAAGCATCTCCATCTTGCTCCTTCACCATTCCTTTTACAAAAAAGAAAAAAGAAAATAGCTGCAGACCACTTCAAATTATACTTCCTCTGTTCTCTCTATCTTCCAAGTTTGCATTTCGTCACTATACGCTGAGTCACTCTAATTCGATGATTTGATTAGTAAAACGAAACAAGAATTTAGTATATTTGCAAGGTGTTGTTGAGTAAATTTTACTCTATAATATCATGAAAAAAATATCAAAAAATTACGTCGTCTTGCTATCTAAATAATCAGGTCAAAGTGACCCCGGTTATAGAAGAAAAAATCAAACAAGAAAAATAGAGAGAGAAGGGATTAAGTACCAACTATGCAGTTCTATGCATCGACAGTTCAAAGAAAGCGAAAGAAGAAGAAAGATGTTTCACTTTGTCGCCAAGATGAGCTTTGCCATTCGCAAAACTCCTACTGGGGTCTACGTTGACAAGTGACAATTACTTAATCCTAATTTTGTTGTAGCACATGCATGCTTCATGCCTGCTTGTGCTTTTGCTGTTTACAGTAGTTGCTTGCTCGTTTAACAATTGACTTACAAATGACGCATTTGTTTTATAGTATTTCATCCGTTTTTTCTCTTTCTTTACGTTCTGATTTTTGTCACTATTCACGGGGTTATTTTGACCCGGTGATTTGGATAGCAAAACGATTTAATATTTTGACAATTTTTAATGGTGTTGTAAAGTAAAAGTGGTTCTATAGCATGGTGAAAAAATTATTAAAAAATGGTATCGTTTTGCGATCCAAATCACCCGATCAAAGTGACTCAGTTACGAGTCAAAAAGTCAAAACGTAAAAAAAGAGAAGAAACGAAGGAAGTACCAGGTACTATAAAAGTCTTTAGTGCTTACCGTCCGGTAACGTTTGGGCACACACATGCACACAAACACGATAAGTAAAAGAGATAAAGAGAGACGAATTTGTTTATTACTTGAATAATACTGGGGGAGTACATAACTTAAATATATGAAATACTGGATCTAAACCTAACCCTAGACCTAGCAGGCCAAGCCCGGGTTATTAAATAACCTAATAACATAACTAAATGACTCAAATAACCAATAAACTAATAAATAAATAAATAAATAAACGGATAAATGTGATACGCGACCCATATCAGGTACCGTAGTTTAATTAGGTTTGTGACTTTTGATTTACACACTAACTAAAATAAGATTAGTCTTTCATGGGGCTCGTTTGGTTTACCGGGCTTGGTTAACCAAAAACCAAACTCAACATTTTAGAAGTTTGAGCGAGCAGCGGTGACCGGAAAAACCATGGCGGTGTCCGGGTGAATCGAGGGGGAGTGAGTGTTTAGCGGTACCCGGATGTTTTGAAGAGAGAGGGAGTGAAAGGGGGGCGGTGACCGGGTGGGTGAGAGGGAGGAGAGAGAGAGAGATGGAAATGGCCGATGTAAGAAAAAGAGAGAGAGAAAGAGAAAGAGAATGAGAATGAGGGTGAGTGTGAGAGAGTGAGTGTGAGAGTGAGAAATGAGATGTTGCCCGGGTACCAGGCGGTGCCCTGCTCAAGAGAAGAAAAGGAGAGATGGAGAGAGATAGTGAGAGAAAGATGCGTGAAAAAAAAAAGGCGGTGACCGGCTAAAACAATACCGGCCACCGCTCTTCTCCCAACTAAACCCCTATATCCAAACATTACACCCGTCCGGTTAACCGAAACACCCCAACCTCTCTAACCAAACAGTCCCATGAACTGTTCTAACTTCTGACTATAGCACTACTATTTTTCACCACAAAGCGTGAGATTATAATGTGAAATCTCATTTTAAAAATTTTCAAGACAGAGGTATTGATAATTGACAAAGACGAATGAATTGAAATAATTATTTGAAGAATAAACTTTGTTTCCCCTTCGATCATATTCATTTTCATTTTCTCTGGTTTCGTTTGTTAGTTGATATTTTCTAAAGAGAGCTAGTCTCTGGTCTAGAAACTACAAGGAGTTGACCTAGTGATAATTATCTTACAATTCAATGGTGTGAATCCCTTAAACTCGTGTTTAAATCTCAGGAAAATTAAACAAGTTGATAATCTGGACATATAATCTTGACATTATTGTGTGAATTTTGTCGGAGGTGTTTGTAAGCTGTTCTAAATACAAATGCCAGAAGTTCACTTAAAAACACTCCCATGTTCTCCTTTTCATGTCCCCCACCCACTCCGAAAGAAGTTTTATTCGGGACAATGATTGAGAGGTAAAAACTCTAAAAGAGTGGGATACCCCCAATCATATAACCCCCTTCCCCGCTACGATGAAGACACGTGTAGGTTGGAGAATGACCATCTTTCACCCACCTGCATTATATAAAGACTCATGGCTTCAGCAAGAGAAAATCATCCCTTGTTTTAGTGAATTTTCTTCCCAATCTTACAAGTGCAAAAAAATGTCTTGCTGTGGTGGGAAATGTGGTTGCGGCAGCAGTTGTAGCTGCGGCAGCGGTTGCTCAGGGTATGTGTGCCAATATTTTATTTCAATATGGTAAATATATTATTTATATCTGTGTGCAGTTGTAACTTAAACAATTCTTTTCGAGTCAATTATTTAAACTTGTAACTTAAACATGCTTCATGTCTATGTCAGGTGTGGAATGTACCCGGATATCGAGGGCACCACGGTTGCAGCCCTCGTTGGCGGAGTTGCACTGTCAGTGAAGATGTATGCATTTTTCATACTAATCATCAACATTTTAGTATAACACATTTACTCTTAAGGGCCCAACTTAATTTTTTTGAAACTTTTCAGGTCCTTTGAGGGATCCGAGAAGAGCTTTGGGGCTGAAGGAGGATGTGCTTGCAAGTGTGGACCAAACTGCAAATGCAACCCTTGTAACTGTTGAACTGATGACACTGTTGGGGGAGTATTTGTAATAATTAAGAAGTAAGACGGGATGTTTGAGTTAAGTTTCTATTCTATCTCAAGAGATGTTGAGAGAATAGGGGTTGTGATGCAATTAAATAAGATGTGTATTGTAATATTTCTGCTGATCCATTGTTTTGGATTAGTTTAAGATACTCAGGTGTACTTTTTAATTATGGTTTATGAAGTTGTTATGTTTGTGGATTAGTTTAAGTAAACGTGTGGACGATTGAACTTTGCTTCGGAAACAGAGTTATGAAGTCAAGCAACCAGTCCTTTCAAAACAGAAAAAGATCTTTAGATATTTAGCTACCTGGTAGTTAAGGTTAATAGCCATTTTGCTGAATACTCCATCCGTTCTTCCAGTTTCTTCACAAAGTTAATTGGATATCATTTGGGTCTAGTGGTGTAGTTAGCAAAGTGATGTAAGAATTTGATAAATTTTTCATGGTGTCGTAGAATAAATTTTGCTCTACAATACCACAAAAAATTATCGAATTCTTTTTTTGTTTTGCCAACTAAAATGTTTGGCCCAAATAATACCCAAATAATTTCGTGAAAAATATGTATGAACGGAAGGAGTACAGAACAAAAATTGATATCTCACTGCACACGCAATTTAAGTAGCTGATATCCTCCCACTCGACATAATTCTAAGGCTGACATCGAGATTCAAAATAGTGTTGAAAATATCGGAGGAGTATTAATGGCCATCTAAATTTTGGAAAGCTATGTCAATACTTTCGATTGTTCGTGGAGCTAATGTTATTTTTCATAGTGTATGCATCACAGCGCAGCCGGCCCAAACCACAATGTCTATATCTAGAAAGTTGATAAAGAAATGCTATGTATAACAGGAATTGTTCATTGTTTTACATCTTTTACCACACGGGGATCTTCAATAAGCAGTAAATTTATGAGAAAAATGCTAAAAGTATAAATATTAATGATAGCTAAAATAAGCAGTAAATTTATGAGAAAAATGCTAAAAGTATAACTATTTAATGATAGCTAAAAACCTTAATTTTGTCGAAAGTAACAAAAATCTTATTAATCATTCTATATAACTTAATAAAATACTCTGCAAAAAAATCCATTCAAATTGGATTTAATTTGATGTCCTAATTAATAAAATAAATATTACTAAATTAGAAAAATTGACGATTTAGAGCCTAGACCGGTTGATTTTGGCTGAAAATAGCTGGTAACGTCGATTCTACTCAAAATAATGTATGGTTTGACCCAGTCTTTCAAGCCTTCAACTCTGTCAGTGATTTTGCATCTGGATAATAGAGTTTACCTATCGATGTAACAGTTCAAGAAGCTACAATCTCCTTGTTTCAGTGATTCGAGATGCTGAGGTCTACAGAAACTAACTTACTACTAACTTATAATTCTTCTCATTCTTTTATTAAAATAAAAGACCCGAACACGTCTATAAATTCTAATGGCTAAACAACTAATTATCCAAGAACCCCTATAATAATTAACCAAATAACTATAACCCCCCCCCCACCCAAATAAATGAAGTACTCCCTAAAACTCTTAATAATTAAAATAAACGACTAAATTAATTAACGACGCATCGAATTTCCACGTTGTGTCCTGACACGGGTTTGTACCCGTATCGATCTCACTCCCACTGATATTCACCTTGATCAAAAGGTGATTCTTGTTTTGTTTTTTTAGTATCAAACTAGCGTCAAACGAGCCTTGTAATCAGCAGTTGGAGGTGCATCAATAGTGCATCCCCTTCTTGTTTGGCTATCACAAAAAATCTAAAAACAACAACAAAGGGACAAAAAATCCACTAGATATCTTATTTTTGTAAGAATTCCTAAGTCCTGTCACGAGCTAGGGCTTCAGTCTTGACCCCAAGATGCTGGGCTGAGTTGCAGTGCCGGCAGAAAATTCTAGCTAAGGTTTGCTCTTGGGTCGGCGACAGGGGCGGTGAAAGAGCTAGCTGCTGTTGTGGTTGCCGTTGCGCCTGCTGCTGCGATTGTGGCGGTTGTTGCTACAGTTGTGGAGGCGACTACTGAAAACGAGCCTCCAAGGCTTCAACACGAGAGTCAACCTTGTCTCCAACCTTGTCTCCATGTTAGAGAATCATGCCTCTACGGCTGCGATCCGATTGCCCAGAGTGGTCTGCAGGTCATTTATGGCGACACATAATTTTGCGCCCAGATCTTCCGATATTTCTCCTGTGTTCGTCGTGGATGAAAGCACACCAGTTGACAGGGTTTACCTATCAATGTAGGATCTCCTTGTTACATCGATTCGAGATGTTGAGGTATCTAGAAACTAATTTTCTACTAACTTTTAATTATACTCATTCTTTGATTAAAATAAACTACCTAGGTACGTCTATAAATACTAATGGCTAAACAACTAATTAGCTAAGACCCTCTCTAACAATCTACCTTGTAACGATAACACCCCCCTCCCTCCCCCAAAATAAATTACTTCTGAACTCTTAATGATTAAAATAAAAACTAAATTAATAAATCACGACGCATCTGGTTCCCACATCGTGTCCTGATAAGGGTTCATACCTGTATCACTAGAACGAAACAGTTTTTCTGAATTTGACAGATTTCATCTTGCATCAAATAATCATGAAATTAGAAAGGTTTATTATTCACAATGGCTAAGATAAAATGTAGAACAAGATGCTTTCTTATATCGATGAAATGTTATACATATTGAGGGTACAAATTGAGACAGATTTTTGTTTTAGTTCATTCTGATGCACAACACATTTCGTAGAAGTTTCAAGTTCTTCATTATTTGGAAGACTTGAAGAAGTATTATACACACATTAGTCCATGGACACCATCCAAATAATCCCCTTTATTGCTCATAGTTTTTCAAGCAAAGAAAACTACAAGCGAAAACGACGTAGCCCACCAGGCAGGGCCGGTCCAAGGCATTTGGAGACTTAAGGCGAGTAAAAATTTTGGGGCCGGAAATTAATAAAAACATATACGTATATAATTTTTGATAAGTAAAAGTAAAAAAATTCACATTCGTCATCAACGAGATTCGAACTTAGATCAAACTTGTGGCTAAAGTATTGGCTACCACTACACCTACATAAAGATTATTAAAACTTTGAAGTATATAATTGACTAATCTATAACTATTTTTTTTATTTAATACGGGGCCTGCCGGCCCGGGGGCCTAAGGCGGCCGCCTCAGTTGCCTAGGTATAGGGCCGGCCCTGGTGCCACCAGGATTATGCCCTGTTCAGTATGCCGATTATTAATTTAGGATTATTAGTCTATTGAAAAGTGTGGCTGAATAGCGCGGCAATCATAGTGCAGAGAGTGTGAGTTCTCTCTAGCCTTCTAGAGAGAGAAAGTGTCTTGTGCTAGTGCAAGTCTTTTCTCGACAAAAGTTGAGATCATTAGTTTCTTCGCTGAAGAAATGAGCTTGGAGGAGGAAACTAACTGGTTGAAGGACTGAATCAAGTAGATCTAAACTCAGAGGAGGAGGTGGATATTGAATTAAGTGAAGATGAAGTTGAGGAAAAAGCAGACGAGTACACTCTCAGTTTAGTTGGGAGAATCATCTCACAAAAGCCAGTAAATCTTATTGGCTTGAGGAAAACAATGGCTGAGGTATGGGGGAAGCCTGAAGGTTTCAAAGTGGAGCACATAAGAGCAAGCTACTATCAATTTTTCTTCAACAAAGAGAAGGAACTGGGCAAAGTATTAAAAGGAAGGCCTTGGTTCTTCAGAAATAATCTCATAATCCTCAACAAGTGGAGTCCAGATCTGAAGATGTCAGCAGAAAAATTCAAGTTATCCCCTTTTTGGATCCAGGTTTGGCACCTTCCCAATATGTACATAACAGAGAGGATCATCAAAAAGGTAGGGGCGAAATTTGGAGAACTTCTTGACACCAAATACATCAACAGAGCTACTAACCAGGGGAGGGTGGTGAGGTTGAAGGTGCTTTAGGACACCTCCAAGCTTTTACTGAAAGAAGCCAATCTAAAGCTCCAAGGTTAGAACCTCACAAGGGTGGAGTTTAAGTATGAGCGTCTACCATATCTCTGTGGGAACTGCAGCAGACTCGATCATGATGATAAAACCTGCTCACAGTTAGTCAAGAAGGATACGACAAACTTCGAGGTCAAAAAGCTGAGAGCAAAGCCTCCTTCGGAGCTTTGGCTCTCGGATCAGAAAAATGGGAAGGACGAGCTGGCGGAAGAAGAAGAAGAATACGTCACCGACTCCACCACACCGGAAGTCACTTTGCAGGAGCAATGGAGGAAAAAGTGTCCGGAGAAGAAAAAAGCTACGTCGGTGATAGTAAGGGAAGGGGAAACTTCGCCGGAGGTGCAGGAATCGAACATTCAAGCACTCAGCGCAACTAGCAAGGCTAGTGGAGTGTTGGAAATCAAAAAAAATAAAATTTGTTCGATGGACTTGGAGCTCGAGAAAGAGATCGCTGTCGGCTGCAATAAATTGCAGCAATATTTAAATTTTCATGAAGAAGAAATGGAGGGAACCTTACCTGCTGCTGTAGTGGATCATAACACAGTAGTTAATGGGCTAGTTTCAAGCCCAAAGGAAGGGGAGCTGTCTTTCAAGCCCAGTGAAGTAGGAGGAAGTAAAGAAGGCCCATCTTGGTCAATTCCCACACGAAGCCCAAATAAACCCAATGAGCAACAACTATTAAGAAAGGGTATTATGGTCAATATTGATCAGGTGTTGATTTGTGATGAGGATGGAGTTTCATCTCCTGAAGCAGAGAGAAATCCAAAAAACCCTAGATGATAAGGGTTCGAAGGAGGAAGACAGGAAGAGGACTCAGAAAAAGTGGAAGAGGCTTGCAAGAGACCATCGCACTCAGTCAGCGAACGCACACAAAACAGAGGAGAGGGCTTTGAAGAGGATGATGACTGGATGGAGATTGATGAACGTGGTTCAAATCAAGGAGGTGAAGGTAAAAAACCAAAAAATGATCAATATAGCTCTGATTATGCTATTACTCGGGTGGAGGAAACCCGCCCTGAATGGTCCCAGTCCGCCCAATGAGATTATTGGCCTGGAATTGTCAGGGAGCTTTCATACCTTCATTCTCCAGATGTGTGCTTTCTCAGTGAAACTAAAAGAAGGTCGTATTTTATGGTAAGGAAGTACTATTCAAGGAGGCTTTGCCACAGTCTTTGGGTTGATCCGGTGGAAAAATCAGGAGGTTTGGGGGTGCTCTGGTCAAAAGAAGACTCGTTGCAACTCATGAAGCTTTGCCAATTCTTCATTCATGTGGAGCTTAGATATTCTTGCTGGGATCCATGGCAAGCTATTTTTGTCTATCTCTGCGCTGACGATGGCATTAAAAACTCTCAATTATCCTTTCTTAGCAACTATTTGAAGTCTTGTACTAGCAAGATCATACTTTGGGGAGACTTTAATGATATTGCAAACCCGGAAGAGAAGAAAGGAGTTCTCCCTAGATCTCTTGTATCCTACAGGCCTCTTAAGGAGTTCATTACTCAAAATGGTCTCGTTGATTTGGGGTTCAGTGGCCATCCATACACCTGGTGGAATAGAAGAAGAGGTTTTCACTGTGTGGAAGAGAGAATTGATAGAGCAGTAGCTCATTCAGATTGGCTCAGCAACTGGAGCAAATTAAAGCTCTCCCATCTTCATTTTCCAAGATCTGACCACTGTATGCTCCTGTTAGATACAAATCCCACTCCTTCCTTCAAACACAATCAACCTTTCAGATTTGACAACAGGTGGGTGAAGCACAATGAGGTAAAGAACATTGTCAAATCTTCTTAGGAAAAATCTTTTTCTAGTAACCCCATGTTTGTAGTCAAGTCAAGACTCAAAGAATGTAGGCAAAGGCTCAGAGTCTGGTGCAAGAACAATGATAGGGGTCTGCTGAGGTCTATCAGAGATAATGAAGAGTTAGCTCAAGAGATCAAATTGAAGGGGGAGGAAGCTGATATGGAGGAATTGCTGATTATTGAAGCAAAGCTTGAGTCACTCATGGCAGAGGAAGAAGTGTTATGGAAAGAGAATTCAAGGATTAACTGGTTGCAAGCTGGGGATCAGAACTCAAAGTTCTTTCACAGCATGGTTAAGCAGAGAAGGAAGCATAATCTAATTTCAGGAGTGTGTAATTATGATGGAATTTGGTGTTGTGAGATGAAGGACATCTTGCAGCAATTCCACTCCTTTTATAAATCTTTATACTCTGAAGATGAAGAAAGGGATTTGGAGCCTGTTCTGTCAATAGTAAAGAAGAAGGTGAGCAATGGCATGAACAAATTTCTAACTCAATCTTTCAGTGATTATGAGATCAAAAAGGCATGCTTTGACCTCAATCCAGATAAAGCTCCGGGGTATGATGGTTTCTCTGCACTTTTCTTTCAATCTTATTGGCCTATTATCGGACATGACATTTGCAGGGCTGTGAGGAGTTTTCTTAAATCTGGCAAGATGCTGAGGAGTATAAATCTGACACATATTATTTTGCTGCCTAAAGAGAAAAATCCCACCATGGTGAAGGATTATAGGCCAATCAGTCTCTGTACTGCGTTATATAAAATCCTTGCTAAATGCCTGGCCAACAGATTAAGTAATGTGCTGGATAAGATAATATCTCCAAATCAATCTGCCTTTGTCAAAGACAGATTGATTGTCGACAATGTTATGATTGCGCAGGAGCTTATTCATCACATAAAAGGCAAAAGAAAAGGTAAAGGGGAGATGGCCATTAATCTTGACATGCTTAAGGCCTTTGCTAGAGTTTGTTGGGCTTACCATGAAGGAATCATGTTGAAGCTGGGTTTTTGTAGAAGATGGGTTCATCTGATAATGACATGTGTTAATACAGTTAGCTTCAAGGTGATAGTGAATGGAGAGCTAAGTGATTACATTGTCCCCACAAGAGGGATAAGGCAGGGAGATCCTTTGTCTCCTCTCCTATTTGCTATTTGTGCCGAGGGCCTATCTTCCTTATTGCAACATTTTGAAAGAAATAAGTGGATTTCTGGGGTTAAAATTTCAAGATTTAGTCCAGCAGTCACCAACTTACTTTTTGCAGAGGACTCAATCCTGTTTTGTAATGCCACAATGACTGATGTCTGTGCTATTAATGCAGTTCTCAAGGCCTATGAGAAAGCATCAGGTCAAGCAGTAAATAGGGAAAAGTCCCAGATTTTTCTTAGTCCCAGCACTAGTGGACTGCTCAAAGGTTTTATTCAATTCTATTTGGGAATTGACAAGTGTTTCAAGGAAGGAACATATCTAGGTTTTCCAGCTCTTGTTGGAAGATCAAAGGCTAAAGTGCTAATTTTTCTTAAGGAGAGGCTCATGGCAAAGTTTTTATCTTGGAGCAGCTCCTTCCTCAGCTCAGCAGGAAAGGCAGTCCAAATTCAATCAGTGTTAGTAGCTCTCCCCACTTACACTATGTTCTGTTTTTTGCTTCCACTTAAGACTTGCAATGAGCTTTCTCGGATTATCGCTAAGTTTTGGTGGGGTGCAAAAGATTTGAATGATAAGAAGATTCACTGGAGAGGCTGGGATCATTTGTGTAAGTCAAAGGAATTGGGTGGTCTTTGCTTTAAAAAACTGCACCACTTCAATCTTGCTCTTATTGCTAAACAATCATGGAGGTTGGTGAGTGATGAAAGTCCCTATTAAAGATGTCTTTAAAGGCAAATATTTTCATAACATACCCTTTTGGCAAGCAAAATGTTCCCAAGGTTGCAGCTGGATTTGGAGGGGGCTAATTGCAGGTAAAGATGTTATCAAAAAAGGAGTTAAGTGGAGAATTGGAGGGGGAACTTCAGTGAGAATCTGGGAGGATCCTTGGCTCCCTAGAAGACACAATAATTATGTGGAATCAAGAAGGCCTCCTGGTTGTAATTTACAGCTAGTTAGTGAGTTAATTAATCATGAAACTAGAAGATGGCATGATGATTTGATTGTTGGTATATTCTCAGAAGAAGAAGCAAAGCTGATTTTATCTCTGCCTGTTGGGGGTATTTCATGTTCTGACAAACTGATCTGGGATTACACCAACAATGGCTCTTTCAAGGTCAACTCTGCTTACAAACTGCTGAGTGAGGATTCAGAAAGTAACATAGGTTCTGGAAGCAGGGCTCACTTATTGAGAAGGTTTTGGAAGCTCAATGTTCAGCCCAAAATTAAGTATTTTTTCTGTAAATATCTATCCGGTGGCATTTCTGTTAATGCAACACTAAAAAAAAGAGGCATATTAGAAGATGACATTTGTAGAAATTGTGGAGAGCAAGCAGAAGATGATTTGCATCTTCTAAGAAATTGTCCTGTAGCTATGGAAACTTGGAAGCTTTCCCCTCTCAGATTGGAAGTTGGGTGCTCAGTCGCTAATAATCAGCTGGAATGGTGGGAGGAGGTATCCACCATAGCTGATTCTTCGCCAGACTCTGAAAGGTACTTAAGTCTCTTTTTATATTTGTGTTGGGGATTATGGAAGGCAAGGAATGATTGGCTTTTTGATAAAGTTAAATGGAAGACAATTAATATAGTGCAGCGAGCTATGTTTAGTTTGAATGAGTTTTCTGAACATAATGCAGCAAAGAAACCTGATTCTAATTCTATATCAGCTGATCCAACCCCTCCAAGTCTATCAGCGAATTATAATGTTTTTACGGATGCAGTTGTGGATAAATTTGGTCTTAAAGGTGGTTTGGCAGCTGTATGTGTGGACAAGAATGGTGTTTGTATTGGCAGGAGTAAAGCTCTAGTAAATGGAGTCAGTGATCCAAGCATTCTTGAAGCATGGGCTATAAGAGAGGCTCTTATTTAGTGTAAAAGGCAATGATGGGATGGTATCTGCATCTTCTCTGACTGTGAAGGAGTGGTTAAAATGTTGAATGAAGTCATGCTCCCTTCTTCCAAGCTTGCAACCATCATAGAAGATTGCTCCAATTTGAAGTCAGGTTTCAGTTCTTGTTCTTTTGTTTTCGTTCCCAGATGTTGGAATGTCTTAGCTCACAATCTGGCGAAGTCTTCCTTGCTTAGTTGATGGTGCTCTTCTTAGAGCTTTGTATCTCCTCTGTTTTCTCATTAATGAAAGCTTAAGTGTTCTGAAAAAAAAATAGCGCGGCAATCCAAGAACTAGTAATCCCGTGTCCTCAACCATGGTAGATACTACTCCGTTTCTTCTCTTTCTCCCCCTATTGACTTTTTCACTCGTAGTTATGTCACTTTGACCCGGCAATTTGAATGTCAAAACGATATAATTTTTTTGATAAATTTTTCATGGCATTATAGAGTAACACTTATCTACAACACCATGAAAGAATTGTCAAAAAATTACTTCGTTTTGCTATCCAAATCACGGGTTCAAAGTGACCCAGTGAATAGTGGTAAAAGTCAAAAGGGTGAGAAAGAGAAGAAACAGAGTGATACGTGATCATTAATCGATATTGCTCGCAGGTTTCAAATTTGTGCTTCTAGGCTTCTAGCTTCTTTTGGAAAAAGTTGCACACTGAAAAGGTGCAATTTGCAAGTAAAAATTCAAAATAATAAAATGAAAATCATTGGATATTACTTTAAAATTGTCTATTTTTAAAGAATAACTGATAGATGGTTCTGCAGTTACTCAACGAATGTTAAGAGATCAAAAGATTGGGCTTGCTTTAGGACTTGGGCTGCTGATGAAGCTTCACAGAACTGGACTACGTTGGGCTTGTATAAATCAACCCAAGCCCAATGTTTATTGAAGAATTAGAAGAGTTGCTTCCAGAAGGATCTAAATGCATTTCTCTCCAAACTTTAGGGACTTAAGTTGTAATAACCTTTAGGGTTCCGAACGGATCATTTTCTGACCGTTCGATAACCCATGTATTTATACTCCTTGTTCATTGAATGGAAAACCTAGCGGTGCTATTCTTCTCCTTATCTCTCGCCGACTCATTCTCTCTTCTCTCTCTCAAACCCAGAAAACTCTTCTGAGTTTTCATGGTATCAGAGCCATATACTGGCAACAATGGCTCTCACAACCTCAAATCCACTCTATATTCTCACCAATATCCATCATTTGATGCCCTATAAACTCGATAACAACAACTATGTGTTGTGGAAACACCAGTTCTCATCGATTCTTCGCACACAGAGTCTCTTTGGTTTCGTTGACGGTTCTGTCTCCCCACCTCCGGCCACGCTTCTCGGCTCCGATGGCTCATCCAGTCTAAATCCGGCGTTCCAAGACTGGTTTCAGCAAGATCAAGCGCTCCAGACCATCATCAACGCTACTCTAACACCAGAAGCTCTCTCTCACGTTATTGGTAAGACCTCAGCCCGAGCCATCTGGCTCGCGCTTGAGGGGAGGTATGCATCTCTTACCAGATCTAATATCCTTCAACTCAAAAATGACCTTCAAACCATAAGAAAACGTTCTGATTCAGTAGATCTATACATGCAAAAGTTGAAATCCATTCGTGATAAACTTGCTGTGTCTCTTGTTCAAATTGATGATGAGGATATGCTGTTATATGCCTTGAATGGTCTTCCTGTTGAATACAATGCTTTTCGCACTACGATTCGTGGTAGATCTGATGCTATAAGTCTAGAAGAACTTCATGTGTTAATGAAAGCTGAAGAACAAATGCATGAAAGTCAATCTGCTGATTTTAATTCTTCTGCCTTGAATGTTTCTACTGCCTACGCTGCCTCTTCTAATTCTTACCGAGGATCTGGTCGTGGCCAAGGACGGGGTGTTCTTGGTCCTGGACCTCAATCCGGTCGTGGTGGTCGAACCGGTTGGGGTTATGGACGGTCCGATGGACCGGGTCATACGAACCATGGAGGTAGATACGACTCTAACAGAGGCCGTGGTGGTGGTGGTCAAAGGGGCTCCTCACGGGGCAGAGGTAATGGCAATCGTTACAATCCAAACCCTAGACCAACCACTTCACCTATTAACTGCCAAATCTGTGGCCTAGATTACCACTCTGCTGCTGATTGTTGGCATAGGATGGAATATTCCTATCAAGGTGGGAAACCTCCATCTGATCAGTTGACTGCATACAATGCTTCATCTTCTTCTAATAGCTCTATTCCTGACTACTGGCTTTCTGACTCTGGTGCTACCAACCATATGACTGCTGATTTAAGGAACCTTTCTTTGGCTGATACTTATACTGGCTCTGATCAAGTCACTTTGGGCAATGGTCAAGCTGCACAAATCACACATACTGGTACTGCACATTTAAAAACACACACTCATACATTTGATCTCTCTAATACTCTTCATGTTCCACAACTTGCATCAAATTTGCTTTCTGTTTACCAACTCTGCAATCAACACAACTGTTGTTTTAATTTTAATGCCAAATCCTTTTCTATTCAGGATCTGGCTACGGGCAAAATCATTTACACAGGCTTGAGTGAAAATGGCCTCTACCCTATTTATACTTGTCCATTTACTGTTCAAAATCCCAAGGCTTTTTTGGGTGCTAAAGATAATGTTTCTTTGATACATGCCAGGCTTGGTCATCCAGCCAAAGACATTTTAATATCCTTGTTTGGTTCTTCTTTCAATTCTGTTTCTGAATCTTCTATGTGTGAATCTTGTCTTAAAGGGAAAATTCATAAACTACCTTACACTAAATCTACAAATGTCACTCACACACCACTTCACCTTCTTCATTCTGATGTATGGGGACCTGCATCTACCAAATCACTTCATGGCTATAGATTTTATGTACTGTTTATTGATGATTACTCAAGTTATACTTGGTTGTTTCCTTTATTTCATAAATCTGAAGTTGGTTATGTCTTTCCTAAGTTCAAACTTCATGTTGAAAACTTACTGGGTTATAAAATTAAAATTTTAAGATCTGATGGTGGAGGAGAATATGTCTCTATTCTGTTTCAAAAACATCTCTCTGATCATGGCATTACACATCAAAAATCTTTCCCACACACACCTCAGCAAAATGGCATTGCTGAGAGAAAACATAGGCATATCGTTGAAACTGCTATTACCATGCTCCAACATGCTTCTTTGCCTCACTGTTTTTGGTATCATGCTATAGCTACTGCTATTTTTCTCATTAATCGCATGCCTAGCACTGTCACTAATCACAAATCACCATTTGAACTACTTTTTCATAAGAAACCTGATTACAAATCTCTCAAAGTGTTTGGCTGTGCTTGTTATCCAAATCTTAGACCTTACATTAAATCTAAACTTGATGCTAGAACTGTTCAATGCATTTTTCTGGGTTATGCTGATAATTATAAAGGATACTTGTGTTATCACAAAGCTTCTCAAAGGTTTTATATCAGTAGAGATGTTGTGTTTAATGAACTGTTGTTTCCTTACACCTTACCAACTGCTCCTCTGTTTACTGACACTGCTATGACTGTCCCTGTTACAGGAAATGATGAAGTCAGTTCCCCTTCTGCAGTTGACCTTGCTGGGAGTCACTCTAATTCTGAGGTGCAGCTCAGTGATGGTGGAGATGATACAGAACAGATACCAGAACAGGTACTACCATCATCCCCCATCCCTGACACGGCACCAACAGAATCATCAGTGCCCTCTCCAGCACCTGGTCATCCAATGAAGACTAGAAGCAAGTCTGGTATTTTCAAAAGAAAAATTCTTGATTTTGCTTCTAAGTGTGGTACTTCTGATCCCCCTCTCTCTTCACAAATGCATACTTTTACTGGTTTTGCCAAACTGTTTGTATTTCCAAACTCTATTACTGCTTTAAATGTTTCAGCTTCTGACCCAACTTGCTATTCTGAGGCTTAGAAACACTCACACTGGCAAAATGTCATGACTGATGAATACCTTAGCCTCATAAATCAACAAACTTGGAGTCTTGTTCTACCTCCTCCAAATGCCAACATTGTTGGTAATAAATGGGTTTTTAAAACTAAATATCACCCTGATGGTTCAGTTTCAAGGTACAAGGCTAGGTTAGTGGCAAAGGGATTTCATCAAACTCAAGGAATTGATTTTGATGAAACCTTTAGCCCAGTTATTAAACATGTTACAGTTAGAACTATACTTGCCTTAGCAACCACTTTTGATTGGCCACTTCAACAATTAGATGTGAAAAATGCTTTCCTACATGGCCATCTTCAAGAACATGTTTATATGAAACAACCACCTGGGTTTGTTGATCCATCTAAACTCAACCATGTTTGCAAAGTTCACAAATCAATTTATGGTTTGAAACAGGCTCCACGAACATGGTTTTCTAGATTTACTACTTATATTTCTTCTCTTGGCTTCACACAATCTGCTACAGATAGCTCTTTATTCATTAGACATACTTCTTCTGGTATTACTATTCTTCTTCTCTATGTAGATGATATCATTCTCACAGGTAATGATCCCAGTTACTTAACTGTTCTTGTTAAAGCTCTTTATTCTGAATTTGATATGACCAATCTGGGTCCTCTTCACTATTTTCTGGGTTTAGAAATTACCAGATCTTCATCTGGAATTTTCATCAATCAAAACAAATATATAAACGATGTTTTGGCAAGGTTTAATATGACCAATTGCAAACCTTGTCCAAATCCTTTGCCTTCAAATGGTAAATTTCATGCCTTAGATGGAGTTCCTCTTAAAGATCCTACTGTCTTTAGACAATTACTTGGCTCTTTATAGTACTTAGTATTCACTAGACCTGATATTGCATTTGCCATAAACCATCTTTGTCAATTTATGCATAAGCCCACTTCAATGCATCTTATAGGGGCTAAACGTATTTTAAGGTATCTAAAAGGGTCTCAACACAATGGGCTTTATTATACCAAAGGCCCAAGCCCAATCAATGCATGTACTGATGCAGATTGGGCTGGGAATCCCACAGATCGCAGAAGTACTACTGGTCTTGTAATTTTTATTGGGCCTAACCCTATCCGTTGGGCTGCCAAGAAGCAGCCCACTGTAGCAAGGTCCAGCACTGAAGCTGAGTACCGTGCATTAGCTATAACTGCTGCTGAGCTTTCTTGGCTTAACATGTTATTTAAAGATCTCCATATTCGTGTTAATTGTCCTCCAACTCTCTGGTGTGATAACTCCTCTGCTATAAAAATGAATGCTAATCCTATTATGCATGCACGAACTAAACATATTGAGGTAGACTATCATTTTGTTCGTGAGAAAGCTCAGCGTAAGGAACTTACTATTTCTTTTGTTTCCAGCACACATCAACTTGCAGACATTTTCACAAAAGGTCTTCCCACACCACGCTTCACTGAATTGAAAGACAAACTCATGGTTTCATCACCACCATGAGTTTGAAGGGGGCTGTTAAGAGATCAAAAGATTGGGCTTGGTTTAGGACTTGGGCTGCTGATGAAGCTTCACAGAACTGGACTACATTGGGCTTGTATAAATCAACCCAAGCCCAATGTTTATTGAAGAATTAGAAGAGTTGCTTCCAGAAGGAACTAAATGCATTTCTCTCCAAACTTTAGGGACTTAAGTTGTAATAACCTTTAGGGTTCCGAACGGATCATTTTCTGACCGTTCGATAACCGATGTATTTATACTCCTTGTTCATTGAATGGAAAACCTAGCGGCGTTATTCTTCTCCTTCTCTCTCGCCGACTCATTCTCTCTTCTCTCTCTCAAACCCAGAAAACTCTTCTGAGTTTTCAACGAAAAGAAAAATATGAACATACCACTCCGTCCTACGTGAAATGCACCATTTGACTTTTTAATTCGTTATCGGGTCATTTTGACCCGATGATTTGGATCGCAAAACGATATAATTTTTCAATAAATTTTTTGTGGTCTTGTAGAATAAGAATTACCCTATAACACTATGAAAAAAATATTTAAAAATTATAAAATTTTGCTATCCAAATCATCGGGTCAAAGTGACCCAATGAATAGTGGTAAAAGTTCAAATGGTGCAAAACGAGGTAGGACGGAGTGGTACCTGGTTTACAGAACTTGGAACTAGCTCTCGACTCCCCTTCGCTGTCAGCAAAATGTTTTATTAACCTTTTGTATCAATTCATAGGAATTTTTTTTCTTCTAGCAAGTAGCTGAACGGTGAAAACAACTTGAGGATTTAAAATAATACCTTTGTGTTTGATTGAATGTGACTAATAATATATTATTGTTATTCTTATTATATATAAGTATATATGTGTGTAGTTGTGTACACATTTTTTTATTAATCTATCTTAGACTCGGCCTATTTAAAAGATCATACTAAAATTTTGTCCATTATCTTCGTTTGTGCTCTCAGAAAAAAGAAAAAGAATGCATATACAAAGAAGCCCACGTAATTTTGACGTATGAGTTCTATCAAACCTGAAGTCAACTAATTTTCTATAACAACAAATGATTATTCCAAGATACAGAAAAAAATGAAAGAAAAGAAAAAATCATACCAACTTTTGGAAGCACTAGAGGGCACCTGAAAACCGACCCCTTGTTGTCTAATACTAAAAGTTTACAATTCCTGCTAAGTTCTAACAATTTAAAGTAGATTCCAGATGTATTAGTACATTCTTTGTTTATGAAAAGTGGATTAGTACATTCTTAATTGTCTTTTGAAAAATAATAACATCTTCAATCATATTAGCAATGTTTGGAATGAGTGAATGTGATGAGGAGACACACATAAGTTTTCTTATTTATTTATTTTCTTTTTTTGCAAATTTTCTTATTTATTTTCATAACAGCAACTCTTTAAAAAAATTAAAATTAATTAAAAATTAAACAAATAATTTGGTAGCAAACAAGGGCACTAAGACTTCAATGCTCATTTGGTATCAGAATGAATGCTTGATGGATTTTATCGGGTAATAATAGCCAAGATAGATGAGAATCAAGAGACGGCCATATTGTTGCATTTAAAAGATTTAGATGGTGCATGCTCTCTAGAAAATTCTTATTGATTAGTGTTATTTCACCGTATGATGTAACGAGTCGAGATCTTCTGTATTCTTTGTGTGTATCTTCATCCAATTAATTTTATGTATTGAGGAAGTTAATGAAACTTTTAAACTTTGTGATGAAGACATAAGACCAACGTAGATGGTATCGCACAAGCAAACAATTGTTTCCATAGTTTTCTGCACACAATTTTTTAGTAATGAAAATGATTGAGAGCTAAAGATTTTGTCAAATTAAAGAGGGGAAACCCAAGCACTTGATATGATACACATTAAACAAATTAACAATATGCTTCCTTCGCTAAGATCTCCACACGTGTACGGTGGATCAACACCACTTTGATTCGTCACCTCGCCTATAAAATGAGCCATGGCTTCGCCATTGAAACTCACCCCTAAAGCTCTCTTTCAAGAAAACTACTCTTTTGCAAAGAGAAATCTCCTTTTTTCCTTAATCTCTTCAATAGCAATCATGTCTTCATGTGGATCAAGTACCTGTAGCTGTGGATCTGCCTGCAAGTGTGGAAGTGGTTGTAGGTAGGTGTATTCCTCCTAGCAACTCCCGGTGATCATACCATAAATTAATTTTAAGGTTTATGTTCAGAAACACCATTTTTATTAGTTCATTGTTGTCTGAATCGGATTCTATTTGTGTTTGACAGCTGTAATAGCATATCCTTCGAGACCACCAAGACTGAGACCATCATCGCAGGCCTTGCACCTGCGAAGATGTACGTGCTATTGTCATTGTTTGGGGATCGGAAATATCTCTAACTATTATAAATAATTTTTTGAACACATTAAAAATCTGATTCTAATGATTGGTGATATCTTTAGCCTACCGGTCTCTATTCATGTTTTCAATGATTTGGAAAAATGGTTTATTTTTATGATTTTACTAAGGAGATTAGAACCGCGCACTTTTCAGGTCACTAGTTGGATGCACGTGCTTTGCACGTGGGAGTTTTTTTTTTTTAATTTCATGGTGAATATGGAGAAAAGCCCTACAGTTGCACAAACTAATTTCAATTTTATGGAAAGTGAGATCCCGTATTTTATTTTTCAAAATTTTGAGATGAAAATGAGGTAAAAGAGAGTTTGCAAAATGCTAATTGGACTAAACTGAGATATATGTGTACCTATAAGAGTGACTGGTTGGTCACAAAAGATCTAAATGTTTGTGTCCTAGATTGGTATTCGTTGATTCAAACAGATATCCCATTCTTTAATAGATTTTCGTGTTTTTTTTTTAAAGGAATAAAACGGACAATTTTTCTCCCACTTCAGCAGTGTGTGAATTTAACTTTTTGCAGTTTTCACTCTTCATCCAAGCACAAGGAAATTATGCAGAACAACCCCATCACCCTTCTTACTCAACTTATCATTCAATGGGAATATGATGTATTCGTCCAGTCAACTTCAATGAAACACAATAATTGATGCGATTGACTTCAACGTAACTGAAAGATCTATAGAAATTTCAAAATTATGTGACAGAATAAGTAGCCCATAATATACCATACTTAACTCTCTTGAGACACTTTACCCTTTAAAATGGTCCCTTGCGAGTTGCGACTTAATCAAATAATTTCCTAAATAAATATAGAAAAAATCTTGTTATGAGAGACCAGAAAGTATTTGAAGGACTAATTGGTATAGTGATTGGGTCAGGTGAAAGAACCAAAACTGAGTTCCATTCAATTTGGCAGTGATACTGGCTGGAGATGATTCACGAAGCTACACTCATCGACATTTCAGGAATTAACACCTCTTTTTTATTTGTTAAATGTCATGTTTGTTGTGTTAATGTTTATATTAGATTACCTCATATTGTATTATAGGGAATGGAGCTTTATGTTGAAAATCGCATTGCCGGCCAAGTTAACATACTCCAGCCGTTTGGAGTTCATACTTTTGTTGTGTACCACTACAGTTTCGGGCCAGTTGACAGTTTGTTGATATGGAACAACTTTCTTTCGGAACACTTCTCTGTATGTGTCCAACTATATTCTGCACTGACTTGAGTACTTAAAATTCAATTATATTCTAACAATAACATGATATATTTAGTAAATAAGACGTACTAACAAAAAGACATTTTAAGAGCTTCGAACAATTTAGTGACCCCAGGTTGCAAGGAGGGTGCAGGAACTTGTTTATGAAAACAAACAGTGAAGTTATTACAAAATATTGAGGATCAAGAGAGCCTTGGTAAAGAGAAGAGGGAAAAGCAATCTGAGTAATTATGATCTCTAACCTTATGAATGCTCGGCTAAATTGGTGTGTTTTACATAAGCTTCAAGATCATGTCTCTTTACATTCGATAATGAGTTTACTAATATGTTCCATTTGTATCCCTTGTCATATCGTTGTTCTACTACGGCTTCACCCCATGTCAGTATCAAGATCATCGCCTATAATTGGGTGCTGATATTTCAATCAAGTAAATAACATGTGTAAGGAAAACCTAACATAGATAGAGGGGAGGCAGATAGATAAACACCTTTTCAATTATTGAAGTCTCCAGTTTGTTGTTATTTTCAAGATCGCCAACAACAATGTATAAAGCCCCAAAATAAACTTTGTTGAGAAACAATTAACATCCATCTTACTTTACCTTCCTGCATTTTCTCAAACTGATACCCTCATATCTGGCAACCTATGCGTGACAGGAAGTTTGTTCTAAGAAGTAATTTGTTCACCTGTTACGGAAAAATCTTTGGTTCGGGGTGTCCATCAGTGAACACTTTTCAAACTTTTCCACTTACATTAGTACGGACAAATCATAAGTTAATCATTAAAGTTCCTCATGGCGCTGTTTATCAATGAAAATATACATCCATGGGTACGACGTCCAACATATTCTCAGGCCAGTAGGGTGTTCACAAGGCTATGGCACCAGAAGTAGGTTAATTTAGCTACTGGTATTGTGAGAAATACGTCCCAGATTGCCACCACCTTGTTGAATTAATTCTGGGAAAATTTCATCAAAAGTCCAAACCAAATAACTCAACTCACAGAGACAACATAAGATAAAAATAACAAGAATACTGAAACATTATCAATACAAAGCCGTGAATTAAAATGAATAAAATAGCAGGGAGGGAGGCAAGTATTAGATCGAAAAAGGGCTAACCAACTAATGCAGGAAGATGAAGTTTGAGAATTCAAACCAGACGATTGATTCAAACACCAGTTTTCTATTTCGATTTCAACATAAACAAAATCAAATACAAGACATACCGAATGATTTGAAGAAGACCTTTCGGGACATCAACAGAAGGAAACCCTAGTCTGTGGCTCAATATAGTCTTTGCAGAAGGGTCGATGGCGAATCAAGCAACATGGATAACAGACTGTGAAACGACTGCTATTTCTTATACCGCTATTACAACTTTTGTACTGCTTACCTAGATACATCAGAGGACTTTCGAAGGGAATAGAACAAGTCTACCGAAAAGCCAAAGCGATGCATCCCGGTGCTTTGCAGGACCATTCATCCGAGGCAAAACTGAGTACTGCGAACCTCTGTTTGAGCGACGTTCTTTGTTGAGGTCATTCTCTTATTGAAACGCTTCAGGAAACGCGCGACGTATACTGATATCTCTCCCAGCACGGCCCGTCAATCTATTATATCATGATCTAACGAAGAGACATGTCTATTCAGTTTGTTGAACTGGGAGGGCTATATTAGTAATTAGATACCCATTAAATAGGGGTATTTTAGACATTTCAAAAAGGTTAGGAACACTTGAAGGGTTAGGAACACTACAAACTTTTAAGTAGTAGAGATTTGAGGAGTCAGAGATGAGCTTCGGAGCAGAAGGAGGAAACGTCTGCAAGTGTGGAGACAACTGCAAGTGCAACCCGTGTAACTGTTGATTACTCTAATGATGTCAAAATCAAACATAGACCATGTTCTGATATTTTGAGTCTGTGTTTCTTATGTTTATACTACAAGACATCTCCAAAATGTCTTGTTAAATAAGACAGTCAGTGAGATATGGACATCTGGTTATCCAATGTATTTTGGATGGTCAGATTACATATGCAGCACTATGCTTTGTAAGTTATGACTTTGCTGTTGTGTCTTTGTATTTGGTTTTTTGTTGGGTCCGATGAATCTCTCTGAAGGAGGGTTTGAATGAATTGAAGTATGAAATCTACCTTCAATGGTTTGTCTAAAAACATTTGCATCTGTCATCAAGAATCATTTTCTTCTTCTATTATTTCTTCTGTTTTGGTTTTGGCAAAGAATGGTTGCTATTCATTTGGATAGTTTGACTATTTTGGTGGATAACGATTAAAGGTTGGTAGGGCACGTAAGCTTTATAATATCCGTTACTTTAGCTTTTTGTGATACTGACTCGATGAGCTCCCACAACGAGAATATAATAAAGTAATTTCTTCTTAACTCCCAAAGAAATTATAAAATGTATGTCAAATCACGCAAAATTGTAGAAAAAGATTGTCATTCTTGAAAAGGTTAATCCTGTATCTTCAGTAAGACTTTGCATAGAAAAACTCTTACAACCTTCTGATAAAATAATAAACAAAGAATTCAGATCTGGCTCAAGGTGGCAAATATAGGAACCAAGTACTACACACCTTCGATGCTTTGTTTGAAAGGGGAATATAGGAATGTTTGAGAAGAAGTTTCACGGAATACACAGTAAAATTTGTATGATGGGATATAATGTAAGATTTGGATGACTACGAGTAACAAGATTTGTATTCTGTTTTAAGGGCTAACACTGAGGTGATAAGGTCCAATAATGAATACTACCGTGAGTTGGATAGAATGATTTCACTGGTTGCAAAGTGAATTACATCGTGTATTTATACAAATCAAAGTTCTCTGGTGAATAATTTACTAAAAAAATAGAGTTCTGGTGAAGATTACGATCAAACACCATTAATGCGGCTTATAGAAGTTTAATGGTACATTTTTTTTTGGATTAGAAGTATTAGCTGAGATTGGACTAAATATAATCCAGATATCAGTTTATACAACTTTTGATTATTCTTGATTAATTTTAATACCGATACTAAATAATGAAAAGATTGTGTTTAATACCCCTAACTAGTCCCTTCTTATATTAGGGGATTAGCTTGATTGGACTATTTCTGCATTAATGTTGTAGTAATGCTACAGAAAATTAAATACATTATTTAGTATAATTTAGCAAATCCAATCAAGTCCTATCCGAAAAATCTAATCAAATCCAGTCAAACCCGGCTAATCTGGAAAAGCAAACATGCCATTGAGGAAGCTTAACAAACTAATAGTTTTTTTGTGTAAATATAGACTAAGTTTTTAGTAGAGTTCACTACACTACTTCTGTATGGCTCCAAGGAAATGAACAATAATCTGCCTGTGAGAATTCTCTAATCCTTCTAGTCATGGAAAATTCTAGCTTGCAGGTTAAGGTGTTTACACCTTTGGGTCTTCTCATCAGGCAACACAATGTCCACATTAACATGCCTACTCCTCAACATCAGTGGGATATAATTATGAATGAGGCCTTGCATTCCATTCTGTATATATAGACCGAGTTTCTACCTATCTTCCGTGTGAACCCCTCCAGAATTCGCGATGTTAACCCCCTTAAGTTTGTAGACATTATAGTGCTGCCGCCTTGGACGCATTATGTAATAATCTAACAGTCTCGGAACCAAAGGTCTAGGCTCCCCTTTCCCTATCCGAAAAAGTTTTTATTAGGTTTTGTATCAATGCGTACAGAAGTTTGATAAAATATTATTTCTTGCAAGTAGTTGAATGCTGAAAACGATTTCCGGATTCAAAATCATAACTTTGCATTTGATTGAATGTGTCTAATAATATATTATTGTTTGTTAATCTATTTTAGACTCACTCTAAGCTCTAACCTATATAGTATAGTAGAATTTGTTTAAGAAAAGATAACTTCAAAAATTGTATACATTATCTTCATTCTTGCGCCCTCAGTAACATATGCCATATATCGACATGTGAGTCCAGATATTTTAGACGTGTGAGCTCTATCAAATCTGAAGTCAACTTTCACAAAAATCAACTAATTCATTACAAAAACAAATAATTATTCCATGAAATCAATTCAAAGAAAATGGAAACGGAGAAAGCGTTCCAACTTTTGGAGGCACTAGAGGGCACCAGACCCGTAAGTGGTTTAGTGCTAAAAGTTCAGAAGACACGCCCGTTTCATTCTACTCTCTTACAGAGTAGTCGAACAGCTGATTTGTGAACCCGGGCGGAGGCCTTTCCCTTATGGTCATCGGTTTCATGCTTGTCGTGCGAGTTCATATTGAAGATCTAAAATGGAGAAGAAGATGAACTTTTCATTCAGATTGAAAAATTAGAAACCCTAGTACATCAATCTTCTACTAATAAACTTGCCGTTGGAGGCAAAAAGAAAAAGGAAAAAGAAAATAACGGAAATGACACGGATGGACCAATGAAAGCCTGCCACATCAGCCACACGGTCCTAACCAGCCACATAAGCAAAAGTTAAACGACATCGTCTAACTAAACAACAGAAACAAAGAAAGGAACGGTCAAGATTAAAAGGACCGAAAGATGATCTAACGGTAGCTGCTGCACTAGAGATTCATGTCATCAATTTGGCACTCATTGCAGTTTAGTCCACCAAGATTCATCCAACAGCCTTCAATATCTTCAATATCCCCCCTCAAGTTGGAGTGTGGATTACCAACACACCCAACTTGGAGAGTAGGAAGTGAAAGACAGCAGAATGCAGAGGTTTTGTAAGGATATCAGCCAATTGATGAGTGGTGGAGACATGCCTGATAATAAGCACTCCTTTTTGAACTAAGTCTCTGATCAAATGGCAATCCACATCTATATGTTTGGACTTGTCATGCAAAACAGGATTGGCAGCAAGTTGCATGGCTGAGTTGCTGTCACAATACACCACTGGAGTGCCTGTCATCTTCACACCAAAGTCATTAAGTAGAAACAGAAACCACTGCAATTCACAAGCAACACTAGCCAAACTTCTATATTCAGACTCAGTGGAGCTTTTTGAGACTGCAGTTTGCTTCTTAGATCTCCATGAGACCAAAGAATCACCAATGTAAACAAGATAACCAGAGGTTGATTTTCTGGTGTCCAAGCAACCTCCCCAATCAGCATCTGAGTATGCATGAAGACTAAGGGGAGATGTAACAGAGAAAAGAAGACCTTGGGCTGGTGCATTCTGCAGATATCTAAGCACATGATGAACAGCTTTCAAATGAACTGAGGTTGGTTTAGAGACAAATTGGGAGAGCTTGTGCACAGCAAAACAAATATCTGGTCTACTATGGCCCAAATAAAGAAGCTTGCCAACCAACTATCTGTACAAGACAGTGTCACTAACAGAAAGCAAATCACCTGAAGTGGCAGAGAGCTTGACAGCTGGATTCATAGGTACAGAAACTGGCTTGCTGTCTGAGTAGCCTGCATCTCTCAAAATTTCCAAAGCAAATTTTCTTTGACACATGGTAATACCATGATCATTTCTAGCAACTTCAAAACCTAGAAAATACCTCAGAGTACCAAGATCCTTGAGTTTAAAAGTTCCATGAAGAACATTCTTCAAAGAATTCATCTCAGCCAAGTCAGTTCCAGCAAGAACTATGTCATCCACATATACAAGAATACATAGAAAGACAGTGGCAGCTCTTTTTATAAACAAAGTGTAATCTGCCTTGCTTTGAATGAAACCAAGAGATATCAAAGTTGTAGAAAACTTGCTATACCATTGTCTTGAAGCCTGTTTGAGTCCATAGAGTGACTTTTTAAGATGACAAACAACTTGACCTTGTGAACTCAAAGACTTAATAATAGGAGAATCATATCCAGGAGGAAAATCCATATAAACCTCTTCTTGTAAATCTCCATGTAAAAATGCATTGTTGACATCTAATTGCATTAGATGCCAACCCTTACTAGCTGCAAGAGCCAAGAGACACTTAACTGTGGGTAGTTTAGCAACAGGAGAGAAGGTTTCACTATAATCTATGCCCTCTGTTTGGGTATAGCCTTTGGCCACCAATCTAGCCTTGTGTCTCTCAATAGTGCCATCTGACTTGAGTTTAATTTTGTAAACCCACCTACACCCCACTGCATCTTGTCCAGGTGGGAGTAATGTAACCTCCCAAGTATGATTCATCTCAAGAGCTTGAAGCTCAGTTTTCATTGCTTGAACCCAACTATCTAACTGAACTGCTTCTTTGTAAGTTTTGGGTTCCACAATACTATCAACAGCTGCCAGAAAATGAGTGTAAAGAGGTGTACTCCCAGAAACAGTATCATAGTGCATAGGGGTCAAGCAAGCTGAAACCAGTCTTGGTTTGTTAACCACAAAGTCTCTGAGATGTGGTGGAGTTCTGATGATTCTAGTGCTTCTTCTAACAATTTGATCAGGAGCAGAGAGTTGTGGAGACTCACTTGCTTCATGGACAGGAACAGTGTCTGTAGAAGGTGCAATTGGTGTTGCTGAGAGATCATTCATGTCAAAAGAAGTGTCTTGAGTGTGGCTGATAGGAAGTGTAAGATCTCTGATCAAAGAAGGCAGAGAATTGGATTTAGCAGCAAAAGGAAATACTGACTCATGAAATATAACATTTCTAGAGACAGAAAAACTTCCATCCTGCAAATTATAACACTTATAGCCTTTCATACCAAAAACATAACCCAAGAAGACATTAGGTGCAGCTCTAGGTTCAAATTTTGTTCTTCCCTGCATCAGAGTAGAGCTATAACATAGGCAGCCAAAAACCCTTAAAGAATCATAATCAGGAAGCTTTCCAAAAAGAGACTCATATGGAGACTTATTATGAAGAACCTTAGTGGGTGTTCTGTTGATAAGAAAGGTAGCAGTGAGTACACTATCTCCCCAAAATTTCAATGGTATGGAAGATTGAAAAGTCAAAGCTCTTGCCACACTCAGCAGATGTTGGTGTTTTCTCTCAACAACTGAGTTTTGTTGATGTGCTTCAACACAACTAAGTTGGCGTATTATTCCCTTCTCCAACATAAAATCAACTAATGCTAGCTCTTTAGCATTATCACTTCTTATCTTCTGGATCTTTGTCTTGAATTGTGTCTCAATCATGGCATAAAATTGAGGAATGTAGGTTTGAGCTTCTGACTTGTGAACTAACAAGTATACCCATGTCATCCTTGTAGCATCATCAACTAAAGTGAGAAAGTATTTGTGACCATCATAAGTGGGAACCCTATATGGACCCCATATATCACAATGTACTAGAGAAAAAGGTTTCATCTCTAGTTTACCAATGCTGGGATAATGCAATTTCCTCTGTTTAGCCAAAGGACACACTTCACAAAGAGTATTGTCCACTTCTGAAGTGGAAGACAAGATTTTATCAAGACACTTTAGTTTGACATCAGAAAGATGCCCTAATCTTCTATGCCAAACAGTTCCTGCACACTCTTTTGAGACTTTTGGAACCAGATTGCAAATAGCTAGAGTAGTATTTGTAGGAATAAGTAAATAAAGACCATCAACTCTTTTACCTTCACTAAGTATCTTTTGTGAATCAGCATGTATAATTTGGCATTTTTCTGCATCACAAAGAAAATGACACCCTTGCTGCTTGGCTAGCTGAGTCATGGAAATAAGATTAAATTGGAAGTCTGGAATACACAAAACCCCTTTCAAATGCAGTACAGAAGTAAGCTTCACTTCCCCAACATGTGTCACAGCTACCCTCTTGCCATTTGGCAGACAAACTTGAACATCTGAGACTCTAGTCACATTCTGCAACATACTTAGATCATGACACATGTGGTCTGTTGCACCACTGTCAATGATCCAAGCTTGAGAATCAAGAGAGGCAATTCCTTTTGATCCAACTAAACCATAAGTTTTCATGACACCACCCATAAAGTGGTTGTTATAAATAGAATCCCCCCTTGAGTGTTGACTAATAGGACTGTTGTGCACAAGAGATTCCGGCAGGGAGACCTCCGTGTACACCGTACGTAGTGGATCAGGGATCGCACAGGAAGAATAGGGGTGTGTGTAGGGAGAGAGTAAGTCAGTAGTAATGTCTGAGAGAGAGACAGAGGTTTGGCAGAGCTTCCGCGTATGGCAGTGTTGTCCTCTTTGTATGGAAAGAGTAACGATATATATATACTGGAGAACGTGGCCGTTGTAGTGTAGTTAATGCGCCCATTAATGGCGGCTTAATTAGCTTAACCGTAACGGCACGTTCGTCCGAGTATATAGGAACCGTTAGAGCACGTGGTGCGCGAGTACCGGAACCGTTACGAGGTTGACCGGGTTTGACCGGATTGACCGGGTCTAGGGAGCTCGTGCCATAGATCTCTCAAAACAGTTACTAAAGGTCGCGCGCGGGCTTGGCTCGCACGCGACAGGGCTTACCCTAGCCTCCAAACCACAAATCCCTACAAGTCCCGTGCAGTGGTATGCGAGGGCTCTGTCTCGCAGCCCCCACATGGATCAGCTCGGCTGGTGATCCTGTGTGTGTGGAGCACAATATGGTGTGCTGGATGATCGCCACGTGGCTAAGATTAGCCATGTCAGAAAGCAGTATCTACATTAGCCCCCTTTCTGCGCGTGAAGGCTTGTAGCTGTATAGGCTTCCATGCGCGGAAACCAACATGCGCGTCGTCGTCACGCACCAATTCAAATACGGGTAAGTTCAGCCCCCGTGCGTGTCATTATGACCTAAAACCCCTAGAGTCGTGCCGTCTGACCTTTAGGGTTTTAGGCGTGACGTCAGCCCGTCCTGTGATTGCGCGACACGACGGTGACGGTTGCGATTCGACTACTGGAGGGACGCAACCCCTCGTTCTTTTGGATAAATACCTTGTATCCCATTATTGCAGAGCATCACTTCTTTCTCTTAAAGTGAATGGTACCCGGAGATCTTCGAGAGCAGATCCAGATAATCAATCATCAGTTCAAGACTGCAAATCGTATTCTTCAATTGTGCATCTCCAAGCAGGCTTCAAGGAAACAAGGTTGGCCTCGTTTACTCTTGATTTAAACTACCAGTGTTTGCCTTGAATCGCATTGAATCTGTAAACCCATGAAGTGTGTGAAGAGGCTTTGATCTCTAAACCTGCTTCGTTCTTAATCTTTCAACAATATTGGATCTTGCAACTCCCCAATTTCTGAAATCGGCACTGGAACTGTTTGCTTCCTGTTGCATAGATCTCGAATTCCAAAATTCAAACTGACTGGTGTGGTATTTCTCCCCCCTTTTTTTTTTGCCCTTTTGCAGGAATGGCCAAAACAAGAGTAACCAGACCTGTCAAGGAAGATGAAGAGATGCCGGAGCTTCCGCGGTCTCTGTGGCGAAAAGCCCCCTTTCTGGGTGGGAAAGATTTTTACCACGCGAGGGTGAAGGCGAAGAGGATGCCTGATCCTGTTCCCGTTGAGCAGTTGTTAACCCTGACTCGCCCAGTTAACTCAGCCTTGCTCGAGTTAGTTGGCTCCGAGGATGTGGTTCGATTGGGAATTGAGAACGGGCACTTCCCATATACTGCGATTTCTACTCAGGCGTTTGTCCAGAAGTTGGACTACATGGATGAGTGGACTGACCACGTGTTGGGTAATTACGCCGAAACTCTTGATGAAGCCGGCATTTTCTTCGCTGTTCGTGCTATGAAGGGCGCTGCCGTGAAGTTGGATCAGTCCATGCTTCTAGACCTTCTGTCCCGCTATTCGCCTGCGACTCACACGTTTCACTTTGCTGAGTTCGAGGCTGCCCCCACGCTCGAGGACGTTCAAATGCTGTATGAGCTTTCCCCTATGGGTGAGGTGGACCCCTTGAGTCACTTAAGGACATCTGCGGAATTAACCTTGTACGCGCAGATGGAGGAGTGCTTAGCAGAGGTGAAGAAAATCTCCACTCGGTGGACCAGTACAAAACCTCTTCCGAACTGGCAGCTAGTTGATACGTCTGCGAAGAATACCTGGAACAAATGGTTGCAGTACTTCTTCCGAGACTATGCGAGCAGCAGCATCACTAAGAAGCTTTTGAGCGCGAACCCGGAGGCCGAGAATTACATAGAGGGCAAGGGTTATCACCTGACCCTTTGTGCTTTTCTTTGCGCTTGGCTGTCGAGATTTCTGATTGATGGTCACCCCCATGACGGGGTCTTCTACCATGTGCTGCCACTTGCGGTGAGGCTCGCTCTCGGCCAGAGAGTCGCACTTGGACCCTTGGTCTTGGGCACGCTATATTACAGGCTGGATCAGCTGGTTCTGGCGATGAAGGAATCGCGCGGCCGTCTCGATGTTCTGACCTTTGTCAATATCAGCTTTTTGACAATGTGGGTTTTTGAGCGCTGGCCGTCTTATGCTCCAACTCCCCTCCCACTTGAGAAGTGGTGTCCCCCAGGCGAGACGAAAGCGCTCAACAGCGGAAGGGCTGCGAGATGGTTTGGGGCAAGCAACACCAAGTGCACTTGGAGCTTGATATGCGACAAGCGAAGGGAGTTCACTGCCAGGCCTTACGCCACACGTGTTGAGAATGTGCGGTGGTTTCCGAAGCTATACCCCTCCGAAGGCATGGTCTTGTCAGAAGACCTTCTCTTTGAAAAGGGATCGCATTTCCACGAGCGCTATCGTGAGTTCTTTTGCTGGTGTCTGCGAGGTTCTCTTCCTGCACTTGCAGAGCATATTCGTGAGCTCGCGCCACGATATGAAAGGCTTACAGTGGATGTTGACCCCACTCGGGTCTCTCCTCAGTTTGGTTTCGATGCGGTGGCCCCATCAATCTGGCCCCAGTCTATCGTTAGAGGGTGCTACAAGCGCTTGCTGGCAAAGGAGTGCAAGACGGTCCTCATGAGCAATCTTCCCTTCGAGCAGCCTGCGGGAACTCGCAATGGTGGTTATTCCCAGAACTGGATCGCATACTGGCTTGCCCAGCAAACGAGGAGGGAGACCGAGGCGGCGGCACAGCCAGGAAGGGCCCCCTTGATCAAGAGAAACTCTTTTCCGTTTCGTCCCAATTGCAGTTTGAGCGAGTCTGAGTACGGTTGCTACTCGTTGTTGGACCGCGAGAACCATTTGTGCCCTGATTTCATTCTGAAGGAACAAGTCGATGCCATCAGGAAAGGTGACACGCAGGTCGTCAAATATAGCAAGGCGTTTGCTGAGGTAAGCAATTTCCTCGCGTGCTTTAAGCTTTTTGATTTCCTTGTACTGATGCTTTCATTCTGTATTATTCAGTGCCATGTGCGGAGGTTCGCAGCTGGTGATCGCTCCAAAGCGCTGGTGGACACTATTGTTGCCACCAGAAGGAAGGGGGAGGCGTACCGGTTAGCATGGAGGATGGATGCCGATGTTGAAACGAAGGTTCGCGCAGCCATGAATACTTTTGCTGACTCGCTGATAGACAACCCTCCGGCTCCGTCTCCTCCTAGAGATGACCCGTCCCCTCCAGCGACTGCGGCGCCGAGAGTGAAAAGACCTAGGCAAAAGGGAATTACGATTTCTTCCCCTAGGAGTGCTCCAGTCTCGCCCCCAGCGAGGTCCCATTCTGTCAAGGACAAGGGCAAGGGTCGTATGCCCAGCAAAGTGCGAAAAGATCTCGCAGTCGAGACCTTCGTTCCATTCAACCAAGAGGAAGAGGAAGAGAGGCAGGAGCCCCAGGCAAGTAATGGAGAAGAAGAAGGAACAGTTGTAATGCGCGAGGAAGAGTCAGGAGGTACCTCCGTCGCATTGCTTTGTCCTTTATCACAACTTCCATACAGTTCTTTTCTTTGAACCAAAAATGTATTCGCAGATGATGATGATGAAGCCGTTGGTGGCCTTGTGACCAAGAGGCAAAAGAGAGATGCCCAATCTGGCATTTCAGATGATCCTATAAGCGAGGATGTTCTTGCTGAGTCCCGGAGGACAGCCGCGGAGGCTGCTGAAAGAAGAAGGCAGCGAGAGGAAGAGGAACTCGAGCGTGTGAAGCAGCGGAGCCTCGAAGAGCAGCATGTCGACGACTTAGTGCGTCCAACTGGCGAGGAAGACGAGCTTCCCGAAGAAGTGGCTCCTCATGTGGAGGAGGAAGATGAGGTTCCCGGAGGGGATGCAGCAGAGCTAGAGCAAGCCCAAGCGGACTTCGCAGAGATCGCGGGTGGCGACAAAGGTGAGATCTTCAATCTCGCAGTTACTTATAGAGATGTAATTGTGGGTGCATTAAAGCACGGTGTGTCAAAGCCTGACATTCGCCGTTGGTTGGTAAGCAAATGCGGAGAACCCTCAGGTAATTATTTTGAGTGATATGCACATGCTAAGCTATAGCCACTTGAGGCAAGGTCATGACTGGTTTACTCGCATCCCAGGTCACGCCTCTCTTAAAGATTTGCTTAGTAAAGACACACTGATAGGGCACGGTTCCGCGTCCCTAGTGTATGATGAGGATACCTCGATCCCACCTTCGCGTGGAGGTGCTTATTCTCAGCTTTAGCAAAGATAACAAAATAACTTATAACACAAGTTACCTCATATTGTCGCATTTGGTATCGCAGGTCATGCTGAGGAACCTGAGCTGGAGCAGAGAAGCCAGACTTCTGCATCCCATGTTCCAATTTCGAGCTCCCATACCGAGAAGCCCGTCGCAGCTGCTGGACACGCAAGTGAGCATCTCGAGGATGTCATTGAACTCTCCGATGGTGTCGAAGCTGATGCTGTGCCGATGGACGAGGGTGTCCGTACCGGTGGTGGGGAAGAAAGGACAAGTGATGCTAATGTTTTCGCACCTGAGAATGTCTTTCGCCCAACGACTTCGGCTGTTCCTGTGCCTCCGGCAATGACTGAGCCAGAAGCACCTATTCCTGCGTGGAGCATTTGGGGCTCGCAGGTTGGGAACGTAGTCGCAGCTGGTGCGGCCTACACTCTTCCTCCTGACTATGAGAGGTTGGAGCTCGCAGCTGATAGGAGAGCCATGGAGCGAGGGCAGTCTTCGAACAACCCGGTGGCTCGCATTCCCTCTATTCACCAAATTCTGGAAGGCACTGGTAAGTAGAGATTTACCATTCGCACGTCGTATTATTTGCTTACGAGTTCTGACATTACAACTCGTTTTTGATGTCTCAGGTTTGAAGCAAACCGATGTAGACTGGGTGGTTCGAATGCGCCTCAGATACCCCCGCTCGTTCGTGAGGTGTCTGGAGATCGTTCCTTTTGACAGGAGGCTATTCCTTACTGAAGCCATTTGGATACTGGAACAGCTATGTGCGGCTACACCTGCGACCATTTCGGCCCAGAGTGCTGAATTGCTGTGTGGCATGTGCCAAAATCTCGTGCTCAAAGTCCAAGGCAGACTTGGTTTGAAATTCCTCAAGGACAGAGTTACACTGATTCGCGCAGCTGTAACCTTGAATCTTGGGCACCAGAATCTCGCAGCTGAGATGCAGAAGGTGGAGCAGCAAAAGCAAAAGGTTGATGAAGCTTTGAAGCTGTATGACGAAATGAATGCCAAGTGCGAGCAGCTAAAGCAAGAAGTGCAACAAGTGGAGAGGCTGATCGAGCAGTTCGAGCCCCAGGACTCCTTAGTCAGAAATTTGTTTTGACTTTTCGTATTTTTGAAAAGAAAGGAAAATGGCTGAGACATTAATGTAATGTTTTGAAACATTAATGTAATGTTGCTAGGGTTTCTCCCCCCTCTTTTTTGACAACAAACAATGAGTTTGCCCGTTTTGCCCTTTTCGGGATTTGATTGGACATTTTCTGTGCATATCCAATTATGACATCAGCAATTGATTCTTTGCTTGATTTTCGCGCTAATTTCGCGGCAGATAAGCACGCTTCCGTTGGGAAGTCCATCCGAATCATGACTATCCGTCATTTATTAGGATACGCAACCGAATCGTCGTAGCCTTTAGTAGGGTAACTGATTGTTACCGCTTTTCAAGGCGTAAGTGATTGAACTTACCCTCTTTTTGAATTTTGCTGACTCATCTTAAGCAACCGAAGAGTCTCCACAGGGCCTATATAAACCCCGTCTTTGCCATTTGGGTTCTTCATCCCAAACATGTGCTTTGCCGTGAGTCCTTACGACTGCTGGCTTCAACGCTTGTTTTTCGTTGATTCATGGCAACTTCAAGTTTTGAATCCTGAGTTTGCGCTTTGTGCTATAGAAATAGTTTCCAAGATCCACTTTATGAGGCTTATTGCTGTTTATAACCATCATAGAGAGGATGCAGATAATACCTCATGTGTGCTCGAAGAATTTTCTTCGTGTATTATGTGTGCAGGTCATGTTTCCGGCCGCCTCGTGGCGAGGTGCAGCGCCGTAGTGACCGTACTACCGTCTCGTAATGAACGGCGTGATTCTTCTTCAGCAGTAATGAAGAAGAATCCGTCACTTTCATGTTTGTGAGCCCGGGGTGACGAGCCGTCGCGTTCATCCCCGTCTACAAGGAGCCCTTGCCCTTTGGAGCTGCTGCTTGCCTGTAGATTGCCGGAACCGGTGGCTCCTTGGGCAAATGTTATGGGGAGCCTATCTGACAACGGTCTTGTCGGATAGCAGAATGTCGAGCGTATGGTTTCATGTGGCTCTTTTCAGAGCGAGATCCCCTTTGCTACAGATGTCACCCACAGATTTGGGCATCGTGTAGCCGGCGCTCGAAGCCAGGGCGGTTCATTCTTTGCAGTCCGGGTTTCCGTACCGTGTCTCTGCTGGCTGATCAGCCATTTTTCGAATGTATTGCAAGCCATGTTGGCTGTGTAGTTAGATGCGAGCTTTTCGCTTGTAAGCTGCTATCTAGATAGATAAAGTGTAAGTCATTTGACTCATAATGATAAATAGCTCTTGTACTATCTGTTCTTTGCAACAAAATACAATTTCGCATGCGTTTCGGCTTGTTTTGCCTTGCATAATTCCATGTAATGATTTCTCATATGCGATGTCAATTCGCAGACGTTTCGCTAGATCATTTGAGATCGTAATTTCGCAGCTGTGCCATCTTGACGGATGGGCTTGTAGTTGGTCGTTGTAAATCGTATGAGATCACGTTCACAACTTTCGCTATCATTTCAGATAATTTTCCACAGATCAATTAAGATCATTGAGCAGTGCGAATTGCTATCATAGAAGATAGGCTTTATCAGAAAACTGTTCGAGATCGTCTCGCGCATAAACTGTTATCACAGCAGATAGATCTTTGGAAGACCTAATAAAATGATTCTGCACGTACGTTGCCATCATAACAGACGGGCTTGGGTAATTAACCAAAATTACTTTGCGTAGAAATTGCTATCGTAATAGATAGGCTTAAGAAGACCATTATAAGATCGTATCTGTAGAACCTGCTATCTTCGATAGATAGGCTTTAGATGATCGATTGAGATCATTTTGTACTTCACTGCTTATCGCAAAAGATAGACTTTGGATGATCATGTAAGATCGTGTTTTCGCTTGGGTGCTATCGCAAGAGATAGGCTTTAATGATCACTTAAGATCGTATTTGTATTTGATTGCTATCGTGAGAGATAGGCTTCGGATGATCACTTAAGATCGCATTTGTGTTTGGGCTGCTATCGTAAGAGATAGGCTTTAATGATCGCTTAAGATCGCATTTGCATTTGGCTGCTATCACAAGAGATAGGCTTTAATGATCACTTAAGATCGCATTTGCATTTGATTGCTACCATGGGAGATAGGCTTTAGATGATCACTTAAGATCGCATTTGCATTTGATTGCTACCGTAAGAGATAGGCTTTAGTGATCACTTAAGATCATATTTGTAGTGGCTGCTATCGTAAGAGATAGGCTTTAAATGATCACTTAAGATCGCATTTGCGGGTAGCTGCTATCGTAAGAGATAGGCTTTAATGATCGATTAAGATCACATTTGTAGTGGCTGCCATCGTAGGAGATGGGCTTTAGATGATCGATTGAGATCGCGTTTGCTATCATATGAGATAGGCTTTGATGATCAATTAAGATCGCATTTGTAGTGGCTGCCATCGTAGGAGATGGGCTTTAGATGATCGATTGAGATCGCGTTTGCTATCATATGAGATAGGCTTTGATGATCAATTAAGATCGCATTTATAGTGGCTGCCATCGTAGGAGATGGGCTTTAGATGATCGATTGAGATCGCGTTTGCTATCATATGAGATAGGCTTTGATGATCAATTAAGATCGCATTTATAGTGGCTGCCATCGTAGGAGATGGGCTTTAGATGATCGATTGAGATCGCGTTTGCTATCATATGAGATAGGCTTTGATGATCAATTTAAGATCGCTTTTGTACTTGGCTGCTATCGTAAGAGATAGGCTTCAATGATCAATTAAGATCGCTTTTGCTATCATATGAGATAGGCTTTGATGATCAACTTAAGATCGCTTTTGCACTTGGCTGCTATCGTAAGAGATAGGCTTTAATGATCAATTAAGATCGCATTTGTGTTTGCTGCTATCGTAGAGATAGGCTTTTGATGATCAGTTAAGATCGTGTTTGTTTTGCTGCTATCGTAGAGATAGGCTTTTGATGATCAATTAAGATCGTATTTGCGTTTGCTGCTATCGCGGGGATAGGCTTTGATGATCAATTAAGATCACATTTGCATGAATTGCTGTTTGCAGCGAATGAATCATTGTTAACGGAGATATTTAAATAAAATAGAGCAATATAAGCGGCTAGAAATATGAACTTCTCATTTGGGAGAATTCTTTTATTACATCGCTCTCATATGGGAGAGGTAGAATTACAATCCTCTCATATGGGAGGGGAGATTGCATTAATCGTAGCCACATGAGATATTAAGCAACGTTATCATAAAACGTATGAAATAAGAGGAGTCAAGGATAGTACTTCTTGATCCAGCGCATGTTGACTGAGCTCGGAGTTGAGGCTGTGCCGTGCAACCTTCGTATGCTGCAGTAGCCACTATCGAAGACTTCTGTGACTTCGAAGGGTCCTTCCCAATTGGCTGCGAACTTCGGATGAGTTGCTTCTCGCATGCAGTGGTCGGATGCGCGCAAGACCAGGTCGCCAACTGCGAAATCTCGCCGCTGAACTGTCTTGTTGTAGGCGCGAGCGATTCTTTCTTGGTATCGCTTGTTAGTCCTTTTGGCTTGTTCTCGCTTTTCTTCCAGCAAGACTAAATCGTGATCGCGTTGATTTTCATAGAGCGCATGGAAGGCCAGCCGTGCCGAATTGACTCTGACCTCCGCAGGTACTACAGCTTCGGCCCCATAACATAATAGAAATGGCGAAGCCCCTGTGGGTGCTCTTGGAGAGGTCCTGTAGGCCCACAGAGCTATGTTAAGAGAGTCGACCCACTTCTTGTGGTCGTCCGCGACCATCTTGCTCAGAATTCTCAGCAGCGTTTTGTTAGTCGCCTCGGCTTGTCCGTTTCCCTTTGGATAATAGGGAGTAGAGCATATTTGCCTGATATTGTACTCCGCAAGTTTCGTGGCTACCTGCCGATTAACAAAAGGAGTACCGTTATCTGAAAGAATAGTATTCGGGATTCCGAACCTGCATACGATGTTTTCCTGGATGAAGTTGACCACAGCCAGCGCGTTTGCCGTCTTTAGTGGTATTGCTTCCACCCATTTGGTGAACAGCTCAGTTGCGGTGAGAATGAAATGGTTCCCATGTGACGTTGGTCGGATGGGGCCAATGAAGTCCAAAGCCCATGTGTGAAATGGCCATGGCGTTCCTAGTGCATGTAGGTCCACGGCGGGAGCGTGCACTAGGTTCCCTTTGAATTGACATTCTTGGCAGCGTCGCACTTTGGTGCGGCGATCGACCTCCATCGTGGGCCAGAAGTATCCGATTGAGAGGAGCTGTCTGCATAATTTCGCACCTCCCTGGTGTTCCACCTGATGAGAGAGGTCCATGACTTCTTGTGCTTCCCTATCGTCCAGGCATCGCAGCAAGTTGCCCTCGTGGCCTTTTCGCCAAAGCAGGTTTTCCTGAACCATGTATCGAGAAGCTTTCCTTCTCAATTTGTCGGCCTCTTTTCTTGATTCAGGTACGGTGCCCTGGGTGAGGAATTCGAACAATGGCTTCCTCCAGTCCGTGTCGTCGTCGGTTAGAGCGACAAGTAGAGAATCCTTGATCAGTGCGCAACTTTCGCACTTCCCTTGTATCAGGGCTGCAGCTGTAGACATGTCTGGCCAATGAATGCCATATCTCTGAGCTTTCCTGTAGATTGACACCTCGCTTTCTCCGCAAGCGTGTTGGTGAATCTTTTCTAACAGCTGTTGTCCCTCTTGCTCGGAGACACATCGCATGAGTATCCCTCCAGAACCCTTGTAGTAAAGGGTATTGTCGTGGATGCAGTATCCTTTCGTGAGTGCCCAGCCCTCGCTGCTGGTGCCTTTCGCAATAGCTTGCAGGATTGCTTTTCGCCAATCTGCGTCATCTATGTGTTCATCGTCGCACGCATCTTCTGTTAATGCCGACGATGTTCGCACTTCGATGGAAATCCTCGCGGGGCATTTGTCTATGCTGACCTTAGATCCCAGAGTTGCTAAGGCGTCTGCATGCCTGTTGTCCGCTCGGGGCTTGTGCTCGTATTTCACGTCGCAGAATTGCTGCATCAGCTTTTGCACTAGAGTGCGGTATGACAGGAGGTTGATTTCCTTCAGACCGTACTCGCCCGAGGCTTGCTTAACAATCAGCTTGGAGTCTCCCATGACTGTTAAGTTGCTCACTTCCAGAGCTTTTGCTGCACGAAGTCCCGCGATAAGAGCTTCGTATTCCGCCTCGTTGTTCGTGACTGCGAAGTTGAGTTTTGCGGACATCTGTATGACTTCCCCGTCGGGCTTTGTCAAGACTATCCCAATGCCTCCACCTTTTCTGGTTGACGAACCGTCGAAGTGGAGGGTCCAATAGGGCACGTCGATCGCGTAGATTTCAGGGCCTTCGAGCTCTTCTTCGATCACAGGTTCGTGGCTGTTGTCGGGAAACTGCGCCAGCAGATCTGCTACCGCCTGCGACTTGATCGCCCTTGGCTTCACGCATGTAATATCGTATTGAGAGATGGTCATGTACCATTTCGCCAATCTCCCGCCCGGAGTAGTGTGAGTTAGCAAGTATCTTATGGGGTCGCTTTTGGTGACCACCACTACTTTGTGCGATGCAAAATAGTGTCTCAACTTCTCTATCACAAAGAATAAGGCAAGGCAGTGACGCTCGATGTCTGTGTACCTTGACTCAGCAGGCTGTACGATGCGAGAGATGTAATAGATAGGCCTCTCTTGGCCCTCATACACCTGAGCCAAGAGTGCTCCTATAGATCTCCTTGTTGATGTAAGATATAGCAGCAGCGGTGATCCCAGTTGAGGCGCGATCATGATCTTTGGGGATGTAAGTATCTCCTTTAGCTTTTCGAATGCGGCTTCATGGTCAGGAGCCCAGTTGTACGCGGCGTCCTTCTTGAGAAGAGTGCTGAAACAGCATGTGATTTCGGCGATTGCTGGGATGAATCTCCGCAGATATGACAATTTTCCCAAGAATGTTTTCAAGGCGCTTTGGTTGTGAGGTGGCGTCATGCTGGTGATGGCTGACACTTTCGCAGGGTCAGGCTCGATCCCTTGGCGATGAACCACGCATCCCAAAAACTTTCCCGAAGTTACGCCGAATGCGCATTTCATGGGGTTCATTTTCAGTTGAAAGCTTCTGCATCTGTTGAACACCTTTCGCAGGTCTGCAAGGTGATCTGCTTCGTACTTGGATTTGACTACCAAGTCATCCACATAGAATTCCACCTCTTTGTGCATCATGTCGTGGAATAGGGCCATCATAGCCCGCTGATAGGTTGCACCTGCGTTCTTAAGACCGAACGGCATTACCGTATAGTTAAATACCCCGACGGGAGTGATGAATGCAGTCTTCCTCGCATCTTCGGGATCCATTTTGATCTGATTGTATCCGCTGAAACCGTCCATGAAACTGAACATGCGATGGCCTGCCGTCGAATCGATAAGTAAGTCGATGTTAGGCAGTGGGAAATCGTCCTTAGGGCAGAAGCGATTGAGATCGCGGAAGTCCACGCAGATGCGGAGCTGTCCGTTCTTCTTCACTACCGGCACGATGTTGGCCAACCATGTGGGATGGTGATTTGGCTCTATGAACTTGGCGTTTAGGAGTTTAACGATCTCCTGCTTGATCTTGACGTTGAGCTCCGGCCTGAAACTTCTGGTGCTTTGCTTGACCGGTTTAGACCCTGGGATGATGTCTAAACGGTGCATGGTGATGCTCGTGTCCAGACCTGGCATTTCATCGTATCCCCATGCGAATACGTCCTTGTATTCAGTTAGGAGCTGTAGCAGCCCTTGTTCCTCTTCGCTTGTGAGGTCCGCACTCAGGAAGACTGGCCTCTTCTTTTCCTCGTTCGGGCTGAGGAACACCTCCTTTAGCTCTTGCTTTTGTGGTCGCGGCCTGTCTTCCATGCATTCGGGGGCTTCTTTGAGTTTCTCCTCTGGAGTGCCCCGTGTTGGCTCTTCTGTGAGCGCAACTTGCTCGATTTGATTGATTTGCCCAGGGACATCCCCATGCCCGTGTGAGGACGTCCCCGCGCACCTTCATATGCGATAGCATTTCTTCCCGTTGGCGTAGAAGCTCTCTATCTCCTTGCCCTCGGGGTCATGCTTTGCGATCCTCTTCAGAGTGTAGACACTCTTGCGATGATATGCGATGCGCGGCGCCTCTTCGTGGGTAGGCGGCTTTTCTTCGGTGTCTCCCCTTGTCACCATCACGCCTGCAGGTGACTGGTCCTTGATGTCCTCCCAGAGAGGCAAAGGAGTAGGGTTGAATGGTCCGGGTGTTTGCTCGTCCGCCATCTCGGTGAACCACACCGCCTCGCTGAGATGTGCTTCGTCCAAGTTGAACGGGTTAGTTGAGGCTGGTATCTCGACAATCCTGTCGTTCCAGATAGCTTTCATCACCTGGTGAGCCGTGGAAGGGATTGCGTCGAAGCGATGAATCCAGGCTCGACCGATGATCATGTGATATGTGGTGTTCGCATCTATGACATAGAACTTCGCCGAACACTTGATCTTGCCAATCTGAACGCCTAGGCGGATCCATCCGATCGTCATTCTAGAGTCGCTTCCGAATCCCACCAGCGGGGATGGACGTTTGACCACTCTGTGCTCGGGGATCCCTGCTAGCTTCAGCGTGTGGAGTGGAACAACATTGACCGCTGCTCCTCCATCGACGAATGCTCGCTTGAATTCGACGCCGTTGATGATGGCGGTCACGTACAGGGGCCTCTGATGGCTCGCATCTGTCTTCTTGTCGCTGGCAGAAAAGGTCATAATCTTTTCTGTGGGACGGGACGCCCTGATGACCTTCCCGTTGGAGACCACAAGTTCCTCTTCGTAGTCCTCCGCTATCCTTAAGATTGCCTTCGTCATATCCGATCTGCATTTTTCGGAGAAGTTCATCTCGTCGAAGAATTTGTTGAAGCCATGCGACCCTTTCATGCGGTCGGCACGCTCATCCTCCGTGTCCATGCTATAGTCTTCCTCTTCATGGACTTCAGCAATGATGGGTAGACCATCCTCTGCGACTTCTTCCAAGTCCACTATTGAGATCATGGCGACCTCCTTGCCTTTTGAGCCCGAGTCTGTATGGGCAGGCAGTGGGTTGTTGCGCACATCCTTCCGGTGGTCGCTGACGATGAGTTCGCCGTTCTTCATCTTCTGGTCGAACGCGAATCTGAGCTTCTTGCACTCGGCAGTGGGGTGCATGACCTTGCCGTGGTATTCGCACCACTTAGGGTCCCTCGTCATCTCCTTGGAGGGTTTTTGCTCTAGCGGTGGCAGGATGCCGTCTTTACGCCACTGTCTACAGAGATCGCTTGCTTCCTCCACCGAGCATGGCAGAGGCGGTGCATCGAAGTTTCCGGCTTTTGCTTGTTTCTGAGGCGAAACCGCGTTGACCTCAGCTTCGCGTCCTCGCTTGTAGCCGAATCTGCCGATCTTGTAGGTGGTGCCGCTCGCAGGTCGTTCTGGAGCGCTCTTCTTTCTCTGTCTCTCGACGATGGGCTCGATGTTCATCGTGCACTCGATGAGCTTTGAAAATGTGGGTGTCTGCAGATTGATTAGCATGCTCTTGTACTCATCTCGCATGCACTGCAGGCATATCTCTACGAGTCGGCTTTCGAGCATGGGATCCTTGCACTCCAGAGATTTCGCTCTGAATTTCTTGATGAAAGTGATCCCATCCTCCTCGCGTTTCTGATACATCCGCGAGAGATGGATCATCGTCACCTTCTCCTCCATCTGGAAGAACTTAGTGTAGAACTTCTGGACCATGTCGTCCCAGGTCTTCACGGATCCGGCCTCCAATGTTCGGTACCATTTGTATGCTACATTCCCAAGAGTCTTTGGGAATTCTCGCATCAGCAGTTTGGGATCGGCTCCATACGGACCCATGACATCAATGAAACGCATGACATGCTCATGGGCGTTTCCATTGACGTCTTCGAACTTATCCCATTTAGGAGCCTTGTACCCCACTGGGTTGGGCATGAGATAGATCTCCCGTGGAATGGGCGGATCGTTGTCCAGCTTCGGGATGATGGTATCCGCGAGCGACTGATGAGCCAAGATGGAGTCCACGCGCTTCTGCAAAGACGTCATGCATTCTGGAATGCTCCCCTCTGTAGCTGGCGGAGGGGTTGCCGTAGGCGGTGGCGACACATATGCCGCCGGAGGATTGGGAGTGTATTGACTGCCCGCGTTTCCCCAGATCGTTGCTGGTGGAGGCAGAGTGTATTGCAAAGTTGGGTTGGACGCCAAAGCCGTGGGCTGAGAGGCGTGAGCAGCAGGGGGTAGCATCTGCGCCGTTGACCCTTGGACCGAAGGCAGCTGCGTGGCCGACGGTGGAGTCTGCAGATGAGGATTGGGGGGCGTGGCCGATACTCCCAATCCTGGAGCGGTAGGGGTACCTCCTCCCTGAGGGATAGCGGTAACCGGTGGAGGATTTGGTGCAAGGGTGTTCAGAACGACCAAAATCCGTTCCAATTGCGCAGATTGAGACTTGAGAGCTTTTGCCTGACTTTGGACAGTGGCGTCCAAAGACTCTAAAGTCGGTGCCTCGCCGGGTGTCGTCGGAGTACGGCGGACTTCTTCTCCTGAGGGAGTTTCGGCGGAAGGCGATCGGTTGCTGACATCGTCCTCCTGAGACATGGTTGCTTTTGCTGGTAAGTTCACGTCGGGTTCACCAAAATGTGCACAAGAGATTCCGGCAGGGAGACCTCCGTGTACACCGTACGTAGTGGATCAGGGATCGCACAGGAAGAATAGGGGTGTGTGTAGGGAGAGAGTAAGTCAGTAGTAATGTCTGAGAGAGAGACAGAGGTTTGGCAGAGCTTCCGCGTATGGCAGTGTTGTCCTCTTTGTATGGAAAGAGTAACGATATATATATACTGGAGAACGTGGCCGTTGTAGTGTAGTTAATGCGCCCATTAATGGCGGCTTAATTAGCTTAACCGTAACGGCACGTTCGTCCGAGTATATAGGAACCGTTAGAGCACGTGGTGCGCGAGTACCGGAACCGTTACGAGGTTGACCGGGTTTGACCGGATTGACCGGGTCTAGGGAGCTCGTGCCATAGATCTCTCAAAACAGTTACTAAAGGTCGCGCGCGGGCTTGGCTCGCACGCGACAGGGCTTACCCTAGCCTCCAAACCACAAATCCCTACAAGTCCCGTGCAGTGGTATGCGAGGGCTCTGTCTCGCAGCCCCCACATGGATCAGCTCGGCTGGTGATCCTGTGTGTGTGGAGCACAATATGGTGTGCTGGATGATCGCCACGTGGCTAAGATTAGCCATGTCAGAAAGCAGTATCTACAACTGTCCATCAATGTAGACTGAGAGCTGTGTGATGGAGAAGACCCTGAGTTTGTGTCACTTGAACTCCCCTGATTGGATTGACTCATTTGTGTATTAATATAGCTCATCATTTGCTGACATTGTGATTGAGTAAAAGGAAAAGCTCCTTTTGTGTGGGATGAATCTGAAGACACATCTTCAGCAACTACATTGTGTGCTTGAGCTTTATGTTTGCTCTTGAAGTTAGAGGGGTAACCATGAAGCTTCCAACATTTTGCTTTGACATGCCCTGTGCCTCCACAGTGATGACAATGCAGTCTAGATTTAAGACTTCCTTGAGAATGACCACTGTTAGCATCCACCTCTTGGTGTTGAAAATTCATGTTGTGCCCTCCTGCATTGTGTGTATTGGAGTACATGTGGGGTGGTAACTGTTGATGGTTATTAGCATACATAGCCATTGTGGGAGATGCTGAATTACCCAAACTGATATTTCCTTGCATCTCTTGCTGCACCACTTTGGCAAAAACCTTGTTTAAACTAGGCAATGGATCCATCAGCAAAAACTGATCTCTAACAGCTGCATACCCCACATTTAGCCCCATAAGGAACTGCATTATATGCTCCTGTTCTTGCTTTCTATATATTGTAACCAATATATTACAAGCACAATTTTGAAGCACACCACAAGAGCAAACTGGTCTCTCAATGTAGTTGTCTAACTCATCCCATAGAGATTTCAACTTTGTAAAATAACCTGTGACAGTCATTCCACCTTGTCTTAGACTAGAAATGGCACTACGAAGCTGGAAAACCTTAGGTAGGTTCTTCTGTGAGAATCTTTCAATCAAATCAGTCCAAATTTCTTTAGCTGTTGCATAATACACAACACTAGATGCTATCTCTTTGCTCACAGAATTCAAAATCCAGGACAGTACCATTCTATCACATCTCTTCCAAAGAGAATACAACTCAGTATTACGCTCAGGTTCAACTATAACTCCGGTCACAAAATCCAATTTGTTTTTAGCCTCAAGGGCCACAACCATAGATCTGTACCATATGTTAAAATTTTCACCATTAAGAACCTGAGTAACTGATAACTCCATATTTGAAGTTATATTCTTATATGTTTCCTTACCGTTTTGCGTGTATTCCGATGCGTTTTGATAGATTTTGGATCATTTCTTGCTAAAGTTGAGCATGTTGAGTCTTTGCACGTTAATGATGAGTCCGGGCACTTTTTGCATTGATTTTGGCTATATTTTATCACGTTTGATCTTCCGGTATGTTTCTCGTGTTGTGGTTTTCAGGAACCGGGAGCTCGGGACGTGACGTTGGAGCAAAAGTGAACTTCGGAAAAGTTGGAGGCTCAAAGGATGCTCGGGAAGTGAAGACGGAAGGAAAAAGAGCAAGAAGATGGAGTTTGAAAGGTGGAAGATGAGAAGTAATCGTACGTTTACCTCAAGGTAATCGTACGATTACCTTCATCCAGAAGTAATCGTACGATTACTTAGATGTAAACGTACGATTACCTATGAGGCAAGTAATCGTACGATTACATCAAGGTAATCGTACGATTACCTCTGCGGCCAGAACTGAAATTTTGGGTTGTTTTCGCTATTTTGGCATAGTTTTGGGAGTTTGAAGCCACAAAAGACTTAGGAAACATTGGGGAACGACATTCAACATCAGAACACACCTTGGGAGTCGTGCTTGGAGTGCTTGGGAGCTAGGTCGAGAGCTTGGATCATTCGTTTGGCTTCTCTTCTTCTTTTCTTCTCTAGTTTTTGATACTTGATCATGAAACTTTGTATTATGAACATGATTATGAGTAGCTAAACCCTTATTTTGGGATATCTCGTAGGAAACTAGGGTTTGATCACTACAACTTGTGGTTTATGGATTTTCTCTCATGCTTTTATGCTTAATTGATGATTTCTTCTCTAGTTATGTGTATTTTATGCTTTTAATTTATCAATTCTATTGATAGACGTATTAATAGGATTGTGCTAGGTTAAGAACGATAGAGGAATCTACGTTCGTTGCCCGGAAAATTGAAATACACACTAGCCGTATCTAGGGTTGAGGAATCTTGCTAGTTAGCTAAGAACAAGAGTAGAAATTAGTATCGTAATGCGTGTTTGAACTTGAGTAAGCTAGAGGAATCAGTTACGATAGTTTAGGCATAGTTATTGGTTGAGACATCTTCAATATACAATTGCTCGTTTAACTAGAATAAGAACTCATCGTGTTAGTAAAACATAAACCCAGCGTAGTGTGACATTCCTAGTGGTCCGTAGAGATATCCTGAATTTAATCAAACTTGATACACAACAAAATCAACCCGTGCTCGTTAATCTTGAAATAATTCTTTGAATTATTTGAGATAATTGTTACGTTTAATTTATTAGTAGAAATAGAACAAAACAACTGCGCTTTGCCCACATAAAGAATAAGCTTAATAGTTAGTTTACACGAAGTCCCTTGGGTTCGACAAACCGGACTTTTCCGATTATTACTACACCGACAACTGTGCACTTGCAGTTGGAGCGTGTCAAGTTTTTGGCGCCGTTGCCGGGGACTTCGGTTGAATTAGCTATTAGTTTTCTCTTTAGGGATTTACTTTTCAGTTTATATTTGTTACTCACCTGTTTTGTGTGTGTGATTCGCGTTTCAGGTCTGATTCATTTGGTGCATGTCACGTTCTAGAGACGAGCCTTTGCATCCAACACTTGAAGACCCGGAATCCTTATTGCGAGCACAGAATAGAGACAAGAGGAAAGCAAATTCAGTTCAAATGGACGAGCAAACTAGAGCTGAGTTTGAGAGGTTCCGCAAGGGCCTCGAAGATGCGGAAGCAGCTAGAGCTGCAGCTGTGGAGGATGCAGCAAATCGAGCAAGGGAAACTGAGGAGCTTAGGGCTCAAATGGCTGCGATGCAAGCCATGATTGATCGCATGAATCCCCAGAATCCACAACAACTCCCTGGTGCAGAAATAGTTAATGGGAACAATGGAGGAGTTAATGGTGGAAACAACGGTGGCAATGGGAATAATGGGGGTAATAATCGGAACAATAACGGCCGGAATGTGGTAGAGCAAGTCAACAATGCTGAGGAGGATGACCGTCCTTTGGTGGACTACTTCAGAACTACACCGGATGGATATCAGCCTACCATTGTCAGGCCGCAGATTAATGCCGCGCATTTCGAGATTCGCCAACCGTTGATCAATATGGTTAGGGATGAGTGCCTATTCACGGGAGCCCCGAGTGATGATCCACATCAGCACTTGCTCAACTTCGAGCAGATTACTTCTACCATGTATGACCAGAGAGTGCCAATCGAGACTATAAAGCTCATGCTTTTCCCCTTCTCTTTATCGGGAAAGGCAAAGACATGGCTTATGGAACTTCCAGCAGGCAGCATAGTTACATGGGCAGATTGTAGCAGAGAGTTTCTCAGGAAGTATCTTCCACCATCTAAGGTTGCTCAACGGATGGCTGACATAACCACATTTAAACAGCAGGAAGATGATTCTCTGGGTGACACGTGGAGAAAGTTCAACCAGCTCCTTCGCAGATGCCCTACTCATGGGGAGCCATGGTATAAACTTCTTCACTATTTTTATAATGCTTTGGACAGGGAGACTGCTAGTGAACTAGACATGATGGCTCAAGGCAATTTTATGGGGATGGGACTACAGAGATGTCGTGATTTGCTAGATAATGTAGCAAAACGTGAATCCACGAGGTCTGAAACTCGTAGAAGCACGAAATCAGATGGAGCATTGGTTAGTCAGATTGAGTCTATGGTGGAACAGAAATTTGAACATCAGATGGCAGTTATGACATCGGCTTTCAGTCATTTGAATCCATCGGCACAGGTGAAGTCAGTGGGAGAGATGGTAGCAGATGCAAATCAGGGATATGGGGATGGCATTGAAGATGTGAATTACATGGGTCAACAAAGACAGCAGCAATGGCCAAACACCTATCATCCTAACAATCGCAATCACCCCAACTTTAGCTATGCCAATCCGAATAGTGGTTTATATGCGCCAGGTCATAGGCCAAATGTTCCATACCAAGCTCAGAGACAGGCTCCACAACAACAGGCTTCAGCCCCACCCTCAGAAGAACAGGATACAAATGCGATGTTGAGGAAACTGCTAGCTAGCAACGACAAGATTGAGAGTAAAATTGTTGCAATGGAAGCCTCGTTAAAGAATCATGAGACACAAATTGGCCAAATAGCTAATCAGAATCCTCGACTCCCACCAGGTATACTCCCGTCTAACACTATCACTCCAACTGAGCAATTGAAGGCTATTACTACTCGCAGTGGGACCACTACCCAAGATCCCCCATATCCTACCCATGCGCGAGCTGAGGCGACTAAGGCCACTGAAAAAGCCTTGGATGAAGAGATTCCCGTGCCTACCGTGATTCCCCAATCAAAGGACACGGTGAGGAAGTCGGATGAGAAACAGAAGCCAAGGGAGGAATACAGTGTGCGAGTGCCATACCCGCAGAGATTGAAGAGTCAAGAGGATGCTAAGCATTTCAAGAAGTTTGTGGATATCTTCAAGAAACTGCACATTAATATACCTTTTGCGGAGGCCATTTCACAAATGCCTAAATATGCCAAATTTCTCAAGGACCTCCTTTCTAATAGGAGACGCATGGATGACTTTGAAACCGTGACTCTGAATGAGGAGTGTAGCGCGGTTGTGCAAAAGGCGCTACCAAAGAAGATGAAAGATCCGGGCGGTTTCATCATTCATGTTACATTGGGAGATGCATTTCATGGGAGGGAATTGTGTGATCTTGGGGCAAGTATTAATTTGATGCCCACATCGGTTTTTGAGCAACTTGGTGTGGGAGATCCTAAGCCTACCAGGATGTGCTTGCAGATGGCTGATCGCACTATAAAACGCCCCAGGGGTGTTTTAGAGGACGTATTAGTGAGAGTTGAAGGACTCATCTTCCCAGCGGATTTTGTGATCTTAGACATGGAGGCTGACGATGATGTTCCTCTTATTTTGGGTCGCCCATTCCTAGCTACTGGGAGGACTATCATTGATGTGGCCAATGGAGAGCTGACTATGCAGATCAACGATGAGAAGGTGGCCTTCAATGTATTTGAGGCTATGAAGTTTCCCGCATATGCGGTAAGTGAGCAGTGCTTCGGGGTGGAGGCCTACACGCCGGACGAAGAGGATGATATTTTATTGGAGCAGCTATATGAGGAGCTTGTTCTACTTGATTCCAGCGAGAAAGAGCAAGCATTTGATGTTCATTGGCGTCAGCCCCTACCCCTCTTTAATGAGGGAAGCAGGAAGATTCTTACTCCTTCTCTTATTACTGCTCCTATTTTAGAATTAAAGCCTTTACCTGTACATTTGAAATATCTATACTTGGGATCTAATGAGTCTTTACCTGTGATTGTGTCTGCATGTTTGGACAGGGAACAGGAGGAGCAGCTTCTCAAGGTACTACAGGAGAGAAAGGCAGCTATGGGATGGACCATAGCGGATATCAAGGGGATCAGCCCCACAGTTTGCCAGCACAAGATTCGGCTCATGGAAGACAAGAAGCCGGTAGTTCAGTTTCAGCGCCGCCTCAATCCTCACATGCAGGAGGTGGTGAAGAAAGAGGTGCTTAAATGGTTGGAGGCGGGCATCATTTATCCGATTTCCGACAGCACATGGACTAGCCCGGTACAATGTGTCCCTAAGAAGGGGGGTATAACTGTGGTGGAAGGGGAAAAAGGTGATCAAATCGCTACGCGTACTGTTACTGGGTGGAGAGTTTGCATGGATTACCGCAAGCTCAATGATGCCACTTTGAAGGATCATTTTCCCCTTCCATTCGTTGATCAGATGCTTGATAGGCTAGCACATCACTCTCATTATTGCTTTTTGGATGGGTACTCCGGGTACAACCAGATAGAAATTGAGCCAGCTGACCAGGAGAAGACGACATTCACTTGTCCTTATGGGACTTTCGCTTTTAGACGCATGCCTTTTGGGTTATGCAACGCACCTGCTACGTTTCAGAGGTGTATGATGTCGATCTTCTCTGATATGATGGAGCAGAACTTTGAAGTGTTCATGGACGACTTCTCGCTCTATGGTGATGGATTCGAAGACTGCCTGCAGCAGTTGGCCCGGGTTCTTGATAGATGCATTGACACCAACCTAGTGCTCAACTGGGAGAAGTGTCACTTCATGGTTATCGAGGGTATTGTTTTGGGCCACAAGATCTCCAGCAAAGGATTAGAGGTGGATAGAGCCAAGATTGAGGTTATTGAGAAGCTTCCTTACCCTACCTCTGTTAAAGGGGTAAGGAGTTTCTTGGGACATGCAGGGTTCTATCGGCGCTTCATTAAAGACTTCTCGAAGATCACGAAACCTTTGTGTGGATTGCTTAAGAAGGACGCAGTTTTTGATTTTAATGCGGAGTGCAAGTCGGCTTTTGATTTGCTCAAGGAAAAGCTGATTAGCGCGCCTATCATCACCACACCAGACTGGTCCCTACCATTTGAGCTCATGTGTGACGCTAGTGACTATGCGGTGGGAGCAGTTCTAGGCCAGCGGAAAGATAAGGTAGCTCACGTCATTTATTATGCCAGTCGTACTCTTAATGATGCACATGTTAATTATGCTACCACGGAGAAAGAGATGTTGGAAATCATATTTGCGTTGGACAAGTTTCGTCCATATCTTGTGGGTTCTCAGGTGACGATCTTCACGGACCATTCAGCCCTCAAGTACCTTCTCACCAAGAAGGACGCCAAGCCAAGATTGATCCGGTGGGTGTTGTTGATGCAAGAGTTCGATGTAGTAATCAAAGATAAAAAAAGGGGTAGAAAATGTGGTTGCAGACCATTTCTCAAGACTGGAGAACGATAAGCAGGAAGATTTGCCAATTCGAGAGGATTTTCCAGATGAGCAGCTCATGGTTGTGGTTGCAGCTGTGCCTTGGTTTGCTGATTTGGCAAATTTCAAGGCACTCAACATTGTGCCCAAGGACCTGAATTATCACCAGAGGAAGAAGTTCTTTGCAGACGCGCGACAGTATTTCTGGGATGATCCTTATCTGTTCAAGTTGGGGGCGGACAATGTATTGCGGAGATGTGTTGCGGAACCGGACACGTTAGAGATTCTTAGACACTGCCACGAGTTGAACTGTGGGGGACATTTCGGCAAATCACGCACAGTTGCGAAGGTACTGCAGAGTGGTTTCTATTGGCCAACCTTGCATAAAGACGCCCATCTATTTGTGCAGCAGTGTGACCGATGCCAAAGAACAGGTAATATCTCTAACCGAAATGAAATGCCTCAAAATTTCGTGTTAGAAGTAGAACCGTTTGATGTGTGGGGGATTGATTTTATGGGGCCATTCCCATCGTCGCTTGGTAATCTGTATATTTTGTTGGCTGTTGATTATGTCACCAAATGGGTGGAGGCTCTGGCTTGTCCAAAGAATGATAGTGCTACAGTCGAGAGATTCTTACGCAAAAATATCTTCACAAGATTTGGAACGCCCAGAGCCATTATTAGCGACGACGGATCACACTTTGTGAACAAGGTTTTTGCCAATACCTTGAGCAAGTATGGGGTAAAAACACATAAAATCTCATTGGCCTACCATCCGCAATCCAATGGACAAGCTGAAGTGTCTAACCGTGAGATCAAGGGGATTCTAGAGAAAACTGTCAATCCAGGGCGCAAAGACTGGGCTCTACACTTGGATGATAGTTTATGGGCATACCGGACTGCATACAAGACTCCCCTTGGCATGTCTCCCTACCAACTCGTTTTCGGGAAATCATGTCATCTGCCGGTAGAACTTGAGCACAAAGCGTTTTGGGCGCTAAAGAAATTAAACTTGGATGCTAAGCTCTCTGGTGAGCTAAGGAAGCAGGCATTGCTTGAGTTAGAAGAACACAGGTTGATGGCATATCAGAGTGCCAAGATCTACAAAGAGAGGACCAAGCAATGGCATGACAAGCATATCATTCCACGAGATTTCAAAGTAGGCCAGAAGGTACTGATATTCAATGCCCGACTGAAATTGTTTCCGGGCAAGCTGAAATCAAGGTGGAGTGGTCCATTTACAATTACATAGGTTTACCCATGGGGATCGCTCGAGGTAGAAGCTGAGAATGGGAACAGGTTCAAGGTAAATGGACAGCGAGCAAAACCATACGTGGACGGGAATTTCATTGGGGTTATCGAGAGCCTCAAACCAATTCCCGATATCTGAGCTCATTTGAGGTAACTTGGTCGGGCCGTCGACCTTAAATTACAAAGCGCTTGTTGGGAGGCAACCCAACCTATTTACTGCATAGTGTAGATTTCAATACTGTTTTGTTATTTGATTTTGTTATAACTATTTGAGAGGTGCGAGAGAGTGGATTTAATATTTTCAATGAGTATGTGCAGGAATTCTAGGTGGAAGGCCTATTCCGGATCCCCCTTCTTGATACGTGAGTGAAGAATTGCACGAAAAACGAGAAAGAGCAAGCCAAAACGCGTATCGGGACCCGGAATGAAGAAATAGATGATTTACGTCATTCCTACACGTACTCAACACACGCACCTGGGGAAGATCAAGTTTCCGGACTCCCCTTATTGATATACGCGAAGAAGACGTAAAGAGAATGAGAAAGTTGGCACAATGGCACGGATTACGAGGTAAATTTTTGAAGACAGGACTGTGAGCTGATTTGAACAGTGCCATAGTGTGGGGGTGTTCGAGAGCTTTCTGTGGATAGGTGGATCGCGTATATCGGAGTCCGGACGAAGAAGTTATGCCAAAAAGGATGTTGCGAAGAGGAAGGGAGTCAAAAAGCATCCGGAATTGCCAAACGGGTCTTTGGAATGAGCAAATTGAAGGATAAAAGGTTCCCCGGACTTTGGGAATCTTTTATACCATAAATGGAGTCTCGAGGTCGAGGAGATCCATGACAAACCAAAGAAACGAGCAACAAAGACGAAAAAGGATGCTAAAAGGCGTCCAAAAGCATCCGGAAATGCAAAACGAGCCTTTGGAAGCGCGAAATTGAAGAATGAAAGGTTCCCCGGACTTTGGGAATTTTTCTACATGAGAAGAGATCCCGCACTCCCCATCTTGATGAAGGTGATTGCAAAATTTTGAAGAAAACGACAAATTGGGCACAATTTGGATATTTTTCGCGTAATTAAGCGATAATTGAGGAAAGACGGGAAAACGATCCGGAAACGGGACGTTATTTTTACGACCAAGACATACGTCGGAAAAGGGATCCAAATGTGCAAAAATCACACTCATCGGAGTTCGGGATCAAAATACGAGGTAAAGGTTATATTTTGGTTATTAAAATTTTTTCTCCTGCACAAAAGTAATCGCACGATTACCTTAGAGTAATCGTACGTTTACTTTTGCCTTAGAAAAATTTTTGGGGTGGAATTTTGGAGAAAACTCACTGCCCATTCGTACGAAAGTAATCGCACGATTACTTTAAAAGTAATCGCACGATTACTTAAAAGTAACCGTACGGTTACCTTAAAAGTAATCGCACGATTACTTAAAAGTAACCGTACGGTTACTTTAAAAGTAATTGTACGATCACTTAGAAGTAATCGTACGATTACTTCTTACTTAGAAAAATTTTGATGATGAATTCACAAGAAAAGTCACTGCCCATTCGTAGCACAAGTAATCGCACGATTACTTTCAAGTAATCGTACGATTACCTGAAAGTAATCGTACGATTACTTCCACACGGGCAGTCAATGAGGTTAAAAACAAAAAAAAAAATTCTTTCTTTTCTCTTTATTTCCTCCCATCCCGTCGACCTTCCTTCTTCACCATACACAGCCACCACCATCTCCAGCAGTCACCACCACGACCACCATCTCCAGCCGCCACCACCGCCATCTCTCCGCCGCAGCGCTCTCTCCCACAATCTCTCCGGCGCAGACCTCTCGTCCCTCCCTCTCATCACAGCAGAGCTCTCCTTCACCATCGCAAACCCCCATCGCCGCCGCCAACTCCCTCTCTCAGCCACGACCACCATCTCCAACCACCACCATCACCATCACAGGACCATCACCACCACTACCACAACTCAAATTGGTGGTGAATCGAAGAAGGAGGCAAGGCTAGGGTTTGAGGAAGAATCTGAAATTGGGGGCGATTGAGGGCGAATTCGAAGGAGATATTCTAGGGTTTCGACGGGGACACCGCAAGGAGCAAAAGGCACACGTCAATTGAAGAATTCGGAACAAAAATTTCGGCAACCCTAAAACAGCCCGGGTTGTCGAAATTCTGCAAATTCGTGCCCGTAAGACTTGCTCCGGGCACGTAGGTACGTCCTAATCTCTCGCACAATTTCAATACTCGAGTCTAGGCACAATTGAGTAAAAGCCCAATTTACTTTTTGTTGCGCTTAGAAGCGTGCTTGGGGGCGATTGATTAAAGTCCTAGGATTGTGTGCTTACGTGTTTAATTGCCGTATATTTGTACACAACTTGTCACTGTGCACGTGCTTGCTTTTGTTACGTTACTTGCTTTATCTCGTTCTACTTGGTTAAAATGAGCAACCGTGCGAGAACGAGTCGTGACAACGACCCCGATTATACATTACCTGGGGGAAGTGGGGTGAACGTGTCGGAGAATGAGTCTGCTGCTGAGGGGGGTGACTCGGGTGCCCAATTGGTCATCCCGTTATCCCCCGAGCTTAGGGTTTTTACCACACCCGTACCATCCTCCTTGCCCCCAATTCGAAAGGGTCGTGGTCATGCGCCGGACGACAACAAGTTGGCAATTGATAGGGGCGGGGTCTATTGCGACTTTAGGTTTATTTCGGCAAATGCCCAAGGTTTTTACACGTCAAACCCTAGGATTAATAGAGGTGTCCAGGTTGAGAAACTGTTTCCACTAGAGGGGTTGCCCGAAGACCTACAAAAGGTCGCGAAGGCCGAAAATTTTGCGGGGTGGATGGAATTAGTGAAAGAGAAAGCCAGTTCTGTGCTGACTCGTGAAATTTATGCAAATGCGAGACACACTGATGAGGGTGAGACGTCTAGGCTCAATGACCCTCGTGTCATTTATTGTCGTCGGCACTGGCTAGTTTTGTCCTCTGAGCGCATCGCCGCAGCACTTAAGTGGCCCCCGTTGACAGCACCCTGTCAATTTAAGGTTTATCTGCAGAAAGACCAGCAGACGCTCATTAATGAGGTGTCAGCGTTTTGTTTTGCGGGAGTGCCAGGGGCCGACTGGGACAGGTCTAAAACCAATATCAGGCATTGGAAGCTCCCAGTCGGATACTTGCTACCTAAGCCACGGTGGCTCATTGAGCTGTTGGCGTCATGGGTGTTGGGAGTTTCGGCTCCCAATTACGTTGATTTTGAGGTGTGTGTCATGGCTCTGTGTCTATCGAGGGGGCATCGGATAGACATCCCTAGGCGGATTTTCCTGTATTTGCATGAGAGATTTGAAGAGAAAAATAGGAAGTCTGTGGGCCATAGTTTCTTACTTTTGCACTTAGCTAAGGATTGCGGGGCTGACGTGATGGAGAGCTAGACATCACACCCAAGGCTCCGAGAATGTTTGACAAAATCCCGGACCCGTTCAAGGATGTAGTGGTGATGGAGGCAGGAGCTAGTTCTAGACCTCCTACAGGAAAGGCTAAGAAAAGAGCCTCTTCCTCGCGAGCGGCTCCTGCTCCTCCAGCTCCTATTCCTCCAGCTCCTACTCCCGTTCCACCTCCGCCTGTACCACCCCCTGTCGTTGACCCTGGCCAGCCGAGTGTGACCTTAGCGGACTTGATGTCCGAGTTGCGACTGACTAGGACTATGACCCTTAACTCAAATGGTCGGTCCCGTGATTATGTGGCTGACATGAGTGCTAGGCAGTTTGAGCATCATCGCAGTAGCTTGCGTAACCTCGGTCAGGGCCTACGTCAGGTGAGTTTGCATCAGCACCGTCAGGACCAGTGGTTAGAGGCGTTGGCCACTCATGTGGGATTCCCGAGAGATCAGTGGCCTAGTGGCCAAGAGTCCTACCCTGGTGCCTACGAGTACCATTCGGATGCTTACTCCGGAGACCAGGACCAGGACGACGAGGATTCGTCCGAGTAGACTTACCACTCCCTGCATTTGAATGCTGAGTCTTTTCGCTTGCCTATGCATTCGTTGAGGACAACGACGCGTTCAAGTGTGGGGGGGCCTTTATTATCCAAGTCCATGTCTGCATTCACCAGTTACATATAGGTTGTTTGTGTCGTATCGTGAGTCAGTTTTTGTAGTCCGTGTCGTGTTTATATATATTGTGTCCGTGTCGTTTGTGTCGTATTGTGAGTAGTTTATGTTTAGTGCACGTTTTATTTAATTGAGTCCACCTACCCAAATCGAGTCAGTTTCGAGTCTTCTTTCGAGTCGGCCCATACATATAGAGTAGGGAATATTATATAAAAAAAAAAACAAAAAAACAAAAAAAAAAAACAAAAATCTAAAAAAAAAAAAAATTGAAAACAAATTGAAAATTGAGAAAGGGCAATCAAAAGAAGCTTGAATTTGGAAAATCGAGGAGTGTGAGAACTTTAGGCATAGGGTATGACGTGTGACCGAGAATGACAATTTGAGTTCCCCTTAGTATGTATAGAGAGACTTCCTTTACGGGAGTACCTACCTATTTTACGACACTTAAATGATTTTCAAAATCTAAAGTGTGTGCCTTGTTTTCGTACAAGAGTTGAGCTAGGTGTGAGCTAAACAAGCCGAACATTCATGTGTACGTCTTAGGTAGTCGCCAACCCGCCTCGTAGTGGCACACGAAACAGCTGTGCGAGGTGTGTATTAGAGCACTCACTGCTTATAGAACTTACCTTGTAGGACCACTAGTGAACCCTATTTCGAACCTTGGATTCTTTGATAACCTCTGAACTTAGGGTGACGATTCTTGGCCTTCATCATCGATTGGTTAGAATCACCGCTTTAGTGCGTCACGAGGGTGTTTGTAGTTGAGGGGGTTCGATGAGGGAGTGCTTCACGATATATTTGTGTGAGTCTTACGTATCGCATATGCTTCATTTCTGATTATCGAGGGGAATGCGAGGGTGAGTGAGAGTAGGCTTGCGCACTTCGGTGTGGCGGTGTTCCATGTCATTACACCATGGACACAGTTGTGGAGAGTCGTGAGTGCGTGGCATCTAATACGCACAAATTGGGTTGGGTGATTTAATTGGTGGATCGTGCTAGGGATTGTTTCTTTTCATCATCTTGGTGTAGGAGGATCGGTTGGATTAAGCACGAGACTTATATTGCTTTGATTACTTGAGAGGGGACATGGATATATTCTAGTGTGGGGATGTCGACTTTTGACTACGGACATAGAGATTGAGCTTGTGACGACTCCATCCCCATACTTGTACTTGGATTTGTTTGCGGCTTTGTTTGGTGGCACCGTGTATTTCATTGAGTTAGGGGGAGATGGATTTTACTTGTGATATATATTCATTGGATTGTTTACTTCCTCCCCTTAACGTTTTTGTATGGCTTGACACTTGGAAGACCACTCGAGATATACGTTGTAGAAGTTGTGTTTTTGGATATTGAGAGATTTGAAAAAAAAAATCAAAAAAAAAAAAAAAAACAGAAAAAAACAGAAAAAAAAACAGAAAAAAAAGAGAGAAAAAAAGGAGAGATGAAATAAAGGAATAAAGTTTGAGCTTAATGAAGACCGAGTGGTGGAAGCAACTATTTCATTGACGGCGATGTTCATTTTATGCATGTTTCACGACGGTGGCCACGGAGATCGTTATTGTACCGGGGTTTGAGGGGATCGAGGGCCGGAGATGGTGAGTTTCGGGTTGCGGTTCCTATCATCGTGGTGAGGGTGTGTGAGATGTGGGTTTTAACGTGAGAATGTGACGCTTAGGACTTGCTACTACATGATTATCCTTTTGTCCCTAAGCCTCTACATTTTAACCCGTTAGCGGAATAGGAGCTCGGACCTTGAATGTGGCTTAGCCTAGCGTAGCCTCTTATTTATCGGCACACACGAAGAGGTAGGTTATTCTTACACGTAGTAAAGCTAGGCTTTCTATACTAACTAAGGGAAATTCTTGTTGTCAATTTTAGTTGCAATTCATACCTCGTTCCTAGATTCTTCATCACTCCATGAGAACCGATTTGAGCTAATTGAGATTGCCCGATCTCGCCTAAAAAGACGTTTTGTGTATATATGTGTTGTGTAGGATCGAGTCATATATTTGCATTGCATCATATTGTTGCATCGTTGAGTCTTGTATTGAGTCGTCGTGTGTTGAGTCGGCTAATTGAGGTTAGTATGCAATTGGTAAGTTGAAAAGTATGCAATGGTCTTGGTTGGAATAGTTGACTTGAGAGGTGAGATGAGAGGAGGAAGGTTCGGATGATTTGAGATAGTTTGAGACTTGAATTGTTGCTCGGGACGCGCAACGGGTAAGTGTGGGGATATTTGATAACTCCATATTTGAAGTTATATTCTTATATGTTTCCTTACCGTTTTGCGTGTATTCCGATGCGTTTTGATAGATTTTGGATCATTTCTTGCTAAAGTTGAGCATGTTGAGTCTTTGCACGTTAATGATGAGTCCGGGCACTTTTTGCATTGATTTTGGCTATATTTTATCACGTTTGATCTTCCGGTATGTTTCTCGTGTTGTGGTTTTCAGGAACCGGGAGCTCGGGACGTGACGTTGGAGCAAAAGTGAACTTCGGAAAAGTTGGAGGCTCAAAGGATGCTCGGGAAGTGAAGACGGAAGGAAAAAGAGCAAGAAGATGGAGTTTGAAAGGTGGAAGATGAGAAGTAATCGTACGTTTACCTCAAGGTAATCGTACGATTACCTTCATCCAGAAGTAATCGTACGATTACTTAGATGTAAACGTACGATTACCTATGAGGCAAGTAATCGTACGATTACATCAAGGTAATCGTACGATTACCTCTGCGGCCAGAACTGAAATTTTGGGCTGTTTTCGCTATTTTGGCATAGTTTTGGGAGTTTGAAGCCACAAAAGACTTAGGAAACATTGGGGAACGACATTCAACATCAGAACACACCTTGGGAGTCGTGCTTGGAGTGCTTGGGAGCTAGGTCGAGAGCTTGGATCATTCGTTTGGCTTCTCTTCTTCTTTTCTTCTCTAGTTTTTGATACTTGATCATGAAACTTTGTATTATGAACATGATTATGAGTAGCTAAACCCTTATTTTGGGATATCTCGTAGGAAACTAGGGTTTGATCACTACAACTTGTGGTTTATGGATTTTCTCTCATGCTTTTATGCTTAATTGATGATTTCTTCTCTAGTTATGTGTATTTTATGCTTTTAATTTATCAATTCTATTGATAGACGTATTAATAGGATTGTGCTAGGTTAAGAACGATAGAGGAATCTACGTTCGTTGCCCGGAAAATTGAAATACACACTAGCCGTATCTAGGGTTGAGGAATCTTGCTAGTTAGCTAAGAACAAGAGTAGAAATTAGTATCGTAATGCGTGTTTGAACTTGAGTAAGCTAGAGGAATCAGTTACGATAGTTTAGGCATAGTTATTGGTTGAGACATCTTCAATATACAATTGCTCGTTTAACTAGAATAAGAACTCATCGTGTTAGTAAAACATAAACCCAGCGTAGTGTGACATTCCTAGTGGTCCGTAGAGATATCCTGAATTTAATCAAACTTGATACACAACAAAATCAACCCGTGCTCGTTAATCTTGAAATAATTCTTTGAATTATTTGAGATGATTGTTACGTTTAATTTATTAGTAGAAATAGAACAAAACAACTGCGCTTTGCCCACATAAAGAATAAGCTTAATAGTTAGTTTACACGAAGTCCCTTGGGTTCGACAAACCGGACTTTTCCGATTATTACTACACCGACAACTGTGCACTTGCAGTTGGAGCGTGTCAGTAACCAAGGACATACCTGGTGAATCTGAGTTGTGGAGAAAAAACGGCGAAGATCCGTCCATCGCGTTACGCGAACCGGAGGTCCCAGAGCTCGGAGACTGAGGAATATGAACATCATCAGTCGGAAGCGACATAGCTTCAAAAAAAAACGAGCCTCTGTCAAAAGAAAACTAGATCGGTATGCAAGATAGCACCCCTAGTACAAAGGAAACGCCGATCTCCGGTGTTCCCTAGCTACTAAACCAGTAGCTCTGATACCATATTGAAGATCTAAAATGGAGAAGAAGATGAACTTTTCATTCAGATTGAAAAATTAGAAACCCTAGTACATCAATCTTCTACTAATAAACTTGCCGTTGGAGGCAAAAAGAAAAAGGAAAAAGAAAATAACGGAAATGACACGGATGGACCAATGAAAGCCTGCCACATCAGCCACACGGTCCTAACCAGCCACATAAGCAAAAGTTAAACGACATCGTCTAACTAAACAACAGAAACAAAGAAAGGAACGGTCAAGATTAAAAGGACCGAAAGATGATCTAACGGTAGCTGCTGCACTAGAGATTCATGTCATCAATTTGGCACTCATTGCAGTTTAGTCCACCAAGATTCATCCAACAGCCTTCAATATCTTCAATAGTTCATAAGACATGTTATTGGTTATAATAGACTGTTTCGTAAAATGAGTAATTGTGGAGAGAGACGGAAAAATCCAAACAGTGGTATCGGTGACCATTGAGTGGTTGACGGATGTTATCATATTATTATAGATATCAGAGTATAGCATACAATATCTATACTATGGGGTTGTTTAGACAGGGAAGTTTTGAAGTTTAGGTTTACAATAAGTTGAGGTGCTTGGATGAAAGAGTTTTAATTCTTTTTTCCGGTGACCGATTCAATTGGAGCCGGTCGCAAGCAATTGTGTATTATTGCACGAAATAAAATAGCTAGGCACCGGTTGACTTGGCAGTGCACCGGCCCTGCATCATTTGTTTTTCTTTCTTCTTTTGTAATTCTGTGTGAGAAAAAAAAATAATAATAGAAAAAGGCGCCAGATGCCCTCGAAAAAGTGCCATGTAAAACCCGGAAGATATAAACCCGGCACCGGTGGACCTTAATTGCAAGAAAGGTTTTTTTGAGTTTTGCTTTCCAAAATCCCTTTATCCAAACAGACTAATGTTGGGAAACAATGGAGAAAACTTACGTGTCCAGTAAAATTATGATGGATCTAGATAGTGTGCGTGCTCTCTAGAGAATTCTTGTTGGTTAATTTGATCTCACCGTATAATCCGACAACATCCAATTCATTGCATTTATTGTGGAAGTTAATGAAACTTTTAAACTTAGTGATGAAGACAGAAAACCACCGTAGATTGTATCGCACACGCAAGCAATTGTCACCATTGTTTTCTGCACATAATTTTTGGTAATGAAAACGATTGATAGCCAAAGATATTGTCAAAGATGGTAAAACCCAAGCACATGATATGGTACACATCAAACAAATTAAAACAAATATGCTTCACTGGCTAGAATCTCGACACGTGTGCGGTGGATCAACACCACTTTGATTCCTCGCCTGGCCTATAAAAGGAGCCCATGGCCTCTGCATTGAAACTCACCCCTAAAGCTCTCTTTCATCAAAACTACTATTCTCCAAAGACAAATCTCCTTTCTTTCTTAATCTCTTCAGTAGCAAACATGTCTTCATGCGGAGGAAACTGTAACTGTGGATCTTCATGCAAGTGTGGAAGTGGTTGTAGGTATGTCTATTCCTCCTAGCAACTCCTGGATTATACCATAAAACATCCTTAATTTGAAGGTTTATGTCCAGAAACACCAGTTTTGGTTAGTTCTATGTTCTCTGAATTGGATTTTGTTTTATATTTGACAGCTGCGGGACCAAGTACTCGGCCTTCGAGACCACCAAGACTGAGACCATCATCGTCGGTCTTGCACCTGCGAAGATGTACGTGTTACTGTCCATGTTTGGGAATTTGTTTGGGAATCGGAGATATCTCTGACAATTATATTTATATTTTTTCAACACGTTACAATTCTGATTCTAATGATTGGTGATATCTTCAACCTCTAAACAAATTAAACAGGCATGTTTTCGTGTTTTTAATTATTTGGAAAAAGCTATTCTAAAAAAAAATGATTTGGAAAAAGGTATATTTCTTATGAGTCTACTAAGGAGATGAGAACCGCGCACTTTTCAGGTCATTTGAGGAGTCAGAGATGAGCTTCGGAGCAGAGGGAGATGGCTGCAAGTGTGGAGACAACTGCAAATGCAACCCATGTACCTGTTGATTACTCTAATGATGTCAAAATCAAACATAGACCATGTTCTAATGTTTGAGTATGTGTTTCTTATGTTTATGCTACAAGACAGCTCCAAATGTTTGGTTAAATAAGACTGTCAGTGAGATCTCTGCTTATCCAATGTCTTTGGATGGTTAGATTTCATGTATGCTTTGAGTTGTGAAGTTGCTGTTGTGTCTTTGTGTTTGGTTTTGTTGTTTGGGTCTGATGAATCTCTCTGATGGAGGATTTGAATGAACTATGTATGGCAACATATTAGTGTTCTGAGAAATTACATAGTATCCTTCAATGGTTTGGTTTGTCTAAACACCTTTTGCATCTGTTTCTTCCAGAATTACTAGTATCATCTTCTTTTTCTTTCTTTCTTCTGTTTTGGTTGTGGCAAAGAATGGTTGCTATTCATTTAGGTAGTTTGACTACACTGGTGGCTTGCAATTAAAGGTCGGCTGTGCACCTAAGCTTTATAATATTCTTCACTTTAGCTTTTTTCTTATTCTGACTCTCCCGATATTTGACAACCAGAATATGTAATAAAGGAGTACTATAATGAAGAATATGCCTTATCCCGTAAAGAAATTGTCAAATTTATGACAGGTAACGTATGAGAAGCTCAAATAATTACGCAAAAAAATGCCATTTCCGAGAGATGAATAATATATACTCCATTCCTCAAGACGTGGCAACGAGAAACCCTTACAAAAGTAGGATTTCAACATAGAAATGCAGGATAAGAGTTTCACCAGATATGACATGAGTAGGATTTGACTGATGGGGGACATTGAAAAAAAAATGTTTTCTATTCCCAGTGACGAGTGATATTAGCCAAGATATAGCAGATGGAGAAATTTTGGTTAGCCTTCCTACGTTAAGGACTACGGATGACGAGGTCATTCTTAGCTTCATTAGGGTTATGTTGGTCTTTATACCGGACAATCCTCTCATAAGATTGCTCGTAAACTCATCAGACATCTACAAACTCGGTGAATATTACTGAAACATCTCAAGTTTCATAAGAAGATGTAAATTTATTGCAATAAAATCGAAATAATGTTACAAACGACCAACAGTTCCATAAACATTAACCTAGTAATATAAGGATAAGAGGAAGGCACTCATGGTCTGAAGTTACTCTGATATAGAGAAATGGTTTCTTATTGTTCCAATAAAATCGAGACTACTTGGCCTTACACTCAAGTGAGATAGTTTCAGCTGCGGTTGCAATAACGCCGCCAGTGATGGCATCAATGACAATCTTGTTCCTGCTGCTGCTGGTGCGACAGAGACCAGAGCTCCAGTTATAGATCCCCCAAGCATTGCATTCTTCTGCAAGATCATCGGATTCAACCAAAAGCATCAAGAAAGAAAATTACAAGACAAGGGGATAAGAAACAAGTCGATAAAAAGTTGTTTGAAATTACAGTCTCTCGTTCCTCGAACTCTCTCCATTCCATATTTCGTTGATAACCCCGTTTAAGGCACAGTTGAAAGCTTTTTGCGTGATTCCCGAAGCGTTGGTTATATAATTTAGATAGTTGTGAGTTAGAGCTTAATGTGCATAATTGACAAGTCTGGGCGTTTTTGTATCTATTTGAGCTATTTATATAGTATTTTATACCCGGTATGTGGAGTTGTGTGATTTTCGAGGAACCGGAGGCTCGGAGCGTGGAACGGGAACGAAAACGGACTTCGTAGAATTGAGAGTAAGGCTCAAGAAAATAGAGTACAAGAATGAGCGTGTTCAAAGTTTCAATCGCCTCGATTCTTTGTTGAAAAAAGGAGCTACATAGCAACACCCAACACACAAACTATCTCCTTCCCCAACATTACCATGACCACCATAATCAATCCAACATCCTGCCAACATCAAACCAAAACTGAACCCAACACCACCAAAATCTCCACCCAATTCCGATCCAATTCACAACAGCCATGCCCCTTAATCACCACTGAAACCAACTACCAGATTTCACCAACAATCAGCCACGACCTGATTGAACAACAGCAGCAGCTGCGAACACAAACCCCAGCAGACCCAAAATGATTCATATTCCATATCAGTATGATGACATCTTCACCAAGGGGCAGCCTCGACAACTATTTGAGCGTTTCAGGTCCAGCCTGAGCGTCGGTTATTCTCCCGCTCCGACTGTGGGGGAGTATTAGCGATAGTGTTGTAACTAAAAGGACTTCAGTGTGATTTAGCTATGTAAAGAGGCTACATATTGATGAATACATCTCGAGCGATGGAGAAACCCCAGCAGACCCAAAATGATTCATATTCCATATCAATATGATGACATCTTCACCAAGGGGCAGCCTCGACAACTATTTGAACGTTTCAGGTCCAGCCTGAGCGTCCGTTATTCTCCCTGAGCGTCCGTTATTCTCCCGCTCCGACTGCGGGGGAGTATTAGCGATAGTGTTGTAACTAGAAGGACTTCAGTGCGTTTAGCTATGTAAAGAGGCTACATATTGATGAATACATCTCGAGCCCCGATGGGAACTCTTTCAGCATCTAACAATAGCTAGGCACCGGTTGACTTGACAGTGCACCGGCCCCTGCATCATTTCTTTTTCCTTCTCTTCTTTTGTTATTCTGTGTTAGAAAAAAACATAAAAAGTCGACCGGATGCCCTGAAGTTGGGCATCGGAGCCATGTAAAACTCGAAACATGTAAACCCGGCATCGGTGGACCTTATAAACTGCAAAAAAAAAATGTTTTGTTTTGAGTTATGATTTCTAAACCCATTTATCAAAACAGACACAATGTGACTAATGTTGGTAAACAATGGAGAAAACTTACATCTCCAGTTAAATTACGATAGATGACAATTAAGACACGACTGGCACATCAAAGGCCTGGATAACGCATGCTCTAGAGAATTCTGGTTGATTAATTTGATCTCGCCGTATAATACGACAACATCCAATTCATTTCATTTATTGTGGAAGTTAATGAAACTTTTAAACTTTGGGATGAAGACAGAAAACCACCGTAGATTGCATCGCGCACGCAAGCAATTGTTACCATTGTTTTCTGCAAATAATCTTCGGTAATGAAAACGATTGAGAGCTAAAGATTTTGTCAAATGGGAAAACCCAAGGACAAGATTTTGTACACATCAAACAAATTACAACAAATATGCTTCATTGGCTAGGATCTCGACACGTGTATGGTGGATGATCACCACTTTGATTCGTCACCTGGCCTATAAAAGGAGCCCATGGCCTCTCCATTGAAACTCACCCCTAAAGCTCTCATTCAAGAAAACAGCTATTTTCCAAAGAAAATCTCATTTTTTCCTTAATCTCTTCAATAGCAAACATGTCTTCATGTGGAGGAAACTGTAACTGTGGATCTTCCTGCAAGTGTGGAAGTAGTTGTGGGTATGTAATTCCTCCTAGCAACTCCTGGATTATGATTACAAAAAAAACCTTACTTTTAAGGTTTATGTCCAGAAACACCATTTTTTTAGTTCTATGTTCTCTGAATTGGATTTTGTTTTGTATTTGACAGCTGCGGGACCAAGTACTCGGCCTTCGAGACCACCAAGACTGAGACCATCATCTTCGGTGTTGCACCTGCGAAGATGTACGTATTTCTGTCCTTGTTTGGGGATCGGAGATATCTCTAACTATAAGAATCAGATTTTTCAACATTAAGATCTTATTCAATTATTGGTGATATCTTCGGCCTCTAAACAAACGGGTCTCTTTTCATGTTTTTTAAGATTTAGAAAAATGTCTATTTTTATGATTTGACTAAGGAAGATGAAAACCGCGCATTTTTCAGGTCATTTGAGGAGTCGGAGATGAGCTTCGGAGCAGAAGGAGGGTGCAAGTGTGGAGACAACTGCAAGTGCAACCCATGTACCTGTTGAATATAACTCTAATGATGTCAAAATCAAACATAGACCATGTTCTAATGTTTGAGTCTGTGTTTCTTATGTTTATGCTACAAGACAGCTACAAAATGTCTTGTTAAATAAGACTGTCAGTGAGATCTGGTTATCCAATGTCTTTGGATGGTTAGATTTCATGTATGCTTTGTGAGTTGTGAAGTTGCTGCTGTGTCTTTTTGTTTGGGTCTGATGAATCTCTCTGAAGGAGTATTTGTATGAACTATGTATGGCAACATATTAGTGTTCAGTTCTGAGAAATTACATAGTATCCTTCAATGGTTTGTCTAAAACATCCTTTTGCATCTGTTTCTTCCAGAATTACTAGTATCATCTTCTTTTTTCTTTCTTTCTTTCTTTCTTCTGTTTTGGTTGTGGCAAAGAATGGCCGTTATTCATTTAGGTAGTCTGACTATACTAGTGGCTTGCGATTAAAGGTCGACTGTGCACGTAAGCTTTATAATATTCTCTACTTTAGCATTTACTGATACCTACTCTCCCAATATCTCACAGACAGAATAAATAAGAAAAGAGTTATAAATTTACGAAATGTCTTCTAATCCCGTAAATAAGAAAGAAGTCTCGCATCGGACATTCGAGAAGAAAAGAATTAATAAGTGTTTTCGACTGCTCCCCTCATTGTCAATTGAATTTGAGGTGCAGCCCAATGTTTTTTACATGGTATCAGAGCAACAGGCAAAGCCTGCGTGACATTATATCTAATAAGTGTGTCTTCCAGAAGTCGGGGTTTTGTTGCACGTATTTGCTCTAAAATTACTATGGTTATCCGAGTAGCAGACCATCTAAACAAACTGTAACTGATTAAATGAGTCATTTGCAGTTTCACGGTCTGATTACACTAAAATAGAAAAACATGATCACGAGAACGTTTACAAAAGTAGGACTTGAACATGAAAATGCAGGATAAGAAGTTTCAGCGGATGTGAAGTAGGATTTGAATGATGGGGGATAGAAAGTTTAAAAGTGTAGCAGATGCAGAAATTTTGGTTTTCCTTTCCTATGTTTATCGATTAGGGATGAGGAGGTCATCCGAAGCTTCACTATGGTTCTGTTGGTCTTTTCCGACAATCCTCTCATACAGCTTTAAGATTGCTCATAAGAACTCAGTCAAGCTCATGAATATTACTGAAACATCTGAAGATTGATAAATACGACGTAAATTTATTGCAACAAAATCGAAATAATGTTACCAAAGGTCAACAGTTTTGACTAGGTGAAAGTTATTCCACTGATTACCAAAGGGAGATACAATGAACCTAGTAAATAAGGAGCCGAGGAAGGTCTGAGGTAAGTTACTCTGATAGAGAAACAGTTTCTTATTGTTCCAATAAAACCAGAAAGCTTCATGGCACAGAAACAGTTTGAATCGCTTCAAGTACTTCGCCGCCTTAAGTGAGATAGTTGATGAACTCAGCTGCGGTTGCAATAGCGCCGCCAGTGATGGCGTCAGTGATAATCTTGTCCCTGCTGTTGCTGGTAGCGGCAGAGACCAGGGCTCCAGTTATAGCTCCCCCAAGCATTGCATTCTTCTGCAACATCATCGGATTCAACAAAAATTAAGAAACGAAATTCCAAAAACAATGGGATAAGAAACAAGTGGAAGTTGTTGAAATTACCCAGTCCCGGGTTCCTCGAAGTCTCTCCACTCCATATTCCATTCCTACATACACTCCAGCTACAGTTCCTGCAACCCATCAAACAAACAAACAAGCGTCTGATATCAGACCGTTGCAAATTTTTAGTAGCCTATAACAAACATCTGATATACTTACCCCAATAGACACCTTCCTTGCACATCTTCTTCAACTGCAACAACCAATGCGTTTCAATTTGTGAGAAAAATAAGGCAAGAAAATCATATAAAGTTGCTTAAAATGAAAATGCAACTAGCCCTGCGGAACCGACTTCCAAAAGCAGCACCAAAATATTGATACGCACAAACGAAGAAGCTGGAGCACCGGGCCTATATTTAGGCCACTTCTGGACAAAACTGAAGACTACTTTTCATGGTGAGAAAACATAAAGAAAAAAAAAATCAACTTTAATCCAGAACTGTTGATTGTTTAATGATGAAAACTAGAAATTAATAAAATAAATCCGGTGCCCTATATTTAGGCCACCTGAAAGAGTGTTGGAGTAAAATTTTGGACAGGAAAAATTTAGTCCAAGGAACGTTTTGCTGTTGGAGATGCTCTAAGAGCACACATCTTAATAGAGAGAAGTCGTGACTTGGAGTGTGGTTCCTCGCACGCATCCAAACTGGTGAATTTGAGATTGTTGTTGCAGTAAAAGGGAGATAAATTGTGATATAGCGATTTCTGTAGTCCTACTAGGTTCTCGAGGTCAAATACAGTAGGAAGTGTAGTAAATCTCTGGATTAGTTCTAAATACTTATCCGTGTGAAGGTTTCAGAACACTACAAGTTTTAGGTTGGTTATGTGAACTCACTTCGAGCACTCATCAGTAAGGATGATTTTACAATCAAGAATGTAAAATTATTCAGTGAAGCATCAAGCATGATAGCAGCAAGGAAGGAACGATGCCCAAAAGGCCCACTACAGAAGCCATAATTGAGGGAAATTATTAGATAAGATGTTTGCCGGGACACTCTGAGATGGGCTACATTTGCATTCGTTCATCTAACAAACGTAATGATGGTTTCTTCATGTTCCTCAATATTCACCGTCTCTATCAAAGCTAAAATCACCATTTTCCGAATGTTTAAAGGCAAATACTACAACATCAGTACTCTATTATGTTGTTGAGCTTCAATTTTATTTTATTTTTTATTGTTTTACTATATCGACATTGTATAGACACATGCTTAATAAGAGTATTTGATTAGACAGCAATGAAAAAAGGGTACTAGTAAGTTGTTACCGAATGCTCAAGACTCCTCTGGCTAACACTTCCTGAAAGAAACAGCGAGTTGTTGTTAGCTAAATGTAAACGACAGGATATCAAATAAGAGAGATGACAGTTATCAGACCAAAGCTACGAGGTTAACCACGAATTGTCATACATGGTCCACCTAACAAATCAAGGGTCTATCATACTCCTCCTTGAAGAGAAATGGAGGCATCCACACAACACTTGTAAACACCATAGGTTTTGCAATTAATGGTCCTGTTTGGATGTGATTAAATTGAGGGGTAGAGGAAGCTCAATAATCCGAGGTTTTTCGTTCAAACCTCTCCAAACCCAAACAAATCCGGAATCCACCCCCTCCCCCCCCCCCCCCCCCCTCCCCCATCCCCCAAATCCGGAATTCTGGCTATAAATCCGGGAATTCCGGATTTTTTGGGGTGATTTTTGGATTTTTTCTGGGAAATTCTGGAATGTAAAAAAAATGTGAAATTCAAATTTATTTATTTATAGCAATAATCAACAACAATATACCGTATCCAAACACTGCAGCTTAAATGAGCTTTTATGCTCATCCTCACTTATTTCAGCACATCCTAACAGCCCCAATACATGTTCATTTCAAAACAAGTACTACTATAACAGGTGATGCATATCATTACATTTCTAGGGCATCTTTAATTTCAAAGATTTGTACTACTAGTTGAAATTACAGAGACATCTTCCAAACAATAACATCTTCCAACAATAAGCAGGTAGAGTTGCATTGGACTACTTGATTTAGTAAACAACAATAAGAACCCAGAAATCATTACTACTAGAGTACTAGTACACATTTACTTGACAATAACAATGATAACATTAGAAATGGAACAACCTTTCTTGACGATGTCGTAGGTGTCCTCAGCAGCCGCCCTGGCCACAGCAACCTGGGAAATTTCATTTCAAGAAAACGGTGTGTGAGTGATGAATGATTGATTTGTGGAAATTAAGAAAGAAATAAAGAAAGATGAGAAGTTTTATTATAGACTTACAGTGCCGATCTTCAAGAAACCGTCGAGGGTGTGGTTGAAGAAAGGACTGCCGGTATCCACCATCACATCCACCTTCGGACTCGATAACGAACCATGAAATCCCGCACTCGGCATCTTTCCTCTTCTTCCTTCTTCACAACACCAACAAATCTCTCTCTCTCTCTCTCTCTCTCTGTAATCAGTCACGGAGTGGCGATGGGTGGATGTTTAAGTTTGAAGGGTGTGATATGATATCTTTCCCAAAACAAGAAGAGAGAAGGATCAGGATCACCCCACCACCTCATTCGTCGCACAAATGGACGGTGCTAAATAAATTGCTCGATTTCCTTGATTTTCGGATTACCCAAAATACCCCCATTCATGTTTGTCGTTATTCTGGGGTAAAATACACTTTCAACCCCTCTAGATTGACTGAAGGACATTTTCACCCCTTTAGTGTGACGAATTTCAGGAAACTTACATCCCATATGGTGACACCGAGATAGTCTTGGAGTTAGAATATGTCGCTCAAAATAGTTTTGAGATGAAACATGTAGCAGTTACGCAAGGATTTAAGATTATTTGCATGATGGGGGATACAAATTTGTCTCCAAAATTGTATTCAACGAAGCATCTTGTCGCCATTTATAGGGACGGACCAGGAACACTTTGTAGGGGGCTAACGTAAATAGTCACAAAGTTGGAGGGGGGGGGGGCACTACGAAATTGTGATGTATGGAATTATTTCTCATTACATGACCACTACTAAACCAGGTTAGGGGGCATGGCCCATGCTAAGTTGCATGTGGTTCCATCCCTGCGCATATACTATTGGTTTCACAATTAATGGGTGTTAATTACTTAAATTTCGGCACACTGAAGGGTGGAAGTATCATTTTCCAAACTACAAGGGGTGAAAGTGTTCTTTAATGAAACTAGTGGGGGTGAAATTGTCTTTTACCCTTATTACGGAGGTGTGGTTAAAGAGTCGGCAGGGTACTATTGGAATTTACTTGTAGGAGCCTACCGATGTCGGCCATGTGAGCTTTCGCTCAAAACCAAGCGATGAAAAAGAGTGATGTAGTACTACGTAGGTACGTGTGTTAATTTATTGCTAGTGCTTGGAGAGTTGTAGTAGTAGTACTCTCTACTCCAATCCCATTGATTCCTTATCTTACTCTTGGAGGAGATCTAACAAAGCTTGCAACTTTATTCGCATAAATGACTTCATAACCAAAAGATACTCTACAATGTCTACAATGTTGTCACTTTTCCACTTTGATGAATAAAACTGGGACGTGCCAACTACTCCTTGTGTACTACCTCTCCGTCCCGTCTCTTTGTTGCCATTTGACTTTTTTGACTCGTATCTGGGTCACTTTGACCGGGTGATTTGGATAGCAAAATAATACGATTTTTGATAATTCTTTCACCATATTATAGACCAACTTCACCATGAAAAAATTATCAAAAAATTACATCAATTTGCTATTCAAATCACCGGGTCAAAGTGACCCAGTAAATAGTGACAAAAATAAAATTGGGAACAAAGAGACGGGACGGAGTGGTACTAGTACTTATATTTCTCCTGAATCTTTCTTGTACAATAGTCATTGACTCACTTTACCTCGATAATTTGATTAGTAACATTTTGCATCGATTTGTTAATCAAATTCTGAATCAAAAGTAATTCCTATATTCAAGAGAAACATAGGTAGCACTTTCTCGCTAGATATGTTCGGTCTGGACTTTTTCACTATTCAACGGGTCACTTTGACTCGGTAATTTGATTAGCAAACCGATGCAAGAATTTGGTAATCTTTTCTCTACAACGCCATAAAAAGATTACCAAAAATTGCATCGTTTTGCTATCCAAATCACCTGGTCAAAAGTGACATGATTACGGGTGAAATAGTCAAAATAAAAAGTTTCTGGCGAAACGGAAGAAGTATGTGTTATTTTAAATCAAGTACACAATGCGTTTGTTTGACTAGCCAGACAATGTTAGAACTAATAACGTTTTGATAATGTTATAAAGAACCCACAATATTTTAAAAAGATTCATTCATTCCTGTACAGCTTAACTGCCAAATAATTTTCTTAAAATGATTGGTTAAAAGAACACAGACACACCACTCTCTATCCTTGAGGAACGTTCATCCGTTGCAGTGTCACAGAAGACAAGGGGCTTTAGCACTATGTGACGAGACAATGTTCACTGTATGTTCTTTTTATTGTCTGTTTCCACTGTTTGGGCAGGGGGAGAGCCAAACGGAGTAACGGACTAATCGTTGGTGGAAAGCCAAATAAGAATACAAAATTGTGAATGAAGAGTGGAGGTCGCTAGTAGGGGAGAGGAGGCGAAGCAAAGGGTAAGAGTGGCTGGGTGGATATGCGAATAGTGAATTGGAGGATGGGGCTCGGATGAGGTGCAGCCTTGGTGAACGTGCCCTTTAAAACTAGAGTGTTAATTTTGCGCGAAATTTGTAGTAATAGTACCAGTTCCAGCACAACATGTGACGGATTAATAAGTGAGATTGTAAAATAAACCATTACTGGGTTTGTTTGAATTCGGATTCTTATTTTTTCATCTCTGAACTCAAATAGTTGATAGAGTTTTGTGTATGAAATTGCTCCAAGGGTTCTGAAAGGGGTTTGCTTTTTACGTATTTTGGCCCTCTTTTGACACCAATTGAGTCATTTTTGTATCTATTCTGCAGGACCGTGTACGAACTGGAACTTTCAGAGCTGCGAGAAAAGTACTGTTCTTATTTAGGAATCGCTGTTCGACAATGCTCTGTGTATGGAGACCTCATAAGCGAAGAGATGGGTTCTGCACCTCTCATTCGATAGCCAATCTGTGTTGTATTTAGATGGCATATCGTACACCAACAACTTCAGATCGTTAAACAAACCTGCAACAATACTCACAAAATCAGAACATTGGAGAAAGTGATAAGCTCTATTGAGACGAAATCGGAGAAATCGAAGTGAATTGAATCGACCTAGGTGAGTTCTGAGACGCTCTGAAGTTGTATCATTGATGGAAGCGTGGTTGCAGAGCCAAAAACTATAACCCAATTTCTTCACTTTTCTACATCGGAGTTGAGGTTATTGTCAAGGAGGTGCAGCTAACATATTGGGAACACGGAGTGCACAAAAACAGAGGTGTGGAATCTGAAAATGAAGCTTCAATTTTGATGATAAGTTTACATCTTTGTTTGTGGAGCTTAAACTGTTTGGTTCACGAGGTAGCCAATTGTGGTAGAACTAATTTATTTAGTGGCAGATTAGATATAGAAAATTTTCCGATTTCTCTTTGAAGGTCCATTCTTTAGAATGCATTTCTGTAAGGTTTTCGGTTGAGTAATAAAAGCCCTTTTCATAAAAAAAAAAAAAAAAAAAAAAAAAAAAAAAAAAAACAGAAGCTTTAATTTATGTTTAAAAAAACTTGTTTTCTTGGTTTATTAAATGTGAAATTTTTGTGTATTCTTGGTGTTCTTGATGTTATGTATTTAAAATGGAATATGTTCTTGGTGTTTGATCTTTTTCTAGTGTTGGTGTTCTTGTTATTCTTGAAGATACACATGGGCAAAGAAGAAAAAAAAAACACAGGGGTAATATGGTCCGAAAAAATATATCATCCATTTTTTAACAAAATCTAACAGAGAGGTGCTAACTGTCCACGAAATATTCCGTCATCTGGGTGCGGAGTGTCATTTTCCAAAACACGGGACAGCGGGTGAATTTAATCCTAAAGTCAGGGGTGGTCAGTGTCTTTTACCCTAATAATATATACCTGTATCGACTCGGCCCGCTCTACGGGTCGACACGTGCAAGCGACCCGGGCACGACACGGGTAATGTTTCACCTCCCTTCGATCCCGGCCCGCCCTACCCCGCGGCACGGCACGTCCCCATCCTTGGTGAACGTGCCCTTTAAAACTAGTGTTAATTTTGCGCGAAATTTGTAGTAATAGTAGCAGTTCCAGCACAATATGCGACGGATTAATAAGTGAGATTGTAGCCAAAGTAAAATAAACCATTACTGGGTTTGTTTGGATGAGATTAAATCGAGTGAAATTATATCAACTTATTGAAATGAGTGGTTGAGGTTAAGAGAAAGACAGCTCATTCCAATAGACAGATATAATTTCATCTCATGTAATCTCATCCAAACACGCCCAATATTATGCAATTGCTTTCAAATGAGCTACAGAATACACATCTCAGCCCCTCGTTCAGCATTTCGTCCATGAGAGTCACAACCATCCTCATATCAGAAACCACCAACATCACATTGAAAGACTATAAGGAAGAGAACATCCCCCAGCAACACTGGCCGGAATGCCACCTACACCAGTGGATTTTCAGTTTATGATCCGACCCTCCCCATCAGTAGGGTGTCAACTTCTTTTTCATATCACTAGGTTTCCCCCGCGCGCATTGCGCACGGGGCACCTTTGCAAGGGCCTTTGTATAGTTTGCTGTGCGATTTGAGATTAAATGTGCAATGTCAATAACAATACGAAAATTTACCAACATGGCGACAACTGGGAAAGGAAGGTGGATAGCTGTGATTGGAGGTGCTGGTTTCCGACGGTGCTGCATGAGGTTCGAGGGAAGTACTTATTTGCATAAATTCTTTTCGTTTGGATGCTATTAATAGTCTTGAATTTGAATTCAGTTTTTTGAAATACAAAGGGACATAAATTCTTTCATTTGGATGCTACTAATAGTCTTGAATTTGAATTCAGTTTTTTGATTCTCAAATATCCAATGCAAAATTTAAAATACGGTCTCGTCCTAGTGGCACGAATTGAGAATATGCATACGGGTGATATCACCAGGTCCAAAGAGTGAACAAAGAGGGGAAACAAAATGAAACCTGTAGGATCTTCAATTTTATACTGTTGAGCCATTTTCCCACCAAGAATCATGACACTTGTGATTTTTGCTGCAATACTTCCAGAAATATTAGCTTCTGCTACTTATTCGATTTCCATGGCCCTTAACTCAAACAGCTCGCCTTCTCTCCAAGGGTTATCGATGACCGTTGAACGAACAGAGCTTCGCCGCCTCTATCAGGAGTGAGAAATCCGAAGCCCTTTTGGTCGTTGAACCACTCGGCGGTTACTGTAACCCCAGCGTCGTCATCGTCGTCTTCCGATGCTGAATTTTTGGAAACAGAAATCGAAATTGTTGATTGAATTAAGGGTAAATTACAGATAACTAAGATGTGGTTTGAGCTTGGTTCACTTATATGACATGTGGTTTGAAAATTTACACATAACTAACATGTGTAATACTCCGTTTATCACTTAACTTTTCCGTCAAGAAAAACGGTTAAAAATTTAGTGCAAAATTACAAAACCTGCCCAATTTTCTTTCATATTGTTCTTTGTAATATCGAAAAAGACTTTCATGAGTAAACCCACAGGCCACAGGAATAGAAAGTAGCACAAACATGAACTGAAGGATCAAACAAACTAGCCTTTGTGTGTGTGGAGTGAGAAAAGGAAACAGAGAAAATATATTGGTTGAAGGTATAAAGGAACTTGATGGTGAATAGTAGACAAGAAGAGGGAAGGAATTGAGATGGACAGATTTGTGGAAGACGGTGGCGGTGGTGCTGATGATGTTTAGCTTCTTTAGTCGTTGTTTGTTGTAATGGAGGCAGAGGAGAGGGAGTGTTTTGTGTGTACGTTTATGTCATTTTGATGGAGTTTGGGTATTTTTTAACGTTCTTTTTGGACGGTGAAGCTAGGTGATAGACGGAGTATATCACGGGTTAGTTATGTGTAACTTTTCAAACCACATGTCACATAAGTGAACCGAGCTCAAACCACATGTTAGTTATCTGTAATTTTGAAAACGTAACAGATACAATAATTGGGCTTATATAGCTGAGTAAGAAAAGTAAAATACAATAAAACCCCCCCAAGTATCCATATATTTCAATAACTGTCATTATTAGTAATACAAAGAACGTAGAACCAACTTTGGTAACTAAAGAGTACTTCTACTATACTACATCATGACCTTCAAACAGAATCACTCACATTCTTATTTTTATTACACACATACAACTCCGTCCCAGTTCTTTCTACCAAAATTGACTTTTTGACTCATATCTGAGTCACTTTGACCGGGTGATTTAGATAGTAAAATAATTTGATTTTTTGATATTTTTTTCACCGTATTATAGAGAAACTTTTACTCTACAATACCATGAAAAAATTATCGAAAAATTGCATCGGTTTGCTATTCAAATCAACGTGTCAAAGTGACCAAGTGAATAGTGGAAAAAGTCAATTTGGATAGAAAGAGCTGGGACGGAGTGGTATATATTATGCATCATCTTATAACACTTCTAATATTTATTTACGGACCCATGCTATATGACCCTCCAACAGAAGATGGCAAACGGGAACTATTTCCGGTTTCACCTTTAGGAGCCTAAATGCCAGATGCCCTGGGTTCCAATCCTTTCTATCTATAGTTTCCCCCCTTCTTTATGTCACCTTCCAGGAAGAACATGTCTCTGTACGAATCGACATCCTTCCATGGTGACAGATCATCATCACCAGGCCTCTTATAGTAACTCCCCCAGACGTACGCAGTCACCCACTTTTCCACAGTAGGATCCTTGATGATCTTCGTCACTTCAGACGGGGAGGAAGCAGTTGTCTTCCCTTCTGCATGCGCAGCAGATCAAGTTAGACTGGTGGACATGTTTGTAGTTTTGATCATTAGAAAACGTAAAAAAGCAATTGCACGTAATAATTTCCTACATAATTTTTCAAAAATAGTATAGTAAAAAAGATATCGATTCGTGCAACCTGGCCTGATCATATCCCACAAAATTTTGGGCATTGCACTGTTTGTCATGTGTTCATTCCAGTAATATAATTGTTGAGGAGGTATCGTCGCCGCATGATAGGTAACCAGAGCGAGCTGAAATCAATTGTAATGAAAAAAACAAGTTATTTCATGGTCACACTCAAAAAGAATTAATTAAAAAAAAAAAAAAAAATAGCACATCAAAGCTGGTAGCCATCCCATTGTATTGATGTTTGAGAGAGGGGGACTCACGGAGACGAAAGTGAATAAAGAAAGCAGCTGAAACCCCATTGATTAATTCAGAAAGAAAATGAAGGTAGAATATTCACAAGGAGTGAGTGTTATATGAAAATGATTTTGTAACTTTTTAGTCTGTTGTAATGTGTTATAAATAAGGAAGCGAACGTGTCGTGCATTACGCAACAAATTCCCTAGATTTCGTCTTCAACCCGCTTTCTCAAACTAAACATCCTTGACGTGTTTGTGTTTAATTTCTGCAGTCATGCATTATGTGTGTGTATGGAGGAGGTTGGCACGCGTATGAGACTAGAAAAACTGTTACGTTAACGGAATTTCCCAACCTATTGATCAGTAGTCTGAACGAAACTAAAAAGATATCAGTTGATCAAACGTGAGTGAATGAAATCATGTTTTTTTTGTTTTGTTTCTTCTTTCTCAAATAAACTTCTTTGTCATGGTATAGCTGTGAATTAGGGTCTCTAAACACGCATCAAGCACACGCTCTGTACTGAAACCTGAAGAAAGAATGATAACATCGTCCGCCAATGGAAAGAGGAGGAAATGAAATTTGGGTCAGAGGCCGCCGTTTATCTCCGGTCTATTATTTCAGCTTGGGTTGATTCTTCTGTTTCTCTCCTGGGTTTACCGGAAATACAGCCATGAACGCCGGCCACTAGGGAGAAGAAGGGGGTTTGGGTTACCGTCTCAGTTTTGTTGCTTGGCAATTACGTTAGTCAATGTTTGTTTATTGAGTTACTTCTTCTTCTATTGGTATACAAATGGTTGGGGGTCTGATGAACATATTGTTACCTTTTCCGATTTAGTGCTCAGAATAATAGCCTGGGTTGCTAATCTTCTCCTCCCGTCCCAGTCCCAGTTCTAGGTTGCCAATTCTGTTGAGGATTTGTGGGGGTTTGTTTTTCTCCATGTCTGGTTATTTTATGGTTACTATTAAGAACCAGGTGCCTTGCACGTGAGTTTACTTACAACTAATCCGAACTCAAACAGTCGATCTTCGAGAAGATGTTTTTGGGAAAATGGTCTTTGAACAAACATTTTGTATCCGGCTTTGAGCTCTGTTTTTATCCGGCTCATTTAAGAACTCGTGTTTGGCAGAACAATTGGAAATGGTTGCATTTGGTATAAAAACCGGAACTATTCAAAGTGCTTGAGCATTGCAGTATGCCAACTATCAAATCAATAGCATGATCCATATATGTTGATCCTGAAATCGGTAAATACAAAAATCACTATCCTCCCTATTCCCAATTTTCTCCACACAATAAGTTTTATAATAATAAACACAATCGAAACATGAAGAAACATGCTTATTGTTTATTTATTCTCAAACTAAAGTTTCCTTGCTACCCTTTTAAAGGGAGGGAGAGACGAGGGGAGTTTTGAGAGTTTTTTTTTTTTTAAGAACCTACTCGATTGGCAGAGCAACATAACCCTACTTCTGTTAAAAAAGCAAAGCGAGCTCCCAACCCGTAAAGACAAGTGGGAAGAGGGACAAAAACCTGACCCACAATTAACAAATACTAGTACAATATAATCACAATGGGCATGGGCAGGTTGGTGGGCTGGGTTGAGATTGACAGGCCTACTAAAGACCAGAAGCTAATAATCTAACAGATGACTACAAAAATTAATCCAATTGCAGCCCAGTTCTATCTTCATGTAAAGCCTCAATTATGCAGTATGGTGGATCAGTTAAGTAATTGGCCCATATCTTCTCTGCAAGCCCAAACCCAGCAAGATTGTGGTCAACATAATCCAGCGTACACTTCACCGCATATACGTACACTCCAACCGACTCGATCCACAACGAGTCTTGTTAGAACCATCCACCGACTCGATCCACAACGAGTCTTCTTAGAACCATCCTCGTTCATTACTCGTCGAACTCTCCGTCTTCATCTTCTTCGCCAACTTCTCAGGATGCTTTTGGTTTCATAGGGCCATAGGGGAATCTGGAGTATTGCTTCGGGTTCGTCCTCTGCAAAGTTATGTTTTACCTTTGTCTTGTCCCACTACAAACATATCACTTATTTTGGCATCTTGACCTAAGGTTAGGAAACTAAAGACCATCCTTCAACCGGGTAAGTACATTCACCATCACCAATGGTTGTCTTGCCCCAATACTATCACTTGTCTTGACTAGCATACTTCTCCATAAGAATGACGGATTTGAACCCAATTGAGCAGCAAGAAAATCCCCTTGAATATATATTATTTTTCCTTTTAGCACCTTTGCTACAGTGGAATTGCGATTATACACAACTCTCCACTTGCATATAAAGCAAGGTTAAAAGCCTCCACTCCACCGTCAAACCATATTTAAACATAGCTTTTCCCATACCATAGGCACATGTAAAAAAAAAAAAAGAAAAAAAAGGTTACCACAAATCTTGTCCCTTTGCCAAGGTTAAATGCAGTTATTACATTACCACAAACTCTGTCCACACAAATCTACAACCACTGTTTGGTGATAATATAGGCAGGCACACACACATGTATTAGTAGTAGCTAAACAAAGTCAGATAAGGCAGAGAAACAACAAAGGATGATGCTGGAGCTCAGAACACAGATTTCTTTCTAGAATTAGCAGCAGAAAATATAATACTTCAGAAATGAGAAAGCCGCCATAATCTCACATAGGGCTTCAATGTAGACAGCAGCTTCAAATTTTATTTCATCTCTTACTCTGGTACTTAAAACGGAAGCTCAGCAATAGTCACAAATCCAATCTTCATGCTCAGAGATCCTGTAAAACCCACCAAATATCAACCATTGATCAGCAAACCAATTAAGAACTCGTATGTTCAAATATCTACTGGCCTCCAAACACTATGTTCCTTATTCATCAATTAAACATCATCCACCACACAATTATGCAATATAAAAAATGCCTAACAATAATCCTAGGGTCAAATACCGCCCTATTATAAGACACTCCTCGGATTCTTGATTCAAAAATAAATGGAGAATACAGCCCCAACTTGCTAACAGAAAAAAAGAATTACCCGAATTTAACCATGTTGCATTCACGTAATTATGATTCTATTACATGATTGAACTCTTTTAACCTAGCATTGGGATCTAAGGGCCAATTGCTGTGGAGTTTAGAAAGCAGATGTGAAAGGAGTGCATTGAGAAAGTTGTAGAAATCCCTTTACAAAAATATTTGGTAATCAGTAAACTTCATATACAACATGCTGTGAAAATGCACTTTTTTGGATGATAGAGATTTAATACAATTTAATAGGTAATATTTTAATGTATTGTTATGGATCAAAAAGCAGGTCTGGGAAAGCAACCCCTCCCCAGCTTCTCAAAAGCTACGGTGGGAAAGCAGTTGCGGTCCAGAAAGCAAATAAATAATAATTTACCGAACACATCAAATGCTGCTGTTGGCATCCGAAGCAGCGTTCTAGAAAGCAAAAGCACTAGCAAATGGACTCTAAGTCAACTTCACATAATGTACTTTCTTCTGACTCGTGCAATTCAGGATTTGTGCCAGCAAGCTTACATTTTCTTATTGGTTTGGTATAAAACTCTTAACATGAGAGCTTGATTTAAGATTTAACTACGGTACCTCTCCCAACTTTCACAGTTCAGACTTAAAAGTCTCTACATTTCCCAGAAGGCAACCCCATCCATCCTCTCTCCCACTTTTCACACCTTTAGAAGATTAGGACTACTTGGTTTATTCTCTCCCCCCGCCCCGAAAGGTGTAACCTATACCAGGTGAAATCCGTGGTGACCATAACTAGTATTGGATTGCAGAGAGAAACAGCAAGCTATCAATCTTCAACAGCTTGGGTCTTCAGAACATTCAATCAATCCTGGGGTTGGTTACTATCTGTAACAGGAGTCATGGGGGCTATTAATTCCTAGATTGGTTAGTTAGAACTTTCAAATCTGCAAATTGGGAGTGATCAGTTTTCGCTGGCAAATCAAAGCCAGGTTAGAGACAATTCCAGAATCATGATTCAATTGGACATAGCTGAATGAAATCAGGATCTCCACCTTAGTCACAACCATCAACAAGATGTTTTCTGCTTCCAGTCCCCTTGGTTGGGCACTTACCAGCTCAAACTCAGAGCTGCTGGGTTGTCAGACCCAAAGATGGTGCAGGACTCTGGTGGGTTCTCCATAGTTTTAGGTAAGGGACTTCGGATCGCAGCACAAAAAAATGCTGAACATTTGGGAGTCAGGTGAAATAATAAGGACAATTTGGGTGAAGACCTTGCTCCCTAATTCCATACAATGATAGTGATGGTTTTGATTACAAATGATGGGACGAGGGGTGTGATGATAAGGGTGATTATTTTTTATCATGAATCTGATGAAACAAGGGCCTAGAAACAGGCTGAAGTGGATGAGTACTTGGCTGGTGCTGGTGATGTGTTGAACTTTTCTGATGAGGATGGTGAACGTAATGATGATGGCACATCCAGTGAAGCTGAGGAGGAGCTCGATCCAGAATTGCTTAAGGAAAACTCAGATGAGCATAGAACTACATGAATTCAACCTAGAATGGATAATAACAACTTCGTTCTACTTAAAAAGAGGATAGTGTTCCCAACTGGGCTTTCATTTAAACATTATGATAGAGACCTTGTTGTTAAAACAGGTTTCAGTACAGATAGGGTCGACAATGATAAATTGATAATACAAGGGCCACATTCAAGTGTGCGGCTGAAGGATGCCCTAGGAGGATTCATGCAATCCAGATTATCTGATGGTAAAACATTCAAGATGAAAACATAAACATATGTTCATGACTGTCGTAGAGTGAGACACAACAAAGAAGCAACATCGGCATGGATTGCTAGGAAAAAACTAAACAGTTTTAGGAGGAATCTTGCCATGAAAATGGCTGTAATGCAAGAGAAATTGAGACATAAGCACAAGATTGAGAATAAAAATCAGAGGCAGTTATATAGGGCAAAAGGAAGGCCATTGAAGAGTTGGAGGGAAATCACGCCAAATCTTTTCAGATGCTGGCTGCATATGGGGACCAGGTCTTATAGACAATTCGGGTACAAGTTTAAGATTTTAGTCCAGGAGATGCAAAATTCGATTTAAAAGGCTTTTCATGTCTCCAGCTGGTCTGAAAAATGGGTTTTATTAATGATTGTAGGCCCTTCATTCAGGCTTGATGGACGTCATCTAAAAATGGCCATATAGGGGCGGTTTACTTTCCGCATGTGGGTTGGATGGCAATAATGGCATTTATCCTATTGCAATTGCAGTGGTGGAATCAGAGGGTTCTCAAACTTGGAATTTTTTATTAGAGAATCTTAACTTCATCCTCGAGACTGATAAAGTTAACACCCATTAGACTTTCATAACTGATGGACAGAAGGTTTGTATAACTACAATTATGATGGCATAAGTGCTTTTATTTATTTTTTGTGAGAAACTCTCTTTCATTCTTTATATAATTTGTGTGATCATTTCATTGTGCTTTTTAGGCTCTAAACGAGGTAGTGTAAAAGTGGTTCCCCACATCAGACCACAGGAACAATATCAGAGGTAGGTTTCCTGGCATATTGCTTGCCAAGTACTTTTGGCAAGCTTGTAGGGTATGTACACTAGTAGATTTTAACAGGGCCATGGAAGAGCTTATGTCCTTGAACCAAACAGCGCATGCTTTGTTAGTGAAGCTACCCTCTAAGATGTGGATTAGGCATGTGTTTGGCACTCATGTTAAAAGTGACCACATTACTAACAACCATTCTGAAAGTTTCAACGGCTGGTTAGGTGATCTTAGGGAGAAGCCGGTCATTCCATCGGTGGATGGGTAGGAAGAGAATGATGGAGAGAACTCAAATGAGAAACTTTCAAAGCACCAAATGTAAGGGTAAATTGTGTAAGAGCATAAGAAAAAGTTGGATAAAGTAGGAGTTGCAGAGAATGTAGTATTGCAGGAGCAGAGGGTGGTGAGTTTGAAACTGTGGACGAAGGGAGGCCTTTCAAGGTAGATCTGGGTAATAGAACATGTAGTTAAAGGATATGGGAGATTTGTGGGGTGCCTTACCATGTGGCACATGCAGTTGCATTTGAGAGGGATGTTGAAAATTATGTAGCCAAATGCTACTACAAGAAAAAGTATACAATTAGCAATGCCTCTGAGGTTCAGAGGGTAAGATTGTAAAATGGGTTAAAGACAGTTTGCACCCTCGTGGTTTGGATTATATACAAAAAAAAAAAAAAAAAAAAAAAAAAAAAAAAAAAAAACCTGTTGTTCGGGGATATACAAAAACCACCCTCAAAATGGACGGACGTTGGACAAATACCACCCTTCTGTTAATGTTAGTTGAGAGGGGGGTGCAATCTGACTTTTTTATGACCATTTTGCCCTTATTTGTGTTTTTATGTTTATATTGTTCATGTGTTCTTGATGTTCTTGGTGTTCTTGAACGCCACCTCCACCACCACCACATCCCCGCCGCCGCCGCCGCCGCCGCCACCACTGATTCACCAACAACAACAACACCACCACCTTACCACCACCTTCTAACACAAACAACAACAATAATGAGGCAAAATTGCACCGATGGTACCCAAAATTCCCCACCACTCCATCCTAAACCACCACTGCCACCAATTCAAACCAATCTCCATTCTCCATCACCTACTTACCCACTGTAAACCGACCCATTCACACCCAATTAACGCTCCTATACATGAAATCATCTTTCCCCAAATTGATTTTTTCAAAACCCATCATTCTCCTCCTCCTCATCCTCCACCACCACCACCACTATCACCACCGAATGCCCAACAGTACCACCACCAACACTACAACAACAAAAGCAGCAAGAACAGAGAAAATTTGCAGTTTACTAAATGGAATTTCTTCTTTTAAAAAAGGCAAAAAAAATAGAATGAGAGATGTGTCCCGATCTGGAACACTGGAGATGAAGAACAGAGGGAGGAGGAGAAATGCAGAAGAATGAGCAGAAGTGAAATAGAAGAAAGTCAAAGAAGAAGAACCACCCTCCCCCAATTTCTCTTTCTCAGTCCAAACCTAATCGCAGCTAATGACTTAGAAGATGGCATTGGTGGATCAATCTGGGTGTATTTGACCTGGTGGTTGTTCGTTCGCCAAAGAACTGTAATTCGGTCGATTTTCGAGATTCATGGACCGATCCACAAGAAGGGCCAACTCAGAGGTGGAAATCGAGAAGCCCACGCCATAAATCATCAAGTTAGCCACAACCCACAAAATTCGCCATAGTCGCTGGAGTCCATGGCATCCACCGGCGTTGGTGCTGCTATGAAGGAAGAAGGAAGGAGGCGGTGGAGAGGAGCAGGCAGAGAGGTGAAGGTGAAGGTGCAGGGTGAGTTCGACTGAAGGAAGAGGGAGAGAGAGAGAGAAAAGGGCGGCTAGGGTTTTGCCCAGATCCACCATCGTTGCTTCTGCTGTGAAGGAAGACGGAAGCTAGGGTTACAAATGGGTGCAGGGTGAAGGAAGACTGAAGGAATTCGACTGCAGGAAGGAGGAGGCGGTGGAGACAGGAGAGGAGTAGAAAGAGGGAGGGAGAAGAGAAGAGCTAGGGTTACAAATGGGAGGAGAAGGAGAAGAAGTGGGTTTTATAGTGGTGTAATTTATTTAAATCTCAAGGGCAATTTTGTCTTTCCAGCCCATCCGTTAGCTCCGTTAGTTAGCAGGGGTGGTTTTTGTATATCCCCGAACAGCAGGGTTTTTTTTGTATATAATCTAAACCACGAGGGTGCAAAATGTCTTTAACCCTTGTAAAATTGATAATCAACCCATTTTTTGCTTTCTGTTTTTAGTTAATGAGGAAACATAATTCATATAAAACATTCATTTTGATTTTTTGACAGGAATCAAGGAGAAGATGAAGAGATGAAACATGCGAGCAAAGCACGAACACAACCACCTGCAAGGGGAAACACATGTAACACCGTAACACTGCAGTATGTCTGATAAAAAAGATTGAAGTAATCGAGAGTATGTTTGAATATGTACTATTTTGTACTAAACTGTAGCACCATGCGAGGTATCCAGACTAACTCGGGATGACACCGGGAATTCACCCCAACAGTAAATATCAACAATGACGATATGTCAGTTCAAGTAGTCTTCTCAACTTTTGGTCACTAATTATATATAGTTTTTGTACACAACTGTCCTTCAGTTATGTGGTAGCTAGAGAGAAACATCTGTGTAGTAGTACTCCCTGGTGCATATTTAAATGTTTATGTATATTTTTGTACATAATATTTGGTCTTGTTTCCTGTTTCTGTATTAGTAATAGACCAATTATTAGACCAATTATTGTGCGTCAGTGTCAATACGCAACTTCCAATAGTCACTTATTTCGTCAATCACTTTTGGAGCTAATCTCCAAATAAGATATTGGCTGGCATTATGAGTTTGTTTACTCCTGCTACTATTATACGTAAAGTAATTGTTGTAAGCAAATTTATGTGTTCATTTCTTGTAAGTTTGGGTTAGTGGTGTTTGCTACCAGACTTTCATAGATGCACAAACTCCTTGCATTTTTTTTAATTGGTAACTTTATTTTGACGAAATAAAATTATTGAAAACTAAAATATATAGATTTACAGCCCATACAGAAGGACATTCTTGACAACAAATACATAGTCACAATTGTGAATTGTGATTAACCCAAGTTTTAGGGCTATTTGAGACTTTTTAGCATGTAAATGGTCAAATGGTCCAAAAATTAGTGGAACACCTGGTCCCCACATGTTCCCCTGACGGAATAACACGGAGGTGTGCAAAGTGTCACTAATTTTGGCTAACAGAGGGGTGCTCTGCGGTAATGTCCTAGCCACAGGGGTGGATCTGGGTAAACTTCCTAAAACACGGGTGGTTTCTGTCATTTACCATTATATAATTACCTACTTCATATTCTCTGATCAGAAAATATGTGCGTTGGATCCTTAATTCATAGGAAAAACATATTGAGACCTTTCTTCTAAGAGCCAAGTGACTAGGTTCTGGAAAGGCCTGCGGAATTGAGCCTCATAAGATCCAGGGGCAGAAAAAATCACATTAGTTAGCTTGAGAAGTAGAATTGAGATTCCAAAAAAGATAATGCTGTTGAGACAATGATTGTAAACTTGGAAATCTATTTAGCATCCACTAAACTCAACCAGGTAACGCAAACTAAGAGTACCAGAATGGTGTAAAAGCCCTTGTGGCAGGATATATCTGAAAGTAGCCTGGGAGCTCGGCTTAATAATCTCTGGAATGAGCCAGCAAACCTTGCCAAAAGGTAGCTGCGGCAAGATTGATACAATGAAATAGACTAGGCAACCGCACCACCTAACACAAACTTGCAACAGTCTCAGTGTGTCCACATTAGCGGGCTAGGACTGACAAAAATAAGATTATTGTTAGGCGAAGCAAGGTGATGCCTGGATACTAGAGGAAAAAAGGATCCATCATATGAGCTCGGGGAAGATCAGAATGTTTAATATGGTTAATACTTAATTGTAACATCACAATAATCCATCTAGTAAGGAATCTAGCATAAGAGCACAGCAATTACGACATTCTTCTGGAAGTTAAGAGAAAGCAGCAGCACCATTTTACTACAACACTCCCATCATGTGATACACATTGGTATACTACTTCTGCAGCACCCTGTTATTGGTTTGTGCTTAATTATGTTTCTCTATTAACCTTAATTATCACTGGTTAGCCTTGGGTTTGATTCACATGTATTGCCAAAAAAATGATTTAAATAAACACCGATTAAGAAGGCTAATTGTTCTTACTAGGTACGTGTACTGCAGCAAGAGCGGAAGACAACAAATCTGGCAAATTGCTCTAGAGAGGTTGGTTTATTGACAACGTCATTTGGAGAATGCTGATATTGTTTTACTTCTTTGAGGGTTCTAATATCTATTATTTTTGTTCCTTTGAGCTATTTTCTTCTTCACAAAAAGGTAAGCATATAGTTTTATTTTGTGGCTAGTATACTCTATGGCACTCGTTTCATGAAAATCTACCTGAACTGTAGGCATTCTCATTAGATACATCAACTCAAGTTAGATTCTCATTAGAGTCCAGTGACTAAGTCTAGACTCTTCTAGATATTTTACTAACTTAATTACACTATTGGATTACTGGTTTCAGGTTATCATTATGCGCCACTTAATAGTGAAAATGCTTAAACATGAAAAAAACTAGGATGAGTAAGCAATATTTAAGCGCAGCAGCCAACAATGTGCAATGATGAGCAGAACATCAGAAGTTAAACTGCACCAGAGTAATGCCAACTTTGGGAAATAAAATTTAGCGAATGGTTCCAAGAAACTCGATTAACATAAACAAAAATAAAACAAACTGAAGACTATACTCGAAGTCTACAAGATCATCCAAACAAAGACATTCATGCATCATCACAGAATAATATAGGTTAACACAAAATATGAAAAGCAAGGTTTGAACAGTCCTCATCCAGAACAGTCAATTGTCAAATCAAATCGTCAACAACAAGAAAAAATAGTTTGACACCATTTCCTATCAAAAGAGAATAAAATCAAGGGATTATTATTACCATCTGTAAGCTGATTAATCCCTTTCCCTGCGATGGTGTTTCCTGCTTCTCTTCCCGGAACGCTTCTTGTCTCTTCCAACCCGAGAATCATCATCTGAACCACTAACCTCAGAATCAGACGGAGCAGCCGCCCTCCTGCTCTTCCGCTTGCGATCCCTGGAAGAATCTTCAGACGCATCAGACCCATCAGAAGAGTGTCTGTGGCTTCTCCTCCTCCTCTTCTCTTTCCTACTCCTCCTCCCATGTCGAGGCTCCTCATCCTCATCCTCGGAATCATCCTTCCTACGTCTCCTCTTTTCCTTCCTCTTCCTTCTCTCTCTCTCATCTTCACTCTCGGAATCGGTCACATCCTTCTTCCGGCTCCTCCTCTTCTTCGACCGACCCCTCTTCTTCCGCTCCCCAGAATCCGAACCATCCTCCTCCGAATCATCTTTCTTCTTCGACTTCTTCGACGACGTCTTGACTTTACCGCTAACCCTCTTCCCAAACTTCTCAGCAATGATCCTCTCCATATCCGAATCATAATCCGAATCCGAACTCTCACTCTCCTCCTCGGAACTCTCCTCCGAGCTCCCAACTCCCGACTTATCCCTACCCCCATTCTTCAACCTCCCCAACCCGGACAAAACCGCGGCCTCCATCGCGTCCGGATCCTTATTGATCTCCTCCTTCACACTCAAGAAATTCCTACACTGGAACGTCAAATGCCCGACACGGCCACACTTCTTGCAGGCGCCCCGGACCTCGTCGGAGGTCGAATTCGTAACGCGGGCTAGGGCAAGCAGTCCCTGGAAGCTGGCGTAGGCGTTTTCGCCTTCGGGGGCTGAAGCTGCGGCTTTCGGCTCGGAGGTCTTGGTGTCGTCTTTACTGGGGGCATAAGGGTCATAGCCTATTGCACTTTGCCATATACCGTGGGTTTGGAGGGCGGCACTGCTGTGTACCCTGTTGTTTGCGGGCATGCGAACCCTACCTGCGGTCGCCGGCATGTTGGGATTCGATGGAGAGACTCAAACCCTAGATGAAGATAACGGAAGTGGATCAGCAATCGAAAGAGGCGTAATGGTGTTCGAATTGGGGAATTGTGAATTAGGGTTTGTTCGTGGTTGAGAGGATGAATTGACTATGGATTCGGAATCATAGACAGGGATAAAACTAAATCTGAAGCGTTGGGAACGAAATTTATCAAATGAATTGAAAAATACTATAGATCATGGATCGTTATTTACCTGGGGGTTTTCGATTGGATTCGATTCACGGAGGCGATACAGGGACGAAGAACAGAAGTGCGCGGTGAGACTATGGACGACGTGATAGAGAGAGAATGGTCTAGATACGCGATTGCTATAAAATAGCTACGAGGGGGATGTCTAATGCGTCGTCGTATTACATAAAAGCGCTTTGCACCGACTTCAATCAAAGCTGTAGTGCTGTACTTACCAAGTTCACATTTTTCTTTTTTAGAAAGGAGAAAACGTTGGGCTTCAGAGGCCTATTACATCATTTAAAATAGACTTAGATGCCCAGTGGAGCTCATTCTGAAACAGCTCTCTTGGCAGAGTTGGCCTCGGTGCTAGGCCATTTACGTGGCTGCTTAGGGCACCATTTTTTATATATAGGGGTCTCCTGGTCATTTCACGATAATTAATATTATCTGTTTTTTTTAGAAATAATTTATATTAACTGTTAATATTTTGTATCCCAATTAGTGAGCATCAATTTTATTTTATTTTTTTGAAATAAAAAAAAATAGTGAGCTTCAATTAAATTTTAATAGCATTCAAACTTGTCCAGATCGTGATCGTTTATCTCTTTCAAAAACTTCTCCTAAAATTTTCTAAAAATTGTTTCCTATTCTATAGTGACCATTTCTCTGTATAATAACTTCATTCTAACTGTACATATAAATTACTTCTTGCATAATTTTCTAACATCAACGTTTAACTCAATTGTCCACTCCAATGGCAGCCTTAAATTAAAGATTGGCAGTTCGTGTTCAAGAACCAAATTGAATATAATTTGGTATCACACTCTCAGGATCATGGATTTAACTTTTTAATTTGGGAATATATATGTAATTTGAAATTTACTCTGATATGGGGATTTTTCGCCCATTCATCTCAATTGGATATCATAAGTTTCTAAAATTTCACGATAATGATAACTTCTTGTAGTCCTATATTATTCAATAAACTTCTACTAGTAGTCAATGCTCTCATCCATTTGTGCCAGTATGTGCACTAACTTGTCCCAATTCGAGCAGCAATGACTTGAACGATTTTCTTTGGTATGTAACAATGATCTTTTGGCAGTCACTTGTGCGTGTAATTTTTCTCAATTTGGATTAATTATTATATTAGTTATGTTTTATTTAACGTTTTCTGCAAAATCGCCATATAATATGGATAGATCATGTCCCATAATTCATTTTATATGTATTTTGTTTTAAATAATTTTGTGTGTCCATGTGACCTTGTTCAGAATGGAATGAAGGTTTATTGTGGGTAATTAGAGCTCTGAGTCCCATGTTTTAAGAAATAACGTGAAATTTGATAAATTCTACGCATGAGTTCGGAAGTATAAATTTATATAACAATGTATACTGGGCCACAAACTTATAGTTCGCTTAGGGCATAAGAAAACTTAGAGTCGGCCCTGTCTCTTGGCCCATAATTGTTAAACCGTGTTTGGCCTGCAAATGGGCAGCTGTATTGGAAGTTATGCACGCGTGTTTGACTTTGATGCTTTCAAAATATTGGGAGAGTAAACGAATGTCCATTAATAATACACCCACTTCTGCGACCATCTTTCATTTCCTCTCTCCATCGCTTCCAGATCCTTCACGAGAGAGAGAGAGCATCCGTTTCTATGATCAAATTCCGACAGCCTAGATCTTTGGCAAAGATAACACCATCACGAAGGGCTTGAGCTTCAGCCGTCTTCGGTTTGGTGCCAAAGGGGATTCTTTTTGAAAAAACAGCGATGTACTTGCCGTTGTGGTCTCTAATTACTCCTCCAGCTCCGGCGACCATTGATTTTGATCCCAGGCACCATCGACATTGATCTTCAACTGGTTCTCGTCTGGTGGCCTCCACGCCTGGGACAGAGGAATCATCACTTTGTTCTTCTTAGCTCGAGAAGCTTCAAAAGCTTCGATCTTTACAACCGCAGATCTGACTATCATCTCTCCTTTAGCCTTCTTCTTATTGAAAATAAATTGATTTCATTTGCTCCACGGTTCAGTTATACACATGCAGATAAGCATAATGTCTTGATCTGATTTTGTTGATTTCATCTGCTTTTCAATCCATCCACTAAAGTTTATATATGTTTCTTCTCTACAGATCCCTCTCTGGGAAGGCTAATCTCCAGGTGTCCTTTGCTATCGGGAAACGCAAGAAGATGTGTGTTTCATCCTCCCTGTCTTTACCACACAATTCACAAAAGCTCGGTAAATTTATGTTGCGCTGGACAAGATTCATTTTAGTTGGGAGGGATCTCATCCACCCCGCCAAACTGGGTATAGCATTCTCCTAGGCATTTTAGTTTCGGAATCTTGCTAGCCAATCTGTTTCATATGTGGACGACATGTGTTCCCGATTCGGCAGCCATTGTTATTGTTTCTTGGCCAACTGGTACCCGATCTGGACACTATACTCGCCATTGTCTATGTCTGAAACTCGTTTTGTAGGAATTGCGATTCTGATAATCTCTTCTACATCAACCTACCAAAAGACTTCTTGAAGCTTCTTGTTATTCCACTCCCCTTATCCTTGAATGACGAAGTCTTGACCTATAAACTCTTGATCTTCTGACACTGTAAATGGCTTGTATGGGTAGTCTCTGGGTAGCCAATGGTATTAAAAACACTCTAACTTTGTTGCCACATCCAATGCTCCATTTCATCCCCTCCGTGATGATGTTGCTGGAGAGAATGCTTCTCCATATATATGAGCACTGAGAGTTCTTTTGCAATATTTCTTCATAAGAATCTGGCAGAGAAGAGATTATGGATGCTGATTAAGTGCCAGAATTGTTTACCTTGCATTGCAAGATTAAAGCACTGCGGGTCAGCAAAACCAACACCCCCTCTTTCTTTGCTTTCTTTTAGGCTTTCCCAAAAGATTTAACTAATTCCTTTGTTGTCTTCTTCGCGTGCCCAGAAGAATTTTATGCAAATAGCTTCAATCTTCTTGCATACATATTGTGGAAGTTTAAAGCAGCTCATAGTGTATGTGGGGACAGACTGAGCTATGAATTTTATAAGGACTTCTCTACATGCAAAAGAGAGTGAGTTCTTTTTCCAATATTTACATTTAGATTCAATTTTTTCAGTTACATAATTAAAATCTAAATACTTGTTTCTTCCAAGAGTTGTAGGCAAACCAAGATACCTGTCATGCGACTCCACAAGAAGAACCCCGATGCGGCTGCTAAGTTCGACTTGACAATCTTGGGTTACGTTTGATGAGAAGACGATAGCACTTTTCTCTACATTTATCATTTGCTCCTAGGCTTCCTCATAAGTTTGTGATAATTGAAATATATAATCCATCTCATCCTCATTAGCTAAAGGATACTATCGTCCGCAAAAAATAAGTGAGAAATCGCCGGGCCATTCCTGGAAGCAGCAAAAACCAGAAATATCACGACTCCTTGTTGCTGCCGTGAGTCTCCTAGAAAGAGCTTCCCCACAAAGGAGGAACAAATATGGGTAAAGCGGACAACCTTGGCGCAATCCCCTTTGAGGTATGACTTCTCCACAAACTTTTCCTTCGTACGCAAAACTAAAAGAAACTGTCGTTATGAAATCCATGACTAGATTCGTCCATCTGGTACCGAAACCAAAACGATCCATACTAGCTCCCAAGAAGTCCCATTCAACTCGGTCACGCCTTCGACATATCAATGTTTAACGCAAAATTCCCAACTTGTCTTTTTTGCGCTATTTCATTGTATGAATTAACTCAAATGCAAGCAAAATATTATCCGTAATTAAACGACCCGACACAAAAGCTCTTTGATTAACTGAAATAAGGCTAGGGAGTACCTTCTTTAGACGATTCACCATCGTCTTGGTGACGAGTTTGTAAACCACCGAACAAAGACTTATTGGTCTTAAGCCGGTTGGTTATCTCACTTGTTTCACTTCCGGAATTAGTGCTATAATGTCTTGTTGAAAGCTACCATGCTCGATCTGCCGTTGAGCATGTCTAAACAAACAAGTTCCACATCATTACCGAACATGTTCTAGTGAGTTTTGAAGAAAGTCGTTGGAAACCCGTCGAAACCAAGAGATAAGGATTCTCTAATCTCCGTACTAGTGTAGTCAATTATATCTTGGATCATATGCCTATCTTGGATGGGAAGTTGACGAAGCAAGACAATTATTCCACAGTGAAAGTGCTAGTTCAATGGTATATTATAGCTCCCATAGAGGCTACCTGGAGGGATTATTACCAGTTGAAAGTGCAATTCCCTTCATTTGATTCGTGAGGTCACGAATCATTTCAAGGAGGGGCGATTGTCATGGTCCTGATCTCTGAATAGCAGTTTCCAGCGAGTTCAACAGCAGAATTAGGCCGGTGACGAAAGCATCACCGAAATTTCTCAAATGTAGTGTTTTCAGACGTTAGTTTCACGACATAGTGAAATGAAAGCTGACGAGGCTCTCCTTAGAAAATGATCGGTCCATCTCAGGGCATCACGGTCACCATGCCATAGTGGCGGCCACCCTGGGGGATTTAGTTCCAATTCCTAGTTTATTTCATTTCCACCCCGTTTGTTTGGGTTAATTACGCATTCAGCTAATATAAATACGGGTCAATTGTAATGAACATGATCAATTCATGAATTAATTCAAATTCCCTTCATTTGTATGGTGTTCTTCTGTTCTCTTTTTTGTCTCCGAGTTCTCTTCTGTAAATCCGGCCAATCTCAGGCCAGATTTTCCACCGTCAGTCGCCTCACTGCCGGCGAGGCCCTGACATGCACTAAATCTGTTCGTTTGTGTCGTCGGATTTGCTGCTGAAGCCGTTGTGTTGCCACAGTCGCTCGACAAAGGATCTGTACGGAAGCAATTGCAGGCACATGACTCTTTTTATAACTTGTGGTACGCAAATGGCTAAGAAGCGTTTGTGATGTGCGGATTGTGGCGTCGCCGTCACTGGCTTGATTAGGGTTCACTCTCCTTACCTCCCATCCTCCCTCTCTCCATTGTCTGAGACAACTGCAGTTCCAATTTTGGAATCCTATTGAAGGAATTTAATCATGTCTTTATGAAAATTATCTTGGCTTGTGATGATATTCTTATATATTCTTATCCTTGATAAGCATGAGAGCTTGATGATATTCTCTTTGTACTGTTGTCTCCAGTTTGTTAGAATCCATGGGGTTCCACCTCAAAGCCAATTGGCAATGAGGGGAGTAGCCCAAAACACTTACTAATTATATTTCTTCTGTTTGAATGTCCGATGTGGGACTTCTCAACACGCCCCCTCACGTGTGGCATTCTTTGGCCTGCACGTGGATCTTTTGTCTACGGGTGGCGGTGAGCATGTGGGTTGTTATACCATTCACGTGTGTGAGCCGAGACTCTGATACCATGTTAGAATCCATGGGGTTCCACCTCAAATCAATTGGAAATGAGGGGAGTAGCCCAGAACATTATTAATTATATTTCTTCTTTTTGAATGTCCGATGTGGGACTTCTCAACACAGTTATCCATTGATTATGGTGTCTCGTATACCAAATTGCCAACTGAGTCTCTCTTTCTAACCCCATTCGTTATCAAGAAAGAGGGGGTTGAGAGGCTTGCATGATTAGGAAAGATTAAATGTGCATTGATTGAATCTGGGAGAAACTGGTCATTTTGCCAACTGAAACATTAAACAAGTGCAAAAACTTTGAGGTTGCTTAGTATCATAGTCCCTTGGATGCACATGTGAGTGGAAGCGCTTGAACACTTTAAGATGGTAACATATATAGAGTCTCAAGGCATGCAGGGGGGATTTGTATGGAGACTAATATGACTTACTTTGAGACTAATCTATATATATATAAAAGCAGACAAGTGCTCAGGTTTAACCTCAGTCTGCCATTTGTCATTAATTATTTCTCTTGGTGGAGACATGTGTATGCTTATCTGGACCATCCAAGCAATGATAATCATCCAACTAATATAATATAAAAATTCAAATACAACTTGGCAAATCAGTCATCCATAACCCCCTAATTAACACTTAGTAAACCACTTCTTAATTAACAACATTAATACCCACCATCATTGCTTTTCTTAACATGAGTTAACAGTTTTTATATTTGAATTAACACTTTTAAAGATGAAAAAAAAGTTCTTAAAAAAACTAAATCCATCAAGTTTTCTTATATATATATTAGGTTTATAACTTTAGTTATGCGAAAATGAGAAAAAATACAATTTTTTTAGGGAAGAGAAATAATAAATTTAGATTAATAGTAGTGTTGGAGGCTTTAATCATCATTTAAAATAATGCGATTATATATTGTATCACTACAAGTTTTCCTTCCCTATTTTTCATAGTAAAACTTATTTAGAAATTATTTTCAAATATTTTGGTGTTATTTTCTCTAATTCGGGGATGAGTACAGTTAGTCAACAAACGAGAAAATTAAATATTCCCTAAAAACAAAGAAAATTAAAATATGAAAAAAAAAATTACAAGATTGCATCACATTTATATTAATTGCTTTCCTAACATTATTTTCATACAAGTTTTTAAACTGAAATCTTAACATTAATGCCACACTTATGTGCGTAACCTTAAAATGTTACCAACGTTTTCTTATACATGTAATAATCGTAACATGTCTGTGACTTCTTCAGTTTCTTGAGGTATGTGCTTCAATTCCTTTACACATGCTACAACAAAAGAATTTTAAGCTTATTTCTCGCTGGAAATTTCTCTTTCAAGTATCTTCTTCAACTTCTATATCATATTCTGTTCAGACTTGCCAGATGTGATGTTAGAAGTGATCTTGCTCAATTTTCTGAAAAACATGATTCTCAATTTTAACTGTTCCAATTGTACGCACAAATTTGTTGTTCAAGAAAATAAACAAGTAAATCTGCCACAAGTTCAATTTAAGTGAGTAATAAAGTGGCACTACAATCTCTGGTATGTATTTTCTTAAATAAGAAAAAAAAAATATCCTTTGATTCTTCTCTCCTTCTTTGATGAGGGGATTGATCTTCTCCGATTTAGGCGGATCTGATGTTCTCCGATTTGAGCGGAGTTGGGTTGTTCTCCGAATTGAGCGGAGCTTTGATCACCGATGTAGGCGGATCTGATTTCTCCGGTTTGGGCGGAGTTGGGATCTCCGATGTAGGCGGAGGCGGCGATTCTGAGCAGCGATGGAGTCCTTCGGGCCTTGAATGGCTTGTTCGTCAGAGCTCTGCTACTTCTGAATCTCCAAGTGTGTTTTTCTCCTTGGGGATGGCCCTCTATTTATAGAGGAAATGAGGGATGATGTGGACTTTTCAATATTTATCTCTTTAATTTATCTATTTTTAAGAGATAATATTAAATAACATAAATAATTACTATCTCTCAATATTTAATTAAAGAGCTAGCAACTTTTAGTTATTTACACAAACCACCCCTTTTTGTAGGATAATTTATGTCAATTTTCATTTGTAGTGTGCCATAATTTTGACACGTGGAAATTAAATTTGTTAAAATTTCCATGTCTACAAATGCCCCCTCGAGACTTGTTCGCCGGCCCCAATAGCTTATTGGTGGACATGTCTCGAAAATTGGTAGAAGTATTTCGTTGACATTTTCACAGCTTGTGTCGACTGCGCCTCTTTGTCGATCCCTAAGGATTTGAATTTGGCCTCAAAACTTCGCGCTCATTTGAACCGAAATCTTTGATCCTTGAACTTTTTTCATTTGAGCTTCGAGAGAAACTTCCCTTGACTTGTCAATCATCGAGTCTTTTAGTGCGAATTTAGCATTCCCAACGCTTGTATGAGCTTGTGCAAAGCTTTTCTCCAAGATTTTCTCGAACACATATGATCTTTCTGCATTTGGGCTTGGACTTAATTTCTTGACCGTCATGAGGTTTAAAGAGAGTTAAGAGAAAGTCACTGGACGTCACTTGGGCTGGGCTTGTACAAAGCATAATGACTTTAATTTGGGTCTGCCATGGCTTAGCTTAAATACCATCATAGCCTATTATTAGCTTGCTGCTTCTTCTCTTTCTCTTGTGCGGCTTTATCTCGAAAGTTTGAAATTTGGCACAAGGAATTTTCTGATTAACACTTGAATTCAATACAGAATCAATCTGAATATTTCGAATATACTCCTCCGCAAAATCATGGTCATCCTCTTCAACCTTGAGATAATCTCGAAAATACTCCAAATCAATTTTAAACTTATAAAATGTAATCATAAAAATCTGATAGCATCAAACAAATCACCAGAATCATATCCAATATCTGACTTTGGTTCTTGCTGAACTTCATTTCTCAGCTATATAAAGAACCGAACACCAATGCAATTGATCATCACTTTCACTCTTCACTTCACTGAAGTTCTCGAAGGAGTGGAACAATCATTGCGAGGGTTCGACCTTGCCTCCAGTTGAAGAAACAAGCAGCCACCATTCTTATACTAATTCCCGCAGAAAGATCAAAAGAGACGGCGAGAGAAACTTTGAGAAGGCGCGATGCAACCCATTTCCGATCGATTGAAGAGGAGGCCAAAGAAGTTGTGTCACCATCGTCATTTTACCCAGCTATCAAGCGTCTTGATACCCCTGTAGGTAGTAGCTTGTGTAGGCGGATTTGTCTCGAATTCTTCAAACGACTTTGCCGACCAATTTTGACGTGTTTCGGACCGTCTTGCGCATGTATCAGTCTCGTTCAATTGTACGACCATCTTTTTTTTTTTTGGATACCTCAAAGTGTCTTGGACTTGAACCTCCACATGGGCTGACCGGTCCTGGCATTTTGGATGGCTTATGGGCTGCAGTTTTACTTTCTAAACCTTCATTTCTTTTTCTTTTTTTAATTGCTAACCCAATTCATCCACTTGCACTAACTATGACTAATTGGCCCAATTAATTTGTGATTTCACACTCAACTTGTGCCAGAGTTTCGGTAGCACGGATGAGAGAGAGATAACACTCCCGCCGAGACTCTGCTAGTAACTAGTCCAAAAACACGTCCTCATACAGAGTTGTCGAAGAACTAAAGAGACCACCTCCAACATCTCTGCTGATGATAGATAAGCAGGTTCATGAAGGAGATAAGGAGGCTAGTCTTCTTCTTTATCTAAAACACAAGTTTTCTCCTATATAAGGAACCCATCTAGTTTAAACATAGCATCTCAATCTCGAAGCAACATAGCACCTATCCAGACGCACTTGACGAAGCGGGTGCCAACGAAGAAGAAAACAGAGGTTTAACGATCGACGTAGCTGCTGCATAGTTGCAGACCCACTGGTATGCTCTTTACACCTTAATTTGTATCACCTCCTAACTTGTATCAACTCCATTAAAAAACTGCTTTTACATAATGCTCACCATGCCAAAGAATGCCACATGATCATAACACTCTGTTTTGATGATCTTGAACTTCTATTTGCTTTCTAGTGAAACTTTCATGCTCTGTTTTCCCAATAGCATAGCAATATATGCTCTGTTTACTATGAACAGAGTACATATCATCACACCATTTATATTTTTTTTGAGATGAACAACCCGAAGATAGCGTCGAAATTGATACTGTAGGCGAATAATATAAAGTAGAGAAATGCCAAGCTCCGAATATCAAATAAACTTTCTCGTGCTTTGTCCTTGTGCGCTCTGTTTTGAACCAAACAGGTTTTTTTGCGAAGAAAACATGTAGACTTGTATGCTCTGTTTTGAACTAAACAGAGTACAATGCCACATGATCACCATGCCAAAGAATGCCACATGATCACTAAGCTCTGTTTTGATGATCTTGAACTATATTTGTTTTCTAGTGAAACTTTTATGCTCTGTTTTCTTAATAGCATAGCAACATATGCTCTGTTCACTATGAACATAGTACATATTATTACGCAATTTATATTTCTTTTGAGATTAACAACCCGAAATGCCTTGAGTCGATAGCGTCGAAATTGATACCGTAGGCGAATAATATAAAGTAGAGAAATGCCAAACTCCGAATATCAAATAAGCTTTCTCGTGCTTTGTCCGTGTGTCCTCTGTTTTGAACCGATGCGAAGAAAACATGTAGACTTGTATGCTCTGTTTTGAACAAAACAGAGTACTATGTGCACTGTTTTGCGAAGAACATGTGTAGAGCATAGTTCAGGATACCGTTCCGGTCCCCGTTCCGTTTTGCTCTTGGGAACGGAACGGTCCCGGATCCGGACGGAACGGCGATCCGTTCCGGATTTACCGCACTTTATATATATATATATCTATATATATATATATATACACACACACACACATATACAAACATACACGACATTTATGTAAAAAAAAACATACGCAATATACGTGATACCCATAACATCACAATACAAACTAACCAAAGTTTACACATAAACACAAATAAACACAAATCCTAGAACATTACACATAAACACAAGTCCAAGAACATAAATAAAGTCAAGTACAAGATTAACGACAAGTCTTTGACGTTCACCAAACAAACTAACCAAAGTCTCAATGACAACATAATAAATTCAAGATTACATCAATCTTGTCAATCTTCAACATACTCATAAGGATCTTGTGTGCCACCAAACACGTTTGTAGTGTCCACAAATGGAGGGAGCTCAACATTTTCAGCAACTTCATCAACGTTCAACTCGTCATCATCCAACCTCAAGGCTTCAAAGGGCTCATCAATAGTCTCCCATCCTAGATCATCTTCAAGCGTTTCTCCATCAAGAAGTGGAGGTTCTTCCCACACCCATTCTCCCATAACATCAATTGCGTCAATACTAATAGGGTCAAGGGCTGCCTTGGTTCGACGAATATTCCTGAAAAAAATATATTAAGCATTATGTAACTTTCTAAAGACATATTAGCTAAAAAAATTACATTGCAATAAATATATACCTTTCACGAAGTTTCAAGTTGTAACGAACAAAGACAAGATCATTGAGACGTTTGTGTTCTAGCCTATTGCGCCTCTTAGACTGAATGAACTCAAACATGCTCCAATTCCGCTCACACCCCGATGAGCTACAACACTGGCTTAAAACACGAACAGCAAAGGTTTGAAGCTCGGGACAACCATTTCCAAACTGATGCCACCATTGCACTACAAAAAAATATAACAACGCATATACAATAATTATAACAATGCAAAAATATAAAATTACAAAGAAAAGAATTACAATAATGCAAAGTAAAATTTACCTGGAGAACTCCTATCACGTAGACGTATAGCAAGAGACATCCCAAAGTCACCTGTTGCAGTCCTGTATTCTTCAACCTGGGTTGAGACAAGTTCTTGCATATCCTCATCAGATATCAATGATTGAATTGCTACCATCAATCCTCTCGTAACTTCTTTTTGCTTCTTGAAAGATGGCCGGAAGAAAATAGAGGGATTAAGGAAGCAACCTGCTGCATGAAGTGGACTGTGGAGTTGCTTGTCCCATCTAGCATCAATTACTCTAGTATATGGCAAATAGAGAGTAATTTTATTTTTCAGCCTTGTCTTAATAGCTTCTTTTGCCTTGTCCATTGCTTCATACAAATATCCCATGGATGGTTTTTCATCACCATCAACCATACGAAGCACTCTAACCAAAGGCTCACTAATCATCACCACAAGAGAGCACATTTGCCAAAACTCACTATCTTCCAACACAATCTTTTCAATTTCTTTGCCACGGACAGATTTTCCATAGCGAGAGCCAACCCATTTCGAAGAAGTAAACATTTGTCGTAACTCATTCTTGAATTGTAGAAAGCATTGAAGACTTAGAAAATTTGTAGCAAATCTTGTAATCCCAGGTCTACACAAATTTCTACCATTAGTGAAGTCTTTTCTCATCAGATTCAACACCCAAGGATGATTATAAATGTATCGACAAATAGACTTGGCAGTTTCAATGGTTTTCTCAATGTGAGGGAAGTGCTCTTTCTTTCCTAAGTTTTCCAACATCAAGTCAAGACAATGAGCTGCACATGGTGTCCAATAAAAGGTTCCATAATGACTCGCCAAACGCTTTCCAGCAGCTTTATATGCAGCTTCATTGTCAGTTGTAAACTGAACAATGTTACTAGGACCAACTAGTTTAACAACATCATCAAATAACTTGAATAAAGTGTCAGCATCTTTAACAAGTCCCATGGTATCAACAGATTTAATAAACACGGTTCCTTTAGAACAATATGCCAAGAAGTTAATGAAAGGAACTTGACAACGATCAGTCCATCCATCAGCCATAATAGTGCATCCCTCTTCAGCCCACAATCTTTTAATCCCAACAAGATATTCTCTAACCTCATTGCAATGATTACTCAATAAAGGACCCCTCAACTCATGATAAGAAGGCCCTTTAAAACCTGGACCAACCGCTAACATAGCATCTATTGCAGGTTGATAATAAGGAGAATTAGCTGCATTAAATGCTAAGTTAACATCATACCACCATCGCGAAAAAGCCATCTTTGCATTATCAACTATTTGCTTAGAGGCCAATGCGCTTCTTATAGAAGGTTGGGATCCAGGAGTGGTCCTAGGAGCAATCATGTTAGGATTTGTTTTTCTTTTCTTTTGAATATCATCTGAAGCTGAAACAAATGATGGGGGAGTGAAAGTAGCACGAGTATCATCAGATTCAACACCATCTGCACCAGGCCCCTGTCCTACATCCTCATTGATCATTTGTTTTCTCTGCTTAGAACTCTTATAATCTTCAATTAGCATCTTCATTTCATGTCTTACATCAAAAGGTGCACTCTTACAAGCCCCTACCTCACCAACTAACCCAGCCAAGTGATATTTCAACCTTGTAATTCCACCCCCTTGAAGATGCCTATCACAGTATATGCAAATGGTGTGATTTTTCTTACCGGGAACAACTCTGCCATGATTCCAAGCTGGATCATCTGATCTGGCAGGAGCAGGAGTAGAATTGACAGAAGCTCCACCACTTGTCCCATCTACCGCAGACATGACCTGAATCAAAAACAAAATCACACCATATCACAATCTGGAACATCACAAATTGAATTTTTATGAAGCAGTAGTAGACTAGTAGTCTCATATCACAATCTGTAAACTGAATCAGAAACAAAATCACACCATATCACAATCTGGAACATCACAAAATCGCCAGTCACCACAGAAGAAAAAATCAAATTTCTAAACTGTAAACTGTAAAGGGACTGAAGCGCCGAAAAATTGGGTGAATTTTTATGAAGAAAAAATCAAATTTCAAATTCTGCTGTATTCTCTCAATATGAGCAGCAGAGTCCCAAAAAAAAAAAAAAAAAAAAAAAAAAAAAAAAAAAAAAAAAAAAAAAAACAAACAAACAGCAGCAGAAGAAGAACAAGAGCAGAGACTCACCAGTCACCACAGTAGAAGCGCCGAAGAATCGACGAGCAGCAATCGCCGGCAGCAATCGAAGAATCGAAGAATCGCCGCAGAAGAACAGCAGAAATCGTTCGAGTTTGGGTCGCTTCTCTTGCCGGCGGACGATTCTCTTGCCGGCGAAACCAGAGAGACGCGGTCGCCGCCGAGGAAACCAGAGAGACGCGGTCGCTTCTCTTGCCGACCCCGATCGCGTTTGGGTCGCCCGCCTCTCTCTGCGGCGGAAAAATTTGTGTGTTAGGGTTAGCAGAGAGTCACGACTCACGCGTAGAATAGAGACACAACTTTTAAAAAATTTCATTTTTACCCCCGAGAGACACGGATCCGGATTTTTCCGGATTTTAACCGTTTCGGCCGAAATTGCCCGGATCGGGCCGGAACGGCCCGGATCGGACCGGAATTCGACTTGGTACGAATCAGAATGATTACCGTACCGTTTTGGTTCAAAACCGGATCGTTCCGGCCGTTCCGGGCCGGAACGGAACGGTATCCTCAACTATGGTGTAGAGTACCCTTTTTTGACAAAAAACATGGGAGAGCAATATAGAGTTTGTAGACCCTCACGTGCATATGTGTGAACAGAGTACTGCCTTCTGTTTTGAGAATAAAGAGTACCACACTCTCTGTACTTGTTGTCCTGTTACTCTTTTTTTTTTTCTTTTTTTTTCTCTTTTGTTTTTGTTTTTGTTTTTGAGAACCTAAATAGATCCACGAGCTACACCATTTTGCCATTAGTATTGACATGTCTTGTTCTGGGGTGTTGTGGTGTACTTCATGTAGAGATACCACCTCATGTGTTTCCATCCTTTTTCATTATTGTTTCAAGCTTTGAATATATGAAAGTTTAGAATGCACCAAACTGTCGGTTGGTTGTTGTCGCTTTGTCGCGTAATATTTAACTTCACCTTCACCCTTGTGTTTTCATGCGATGGTTGTATTTACTGGGTTGTCTTTCTTGCAGTTACGATGTCGTCAAATCGATCAAATAACAATCAACAACAACATTACAAGAGCCGTGACGCAGCGTATGGACGAAACCAGCAGCAAAAGCAAGCGGCTTCGAAGCCCGCCCGTGATCACTACCACTGCGAGGCGCGAAATGCTCAAAAGTTGGACCATAGACAAGGTGACTTGAGACAGACCGGGCAGCCGAAGAAGCAAGGGAATTCGAAACACGTCCAAGCTCACCAGCAAAAGCATGGAGAGCCGGCGAAGCTGAACATGGATAGAGTTGATGCGAACAAGTCCTACTTCCAGTCTGACAGCCAAGATGGTGCGAGACAGACAAGGTTCAAGATAAAGCTTCCAACTAGTTCGACTCCCTGCTTGACTAGTGATGTGACAAACGATTCAAGAAAGCGAAAGGCAGTTGCTCTCCAAGATCCCAATGCAAAACAAGTCAAAGAAACCGAGAGATACATACTCAAGGCCAGAGACATCGATGGCCGCGACAAAGGTTTTACAAGCCATGAGGAGGAAGATATTGATCACGTTACCAAGACATGTGCGACACCAGCAAATTCTGAGCAAGGATTGAAGGAGGCAACTCATAGGTCACCACAACAGTCATCAGAGAAGAACGGCATCACTATGGACCGAGAATCTCCTTTGAAAGTGTCTAGTGACTCGCCAAGGAAACCTCAAGAGAAGAAGAAGAAGAAGAAGGCGGTTGTAGAAGCTCCTGTCTCTCAGGTTGTTGATGGGGTTGATCTTGATTCGGACAACTTATTTGATTTCCTTGATTTTGTTGATGAGGTAAGCTTTTCTGACGATGATAAGAACTACAAGCACTTGAAGCATCGGTCATCCGAACGTGCCATCATGACTTCGCTTGAAATGGGAGGGGATGTTATTAACGAACTCGCCAATCCAAGTCTATCTAAAGAAGAGTTTTCCGCAAAGCTTGGTCGTCTGCCTTGTGCCATCCTTCAAAGGTGCGACACGCGTCTTTTGTCTATATTTCATGAAGAGTTGTCGAAGACTGTTCTTGGCCACCCTCTGGAGGATATGTCTCTCATCCAAGACGAAATTGAGACAGCTTTAGAAGAAATGAAATCGAAGTTCCCTGTCGAAGCTCGATCCTTGAGTGAGAAGTGGCGGATCTATCTTGATAAAGTAAAGTCTTATAAATCCCAAAGATCTCGTCTTACAGTCTCGGATGGCCAGACCAGGGGCCAGTTGGAAGCCAAAGAGAAGTCATGTGAAAAGGGCATAGCTGATACCGAACTTGAACATGAAAAGTTCAGCAAAGACCGTGTCAAAATTGAAGAGGAATTTAACTCTATGGTGACTGAAGAGACAAATCTCCTTAAGCAACTCGATGATTTGAAAACCAAGAAGGAACAAAACAGATCTGAAGCCGCCAAGCTCGATCAAGAAATATCTGAAGCCGCTATGGTTTTGTCCTCGCTAAAGAAGGATCATGTCGCCATTTTGCAAGAAATTGACCTCCACCAAATAGGCCTTCAACAATTGGTTAACGTGGAAGCAGCCTTAGAGAGCGAGAGGGATGAGCTTTTTCTGGCATAGGTGTCCTTTTGAAATTTAGTCACTTTTCTTTCGATGTACTTTCTTATTGCTTTATCATATGAAATAAATAGTCCATTTATTCTTTTTCAACACTCTTCTTTATTCTTTGTAAACTACAAATATAATCGCAGCTTCGTCCTTGAACAATTGAACTTTGATTACAACTTTTTGTTTTTTGTTTTGCGATCCAAGATTCCACATCCAACAGTTGAATCTCTCTGAAGAAATCCAAATAAACCCTATCAACGAGAAATGTTTTATTTTGGTTGTTTGGACTGGACTTGGACGAACGTTCCAAGATGCCTACGTACCCACAAGTGGGATCAAGTCGCACGTAGTTCAAAGGGTTTTTTGTTTTTGTTGTTGGGGCCGTTCCCAGTTTTAGCTCATGCGGGCCAGGAGCATCATGCAGTTTAGGCTCTTACGATGAGGAGCGTGGCAGGAACCTTCAAGGGTAGTAACGCTTCAAGAACTTGCCATTGATGGGGCCAATTCTCAATCCGTCTTCTGCCACGATCTTGTATGCACCATTTGTGTAGACTTCTTGAACTTTGTAGGGTCCATCCCATTTGGAGGTGAACTTACTCCCCGTTCGATGAGTAGTGATGATGGGCCTCCTGACTGCGAGTACAAGATCCCCTACTTGGAACGAACGGATTCGAACTTTCCTGTTGAATGACTTGGACATGCGAGCTTGGTAACACTCGAGCCGCTGTTGTGCTTCAAGCCTTTTCTCATCCAACGCTTCTAGCTCTGACAGCCGAAGACGTGCATTATCTTCCTCAGTGAGACCTTCCTGAATAGCAATCCTCAGCGATGGGATTTGACGCTCCAAAGGTAACACTGCTTCAGCTCCATACACCAATGAGTAAGGCGTAGCTTGTGTAGGTGTACGATAGGTAGTTCTGTACGCCCATAGAGCTTCTCCAATCCTTTCATGCCAGTCTCGCTTTGACTTTGCAACCACCTTTTTCAAAAGATTGCCAAGGGTCTTGTTGAATGCTTCAGCCAGTCCATTCGCTGGTGCATTATACATCGACGACTTGTACTGTTTGAAGCCAAACTATTCACATAGCTTGTTCATGAGACTATTTTCGAAGGACTTTCCATTATCTGTGATGATGTAGCGTGGCACACCATACCGAAAGATAATATTGTTCTTGATGAATTGCACGACTGTCTCCTTCTTGACTTCTTTAAATGGTGCAGCTTCAGCCCATTTGGAAAAGTAATCGGTTGCAGCAAGGACGTAAAGATGACCACCAGAAGATTTTGTCAGAGGCCCCACAACGTCAAGACCCCATGCGTCAAATGGCCAAGAGGATACCGTTGGGTGGAGCAACTCAGGCGGTTGATGTATGAGATTTGCATGAAACTGGCAAGCTTGACATCTCTTTGCAAAATCCATGCAATCCTTTACCATGGTGGGCCAGTAATAACCCATCATTTTAATTCTGAAGTGAAGCTTTGGCCCTGACTGATGAGCCCCACATACTCCGGAGTGAGCTTCTTTTAGCACATGCAAAGATTCATCTTCTCCCACGCAGCGAAGCAACAACCCTTCGAATGAACGACGATAAAACGTATCTTTATAGTAAAGGAAGCGTGGAGCGCGCCTTCGAATGTCGTTCCTCCTTCGTGGATCGTCAGGTAGTCTTTGATTTTGCAAGTAGTCTATCAAAGCATCACGCCAATCTTCTTTCTCAACTTCATATACCGAAATTGCGTTTATGTCTTTCCCGTCATCATCGTGATCGTCAAACATGGGGGGAACTATCCACCTCTCGCAAATTTCGACTGTTGCTTTGCGCTCCGGGAACGTCAAAGTTGAAGCGAGCTTGGCGAGTGCGTCTGCTTGTTTATTTTCACCTCTCGGCACATGCTCTAATGTGGTGTTTCCAAGCCATGCTACCATTCGGGTAGCATAGTTATGATAAGGGATCAATTCGGGCTTCTTCACCTCGTAGATGTTGAGGAGTTGATTGATCACGAGCTTTGAATCGCCATATACATGAAGATCCAAGTGCTTGGCATCAACAGCCATTTCCAATCCGAGTATGAGAGCTTGGTACTCTGCGACATTGTTAGAGCAACTTTCCTTAAGAGTGAATGCGTAAGGCAACACATCTCCTTCCGGCGAGACGAACACTACACCCGCTCCAGATCCTTCGCGATGAGAGGCTCCATCAAAGTACATCTTCCAAGGGCCTTGTTCTTCCACGGTGAATACTTCCTCGTCGGGAAAGCTTTCAGACAACTCCCAGTCCGCAGGTAAGGGATGATCAGCTAGAAAATCTGCCAAAGCTTGTCCTTTGATGGCCTTTTGAGGAACATAAATGATCTCAAATTCCTGGAGAAGAAGGGACCATCTCGCTAGTCGATCCGATAGTACCGGTTTTGACATGATGTACTTGACGGGATTGGCCTTTGAAATGAGATGTACAATGTGAGCTTGAAAGTAGTGGCGCAACTTTTGCACAGCAAACACCAAAGCTAAACATATCTTCTCTATTGGCGAGTAGTTTAGCTCATGTGGCGTCATCCTTCTGCTCAAGTAATAGAGGGAGTTCTCCTTTCCATCTTTGTTCTTTTGAGCAAGCAAAGCTCCAATGGAGTGCTCTTGTGCAGCAATGTAAAGAATTAGTGGTTGGCCAGGTATGGGAGCAGCCAAGACAGGAGGTTTCATTAGATAAGCCTTGATCTTCTCAAATGCCTTCCTACAAGACTCATCCCATTGGAAGGGGACTCCTTTCTTCATGAGCCGACTAAACGGGTGACATCTTCCAGCCAAGTTTGAAATGAATCGTCTAAGATACGCCAACCGCCCTTGCAAGCTCTTGAGCTCATGTATGTTCCGAGGTTCTGGCATTTTTTGAATTGCTTCAATCTTAGACTGGTCAATCTCTATACCTCTATGGCGGACGATGAATCCTAGGAACTTCCCAGACGCTACGCCAAAAGCACACTTCAAAGGATTCATTTTAAGTTGATATCGTCGCAGTCTATCAAACACGCTTCTAAGATCTTGAAGATGGTCCTTCCTTGCTCGTGTCTTCACCACGAGGTCGTCAACATAACATTCAACGTTCTTGTGGAGCATGTCATCAAAGATTTTCTGCATTGCCCTTTGGTAAGTTGCCCCCGCATTTTTCAGGCCAAACGGCATCACTTTATAACAGTAGATGCATTTTGGCGTACGAAACGCTGTAAATTCTTCATCATGGGGTGACATCCGTATTTGATTGTAACCTGAAGATCCATCCATGAAAGATAAGGCTTCATGTCCTGTAGTGGCATCCACCATCAGTTCAGTTATCGGGAGTGGAAAATCGTCTTTAGGGCACGCATTGTTAAGGTCCCTAAAGTCAACGCAGATTCGAGTTTGCCCGTTCTTCTTCTTGACAGGTACAATACTTGAGATCCATGTTGGGTATTTGACCTCCCGGATGAATCCAGCTTCGATCAGCTTGTTGACTTCTACCTCAATTTTTGGAATGAGCTCTGGGCGAAATCTCCTTTGTGCTTGTTTCACTGGTCGAGATCCATTCTTCACAGCTAAGTTATGAACTGCAACTCTCGGATCCAATCCAGGCATCTCTTTGTAGCTCCATGCAAACACATCTTTGTATTCCATCAGAAGATCGGTGTACTCTTTCTCTTCTTCTGGAGTGAGACTAGCGCTGACGTATGTTGGTCTTGGCTCATCTTCAGTCCCCAAGTTGATCTCTTTCAAGTCATCTACTGTGGAGGTTACGCCTTCTTCTAACTCAGGTGGAGCATCCTCGGCATCTTCTTCAATTTGGACTCGTTCCTCCTGAATGGTGATGTGGCACGAAGAACCAACACTTTCTACATCAACAGAGTCATCAAATGCTTGAGTATTAACCACCGTCTTTTGTCTCACTGTCAGCACGTCTTTAGATTCCACCACAAGTGTAGTATTTCTCTTCATTCGTGACGGGAACTTGCTGTTAATTTCTTTACTATACTTCAATAAAGACGTTTCTCTTTCAGCAAAAGATTTTGTTTCATTCTTCCCAGGTACAACCAGTCTATCATAGACAGATATTCGCAGAGGTTCTTCTTTCATCCTTGCACCTTGCACTCCTAGGCGGTCAAACACGGACCTCCGGGACTTTGGCTTCCCAAGACGATCGAAGACCGATGGTTTTGCTGGTACTTTTGATTCGTCACCTTCCACTGTAATGTATTGACTTGATACTTTCTTGACAATGATTCGCGCAGGGGATGTGCCTGTATATCCTAGGCCGGTACGGGACATAGGTATAGAATGCCCCTTCTTCCTAAGCATTTTTTGAGTAGAATTAAGGCCATGCACTTGTTCACCTGTCACCTCTTCTGGCAATTCTCCTAAGGTAGCTGGTTGTTGAAGATTGTACCCTGCCTTAGCTAAGAGCTTGTAAGCGTTTGGATCGAAACCTTCAACAGTTTGTCTTGAAGGCAAGTTAACATGCTCCACTGTTGGCCCTTGACTTGGGCGCACGAACCCTTTCAAAGTTTCTTTATTCTTCTTGAGACGAGTGATTGGAGTATTCAAACCCTCCAACTTTAATTCCTCACTCTTTCTTTCCTTTGGCGTGTAACGCAACACGGGAATCCTCTTACCATCGTTTCCTTTCTTCAAAACAATTTCCTCGACTGGATCAACAAGTACGGCTGATTTCCCTGCTTTTTCCTTGTTAATGACCTGGGTTTTGGGTACAGCGATTTTTGGCTTCACTTCCACTGGAGCAACATCATTCGAGTAAAATTTTGAGTCAGCAAAGTATGCCTCAGCTTCATTAAAAGGCTTCCCATCGGCTACAATGGTTTTCACTTCACCATTCTTGCAAAACTTGAGGCATTGATGAAGAGTCGAAGGCACTACTCCATATTCATGGATCCATGGTCGTCCCAACATCATCTTGTATGATGTATTCGCATTTATCACATGGAAGAACACACTTGGATTCATGTCACCTAGGACCAAGTCTAGGCGAATTGCCCCCAACGCTCTTTGACCTTCTTGATTGAACCCTTGAATCAGAACGCGACTATGGGATATGTCGCTTGAGGAAATCCCGAGTTCTCTTGCTGTTGAAAGAGGCATAATATTGACTGCTGATCCTCCGTCAACCAGAATCCTGTTCACCTTTTGCTCCTTTGCATAACCACTTATGAAAAGTGGTCGGTTATGAGGCGTTGATCCTAACAACAAATCTTCATCAGAGAACTTTATGCATTCATTAGGACACACATGTGAGTTTGTTTCAGGATGTGTAAGCTCATTCTCATCGTCTTCATTTTCCACGCTGCAACTGGCATTGCATGATATTTCTCGAAGAGACGGCCAACATGCATTGCGCAAGGAACTTGGGAGAAAATCCCATAAAGTGACTGCACATCTGGGAGCCTGACATTCTACATCTTGGAAGGAGTTCTTGGGGATGCGTTTTCCCTGTCTTTTCTTCCATTGTCTTTGTAAAGGTTGTTTAGAAGATGTTATCGAGGGTTCCTTTGCAGGCATCACTTGTGGAACTCTTTGTTTCCTCCTCCTTCTCATGACAACTGTCCATCCTTCATCTTCAGGATTTGCCGAAGTTTCACCCATGTGATTGTTTCTCCCAATGGCGCTAGAAGGATAGATTGTCGTCGGTGTTTTGCACCTTTGTTTAGATAGGTTGCATGACTTACTGCCGATTTTTGAGCAGGTTACGCTCTCATGAAATTCACACACCTCTACTGGATCGAAAGAACCAAAAGCAATGGAGACACAGTTGGCGGTTGCAACATCTTCTTCTGCTTCCAGGGAAACTTTTCCTTCTCTAGCCAGTTGCATTATCTTCTCTTTCAATATGAAACACCGTTGAGTAGGGTGGCTAACCAGGCGATGGTATTTGCAATACTTTGGATCGTTAACCAATGTGGCCTCCTCGGGCCGCTTGGACTCAGGGAGCTCGATGAGTTTAAGGGATAACAATTCATCAAGCATCCCAGGAACATCAGAGTCTTGAAAAGGGTACTCTTTAGCCTCTAACTCCTTCAAGGATGGCCTTTGTCTCTCCACCACAGGGTAGGAGATAGATTTATCATTCTCCTTTTGAGTTGACTTGGATTTCAGCTTCATTGGCGCAGTTGTTACTACCATAGACTCCTTGTTTTCTGTCTTGGTAAAGTTCTTGGCGCCCTTGCGAAAGTCTGGCTTAACAGTGATCTTTCTTGAGTCTTGAACTGGAGGTCCCTGATTCCCACTAGCAGCGATGCTAAGTTCCATATCATGACCTCGGGTAGCTAACTCCTCAAAAGTACTTGGCTTGATCCCTTGAAGGATGTAGCGTAGCCCCCAGTGCATGCCTTGAATGCACATTTTGATGGCAGAGGTTTCGCTGAGGCGATCTTTGCAATTAAGGCTTAGGTTCCTCCATCGATTGATGTAATCAATCACTGGCTCCTCCTTCCATTGGCGGGTGTTGGTAAGCTCAGTCATGCTAACCGTCCTACGCGTGCTGTAGAAACGGTTCAAGAACTCGTTCTCCATCTGCTCCCAACTATCTATTGTCCTGGGTTCAAGATCACCATACCAATCAAAAGCAAAGCCATCAAGCGTCCGGACAAACTGTTTTACGAGGAGATCGCCATAAGATCCGGCGTTGTTGCACGTCTCCACGAAATGAGCGATGTGTTGCCTTGGATTTCCTTTGCCGTTGAAAAGCTTGAACTTGGGTGGATTATATCCAGCAGGTAACTGCAAAAGCTCAATCCTCTCAGTGTAAGGTTTTTTGTATCCTGAAAGATGCTTTGGGGGTTCTTCTATATTCTCTTGCTTCTCCTTCATCGCTTCAAGGATAAAGCTCTTCAACTGGATGACTGGGATTGAAGCCTCAGCGGCACTGTTTGGATCTTGCATCTTCTCTTTTCCTTTTCCAGCTCCATCTTCATTCCTTGGATGGCTCTGGGTTGCATGACTTGATTCTCCCATAGTCTCCATCTTGTTCATCAAGGCTGCAAACTGGAGGTCACGTTTCTCCATGGCAGTTTTCATCTCTTCCATGTTCTTTGCCAAGATCGAGACTTGCTCTTCTAATGCCAAGGCATTTGTGGTCATTGCTGGCATGACAGATCCCTGAGAGGTTGCCTCTGTCCCATGTTCACCAGTTTCTGAGTATTGAGTGCTGGAAGAGCTGATTGAATCTGAGTTTTCATCCTCGCTTTCTTTCTCAAGATCCTTTTCTGAAACACCCTTTGTAGACATGGAAGGACGATGATGGAGCTTTTGGATCACTTGATCCACTTCATTTCCTTCCCCTTGCAACGAGTATTTGTCGTCTTCAACTCGCCTAGACGGATCTGGAATCTTCGGGAGGTGACCGCCAAACACTGGGGTTGACTTCGGGATTGTGACCATCGAGAAATTCTTCTGAGCAATCGCTTTTGACATGCTTCGAGTCACTCGTCCGAAACTTCCTTCGCTTGTTCCCAATCCAACTTTGTCAGGGGGTGCAGATCCGGAACTTCTTTTCTTGTCCTCCGAGATCTTGAAGACACCTTTGTTGGAAGACATCACGAACAAGTTTTGAATGATCTGCTGAAGAGAAGGGATGAAAGGCAGAGAAAGTCCCACTGGGCGTGCCAGAAATTTGTACGCACAAATTTGTTGTTCAAGAAAATAAACAAGTAAATCTGCGACAAGTTCAATTTAAGTGAGTAATAAAGTGGGACTACAATCTCTGGTATGTATTTTCTTAAATAAGAAAAACAAATATCCTTTGATTCTTCTCTCCTTCTTTGATTGAGGGGATTGATCTTCTCCGATTTAGGCGGATCTGATGTTCTCCGATTTGAGCGGAGTTGGGTTGTTCTCCGATTTGAGCGGAGCTTTGATCACCGATGTAGGCGGATCTGATTTCTCCGGTTTGGGCGGAGTTGGGATCTCCGATGTAGGCGGAGGCGGCGATTCTGAGCAGCGATGGAGTCCTTCGGGCCTTGAATGGCTTGTTCGTCAGAGCTCTGCTACTTCTGAATCTCCAAGTGTGTTTTTCTCCTTGGGGATGGCCCTCTATTTATAGAGGAAATGAGGGATGATGTGGACTTTTCAATATTTATCTCTTTAATTTATCTATTTTTAAGAGATAATATTAAATAACATAAATAATTACTATCTCTCAATATTTAATTAAAGAGCTAGCAACTTTTAGTTATTTACACAAACCACCCCTTTTTGTAGGATAATTTATGTCAATTTTCATTTGTAGTGTGCCATAATTTTGACACGTGGAAATTAAATTTGTTAAAATTTCCATGTCTACACCAATATTTATTAATTTCATGCTTTTGCGCTAGGAATGATCAATCTATAACATGAGTCATCGTTGGTTGTATATGTCCAGATGAAATATATGTTTCGTGAATCATTTTTTCTTAGAAAAATGTGTTATGAATTATTTTAATTTCTAACGAGTACGTACATGCTAATCAGTGGATACACGACGATAATATTTGATAGGTTTTGTTGATCATGAGATTGATTTTGTCGTATCTAGGAAGGAAAAAGGACACAGAGGTTGTGCAAGAAAGCACGGTAATTTCAATAGTTTCCGACAAATTGATGTGGAAATAGATTATTCTTACTCTAAAAACACTATCAAGAAAATCAGGCCATGTTTCAGTGAATAAAATTTTGAAAAGTAAAAGGACCTTGCCAAGGTGAAGATAACAAATGTTGAAAATACTACTATGAAAATTAAAACAACCTTAATGTAACATCTCTGACCTCAAAGCATACAACTTACTTTGAACATCAAATTATAAATCTTTTGAGTGTTAATGTAATGACACCTTTGGTTAGTGGGACTTCACTTCAACGAAGACATTTTTAATAATTGCATCTACTTACAATTGTCACCAATTCTAAAATAAAGATGAATTTCAATTTTGAAGTGTGTGGGTATTGCTCATAAATCAAATCGATGGTTCTTTTTTGGATAGAAGGAGAGGATATTAAAAAAATGTACCTTCGAAGTTTGAAAGTATTTTTTTTTGAATAAGTTTGAAGGTATTTTAAAGAGTACCAGCCATTGCAATCTGATTCGTTATCTTTCCTTATTGTAAACTTCAAGTCATTGTCCGAAATGTAAAATCATTTTATGTTTTGCAAAGTTGTATGAAATGAAATTATTAGATGATGGTTATCATTGGAAACTACTCTTATCATTTATCTACAAATGTGAGGTCAATATAAGTTCTCTTTGTTACTCAAGTCATGTGAAGTTTCTTTGTTCGGTCCAAAACATCAATATGAGTTATAAAAATCTAAAAAATATAATAATATTATTTCTACTAAATTCAAGGGCACAATACAAATACATTGATATGGTACCATCAAAAATGTTATGCTTACGGCACTGCATAAAAATTAGTGTAACTTTTATTTCATTTGTGAAAATTCTTTTTTAAGGGTTGTGTCATACGAAAAACTCTCAAACCTTCGTCAACTAATAAAGATCGGCATATGCCTTATAATATTTGCGAACATAAAAGGATCATTTGTTTACCAATATTTACGGAGGATAACAAAGAACTTTATTTGCTTTCCGTGTGTAACTCTATTCACATTTTCTCCAATGGCTATAATTTTGAGTATTTTTAAGGAACATTTTTAGTAAACATAATGTTACATTGGTGAGAATGTATACATTTTTATGACATTGTAAATTATCAAATAACACGGTCATTTATACTATGCATAAATTAGTAATGCACCTCCTTTAAATATATAAACCAGTGAAAACATGATGAATTTGCGAAGTTGACGTCCTATTCTTATACACATATAGAATATTCTTAAAAAGTACATCTTTTGAACAAAGATAGGATTATGGAGGAACCAATGTAAGGCAAATATGCTAATATTATTATAAAAATCAGCCATGTGCCGTGATTTTTAATTTTATTTTGCCATTTTTCATTTAAAACCTCTCCTGATGAGAACATATGTCGCCTACATGGACCTCCTAGTTCAATACTCTGCAAGTATAATTTTTTTTACTTGATATCTTACAAGGCACATTATTCATCACCAATAAATGAATTATACACTCAATTATGATTTACCACTAACTACGGCTATGATGATGTAGGATTTACAAATGCAGACATAAATATGATATACTATGTATGATACTAGGAATCACCCCGCGCGCGTTGCGCGCGGTGTGCCTTTGTGTTTCAACAAATTTTTGAACATGCTGCGTACGGCTTTTTGAGCATGCTGCGTACGGAATATTTTTGAATCCGAGATTTACAATTTTGCTACAACGTCTCTTCAATACAAGACAAAACACGTCTATGGACAATACTACTAACACCAGAAGTTAACGAAGGTCGCCGCAAAGGTAACCGCCTTAACCATGCATTCCTCCATCTTCCCCTCGCCCTGCCTGTTGGTTGCAATAATCTTTGTCTCAACATCAATCTTAGCAGCATTTTGTGTTGTTCCTTTGAACCAATCTCTCTCTTCCACTTTGCCTCTGTAACATTGATCTACATCATAGTTTTAAAAACCGGACCGGACCGGCCGGTTCGACCGGTCGGACCGGCGAACCGGTGCGTGACCGGTCCGGTTCGGGTAATGGATCGGCCATGCAAGCGAACCGGGCCACGTCAGCAGAACCGCCGGTTCAACCGGTAAACCGGGCGAACCGGTCGGCATATGACCCGCCCGGTTCGCTAGTAAAAATATGAGAATTGCCACTCGCGAGGTTCGAACCCCGTACGAGAAGCAATTTCGCTGATGATCTTAACCACCAGACCAACATGAGGTTTGTTAACTATTGTGAGAGATTAATCTATTTGATTCTTACCAATAAAAACAATCAATTAACTTTTTTTTGGTTACTTTTTTTTGGTTAGTTGAGGGAACAAAATTATTTGTTACCATTTTGATCGTTTATTTTCTCTTAAAATGTGATCAAGTTTTGTGGAAACATTTATCAATGCACTATATTACAAATTACTATATTATAAATCAAATATCTATATTTATTACATATATGGTATCAAATGTGTAAATTACATCTAATGTATGCAACAAGAAGATGTAATTCAAATTAACCCAAGTCAATTGAAAGTAAGATTAGTCGTATTTATTACGTATAAATAATTTTTTTTTGGCTATTTTAAATATGCTTATTATTTTTTGTAAAAAAAAATAAAAAGATATATATTATTAAATAAACATGCAATTGAACCGGTCCGACCACCGGTCCGACCGGTCCGACCATGAACCGGTGCCTCACCGGTTCGATGGCCGGTCCGGTTTTTAAAACTTTGATCTACATACACATTTCCAAAGGAAACCCATTGAAACAAATCTCTCACAAACATGCTCAGAAAGATAAAACCCACAAAATCAAAATTATGTCAAAGAAATCGGAGAACCCTCATATCGAACAGCTAAATAATTACTCCAAAACACCATTAAATCAGAAGAACCCTAAAAATATTTTGTAAAAACCCAGAAAATGTGGCTACAGTTTTGCTTGATTTGCTTGAATCTTACGGAAGAGTCGTGCTTCAAGATCCTAAAATGTTGTAAAACGAATCTTCCTACCCAAGTTACTTTGAAACCATAGATACAGAAAGACCGACAGCAAGTAACTTAGCAAAAAAAATGCCAAATTATATCCTAACCAGGAAACAGAAGTACGACAAAAACTTAATACTTACGGAGTTGTATCTTTGTCTTCTGCCGAATATCACCATTTTCATTTTTGGAATCTTGCGCCGGAACTCTTTTATTCCCCTTAGCACTATTCTCCTCTACTTCATTTTCCTCATCTTGATTACAACCTGGGAGAGTAGACAAAAGGAAAACAATTAAACCTTAGATAACTTCGTCTTTTTGTTTTCTGATAACTTATAATGACAGTAAGAATGTCCAACAGTATCCTCGGTGGATTTTGCAACATTCTACGAACAAGAAACCCATCTCTCCTTGCTTGCATGGGAACAGAATACAGAACACAGGATATAAAAATGCAATATAGGCAGTAAATCGCTCAGCCATTGGGTCATATAGACAGTAACATTGAACTCTTCATCTATCTTAGTCAGTCATGACAGCGTTTTAGCTAGTGTTTGCTGGGAAACAAACACTTGATTTCAGTAAGATAATTATATGTATCAGAACACATAAAGATACAATTTTGCAAGGACACTTTTGTAAAATACAGCCATACGATCAGCCAGCTCTCCTCTACCAGTGAGATCCACTTGAATGGTGCAATAACAAAATCTAGGATCTTAATGGCCAAATCTGATTTTCTTCAACATGTGGTTAATATATTCGCAATAGGAACGGGCGTGAACACATTTAGCAGATTCTTCAAAAGCTTTACCTGCTTAGTTATGTGCTCCCAAGATAGAAGTGACCCAAAATCCTCAAGGTTTTCCCTAAGAGTTGTTCGCATTCCAATGATCCAATCAGCCATGCCCTGGTTACAAACTCCTAACAAATTAAAATTTGCAGAGATTTTGAATACTTGAATTAATAGAACCACGAGAACGGTAACAACACAGTTGAAAGCCACACAAACAAAGAAAAAATAAGAATACGAAAGAAAGAATGTCCAGAAGAGTATGCGTTTCATATCCACCAGTATCTACATTCAAGTACTGTAGGTGATTTATTGTGCATTTATCCAGGCTCGAAGATATATGACTCCAGTCCAGACTATCTCCTAAATATGTGTCCTTATTAACTTGCATTGCATCTATAGGATAACTGAAATCCCGTGTTCCGGAAAGTCACGAATATTGCTCATTAGGTGAACCACAGGTTGATGTTTGTCTATCATACTCTTCACTGATTTCATATATCTTCATGTGACCAAAATATTATTTAACAGTTGCAAGCTTGAAATGCTTCTTTCCTTCACTTCCAAAAACTACATCCATACTAAAAGAGTGCTAGCTCGGCCCAAATTCTTTCCATTTCTTTTTGGCACCATTTTTTTCAAAGTTCTTATACTGTTTCCATTTATGCATTGCATTTCGCTGATCGGTTTCATAGTTAATAATTGCTTTGCCAATGAGCTGTATCCTGCAGTGCAGTTCAGTCTCTGCCAACCTTTTGATTCTCAATAGAGCTTTGTTCTTTCCCACTTACAATTGATGACACCATCTCCTCAATTCTATTATTCACTGGTTTCAGAGAATGTCACAAGTTGCATATCTAAGCATATGGCTTACCTAATCTGCTTATTAATGGTTTATATTTGTCTCATGTGCTTGCAGAGGCATCTTGTTCTGGGATTGATATCAAAAATCATTAAGGTAATACTCTTCTGACCTACCTCTCAAAGTCACTGCTCTTTTCACGTTAGTCCAGAACTATCAAAGTAAAAAAATTAGATTTTCTTTCCTCCTTTTATCTCTTTCTCTCTCTGTGAAGAGTAGCTGAATTCGTAGAATGAGTGATTTATAACTTATCATTCTCGGGTTTTTGAAGGGCCATTTAAACTTCGCATTATCCTATTGATGTGTCGAATCCCTCTACATTTTATTCCTGAAAGTGGTACATATTTATACATTTGCAGGTGGTGGATGATTGAAAAATAGAAATGAATGGTCTTGCAAATGCTTTTTCTCTGATCGGGTTTGATATGGGGGATGATAAAGAAGACACACACATTGGCATTTTCCAATACTTGATAAGATGAGATTATGTAGTTCTGTAACTATAGATGTCCAGTTGAGATGACCATCATAAGCTACCTAAGTTAGACCCATAGCTCAGTCAATGGTGATCACTACTTGCGTAGTCCAATATGTAAAATCTTATTTCTATTTCACCTATAGCCAATGATTTTTTGTTTCTCTTTCTGATACCTGTTTGTATTGTTTTATATTTTTCGAAATCCTAATATTTATTCTGCTTATTGATTCAAAGACATGTGCAACAGTCTCATCAAGGGTATAATTCCATCAAACTTGCCTATAAACTTGAGTAACCTTTATTACCTTCTTCCTTACTATTATTTTAGCTAACGACGATATTATCATATTGTTACCTGTAGGAGTTTATATGTCTACTGTCATCGGAAAAAGTATTATTTTTCATAGGGATCAAATGCAGATTGTAGCCTTGACACAAATAAAATTTTACATAATTTGTAATTTCATACACCACGCATAACATGCCTCAGTATTCACTTGTTCCAGATTTCTATGGAATTACTTTGGAATGTGCATTGGACACTTCGTAAATAACTTGTTCAAAGAAACCAAACTAAGCAATAATGCAATACCTGAAATATTAGAAATTGAATATCAAACAGAGATACTGGAATAAAATACCAAGAAAATCAGTTGGGGCCTAACCTCAGAAGACTTTTGACACTCATGCTCCTACTAAAAAACATAGTCGAAAACTGACCTAAAAGAAAAGGAGAGCTTACAAGTATAGTGATTGATCAGGTCTCTTCATCGGTCATATTGTTTCCGTATTGCAAGTCATTGTGGCAGAACCCAATCTCTTGGTCATCTCTTCGCAACTCATTCTCAATAACACGAATCTCCTCATCCAAATTACCCAAGCAGAAGCCCTTGGCGTCTTCAGGGGTACACAAGCCCTTCGCGTCACTTAACCACTTTATGCAAGAGAATAGCAGTGTTCATATGTGGGTTTGCAGGTCCAAAATGAACACACACATGTTCAATGTTTTCAGTAAATTACCTCAGCTTGTCCCATAGCAGCACATATTTTGAACCAGGCATATCAATATTGTGGAAATCCCTCAGTTTAAATGCATTTAGAGCAGATGTAATAGGATCGCGAAGATCACCAGCCGATAGGGTCTAACTAAACAACAATCAAATGAGATTCAGCAAAATTAGGTCTAAATCTAAATCACATAGTTATGGAAAGAATCAAGATCATGAATGATGAAAATCAACAAATTGGGATATGAAGAAATTCAGCATACCCTAGAATGGATGAACTCCTCAACGCAGCCCTCGGAGAACTGGCGAGAAGGCGAGGCCCTTGACAATGGAGTAAAAATGGAATCTCTTATTTGTGCAGCATGTTTTTCGAGAACAACTGAAGGTTCCACTTGTTGAGCTTCTGCACTTTGACGAAGTCCTCCTTCTAGCCTCTCTTGTACAGGGGTTTCTGAAGAAGGGTCTTTTGGAACTGGAACCCTCTTCTTTGTGCTAAACGAAGGTTTCACGGGATCCGATGATTTCGTTCTAGATTTTTCTGCTGATTTCCTCCCGGATTTCTTTTATCTTTTGGTATGTCCCGACAATGATCACGTACTTGTCCTTGGTTTTCTTGCTGCATAGTAAAGAAACCTATGCTCGAGACCTGATTCACATATCAAAGCAGGGTTACCAAACATGAACATGGCGAGTACCGGAGAAGAATAGGAACTCAATCCCGTGCGTGATTCTAATAGTGACCACCACATATATGCAACTATATTTGACAAAAACGCTGTATTTCTATCCTAAATAAACCCAATACCAACTCCCATTAGCCCATCACCACCATTACACCATCTGAATTTAGAACTACCTACTGCTTTCACCGCAAAATTACCTCACAAACTGTTACCTATCACTCACTTCTCACCATCTCTTAGCCAACACCATCACTTTCATAACCATGGCCTTCAAAATTACAACCTGTTACCCTTATATCCATTATACCACAACATCACAACCAACCTCCACCATTTACACCATCCCAGATCACCAGGAGAGTAGAGAAATTTTGAGCATCTATTCCTTCTCATCAAGTTCACACTTCACACACAATTTTTTTATTACATGCCTTTCCTTTTATCTAAATTAAATACATACTGGGTGCAAGTTTCTAGCTAATACATACCTTTTGACTTGCTGATGGTGGGTTCATAGACTGGCAGAGGGTTGCGATCTAGAACGGGGTGAAATAACCTGTTGCGGAGTTTGAAAGAGTGAGGTAACCGTGTGAGATATATGTATTTCAAAAAGAAAGAAAAATACCACTTTGGCCGCCAATTAATGCGAAGAAAAAAATATAACAAATTATACAATCCAGTTTCAGAAGAAACAAAGCCAATGCTTGAAAGATTTAGACTGATAGGGCCCAAATGAGTGAAAATAGCCTCAGAATCTGCACATTTGAAGACCAAGTACACCATATATACACAGCTAGGGAACACAATTTCAAAACCTGAGGATGACGCGGACTCCAAAGCTGATCATCAAACCAGCGTGATCCTGGTGAAGGCAGGAACGACCGCGACGGCAATTGAACATAGTACCAGCTGAAAAAGGTCTTGAAGACCCTGCAACAAAGTGTGAAATTTCTTAAAAATGTGAGAATCACTATTTTCATCTAGGTAAAGATACTTGATGATCACAAAAAGCGATGAATTAACTGAAATCAAACAAGCTCATTGTCACTCTAACCTCAAGATTATTAGGAAAAAAGAGCATTAACAATGCACTTATGTAACATGCTTCTATTGAGGTATGTTGTCTGAAAAATTAGAAATATAACCCTCTTCCATTAAGTTTAACTATACAAACTTCGCTTACTCCTGTCGCATGTTTCTTATCATGTGGATTGCATCAAATTGAGTGGGCAAGTATACGTCCTGCAGATAGGTGCTTTAAGCTAACCTGAATAGAAACAAATGCTGCAATAACTCTAGCAAATACCCAGAGGAATTACAAAAAGTAAGAAAAACTAACCTGCTTCTTCTGGAGAGCCAAATCCTCCAATAGCTCTGAAATAGAACATGCAATCCTCTCGAAGTACAGCAGCCACCACTCCCACTTGACATTCAACCTCTTCAATCTGCATAGTTAAATGGAGAGGAAAGTTATTCCGAAACATGCAAATACAAAAAAATCAAGGAGGAGGAGAATTGATGGAATTGGAAGGTTGATTTTGTTGAATATCAACACTGATTAGGGAGAGGGAATAGAAGGAGAGAAGGAATTCGACCTGAGACAAACATCTGCTTCTCAAATTGTGGATCTGAAAAATCATACTGAATTACGAAGCTTCTCTCGTAAGCCTAAACTACCACCGCATAAACATCGCTGAGGACTAAACTACATCGTGCCACATAGAAGGCCAAGACGGTTTGATGGGTTCATCTGGCAAACCAGATCTGGACATGCAACCCCACCACAGAGCACCGCAACGCCCTAATTGGGAGGTCCGGTTCTCTCTTCTCTGCCTCTAAGTGAAAACACGATGATAGAGAGAGAGACAGAGAGGATAGGTGTCTGGGAATAAACCAGAGACTTCTCATCAAAGAGAGGCGGAGAGAGAGAGGGGGATAACACTGAATTGAAGCCGAAGAGCTGACAGCAAAAAGACAGAATCAACCCCAACTACAGCCAACACACACAACAGAAACAAAAGGGCAAAACAGACAATTTGAGAAGCAGATGTGGACGGCAACCAAAGGAACAGCGTGGCAAAAAATGCTGAGGTGGCGCCAGGGTGTAACAGCCCTATTCTCTTTATATATAGGTAGAAAGAATAGTATCCTCAAAAGAATACATTTATAACTTTATGGTGAGATAACAATTAAAAGGAAATCAAATAAACATATTACTACATGTCCATTACGTTTATATCATTTACACATAAAATGAATATAGTGGGCGAAAAAAATCATTAAAACACATTATTATTCTATCGGCCTTCTTTGTATTAAAAATTTCTAGAAATATATTCCACAATTTTTTTATTATATTCTTGAAATCTCCAACGCGTGATTGATACTTTTTTTTTTGAGAATTAATTATGAATTGGGGAAAGTAATTTCAATTAGTTCTATGCGAATAAATAGAAATGCTCAAAACTAACTATTTTACTATAACTCTTGATAGTAAGGTTGGTTCTCAATACGGCTTTTGGTATAATCCTAATATTACATACTATTTGATTGATACAATTTGATATTAGTTCAACCATTTATCCATAATTTAAAAAAAAACTTATAAATTTTCAGAAAATGAAATGAATTTATCGATTAAGTTAGTATGGTGAACTCAAACACTAAATAAATATCCATGCATACGATTGAAAGAGTTATAGTAAGAAGATATCATACAGCTTTTTATTCAAAAATTATACGTAAATTTTCATTAATTTATTATTCAAGATAGCATATGACATTTACCGTGTCAAATTAATATATGATAAAATTATTGTCTAATGTCGTTACAACTCTACTCAAATATATGTATATATGCAACATTTTAGTCTTTCATGAATATCTGCGTAAATATTTTTTTTGAAACGATATTCTTAAATGAACGTTTTATTTTTCCTCTCTAAAAAACATGTGTTCTATCATATTGGTTCGCTTACTCATTTACGTAAAATAAAATACAAATATGCGAGTAAGTAAAAATGCTCAAAACTAAAGGTCTAACTGTTTTACTATCACTCTTGATGGTAAGATTGGTTCTCAAAGTGGCTTTTAGTAAAAAATACATAATATTTCATATTTCAAATCGTTTATCCATAATCTAAAACAAAAAAATATATAAATTTTCAAACAATAAATGAATTTGTCAATTAAATTAGTATAGTGAACTCAAATAGTAAATAAATATGGATACATATGATTAAAGCTACGACCACTTAGGTCAAACGGTGATCTTAATGTTGTTTTCTAATTTCTACCAGATTCAATATCCATGCTCATTAGGATCTCGGGGGAATTACGTTATCACTTTTGGACAGTTGCAATGTAAACCTCAAGATTTAGCTCACATATTTTTTATGTAATACATCAAATAAATAATACTGTTTTTGCTAATTTTTGCGATTTTGTATTCAATTATACGAAACGCATATGCATATCAGGGTTCCCATCAAATAATAATAATAACATGATAGCGTAACTTCTATAATTGATGTCTCTACACGTTGTTAGTGTTTATAAAAATATGAATTGTAAATACTATTGAAAGGTGTATTAGGAAACAATCTCTTAATATAAGCATCCCAATTGATTGAATACGAATTGTTAAATTTATCCTTTGAAGTGTATTCATTGTCTATATTGTAACATTTTAGAGTTAGTGTTTCGGAATTATGTTATACAATTAACAATTTAAGCTTTCATAGTTTGTATGGTGTTATAATACTAGAATCTTAATATACCTCACGTATAAGATTTTTTGTTCATAAGCCCGCGCTTTAGCGCGGGGTATCGCCTAGTATGACTAATTAAGCTTTAATAAGTACATGGCTCCAAAGATAAACAAAGGGAGGATGTTTAGTATTAAGACTTAATTTAAGACAAATAGGACTCAGTTTAATTTTTAATTCGTACATACCTCTGAAGATAAATAGAGATTCAACTGATGCCTGTAGCCAGCTTGAAGTAAATAAAATATTTTTGATTGAATTGAGTTGAGCAGGGTCACCTTTCTGTTATATGCAAAGTTGTGTTCTCTAATAGGCAATTTCGATAATGGTTTCACCATTTTTAAAGGTGGATATGAATGTTTTACATGCTTTACCCGATGATTTCTTTTTCTACCTATTTCAGGAATATAATGTCCGCCCATGCTCTCTCTATGAGCGATAATAATTACTTCATTGGTAGGTTTGTCAGTGGTTTACCACATTTTCAAAGAAGCGGAATTCAGAGAATAAATGGTTTCTTCAGAAAGAAGGTTTACATTGCGGGTAGTGATTTTGTTACTTGACATTTATTTGTCTGCTCTCCTCTTTCCTAACATAGAATTTCGTTCTAGCAGGCATCTCTGTGTGTTCTATTAGTGATCCCAATATCTATTACCTCCTTTATTGTACTACTTCCTTTTGCTGGTGTTTCAGATAGGGGAGACGAAGATGAGAAAGAAGAAGCAGGAAGGAAGAATAAGACTTAAACTCAAAAGTGGTGCTGGTGATGATGACGGAAAAGGTCTAAGAGGTAGTGACCTTGATCTCTATGATGATAATATTGAGAAGGGCGAGTATTTACACCATATTTATCCAATTGATAACATTGTTTATGCTTCTGAATTGCTTCCTCCTGTATGATTCACATCAATTAGTGTTGCTTGTGTGTAATATTTGGATTTTGGACTATGACTTTTACCTGAGCGATTGACATAGCTTAGAGAATTACTGGTGAAAACAATTTCAATCTAAAACAAGAAGCAGTTTAGTGTTAATGCATCACGTATATACATAATTTTAGATAGTATTAACCGAGTCGCCAGATGATTGGTAAATTTATATTTACCAATCAAGCAGACAAGTGCCGATATTGCATGAGGTCTTGCCATTTGTCTTTCCAAATTTCCCTTCTTAATGACATGTGTATTGGCTCCTTAAACATCAACCCAATCAGTGTCTCCCATTTGGAATTCCATTAGTATAAATTACACATGGCAGCTGACATGTCCTTAATAATTATCATATTCATCATGCAATAATTCTACCCCACTAATCCCAATATGCTATTTGTAATAACTAGCTAATTAGTTCTCTAAAAGTAACTGATAGCCCCAAATCCAAATTTTCCTATGCCTTTGTTTTGCTCTTCCTCTTCTACCACGCAAGCGTAATCCATATCTGCAACCAAAAAGGCGCCAAGAAGCAGAAATCGCCGATGTATTTCAAGGTAGCACAGGTGCCAACAATACGAGAAGGGGCATGTCAATCTATTACACGGTAAGCGCCAATTCGATTCCGGTGTTTTTACAAATGCATTTTCAGATTTGCCGCTTAGATTCACTTGCTTCAACTTTTCGATTCAGAGCTTGCAGGTGTTATATTTTCCAGAGTTTATTCCTGTAAGAAGTACACGTATGTCTTATTAGAGACTTAAAATATTACGTTGCGTAAATTATACCAGTACAACCTACCAAAACCATGGTCCATTACTCCATTGAGTCATGCTATTTTTCTTTTCATTTCTTAACTTTCCAGTTAAACGTTGTATGAAATTGATGAAGTATTATGCAATTTAGTAGAGTTCTAATAATAAACAAGACTTTTAGATCCAAAAGTTGTTTAGAAGAAATCGAGTTTCCAATTTTCAAGTCCGATCTTTATGTGTCATGTTTGTAGTTTGAATGCAAGTTTAGATGTAAAGGTTTATTTTGGTTCTTACACACGCAGAAAGATAATTTTATTAGTAGCGTATGAATTGAATATATATAGTATAATTTAGCTAATTCGTTAGTTTGGCAGTCAAACTATTGAGTTTTCAGAATCATAGTGTTGCGACGTGATTTGAGATCAATAAGCCCCGCCTTAACCTTCTTTTCCAATCCTTTATACCTAAGTAAATTTGATATGATTAACTTACATCTTAATTCTATTATTAATGATTTGACATTTTATGGGCTACCCATGATTGTTTGTTCACTCAAATCCATGAAAAAGAATAGTGCTGCTAGAATGGCTAGAGAAAAAAAGAAGACTAATTTTGCTACACAAGAAGAAGAAACCCCATAGTCGTCCATCAGATTCGGGAAATTAAGATGTCAGTAGGCTTTTACATTGCATGATGTTCTAAGAACTGAAAATGTTCCATTTAACTCGGGGTTTCAAATGATCCTATAACCTTCCCTAAAAGAAATATCTTATAACCTTCGCCCTACAAGAAATAATAAACATCCCATAATCCAAGAAGAAGTGTGAGATACCAACTTATAGTTTTACGAAAACGAAACGCATATGTGAAAATAACGTTATGCCTTCCAACAATCTTTTACAATTATAACTCTTTTTAATATCCATTTCTGAACAATGTCAAGATACATTTCACGAAATGTTATATTTCCATTTTCACCTTTTATTAAATTGAGTGCTCATGAAGGTGTGACAGGGAAAATTGTTCGGTAGCGGAATTTTAGACCTTCTACAATAATTAGCAGATATTATGGATCCATTATGTGGTACCAGGAATGGGGTCGTTAGTCATGAAATCCTCGCCTTTGTTACCTTGCTGCTCAAAGGGTAAAGGCCAGCTCCCCTGCTAAAACCATCTTCAGCAGCATTGAATAGAATCATCAATTGTATGGGTCCCCTTGCTACATTTTATGAAAGTAATATGAGAATGTTGAATGCCGCATTCTCCTTCACATCCATGGTTGGTAGTATTTACTACTACTTAAATAATTGGGCCCAAAAAAATCGTCTCAGTGGTCAGAGCTATTATCGAGTTGGCTTACTCATTTGACCGACTGAACTAAGGCTAGCTTTACCCAATTGTACATCCATGACATTGAAAAGTAATAAAGAAATCGAATTGATGCTATAAATTGCTATTGGACATCCATGGATATACCAATTCTTCGGTCGTGCATGTTTTGCTAACGATACAAGATTAAACAAAGTTAAATCTCAAATGAGCAACAAAATTGCATCCTTGAAACGATTAACAAGAAAAGGAGCAAAACCCTAACAAAATATGAGATAATAATTTATGGCAAGTGGAGAAAATCTGTTAAGACTATGATTATTCGAATACATTAATCACTAATGTAGTCTTCCCTAACATTGGTTATTCCAATTTCAAGTTTCATGCATTTCAAACATATCACATCAAATATTAATTATCTTTCATGTTTCAATTACCAGATCCGTGCAAATCGAATATATTGCAAGAGACAGGTAATTGCTTGAAGAATGAATCAAAACCCATTCGATCGACCGGTCATCGATTATTGAATATTCGAAGTCAAATCTCGCAGGTACAGAGACGAAGGAAACCCTTGAGATTGATTTCTATAATCAATTTTGAATTTTCGGATTGTTGAAGTATTCCAATATGTTCTCTATTCTTCACGGTCTGGTGGGTTGCTGATGGCGATGAGGTTGTATAGGAGGGCCAACGAAGAGATAGACGTTGGGTTGTGATGGTGATCCGTTCTCTTTGTGGTGTTTGTTTTTCGTTGAGAGAGGACATATATCGGTAAAGGGAAGCAAGAGAGGGAGACAGAGAAAACATAGAAGCAAGGCGAGAGTGATTGTGGTGGAGATGGTGATGGTGCTGGAAGAAATTGCCGGATTTTGGTTCTGGGTTCGCCGGGTTCTGGGTTGGTGGCTGGGAATGTGGTGGTAGCAATGGTGACTATGATGGTGTTCATAGTGTTCATATATAGGAGGTAATTGACAATTTTACCCTCTAACAAAAGGACACTAAGTTACCTCTATCTCACACTGTGTTTTTTCCTTCCGCCCATCTTTAAGTTTGTTACTAGGCGATACCCCGCGCTAAAGCGCGGGCTTATGCACAAAATTTCTTATATGTAATGAGGTACAATAAGATTATAGTATTATAACACTATACAAATTATAAAAGCTTAAAGTTTTAATTTTTTAACCTAATTCCAAAACACTAACTCTAAAATGTTATAATATAGACAATGAATACACTTCAAAGGAGAAATTTAACAATTCGTTTTCAACCAATTGAGGTGTTTTATATTAGGAAATTGTTTCCTAATACACCCATTAAATTTTTTAATAGTGTTTACAATTCATATTTTTATAAACACTAACAACGTGTAGAGACAATCAATCATGTTATTATTATTATTTGAATACAAAATCGCGAAAATTAGCAACAATGGTATTGTTTATTTGATGTATTACATAATAAATATGTGAGCTAAATCTTGAGGTTTACATTGCAACTGTCCAAAAGTGATAACGTGATTCCCCTGAGATTCTCATGAGCATAGATATTGAATCTGGTAGAAAACAACACTAAGATCACCGTTTGACCTAAATAGTCATAGCTTCAATCGTATGTATCCATATTTATTTACTGTTTGAGTTCACTATACTAATTTCACTGAAATATTCATTTTATTGTTTGGAAATTTATAAAAAAAAATCGGTTTTAGATTATGAATAAACGATTTGAAAAATGAAGTATTATATGTATTATTATAATTATACTTAAAAGACACTTTGAGAACCAATCTTACCATCAAGAGTGATAGTAAAACAGTTAGAATTTAGTTTTGAGTACTTACTCGCATATTTGCATTTTCTTTTACGTAAATGAGTAAGGGAACCAATATGATACAACACGTCTTTGTTAGAGAAAAAAATAAAACGTTCATTTAAGAATATCGTTTTAAAAAAATTTATTTACGCAGATGTTCCTGAAAGACTAAAATGTTACATATATATATATATATTTATTTGAGTAGAGTTGGAACGACATTAGACAATAATTTTATCATATATTAATTTGACACGGGAAATGTCATATGCAATCTTGAAGACTAAATTAATGAGAATTTACGTATAATTTTTGAATAAAAAGAAATATAATATCTTTTTACAATAACTCTTTCAATTGTATGCGTGCATATTCATTTAGTGTTTGAGTTCATCATAATAATTTAACCGATAAATTCATTTCATTTTCTGAAAATTTATTAGTTGTGTTATTTGAGCCGGAGCGACGAGCCTTGTCGCGGAGACGGGTCAACTTCTAGATCTCTTCGACACGCCTTGCCTCCAAACGACGGCGAGCGGCTTTCCGAGCGGCCTTCTGAGCTTTGAGTGCTTCGAATTCCTTCTGGAGCTGAGAGTCCGACTGACGACTGAGAGCCTCCCTGCTGGTCACGATCCTCCCAGCTAGATCTGCGATCTCGAATTTCAGAGCCCTCGCCTCCTGTTTGAGGCTAGTGACGACGTCGAGCTGACTGTTGTACTCGCCGACGTCCGAGCAGAGGTTTTTCATCTGGCTTTGGGACTTGAGTTTGAGGCTCCTCACCTTTTTTAGAGATCAGAGAGAGTGTGAGAGAGAGATCGGAGAGAGATAGATAAGGTTTCGATGGAATAATGGAACGGTGTGATGTTGAGGCCCTGAATTAAATACCCTTCTCAGCTCAACGCTGATTGGACGACCAAGGATGAAGTGGGTCGGCACCTCTCTGTGCGGTAACCGTTGGATCGTTTTTCATCCACGGTCGTTTTCGAGTGTTGGTTCGATTTGGAAGGTCAACCGTGATTGGTGTAGAAACTCGCGAGCGGATCGACTCATCTTTTAAATCTCAACCAGCTTTTAAATCTTAGGGTAAAAGACAATTTCCACCCTCCAACTATGGAAAAAAGACATTTTGCAACCAGATTTGTTGAAAATACATTTTGCACCCTTGTTAACGGATGGAGGGTGGACAAATACCACCCTTCTATTACAATCCGTTAGCGGAGGGGTGCGCAGTGACTTTTTTTTTACCATTTTACCCTTACAAATTGTGAACAAATAACACCCTTTTTTTTGTTTATTATTTTGCTGTTTATAAGTTGCAGCAGTGGTCGCGGGATGACAAGCTAAATGGAATACTTTGAATATATGCGACCATTTTATTACAAAGAGAGAATACAATGCTTGAGAGATGGTTTGCTTCAAATGAGCTCTCATCTTTTTATACATGTCCCTCTCCTTTATGGAAGAATCTAGATACTCATAATTAATGATAGCTCTAAAAGCTTCCTCATATGTTAGATTGTTTCACACACTCCTTATTCAGAACTATCTAGAACTCTCTAACACATTCTTGACCTTCCCTACACAATGTGCTTCTACAACTTAACTCGTATGTATTTCAAATATTCTAAACTTAGTTCGCTCAATGGGTACACCACATTGTGTCGTCATACTAGGGTTGCAAGTTAAACCGCCCCAAACCGCGAAACCGGACCGAACTGTACTAGTCGGTTCGGTTTGGTTCCGTTCAGAGAGACTGGTGGTTCAGTTTAGGTTTAGAAAATTGTAGACCGAATCTAAACGGTTCGGTTTAGGTTCCGTATTTTTACAAACCGGTTAAACTGAACCGTTTAAATCGTATCGAATGTAATCTAATTATTAACTTATTATATATTATTTATAATTTTAGATTAAGTAATAGCAGTAACTTACTAACTTTCTAGGGCACGCTTTCACTTTTCATAATACTATAGTTCATATACATCTCCCAACTCCCTCACCTCCTTCACGAGACCACGACCTCCGCGATGCAGCACACCTCCTCCACCACCCCACCACTCCACCATTGTACCTCTCTCACGCATAATTGAACTACGATCTCCGAATTCCAGAGATCATCTTAATTTTAGTGTTGCTCGTTTGGATGGGCTGAGATTATTTTTCTAAAACTTTTTGGTAGATTTTAAATTTTTTGAAATTTTGTAGGGATACATTGTAATTATGTTCAAACCCGCGGTTCAAACCCAAACCAACCCGCTTAAAGGTGAACCGGAACCGGACTGAACCGTTTATTTTCATTTAGAAGTTCTACTATTTATATACGGTTTGGTTTACGTTTGAATTCTCTCAAACCGCCAAATACGGTTCGATTTGGATTTCAGTGCGAACCGAACCAGACCAAACCGTTTACACCCCCTACGTCCTACTATGAGTCGCGCCAGCAGACTGACAAATAAAGTGACCGATATCACATGGCATTTGGTAGCTCGATACACCAATAATTTAGAAAAAAAACTTATTTTTTTAAAGAACCTATTGTTAAAACTTTCTAATTTGAAAAGAACCATGTCAAACTAATCAAAATGGATCAAATTCAACTAATATCTTAAAAGCCATCACTCAAAGATGAGAAATGAAGGGTTATATATTCTTATAAGTTAGAACGTCAATAATAGAAGGCCAAAGAAATTATAACCCACATGGAGATATGGATACACATCACACGGAAATCACAAAGCATTTCTGTAGTAACTCACATATTTTTGTTGCACGCTTATGTTTTAAGCGATATTATTATCTTTTAAATATGTGTGTTAATGTTAATATTTTAATAAGTATGGTAGACTTGAAAGAAAATATGTTCAAGAATGTTATGTTTGTGCCAACTTGTTAGTAAGAATTAAATGCATAGTTGTCCCAAAACTTTATGTAAATTTGTAATGTTTCCAAACTTGAAGTATTTATGTATTAACCTATCTATTATTGGTTTTTAAATTATTTATCCCAAACTAACATATCTTCCAAATGATATTTACATCTCAATCATTCTTCCACTCAACTACTTATATATAATATGATTTGTTCTTTCATTTCATGTATGGCTCTTTACTTTTTCCATCAAGTCACTCTCTCATGTCTCTCATAGTCTCTCTCATTCTCTTCCACACTCAAAACTCATCCTCAAGAACACCATTCCCGGTTTTTGGTGTTGGCCCCCGCAAAACACCCGCAAAACACCATTTTCTACCTCTCAATTAATGAAAAACTCAAGCACAATGTTATACTATGCATTGGGGGAGTCTTTTCCCTCACCTTACGATTGCACTGGCAGCCTGGGTTTAATGGCAGTGTTCCCAACTGCAAAGGGACTGTGGTATTTCTGGTCTACACTTGGAATCGTTTCTTAGAATTTGATCCCAGACATCTGAATGTTCAATCTTAGTTGTTTGTCAATGTTCAATCTTATGCGTGGTAAGTGGTAAATCTTGCTAAAGATTGTCAGCGTGTATCAATGATCAAATTTCAAGTGAACTTAGTAGTTTAATTGCATATTATATATTTTTGTGAACGACTTGAAAATCCTTTAGTAGGCTCGAAACCTGTCTAAAGAGATTGTTTTAAACTAGTGAAAGAACCAAGTGGTATCAACTTTAGTTTCTTGTTTTCTTCTGATTCCTAATTTTATGTTGTCTCTTAGCAGACTGTGGGGGGTGATTGTCGGGGTGATTTCTCTGTTCTACTGTGTTCTAATCAGCCTTGTCCTGGGAACTGTTAATTTATTCCTAACCCTGGGCCTCCTTTTTCTGGCACTGGCTCAGTCTATTTCTGAAATACACTGTCATTTCTGTATTTCCTGCTCTTTGTGGTCTTGCTCTAGTTTCCTTTTTTCTTTCTTTACCCAACAAGCATATATAGACGGAGGTTTAGAGGAAAATTCTCTCTCATACAATGTCGGGGTGGAGCCCTGGTTCATGCCCGACCCGTTTTATGAATCGACCCGATTCATGTTTTGCGACGACCCGAAAAAGGTGACATGATTCGTGGAGTGAAGGCTTGGGCCGGTAGCCGTTTGTGCTTGGATCCGGCCCGATTTAGGCTTGGATCCGGCCTGGTTTAATTAGTCGTCTATTTATAGAGTTCTTAGTGTTCGTAGCAAGTATGTGTTGAGCGTTATGATTTCGCTTGTAATTCTGTCTCAGACGTTTCGTGTTTTTAGTGAAATCTCTGCAACTTCGTGGACGTAGCTGTTTTGTCAAACCACGTAAACCTGTGTGTTTAGTTCTTTCTTTCTGCATATTTTGTTTTCCCACAACATACAAATCCTCCTTAGTGTATCTATCCCGTGGCTTTTTTGTAGGCCAAATTTGTGAGGGCGGGGCTTTTTTGTATATATATATATAGTATATATATATACTATATGGGGTAATTTTTATTTTCTAGTAAGGGCGGGGGTACAAATAAATATTTTGTAACACATGTCAATTAATGTGGGGTCTTTTTTTGTATTTTCAATAGGGGCACGATTGAAAAACTTATATAAAATTTAGGGTAATCTGAGTAGTTTTGAAAAAGGTGGGCGGGGTGGGGGTTGGGGGGGGGGAGTTACCCCCTTGCCCCTCCTAATCTCCGCCCCTGTAGATACCGAATTCCATTTTCAGGAGTCGTGTATGATTTGGATACAGTCTTATCCTGCAGGGCATATCAAATGGATATCATCAGGTTTCAAAATCTGAACTTGTTAGGTTGACTTGCTATCATATTTGGTAACTTGAAAAGTCAAATGAGGCAATAGATGGGAATGTTTCCATGTTGTTGGAAACGGTGGCTTTGTGGCTTTGTGCCCAAGTCACTGTTTGCCACACATGGGAGCATATTTAAGGAGGCTAATGCCTTTGGGTTGTAATACACACACGGGTTTGTATTTGTGAGTTTGAGAGCTCCTTTTTGTGAGTGTGTCTGGTGGGTGTTTCGGGTAGCCGCCGTGTTCGTTGTGACCACGGTGGCGTGTATTGTAATCGGGTTCTCTTCTGGTCGTGGATTAGCTAGCGGGTTCGTTACGAATTCGTTAGTGAACCACGTTAAATATCTGTCTCGTTCTTGTGTTGCTTTCGGCGTTCTTGCTCGAATACCCACACGTTACAACAAACTGGTAACGGAGCTCTGAACAGGAGTTCTGTTATAACAAACTGGTATCAGAGCCAGGTCAGGGGGATCACCAGTTTTAACAAATTGGTATCAGAGTCGGGGTTCCAAAATCAGGGTGGAGCCAAGAGCTAGGGTTTCACGTTTTTGTGGAACTCAAAGCTAGGGTTTCGCAATTCAGGTGGAGCAGGCTATCGGGAGTGGGGTTTCGAGATTCCGCCAAGAACGATGTCTTGTTTGGCGATCAAGATCGATCTATTCGTGAGAGAGAAGCAGGTACACCCACCATCTGAAGCCCCGTGGAGGGGGCTATCCGGGCTCCTTTCGGAGCAATCTGGCGCACATCTGATTAGGCGTGTAAGGGATCTGGCAAATCCAGAACGCATTCAGTACTGGCGCGAATCTGGCGGTTCACGCGCATCTGGCATTACGGCGACTGACGTTCAGGCACAATCCGGCTCCCGGCGTAGAGCATCTGGCGTGTGAATTTAATCTGGTTCTGGCTCATGCGTTGCAGGAACTCGTTGGAGTTGGAGCAACGGCATGGAGCATCTGGCGCGTGAGATTTCTGGCACGCGCATCTGATTCTTGTTCTGGCGCGCATTATGCACGAGTTTGTTCTGGCATGCATCAGGTTTTGCAGCGTGTACCATGACACGCACTGAGCTCGCATATGGCGCGATCTGTTTCTGGCGAGCATCTGGCGCATCTGAGGCATACGGGGCGCATCGGGCATGACAATTTGGGCACTCGTCATCGGTGCATCTGGTTCTGGATGACATCTGGTCATTCTGTCATGGTGCATCTGTCTGGCGCAACTGGGCGCATCAGAAATACATTCGGTCCTGCTTTCTCAGTGAATGTATTCGAGTCAGGTTCTGGGTGGAGCACTTGTTTCTGTTTCCTGAAGTTCAACCACATCGGGCGCATTCGTTTTAGGAATGCATGGTAGTTGGAGCAACGATTTGGCGATTCAGGTTTCGCATACAGCTGCGAAAAATCTGTTTGAGAAGGCGTGCTCGTTTTTGGTTCATGGAGACGCATCAGGTTCAGGTATGAGAAGAGAAGCATCAGGTTCCGGTTTCGAGTTGCTGAGATGATTCAAGTCAAGGTGGAGATTTGTTAGGTTGACTTGCTATCATATTTGGTAACTTGAAAAGTCAAATGAGGCAATAGATGGGAATGTTTCCATGTTGTTGGAAACGGTGGCTTTGTGGCTTTGTGCCCAAGTCACTGTTTGCCACACATGGGAGCATATTTAAGGAGGCTAATGCCTTTGGGTTGCAGTACACACACGGGTTTGTATTTCTGAGTTTGAGAGCTCCTTTTTTGTGAGTGTGTCTGGTGGGTGTTTCGGGTAGCCGTCGTGGTCGTGGTGACCACGGCAGCGTGTATTGTAATCGGGTTCTCTTCTCAATAAAGTATCTGGTTCTATAACCAGGAAAGCTGTTTTTTATCGAGGATCATACGGAAAGGATGTTTCTCTCTCTAGAATTTGTTGCTCTCCCTTCTCTCTAAAATGTTCACTGCTTCCCAAATAACCGCTCCCGAGAAATCCGCTGATCCTCTCTTCTTCGGTGGAGATCTTAATCTCCACCATGATCCGGTGACCTCAAAACGGAGGTTTGTTTCCTCTCCGATGGATTCGCCACCGCCGGTGCGTGAGCCAGTTAACCCCCGCCGTTTCCTCACCGCCTTGACAAAACCACCGGTTGGGATCTATGTTGATGATGGCGATCTGTTCTCAGAAGCGTCCGATATGGACCGATCGGAGATCACTCAGACTGAGAGACCAGATGGAGGCGTTGAGATCCAAATCGGTGATGGAACTCTCCGTAAACTTCACAAGCCCTGGAGCAGAGCTCTGATCCTTCATTTGCTGGGTAAGGCACCTGAATTTTGGGTGATTCATGCTCGTCTCACAGCTCAGTGGAAACTCGCTCGAGGATTTGAACTCACTGAAGTTGAGAATAACTATTTCTTCGTCCGATTTTACTGCAAGGAAGATTATGATCGTGTCCTGCTTGGTGGACCGTGGATGATACAGGGAAGGTACGTTACGATCCAGAAATGGATCCCTCATTTTGATCCGTTTGGATCTCAGATCTGCACAACTCCTATTTGGATTAGGCTTAGAGGTCTCCCTGTTGAGTATTTCGATGAAGAAACACTGGAGGGTTTGAGTACTGTTTTTGGTAAATTTGTGCGTATCGATTCAACAACTATTGTTGGCAGCCGTGGTCGTTATGCTAGGTTTTGTGTGGAAGTGGATCTCTCCAAGAGCTTGCGGCCGGATATTTGTGTGAACGGAAAGAAAATTCCGGTGGAATATGAAGGCTTAGGGCTCATTTGCTTTGAATGTGGGGTGTTTGGCCACCGGAAGGATAGTTTCCCTTCTCTGGCTCCTCCACCTGATCCGATGATTCAGAAGGAGAAGGAGGCGGGGGCGGTGCCGGCGGAAGGTGAATCGTCAGGGAGTGCCGCCGGAAAAGACTCGCCGGGCAAGTACGGAGCCTGGATGTTGGCTAAATTCAGGAAGAAGAAGAAGGCTTCGACAGGGTCCGATAAGCCTTTGGACGGGTCAACTTCTGACAATTCGGTTCCAGGTCGGCCGACTCAGATGGGCTTAGGTGGTTTTGAGGGGCAAGATGGGTTTGCTTTGGGCTCCAGGTTTTCGATTCTGGACCAAGGTTCTAATGCTTCGAATGAGCAGTCCAATTTGGATCTGAGTAATTTGGTTGCTGGATTGGGCTTTGATGCTGTGGAGCAGGGGAGTGGCCCAGCCCATGTGCATCGGATGGGTAATTTGGCCCACACTAATCATAAGGGCAAAAGAGTCAATTTCAACCTGGATAAGAACTCTAATTTGAGGACACCCGTTTCGTCTCTGGATCAAAACCAAGTAAACCCTAATCGTCCTCCTCCGGCGTCTGGTGTTAGTAAGATTCATGGACCTCTTCATTCGAAGATCACAGCTGATCATAGACGAGGTAGAGCTCTTCGTGGGGGAGGGTTGGCACAGTCCATACTTAACAACGGCGCACCCGTGGATCAACAAGGTCGAATTTGGCCTACGAAGATTTTACAACCCCCTCATAGAGCCAATCTGGGAGGTGGAGATGCGGTTCTCGGTGCCGCTGAAAGCAAGGATGCTCCTCAGAATAATCGAGGAAATGCGAAGGAGGCCTTTGTCTTCAATGGACTCAATGATCCAGGTGATGGACCCCTCTCCCAGTAGGTTTCCAATGAAGATTCTTACTTGGAATTGTCGAGGGATCGGTAATCCTGAAACGGTAAGAACCATTTTGGAATTATGTAGGGTACATTGTCCCGAAGTCCTAGTTTTGGTTGAACCAAAAGTAGATGGGTCTCATGCCCAAGCTATTTGTAGAAGATCTCACTTTGATAGAATGGAGCTGGTTGAAGCTATTGGCTTTTCTGGTTGTTTGTGGTTATTCTGGAATAGTAACTTAGTTGATGTTGAGGTTGTAGACTCCAACTCTCAGTCTATTTCTGGAATTATCAAGTGGAGTTCTCAAGGGGATTGGCTTTTTTCTGCTATTTATGCCAGCCCTTCCCCTCCCTCCAGGAAGGAGCTTTGGGATTATCTCACCCATCTTGCTCAGTCTCATAACTTGCCCTGGTTAGTTGCTGGGGACTTCAACCAGGTTACTTCAGCCAAAGACAAGAATGGTGGTAGACCTGTTAATGCTAAGAGTTGTGCTAGACTTATGGAGTGCTTCTTTGACTGCAATTTACAGGAAATTGACTTTGATGGACCCATTTATACATGGTCTAACTCTAGACACTTGGCTAATAAGATTCAACAAAGAATTGATTTAGCCCTTAGCAATCCCCAGTGGAGATTTCTCTTTCCTGAAGCTATGGTTAAACATTTGATCAGACTCAATTCTGATCACCACCCTGTTCTGGTTGACACTCATGGTTTATGCATCCCTCCCTCTAATCTTAAGCCTTTCCGGATGGAATTGGACTGGTTTTCTGAAGATAGCTTTGCTGAGCTAGTAAAGAATCAGTGGCATGATGAGTATTCTATTCCAGATGCTATTAACAGTCTGACTGCAGCTCTTAAGGAGTGGAATCATTCAGTGTTTGGTAACATTTTTAGGAAGAAGAAGCTTCTAATGGCTAGACTGCTGGGGGCTCAAAAAGCTTTGGCTAAAGGGCATAATGATTTTCTTCAAAAGCTGGAATGGGACCTGCAACAACAGTTGAACAGGGTCCTATCACAGGAGGAACTCTTTTGGTTTCAGAAGTCCAGACCAGATAAGCAATTGCTGGGGGATAGAAACTTCAGATATTTTCATCTTACCACTATAATTAGAAGAAGAAGGGGTAAGTTTGTGCAAATGAAATTAGCCAATGGGCTTTGGTGTGATGATCCAGAACTGTTAAAAGTGGAAGTTACCAAACACTTTATGAATCTTTATGCTGATCCTATTGAATCTGGATTTGGAACTGTTTCTTGGACTGGGGCTAAACTCACTCACACTGAGAAGGAAATGTTGTTGGCAGAAGTTACTGCAGCTGAAATTCTGAAAGTTGTTCATGCTATGGGCAGTCTTAAGAGCCCAGGCCCTGATGGTATACCTCCCCTGTTTTATCAAGATCAGTGGCAGGCAGTGGGGAAATCTGTGATCAAAATGGTGAAGGATGCTGTGAGAGATGGCTGTCTGCCTCAAGGTATTAACCAAACTCTTCTTGTTTTGATTCCTAAAGTTGATCACCCATCATCCTTTAGTGAGTTGAGGCCTATCAGCTTGTGTAATGTATCTTTGAAGATAATTACCAAGCTTCTTACTCATAGGCTTAGGCCTATTTTACAAAGGATTATTCATCCTGGTCAGTTTAGCTTCTTACCTGGGAGATTGACTAGTGACAGTATCCTTCTTGCTCAAGAGCTTTTTCATGGTATGAATACAATGAAGGGTAGAAAAGGTGGTGTGGCTATAAAAGTAGACTTGGAAAAAGCCTATGACAAAGTGAGGTGGAATGTCTTAGAAGCTGTTCTTAGGCATTTGGAGCTTCCTGCTAATTGGATCTCTTTAATTATGGATTCAGTGAGGTCTACTAGTTTTAGGGTCTTGTGGAATGGGGCCCAGTTACAGGAGTTTGTGCCTGAGAGAGGATTAAGACAGGGAGATCCCATCTCTCCCTATCTTTTCCTACTCACTATGGAATTGCTTGCTCAAAAGATTCAAGAATCTGTGAACAAGGGGGATTGGATTGGTTTAAAGTGTGCTAGAGGTGGTCCTGCCATCACCCATCTCTTTTTTGGGATGACTTGGTGCTATTTGGGGTCGGAACTAAGAAACAAGTCAAAGTCATGAAGTCAGTACTTGCAGCTTTCTGCAGTGAAACAGGTCAGAGTGTAAATCTGGATAAATCAAAGTTATTTGTGGCTCCCTGTCTTGCTAGATCTCTGGCTAATAACCTCAGTGCTACTCTTGGTATTGGCCTCACTTCTGATTTGGGTCACCATTTGGGTGTACCTCTTATTCACAAGAGATCTTCTTCTTCCAAATTCCAGTTCCTTGTGGATAAAGTAATAAGAAGACTAAATGGATGGGATGCTTCTCAATTGTCTCTTATGGGAAGAATTACTCTTATCAGTACAGTGGTGCAGGCTTTGCCTGCATATGTCATGCAATCCACTCTCTTGCCTATGAAGACTCTTAATGAAATAGATCATGCTTGTACAAGATTTCTTTGGGGTGGCTCTGAAGCTTAAGCTAAACTCCCTCTTATTGGTTGGGATTCCACTCTTACCCCTAAAGTGAATGGGGGTTGGGGTTCAAGCATCTTGCTAGCTTCAATTTAGCAATGCTTGGGAAAGCAGCTTGGAAAGTCTTTTCTGGTAATAATGTTCTTTGGGCTAGGATGTTCAGGCTCAAATATGGTGTTGGCACTCCCAAAGCCCACCATTCAAGAGTTTGGAAGCATTTATCTAAAGCTTTCAAAGCCACTAGTGCTGGGTGTGGGAAGAATGTCACAAATGGCAGAAATACACTTTTCTGGGTTGACAAATGGGTTGGAAAGTTTGTCCTTTGTGATCTAAACTCTTCTATTATTTCTGATGATGATTTATTGAAAACAGTTTGGGAGTATTGGGACTGTGACATGGCTGGAAGTTTCATCTGTTTGAGGACAAGCTTCCCCCTGTGGTTCTTGATTTGATTAAGTCCATGGCTCTTCATGAAGACTCTTTGGAGGAGGATCAAGTTATTTGGTTGGCTGAAGCATCTGGACAATATTCTGTGGCTTCTGCATACAAAGAAATTAGGAAGTCCACACAATTGGAGAGTCACTCTAGAAACTGGGATAGAATTTGGTCTATTCAAGGTATTCAAAGGTGGAAGGCTCTATTATGGCTTGTCAAACATGATAGATTGTGTACTCAAGTGTTGAAAGCCAGGAGGGGTATCATTAATGCTGCTAAATGCCTTATTTGTCATGAAAATGATGAAACTACTCTCCATGCACTTAGGGATTGCTGCTGGGTGTCTCAAAGTTGGCAGAGAATCCTTCCTCATCATTTCTGGAGTTAGTTCTTTTCTGCTTCCCTCTCTGCTAGCCAATGGGTTGATTTTAATCTGGGTATGAATGATCTTATTGTTGCTGGTATGAAGTGGCCTTTAGTTTTTAGCTCTACTGTTGCTGAGATCTGGTTCACCCATAATAAGTGGGTGCATGGATCTCAAGAGATGAGTCCTGTTCTCTCTCAAGTTACACTTCTTCAGAAAGCTAGGGGTGTTGCTTATATTGCAAGTTTGAAGTTAGTTAAGAGACCTCTTAGACCTCTTTGGGTGTCTTGGCATAAACCCCAACCTCACTCTGTTAAGCTGAATGTTGATTCTGCTCATGTTGGTGACTATGAGGACTTAGCTATTAGTGCAGTTTGCAGAGATGAAAATGGCCACTGGATTTGGGGGGCTCACTGCTGTATTGGTGCTTGCTCTGTTTTAAATGGAGAACTCAGGGCCATTCTTCAAGGTCTTCAGCTGATTGAGCTGCACAAGTTGCATGATGTTGCTGTGGAGAGTGACAGTGCTGATGCTGTTAATTTGGTTGAAAGTGGTACTAGCTCCAGTGCTTTCTGGAGTTTGATTCAATCTATAAGAAGCCTTCTCAGCTCCACTAATTCCAGGTTGACAAAAATTTGGACGGAGGAAAACAATTTGGCGGATCGTGTGGCCGCTTGCTCTGTTGCTAGTACAAATAGAATCATTTTTTATTGTGTTCCTGATTACTGTTTAGAAGTGATAGAAGCTAGGGGTGCAACTTGGACGGGCTTAACCCGACCAACCCGAACCCATCTCGGACTAAAGTCGGGCTTGGGTACATGTTTTGAGTAATTTGGACGGGCTCGGGCAAAAATTTTCAACCCGAATTGCAATTACGGTCGGGCTTGGGTACGAATATTAAAAGACGGGCTAGCCCGGATTACCCGAATTGTATACTCATTACCTATAAATGATAGATCTGGAGAGTATTATATTGCATTTTTATCAAGAATATATTATTATTTTATTAATTAGTAGAAATATTTTTAATGATGTTTATGTTCTTAGCTAATAGATTTTTCTCACAAAATATTTAGTATTGTCTTGTATAAATGGATAATTTTTAAATTCATTCTAACAACATATAGTCATTGCTACATTCGGTATCTATTTTTATATGCAAGTTATCATCTTAAATATAAGGGCACAATTTTAATTGAGTTGAATGTAAAACTTATGGTATTTTATTTAGTTTAATGGGCTAGCCCGAATTCAACCCGAACCCAAATTGGTTTGTTCGAATTCGGGCTTGGACGGGCTGTCGATGCTCGTAACCCGGGCTGGGCTGGGCTTGGGCAACCCTGACAAAACTCGGGCTTGGGCTTGGACAAGGATGTCAACCCGTCCACCCCGCCTAAGTTGCAGTCCTAATAGAAGCTGATAGGGTTGGTATAGGATCTGTTAGAATGATCCTCTAGTTTTGTAGTTTCCTTCTTTGTACCAAAAAAAAAAGTATCTGGTTCTGGTCGTGGATTAGCTAGCGGGTTCGTTACGAATTCGTTAGTGAACCACGTTAAATATCTGTCTCGTTCTTGTTTTGCTTTCGTCGTTCTTGCTCGAATACCCACACGTTACAACAAACTGGTAACGGAGCTCTGAAACAGGAGTTCTGTTATAACAGAACTTAGAGAAAATGTGTTTCAATCTAAATAGTACAAAAGTTTGCTATTCAGTAGCCAGCTTAATGTGTTGAACTCGTGTTCTGAAGATTTATTGCAGGGAGACATAGAAAAAGACACGACTTTGAGCTCGTTCTAGAATTAAACACCAAGTCTAGTTCATAGCAAGCACACATTATCAATAGAGAACGTTGTAAGAAACTATGAGCAATAAAGTAACAATAGTACAACTAAAATATTCTTCCACAAGGGTAGTCTAATGAAATGCAGTGGCGACTTTTGATTGTACTTGTAAGAAGATACTCATGCCTAGGTTGAGCTAACTGAATAATACACTGTTGCATCTAAGAGTACATGTGTTGTAGTAGTATGCAATATATATTGGTTTGATTGAGAACGGGTAGAACATATGTGCATGAGTGCATCAACTGGTAGTGGTACGTGAATTACACCGCATTGTATACTTTTAATTCCTTGCCTTCTTGGTTATGTCCTTCCAGAACGCTTTTTCTTTCTATGAGAATTAAGTAGCAGCTTAGGGAACCATACCACACAGTAGCTCTAAATGGCGATATGGTAGCATCCCTCCGCCTATCACCCCTCTATTTGTCATGAACAACGTATCGATGACTACCATAACATTGTTGTTGGAATTTGACTTGATTGAAAATTTGGAGACACTACGAGTGAAATTCTGGAGATCCTGCTCCTGGAATGAAACTTTGAAATGATGGGTGTTGTGGAAGTTACTGAGTGAACTTCTGGACTTCGTCCCCTGGATTCTTCTTATGTGGTTTGTTTTCTAATGGAGTGTTTACAGAACCAAGTATGATTTGTTAATTGAATTGTTTGCATGTTTTTTTTTTGTAGCCAGCTTGGTAGTTGGGATGGGGATGGTTTTGTTTCATGCATTGTTGAACCCTTTTCTCTCTCTAAATAAACTAGTCATCAGATTCAACTTGAGGACTCACAGCAAAGCGTGGCAATAGAGAGATGCGAATTCTTCTATGATATGATTTACTAAGATTTTAATTCGGAAAAAAAAGTATCACCTCATTGTCAATTGGAAGATCCACGTAAGTAGGATGAGGGCTATAGTTCTTCAATCGAAGTCCTCATTCAATTTTGATTGTCACAAATAATTCTAGAGCTAGACAGATCGGTGATGAGAATCCTAAGAATTGCTATCATCGTTTTGGGTTACGCTTTTCAGATTAGAGAGACAAAGAGTGGAGATCATAGCGAGATGAGAGAGGGATTGGAGTTGCAAAAAAGATTTAGAAGCAGCGTTTTGTAAGTGGACTCATGGACTGTTAGCCCCCTAGACTTGTTGCCTCGATGATGGTTCGCTAGACGTGCACGCCGGTCTAGCAAGTGAACCAAGGATGGTGCGGTGTGCAAGAAGGATAGATACAGCCGTGTTCGTAGGCCTTGGCTGTGTGCTTTGGCCTTGCCTTGGCTCGGTGCCTTGGCTAAATTCGTAGCCTTCGGTGTGATTTCCTTTGGCTTGGTGTGGACTTGTTGGCATAGTGGTGCGAGAAAGCTGGACGTGGAGCGTGCAGTGCAGTGCCGTGGCTAGGAGCAGCTAACAAAGTGCACAAGAACGTGTGGTTGTGTATTGCAGCAGACTTGGAGTCATGCATCGCAGCAAACCAGATTATTGCCCAGATAATGCAGTTGCATGGCCAGAAAACGTGGGTAGTGGACCAGTTTGGTTCAGAGCAGTTTTGTAGCTAGTTGTTATGCAATGTAACCGATGTAAACTGCCCTTGTTGTCTGTATTTAGGGAAATTTCGTGGATGGGTTGTGGCCATGGAGTTTGGATGTGTATCAGTTTGCTTTCTTTATTTTTAGAGCAACAAACAAGAAAAACTTGCAGTCCAAATCTCTGGCAATCATAATCTTTACTCTTCATACACACGAATCAATTAACGGTGCAAAACGGCTGAACCAGTTGCCAATTGAAAGCTAACCTTGGTGCCATATCCGTGTAGAATTTTGAACTTAGAATCTGCCCGGGTATCAACTGTTATTAGAGATTGCTTCATGGGTGGGAATGGCGTCCAGAGCGGCGGAGATACTCGAGAGAGTGTCTAAGATAGAGGCACTCATCGGTCCAGTGGAAGATGGTGTCCAATTGCCTCCGGTTTTGCAGCAAATCACTGAATTGCAGGGGCAAGTTCATGCCCTCCAAGCCAAGGTCGTGGTCCATGAAAATACGATTGAAGAACTTCGTTTATTGAATGCCACGTTGAAGGAAGACTTGGTTGGAGTAGGCACTGAATTTGGCTGCAACTTGCAGTTGTTTCGCGAGGACGTGCAGAAGCTTTCTGACAAGCACAAAGTGGTGGAAGCAGACATGGGTTTGCTACGCCAAGTTGTGGTAACACAAGATAGCACTGAACGGGGCAGGAAGAACCACAAGATTCCAGAACCACAACCCGTAAATGGTGCACGAAGGGCCAAGGACTTAGAGAACTTTCTCTGGGACCTTGAGGAGTACTTCTCAGCAGCGAAGGTGTTGGATGATGAAAAGGTCTCGATGGCAGCGAGATATTTGGTGAGTGACGCCAAATTGTGGTGGCGCACACGGGTTTCTGAGGATGCAAGTGCGGGGTGGTCCAGAATTAACACGTGGGAGAGTTTCAAAGACGAATTGAAGTCCAAATTCTTGCCCGAAAACACTTCGTGGCAGGCCAAGGAGGCAATGAAGTCTCTCAAGCAGACGGCTTCGGTGAAGGAGTACGTCAAGGAGTTTTGCGCACTCCTACTGAACGTGCGTAACATGTTAGAGGATGACAAAATGTTCAACTTTGAGTTCGGGTTGAAAACGTGGGCACAACAGGAATTGCGTCGGCAAAATGTGCAGGACTTGCAAAGTGCGATTAAGGCAGCAGAGGCCTTAGTCAACTATCGTGCGGACAAGATAGTCACTGATTCTGCCCCGTCCAAGACCAAGAAATGGAAGTGTGCAAAAGATTATGAACAACCGTACGAGAAGCGAGCTGGTGACGGGAGCAAGTGGAAAGGGAAGCAGCACGAAAGCTCTTCCAAATCTGATGCTCGTAACAAAGGCTGCTTCCTTTGTGATGGTCCTTACCGTGCCCGGGATTGCCCTAGATGAGAGAATTTGAATGCTTTGTTGATTGAAGAAGGCAAAGCAAAGGACAGGAACATGGGGACACTTCAGAATTACAATTGCTGAACACAATTGTAAGTATGAACAATGTTGAGATGTTGGCTACCCTAACAAATGATGTAGATGCAGCAAGACAGAAGTTGATGCAGGTTGCTATCAAGGTGAACGAGAAGGATGTGGTTGTGATGGTGGACATGGGTGCCACAAACACGGTGGTGTCTTCTAGCATCGTGCAGCAACTTGGCTTACGAACAAGCAAGTGCAGCAGCCTTCTTAAGATGCCAAATGCAAAAGCACAATCTGTTGATGGCATGGTCTACAACGTGCCAATTGTGGTTGGATCACTAACGGGGAAAATCAATTTGTTGGTGATTCTCCTTGATGATTTCGACATGATCATTGGAGTGGACTTCTTGACAAAGACCAAGTCCGTGCCGATGCCATATTTGAATGGAATGTTGGTGTCGCATGCAAGCAGCCCATGTTTTGTTCCGCGTGTTTCCGAGAAATATGCTCCAACAAAGAAAGTGGAGACGCTCTGACCATGACGGTTGGGAAGGGGAAAAAGGTAGCAAGTCCAGTGGCTTATTTGGCAATGGTGTCAAAGGGAAAAGTTGAAGTGAAGACGATGGAGTCTGGTCCAGTTTTGATGGCTGGTTCTTCTTCTCAGCAACGTTGGCAACCAACGTCAGGTCGTGGGAAGAACTGGACAGAGAATTATGTTGAGCATGATTCGACGAGGACGTCGAATTCAGGTGGTCTGGGTGGTTTGTTAGCCCCCCCCAGACTTGTTGCCTCGATGATGGTTCGCTAGATGTGCACGCCGGTCTAGCAAGTGAACCAAGGATGGTGCGGTGTGCAAGATGGATAGATAACGCCGTTTTCTTAGGCCTTGGCTGTGTGCTTTGTTCTTGCCTTGGCTCGGGGCCTTGGCTAAATTCAGTAGCCTTCGATGTGATTTCCTTTGGCGTGGTGTGGAGTTGTTGGCATAGTGATGCGAGAAAGCTGGACGTGGACCGTGCAGTGCAATGCTGTGGCTAGGAGCAGCTAACAAAGTGCACCATAACGTGTTGGTTGTGTATTGCAGCATACCTAGAGTCGTGTACCGCAGCAGACCAGATTACTGCCAGATGCAGTGGCATGGCTAGAAAACGTGGGTAGTGGCCCAGGTTGGTTCAGAGCAGTTTTGTAGCTAGTTGTTATGTAATGTAACCGCTGTAAACTGCCGTTGTTGGCCTTATTTAGGGAAATTTCGCGGTTGGGTTGTGGCAATGGAGTTTTGATGTGTATCAGTTTGCTTTCTTTGTTTTTAGAGCAATAAAACAAGAAAAACTTGCAGTCCTGACATTCATTCTCTTTACTCTTCATACACACGAATCAATTAACGGTGCATAACGGCTGAACCAAGTTGGTAATTGAAAGCTAACCTTGGTGCCTTATCCGTGTAGAATTTTAAACTTAGAATCTGCCCGGGTAACAGATACCATCGTGACACTATTCACCCACGGGACATGTAAGATAGCAAGATGCCTCTAGTGTCTAAATTATGGGGGTCACTTTAAGTAGATTTGTTGTCAAGATGAGTTCTAGGCTTCTAGCGTTAAATTATTTTTTATAAAAGCTGCACAGTGTGGAAGGGGATGGCATCAGAGAATAAGAATCACATTTCAATACCAAACCGGATTTTTCTATTCAAGCCCGAGATGTCAGTAATTGCTCGTTCGGTACACGATGACATTAAAAGAGAATAACAAGAAAAACTGGGTAATTGTTGAATAAGAAGCAGTTGTTGCTGCAGGACAAGTCTATTATGCTTCAAACATTCAAAGTGACATGCATCACCAAAGCAAACAGAAGCAATAACAAGAAAATATGTCCACGACCAAACAAGTTCAACTTGTTTATAAAACATCAACATAATACTAGCATGACAAGTTATCAAACATTTTTTTTATCTTCCCTTCAGCCGCGGATCTTTTTGTGGCATCCAACAAACTCCTCAGGTACGAGAGGGCCTCAAATATTACATGCCTGCTGCTGACATCTTCATGTGACACCTCTTCTTCTGCACTTTTGGAAACCAGGAAGCCCTGCTTCATCTCCCACTCAAGACCCTTCTGCAACCATAAACAACAACAATGACATGTTCAACAAACCAAATGTCTTTAGCAATCTTCCAGCTTTCTAGGTCGGGAACAAGGCAGCGGATAACTTATGTGGAAGAACATTTTGGACCTTAACTAGGAAGCAGAAAGCATATAGCTCATAATATCTCATGTAAGTAAATAATAAATACACAGCCACCCACATTTGTACCTCTCATTACAAACTAAAAAGGAATTAAACGCTTTCTTTACAAAGGCTCTAACCTCTTCTATGTATGCAGAAAGGTTCTTCTCAAAGCGGGTAATTATGTCGGGCATGACCCATGCCTCCACGGATGACCGAGAACCACGTGCCTCCATGCTGTCGCTTCACAAGATGACGATCAATTATTAGTAAGCAAAATATCCTCAACCACGTCTCAAGATATAATGTCGCAGCTAAGAAGAGAGCACTTTAGCTAGTCCTTGTTTCACTGATCTTTACAGAGATACTGGGTAAATAGTTGATTGTCAAATCATATTAACAATAGAATAATTGAGAGAGGTTGGGGATTGCTTTCCATATTCGTCACGCTCAAGAAATTTGATTATCTCTTACTTAAAGCCACACAAAAAGAGGACAAGTAGATGCATCACACTGATTCCAACATGAAAAGATACCCGATACGGAATCATTACTCAATTGCATGCTTTACATGATCTCTGGGCGCAGAAAGTTGACGACATCACTCACTGTAAACAATTTGCAAAATACAAATGGCACCTGAAATTTGTGGTAGTGGGCGTCTACAAGGAATTTTATTTCAGCATGGAAATCAGCAGTCCCATCCTCTGGATACAGGAGTAGCTTAACAAGGTGGAGACGCATGAGAGTAGGATAGGAGTTGGATAGTACGACTGGTTGTAAAAATTCCTCATTCCATGGATTTTGCTTGTGAATGTGAGCCGGTCCCCTTTGAACACACTCAGAATCAGTGAGCCCCGGTAAATCTCCCCTGAAAACCATGACCAATATCAGATATGTAATCTTAACAACACTGTAGGTTGTTAGCCTAACAAGAAGAGATCAAGATATGATGCCGAGCAACAAGAAAAGATGGAAATCAAGGGGAATAATAATCTAACTGAACACACAGCCATAAATCTTGTAGCCGAGATCAAGAAAAGAAAGTTACAATATTCTAAATACTCCTTGTAAAGGCTGTTTAGATCAGTCCAACCGTTATTTTGCAAGTCGTACAAAAGAGAAATTGACCATGTCAGATAAAAAGAAACAATACCGCATTACCTAACGATGAATCTAGCATTATAACACATTGAAGAAATCATACAAAATTGCATCGTTTTGCGATCCTAATCACCTCGTCAAAGTGAAACAGAGTCAAAAAAGTCCGAATAGAGAGTAAAGGAAGAGATTGCCATAATAAAAATGGACTTTCATTGGAAACTATTAAGTAACTCAGAGTCAAAAAGTCCGAATAGAGAGTAAAGGAAGAGATTGCCATAGTAAAAATTGATTTTTATTGGAAACTATTAAATGATAATAATATTGACTTTCCATATACGGCGCAATCAAATCCACCGATTTTCTAATTAAAGCTTGGAAGTCAATCTTACATTCTCTATATAATCATTAACGAAAGGAGTAACAACTCCTCAAATTGTTCCTCTTGAGTCTTGCCTCAATTGTTTCTCAAAGCATAGCTAAAAAGCTAAAGGTAATGCCTTCTTCTCAGTTCTCAACAATGTCAATTTCCCAAAAGAGCATTGTTCTGTTTATTTCTTTCTTTTCTTGTCATTGATCCATAAACCTTCTTCCCCAAAAGGAAATGACCAAAGTTGGATTTTTGGTCTTTTCATATTAAGTGTTGTGTGTTGATAAACGATTTAGCCACCATGCTGTTTGGTAGCATACATGCAATTAACCATCTGTTTCCTTGTATTGATGAGATCGACACCTTGAGATCATCACTTATTTTTGTTCAACAAAACCAACAAATATTCCCGATTGATAACTTGAATTGATTTGAGAGATAACAAAAAGGGTCACCTGTTTTAGATTATAGGAATAGATTGTGAGCTGGTGATCATCGTGATTAGATCTCTGGGTTTGATTCATTTTTTTACTACAATGTTACTGTTTTAGTTTAAGATTTTTACAAGAAAAAAAAAAGAAAAAAGAATTGACATAAGAAAACTGTGAATTTGCAGATGGGTAGAGCAAAGCAACGAATGGAGCTAATTAGCAATGAGAAGTCTCGTTTCGTGACATTCAAAAACCGAAAGAAGGGCTTACTAAAGAAAGCCTCTGAGCTCAAGACCTTATGTGACGTCCAGCTCTGCGTCATCATCTACGGCCCGCAAGCCGACCACCAGCCCGTCAAGCCTGAGTTATGGCCCGAAAACACCGACGAAATCAAGTCCTTGATGGACTCGTACCAGAAGCAATCCACCGAGGACCGGTGCAGGAAAACCGTCGACATATTCACCTTTTTCGAAGACCGGAAGCAGAAGATCGAAGACGAAATCAACAAATTGCGGAAGAGAAACAAGGAGGCACGGTACACAAAGTGGGACGGTCGCTACGATGCCCTCTCGAAAGAACAACTTCTACAACTCGACGGCGAATTGGAGCGTAGAATCACCGATTTGAAGGCAAAGGTGGAGCGCATGAAGAGAAACAATTTTTATAATGGTGTGGCCCACATGGACCCGCCCAATATGATGATGATGATGAACGATAATTATCAGTATCATCATCATCCATATTTTATGTACAACCAGGTGATGGACCGAGGTCTCGGTTCTTATGATCCTTCGCTGATGATGATGATGGGACAGAAGAATTTACAACATTTTAACAACGATTTGGGTCATCACAAGCAGCTAAATGGGCCGGATTCGCAACAAGTTCTTCCTCAGTGGCAGTACATGCAGCCGCAGATGGGATTGCCGCAGATTGGTTTGACTCATTTTTATCCGACTAATTTAGGTCAGTACGATAAAACAATGTAGTCGAGTGATCATCGACCTTTTGGTGTAGTTTTTATTTTTTATTTTTTTTTTTCTCCGGGTAGGAACTAAATTTTTGAAATTCTGATTAGGAAGTTGATTTCGAAATTTATGTTTAGTTAACATCGCTTGTATTTTGCTTGTGATTTTATTCCAATGCTCCACATGTTTTTATTGCAAATCGTAGTTGTCAATATGGACGTTGAAGAATGATCCCTCGTATGAATAAATGAGAGATTGCACGTGTCATATATAGATGTCATACACGAGTGAGCGATAATGTGACGGACAATATTAATAAATGAACTGTGGAGTTACCCCCTTGCCCCTCCTAACCTCCACCCCTGTAGATTCCGAATTCCATTTTCAGGAGTCGTGTATGATTTGGATACAGTCTTATCCTGCAGAGCATATCAAATGGATATCATCGGGTTTCAAAATCTGAACTTAGAGAAAATGTGTTTCAGTCTTGAAATAGTACAGAAGTTTGCTACTCAGTAGCCACCTTAATGTGTTGAACTCGTGTTCTGAAGATTTATTGCAGGGAGACATAGGAAAAGACACGACTTTGAGCTCGTTGCAGAACTAAACACCAAGTCTAGTTCATAGCAAGCACACATTATCAATAGGAGAACATTGTAAGAATCTATGAGCAATAAGTAACAGTAGTACAGCTAAAATTTCTTCCACAATGGTAGTCTAATGAAATGCAGTGGTGACTTTTGATTGTACTTGTAAGCAGATACTCATGCCTAGGTTGAGCTAACTGAATAATACACTGTTGCATCTAAGAGTACATGTGTTATAGTGTTAGGCAATATATATTAGTTTAATTGAGTATGCGTAGAACATATGTGCATCAACTGGTAGTGGTACGTGAATTACACCGAATTGTATACTTTGCATAGGGCACTTAGGATACAAGCGATACTTGGTCATTATAGATGTAGTATGGCAAGACAAACTGCTTGGTGCGTTTTAATTTTGTATCATAATATTTTTCGATTGTATATGGTAATGTACGAGCATTATAGTCTATTTGAGATACTAAAACTTTGAGCAATATCAGCAGTTCCGAGTATCATCTGACATGCAAATGGTTGCTAGCTCAGTGGTAGAGCTTTTGAAGCCCCTGCATGAGGTCCTGGGTTCGAACCCGACTATATGGTGTAATTCTGAAAAAAAAACCATCTGACATCATAAGATATGTGTCGTGTAATCATAATATTGACAACTATAATAATGAGTAATCAGAATAGTCCTTCAGAGGCATACAGGGGGGAAATGTATGCTGTCTCGTTTTTATTGTGTTTAAACTTTGATGTTACCTCCTCCTTAGTCATTTGCATATAACTACATATACATAAGCTTGGGGTTTTTGAGCTTTCGTATTTCTGAACTGACTCATATTTATTTTGGAGCAGGAAGTAAAAATCTTCAAAAGATGAAACTGGATCTACTTCTAAAAGCAATGTAGTAGCTCCAAGGGACACACCTTCACAGTCTTCAAGACCATCAACAGCAGCATCGAGTACCAGACCTGTCATGGAAGATGAAATTCGGGCTGGTTTGCTGCCACACACTCACTTCTATGACCACTAAAGATCTTGTTTCTAGATTTAAATTAAGATTTGAGACCCAAAGAGGTAAGCACCTATCAAGCTATCATTGATGCATACTTACAACTTTGGTAAGGGGTCTTTTAATTTCTTGCCTTCTTGGTTCCAGAACACTTTTTCTTTCTATGAGAATTAAGTAGCAGCTTAGGGAACCATACCACACAGTAGCTCTAAATGGCGATATGGTAGCATCCCTCCACCTATCACCCCTCTACTTGTCATGAACAACGTATCGATGACTACGATAACATTGTTGTTGGATTTTTTTTTTAAACAACAAAGCTTTATATTAAAACTGAAAAAGCCATCACGGCACACAAGTACAAAGCTCAAAACACAGAGCTAACCTCAAGAAAATAGAGAAAGAGCACTCTTGGCCAAACAGTGAGCCACTGAGTTACCATCTCTAGAAATGTGAAAAAAAGAACAACTTGAAAACAATTTAGTAAGTTGAAGGCAGTCCTCTATGATTGAACCTGCTTTGCCCAGAATTGCATCACTTAACCCATTTAGGCATCTCACTGCAAGCTCACAGTCTGAAGTGATGGAAATAAATTCCCACCCATTTGTTTTACTCCAAAGCAGAGCTTCTCTGATGGCAATAACTTCAAGGATCACTGAGTCGAGAATACCATCATAAGGAATTTGCAAAGAATCCACAGCTTCACCGTTACTGTCAAGTCTCACAGCTGCTACACTTCCTCTGTATTTTTTCACATCAATAGCTGCATCTGTAAAGATTCTGCAACCAAAAGTTTGTGAAGAAGCAGAATTGGCTGCAAACAATTTTTTTGAAGCACTTTTCTCATTTAGAGCAGCTGTTTGCTTAAATTCCATAAAGACAGCTTCTGCCTTTCTTGCAACTTGAATAGACTTCCACCTTAGCTTCTGAAAATGGCAATCATTCCTCGCCTTCCACAAACACCAGCAAGTACATGTCCACAGACTCAAGAAATCCAACCAAGAAGGCAATAATGAAGATAAATCAATGAGCTTATCCCACCATTCCATCATATTATGAGCCGTGAAAAGTTCACAATTCAATCATAGAGGAGATAACTTCCAAATCATTGCTGCAAAGCTGCATTCTTTGAAAAGGTGTAATTCTGATTCAGCACTTTCTCCACATAGGCAACAAACATCATCAGTTATAAGCCCTCTTTTCTTAAGAGCAGCCAAAACAGGCAAAGAATTAGAGAGCAATTTCCAAAGAAATAATTTCAATTTAGGCTGAGTATGCAGGGACCAAATCTTCATCCAACAAGAAGCCCTGCTCGAAGAAGCAGCATTTTCTTGCAACATATTGTTCTCAAGAAATTTATAAGCAGAGCGGACGTTATAGAATCCATTATTGGAGAAGCTCCACACTTTTTTGTCAAGACAAGAGATACCCCCCACTGGCATTGACCAAATCAATCTAGCCTCATTTTCTTCAAATATTTCTTTGATTAAGCCAACTTTCCATGTCCTTGTATCATGATTAATTAAATCAGAGACTAAAGATAAATCACAACCATCATGTTTTTGAGATCTTACCCTGAAATCTTTTGAGGAAGCAATCCAGGGATCATCCCAAATTTTAATTGATTTGCCATTACCAATCCTCCACCTGCAAAAGCCCATCTTCAACATTATGCCTTCCAAGTATGACCATTTCACTCTTCCAAATGCTTTGAGCATGTCAAGCTTTAAACCCATCACGCCTTCCCTTCCTTGCCTCTTGTTTTTAATATAGTGTAATATTTCTTGTGCCATCATAATGTTATCACTAATCAATCTACCTCTTACAAAAGCAGATTGATTAGGAGAGATAAGCTTACCAAGCATGAGGCTCAACCTGTTTGCTAGTGATTTTGCCAAAATTTTGTACATCACAGGGCACAGGCTGATAGGTCGGAAATCCTTAACCTGGGAGGGATGTTTTGTCTTGGGGAGCAGCACTATATTAGTAATATTCCAACAATTCAGCATGTGACCTTTAGAAAAAAATTCACTGATATCTATAAAGGTCTTCCCCAATAATGTGCCAATAATGTTCAAAAAATCTTGCGGAGAAGCCATCATAACCCGCTGCTTTGTCTGAATTAAGCTGAAAACATGCTTGCTTGATCTCCTCAAAGGAGAACTGTTGCGTGAGAAGCTTATTCATATCTCTTGTTACCCTCTTCTTAACTTTAGAAAGCACAGGTGCCATATCATCCTCAGAATCTTCCTTGAATAACTTAGAATAGAAAGAATAAAACTCCTCCATAATATCACCTTCTTCACTGCACCAAGATCCATCAGATTTAGCCACCCCTGAAATGACATTTGTTTTCCGTCTCTGCTTAACAGCTGCTTGAAAGAACTTTGAGTTTCTATCACCAGCTAGCAGCCATGTCATTCTAGATTTTTCTCTCCACATAAGTTCTTCTTCATTCCAAAAAGCTCTGCGTCATCATCTACGGCCCGCGAGCCGACCACCAGCCCGTCAAGCCTGAGTTATGGCCCGCAAACACCGACGCAATCAAGTTCTTGATGGACTCATACCAGAAGCAATCGACCGAGGACCGGTGCAGGAAAACCGTCGACATATCCACCTTTTTAGAAGACCGGAAGCAGAAGATCGAAGACGAAATTAACAAATTGCGCAAGAGAAACGAGGAGGCACGGTACACGAAGTGTGACGATCGCTACAATGCCCTCTCGAAAGAACAACTTCTACAACTCGACGCCGAATTGGAGTGTAAAATCACCGATTTGAAGGAAAAGGTGGAGCGCATGAAGAGAAACAATTTTTATGATGGTGTGACCCACATGGACATGCCTAATATGATGAAGATGATGAACGATAATTATCAGTATCATCATCATCGCCCATATTTTATGTACAACCAGGTGATGGACCAAGGTCTCGGTTCTTATGATCCATCGCTGATGATGATGATGGGACAAAAGAACTTACCACACTTCAACAACGATTTGGGTCATCACGGGCAGCTAAATGGGCCGGATCCGCAGCAAGTTCTTGCTCAGTGGCAGTACATGCATCCGCAGATGGCATTGCCGCAGATTGGTTTGACTAATTTTTATCCGACTAATTTAGGTCAGTACGGTAGAACAATGTAGTCGTGTGATCATCGAACATTTTGTGTAGTTTTTTTTTTTTTTTTTTTTTTTTTTTTTTGGGTAGGAGGTAAATTTTGATTAGGAAGTTGATTTCGAAATTTATGTTTAGTTAACATCGCTTAGTATTTTGCTTGTGAATTTCATTCCAATGTTCCACATATTTTTATTGCAAATCTTAGTTGTCATTATGGACGTTGATGAATTTGATCCCTTCTCTCAATAGTGAGAGATTGCACTTGTCATAGACGTCATACACCAGTGAGCGATAATGTGACGGACTATATCAGTAAATAAATAAAAATAGGTTTTTGATTCTTACACCGGTCTTTATTGATGGTTACACCGGATTTTAGTTAACACGACTTTTTTACCCTCATTTACTAATTGGTAACGATTTCTCTGATTAATATGTATTATTTATTTTAGGAAACTTTATATTGTCAATATTTTTATAACAAATTGCATTCACGTTCACATTCCTTTTCAAATTCAACTAGATGAAGAAATTTGAAGATTCCAAGAAATTTTAAGACTTACATTGTGATCAACTAAACCATCACAATCTGCTATTTAAACAACCCAACCTGGGAATTGGTCTGTCCACTCAAGAGATGCATTTGTTGTCTTGTGAAGCTGTTCCAGGCTATGGGCCAGGAAATTACAGTCTCTTCTCACCATTGAAACCTCGCAGTCTTTGGAGTTGTCCATTTCTAGCAACAGGCATTTGATCTCATCCTCGAATTGAGTTAGATCATTGGGTGGGTTTCCTGGTTTTGGTTTGTTGATTTCTTCTATTGCAATCTAGAATATCACCTGGCCCCCTCCCCTCCCCCCAAACTCTAACATACCGCATATGCCAAATCATGCATCAATAATTCTGAATTTCTCAAATCATTCGTCACTAAGTTAATTCAAAGTACATTAAGAAATGGTGTGTTTAGATGAAGCATATGTAACTTGCTATGGTACTACCGTACTAAGTCTTCTGCCGACTTGATTTTCCTTTTCCTTCAAGGCACAATTTTTGTTTAAAGTAACCTTTCCTAGAAATAAATTATTACCAGTCAAAATATTCCAAATTTTCTTTAAAAGTTTTTTTCATTCCTATGTTTGGGAGGGACTGACAGGGTTAAGGTAAAAAAAAGGCGAAAAAGTATAAAGTTGCCTAAAGAAAACGATTGATACTAATTACATGGAAAAAATTGGACCGCTTAATAAATGAGGGCAAAAATGTCACACTAATTAAAATCCGGTGTAACCATCAATAAGTACCGGTGTAAGAATCAATTCCCTAAAAATATTAGTGAGGAGCTGAAAATAGAAACACAGTAGTAATTTTCAGGGCCGGCCCAACCATAATGCAAGTGGGTAGCCCGCAATGGGTCCCTTACCACACTAGGGCCCTATTTTTATGCGAACTTATATATTACATTTTATAATTACAACTAACTACTAGTTATTTGACAATTTTTTATAGTACAAATAAACTTATACTTATAACTTTTAACATAAAATTTTATTAATTTACAGATTAATTAATTAGTGTTTATCACACTTCCCGAAGTAATTAGGCGACCTTAAACACACTTTTTTCAGCCAAATTTTTTCTGAAGACGAAGGTCATTTTGCCCTAATGTCTACCATATGTGGTGAGACCTTGGGAGGTTTGGAGCAAGATTTGATTATTTAGATTAATTAGGTTATTTGTTATTAATTTCCAATAATTAGAGTTTAATTCTGAAAATTTCTAGAATGAATGTTTATTATTCTGTTTTGCATATCGTTTGGGTTGAATGGATGTGTTTGGTGCATGGATGTGACATAGATGTGGATGTTTAATTTATGTTTTGGTTTTGGTTTTGGTTTTGAATATGTAATCAAAATATGTGTGTGTCGTGCCTCTCTATATACTCCATTGTCTCTCTTCTCAAACAATCACCTCTTTAATCGTTAGCCAATTAGTATTTATATGTTGTTCTGGTTCAGTTTATTTTTTCATCAGATGAATTGAGAAAGAATTTCTTCGTTTGATCAAATCCTAGTTTGTTAGGAAAAGTGTCGTAGGTTCAGCTACGTGGGAGTTTTGTCAACTTCTCACAAAAATTTCGATACCTTTGCGTATCACATTACATGGTATTGAAGTGCGCTTCACCGCATGATAGAGCTGGACTTGTCTGAAAATTTGCACGTGGAAAAACTCGAGCCTTGGATGCCCGAGGGCGGCCCAACCAAAGGCACACAAACGTGATCCCGAGGCCTACCTGAAATGGCAGACTGATGACAAGATGGCATGTTTGGAATTGATGGATCAAGTGGAGGTTCAACTCCTAGAGTTAATTGAGATCGATTATGATGTTATTAACTTTGTCGCTTTTGTTAAGAACCACCACCATCCCCTCCTTCTTCCCTTTGTTAATATTTGTATGATCTTTTTTGCGTCTTCTTATTTGTTGAGTTTTCTAACTATTGTTATCATAGTTGAATACTTGTAACAACAGAAATCAAGAAATTTTAAGGCGTCAAATGTGACATTTGCTGCCAAAATCATCTAGAATTGGGGAAGTGAGTGTCCGGAATAGATGATAATCGAGCGATGAATGGAAAGTGTTGGTTGTTTTGCAAGGACAAGTGCCCCTACCAAGAAATTTGTGTTCCATCGCCCATTGTTCGTAATGTTTGTTTCTGTCGGTGTAATACACCTAAACAAAGGATTCACATTTAATAATTGTCTTTTTTGTCTATCCCAACTCAAAAAGACACTTGTAATATTTGACAACTTTTTATGTTCCCTTTTATTTTAGTAGCAAGTAGCGTCATTCAAGCTTAAACAAGTCCTTAGTTACAAAGACCAAGTTAAATTAACTACATTACTTATCCAGATGATGGCATATTAAGCACACCCAGAGAGGGCAAAAGTGAAGGGAAATTGACACTTAGAAAGGGGATAGAATTAGTTAAAAGGTAAATTGGGCCAACTAATGAAGTCTAGAAACTTTGAGGGACTAATCAGCAAAATGAACTAAAATACTTTCAGCAACCACCTTGTTCACAGCTCGCTTTGGGCGATGATCCAGACCCGATGATTGATCACAATTAAAGACCAAACTTAGTCCCCAACCCATAATCCCAGTCCGAAAAACAACAATATAATTGCCCATGATGTAGATCATATTACAAGCCAATTCGCCGGCGTGCTGAGGCGGCCACAGTCTGGTAGCCTAGGATAATTATCCAGAGACGACATTATGCATTAGTCCCCACTGAATGTGATTTTCCTCGAGAAAGCCCACCCCACCCTGATAGTGAATACTCGAGGATCCTTCTGCAACAACATGTTTGTCTGCTTGTATCCTCTAGAACCACGCTGCCAGAGCACATCGTTGTAGAGATCAATGCCATAAAACATGCATGTGTCATCTGAAAAAAAATATATCGAGAAATGAAATGATAATAAGATCGATGGGTTTATAATTGAAGCCAATGGCAGACATGGGCCGGGGCCATGGCCCCTACAAAGTTTTAATTATTTTATATTGACCCTGTATAAATTTAACTATTTTCAAACGAGGACAATGTATCTGCCCTCTCAAATTTTAAAAATAAGTAACTTGATACTTTCAAATGGAAAATTTTGCCACGACTTCTCAACTTCCTCTACCAAATTGTGTCCTCTCGCACACTCCTCTCTCAAAATTATGCTAAGAAGTCTCAACTTGAGAATTTCCAACATTTCTATTTTTAAGAGAGAAATAACATTATAATTATATCAATTTATATATTTTAATGCACGAAGTATGCACGATGAATGCACATGATACACAAATCATTTTTCTTCAACTTGAAATTAAAAATACATACTATTTCAAAGTTTTCCTGTTATGCCATATTAACACACACCCAAAGAGGGCTAAAGGGATTAAAAACCATAGTACGAGCCACATTGTCAGCACGCTGTTGCGACCATTGTTAGGTAGTTTCGAATAGTCATCTGGAAGCGGCATGACTCATTGATCTCCGTTGAATGAGATCTTACTCGGGAAAGCCCACCCCTGGCTGAAAGTAAAAACTCCGGGATCATTCTGCAATATCATGTCCGTCTGCACGTATCCCCTAAAACTGCACTGCGGGAGCACATCGTTGTAGTGCTCAATGCCATAAAACATGCCCTTCTCATCTGGTAAAAAAAAAGGATCGAGAAATAAAAAGATATCAGAGTTTAAGAAAATTCAAAAAAAAATGACACTTACTCAAGTGACATGCATACTAGTCAATGGGTCTATAGTTGAAGCCGAACACCTGCGCCACAGTGATTTACAAGAGAAAGTCGCCTAAATGTTTAGAAATAGAAGAGTCAAAGTCCCTGGTTCAGGTTATAAAGCACATAATATACGATTTATACATGCCCTTAACAAGTAACAAGAAATCAATCAATCAATAAATTGATGCCACTTAAAATTGTTCCACTTTTGAGGTTTCTTTGCAAGACGTCCTATTTCACGGTGATGTTACCGTTCGGATCCATTGTGTCGAAACCATCTGCATGCATTCAATTTTTCCAAAAAATAAACAACCAAATAGATTCATAAAAAAAGACAATAATAATGTTTTATTATAACCACAGGAAATAGTTATGTGTGCTCACGGGCAAGAGACAGGAGAGAGAGAAGAGCAGCAGCAGCAACATAGAGCAAATCCGAGTCAACACTCACCTACAATTATACAAGAGATATCTAATTAATACACACACAGCTTCACACAATTATGAATGCTAACTACTCCTAAATGATAAGCAATTGAGCATTATGGACTACTTATATTTTAGATCATAAAAAAATACTAATACTCTATTAATATTGCAAATTACAATAGAATACTATAATAACATATATTACATAAATATGCAAAATAACGCTATAGTTGTGAAATTATTAAATTAAATAACTTATAAATAATATATATACATATAAATATGTAGGAAATATTAAAAATATAATATAAGTTTTTGAATATACGCTTATTATATAATAAAAAAATCTCAACTATTAAATAAAAGTAAGATGAGTTAAAGATTATAATATATTAACTTTGCTTATTAAATATGTAGTATTCACAACTAATGCAAATTAATCAATGTGAAGGTATTGGACTACTAAAAGAACTATTTAAGATGGGATCATATATATATATATATATATATATATATATATATATATATATATTGAGAAATGCAAGATATATTCAGATAGTACGTACACAAGATATGTTACAATGTATCAATAAAATACAATTATACATATAGTTTGGAAGTATTGCACGCAAATATCACATTTTGACAGTTAAGATGCCGTACATATGAACTTACCGATAACAAGTAGAGTAGTGCACGCACGACAAGGGAAGTCATAGTACTCGTACTCAATAAACTCGTCGTCTACAAAGTGGATGTCTACAAATAAGTAAATAATCATAATTAATACATAGCTCATTCATACGACAATTCAATCGCGCTCTATATGAAATGTGGGCGTGAACTGGCAATTAATTTCCCCCAACAAACACTAATATGATTTACAAGAACTTATTTGTTAATAACAAGTCTAAGTATTAATCATAAGCCTTAGTAATTGAGGGATTAATTTTACTAAGACAATAAAAGAGCTTTAAGCTAATTAAAATTTCATTGTGACAAATATTTTGAAAGAGAAAATCGTAAATACATATTATTAACTATATAGAAAGATCGTTATTTAAATAAGGAATAATAATAGATAATAGTTTTTATAAATATCATAATTTAATAGAGGAAATGTCTAATTATCAATCTAAAATAAGTTTTCAAATAAAAATGATTACTTAAAATGACATTCTTATTATAAAATAGTCAATCATTTATCAGATCATGAAACTTGTATATTTCTATTACGAAGAATAATTAACTTATGATTATTACCACAATAATGCTCTTTTCGTTTTATAGACACAATACTAATTATCTAGTTTTGTTTTTAGGAAAGCATGCTATTATTCATTATAACCTATTAATAAAACTATTTCAATTCAAATTTTAGAGTAAAATATTATTTTTAGTATTTAAACTAACCAACATATCTATTTATAAAATGAAAACAATATTTTCAATTTACATATAGTTTACTAGATAAATATACTAAAATTACTTATCAATTAGTTATTTTAATAGAACAAATTTAGTACAAGTGTTTAATTTATTTACTTATTATTAGTATTTTCAGAAAACAACATATTGAATTATTTTTTTAATAAAATAAGAATCCTACAACCAACTCCCCAACATTAATAAACATTTTTTATGGAAATAACATGAACTACCCCCAACTTCCTGAAAATACCCAAACAGCCCCAAATTCATAAGACATGTTAAACCCGCGTTTCTTCTTCAACGAGACCCTGGATTTCAGCTACAAAGATTTAATTTTGACGATTAAAAATGAACTAGAGATGGATTTAGAGTCTACCCACGCCAATAACGGTGAAGAACGCCCGAGATATTGGGCGGGTCAAACTCGTCGACAGTGGGCTCGGCGGTGGTTGTTGAAGGTGGTACTCCAGCCACTCCGGGGTGAAATGGAACAGCTATTCGTGCTCCTTGGATGCTCTGGAGCGCAGAGACACAGAGAACGAGGGTTGGACTGCCTAGGTTTCACGCCCCGAAACTTTTCGATGGCGTTAATGCGGACCGACGATGTTGGGAGCTTGCTCGGCTGTTTCTGCTACTTTCTGTTGCTGATGCTGGTTGCTAACGAGAAAGTGGTTTCGTAGAGAGAGAGAGAGAGAGATCAGGTAGAAGGAGCTGGAGGTGGTGGTGGCTTTGGTGGTGTTGGTGGTGGCGGGGCCTCCTTCTTGCAGTTGCAGAGAGAAGAGAGTGGGTTGTGGTTGTTACTTTGGAGAAAGAAGAAGAAGGAGAAGTTAAAGAGGGAGAAGGGATGATGCTGTGTGGAGGTTATTTGTTAGAGGGAGTTGGTTTATTTATACTCGTTGGGGTGAGAAGTGGAGATGGTGTTGGGTCCGTGTTGAACCTACCACTCATCAATCTCTGTGCTATGAATTTGGAAGATTATCTGCAGGTATATATGACCATTATGGTGAAGTTGTATGTAAGGAGGGAGTATGGCCGTCTCTAGTATTTTGGTGGCTTAAAACGAACAATAATTTGAGGCCCTTACATATTTTTGGGCATGTTTTGTATCGCAAAATCTTGTGCGGGAACATGGTGTGCATTGTATGTGCAATGTACGTGCCACATTCGTGTTGACTCGCACACTTCGTATATTTTTTTATACAATTTTTAATTATTCTTGTTTAATGAAATCTCAAACTTTATTCCAAATCGTCAAAGTCAATGATTCATCACGTCCTCAAAAGACATGTGATGTATGTCTGAAATATCTCCAAAATAATATAAATATTAAAATTATCTCAAAAATTGTATATAAAATTCTAAACTACCCGTATTATTTTTAATGTGGGGCCCTCCATTTTTGATGGTCGTAAGCGGTTGCCTTAACTGCTTAATGGTTGAGAGTTGAGACGGCGTCGTAGAGAAGTGTATAAAAAACAGGGGGCGAGTGATTCTTAAAAAAAAACTGTGACAGGTACGCGGTAGCTAAACTTAGTACCATATGAGTAAAGTTATCACAGTGTGGTGGGTGCACTGTGAGGTAACACACACATAATTAAATTTTTTGTTTTCTTAAAAAAAACTGTTCAATATAACAATACATAAATATATCAAAACTAAAAAATAAACACCGACGATTTTGTAAATTTTTTGAAAGAACCCATTTCCCAATATTCTCGAGTATTTCACCACCAATGAAACCTCTGTATTAGAAACGTTCACCCCCCCCCCCAAACCCAATTGAAAGTGTTAAAGTCTACACATTAATAAGTGGTACAATGAGTTGTCTTACCTTGATATATTATGAGTTTGAACCGTCTTTTTTTATGTATGATGATACGGACCAGAATAGCAAGATAAGGTATGACTTAACTTTAACTGGACCCCTAATCCAGTTAAAGTAGTACTTACTAGTAAAGAAAGAAGAAAAAGAAAGAAAGGACTAGTATGTTACTAGAAGAATTAACTAATAACATCAAATACAGTGTACCAATATTTGTTACAAACCCCGCGTGATGTTGCATAGGTACTTTAGTAACAAAATCCATATAATGCCGGTGAAACCTTTCTGGTTGTGGCTCCAAATAGGGAAAAACTGGAAAATAAATGGATACCATGGCTTCACCCACTACTTTTTCATATGCTTGTTTGGGAGCTGCCCAAGCAATACCACCTTTTTGTCATGCTATATGATTCTCCAACAAGCTTAGAGCCTTTTTTACATGATGACCTTCATGTAGTCCAACGAGGCGTTTGGTTCGAGCCACTACCATTTCATCTTGAAGATAGTTGGAGTATCATGTCTAAGTGTTTCTTTATATTAGTAGTTTTACCAGTGTATCTATGGAGTCTGTTCTTGTACAAATATTCGACCATATGTACTCTGTAATGTTTTCATGTTTTGGTTGTGTTTATTGTTCTTTGAGAGACACAATGTACATGTTTGAGTAATGTAATATAAATAGATTCTATGTGCAAAAAAATAGATCAACTTTAAAAAGATGAACAAGAAGAACATGATATGAAAGAAGAGAAAATTACAACATGACAAAACAAATTTGTCAATCCAAAATCACTTCAAAGTCAAACCGTTTGGTGGGTTCTGGGAGGTTGGCTTGCTACACTTTGGTGCATTGCATGCCCATTCCAAATAGCAAACCGGCTGGCAGGGTTAAGTGACTGTTTTTTTTTTTTTTTTTGGAAAAGTGACTATGTTAGTTTCTTAATAATATTGAATATATATAATATATATATTAATAGATTAAAGAGTCTCTATTAACTTTTAATCTCAACTTTTAAGCTTATACAAATTTCTCGCAGTTTTTCCTTGTTAGAACTTTATTATTAGTTTTAAATAGGTGGTCAGAAGCCCAGTCTGGAACGATTTCAAAAGACTTGCTTCGAATGCTTAAATTAAATGACCATAAGCTTCAATTGATGACTTCCGAAGAAACTGAAGATTAAGGGCTATTTTGCAACCAGGTAAATAAAATAGGTCAAAATTTGAAGACGGAAAGGTCAAAGGGCTGATTTGCAAGAAAATGGTGGCCAAAAGTCAAATAATCTTCTTAAAAGGAGTATGATTTGCAAAGCTTTGAAGGGTTAAAGTGAAGAGAAACTGACACTTGGAGGGAGGATAGGAGTAGTTAAAAGGTTGAGAGAAATTGATGCCACCACTCGCACAAAATTAAACTAACAATTTTGGGCTAAAGTGTGTGTACGAGTGATAGATGAGCGAAAGATTTGGGTTAAGGTATTTGATTTGAGGCCTCCTTTGGATATCGGATATGATATGTTGGGATATGATGTATGCTGGAATATAAGGTGGGATATGTTGTTTTATTGTGTGTTGTGGGATATGAGACATCAATTGCACAATAGTTCTTAACATATTTTCGTCACATCATTTTTTCTAACCTTCTATAATAATTCTCGTGTCTTTTAATTGTGATTGTTTCTCGATATGCCAGAAAGTTGGATGAGAACCCTATTGCATCTCTAAGGAACCGTTACACCAATTTACATGTTATCCCGCTCCTATTATCATTCTGTGGTCATGTCGTGAAATGACTGGTTGAACTTATCAAATTGGAGTAGGCATCCCGTCCTTAGTTCTTATTTGATTATCGGAAAGTGATGTCCAATTGTGTGCATTCTGAAATTAGAAACTCAGGTATATGATCCTGCATTCACACGCCGAATGATATTGTGTGGTTGCGTATGAAAAGTATATAGACCTGAAATAGTACGATTGAGCAGTAAATATTTCACCCATTCATATTTCTTGTAAGGTCTGAACTCTTCTTCTTGCATGAGTCAAAATGGGTTCTACTTTAATGATGAAAAGCCTTGTCCAGTTCATGCTAGTTCTATCAGTGTCGTTGTCATGAAAGAAATCATACAGGTCAAATGAAAACACGGTACCTAATTGTTTAGCTAGTGAATACATTCCAAATCCATATTTGGACATCTAGCTAACTGGTCCAGAACTAAATTTCATTACCCATGTCAGTTCAGTAGCAAATAACTAAAGATTTTGTTCCTTGGCTTGTCTTACCCATCATGTAGAATTTATCATCAGTACGCTTCATACTATCATGTAAAATTTATTATCAGCGGCGCATACTGTGTTGAATTGATCTGTTTTCTATTAGTAGTAATTGTTACCTTCCTGAACAACCTTTATGAGATAATGTGTTTATATCAGGTAAAAATTTGTACTTGGGTGTATTGATAAGTTGTACTTAACCTGTACCGAGTCCTTTTACTTGCATGAAATTGGTTGATATTGTGTGCAGTTGAATTTGCTGGATCAAGGCTGGTCTTGAAGGGATGATGATAAAAATGTGAGGACACTCAACAGAACATGATAGGTCATAACTAAACTTAATATCTCATTTAATGCATAGTGTTTTTGATGCTAATCAAGGGCCCACATGATGGTAACACTTCTACTCTTGATCCTTGTTTGGAGGTTCATGTATCGCCAGTCACATACTACTACTACTACTAGGCGTGGCCGTTACACAAATCCAACCCAACCCAACCCAACAGATTATAGTTCGGCCACTTGAGCTGTGTTATTTTGGAGTTTGCCAGGTTTTAGGCTCGGAGTTGTGAGAGCGTAGAAGTTAAAGTGTTAAAGTTAGCTTTATATACCAATTTGGTTTAGTTTTTATTTTGGAGACCGAATAACAACTGTGCTACGCCCTGGGGAAAAAATAAAAAGCTTTTATTAACTTTTGATTAATTATGTTTTACCCTCAAGCGAGGGTAGATCCTAATTCGAATTCACAAGCCGGCTCAACACCCAATATTTTACGAGGCCTGGTAGGGTCGGAAATACTTCAACCAAAGTTGTTAAGCCCTGCGCAAACTAAATCACAACCTTCTTCTTAAAAAAGGCAAACTTGCACAGACGGTACTCATATTATACGTTTTGTGACGTAATTGGAGCGATTGAGAGATGGATTGAGATAGGAGGGATGGATAGGGAGAGGTTGCGCCGTATTCTTCATCCTCTTTTTTAATATATTTTTTTATTTCCTTTTAATCTATTTTTTTTTCCTTTCCTTTCCACTATTTTAAATTTTTTCTTGATTTTTTTAGGGATAAATTTGTTTTAGATGGTTAATTAGAGTTGTAGCATTACATTACATTACATTACATGTGCAATTTTATCTTTTGGAAAAATCAAAATACCCACACTAATCGCTATAAAAATTAACGTTATTAGTAAAATATACAACCATGCAACAATTTCAAAATGCAGATATTGTGAATGTCAAAACTAAAAAATATAAGTACAAAAATGTAACAAAATGTATAATATAGATATCACTGTTGCAATTTAGCAAAAAAATCACAGCCTCAAACTTTGCTCTCAACGAATTATGGTACGAGTCAAGCGACTTTGTATACTATTCGAAACACCGTTTGCATACAAACCATAACTAGCCGACTCGACACAAACAATGACTCATCACAGGACTCAACGATGCAACAATATGATGCAATGCAATCTATGACTCGATCTTAAATAAACACATATATACATAAACACAAACTTTTTTATCTTTTTGTGTGAGATCGGGCAATCTCAATTCATTCGAACTGGTATGTCATCAAGCTCTCAGTCCTCTCAAATCGCAAAACACACAACGTAGATATCCGCAGACCGAGTGAGACTTACGTTCTCAACTTGAAATCCGCCTAGGAAGCATAGAAAGTTTCACGTCTCTCTCTGAAAGTGACTAACCTCTCGTGTGCGCCGAAAACCGTAGAGACATCCTAGCCTAGCCTAGTGCACCATCCGAGCTGTTAATCCCAATGGGTTTAATCGGTTGAAAGCTTAGGGACAGTAGAATAGGCTTTTTAGAAGCGTAGTCCTACTTGTCGTGACAAATCTCGCCAAAAACCCCATTCTCACGCTCCCTCACCACGACGAATGAATACCAAGCCCAAATCTCTCAATTCCGAGCCTCGATTCCCTCACCACCGGTGTAACGGCGTTCTCGCGGCCACAATCGTGAAAAAGCGCAAGTGATCAAAGCTACTACTACTCTAATTTTTATTGAACAAACTAATAAACAAAAAGAATAAACTAATAAGAACAAGCACCTCTATTTTTTCTTTTCTCTTTTCTTTTTTTCATTTTTTTCATTTTTTTAATTATTAAAACACAAAATACAATAAAATATAAGATAACAACTAAAAACTTAAATCCGAGCAGTCTAGAATCTCGTAAAATCTGGTGGGGATGGAAAATGTAATAGATGATGATCTCTATGAAGTAACCACCATCCCCACACTCAATGAAGCTCAATCTCTCTCAAAATAGCTGAATATGTAATGTGAATGCGTGCCACTACGCATCCTATCATCCGCAATACTGAAAGATGAAAATAAATTTGTGGCACGCCCTCCAATGCAAATCAATCAACCCACTCTAGTAGTGCGGAAAAAATGTCACGCACATGGCTTCGCCTCCTCGTGATCGTGAGGTATGGACACGACTCACCGCCACATCGAAGTGCGCTAGCCATCTCACACTCACATCCCCTCGTAAAACAAAATGATATGAAATCCACAAGATATGTAATGAATTACTCCCTCATCGAACCTCCCTCACTCATTCCCTCTTTCACGACTCGTAGGAAAAGGCCAAACTAACAAGTGATAGTAGTCACAATGAATGGCTCCTAGGCGTAACAGGCTATGAATAAATGGGTAAACGGATCATGGGGCTAACTAAGTGGACATAGGCTGTGAGACGGGACGTGAGGTCCCCATAAAACTCACTCGCACGACGGTTCCTTTGCCACTACGAGGAGGGGTTGTCGACTACCTAAGACGGTGGTCATGCACTATCGGCTAACTACTTGAGTGTCTCAAAAACAGTACACTTTTCGATTCAAATTTTCAATTCAGTTCAAAAACGGCTTCGTCACCCGAGTTACGAACTCTCTCTATGCATTCTACGGGATTCTCAACTTCGGGTTGGCTTTCTTTCCACACGCCTACGTGCAGTTTTACAAAATCACTCACGCACATTTCATCACTGAGCTCTCTCCACGTTCAAACTCTTTTCCTATGCCCTTTCTCAAAATTTTAATTTTTTTTTGTATTAATTATAATAAATCCTAACTCTGAATGCAAGGCCAGACGCGAAAAAAATTAAAAACTGACTCAGTTTGGGTAGGTGGACTCAATTTATTAAACGTGAAATAATAAATGCAAACAACAATTAATCACAACACGATACTGACAATATATGTAAACATGACACTGACTACAAATACTGACTCACAATACGACACAAACATCCTACATGTAACAGGGTAATGCAGACACGGACTTGGATAGCCAAGGCTAAAAATTCTCCCACACCAGAACGCTTCGTGTCCTCAATGAGAATAGTGATAAAGAAAATGATTCAACAAACTAATGCGGGGGATGGTGTATCTACTTACACTCAGTCTCTGAATCTTGTTCCTCAACATCCTCTCCTAACCGGGTGATACACTGCATCGTAGCTCGTGGCCGCTTTTCTCTTAGGCATTTCAGTTTAACAAGAAAATAACAAGAAAAAGAAAGTAATCATGCACGATGACAGGAAGTGAGTACCGAAAGTAAGCACGTAACACAAATTAGAAAATAATTCCTAGGACTCTAATCAATCGCCCACAAGCCGCAACTAAGCGACGACAAAACGAAACGAGCTTTTACTCAATGTGCCTAGAATTCAAAAATTAAATTGCTAGAGAAAGAATTGTACTTGTGGCACCTGGATTTCCGTTCTTACATGTTCCGTTTTCGCGAAAAATCGACAAGAAAGGGCCGAAATTTGACCGTCGAGTTCTTCCGAATTTTTTTTTGCATGCTATAGCCCCCTGCGCTCTCGCAGAGTCCTCGTCGAAATCTTCTTCTTCACCGAAGATTGAATCACAACCCAAGAGCTTCAATTTACGAAATTGCTCTAGAACCCTAAGTGGGTCTTCTTCAATTTCGTGTCTGGTTCTTCACTTTCACTCAATTCCCCAAGAGTTGATGTTGATCAGCAGTTAGGCACGCCCAAAACCCTACAATTTGACGTTTATTTGGAGTATTTTCAGTTGGAGGTTGACGTAGAGGGGGTTTCGGGTGAGAGACGACGATGTTGTTCATTCTTCCCCTTCTGACATCATCCAGCTCCTCAATTTTTGATGTTGTTCGTTGCCTTCGCGCGATCAAAATCCAACAAACTCGGAGGTTCGGAGTGATTTCGCTTAAAGGTTGTAATTTACGCATCGTCGGGTGAAGAGCAAGAAGACGATGGTGGGTTCTGCTCTTCGTGTGCACTGGGGAAGAGAGGATCTGCTGGTGTTTGAGTTAAAAGTTAGGGGGAGACATTGCCGAATATTCCCCCAAAATAACCCCATATTTTTCCTTCTATCCAGCCGCTGAATTTTCGCTTCTATTAGTGCGAACATAATTTATGTTCGTGTGAGCATGTTCATGCGAACAACATTTTTTTTTCTCGTACGAGCATGTTCGCAAGAGGGAGCAGAGGGCCTTTTTTTGTTCTTGCAGGAACACTTCCTGCTTATTTTCCTTGTTCACACGAACAAGCACCTATGTTCACACGAACACTTGTGTTCCATGCTCACTTTTTAACATTGTTTTCGCATCCGGCCATCGTTTTGAGTCGTGTTAGCCACCAAATGGTTAATTTTATTTTACGGACACGTTTCCATGGAAAGTTATCCAAGAAATTGAGAGATTTTCCATATTGGATGCTTCGGGACTCCTTGCATCCAAATTCGCTAAGAATCCTCCATCTAAACATGATTTTTGTGCATTCAGACTCCGATGCGCGCAAATAAATGGTTGACGGAAAGCTCTTGTCTTGTATATTATGCTTATATGATTTTCACTCCTCAAGATTGAGTGACTTTTCCTCATCTATCCATTTTCCCGTTTAAGAGTGGTTTCTCGGTTTTCATGCATCGTCACATGCGCACATCAAGAAAGAGAGTCTGAATCGCCCCTTCTCACCTGGATTCCTGCATAAACTCATTTCAAACGTGAGAAACCCTCACTCTCACCTCTCGGATAAGCAAAACATTATTAAAAACGCACACGACAGTATTTAAAACACACACTCTATACTAAAGTAATATAATATGTTGGGTTGCCTCCCAACAAGCGCTTGTAATTTACGGTAGACGGCCCGACCCAATTACCTCAAATATGTTAGGGTGGTCTAGCACGACGTGCCTCCTCCTTCAATTTCTTGATCTTGATCTTGTGCCCCACATCATGTGCTCTCACCTAATTTGGCTTCTTTTCTGATTCAGGTGGATCAGGTTGCAAAACTATAGACAACCCAGGAGTAGGATCCACTTCTTTCTCCCTAAATGGGCCAACTTATTCTTCCCTTTGCCCAGATGAAATGCTTTGAACACAAGTGATGAATCTAGATCCTTGATTGTAAGCTCCTCAGTTTCTAAATCCACATTTGCTCGCGTTGTCTACAAAAGCGGTCGTCCAAAGACGAGTGGAGAATCGAGATCCTTCTTGATGTCCACTATCAAAAAGTTAGCTGGAAAGACAAATGCACCCACTTTGACATGAAAGTTCTCAATCACCCCATTTGTTGTCACAATAGAATTAGCCGCCAATTGCAGACCCATCTTCACTGGGGTTGGCACACCAATGCCTAATCTTTGAAATAATAACAATGGAATGAGATTAATACTCGCGCCTAGATCACAAAGTCCATGCATATGATATCCACCCCCAAGAGTGCACCCTAAGACGACACTGCATGGATATCTCATCTTAGGAATGTCTCTCTGAATCGTTGTACTACACGTCTCTGTCAGCTTCACCATAGCATAAGGGTCAATGCTCTTATTGCCCCATAAAATTTCCTTCAAAAAATTCTTTTAAGTGGGCATCTGAGCAAGTGCTTCCACTAATGGGATGTTGATATGAAGCTTCCGGAATATCTTCAAAAATCTCTCATATTGGTCTTCGTCATTCTTCTTTAGTGTCGCCGGATATGGTACATCTGGCACATACTTAGCCGGATTTAGAGTGTTCTTGGGCTCTTCTATCTTCTAAATAGTGTCTTTGATTGGGGGCTCACGGCCTTGGGCACCTGGTCACCCAATTCCTTCTCTGTGGCCTTGGTCGCCTCAGCTCGCGAGTGGCTATGATATGGAGGATCCTGAGTAGTAACACCACTGCGAGTAGTGATAGCTTTAAGTGGCTCAGTAGGAGTAACAGTATTAGCAGGAAGCATACCTGGTGAGAATTTAGTAACCCGATTGGCAAGTTTCCCAATATGTGCCTCATGGCTCTTCACAGTAGCCTCAATAGATACCAGCTTCTCATTCATCTTTGCTAACATGCTCTATAAGTCTGGATTTTGTTGTTGTTGTGCCTGCTGCTGTGGACATTGCCTCTGAGCTTGATATTGAGGATTAGGCTGCTGACCAGGTGCATGTAGCCCACTGTTTGGATTGGCATAGTTGAAATTGTTGGGTTTTGACGTAGGTAACGCAGCGGAATAATAAAATTAATCCTACTCAAAGCCCACCAAGGATCACAGGAAGAGACATCATAACATGATTAAGGACATAGAAGATGTGTACCTTTTGATTTGTGAGATCACACGAAGAATGATGTCCTCGTCTCTACGGTTGATCCACGTCTAGAGGTGAGATCTAGATTCTTCCTTCAATCAAGTGCTAGCTTGAACCTTGGAGGAAGAGGGATGAAGATCAAAGCAACCAAGCAACAAGGCAACGAAGGAGGGGCGGCCTCCCTTCTTGCCGTCGGGTAGGGGGGCGGACGGGGCTAGGGTTTCGGCCCTAGCTCTTGTCTTGCTCTCTCTTTTTGCTCTCTCCCACTCTTTGTGTGTTATGACTAATAACTCATGTGTTGTGGGAAGGAAGCTAGAGCCTCCTTTATATACTCCAACAACTCCTTGTTGTTTCCATAAAAGAGTTTTCTTGTTCTAGTAGGACTAGAACTATTCCCTTCCTTGCAAATTAGTCCTACTAAGTTTGCAAGGTGTTGCACAATGATCCTTCTATTAATTAATCCATATTAATTAATCCCAAATCTAGCTCTACTCTATTTGACGTGTGACCCCATAGGTTTCTATATAGTTGGTAGTAACTATTACTAACATGGAGCGGTGTCTAGCAACACATCCATGCAACCCAACCAATAGAAATAGTCAGTGATCCCGACAAACCTTTGTGCCCAATATGTCATACTGCATTATCCTTTTGTCTCCATATCCGGATTGGACACGAGACATAAATAGTCACACTCGTATATCCAATCCATAGTTCCTCGATCCTGGGAATACGCTTATGCTTGCAGATAACATTAATATCTCCATATTAATTTATCTGAGTCTGGCCAGACATTCAATAAGCCTCATCCCTCGAGTGGCCGCGGATATTTACTCCTATTATGTAGGAGGGACAAATCCTATCTACATCACTACGATCTCTAAGCTTGCTTCCTATCACGCCCGATAGCCACCTTTATGATTACCCAGTTACGGTGTAACGTTTGATAACATCAAAGCGCAATATTTCACAACTAGAGTATCTAGTGACTTCAAGTCTAAGGATTGCAATAATATTAGCACTACGAAAAGCGATTGTGACTTCACATAATCTAATGTATCCTTTTCGTCGTGGGTCAATCCAGTATGCCATTACTCCTAATGCATACCCATGTGTTAGACTTGATATCTCCATATCAATCTACCCACATACTAGTCTATATTTGATTGTCCTATTAATCAATATAATGGACTAGGGACATTTAAGATAAATAACACAATTTATCTAAGGACTTCATTATATTAAATATCGCCATAAATAATAAATGAATATTCTAGCCAAAACATTGTTCATACTAAATCTACGATTGCCTCTAGGGCATCTATTCCAACAGTCTCCCACTTGCACTAGAGCCAATCTGGCGCATCTCGTATGCCTATAGATCTGGCGTGCCCTTCATGCTTTCGCTGCGCAAGAGGTTTCGTGAGCGGATCTGACACGTTGTCATCTGTCGGAATCTTGCATATCTTCACATCTCCTCGATCGATCATATCACGAATAAGATGGAATCTCCTAAGTACATGCTTTGACTTTTGGTGCGATCTTGGTTCCTTCGCCTGTGCGATTGCCCCAGAGTTGTCACAGTACAACTCTACGGGATCCACTATGCTAGGGACCACACCGAGCTCAGTGATAAACTTCTTTATCCATACTGCCTCTTTTGCCGCTTCCGCAGCAGCAATGTACTCAGCTTCTGTTGTAGAATCAGCAACTGTGCCTTGCTTGGAACTTTTCCAGCTCACAGCTCCTCCATTCAGGCAAAACACGTATCCAGACTGCGATCTGTAATCATCCTTGTCGGTTTGGAAACTTGCGTCAGTGTAACCCTTTACACTTAGCTCTTCCATTCCTCCAAATATCAAGAACACATCCTTTGTTCTTCTCAAGTACTTTAGGATGTTCTTGACAGCAATCCAGTGACTCTCACCCGGATTGGACTGATATCTGCTCACCATACTCAACGCGTATGATACGTCTGGTCTAGTACATAGCATGGCGTACATGATGGATTTTATGGCCGAAGCATAGGGTATCCTGCTCATGCGGCCCTTCTCCATCTCGTTGGAGGGACAGTCATTCTTAGAAAGAGTGACTCCATGTGACATGGGCAAGAATCCCTTCTTGGAATCTTGCATGTTGAACCTCTTCAACACCTTGTCAATATATGTACTCTGACTTAGGCCAAGCAACCTTTTAGATCTATCCCTATAGATCTTTATACCAAGTATATAGGCTGCATCTCCTAAGTCTTTCATCGCAAAGCACTTTCCTAGCCAATCTTTAACAGATTGCAGAGTAGGAATATCATTGCCTATGATTAGTATGTCATCCACATACAAGACCAGAAACACTATAGAGCTCCCACTAACCTTCTTGTAAACACAAGGCTCATCTTCGTTCTTGATGAAGCCAAACTCTTTGACCGCGTCATCAAAACGTCGATTCCAGCTCCTAGAAGCTTGCTTTAATCCATAAATGGACCTTTGCAGCTTACAGACTTTATTGGCATTCTCCGGATCCTCAAAACCCTCTGGTTGTGTCATGTACACATCCTCAAGGAGGTTCCCATAAAGGAACGCTGTTTTGACATCCATTTGCCAAATCTCATAGTCATAGTATGCTGCAATAGCAAGTAAGATTCGAATGGATTTAGTCATGGCGACTGGTGAAAAGGTCTCATCATAGTCAATACCATGAATCTGTCTATAACCTTTGGCCACCAATCGCCCCTTATAGGCAACTACCTTGCCATCCATGTCGGTCTTCTTCTTGAAGACCCACTTGCACCCTATGGGTCGAGCCCCTTCGGGTGGTTCCACCAAAGTCCATACTTTGTTGGTGTACATGGAATCCATTTCGGATCTCATGGCTTCTAGCCACTTCTTAGAGTCTGGGCCATTCATGGCTTCTCCATAGTTTGCAGGCTCATCATCCATGAGTGGTACGTCATCGGGCTCAGTCACGAGAAGACCATACCTCTCTGGCTCATGACGCACTCTTCCTGATCTACGGAGTTCCTGTGTTACCTGAACAGGTTCTTCCACAACTTCTTGTGGTTCCTGTTCATGTTCCATTATTGGTTCAGTGGTTTGTGGTTCATGAATTTCTTCAAGTTCTACAACCCTCCCACTTGCTTCTTTAGAGACTAGTTCTCTTTCTAGAAACACGCCGGTCCGAGCAACAAACACTTTGTTTTCGGTAGGGTTATAGAAATAATATCCTTTAGTTTCCTTAGGATATCCCACAAACTTACACTTATCCGCTTTAGGCCCGAGCTTGTCTGTTTGTAAACGTTTTACATAGACGTTGCAGCCCCAAATCTTCATAAACGACACTATGGGACGCCTCCCAGTCCATATCTCATATGGCGTCTTCATGACTGATTTGGATGGAACACGGTTAATGGTAAAAGCTGCAGTCATTAGAGCATGTCCCCAAAAGGATATCGGAAGATCTGTTTGAGACATCATAGATCGCACCATATCTAATAGAGTGCGATTCCTCCTCTCAGATACACCATTCCATTGTGGTGTTCCGGGTGGAGTGAGCTGGGATACTATCCCACACTCTCTAAGATATTCATCAAACTCTTGGCTTAAGTATTCTCCTCCACGATCCGATCGTAGGGCTTTAATACTCTTGCCAAGTTGCTTCTCTACTTCACTCTTGAATTCTTTGAACAATTCAAAGGATTCGGATTTGGCCTTCATAAGGTATACAAATCCATATCTACTGAAATCATCAGTAAAAGTGATGAAGTAGGTATAACCACCTCTGGCAGGCGTGGGGAATGGCCCGCATACATCAGTATGTATGAGTGCCAATAACTCACTAGTCCGTTCACCTTTCTTATTGAAAGGGGACTTTGTCATTTTTCCCAATAAACAAGACTCACATGTCTCATATGATTCCAAATCAAATGAGTCTAGAAGTCCATCCTTATGGAGTCTAGATATGCGTTTCTCATTTATATGGCCTAAACGACAGTGCCATAGATATGTAGGATTCAAATCATTAGTTTTAATCCTTTTAGTACTTATGTTATAGATTGGATTATTTAGATCAAGGATATACAATCCATTAGACAAATGCGCACTACAATAGTGCATACTATCAAAATAAATGGAGCAACACTTGTCCTTTATTGAGATAGAAAAACCTTTCTCGTCCAAACAAGAAATGGAAATAATGTTTCTGCTCATAGCAGGCACATAAAAGCAATTGTCTAATTCTAAAATAAGTCCAGAAGGCAAAGATAGCTCATAAACGCCTACAGCTAATGCAGCAACCCTTGCTCCATTCCCGACGCGCAAGTCTATCTCCCCTTTTCGCAATTTTCTACTTCTTTTCAAATCCTGCACATTACGACAAATGTGAGAACCACATCCGGTATCCAATACCCAGGATGATGAAATAGAAAGATTGACGTCTATAACATAAATACCTGGTGGTGGTGGAATCACTATTCCAAGCTTCTTATCCTCCAGATATTTAGGGCAATTCCTCCTCCAGTGACCCGGCTGGCTGCAGTAGTGACACTCACCTTTAGCCACGCCTCCACTAGGCTTTAGGGCTTCCTTGGATTTCGCAACTTTCTTGCGTTTTCCCTTTGAAGTAGATGCAACTGACTTGCTCTTCTTCTTGTGTACCATCATTATGGCCTTGCCCTTGCCTTTATTGATGCTTTGCTCAGCTGTCTTTAGCATGTTCAATAGGTCTGGCAAAGACTTGTTGATCTCATTCATATTATAGTTCATGATGAACTGATTATAACTGTCAGGCAACGATTGCAAGACGAGATCAGTTGCCAAGTCCTGGCCGAGTGGGAACCCCAGTCTCTCAAGGTTCTCTATGTACCCGATCATTCGGAGTACATGAGGACCTACTGGATTCCCCTCTGCAAGACTACTTTTGAACAATGCTTTAGACACTTCATAGCGCTCATGCCTTGCCTGTTCCTGAAACAATTGTTTCAAGTGTATGATCATATCATAGGCTTCCATGTTCTCGTGTTGCTTCTGAAGCTCACCAGTCATGGTACAAAGCATGAGGCAAGTCACGTCATTAGAATCATCAATATGTTTCTGACGTGCCCTTACTTCCGCTAATAGAGACTCATCTTGTGGTGGGTCTGGAATTGGAGTGTCCAAGACGTACAGCTTCTTTTCTTGCTTGAGGACAATCCTCAAGTTTCTGTACCAGTCAAGGAAATTCGTTCCAGACAATTTATCCTTCTCAAGGACAGATCGTAGGGATGAACTCGATGCGTTGTTGTTTGCCATTTGGAATTCTACAAAAACGAGAAATATGCAATTTTAGTATTTTGAACAATTTGACTATATTTAACAATGGCTAGATCATCAAATATAGCTCCCACTATTTTTCTCGGTTTAATAGCCCTCACCATTAAAGCGGAAAATATCTTTATACTTTCTAGTGGGTCCAAGATCCTTATTTCACTTCTTCTTGAGCTTGCTTTGGCAAGTCACCCAAGAATTGGTTATTTAGGTAGGAACCATTCCAATTGCATCCCATGCAACTCTTGGTCCAATTAGGTGAATAAATTCCTTTTATTCTTTATCCAATTGGATAACTCCTAATTGTCATGCCTCTAAGCTCATCAATCCAATTGATTCTTGCCTAGTTGCGTCCAACCTCTTGTTTTCAACATACACGCATTACTAGCTTGCGTCGTCCGCAACACATCATGAAAAATTAAAATCGCCTTGCTTTGGCAAGCCCGAATTTTAATAGTCCACGATCATGAAGGGTGTTTTGGCAAGAGAAGGCAAAACGCAATATTTAATTGAGGGATTTCTTTTAATTTGTTTGGTTGATCTTTATCAACATGGTCTACTTATTTGGATTGGGCTATCCACAATAAAAGACCAACCTTGTTTATTATTATCTTGTTATCGTTTTGCTTGTAGCGCCATACACACAAAATAAATAACAAGACATGAATAATAAACATCCACAAAAATAAAAAAACGTGGCATGGATATGGCCTCTAGACTAATGATATTATCAAGCCAATGATAATATCTAATTGCCCTAAAGTGCCGAGCTCATCTCCATGTGCTCCACCAAAGCTGCGCGCCTAGGGATGTCTTTTGGCTCCTTTGGTTCTCCGGTCTTCTTCTCCATGCTCTTGGCTATCATCTAAATATTTCTAATTCTAGCCTAACATCTAGAATAAATAAATAATAAACGCCTCACATGTCGAGGAGAAAAAGAACGACTCGCAGGCCGTAAAACTTAATTAATTATTACATTAATTTGATCAGCTCGCAGGCCGTAAACCAAACCACAAAACAATAAACATCCACAATCCTAGGCCATATCCATCCACCATGCAATAAAGCACATAATACAGTTAAAACCAATTTTTAACGCGCTTGTTTAATTTTAATAAAATTGGGTAACTAGGGTTTCACAACGGTCCAAAGGGTCCAAGCCAACAAGTGGCCCGAACCCTAGGACCGCCGCACGCCTAAGGGGGCCGCGGCCTTGCTTGGCGCCCAAGGGAGGGGCGGGCGGCTAGGGTTTCGGCCCTAGTCCCCTTCCTCCTTCCTTGTTGCCCAAGCAAGGTTGTTTCCTTATGGATTTAATTCCATAATTTTGTTTCCATAATTGAAAACCCCTTTTCAATCATGTGCCCATGAACCCTAATTTTTCAAGAACCCAATTATTCACATCCTATGTGATTAAACTCACCAATTCTAACATCCAATGTTAAATTGGGTCTTGTTTGATTGAATCAAATTCAATATTGCATCTACTATGCCAATTTTTCAGTTTTCGCGTAATAAACAATAATACGGTGTATGAACTGAAATCGTAAACACATAATATCATGTTATGCTCTACGACCTGTGGCTCTGATACCACTGTTGGGTTTTGACGTAGGTAACGCAGCGGAATAATAAAATTAATCCTACTCAAAGCCCACCAAGGATCACAGGAAGAGACATCATAACATGATTAAGGACATAGAAGATGTGTACCTTTTGATTTGTGAGATCACACGAAGAATGATGTCCTCGTCTCTACGGTTGATCCACGTCTAGAGGTGAGATCTAGATTCTTCCTTCAATCAAGTGCTAGCTTGAACCTTGGAGGAAGAGGGATGAAGATCAAAGCAACCAAGCAACAAGGCAACGAAGGAGGGGCGGCCTCCCTTCTTGCCGTCGGGTAGGGGGGCGGACGGGGCTAGGGTTTCGGCCCTAGCTCTTGTCTTGCTCTCTCTTTTTGCTCTCTCCCACTCTTTGTGTGTTATGACTAATAACTCATGTGTTGTGGGAAGGAAGCTAGAGCCTCCTTTATATACTCCAACAACTCCTTGTTGTTTCCATAAAAGAGTTTTCTTGTTCTAGTAGGACTAGAACTATTCCCTTCCTTGCAAATTAGTCCTACTAAGTTTGCAAGGTGTTGCACAATGATCCTTCTATTAATTAATCCATATTAATTAATCCCAAATCTAGCTCTACTCTATTTGACGTGTGACCCCATAGGTTTCTATATAGTTGGTAGTAACTATTACTAACATGGAGCGGTGTCTAGCAACACATCCATGCAACCCAACCAATAGAAATAGTCAGTGATCCCGACAAACCTTTGTGCCCAATATGTCATACTGCATTATCCTTTTGTCTCCATATCCGGATTGGACACGAGACATAAATAGTCACACTCGTATATCCAATCCATAGTTCCTCGATCCTGGGAATACGCTTATGCTTGCAGATAACATTAATATCTCCATATTAATTTATCTGAGTCTGGCCAGACATTCAATAAGCCTCATCCGTCGAGTGGCCGCGGATATTTACTCCTATTATGTTGGAGGGACAAATCCTATCTACATCACTACGATCTCTAAGCTTGCTTCCTATCACGCCCGATAGCCACCTTTATGATTACCCAGTTACGGTGTAACGTTTGATAACATCAAAGCGCAATATTTCACAACTAGAGTATCTAGTGACTTCAAGTCTAAGGATTGCAATAATATTAGCACTACGAAAAGCGATTGTGACTTCACATAATCTAATGTATCCTTTTCGTCGTGGGTCAATCCAGTATGCCATTACTCCTAATGCATACCCATGTGTTAGACTTGATATCTCCATATCAATCTACCCACATACTAGTCTATATTTGATTGTCCTATTAATCAATATAATGGACTAGGGACATTTAAGATAAATAACACAATTTATCTAAGGACTTCATTATATTAAATATCGCCATAAATAATAAATGAATATTCTAGCCAAAACATTGTTCATACTAAATCTACGATTGCCTCTAGGGCATCTATTCCAACAGAAATTAGGATGGTTTCGGTTATTCGGATGATACATATTGGGCCTTTGCTGATGTCTCATGAAATTTAAATCTTCAATACAAGATTCATATCCCTGATTTGAATTCGCTAACATTTCCCCCATAGACTTCACCTGTGCTGCCGGATTCATGCTGTGAAAGGCTGAGGTCATAGATTCCAGTTTTTGCTCCATCGACTCAATTTTGAATATCTACGAGTCTCAGACCTCGTAGTCTCCCTATTTTCCACACTGTTAAGTAGGTCTTAAGCTCGCTGCATTCCCAATCCCATAAAATTACCCCCAGCTAACATATCCAACTCGTGCGTTGTTTCCATGTTCAAAGCATTGTAGAAGTACTGGAGGAGCTTATACCAAGGCTCCCCATGATTGAGGAACCTACGAAGAATCTGACTGAACTTTCTTCATGTATCCCCCAATAAACTGTTTTCATCCTGTTTGAACTTCGTGATTTCAGCCATTTGTTGAGCAACCTTGGATGGTGGAAGATATCTCCTCAAAACTGCTGGCAACACTCTGTCCATGTCATTATGCTTCCTGCTGGTATCTCGAAGAGCCACTGCTTTGCCTTTCCAGATAAAGAGAATGGAAGTATCATTAACTTAAATGTTTCATCCTAAACCCACTGATCGTGCAAAGTTGACGTAATTTTCTCAAAAACGAGCATATGGTGTTTAGGGCCATCTATTGGAGCTCCAGTGAAAGAGAAATCATCAAAAACCGTATTAATCATGTGTTGGTGCAATTCAAAATGTTGCGCATTTATATGTGGCCTCATAATGGTTGGCTGGTAGCCTGCTGGTGTAGTTTTGAAGTAGTCCACCATAGGACGGTCGTCATTAGCAACATTGTCCACTTGGGCTGCATGATTTTGTCCATTTTTTCTGTTTCCATCGTTGTTGCCTCCATTGTTTCCAACAACTACCCCTTCACGAGGTGGTGGTGGATTTTGGATTTTGTAGCCTACTTGAGTTTAAACACTCATTATGTTCTTGTGATATACTCTTAGTTCTTAGCCAACTAGCAAGATTCCTCAACCCTAGATACAGCTAGTGCACGATTCAAATTCCGGCAATGAATATTGATTCCTCTAACGTTCATAACCTAAATCAATCATATTGCTACGTCTAACAATAAGAAAGAAGGATTAAGATCATAAATCGCACATAACTAAACTGAACACATTCAATTAAGCTTAGAAGCATGAAACCAAATCCATAAATCACCAAAACGTGGTGTCAAACCCTAGTTCCCTACGAGATATCTTGAATAAGGTGTTTAGATACACTTAATCATGATCAAAATAACAAGTTTCAAGTTGATCATAAGAAAAAACTAAAGAAAAGAATAGTAGAGAATCCAGACGATGAGAGTTGATCTCCAAAATCGCTCCCAAAGCTCCCAAGCACGTCTCCTGCAATGTCTAATCCTCAAAAAGCATCTCCTAGGTCACAATATACGCTCCCCAATGTTACCAAACAAGTTTCTAAGTATTACCAAAGAACCCCAAGATTTTTCAGAATTTCTCGTTCCGTTCGTGCGAACAGAATTCTTGTTCATACGAACATCCTCCCGTGAACACTTTTTCGGTTCGTGTGAACAAGTTCCTGTGAACATGTTTTATGCTCGTGTGAGCACCTGCTTGAGCCTTGAAATCTTCTAAGTAATGTTATTCATGTGAACAGCTATAGTGTTGAACACTTTTCTCCAAGTGACTTTTTCTTCACTTTTCAAGCTCTTCCCCTTCGTCCAACTTCCCGAGCATGTCTCTTGAGCATTCCTCGCTCCTGAAGTTCGCTCCCACTCCAAATTTCCCGCTTCGACCTCCCAGTTCCTGAAATCCACAACACTAAAACATACCGGAAGATCAAACGAGACAAATATAATATAAAATACATGGAAAAGCGCCCGGATTCGACAATGGCATTCTAATGCTCGTACTGCTCCAAACCAACAAGAATTGGCCAAAAAACACATGTAAATGCATCGAAATGCACACAATACGATAAGTAATCGCATAAGAATATAACTCTAGTTGCTGGAAAGTTGTCAGTTTGGACGAAAGTTGCTGGAAACCTGTCGAATCCAGGAGATTTGATTGGAACCATTTGAGAAAGGGCTTCTCTAATCTCCTTACTAGTGTAGTCATTTTCTAGTAAACTACGGTTCTGCCCTTTCACAATGTCGGGCACATCTTGTAACATTGGATCCATGTCAGCCCTAGTGGGGTTCGTGGATGTGAAAATTCCTCTAAAGTAGTCTGAATTAATTGTGATAATTACATCTTCAGAATTAATCCAGTTACCTTCTTGATATTCAATCCCTTTAAGGGCATTGCGCGCTTTAGGAATCGTTGCCTTACGATGGGAAAACGCAGTATTTCGGTCGCCCTTTTCTATCCATTGAACACGACTGCGTTGGAGCCAAATTTCCTCCTCCTTGAGAAGGAGGTCATTTATCTCTGACTTCACCCTTGCTATTTCCTTTGCGTTTTCCCTTTGGGATCTCTCCCATAACTCAAGCTGTCGTCGCAAGCTTGCAACTTGTCTGGTGATGATTCCCACTTCTTGTTTCTCCCACTCTTTCATATTAGCCGCCAGGTTGACTAGTTTGTCTTGAAGATGGAGCTGATTTGGCATACTCTGCCAAAAAATTGATATGATCTCACTGCATCTCGGGAATTGCTGCCAAACAACCTCGTACTAGAAACGTTTGCGGCCTCGAGCATTAGTTATTGGGGCTTCCCATAATAATTGTATCGGACAGTGGTTTGAGACCGTTGCCGACAAGTGATTGACTCTTCTAGATTGGAACATGGACATCCCCTCAATGTTTTCTACTACTCTATCCAATCTTTCGAAAATAATTTCACCACCCCTTGGATTACTTTGTCAGGTAAAGTCTTTGCCAACATACCCCAAATCGAGAAGCATTAGGTCCTGAAGTAACTGACGAAACAAACTAGCATCTTGTTCGTCGAAACCCCTTCCACCGAGTTTCTCATTTGCGTTTTTCAAAGCATTGAAATCACAAATTACACACCAAGGACATTTCCTATTACCTCGAATGCGTCGTAGCACTTCCCACCAGTGATGTCTTGTACAAGAGTCCGAATTGCCATAGAAACAAGTGAGCTGCCACATTACTTGTAAATTATCAACAAACACATTACAATCGATGTACCAAAGGGAATATGAAATAACGTGAACTTGAAGATTCTCACGCCATAACAGCGCTAGTCCTGCACTTCTACCTCTATTGCTAACAAATTTTCCTTTGAAACTAGAAAACTTACGAGCTCCATTACCCATCTCTTCCTCTGACAGTATGGTCTCAAGTAAAAAGACCAAACTAGGGAAAGAACTCCTCACCATCAGGAGAAGAGATAGAACATTATGAGGGTTTCCCATCCCTCGAATGTTCCAACTCACTATACTCATTGTGCTGAGGCGGACCGTTCACCGGTCTCCACCTTTTTTGATTTGTTTCCGGCATGCTTTGTGCTATCTGTCTGAACTTTGACTGCTTCTGGATTGCCAGGAAAATCCAGTTGTCTCCATTTCTTGTTTGTGAAGACTTCAATTGCCGATTTGTTTGGTGGAGGGAAGAAATAAGTGGTAGATCCCTTCCCTTAGCAAACTCCTGGTTGTAGTTGTAGATACGGTCCTTTACCTAGCAGTAACTTCTCCGGTGAGAGCATCAGCCACAGATCCAGCAAACAGTGCAATGAAGTCAGTACCAACTTTGTGGGAATTATGAGATTCCTCCATTACTGCGACTGTTCCATCCCTGTTGGGATTTTCTAGATTGTGCATCCCCTTTTCCAAAGACAAAGGATTCTGGTACATCATCACGTCAGTGGGTTTCTCTCCGCATACTTCCTCTGAATCATCTTTAGTGGTCTCATCTTCCTTTAACTCGTCCTCTCAGTGGCTAATAGCTTGCTCGTGGGTTGGACTATTTGTTTCCATATTGTTTCCGAACGTATCTTGGGCTCCTCCCCTCGGACTTTGAGTTTGAGTTCTCCTTCTGTTTCTGCTGGGTGTTGCAGCTGGTGATAGCCCTCTTCTTTCTTGTCCTTCTCTGCTTTTGTTAATTCTTCACCGTCTGGCCCTTCATGGGTAATAGAACCGCACCAACAACATATCGAAGGGATCCGCATAAATCTGAAATCCACCAAAACCCTTTCTTTTCGAATCGTTGCATGTATCCCCCTCGGAAGGGGTTCATATATAGGGAGACGATCCAGAGCCCTGATATAGTTACCTTCTTCTCCTTCACTATGAACTTTGTTGTCCACGTAAAGAACCTCACCAATACTAGATCTGATCTTACTGACGGAGTCTTCATTGATGAGTTGGATTGGTAACCATAAGATCTGAACCCAGACTTCGTAGTTATTTAAAGAGACGTTCTTGATTGGATCCCCGAGTTTCCACTGTTGGAGTAGGAGAATATTTTTGTTGAAGATCTCCTTCTATCACTCGATCAATCACTGCTTGATCCTTGAATCTGAAGAGGAAGGTATTGAATTCAACTTCAAGAATGGTTACCTCCTCCCCATCGTTCAAATACGTCGGAACATGGCTCTCATTGCCTCCATGTTCACCCTTGCCTCGGACGCAAACATCCCGATCTGACAGAAGGCGATGTTGCTATCCGCCTTGTCACAATAATCATCGTAAAAAACCACAGTTTGGTTCTCTTTTTCCGCGCACTCCGATGAAATCCTGGTAGTCATAGTAGCCATCGTCGTTGAGAACTTCGCCTTAGGGTTTTACTTCCGAAACATTCGGGCACTCAACACTAGAAAACTCCACTATAAGTTCCCATTCTTTTAAAAAACAAAGGTTATTCTCATAATAAAATAAAGCAAATTTCATTTTACCCCCATTTGGATAGGAGCTTGTCCAAAATAACCCTTCTAGTCTAAAATGATGCAAAACGCTCCCTTATAGTTTCGTCTTTGTGTGTCCCCGTAAAATAAAAGGAACCCTCAAAAACGGTGCTTAAAAGGCTCACTCTACCCCCAACTTTCAATATATTACCAATACATTAAATTATATACATATATATATATATATATATTAAGAGACCAAATTATTATTTCTCAGATCAAAGAATCCCTTAGATGCAAACATCATTGGGCCCCAAATCGAGTTTACTAAATTAAATTAAACATTGTTTCATTTTATATGAGATTGTCGGGAACTGGGTGGCGATTTTGGTAGTAACGGAAGTGGCAGTGGTGTTTTATGTGTTGGAGTTGGTGATTTCTATGAGGTCGCAAAACGATAGCATGCCATGGTTCAAATATAAAGATATGGTTGTCGTGTATCAATTTCGATATCTAAAAGATGGTGGTGTAGTGTTGGTGTAGATGCTGTTGGTAAGGTAGTGGCTCCTCATTCTTCACTTCTCTTCCTCCATCTTCATCTCCTATTTCTCTCTCTACTTTATTTTTTTTCTTTTAGTTTTAATAATAGCGAACGTTTAATAATACTTGTTAGCAATTGGTGCGCCCATGTGGGGGTGCCCAATGCAAATGTTGTAACTTTATGGGGTTAGTTGCACTAACGCACAAACCTAAAGGGGTTAGTAGCAAAGGCTCAAACCCTAGGGGTTTATTTGTAAACCTAGGAGAAGTTTTGCCTATATAAGGAGGCAACCTCCTACACAATATAATAAGCTTAATGATGTAGAGACACTCTGTCCACATTCATTCTCAAGTTGTAGAGAACCCTAGTCTCTCTCCAACTACATCCAAGAAGGTGGTACGTGGGGTGGATCAAGGTGTTCTTCCTAGTGATTTGCACTAGACCGGTGGGATCAAGAACAAGGAGCAGGCACGTGAAAGCAAGCAACAACAAGATCATAATCCGCTGCACTAGTAGCTTAGGCGAAGAGGTAAGCACATGAATCTTCCGCTTTAATTCATGTCGTTGATCTATATGTGTTAGATCATGCCCTTCCTTCAATACTTTTCAATGTATTTTCAACGGTTCCGTCAACTTAATGAAAAAATGCACAAAGGCGAAATGATGTGATGTGTTTTGCATCATTTGGAACCACAAAAGAGTGTTTCACACAAACCCTTAACCACAAGGTAAAATACAATAAACCCAAAAAATATGTTGTACTTGCCATTTTCAAATACATGCCTGAAAGTTGGGCCGTCTTGACAATCACGTGAAACTTGAAGGATCACATCACTAATTTTTCTTTGTTGAGCTCAGCATAGTACATGTCGGGTAAAATAGAGATACTACCCCATGTTAGGCATTAATTATCCTTGTAGGATGTGGCGTGGACAAATACAATGTTAACCATTATTTGTGTTGATGTTGTGGACAAAAGGCACCCGTTTACTATGGAGCCAATAGCATGGATTACTAACGCCATAAAAATTCTACCTTATTCCCTGAGTACAACCCATGATCATAGTTTTCGCCACCGCCCCCACTGTACTAATATCACTTCCATTGAAGTTAATCGTTTACAAGACTTCTCGAACCATGGTAACATATGATCTAAAAGTAAATTGTTATGGTTTTTGGTGATTCAAGCTCATAGATATTTTTTGGACAAAGCGGCAAAGCAATTGGCGAAGCAAGGAAGAAGGACGAAGCGACATTGGAAGTTTCTATTGGGTCTTCTTGCAAAAATGAAAACTCTTCGTGCAAAGACACTGGGTCTATGGTGGTTTCGTTGTTATATTGTTCAATTTTAAAATGTTTTGACCGTTTCTTTGGGCACTAGTCAGTATCTTAGACCTATCGAAAGACCTGGTTCGAGACTTACATAGAGTGGTGGATCGTGGTGCATTGTAATTGAGTTCTCATAAATAAATTGCTTCGTTTTGGCCATGGATGTAGCTAGCCTCAAAACTAGTGAACCAAGTTATATCGTTGTGTCGTTCTTCATCTTGTTCTTCGTCTTATCACTCTTCATGGTTCCTAACAAGTGGTGTGGTGCTTCCGAGTGCGTATTCAAACAAGTGGTATCAGAGCCAGGTTGTTGCGTTAGAGTTTGGTGAGGAGTGATGGCGAATTCATTTTGGATGATGATCAATCGTTTTGATGATGAGGATATTGTTGATACACCCACCAACAAGTTCCTTATTGGGGGAACTATTGAGTTCCCTGTTGTGAGAGCTAACGGGTTCCTTATCGGGGCAGCTACCGGGTTCTTTGCCATGGATCATTAGGCGTGCATTCCGGCGCGAATCTGGAGGCTCATGTGCAATTGGTGTTTAGGCGCAATTGGGCTTCCGTCGTGGAGCATTTGACACATGAATCTTGTTATGGCCGCTAGGAAGATTCAAGTCAAGGTGGAGACGAATCGAGTCAACTGGCGAATTTGGCTAGTGGCATGGAGCAATTGACGTGTCTTGTTGACAGACGATTGATTGGGGACGCGTTATCGGGCGCAGATTAGTTGGTTGATTGACGGCGTGTTATTGTGCACGCGTTGAATGTTGGCGCGTTATTGGGCGTGTCTCGGTTTGCGTCTTGGTGTGGTAAGTATTGGTGGCACAATTGGCATGACTTGTTTAATAGACACTTTCGTCGTTAAGTATCATATTAACGACGTTGGGGAGATGCATTGTGTCATGGTGCGTTAGGTGTGTTGATTGAGACACACAAGTCTCTGCGTTTGTTAAGACGCAAAGACGTGCTTGTTGTGGTGCATAGTAGATGTGTTCCAATGCCTCAAATATGGGAATACATTCTATCGGTTGATTGGTTGATCGTTTCGATTTGGGTGGAGCACTTCAAATTTTGATTGTTGGAGGTGCATCTATAATTGCCATGTTTGTTGAAAAGACGGATGGTAATCGGAGAAATGGTTTGGTGAATTGGGTGGAGGCGTTCTTGATTGGAAGGCGCATCCACAATTGGATTGATGAGAGCATTAGATTGGTTGCTAGGGCACTTGAATCAAGGTGAAGATTTGTTATGATTTTTTGGTGGTTCAAGCTCCTAGCTAATTGTTGGACGAAGCGATGAAGCAAGGAAGAAGGACAAAGCGACATTGGAAGTTTATGTTGTCTCTTCGTGAGAAGAGTCTTCGTGCGAAGACACTGGGTCTGTGGCGGTTTCATTGTTTCCTTGTGCAATTTTAGAATATTTTGACCGTTTCTTTGGGCACGAGTCAGTATCTTAGGGCTATATAAAGACCTAGGCTCAAGACTTACAAAGAGTGGTGGATCGCGGTGCATTTTAATTGAGTTCTCATCAATAAATTGGTTCGTTTTGGCATTGGATGTAGCTAGTCCCAAAACTAGTGAAGCAAATTATATCGTTGTGTCGTTCTTCATCTTGTTCTTCGTCTATTCACTCTTCTTGATTCCTAACAAGTGATATCTCGTTTCCGCATCGTTTTCTAACATGAATATATAAAAAAAAAAAATGAGACAACAATCTGCCAAAATTATGAACTCTCTACTACGGCGGAGTTCTGAAAAAAAAAAAAAAAAAAAAAAAAAAAAAAAAAAAAAAAACTACGAGCGGAGCTATGTAAAAGCAAGGTGTGGCAGTTGTCACTTGTCTTTTAAAAATTGCACTAATACACTAAGTATTACATATTTTCCCAATAAAACCTTTATAATAAAACAAAAATATCTCAGATGAATTCATATTTTTTTCACCAGTCTCCACTAGAGAATACACGACTTTTTCACCGACCTGATAAATTTTCTTTCTCACTAGCTAAACTCATTAAATTATGGTTCGATGCTCAATATTCAACATTTGATAATCACGAATTGAGGTGAGTTGACCACAATCCCAGATTTCCATGACAACTACTTCATCGGGTTGCTTTGACCCGATGATTTGATCAGTAATACGATGCAATTTTTTGGTAAATTTTCATGGTGTTGTACAGTAAACTTTATTCTACAACACCATGAAAAATTTATCGAAAAATTGCATCGCTTGGCTATCCAAATCACCGGGTCAAAGTGACATGCCTACGGATGAAAAAGTCAAAATTGGAAGAAAGAGAAGAAACAGACCTATACAATCTCTAATGCTATGCTATTAACGAGGTTATGGAATCGGGGAACAAGTGAGGAGGGTATTATGGTAGTTGTATCCGTTAGCTCAAACCAACATGACTGGTAGTTTTTTGTCTTTACCCATACAATGGGGGAAGCGAGTGTCTTTCCCCACAACATCTAAGGGCGATTTTGTCTTTTATCCAACCTCTATATCAGTCCCATTGTAACACGTTCGTTCAATGTCAATGGAAACACTTGATCTTCTTTACTGAAACATCTATCCCACCTTATTTTCCTCACTTGAAAGTGGTCTTCTCTTCACGATGGTTGATCCATTCGTAATCATGCAACTATTTGTAGTAGTGATCGCCATGGTTTTCTTCTACTGCTGCGGGTGCACCATCGCGAGAGATAACGAACACGGCGAAGCTATCTACCCTAACTGGCTAGGAATGCATGGGGTTCAGATTCATCAGCCGCAATATCCGTCGGCGGCAGCCAGCGGTGGCGGCCCGGCTCTGGTGCCGCCGCCGACGGTTGAGGAGGTGCAGTTGACGATATTCAATGAAGGAAGCGCACACGAGAAGACGAGAGGATGCGTGGAATGTGCTATATGTCTTGGAGGTTTAGAGGATGGAGAGCGATTGCGGTTGCTTACGCAGTGCAACCATATATTTCACGTCGACTGCATCGACCGGTGGCTTGCTAGCGATCAGACTTGTCCGATTTGTAGGGTTCAGGTGAAGTAGGCGGTGGTGGGAGGACGATTAGGGTTTTAGATGGTAAGAGCTGTTGATTGATTCATTTGTTAATTGCCCTTTGGAATTTATTTATTAACAGTTCTTTATGGTGTTCGACCATTTTTTACTCGATGAAATATTGAAAAGAATCGAGGGTCACTTCTGTAATGAAATATTGCCCTAAAGTGTTTTGGTAAACTTCGTAAAAAAAAATTTTTTGGTCAACAGACTAAACAGGAAACAAAAAGTGTTTTGGTAAAACTTCCTAAAAAAAGTGTTGTGAAGAACACTCAAGATTTTTTCTTTGGTAAATACTTATTGCTTTAAATTTGGTGTAAGAGTCGAAATGACAACATAAAATAAATCATGCTATTAAAGTAAATAATTCATTTTTATTACTTGGATTAAAAATGTTAATTAATAAATTTATCACAAAGCAGGTCTTGGAAAGTTACCCATTCCATGCTTCGCAAAAGTTGTGGTGGGAACGTAATTACTTTTAAGAAAGTAGAAAATAAAATTTATCAAACTGATTGTCGATTATAAAATTCACATCTTTTTATTTTATCTGAGTTGTTTTATTCGGGCAAACGCCTCGAGGTCACGAGTTCAAAACTCTAGTGACATTATTTGCAAAAAAAAAACACAAAAACAAAACAATAAAGTTACAAAAATAAAATAAAGTAGAACAAGTCGGAACAAGTCGTAATTCTCAATCACAGTTTGAAACTCTAGTGATATATATATATTACGTGTCCTTGGAGTCACGCGAGAAGAACTCTAGTGACACATGATACAAATTTAATAAGATCTCTTGTGTAATTGCTTCAATTTGCGCGTCCCCGTCGTCACGACTTTAAAACACTCTAGTGACTTTTTTTTCCACGTCTTGAGGTTACGAGTTCATAAATCTAGTGACAATATCTTCTTTTTCTCGTACACAGTGTGATAAGAGAAAAATAGTAAAAATTCATGAATAAATGAAACAATTAATTCATGTAGATATGTTTTTTTTCATATAAATAAACGATATAAAGACAATCGCGCCTTGAGTAATAAGCAAGAACATGCAATATTTTGACTGTCGTGGTCACGAGTAAAGTCCTCTAATGACTTTATATTTTCCTTTCAGAAAGAGTACCAAAACATGTGCTTTTGCAATACATAGCACATGCGAGTTTTAGATTCTAGTCTCTGAATAACGTATCTTTTTAGATAAAAAAATAAGTGCGTTATTTACGACAACGAGTAATTTGTTAGAATGCACGACTAATTGCACAGCGAATTAAGAGGCGCGCAGTCTGGTTTCGAAGATCTTGGGTTCGAACCGAACCGAGCCAACTACTAAGCGGCGATATTTTTTTTTATTTTATTTTTTTAGTACATAAATTTAAATGTATAAATAAGAGAATCAAATAAGCAGTAAGAAAACAATTAACTAAGTCAGACTAGTTGGTGTTGCATGTAGACGTACAGTACATTGGGGACTAATTCCAGCAGTGCAAATTGTTTTCTTATTATAGTAGTGGATAGTGATACTATATTATAATTTGAAAATACTTAATCCGTTTCTTCTCTTTCTCTACGTTCTTACTTTTGTTACTATTTACGGGGTTACTTTGACCTGGTGATTTGAATAGGAAAACGATCTAATATTTTAACAATTTTTTCATGGTGTTGTAGAGTAAAAGTTGTTCTATAACATGGTGAAAAAATTATCAAAAAATTGTATCGTTTTGCGATCCAAATAACCCGGTCAAAGTGACCCAGATACGAGTCAAAAAATCAAAGCGTAGAGAAAGAGAAGAAACGGAAGAAGTAGTAGATTTGTACCACTGGTTATGCCAGTTGGTAGGGCACCGCGACATAAGTGTGTGTGACTAGTTGGTTCAGGATTCGAGTTCTACTAACTGCAAAGCGGTTCCTTTTTTTTCCTCAATATGAACCATGTCAGAATAACATCGATTTTAGTCCTCTCTAGATCTAAGAGTAGATCGAGGTTTAGGGTTTGAGCAGTCTTTTTTTCGATAAACCCATAATATTGACTAATTTTATTTCTTGATATAAATAATAAATCGTAAAGAAAAAATTGTTGTCATGCCCGTTGATTTGAATCAACTTTATATCAAGCAAGAGATTAGACAATCAATATCGAAAATTAAAATTTTCGTTTGATCATCTTGTTCTTGACAACATTCACAATAATAATCGTACATTTTCGCTTCATAGATTTTCTCTTCTGGTAGAGCGTGGTAATAACGTGTTGTAAACTCAAAAGTAGATAAGAGAGAACAACGTGTGGAGGAATATAAAGTGTGAATTATTTTCTACCAAACCACTCTTTATATAGGGTGTGCGGGTCAATCAGTATCATCTATACATGGTAGTACAATATACTGTGAATATTCACCATATAAAATATATATTTCATAACACAAACACATTAAATCATTAATACTGCTTTTGAGTTCAAAAAGAACCGTTTTACAAAGCAAAAACATTTAAAATGGGCTATGAGTTTGGTTTCCCTTGTTTGTGTATCATTGGGGATGTTTGGGTAATGAGTTATTTTGAAAGTACAATAATGTTGTTTCCAGAGTTATCAAAACTGAGGCAAAGGTGAGTTTAACTTAGTGCTTTGTTGACCGAAACCCTAACTCCTTGGGTATCACACCGACTGGACTACTGCCGGCGGCGAAGGAACCACATGTGACCGTCGATACTTCATAAGTTGCACTGCTTAAGGTAAAATCTTAGAGCACAACCCCGAATGTAAAAGGCCTGTCGAGACCAATGGGAGCACATGGAATTTGCTAAGGTGGTAATGGGAACAAGGCCATGTGGTCCATAACCAAAGCTAGTTTCTTGTAACAAATAAAACGCAAAATTACCACATGACGCAGCACCGAATTGCTTGCATGAAGAGAATAATTGAGTTAATTAATTAGTGACTTGGGTGGAACTTCACGAGAGACTTACGAGTGTCGGAGAGAACATTCTGACTTGATAATAGGGAGTCTTAGGGACGTTAATTTGAAGCAAAAAAATGAAGAACCTGTGGCTAATGTCAACTCGCAAGAGTAGGCTCACGTAAGCCCTTCATCCAAAGGGGACACAAAACCCAAATGGAGCTAAAAAAAAATGTTCGAAAGAAGTGCGTGAGATGTCAAGAATATAGACACAATCGAACTACGTGTGAATCCTTCAGTTGATTCTGGTCAAAATGTCGACCGATCGCAATTGCAAGACCTACCTCAATCAACACAGCAAATTATAATTTCCAACGTCAAACTCAACTGGTCTCAGGGAACCAGTGACCAATACTATATTGGGGGTGCAGGGATGACTGTGTTTGAGTTAGTTCAATGACTATATTAAAATTGTTCATGTTTTGTTAAATTCCTTAACATTTTTATCCGTTTATTTGTGTGTTTTGTCTAATGTTATATGTATCTATGCGTGTTTATCCAATATTATAAAATTTTGTTAATTTATGAAACAAGTTGCTTGAAGTTTTATCCGATTTATGCACTATTTTATCCCCTGGGATGGTGACATGCCAGAAGCAATCATCTTACCATAAAATCACGTGTTTATTTATTTTCACTGGTGGGGCCATTAATTTTTTTAATTGCACCCCACCCCAGACGCACTATAGACACTCCCAAACAAGTCTACATACCACTATGTTATTCTCTTTCACCTCATTTAGCTCTTTTCATTACTGACTCAGTACTTTGGATAACAAAACGATATAATTTTTTAATAACTTTTTCGTGTTGTTGCAGAGTAAAAGTTTCTCTATATCCCAGTGAAAAAATTATAAAAAAAATGCTTATCGTTTCACTATCCAAATCACCCGGTCAAAGTGACCCAAATACGAGTCAAAAACGTCAAATGGAGTGAAAGAGAATAAACATTGTGATAGCTTAGAGCAACTCCAACAGAGGGAGCAAAATCCCTTTTGGACCAAAATATGCTCCACATTAGGGAAAACACAGCTCCAGCAGATTGAGCATCTGCTTGAGAAAAATCAAGGACAGTGAATTGGAGGACCAATCCTGGGACACACTGCTCAGAGGAGCAAAAAATAAAAAAAATATTTTTAATCAAAATGATTCCTCCCTCCATTTCAAACAATCCAACGAGTATATTTACAAAAGTCTAATCATATACTGTAAAATTTAATATATGTATTGAAATATCACCGTTGAAAAGTAGCCGATGGAAATAGTGATCAGAAACATTTTGTTTAGAATATATCAAGTTTTTTTAAGTAAATGATTACACTTGTAGATATTGCATCTTATGTATATCGATCATCGTCCACGTGGCAATCAGTGATGAGGTTTTATGGTACCCCTCTATCACTACATACTTATCTTTATACTCGCATTTATCTATATGAGTTCTGTGAGATAGGGCACCCTCGCATGTAATCATACGGGAGTCAAGGGGTCTAAGTAGCTTGGATGCTAAAGTAAGGCTCGTCGCACGCAAGTGACGGTTACACTCGCCTGCGACCCTTGCCAGTTATCTGAGAGACTTGCGAATCACACTCCTATATATGAGGTCGACCATACACGTGCGAGGTGGTTATATAACCGTCACATACGGTTATATAACTCCTTGTACTGTTGTCTTAAGACCCCTATATATAGGATTGTTGTCTTGTGGTCTTGGTTCGGATCTTTTGGCTATCATCCTCACACACACTCTCTCTGATATCACTGACAAGGCTTAGTATTATCCTTGCTTGCTTAACCCTTTGTTCTTCATCTATATTGTGTGTTCGTTAGTCAAGGGGTCTAACTGGCTTGGAGGCTAGAGTATGGCTCGTCGCATGAGTGACAGTTACACTCGCGTGCGACCCTTATCAATTATTTGAGAGACTTGCGAATCACACGCCTATATATGCGGTCGACCGTACACGTGCGATGCAATTATATAACCGTCGCATACGATTATATAACTCCTTGTAACTGTTGTCTTAAGACCCATATATATAACAGTGTTGTCTTCTGTTCTTGGTTCGGATCTTTTGGCTATCACCCTTAAACATTGTCCCGCTCTCAGATTACTGACAATGCTTACTCTTATCCTTGCCTGCTTAACATTTTCTTCATCTATATTGTGTGTTCGTTCTTGTCTGTTACATGTACACTTTCAAATCTATTCATCCTTATCCCTTGCATACAACAATATTATATTCTATTAGTTACATATTACTACCTCTGTTTCTTCTGTTTCACCTTACTTCACATTTTGACACTATTCAATGGGTCACTTTGACCCGGTGATTTGGTTAGCAAAACGATACACGAATTTGGTAATTTTTGCACGATCTTGTGGAATAAGCTTTACTCTACAATATATGAAAAAAGCGACAAAAAATTACATCGTTTTGCTATCCAAATCACTGAGTCAAAGTGTCCCAGATCCGCATGAGAAAGAGAAGAAACAGAGGTAGTATTTGTTTAAATAGACATTATTATTGTTTTTGCAAAATTAAATAAACATTACTTAGAGCCCGTTTGGTAATGTTTATGCTTTCTAGAACACAACTTATCGAATCTAAAAGCAGAATTAATGTGTTTGGTAAATTTATTTTTTACTGCTTTCTAGAAAACAGTTGCTTCCCCACAACATCTTTTGGAAAGCAAGGGATCTGCTTTTCGATAAGTGTATTGTTTGACATTCCTATCCGTTAATAAATATCAATAATTATTTATTATAATAACACTATTTATCATATCATGTATGATAATGTCAATTCGACAGTAACAACAACTTTACAACACTAATTACCAAACACAGAATGTCAAAAGTTCTTTCCCACAACAACTTAAATACGGAATTTATCAAACACTTTTCGCGTAGATTCCCACAACACTTTCTCACAGTACATCATAATTCCTCCTACACAGCAACTTTTTAAAACGCCACAGCATTTCCAAACTAGCCCTTAGTTACTTTAGACTATTTTTGTAGAAGATAGATTAATTAATATAGAATTTAAATTATTTAAAAAATATATAGAAATGTAGTTACTTAATAACAATAACTAAAAGTAATAAAATACAAAATTTTGCCCTCAAGCAACAAAGCGGAAGAGCAAATATTACTTCAGGGCCAATTTGGATCCAATGACAAGTTTTTTTTCTTCCTTCTCTCGGAGATGCTCTTTTTTTTTTTCAATCATTGAGAATTAAAAGAAACAAAGAGGCATAACAAGCACCAAGAAAAGGAAAAGGATAGAGGGAGGAGATTAGACTCCTCCATTACAGCTACAGACGATATCATTAATAGGGATATTGACAATGTTTGCCGGCGGGTTGTCGATGATGACTAACGTCTCGTTCTGGTTCTCCTCATATGGGCAAGGGCGTCGACAACCTGGTTATATAGCTGATATTGGGTATTGGGATGTGTCTAAGGTCACTGCTGCTCAGCATCAAGAGATTCTTAATTTCGATCACAATTTGACTGTACTGGAAGTTGTCAGGGAGATTGGTGCTGCTGACGAAATTGACCGCATCCAGTGAGTCACTCTCGATTGTCACATCTCTTTTGTTGTCCTCATAGACGATGACCAAGCCTCTGTGGATTCCCGAGAGCTCCGCTTCAATGACAATGCTGTGACCTATTTGTCCCATGAAGCCTTTGATCTAAGTGCACTCCTCATCTCTTAGCACTCCTCCAAAGCCCGCAATACCATGCTCACCGTCCTTGCTTCCATCGGTGTTAAGTTTTAGTTTACCTGCAAAAGAAGGTCGCCAATAAGTCGAAGGGATATTCCAAATGTCCTCAATACTTCCCGAAGTCGTGCAGTGAACAACCTCGTGGTAGTATTAATTTTTGGATCAGAATGTGGCAGTGGTAATTTTCTTATTTTGAAGATAAACATGTTTCTGCTAATCCAGATTTGCCAACAAATGATAATGAACATTGTGGTATTGCAGTTGGTAATTTTACTCTTATATTGACAATGGTAATTAAACCGAATAAGAAAATTAGATTCCTTTTTGAACTACTCTTAAACCTGACCACTGAAGAAAGTAGCCCAAATCTTTGAGGCTTCCTCACAGTCTCTTAGCAAATGAAGCAGAGTTCCTCCTCACTATGACAGCGGGGGCAATAGGTGTCATGGGTAAGTCTCCGATAAAATCTCTGTACATTTGTGAGCAATCTCTGGTGACAAATTTTCCAAATAAAGAGAGATAAATTTATGGGGAATTTTAATTTTCAAAATTCAGTTCCAGTTAGTATTGGCCTGGTGTTTGTGGTCATTAGTTTTGAGGGCATGGTAGGCCGAACCTACGGTAAAATCCCCTCCCCCCCCCCCCCCCCCCCAAAAAAAAAAAAAAAAAAATTAACCCAATAGAGTCTTGTGAGGGTTGATTTTAACTTTTGGTTGGTGGTAAAACATCTTCCAGTAAAATGTTTTTCCTTGTTTTGGTGTTTTTGGTCTCGTTTGGTTGGAAGTAAAATGTTTCTCTGTAAAATATTCTCCCTCAAATGATGTAAAATGATTTACACATTTCAAATCCGCAAGCCATTTTCCGGAGAGTGAAGGAGCATAACAACTCATACTAACACCTCCACCACCACTACCACCTATCTCCACCACAACCCATCACCGCCACCCATCACTGCTATTTCCGTCACGGCCCACTGTTTTGGCAAGAGTGAACCAAACACGGGAAAATAATTGCAAGGAAAACTTTTCACCCAAAACATTTAACGCCTAAAATACTATCCCTTGCAAAACATTTTACTGCCAACCAAACAGTGTCTTAAATGGTCTCGGAGATGCTCTTAAGAGAAAGGGAGAATGTGACTTTCGGGACTAACCCCTTTGAAGGCAGTGAAATCTTCTAACAGTTTCATGTTTTGGCTTTTTGGGGGCAAAATTAGACAGCACCATGGAGAAAAACTCCAAACTAACTGCTCGCACCGCAGAGAACGTCGGCAAAGAAACCCTACCCGGCACCGGCTGGTTCCTCATCGATCACGACGTCGTCTTCCACCGGCATTATCGGTGTATGGATCTTCAGAGTCTTCAATCGCGAGTATGCATCTTTATCTCTAGATCCATGTATTTCATACCACATATAGTTTGATGAATCATTGAATACACTCGCTCGCATATGGATTGCTAAGTTTAGATTACCTGGTCAAGTGACCGATTCAAGAGAAGAACGCTCTTGATCTTCTACAACGATGCATTAGTTAAACGAATCTATGTATTGTTTAATTGTGAGAATAGCATAGGTGTGGTTTAGCATTTTTTTTGGGGGGGGGGGGCAAGCTTCTCACAAGTCTTTTAGATTTATCCCCATTTTTTTTTTGTCCGGATACTGAAAATGTAAAAAAAATGAGTAATGCTATATGGACAGAACTTTAGACATAAACATAGACATAATTTCTAAATGTAGTAAAATCAATCCCTACTATGGAAATACTGAACCCGAAGGAAACATTGACACATAATCAAAATCACTAAACGTATAAATTATGTCTAAAATTATGTTCAAGATTCTGTCCGTTTAGAATTATTCTAAAAAAATTCTGGTATCCAGAAGACCTCTCAATCCAAAAAAGAAGATAATTATTAATTAACTAGTGCATATCCCGTGCCGGAGAGTATGATAATTTCGTAAGTTTCAATGGTTGAGATTGTCTTATTATGAAGTATTTAGTTCTTAGGATATAGTGGGGATAAACTATTCCATGTCACATTTTGGGGATGGCTTATTCCCCATAACAGCTTATTATGTAGATGAGGATAAGCTATTCCACATGTCACATTTTGGGGGACAGCTTATTCCCCAAAGCAACTTATTATGTAGATGGGGATAAGCTATCCCGCATGTCACATTTGGGAGGATAACTTATTCCCCATAGCAGCTTATTATGTAGATAGTACCGGTTGATCTATCATTCAAGAAAAAATAGTTGTTTCATTCTGGTTTTGTTGGTCCACTCAGGTTTGGAATTGCTGTATTTAGAGAATGGAATGACTGAAGGCAGGAGGCAGTCTTGTCATTTCAGTTAAAGCTGAAGAACATCTGAATCGGCTAGAGCTATGTTTGCGGCTGTGATCGGTAGTAGTAAGTGATGTTTCATTCATGCCGTCGTGTTAACGATTCTTTACCTCTGTGTTACATGCTCATTTTGTTAGTGATTTAGCTAATTTGGATTTCTAATTATTACTATCTCTTTCTGTTTGAAGTTCCGATTGTACGACACGGAAAACATATCTGCATTCTCCTTTCTGAATTCTGACGTCAAACCATGGGTGGTTACTGTTAAAAAAGTTTAACGGGAAACAAGACCGTATGACTTGAGTATGAAACTAATCACTGAGATATCAATCAACCAACAACGACCATTGACTTAGTACTCCCAATTCTGATAAGTTACATCCCAATAGAAAATTGAAAGAATGAGAGTGAAACGCCACAAATTATCTCTATATTATGTTTCTGCTTCTTCTGTCATCACATAAGGTACATTCAATTTTCAAAATCCACTCAACATAATTGACACCCTTGAGATATCTCTGTTGGACTCTAAAATTTTACCTAAAATAGGTTTATCAAAGTTTTATTTGAACCATAAGAGTACTATTAAAATTTTCCGAACCGGTAAATTTGCACTTTTCTTAGGGAAACAAAAGATACAAGGAGAAATGATACTCCTAGATCTGAGAAGAGCTTAATGGTCATAAACAACAGATAAACACAACATCCCAGCTTCAAATCGATAGCACTATAGTGATGTAAAAGAACTTGCGGAGGAGATAGCATCGGGGAAATTGCATACAATTGCCAAACAAGGAAGAGCGCCGCTACAACAAAAGGGAAAGTGTGTGGAGCTGAAAGTGAATTTATAGAAGTTCAATCCTGAAACTTGTATATGACAATTTCATTGACAACTGGGCTTGGCTCGTCAGGCTTTCTCAGATCCCGAGCAACATAACCAAGTCCACCAGTTCAGGCCAGATCCATGTGCACTTTTTTCATCTATCGAAACGTCATACCACCTCATTTACTCTACATATAAAGTTCAGTTCTTTAATGTTAGCTCGATATTTGGAAATGGAAAGAATGCCTAGAAGAAAAGAACGGAAAAATTTGTTTGATTTAAGGTCAAAAATCGTAACAGTTTTTTAGATTACAATCTGATCACTTAAACAGATGGAGTAATTCATTTTTTAATCAGAAGGCTTCCTTAGCAAAAACTAAGGCAGACCAGCCAGCACGGGGGAGGGAGTACCCCAACAATCCTCAAGCAAAATAGCTCTCATAAACTTTTGAGCATCAAAATCCCAACACAGTTGATATTGTTCAAGAGAAAAGAAGAAATACAAGGAATAGAAGTACTAGAACTGGAGCATACAGCAGCGTTATTGGCGAGGTGTCTGCAGCTTTGTTTGCCTCTCTGTGCTCATGCTTTAGCTGGAATCTGGAGAACACAGTTCATAACAGCCTGTACTTAAATAAGATCGCCTCGACACAATGGGAGGTATCAAAGTCATAAAACATCTTAACAAGCTCAATGCAATCAGTGCTAGCAGTGATACGAGTGCAGTTAAAGTCTCTGGCCATGGAAGATCCTGTTCACAAGGCTAAAGCTTCAACAATAATGGGAGATGTTGCAAAGGCTTTCCAAGTGAACCTAGCTATCCAACAACCATTTGAGTCTCTGAGCACGCCTCGAACTCCCGCTCTTTTTTGACACCGGGCTGCATCAGTGTTGAGATTAACCAAAAATGAGAGAAGGATTCTTCCAGTTGAGGGTCCTGAGGGTCGTGGAAACCTGAGTAGTTTTAGTGCTATAGTTATCCTTATAGAAGAGCCAACTAATCACCCCCTCTTTAATAGGTTTGGCCAGATAACTCAAAGGACAAGGGGAAGTGCAAATACTGAAAACCAAGTCATTTCTTCTCTTCCAAATCATTCGACAAGCAGATATTAAAGTTGTTTGCCAATGACTCTTTAAGCTGGCACTGGTAGAGCTAATCAAACAACCGAGAGAGGAAAGGGATGGGGGGATCCAGGTTGAAATTGCTCGGGGGCTCAAGAAGGTTCCAGAGGTTGCTTAACAAGGGACAATCTCTGAACAGGTGGGAAAGAGACTCACAAGTCAGGTCACAGAGCACAAATGTGAGCAGGCAAGATATAATTGAGGGCTTCATTTTTATGAAGTTTTGGTGGGCTAAAATTTAGGAGAAGAAGCAAAATTTTGGAGGACTAAGGAGCTTCCAAATCCTCTTGCAATTCACAGGGGGGGGGGGGGGGGTGATTATTGATGAGATTAAGTCAAGAGCTGATAAACATACCTCCAGGGTCCAACAGGAAGGAGCAGGGTTGAAAGGTGTCTCCAGGATTAGTTTAGAGATGGAGTGAGAAAGGAGGAAGGAGATAGAATAGGATACTCTATAAGTAGCCACCTAAACATCTCTGACAGAGAGTTTTTTCAGCAAGAGATAGAGAACCACACCACTTGTCAAACCGGAAATTGGAATTCCCTTTGTTAAGCAAGACACCATAACCTTCTCTAGCACGAGATGCACATGCTTGGATACTCCTCTATAGACCCTCCTTCAGGGTTAGAGCTATACATACATATTCATATGTTTGGCCTTTCTCAATCCAATCCCCCCTTACTCTATTGGCCCACCCCTGTGTCATTTCAAATATAAACATTTTAATATTAAGTTGACTAATTTCAAGAATCCTGCCCTCAAGAATCCTGCCCTCACTGTGTCATTTCCCTTGTCAAACCGTGTAAAAAATAACTTATTTTTTAAATATTCATATTTAATTTCTGCTGTAGATGAATCATCAAAGGTATTAAGTATTATCTGTGATCGGTTGGATCCCAGAGTCCACAGTTTCATAACACAAGTATATCATCTTCAGAAGGCATGATCCTAATCTGAGAGGTGTCATCTACGTTGCACAGTTTCAAGCTTTCTCTTGTTATTTCAGACATGTTGTAATTGCTGACTAAACAAGATGTACGCTCATTGTATTTAACTTTGATGACATTTTGTTTTGATGCAGCAGTTCTAGATATGTTAACAAAATAAAAGGGAAGATGTGACCCAAGTTCCTTGCATTCTACATCCATTCTCACTTGGGGTGTAATCGTGTAAGAATTTACTCAGTTTCTGTCTATCCCAATTTATTTCCTGTTTTTTCCTCTATGGAATTACTTGGAAGACAATGACTGTGGACTTCAATGTCGGTGCCATCAGTTTGAAATCGCTTCTCAAATCTGAGATCATTTGTTCAAACCTCCGTGCTGTCTTCACTTGATATTTGTCTAGTCATATACATCTTTGTTTAGGTCTGTATATTACTATATTACTAGTATAGATTATAGAAAGCCTTTAAAATCAAGGTGTTGTACTTATCCAATTGAAGGGTCCTTTTGAAAAGTATATTTTAAATTTTGTGACTGCCAGGAAAGCAATTCATTAAATGAAATTTCGATTTAGAAACATGATATACACCCCTGGTTATGTGTCATTGTGTCAGTAATGATTTTCACCACCATGTGTAAGTGTAACCATTCGACTGGTGGCATGTGTATCAATAATGAAATCAATTACTTACCTTTAGCGTTCATCATATTTGGAATCAAATATTTCCTTAACAGTTTTGTACACATTTATTATTTCTTAATCTATTATTTCCAGTCGACCTAAATGTCTTTTCATATCCCAGCTGAATTGTTTATTAAGTTGTATAAATACTTTGTCTCTCTATCTCTATGACCGCCTTCTTTCATCGAATCTTGTCCCTTTCTCTGTTTGTCTGTGTGCAAGCGCGTGAGATTCTGGAAGAGAGCGAGTGGTTGACGATTATGAAAAATAACATCTGGATAGGCTTGTGCAACATAATTTCTGACACGTCCTTTCTGGCTACTATTCTGGACAGTGTTTCAGGCTGCAATGGAGAATTCCAGATCCTTTCCAGAAGCTACCATGAATTTATCCAGGGTAGACATTCATTGAAAGGATGCGTAAAGTACAAGGTAGAACATATTTTTTTTTTAAATATATATTTTCAATAATTCGTTAGAAAAATATAGAACATGATCAATAACTTCACTCTCTGTCTTATTTAAGACTTCATGATAACCATTTTGCTGAATGTACATGTCTGGTCTTTTGCAGTCTGCAACTGAAAAAGATGATATGCCTCCTCACTCAATCCATATGTATCAAATCACGTTATTTACCTTTCTTTTACATTTTGTTAGATATGCTTATTTATGAATTGGTAAAAGTTTTGGCATTGTTATTGTTTTACTACAATTCCATGTTTACCATCCATTGGATATAACTGGATGTGGAGTGTCGAGTGAGAACTTTTGCAATCAAACTCTGGTTTATGATACATGGTGTGAATGATGCTTCAATTCTTATCCTGATGTGCACCTTAGCACTATTTAAAATGATGTTTCGTTTGTCCATCCAGGGTTGGAATCATTACATTGGCAGAATGGATCGACTGAAGACATGAGGAAGAATCTTATCATTTAAGGAGGAAAGCATTAGAGGCATGTTTGAGATGCCACTATTAAGTGGTGTACCTTTCAGGTTATCTTATTTTTGACTCCCTTTTTTGTTTGTTTTGTTGTTTCGTTGTTTCAGAAAGTTTACTTGAATTCTAGATTAGTTATTTTATCAGCTTTTCTGGCCACTAGAGGTTTCTAAGGTTGTTTAACTCCAAGGGCCTGGGATTACTTGAGGTTACCGCAAACTGGTCTGAACATTGTCCTGATCAACCTCATTTTTTGATTTTCAACCATCGTGTATTTGAAACGTCATCTTGGCCTCTTGATGTCTTCCTCCTTGCTTTATTCTTTACTGGCAGTTGCTTTGAGCATCGAAGCACTAATTGCCTTCGGTCTAATCAATTAGTTGAATCACCTTTGACCCTGGACATTGTCCCTTGTAGCTCATCAAACCCATCAGATACATAAAGATCTTGATAGGCATGACATTTGAGAAGATCCAGCAGGGTGGGTCTAGCAGATGAAGTGTAAACAATACCCGTTTGTGAGGGCTGTTTTATGATGAACACTTGCAAGACCCCCTTTAAATATTACTTTATCCTTACTGGAAATTGTCTCTGATGAGAAAATATTCGGATTGGCCTCATAGTTACAATCTATGATGCACGGGAACTCCATGTAGGGTGACGTCCCCGTTCTGGGAACGTCTGGAACTCCGGAACTCTGCCAGAACTCCACAAAATGTTCCGGGAATGGTGTTCAGGTAAAAGTAATGAGTCTGGAATTTATGAGGAACTTCCGGGAGACGCGTTCTCCCCTTTCGGAACATTTTGGAGGTCCCTGACCCCAATCTTAACCCTAGCCACTTATACTTAAACGGAGAGAAATATAAATTTGGATACTTTCAAGACTTCCAAACAACCTCAAAGATTTCATGGAACTCTGGTTTCTCAAGTACTTCCACATATTGATGGAGTAAATGTGTCCTTGTATTTATCTTAGTTATTGTCTTTCAATTTTGTCTAGTGTGTATTTATGTATCATTTACATTAGAATACATTTGTGTGTGTATCTATTGATATATGTATACATATATAAATATTTCTGCCGTTTCCCCGGCGTTTTGTCTCCCCAATTTTCGAAAATTGCCGTTCCGGCGTTCCCGTCCCCGTTTCGTCTCGTCCCCGTTCCCGTCTCAGTGCTACATAGGTTACAAACTTTCAGTTTAAGTACAGAGAGATTCGGAGTAATCTTGATGAGAAAATATTTGAATTGTACCCGCTATAGTTCTGTGGGTACACACCTAGGATTTGCACGGTGTCAGATGAATTGCCAAATAAGGGGAAACAACTAATATGGTTAAGCAGATGGATTGCTATTTAACTTCTCATATAGTAGTTCCATCACATGAAACAAAAAAACAAAAAACGAAGGCCCTTAGCTAGACGCTGACATCGTTGAGGTACAAGCGATTTCCCCTTCTGTCACTCATTTGGCCAGCTAAATCATTCACTTTCTGCTTCCTTCGCCATCTGTCCAGCAGACCAGTCTACTGTGCATGGTCAATTGAATTTGAAAACTAGTATTCTAGTAAAGGGAGAAGTGGAAAATCAGTGAAGGGAGAAAGTGACTTGTTTCTTTTTGTGAGAAGTTTATATCTTACCAAAGGCTTTTTGGCCTTACATGGCGGTCTCCAACGCTTCCTTCTTAGATTTATACCTCTTCTAATTTTGGATTGAAAAGTTCCTTAAGTTTTGGTGATGCACACGTTGCACAGAATATCTTAGAGTCATGAAAAGGACAACGTGAGTAAAATTATTTTTATCAGCTCATTTTCCTGTATACAGAAATAATGAATTAAACCTTTTAAGAGAGATTCTACCTTATATGTCTTCCCTGCTCGCTCGCCACTTAGACGTGGTGACTTTTCCACGAAAGTCCATTGTGGATAAATCCATGGTAACTTTTGTACAGGCTGTTTTTGGTTTTGCTCAGGATTAAAATAATTGTACATGCTCCAGTAGTACATTTTCCACTGCCACTCCAGCCACTCCTGGCACTGAGGGCAGATATGGAAGTCTGCAAGGATGGTGCAGGAACCATGTTACCCCATCCCCCCAACATGTTTTCTTCATGATTATTTGCCATTCTCTCTCGTACAACACAACCTAGGTCCCCTCCAGATGAAAGGAGTTTGTGTTGACATTGGGTAGAGAGGTGCCTGATTTATGCAACATAATGTTAGTGAGGCTGAATTATGGTAGAGAAGAGAAGATTAATATGCAAATATTGACGTCTCTATGATATGCATATTAATGTTCTCTTTCCTATCATAACCCAGCCTTATTGACCTAATGTTGTTTAAATCAGTGCCCTCTCTGCCCAATTCTTGTCAATACAATCTTCTTTCATCAAATTTTCTTCCTTTCGCTATTTGTCTGTGTGTATGCACCTAGGTTGTGTTGTACGAGAGATAATGGCAAATAGTCACGATGAAAACATATGGATGGGATAGGGCAACATGGTTCCTGAAACATCCTTGCAAACTTCCATTCTCAATGCGGGTCTGGCCGAAGGGATGGCATGGATCTGCCCTCAGTTTCAGGATTGGCTGAAGTGCAGGGGAAAACGTACGACTTGAGCATGTACCACTATTTTAACCCTGAGCCAAACCAGACAGGCAGACACAGCCTGTACAAAAGCTACAATGGATTTTTCTAGGATAGGCTTTCATGGAAAAGCCGCGTAGAAGTGGCGCAGAAGCAGGGGAGATATATAATGTAGAATCCCTTTTAAAGGTTTAAATCAATATTTTTATTTAAAGGAAAATGAGTTGATAACCAAAAACTTCATGTTGTTCTTTACATGACTATGACATTCTGTGCATCACCATAAATTGAAAGTGGTATAGATTAACGAAGGAAGCGTTTGAGGCCGCCGTGTAACGGTGTAAGGCCAAAAAGCTCTTTATAAGATATAACATTTCTGGAAAAAAAAAACAAGCCACTCTCTGATTTTTCAACTTCTCCCTTTATTTACTTTCAACTTCAATTGACCATGCAAAGGAGACTGGTCCGAGGGGCGAAGGAAGCAGAAAGTGAGTGATTCTGCTGGACAAAGGAGTGAAAGAAGGGGAAATCGTTTGCACCTCAACGATTTCAGCGTCTCGCTATGGGCCTTCAATATTTTATTTTCCTTACCTGAGAGTAAATGACATAAACAACCCCTGAGGTATGGCTAATTACCAAGAAGCTACCACGTGGGTTGGACAATGACCCAAACCACCCCTCCATTAGTCCAAACTTGTGACACATCCTACCCCTCCATCCAATTCCCTCCAGTTAACACATGGGTCCATACCAGTTATTATATTTGACACTTTTGCCCTCAACAATGCTTTAATGACATTTTTGCCCCTATTTTTTTTGGCTAAACTCCCTTTTCTTCTACTTCCTCCATCCTTCATCTTCTTCTACCTCCTTCCAAAACAAACACCCTACTAGCAGTACCACCACTCCCAAGAACACCAACACCAACAACAATTACAAAAAAACCCAAAAACCTATTACACCTCCTCCTCCTCCTCCTCCTCCTCCTTCTCCTTCTTCTTCTTATTCCATTTCCACTTCCAATTAATTGAAAGATCTCTTTGTAATTCTGTAGAACTCTGCTCTGTGTAGGGTTTATGTCTTTCTCCCTTCACTCTCTAATGGGCTTTTTATCTTGTTAATCGTTTTCTCTCCTCTAATTCGTCGTTGTGTTAAATAAAATAGATGAAGGACTGTTTTGATAGTATTGTTAAGTAGAAAGGTATTTTGTAGTCAGGTTGTTATGGTTAGTTGTTTTGTTAGTTTGTTAGGAGCTGTAAAGTTTTCTGTTAGATAAAGTGTATAAAATCTGTAATCTCTCATCCTCTTTAACGAAATTAATACAGTTTTTCCCTCTTTCACATTTTCTTTCAAGAACCCAGTTCTTCACTGCTAGCTTCCTTGGTAGAGAAATTCAATTTTAATATATTATTTTATGAAAAGCATTTACTTTCCGTGATAATCATACAATGGAACAAATGAAGAGGATCTAGATTCTTGGCATAAATCTAACTCTACATAGCTAACGTGATCTAACCTATGATGTAATCTGTGGAGATATCTGTTTTGAAGCCTTGAGAATTAGATTGAGATTTTTATGTAGTTACCTTGAAGAAAGAAGCACAATCTACTTCCCACTACAAACTTTAACATAGAGAGGTTCCGGAACATTTTGACATTCAACCATAAATACTACGTTTAAGACGAAGTATTGAGGTACATTTATCCCTTATCATCGCTTTCTTATCTTTGGAAGGTTATGTTGTCTTGAATTTTCTCTAAACTTGCAATAATTTAATTTCTTGCTACTTTAGTATTCTACTTTCGTAAAATAAATTCACCAAAGTTCCAAGTCTATCATGAATATTGCACATTGAGAGGTTCCCATTAGATAATGAATTGCAGTGCCACAGGAATTTATGTACTCTCTGTTATGACTTGTTCATGTCAACTGCTGGATCTTAAGTACTAGTTCACGGATAGGGATGGTTTTAACCTTGAAACTGAAGGGATCCATGTGGCCTCTCATTTATCTATATTACCCTAAACAAAACGACATGAACTTGTGAGTCCTCACTATATCCGATACCAGCTTGAGAGACAAATGCATGGCAAGTATCCAAAAACCTTTTTCTTCATAGGTAAGTATTCAAAAACCTTGAACAAACATATAAAAAGAAATCATTTCTTACCTGTACCTCCCGAGAATGTAGTGAGATATAATGACCATTGACTCTGTACTCCCAATTCTGATAAGTTACATCCATCGCAATCCTGCCTTGAAATCCACCATAAAATTGAAAGCATAGAAGTGAGACACCACAAATTATCTCTCTGTTAAGATTCTGCTGTCATCACATAACGTACATTCAAAATTCGACACCTATCAAATGTCTCCGTTGGACTCTAAAATTTGAACTGAAATAGCTTTCTCAAACTTTTATTTGAACCATAAGAGTAATATTGAAGAATCCCAACCTGAAAATTTGCTCTTATCATAGGGAAAGTTGCAAAAGAGAAATGATACTCCTAGATCTGAGAAGAGCTAATGGTCACAAGCAACAGATAAACGCAACATCACATCTTCAAATCGATAGAACTTTAGTGATGTAAAAGAACTTGCGAAGAAGATAGCATGGGTGAAATCGCATACAATTGCCAAATAATGAAGAACGCCGCTACTTGAAAGAGAAGGTGTGTGGAGCTGGAAAGTGAGGCAAACAAAGTTCTTAGCGATGAATTTCTTGGCCCGTCAAAGGCTTTCTCAGATCCCGAGCAACATAACCCAGCCCACAAGTTCAGGCCAAAATCGTTTGCGCTTTTCTCGTTTTCTATCAAGTCTGAATGATTAACTAAATTTGCAAACTTTAAGCTTTATTGACCATGGATATTCACAACAGTTGCTAGAAAGACCACATGTGAGAATATTTTACTTTATTAAAAGAATGAAATGAATTAAACTTGAAAGATTGTGAAAGCAATCACTATTCTATACTAAAGCAAATGTTTGCACATCAACATCTTTCCAAGTATGATGTTCGCGTAACACCACCATCAGAAAACAATCAATATTCGAGATTAAAGGAATCATATATTTGCCCGTCAACTTCTTTCCAAGTATGATGTTGGTGTGACACCGCCATCATGTCTGGATAGCTAATCGCTTACGTAGACATCTTAATCACCAGGTATTCTAAATATAGATGATGAAGGAACATGACTGGACCACTCAACATGCACTTCCAAATTTCCTGAAAGCTGTCTTTTAAAACAAAGAACCAGACTCAGATTTACTTCATTTTTGTGAAATATGCATACATTCTCTTAGTTGGAATGTGTATCTTACTCCATCTGTTTAAATACTATTAAGATTTGACTTATAAAACTCACACAAATTCCCTTTCTTTTCTTCTAGGTATTGTTTCCAATTCTAAATAGCGAATTATGTTAACATTAAAGACCTTAACATTATATGTTGAGTAAATGGATTTGGGCCTGAACTTGTGGACTTGGTTATGTTGCTCGGGATTTGAGAAAGCGTTCAAGCCCAATTGTCAATGAAATTGTCGTTTACTAGTATCATGGTTGAACTTATACTAGTATCATGATTGAACTTCTATAAATTCATCGCCACGGATTTTGTTTCGCCTCACTTTCAAGCTCCACATACCCGCTCATTCGTAGTAGCAGTGCTCTTCTTTGATTGAAAATTGTAAGCGATTTCACCCATGCTATCTTCTTCGAAAGTTCTTTTACATCACTATAGGTCTATCAATTTGAAGATGTGACGTTGCGTTGATCTGTTGTTTATGACCATTAAGCTCTTCTCAAATCTAGGAAAATCATTTCTCTTTTGTTTCCCTAAGATATGTGCAAAATTTTCTGGTTCGAATTCTTTAATATTACTCTTATGGTTCAAATAAAAGTTTGAGAAAGCTATTTCAGTTCAAGTTTAGAGTCCAACAACATGTGACTGGTGGAATTGTTGTCTGGAATGTACCTTGTGTGATGACAGGAGTAACTTAACAGAGATAATTTGTGGTGTTTCACTTTTATGCTTTGAATTTTCCGTTGCAGTTCAAAGTATTAGCAGAATTGATGAAGTCAATAAGAAGATCCAGCTCAAGTGGAGGAATGAAGTCAAGTTGTTGCAAGAATATTCACAAAGAAGAAGTTCTTGCTCAAACAAAACTAAATCAAGACACAAAGGGGTTTTTTTTGCCTTTTCCAGAAGTTCACTAAACATCAGACTCCTCTCTTGTGTCTGTTTTGTCTTTTACAAAAGCTTTGTGTCTAATTTGATATTTGTCAAAGTTGTTTGTAAATCAGGCCAACCTTTCTGGGCCTTAGTGTAATTTCTTACAAGTTGTGAACGGCTGTGATGGATCCTTATGATCCAACGGTCTGAAATAAGACCGTTGGTGTACTGGGGTATAAAACCCTCTCGGTGGCTTTAGGGTTTCTGTATCATCTTCGTCTTCCTCAGATTGAAGCGAAGCTCTGTCAAATTTTTCTAGAAATTCAATGAAATTGTTCTTTCTTTGTTTTGTTTGATTTCCTCTTTCTGGAATCGTTTGATTCCTTTCACAAAGCAGGATCGCCATGAATGTAACTTATCAGAATTGGGAGTACAGAGTCGATGGTCATTGCATCTCGCTAACTTCTCAGCAGGTAAGAAATGATTTGGTTCTATGCGTTTGTTCAAGGTTTTTGGATACTTTACCTATGAAAAAAAAAGTTTTTGGATACTTGCCATGTATTTCTCTCATGTTGGTATCGGATATAGTGAAGGACGTCCTCACAAGTTAATGTCGTTTTGTTTCGGGTAGTATAGAAAATGAGAGACCACATGGATCCCTTCAGTTTTAAGGTTAAAATCATCCCATCTGTGAATTAGTACTTTAGATCCAGCAGTTAACATGAATGAGTCATAACAGAGAGCAGATAAGTTTCTATAGTTCATGACAAATGAGAACCTCCTCAATGTGCAATATTCATGTGGACTTGGAACTTTTGTGAATTAATTGTACAAAATTATAATATTAATGATGCAAGAAATTAAATTATTGCAAATTTTAAGCAGTCCAAAGATAAAAAGCCGATGCTAAAGGATCGATTTATCTCAATTCTTCGTGGTACATGTATTTATGGTTGAATGCCAAAATGTTCTGGAGCCTCTTTATGTTGGAGTTTGTAGTGGGATAGTACATTGTGCTTCTTTCTTCCAGGTTACTACATAAGAATTTCGATCTAATTTTAAAGGCTACTAAACAGATATCTCCACATATTACATCATAGGTTGGATCACTTTAGCTACGTGGAGTTGGATGTATGCCAACAATCTAGATCCTCTTCACTTGTTCAATTGTATGATTATCACAAAAAGTAATAGCTTTTCATAAGATAATCTATTAAATTGAATATCTCTACCTAGGAAGCTAGCATTGAGCCATGGAAGTAGTGTACTGTTTGACTTAGTTTTGGATTTGATTCATGCATTATTTTTGTGTTTATTTTTAAAAATAATTTCCTGATATGGCATTATACTAGTAATTTACGTATTTCGTTAGAAGTTCTGAGCACATAATTACTTCCTTGAAAGGAAAAGTATATGACAAGCAATATTCATGGTGAACTAGAGTGTGTGAATTTCTGTGCAAAATTAGTACAATAAATCAAGGCTTTCAAGATTCCATTTACTCCATATTTCAAGTAACTTTGAGGTACAGTGAACTGAGTGGGAGCTGATTAGTCATGATTTATGGTTGCACTCGATGTCTAATGATACAGATACAGATAATGTGTCTATAGATAAGTTTAGCCAATGTACATTTTTTGTGTTAACCCGGGGACACGTCTGTTTGAAGACCCCAACATGGGGTCAAAATACATACTTGTTAAATAACCCTGAAGAAAGAGTTCCAAACTCCATTCATTCCCCTAAATTAATTTCAGTACAAAATATTTCTCAGTGTAAGTTTTTACCAAATAGCATGTCAGGTGTCGTATGTAAATATTTTACCGAATATGCATGTCAGGAAGTAGTAAATAGAAATATATAATTTTTTAACAAAATTCAAACTTGGAACTAAGTCAAACAGTACTCTACTTATAATTATTTAAACATAGCTTTTTTGCTATAGAAAACTAGGTTACTATATGTAGAGAGAAACAATTCATTTCTACAACTCGAAAACAACTGAGCAGAATTAGTTGGGAAAAAGAATATAAGAACATTCACATTTGGATGTCTGGAATAGAAACTCTTTATAAGATGAATAAGCTGACAAATTTGTATAAATCTTTTATGGAATTATGTTAATTCTTGGAAAAAATGCACGCCCTCTTGTCCTATATAAACATAGAGAATGCACTAACCAAATATAGATGTTTAGTTTGTAGAATTCAAGCTAACGGTGCTATCGTGTCATAATCTAATGCATATCTATTCTGGCAAAGATTTTTTTTTAAATGAAATTAGCATTTAATTCTATTCTTACGCAAATTATTATATTTAATAACTTATTATATCAGTTTGGTATCATGACATTAAATTAACTTGTGTCGTTAAATTATAATTACATTATAATGCCTATGTTCCTGACTTACATTTTATTTTTTATTAAATTATAATAACATATTGGCATTGCGACACTGGTTAAATCATACTTGCAATTCCATTTTGTGGTTACATTTTTATCTCTATAAATTTTGTCACTATTAATAACATTAAATTGTTTTCTACACCAGACTGAATTCTACTGACAAGTTTACAGTTCGGTGAATGCATTATTTGTTATACGCTGGCATGCCTGTGTTCCATAAAAGTTCTATAAAAATTTGTTGTCTTAGTAGTCATTTACGAGTTTCGATCCGAGACCTCAAAATTTGAGTGTTCTGCTCTGTTGTTTCTGAGTTGTTTCTCTAATCATCTCCATCAAGAGTGTCTTCTTAACCTATATATATTCTCTCCCTTTCTCTATACGTCATTGAGCGACACTGCATGTGAAGAGAGAATGGAGGATGCGTGATGTGAGTATTTGGAGAGGCTTATGTAAACATAGTTTCTGACTCAATCTTGCAGGCCTCCATCATTGATGCCCAACCACCAGATCAGCTGGTGGTTGAAGAGTTACCCCCGAGGAATCCTAAACCTAATAAGCGGGCACGAGCGGCACGTGTCCAGAAGCAACCCTGGATTCGGCCAGGATGGACATACGTCGAAAGGACGCGCAAAAGTGGCAAGCGCGCAGGATCTAAGTACAGGGTATAGCGTCTTTCTTTTTGATGATTGCTTGTAATATCACTTGTGTCGCTATTTACAAGAATGGGTATGTGTACAGTGTACTGCTTTTCTCTAGTGAGTGTAACTGGGGTTTCACGAGTTGGAACTTGACTTGTACTACATGTCTCGCTCTCGACTTGATGGTTTATGTGGGGTGGTTTTATCTGCAGGAGTATTTTGATCCAACAGGAAAGAAATACAGAGCCAAGAAGGATGCTTTGAAGGTCTCAGAAAGGAGCAACTAGTTGCGGAGGAATGAAGGCATACTCTGCAGTCTCCTCTATGTTTGCTATTCTATTCGTAATATGATGATGGCTGTATTGAGAATTTTGTTTCAAGACTTTTGGAGGGAAATTGTGAGTTGTTAAAAGATCTCTTTGTGGTTATGCAGAACTCGGGTTCTTTACTATTTAATTTCAATACAAATTAATTGGTGTGTTTGGACGAGCTTAAATCAGCTGAAATTATATCATTTGTTTGGAATGAGTGGTTGAGGTGAGGAGAGACAGTCTCTCCTCATCTCAACCACTCACTCCGATAAGATGAGGAGAGAGTCTGTCTCTCTCCTCATCTCAACCAGCTCATTTGATTCTATCTAAGTAAAATCAATTTGTGGTTTCACATTGGAGGAGAAAGTTGCTACCGACTTAGAATATAATCATTTTTTTTGCCCGAGGCGATCTCAGATTGTGTGAAAAACTTTAGAAGTGTTGTAATATCTTGAAATGTAGTGTCAGTAAAAAAAAAACGCGCTATTATCGACCAAACGGAGATGAGATACCTTATGTTTGCTCCTTGACGCTTTAACTCCTCAAAGCTGCTTGTAAGCTACTGTTGCGCTCAACATCCTTGACAGCCCTAGCCGCAAAGACAAAATAGGTAAGGAGAACGGGCAACCTTGACAAAGGCTCCACCCATGATCACTTCTCCACTCAAATTGAATGAGTATCGCACCGAGCTTATATACTTTCGGCCTAGAGTAGTCCGCTTTGCACCAATTAATCATCGTAGCTTGCAAGAATAACCATCCGACGTGAACATATACTTTAGTCATGACGACTTTGAGAGCAATATACCCTTGCTTGCCTTTGACCCTCATTTTTATTGTATGAATTATTCAAAAGTCGCTAAAATATTATCCGCAGTCTATCTTTTAGAAACAAATGCGCTATATGTTTCCCTATAATTTACGGTTAAAAAGGATTAGCAATTGATTTTGCCACCAGCTCGTAGACAACTGTGCAAAGACTAATTCGTCTGAAATTCGATAATTTCAAAGAAAGAACCGCTTTCTATGTGTGGTTTGTAATAGGTTAGTGAGATAATGGACTGGAAGTTATCTGGTGATAGGGTTGAAGTAGAGGTGTATGAACCGTCACTATTATATATCCCTTCAAGTAAGTGTTGATAATTTAAAAAAAAAATGTACGAAATTCCACAAAACATGTATTCTCCTTTTTAAATTGTATAAAAGGATGGGGACATAATTGGAAGCTAAAAATGCTTCACCAAATGACACCTATGTTGATGTCATAAAATGGTAGAACAATGGGTTTCAAAATTCTCATTTTAAGTGACATGGAACATCTAATATAATAATTACCGCTCTAACTCTTCTCTTCTCCATCATTTGATTTTTTGACATTGTTTGACTCGTATCTGGAGTTACTTTGATATGGGGGTTTGGATCGCAAAACGATATGATCTTTAGATATTTTTTTCATCATTTTATAGAACAACTTTTACTCTACATCAGTATGAAAAAATTATCAAGGAGTTGATCATTTACGGGAGGGGGGGGGGGTTGGTATGATTTATACGCAGCTTACAAGTCAATTCTGAATTATAAGTTGAAGACAGCTTAAAAACTGTGTTTAGTGTGCGACTCATAAGCTGAACTTTTGAATTTGGACTTATAAGTTCATACTGTAAAAATGAACTTATGAAAAAGTTGAGTTTTTGAATCTTTTCTTGAAATTTTGACTTAACAACTTTTACACCAAACACATACTAACTCCGTTTCGCCAGATTCTTCAAAATTGCCATTTTGGGTGTTTCGCCAGATTCTTCAAAATTTCCAAAAATGAAAACTTTGAAACTGACAAAATACAACTATACCCTTTGTAAAAAAAACCCAAACCTCAATTATAATTGGGCTTAACTAATCAGGTTTAGTACTAAACCTGATTAATCAAGCCCAAAGTGTATTTTGGGCTAAATAAACAAACAGATCAGCCCAACCACCCCAACCACTTCTGAACCCAAAATTAAATTCATCAAACCTATTTCTCTTCCATTACACCCTCTGTGAACATGTCCTTCCCCAATTCATTTCATCTTCGTCTCTCTCACTCTCCATCTTCCTCCGTCTCTCTCTATGCCTCTCCGCCTCTGTGACTAGGGTTTCTTGTGTTCTTGAGAAACCCTAGCAATTCACCCACCCCATCGCAAGTTCTGATACTACTTGCTCGATTCCTGACACCAAATCAACCGAAATCGATGAGTTGTGTGGTGGAACGAGATGATATGGACCTTGACGAGTCCGATCTGATATGGATTAATGATGCATGTTGGAAACCGATGTCTTTCGATGAGAATCGCTATGCCCTTTTCCGATTCATGGCTATTCTAGTGTCGGCCATGCTTCGCACGGCGCCGGAGAATCCAACCGTCGCCGCCTTCGAGGATGAGCCGGAGAATCTAATCGTCCCCGACTCGGAGGATGACATACCGGACACGGAAGATGATGAACCGAACCACCGCCCGAGATCCAACCGTCGCCGCCTACAAGGGGGAAGTGAATAGAAACCCTAACTCTCTACTCCATCTGTTTCATCAGATACTTGAAAAAATTCAGTGCAAATGGATCTGTTCTGTGAGAAACCCTAACTATCTCTCTCTCTGGATCTGTGAGAAACCCTAACTATCTCTCTATTTAGATCTTGTTGTGATCTGTTGTTCATGTATATTACCTGTTCTGAATTGTCTTGTTATGTGATCTGTTGTGATCTTGTTATGTGATCTGTGATCTTGAAGTATTTGATGCAACAGAGGGAGTATGTTATGCAATGCAATACCTATTGTGATCTAATTACATGGAGTACTTGTTGAGCTGCAATACCTATTGTGATCTGCAATACCTATGCTGTGATTTACTTACATGGATTACATGTGATCTAATTACATGGATTACTTGTTGAGCTGCAATACATGTTGATGCAATACCTTTACTGATCTGCAATGATTACATGTTGTGATCCAATTACATGGATTACTTGTCTAATTACATACCCTACCTGTTTGTGGCATCATCACTCAATGAGGAGATGTCCTAGAGTGTTGATCCAATGATCACATATAAACAGGTTCCACCCCTTGTGATGCAGGTTAGCTAATGGTTGATCAAACACAACCACCTACCTACATTATATGTGATGCAGGTTAGCTAATGGTTGATCAAACACAACCACCTACCTGCACAACAAGTGATGCAGGTTAGCTAATGGTTGATCAAACAACCACCTACCTGCACAACAATGTGATGTAGTGTTAGCTAATGGTTGATAAAACACAACCACCTACCTAAATTATATGTGATGCAAGTTAGCAAATGGTTGATCACACAACCACCTACCTGCACAACCATGTGATGAGTAGTTAACCACCTACCTGAGGGTATTAGAAGCAATTGAGAAATTTTGTAATACTACACTCTTGCTTCTTGGTTGTAGATGAGTGTGTACCTTTTAGAAGTGTGTGTTAACAATGAGTAGGTAGTCATGCAACTCTTGTAATACAATCAAACACTTCTAGTACTTATAGGTAGTGAAGCACTCAATACAACCACAAGTCTGTGATGATGTTACATTCTGAGGCTTGTACAAAATATACAGAACTAGTTACACATTCTGTAATTACAGTTGTGTCTCTACAAGAGACCAAAATATACAAAAGCAGCTCTGAACTTGTTGTTAATTGGCATAACCAAGAGCCTCCATTAGGATTGGATTGTCTATCTGCACCCCATTGTGTTGCAGATACTCAATGCAATCCTTGACAAGTTCTTTGTCAACCTCCAAATCTCTTGGTAGAATGCCTAATGCTCTGAGTCTTTCTTTCCCCATATGTCGTTGGGGGTACTTGTTGTTTCCCTTAACCTTCTGACCTCAATCATGCACATTTGGCATGATAAAAACAAATCATCCAAGGTCTGATGGTCTAATGCTTCAAATGCCATTTGTACTGCTTGATTTAGTTCTTCTATGTCATCTGTTTGCATCTCCTGCTGCAAGCTTTGAATTGAACAAAAGAATCCTAGATCATTGACATTAAGATCTGGACTTCTTGCTGGTTGATTGACAATGGTGATGTTAAATCATCACTTTTACAAGCCACAAACAATTCTATATCATTAGAACCAATGTGACATGGTGCATTGTCTTGTTGAATGATTATATTCTTTGGCAGGTTTGGAGGTCGGTGCCTCTTGATTGCTGGAATTATCTGAGATAGCATCATGTCCCTCATTACACTTCTGTTAATTGAAGCTATTGGCCTCTGCTCAATTGTGCCTCTTGGTCTGTTAGATGAACTTCTTTGTGCTTCATAATCCTCCACAAAGGGCCATATACCTAATTTTCCATCAAATAAAACTTCACCATTTGATCCATAAATAGGTCTCATCACTGCACACATAAACATGAGTTTTGGAATGAAAGCTTTGTTGATGCATGTTCTGTGTGGACTCTCTTCATCTGGTAGCACAATATACCTCTCTGATTTGGATTGAGTGTGAAACCATTTTTCATCTATGATGCAAGAGAAATCCATGGTCTTAAACACAAGTCTCCCATCTGCATGTACTGTGATTGATTGAACACACCATTTCAATCTTGCAATTTTGTGTTCTTCCCTCAGTAGTGGCTTAACTGCACTTGTAGATGTTCTCAGTTCTCCATAATTCTTCTTTCTCCAAACCATGCTTTGGCTAAGTCCAGCATGTGCTGCAAGAAACTTGGATGGTGATTGATTAAATGATGATATACATTGACATAGCATTGAACATGTGTTCTTATTTGATTGTTTTAGTAGTTTTGGTATGGCATTAGTGATGAAGTAATTTATGAAATGCAACCAACTTCTGAAACTTTGTAATCTGTATGAACACTCATTGTTATTGTCATTTCTGATAATCAAATGGTTACAACAATGTTTGTAAACCATGCTTTGGCTTATTATAAGTGTGCTGCAAGAAATTTGGATGGTGATTGATTTAAGTGATGATATACATTGACATAGCATTGAACATGTGTTCTTATTTGATTGTTTTAGTAGTTTTGGTATGGCATTAGTGATGAATTCATTTCTGAAATGCAACCAACTTCTGAAATTTGAGTAATCTATATGAACACTCATTGTTATTGTCATTTCTGATAATCAAATGGTTACAACACATGAATTGTAAACCATGCTTTGGCTTATTGTAAGTGTGCAGCAAGAAAATGGATGTTGATTGATTAAGTGATGATATACATTGACATAGCATTGAGTATGTGTTCTTATTTGATTGTTTTAGTAGTTTTGGTATGGCATTAGTGATGAAGTCATTTCTGAAATGCAACCAACTTCTGAAATTTGAGTAATCTATATGAACACTCATTGTTATTGTCATTTCTGATAATCAAATGGTTACAACACATGAATTGTAAACCATGCTTTGGCTTATTGTAAGTGTGCAGCAAGAAAATGGATGTTGATTGATTAAGTGATGATATACATTGACATAGCATTGAGTATGTGTTCTTATTTGATTGTTTTAGTAGTTTTGGTATGGCATTAGTGATGAAGTCATTTCTGAAATGCAACCAACTTCTGAAATTTGAGTAATCTATATGAACACTCATTGTTATTGTCATTTCTGATAATCAAATGGTTACAACACATGAATTGAATAGCATTGACATAGCATTATGATTGAACACATGAATTGAATAGAACAATGAGTACCTGCAAGTGTTCTAATTGTCCTTGTATGACACAACTCCATGTCTCGGATGAATTGTGTGTCAATTTGGATCTTTGGCTTCTTATTGCCACAAAACCTTGGCTTCATCTTCATGGGAGCACCCTCTTTGTCACATGACTTTAGCTTTTCCCAGATAGTGTAAACAGTTTTTAAACTGACACTCCACTTAGATGCAGCTTCCTCGGCAGATCATTTGTTAAGCTTCATCACTGTGGTGTTTAAGTGTGCTGTTTTAGAGCTTTTTTGCAACAAAAAACACTTGATATACTCCTTCTGTTCTTCATTCAGTCGTTTTTTACTCATTTTGCTAATTTATGTTTATTTTGTTGCAGGTACACTGTTCTGCACATGAAAAAGACAGAGGAGAAAATCAAAGTGAAAGAACTGGAGCTCAAAAAATGGAGCTCAAAAAATGGAAGATTTTACAGAGCATTACCGATTCTCGGAGATGGAGGAAAGTACAAGTACTATTGACAAATGGAGAAGAAGAAACTGCTACATCTTCTTACATTTCTTTTTCTTCTTCTCTTTCTGCTCTTTGTTGTTGGCAGCCTCTGTTTTTTGTATTTGTAATGTTGTTCATGTTCTCTCAAGAACCCAGTTTTTTGGGTTGCAGATGGTATTACATGGAGTCTGAACCAAGACTCTTTAAATAGAGTTGTGTTTTCACCTCAATTTGGAGGGAATTTGAACTTTGGAGGGAAACATTTGGTGATTAATTGCCTGTTAAATTTGGGTGGGAAAGGGCTAAAAATAGCCACATGTTTTCCACTCACATTTTTTTGTGTGAGTCACAGGGGTTAAAAGGGCTTTTAGCCCCATTCCTTAATATTTGTGCCCAATTATAATTTGAAGTATCTGATGAAACAGAGGGAGTATACTACTCCGTCCCACCTCTTTTGCACCATTGGACTTTTACCACTATTCACTGAGTCAATTTGACCCGATAATTTGGATAGCAAAACTTTGTAATTTTTAGATAATTTTTTTTAAGTGTTGTAGAGTAATTATTATTCTACAAGACAATAAAATATTACCTAAAAATTATATCATTTTGCGACCCAAATCACCGGGTCAAAGTGACCCAGTTGCGGGTGAGAAAGTCCAATGGTGCATTTGAGTTGGGACGGAGTGGTATATTTTTTCTTCATTTTTTTGTCATAGACTTTTTTGCATAAACTTATAAGAATATAAGTTGCGAATAAGTTATACCAAACACACCACCCTTAGCTATCCAAATAACTTTTTCCATTTTTTAATTCTCAATCCAAACACACGAGTGTTTGTTTTCTTCTTCGGCTCGATTATTTCTTCAAACGTTAACAAAAAAATTCCTCTTCTCTGACTTGGGGTTTCCTGTTGAAACATCATCCTTGCGAGGCCTTTCTGGAAGTCGGAGAACCCATCTTAATAATTGCAGCAGTTCTCAGCCCCATCACTTAGTTCTCTGGTACTATTTTCCTTCTCTCCTCAATTGCTGTACAGGAAGTTATATTTTGGTTATTTTGCTGATTATTAGTGAAATTAGGGTTTGTTGCTTGATTTTTGATTTAGAGAGGAATGGAGGAGTTGATTTCTGATTAGATGACCATTTTAGGTATGGAAGTTCTCCCCTTGCTTGGTCTTGCATTGGTCCCCATACAAAGGGCCAACCCCTAATTTAGGAGTGAAGAATGAAAGGGAATATATGACCTACCCAAGTTTCCTCCTATTTACTTCCTACTGTTTGCTCAATGTAATTACTCCGAAGAAAGGACTGTGGATTTCGATGTGAAATCGCTACTGAAGTCTAAGATAACTGGTTTGTTATGAAAAGTAAATATGACACCGGATATTTTAAATTTTGTGTCTGCCAGAAAAAGCAATGGATTAAATGAAATTTTGACTTAGAAAACTGATATGCACCCCTGTTTATGTGTCACTCTGTTAGTAGTGATTTTCTCCACCCAGGTGTAACTATTCGGCTGGTGGCATGTTGTATTGATAATAAAATCAACTATTTATCTTTTCCCTTAATTGACTCGACGTATAGAAGTGAAAAATTGTGAAATACTCGACATATAGAACCCCTCTTAAATTTACTTACACAGTAGTATTATGTATGTGTTTTCTAAAAAAAAGCAAGTATTATGTATGTGTTCATATTTGGGTTTAAATATTCCCTTAATAGTTTTGTACACATTTATTATTTCTTAATCCATTCGTACCAATCACATACCTCAATGTTTTTTGTTCACTTTCCTTTCATTATCCAGCTCAGTTGTTTATTAAGTTGTATAAATATTTTGTCTCTCTATCTCTAAGAACTCTATCTTCTTTCATCGAATCATGTCCTTTACTCTATTTGTCTGTATACAAGCGCGTGAGATTGTGTTAGAAAGAGATTCGTGGATGAATATGAAGATAATATCTGGAAAGGCTCGGTAACAGTTTTTAACACGTCCTTGCAGGCTTCTATTCTTGACAGTGTTTCATCTGAAAGGGATGCACCAGTGAATGCCGAGGGTTGCAATGGAGAATGCATCTCTTCTTTACCTTGAGGCCAGCTAGACACATACCAGACTCTTCCCAGGAGCTACCATGAATTTATCCAGGATAGGCATTCATTGAGAGGAGGCGTAAATGTGGCAAGCAAGCACGGGAGTTAAAATACTGGGTAGAACCTCATTTTAAAAGTTCAATAATTTGTTTAAAAGAAATAAAATATGAGCTGATGAACAATGCTATCTGTCTTGTTCATGACTTCACGGCATTCTGTGTGTCATTCTATCTTGCAGGAGTATTTTTCATCCAGGTGACAATAACGAAGAAGGCTATGTTGGAGATGGTCAACAGGAGTCACAGGACAATAGGTAATAATACATTAGGCCTAAAAACCCTATGCTGTAACCTGCATTATATGCTCATGACAAAACACGCCAGCAGCATTTGTCCAACTTGCTGAAATGCTGTTGACATCTTCATTTCCTTCATGTTTTGATGCGAATAAGTGTTCTGGGAGTGATTGGATGCAAATCCCATTTCATGTTTGAAATTTATTATAAGGTCAAGTTAGTCTTTTGATCTTATGTTGTGCCTAAGTAGTATTCACGATCTTGACATTATATGAAATTTGCTATAATTAGTTGAATCTTGTACTTATCAACACAGAATCGTATTGTCACTCCTACAAAACTATGTTATTTCTAACTGCTATCATATTTGCAATAAAACATCAATAGATGATGTAACCATTTTGCTGAGTGTATCATAAAGGATGTGTAGGTGCGACTTGTCTGGTCTTATGCAGTCTGCAACTGAAAGAGATATGTAGATCCACGTGTATCAAATCATGCTATATACAGTTCTTTTACATTTTGTTAGACATGCAAAAGGATGTGTAGGAATTGTTAAAGCTTTAGCATTGTTATTTTTTACTACAATTCCGTCTTTACCGTCCATTGGATATAACTGGACGTAGAGTGCGACTGAGAACTTCTGCAATCAAACTCTGGTGTATGATCCATTTTGTGGTTGGTTCTCCAAGATTCTTTTCCACATGTGCACCTTAGCCCTATTTAAAACTATGTTTCTTTTGTCCATTCAGGTTTGGAATCATTACAGTCAGAAAATGGATCGACTGAAGACACGAGGAAAAATCTTATCATTTCAAGTGGAAATTGAAGTAGTTTCTGAAAGCATTAGAGGTATGTTTGTGATGCCAGCATTAAGTGATGTTCCTTTCATGGTATCTTATTTTCGACTCCATGTCTCCGTGTTGACTCCCTTTTTCTTGTTTGTAGTTCGGTAGTTTGAATTGAGAAAGTCTAAATGCATTTAGATTAGATATTTTATCAGCTTTTGTTTACGTGAACATATTGACGGTTCATGTTTCAGTTGCTAGTGTGGAAAATCTTGGTAGGCTGTCGTGCTAATCACATAATCCCCCATCACAGCTTAATATTCCCATCTCTCTTGTTTGCAATCCCTCTTAAGCGGCATTGAAGAACGTATTCGGTATATGCAATCTCCTTCATAAATTCTGAAATTAAATCTGGGGTTGTTAATATTCCGGCAAAGCTAACATTTTGACCATGTAACCTGCCAACATGGCTTCATGATACCTGCCAAGCTTCACATGTTACCTGCCAACATGGCTTCATGATATTTTACGACTAAAAATCAATGTAAAGCCACTAAGACGATTTAGAACTCTTATACAATGAAGAGGTGTAGCCAAAATAAACTCGTGGAATAATCATCCATCAGAGATATCAATCATCCAACAATGAATTTTACTGCTTTCTATCAGTTCATAAACCATAATGAAAAAACGCAAATTCTAAGTCTATGTGCGGAACTCAGAATCTACAAAGGAAAGGAAAATGAAATATATCTCTGTAGAAATTCACTTACTTTTATAAGAAACTTTGAAGAAAATTGAATGATTTTTTAATGTATTAAAATAGCAGCCATGTAGTTAGGATATTTTCATTGTTGTCCCAACTTCATGTGCAATCTACACTCTTTCCATCAATTTCAGGTCAAATGACTTGTCATACTGTCAGCCCTAACAATATACTTAAATCAACCTGTACACACTTGCATAAATTCTTGAAGTTTAGATGACAAATATGATTACTATAAGAAATACATGAAATTGGATTGTGACGGTAAGCACAAGACTCAACTAACTATATCTAGGTCATGTTAAGGTCGAAATAGCTGAAATAATTTCAGAAATATTTGACAATTGAGTTCTCATTAACATGAAAGAAAAAGAATAGTTCATTAACATGAAAGAAAAAGAATGAGGGACAAACGATTTCCTCTTCCTTCTTTGTCCAGCAGAATAACCCAGTTTCTGGTTCCTTCACCCGTCCGGCAGACCTGTCTCCTGTGCACGGTCAATTAAGTGAAAATCAGTAAAGGGTAAGATGGGCTTGTTTCCTTTTGAGAATAGTTTATATATTACCAAAAGGCTCTTTTTGGCCACATCTAACGCTGCCTTCCTTGTTCTATACCTCTTTCCATTTGGATCGAATATATCTGCATTATGGAGATGCACAGATTGTCATATAGTGATGAACATGACAGTATGAGTGAAGTTTTTGTTTATCTGCTCATTTGTCCTTGAACAAAACTAATGATTCAACCTTTTAATAGATGTTCTACCTTTTATGTCTCCCCTGCTTGCTGGCCAGTTAGATGCGGCTTTTCGATGAACCATCCTGGATAAATCCATGGTAGCTTTTGTGCAGACTCTGTTTCTTGCTTCTGGTTGGCAGGGTTAAACAAATGGTGCATTGCCCAGTAGTACATTTTCAACTGCTACTCCTGGCATTGAGGGTAGATCCACGCCCTCTTTTCAGCCCGACCAGCATCGAGAATGGAAGGAACCATGTTGCCATCCTCTCCAGACGTTTTCATCCTCATTTACTATTCTGAAGAGGATGGGGCAACATGGTTCATGAACCGTCCTTGCAAACTTACATTCTCGATGCAGGTGGGGCGTGGATCTGCCCTTAACGCCAGGAGTGGCAGTGGAAAATATACTGCTGGACAGTGTACCACTGGTTTAACCTGAGCCACACACAAGAAGCAAAGAATGTACGAAAACTACCATGGATTAATCAAGGATGATTTTCGTTAAAAGCCGCGTCTAATTGGCGAGTGAGCAAGGGAGATGTACAAGGTAGAACATCTTTAGAATTAAATCATTGTTTTTGTTTAAAGGAAAATGAGCAGATAAACGACAGCCTCACTCATATTATCTTGTTCATGACTTTATGACATTCTGTGCATCTTCATAACTTGCTGGTATATTTCGATCCAAATGGAAAGAGGTACAGATGTCAGCGTTAGAGGCGGCCCGAAAGAGCATTTTGGTAAGACGATATAAGCTTTTCCCAATAGGGAATAGGCCCATCTCTCCCTTAACTGATTTTCACTTCAATTGACCATTCACAGGAGACGGGTCCGCTGGACAGGGGTGATGGCAACAGAAATTCAGTTATTCTGCTCGACAAAGAAGGAAGAGGTAACTGTTAGTCCCTCACCGATGTCAGCATTTTTTGTTTCTAGCTTACTGCCCTCATTTTGTTTTCATGTCAAGGAACTAATATAGGAGAGATTGAATGAGAATCCAATTGTCTATGTGTTTGAAATATATCATTTGTTTAGCCATATAAGCTGTTTTGACCTTCACGTGAACTAGATATAGTTAGTTGAATTCTTGCTAACTGACGCATCCAATTGAAGTCTTCTATTTCTTACCGTTACCATATTTTTCATCTAAACTTGAAGAATTGATGCAAGTTTGTTAAGGTTGTTTAAGTACTTGTTAGGGCGTAAAGTCTAACTGGTTATGTGGCCTGAAATTGATGAAACTTAATCCCACTGCTGAATTAAAGCCCCAAAGTCCTTTTAAGTTGATGTGACATGTGGTGCCTTAATGCATGTTGGGATACTTTTCTGGTCTAACTATAGTACCCACACTGATTTTCGGAGAGAAAAGCAAAGTGAAGGACTGTAAATGAAAAGAAAATGAAAATGTATTATAAGGAGCATCTCTTGAGATGAATAGCATTCTAGCTATTACTTATTTGTAAGCCATGGCAAGCTTCATTTTTTCATCTGTAAGAAAAAATGTATTCAACAAAAGAGGGGTAATTAAAACCGCAGATCGACTTAGGTGTTGATCGAACCTCACAGCGCATTTGAAAACTTCCGTCGAATTAAAGCTGTAAATTCTGTACAAACTGGGCCCTTAATTGGCGAGCAGACACTCTCTAGTCATTAACATACAATAATTCCGCTCCCTCCGAACTTGCCAAATTATACAAATCGGATCAACTCAGCCAAATCTGCCTTCAAAGCCTTGCAACCTGTTGACCAGCACTGAAACTACAGTGTTTCTTCTGAGCATTTGCACATTACACAGTACACACAAATTAGGTTGCCTGAACCCTGTTTTTTGTAGATTATCCAAAGGTAGGATAGCGTTTTTCACATCCATCCACCCAAAGAAATTTACTTTCAACGGAGTTCCTGATTTCCATATTGATTTAAATCAAAAATTATTCTCAGAAGAAACAGGATTAAATATAGCCCAGTCATGGAGAACTTTTCTTGACCCCAAAGTGCAATGGCAAGCTTAATTTCCCAAGACAATCTACTACGATTTGGTAAGGTAACCTTCTTTGCCCTCTCAGTGTACGTATATATTGGGCCTTAGTCTGTATATTGACACAGTATTGTATGTGGGGTCAGCTCTTCAGCTATCGCATCACTATTTTTGATATTTTATGTTTCGACATATAGTCAACTACACTCTTTCTTGGCTCGAAGCTGTAGAAGTGTGACTATAAGATCACTTGTCAGAACGGTGTAGGTATGACCCCAACTTTCCGCTATGCAGATATGGTTGTCCCCTTAACTGACCTGGAAAATTATAGAAGACTGGAAGCTCGTACATGAAATTTCATCAAAAACTTAAGGATAAGTTAGGTGCGATATACGTAAAATTACTAACATTCAGTATGGGGACAATTCAATTACTTTCACTTGGAATATATCTGCTTAAAATGTGATAAAGAACTTTTAAATTTGCTTACTAGTAATTATAGTATTCAATGCAAAGATGTAAATTAAAAGCATTTTGTTTAGGATGATATGCACCCCACTTTCAGGTGAAAGGTAGTATGGTTAATTACATTGCTTGTAATTTTTTTGTAATTGTACATTGTTATTTATCAAGTGTTGAAACCTTTGGCTGCTAGATTTAGTTTTGTTCTTGCATTCTTATTTTCGGTTTGTGTAATCTTCGCCCCCTCCCCATAATTTTCGGTTTACTTTAGACTGTAATTCATACTTAATCATATGGTCATGCATACAACACTGCCTTATTCTATGCAGTTAACATAGGATTATGCAGTTAACATAGGACGGACGTCCGGGAGCTTAAGATTCAAACACAGGTTGGCTGAAAACATAATTTGTTTATTGTCCATTAGAAAGATTATTTAGTGATTCACCTTCATGCTTTTTGTTTGCTCTTCGCGTTTTAGGCTAGTTCGCCAAATGTGTGACTTATCAGGATTTCATGTAGAAGATCGATGCTCCTTGAATTTCAACAAGATTCTGCCTTTTTGTTTACTGGTAAGAAGCTGATTCATTTTGGAAGTGTTGCTTCGAGTTTTTGGATCATTAACTCTCGTGATCTCTTCTCCGCCTTGTGATATCCATCTTATCTAGATACACTATAAGTCTATAACACATAGATATGAGAGGAAAAATCATTTGAACTATGTTTGGATTGGATGATTATTTCATAAGAGAAGAAAAGAATTTGTGAGACGCATCTTTCTCTCACATGTTTGGATAAGTCTTGATATGATATTGGTTAGAAAGATAAAAAATCACATCCCATTTTTATGTCACCAAAAGTGATTAAATTTGGTGAGATAATATACTGGTTAAACCACATTATTTGATTATACCAAAACTGCCTATTCCAAAATAAATTAAAATCAAATCACCCCTTCATTTCTCACCATTCCTAAAACAAATTATCCTATCTGTCTCTTTTATTTCTCATTTAGCTTGGCTTTTAAGTGATTTTTAGTATCTTGTAAAGTCGGATCAACATTAGCCTATTTGTACGCTCTGCAAATTTTCTATTTTTACTTAAAAATGAAAGAATTTTACTTTTCAAATCCTTGCATCTTAGTTAGGTTCTGGGCTTGCAAAAAAAGTAATAATATGAGAGTTCTTATTAAGCGGGAATATTTTGTTCTACTTTTGTGGCGTTGTATTGTTAAAAGTTGAATTCGGAAAAGTCTATAAAAGTTTCGTTCAATTTTATTCAATCCCTCATAGAAGAGTTTCTCTACATGGAAAACAAAATACAAAATGAGGCCCTTAACCAGAAAATGACATCGTTGAGGCACAAACGATTTCCTCTTCCTTCTTTGTCCAGCAGAATCACTCAATTTCTGCTTCCTTCCCATCTGTCCAGCAAACCTGTCTCCTGTGCAAGGTCATTTGAAATTAAAATCAGAAAGGGACAGATGGGCTTGTTTCCTTTTGGGAAAAAAATATATCTTACCTGAAGGCTCTTTTGGGCCTCCCCTAATGCCGTCTTTCTTGCTCTGTGCCTCTTTCCATTTGGCTCGAAGTATTCCGGCAAGTTATGTGATGCACAAAATGTCAGAGTCATGGAAATCAGCTCATTTTCCGTTATACAAAAATAGTGAATTAACCTTCTAATAGAGAATTTACCTTGTATGTATCCCCTGCTTGCTCTCTACTTTGACGCGGCTTTTCCATGAAAGTCCATCCTGGGTAAATCCAAGGCAGCTTTTGTGGCTTTGGGCTCAGGGTTCAAATAGTGGTACATACTCCAGTAGTACATTTTCCACTGCCACTCTAGCCACTTCTGGCACTGAGGGCAGATCCAAACCATTCTTTCAGCCTGACCAGCATCGGGAATGGATGTCTGCATGTTCAGGAACCATGTTGGCCCGTCCACTCCAGATGTTTTCATTGCGATTATTTGCCATTCTCTCTCGTTCACAATCTGTGTGCGTACACAGAGACAAATAGTGAAAGGGAGAGAACTAGATGAAAGAAGATTGTGTTGATAGAAATTAGGTAGAGAGGCTACTGATTTATACAACATGTCAATGGGGCTGGGTTATGATAGGAAAAGAACATTAATATACAAACATTGACGTCCGGCATAGAAACAAAAAAATGAAAGACTTTATATATTTCACAAAACTATGAAGGAAGCATGTAAATTCCGACCAATATTACCTTTTAGAGTTGGGGTATGTTTGCGGTATATATACCGCAAATACATATGTTGCCGCAAATATACCCCAACTCTTAAATGTAAATTGGTTAGAATTTACATATTTCCTTCATGGTTTTGTGAAATGTATTAAATTTTTCCATTTGTATGTTCACATGCCAGACGTCAATATGTGCATATTAATGTTCCCTTTCCTATCATAACCCAGCCTTATTGACATTATGTTGAATAAACCAGTCACCTCTCTACCCAATTTCTGTCAACACAATCTTCTTTCATTTAGTTCTCCCCCTTTCGCTGTTTGTCTGTGTCACATTGATTGTGTGTACAAGAGAAATGGCAAATAATCGCGGTGAACGCATCTATAGGGGATGGGGGCAACATGGTTCCTGAACCGTCCTTGCAGACATTGATTCTCGACGCTGGTCAGGCTGAAGGAATGTAGTGGATCTGCCCCTAGTGGCTAGAGTGACAGTGAAAAATGTACTACTGGAGCATTTATCACTATTTTTACCCTGGGCCCAAACAGACAGAGCCACAAAAGCTGCCATGGATTTACCTAGGATGGACTGTCATAGAAAAGTCGCGTCAAAGTGGAGAGCGAGCAGGGGATACATACAAGGTAGAATCTCTATTAAAAGGTTAATACATTATTTTTGCTTAAAGGAAAATGAGATGACTTCCATGACTCTGACATTTTGTGCATCACATAACTTGCATGAATACTTTGATCCAAATTGGGAGAGGTACAGAGCAAGAAAGACAGTAGTAGAGGAGGCCCAAAAGAGCCTTTACGTAAGATAAAAAAATCTCAAAAGGAATCAAGCTTATCCGTCCCCTCACTGATTTTAAGTTCAATTGACCATGCACAGATTCGCTGGACATGGGGAAAGGAAGAAGAATTTAGTGATTCTGCTGGACAAAGAAGGGAGAGGAAATCGTTTGTACTTCAATGATGTTATTGTCTGGTTAAGGGCCTCATTTTGTACTTTCGTATTTCATGTAGAGAAACTTTTCTATGAGAGATTAAATAAAATTGAACGAAATTTGTATAGACTTTTCTGATTCAACTTTTAACAATACATCGCCACAGAACTAGAAAAAAATATTCCCGCTCAATAAGAACAACTATATATATGCAAACCCACAACCAAACTAAGATGTAGATCTCACTTTACAAGACACTGAAAATCACATAAAAGCCAAGATAAATAAGAAATAAAAGAGATAGATTGGATAATTTGTTTTGGTAGTGGTGAGAAACAAAGGAGTGATTTGATTTTTATTTCTTTTTGCGTGGGCAGTTTTGGTATAGTCAAACAATATGGTTCAAGCAGTATCTTATCTCACTAAATTTGATCACTTTTGGTGAGAAATATAATGAGATGCGATTTTGTTATTCTTTCTCACCAAATTCAAAACAAGACTTATCCAAACATGTGAGAGAAAGATACTTCTCACAAATTCTTTTCTTTTCTTCTCTTATCAAATCATCATCCAATCCAAAGATAGTGCAAATGATTGAAAAAAAGGTTATGCTTCAAAGAAGGAGTAGAAAGCTGCCATAGATATCGACGCCACAAATTGCATCCCCAAAAACTGTATTTGGATTGTGCTTCAACTATATATAAAAAAAGATACTATCAGTTACATGATAGAAAAATGTAATTAGATGTATATCTATATAACAAATTAAGGTGGTGTGATTATCGAGATTCTGAAAAATTGTTGGAGGTAATTTTTTTTGAAGATCAATTATGTCATATTGCATATTGTTTCCGCAAAGTTGTGGACCACTTAAGAATTGAATATAAAATATGTTTGTGACTTTTATATTTGAAGAGAAACCATCCATTCATCTCACACAATACTTTAAACTTGAGAATATACTTTTATGTTACAAAACTCTTTACATTTTTTTTCGGGTAAATGACAGAAACCACCCTGAGGTATGGGCTATACCAACTTAGTACCCTGTGGTTTGGATAATACCCCAAACGACCCTTGTTACTAACAGAGTTTAAACGGAGGGAGAGAAGGTCTGTTATACCCTTTGTACTGAAGAAAATTTACACTCCACCACCGTAATTCCTGCCCCTTCATCGTCTTCTCCTTCTCTTTCTTGCCGCCACCACCATAACCGTCAGCCAAGCGGTCCCCAACCTGATTTCTCCAACTACACATATGTATCCCTCACCAGTCTCTTACTCGACCCCCTATCACATCAAACAAGACTCCAATGAACATGCAATCAGCTTTTCGTGAGAACCCTAGTCTCGAGAACCAATCTAATACATACCGATTGGGAAGACCTGCTTTCAATCGAATGATGGTTACACCTCACAAGGACAAGACAAAGCCAAGAGCAGCAGAATTTCGAGAGAGAACGAAAAAAATTGCGGATCGTTGGTGATGATGGCGCGTGTTTGTTTTAGTTCCAAGAACATCTGTCATGTGAATGAATGAGGCTTCCACTTTTGTGATATATGGTTCGATTTCACCGGACAAGGCTCTGGCCGGGTTGAGATAGGTGCATGATTTTGGGCTATCCGATGGAGAGGAAGATGACAAGAAGTTCTTGAAGAAGCTCAAACACCGGATCAAAGTTCTTTAGTTGTCCTTGCATTCTTTTGTTCCATCTGAAAGGATGGCGAGGAGGTTACATTAATTGCTATGAGGGGTAGAATTGTTAGCTTTGTAGAACCATAAGGACTGACTGTATAATAGTTTGAAAGTTAGTTACAAGTTGTTAAATGGTTAGTTAGCTTTGTGTTCACACTTTGAATATGGTCCGTTTGTATAAAGCTGATGTAGCTTTAGTTAATGGAACTAGTTCCTCTCTGAGTCTCTCTCTTTAAACAGGTTGCACTGGATAATAGTCACCTTGTACTTCCTCTGTTTCTTATTTAGTACTGATAAGTTTTTGTTGCGAAATAATTATTTTGTCCTCACATTTGTTTTGTGTTCAAACTAGAGTCGGCCCATAAGCTACCATGGTGCAATGACGGGACAGCAATCCCTCCCTTTCTGGATGGATTGTCTCATGACAGGCTTGTTTTGAAACGAGGTGTAAAGGTGACTAGCAAACAAGCAGGGTCTAAATACAAGGTACTACTATAACCTATTTCAAGAGTTTGCTCATTGTTCTTTTTGAATAATATGAGATAGTGAGCAGTAGCCTCTCTCATATCTGTCTTATTCATGACCTTATCATGCACATCATGTGTATCATCCTATCGTGCAAAAGTATAATCTTCGCCCCCTCCCTGTAATTTATGGTTTACTTTAGAATGTAATTTATACTCTATAGTTCATAAAGGTCATGTATACAACACTGCTTTTTTTTTTTTTTTTTTTTTTTTTTTCAGTTAACATGGGACAGACGTCCAGGAGCTTAAGATTTAAAAGCAGGTTGAATAAAAGCATAATTTGTTGATTGTCCATTAGAAAGATTATTTAGTGATTCACCCTCATACTTTTGTTTGCTCTTCGCAGATTTTAGTCTAGTTGGCCTAAGAGGTGACTTTTCAGGATTCGGAGTACAAGATCGATGTTCTTTGAATTTTCAACAAGATTCTTCCTTTTTGTCAACGGGTAAGAAGTTGACTCATTTTGAAGTGTTGCTTCGAGTTTTTGTATCACGAACTCTTCTGATCTCTCCTCCGCCTTGTGATTTCCATCTCACTTATATACACTATAAGTCTATAAAGCATAAATATAAGAGGAAAGTTCATTTGCACTATGTTTGGATTGGATGTTGATTTGATAAGAGAAGAAGAGAAATTGCGACTTGAGAGAAGTAGCTTTCTCTCTCATGTTTGAATAAGTCTTAATATGAGATTGGTGAGAAAGAATAATAAATCACATCCCGTTTTTTATTCTCAACTAAAATTATGAGATTTGGTGAGATTAAATACTGGTCAAATCATATTAATTGATTTTACCAAATCTGTCCATGCAAAAAGAAAATAAAATCAAATCACCCCTTCGTTTCTCACCACTCCAAAAAGAAATTGCCCTATCCATCTCTTTTATTTCTCACATATCTTGGCTTCTATGTGATTTCCAGTGTCTTGTAAAGTGGCATCAGCGTTGGCCATTTTTTTTTAATTATTTAAATATGTAAGAAATTTGTTTTACAAAGCCTTGCATCTCAGTTAGGTGGTGGGCTGGCAAAATAATAATAATAATAATAATAATAATAGAGTTGTTCTCATTGAGCGGAAACGTTTTTTTTCTACATCTGTGTCGTTGTATTGTTAAAGGGAGAATTCTGAAAATTCTATTAAAATTTCACTCAATCTTATTCAATCTCTCATAGAAGAGTTTCTTTACATGATAAAGGAAAACACAAAATGAGAGCCTTAACCAGCAAATGACATCATTGAGGTACAAATGTTTTCCTCTTCCTACTTTGTCCAGCAGAATCTATCAATTTCTGCCTCCTTCCCCCCTGTCCAGCAAACCTGTCCCCTGTGTGTGGTCAATTTAAATGAAAATCAGTAAAGGGAGAAATATGCTTGTTTCCTTTCGAGAAAATTTTATCACTTACCAAAAGGCTCTGTTGGGCCGCCTCCAACGCATCCTTTCTAGTTCTGTACATATTTCCACTTCGATCAAAGTATTCCTGCAAGTTGTGGAAATGCACAGAATGTCATAATGTCGTGAACAAGAAAATGAGTGAAGTAATTTTTTGTCAGCTCATTTTCCTTGAAACAAAAATAATGAGTTAAACTTCCATAAGAAATTTAACCTTAAATGTTTTCCCTGCTCGTGTGCCACTTCTTCGCTGTCTTTCAACGAAAGTCCATCCTGGATATATCCATGGCAGAGCTTGTGTCTGGCTGGTCCCAGGGTTGTAAAAGTTGTACCCACTCCAGAAGTAATTTTTCCACTGCCACTCCAGCCACTCCTGGCCCTGAGGGCTTTTCAGCCACTCCTGACATTCAGGACAGATCCACATCAGACCAGCATCGAGAGTTGACGTCTGCAACGATGGTTCAGGAACCATGTTACCCAATCCCCTCCAAACGTTTTCACCATGATTATTTGCCATTCTGACAAATAGCTGAAGGGGGAGAGGTAGATGAAAGAAAATTGTGTTGAAAGAAATTGGGTAGAGAGTTGACTAATTTATAACAACAGAATGTCAATGAGGCTGGGTTATGATAGGAAAGAGAACATTAATAGACGGATATTGACGTTTGTCATAGGAACACGAAAGTGGAGGGACTTCATACATTTCACAGAACTAAGAAGGAAATATGTAAGTTCCTACCAATATTACATTTAAGAGTTGGGGTATATTTGCGGTAAATGCTTCTTGATTCATCAATTCACCACTTCCTATGTGGTGACTCAATTAATGGAAAGAACTGAATGATTTATTTTATCAATGATACGCGTCATTTATTGAATGGTAGCACATGGGTGGTGAAAATCGCCAATAGTGTATCACTTACATGATAGAAAAATATAATTAAATGTACATCTACATAACAAATGAGGACGGTGTGATTGTCGAGATTCTTAAATGTGTTTTGGGCCGTAAGGTTGTTTTGATCTCAACCACTAAATTATTTCTATTAGGGAAAGCTTTTGAAAAATTGTTGGAGGTAAATAGTTTGAAATTCAATTTTATCACATTGCATACGTTTCCTCAAAGTTGTGGACCACTTATGTATTGAATATAAATATCGTTGTGACTATTAGATTAAAAGAGAAACCATTGATTGATCTCACACAAGACTTTGACATTTTTTTGCCATACATATATGCTACACTATAACATATTACTGACTACTGCAAACGCGGGAGACCATAACAATTTTTCATTTATGTTCCACGTAAAATTTGTGAATTGCATTCAAACAGAAATTACATCTGATACTTCATTATGATGTTCTTATTTTTTTGGTAGTGCCCTTGGGGATGGACAATCCACATAGTCATTGTCTTCCTGTTTGAGATAGTAACTGGTGGTGTGGCGGCGGCGACGGTGTTGGTGGTGTGGCGGTGGCAACAATGTTGGTGGTGTTTGTGAATGCCACCGCCACCGCCACACCACCAACATTGTCGCTAGACGCTGACTTTTACCAGTGCAACCTGTTGTTTCCTCTATGGAATTACTTGGAAGACAATGACTATGTGAATTTCAATGTCGGTGCCATGTGTCTCAGTTTGAAATTGCTTCTGAAATCTGAGATTATTTGTTAAAACATCGGTGCTGTTAGACCTGTCAAAGACAGCCCAGCCCATTTGCCCGCCCGTGCCCATTGCTTTTAAATGGGTTGAAACCCGCCCGTCTAAATAATTGGGTGATTGTTGCCCAGCTCATCTGAACCCGCACTTAAATGGGCGGGCATGGGCAGATAAATGAGCCCCGTCTAACCCAAAATTTTACCATTCATGTTTCACTTTTATTTTTTGAGAATCCTTAAATACATGATTTAAGGTGGTCTTATATAGTGTGGCTAGACGCTGACATTATTGTGCATCATGCTATTTTGCAGAAATATTTTGATACAGCCGGAACAAGGTATACGAAGAAGAAGGCTGTGTAACGATACCTTCTTTGTTCTATACCTCTTTCCATACGGATCAAAATACTCGTGCAAGATATGGTGATGCACAGAATGTCATCAAGTCATGAACAAGACAATATGAGTGAGGTCATAGTTATCAGCTCATTTTGACTTTAACCAAAATTGAGGAACATTTCAAAAGAGGTTCGACATTGTATGCCGACCCTACTCGCTTGCCTCTTAAATGGCGCTTTTGAATGAAAGTTCATCCTTGATAAATCATGGTAGTAGCTTTTATACAAGGGTTAAACCCATGGTACATTCTCCTCTGCCACTCCTGACATTGAGGACAGATCCACGCCATCCTTTCAGCTCAACCAGCATTGGTAATGGAAGTCTGGGAGGACGGATCAGGAACCATGTTGCCTGATCCTCTGCGGATGCTTTTTTCATTTTCATTTGCCATTCTCTCCCTCACGTGAATGAGCGTGTTGAGAAGTCCCACATCGGACATTCAAGAAAAAGAGAAGGGATTAATAAGTGTCCTGGGCTACTCCCCTCATTGTCAATTGGTTTTGAGGTGGCCCCTGGATTCTTAGAATACGTTTTCGTCTATCTCTGCAGTCTGCAACTCTGTGGATATATGCTTTTCTTGCTTGTCCAACCACGTAAATCTGAGAGTGATTCTAGTTTGTCTTGATATATCTGATTTCTTTACCTATCAATGAACTTGGGTTTTGGTTAGAGTTTCGATTTGTAATTTCTGTTCTTCCTATGCAAGTAGTAGGGTTTTATCGATTTTGATATGTGCCAGATGTCATATTCGATTGTTGATGTGGTGTGGCAGTTATGTTGATGTTAATTGGGTTGAGAAAAATGAGTGCAGTGGTGGTGGTGGTTGATGGAGGAAGCAGTGGTGATAGTGTGTCATCAATGGAAGTTCTGGTTCAGACTTCTGGACTTGGAGTTAAAAGATGTCAGGGGTAGGCTAGAGGTATGGATGGTGATGGCGGATTATGGTGAATGGTTATGGTGGTTAGACATGACAATTTGAAGTTGGTTATTGCATAAATGTTTGAATACCTTGACATGCATGTTTTACAGGGATTTATTCGCATTCGTGCATTGAAGTTCTGTAAAAATTTGTTAAATGTCTTGCTCGTTTAAGAGTTTCTTTTACACCAGACACCAAAAATTTAAATACAATCCATCCAATCCAATCGGGTTTTGTTGTTTTGAGTTTTGAGCCATGTTTTTACAAATGATGGGAGGAAAGGCAAAAGGGCAAGGTAGCAGGATCAAAGTACAAGGTAGAACCTCAATTATTTCAAAAGAAATCCATGCTTTTATGATCAGGAAGCAACAATGCTTTCTAAACATAATTTAGGTCTCATTTTTTGTTAGTTCTCTTTATCATTGGTAGCTTCTTTATGTCATAATACATTGTGTTAATTTGGATTGATGAACTGAAGTGTTGGCTGGAATCTGTCTTTGTTTAGTACCTAATCTCATCTATTAATTATCATTTTACTGTCTGTTTTGCAGAAATACTTTGATCCTGCCCGGAAAGAGATACAGAAGAACAAAGCAGGCAGCTTTGGAGGTTGTACAACTAGTTGTTGCCATTTACTCATATAGGAGCATCAAACCCAATAGTCCTCAAGGTCACTGTGATTTTGGTTCAATTTAGGAACTGGGAGTAGTTGAAGGGTCTTTTTCTTCTTGAGGTGGTGCATGTACCTTTCATGTCTGTGTGTGGACTTTGTGCGTTGACTATCCATGCTTGTGCGTGCTTTCATCACTATTCCATATGATATACTCTTATTGTTGTATATCATGCTGCGATGATGCATTCTTATTGTCAGCCAAAGTCAATGTTGGGTGTTGAATAACCCAAGTGACCCGCCTAAACCGGACGGGCCGAACTGAACCTGCCCGTAATATGTCGATTACGGGGCTATATATTTAATTTTTGGTAAATCATGTCCTATACTGAGCACTTAGGAATTTGAATATTAGTCAAGTGACCAAGCTCCATTGTTTATTCGTCGTCGAACTTTTGTGTGTCTGTACCTGCTTGAACCAAACCGGACCGAGCCAAAGTTATATGGTCATCGGGTTTTAAGGTATTTTCGGTAAATTTGGGTTCGAGTGTGATCTCAAAGACGGCTAGAAGACAACGATTTGAAGATGCAAGAGGAAGTTTTATCGGTACATGCGACAAGTTTTATTTTTTACTCTTCCTTGCATTGTGAATATATTGTATGTTACCACTATGGCACTACGTATGAGTAGTTCTTCATAGCCTGGGTAATATTTGAGTGACTAGACTTTTTTTTAGAATTACATCATATAGCCGGATTACAATCCGGGACCTTGTGTAGGGTTTTCAAACGCTCTACTACTAAACTAGCACTTATTTGCAGTGACCAGATTGTTAATTCTATTTTTATATACTATGAGGAAATTTTTGACTCCTGCAAGTTTTACTTAAATGGATGTATTTTTTTGCATTTATTGATTTTTTAGGGTAATAGACACTTTCACTCCTCTAGTTTGATCGAAAGACACTTTCACCGCTTTCAATTTGGAAAATTACACATTCACCATTTTAGTGTGCCGAATATTAAAAATTTATGTCCCATATAGTGATACCGTTAGTCTGGAGTTTGGATATATCACTAAATTTCTTGTCGGGACAAATTTGTCCCATATTATGCAAAATGTAAGGGTTACAATAGACTTTGTGCATGAATGGGGAAAATTTGGCTTCAAAACTATTTTGAGTGATGTAACCTGCCGAGACTAATGTCTTTACAATTGGGGTATAAATTATCTGAAGTTTTAACACGCTGAAAGAGTGAAAGTGTCATTTTCGAAACTAGAAGTAAGTGTCCTTCGGTCATACTTAGAGAGGATAAAAGTGTCTTTTTATCCTTTATTTTAGCTTCATTTATTGTTGTATGTCATCTATTTTTTCCCTTTCTTTCTACCTTCCTAAATTGTTTGTTTGCACCCACCAAGGGTGTTGTTGCACGAAAACATTGGTTGCTGAATTGTATTCCTAGAATTGTAACTCTAGATAGAAATGCACGCAGTATTAAATGCAGTATTTGCTGTATGAGTAGTATTCTCTAAAAAAAAAAAAAATGTTTGATTCCTTTTTTTTTCTTTCACTTCCATGAAGTAATAACATTTGTGATGTAAAACGTTTACCTATCCCCACCATTTAACCTACCAAATTTCTGAATCTCTTTCTCTCTTTCAATAATCTACCGCCTTGTTCCTTCACCTTCACACAACCTCCACCACCCCATCCAAACTCACCCACTACCCACCCACTCTAAAACAAATCGAGTGGTCTCTCCAGACTATATTAGGACTGCAACTAAGGCGGACTAGACGGATTGACACCCTTCTCCTAGCTCGAGCCCAGAGTTCTGTCAAGTCTACCCAAGCCCAGCCCATCCCGAGTTAAGAGCATTGTCTACTTGTCCAAGTCCGAATTTGTACAACTCAATTCAGTTTCGGGCTGAATTCGGATTAGTGCATTAAACTTAATATATTTTTTAATTTTTAAAACACAATATAATGATAAATTGTTAGTGAAAAAGAACACCAGATAATTCAAGGACAAAAATAAGATTAAAAACATCACTACTAATCAACTAGAAAAGTAACATATTCAGCTTCCTAAAAAAAAGTAGCATATTCATGTTAGATATGCTACATAATTCTCTCAAAGTATAATATTTATAGGTAACTATTATGCAAATCGGGCAATTAGCCCGTCATTTAATATTTGCGCCCAAGCCTGAAAAATAATTGCAATTCGGGCTGAGAATTTATGTCTAAGCCCGCCCACATTACTATGTGCCCGGGCCTATTTCAGTTCAGTTAGGCTCGGGTTGGTCGGGTTCAACCGGCCCAAGTTACACCCTAGACCACACTAGCTATTAGATCAAGATGATCTCTCCAAACCAAACAGCAACGACCATTTGAACGGGCCATTGAGAGGAGGTCATTCAACCCATACTTCTCTCTCTCTGTGTCTTCCAGATCGAGAAAGAGATAGGGAGAAAGAAAGAGATAGGGAGAAAGAAAGAAACAGAGAAATTCGAATGTGAGGCGGCGGCTTTTCGAATGAACGGCGACGGTGAGGTGCGGCGGCTGATTGAACTAACTGGCCATTGAAAGACTGTCATTCAGAGTCTTATTAGCTCTAATTTGGATCTAAACTTTGTATTCTATCCCAAATGCATTGTTTTCCAATATAAGTCATATTTCTCCAAAAAAGAATGGTTCTATCTCAGTGATAGAGCATTTAAAATCCCTGCATGAGGTCATGTTTCGAACTCAGCGTAATTCTCAAACAAACAAAAAAATCTTGAAATGACCAAAAACTCAAAATGCCTTATAATAGTGGCCAGCTGATAAATATCTAAAACTTTTGGTACCGCGGAATATTCGAAACCACGTTCTAGAGGCGGACAAAGCTAGGCCCAATGTGCCAAGGGGCAACACCGTCATTTCCAGCATCTCGACTTTCCTCTCAAGTCACAGCAGCGGGCATATAAAACCCGTGAAAGTGAAACCATTCAATCCACAGATCCATCTCCGCAGACAACAACTCAATCCATAACCACTGTCTCTGCTTCTCTCTCGATCTCTCCACAAACCCTCGCAAACATAGCAATGGCCAGAAAGTTCTTCGTCGGCGGCAACTGGAAATGCGTAAGTAGCTCCTTTGCTGTACTCAATCACTCATCAGTTAGTCAATCCACAGTTTGATGAATTCACTCTAATGCATGCAATTGAATGAAATCGATCTCCGATCTATGCATGTGTGTTCTGATTAGATCGCTTTGATTTGTTGCTATAGATCCGCCTCGCGATCTGATGATCTGTTGCACTTAGGTTTCGGATTCGTGATTCCACCATAGTGTAGTAGTGACCGAGTATTTATTAGCTGTGCTCACTTGCCTCTTGTAGTGGTTTGAAGTTGCTTTTTGAGCAGTTTTACATCAATAATCGTAGGATTCTATGGTTTAAGTGGTGAAATTCGGCTAAGTTAGATGAACTTATGATGGTTAAGCTTTCAGTCAACTCCGAAGTGAGAAAAACAGATACAAGTCTAGGTAGTGCGAAATCATATGCTTGCGTGTCTCGGCCTGTCAATGATCAGAGCAAGTTTTGTTACTTCTGCACATAATTTTGTTTTTCCTATTTTGATTTGAACTTGTTTTACGCGCAGAATGGAACCACTGAGGAAGTTAAGAAGCTCGTTACAACTCTAAATGAAGCTGAAGTACCTTCTGAAGATGCTGTTGGTAAGTTTGCCATGGTCACACTATTGCGATTGACTTTCACTTGTTTTGTGGTGTGAAAGGTCTTAATATTATGATTTGATAAATTTTATGATGTATGCTGAAGATTTAATTGTTGCAAGGTGCTAATGTTACTTGCTGTATGTGATACTGAACATTATATTGTTACTTGACCCCCCCTACAGGGTTGCTATGTGTTTATCTTCAGCTATGTGTTTGTTGTTATTGGAGTTCTCATTTTACCTTAGACTTCGAAATGTTGTTTTATATTTAATTGCAATTCCTAAAGAGTAAAGATGTATGCACATAAGTACTAATATCTGTGTTTGTTGGTTGTTCAAGGCTACAAGCTGTGACGGGCATTTACATGTTGTATTCTAATTAAATTTCTACAATCAGAATCTGTTCTGTTCTTATGCTTCTTATCTACTTTCAAAATGGATCATGCTCTGAGATCTAGCTTCTAGCTCCAGGTTCCCTTAAGAGACTTAAGTACATTTATGGAATGGGATCAATCATCAATCATATACTCATCCATTAAAAATGCTTAAATATGATACTAAGTGTAATTTTGACTTGCTGATTTTCAGCTGCTCCTCACAGTTCAGTTAAATCCGGTGGTTAATGGTTGTTATATGTTGAATTTCATTTACTTAATGCTTTTAAAAAAAAGAACTTTTATAACAATCTAACTGTACACGGGCTGTACTTTTTTTTCATTATTCAAGCTATCAAATCGCTATGCCCCTTTACATGTTGCATTCTGTTGCTTTTCTAGTCTCTTTACTACAATTTAACAAAAGAGCATATGTCATTGTAGCTCATCGTTCCTACTTTGTAATAGTGCAGTGGTTCATATATGTTTACCTTGGCTTATGTGATATGTGCTAGAGGTTTTGATATGATGGTTCTGTTTTTAACTGCAGAGGTTGTTGTAAGCCCTCCATTCGTGTTTCTTCATCTGGTGAAAAATTTGTTGCGCCCTGATTTTCAAGTTGCTGCACAGAACTGTTGGGTTAAGAAAGGTGGTGCCTACACTGGTGAAGTGAGGTATGATATAATGCTCTGTCGCAGTTCACTAGTTTACTAATTTTCGCACTGTGCCCCAGATAACCATTACTGATTGATACTGCCAATACTTGTATTCTATATCTATACCCTCAGCTGTAGAGTGACTAGAGTCTATGTGCAGACTGAACCAGGGTTTCAAATAAAGGCCGTTACCGTTACGTTATGGCCGATATTTAACTGAAAAGGTAGTGTCCGAGTCCGATACACCCGATACAGTTCACGTGAATCATATTCACAGGTGACACGGCCGATACGCACCGATATCCTCATGTAACGGCCGATACGCACCGATATCCCGGTGATAAACCCAATACGCTGTATACTCATTATATTAATTTGCTATATAATGAAGTGTACAATGTCTAATTGTCCAAAAACTAGTTAGGCATGGCCTAAACAACTTGTACATGACTATAAATATATTTGATATACCAAACATTCTCTTAAAAATACTTTTTTAGCATCTTTTGACGATTATTTAACATTCACGCGTTCGGTTCCCGATTCCCGTTACAATTTCTCCGATACGGACCGATTCCGTTACCCGCGACCGGAACCGATATGTCGGCCGATACCGTTATTTGAAACCATGGACTGAACACAACAAGTTTTGATATTTGTCTAGGTTTCCGCGTCACAAGTTTCAGTCTCACTGACTGCCACAATATTCGAGATATCTTTATGTTGGACCTTTATCATATCACTCTACCTTCCGCTCTTATAGATATGCACATGTCTCTGTTGTCTTTTCTCATTGTGCTGCTGCATATCACTCTGATAATAACTATATATTTCTCTTATTTTTTTACGTATCATTTTTTCATTCTTCAGTCTTGAAAGAAAGCAAGTCAGCTTCTTGGGTGGATCTTCAATGGTCCTGTCCAATTATTTACTTAAAAACTTGCAATACAGAACTGAAATCCAGTGTCACTCGCCTGATTCTTATCATATTTCGTGATTTCTCAGGCCCTTATATCACTGGAATATTCAGTATCTCCATTTCTCTGTATGTGTGTTCTTATTTCGGGTACAAGCAAACGCACTCTGTCCCATTACTAATTGATGCTTTGAGGCAATTTCTTCGTTTGCAATATTAAGAATTTAATGTTCAATATCCGATTTACTTGTCTGATTGATCCATTTTCTCCAATGGTCTCATCAGACACATGGTTGGATTACATTTTTTTATTCAGAAAGACAAGGAAAAGTAAAGAATATTGCATCTTTACTAATAATAATAGTCGGCTTTTTTGAATCGGTAGAATCATTGTTTTGACATTCGTTCCATGGTTATAGAATTAAAATATTCATCTTCTGTGCATGTTTGTTGTTTTTAGTGGTAATTGCCTCATCTTTCGGCTACAACGGGCAGAGATCTTGTGATCGGTTTGTTGTATGCTTTGTTCTGGAGGCATAAATTGACACCAATTTCTGAGACTTCTCTGGCTGGAATTAGGGTTTTTTCTATTTCCGGCTGTCTCCTTGTTGTGACATTTTGCAACTTTAAAGAGACTAATTTGGGAATTTCCAAAAGGAAACCTGTATCATATCTGTGACCACCTTTTGCATTTCACATGGTTCAGAAATGACAAGGAAACGTTTACTTATACCTCTACAATTGGCATATGCTATCAAAAGAAAGAAAGTGATACAAAATCAGAAAATAGAATTTTCGCATGTCACTCACTTTTATTCTCTTCATTTTTCTATTTAGTTGATTAAAAGGCAAATGTGACAGTTATCTGCTTTAACAAATGAGTCCATGAACTAGATGCCTGTTTACTTCTTGCAAATGTTGACTTGCTTCTCATTCACTGTGACAGTGCTGAGATGCTCCTCAATTTGGGCATTCCTTGGGTCATTCTAGGTCATTCTGAGAGAAGAGCTATATTGAACGAGACCAATGAGGTAAAGCTTTTGTACTCTTTAATACGGGTTTCTTGTCATGTAATTTGTACTATACAATTCATTCTCATTAACTTTTCACTTGGAAATTTGATGCAGTTTGTTGGTGACAAAGTTGCATATGCACTTTCGCTTGGTTTGAAAGTTATTGCCTGTGTTGGGGAGACCCTTGAGCAGCGTGAAGCAGGATCTACGGTGGCTGTAGTTGCTGAGCAAACTAAAGCAATTGCTGGTATGTTATAGGTTTTCACTCTTTACTCTGTAATTTTTAAACCACTGCAGTGTGGTATTTTGCTAAACAAGTTAATTAGAAGTTAAATTTTCTCATTAAGGTTTTGTGTTTATCAGATAATTAACTTTGTCATTTATTTAGTCATCTGATTATGTGTTGTGAATTCTTATGTCGATTAATTATTTCTTTGCAGAGCGTATCTCAAATTGGTCAAATGTTGTTATAGCATACGAACCAGTTTGGGCCATTGGAACCGGAAAGGTTGCTTCCCCTGCTCAAGCCCAGGAAGTAAGTTCAACCTTCTCTTGATTTGGTGCCCATTGCTTGATTGTTATGGACCTTAGCTAGAATGTTTTACTTTCTTGGACAAATATATGTTTCTTGAAGTTAACCTTTACCTGAATAGCCATCTGGAATTCCAAACTTGTGAGTGTCTATCAGTTTGATGTTACCTGGTCGGCAGTTTGTGGTGTATTCATTCTCTTGTGCGTACTAGCTTTAATAGTTAGTTTCCCTCTGCTTATGCTCATACCATGGGCTTCTTGTAAGTGTCTTAATTTGCATGTTAAACTATCTAATGGTCAAGAACGGTGTTGCCACATTGTTACGTGTTCCTTTGTAAGTCATCATGGAACTGGCGTCTATCTTTCATTTTTTCCTCAACACTGGCTTATCCAATACCAGAGTCCAGAAATGCTCATGACTATTGAGAAGTCTAGATTTGGACTAAGACGTCCCATACAATCTTTACAGAGCAATGGAGCAACAGTGTAATTGAAACAGAGCTATTTCACACGACATGCTATTCTTGCACCTGCCTTCTTTGGATTGTAGGATTATTGGATTATTGGGAATGTGTGGTTTACACGAAGAGAGAATATACTGTGCATAATCTGAATCGCATTCTAAATAACACAATAATCAAATAATCCTGCAATCCATAGGGGGACATTTTAATCACTGTTGAAAATATGTTTTGGTAAAAAAACACTCCAAATAGTCGTGGTCACTCTGACCAGGCCATTATGTAACAGAGCATAGTTTTGATATATTTTCTGTACTGGGAATGATTTTCAATTGAAGGGTAGCTTTATCTTAGTAAGTCTAACCCACTCATGATGTATGAAGTGCAACTTGTGAATTTGTGATTATGAATGTATGAAGTGCTAGTATGTCATTTCGAAGTACCATCTATTCTGATATTGGTTGAAACAGTAGACAGGCCTTACATTCTGTAACACAACTGCTATTGCAATATGGTGTATCTTCTTGGAAATTTATTCTAGAGCTCATGTCTTGCATTCTTTAACATATCAGCTACTATAACATGGTATAGCTACTATAACATGGTATATCCACTTGGGAATTTATTCTAGAGCTCATGTTTCCTTTAGATATAGGGCGTTCATCGTTCAGTCCTAATAATTTCTATGGACAAAGATGTGTGTATTAACTTCATACTAAGTAATTTGTTTTATTACCAAGGTTGAGGTATGTGGAGTAATAATTTTTCGTAATTCATTTTTTTTCTTACTGTTCTTGTTTGTGTTGTCAGTATAATCACTGTACTAGTGTACTGTTTGTTTGACCTTGCTAGCATTCTTGTGAAAGCAATCCCATTTGGTTTCAGTTGAATGGAGTAAAATGCATATTGTATGATTTGTAGCTGTAAAAATACTTGATTTCTGATATTATCATTCATTGGAAGCACCTGATGGTATGACATGGATTTTCTAGGTTCATCTTGAACTAAGGAAATGGCTAAAAGACAATGTTAGTGCTGAAGTTGCTGAATCAACCAGAATTATCTATGGAGGTAACTATTTCCTATCAATTTGCAGATAGAAATCTTACGGTGTATCTAAGTAAGCTTTTCGCTACATCATGATGATGGGGCCAAAATATTCACATCAATAAAGAAAAAATTATGTAGTTTCTTCTGGAATTTTTGTATAAATAAACATTCTATAGATAAAGGAAAACGTCAGTTAAACCCCTTCCTACGAGTTGCCACTATTACAAAATCACTGTTAATTGATTTCTGTTACTTTCGTCTCTGTCATATAAAGTGGGGAACAAAATGATTGTGCCTCTTGATTTCCTGTTTCTTCTAGTTCAAGTTCATCTATATGAAAAAAAGCAATATACATAGAGTATATGGCATGCTGTATATTTGGATTTTAAGCTAGCTAAATTCCCCTGTTACTGCAATCAGTCTCTTAGTGTTATGGGATACGACTTCTGGACTTTGCTCGCTAAATCTACTTTTGGAACCATTTTGCAAAGTTAATTGAGGGATAGGCAACCTGAAGGAAACGCCTTTCATGTATGACATTTGAAGTTACTGGGATGATCCATCTAGAACATCAATAATTTTTTAAGGGTTGTTTGAGCATCGATTAAGCTTTTTATATCCTTTTATGGATTGAGCGTTGCTATTATACACGTCACCTGCTAGATTTGAATTCACTTTTCTCTGGTCTCCACCTTAAATGACAAGGGATTCTAACACTTGGCATCTGAATCATCACCTGTTTTGTTTAGAGAACTCTTTAGATTAAGGGTTCCAAGGGGTTGGTTAAGTGATTGTTAGTGACCCTAGATGCGGTATTGAGTAAATGTTTGGCTAATTTACTAACCTGATTTAAAAGAAACAGGAGATTATACCGCAATGGGTTTTTGCAAAAATATCTGTTGAAACCCTTTTGTTAGTGCTACATAATTTAAGGGGGAAAAAAATCTGAAGATGTTGTCATAAGCAATGGGATTTTGCAATGTTGGTGCAAACAGCATCAACTTGTTTAAGCAGATCATGGATTAAAAAACACTTCTCAGGGTACCAATTGATTGTGAATTTAATGGGCGTTTCTTCTCACGTCCCTTGTGGAGTCGGGTTGATTCCTCCAAACAATGGAAATTGACAAAAAAATGTATTTATTATTCACACGGAAATCATCAATGTGTAGAGCAGTTTATGGCTTCCAATCGACTGAAGAAATGGCAGATTCAGGATTTTATTAACTTTTTTCTGGACCAACTTCATCTTCCACTCTATCAATTGAGCTACTTCCGTTTTTCCAATTCAATAATACTTGTTTCTATTAAATGGTTTCTGCAGGTTCTGTGAATGGAGCTAACAGCAAAGAACTAGCTTCACAGCCAGATTTGGATGGATTTTTGGTTGGTGGAGCATCACTAAAGGTCTCTCTCTCTCTCTCTCTCTCTCTCTCTCTCTCTCTCTCTCTCTCTCCTATAGCTCTGGCCTAATTTCTTTGTATTGTTTACAGCCCGAGTTCATTGACATCATCAAGGCCGCAACTGTGAAGAAGAATTGATGAAAGCCAGAAGACTAGATTATGGTGGTTCAATCATCCCTACAGCGACTGGTTTCCGGGAAGAAGTCTAGGCAGCTTAAGAGTAATAAATGTTGGTTTGCAACTGGATTAAAAGTTTAGTCATCTTTGTCTAATCATACTTTCTTCTTGTATTTATACTATATGGCCTTTCCTTCCCTTTGTTTTTTGCGGACGTAACCTGGGTGTTGTAATTTACTCCCCCGTTCTTTTTACTCTATTATGCTCTCCATTCAGTCTCAAGAGGCGCTCTTTGAAGTATTCTTTTGTCATCTTTCAGTTGCAAGTTATTGATAACAAGCCACAGTCGTGAGCAGACTACTGATCATCTGATCTCCTTTTAGTTTCGCTCAGACTATTGAATAGGTTGGGAATTTCATGAGTTATAGTAACCTGACCCGCCTTCCTATTCACGTTAACGTGACAGTCTTTCTGTTCTGGTACGCGTACGGTACTGTTCTAAATATATACTCCCATTTATCCCTGGTGCTAGTTCTTTTCTTCGAAAATAACCTAGTAAAATCCAAAACTATGAAAATACGACCTTAGACTTGCCCCAAATCTTGGTACAACCACTTTGCTACCTTGTACCGAAGCTCAAAAAAATATCATTCCCTTCCAAGAAATATTGAACCAGTTCATAGTGAAACCGAATTCCTCCCAAGCAAAGGTCTTGAAAGAATCGATCGCGAGTTGCAAAGAGCCAAGAGTTGTGAAGGAGAAGCTGCTTGTAGCTATGTGACAGCGAGGCGAAATTGCGAGGAGTTTTCTGTCAAAAATTCTAAACGAAATTACAAAATTACCTTAGTGAGGAAGCTAGTTGTGGACGAAGTTGGGGTGTGTCACAAGCTAAACTATGCGCATATGTGGTGCTTAAATTGCCATAAAACTTTTATCATTAGGGCATAATTAATAAATTGATATTGGATTATATAAAATTCCCACATGTGACCCGTGTAGCGGTCCGGGTCACACGACTTCTCTAGATACGGTGGGTGCCGATGGGACGGGAGCCGATGCCATTAGAGTGTCGGGCTGAATAGTTTCAATAAGTACAAAATTGATAGATGAACCATGAATACGCCGATACCATTAGAGAGTCAGGCTAGATAATCACCCGTCGTAAATAAGTGGGGCCTAGACCAAATAAGGAGCTTATGGGTCCCAATCTCCCATTTTGCTCTTTTGGTGAGGCTGCCTTTCCCGTGCGGGAAATTCATATGCATAAGGGACTTATTTGAAATGTTTTTCTTATGAAATTGAACGTATATTTAAAAGAAGAAACATAGTCCAACATTTTATGCATAGTGAAAGTTATGGCTACATTCTTTTATTTATTTATTTTTTTTGAGGGATATGGGTGCATTCTAATCGGGTACATAATGTGACATGGAAAATCAAAGAGGTTTCTCAAATAAACAAAAGAGAAAAAAAATATTCTTCAACCTCATACATCAAGTATGATAGGACGAGAAACACGAATTCGGTTTGAGAAAGACTTATATGTGAGGTTGAAGAATAGACGTGAACGACAAAATCTAAGGAATTTGTTGCGTAATTTGAGAAGTGTTTTTCACTTTAGAACATATTCTGTCTCTAAAACGCTCTCTGTGCCCTCTCCCAAGAAAACCCTAAAACTCAACCCTTCTCTTTCAGGCGGCGGCAGCTCCTCCTCCACCATGGGGCTGTCGCCCGCCACCCATCCCCAGCATAGCTCTTCTGCCCCCTCCACCCACGCTGCCACCCCCTCTACAGGTCGCGCCGCTCCCACCGGCCTCAATCGTGGCCCATTCCAGCCCACGCCGGCTAGCACCATATCCACGCAGCTCCGGCCACCGCCGGAATCAAATTCAGGAGCGCCCCTCTTTGACGTCACAGTGGGACTCCAGTTCCGGCTTTTAACTACCCCGACCTCCTCTCTTACCGCCGCCGCCGCCCTGTCTCAATGCTCCGACGCCTCCCCCGCCATGGTTCCACTGAAGCCACCCGCTACCCAGATCTGACCGGCCATCTTCCGCTTCTGCCGCCGCCTTTCCTTCCGCCGCTGCCTCTGTCCAGCCCTACTAGTCACCCCCTGAGCTCGGCCCCAACATTTGAGATATGTGATTTTCTTGTTCTCACCCTCCCCTCCCCCCGTTTTCATATCTGTCACTTGTAGCTCCCCCCCCCCTCCCCGGTTGTGGGGCTGCTCTCCCCCCTCCCCCTCGACTAGGCTGAACCACGGCCTGGAAGAGCCCCCCCGGAGCAGTCCCCTTACCACCCTCCGACACTACATATGCTAGATCTAAAACTGCTTTTCGGGTGACTCTCGAAAATCCACTTGGTTAACGTGTCATCGGCTCTTGTGTCGGCTTGTGAAGGCTGTTTACTTTGCGTTCGGTAGTCCTTTCGCGACGGTTCTGGTGGTCCGAGTGCTCGTGGCGCAGTCTTCTTTCATTTTTGGTGTTTTCAGCTACTGGTTAGGTCTCGGAGGTGCCTGTCAATTTGGGGCTTGGAGCTCTTCGTGAGGAGTTTGGAGGCTCTTGGGCCCCACTGGGTCGGATCTCTGCTTATGGTAGTATAATGGGGGCCTTTGATCCTTTATCCCATTGGGTGTTATCTGTTTGTTGTAGGTAGTGGTCTGCTTTAGGTAGGAGGTTTGACTTTGTTTTCTTCTTGCGGGGGATATGTCCCCCCTGTTTTATCAGCTTGTATGAACCTTTTCGCATTTGAATATCATCCTTCCGTTGCTGGTGAAAAAAAAAGAGAAGTGTTTCCGAGAATCGTTGATTTACTTATTTTGCTTAAACTATTTCAATTACTTCTTTCGGAAAGTGGTAACTCTTTATCCTACGTACGTTTCACATTGTTATGTGTGTGCATTTTGGTGCAAAGTGACGAGATTTGAGCCAAAATATGAAGAAAATGCACTTTTGGATGTTTTTGAGCTTTAAAGTACAATCTGGGCGTTTCTTAATGGTTTTGAGTATGATTTTGATAATTTATCACATTTGATCTTCACGGTAGTGTTCGTGTTGTTGTTTGACAGGGATTACGTATGCGGGAGTCAAGGGATAGAAGAAACGAGCTTCGGAATAGAAGAAAAAGTCGTTTTGGACGTTTTCGCCAAGTTTGGGCAATAATGGAGAAAAACGAGAACATGGTCAGGAAACGGATATTTCTCTACATGGGCGAAGTCTACGTCGCAAAAGGAATCCAAAGGTCTAAAAATTACATTCATCGGAGTTCGGGATCAAAATTTGGGTCCTTATTTGCTTTTCAAAAAGCTTAGTTGCTTTTCCAGGATGTTTTAGAGCAAATTAAGGATGTTTTGGGGATATCTTGCATTCTACAATGAAGATGGAAGTGAGACCGTTGGAAATTGAAAGTAGACTCGAAGAGCTTTCCAACGGTGGGTCACGGAGCTAAAACGGAAGTCGGACGAGAAAGTTATGGCACCGAGAAAGTCGGAGAAAAAAAAGTCGCACTACTTGTTAACAGAGGTCGCACGACCTGATGAGTGGAGGACAGAATGCTGGAAATATTACAACAAGTCGCACGACTTGTTATCAGAGGTCGCACTTGTTGAGATATGCTGAAATTTTCCAAGTGTTGGAAACAAGTCGCACGACTTGTTCAAACAGGTTGCACGACTTGTCCGTCAGCAGCAGATTTTGGAAACATTTTGGGGTTACTTTGTAATTAATCCTAACTTGTTCTAAACACTTGTAGAACGTATTAGACCTGGTTAGGGCTCTTTTGGGGGGGGGGGGGGAAGACATTGTTTTGGACGTGCTTGGAGCTAAGGAGCGATCGTGGGAGCTTGGAGCTTCGTTTGGATCTTTTCTCTTCTCTTTTTCTCTAGTTTTGCTTATGATCATGAAAACTTGTATTGTGATCATGTTTATGAGTAGCTAAACTTCTTAATTCGGGATATCTCATATGGAGCTAGGGTTTGAACACCACGTTTGGTGATTTATGGATCTTGTTTCATGCTTTTAGCTTAATTGAATGTGTTATACTTAGCTATGCTTGATTTATGTACTTAATTCTATCGTATCTATTGTTTGAGCTCGCAATAGGATGATTATAGGTAGATGATGTTAGAGAAATCAATATTCGCTACCCGGAAACTTGAATCAAGCACTAGCCATATCTAGGGTTGAGAAATCTTGCTAGTTAGCTAGAACTAAGAGTAGACCATAAGAACATAATGCTTATTTGAACTTGAGTAGGCTAGAGAAATCAGGTACAAGAGTTTGAATTTAGGCTTTGGTTAAGAAATTTTCAAAGCATAGGTGCTCGTTTGGCTAAGTAGAAGACATTCGAGTTGCTTGAACATAAATCCGAATTGGTGTGAAATCCTTAGTGACTCTTAGAGATATCCTGAACTTTTCCTCATATCAACTAAACCAATTTTAATAATTAGCTTGTTATTTATTTTTTTAGATTAGTTCAACAAACTCAACGCGCTTTGCCCACATAAGGTTTATAAGTCTTAATTAGTTTACGAGAAGTCCTTTGGGTTGGACAAGCCTGGATTTATCGGAATTATTACTACACTGACAGCCGTACACTTGCGGTTGGATCGTGTCAAGTTTTTGGCGCCGTTGCCGGGGTCTTCGACTAAATTAGTTATAATTCATAGCCTTAGGGATTTTACTTTTTTGTTATATCTGATACTCACCTATGTTTTGTGTGTGTTTTGTGATTTCAGGTTAGATTGTACGGTGCATGTCCCGTTCTAGAGACGGGCGTTTGCATCCAACACTTGAAGACCCGAAATCCCTGTTACGAGCACAGCGTAGAGACAAGAGGAAATCAAGCTCAGTTACCAAGGATGAAGATACTAGAGATGAGTTTGAGAGGATCCGCAAAGGTATGGAGTATGCGGAGGCAGCTAGAGCAGCTACTGTAGAGGATGCAGCCAATCGAGCACGAGAAACTGAGCAGCTAAGAACTCAAATGGCTGAGATGCAGGAAAGGATGGATCTCTTGGTCCCCCAAAATCCACAACCACGTCCTGGTGTGGGGGCACAAGTGGCGAACAATGGTGGCAACAATGGGGGAAATTACAGGCAGAACGCCGCGACACCAGATAACAATGCTGAGATTGAAGACTGCCCTATGGTGGACTATTTCATAACTACTCCAGCATGTTATCAACCTACCATTGTCAGGCCGCAGATCAATGCCCAGCACTTCGAGCTGCGCCAACATATGATCAATATGGTTCGTGATGAGTGCGCATTCAATAGAGCTCCAGGAGATGATCCCAACCACCATCTACTGGTATTTGAGCAAATCACATCAACATTGCACGACCAACGAGTTCCAGATGAAACAGTTAAGCTATTACTGTTTCCCTTCTCTTTATCTGGAAAAGCCAAGAAGTGGCTGATGGAACTGCCAGCTGGGAGTATTGTGACATGGGCAGATTGTTGTCATGAGTTTCTGAGGAAGTATTTGCCACCATACAGAGTGGCTCAGCAGATGGCTGAGATTGCAAAATTCACTCAGGAAGAAGACAGCTCATTGGGAGATGCTTGGAGGAAGTTCAGCCAAATTCTCCGTAGATGTCCGACTCATGGGGAGCCATGGCACAAGCTACTCCATTATTCTACACTGCATTAGACAAGGAGACAGCTGACCAGTTAGATATGCTAGCTGGAGGTAATTTTATGGGGCTTGGGGCACAGCAAGCTCAAGATCAGCTGAACAACGTGTCGAAGAGGGAGACTACACGAGCTGAAACTCGTAGGTACTCCAAACCGGGGGATGCAGCCTTAGTCAACAAGATTGAGTCTGTGGAGCAAAAGCTGGAATTTATGACCTCAGCATCTCACGGCATGCAACCTCCATCACAGGTGAGGCCCACGGGTGAGTTACTCGCGGATGAGAATCAGGGATATGGCTCCATTGAAGATGTGAATTACATGGGTCCACCACAACAGCAGCAGTGGACTAACACTTATCATCCCAAAAACCGCAATCACCCCAACTTTAGCTATGCCAACCCTAACAATGGGTTATATGCACCGGGTCATCAGCCAAATACGTCATACCAGGCACAGCAGCAGGCTCCACGAAAAGAAGATCAAGAGACAAATGCGTTATTGAGAAAGTTGCTTGCTAATCAAGACAGGATAGAGAGCACGATTGTCTCTATGCAAGCCACAATGAAGAGCCACGAGACTCAGATTGGGCAGATTGCCAATCAGAATGCGAAATTTCCACCAGGTATGCTGCCTTCTAATATCATTCCTCCTACTGAGCAGCTCAAAGCTATTACTACTCGCAGTGGCATTACTACTCAGGATCCTCCATATCCTAGCCATGCGAGAGCTGAAGCTACAAAGACCACAAAGAAGGAATTGGGTGAAGAGGTGCCCAAGGTCGTGATTCCCCAATCAAAGGACACGGTAGAGAAGAAAGAAGAGCCCAATAACACTCTAAATCTGGCTAAATATGTGGCAGTTGTGCCTTATCCAGCGGCAATAAAGAGGGAAGATGAGGAACATTTTGGGAAATTTCTGAATATATTCAAACAATTACATATAAACATCCCTCTTATGGAATCACTTGCTCAGATGTCGAAGTAGAAGAAATTTTGGAAGGAGATCTTATGGGGAAAGAAGAGCATTGACCCTTATGCTACGGTGAAGCTGACATAGACGTGTAGTACAGTGATTCAGAGAGACATTCCCAAGATGAGAGATCCAGGCAGTTTCATCTTAGGCTGCACTCTTGGGGGTGGATATCATACACATGGTCTTTGTGATTTGGGCGCGAGTATTAATCTCATGCCATTTTCCCTATTTCAAAGATTGGGCATTGGTGCGCCAACCCCAGGGAAGATGGGTCTGCAATTGGCAGACAATTCAATTGTGACAGCGAATGGGGTGATTGAGAACTTGCTTGTCAAAGTGGGTGCATTTTTCTTTCCAGCTGACTTTGTGATAGTGGACATCAAGGAGGATCGCGATGTTCCACTTATATTTGGAAGACCGCTTTTGAAGACAATGCGCGCAAATGTGGATTTAGAGACTGAGGAGCTCACTATCAAAGCTATAGATTCATCACTAGTGTTCAAAGCATTTGTGCTGGGCAAGGGAAAGAATAAATTGTCTATAATCAAGTTCAGAGAAGATCGTGTTGATCCTTCTCTTGGGTTGCCTCAATTTTACAGCCCGATCCACCCGAATCAGAAAAGAAGCCTAATCTGGTTTGTGCGCATGATGTGGTGCAAAATATCAAGAGCAAGAAACTGAAGGAGGAGGCACGTCGTTCTAGACCTCCTTGAAATTTTTGAGGTAACTTGGTCGGGTCGTCGACCTTAAATTGCAAGACGCTTGTTGGGAGGCAACCCAACCTATTTATTTGCATTAGATTAGGGAGTTTGTTTTTAATACAGTTATGTGTTGTGTTTTTATATATTTATTTGGAGAGATGAGAGAGAGGGACTAATGATGTTTCCAAGTGACATATATGTAACACCCCTCGATTCCCGAGCTTTCCGTTCCGGACCGGAGAGCCCAGGAGGGTGCTACTCAAAATGAAGCGGCGGGAACCAAGAACAATACATTCCATAATTTTATATTACATACTGATAAATTGTATTCAACGTGATGCATACTATTATACATGGGAAAATTTTACTAAGAGTTCGACATAATAAATGTGCTACCAAATTCTAGATAAGTTTGCGATTCCCTTATTCCCAGCTTCCAGCTCCTAGACCTGCGGGGGAATGAAACAAAGACCGCAATTTTTCGAAAGTCAGCAAGAAATGCTGAGTGAGATACACCTTAGCATGTAAAAACAGGAAGGTTAAGAGAGGCTGCAGGGTCATGTATTTAAAAACAGTTCAGGAGTAACGGAGAATGAGTATAACATCATAAACTCAAAAACAAGTAACATCATCGTCAAATAATGATATTTCCCGTGAAACAAATTTTGTTTACCATGATACGTCATAAGCATCCGGTCATATCTCTCACAAATCACATGTTCATCCACTCACGGCTTACGAATAACTTTTTCCAAACACAGTAATCGAATTATCAATTATTGCACAGTACCCGGGTAGACCAGTGACCACAATAAGACATTCTAGACCTTAAGTGTTGCAACACCCTCCTAAGAGCGTCAATCAAAGGAGTGGTATCTAGAAGCTGTACTCCAGCCTACGGCGAAGGAGTCGGGGTGCACGTAGTGCCATATCTTTAGGGACCAAACCCCAGAGAATGATCACCCAAATAAAAGTAACATAACTGGTTCTGGTACTTGCGAATTATTTTACTTTACTCCGGGGATCGAACCTGAATATCTCTTTAAGGACTAAGCCCAGGGAATCATCACCCAATAACATCACATGTTCGTACAATATTACGTTATCATTGATTTTCAACAAAGTGTGACAAGTAAGTCAAGATCATATAATATTGTGAAGATTTAAAACAAGTAAACACATTTATCAAGTAGGGGATGAAATACGACAACTATTTTCCAATTAGCCAAGTAGTCGACACGAAAGAAGCTGGCACGCAAGGCTAAGCATGTAAAACTCATCGCACGTCGAAACAACAATTATCCGAAAGCTCCTACGGATAGTCAACGTAGCCCACGTCTATGAAACCGTCGCCTACAATTATCAATCGTCTAGTCACGAAGCCGGTAATTCTAAACAAATAAATGCATAAATACTATTTGAGTGCTTGGCTAGGACGAAAAGCCAAATCCAACCCTCACGATCCCCATAGTGATAATTAGAAGATGACATACTTAGTTAATTAAATAGTGACTTAACTTATTTATTAATAAAATATTGCTATCCATTTATAATTTAATATAAATGATGTTACTAAATAATTAAACAAAAATTTAAAATATTGATAAAAATTATTTTCCAACTATTTAATAACAAGTACTATCAATGAAATTCATAAAACAACTTCAAAGTGATATATATATATATATATATATGTTTATGAAATTATTTCTTAAATTCTCAAACAATGTTTAATTTTAGCAAGTTCACATGTTGGTAAAAAAATTATAGTTATTTGAAAACTCATTATTTGTTTAAATAGAATTAAAGTGACATTCATAATGAAAAAATTATCCTTATTAATAATCATATAAATACAAAACAAATCTTCTTTTGTTAGCTTATTTTCAAGAGAAAGAATTATAAATTTAATTATAACTAATTTCTGGTTTATATAAATTTAACTTATTACTTTTATTACAAACATATATATACATATTTATATATATATATATATGAAAAGGTGTAATTTTGTTAACTTTTTATTTATCCTCCAATAAAAAAAACTATAACAGTTAGTTATAACAAATATCTAATTTATAGTAATTCAACCTTTTATTTTTCTTTAAAAACATATTTATTTAATTAATTTATTTAGAATACTTAATTATTTAACAATAAAAATAATATACATTATAAAAACTAAAATGTTAATATACATATATATATAAATGCAGTTTTAGGTAAAGGCGAGGGGCTCTCCTAAGTTCTTAGAAACTACAACCACTTCAAATAATAAGTTTCAGGTTTAACACTTTCTACCCCACAAGTTTTAGAAAAGATACTTTAACCCCCCCCCCCTAACATGAACACGCTCAAATTATTCGGTCGAAGCATGGATTTAAGCCCTTAAAACATGATTTTGATTACAAATAACGAATTAGATGAAGATTTAGGGTATACCCATGCCGAAAATTTCGAGAAACGGCCGAGAAATGGGTCGGGTCGAGTCACACGTCGAGGTCGCCGGTGATGAAGCTCGATGGCGGTGCTCCAGTGCTTCTTGGCTGCGGCTAGGACCTCCTGGTGGTCGGTCGGACCTTCTGGAGGTTGAAGAGACGGAAGGAAGCTGCTGGGTCGCTCCGGTTTCGATGGGCCAAAACTCGCCGGAAAAAATGGAGGTACGGCGGTGGTTGCGGAAACGGTTGTTGTTTCTGCTGCTACGGTAGCTGTTGTGGCTGCCTCTCCTTCTTCCTTAACTGTTTCAATTTCCAAAACTGGATTAATTATTTTCTTAAATTGTTCAACTCTCATTAAATAAAATTTTGATTTCCACAAATTTCTTTAACACTTTCTCCTAAACTGTTCAACTTGCAATGATTCAATGATTCTCGTCTTACATTTTTTTTTTGTGCTCATAAAAGCAAAGTTCGAGGCAGGGGTGTCCTTTATCCCCATAACTTTTTCTCTTCTGTAGCGAAGTTTTATCGAGAGTTGTATATGCAACAGTGGGAAGGGGATATCTTGCCACAGTTACAGCATCTCGGGGTGGGCCGGCTCTGTCCCACTTGTCATCCAATGTCAAGGTAGAGGCAAAAAAGCAGGTCCTGGATCTGTGCGGCATGGTGGAGGTAGAGAAATATGACAGGTACCTAGGCCTCCCTACAACAATGGAAACGAATAAGTCAATTTCCTTCAACAATCTCTTAGAAAGGCTGTCGAACATCTTAAAGGGGTGGAAGGAGAGGACACTTACCCCAGGTGGTAGGGAATCTTGATACGCACGATAGCGGAGGCCATTCCCACATACGCTATGTCTAGTTTTAAGCTACCTGACGGAATCTGCAACAAGATGGAGAAGATAATTAGGCAATTTTGGTGGAGCAAAGTTGGACAAGACAGAGGAATACCGTGGGTAGGATGGAACAAAATTCAGAAGCAAAAGAGAGAGGGATGCTTAGCTTTTCGGGACTTCAAGGCCTTCAACAACGCCATGTTAGCAAAACAAAGCTGACGGATAATCCAGCAACCAGAATCAATTTTGTCACGAGTCCTGATGCGCAAACTAACGTGTTGTTTGCAAGTATACGAATGTTGTAATACCGGGTGTATTTAAACTCGGGTGATCGTTCCCACGAGGACTATTTTGGGTTTTTCGAGAATCATTTTTAACTTGCAGAGTGTAAAAGGAGGAGTAGTTTAGGATTGTGATTGACTATAAACTAAAAATAAACAAAATAAAACGTAAATATTTTTTGTGACGTTTTTCTGAAAATCTTGAAAGTTCGTAAATCTAGGCTTTGGAATACTAGGTCCCAGGATCCCCTAGGGTTTCTTCAGAGTTATGTTCTTCGTTTTGATATGAAAACACTCAGCAGTTTTAATTACCCGTGCCACGTACCGATTGTGCAGTAACCTTTCATATTCCACACGCTGTCACGATCCTGCAGACTTTCGGGTTCCTGTTAAGCTGCCTAAGTCTGTAGTCTCGTTCTAAGTCTGCTAGGGTTTCTAACCTGTCCTGATGGCCCGGGTCAAATTCTCTAACAGTTGGTATATACGTTTTGGCTAGCCCTATCTCCCTTTCTCTGGTCGGTCTATCAGGGTAAGGTACTAAATCATGTCTTTTCTTCCTAATCCTAACCTGACGTTTTCACCTACAGGCTCGGGTCTACAGCAATTCTGGTTCGCGACTCCGATCATGCATAAACAGATATAATCAAAGATAGAATAACTGATAATACTGCTGAATTAAGATAACGTAATCATGAATTCATAATCAAACTGCAGAACCATGTCTGAAACGAAAACCCTAGGTTCACCGAGAACCTAGGTACAAGGTTTAGCTATTAAACGACTGTAGGTAGTTCTTTCTAGACAGGCAGATCTTGGCCACGTGGCGACCATCCAGCACACCATACTGTGCTCCACACACACTGGATCACCAGCCGCGCTGATCCACGTGGGGGCTGCGAGACAGGGCCCTCGCACACCGCCTCACGGGACTTGTAGGGACTTAGTGGTTTGGAGGCTAGAGTAAGTCCTGTCGCGCGCGAGCGACAACCAAGCCCGCGCGCGACCCCTAGTAACTGCTTTTGAGATATTTATGGCACGAGCTCCATAAACCCGGTCAAACCCGGTCAACCTCGTAACGGTTTTGGTATACGCGGATAACGTGCTGTAACGGTCCCTATATACGCGGACGAACGTGCCGTTGTGGTTAAGCTAATTAAGCCGCCATTGATGGGCGCATTAACCACACTACAACGGTCATATTCTCCGTTATATATATAGAATCGTTAACCCTTCATACGGGGGACGAACCTGAACTACGCGGAAGCTCTGCCAAAATCCTGTCTCTCTCTCATACAGTGCTATTGCCTTACTCTCTCCCTACACACAGCCTTACACTTCCTATGTCTTTTCTATCCCCTACTCTTGGTGTATATTTAATTCTCTCTTCAGGATTCTCTCGTACACATTTGGTGAACCCGACGTGAACTTACCACTGCAAGCAGCCATGTCTCACGAAGATGATGTCAGTAACAGATCGCCCTCCACGGAGACCACCTCAGGAGAGGAGACCCGCCGCACTCCTACAGCCGCCGGTAAACTCCGACGCCAGAGACTCTAGATGCTACCATCCAGAATCAGGCAAAGGCTCTCAAAGCTCAGTCTGCGCAACTGGAACGGATAATGGCTATCCTGGGGACTCTCGCCCCAAATCCTACATCAGCCCCTGACGTCTCTCAGGGAGGAGGAGCTTCCACCACTCAGGGGTTGGGAGTGTCAGCCGCACCACCTAACCCTAACCTTCAAACCCCACCGGCAACGTCGCATTTACCCTCAGTTCAGGGGCAAACATCTTAAATATTGCCCCTTGCCACTCACACTCCTCAACCTCCAACTCTGGTACCCAATCCAACCTCACAATACCCCTTGCCTCCTCCATCGGCAACGCGGGGCAACGTGAATTCACAATATGTTCATAGCCCTCCCGCGGCATATGTGTCGCCTCCAACTGCAACAACCCCTCCTCCTGCTGTTGGGGGAAGTGCGCCGAAGTGTATGACGTCGCTGCAGCGGCGCATAGAAACCATCCTGGCTAATCAACCGTTCACGGATACCATCATCCCGAAGCTTGACAACGATCCACCTATCCCACGCGATATCTACCTCATGCCTAACCCTGCTGGGTACAAGGCTCCTAAATGGGACAAGTTCGAAGACGTTGGAAGCCGGATCCGTAAAGACCTGGGACGACATGGTTCAGAAGTTTTACACTAAATTCTTCCAGATGGAAGAAAAGGTGACAATGATTCATCTCTCGCGGATGTACCAGAAGCGCGAGGACGATGGAGTGACATTCATCAAGAAGTTCAGGGCCAAGTCCTTGGAATGCAGAGACGCGATGCTTGATGGCAGACTCGTGGAGATATGCCTGCAATGCATGCGAGACGAGTACAAAGGTATGCTTATCAACCTGCAAACTCCTACATTTTCGAAGCTGATCGAATGCACAAAGAATATAGAGCCTATAGTGGAGAGGCAGAAAAAGAAGCACACCCCTGAGAGATCCCCGAGCGGGACTACTTTTAAAATTGGGAGGTTCAGCTACAAGAGGGGACATGAGGCCGAAGTGAATACGGTCTCGCCTCAAAAGCAGCCAAAGGTCGCAAACTTCGATGCGCCACCTCTTCCATGTTCGGTAGAGGAAGCGAGTGACCTGTGCAGACAATGGCGCAAAGATGGTATCTTGCCGCCGCTCGAAAGGATACCCTCCAAGGAGATGGTGAGGGACTCAAAGTGGTGCGAATGTCACGGAAAGGTCATGCATCCCACGGATGACTGCAAGAAGCTCAGAATCATGGTGAGCCAAAAGATGAAAAATGGCGAGCTGATTGTCAGCGATCAGAGGCAGGATGTGCGAAACAATCCACTGCCTGCCCACGTGGAGCAAGAGCCGAAGGGCAAAGAGGTTGCCATGATCTCGATTATGGACCTTGAAGAGGTTGCGGAGGACGGTCTACCCATCATTGCCGAGATCCACAATGACGAGGACTACAACATAGACACGGAGGACGAACGTGCTGACCGGATGAAAGGGTCGCACGGGTTCAGCAGGTTCTTCGATGAAATGAACTTTTTGGAGAAATGCCGGAAGGAAATGACGAAGGCGATCCTGAGGATAGCGGATGATTACGAGGAAGATATCGTGGTCTCCAACGGAAAGGTTGTCAGGGCATCTCGCTCTACAGAAAAGGTCATAACCTTCTCCGCAAGCGACAAGAAGACAGACGCGAGCCACCAGAAGCCTTTGTATGTAACGGCAGTCATCAATGGTGTGGAGTTCAGAAGAGCGTTTGTCGACAGAGGAGCAGAAGTTAACGTTGTCTCGCTCAACACTCTGAAGCTAGCAGGAATCTCGGAGCAGAATATTGTCAGGCGTCCATCCCCGCTGATGGGATTCAGAAGCGACTCCAGAATGACGATAGGATGGATCCGTCTGGGTGTCCTGATTGGCAAAATCAAATGTTCAGCCAAATTCTATGTCATAGATGCGAACACCACGTATCATATGATCATCAATCGGGCCTGGATTCATCGCTTCGATGCAATTCCCTCGACGGCTCATCAGGTGATGAAAGCTATCTGGAACGATAGAATCGTGGAGATACCAGCTTCGGTAAATCCTTTTAATTTGGATGAAGCGCACCTCTCCGAGGCAGTATGGTTCACCGAAATGGCAGATGAGCAAACGTCGGGACCATTCAACCCCACTCCTTTGCCTCGATGGGAGGACATCAAAGATCAGTCACCCGCAGGGGTGATGGTGACAAGGGAGGAATCCAAAGAAAAGTCGTCTGCGCAAGAAGAGACACCGCGAATTGCTTACCAGCGAAAGAACGTGTACACCCTGAAAAGGATAGCAAAACATGATCCTGAAGGCAAGGGGATAGAGAGCTTCTACGCCAACGGGAAGAAATGTTACCGCATATGAAGGTGCGCGGGGGTGTCCCTACGCGAGCATGGGGGTATCCCCGAGCAAATCAATCAAATTGAGCAGGTTATGGAACTGGACAAACCAACACCAGACGCTCCAGATGAGAAGCTAAAAGAAGCACCCGAATGCATGGAGGACAAGCCCAAACCACAAAAACAGGAACTGAAGGAGGTATTCATAAGCCCAAGCGAAGAAAAGAAGAGGCCAGTCTTTCTGAGTGCAGACCTCACGAGAGAGGAAGAGGAAAGATTACTGCAGCTTCTGACCGAGTATAAGGACGTATTCGCATGGGAGTACGATGAGATGCCCGGTCTGGACACGAGCATCACCATGCACCGGTTAGATGTAATCCCAGGATCCAAACCGGTAAAGCAGAGCACAAGAAGCTTCAGGCCGGAGATCAACGTGAAGATCAAGCAAGAAATTGTCAAACTTCTGACTGCCAAATTCATCGAGCCAAACCACCATCCTACATGGTTGGCTAACATCGTGCCTGTGGTGAAGAAGAATGGGCAGCTTCACATTTGCGTGGATTTCCGAGACCTTAATCGTTTCTGTCCCAAAGATGATTTTCCGCTTCCCAACATCGATCTACTTATTGATTCCACTGCGGGTCATCGCATGTTCAGCTTCATGGACGGCTTCAGTGGGTACAACCAGATCAAGATGGACCCTGAAGATGCGCGGAAAACCGTGTTCATCACTCCGGTTGGAGTCTTCAATTATACAGTTATGCCTTTTGGTCTCAAGAACGTAGGCGCAACTTATCAGCGAGCCATGATGGCCCTGTTCCACGATATGATGCACAAAGAGGTAGAATTTTACGTTGACGACTTGGTTGTCAAGTCCAAAGAAGAGGCGGATCACTTGGGGGATTTGCGGAAAGTATTCAACAGATGCAGAAGCTTCCAGTTAAAGATGAACCCCATGAAGTGCGCATTCGGAGTGACCTCGGGGAATTTCTTGGGATGTGTAGTACATCGTCAAGGAATAGAGCCCGATCCCGCGAAAGTATCGGCCATCACTAGCATGACAGCGCCGCACAACCAGAGTGCCTTGAAGACTTTCTTGGGGAAGCTATCCTACCTGCGAAGGTTCATCCCGGCGATCGCCGAAATTACATTCTGTTTCAGCGATATCCTCAAGAAAGATGTTGTGTATAACTGGAATACAGAGCACGAAGCTACGTTTGGAAGGCTAAAGGACCTGCTGACATCGTCAAAGGTAATGATCGCACCACAGCTCGGATCACCGCTCTTGCTGTACCTAACATCGACGAAGAGGTCTATAGGGGCACTTTTGGCTCAGGAGTATGAGGGGCAAGAAAGGCCGATCTACTTCATTTCTCGCATAGTGCAGCCAGAAGAATCAAGGTACACGGACATCGAGCGTCATTGCCTTGCCTTATTCTTTGTAATAGAAAAGTTAAATCACTATTTTGCTTCGCACAAAGTGGTGGTGGTTACAAAGAGTGATCCTATACGGTATCTCTTGACTCACACTACTCCTGGGGGAAGACTGGCAAAATGGTATATGACCATTTCCTAATACGACATCACATGCGTTCGACCCCGGAAAATCAAATCGCAAGCGGTGGCAGATTTGCTAGCACAGTTCTCTGATAATAGTCATGAGCCTGTGATTGAGGAAGAACTGGAAGGACCAGAGATCTATGCAGTTGAGTTACCTTACTGGACGCTCCATTTCGATGGGTCATCAACAAGGAAAGGTGGAGGAATTGGCATAGTCCTAGCCAAACCCGATGGAGAGGTCATATAGATGTCCACAAAGCTTGATTTCACAGTCACCAACAACGAAGCAGAATATGAAGCTCTTGTCGCAGGTCTTCGCGCAGCAAGGGCACTAGACGTAAGCAATTTAACGGTAATGGGGGAATCCAAACTAATCATCAAACAAGCCTCGGGCGAGTATGGTTTGAAGGAGATAAACCTATTGCCCTACCGACCTTTGGTACAGAAGCTGGTGCAGCAATTCTGCGATGTCAGGTACGAGCACAAACCCATAGCAGACAATAGGCATGCTGATGCTTTGGCTACCTTGGGATCCAAGGTTAGTGCAGATAAGTGTCCCGCGAGGATCTCGATTGAAGTGCGAACGTCCTCCGCGTTGACAGAGGATGCGTGCGACGACGAATGCATGGAGGATGCAGACTGGAGAAAGTCAATATTGTGTGCCATCGCAGAAGGAACGAGCAACGAAAATTGGGCGTCCACCAAGGGGTATTGCATACACGACAACACCCTCTACTACAACGGCCCTGGCAGAATACTCATGCGATGCGTCTCACAACAGGAGGGACAAGCGCGGTTAGAAAAGATCCACCAACATACTTGTGGGGAAAGTGAGGTGTCAATCTATCGAAAAGCCCAGAGGTATGGGATTCATTGGCCAGACATGTCAGCGGTCGCGGCATTAATTCAAGGGAATTGCGAGAGTTGTGCACTGATCAAGGATTCTTTAGCAATTGCTCTGGTCGACGACGACGTGGATTGGAGGAAGCCATTCTTCGACTTTCTTACACAAGGTATCGAGCCAGAGTCAAGAAAAGAAGCCGAAAAGTTAAAACGGAAGGCAGCCCGGTACGTGGTGCAATAAGACATACTCTGGCAAAGAGGCCACGAGGGTAACCTACTACGATGCCTAGACAGCAAAGAAGCACAAGAGGTGATGGACCTCTCTCACCAAGTAGAACATCAGGGAGGTGCGAAGTTATGCAGGCAACTCCTCACAGTTGGTTGCTTCTGGCCCACCATGGAAGCAGATTGCCGCGCTAAAGTAAGAAGGTGCCAGGAGTGTCAATTCAAAGGCAACCTAGTACATGCTCCTGCCGTAGATCTACATGCGTTGGGCACACCATGGCCATTCCATACTTGGGCTTTGGATTTTTTCGGCCCTATCCGACCAACCTCGCACGGGAACCAGTTTATTCTTACCACTACTGAGTTGTTCACTAAGTGGGTAGAAGCAATACCACTGAAGACGGCAAATGCACTCGCTGTAGTCCAATTCATCCAAGAGAACATCATATGCAGGTTCGGAATTCCTAACACAATTCTCTCGGATAATGGTACCCCCTTCGTCAATCGCCAGGTAGCTGTGAAGCTAGCGGAATACAACATAAGACAGATATGTTCTACCCCCTACTATCCGAAAGGGAATGGTCAAGCGGAGGAAACCAACAAGACGTTGTTGAGAATCTTGAGCAAGATGGTTGCAGACGACCACAAGAAATGGGCTGATTCTTTGAACATAGCTTTGTAGGCGTATCGAATTTCTCCGAGGACGCCCACAGGAGTCTCTCCATTCTTTGAACATAGTTATACAAATTCGGTTATTAATATTATTATTATTGTTATCATTATTATTATTATTACTATTATTATTATTATTATTTTTATTTTTATCATTATTATAGTATTTTATTACAAGTTTATGAACTAAAAGTATAGATTAATTTCTTATTAATGAGATTCTAACTATTGAGGAAATGTAATATTTGGGTTAAATAAATATATATGATTATTTAGCAATACAAGTGAAAAGATGACATTTTTATAACATGCAAGTTGGCCACAACTAAATGGGTATATATGCTATTATGGAAAAATTTATGAACTTGAGTTATATTGTAAAAGCAAGATATTGTTTTAAGAATTCCTTAAGAGTTAAAATAATTCAAATAATATTTGAAATAAATCTTAGAATGATTATACTCATTTAAGTTAACTAAATTGTTTTTTTAAGATATTATTATTTTGGATAAATATATGCTAAACTAAATATGATTTAATCTTGTATATTGGCACTTGATATAAGATAATAAAATAAAGCACACCTTCTATTGGCTTGGAGTTATTTTTAAATAAATAATGTGGGGTTGGGCTATCTACAAATTAAAATGGGGAGTTCACTCAATAAATATAAAATAAATATAACATGTAATACATACTTGCATTATACAAGTTAGTGAAAGTTGGAATTGATTAGGAATTATGATTGTAGGTGACTAGTTCATAGACGAGGGCTTTGTCTACTTCTAGAAGTCATATCGTGCTACTTACGGTTGCTACTTAAGGTAAGTAAACATGCCAGGCTTTGTTAGCCCGTCCTCCTTTCGTGTCTAAATGTTTTATGATTTTATGTCTCAAAATGTGATTTGTGACGTACGTGCTTTACTTGGAATTTTATTTACAAGTCTAAATGATTCTTTCAAAGCTATCACATGGAAAATAATAATGTGTAATCACGTAAAGTGGAAACAGTTGTGCGGTGGAACCATATTCCGATTCTCACTTATCGAGATTATGATTGTGATATTTTGCCGGGCTGCAATTTGCCTCGGGCTGCTCCATGTACTCACCTCTCTGGCCGCAAGAAGTCTTAGGGGGGTGCCGGCACTTAAGGTCTTGGATGCATGGGATATGGTTGGTTACTTATGATTTACTGTGATGGAATATTGTGATGGATTGGTTCGTTCCCCGCTACAACTAAATAATAAAGTGGACTTTTAAATGAGGAAAAGCTGAATTTTTGGGATCCCCCCTAGTCGGGGCAATGGTATGGATTGGGGAAAGTTTCCCTTGGATATATGATTTGATGATTTGAGATTACGTTTCTCAAATTTATCAATTAAATAACGAGTTGGGAAAATTTATCTCTTATGCTACATGGTCACATATGAGAACATATTTGATTACTCCTCCATTATTATCTTGGTTAGTAAAAGAAAATACCTCTTATCCGGTTTACGTGTTTGGGTGTTTACTTATTCAGCATTTCTTGCTGACTTTGGAAAAACTGCAGTCTTTGTTTTCTTTCCCCCGCAGGTTTAGGCGAAGGGAGCTCAATGTAGGACGGGTCGCATAACTCTACTAGTTGTGGTAGTTTCTTTATTTCAGTCGAACACTTAGTTTAATTTCGCTTTTGTAATGTAATGCAAGACAATTATGCAGTTTGTAATATATAACTATGGATGTTTTGTTCATGATTTACGCTGTTTCATTATGAGTAGCACCCTCCTGGGCTTTCCGGTCCGGAACGGAACGCTCGGGAAACTAGGGGTGTTACACCCTTCATCGTTAATCATTGCTCTGGGGGTCCCGAATCGTGTGAATATGTTGCGTTTCAAAAAACGCTCAACTGTCGCCGCATCGTTTTTCTGACACGCTATCGCCTCGATCCACTTTGTAACATAGTCTACTTCCAACAGTATGTATAGATTTCCCATAGAAGACGGGAACGGCCCCATGAAGTCAATCCCCCATACATCAAAGGGTTCAACTTCCTGCCAAATAGTCAAAGGCATCTCGTCCCTATGTGACGTACTCACTATCCTTTGGCATCTATCACATCCATGTACATAATCATGACAGTCCTTGAAAAGTGTTAGCCTAAAGAAACCTGACTGCAGTACCTTGTGTGCCGTGCGGGTCCCTCCGAAGTGACCCCCACACTGAGCCGAGTGACAGTGTCTGATCACGTTCCAGGCCTCGTGGGTCGGAACACACCTTCTCAGAATGTTGTCGGCTCCGTGCTTGAACAGATACGGGTCGTCCCAGAAATACTGCCGGCTCTCAGAAATAAACCGTTTCCGCTGTGACGGGGTTAGGTCCTCGGGAAGCGTGCCACTCACCAGATAGTTGGCTATAGCATAGTACCACGGTCTCCCCAGTTTGACTGCCATGATATGCTCGTCCGAAAAGTTTTCCTGGATTGGTACCGGGTCTACCTCAGCATTCTCAAGCCTGGACAGGTGGTCCGCTACTACGTTCTCGACTCCCTTCTTATCCCGAATTTCCACATCAAATTCCTGCATCAGTAATACCCACCTTAGTAGTCTCGGCTTTGCGTCCTTCTTGTCTAGCAGATATTACAGGGCACTATGGTCGGTAAAAACGATCACTTTTGACCCGACCAAGTACGGCCTGAATTTGTCCAGGGCATATACCACAGCAAGCAGTTCCTTCTCAGTAGTGCCATAGTTGATCTGGGCGTCGTTGAGTACCCGACTCGCATAATAAATCACATGGAAAACTTTGTCCTTCCGCTGCCCCAAAACTGCACCGACTGCATACTCGCTTGCATCACACATTAGCTCAAACGGAAGTGACCAGTCCGGTGTAGTGATAACCGGGGCTGTGGTCAGCTTCTCCTTCAAATGGTCAAAGGTCTGCTTACAAGCTGCATCAAGGTCAAAGGGCACGTCTTTTCCAAGTAAAGCGCAGAGTGGCTTGGTGATCTTGGAAAAGTCTTTGATGAACCTCCGGTAAAATTTTGCATGTCCTAGAAAACTCTTGATCGCCTTTACGGTTGTCGGGTATGGGAGCTGTTTTATCACCTCGATCTTGGCCATGTCCACCTCGAGTCCCTTGCTGGAATTTTTTTGACCCAGCACGATCCCCTCGGTGACCATAAAGTGACACTTCTCCCATTTCAGTACCAAATTTGCCTTCTTGCATCGGATCAGAACCTGGCCCAGATGATGCAGGCAGTCATCGAAACTGTCCCCGAACAGTGAAAAATTGTCCATAAAGACCTCCAGATTTTTCTCGATTATGTTGGAGAATATCGCCATCATGCATCTCTGGAATGTAGCTGGGGCGTTACACAACCCGAATGGCATGCGCCGGAACGCAAACGTACCATACGGGCAGGTAAACGTTGTCTTCTCCTGATCATCCGGGCCTATGCAAATCTGGTTGTACCCGGAGTACCCGTCCAGAAAACAGTAATAGGCGTGATGGTCTAGCCTGTCCAACATCTGGTCCATGATGTTGCATCATTTAGCCTCCGATAGTCCATACAGATCCGCCAGCCTGTAACAGTGCGCTGCGCAATCTGTTCCTGGTCCGCATTCTGCACCACCGTAATACCCCCCTTTTTGGGCACGCACTGGACCGGGCTGATCCAAGTGCTGTCTGATATGGGGTATATGATTCCTGCTTCCAGCCACTTCGTGACCTCTTTGCGCACAACATCCTTCATGTTCGGGTTCAGTCTCCGCTGGGGCTGAATCACCGGTTTCTTGCCTTCTTCAATCCTGATCTTGTGCATGCAATAGGAGGGGCTGATCCCTTTAATATCCGCAATCGCAATCGTCCAGGCGATTGCTTCCTTGTGCTCTCGCAATACTTCCAGCAGTTTCTCTTCCTGTTCCTGAGATAGAAGAGAAGAAAAAATTACGGGCAGAGTACTATTATTACCAATGTACGCATACCTGAGATGGTTTGGGAGCGGTTTAAGCTCGAGTGCGGGTGGCTCCTTGAGCAACGAAACCAGGATCATCTTCTGCCCGCCATCTTCGTCCCGGTGCAAAGTGGTACAGTCTTCGGCTCTCATGGCCTGCTCGCACCGAGTCATCTCCTTTTCTTCTCCGTACATGCTATCAATCTCTTCCCATAACTGATCCATCTCCTCATTTTCCCAGCCTTCATCAACTACGTCTATGGCGAAGATATCTTCGTGGTCATAATAATTTGGCAGTTGCAGATTTTTGAAAACGTTAAATTTAACCTTGTCCTCGTTAATCTGCATGGTCAGTTCCCCGCTCTTGCAGTTTATCATGGCTTCTCCAGTGGCCAAAAACGGTCTGCCCAGTATGAGCGGTACCTCCCCTGCCTCCATGTCCAGGATCACGAAATCTGCTGGAAAAATCAGCTCGCCGATCTTCACCAAAATATCCTCGATAACTCCATAATCCTGTTTTACGGACCTGTCTGCCATCTGCAGCATGATTCTGATGGTTCGGGGCTCCCCGACATTCAAACTCTTGAAAATCGTCAATGGCATCAGGTTGATGCTGACCCCTAGGTTACACAGAGCCTTTCATGTGTAAGCATTACCTAGGGTGACCGGTATAACAAAACTGCCATGATCTTTTCTCTTCCTCGGTAGCCCATTCTTCACACAGTTGCTCACTTCAGCCGTCAGGTTTATAGTCTCGAAATCGCTCATTCGCCTCCTCCCATAAAGAATGTATTTGAGGAATTTGGCGTAAGTGGGCATCTTTGCCAAAGCCTCAGCAAAGGGTATGTTGATCTGTAGCTGCTTGAACATCTCGAGAAACCTGGCGTAGTCCTTGCTATCGTCCCTCTTTTGTGTCCTCAAGGGGTATGGCACTTCCTTGGAGACAGGTACCGTTTCTGCATCTATCTCCTTCTACACTGCATCCTGCTCAACCGAGCCCTTTGGCTGGGGGCGGTCGACTGAGCTGTTATCCTGGCCAGACAGTTTGCGTTCTACTTCTTTCAACTTTTTTGCGCGAGCGTGGCTAGGATACGGTGGTTCCTGTAGTGCTAATCCACTCCGAGTGGTGATAGCATTGATCTGAGCACGTGGATTATTCACTGTATTCGAGGGAAAGTTTCCTGGCTGTCTCTCCGTTAGCTGCTGTGCTAACTGCCCTACTTGTACCTCCAAAGCACGCAGTGACGTTTTGGTCGTCTGCATGTCGGCTGTCAGGGCATCCATATGTGCGAATCGGGACTCCATGGTCTGAAACATGGACTCGATCTTCTTCATCTGGGCGTCGTACTGCTGTGCAGATGGGCCCGGCTGAACCTGCTGTGTCGGTGCAGCCTGCTGGGCCGGTGGCCTGTGCTAGAATCCCGGTGCATAAACTGCGGAGTTCGGGTTTCCATACCGAAACCCGGGATGATCTCTCGTACCCGGTCTGTACCGGCTCGGGTCCCACTGCTACTGTACGTTATTAGTGTCTTCGGTTCTGAGCTCCTCAATGGCCGCGTCCAAATCAGGTTCTCCTACTGCTGAAACGACCTTCTCGTCCGAGTAGACTTTCTTGACCAAGTCCCGAATGATCTTGGCCAGATTATCTATTCGGTCGTCTTCTACTGGCTCGGCTCTAGCCGTCATCCTGCGATCGTCAAACAGTCGGGTGTCATGCTTGGCTAACTGCTTCATCAGGTCATATGCACCATCTTTGTCCACATGATACAGGAAGTTTCCCCCGGCTTCTCTGTCAATCCTGTCAGAATTATCCCTGTCTAGGGCATGGTAGAATACCTGCAGGATCTTTGCATCTCCAAAACCGTGGTTTGGGCATCTTTTCACCAATCTCATCAATCTGTCCCATGCGTCTACCACCGTCTCCCCCATCTTCTGCTTGAACGAAAGAATCTCGCTTTGCAACTGAATGACTCGGGAAGCGGGATAAAACTTTGCCAGAAAATATGTGACGCACCCCACCCATGTAGTGATTGACTTGGGTGGTCGGGATTCGAGCCAGTCTTTGGATACTTCGAATAGGCAATATGGGAACAGGATTAACATAAGTGCCTCTGCGTCTACCCCCTTGTATCGGACCTTGTTGCAGTAATCCTCGAATTTCCCGATATTGTCGTTCGGGTCTTCCTCGGCCTTGCCATAAAACGGGCAGAGGGTCTAGACCGTCTGGATGGTGGAGGGTTTGATGTCAAAGTGTTCTGCGGTGATCTCGAGCACCACAATAGCTCGCTCATGCCCCCCCGTGGGGACTTCGAAATTCTCCACCAACGCTTTCTCAGACCGGTTATAAGTTCTATGGTTGCTTCGGGCAGCCAGACCTGCTGTGACGAGCTCTTCGATGTAACGAGCCATCTGGGCTGGGGTACGTGTCTCTCGTTCCTCCCCACCGGTTGCTGGGTTTTCAATATTGTCTCTCTGGTTGTTTGCCATTCTGCTTTCTCGGTTTCTGCGGTTCTGTTCGGTGTACAGCTTCTCTGGATTGTCGAGTGGTGGTAGCAAATCGCGAGGCAATCTGGGCATCAACTGAACAGTCCTGAAAAACGCAGATTCAAAAAGCAGTGAGATAAAAGAAAAATAACGAAACTAAAAAATAAAAAACTCTGGAAACTAATTATGATAACTAAATTAACCCTAAAAAGTCCCCCGCAACGGCGCCAAAAACTTGATGCGCAAACTAACGTGATGTTCGCAAGTATACGAATCTTGTAATACCGGGTGTATTTAAACTCGGGTGATCGTTCCCACGATGACTATTTTAGGTTTTTCGAGAAATCAGTTTTAACTTGCAGAGTGTAAAAGGAGGAGTAGTTTAGGATTGTGATTGACTATAAACTAAAAATAAACAAAATAAAACGAAAATATTTTTTGTGACGTTTTTCTGAAAATCTTGAAAGTTCGTAAATTTAGGGTTTGGAATACTAGGTCTCAGGATCCCCTAGGGTTTCTTCAGAGTTATGTTCTTCGTTTTGATATGAAAACACTCAGCAGTTTTAATTACCCGTGCCACGTACCGATTGTGCAGTAACCTTTCAGATTCCACATGCTGACTTTCGGGTTCTTGTTAAGCTGCCTAAGTCTGCAGTCTCGTTCTAGGTCTGCTAGTCCGGATGGCCCGGGTCAAATTCTCTAACAGTTGGTCTATACGTTTTGGCTAGCCCTATCTCCCTTTCTCTGGTCGGTCTATCAGGGTAAGGTACTAAATCCTGTCTTTTCTTCCTAACCCTAACCTGACGTTTTCACCTACAGGCTCGGGTCTATAGCAATTCTGGTTCGCGACTCCGATCATGCATAAACAGATATAATCAAAGACATAATAACTGATAATACTGCTGAATTAAGATAACGTAGTCATGAATTCATAATCAAACTGCATAACCATGTCTGAAAACGAAACCCTAGGTTCACCGAGAACCTAGGTAAAAGGTTTAGCTACTAAACGACATAACGAATTAACAAAGTTTCTGAAATTAAGAGAGAGAATAAGATCAAACTAAGTCTTCGGATCTGGATGAGTGCTTCCGTGCTCTCTGGGGATACTCAGACTTCTCCTTGGATGAATTGTGTCTTCAAAACGAGTCTGGACGAGTCTTTATATAGTGCTGGAGAAGTTTCTGGAACTTGTCTTTATTTACGAAACTGCCACTGCCCGAAACCGCCTCAATTTTTGTGTTGTCTGCGTAAAATACGCAGCCATGGTCTTCTTCGGAGCTGTTTTTATCCAATTTTTGCTGCTGTCTGCGTATTATACGCAGACCCTGCGTAAAATATGCAGACAGGGACCCACTTGTGCCTTCTTCTTCTTTCTTTCTGCGTATTTTCTATCCCTGACTGCGTATAATACGCAAGAGGCTGCGTAAAATACGCAGACAGGGGAGAAAACTGGCCAAAAACCCCTCCCCAACCTTGCTGCCTGCGTATTTTACGCAGCCTGCCTGCGTATTATACACAGACAGCAAGGAAGGGTGCTCTTTTCTGCCTCTTTTTTCCACCTGCTGCATTCCCGATCAATTCCTGCTGCATTCCCGGGCCCTGTTCCTGCATAGACAACACGAAGACACCCGCAATCATTGACAGCTTGAAAATGTATTAGTCTGGGACATCTTTTTACCATTGGTTTTAACCCTGTGAGAGTTGAGTTTGGCCATTTTCAGCTTATTTTCCACCTGATACGAGGCAGAGATTTATAGATCATGATTGCAAAATTTGAGTAATTTTATGCATACTTTTGTTTGTTGGATATGATCGCGGGTGCGTGTTATGATGTGCAGGTAACAGGTGCCGAAAAATGCATGAGATTAACTTGGATGGGAGGCAGCGTGTCAGGAAAGCTGAGCAGAAAAAAGAGAAAAAAGGCTAAGTGGTGCGTTCAAACGCAGGGCACCTGCGTTCAGACGCACAAGATGGGAGCAGCAGGAAAATGGCGGAAAGTTGGCTAAGTCCTGCGTTCAGACGCAGGCAGTCTGCGTTCAAACGCAGGGTTCAGAGGCCGAAGTGCTGAAAAGTTAAGGGGTGCGTTCAAACGCACTTCTTGCGTTCAAACGCAGGACTCAACACTCAGAAGAAGGAAAGGCTAAGGCGTGCGTTCATACGCAGGCAAGCTGCGTTCAAACGCACGTGTCCAGAAGTCAGAAGCCAGAGGAAGAAAAATGGTTAAGGCCTGCGTTCAAACGCAGGATGTGTGCGTTCAGACGCACTGCGTTTGAACGCAGGAGAGTTGCGTTCGAACGCACAGAAGGTTTCCAGAAGCTTCCGGGACGGGTCTTTTCGAGGGTAAAACAGGAATTTCGTGCATCAGTTTTGGAGACTGTGGCAGTATAAAAGGAGGTGTCCCAGCACTGAATTAGGGTGACGCATACACATTCACACATCTATCATCATCATCACAGCAGCCAGTTTCAGAGCAGAGCAGGGTTGAAGCAGTTTTCCAGGATTTCAGCAAATAACTAGTTTGATCTTTTCTCTCTTTTATGAAACGTTGTTTTTCAATAATGCAAGCTAGCTAGACTTTTTGCCTAGGTTCTTGGTGAACCTAGGGTTTATGAATTCAGCAGACTTGGTTGTGTGATTTTCAGATGCATGGCTAGCTAAGCCTTAATACAGGATGGACTGTTTATTATTCTGTCTTTGATTTTATTTACATACATGAATGGCTTGATCACCCAGGAGTGTTACAGACAGGATCTGGTGCACGAGAGTGACCAGTGAAAGTTAGGAAGAAAAGACAGGATTTAGTACTCTGCCTTGATGGACCGAGAGGTGAAGAGAATCAGGGGACTAGCCCATAAGCATTAGACCAACTGCTAGACGTTTAGGGGGAGACCGAGAGGGGAACCTGTAACCCTAGCAGACTTAGAACGAACCTGCAGATTCAGGTGGACCGAGAGGACCCGAAAATTTGCAGGAGAGTGATAGGTGCATGAGACCGAGAAGGAGATTGTACTATTGGTATGCTGGCATAAACAAAACCACCGTGTGTTTCTGAAATCGAATATACTATGAAAGCTGGAGAGTAACCCTAGGGGATCCTGGAACCTAGACTCTTAGAATTATCGACTTTTACAACTACAACAATTTCTGCAAAATATTCAACAGAAAAATAAAATAAGCTTTTATACATATTATTTTATTTACTGCAATTTAGTAGAGTCAAATCCCAAACCTTCCTCCTTTTTACAAACTTTGTGTCTAATTCTAATTCTAATTAGCAACAACTTAAACTGTTCTCGAGGGTTCGACAACCAGAGTCACAATTACATACTCTATATTACTTGATCGTACACTTGCGAAAAAGCAGATAGGTTTACGCTGTCAAGTTTTTGGCGCCGTTGCCGGGGAACGGTTACAGTTTTTGTTAAACAGACATTAGAATAAGTCTCAGAGTTTTTTCTTTTCTTTTTACGTTTAATTTCTTTCGACTTACTGCTCTTGAATTCTAATTTTCAGGCTATTCTAGTTTATGCCCAGATTGCCTAGCAAACTGGTATCACCACTTGAAGATCCCGAAAAACTTTTCAGAGAGCAAAGTCGCAGACACCGAGCCGCGATGTCTGAGCACGGAGAAGACACCACAACCGAAACAGGAACACCGACAGGACAGCAGCAACATACTCCAGCACAGATGGCTCTTTACATTGAAGAGCTGATAGCAGCAGGTTTTGCTGCCAGGAACAATCAGAGGACTTATAACAGGTCTGGAAGGGCGTTAGTCGAAAACTTTGAAGTCCCAACCAGAGGACATCAACCAGCTATTGTAGTGCCACCCATTACAGCAGAGCACTTCGACCTGAAATCATCCACCATTCAGACCGCCCAGACTCATTGTCCTTTTAATGGGAAGGCAGATGAAGATCCAAACGACTTCCTTGGAAAATTTGAGGATTACTGCAACAAGATTAAGTATAGAGGAGTCGAAGCGGACACGTTAAAGCTGATCTTATTCCCATACTGCTTGTTCGGAACAGCAAAAGATTGGCTGGAGGCAAGACCACCGAGGTCTATCACTACCTGGGAGGGGTGTGTTGCTGATTTCTTGGCAAAATTCTACCCTGCATCCCGCGTTATCAAGCTGCAGAGTGAGATTTTATCTTTCAAACAGCAGATGGGGGAGACAGTGGTAGACGCATGGGACAGGTTGATGAGACTCGTTAAAAAATGCCCCAATCACGGCTTCGGGGACGCGAAAATTCTGCAGGTATTCTACCATGCTCTTGACAGGGAGAATGCAGACAGGATTGATAGGGAAGCTGGGGGTAACTTTTTATACCATGTGGATAAGGATGGAGCATACGAACTGATGAAACAATTAGCCAAACAGGATACTCGCCTGTTTGATGACCGCAGGCTTACACCAGTAGCAGAACCAGTGGTTGATGACAGGATTGACAACCTCACGAAAGTGGTACAGGACTTAGTCAAAAAGGTGTATACAGAGAAGAAGCCGGTGGCATCAGTAGAAGAACCTGACTTCGACGCAGCAATTCTGGAGCTTCAGACCGAAGATGCCAACTATGTTCAGCAGTAGTGGGATCCTAGTCGCTACAGACCAGGAACACGTGATCATACAGGGTTTCGCTACGGAAATCCCAATGCAGCAGTATATGCACCAGGATTCCAGCACAGGCCACAGGCACAACAGACAGCTCCAGCTCAGCCCGCACAAGCAGCACCACAGCTAAATCTGTCACAGCAACATTTTGAGTCCTATATGGAGAAATTCAATAAGCAGTGGGAAACTAGATTCGCGCAGATGGAGTCATTAACTGCTGATGTAAGCCATATGAAGATTGCTATCCGCAACTTGGAGGTACAAAATGGACAGCTTGCACAGAACCAGGCAGAACGAGCCCCAGGGAATTTACCATCAAACACAGTGAACAATCCACGCTCAAATCAATTCTATCACAACTCGGAGTGGAATTGCACTGCAGGATCCACCGTATCCCAGTCATGCACGAGCAGAAAAGTCAAAAATTATTGAACAGGAAGTGATTGACCGGGAAGACAGTTCAACCGCTAACCCTCAGAAAAGGGGTTCGGTCGAGCAGGAAGCAGCGCAGACAAATGAGGGTAATCCAGAAACAGTGCCAATTTCTAAGGAGGTTCCATACCCTCTGAAGACACGTAAGAGAGATGACAGCAAAGACTACGCCAGATTTCTGGAGGTATTCAAGCAATTACAGATAAACATACCTTTTGCCGAAGCACTGGCCAAAATGCCTACTTATGCGAAATTTCTCAAAGACATCTTGTATGGTAGAAGGCGAATGAGTGACTTCGAAACAGTGAATCTGACGGCAGAAGCGAGCAGTTGTGTAAAAAATGGTCTACCACTGAAAAAGAAAGACCCTGGCAGCTTTGTTATTCCAGTAACCCTGGGCAGTGCATACACAGGAAAAGCCTTATGCGACTTGGGTGCCAGCATCAACCTGATGCCACTGACCATCTTCAAAAGTCTAGGAGTCGGAGAACCACGTCCAACAAGAATTATGCTTCAAATGGCTGACAGATCTGTGAAACCTGCCTATGGAGTAATTGAAGATATCCTGGTGAAAGTGGGAGAGCTTATTTTTCCAGCAGATTTTGTGATACTAGATATGGAGGCAGGAGAGGTCCCGCTAATCCTGGGCAGACCTTTCCTGGCGACTGGTGAAGCCATTATTAACTGCAAAAGTGGAGAGCTGTCCATGCAAATCAAGGAAGAAAAGGTGAAATTCAATGTTTTCAAATCTCTCCAGCTTCCCGACCATTATGGACATGAAAACTGTTTTGCAGTAGAGGTAATTGACGATCTGGAAAGTGATGAGATAGAAGATTTATGGGAGGAAATTGAAGACATGTATCCAGAGGAAACAGAGGAGCAATAGGACGAGCAGATCATGGGAACAAAAAGCTGGGTCACGCTATACAGGGATGAAGGAGGCGAGCAGAAAATGACACTGGTCCCGTCACTCCAGGAGCCACCAGTCCTGGAATTAAAACAGTTGCCAGACCACCTCAGGTACGCTTTTATTGGTGAAAATAATACCCTGCCGGTAATTGTTTCTTCTCTTTTATCTCAGGAACAGGAACAAAAGCTACTGGAGGTACTCCGAGAGCATAAAGAAGCCATCGGATGGAAAATTGCAGACCTGAAGGGAATCAAACCTGATTATTGCATGCATAAAATAAAAATCGAAGACGGAAAGAAGCCAGTTATCCAGCCTCAACGGAGACTAAACCCAATTATGAAAGATGTGGTACGTAAGGAGGTCATGAAGTGGCTAGAAGCAGGAATTATATACCCCATATCAGACAACACCTGGGTGAGTCCTGTCCAGTGTGTACCGAAGAAAGGGGGTATTACAGTAGTACAGAATGCTGATCTGGAACAGATCGCCCAGCGCACTGTCACTGGCTGGCGAATCTGTATGGACTATCGGAAGCTGAACGATGCCACACTGAAAGACCACTTTCCGCTGCCATTCATGGACCAGATGTTGGACAGACTAGCGCACCATGCTTATTACTGCTTTCTTGACGGGTACTCTGGCTACAACCAGATCTATATAAATCCAGAAGACCAAGAAAAGACGACATTCACTTGCCCGTACGGAACGTTCGCCTTTAGACGAATGCCATTTGGATTGTGCAATGCTCCAGCAACATTCCAGAGATGCATGATGGCTATTTTCTCTGATATGATAGAGAAAAATTTGGAAGTTTTCATGGACGATTTTTCGTTATTCGGAGACAGCTTCGAAGACTGCTTATACCATCTGGCCAGAGTTCTCATCCGCTGCAGAAAAACAAACCTGGTGCTCAACTGGGAAAAATGCCACTTCATGGTTACTGAAGGAATAGTGCTGGGACACAGGATTTCCAGCAAAGGACTGGAGGTAGACAGGGCAAAAATTGAGGTGATCAAGCAGCTGCCGTATCCAACCACAGTGAAGGCAATCAAGAGCTTTTTGGGCCACGCAGGATTTTACACAAGGTTTATTAAAGATTTCTCAAAAATTACAAAGCCACTATGTAATTTGTTGGGAAAAGATGTGCCCTTCGTATTTGATAAAGCCTGAAAGGAGGCATTTGATGTGCTTAAAGAAAGGCTGACGATTGCACCCATTATCACAACACCAGACTGGACCCTCCCGTTCGAGCTGATGTGCGACGCCAGTGATTACGCTGTGGGCGCGGTACTGGGACAGCGGAAGGACAAGGTGTGCAGTGTCATCTACTATGCCAGCAGGGTCCTGAATGAGGCGCAGATTAATTATGGGACTACAGAGAAGGAGCTGCTGGCAGTCGTTTTTGCCCTGGATAAATTCAGATCGTACCTGGTAGGTTCAAAAGTCATCATATTCACAGATCACAGTGCGCTGAAATACTTACTGGAGAAGAAGGACGCAAAGCCAAGGCTGCTGCGCTGGATTCTGCTGATGCAGGAATTTGATGTCGAAATCAGGGATAAAAAGGGAGTTGAAAATGTGGTAGCTGATCATCTATCTCGTCTGGAAAACCCTACAGAAGAATTGGTTCCAATTCAAGAAAATTTTCCGGATGAACATATTATGAAGATCAAGACCAATAGACGGCCCTGGTACTATGCCATAGCCAATTATTTGGTCAATGGAGCACTCCCTGAAGACATCACCCCTTGGCAGAAAAAGAAATTTATTTCAGACTGCAGGCAATATTTCTGGGACGATCCTTATCTGTTCAAGCAAGGGGCAGACAATATTCTCCGTCGATGCATTCCATGTCACGAAATTTTGGAGGTAATTCAGCACTGCCACTCAGCACAATGTGGGGGACACTTCAGCGGACCGAGAACAGCTCACAAGGTGCTGCAGTCAGGATTTTTCTGGCCAACAGTTTTCAATGACTGCCATGATTATGCGCAGAGTTGCGATCGCTGCCAACGGACAGGAAATATTTCCCAGCGGAATGAAATGCCCATAACACTTTGGCAGGAAGTCGAGCCTTTTGACGTTTGGGGTATTGATTTTATGGGTCCTTTTCCTTCGTCTCTGGGAAATCTCTACATCTTATTGGCAGTAGATTACGTGTCAAAATGGGTGGAAGCAATAGCCTGTCAGAAGAACGATGCGTCAGTCGTGGAAAGGTTCCTCAAACGTAACATCTTTACCAGATTTGGAACACCGAGGGCCATGGTCAGTGATGAAGGTTCTCATTTTATCAATAAAGTCTTTGCCAAGGTTCTAAATCAGTACGGGGTGTCTATCCATAAGGTATCACTGCCTTATCACCCTCAGGCAAACGGGCAGGTAGAGGTGTCCAACAGAGAGATAAAGAGCATACTGGAAAAAACTGTGAATCCTGGACGTAAGGACTGGTCGTTAAAGCTGGATGATGCGCTCTGGGCATACAGAACTGCTTATAAAACCCCACTGGGAATGTCCCCATACCAGCTGGTGTTTGGTAAAGCATGTCACTTACCAGTAGAATTGGAGCACAAAGCATACTGGGCAATCAAGCAGCTGAATATGGATCACAGTTTATCAGGAAACAAACGGAAGATGGCACTCCTTGAACTGGAGGAATTCCGTAAAACTGCATATGAGAGTGCCAAAATTTATAAAGAGAAAACAAAGAAGTGGCATGACAACCGCATTCTACCAAAGAATATAGAAATCGGGAAGAAGGTTCTCCTCTACAATTCAAGGATGAAATTCTATCCAGGGAAGCTGCGCTCAAGATGGTTTGGACCATTTATTGTGAAGGACATTACATCATGGGGAGTGGTGGAGCTGGAGAACCCGAGGGATAATACAGTTTTCAAGGTGAATGGGAACAGAGTCAAGCCATACAGGGATCCTCAAGAGATCATGGAGGTAGAGGCACTCTACCTCGACCTTCAGTGATTACAGCAGAGGTAACAAAGTCGGGCTGTCGACTGTAAATCACAAGCGCTGGTTGGGAGGCAACCCAACATAGATTAGTTGTTTTTATATAATTCTTACAATGTTCATAATTTGAGAGAAAAGTGAGAAAGAGGGATTTAATGTTGAACTCAGTGTTTCAGGAATCAGACTCGTGCGTTCAAACGCAGGAGACATGCGATCAAACGCACGAGTGCGTTCAAACGCAGACACCCTGCGTTCAAACGCAGACCCACCAACCGACAGTAGAAGCACTGGAAACGGCTAACACTTATGCGTTCAAACGCAGAGGAGCTGCGTTCAAACGCAGATCACGCAGTGAAAATTTCCAGCCACCAAGTGGTGCGTTTAAACGCAACTCATGTGCGTTCAAACGCAAGAAGACAAAGATGCACTGGAAAAGTTTAAGGACGTGCGTTTAGACGCAGATCCTGCGTTCAAACGCAAGACCCAATCAGTAGAGAATTTCTAGAGACAAGGCGTGCGTTCAAACGCACATTTGAGCGAGATCAAAAATTTCGGAAAAATTTGAAAAATTTTGAAATTTCGGGGCCATTCTGCAATTTCTGAAAATTTGCCTATATATACTGTACGGATGACAGTGACTCATTTTCACCCAAGTCATCCAGTTTTCAACTCTCTCTCTAGAAATTCTCTCTGCCCTAGCAGCCGCCAGAGCAGTCCGCCGCCAGCAACCTCCAACGACCACCGCAGGACCACCAGAAGGTCAGGAACAGTGTGGGGGTGGTCAAACTCATCCGATCCAAACACCGACAGATCCACTTCAGAGAGAAATTTCCAGATATGTACCCGTAAGATTCACTCCGGGTAGCCAGGTTCTATCTTTTCCTTCTCTTTGAATATTTTCATTTTTTCGGTTTAAATCTTGAAATGGATGAGGATAGTCCTTACATGAGGCCTGATAAGGCGATTGCACCTTTGAACATCATAGACTGCAGATTGCTTAGGGTTGACCATTTCTGCGACCATAGGTTTGTTAACATGGAGGCTCACCGTTTCTTTCTGCAAGACAAAAAGATTCGGTATGACATACCTGCTGAGAGGACCTTTCCCCGTGATAGAGTAGCAATGGGGGATGAACTGTTCAACTATACTGGGCAGGATCATTTTGGGGATTTGTTTACTGGTTTTACCAATCTGCAGGTCAGTTCTGTGCTGGCTAAGGAGATTTACAGCAATCTCCAGCAGTGCATGAACAGTGAAGCCCAGTCAATTGACTGGATTTACTGCAGAAAGAGATGGATTCGAATCACCCCAGAGAGTATCCGAGAGAGTCTGGGTCTAGAATTAGTGTTGGCTGACTGTCAGTTTCAGGAACTGAGGCGTCATCCATCTGAGCAGCTGAGTGAGCAGATCTTGACCACCCTGTGTGCTGGTGTCCCAGGCGCTGCTTGGTACTATCCTGAATGGAGTCCTTCCTACCGGAAACTCCCTGCGACCTACCTGATTCGAGAGGCGAGATGGTGGACCGAGTGGGTGAACAACAGAGTTGTGGGTATTAAACACTTTACCCGCATTGATTATAATATTGCCCTGTTGGTGTACTGTGTGATGGCCCGAGAGCCTGTAAGCCTCCCGGAGATTATTTGTGAGTTTTTCCGGGAACGAAGAGAGACTCACAGCAAGAAGGGTTTGGGTCTCCTGGGGATGTTAAAAAAAATGGCACAGGATTATCTTGTGGTAATTCCTGGCGAGCTGAGAGATATTCGACCAATTCAGGTACGCAAGTACAAAAACATGAGATGTGCGTTGCATGAGGCCGTGCACGGGCCTCCAGAATTTGTCCAAGTGGACGATGATGATGATGTTGCTCCACCTCAGGGTGGGGGTGTTGGCATGCCACCACCACCTCCTCCTGGTGATGGGGGTTTTCCAGCCCTACCAGGTCCCTTCCAACTGCCACGATCTGCCAGTTCCAGTGAACACAGGCAGGCCGATCCTGACTTGGGGCAGTCCAGCAGAGGGGCCAGGCGCAGTTCTTTTGGGCGCCTGGAGAGGACGGAGCATGAGGAATGGGTTAGAAAGAAAATTAAGGCCCAAGAAAAAGTACAGAACTACCTGGTAAGGACGGTCAAGAAAATGGCCAGGGGTCTTGGAAAGTTGTTCAAGACCCAGAAGCATATTTACCACGCTAACACAGCCGCATTGCGAGCTCATGAGGCGGCACTCGCTGAAATTCAGAGCAACATGCGTGGTAAGAGATTTAACTTTCCGGACCGCTATTCGAGTGATAATTGTCCCAGCTGGACAATGGAGGATAGCCGGCCATATGATAGCTTCTCTGGCCATGACCCCACACCGAGCCCGGAACATGCAGACAGTGTAGGTGACCCCGGCAGACCCGGTACCCAGTACCCACCTAGGAGAGAGCATGCAGACCCAGGGGCCAGCAGTGCCCATCCCGGTGCCAGCCACGCTGGTACCGCTGCCGCAGCACGCCATGCTGCGAGGAAACGCGCCAGAGGGCGGACCCCTTCACCATCCCCAGAGCCGACTGACCAGTCTACTCCGGAGAACACAGATTCTAGTTACAGACCAGATCAGTAGAGTCGCGAGGACGCGCCACCTCTAGTGTGGGGGTGGGGAATCGTGTCCTCCTGCATAGCCATGTCAGCATATTTTTGTCAAATTTATTTTTCATTTTATTTTCATTTTTGAGTCAGCACGTTTCTTTTATCTTGAGTCTACCCACCAACTGTTCTGACCATGCATAAAAATAAATAAATAAATAAATAAATAAAAAAAAATATATAAAAAAAAAACGGACGGAGAAATAGAAATAAATTAAAAAAAAAAAAAAAATTGAGAAAGGGCAACTTAGGACCTAGAAACTGAAGAGAATCCAATGAAAGAGCTTATGAGAGTAGGAAGCACCGTAGCAGGGATACTTCAAATTTTAGTATTTTGTACGCATGTCTCACGACAGGATATCCCGGGTATTCAGGATTGTGGAAAGTAGATAACAGGCATACTTTTGACTTCTCTAGTGTGCTAGGCAGATTTGGTCCTTAGATAATTGAATATTCTGTTTCCCGTGAAAACTGGTGGACTCTTGGAATCTGGGGTGGACCTTCCTGTAGAGTCGGTTTTATGCGGTACAAGTCTGTGGCCTAAGCGAAGTTGGAGAATGTACACCACCATCCCTTAAGGTGGTTCCAAGAGAAAATCCTAAAAAGCCCGCACTCTTAAAGCTCTACTGCACAGTTGTAAAAAACAGAGGAGATTAAAAAAAAAAGAGAGAAAAACAGAATAATCTAAAAAAAAAAAAAAAAAATAATAATATTTTGTGCTTAAAGGAGAAACAACATAATGTGCTTCCATTCACATGGAAAATTTGGATTCAATCCAATTTAGAGCTTAAGAGGGAAATTAAAGTCAAGCCGTATTACAAAGGAGTTGTGTCTCCCAGCAATGGGACAATTTGCAAATCAAACGCAATAACGGCTAAGAGGGTCTGAAAACCTCAAATGACTTGGCGAAGAAAAATTATCTGTTGACTGTAGATGCCTGGACCCTCTAAGTCAAAAGACGCGCTTTATCTTGGTTGGTTTGGTGGATGTTTGGGGATACCTTAGTGAGTTTGTGCACAGAATCAGTTTATATCAATTCTTGCTGCGTGTTGTGGAATTTCGAAATGAGCTTGTGAGGATTTGATGATTTCAGTTTATGATAGAGAGGTTGCCCAATTTCAGAAAAAAAAAAAAAAAAAAAAAAAAAAAAAAAAAAAAAAAAAAAAAAAAAAAAAATTGCTGTGTCTTGAGTCAGTTTGTGTATATTCTGTATCTGAGTCAGTCATCTATTGAGTCTTTTGGTCTGTGACATGAATCTGTGAAAAAAGGGGAAGTATGCAATTAAAGTATGCAAAAATGGGTCTGCAAGGCAGTATGCAAGGGTCTGCTCGGGACGAGCAGAGTTTAATGTGGGGGTATTTTGACAGCTTGAAAATGTATTAGTCCGGGACATCTTTTTACCATTGGTTTTAACCCTGTGAGAGTTGAGTTTGGCCATTTTCAGCTTATTTTCCACCTGATACGAGGCAGAGATTTATAGATCATGATTGCAAAATTTGAGTAATTTTATGCATACTTTTGTTTGTTGGATATGATCGCGGGTGCGTGTTATGATGTGCAGGTAACAGGTGCCGAAAAATGCATGAGATTAACTTGGATGGGAGGCAGCGTGTCAGGAAAGCTGAGCAGAAAAAAGAGAAAAAAGGCTAAGTGGTGCGTTCAAACGCAGGGCACCTGCGTTCAGACGCACAAGATGGGAGCAGCAGGAAAATGGCGGAAAGTTGGCTAAGTCCTGCGTTCAGACGCAGGCAGTCTGCGTTCAAACGCAGGGTTCAGAGGCCGAAGTGCTGAAAAGTTAAGGGGTGCGTTCAAACGCACTTCTTGCGTTCAAACGCAGGACTCAACACTCAGAAGAAGGAAAGGCTAAGGCGTGCGTTCAGACGCAGGCAAGCTGCGTTCAAACGCACGTGTCCAGAAGTCAGAAGCCAGAGGAAGAAAAATGGTTAAGGCCTGCGTTCAAACGCAGGATGTGTGCGTTCAGACGCACTGCGTTTGAACGCAGGAGAGTTGCGTTCGAACGCACAGAAGGTTTCCAGAAGCTTCCGGGACGGGTCTTTTCGAGGGTAAAACAGGAATTTCGTGCATCAGTTTTGGAGACTGTGGCAGTATAAAAGGAGGTGTCCCAGCACTGAATTAGGGTGACACATACACATTCACACATCTATCATCATCATCACAGCAGCCAGTTTCAGAGCAGAGCAGGGTTGAAGCAGTTTTCCAGGATTTCAGCAAATAACTAGTTTGATCTTTTCTCTCTTTTATGAAACATTGTTTTTCAATAATGCAAGCTAGCTAGACTTTTTGCCTAGGTTCTTGGTGAACCTAGGGTTTATGAATTCAGCAGACTTGGTTGTGTGATTTTCAGATGCATGGCTAGCTAAGCCTTAATACAGGATGGACTGTTTATTATTCTGTCTTTGATTTTATTTACATACATGAATGGCTTGATCACCCAGGAGTGTTACAGACAGGATCTGGTGCACGAGAGTGACCAGTGAAAGTTAGGAAGAAAAGACAGGATTTAGTACTCTGCCTTGATGGACCGAGAGGTGAAGAGAATCAGGGGACTAGCCCATAAGCATTAGACCAACTGCTAGACGTTTAGGGGGAGACCGAGAGGGGAACCTGTAACCCTAGCAGACTTAGAACGAACCTGCAGATTTAGGTGGACCGAGAGGACCCGAAAATTTGCAGGAGAGTGATAGGTGCATGAGACCGAGAAGGAGATTGTACTATTGGTATGCTGGCATAAACAAAACCACCGTGTGTTTCTGAAATCGAATATACTATGAAAGCTGGAGAGTAACCCTAGGGGATCCTGGAACCTAGACTCTTAGAATTATCGACTTTTACAACTACAACAATTTCTGCAAAATATTCAACAGAAAAATAAAATAAGCTTTTATACATATTATTTTATTTACTGCAATTTAGTAGAGTCAAATCCCAAACCTTCCTCCTTTTTACAAACTTTGTGTCTAATTCTAATTCTAATTAGCAACAACTTAAACTGTTCTCGAGGGTTCGACAACCAGAGTCACAATTACATACTCTATATTACTTGATCGTACACTTGCGAAAGAGCAGATAGGTTTACGCTGTCAAGTTTTTGGCGCCGTTGCCGGGGAACGGTTACAGTTTTTGTTAAACAGACATTAGAATAAGTCTCAGAGTTTTTTCTTTTCTTTTTACGTTTAATTTCTTTCGACTTACTGCTCTTGAATTCTAATTTTCAGGCTATTCTAGTTTATGCCCAGATTGCCTAGCAAACTGGTATCACCACTTGAAGATCCCGAAAAACTTTTCAGAGAGCAAAGTCGCAGACACCGAGCCGCGATGTCTGAGCACGGAGAAGACACCACAACCGAAACAGGAACACCGACAGGACAACAACAACGTACTCCAGCACAGATGGCTCTTTACATTGAAGAGCTGATAGCAGCAGGTTTTGCTGCCAGGAACAATCAGAGGACTTATAACAGGTCTGGAAGGGCGTTAGTCGAAAACTTTGAAGTCCCAACCGGAGGACATCAACCAGCTATTGTAGTGCCACCCATTACAGCAGAGCACTTCGACCTGAAATCATCCACCATTCAGACCGCCCAGACTCATTGTCCTTTTAATGGGAAGGCAGATGAAGATCCAAACGACTTCCTTGGAAAATTTGAGGATTACTGCAACAAGATTAAGTATAGAGGAGTCGAAGCGGACACGTTAAAGCTGATCTTATTCCCATACTGCTTGTTCGGAACAGCAAAAGATTGGCTGGAGGCAAGACCACCGAGGTCTATCACTACCTGGGAGGGGTGTGTTGCTGATTTCTTGGAAAAATTCTACCCTGCATCCCGCGTTATCAAGCTGCAGAGTGAGATTTTATCTTTCAAACAGCAGATGGGGGAGACAGTAGTAGACGCATGGGACAGGTTGATGAGACTCGTTAAAAAATGCCCCAATCACGGCTTCGGGGATGCGAAAATTCTGCAGGTATTCTACCATGCTCTTGACAGGGAGAATGCAGACAGGATTGATAGGGAAGCTGGGGGTAAGTTTTTATACCATGTGGATAAGGATGGAGCATACGAACTGATGAAACAATTAGCCAAACAGGATACTCGCCTGTTTGATGACCGCAGGCTCACACCAGTAGCAGAACCAGTGGTTGATGACAGGATTGACAACCTCACGAAAGTGGTACAGGACTTAGTCAAAAAGGTGTATACAGAGAAGAAGCCGGTGGCATCAGTAGAAGAACCTGACTTCGACGCAGCAATTCTGGAGCTTCAGACCGAAGATGCCAACTATGTTCAGCAGTAGTGGGATCCTAGTCGCTACAGACCAGGAACACGTGATCATCCAGGGTTTCGCTACGGAAATCCCAATGCAGCAGTATATGCACCAGGATTCCAGCACAGGCCACAGGCACCATGAAAATAAAATCAATCAGATTCTTGAGCCTTGGGACAGAACAGAGGTTCTAGAAATTCAACTCCCAGAGAAGAAAAGAAGAGACAGACTGATATGGCATTTTGAAGATGATAGAATCTACAGAGAGAAATCAGGTTACAACATGGAAATGGATAAGAAACTTACCAAGAACGAGGGACCATCTGAACAAAAGGCATGTCCTATATCCAAAGTTTGGAAACTCAGGATCCCATCCAAGATCAAACACTTTGTCTGGAGAGCAAGTACCGACATCATGGCAACCATGAAAAAACTGAAAAAGAGGGGCATTGACGTCAATAAACCATGTCATTTCTGCAACAAAAAAAAAAAAAAAAAAAAAAAAAAATTGAAGTTTCAAGCAGCCATGTTTCCAAAGGTGCAAGGAAACAGAGAAGGTATGGGAAAGACTGTCTGGGTCGGATTTCATCAACACCATGGCAACAAACAAATTCAGTACTTGGTTAAATAACAAATTTTGTGACAAAGAGCCCATCAAACCATGATATGCCTTGCCCCTTGGGCCATCTAGATTGAACGTAACAGAGTCATGCATCAAGGAGGTCTCCCTGATCTAAAGGTGCTACCATCAGAAATTATTGCTAGATTTGAGGAACTAGAGAAAGTCTATAAAAGAGATCGGATATTAATACATGATTCTATGTCGATAGAAGAAGAGAAATAGGACAAACCCCCGACGGGAGTGATGAAGATTTATTACGATGGAGCATGGAATTCGGTTACGAAGTTGGCCAGAGCGGGGTTCGTTATCAGGGATGGCAGAGGGGGATTCGTAATGGCAGGCAATCGAGATCTTAAGAGATGTGAAATGGCAAGGGAGGCGGAAGTGAGAGCAGCAAGCTTGGGGATGAAGACAGCCAGATCTAAAGGTCTCCGGCGGGCGATTTTGGAAGGAGATTCAACTACGGCGACGAAGCTGATCTCTAGAGTCATCAATGGTGATATTTGGCTAGATTATTCAAATACAGGAGGATCTCTGGAGACAATTAGAGAGTTGCTTCGAGATATGGACGAAGTTAAAGCTCGCGCCGTTTCACGCGCAATCAACCAGTCAGCCGACCACGTGGCAAAACGCGCTTGTGACACGGGAGGCTTATCACTTTGGGAAGATAAACCGGAGTGGTTGATGCCTTTTCTAGATTTTGACTTTCATGTACCGGTCCCTTGAGTTTATTTGGTAATGCAGTTTATTCCTAAAAAAAAGTTCTATAGTTTGTCAAGGCAAGGGTTCTAAAACAACTTGGAAGTTTCTTTTGATCATCTAAAAGATGACACTTCTCACCTAAAGAATAAGGCTCGATGAACTTGATTAAAGTTTGTTAGAGGTTCAAATGAACCAACAAACTTAGAGACCGTTTGGTAATGCTTTTGCTTTCTAGAACGCTGATTTTCGAATTCAAAAGCAATATTTTTTTTGTTTGCTTTCTAGAAAGCAATTGCTTCCCCACAACAGCTTTTGAAATGCAGATGAGGGGTTGCTTTCTACGACCTGCTTTTTGAGTAATTTATCGTTTGAACATTAGTAAAAAGTCTAAAGCACTAATTACCAAACACAGAATGTCAAATGTTCTTTTCAACAGCACATTTTATATGGAGTTTACCAAACACTTTTTGTGTAGATCCTCACAGCCGCTTTCTCACAGTGCTTTCTACACAGCAGCTTTCTAAACCGCCACAGCATTACCAAACTAGCCCTTAATCAATCACCACCACCACATTAACTTGGTATTTTATTTTCTCCTAAAATAGTTTGGTATTTTTTTGTAAAATGAGTCTTTTATGATGCAACACTCAATTTCTTTTTTCAATTTTAGGGTTCAACTTCCTTATAGTGGTATATCACCAGGGGTTGGCCAATCTAAAAAAGTTAACTTTTCTGATAATGATTTTCTATCTCCACCTTAACGAATCAGTTACTTAATTTTGTTGATTTTTAATTTTACAGTTGAAATTTAATTTTAACAAATAGAGGTTAATGATTGTTAATGTAATTTATGTGTATTAAGTTCATCTAAAAGATAGAAATTTAAAAAACAATAGAGATTGCTTAGGGCACTCAAAAACCTGGAGCCGTCCCTATACAAGCTGAACTATGCATGTGGTGTTTAATTGCCATAAGACGTCTACTACTTGTGCGAATATGGTTATTGTTACCCCCTTGGTTTCTTGGCTCGACGACGGTGCGGAAAGTTGGTCTGTTTGACGCTCGACGCTTGGCACTTGTAGGCGTGCAGCGCGTTGCCGTTATTGGCAGCGGCATAGACGGATATTCGGTGCAATTCTGGTGCGTTTCTGCTGGACGGTACAGCAGAATCTGGTCCGTTTAGGTTAGACAGTTTAGCCGCGGTTCGCTGGAGTATTTGGCAGCGTAGTTGGACAGGTTTTGGGGGTAATTATCGGCGGTTGAGTCGGTTATTTCTGTAGAAAAATTGAATGTAACTACCTTGTGAAATCTGACTATAAAAGCCAAGTTATTTCCAGAATTTGGTAGAACATTTTTAGACAGATTTGTTGGACAGATTCGGTAGTGTTGTACTTCGTTTTAGTCGGAATAAACTTAGTACATTTCAGTCCACAAATCGTTGCCTTCGTCCCTTACTCTCTTCGCTACTAATGACCCTTAACGATGAACGAAAGGCTGAACCAAGTTAGTGCTGAAAATTACTAACCTTGGTGCCAATCTGTGGTAAAATTAAAACGAAAATCTAACTCGGTCACAAACTGGTATCAGAGCCTAAATGAGGGAGTGTTCGCAGCGTTCTTCGTGCTCGGATTTTTCGTCGTTGCGTAGACGAAGATTTGGTGCCAGATTTTGGTGTCGTGCAGAAATTTCAGCGATGTTGCTTCGCTGTCCATGGGGGTATTTTCTGCCACCAAAAGTCTGGAGCGGGGGACGATTTTAGCGATCGGTTCACCGCTGAAATGATGGAGGTATCGCTGCGTTTGGGTGCCTACGGTTGGCTCCTTCTGTGGTATTCTACCGTAAAATTGGTGCCTGCGTTTGTGAAGTTTGGCATCATATTTCTTGGTTGTATGCAGGGAATTCAGCGATGGTAGTTCGCTGCCCAGGAGGGGGATTTTCCGCTGCACAATCTTGTGGGGTAGTCCAAACTCTATGTGGCTTCATTGGGTCGCTGCGAGAGAAAAAACTCGCTATGTTTTGTTTCAAAAGGTTGGCACAATTGGCTGCGAAGTGGTGTGCTTCATTGCCTTGGTTTGGTGGCTGTGTGGGAGGACTTTGGTGGCCAGATTCAGGGATGCCGCGAGAGAATTCAGCAGAGGGCGTTCGGGGAAAGATCGCAGGCCTCGTGTACAGGATTCTAGGCAACAATTCTGTTTGGGACGCCAGTGTGTTCTCCACACTTTTGGGATGAGTTTGCTCGCTGCCTGGACAGCGACAAGTGAGTAAAATAGGTTGCTTTCGTAGGGACTCGGTTAGTCTCGACGAGGACGTCGAGTTCAGAGTGTGTGGGAGGTTTGTTACCCCCTTGGTTTCTTGGCTCGACGACGGTGCGGAAAGTTGGTCCGTTTGACGCTCGACGCTTGGCACTTGTAGGCGTGCAGCGCGTTGCCGTTATTGCCAGCGGCATAGACGGATATTCGGTGCAATTCCGGTGCGTTTCTGCTGGACGGTACAGCAGAATCTGGTCCGTTTCGGTCAGACAGTTTAGCCGCGGTTCGCTGGAGTATTTGGCAGCGTAGTTGGACAGGTTTTGGGGGTAGTTATCGGCGGTTGAGTCGGTTATTTCTGTAGAAAAACTGAATGTATTTACCTTGTGAAATCTGACTATAAAAGCCATGTTATTTCCAGAATTTGGTAGAACATTTTTAGGCAGATTTGTTGGACAGATTCGGTAGTGTTGTACTTCGTTTTAGTCGGAATAAACTTAGTACATTTCAGTCCACAAATCGTTGCCTTCGTCCCTTACTATCTTCGCTACTAATGACCCTTAACGATGAACGAAAGGCTGAACCAAGTTAGTGCTGAAAATTACTAACCTTAGTGCCGGTCCGCGTCGATTTTCGGAAAGAAAATCTTACCCGGTCACAGTTATTATGGTGGGTCGATGGGATGGGAGCCAAAGTGGCAACGATCTGCCACACAGCTACATCAGGTTGAAACCCCAACCATGTAGTGTTTCGGGTGCTCAAAGTTAAACACGGAAGCGTTCCGATTTGCCATGTTCTTCCAGAAGGTCATGTTCAATAAGGAGCTTGTAGGGTCCCAAGCCCCCATTTTGCTCCTATTTATGAGGTTGCTCCCAACGTGCTGGAGATTCATATACGTTCTTGTCCAAAACTCTTCCTCGTTATTTTAAGGATAGGAAATTAGAAGACCCTCATACTTGAGATTCAACTTTATACTATCACAAATGAAGTTCGTACCATTAGTTAGCTCAATGTTTTTTTAGAGAAAGAATTGGACCATTACTGGTGAGCTGAAACTCAAAATGTCATGATTCAGCATAAAAGAGACTACTAACAATTTTTTTAGTATTACTAATTGGTGTTAGTTCACATGGTAAGTATTGATAGCTCTTCCATCGGATGCGATATCGCAAGTAATGGTAGTATGGTACGATAAATTTAAATTTTTCTTGATTAATGTATTAATTGAAGAGAAAAGTATTGCATATGTATTAATGTATATGACATTACATGTACTATACTAACTCGTGCAATCATATTTCCCTCTTTCTTTGTCAAAACTGCATTATAGAATGTTAGTTTTCTTTAATGAATATCAAACAATGATGTGCCTAAGTTTTGTTAAGAGATGATTTTTATTATTATTGTTATTATTATTTGAAATAGTCTTTTTCTTTCAAGAATACCATTTGTGTGTTTTTTTTTTTTTTTTTTGAATAGCGAGCTTCATCGCAAGCAAAACAAGTACAACTCGGTGAAAACGATAGACAACAATAAAAGAGATTGATACCAACTACAGGATTTTCTTTTTTCTTTTTTTTTTTTTTTTTTTTGAGATTTACCAACTGTGCACAAGAGATTCCGGCAGGGAGACCTCCGTGTACACCGTACGTAGTGGATCAGGGATCGCACAGGAAGAATAGGGGTGTGTGTAGGGAGAGAGTAAGTCAGTAGCAATGTCTGAGAGAGAGACAGAGGTTTGGCAGAGCTTCCGCGTATGGAGTGTTGTTCTTCTTTTGTATGGAAAGGTTAACGATGTATATATACTGGAGAACATGACCGTTGTAGTGTGGTTAATGCGCCCATTAATGGCGGCTTAATTAGCTTAACCATAACGGCACGTTCGTCCGAGTATATAGGAACCGTTAGAGCACGTGGTGCGCAAGTACCGGAACCGTTACGAGGTTGACCGGGTTTGACCGGATTGACCGGGTCTAGGGAGCTCGTGCCATAAATCTCTCAAAACAGTTACTAAAGGTCGCGCGCGGGCTTGGCTCGCACGCGACAGGGCTTACTCTAGCCTCCAAACCACAAAGTCCCTACAAGTCCCGTGCAGTGGTATGCGAGGGCTCTGTCTCGCAGCCCCCACATGGATCAGCTCGGCTGGTGATCCTGTGTGTGTGGAGCACAATATGGTGTGCTGGATGGTTGCCACGTGGCCTAGATCTGCCATGTCATAAAGCAGTATCTACATTAGCCCCCTTTCTGCGCGTGAAGGCTTGTAGCTGTATAGGCTTCCATGCGCGGAAACCAACATGCGCGTCGTCGTCACGTACCAATTCAAATACGGGTAGATTCAGCCCCCGTGCGTGTAATTATGACCTAAAACCCCTAGAATCGTGCCATCTGACCTTTAGGGTTTTAGGCGTGACGTCAGCCCGTCCTGTGATTGCGCGACACGACGGTGACGGTTGCGATTCGACTACTGAAGGGACGCAACCCTTCATTCTTCTGGATAAATACCTTGTATCCCATCATTGCAAGGCATTGCTTCTTTCTCTTAAAGTGAATGGTACCCGGAGATCTTCGAGAGCAGATCCAAATAATCAATCATCAGTTCAAGACTGCAAATCGTATTCTTCAATTGTGCATCTCCAAGCAGGCTTCAAGGAAACAAGGTTGGCCTCGTTTGATTTTAAAATTCCGGCGTTTGTCTTGATCTGCGTTGAATCTGTAAACTCATGAAATCTGTGAAGAGGCTTTGATCTTTAAACCCGCTTCGCTTTACTCTTTCGACGATATTGGATCTTGCAACTACCCAATTTCTGAAATCGGCACCGGAACTGTTTGCATTCCTTTGCATAAGTCTCGAATTCAAAATTCAAACTGACTGGTGTGGTATTTCTCCCCCCCTTTTTTGCCCTTTCGCAGGAATGGCCAAAACAAGGGTAACCAGACCCGTCAAGGAAGATGAAGAGATGCCGGAGCTTCCGCAGTCTCTGTGGCGAAAAGCCCCCTTTCTGGGTGGGAAAGATTTTTACCACGCGAGGGTGAAGGCGAAGAGGATGCCTGATCCTGTTCCCGTTGAGCGGTTGTTGACACTGACTCGCCCAGTTAACTCAGCCTTGCTCGAGTTAGTTGGCTCCGAGGATGTGGTTCGATTGGGAATCGAGAACGGGCACTTCCCATACACTGCGATTTCTACTCAGGCGTTTGTCCAGAAGTTGGACTATATGGATGAGTGGACTGACCACGTGTTGGGTAATTACGCCGAAACTCTTGATGAAGCCGGCATTTTCTTTGCTGTTCGTGCTATGAAGGGTGCTGCCGTGAAGTTGGATCAGTCCATGCTTCTAGACCTTCTGTCCCGCTATTCGCCTGCGACTCACACGTTTCACTTTGCTGAGTTCGAGGCTGCCCCCACTCTCGAGGACGTTCAAATGCTGTATGAGCTTTCCCCCATGGGCGAGGTGGACCCCTTGAGTCACTTAAGGACATCTGCGGAATTAGCCTTGTACGCGCAAATGGAGGAGTGCCTAGCAGAGGTGAAGAAAATCTCCACTCGGTGGACCAGTACAAAACCTCTTCCGAACTGGCAGCTGGTTGATACGTCTGCGAAGAATACCTGGAACAAGTGGTTGCAGTACTTCTTCCGAGACTATGCGAGCAGCAGCATTACTAAGAAGCTTTTGAGCGAGGACCCGGAGGCCGAGAATTACGTAGAGGGCAAGGGTTACCATTTGACCCTTTGCGCCTTTCTCTGCGCTTGGCTATCGAGATTTCTGATGGATGGTCACCCCCATGATGGAGTCTTCTACCATGTGCTGCCACTTGCCGTGAGGCTCGCTCTTGGCCAGAGAGTCGCACTTGGACCCTTGGTCTTAGGCACGCTATATTACAGGCTGGATCAGCTGGTTCTGGCGATGAGGGAATCGCGTGGCCGCCTCGATGTTCTGACCTTTGTCAATATCAGCTTTTTGACAATGTGGGTTTTCGAGCGTTGGCCGTCTTATGCTCCAACTCCCCTCCCACTTGAGAAGTGGTGTCCCCCAGGCGAGACGAAAGCGCTCAACAGCGGAAGGGCTGCGAGATGGTTCGGGGCAAGCAACACCAAGTGTACTTGGAGCTTGATATGCGACAAGCGAAGGGAGTTCACTGCCAGGCCTTACGCCACACGTGTTGAGAATGTGCGGTGGTTTCCGAAGCTATACCCCTCCGAAGGTATGGTCTTGTCAGAAGACCTTCTCTTTGAAAAGGGACCGCATTTCCACGAGCGCTATCGTGAGTTCTTTTGCTGGTGTTTGCGGGGTTCTCTTCCTGCACTTGCAGAGCATATTCGTGAGCTCGCGCCACGATATGAAAGGCTTACAGTGGATGTTGACCCCACTCGGGTCTCTCCTCAGTTTGGTTTCGATGCGGTGGCCCCATCAATCTGGCCCCAGTCTATCGTTAGAGGGTGCTACAAGCGCTTGCTGACAAAGGAATGCAAGACGGTCCTTATGAGCAATCTTCCCTTTGAGCAGCCTGCGGGAACTCGCAGGGGTGGTTGTTCCCAGAATTGGATCGCATACTGGATTGCCCAGCATACGAGGATGGAGACGGAGGCGGCGGCGCAGCCAGGAAGGGCCCCCTTGATCAAGAGAAACTCTTTTCCGTTTCGCCCCAATTGCAGTTTGAGCGAGTCTGAGTACGGCTGCTACTCGTTGTTGGACCGCGAGAATCATTTGTGCCCCGATTTCATTCTGAAGGAGCAGGTCGATGCAATCAAGAAGGGTGACACGCAGGTCATCAAATATAGCAAGGCGTTTGCTGAGGTAAGCAGTTTCCTTGTGTGCTTTGAGCTCTTTGATTTGCTTGCACTGATGCTTTTTGTTCTGTATTGTCTAGTGTCATGTGCGGAGGTTCGCAGCTGGTGACCGTTCCAAATCGCTGGTGGATACCATTGTTGCCACCAAAAGGAGGGGGGAGTCGTATCGGCTAGCATGGAGGATGGATGCCGAGGTCGAAACAAAAGTTCGTGGGGTCATGAACACCTTTGCTGACTCGCTGATAGACAACCCTCCGGCTCCGTCTCCTCCTAGAGGTGACCCGTCCCCTCCGGCGACTGCGGCGCCGAGAGCGAAGAGACCTAGGCAAAATGGGATTACGATTTCTTCCCCTAGGAGCACTCCAGCTTCGCCCCCAGCGAGGTCCCTTTCTGTCAAGGACAAAGGTAAGGGTCGCATGCCCGGCAAGGTGCGAAAAGATCTCGCAGTTGAGACTTTCGTTCCATTCAATCAAGAGGAAGAGGAAGAGAGGCAGGAGCCCCAAGCAAGTAATGAAGAAGAAGAAGAAGGAACAGTTGTGATGCGCGAGGAAGAGTCAGGAGGTACTTCCGCCGCATTTTCTTGTCCTTTATCATAACTTCTATGCAGTTCTTTTCTTTGAACCAATTGTATATTCGCAGGTGATGATGATGAAGCCGTTGGTGGCCTCGTGGCCAAGAGGCAAAAGAGAAATGCCCATGCTGGCGTTTCAGATGATCCCATAAGCGAGGATGTTCTTGCTGAATCCCGGAGGACAGCCGCGGAGGCTGCTGCGAGAAGAAGGCAGCGAGAGGAAGAGGAACTCGAGCTTGTGAAACAGCGGAGCCTCGAGGAGCGGCATGTTGACGACTTAGCGCGGCCAACTGGCGAGGAAGACGAGCTTCCCGAAGAAGTGGCTCCTCATGTGCAGGAGGAAGATGAGGTTCCTGGAGAGGACACAGCAGAGCTAGAGCAAGTCCAAGCGGACTTCGCAGAGATCGCAGGTGGCGATAAAGGTGAGATCTTCAATCTCGCAGTTACTTATAGAGATGTAATTGTGGGTGCGTTAAAGCACGGTGTGTCAAAGCCTGACATTCGCCGTTGGTTGGTAAGCAAATGCGGAGAACCCTCAGGTAATTATTTTGAGTGATATGCGCATACTAGGCTTTAGTCACTTGAAGCAAAATCATGACTGGTTTACTCGCGTCCCAGGTCACGCTTCTCTTAAAGATTTGCTTAGTGAAGATACACTGATAGGGCACGGTTCCACGTCCCTAGTGTACGATGAGGATACCTTAATCCCACCTTCGCGTGGAGGTGCTTATTCTTAGCTTTAGCAAAGATAGTGAAATAACTTATAACACAAGTTACCTCATATTGTCGCATTTGGTATCGCAGATCATGCTGAGGAACCTGAGCTGGAGCAGAGAAGTCAGCCTTCTGCATCCCATGTTCCAATCTCGAGCTCTCATACTGAGAAGCCCGTCGCGGACGCTGGACATGTAAGTGAGCGTCTCGAGGATGTCATCGAGCTCTCCGATGATGTCGAAGCTGATGCTGTGCGGATGGACGAAAGTGTCCGTACTGGTGGTGAGGAGGAAAGGACAAGCGATGCTGCCATTTCCGCATCCGGGAATGTCCGTCCAGCGACCTCGGTTGTGCCTCCGGCGATGACTGAGCCAGGAGCACCCATTCCTGCGTGGAGCATTTGGGGCTCGCAGGTTGGGAATGTAATCGCAGCTGGTGCAGCTTACACTCTTCCTCCTAACTATGAGAGTTTGGAGCTCGCAGCTGATAGGAGAGCCATGGAGCGAGGGCAGTCTTCGAACAACCCGGTGGCTCGCATTCCTTCTATTCATGAAATTCTGGAAGGGACCGGTAAGCAGAGATTTTACCATTCGTACGTCGCATTATTTGCTTGCTAGTTTTGACATCATGACTTGTTTTTGACGTCTCAGGTTTGAAGCAAACCGATGTAGACTGGGTGGTTCGAATGCGCCTCAGATACCCCCGATCGTTTGTGAGGTGTCTGGAGATCAGTCCTTTTGACAGGAGGCTATTCCTTACTGAAGCCATCTGGATACTAGAGCAGCTGTGTGCGGCTACACCTGCGACCATTTCGGCCCAGAGTGCTGAATTGCTGTGTGGCATGTGCCAAAATCTCGTGCTCAAAGTCCAAGGCAGACTTGGCTTTAAATTCCTCAAGGACAGAGTTACACTGATTCGCGCAGCTGTGACTTTGAATCTCGGTCACCAGAATCTCGCAGCTGAGATGCAGAAGGTGGAGCAGCAAAAGCAAAAGGCTGATGAAGCTGTAAAGCTGTATCAGGAAATGAATGCCAAGTGCGAGCAACTGAAGCAAGAAGTGAAACAAGTGGAGAAGCTGAGCGAGCAGTTCGCACCCCAGGACTCCTTAGTCAAAAATTTGTTTTGACTTTTCGAATTTTTGAAGAGAAAACAGGAAAATGGCTGAGACATTAATGTAATGTTTTGAACATTAATGTGATATTGCTAGGGTTTCTCCCCTTTTTTTTTTAACAACAAACAATGAGTTTGCCCGTTTTGCCCCTTTCGGGATTTGATTGGACATTTCTGTGCATATCCAATTATGACATCAGCAATTGATTCTTTGCTTGATTTTCGCGCTAATTTCTCGGCAGATAAGCACGCTTCCGTTGGGAAGTCCATCCGAATCATGACTATCCGTCATTTATTAGGATACGCAACTGAATCGTCGTAGCCTTTAGTAGGGTAATTGATTGTTACCGCTTTTCAAGGCGTAAGTGATTGAACTTACCCTCTTTTTGAATTTGCTGACTCATCTTAAGCAACCGAAGAGTCTCTACAGGGCCTATATAAACCCTGTCTTTGCCATTTGGGTTCTTCATCCCAAACATGTGTTTTGCCGTGAGTCCTTACGACTGCTGGCTTCAACGCTTGTTTTTCGTTGATTCATGGCAACTTCAGGCTTTGAATCCTGAGTTTGCGCTTTGTGCCATAGGAATAGTTTCCAAGATCCACTTTATGAGGCTCATTGCCGTTTATAACCATCATAAAGAGGATGCAGATAATACCTCATGTGTGTTCGAAGAAATTTCTTCGTGTATTATGTGTGCAGGTCATGTTTCCGGCCGCCTCGTGGCGAGGTGCAGCGCCGTAGTGACCGTGCTACCGTCTCGTAATGAACGGCGTGATTCTTCTTCAGCAGTAATGAAGAAGAATCCGTCACTTTCATGTTTGTGAGCCCGGGGTGACGAACCGTCGCGTTCATCCCCGTCTACAAGGAGCCCTTGCCCTTTGGAGCTGCTGCTTGCCTGTAGATCGCCGGAACCGGTGGCTCCTTGGGCAAATGTTATGGGGAGCCTATCTGACAACGGTCTTGTCGGATAGCAGAATGTCGAGCGTATGGTTTCATGTGGCTCTTTTCAGAGCGAGATCCCCTTTGCTACAGATGTCACCCACAGATTTGGGCATCGTGTAGCCGGCGCTCGAAGCCAGGGCGGTTCATTCTTTGCAGTCCGGGTTTCCGTATCACGTTTCTGCTGGCTTATCAGCCATTTTTCGAATGTATTGTAAGCCATGTTGGCTGTGTAGTTAGATGCGAGCTTTTCGCTTGTAAGCTGCTATCTAGATAGATAAATTGTAAGTCATTTGACTCATAATGATAAGTAGTATTTGTATCATTTGTTCTTTGCAACAAAATACAATTTCGCATGCGTTTCGGCTTGTTTTGCCTTGCATAATGACATGTTATGATTTCACATATGCGATGTCAATTTACAGATATTTCGCTAGATCATTCGAGATCGTTACTTCGCAGCTGTGCCATCTTGACGGATGGGCTTGTAGTTGGTCGTTGTAAATCGTATGAGATCACGTTCACAACGTTGTTATCGTTCCAGATAATTTTCCAGAGATCAATCAAGATCGTTGAGCTGTGCAAATTGCTATCATAGAAGATAGGCTTTGTTTGAGATCGTTTCTCGCATAAACTGCTATCACAGCAGACAGATCTTTAGAAGATCTAATAAGATAACTCTGCACTCGTATTGCCATCATATCAAACGGGTTTGGATAATTAACCCAAAATTGCTATCGCAACAGATAGGCTTGAGAAGATCATTATAAGATCGCATCTGTATAACCTGCTATCCCAAGGGCTAGGCGTTAGATGATCGATTGAGATCATTTTTGTATTTCGCTGCTATCGCAAAAGATAGGCTTTGGATGGTCATGTAAGATCGTATTTTCGTTTGGGTGCTATCGCAAGAGATAGGCTTTAATGATCACTTAAGATCGCATTTGCATTTGATCGCTACCATGAGAGATAGGCTTTAAATGATCAATTAAGATCGCATTTGCATTTGATTGCTACCCTGAGAGATAGGCTTTGGATGATCACTTAAGACCGCCTTTGCGTTTGGCTGCTATCGTAAGAGATAGGCTTTAGATGATCACTTAAGATCGCATTTGCGTTTGATTGCTACCATGAGGGATAGGCTTTAAATGATCACTTAAGATCGCATTTGCGTTTGATTGCTACCATGAGAGATAGGCTTTAAATGATCAATTAAGATCGCATTTGCATTGGCTGCCATCGTAGGAGATGGGCTTTAGATGATCACCTAAGATCGCATTCACATGTAACTGCTATCGCAAGAGATAGGCTTTAGACGATCGATTAAGATCACATTTGTAGTGGCTGCCATCGTAGGAGATGGGCTTTAGATGATCACTTAAGATCGTGTTCGCGTGTAGCTGCTATCGTAAGAGATAGGCTTTAAATGATCGATTAAGATCACATTTGTAGTGGCTGCCATCGTAGGAGATGGGCTTTAGATGATCACTTAAGATCGCATTTGTATTTAGTTGCTATCGTGAGAGATAGGCTTTAAATGATCGATGAAGATCACATTTGTAGTGGCTGCCATCGTAGGAGATGGGCTTTAGATGATCAGTTGAGATCGTGTTTGCTATCGTATGAGATAGGCTTTGATGATCGATTGAGATCGCGTTTGCTATCGTATGAGATAGACTTTGATGATCAGTTAAGATCGCGTTTGCTATCGTATGAGACAGGCTTTGATGATCGATTGAGATCGCGTTTGCTATCGTATGAGATAGACTTTGATGATCAGTTAAGATCGCGTTTGCTATCGTATGAGATAGGCTTTGATGATCGATTGAGATCGCGTTTGCTATCGTATGAGATAGACTTTGATGATCAGTTAAGATCGCGTTTGCTATCGTATGAGATAGGCTTTGATGATCAGTTAAGATCGCATTCGCTATCGTAAGGGATAGGCTTTGATGATCATTTAAGATCGTGTTTACATTTGTTACTATTGAAGCGCATAAATCATTGTTAACAGTTGTAACAAATTAGATAATCGATATAAACAGCTGATAAATGTGAACTTCTCATTTGGGAGAATTCTTTTATTATGACATTCTCATATGGGAGAGATAGGATTACAATCCTCTCATATGGGAGAGGAGATTGCGAATATCGTAGCCACATGAGACATTAAGCAACGTTATCATAAAACGTATGAAACAAGAGAAGTCAGGGATAGTACTTCTTGATCCAGCGCATGTTGACTGAGCTTGGAGTTGAGGTTGTGCCGTGCAACCTTCGTATGCTGCAGTAGCCGCTATCGAAGACTTCTGTGACTTCGAAGGGTCCCTCCCAATTAGCTGCGAACTTTGGGTGGGTTGCCTCTCGCATGCAGTGATCAGATGCGCGCAAGACCAGGTCGCCAACTGCGAAATCCCGTCGCTGGACTGTCTTGTTGTAGGCGCGAGCAATTCTTTCTTGGTACCGCTTGTTAGTCCTTTTGGCTTGTTCTCGCTTTTCTTCCAGCAAGACTAAATCATGATCGCGTTGATTTTCATAGAGTGCGTGGAAGGCCAGCCTTGCCGAATTGACTCTGACCTCCGCAGGTACCACGGCTTCGGCCCCATAACATAGTAGAAATGGCGAGGCCCCTGTAGGTGTCCTTGGAGAAGTTCTGTAGGCCCACAGAGCTATGCTAAGGGAGTCGGCCCACTTCTTGTGGTCATCTGCGACCATCTTGCTCAGAATTCTCAGCAGCGTTTTGTTAGTCGCCTCGGCTTGCCCGTTTCCCTTTGGGTAATAGGGGGTAGAGCATATCTGCCTGATATTGTACTCCGCAAGTTTTGTGGCTACCTGACGATTAACAAAAGGAGTACCGTTATCTGAAAGAATAGTATTCGGGATTCCGAACCTGCATACGATGTTTTCCTGGATGAAGTTGACCACAGCCAGCGCGTTTGCCGTCTTCAGTGGTATTGCTTCCACCCATTTGGTGAACAGCTCAGTTGCGGTGAGGATGAAATGGTTCCCATGTGACGTTGGTCGGATGGGGCCAATGAAGTCCAAAGCCCATGTGTGAAATGGCCATGGCGTTCCTAGTGCATGTAGGTCCACGGCGGGAGCGTGCACTAGGTTCCCTTTGAATTGACATTCTTGGCAGCGTCGCACCTTGGTGCGGCAATCGACTTCCATCGTGGGCCAGAAGTATCCAATTGAGAGAAGCTGTCTGCATAATTTCGCACCTCCCTGGTGTTCCGCCTGGTGGGAGAGGTCCATGACTTCTTGTGCTTCCCTATCGTCTAGGCATCGCAGCAAGTTGCCTTCATGACCTTTTCGCCAAAGCAGATTTTCTTGAACCATATATCGAGAAGCTTTCCTCTTCAATTTGTCTGCCTCTTTTCTCGATTCGGGTATAGTGCCTTTGGTGAGGAATTCAAACAATGGCTTTCTCCAGTCTGTGTCGTCGTCGATTAGAGCGACAAGAAGAGAATCTTTGATTAGTGCGCAACTCTCGCACTTCCCTTGTATCAGGGCTGCAGCTGTTGACATGCCTGGCCAATGAATGCCATATCTCTGAGCTTTCCTGTAGATTGACACCTCGCTTTCTCCGCAAGCGTGTTGGTGAATCTTTTCTAACAGCTGTTGTCCCTCTTGCTCGGAGACACAACGCATGAGTATTCCTCCAGGACCCTTGTAGTAAAGGGTGTTGTCGTGGATGCAGTATCCTTTCGTGAGTGCCCAGCCCTCGCTGCTGGTGCCTTTCGCAATAGCTTGCAGGATTGCTTTTCGCCAGTCTGCGTCATCCATGTGTTCGTCGTCGCACGCATCTTCTGTTAATGCCGACGATGTTCGCACTTCGATGGAAATCCTTGCGGGGCATTTGTCTATGCTGACCTTAGATCCCAGAGTTGCTAAGGCGTCTGCATGCCTGTTGTCCGCTCGGGGTTTGTGCTCGTATTTCACGTCGCAGAATTGCTGCATCAGCTTTTGCACTAGGGTGCGGTATGGCAGGAGGTTGATCTCCTTTAAACCATATTCGCCCGAGGCCTGTTTAACAATCAGTTTGGAATCTCCCATGACTGTTAAGTTGCTCACTTCCAAAGCTTTCGCCGCACGGAGCCCTGCGATCAGAGCCTCGTATTCCGCCTCGTTGTTCGTGACTGCGAAATTGAGTTTGGCGGACATCTGTATGACTTCCCCGTCCGGCTTTGTCAAGACTATCCCAATGCCTCCGCCTTTTCTGGTTGACGAACCATCGAAGTGGAGGGTCCAATAGGGCACGTCGATCGCGTAGATTTCAGGGCCTTCGAGTTCTTCCTCGATCACAGGTTCGTGACTGTTGTCAGGAAACTGTGCCAGCAGATCTGCGACCGCCTGCGACTTGATCGCTCTTGGTTTTACGCATGTGATATCGTATTGAGAGATGGTCATGTACCATTTCGCCAATCTCCCGCCCGGAGTAGTGTGAGTTAGCAGGTATCTTATGGGGTCGCTTTTGGTGACCACCACTACTTTGTGCGATGCAAAATAGTGTCTCAACTTCTCTATTACGAAGAATAAGGCAAGGCAATGACGTTCGATGTCCGTGTACCTTGATTCAGCAGGCTGCACAATGCGAGAGATGTAATAGATAGGCCTCTCTTGTCCCTCATATACCTGGGCCAAGAGTGCTCCTATAGATCTCCTTGTTGACGTAAGATATAGCAGCAGCGGCGATCCCAGTTGAGGCGCGATCATAATCTTCGGGGATGTAAGTATCTCCTTTAGCTTTTCGAATGCCGCTTCATGGTCAGGAGCCCAGTTGTACGCGGCGTCCTTCCTGAGGAGGGTGCTGAAGCAGCACGTGATCTCGGCGATTGCTGGGATGAATCTCCGCAGATATGACAATTTTCCCAAGAATGTTTTCAAGGTACTTTGATCGTGAGGTGGCGTCATGCTGGTGATGGCTGACACTTTTGCAGGGTCGGGCTCGATCCCTTGGCGATGAACTACACATCCCAAAAACTTCCCCGAAGTCACGCCGAATGCGCATTTCATGGGGTTCATTTTCAGTTGAAAGCTCCTGCATCTGTTGAATACCTTTCGCAGGTCTGCAAGGTGATCTGCTTCATGCCTGGATTTGACTACCAGGTCATCCACATAGAATTCCACTTCTTTGTGCATCATGTCGTGGAATAGGGCCATCATGGCCCGCTGATAGGTTGCGCCTGCATTCTTAAGACCGAATGGCATTACCGTATAGTTGAATACCCCCACGGGAGTGATGAATGCAGTTTTCCTTGCGTCTTCGGGATCCATCTTGATTTGATTGTACCCGCTGAAGCCGTCCATGAAACTGAACATGCGATGGCCTGCTGTTGAATCAATGAGTAAATCGATGTTAGGCAGCGGGAAATCGTCCTTAGGACAGAAGCGATTAAGATCTCGGAAGTCCACGCAGATGCGGAGCTGTCCGTTCTTCTTCACCACTGGCACGATGTTGGCCAACCATGTGGGATGGTGATTGGGCTCTATGAACTTGGCATCTAGGAGTTTGACAATCTCCTGTTTGATCTTCACGTTGAGCTCTGGCCTAAAGCTTCTGGTGCTTTGCTTGACCGGTTTAGACCCTGGGATGATGTCTAAACGGTGCATGGTGATGCTCGTGTCCAGACCCGGCATCTCGTCGTACTCCCATGCGAACACGTCCTTGTATTCAGTTAGGAGCTGCAGCAGTCCTTGTTCCTCTTCGCTTGTGAGGTCCGCACTCAGGAAGACTGGTCTTTTCTTTTCCTCGTTCGGGCTGAGGAACACTTCCTTAAGCTCTTGTTTTTGTGGTCTTGGCCTGTCTTCCATGCATTCGGGGGCTTCTTTAAGTTTCTCCTCTGGAGTGCCCTGTGTTGGCTCTTCTGTGAGCGCAACTTGCTCGATTTGATTGATTTGCCCAGGGACATCCCCATGCCCGTGTGAGGACGTCCCCGCGCACCTTCATATGCGATAGCATTTCTTCCCGTTGGCGTAGAAGCTCTCTATCTCCTTGCCCTCGGGGTCATGCTTTGCGATCCTCTTCAGAGTGTAGACACTCTTGCGATGATATGCGATGCGCGGCGCCTCTTCGTGGATAGGCGGCTTTTCTTCGGTGTCTCCCCTTGTCACCATCACGCCTGCAGGTGACTGGTCCTTGATGTCCTCCCAGAGAGGTAAAGGAGTAGGGTTGAATGGTCCAGGTGTTTGCTCGTCCGCCATCTCGGTGAACCACACCGCCTCGCTGAGATGCGCTTCGTCCAAGTTGAACGGGTTGGTTGAGGCCGGTATCTCGACAATCCTGTCGTTCCAGATAGCTTTCATCACCTGGTGAGCCGTCGAAGGAATCGCGTCGAAGCGATGAATCCAGGCTCGACCTATGATCATGTGGTATGTGGTGTTCGCGTCTATGACATAGAACTTCGCCGAGCACTTGATTTTGCCGATCTGAACGCCCAGGCGGATCCACCCGATCGTCATTCTGGAATCGCTTCCGAATCCCACCAACGGGGATGGACGCTTGACTACCTTGTGCTCGGGGATCCCTGCTAGCTTCAGTGTGTGGAGTGGAACAACATTGACCGCTGCTCCTCCATCGACGAATGCTCGCTTGAATTCGACGCCGTTGATGATGGCGGTCACGTACAGGGGCCTCTGGTGGCTCGCATCTGTCTTTTTATCGCTGGCAGAAAAGGTCATAATCTTTTCTGTGGAACGGGACGCCCTGACGACTTTCCCGTTGGAGACCACGAGGTCCTCCTCGTAGTCCTCTGCTACCCTTAAGATTGCTTTTGTCATGTCCGCTCGACATTTTTCGGAGAAGTTCATCTCGTTGAAGAATCTGTCGAAGCCGTGCGACCCTTTCATGCGGTCGGCACGCTCATCTTCCGTGTCCATGCTGTAGTCTTCATCTTCATGGACTTCAGCAACGATGGGCAGACCATCCTCTGCGACTTCTTCCAAGTCGACTATCGAGATCATGGCGACCTCTTTGCCTTTTGAGCCCGAATCTGTATGGGCAGGCAGCGGGTTGTTGCGCACATCCTTCCGATGGTCGCTGACGATGAGTTCGCCGCTCTTCATCTTCTGATCGAGTGCGAATCTGAGCTTCTTGCACTCGGCTGTGGGGTGCATGACCTTACCGTGGTATTCGCACCACTTAGGGTCCCTCGTCATCTCCTTGGAGGGTGCTTTCTCGAGCGGTGGGAGGACGCCGTCCTTGCGCCACTGTCTGCAGAGATCGCTCGCTTCCTCCACCGAGCATGGTAGAGGTGGTGCGTCGAAGTTTGTAACCTTCGCTTGCTTCTGGGGCGAAACTGTATTGACCTCAGCTTCGCGTCCTCGCTTGTAGCCAAATCTGCCGATCTTGTAGGTGGTGCCGCTCGCAGGTCGTTCTGGAGCGCTCTTCTTTCTCTGTCTCTCGACGATGGGCTCGATGTTCATCGTGCATTCGATGAGCTTTGAAAACGTGGGTGTTTGCAAATTGATTAGCATGCTCTTGTACTCATCTCGCATGCACTGCAGGCATATCTCTACGAGCCGACTTTCGAGCATCGGATCCTTGCATTCTAAGGATTTCGCTCTGAATTTCTTGATGAAAGTGATTCCATCTTCCTCGCGTTTCTGATACATCCGTGAGAGATGGATCATCGTCACCTTCTCTTCCATCTGGAAGAACTTGGTGTAGAACTTCTGGACCATGTCGTCCCAAGTCTTCACAGATCCGGGCTCTAACGTCCGGTACCATTTGTATGCTACATTCCCAAGAGTCTTTGGGAACTCTCGCATCAGCAGTTTGGGATCAGCTCCGTATGGACCCATGACATCGATGAAACGCATGACGTGCTCATGAGCGTTTCCATTGACGTCTTCGAACTTGTCCCATTTGGGAGCCTTGTACCCTGCCGGGTTAGGCATGAGATAAATTTCTCGTGGGATGGGTGGATCGTTGTCTAGCTTCGGGATGATGGTATCCGCGAGCGATTGATGAGCTAGGATGGAGTCCACGCGCTTCTGCAAGGATGTCATGCATTCTGGGAGGCTTCCCTCGGTAGCTGCCGGAGGGGCTGCCGTAGGTGGTGGCGACACATATGTCGCCGGAGGATTGAGAGTGTATTGGCTACCCGCGTTTCCCCATATGGTCGCCGGTGGAGGCATAGTGTACTGCAAAGTTGGGTTAGACGCCAAAGCCGTGGGCTGAGAGGCGTGAGCGGCAGGGGGTAGCATTTGCGCTGTTGATCCTTGGATCGAAGGCAGCTGCGCGGCTGACGGTGGAGTTTGCAGATGAGGGTTGGGAGGCGTGGCCGATACTCCCAATCCTGGAGCAGTAGGGGTTCCTCCTCCCTGAGGGGTGGCGGTACCTGGTGGAGGATTTGGCGCAAGGGTGCCCAGAACGGCCAAGATCCGCTCCAACTGCGCAGATTGAGACTTGAGAGCTTTTGCCTGACTTTGGACCGTGGCGTCCAAAGACTCCAAAGTTGGTGCCTCGCCGGGAGTCGTCGGAGTACGGCGGACTTCGTCTCCCGAGGGAGTTTCGGTGGAAGGCGACCGGTTGCTGACATCATCCTCCTGAGACATGGTTGCTTTTGCTGGTAAGTTTCACGTCGGGTTCACCAAAATGTGCACAAGAGATTCCGGCAGGGAGACCTCCGTGTACACCGTACGTAGTGGATCAGGGATCGCACAGGAAGAATAGGGGTGTGTGTAGGGAGAGAGTAAGTCAGTAGCAATGTCTGAGAGAGAGACAGAGGTTTGGCAGAGCTTCCGCGTATGGAGTGTTGTTCTTCTTTTGTATGGAAAGGTTAACGATGTATATATACTGGAGAACATGACCGTTGTAGTGTGGTTAATGCGCCCATTAATGGCGGCTTAATTAGCTTAACCATAACGGCACGTTCGTCCGAGTATATAGGAACCGTTAGAGCACGTGGTGCGCAAGTACCGGAACCGTTACGAGGTTGACCGGGTTTGACCGGATTGACCGGGTCTAGGGAGCTCGTGCCATAAATCTCTCAAAACAGTTACTAAAGGTCGCGCGCGGGCTTGGCTCGCACGCGACAGGGCTTACTCTAGCCTCCAAACCACAAAGTCCCTACAAGTCCCGTGCAGTGGTATGCGAGGGCTCTGTCTCGCAGCCCCCACATGGATCAGCTCGGCTGGTGATCCTGTGTGTGTGGAGCACAATATGGTGTGCTGGATGGTTGCCACGTGGCCTAGATCTGCCATGTCATAAAGCAGTATCTACACCAACTACAGGATTAAAGAAGGCACAAGCGAAAAGAAAATACTTACATCATGCATGACGGAAAAGGGGAACACGGACATGTTATGTAAGGATATTCAGTTGGAGTTACAAAACCACTTTCCTATTCAGTTTGCTCACACCATTTCCCTGACCCAACAATTCCTTATATATGACAACTTAGAAGTTACTAAGCCATTTTCCTATTCACACTCCTTCTGAATATTGCCATCTTCAACTTCCTCTCTCTGAGTCCCCTCTCTTAAACATCAATAAAATGGGATGGAGGGACTGCCTACTAGCTATGATGTGCTATTTTAAATTGTTTTCAGAAGGTCTTCCAATGACCGTGAAATAACCCAATTTTTTATTACACTTGCAGCTCGATTGGTTACCTATCTTGCAGCTACGTTAACTCCTCAAGCATCACATTGGAATGAAGAACTCCCAAATACAGGACATTGAGAATTCTTCATTCCAATACAATGCTTGAGGAGTTAGCGTAGCTGCATGATAGGTAACCAGATCGAGCTGCAAGTGTAATAAAAAAATCGGGTTGTTTCATGGTCATTGGAAGACCTTTTAAAAACAAATTCAAAATAAGAAGCACATAGTAGCTAGTAGGCACTCCCTCCATTCTATTTTATTGATGTTTTATTGGAATGTGCCTTGAATGGACTGTGAAGCTTGACGAAGAGTTAGAGACGAATTAACGAAGCTTTGAAGATTTTTAGCAACGAGCAAACACGGAGAAATTTGGCTGAACATTTCGACGGGTTTGGCAGAAGCCGCAGAACAATTGCACGGTTCCGAATAGTTCGATAGTGTCGGCTGAATATTGTTTCCTTCTTCGTTTTGGTATCTTATTTCTTTATTGGGTACTAAGTCAGTATCATATGCCTATATAAGGACCTATGGTCGTGACTTACTGGTGTGTGTTGTATTCGTGTGTTCTCCCAATAAACAAGGGTATTTTTCCGTCGTGGACGTAGTTAGAGAATCTTTCGCTAGTGAACCAGGTTATATCTGTGTTCTTGTTCATCGTGTTTGCATCGTCTTCACTCACGATACCCATGTCATAACAAACTGGTATAACAGACGTTGAAATCACCAACTCTTCCCTTTAGAAACTCCAGATTCATCACATGCTCTCATATCTGCACTGCGTAGCGCAAGCCATAAATGGGTGCATTTCATTTTTTTGGTAAATTTCCAGTGTACACATTTGTCTTCTACCTCCAGACCCCTTTTTCGCATATCGGAACTAGTTGTTATACTATTCTGCATCGCTCTCCAGACCATGAATATGAATTTCCCTGGTGTTTTGATTTTCCAAAGTTTTATACAAATATTTTCATTTTCTATGAAATTTCCGCTGTTGATTGACTTCCTTCCTCGTCCTGGTTCAGGTGCACAACTATCTCATACTTGTTCCTAACCGTATAGTTGTTGTCATCAGAGTAGTGCCAACATAATGTCTTGCATGTTCCTCCTTGGTAAGTGTTATAACGCTCCTAACTCATGAAAATGAACGAAAACGAAGGAACACACAAGTTTAACTGGTTCGCTAGCACAATCGTGCTAACTACGTCCACGGCGAAAAACGACATTTATTTATCAAGAGTAACGTTTACAATCTACTGCATACTGATCTAAGAACCCTTAGGGTCCTTTTTATAGTGCCATGTATCGCCCCAAAACCGACTTAGAGCAATAAGAAAATAACCCGGAAAAGCCCAGCCCCGACACAAGTCTTGCGCCCTGTGCAGTAGATCGTGCGACCTCCTGGACACCTGGACACAGGTCGTGGAACCTGAGCCGTAGGACCTCCTTATGACCTAGAAGGGTGCAGCCTATTTTCCTTTGTCTCCCTTAGCTCCTCCTTGATCCTTGTTGTTGCTCTTTGGTGATTTCTCCACTTTCAAGGCACACAACAGTAAGTTAATTCTCAGAATTTCTATCCTAGTCTATAAACTACATTCGTTCCTACAGTTTGTCCGTGTTCCATTTCTTTGACTCGTCGTCTATTAGATCTGCCACGTTGGAGTCTAGCAACCTTCTGTGATTGTTCTAAAGGATGTGGGTATTGGGATCCATTGGCCCTTAAAATTTATGTTTTTGTTTCCATCTCTGATTGATCACCTTGTTCTTCTCTAGTGTACCCTCAATTAAGCTCCTCCAAAAAAATGATGGATTGTTCCCCAATTTTCCTTTCAGGATGCTCCTTTCTTCAGAGTATCTTGCTTTGAATGCTTTTGCAACTAGTGATTATGATTTTGACAAGAGCCTCAATTCCTACTTTTGATATTTTAAAAGACTCGAGGTCCTTAAAGTTGGGTCCACTTTTGTTCCTGCCTATTTCTAGCTTGCTCCACGCCAACCAACAAATTCTCCGTTCTTTACCTGCGTTATTCCACCAGAATTTTCGTATGGCTGCTTCCATTTTCATGTATGAGAGTGGATATAGAATTGGTAGGCGAAACAAGCACACAAGTACGAGTGTTTCTACTAATCTATATCCGGAAATTGCGAGATAACGGAAGTCTACAGCGTCGAGTTAATTAGATCAGTCCTTGCCACAGATATTTGCCAACACAATAAGATCTAATCTATACTAATGTAAAGCGGAAGTCTACAACGTATAGCTAATTAGATCGGTCCTTGAAACAAACAATATAATAGATATTTGACAATACAAAAGATCTAATTAATATATAAGTAAAGATCACATGTAGATGCGATCATGTAACTGTAAAGTAAATCAGACAATCACATATATGGAAACTCTTCAGGTTATATGATCCATACGTTACTATGTGGTTATAATAATGATGTATTATTGTTGACAATAAATTAGGTTATTGAGTTGTTGTGTTATTGCTCTGATCAAAAGACTAAGGGTCAAGTTGGTTATATTTCTTACAGCTCCCCCTCCCCGAGCCTAGGTATCATATATAAAATACCCTGTTTTGAGACTACGGGTATTTTGTAATTTTAGGATAACATTGGGGTTAATTATTATTGTTCTTGAAGTCTTGGGAGTTGTTTGTGTTTTTTCCTAAACTGGGGGGTTGTTTGTGTCTTTTACTTAAACTAGTTATGTCTTTACCTAAACTAGGGGGGTTGTTAATGTTTCTTACCTAAGTTAGGGGTATAAGGTGTCTTTTATAAAAATCCTAACTAACCCTAACTTACTGCACCAAATCACGTCAAACGTGCTACTCGAAAAAAAAATCACGTCAAACGTGTGATTTGCTCCTTATATCTCCTCGTTCAACTGATTTCAACCTGTATACCTCCATCATCTTCTTCTTCTCCAACATAATCGCAACTCTCTCTCTCGTTCCGTGTAAAATCACCTAACACTGATCGCCACCTCCTCCACTCCATCCCCATCAACACTACTCACCAATCCCTCGGCAAACCCCCTCACCAACACGGCTCCACCTCTCTCTCGACACGCTCTCTTTCCGACGACAGAACCGGTCGGAAAGACAAGTCCCCCCTCACTCCAGGTTTGGAGCATTAAGCATAAGAGTTTCAAGTTTCCCCCCTTTTCTGATGTTGTCTTCAAGGATAAAGGGGGAATTTGAATCTCTTATGTATAATACCCCGATTTTATGTTAGGGATAAATTGATAATTTGATGCAGGAAGTTCGGTTATGAATTACTAGAAATAGCTCTGTTAATATTTTTGGACCTAAGCTATGAGTTTTGCACCATTTAGATCTCAAGATATAAGGAATATAACTGTTGGGTTTTGTCTCGAATTCCGCAAGACGAATCGGTGTACCCGATGCGTCGAATTTGTCCTCTGAGGAGGTGATCTCTGAGGAGGTGATCTCTAAGGAGGTGATGGCTAGGGCTTGGTGGGCTTTTCCACCTCCTCTATATTAGTATAAATAGAGGTGCTAGCTATTGTTTCTAATTGAGTTGAGTCGAGTTGAGAGAGATTGGTGAGAGATATCTTTGAGCGGATGTGTGAGGTTAGGGTTTCATGGTTGTAGGCCATGAGGACGAGAGTACCGCGTCGACGTAGTCCGCGGATTGAGCCGTCTCTCCCCTACGATGTATTCCCTCATTGATATAGTGAAATTCTCCTCCTCCCGTGGATGTAGGCAGTTTTGCCGAACCACGTTAAATTCTTGTGTTGTCGTTTTTCTTCTCCTATATGGCGTGTGTTGAGTGTGTGATCGTGTGGCGTTGTTTTTGCTTCCGTTGCGGCGGGAATTCGGATTGACGAATAATTCCCCAACAAGTGGTATCAGAGCCAGGTTCACGATCCGGGTGGAGCACGCAGGTGAAAGGACGAAGAAGAAAACAAGAAAAGAATTGGAAAAAAAAAAGTGTTGAAGATGCGAATCGGTTGGTCCATATTTGTTTGGGTGTTCTGAGCTGCCTGTAAGTCCGATTGGGCTCGAACAGGAGGTGAACCCTAGGTTTTTGGACGTTCCCGACGCGATGGCGGGGTCAGATTCTGCAAATTGTCGCTGGATTTTGCAGAATGCTGACGTGGCAGTTTGCGGTGAGATCCAACGGTCCAAAATTGTTCTGGTGGTTACGGTGTGCCTGTAGATTGGATTGGGATGATTCAGGAGTCTAAACCTATGTTTTTGGACGTTGCGGATTCATCGGTACGGTCAGAATTTTCAGATTCTGAGTTGATTGAGAAGATTGGCATCAATCGATATCGGTAGGGAGATCGAAGACGACGGGATGCGATCAGGGTCAATCAAGTTCAAGTCCAATCAGGTGGGGTCAATTAGAGGCGTTCTCCTAATTGAACGTTCGATTGGCAACCTATGCAGGCTTGGGAGTGTGTTGACAGGTGGAGCTGCTGTTCAACATAGGCAAGAAGCATAGGCTTTGTGTGATTGTGAGCACGTGACACAACAGTTGCAGAGGAGTCTAGTCAGAGACGTGGGCAACTATTGCAAGGAAATTCACAAGAAGCTCCAGGGGCAGAGATCGAGGCTGTGGACGCAGTTGATGAGGCCATGGCTCGAGGTGGCGTCCTGATATCTCTGTGTATGGTTTGTGACGATAACTCTTGAGCAACTCGAGGCAAGAAGAGAGGTAAGTCGCGGCGGGTTCGCAAAGGGGTGGCTTTGCAAGACGTCTTGGTGAAGGCGTAGGATCGAACAGGAGAAGCAACAGCGCAAGGAGAAGCACTCAGGGCTGGCGTGGAGATACACGTGGTTGACGTGTGAGGACGCTGAAGCATGGAAATAGTGCAGGCTATGCAGCAGTTGCAGGTTGTTCGAGACGGTGCTCAAGTGACGAGAACGGTGATGAAGAAAACTACTGCAGTAGTGAAGAGGAACGGAGTCTCGTTTGCACTTGACGTGATTGGTGGAGAACTCTCCAGTGATGAGCTAGCTGGTGGAGAGATGGAGCCACACTACTCCCCAAAGTGTCATGCTTTGGGACGCACCCGTGTCGGGGGTGCGAAGCGTGCCCTAGGAGGGGGTGCAGAGCATCTCGGTAGAGGTGCGATGGCGATCCATGCAGGTGGAGCATGGCGGATGCGGCGGAGTTGACATCAACAACGGAGTTGGCTGAGGAATTTGCTAGGCGCTTGCAGAATTCAAGCCAAGGTGGAGTTTGTTGGGTTTTGTCTCGAATTCCGCAAGACGAATCGGTGTACCCGATGCGTCGAATTTGTCCTCTGAGGAGGTGATCTCTGAGGAGGTGATCTCTAAGGAGGTGATGGCTAGGGCTTGGTGGGCTTTTCCACCTCCTCTATATTAGTATAAATAGAGGTGCTAGCTATTGTTTCTAATTGAGTTGAGTCGAGTTGAGAGAGATTGGTGAGAGATATCTTTGAGCGGATGTGTGAGGTTAGGGTTTCATGGTTGTAGGCCATGAGGACGAGAGTACCGCGTCGACGTAGTCCGCGGATTGAGCCGTCTCTCCCCTACGATGTATTCCCTCATTGATATAGTGAAATTCTCCTCCTCCCGTGGATGTAGGCAGTTTTGCCGAACCACGTTAAATTCTTGTGTTGTCGTTTTTCTTCTCCTATATGGCGTGTGTTGAGTGTGTGATCGTGTGGCGTTGTTTTTGCTTCCGTTGCGGCGGGAATTCGGATTGACGAATAATTCCCCAACAATAACATGTAGTCTCCCTCTCAATCTCTCTCTCCCTCTCTTCTCTTCTCTCTGTTTGGTCGAAGCAGCAGCAGGAGAGCCGGCAACAGTGGCCTCGAACCAGACCCGAGAGCCCGACCCGACGGGACCAAGGCCGCCGCGCCTCCTCCCTCGTCCTCCTCCACTCTCCGGCCTTCTCCCCGACCTCGACGAACCCAGAGGAGCCCCCACGGTGGCCCTATCCACTGGAACTCCATTGATTCCGGCGAGTTCCTGACCGAACTTCGACGATCGATTTAACCCCATTCGGTTACCGTTTTAATTGATTGTTGATGTAAATTTTCATATTTGAACTTGAATTTGAGTTCTATAACATCAAAATCGTATGGGTAACATCGTGCGAGAAGATTCATGGTTGGGTTTTGGAGAGGAGGAAGCTGATGCACGTGAAGTGTTGTTTGGGAGTTGATCTTGTAATAAACAGAAAGATTTGGTTGGTTTCGTGAAAAACAATTAATGGGACCGAATTTGTGAAAAACAGGAAGTTAGGGGTTATAGATGTCAAACCTGAAACTAGTTTTGTTAGTAGGGGTAACTACATGTTATATTCCTTATATCTTGGGATCTTGTTGTAGTTTACACAATCAGAAATTTTAAATAAACATAATATTTGTTTAAATCAAATTAAACTAGCATTTCTAACTTCTTATATAATCTTACATAAATAACAATTCGTGGGAAAAGATTTGAGAAGAATATTTACTTGTCTGATTCATCTATTTTCTCCGATGGTCTCATCAGACACATGGTTGGATTACATTTTTTTACTCAGGAAGACAATGAAAAGTAAAGATATTGCAGCTTTACTAATAGCAGTAGTCGACTTCTTTGAATCGTTAGAATCACTAATTTCAATGTCTTTCAATGGTTATAGAATTATAATATTCATCTTCTGTGCATACTGTTTTTAGTGGTAATTGCTTCATCTTTCTCCTACAATGGCAGAGATCTTGTGATCGGTGTGTTGTATGCTTTGTTCTGGAGGCATAAATTGACACCAATTTCTGGGACTCCTCTGGCTGGAATCGGGCTATTTTTTTCTGTTTCCGTCTGTCTCCTTGTTGGGACATTTTGCAACTTTAAAGAGATAAATTTGAGAATTCTTAAAGAAAACCTGTATCTTATCTGTGTCCGGCTTTTGCGTTTCACATGGTTCAGACATTACAAGGCAACATTTACTTGTACCTCTACAAGTGTCATATGCTATCGATAGAAAGAAACTGATATACAATTAAAATCATATACTTGAATTCTCGCATGTCACTCAATTTTGTTCCCTTCATCTGTCTATTTAGTTGATTAGAAGGCAAATGTGGATAAATTTTTGCTTTAACAAATGAGACCATGTAATAGGTGCCTGTTTATTTCTTGCAAATGTTGACTTGCTTTTCATTCACTGTGACAGTGGTGAGATTCTCCTCAATTTGGGCATTCCTTGGGTCGTTCTAGGTCATTCTGAGAGCAGAGCTATATTGAACGAGACCAATGAGGTAAGCTTTTGTACTCTTTAATATGGGTTTCTTGTCATATAATTTGTACTATACAAATTCATTCTCACAAACTTTTCACTTGGAAATTTAATGCAGTTTGTTGGTGACAAACTTGCATATGCACTTTCGCTTTGTTTGAAAGTTATTGCGTGTGTTGGGGAGACCGTTGAGCAGTGTGAAGCAGCTGGGTCTACAGTGGCCGTAGTTGCTGAGCAAACTAAAGCAATTGCTGGTATGTAGTAGGTTTTCACGTTTTACTCCGTAGTTTTGAAACCACTGCAGTGTGGTATTTAGCTAAACAAGTTAATTAGAAGTTATATTTTCCTCATTAAGGTTTTGTGTTTTTCAGATAATTAACTTTTGGAGACCATACATTTAACAAAGCAATGGAGCAACAGTGTAATTAAAATTTGAAACGGAGCTATTTCACTATGACATGTTATTCTTGCACCTGCCTTCTTTGGATTGTAGGATTGTAAGATTATTGGGAATGTGTAGTTGACAAGAAGAGAGAACATATTGTTCATAATTTTAACCCATTCTTCATAACGCAATAATCAAATAATCCTGCAACCCGTATAGGGCCATTTTTATTCACTGTTAATAAAAATTGGAAAAAAAACATCACTCCAAACAGCCTCGGTCACCTTGACCAGGCCATTCATTATGTAATAGAGCATAATTTTGATACATTGTTTTTCTGTACTGGTCATTCAAAGATTTCAATTGAAGGGTAGCTTTATCATAGTAACTCCAACCCACTTATGATGTATATTTGAGGACGTATGTGGAAATTATTGAATGTACGAAGTGCTAAGTATGTTACTAGTAATTATTGAATGTAAGAGACTCTAATATGTTACTAGTTCATTTCTAAGGACCATCTATTCTGCTATTGGTTAAGGCAGTAACACAACAGCTACTACAATATGGTGTATCTACTTGGATATTTATTCAGCTCATGCCTTACATTCTTTAACACAACAGCTACTACGATATGGTATATCTACTAGGAAATTTATTCTAGAGCTCATGTTTCCTTTAGATATAGGTAGTTCACCCGTTCGGTCCTAACAATTTCTGGGGACAAAGACGTGTACTAACTTCATACCAAGTAATTTATTTTATTACTAAGGTTCAGGTATGTGGAGTAATAACTTTTCGCAATTCATTTTTTCTTATTGTGCTTGTATGTGTTGTCAGTATGATAACTGTTGTTTGACCTTGCTAGCATGCATTCTTGTGAAAGCATCCCATTTGGTTTCGGGTGAATGGAGTGAATGCATATTGTATGATTTGTAGCTATAGAAATGCATGATTACTAACATTATCATACATTGGAAGCGCCTGACGGTATGACATGGATTTCTAGGTTCATCTTGAGCTAAGGAAATGACTAAAAGACAATGTTAGCGCTGAAGCTGCTGAATCAACCAGAATTATCTATGGAGGTAATTATATCCTATTGCAGATAGTAATCTTACGGAATATCCTTTTTCTTTTTCTTTTGCTATGTCATCAGACATAGTGTAGCAATTTTTAACCTACTTCCTTGAACCAATAATCTAAGTAAGCCTTTCCCCCCATCATGATGATAGGGCAAAAATATTCAAATCCATAAAGAAAAGACGATTTAATTTCTTCTGGAAATTTTGGTAGGAAATTTCCAGAACGAATAAACGTTCACTAGGAGTCTAGGAATAAACATTCTATAGATAAAGGAAAAAGTCACTCAAAACCCTACCTCCGTGTTTCCACCATTAATCATTCACTAGCAACTGATTTATGTAACTTCCGACACTGTTGTATTAAGTGGGAAACAAAAATAATGAATGTGCCTCTTGACTTCCGGTTTCTTCTATTTCAAGTTCATCTATATGACAAAAAGCACTATACATATTTAGAAAATACGGCATGCTGTAAATTTCATTTTTTTTTTTTTAAACCAGCAAAATTCCCCTCTTATAGATCTGGCTCTGTGGTCAGTCTCTTAGTGCTCTGAATCTATGTTACCAGAAACGTGAAAACACCAGCGTTTTTCGATCGGGGTCGTTTGTACCGAGACGCGGTACGTTTTCGACCCAGATCGCAAAACAGAGCGTCCCAAAATTTCAGACATGGAAGTTAAAACTTCAGACAGTAAGGGAAGAAGATAGAGAAGCACGTACCTGTTTATCGTATAGTAAAATTATTGGAAAAAAACATAAAGGGGCTGGGGTTCTTCTACCACGATTGCAATTTCGATTTGAGTATCAAAGGAGAAGTGCGTACCGGAGACTTTTGAAAAACAGAAGGCACATACTTCGCAATTGAGATGCATAGGCGATGTGGACCCGGTCCAAGTTCAAGCTCGAATCCAGGCGGCTGACCTCTGGGTGACAATCGTTCAGAATCTCCGGCAGAAGCTCGCTTTCGAAATCAAGCCAGGAATAGTACGCGTAAGTTCACGTCTTTGACTCGAATAATGAAGAGGGGTTTCTGTGATATCGTGATTATGTGTTACTCAACAAGTCCCTGCTTCTAATAGGAATAATTTTGAAGGACTGATGCCGAATCGATTTTTGATTAAGGAAGTCCCACATGTAGATTTTTTTGGTATATAATAGTACCAGTAGAAAAAGGGGTTTGAGATTAGAATATTGTTCCATGTTCACACCACGCTATTTCATCGCATAGACACTTTCACACTACTCACACTACAATTTCAAACCATACTGTTTCAAAATATGAATTTACTATAATGCCAATGACTCGTCCTCTTTACTGGATATAGTCAGATTGTCATACAATCATTTTGCTGAGATAGCCATTGCAGTATCACAGTTTATATGTTGAAACATTTTTATGACAGTGCTTTTGGTCCTGGAATTGAGTAATGATTTTTCTTTTTTCTTTTTTTTTTGTGTTTTTCATGGTATAGTCAGCTGAGACAAGTGCAAGAGCAGCGGTTAAAAATTATGCACATACATTGCCTAAAACAAAGGAGGAAGACCAAAAAACAGATCATGTACTGCTAGCTTTATTCCACCCCATGTCCTAATTACCTCAAGCTATGCTCCAGCTGGTTGCAGTGGCATTACACCACATCCAGCACCACCAGCAAAAGCATCAGTAGAAGAGCTAACAAACACCAAGAAGTGGCTCAGTTCCAGCACCAAAATCTGCAAGAGGAAGAGATAGGGTTAGGGGCTGAGGACAATCTAGGTTTAATGCATCTGCTGCAACACCCAAATAGCAACATATCCATCAGTTCCTACACCAACAACTACATCAAGTGAAAGAGGAAGAGGATGGCATTCAAGTGCTAGAGGTGGAGGCATTGCCAGAGGGATGGCAGGCTCAAGTATTCCAAGAACTCAGTCATTTTTTGCTTCATGCTTTTCTTCGACTCCTCACAGTCTGATGTGCCCAGTCCATCAATGAGGAGAATCTTCAATGCAACCCAAATGCGAGCAGAGACTACGACAAAGCTGCAAAAGACTACAAAATGAAGGTTGTGGCCTTGGGGGGTCTTTTGTTTTTTTTCAGTTAGAAGACAGGGCTTTTGCTAAAGTGTCTCTGGTTCTACTTTTTGATTAGTAGTCATGGTTGTGTTTTTGGTTTAGGGTGTTTTTAGTTGTGTACTACCATAAAGCTTTTGGTTGTAGTTTATTTTTTTGGTTGTTTACTTTATAATTTCTGGCTGGTAATATTATGATTTTTCAACAATCAGGTGTAAATGTTATGGTTTTGTCACAATTAGATTTGAATGTTATTGTTTCGTATCGAATGTTGAAAGATTTTGGATTTTTTTATGTTACAGCTGGGTGATTATTTTGGTAGCTCTTGCTTCACGAATCACGACTATGGTGTTCTTCACACGCATGTACATTCTAAACACTCTCACAGTTACCTAAATTTCACCCAGAATAGATGGCGAATGAAAATATACAACTCATTTGGACATGCACAAAACATATATAACCTACCCTTGAGAATTTGACCATCTTCTCACAAACAATCTGTTCTCTGCTGATGAACATTACCTTGCTACTGCAGGAAGCCAAGTAAAAAAGACTCTGACATTGTGGCACGAAAATTATGTAAACTACTTTGGTGGTACCCATTTTTTTTTTAGGTCTGGTAGGACACTTTGTACCTGAAACAAAACAACAAAAACATGCATGTACGGAGATAAACATGCCTGTTTGGAGAATGTGGAATGCCCACAAAAATTTGGATTTTAACAGCCCCCTTATCCGGCTAGGACAACCCGGGAGGGCGCTGCTGTTGGTAACGGCGGACATCCAAAGCAAATCCTCCATTATATTACATTACTATTAACCATTACACATGAGTCTTAATATATTACATGCTTTACTAAAGACTACGATATTATACAAGCATACAAAACGACTTCTCGTGACATTATCATTCTACATGAGTCTCGTACCCTGCTATTCCGTAGTCCCCGTCTTCTAGACCTGCGGTGGGAAGGAAAAGCAAGAACCGCAGTTTTCTAAAATCAACACTGAAATACTGAATGAGCAACACCCAAGCGTGTCAAACACAGAGGAGAGATTATTTAAAGTAAAACAGTAAGAGATAACATTTGCACAACGGAAGTAGAAGACAGTTGAATAACATATTCTTTCACATTTCCAGAAATTTCCAGCGACCAATGCGCAATCCACATCCAATATTCCCAACTGAACATTTCAGTAAAATTCAATAATCCGAATCTGACATTCAAATTTAATCATAAATATCCAATTTCTCACCAATGTACTTCCAACCAGAAACTCCATTTCAATCCTGAGTTGAATGGAGAAAATTCAGCCGCATCACACAATCCCAAACCGGCTTCCAATACCTTAAGTGTCGACACCCCCCTAACAGGATCTTTATGCCCAGAAGGTGTGAGTACAAGGAGCCAAACCCGAGGCAAATTGCAACCAGGCTAAATAAAGAATAATGGGTCGAGTGGACGTAGCCAACAACGACCAAACCAATAATCCGAATGATGTTCCCCACGCAACTCTTTTCACTTTACGTTATCACGGATTATTAATTATTGTGAGACAATTTGAAAGCAGTCATTTCAAAACAGAACTCAAGTAAAGCATGTATATTTCAAAACGCATTTTGAGACAGACACCAAAATCGTGATATGACACGAGGAAGCTAGCACGCAAGGCATGGCAAGTATACTCACATTGATCTTTAGTGAATAGCCCGTAAAGTTCCCCCAGAAGGACACGTAGTCTTCGTCAACGAACTGGTCACCTACACAGTACATTTCTTTTATTTGATTACAAATTTATCTATGTCAACATGATTTGCTATAAGCCTAAACGAGTCTTAATTCGCTCAATTTCCCCCGCACACTATTTATATTCTTTTGTAATAATATTCCAAATTCTAGAAAAATTATTGTGTGATTGCCTATAATTTAATTTCATTAACTTTCTTATTTACTATATATTGATTTACTAATAACTATATTTAGGTTTAAGAAACAAAGGAAATTCCTTTGAGGATAATTTAGTAAAATATCCACTTTATAAAAGGACTAAGAAATATTATTAAAATTAGTACAAATAAATATTTATTATTAATTTAGAGGAATTTTATTTTTAATTATAGAATAATAATTAAATGGATCACTTATTTAAATCAAATGATATTACAAACTGGAAAATAATTTAATACGAGAATTACTTGTAACTTGTTTATTTTAAGAAGCTAATTCGTTTTAATTAACAAATACTTTTCAATATTCAACATACATATCGTTTTAATATTTAACACACTTTTATTCTAATAGTTAGAAATTGAAACAAATTCATTTTAATTAACAAATACTTTTGCTCATACTATTTCAATATGTTACATATATATTATTTCAATATTTAACATGTTTTTATTCAATTTAGAAATTGTAAAAATTAATCTAAACTCAAAATCATACTTTATTTTATTTTTGTATATTCGGATTGCTAAATGACAAGAGAACCCCCCCCCCCCCCCAAGATATGCTAAAAGAACAAAAATACCCCCTTCTCAATTAAAACAGTTTCATAAGCTATACACTTTACCCTTAGTTTTCAGAAACTACATAAACTACCCCTGCCAAGAACATAATAAACCACTCGAACGAAACAAGAATCGAAGCCTTAAAATGTGATTCTAACTACTGAAATCATTCTACGGGAAGATTTAGAGCGTACCTGGTCCAAGAAACGCGAGAATCGACCGAGAAACGGAGCGGGTCGAGTCGCCGAAAACTTCACCGGAGTGGGAACTCGATCGGGCTGTTTCCAGTTACTCTTGGCTTCGGATGAGACCTTCTGGACTCTGGTCGACCTCTCAGGAGTCTATAGGGATAGGTATAAGGTTCTGGGTGGCCCTGGTTTGGTTGGGCCGAAGCTCTCGTCGGAAAGCATGGAGCTCCGGTGGCGGCTGCGACGTGATGCTCTGTTACATTGGCTGTATAGGATCTGTTTGCTCCTTCCTCTCTCCCGGTCGCGATATTGAGGGGAAACGATAGAGAGAGAGAGAGAGAGAGAGAGAGAGAGAGAGAGAAAGAGGGGATGTGGTGGTGGTGGTCTCGGGTCTTCTTCCCCAACGACGGCAGCGGCGGCGGTGGCTCTTGTTGCCGCTGCTTTTGCTTGCTGCTGTTGTTGTTCGGGACAGTACAGAAAGAAAGAGAGACAGAGCAGAGGTGTTGCAGAGAAATAGAGAGGTGGTGGCCACGTGGTGGGTTTTCTTCGTCGGTGGTTTCGCCGGAGACGAAGAAGAAAATGATGGCGGTGTTAATGGAGGTGGTGGCTGTGGTAGGTGCTTCTGCTGCTGTTGTGTGAGGGGGGGGGGGGGGAGAGATGAGATTTATATTGAGGAGGAGGCGGTGAAGTTGGTGGTGGTGTCGGAAAATATCAAGCCGAATAAGAGTTTCAATTGAAGAAGGCAACACGATGGAGTATATGGTGTGGTTGGCTCACCAAGTGGGTAGGTGATTGGGTGTGACACAACTACCTAGTCAGTCTCGTGGTGGTTTGACGTGCGACAATAACTAAAACAAAGACGCTATTAACGAGTTAACTTACGACTATTAATATAATATTTTCTGTAATTTCATACAATTAAAACAGGATGGTCTGCTTATTATTTTTCGCTACCAATAATTTAACAATGTATCTTTATATTTATTTTGAATATAACATAATATTGTTTACGTAACGTTTAACCAATAAAATACGGCATGTAGATATTGTATGTTTACAATAAAACCGTTATTAAAATAATTCACTGATAGTTTTCTCAAATATCAAGACACGATAGCTTACTGAATTTTATTTTATCATAAGCTGATTATTGATTAGTTTACAAAATTCTCAAGCGAGTTTCTTAACGAATAAAATTATCTCATAAATTTCAAATGATTTCTCAAAAATTCAAAATGATTTTTTCACGCTTTAAATTACTGAACTATCCCAACGAAAAATACGGAGTATTACAAAACCCTCTGGTATCTCCATCAATTTAAGTAAAATGCAGTCCGGTTATTCGTTACAAACTTTCATACAGTCGACTAATAACGAACGACACAATGAACGTAATACTGATTTATTGACAAACGAGTTCGGTTCATATCATATCGCGAAACCGTTTAACAAACACCTCAACTGAACACAATGAGCTATAAACAACAACAATGATACATCGTTCGTCCCAACGACAACCTAGGCAAATACAGCTACAACCAACATCATCGCAAACACAGTAAACAAAATCCAACATATAATCAAATAGGTTCTCACAATCTGTTCAGTCTTGTTTATCCTCCTCAAAAGTCCGGGCTAAATTTTAATGCTCCTTGAACACATCAGCGGTTCAAACCACACGAAATATCCACAGCTGCCACTACCGTACAACAAAATAAATTAACCAACGTTGTTAGAACACGACTAATTCGGGAATCGGGTAACGTAATCAAGAACATAAAAAAACTAAACACACAGAGCTTCTTACAGGTGCCCATCTAGAGCATCCGTATAATAGTCTACGCGGGTTAACCCGACTTCAATTCAGCCACAACTCCACATCGACATAATATAGAAGCCATTTCTTCTCGAGGTCTGGCAGAAACCCTTGGCAAAACTCTACGTCTGCGATCTCCGGAAGTCTATGTCTCCTTTCTTTTTTGCAAAACCCAAAAAGCCGTGACCACCACAATTCGTGGCTGCCTCAAGTAGATGTGCATCGAAGAAGAGGAAGAGAATATTTTTTTAATGGAAGAAGGAGAAGAGACTTAAAATACAGGTTTACCCTCATTTTAACATGTGTTTGGACAATATAGCCCCTTATGTTTTTAACCGTTAACAATTTTGGGTTATGTGTCCCACTCATTTATCTGGCTGAGAGTTGTGGCGAGAAATTGAAAGTTCGGGGAATTTTGTATCCCAAAATGCATTTTGCAGTAGTGTCAATTATCCAAAAAAAAAGAGAAAGAAATACACGTGACGAAGGAAAGTACTCATGCCATTTTGGTGACACTAGAGAGTTCCTTATTTACTACTATCTCTCTATAACCTGTTAGGAGGGATGTAAAATTAGTAAAATAACATTTATGAATCGAAATGGGTAGACACGTCTCTTCGTCCTTCACCTACTTTGCTCTCATATGCAACAACCCTAAACTCATTAGTAAAATAACATTTATGAATCGAAATGGGTAGACACGTCTCTTCGTCCTTCACCTACTTTGCTCTCATATGCAACAACCCTAAACTCATTCAATCGGAACTTAGTGGAGAGAAGGAGCGCTTCTCGCACGGTTTCAAAAAAGGACGCGTCCAAACCTCTCACTGTAAGGTTGCCGAATTCGTCGCAATGTTCATAGTACTTGATTACCAAACTTACTTCTGAAAGTGTTTTGTTTTCTTCTCAGTCTTGTCCGATTTGAGATTGCCCTTCAATTGAGACCGTGCTCTCGCAAGTGGAGGTATTGTTTTCTTCTATGGCTGATTCTCTTGAAATACTCCACTGTAACGATTTGTATGATATTCAACAAATATGAAAGCCACTGATTCAAAAAATATGAAAGCCAACCACGATTCCTTATGATTTCAACTTGGTGTTGTATGTTAAGTTTGTGGTAGAGCTGAAATTTTCTCATTACTATGTTCGCCTATTACTGTCAAAATAACATTCTGCTATGGATGGGCTGATAGATGTTTGATATATATATATATATATATATATATATATATCGATGACGTGGAAACCCGTAGCCACTACCCTTAGGGTGCGCATTGGGTAAACCCCCGCTCTAGTGCAATAGCCTGCAAACCACACTAGAGAGGCAAACCAGCATGAGAAACCCCGGGCTGACGGGCTCGCAGTTGAGAAGGCCAACAGGCTGTCCTTGGGTTGCCCCCAAGGTTTGAACTCAATACCTCAAGGCAAATGCCCAAAGTCTTAAGAGTGCTCACCCGACCAACTCAACAACACCCGAAGGGTATGTTTGATGAATATTGTCCGTCGTAGGTAGTGATTATTTGGTTTCAGCAAATTCAGTTATGGTTGCCCACGTCATGATTGGGGATCTGTAAATCTTAACGTGTTTGGTTTCGCGATCGTCTGTACTTATGTTAGGTTAAAATGATTATATTATTAGTCTCGTTGACGTTCATCCCAGATAAACGGTACCCTGTTCTTTTTTATTTTCTCCTCATATTTTTCTTGGTTGGCTCTCTTGATTTCGTCCCTTAGTTAGACCATAAACCTCATTCTAATGGACACCGTTATTTGTTT